>CM057346.1:333486687-338286687 GCA_030015575.1 Agapanthus africanus | reverse complement strand
GTGGGGATTTCATCACCCTTCCTAAGCCCCACAAATCACAAACCGAGCATATAGAACAACCCTTCATTAATTTAAAAAATATCTAGACCAGACTCTAAGGACTGTCGAGCTCAATAGGAAAAAGACTAGTATAGGCATCGGCCGTTTATCCTAACTGACATTGCGGTGTCTAGGCTAGTGGTTTTTAATTAGGCCCACTGTAGTGGTGGTTCCTTCCCACTTACCTGGCCGTACTTGTTCGTGAAGAGGCGGTTTGAGGTCTATTTCTAGCCTTAGTTAGGAGCTGTCTAGAGACTGACCTAGGTAACCTTAGTTCTAGGGTTGCTTGTGCATTTTAGGGAGATTTGTCTTGAGTCCCACTTTTTCAAAACAAGCCAATTTTAATTCACACACACGCTGCCACTTGCACTAAACCCGCTTAGTGCATGCTCGGCTGGACACGGGATCCTAGTGCCCGTCTTGTCCGCGTTCCTGTTATCGACACCGAAGTCGGTACTTCTTCATCTTCTTTTCCCCCACCACACACCACATCAACCGAGATGGACGGCACTCCATCAGAGTATAACACCACGCTGCCACCACCCGCAGGTGCGCAGAATCTACCGCGCATCTCTCTCCAAGAGAGATGCTATCCTATTCGTGGCCCTCTTCCTACTTGTCTATCTCTTCCACCACCTAACGGGGATAATTTCGAGATTAAACCCCACTACATCAATCTGCTGCCCAAATTTCACGGGCTTGAATCAGAAGACGCGTACGTTTTCATCACCAAATTCGAAAACGTATGCGCAATGATGGGTACTTCACAATTGACTTTAGATGCTATGCGCTTACGTCTTCTCCCATTCACACTGTGCGACTTGGCAGAAAAATGGCTTTATAATACTGCCGCACACTCTATCGCTAATTGGGATGAATTCGTCGTAGCATTTCTTAAGAAGTTTTACCCAAATCATAAGACTGCACATGTTAGGAGCGAGATCAATCAGTTCACCCAGCTTCCCAACGAACCATTTTGGAAGTGCTTTGAACGTTTCAAAGATCTGCTTGTCCAATGCCCCCATCACGGAATACAAAGATGGGATTTATGTCGGATTATATATGAGGGCATTAATCCAGCGACAAAGCAGATGCTTGAAACAATGTGTCAATGCAATTTCATGTCTAAAGATGACGGTGAAGCATGGAAATATCTGGAAGATCTCGCAGAAAGCACTTTGCAGTGGGAAAGCGTAAGACCACCTTCAACTAAGGGAGGTATTCACCAACTCGATGTTTCCATCGCAGTAAAAGCCGAAATGGCAGCGATGCAGAAGAAACTCGATGCTATGGAGAACAAATTTTCATCATTCTCCCTAAATCAGGTTACGCTTCCCAAGACTGTTTGTGGTTGCTGTTCGGATCCTTCACACTTAACGGAAGAATGTCCTA
Source organism: Agapanthus africanus (assembly GCA_030015575.1). NCBI lineage: Eukaryota > Viridiplantae > Streptophyta > Magnoliopsida > Asparagales > Amaryllidaceae > Agapanthus > Agapanthus africanus. The sequence goes on along the minus strand of CM057346.1, from coordinate 338,285,256 downwards.
TGAATGCATCGTTTCAAGCTAATGCTGCTTTTCAGCAGCGACCTAGAAACGATCCTTATTCTTCCACATATAATCAAGGATGGAGGAATCATCCTAACTTTGCTTGGAATCAAAACCAACAAAGTAATTATCAAAGACCTCCTCCACAGCAACCACAACCACAGAATCAGCCCCCCTTTCAGTCACAAAATTTCCAAAATCCGGCCAACATTTCTACACCACAAGTGGCCGGTATTGACAACTCACTTGCACAAACTTTGGATATGTTCATGAAACAATCCATGCAAAATTCGGCTGATATGAGGTCTTCTATTGATGCCCTAACGAAAAACTCCTCCTCCCATGGTGAGAGTATTAAATCAATAGAAAACCAAATCGCACAGTTAAACGCCGCATTGAGTGCGAGAGAGAAAGGGAAACTCCCATCTCAACCCCTACCGAATCCTGGCCATTCACAAAGTCATAATGTGAATGCCGTCACTACGTTGAGATCGGGGAGAGTGCTGAATAACCAAGTGGGCGAGCAGGTTGATGATAGTGACACATTTGATACCCCTTCTTCTTCTTCTTCCCCTAACTCGTCTAGTCTCCCACCTTCATCCGAGCCTATTCTCCGTTTTCCCCAAGGCTCAAACATTTCGCCAAATCTATCTAAGTCGATGCCCACTCCAATTTTGGGATCGAATCAGTCGCCACAGTCTTCTCCACAAACGTTGGACCCAAAACTTATTGATCGTGCTCCATTTCCAAACCGATTAAGGGCCAACCGACCTAACCCGCAAATGGAGAAGATTGTGGAAATGTTTAAGCAAGTTAGCGTGAATATTCCTCTTCTAGATGCTATTCAACAAGTCCCATCTTATGCAAGAATCCTTAAAGACTTGTGCACTAGGAAGAGAAAAACTCAAGTGCCTAAAAAGGTTTTCATGACGAGTAATGTTAGCACAGCTTTTACCCAACAAATACCAAAGAAACGTAAGGACCCCGGCTGTCCTACAATCTCTATTTCTATTGGGGGTAAAAATATAAATCGTGCTTTACTCGATCTAGGCGCTAGCGTCAACTTACTTCCTTATTCGGTATACGAGCAGTTAGGAATTGGAGAGTTAAAACCCGCCCATTGTACTCTTCAAATGGCTGATCGATCTATCACCAAACCTCGGGGCGAACTAGAGGATGTGTTAATTAAAGTCGGGGAATTCATATTTCCCGTGGACTTTATTGTTTTAGATACACAGCCTGTGGCAAACCCACGCAATCAAATCCCGGTGATACTTGGTCGACCCTTCCTAGCAACTTCTAACGCTGTGATTAATTGTCGTAACGGTTCTATGAACTTATCCTTCGGGAAAATGACAATTGAGCTTAATATTTACAAGCTAGGAAGTCAGCCATCAGAACCTTCTGCTCATTTACTGGACGTTTGTTCCATCCACGAGATAGCTCCCGAAAGCTGCATGGATGAGGAACTTTGCTTTGATGTTCTCGACAACACTAATGAGACATCGTTTGATCTTGCACCACTTCACAGTGAGGATATGTTCAATGAGTCCGACCTTGAGATTGAACCCTTTGACTCGTTGCAAAAGTCAGCAGCACTTTCCGAGTCAATATCTTATGCAAGTTTTGAACCTCTTAAGGAGTCCGAGTATCATTCCGTTACCCCTCCTTCTATTGTCTCTCCGCCAATTCTTGATCTCAAACCGCTACCTTCTCATCTTAAATATGCATATTTAGGAGAGAATGAGACTTTGCCAGTGATTATTTCCGCTTCTCTAGCCTTAGAGCAAGAGAATGCACTTTTGGCAGTGTTGAGATCGAATCGGGAAGCATTTGGTTGGACAATGGCCGACATCAAAGGGATTAGTCCCTTAATTGTTGAACATCACATACATCTGATGGATGAAGCCAAACCAACCCGAGACCCACAAAGACGGTTAAATCCCGTTATGAAGGAGGCGGTAAAGAAAGAAATCGTCAAGTGTCTTGATAGTGGAATAATTTACCCCATATCTGATAGTCAATGGGTAAGTCCAATTCATGTGGTCCCTAAAAAGTCTGGCATCACGGTAATCACTAACGAGGCTAACGAGTTAATCCAAACACGCACCCAAACTGGGTGGCGCGTATGTATCGATTACAGGAAACTCAATGCCGCGACGAGGAAAGATCACTTCCCTCTACCTTTCATTGACCAGATGTTAGAACGATTAGCGGGACACGAATACTATTGTTTCTTGGACGGATACTCTGGTTACAACCAGGTCCCCATCGCCGAAAAGGATCAAGATAAAACCACTTTTACTTGTCCTTTCGGAACTTTTGCTTATAGACACATGCCCTTTGGGTTATGCAACGCTCCCGCTACATTTCAGCGGTGCATGATGGGGATATTTTCAGATATGGTGGAAAATTTTCTAGAAATTTTTATGGACGATTTCTCCATTTTTGGGGACTCCTTTGAGGACTGCCTTCGTAATCTTGACGCTGTTCTTACCCGCTGTAAGGATAAGAACTTGACTTTGAATTGGGAAAAATGTCATTTTATGGTCCAAGAAGGTATTGTACTTGGACATATAATTTCACATAAAGGCATTGAGGTAGACAGAGCTAAAATAGATGTCATTCAAAACCTCCCTCGTCCCAATTGCGTCAAAGATATACGATCCTTCCTTGGTCATGCAGGATTTTATAGGAGATTTATTAAGGACTTTAGCAAAATTGCTAGACCCTTAACCCTTCTATTGGCCAAGGACACTACATTTCACTTCGATTCGGATTGTGAGGCTGCTTTTGAATCACTTAAAGAATCACTCACTACAGCCCCCGTTCTATCATCTCCGGATTGGAACCACCCGTTCGAGCTTATGTGTGACGCATCAGATTTTGCTATTGGTGCTGTCTTGGGACAGCATATTGATAAGATGCCACATGTAATTTACTATGCAAGTAGGACCCTGAATGATGCACAAATAAATTACACAACTACCGAGAAAGAACTCTTAGCAGTTGTATTTGCATTAGAGAAATTCAGGCCCTACTTGATTGGCTCGCCTATTGTGGTTTACACAGATCACTCCGCCCTCCGACATCTTTTAACGAAGAAGGATGCAAAAGCCAGGCTAATACGTTGGATCCTATTGTTACAAGAATTTGATCTTGTTATCAAAGACAAGAGTGGATGTGAAAACGTAGTAGCAGACCATCTTTCACGCATCACTTCTTCGCCAACTGTGACCGTGCCGATAAATGACTCATTTCCCGACGAACAGCTCTTGAATGTATCCTACGAACCTTGGTTCGGAGATATCGTGAACTATCTTGCGACGGGACTTATACCTAGCGATTGGTCGAAACAAGACAAACTTCGGTTTTTATCCCAAGTAAAATATTTTTACTGGGATGAACCATATCTATTCAAGTATTGTTCCGATCAAATCATTCGCAGGTGTGTCCCTAATGATGAATTCAAGAGCGTGTTATCATTTTGTCATGATCAGGCGTGCGGCGGTCACTTTGGACCTCGAAAAACGGCGGAGAAAGTTTTGCAATGTGGCTTTTATTGGCCAACATTATTTAAAGATGCATTTGAGCATTGCAAAACTTGTCCGCGATGTCAGCATTTGGGTCGGATTTCACGTAGGAATGAGATGCCGCTCCAACCTATCTTGGTTGTGGAAATATTTGATGTTTGGGGTATTGATTTTATGGGCCCTTTTCCCAACTCCTTTGGGAATCTATATATCTTGTTAGCAGTTGATTATGTCTCGAAGTGGGTGGAAGCTATACCGTGTCGCACTAATGACAACAAAGTTGTCATTAAGTTCCTTAAAGAAAACATCTTCTCGCGATTCGGACACCCTCGCGCTATCATTAGCGACAACGGGACACATTTCTGCAATAGGTCTTTCGAGGCCTTGATGCGGAAATATTCAATCACTCACAAGCTTTCTACGCCCTATCACCCCCAAACAAGCGGGCAGGCTGAGATCTCAAATAGGCAGATCAAACAGATATTGGAGAAGACGGTTTCGAAAAACCGTAAGGATTGGTCAACCAAATTGACGGATGCTCTTTGGGCATTCCGCACCGCTTATAAGACCGATCTTGGTATGTCTCCTTACCGCCTTGTGTTTGGGAAGGCATGTCACCTCCCTGTTGAGATTGAACATAAGGCAATGTGGGCTATTAAAGAGCTTAATTTTGATCTTGATCATGCTGGCGGCTTTCGGAAGCTGCAATTAAATGAGCTAAGCGAACTCCGCGATGAAGCTTACGATAATGCGGTGATAGTAAAGAATATGACTAAAGTGTTTCACGATAAAAATCTTTCTAGAAAAACCTTCACATCGGGGCAACAAGTCCTTCTTTATGATTCACGTCTCCATCTTCATCCGGGTAAGCTTAAATCTCGTTGGAAAGGACCTTTTGTGGTGCGGTATGTACACCCGCACGGGGCGGTTGAAGTCGAAAATTTGAAAAACGGTTCGATTTTTAAAGTAAATGGGCATAGATTAAAACCGTATTTTTCTGCTGACCCCGCGGAGGAGCTCCTGTTTTTACAGGAGCCGCTTTATCAAAACTAAATTTCCTCCGCCTCACCTCCATGTTTTTTTTTAAAAAACATTTTCTCATTTTAAAAATGGAGGTGAGTAAAAAATGATTTGATTGAATATCTGTGCGTGTCAAAGAATAAGTTTGGGGGAATTTATCATTTAACTATTATTTTATCCCTTGTATCTCTCCCTTAGTATACAGGTCCATGTTCTCAAAAGGCTGCATCAGTGAGGACACTGCTAAAAACAGGTTTGGGGGGGAGGTTTGTATTCACTGAATTATCTTTGACACCGGGCATTAAAAAAAAAAATAATAATAATAAAAAAAAAAAATTATAACAAAAGAATAGAAAGTGAAACATTACATCCAAAAGATAGGAATAGTTTAAGAAAACCAAGAAAATTAGAAGTTTTCTTATACGAACTAGTAATAAGTAGTTATGAGCTGTTGTCCCAAGGGTTAGTAAGATAGAGGAAGTCACTAATCTGAGGATAAAAATAAGTCTGAAAAATAGTTTCTATTCTGGAAGCCAAACATTTGAATGTTGATACCCTACTATATGCACTTACACACGTCTTGAAACTCGGGATAGTAGAGGATACCTTGAAATGCTCTTGTCTAAAAGCCAAAGTATGAAGGAAATGATGAAGAAAATATAAAATGGTGAAAAGAAAAAAATGAACACTGGTTTTGTATCACCAAGGCAGCAATAAAAAAAATATAGCGAGGGTGCCTCTTCACCTAGTGCCCTAAGGCCAACTGGTCTGGGAGTCACTGCTAAGCCTTAGGTGGTGCAAGACAAGGAAAATATTATCACCAAATCAGCAAGCACAAGAGTAATCGGTCGGTTAGTACCTCAAGAAGTATTAACGGTCGCATGAAAATGTGTAAGCAATTCTAAGTATTCATCAAAGAAAAAGTACTAAGGTAGATGGACAAGAATATGATAGCTTGAATTGAATTCTCTGAGTGTAGGGATGTTCTTTACACACACGTGGGGTTATATGATCAATGTTTGGACAAAAGGTAGGAATGAAGAATAAAGACGATGTTTTATTGAGGGATGATGTGATTTCTAACATTTTTTCATGACTATTAAGATAGGGCTCATGACAACTGAAAAGCTAGTATAGTTGGAAACTCTTCTTTTCAAAGTATTTCTTTAATGGTTCTTATCTTTATATGTAAATTTCACCATCTTTCTTTTGTTATAGGATTTTGTGGGTGTAATCCGCTGAAAACCCTCAGGAGACAACACTCCTCCTACTAGGGACACCTAGAGGTTTAACGGCTTGTTGCACGTGCTCAGTGCAATCGTGTCTGCCTACGAAAGTGTGCCTAGTTTTCTCCTTTCTTTTTCTTCTCTTAAATAAACTAATTTGCTCGGGACGATCAAAGATAAGTTTGGGGGTATTTGTTCAGTCGATAAAACTGCACATTTGTAGTACATTTTTCCTACCATTTTTATATTAAAAAAGGACTTTATTATAATATATTATACATATGAGGGTTTATGTGTAAAAACATTATTTTCCATGTGTTAATATATTTAATTATCATTTGGTAGGAAAATGTATGCAAATAATATTATTGGTCTAATCCTAGTAGAACAAAGTCTACTAAAATCTTATATGAGTTGTTGTGCAGATTATTTCCAAGTTGTTATGAAGGATTTAACAAACAAATCAATTTGTTGAAGAATACTTTCCAAATTAAAGAGCAAACTTGGAGACTAAGTCTGGAAGCAACCGAGAAAATATTTTCAGATTCTGAAGAAGCCTAGGAATGCCAAATGTCACCATCAGAGAGCCCAAGAAAAACGACAAAATGATCCACACCATGGAGCGCGGATCCGCGGCCAAATCCACCCTGGGGCCGCGGATCCGCCGCGGTTTGATGAGGTCAGAATGCAATATTTTGGGAGATTTTCAAGTGCTGAATTTTACCAACTTCGCAACAAAAAGATTCTGGGTTTTCACTATATAAAGGCACCGAGGGCATCTTGGAAAAGCTATCAAGCCGAAGAGATCACGAAGCTCCCGACGCTCACGCATCCAGGCTGATCATCGACTGTTCGACTACCTCCCTAGGAAAGATCGAGAAGCAAATCAAGTTTTGTAATCATTTTCTATGGATTAAAAGTGTAGTTGAAGGAGTTGATTAATAAAGGTAGTTTTTATTTAATTGTTTGTTTTCTTTTACATTATGTTTTCCATCTCTTTCTTTTCATATTCTTCTCCCAACATGCGCGAGTAATTCTCCGCTTGTTAGGGTTCGTAGGATTAGGGTAGGCTAATGAACGATGAAAAATATCTAAACCCTTTTTAAGTCCTATAAAGTTTAGGAACTTTATCAAAATAATCATTAACATCCTAATCGGGCGCGCTAGCAATTCTTTACTAGTTTCGACCGCGATTAGAGATTAGATTAATGATTGTTTTGGTAAAGGCTAGATATGAACGGAGTTCCGTGTCGAGATAAGGGTTAAGAGTGGGATTCCTTTTCCCTCCAGAAATCCTAATCTACACGCATCGCCGTCGTTCTAGTTCTAAATCTATTAATGGATAAAAAGGGTAACTTTAATTAATCATTCATAACTACTAAATCCTAACGAACCCTACAAGCCCTTCTTATTATAATTAATCACATCTTTAAACTATTCTAGATCTATATTTACATTCTTATTAAACGTAGATCTAGAAACCATCCTACAACCATTCTTATTTCTTTCTCCTTTTCAACACATCTAAAGTAAAATTAAAAGGTTCCACGTTTCCCAGAGGACGACCCGTACTCATCTCGGTCTAGCTACGTGCGACACCGTTATTGATTGCGGTTAAACTAAAAACACTCTTTCGAACCAATCACCGCACGACCCTTGACAAAGGCCAACAAGGTCGCACGACTACCCTAACCCAATCTGCATCATATGCATAAGTAGATAAGCACCAGTTAGCTACCGCACACTGCGCCATGACAAAGGCCAACAAACGCAGCACGAATACTAACTACTACTTATCCGAAATGACGGAGGAATACGACAGGTTTTTCTGAAAACCTATTGCGTAATGAACTTGATATCGTTGTAGAATCAAATGATTTTAAAAATGGAGTGCTTTTGAGGCTTTTCTAGTTTTGCTAAAGGAGTCACTCCCGGTGAAGGGATCGTCGGTCCTTTCCTCGTCGAATGAGGTGCGGGAGATATCATATATATCACTGTGCAAAGCAAAAACTCTTAAAAGCAATCAAAAGACAAACCGAGTGTGTAGCATCTGCCAGTTATTGCTAAAGGAGTCACTCCCGGTGAAGGGATCTCGGTCCTTTCCTCATCGAATAAGGTGCAGGATATATCACATATACCTCTGTGCAAAGCAAGAACTGTAGCTACATGTTTTATTTTTGAAATTCGATTCTACAACATCTTTAGGTATCTTTTATTTCATTAATCACATTAATGAAGTCCCATCATTTAAGTACCTAAACATCACAGATAAATACGACGTACACTTATGCCATCCGCATTCGCCTCGATGTCTCCTCGTGCACCGTTTGGTTAGGTAACTAACGGCAGAGCAGGGCAGGGCTAGCGCGGGTGTAAAACAAAAGTAACGTCTATATAATATATCATATATACTATATAAAGTATCCATCACAGAACATATCACATGATCACATCACAGATATCGCAGCAGAAGAATCATATGAAATATTGGATATACTAGGACTTCCGTGTTTTCAATACGAGCCAGTATAAAACACGGATTCCACGGTCGCGATGAATAGCCAAACCCACACCCCTAGACCCTTACAAGAGCGGCAAGCAACCCTACCAATTCTAGAGTTAGAAGACCCGGACTCGACTCCTCGAGTTGGTCTCCCACTGGTGTAGGGTTCCTAGGCACTCTCAAGAGGTCTCACAAGGCATCAACCATGCCAATTTCAAATTTTACGGTGCTGAGAAACCCTAAACTACGGATCGTTTGCTAGAAATCTAGGCGAAAAAGAAACTAGTTAACAATTAACTAAGAGATACGGAAATACAACCTTTGTAGATCCGGTCCTCCACCTCCACGGATCCGAGATGAGGTCCTCTCCGCTGTCCAAATCAAATCCGGGCTCTAGCGTCGGCTTCGTCGGAGAATGGGCAAGCTAGGTCGTCGATGTCCATGCCGAAGATGATCGACGTCGAGGCATCGCTAGATCGAGCTCCACCTTCACCGAGCCTTGAAAACTTGTGAAGGAAACACACTCTACTACTTGGCAAGAGGTAGAGGATGAAGAAATAGGAAGTGGGTAGACTTTAAAATTGGATTTCTCACTTGTTTCATCAATCCACCATTGATGAAGAAAGCTTTTCTTCTTTGAAGAAGATGAAGAAGAAAAAGCTAATTGTTATGATAAGTTTATTAAAAATTAGAAAAGAAATGAATACTTATCATATTAGAACCATGGTCAAGTGTAGAGAATTAACTAAGGTTAGATTAATGGTTAGGGTTAAAGATGAAGACAAGAATGGTTACAAAGTCAAAGCTTCATGAAGCTTCAACTAAACTCCAAAATTAGCAACCATTCTTTTCTTATCTATTCAAAATAAATAAATAAATAAATAAGTAAGAAAAGAAAACCCTAATCATTAGTTTAACCATGGCTTAATCCATTACACTTAACTATAGTTAAACATGTATCATCAAACATGATACAAACAAGTGTACAAAAGTATATCACATATACAATGTGCACAAACCAAGTGAGAAAATCCGTTTAAAGTGAACCAATACAAGTTAGTGCAAAGTAATATATCAAATATATAATTATGCATTAAATCATTAAATCAACACTTGATTCAATGATCCGGTCATATCGCATTAACCGACTAATATCAAATGTATCGATTTATCGAATCAATCCTTGATTCGATAACTAGGTTATATCGCATACAACCATTCGACACATTCATCGCGAGAATAGAATACGGTATCACATACACGCATTATTCTCGGTCCCGCACATATCTCATATGCGCTCCTATTTCGTTTCGCTTGAGCCAGGAAACCTCTGTGTAGGACTCTAAAGACTCGTCAATACGCCGGCAGCAGATGATGATCATATCAAACACCCACAAGCCGCAAGCGGTCTGCTAAACGTAACGGCCACCCGGGTATTGAGCGATCTGAAGATCGACGAGCAAGCCCGCTCACACTCCAGTGAATCCGACCAGTAACACTACCGTACAGTCCGGTCTGATCGTCTGATATGTCGCATATCTTGCCTAGGGGTGGTAAACGTCAGACCCCAATAGCTCGATAAGTCGTGTCGATATGAGGTCTATAACAATTCGAGAAACTACTGGTAACACTTACCAGTAAATCTCAGCAACCCTGGCCAGGGATTTCCTGTTATAGCCAATCGAACACGGCGCAACATCAACTCCCTATACCGGGAGAGACGAATCCCCTCCTATCGCTCATTGTCTCCATGTGACTCGGGACTGTACCCAAAAACCACCGTTTTGCACGCCCTCTTGGACGTGGTAAGATGGAAATCAAAGCACAGTGGGAACCACACAAGACTCTATGACGATCTCGGGTCAACAGACTACTCTGTACCAGTGTCACCAGAGAACTGCCATCTGACGTGAGGTATAATACCATCTGGGAGTTCTCGGCGAGTCCGTCCAGTGTACCCAGTCTCTACTGAGCACCCGTATATCATCTTTGATGTCAAACACCAATGGATATGGGATCATCCATCGCCCATCTGTATGGGTCGAGAAGGTACACGCTAGTCTACTCTGGTATATCGATGCCCCGTCTCGATACACCCACGACTAGGGACTTTGAAGGATGTACTTATGGACTACCATGTCCCCACTAGTATGATCCGCATCATAGTCCAGGTAGTCAAGCACACATCCTAAGGGCTTTACCAACATGTAACAGAGAGACTATCAGTGTACACGTTAAGGTAAAGATCAACCAGATAGCATACTATCATGTCGAGCAAGAAAGTCCTCCCTATATATGTCCAAGCATCCACTACAATATACATCCTATGTATAGTAATGGCCTCTAGGGCATACATATAACTAACAATCTCCCACTTGCACTAGGGCCATCTGTAGCAGTGGTTGTAGTATCTCATACTCAACCATCCCATAAAAAAAAATCTCTCTTTGGGAACAGGCCTTTGTGAGTGGATCCGCTGTGTTGTCCTCAGAATCTACTCTCCTTACCTCGATCACCCTGGAGATCAACTATCTCCATGATCAGGTGATGCGGCCTCAGAATACGCCTGGGTCACTGATGGGACGGGTGTTCCTTGGCATAAGCCACAACTCCATTGTCTCACAATGGTAGGAACGAAGTTCATCTCATGAACTATTATACACCCAGACTGCCTCTATGGTAGCATCTTAAGTAGCGATGTATTCTGCCTTTATCGTCTAGTCTGCCACGGTATCTAGCTTGGAACTTCTTCCAACATACCGTCCCTCTACTGAGGATTAAGACAATGCATGTGACTGACTTTCAGTCATCTTTATCACCCTGGAACCCTTCCAGTGATTCTCCCCAGGATCGATTGATACCGTCTCACTACAACTAGTGAGAATCCTAACATCCATTTAGATCTATCTCATAGATCCAAAATCCAGGATTTAGTGGGTATCACTTTGATCCTATGTGGAGAGTCATTGTGATAAGCGGAGATTGATCGAGCGTAGCATAGGAAACTCCTTCCCTATCAAGAGTATGTCATCCACGTACTCTACGAGGATCGTCACCATACTCCCTACTACCATTTTGTTTATACAAGGTTCATCTACCATTTTGATGATGTCAACTTCTTTGACTAATCCATCAAAACAGATGTTCCAACTCCGTGATGCCTGCTTTATCCTATAAAGCATCTTGCACACGTTTCTGCTGCTCCCACTGTCTACGAGGCCCCCTGGCTGTGTACTTATAGACGCACTCTTCTAAATCATCATTTAGAAAAGCAGTCAAGACACCCAACCACCAGAGATCGTAGTCATGGTATGCAGCCATGGTAAGTAGGATCTGGATGGACTTAAGCATAGCCACTGGAAAAGGTTTCATCATTATCCACGCCTGGTCAATGAAGAAAACCTTTAACAAGTCTAGCTTTGAAAGTCTCAACTTTTCCATCTACACCAAGTAATCTTCTCAAGATATACTTGCTCCTGATGGGGATTTAACCCTTCAGATATAGCAACTAAAGTCCATACTTTGTTGGTGTATAAGGATTCCATCTCAGATCACTAAGCATCCAGCCATTCTTACAGAGTCTTACTCTTGATGGCCAGCTCGAAACTAGTTGGGTCATCATCTCATGATGCATTCCTCGCTCCCACTGTCATAGAGAAACCGAAGTATCTCTCAGGTGGGTGAGGAACCCTACTAGATCGGCGGAGAGGCTGAGGTTCGTTGGTATCTACTGAATCCTTTGGTTCTATCAAATCATCAGCTGTAGTTTGTATAGCTAGAACCTTTCCAGTTCTACATTACAGACCTTGCCTCGAGCTTGTCCGGATTTTGCTTTTCAGACATAGGCCGGTCAACCCCAAATCTTAACTAACTTAAGATATGGGCTCTTCCCATACCATATCTCATATGGAGTGGTAGGCAACTGATTTGATCGTGACCCTATTCAATAGGTATGCAACTTCTCAAGCGCATAACCCCCCAAAAGGAAACAGGTAACTCAGTAGTACTCATCATAGAGCACACCTTATCATATAGGGTGTGATTGCTCCGCCCCGACATACCATCGTGCAATGGTGTATACGGAGGAGTAATGCTGAGAGAGAATCTCATTCTCCTTTAGAATAGTCCAGGAATTCCATGCACAAGTATTCTCCTCCCTGATCACATCAAAGGACATAATACTTATACCCGTATTCTGGTTCTCTACTTCTCACTTATATTCTGTGACTATCTCAAAAGGTTCGGACTCATGTTTCAACAGGAACATATGACTGAATCTTGAGAGATTATCAGAGAATGTAATGAAGTACAAAGAACCAGTCTTGGCAAATGTAGACTGGGGATCTACATACATCAACATGTATCATCCCAAGAGTTCACTAACTCTTTCTCTGTTTCCAATAAACGGAGCTATGGTCATCTTATCTTTGTGATATGACTAGCGAGTTTCACAAGATGTAAATTCAAACTGATTTAAATATACATCTAAATGTAACTTCAGCCAGTCGGGTCGCATTGACCTGACCTAGTCTACAATACCTCAAGAAGAATCCGTTCATTTCTGAACTCTTCCTCTTGTGTGTGTTCCATATACTAAGAACTGTGGTTTGATTTAGAACATCAATGCTTTTAGATAACGTGCCTGAACCGATCAACTTTTGATATAGGAAATGTTCAAAACATTATCCATCAATACAAAATTATATCCTTTCTTTTCTACCGAAGAGAGTGATATGATTTGGTATATCAGGTTCGGTATCTAATAACATTCGTTCAGAATCAATGTATTGGTAATACAGGGTGACAGTGACCGACAGACTTGGCTGCAACACTTGCCCCGTTTTCTGCCTCATGAAACTTATCACCCGTTCTCAGTTCTCTACCTAACTGTAGCCCTATGTAACAGATTACATATCTGGGATCCTGATATGGTATCACATACCCAGGACGTAAAGAATACTGAGAAACAGTTCTGTATAATGAACACACCCGAAGATGATGCATCAGCATGCACTCTCTTCGTTTGGGCGGCACGGGAATTCTGGTAATCCCCAATTTCCTGCTCTGTCTTATAACAATTATAAGTTGGAGCGGGACCAACGTTCCCCAGCTCAGTATAACAAGCGGGTTCGGTCAATAATCCGTTTTATTATCTTGATTAAGGCGTGATATGGTCGCTACCTGGAGAGAGAGAGAAGAAAACACTCAGCGTGCGCTCTTGCAAGAATATATTGGTTATTATTTTATCTAATCAGGATGGCTCCCACTGCTTTTTATCAAATCTTCCTTCAAACCCTAAAAGGAAAGACTAGCCGGGATGAATTACACACTACAAGTTCGCCAATCTTTCAGCCAGGCCAGTGTCGGTACTTTGAGGGAGGTCCCCCGTGCTTTCGCACGAACCTAATTAATGTAAACCTCGTTTTCCCAGAGGCGTAACCCCATTGACACCTTTCTAGACACCTACTTGATCGGCTAATTGTAATGTATAAAACTCTCCCAGGAGTAACACTTACTCGCAGCGGGTATCGGGATCCAACTATCTCATAGAAGGTATGCAATCTCATTGCAAATTTCAACACTTGAAATTCCCGATAATATTTTGCCCCTAGCGTCCTATGACCTTGACGCAGGCCAACAAACCATAGTGCGCTAGTCAAGTTCAACCCGTCATTTCCTGATTGAATTAAACCCACCCGCACGACCCTTGACGCAGGCCAACAAAGTCGCACGACTACCCTAATCCAATCTGCATCATATGCATAAGCAGATAAATACTAGTTAGCTACCGCACACTACGCCTTGACGCAGGCCAACAAACGTAGCACGAATACTAACTACTACTTATCTGAAATGATGGAGGGCTACGACAGGTTTTTCTGAAAACCTATTGCGTAATGAACTTGATATCGTTGTAGAATCAAATGATTTTAAAATGGAGTGCTTTTGAGGCTTTTCTAGTTTTGCTAAAGGAGTCACTCCCGGTGAAGGGATCGTCGGTCCTTTCCTCGTCGAATGAGGTGCGGGATATATCATATATATCACTGTGCAGAGCAAAAACTCTTAAAAGCAATCAAAAGACAAACCGAATGTGTAGCATCTGCCAGTTATTGCTAAAGGAGTCACTCCCGGTGAAGGGATCTCGGTCCTTTCCTCATCGAATAAGGTGCAGGATATATCACATATACCTCTGTGCAAAGCAAGAACTGTAGCTACCTGTTTTATTTTGAAATTCGATTCTACAACATCTTAGGTTTCTTTTATTTCATTAATCACATTAATGAAGTCCCATCACTTAAATACCTAAACATCACAGATAAATACGACGTACACTTATGCCATCCGCATTCGCCTCGATGTCCCCTCGTGCACCGTTAGGTTAGGTAACTAACGGCAGAGCAGGACAGGGCTAGCGCGGGTGTAAAACATAAGTAACGTTTATATAATATATCATATATACTATATACTGTATCTATCACAGAACATCACATGATCACATCACAGATATCGCAGCAGAAGAATCATATGAAATATTGGATATACTAGGACGTCCGTGTTTTCAATACGAGCCAGTATAAAACACGGATTCCACGGTCGTGATGAATAGCCAAACCCACACCCCTAGACCCCTACGAGAGCGGCAAGCAACCCTACCAATTCTAGAGTTAGGAGACCCAGACTCGACTCCTCGAGTTGGTCTCCCACTGGACTCCAGAACCCGGTTACTTGTGCTCCCCTCCTTGGGTCTATCCTAGTGCGGAAAAGTAAATAATATACAAAGGGTGACAACTTCCGCAACCTGGAAGCGCCCCAAATAAAAGAATATTACATACAAGTTTTTACATGAATGAAAAAGAAAAACACTCATCTCACATAAAAACCCCCGGCTATTCAAACACGACGATCAAATATAACATATCCAGCAACACATAACATCACATGTCATCAACGTAAGTAAATTTGCGCATCCCAATTGTCGTTGACATATAGCAACGAAACCGGCGATATCACATATTACACTTACGGTCACAGAAAAGAAAGTATAAAACTACAACAGTTGGAATCCGCAACCACCTCAGACATCGCATGCCTGACCAAATGAATTACTTAGACATCGCATGCCTAACAATTATAAACTCCGTATTTTAGTCTCATTATCGAAAACACTTTTCAATATCGAGTCGGGCAATTCAACAAGATTCCCGAAAAACTGATCGAATGCTCATCGCAAACTTTAGTAGGCGGCCGCACCCCTGATACCGTCGACGAAGTGCACCAAGGCGAAACACCGCTACCGAGAGCACCCGAACGGATGCTTTCGGCGACGGGGTTCTCCTACAGTCACTTGGTCGGGGCTATGGAGTGAGGCTGTCTATTAAGTTTACCCGGCGAGTATCCGCGTACGCTACGTGATTGCGACGGACTTTTGATCACATCAAAATTCCGTGGCAACCGATCAAGTGAAACTAAAGTGCTATGTTTATAACATTCATTCAGTTATCTCATAACTACTTGTGAATTCCAATTATTGTATCTCATTCCGGATAAATAGAAAATGTTAAACTTTCCGATCGAACAATCGAACACCCAAGTTTTCCCGATACAGGTCAACACATGAAATAAGTCTAACAACATTCAGTTCGTGCCTCAGTACCAACGGTCCAGCCGTAGAAGGGTCAAGCCAACGTCTCACATGTGGCACGCCGTACTGCCCCAAACCCGAAGGTTCAAAGGGCAGTTCAAGACGGTCACATAATCGAGTTAAGGTTTGTTGTCTTCTAGAGGGACCATCGCTTTACTTGCACTACTTAGAATGTCGTTAAACTACGGAAAAATCCAACTCTTGGAAATTTCCCGACAGGGGAAAAATTGGGTATTTATATCCGGTCGAACTTTTTAACATACTCTAAAATTTATCCGGAAAGCCAAATAGACAAAATTTGATACCCCGATCGAAACACCGAATCCCCAAAACAACTCCAGAAAATTCAACTCTTGAATAAATTTTAAAAATACCCAGAAAATCCAGCATAATATAATAGGAGTTACTGTGCAAACAGTGTACGATGACGTCATCATTCCGCCGCGGAACCGCCGCAGAAGCCAGGCTTCTACCGCGTTTCCGCCGCGGTTTGTACTGTTCATCAGTAAATTTTTGCGTCGTAATTCTTAAAATTCCCTGCTGAATTTTTTAAGCATTTTTAATCTGGAAAAATCCACGTTTTTTGAAAAAGTACAGAGAGCAATTTGTATTGGGGTTTTCGGGTTCGTTCGGGTTTCAAAATCCGTCTAGACTTCGCCTAAGGCTCTAGCTAGGCTCTGATACCACTGTAGGGTTCCTAGGCACTCTCAAGAGTTCTCACAAGGCATCAACTAGGCCAATTTCAAATTTTACGGTGCCGAGAAACCCTAAACTACGGATCGTTTGCTAGAAATCTAGGCGAAAAAGAAACTAGTTAACAATTAACTAAGAGATACGGAAATACAACCTTTGTAGATCCGGTCCTCCACCTCCACGGATCCAAGATGAGGTCCTCTCCGCTGTCCAAATCAAATCCGGGCTCTAGCGTCGGCTTCGTCGGAGAATGGGCAAGCTAGGTCGTCGATGTCCATGCCGAAGATGATCTACGTCGAGGCATCGCTAGATCGAGCTCCACCTTCACCGAGCCTTGAAAACTTGTGAAGGAAACACACTCTACTACTTGGCAAGAGGTAGAGGATGAAGAAATAGGAAGTGGGTAGACTTAAAAATTGGATTTCTCACTTGTTTCATCAATCCACCATTGATGAAGAAAGCTTTTCTTCTTTGAAGAAGATGAAGAAGAAGAATCTAATTGTTATGATAAGTTTATTAAAAATTAGAAAAGAAATGAATACTTATCATATTAGAACCATGGTCAAGTGTAGAGAATTAACTAAGGTTAGATTAATGGTTAGGGTTAAAGATGAAGACAAGAATGGTTACAAAGTCAAAGCTTCATGAAGCTTCAACTAAACTCCAAAATTAGCAACCATTCTTTTCTTATCTATTCAAAATAAATAAATAAATAAATAAGTAAGAAAAGAAAACCCTAATCATTAGTTTAACCATGGCTTAATCCATTACACTTAACTATAGTTAAACATGTATCATCAAACATGATACAAACAAGTGTACAAAAGTATATCACATATACAATGTGCACAAACCAAGTGAGAAAATCCGTTTAAAGTGAACCAATACTAGTTAGTGCAAAGTAATATATCAAATATATAATTATGCATTAAATCATTAAATCAACACTTGATTCAATGATCCGGTCATATCGCATATAACCGACTAATATCAAATGTATCGATTTATCGAATCAATCCTTGATTCGATAACTAGGTTATATCGCATACAACCATTCGACACATTCATCGCGAGAATAGAATACGGTATCACATACACGCATTATTCTCGGTCCCGCACATATCTCATATGCGCTCCTATTTCGTTTCGCTTGAGCCAGGAAACCTCTGTGTAGGACTCTAAAGACTCGTCAATACGCCGGCAGCAGATGATGATCATATCAAACACCCACAAGCCGCAAGCGGTCTGCTAAACGTAACGGCCACCCGAGTATTGAGCGATCTGAAGATCTACGAGCAAGCCCGCTCACACTCCAGTGAATCCGACCAGTAACACTACCGTACAGTCCGGTCTGATCGTCTGATATGTCGCATATCTTGCCTAGGGGTGGTAAACGTCAGACCCCAATAGCTCGATAAGTCGTGTCGATATGAGGTCTATAACACTTTGAGAAACTACTGGTAACACTTACCAGTAAATCTCAGCAACCCTGGCCAGGGATTTCCTGTTATAGCCAATCGAACACGGCGCAACATCAACTTCCTATACCGGGAGAGACGAATCCCCTCCTATCGCTCATTGTCTCCATGTGACTCGGGACTGTACCCAAAAACCACCGTTTGCACGCCCTCTTGGACGTGGTAAGATGGAAATCAAAGCACAGTGGGAACCACACAAGACTCTATGACGATCTCGGGTCAACAGACTACTCTGTACCAGTGTCACCAGAGAACTGCCATCTGACGTGAGGTATAATACCATCTGGGAGTTCTCGGCGAGTCTGTCCAGTGTACCCAGTCTCTACTGAGCACCCGTATATCATCTCTGATGTCAAACACCAATGGATATGGGATCATCCATCGCCCATCTGTATGGGTCGAGAAGGTACACGCTAGTCTACTCTGGTATATCGATGCCCCGTCTCGATATACCCACGACTAGGGACTTTGAAGGATGTACTTATGGACTACCATGTCCCCACTAGTATGATCCGCATCATAGTCCAGGTAGTCAAGCACACATCCTAAGGGCTTTACCAACATGTAACAGAGAGACTATCAGTGTACACGTTAAGGTAAAGATCAACCAGATAGCATACTATCATATCGAGCAAGAAAGTCCTCCCTATATATGTCCAAGCATCCACTACAATATACATCCTATGTATAGTAATGGCCTCTAGGGCATACATATAACTAACAACTGGACCCCAGAACCCGGTTACTTGTGCTCCCCTCCTTGGGTCTATCCTAGTGCGGAAAAGTAAATAATATACAAAAGGTGACATCTTCCGCAACCTGGAAGTGCCCCAATAAAAGAATATTACATACAAGTTTTTACATGAATGAAAATGAAAAACACTCATCTCACATAAAAATCCCCGGCTATTCAAACACGACGATCCAATATAACATATCCAGCAACACATAACAACACATGTCATCAACGTAAGTAAATATGCGCATCCCAATTGTCGTTGACATATAGCAACGAAACCGGCGATATCACATATTACACTTACGGTCACAGAAAAGAAAGTGTAAAACTACAACAGTTGGAATCCACAACCTCTTTAGACATCGCATGCCTAATCAAATGAAATACTTAGACATCGCATGCCTAACAATTATAAACCCCGCATTTTAGTCTCATAATCGAAAACACTTTTCAATATCTAGTCGGGCAATTCAACAAGATTCCCGACAACCTGATCGAATGCTCGTCGCAAACTTTAGTAGGCGGCCGTACCCCCGATACCGTCGACGAAGTGCACCAAGGCGGAACACCGCTGCCGCGAGCACCCGGACGGATGCTTTCGGCTACGGGGTTCTCCTACAGTCACTTGGTCGGGGCAATGGGGCAAGGCCGTCTATTAAGTTTACCCGGCGAGTATCCGCGTACGCTACGTGATTGCGACGGATTTTTGATCACATCAAAATTCCGTGGCAACCGATCAAGTGAGACTAAACTGCTATGTTTATAACATTCATTCAGTTATCTCATAACTTCTTGTGAATTCCAATTATTGTATCCCATTCTAGATAAATAGAAAATGTTAAACTTTCCGATCGAACAATCAAACACCCAAGTTTTTCCGAAACAGATCAACACATGAAATAAGTCTAAAAACATTCAGTTCGTGCCTCAGTAGCAACGGTCCAGCCGTAGAAGGGTCAAGCCAACGCCTCACATGTGGCACGCCGTACTGCCCGAAACCCTAAGGTTCAAAGGGCAGTTCAAGACGGTCACATAATCGAGTTAAGGTTTATTGTCTTCTAGAGGGACCATCGCGTTACTTGCACTACTTAGAACGTCGTTAAACCACGGAAAAATCCAACACTTGGAAATTTCCCGGCGGGGGAAAAGTTGGGTATTTATATCCGGTCGAACTTTTTAACGTATTCAAAAATCATCCGGAAAGCCACACAGACAAAATTTGATAATCCGATCGAACATTCGAATCCCCAAAACAACCTCAGAAAATTCAACTCTTGAATAAATATTAAAAATTCCCATAAAATTCAGCATTTAAATAAAGAAGTTACAGTGCAAAAATGGTTGACTGAAGAGACTAAATGAGCGCGGAACCGCCGCAATAGGCGGCTAATGCCGCGGATCCGCCGCACTTTAGACAGATCATTAGGTAATTTTTGCACCGTAATTCTTAGAATTTCCTGCTGAATTTTTTAAGCATTTTTAATTTGGAAAAAACCACTTTTTCAGAAAAAGTCCAGAGCGGGTTAAAAGTTAGGGTTTTGGGGTTCGATCGGGTTTCTAACATCGTCTACGCATCGCCTAAGGCTCTAGCTAGGCTCTGATACCACTGTAGGGTTCCTAGGCACTCTCAAGAGGTCTCACAAGGCATCAACCATGCAAATTTCAAATTTTACGGGTGCCGAGAAACCCTAATACGGATCGTTGGCTAGATATATAGGCAAAAACTAGAACTAGTAAACTACTTTATTAAGAGTAAACGGAAATACAACCTTTGTAGATCCGGTTCTCCACCTCCATGGCTCCGCGATGAAGTCTCCTCGCTGTACTAATCGGATCTTGGGCTCTAGCGTCGGCTTCATCGGAGAAAGGACGGGCTAGGTCATCGACTACGATGCCGAAGATGATCTACGTCGAGGCATCACAAGATCAAGCTCCAACTTCACCAAGCCTTGAAAACTTGTGAAGGAAACACCCTATACTACTTGGAAGAGGTAGAGGATGAAGAAATAGGAAGTGGGTTCACTTTAGAATTGGATTTCTCATTCTTTTTCATCAATCACCATTGATGGTCAAGCTTTTTCTTCTTGTAAAGAAGAAGAAGAAGAAGAAGATAATGATATCATAAGTTTTTTCAAAAAGAAAAGAATATGAATACTTATCATATACAAACCATGGTTAGGTGTAGAGAATCAACTAGGGTTAGTGAATGGTTAGATTTAGAGATGAAGACAAAATGGTCACTTTGGTCAAACCTTCATGAAGCTTCAACAAGCTTCATCTTTGAAAGCAACCCTTTTGTTTTCATTTCCCTTTTTCTTTTGTCAAAACAAAATAAATAAAGGCATAAATAAATCAAATGAAACCCTAACCATTAACTAACCATGGTTTTAATTATACACCTAATCAAGTTTAGCATGTATCATCAAACATGATACAATCAAGTGCACAAAACTATATCGAATATACAATGTGCACAAGCGAATGAGAAAATCCATTTAAAGTGAACCAATACTAGTTAATGCAAAGTAATATATCAAATATATAATTATACATCAAATCATTAAATCAACACTTGATTTAACGATCCAGTCATATCTCATATAACCGACTAGTATCCTATGTATCGGCTTACCGAAATCAATCCTTGATTCGATAACTAGGTTATATCGCATACAACCATTCGATACATTCATCGCGATAATGGAATACGGTATCACATACACGCATTATTCTCGGTCCCGCACATATCTCATATGCGCTCCTATTT
This sequence comes from Agapanthus africanus, assembly GCA_030015575.1. Taxonomy (NCBI): domain Eukaryota; kingdom Viridiplantae; phylum Streptophyta; class Magnoliopsida; order Asparagales; family Amaryllidaceae; genus Agapanthus; species Agapanthus africanus. The sequence goes on along the minus strand of CM057346.1, from coordinate 338,263,655 downwards.
CGTTTCGCTTGAGCCAGGAAACCTCTGTGTAGGACTCTAAAGACTCGTCAATACGCCGGCAGCAGGTGATGATCATATCAAACACCCACAAGCCGCAAGCGGTCTGCTAAACGTAACGGCCACCCGGATATTGAGCGATCAGAAGATTCACGAGCAAGCCCGCTCACACTCCATTGAATCCAACCAGTAACACTACCGTACAGTCCGGTCTGATCGTCTGATATGTCGCATATCTCTGCCTAGGGGTGGTAAACGTCAGACCCCAATAGCTCGATAAGTCGTGTCGATATGAGGTCTATAACAGTTCGAGAAACTACTGGTAACACTTACCAGTAAATCTCAGCAACCCTGGCCAGGGATTTCCGGTTATAGCCAATCGAACACAGCGCAACATCAACTCCCTATACCGGGAGAGACGAATCCCCTCCTATCGCTCATTGCCTCCATGTGATTCGGGACTGTACCCCAAAAGCCACCATTTTGCACGCCCCTCTTGGACGTGGTAAGGTGGAAATCAAAGCACAGTGGGAACCACACAAGACTCTATGACGATCTCGGGTCAACAGACTACTCTGTACCAGTGTCACCAGAGAACTGCCAATCTGACGTAAGGTATAATACCATCTGGGAGTTCTCGGCGAGTCCGTCCAGTGTACCCAGTCTCCACTGAGCTCCCGTATATCATCTCTGATGTCAAACACCAATGGATATGGGATCATCCATCGCCCATCTGTATGGGTCGAGAAGGTATACGCTAGTCTACTCTGGTAAATCGATGCCCCGTCTCGATACACCCACGACTAGGGATTTTGAAGGATGTACTTATAGACTATCTGTCCCCACTAGTATGATCTGCATCATAGTCCAGGTAGTCAAGTACACATCCTAAGGGCTTTACCAACATGTAACAGAGAGACAATCAGTATACACGTTAAGGTAAAGTGCAACCAGATAGCATACTATTATGTCGAGCAAGAAATTCCTCCCTATATATGTCCCCAGCATCCACTACAATATACATCCTATGTACAGTAATGGCCTCTAGGGCATACATATAACTAACAATAACTGGGCTTGATGCCGTGATTCTTGGCTTTACGGTCGTGTTATGATGTTAGCGGATCATTAGGAAATGAGATAATGAATAGGTATACATAAATAATAAAGGTTGGTGATGATATTGAAGTATATGGGACTCTAAAATAGAACCCGGACCGTACCTGTGCCTGAAATTTTGATATGATATCATATAGGTGTGACTTGATTACGATATGATCTAAGTGTGACTTAATCACAATATGATACATATGACATGATATTTCTAGGGATAAATTAACGATGTATATTTATGCTGACAATGATATATGATTGATGTATGCGATTACAGTAAAGCCCCTTGATCTTGACATGTGTTGATGATGATATTATACGAATGATGAGACACGTAGGTGATACTTGACCCATACCCCGATATTGGGATGCCGTACGATGGATTTTACCATACGAGGCATAGATATGATGATTGATCCGCACTCTTGATTCGAGGAAGCCGTACTTTGTACGTGACGCTATTGAGGCTGGATCGCCGACTATTAGGGAAATTGACTCAGACTTTAGGTGTACTCTTATTTCTTATTGACTAGTTTCTTAGGTTTAGTTCCTTAGGAGATTAGATGGACACTAGTTTAGGGTCGAGTCATATAGTTGTAGTTATACTTGTATATCAAATGGGTGGATAATACACATCCGTCTTTACTTTCAGACTGTAATCATCATGGTGCATGTTCATTCATATGTTTCTATAATCAGTATAAAACTCTGCCTGTTAGGACACCAGCACCATTACCGATGATGCGCATATTCCACGCTCACTTATTTGCCGGCTCACACACATCATCATCGGTAATTGCTATGTCACGTACACTTTAGAACATATTATCTTTATTGATAGAATCAGCCAACAGTTAGATCGATATATTATTGTGATTACTCTCTGGTGTTAGTATAGACATGGTATTTATTACTTAGACATTTCATGCATTCACATTTTCATGTTATCATGCAGTATTATGGGCATATGCCGACACTTATCATATACTTACTCATGATTTTGGGATTTTGGATTTCTATGAGATTTCTGGATTTTGGGGAAAACCGCAAGAATCTATAAAAAGTTCTCTCTCTCTTCTCTTTTCTTTTTAAAACATAAGATGCGGTTTTCTTGTGATGTATGTGTCGTCCACCATGAGATTTCATGTTTTCTGTTGGATTTCGAGACCCGATTCGAGGAGTGGATGAACCGTCTTAGGTACATGGTGGGCCCGGTATGGTACCCCGGGGCAAGAAGATCGAGTTGTAGACGATGAGCCTGGCAGGGGAGGACTACCTACCGGTGATGTCTGGCGCGGCGGATATCTGGAGGATACCGACCGTTGTCGTGGGATTTGATGATATGGGGCCGATCCGGACTGATGGAGCCCGAGATATTGAGACTATGAGACATTGAGATTATGAGGTATTGAGACTTGAGATTTACATGTTTTGTGTCGATGCTTGACACAGATTTCCATGGATTTCATCGTTGATATTTCAGATTTCTATGCACATTTTACCATGATAAAAACTAAAGATTTCTTATACAGATATATCTAGATTTCAGGATTTGTTATTGTACATTCATGGTGCATGCATACTCATTCACATTACATAGTACTATATGAGGCACTGACACGAGCACGGAGCATTTGCACTTACACGTAGTTTATTATCCTGTCTTTACTTGATGACTAGTAGTATAATTAGTATATTTATTATGACCTAGGACAGCGTCGTGCATTCGATTTCTTTTCGCAGATATCTTCTACTCACGAGTTGGCAACTCACCCTCGTTGTGCCAAATTTTATTACAGGTCCGATGTACAGGTTTTCCTGGCATATCTTTTCATTCAGGGTGATTTGCATAGTAGGTTGGTTCACTTGTATCTGGACCGCCATTGTACTTTTATTATTTCTTTTGTATCTAGTAAGCTCCATCAACCAAACTTGTATTACTTGATAGTTACTTGACCAGTTATTTTTAATTCGACCTTAGAGTCGCGCTTGTATTATCATGATATCTGGTGGATTTGTTTTCTTTTGAGTTTTGAGCCTCGCCCTTTGGCGTTGTATACTTTTTGTGCATTGGTGTGGTTATTTCCGCCATTTGGAGTAGAGATAGCTCCCGTTGGGGATGCTTTTTATTGATTGTATATATATTATTCTTATTTGTACTCGTTTGGGGCCAGTTTTTCAAAGGAGACTCTGCCGAAATTTTTGAGAAAATTGGATGTTGCTTTTAAACTTGTTTTCTACATGTTTTCCTTTACTTCTTCTTCTTTTTATGGTTTAGATTTCTGGCCTTCGGCTTACTTAGGTTATGTTGCGCCTCTAGACGCTTCGTAATCTAAGTGCCGGTCACGTTCCGTACTTTCGGGTCGTGACAACTACTCCGCTGTTCAATGCTCCTTACCCTATAGTCAACTGATATAGGTAAATGTCACGGACATAATTTCAAAAAGTTATATCTCAGTTTATAAAAATAAACATACAGATATATCATTTTGAAATTGTTACACAAGAACGGATACTCAAAACCAAATACATGTCGTCCGGTAAAAACCCAGGCGATTTCCTCAAATATTACCAATTACAATGAATTCCGATATAATGAGGATGATCACCTTATTCCTAATAACTTACTCCCACTCATCATCTGTAAAACCATACAGATGTGAGAATCATACCTGGTAAATACATATCCTGGAGTTAGTATCTAATCGGGAAATCAGTTTTCATTTAACAATGCACAGTGAAACTGAAACATGAAAATGTTTCGTAGGGGTATCCTGGTATTCCTAGTAATGCCTCTTCCATAATCCAATTCATAACTATAACCGTATATTTCTTTGCCATCTCTCCAAATCCCTTTATTTGTCTTTAGTCGTTACCTTCTGTACACCATCGTTAGGCTAAATGGTTTTCTTCCTTCCCTACCGTTCGGCACCAGCCTATGGTTTGGAAGAAGACTATCCAATAAGCATAATAGGTGTACCCTCCTAAACCATAGAGTACTCGCAACCTGAGAGAAGGTGATGATAAAAGACAACTGAATAATACCTTATTCTATTTCTCCCGAACTGGGGAAAAAAGCAAAGGTGAAATAGGAGTGGCGATGAAGTACGCAGTTTGGTCGTGAATGATAGGAGTCGCAATTTACTTTACCCTCTTTCTAATCCCTTTATTTTGTCTTTACATATTACCTTATTTACACCCTACTTTGGCTAATTGGTTTTCTTCATTCCCTACCTTTCGTCACCTGCCTATGGTTTGGAAGAAGACTATCCAATAAGCGTAAAAGGTGTACTCTCCTAAACTATGGATCCCTCGCAACCTGAGAGAAGGTGATAATAAAAGACAACTGAATAAACCAATTCTATTTCTCCTGAACCTGGATCCATCCTCGAAGAAGTCCCTTCGAGTTCGTATATAACCATACGATGGATCTATCCAATGGAAGTGGATGTCCGTAGTAATACGGGATGTTCTGAGGAATGCAAAGGGTAAAAGAAGGAGTGGCAATGACTTATGCAACTTAGACAATCCAAAAGCCAGTATTTTAAGAAGGTTCGGTCAACTTGGTCACTGAGTCATAGTTTAGGGTCGGTCAAAGGTGGCTGCCAAAATAAGAAAGAGAAAAGAAACACTCTGTGTGCACTCTAACCTAGATCAGAATGGTTATCACTTTATCTAATCAGGAAACCTCCTACTGTACTGTCAAATTCTCTTCCAAACCTGAAAGAAGAATCAATCGGGATCACCCGAAGAGTAAACCAACTCATCAGTAGGAATCGGGATCCAACTCTCATCGCATGATAACGTGACGGAATCCACTCACGTTATCACATTCCAGAAGGTATGTGCATGCCTGGAAAGTTTCAGTCTCTTTAGAAACTCCCGATATGATTTTTACCCCATGTTCTTATGACCTTGACGAAGGCCAACAAATCATAAGTCACATGTCAAGTTCTACCCATCATTATCTTGTCAATTCGAACCCACCCGTAGATACCCTTGACGAAGGCCAACAAGGTAATACGACTGTCCCAAACCAACTCATCTATCTATGCAACAGAACAGTAACAAGCAGTTACCATCCACTATGCCTTGACGAAGGCCAACAAACATAGCATGAATACTACGTGCTACCGTCTGAAACGACGGAGGGCTACAGCTGGTTTTTGGCGAAAAATCTTTAACGTAATGAACTTGATCTCCTTGAAGGAACCTGATAGCTTTTTATAAAAATATAGTGGCGAAAACCTTTGCTAAAGAGGTCACTCCTGGTAAAGGGATCTCGGCTCTTTCCTCGTAGAATGAGGTGCAGGATATTCTAACCGAATACCACTGTGCAAAGCAACATGTAATCTACTATAGTGAAGTTATTACCCTGACGCAAAATTCTGCCCAAGGGTCACTCCCGGTGAAGAAATCTTAGCCCTTGCCTCGTCGAATGAGGTGCAGGATATTCCAACCGAATATCACTATGCAAAACAAAAGAAAACGTTTTTGTAATAACACTTTTTAAAACTGTTCCAATAACATCTGAACAGGTTTGTTTTCCTTTGCATTGATCAGAATCAACGCAGTCCCATCAATTAATCACACCAGAAAAGAACGAAAATAAAATGTACGTATATGCTATGCGCATTCGCCACTGGGTCCCGTCATTGCCCGTTAGGTTACTTAACTAATGACAGAGCGGGGACTGGACTAGCGCGGGTGCAAAACATATACAACATCTACTAGTATATATACCAAAATACAATAATCGCTCCAGGCATGATAATATGCAACATTACAGAAAAGTAATAAGCATCACAGAACAATACAGATAATCTGGGATCCCTGTTCATATCAGATTTTTGCATTTTTATACCGCCCAATTTTTATCACATTGCATATCGGTAGGTACTCTTGAGCCGTGTTTGCTAGTCAATTGTAGGATACAGGTTCTCGGCTCTAAACGGTGAAATTCATGGAAAAACACGACAAAATCCAGGTTCCTGCCAACCACAGATAAAACACGGGTCTCCGCTCTTTATCCGTCTGTTGCCACACACCAGTTTAGGAGACAAAATGGCAAATCGATTGTCACCTTCATGCACAAGGCTCAATGGCAACACAAGTTCCAAGAAATCTACGCGGAGCTCAAGAAAATCTTGACAAAAAGTCCACCTTTCCCTCAACAGAAATTCTGGAAAAATCGTGAAGCAATTCTGAGAAAAATCATGTACCAGACTAATGGGCACACAAAACCAGGAAATGTCACCAAATTGGGTGACCTAACTCCCTACTATGGCCGCGGAACCGCGGCCTAAGCATGCTTAGGCTGCGGATCCGCGGCCGTACGGCCTCCTCAGAAGATGAAATTTCAGGGGTAGATTGGTCTTTTCGGTTGTGTTCTGGTGGTTGCCCTAGGTTTTCATTTTTCAGCCTATAAATAGCCCAGAACTTTATGAAGGAAAGGGTCCATAATCTTGTATTTTCTTTTCTAGGTTTAGTTGTGTTTCTTCTTCTTCTTCTCATCTCTTCTCCATTAAAACTTGTAGTGAGCTTTGTGAGTGAAGAATGATGAATAAAGAAGACTCTTTTGCTATTATATCTTGTCTTGTTCTTTTATAATTTCTTATAATTTTAATTTGTTAACTAGTTGTTGTTATTTCTTGTTCTTTCTTTCTTCTCTCTTTTCTTTATCCTTAAAACGACCATGATGCTTACGCTTGATCCTCGCCAAGGTGAGCTCGCAAATAGCTAGTTGTTATCTTCTAATCTCTTTCTTTCTATCTTCCTTTTTTGTTTTGTTTTATTTTTCCGTATCATGATGTGTGAGTAGTTTCATACTTGTTAGGGTAGGATAAGGGAAGTTTGAGAGAAGGAAATCTCTCTCACTCTTTCCTTGCCCAACAGCTTAATTCAACTCCCGTTAATTGAACCACAATCCGCTCCTTACGGCACCCTATCCTACATGATAGCGGTGATTCCGTAGTGAGACCGGTTGTGGTTGAATTAACCGGAGGTTATGGCTAAGAGCCAAGAACGGACGGAAAAGCACCAAAAGGAAGAACTTATGCGTTGGAAAGCCTAGCTTATACTCGCAAGTTTCTTCCTAGTCGTGCTAATCCCCGTTGTTGCCGATTACCGTAACACCGATATTAAGAGGGGAAACGAAAGATTTGGGAGACTCCTAACTCAAACTAACCTAATCCTAACCCTAACAAGCTCTCTTTACATATCAATTTACCGCTTAATTAATCACAACAAAATCTGAAAAACTGGACTTAACTCGTTAAAGCACATAGAAGAAGATTCCCATCTCCCTGCGGACGACCCGTACTCAACCGGCTAGCTACAAGCGAAACCGTCTTGTTTGCGGTATTTAACTAAAACTTGAACACGCAGAATCGCTAACAATCAAATGGCGCCGTTGCCGGGGAGACGGTAGTTTATTTCTTTGTGTAATTTCGGGTTAACTTGTAAATATAAAAACAACCGAAAAACAAAAAATAATATACTTTGTAAAAAAAATCATCTTGTTATTTTTGATTAGTTTCTGTGCAAGTGTGCAGGATAATACGAAGTTCAAGTTCAGCGCCAAAGAAGTGGGATATAGGAAGTTCGAGTTCAGTGCCAAAGACGTGGGAAGATAGACCCACATTTCGCGGCTACACCGCGACGGATCAAAACGGAACAAACGGTCTACTGTCAAGATCTGGAGCAGGTACAGTGAGCAAATAAAAAATTCAGAAGATCCATACAAGCAGAGGACAAACACAGGAGCTGACACCAGAAAACCAGAAGCCCAAGTCCCTGTTCCTGCCGCGGAACCGCGGCAAAAGAGGGCTTAGGCAGCGGAACCGCGGCCACTTGGTGGCCTCGTCGACTCAAAATCTCTGTAAGTCTTTCTTGCTTCCTCCCCACTCCTCTGGACTCCAATAAATTGTGTTTTCTGCAGATTTCTTTGCGCAAATTCTCTTCCCCCTTCCAATAAACTGTTCTTGTGCAGGATTCTTTGCGCCGCGCTAAAAATAAAAATTGTTTGCAGTTGATTTGTTACCGCTTTGCATTCTTTAATACGGACTTAAGGGGCTTGAAACCAATTCAGATTGGGTGGGGATTTCATCACCCTTCCCAGGACCCCAAAAATCACAAAAGCATATGCATTGTCCATTGTAAATTAAAAAATACTAGACTTCAGCCCTAAGGACTTCGCGCTCATTAGGAGAGGTTAAACCTTGTTTAGAACCTCGCTTAACGGTATATTGTTTACGGGGTGTCTAGGAAAGTGTTAACAGCGCAACCGCCAAAAGAGAAAAGGTTATTTAATTAAGGAACTTCGCGAAAGCGTTGGAAAACCTCCCCTTATCTCTGCACTTACCTGGCCTCGTGATCAGTGTATCTTAAGCCCGTTTCTCGACACTGTTTAACTTCGACAATCAAGTTCTGGAGCAGGTCTAGCAGACCTAGGTGACCCTAGATCTAGGTGTGATTGTGCATATCTTGTTTGTGCTTACTTAAGCCGTATTTCCATACATATCTTTGTAAAGCTCTTTCTAAAAAAAAAAAAAGAAAAAAAAAGAAAAATCAAAAACTTTTATAAAAACTTGCCCTTTGTCGCCAAAATCCATTTTTCACCCACCACCCATCGTTTTCTCCATTGACGTTTTCTTACCCTCACCTTCTCCGCTTTGACTATACTAAACTCGTTTAGTGTATGTCCGCTTGGACTCGGGACACTAGCGCCCGTCTAGTCCGCGTTACGTTAGTCGCTACCGACTACGCGATCGACTCAGACGTCGATACTCCGTCCACTCCTCTTTCACCCCTTCCTTTGCCGGCCAACTCCGACGTTGACCGGAATTCTGTTCATACATCTTCACCTTCACCTTCACCAACCTCTTCTTCCGCGATGTCAGGATTTAATCCGAACATCTCTTTGACTACCCCTGGATTGGCTCCACCTTCTACGGAGACCAATAACCCACCACACTCGCCTGTTGTAGCGCCGCCGCGAATTGCGCTCCAGGATCGTTTCTATCCAACCCGTTCTGCACTCCCCACCTGCCTTTCTCTTCCACCGGCCAATGGGGATAATTTTGAAATTAAGCCCCACTTCATCAACATGCTTCCACGATTTCATAGGCTTGAATCTGAAGATGCCTATATCTTCATCAATAAATTTCAAAACGTCTGTGCCATGATGAAAACCACCCAGCTGTCGGACGACGCTATACGTCTACGAGTCATTCCATTCACCTTATGCGATCTTGCGGAAAAATGGCTGTATAGCACCTCCTCCCACTCCATAACCAGTTGGGATGAGTTTGTTAAAGCGTTTCTCAAAAATTTTTATCCGAATCACAAAACCGCAAGGATCCGCAACGAAATCAATCAATTCTCCCAGCTTCCTTCTGAACCCTTCTGGAAATGCTTTGACCGATACAAAGACCTTCTTATTTAGTGTCCTCACCACGGTATAGAGAAATGGCAACTTTGCCAAACCTTATACGAGGGTCTGAACCTAGCAACCAAACAGTTGTTGGAAACCATTTGTCAGGGCCACTTCCTATCGAAATCTGACGAGGAAGCATGGCAGTTTTTCGACGACCTTGCGGAGCAAACGCTACAATGGGAGAGCACCAGACCGACTTCTTCTTCTTCTACCTCCACTTCTACCGGTCAGTCTAGGGTAGGAATTCACCAACTTGATGTCTCTATTGCGATGAAAGCTGAAATGGCTGCAATAACGAGAAAGCTTGAAGCAATAGAGAGCAAATTTTCTGCTCCTGCCCCTGCCCCTATTCTCCCCCTTCGTACCATCTGCGCTTGTTGTTCTGATCCTTCTCACTTAACCGAAGAGTGTCCTTACAATCCACCATCGCAAGGACAGGATCAGGTTAATGCTGCATTCCAGCAAAGACCGAGGAATGATCCATACTCTTCCACCTACAATCCCGGTTGGAGGAACCACCCCAATTTCGCCTGGAATCAGAATCAGAATCAATTCCAAGGCAACAATTTCCAAAGGGGCCCTCCGCCGCAACAACAAGCGCAACAACAAACTCAGTATCAGCAGCTCTTCCAACCCCAGCCTTTCTAAAATCAGACGAACAACTTTGCACCCAACAATTCTTTTCCACCAAACAACTTTGTTCCGTCAAACAACGATAAGGTTTCCTCGCTCGAACGAAGTCTGGAGGCATTCGTTAAACAATCGACCCAATCCACTGCCAACATCCAGTCTTCCATTCAATCCTTAGTGCAACACACTGCCGCACACGGGCAAAGCATCAAGACCATCGAGGCCCAGATTGCACAGCTGAACGCGGCCTTAAGCGAGCGAGAAAAGGGGAAGCTCCCGTCCCAACCACTCCCAAATCCCGGTCACCCACATAATGCACATGTTGCTCTTGAACAACAGAACCATAATGTGAGTACCGTGACCACACTGAGATCGGGAAGGATGCTGCAAAACAACATTGGCAAACGGATCAACGATGACACCCCGGCCGCTTCTTCTTCTTCTTCTTCTTCTTCTTCTTCTTCTTCCTCGTCTTCTGAGCCTATTCTCCGTTCTTCACAAGGCTCTCCTTCCTCTTCATCTGCTCTAAACGGACCCACTTCTCACTCCACGAAAACACCTGTTCTGGGATCCGTTCCAACTCCACAATCTCCTCCTCCAGCATTAGACTCAACCAATTTTCAAAATGTTCCATTTCCAAACCGGTTGAGGTCTAACAAACAAAATCCACAAATGGAGAAGATTCTGGAGTTATTTAAGCAAGTTAACATTAACATTCCTCTTTTAGATGCTGTCCAACAAGTCCCGTCTTACGCGAAAATCTTAATGGACTTGTGCACGAAAAAGAGGAAGTCTCAGGTACCCAAGAAAGTTTTCTTGGCTAGTGCTGTGAGTGATGCCCTTACCCAATCTTTACCACAAAAACGGAAGGACCCTGGCTGTCCTACGATTTTATTACTATTGGGGATAAGAACATCAACCGCGCACTATTAGATCTTGGTGCCAGTGTTAACCTGCTTCCGTATTCAGTATACGAGCAATTAGGCGTCGGAGAGCTGAAACCCACGCACTGCACTCTCCAAATGGCCGACCGATCGATCACCCATCCTAGGGGTGAGCTAGAGGATGTGTTAATTAAAGTCGGGGACTTCATATTCCCCGTTGACTTCATTGTATTAGACACACAGCCTGTAGCTAACCCCCGGAATCAAATTCCGGTGATACTCGGTCGCCCATTCCTTGCAACCTCAAATGCTGTGATCAATTGTCGCAATGGTTCGATGAACCTCTCTTTTGGAAACATGACGATTGAACTCAACATTTTTAGGTTGGGGAATCAGCCCGCCGAACCTAATGCTCATATACTGGACGTCTGCTCGATCCAGGAGATCACCCCAGAAGAGTGTGAATTCGAGGAGTTTCTGTTTGAACACGATAATCTTGACGCCACTAGTGCGTTTCTCTTCGAACCTGCTGCTGTTTCTGCGCCCGACAACGACTACGAGTGTTTCACGTTCTCGAACGATCTTAGCCGCGCACAACCCGAGTTTGAATCCTTCGACTTTCCGGATGAGTTACCTGAACCATCCAACTCGGTTGCCTACACTCGTTTTGAACCTTTGCTGGAGTCCTTTGAGTTCGAGACCTTTGCACCAATCTTGCCTTCCATTGTTTCACCTCCAACGCTCGAACTCAAGCCTTTGCCGTCTCACCTTAAGTACGCTTACTTAGGTGAGAATGAGACCCTCCCTATCATCATCTCGGCTTCTCTAGCTCCAGAGCAAGAGAAAGCCCTTCTCGCGGTCTTGCACAGCAACAGGCAAGCTTTTGGCTGGTCCATGGCGGACATCAAGGGGATTAGTCCCCTGATCGTTAAGCATCACATTCATCTGATGGATGATGCCAAACCAGCCCGGGATCCACAGAGACGTCTCAATCCAGTCATGAAGGAGGCTGTGAAGAAGGAGATCGTAAAATGTCTAGATAGTGGTATCATTTACCCTATCTCTGATAGCCAGTGGGTTAACCCCATTCATGTTGTCCCCAAGAAGTCGGGCATCACGGTCATAACCAACGAGGCGAACGAGTTAATCCCTACTCGCACCCAAACTGGGTGGCGAGTATGCATCGATTACAGAAAACTCAACGCCGCAACGCGGAAAGACCACTTTCCGCTACCTTTCATTGACCAAATGCTTGAACGATTGGCCGGACACGAGTACTACTGCTTTCTTGATGGCTACTCTGGCTATAATCAAATTCCCATCGCCGAAAAAGACCAGGACAAGACCACTTTCACTTGTCCTTTCGGCACGTTTGCATATCGTCGCATGCCCTTTGGGTTATGCAATGCGCCCGCTACCTTCCAGCGGTGTATGATGGGAATTTTCTCAGACATGGTGGAAAAATTTCTGGAGATTTTCATGGATGACTTCTCCATCTTCGGCGATTCCTTCAACGAGTGTTTGCTGCATCTTGACGCTGTCCTTACCCGATGTAAGGACAAGAATCTCACTTTGAATTGGGAGAAATGCCACTTCATGGTGCGTGAAGGTATTGTTTTAGGACATATCATCTCGCAAAATGGCATAGAGGTTGACAAAGCAAAGATTGAGGTCATTTCCAATCTGCCTCCTCCCCGATGCGTCAGAGATATCCGAGCCTTCCTTGGCCATGCCGGTTTCTATAGACGGTTCATCAAGGACTTTAGCAAGATTGCTAGGCCCTTGACTCTTTTGCTAGCCAAGGACACGCCATTCGACTTCAACTCGAGCTGTATGACTGCATTTGAGTCATTGAAACGCTCACTCACTTCTGCTCCCGTTCTTTCTTCACCTGACTGGACGCACCCATTCGAGATTATGTGTGATGCATCCGACTTTGCCATTGGTGTTGTCCTTGGACAACACATCAACAAGATGCCGCACGTAATCTATTATGCGAGCCGAACCCTGAACGACGCCCAACTCAACTATACAACAACTGAGAAGGAATTCTTAGCTGTTGTATTTGCTTTAGAAAAGTTCAGGCCCTACCTCATCGGCTCTCCAGTCATTGTCTACACTGACCATTCTGCTCTGCGCCATCTTTTTGCGAAGAAAGATGCAAAATCTCGGTTAATACGTTGGATCCTCTTGCTTCAAGAGTTTGACCTTGTCATTAAGGACAAACGAGGATGTGAAAATGTGGTTGCCGACCATCTCTCACGACTTCCTTCTTCGCCTTCGCTTCCAATTCCGATCGATGACGTTTTCCCAGATGAACAGCTCTTGACAGTATCTTGCGAACCCTGGTTCGCAGATATTGTGAACTATTTGGCCACAGGATTACTACCGACTGAATGGTCAAGTCAGGACAGACTTCGCTTCTTATCCCAAGTAAAACACTTTTACTGGGACGAACCCTACTTGTTCAAGTACTGTCCCGACCAGATTATTCGTCGGTGTGTCCCTGACGAGGAATTCAAGAGTGTGCTGTCATTTTGCCACGATCAAGCGTGTGGCGGGCATTTTGGGCCCAGAAAGACAGCTGAGAAGATCTTGCAATGTGGTTTCTACTGGCCACAACTCTTCAAAGACGCTCATGACTATTGCAAGACTTGCTCCCGGTGCCAACACATGGGCCGGATATCCCGGAGGAACGAGATGCCGCTCCAACCGATCTTGGTTGTGGAGATTTTCGATGTTTGGGGGATAGATTTCATGGGGCCGTTTCCCAGCTCTTTCGGGAACTTGTACATCCTTCTCGCTGTTGATTACGTCTCTAAATGGGTCGAGGCTGTGCCCAGCCGGACTAACGACAACAAGGTTGTCGTTAGGTTCCTTAAAGAAAACATTTTCTCCCGGTTTGGGCACCCCCGAGCGATCATTAGCGACAATGGCAGTCATTTCTGTAACAAGACTTTCGAGGCCTTGATGCGGAAATATTCCATTAATCATAAGCTTTCTACGCCCTACCACCCCCAAACCTGCGGGCAGGCCGAAGTTTCAAATCGGCAAATCAAGCAGATACTGGAGAAGACGGTTTCCAAGAACCGTAAGGATTGGTCGCTGAAACTCACTGATGCCCTTTGGGCATTTCGAACCGCTTATAAGACCGACCTTGGCATGTCTCCCTATCGGCTTGTGTACGGAAAAGCCTGCCACCTACCTGTCGAAATAGAGCATCGCGCATTTTGGGCGATAAAGGAGCTGAATCTGTCTCTCGAAGATGCGGGCAGCCATCGGAAGCTGCAGTTGAACGAACTAAGCGAGCTTAGGAATGAGGCTTACGATAACACGGTTGTCGTTAAGAATCGAACGAAGGTGTTTCACGATAAACACCTTTTGCGCAAAACCTTCGTACCTGGTCAGCAGGTACTGCTTTACGACACCCGACTTCATTTCCATCCAGGAAAGCTCAGATCTCGCTGGAAAGGGCCGTATTTTGTGCGGAATGTGTATTCGCAGGGCGCTGTGGATTTGGAAAATCCAAAGGACGGTTCACTTTTCAAAGTAAACGGACACCGATGGAAACCATACCTTAGCGCCGAATCTACAGAGGAGCTCCTGTTCTTACAGGAGCCGGTTTAACCTGAATGATCTTCCTCTGCCTACCTCCAAACTTCGGTTATCCAGCCAAGAACAGTGGACACTGTTCCAAATAAGTTTGGGGGTATGTATAAACCATTTTGTATATATTTGTGTATATTCTTTTTCCTTTTCTTTTCTTTTAAAACAAAAACAAAAAAACAAAAAATTGTTTATCGCTAACCGACAATTTTGAACCTCCAAATGATCTCTTCATGCAATGACAGTGAGGACACTGTCCAGTTTAAGTTTGGGGGTACGCTCGGTACGCATTTCTTACCTTCGCATTCATATGTATATTTTGCATCTGCATATTAAAATCCATAAAATCCATAAAAATTTGAAAATTTTCTAAAAATATAAAAACTTTTATGTCAAGTTAGCTAGTGGAAGAACTCTGATTCAACATTTCGACGGTTTTGTTTGAAAAAATAGGAATAACTAAATCTTATGTTTAGATTTTGAAAACCTGAAAGATAACTCTCCTTTGAAGTTAACTATAGCTGATATACGTCTTTACATCACACTACACGTGTCGTGAGTTTTTGGAAATTAGATGACAAGTCTTTTATGTTTAAAAACTTTTAAACAGATAAATGATTTTCTGAGGATCAAATAGGTTTGTTCTGAAATAAGTAATGTCAAGAATAGTTTATGAAGTAAAGCGAATATGAAGGAATGTTATTGAGGCCGTAATTGGAACTAAGTCTGAATAATAACCCATCTGAAACTTGATTGGAATGATTACACACCGAACCCACTAAACACGTCTTTTATCCAAAAAAATAATTGAACTGTCGGTTATATCTCCGTTCGTATTAAATCATCTGATTTTCACGCCAAACTGTCTTTTGTTTTTGGACCTAGGTAACTTGAGTAATTAAGTCCGCTGGGGTGTTTCTACACCTAATGCCCTAAAATCAACTGGTTTGGGTGCATTGGCCCAAAGCTCGCTAAGAAGCCTAGAAAGTCCAGATTAAAACAAAATCAAGCAAGTGTTCTCTCCGAGTTAAAATTCCTAACGGTTCTTTGTGTGAGAGTAATCTTGATAAAAGACAGGCTTTTATAAAAAAATTTAACGGAGATATGAAGGTTTTATTCTATGATAAAGACTATTGCACGTTCACAGAGGTGTGTATGAAATGAAAACAAGAAAAAGGTGGAGTGAAAAATACGACTTAGTTTACTGTTAAGGAAGATAGAAATTCTGAAGTTGAAAACTTACTGGAAAATGAAACTTGAAAAATGCTTAACTCTTTATAAAACTTATGTGATCCTTTTAAAATTGTTATCTGGGCTTTATTGTGTGACATAATGACTTTATTCGATCTTTCGGGAACTTAACAACACTATTTGCACTGCACGTAAAGACATATAAAATCTGTAGTTAAATAAGAAGCGCGGTGTGAAAAAATAAAGGTTCGATAGTCTAGACTTAGGATTATAGAATTGTTATTTTCTTAAACAAAACTTTAGGATTTGAATCTTAGTTATTTTACAAAACCAACTTGACCGGATTTTGTGGGTAGTATCCGCTGAAAACCCTCAGGAGACAACACTCCTCCTACTAGAGACACCTAGAGGTTTAACGGCTTGTTGCACATGCTTAGTGCAATCGCGTTCCTTGCGAAAGTGAGGTTAGGAAATTTTTTGTGAATAAATTGGTTTTGCTCGGGACGAGCAAATGATAAGTTTGGGGGTATTTGTTCATATCAGATTTTTGCATTTTTATACCGCCCAATTTTTATCACATTGCATATCGGTAGGTACTCTTGAGCCGTGTTTGCTAGTCAATTGCAGGATACAGGTTCTCGGCTCTAAACGGTGAAATTCATGGAAAAACACGACAAAATCAGGGTTCCTGCCAACCACAGATAAAACACGGGTCTCCGCTCTTTATCCGTCTGTTGCCACACACCAGTTTAGGAGACAAAATGGCAAATCGATTGTCACCTTCATGCACAAGGCTCAATGGCAACACAAGTTCCAAGAAATCTACGCGGAGCTCAAGAAAATCTTGACAAAAAGTCCACCTTTCCCTCAACAGAAATTCTGGAAAAATCGTGAAGCAATTCTGAGAAAAATCATGTACCAGACTAATGGGCACACAAAACCAGGAAATGTCACCAAATTGGGTGACCTAACTCCCTACTATGGCCGCGGAACCGCGGCCTAAGCATGCTTAGGCCGCGGATCCGCGGCCGTACGGCCTCCTCAGAAGATGAAATTTCAGGGGTAGATTGGTCTTTTCAGTTGTGTTCTGGTGGTTGCCCAAGGTTTTCATTTTTCAGCTTATAAATAGCCCAGAACTTTGTGAAGGAAAGGGTCCATAATCTTGTATTTTCTTTTCTAGGTTTAGTTGTGTTTCTTCTTCCTCTTCTCATCTCTTCTCCATTAAAACTTGTGAGCTTTGTGAGTGAAGAATGATGAATAAAGAAGACTCTTTTGCTATTATATCTTGTTTTGTTCTTTTATAATTGCTTGTAATTTTAATTTGTAAACTAGTTGTTGTTATTTCTTGTTCTTTCTTTCTTCTCTCTTTTCTTTATCCTTAAAACGACCATGATGCTTACGCTTGATCCTCTCCAAGGTGAGGTCGCAAATAGCTAGTTGTTACCTTCTAATCTCTTTCTTTCTATCTTCCTTTTTTGTTTTGTTTTATTTTTCCGTATCATGATGTGTGAGTAGTTTCATACTTGTTAGGGTAGGATAAGGGAAGTTTGAGAGAAGGAAATCTCTCTCACTCTTTCCTTGCCCAACAGCTTAATTCAACTCCCGTTAATTGAACCACAATCCGCTCCTTACGGCACCCTATCCTACATGATAGCGGTGATTCCGTAGTGAGACCGGTTGTGGTTGAATTAACCGGAGGTTATGGCTAAGAGCTAAGAACGGACGGACAAGCACCAAAAGGAAGAACTTATGTGTTGGAAAGCCTAGCTTATACTCGCAAGTTTCTTCCTAGTCGTGCTAATCCCCGTTGTTGCCGATTACCGTAACACCGATATTAAGAGGGGCAACGAAAGATGTGGGAGACTCCTAACTCAAACTAACCTAATCTAACAAGCTCTCTTTACATATCAATTAACCGCTTAATTAATCACAACAAAATCTAAAAAACTGGACTTAACTCGTTAAAGCACATAGAAAAAGATTCCCATCTCCCTGCGGACGACCCATACTCAACCGGCTAGCTACAAGCGAAACCGTCTTGATTGCGGTATTTAACTAAAACTTGAACACGCAGAATCGCTAACAATCAATCCCCGGGTTTCACAGAGCCGCTGCTAAAACCCGACGTTCCCCTGGTTGTGTGGATAGCCTGTGCAATGAAACCTAGACCTCTACAGGTGCGGCAAGTTACCCGCCAATACCTGAAGCGAGCCAGCCCCTACAGCAAAGTGAATGGACCACCCTGCACTTCACGGAATCCGGTAACTTGAGCACCCCTCCTTGGGTCAACCTGTACCCCCTACGAGTGCGGCGAATAGTCTGCCAATTCTAGAGTGAGGCCCCTCTGCCTCTCAAAGCCATGAGATGCGGACCCGTTGCCCTCCAGAACCCGGCTATCCGTTCACTCCATCGCGGGGTAAAACCTAGTACGGTGAAAAATATGTACAACGGTTATATCGACCTCAGCCCGGTCGTACCACAAAAGAATATTATACAAACAGGCAGTGACGGCAGTCCACATGTTGGACGCTCGCCCCGCAATATGAAGTGTACAAATAAATCCAAATTGCACTACCATTGCACACTGCTATCCACCATGACAAATCCGCAACATCACAGCAAAACACAGAACATCAACGCGAATGTCACGTTCGCAAATCCGTCTAAAAGGACTATAGCAATTGGACGCAATTTACCGCTCGAATGACATTCACGGTCGGAGATATAATGTAAGTACTGTGAACTAACAAGTTAAAAATTCCGATCGACCAAACTTCCCGAAGTGGGCCCCACGTACATCTGCAGTACAGTAATAAAATCTGGGCCCAAAAGAAATATTCCTGAAACCACAATTCATTGTGAAGAAGCCCGAGAAGAAATTTGGCCCACTGAAGCACCAAGACAGCCGCGGATCCATGGCCAAAGCTAGGCAAGCGCGGCGGTTCCGCGGCCGTACGGTCGAATCAGAGGCTCAAATTTCTACTGTGTTCTTAGAAAAGCAGGCACGATTTTCTGAGATCCTCAAAATGAATTTTAGGCTTGTTTTAAAAATCGACAGAAACTATACACAGAAAATTGCGGTTTTTCGAAATTCCGTTCGATCGATATTTTAAACGCGTTAGAACAAGTTAGTAAAACTTAACGGCGTGGCTCTAATACCATGTAAGTCTACGGTAGCACCCCGGCCGTCAAACTGATGCCAAATGCGGAAAAAAAAACTTTTATAACTGGCACTATCGCATACTATAACCCGGATCTGCCATTAACGCTAAACTAACAAACTACAAAGTGGGGAGAAAGGCTATACCGAACGATCTGAGTCCTTCGTTCTTTAACCATCATCCCACGCTCCATTGCGGCTGCTTCGATCTCCTGGCTTCTCGTCAAGGTGGCACCACATCCACGGATCTTTAAACGGTCTCCCGCCTCTATACCGAGGCAACTCGGTCATCAAGTCTACTAAAAGAGATGACCAAGATGAAATAGAGAATGAGTAGAACACTTTGTCTCGCTTCATCCAAAACCATGGATGAACGGTTAATGAAGCCGCCTTTTTATCAAGTAATGAGAAATGAACATATGAAATTTCCATGAAGCAAATTCCATAAACTTTTTTCCAAAAACCATATTCCCCCATAAGAATGGCCGGCCAATATAAATAAGAGGAGGGGTGAGTGTAGGAGCAAGGGAGGTGACCATAAGATAAAAGATCAAGAAGAAATATCTTAGCAAGAACAAAACACATTAATGGAAAAGGGTGACTCACTAATACACCTCATCAACCATTAATGCAAACTAATGAGTCATGAACCTAGTCACCAATCTAGAAGCTTCCACACATGACTCACCCTCATGACTCATCCAAAAAGAAGAAAAGATAAATCCGCATTAAACCGAATGTTTAAGACGGGTGATAGAAAACTGTCAACTTCGAAAAGCGATCCCGAAACGAATTTCAGGATAACCCCGTAACTGTATATACATACCCGCATTTGTATTACGACCGAATACAAATACAACTGAGACAAAGATATTATATCTACACAGTATAATACATGGATCCGGCTTAAACCAAAGCCCACCAGTATTATCTGCCCGAAATATGACACGTGCATAAACGCACGTGCATTTTCCGAACCCTGCCATAAAACCATACGGCCTCTACAATGTTTCGCCCGAACTTGGGAAATTATCAGTGGGGGACTCTAATGACTCATCAGTACCCTGGCAGTGGGTTTAACCGCAAGCAGGTCAGCGGCACTAGCAGTGCATAACGGCTGCCCATGTACTGACCTCAAGGGAAGCCGATGAGCGAACTCATCCCTGAACCCTACTGAGCCTAACAGTGACAATATATATTCAGTCCGTTCTGTTCTTCTATAAGTATCGCATATCGGGCCTAGGGGGCTGGTAACGTCAGACCCCCAATAGCGGTATAAGTCGTGTCGGAGACAAGCCCTGAACACCCTGAGAAACTACTGGAATACTTACCAGTAATTCTCACCTGCCTTGGCCAAGGACTTGGTGTAATGTCTTTCCTAGACACAGCGTGATCTCACCCCCAATACCGGGAGAGGCGAATCCCCTGCCGATCCGCTCACTTGCCTCCATGTGGTTAGGGACTGTACCCAAAAAGGACCTGTTTGCACGACTCTTTTGAGCCGTGGTAGGGTAGAAATCAAAGCACAGTGGGAACTCACACGAGACAAATGACGATCTCAGGTCGATGAACTAACCTGTACATATGTCACCAGGGAACTGCTATCTGACGCTAGGTACAATACCAACTAGCAGATTCCCGACGAGTCCTGTCCGGTGTACTCATAACCTAATGAGCACCTGTATACATCTTAGGTGATCCAACTGACACCAGTGGCTTGTGAGACCGGCCACCGCCCCTCGTCGGGGTCTCGACTGTATACACTAGTCTACTCCGGAGTATCGATGCCCTGTCTCGAAACTCCCACGACTAGGGACCACAATTAAGGATGTTCTTATAGACTACCCAACTCTCACGTATATGATCGCCATCATACTGTTGGTAGTCAAGCAAGATCCTAAGGGCTCTATCAACGTGTAATAGCGATCAGTCACCTGAACCTATACACGACTGATAAAGGCAAACCAGATAGCATACTATCATCTCGAGTAAGACTGTCCTACTGGTCTAGGTCCTCCTCAATCTTTGCAATCACGTACCTGCGATCCACTAATTGACTTTGAGGGCACTACATCCAACACTAATCCCCATTTCTAGCACTAAAACTCACTTTTAACACTAACCGATGCTAATTAACACTTAAGTTTAGCAACAAAGAAGTTGGGCTCAGAACTTATACCTCACTTGACCCTAGGTGCAATGAGAAGGAGAAGAAGAAGAAGAAGAGAAGGGCTGTGCTGCTGCTGGGGGCTGCTGCTGCCGATGCATGTTGCTGCTGCTGCTTGTGCTGCTATTGCTTGGGCTGCTGCTGCTGCTACTTGTTGCTGTTGTTGTTGCTGCTGAGGCTCTTGCTGTTGCTTCTTCTGCTGCTGCTGTAGTGTAACACCTTAGAATTTGTTTTGTAGCTAATTATATTTTTATACGTGGTTTTTACTAAAAAGTTTACCAATTTGGTTTTTAAATATTTTATCCTATTTATTGAGTATTTTATTAGATTTTTCCTAGCCTTGCACACACTTGTACATGATAACTAGGGTTGTTTTGGGGGTTTAAACATGATTAGTAACATGGTGAACTAACCATTCTTTAATCTAGTTTAATATTGTATTAGGTGTTTTGGGTTTAATAGTGTATGGTTGTTTTAAAATGAAAATGAATTTGGAAAAGTTTTTTTTTTAAATTGTTGTTATTGGGTTGACCATTGGTGAGAGAGAGAGAGAGAGAGAGTGAGAATAGGGCACGATGGCTTTTGCCAGGCTTCATTAAATGAAGAGAGAGAGGAGAGGGTTTTGACTTTGCCTCTCATTTCTCACCTCTCTTTTCACTCATTCTCTCACTCTCACACACACACACACAGGCCATCTTCAGCATCTGCCGCTGAAGCAGCAGCCCTAGCAAAGAGAAGCCCCAGCAACAGAAGAAGATGCAGTAGCAGCAGCAGCTGAAGTAAGCAGCAGCACCATTAGCATCAGCACCAGGGGCAGCAACAACAACCTCAGCATCAACAACAACAACAGAAGCAACAGCAGTGGCACCAGCATCAGCAACAGCTGCAGAAGCAAGCAGCAGTAGCAGCAGCTGTAGCAGCAGCAGCCCCAGCCACTACAGCAGCTCTTCTCCACTTCTTCACCTGCTCTCTAGGGTTCATTAGGGTATAATTTCTGAACCCAATCCCCTAGTTGCTTAGATTATGTGTTAATTGGTGTTGGTGAGTGTTAATTAGCTAGTTTAGAGCTAATTATGGTGATTTGTGAGATGTTGTGGCAAATTGATGATTGTGTTGGTAAACCCTATCTATTTAAGTGTTATAAGGGTCACTTGAACTGAGATTTTACCCAGATTACACTAAAATAACATAGGGGTTGTGTTTCGTGCTAAAATAGCGTTTTCAAGCGTTATATTGGCTATTTGTGATCTGCTTTTGACCCGGACCCTTCAGGGTAAAATTGAGGAAACTGGAGCATGCCCATTAGGTCTAGAACACACCACCTGAACACGAGACCCTAACTCTTACCTTGGGTCGCCGATTTATTAGGTTTGGCCGCAATTTGCGGCCAAGTTGGGGACTGGGGTGTTGGGGTCTTGGCTAGGGTTGTCTGTAGGGTTGTATAGTGCTTTGGCATGTCTAGTTTTGTAATATTTGGCATGTAGGAAAATCTGGGATCAAAAACCGTTTTTCATGTCCGTTGTGTTTGCGCGATACGCGCGATACGTGAGTGGGTTCTGTGATCCAGCGTATCGCGGCGTGTCGTGATGGTTTTAGACGCTACACATACGTTTCAGCGTATCGTGGACACGCGCGTTTAGTTCGCGATGCGAGTTTCTCGTTTAGGGTCGATATCGCGTTTTGCGGAATATTTGGCTTATATATATTTTCTATGTCTAAATTGCAGGTTTGCAGGCGGGGACTACGGACACTGCTACAGGGGGGAGCAGATGGTAGGATTCACCTAGCATGGAGCGTAGGTGAGTACATTTAACATCTACAGGGGAATCGCCCGCATGGCGTTATGCGTCTGGGCTAGGATTCTAATACTTGTCGCATATTCTACGTCATTGTTAGAATTGCGTCTTTACTTTATTTCCTTGATATAGCTGTACTGTGACTAGCAGCCGTAGGACACTTGTAACATTTTCAAAAGTATAAAATATTAATTTTGGGAATTTTTATAATTTAATATTATTTTATTGATTATTTTAATATTAAATCTATAATTAAATGCAAATAAATAGGAAAAATGTTAGGAAAATTATGAAAAATTTTGGAAAATTCTAAAATAGGGTAAATTAGTGAATTATGACATTTTTGAGTTTTTGTGATTAGTTCGACACTAATTTAGTGCTAATCGCGATTAAAATCGCTAATCGGGTTTTTGGCAATTTTATGCAAAACATGCACATCTCACTTCTTTTCTACACTTGTGCTTTTTCTAGCCATGGTTTTCATTTGGGTTACTATTCTTGTGAGAAGGATTATGGTTTAAAAGAAAAGAAAAGAAAATGAGAATGGGGTTGGTGAGAGAGGTATGGGTGCACTTTTGACTTAGCCATTCCCTTGGTTTTCCTCCTCATTTCTCTCCCTCATCCTTGTGCTGCTGCTGCTGCTGCTACTGCCCATTTTTCCCCTACACAAAACCCTCTCACTTCATCTCAAAATCTATCTCAAAACCTCACATCCCTTTCACGAAAAAGATGCACAAGCTCGAGATCTACAAGATGGACCAAGAAAGCATGGATTTGGCCACTAGAGGGCAACTCAAGAAAGTTCTTAAGTTGCCAATTGAGGTAATTTCTGGACCATTAGCTAAATTGTAGCATTTCCTTTAACCCCAAGTTAAGATTATATCGATATTGTGTGATATTATGGACTTGATGAAAACCTAGTTAGGGTTTGAGAGAAACTTGAGTTGTAATGTGAAATTGAGCTCAGTAGAGGACTTGTAAACACCCTAGTGCATGAATTGAGACCCTAACCTGAAGCTAGAACCAGAATACGGATTTTAGAAACCGATATCGGGGAAATTGTGTAACCTGTGAAGGTTTATTTGAATCTGCTATCATACGAGGCACCTGAAAATGATATTGAGTGGATAGAGATATGTGCAGGCACCCAGGAAGCTAACCCCAAGACCCTAGCCCCCAACTCCATTTCCCGGCCGCCAATTTTCCCCTTTTGGCCGCCAATTGCGGCCTGGGTCCCACCAATTTGGCTCGTATTGGTTCTGTAGCTCCTACATTGTTAGTTTAGGCCCCTGGTATATATAGATTTGTATAAATTGACCTAGGGTAAAATCTGGGACATATATCCTAAGTTGCTGTTTTGGATTCGTGTTTCCGTATTCCGTATTTTTGATTCTGAAATTGTGGATTGTGTTTTGCCTCGACTATTTGGCGTTTATACGACGATATAGAGGAATTATTGATGGTTTTGAAGGCGTGCCATAGGTTCTCACCTATAGGCCCCCTTATCGTATCGTTTTGGATTTCATACGCCGTTTTAGCTTTGATTTGGTTTTAATACGCATATACGATACGTTGATGTATAGGTACCCCATGAAGACTTCGGGACGACAAGCAAAGCGCGTGGTGACGTCGACAAATGAAGACGCAAGGTGAGTAGATTATATCTACAGGGGGAAGTCGGGGGATGACGTATAGCACCCCCGCAGTCCGTAGTTGATATACTTTATGATAGTTATAGTGTGTCATGGGTATTGTGTTAGGTGTTTTATGGATAGTTTAGGAGTAGAAGTAAACTAGTGTAGTTCATAGCCACGAACCCTAGAATAGGTTCACACCCACACGCACACCCTTGCATATTCACTATACTTACATTGCGTTGATGATGATATTGGATGACTTTGGAGATGAGTCGATGGTATTGGGCTTGGTGCCGTGAGATCGGTGATTTGATATGATTCGTATGTGGGATACGATATGTGACTCTTAGCGGGCCTTGGGGCATGTGTTTTACCCCCGCATTCATAATTATATAGATGGTATCGATTTATACTAGAATTAGATTCAGTATCCCGGATTGTGTGTTATGATGATAAGAATACCAGGTACTTGATATGATAATGTGATTTGACCTGTACCCAGCTATTGGGATGCCGTACGACGACTTACCGTACGAGCTTTATGTTGATGATAGATCAGCACTCATGTCTTGAGGATTGTCATATGATATACTGTACTGTAAGCGATACTATTGAGGCGGGATCACTGACTATTTTATGTATATATATATGTTGTATCGACTCAGACTTAGGTGGTATCCTTACCCCTCCTGATTTACTTGATACTTAGATTTGTAGCTACACAGTGGATGTTAGGCTAGACCCGAGTCACCCTCTTTCAAATGGTATAACCGCATGACATGTACATATGGGTGTAGATTCTTTACTGTTACGTCGATTATTCAATGTCCGCATATTCCTGCTATTCACATTGCTTGCATATGTTAACCGCTATATTACTATTATGTGGATAGGACACTAGCACCATTATCGATGATGCGTATGTTCCACGTACACTTGCTTGCCGGCTCACATACTTCTTCATCGATAATTGCCATGTCACTACACAGTAGCATTATTGCTTCAGGATATGACCTCGTATGTGCATACTATTATTTCATGTTGCATGATATAGTGTTATACTTGCACTTCATTTAGATGACACATACCCATACTTGTACTCATATATTGACAATTATTCATTTACCATTTATTCTACGGCTCACATTGCATTGCATGCTCATATGTTAATGATTCATATTCCTTATGCGCAATGCTTTACATAGTTGCATGCTTATATTAGTGTTCTTGTTGCATGTATTATAATTCATGGATTTCGCACTGTGATATGGTTGTATATGAAGATTCTAGATTGTTTTACTCCTGCATATATATATCAGTGGTATGGGACGCTGAAATATATATGTGTACCCCTAGAGTATATATATATTAGTGGTATGGGACGCTGATATATATATATATATATACGCATACTTAAATATATCATCACGATGATCTATGCAAATTTACATAAGCATTTGGAGAGGAGCCTATGAGCTCGATGTGAGAGGAGCCTATGTGCTCGGAGCCTATGAGCTCGATTGGAGAGGAGCCTATGTGCTCGGAGCCTATGAGCTCGATTGGAGAGGAGCCTATGTGCTCGGGGACTTTATGGTTGATGGTATATTATATCTCCCCTACCCCACATTTATTGGATATGCATTGCATCACCTGTTAGCAGTACCTGATAGAGTACCCTCATGAATGTTGCATACATGTCGGATACATGATACATGGGTTTTATTTGCTATTGAGGTATATAGTTTGTGTCATTGCTCGACGTTGATTTTCTGACGATTTCATTCACGATATCTCCTGTTTTCATTTTACCGCATACATACATCATATCTGTTATACATTGTTACGTGAGGCACTGGTACGAGTACTCGGCACTACACTTATGTTTAGATGTTACATTGCTACTTTACTATGCTTCAAACTTATTCATTTGAGGTTTATGTTATATCTGATCGTTATGACGTAGGTTTATGTCTTGCTTCCAATTTTCTGCTTGTAGATATTTTCTATTCACGAGTTGGCAACTCACCCCCGTTGTGCCACAGTTCTTGCAGGTTTGCCGTACAGGTTCCATAGCGGCATTTCCGGCACATTGTTTCCTTGCGGGTGATTTGCTCGGTAGGTGGATTCTTTGCATCAGAACCACCATTGTACTTGCATTATTCTTTGTATCTAGAATTTCCATCAACCAAAGAGTTGTATATTGTTTCAGACTCAGACACTAGTGATGTATTATTTCGACCTTAGAGTCGCGCTTATGTAGTGTTGCAGTTTTCATGCTGATCTGGGTTTCTTTTAAATTTTGATCCTCGCCATTCGGCGTTGTATAGTGTATTGCTTGTTGCTTATTTATCCTTAAAATGGTTTTAGATTTCTGGGTTTTCGGCTTACTTGGATCAGATGGAGTCCTATAGACTTCATATGGTTCAAGGGCCAGTCATGTGCTCTCTCTCTCGGGTCGTGACAAAGTTGGTATCAGAGCGCTAGGTTGACCTTGGTTCGAGTCTAAGTTTGACTATGTGGAGCCTAGGGCGTTTATATATATACGGAACTTAGGCTTGACCTTACGGAACTTAGACTTGGTCGAGGGGGTATTAGACCCGAACTTTCGTCGTATTAGGACGACCCTTGGTTGATGGAATAGGTGACTAAAGTAGAGTGACGTACCGTTGGTATGTTCCGCGGCATACTTACGACACGCCACTCCGCTTAAGGAACCTTAGGATGTACATACTTTTGAGATCAGTGATTCTCTTCATATCCAGGATTATACATCCATTTGAGATCCCCGATTCTATTAGTTTCATGATCATACCTTCATTCATGCTGTTCCTTTCTATGATCATGTATCCATTTTGGATCTGTTGTTTCCTTCCTTGCCATTGATGTGCCCCTTTTGATACTCGATCGAGGTTCCTGTCACCATGTTTGAGCGCAGTTTGGGCTGCTGCTGGGGTTACGGCCGGTGTGAGCTCGTCTGGTACGAGGGCCGACCATTATTTTTTCTGGTGACATGGGAACGTCTCGAGTTAGTATTGGTGTTTGTGACCTCTGGTGGAGGCGAGTACTTGGATTTGCACCGGATGATCGGGCCATTGTTAGAGCTGCCTGTTGAAAGGGGACTGTTGATGTACAGCATACCTCAGAGATTGTGATGTCGCCTACCGTGCAGACAGATGGACCAGCTGTTGCTGAGTTTGACAGGATGTCGCTTCCGAAGCTTACGGGCTGAGATTGCCGGAGCTTTCAGGCAGACATGAGACAGATGATAGCTAGTCTACCCGATTTGAGAGACGAAGGTGATTCGTCCGATTTTGCGCCAGAGCGGGCCCAGTTGAGTTGAAGATTTCCAGTGTGGAGAGTCTTACTCAGATCTAGAGCAGACCGATTCAGAGATGACCGCTTATGTATTGCCTTTCCTGGAGGATTGAGGCGTTGTTCGGCGTACAGGCGTATGAGCCAGTTGCTGCTGCAAATGACGAGATACCGCCCAGATGGTTGGAGCTATTGCAGCGTGAGCATATACTCAGAGAGATGATAGCGAGTCGCTAGTCACCTGAGGATGAATGACTAGGACATGTGGTTCGTTCGTTTACCGATGCGAGGTCATCAGATAGATTGTTTCTAGCTAGAGACGACTTCACGGAGGTTCGTTGAGAGTCGATAGAGACGATCGAAGGTCAGGAGCCTATTTTCCAAGTTTAAAGTATACGGAAAGACATGCAGGTGATTCTATGGACCCTCTAGAAGAATAAAACCCTAACTCGACTTAATGACCGTGTGAAAGCCTTTGAACCTTAGGGTTTGCGGCAGTTCCGCGGCGCCATTAATGAGGCTTGGGTTTGCCCTTCTACGGCTGGACCACCGACGCTGTGGCATGTACTCGATACTATTACACTGTACCCGAGATGTGAGCTCTTGGGGGATTATGAGGATCTGACGAGTCGATCGGATGGTTCGACATCTTTCGGATATCGTGATGGGACACTGCTTGGGAGACTCTAGATGCGAGCGTAGCCGTCGGAGCGCAGTTCGTGTAGCCACGATGGGATGAGTCCGAATCAGTCGACATTGAAGCAGAGTGAAGAAAAGAGTTCGCAAGAGATTTCGACGAGATGACGTCCCACTCCGCTGACATTAGAGATGTGATACGCACCCAGAGGCGTTGTATATGGATAAATCTTTCAGAAAGAAGCGCGATAAGTATGCAGCCGTTCCGGAATAAGAATTTGCTTCAGCGATGGATGATGACTTCCGGGCCATCCGGCAGGAAAGAGATTTGAGAGAAAAATCTCGATAGGACCTTTCTGGAATACGATACGAGAAGACCTAGACCCAGGGGTGGTCATATTACGCACACCCAGCAGGCCAGAGTTCGGCATTGTCGACGAGGTAGTTGACCAGGTTCGGATAAAGGAACTTACCAGATGCGTTGCGATTGATCAAGGACGGACGAGTGTTGAGTATTCCTCCGATGATTGGGACATGTTCCCGAGGACCTGTTCGGCCAGACATCTTCTACAGAATGATGAAGCTACAGAGTACGCGACTTCGAGTCCGTGCAAGAGACTTCGGATTTATCGTGGCCGAGAACAGTGCAATGCGTAGATAGCTTGGCGTGACGTCATAGTGGACGACGATGGAGACAAGTGGAACCAGAGGTTCGTGTGAGACACTGACGAGCTGTCATTACTTCCCGTCGAGACTAGAGACCAGATATGCTTACAGAGACGTTGGGATGCGACCAATTTCCAAAAAAAAATAAAAAATAAAAAAAAAATAAATATTGTGCTGAGGACACCGATGTCCATCGAGTGAGAAGAGATTATGCAAGAAAGCCAGCCTTCGTACAGTTCGGCATAGGCAAGATTGGAGAAACCTTGAGTGGGATTCCTTCCAGGGCATGGTTGCAGTGGTCTTCGCACTCAAGATCTGACGACATTACCTGTATAGAGAGTCGTGCCAGATATTCACTGACCACAAGAGATTAAAGTACGTATTTCAGCAGCGAGACCTGAATCTTAGACAGCGCCGATGAATGGAGTTAGTGAAGGACTACGATTGTGCGATCTTGTATCACCCGGGCAGGGCGAATGTAGTGGCGGATGCTTTGAGCAGGAGGCCCGGGGGTAGTCTATCCTGTTTAAGCTCAATGCAGAGGCAGTCGTCGGCAGATTGGCAGGTCTTATGCGACAGCCGGGTACAGTTCAAGTTTACGCCGATCGGATGACAAGTTGCGCATGTTCGTGCACGCTCACAGTTGCTTGACCGTCTACATGAGGCACAGCACAGTGATGACCGCTGTTCAGAGATCAGGACACAGATGGGACATGGCAGATTTTCCGCGTTCGTGATCGATGATCAGGGGATACTACGATTTGGGACTAGACTGTGCGTACCAGATGATGAGAGATTACGGCGCGAGACTCTTGAGGAGGCACATCGGTCGGTATATAGTGTTCATCCCGGTTCCGCCAAGATGTACCATGATATGAGAGATGTTTACTGGTGGGACAGTATGAAGAGGGACATTGCAGATTTTGTGTCGAGATGCCTGACTTGTCAGCAAGTCAAGGCTGAGCACCAGAGGCCTGCGGGAGAGCTACAGCCGTTACCCATTCCGGAGTGGAAATGGGAACAGATATCTATGGATTTCATTGTGGGTCTACTCAGGACTAGTCGAGGGTATAACTCCATCTGGGTGATCGTGGATCGTTTGACGAAGGCGACACACATCCTACCGGTGAAGACGACTTTCGGATTTGCTCGGTATGCCCAGATTTACATCGATGAGACTGTACGACTGCATGGAGTTCCGACTTGTATCGTGTCCGATAGTGGCACCCAGTTTACCAGCCGGCTATGGCAAAGGCTTCAGGAGGCTTTGGGCACTCGCTTGAGTTTCAGCACAGCATTCCATCCGCAGACCGACGGGCAGTCAGAGCGGACTATTCAGACTCTCGAGGACATGCTCAGAGCATGCGTATTAGACTTCGGAAGTAGCTGGGATCATCATTTTTCATTAGTAGAGTTCTCCTACAACAACAGCTACCAGGAGACCATTCCGATGGCATCGTTTGAAGCTCTTTATGGAAGGAGATGCAGGTCGCCCACCTGTTGGACGGAGCTCAGAGAGAGCAGTATCTTAGGGCCACAGATTGTGGAGGAGACGACCGCGAAGATCCAGTTGATTCGCGATAGGATGGGAGCAGCCTGGAGTAGGCAGAGTCTTATGCGTACCATCGACGGCGCAGACTTGGGTTTTCCGTTGGTAATCGTGTTTTCTTGAGGGTCTCCCCAATGAAAGGCGTGATGAGGTTTTGGAAGAAGGGAGAGCTTAGTTCCAGATATATGGGTCCCTTCGAGATCCTCGAGCGTGTTGGTGCGGTTGCGTATCGATTAGCCCTTCCGCCCAGTCTTCCAGACATGCACCCCGTGTTTTTACGTTTCGATGCTCCGCAGATATCTTCATGATCCTAAGCATGCGATTCAGCACCCGACGATCCAGCTTGAGCGCGACCTTTTCTATGCAGAGCAGCCGGTGATGATCTTGGATCGGCAAGTGAAGAAATTAGGGTCGAAAGAGATACCGTCCGTCAAGGTACTTTGGCGTGGCCAGAGCGGCGAGGAAGTCACTTGGGAGACCGAGAGCGAGATGAGGAAGAGGTATCCCTATCTTTTTGAAGGTGCGAATAGTTAGATTTGTTAAATTCGGGGACCAAATTTCTTTAAGGGGGGTAGATTGTAACATTTTCAGAAGTATAAAATATTAATTTTGGGAATTTTTATAATTTAATATTATTTTATTGATTATTTTAATATTAAATCTATAATTAAATGCAAATAAATAGGAAAAATGTTAGAAAAATTATGAAAAATTTTGGAAAATTCTAAAATAGGGTAAATTAGTGAATTATGACATTTTTGAGTTTTTGTGATTAGTTCGACACTAATTTAGTGCTAATCGCGATTAAAATCGCTAATCGGGTTTTTGGCAATTTTGTGCAAAACATGCACATCTCACTTCTTTTCTACACTTGTGCTTTTTCTAGCCATGGTTTTCATTTGGGTTACTATTCTTGTGAGAAGGATTATGGTTTAAAAGAAAAGAAAAGAAAATGAGAATGGGGTTGGTGAGAGAGGTATGGGTGCACTTTTGACTTAGCCATTCCCTTGGTTTTCCTCCTCATTTCTCTCCCTCATCCTTGTGCTGCTGCTGCTGCTGCTACTGCCCATTTTCCCCCTCCACAAAACCCTCTCACTTCATCTCAAAATCTATCTCAAAACCTCACATCCCTTTCACGAAAAAGATGCACAAGCTCGAGATCTACAAGATGGACCAAGAAAGCATGGATTTGGCCACTAGAGGGCAACTCAAGAAAGTTCTTGAGTTGCCAATTGAGGTAATTTCTGGACCATTAGCTAAATTGTAGCATTTCCTTTAACCCCAAGTTAAGATTATATCGATATTGTGTGATATTATGGACTTGATGAAAACCTAGTTAGGGTTTGAGAGAAACTTGAGTTGTAATGTGAAATTGAGCTCAGTAGAGGACTTGTAAACACCCTAGTGCATGAATTGAGACCCTAACCTGAAGCTAGAACCAGAATACGGATTTTAGAAACCGATATCGGGGAAATTGTGTAACCTGTGAAGGTTTATTTGAATCTGCTATCATACGAGGCACCTGAAAATGATATTGAGTGGATAGAGATATGTGCAGGCACCCAGGAAGCTAACCCCAAGACCCTAGCCCCCAACTCCATTTCCCGGCCGCCAATTTTCCCCTTTTGGCCGCCAATTGCGGCCTGGGTCCCACCAATTTGGCTCGTATTGGTTCTGTAGCTCCTACATTGTTAGTTTAGGCCCCTGGTATATATAGATTTGTATAAATTGACCTAGGGTAAAATCTGGGACATATATCCTAAGTTGCTGTTTTGGATTCGTGTTTCCGTATTCCGTATTTTTGATTCTGAAATTGTGGATTGTGTTTTGCCTCGACTATTTGGCGTTTATACGACGATATAGAGGAATTATTGATGGTTTTGAAGGCGTGCCATAGGTTCTCACCTATAGGCCCCCTTATCGTATCGTTTTGGATTTCATGCGCCGTTTTAGCTTTGATTTGGTTTTAATACGCATATACGATACGTTGATGTGTAGGTACCCCATGAAGACTTCGGGACGACAAGCAAAGCGCGTGGTGACGTCGACAAATGAAGACGCAAGGTGAGTAGATTATATCTACAGGGGGAAGTCGGGGGATGACGTATAGCACCCCCGCAGTCCGTAGTTGATATACTTTATGATAGTTATAGTGTGTCATGGGTATTGTGTTAGGTGTTTTATGGATAGTTTAGGAGTAGAAGTAAACTAGTGTAGTTCATAGCCACGAACCCTAGAATAGGTTCACACCCACACGCACACCCTTGCATATTCACTATACTTACATTGCGTTGATGATGATATTGGATGACTTTAGAGATGAGTCGATGGTATTGGGCTTGGTGCCGTGAGATCGGTGATTTGATATGATTCGTATGTGGGATACGATATGTGACTCTTAGCGGGCCTTGGGGCATGTGTTTTACCCCCGCATTCATAATTATATAGATGGTATCGATTTATACTAGAATTAGATTCAGTATCCCGGATTGTGTGTTATGATGATAAGAATACCAGGTACTTGATATGATAATGTGATTTGACCTGTACCCAGCTATTGGGATGCCGTACGACGACTTACCGTACGAGCTTTATGTTGATGATAGATCAGCACTCATGTCTTGAGGATTGTCATATGATATACTGTACTGTAAGCGATACTATTGAGGCGGGATCACTGACTATTTTATGTATATATATATGTTGTATCGACTCAGACTTAGGTGGTATCCTTACCCCTCCTGATTTACTTGATACTTAGATTTGTAGCTACACAGTGGATGTTAGGCTAGACCCGAGTC
Organism: Agapanthus africanus; assembly: GCA_030015575.1. Classification (NCBI taxonomy): domain Eukaryota; kingdom Viridiplantae; phylum Streptophyta; class Magnoliopsida; order Asparagales; family Amaryllidaceae; genus Agapanthus; species Agapanthus africanus. The sequence continues at coordinate 338,230,073 of CM057346.1, read as the reverse complement.
ACCCTCTTTCAAATGGTATAACCGCATGACATGTACATATGGGTGTAGATTCTTTACTGTTACGTCGATTATTCAATGTCCGCATATTCCTGCTATTCACATTGCTTGCATATGTTAACCGCTATATTACTATTATGTGGATAGGACACTAGCACCATTATCGATGATGCGTATGTTCCACGTACACTTGCTTGCCGGCTCACATACTTCTTCGTCGATAATTGCCATGTCACTACACAGTAGCATTATTGCTTCAGGATATGACCTCGTATGTGCATACTATTATTTCATGTTGCATGATATAGTGTTATACTTGCACTTCATTTAGATGACACATACCCATACTTGTACTCATATATTGACAATTATTCATTTACCATTTATTCTACGGCTCACATTGCATTGCATGCTCATATGTTAATGATTCATATTCCTTGTGCGCATGCCTTTACATAGTTGCATGCTTATATTAGTGTTCTTGTTGCATGTATTATAATTCATGGATTTCGCACTGTGATATGGTTGCATATGAAGATTCTAGATTGTTTTACTCCTGCATATATATATCAGTGGTATGGGACGCTGAAATATATATGTGTACCCCTAGAGTATATATATATTAGTGGTATGGGACGCTGATATATATATATATATATACGCATACTTAAATATATCATCACGATGATCTATGCAAATTTACATAAGCATTTGGAGAGGAGCCTATGTGCTCGGAGCCTATGAGCTCGATGTGAGAGGAGCCTATGTGCTCGGAGCCTATGAGCTCGATTGGAGAGGAGCCTATGTGCTCGGAGCCTATGAGCTCGATTGGAGAGGAGCCTATGTGCTCGGGGACTTTATGGTTGATAGTATATTATATCTCCCCTACCCCACATTTATTGGATATGCATTGCATCACCTGTTAGTAGTACCTGATAGAGTACCCTCATGAATGTTGCATACATGTCGGATACATGATACATGGGTTTTATTTTCTATTGAGGTATATAGTTTGTGTCAATGCTCGACGTTGATTTTCTGACGATTTCATTCACGATATCTCCTGTTTTCATTTTACCGCATACATACATCATATCTGTGATACATTGTTACGTGAGGCACTGGTACGAGTACTCGGCACTACACTTATGTTTAGATGTTACATTGCTACTTTACTATGCTTCAAACTTATTCATTTGAGGTTTATGTTATATCTGATCGTTATGACGTAGGTTTATGTCTTGCTTCCAATTTTCTGCTTGTAGATATTTTCTATTCACGAGTTGGCAACTCACCCCCGTTGTGCCACAGTTCTTGCAGGTTTGCCGTACAGGTTCCATAGCGGCATTTCCGGCACATTGTTTCCTTGCGGGTGATTTGCTCGGTAGGTGGATTCTTTGCATCAGAACCACCATTGTACTTGCATTATTCTTTGTATCTAGAATTTCCTTCAACCAAAGAGTTGTATATTGTTTCAGACTCAGACACTAGTGATGTATTATTTCGACCTTAGAGTCGCGCTTATGTAGTGTTGCAGTTTTCATGCTGATCTGGGTTTCTTTTAAATTTTGATCCTCGCCATTCGGCGTTGTATAGTGTATTGCTTGTTGCTTATTTATCCTTAAAATGGTTTTAGATTTCTGGGTTTTCGGCTTACTTGGATCAGATGGAGTCCTATAGACTTCATATGGTTCAAGGGCCAGTCACGTGCTCTCTCTCTCGGGTCGTGACAACACTGCACACATTATTGACGGTTCATGTTGCACGAGCACGGATTGTATGCTACACACACACCGTCAATAATTGTCATGTCACACACCAACCATTATAGATACCATTGCTTATCACACATAACATCTAGTTTATTGGTATACCTACAGTGTATCATACCTTTAGTGATAGGTACATATACACCTTACGATACAGCTATAGGTATACCTTGCTCATATTTTATTTATACCCAGTGGGGTATACCATGTCATTTGCTTATAGGTAGATACCTATACTTAGCTGTACCTTTTAGATTTCGCATATATTTGGTTTCAGCTACATATTTTCATCCATATGCTTGCATTTCGGATATATCGCACATATTGTTCCTGGATTTGCGCATTTATTTATTTGGATTTTACATGGTGTTTTCGGGATTTGGGAACCGTGGGAGTTCATGAAATTATGCATACAATGAAAAACCCGGTTTCCTTGATATGATATTTGCGCGTCCACCATGAGTTTTATCGGTGCTTATTATATACTCCATAAGAGGTGTGGTTGCCGTATGAGAGTACATGGTGGGGCCCGGTATGGTTCCCCTCGGCAAGAAGATCGATGGATTTTGCCGATTGAGCCTGGAGGCGGGCGAGTACCTACTGGTGACAGTACCCATGACTCGGCGGGGGATCACGGAGACACCGCTGGGAGTCATGTACGTATGCATACCTCGAAAGGCGAGGGTCAGAGCTAGGCACTCGTGCTTTCGGGATAGCGTATGATACGTGATCAGGATTTCTGTGTCGATGCTTGGCACATCGTTTTCATGATATTTCTTTTAATACCTTTGTATATATAACAGGGGATTTAGCCGTTGTTATATATACCCTTATACCAATATTAGTGGAATGGGACGCTAATATATGTGTATTGCCCCCATCATATTTATTTCTGTATATATACCTTTAGGATGTTAGATTCTTACTGGAGATTTGACTTGGATTATTAGGCGATTCATTGAGATTGGACATTGGACATACCTATGTGATTGCTGATTTGTACATTCGGGATATAGGAGATTACTCGATATTGTACATTGAGGAGATGTGAGACTTATATGATGTGAGTGCCCAATGTGGGGGCTGATTTGAATGTCTTGATGGATTGTGATCCTACCACGATATCAGGTTTCCATGGAAATGACATATTTTACCCCATACCTCACACTTATCTATTTTATGCACAGTTTCATATGTTGGTAGTACCTATTAGTGTACCCTTATGATAGTTGCATATCTACTTTCTCATATCCCTATTGCATAGTTATTGCATACTATTATCATGTCATTATCGCTTCACATATTGATTGTATCTGCTATTGTACTTTCCCTTATTCTGCATTCACATGACATGTTATTTCTGCAATCGCATACCTTAGATTCATGCTGTACGTACATTCCTGCGATTACCTGCATATGTTATCTACTATTCACGAGTTGGCAACTCACCCCCGTTGTGCCACAGGTGTTTCAGGTTTTTCCCCAGAGTAGTCGAGGCAGGCTATTCAGCTTCTCATCTATCATCTTTTGCTACAGATATCGCATCAGCTCACAGTATACCATTTTGCTTAGGTGGGTTAGATGATTATCTGTATTTCTTATTGTACATTCGTTATATTTTGTACTCTCCATCTACTATTATATTGTTGACTCAGAGACTTGGTGAGGACGATATTGTATATTATTGTGGATTTGTTGTCTTTTATATACAGCTTTCTCTCTATTGCCTCTTATTTCTTCGCTACGGCGTCGTATATTTATGATGTTATTGTTTTCCGTCTTGAGCTAGTTTTTACAAAAAGGGGGTGTTGCCAAAATTTTAAAGAAAGAAAGTAGGAATTTTAAAGAATTTGGGTTGCGATTTAAAATGTTTCAAAAACTTATATTATCTTTTCCGTATTTTCTTGGTTTTGTTTTCTGGGTTTTGGCTTTCTTTTACTGCGTTACGTCATTTGGCGTTGCGTAGTATTAGGGCCGTCACGGGCCAATTTTGGGTCGTGACAAAGTTGGTATCAGAGCGCTAGGTTTTACCTTTCGGAGTGTAGAATGACCTTAGTGTAGGGTTCCTAGGCACTCTAATGAGGTCTCACAAGGCATCAACCATGCCAATTTCAATTTTTACAAGTGCCGAGAAACCCTAATACGGATTCGTTGACTAGAGTTTAGGCGAAAAGTGAAACTAGTTAACATTTTAACTAAAGGAAAGAGGCTACAACCTTTGTAGATCCGGTTCTCCACTTCCTTAGCTCCACTTAGACGTCCTCTCGCTGTCCATCTCGAATCCCGGACTCTTGCATCGGCTTCATCGGAGAAATGGGCGGGCTAGGTCGTCGGCTTCGATGCCGAAGATGATCTACGTCGAGGCAACACAAGATCAAGCTCCAACTTCACCGAGTCATTAAACTTGTGAAGAAAACACCCTATACTACTTGGCAAGAGGTAGAGGGTGAAGAAATAGGAGGTGGGCGCACTTTAGAATTGGATTTCTCACTCTTTTACTCAAGATGCCATTAATGGAGGCAAGCTTTTCTTCTTGATGAAGATGAAGAAGAAGAAGATAGAATATGATAAGTGTTAGATTAAAAATGAAAATAATATGAATACTTATCATATACTAACCATGGTCAAGTGTAGAGAGTAAACTAGGGTTAGGTGAATGGTTAGGTTAAGAGAAGAAAACAAAAATGGTCAAGTTTTCAACACTTCATGAAGCTTCATGAAAGAAACAAAGAAAGCCACCATTTCCCTTTTCTTTTCCAAAATAAATAATCAAAATAAATAAATGAATAAGTAAACAAAACCCTAACCATTCATATAACCATGGTTTAATCTTTATACAAACTCAAGTTAGCATGTATCATCAAACATGATACAATCAAGTGCACACAAAAATATATCACATATACAATGTGCACATCAAGTGAGAAAATCCTTTTAAAGTGAACTAATACTAGTTAATGAAAAGTAATATATCAAATATATAATTATACATTAAATCATTAAATCAACACTTGATTCAATGATCCGGTCATGTCGCACATAACCGACTAGTATCTAATGTATCGACTTATCGAATCAATCTTCGATTCGATAACTAGGTTATATCGTATACAACCAATCGAAACATTCATCGCAAGAATGAAATACGGTATCACATACACGCATTATTCTCGGTCCCGCACATATCTCATATGCGCTCCTATTTCGTTTCGCTTGAGCCAGGAAACATCTGTGTAGGACTCTAAAGACTCGTCAATACGCCGACAGCAGATGATGATCATATCAAGCACCCACAAGCCGCAAGCGGTCTGCTAAACGTAACGGCCATCCGGGTATTGAGCGATCAGAAGATCGACGAGCTAGCCCGCTCACACTCCTGTGAATCCAACCAGTAACACATACCGTACAGTCCGGTCTGCTCGTCTGATATGCCGCATATCAAGTCTAGGGGTGGTAAACGTTAGACCCCAATAACCGATAAGTCGTGCCGATGTGAGGCTCATAACGGGTCAAGAAAGTACTGGTAACACTTACCAGCAAAACACTGATCAGCCCTGGCCAGGGACTTCCCTGTTACGGCCAATCGAGCACTGCGCAACATCAACCCCAAATACCGGGAGAGACGAAACCCCTCCTATCGCTCATTGCCTCCATGTGACTCGGGACTGTGCCCAAAAACCACCGTTTTGCATGCCCTCATGGACGTGGTAAGGTGGAGATCAAAGCACAGTGGGAATCACACAAGACTCTATGACGATCTCGGGTCTACAGACTAACCTGCACAAGTGTCACCTGAGAACTGCCATCTGACGTGAGGTATAATACCATCTGGGAGTTCTCGGCAAGTCCGTCCAGTGTACCCAGTCTCCACTGAGCACCCGTATACCATCTCTGATGTCAAACACCAATGGATATGGGATCATCCATCGCCCATCTCATGGGTCGAGAAGCGTATACGCTAGTCTACACTGGTATATCGATGCCCCGTCTCGATACACCCACGACTACGGACCTTGAAGGATGTACCTATGGACTACCATGTCCCCACCAGTATGAACTGCATCATAGTCCAGGTAGTCAAGTACACATCCTAAGGGCTTTACCAACATGTAACTATAAGACAGTTTAAAGAGACAAGTGTACATGTTAAGATAAAGAGCAACCATATAGCATACTATCATATCGAGCAAGAAAGTCATCTCTATATATGTCCAAGCATCCAATATAATATATATCATCTGTACAATACTGGCCTCTAGGGCATACATACAACTAACAATCTCCCACTTGCACTAGGGCCAGCTGCTGCAGTATCGCATACCGAGCATCCCGAAGAGTCTCTCAAACTGTATCTGGGGAATGGCCTTTGTGAGTGGATCCGCCGTGTTGTTCTTCGTGTCAACCCTCCTGACCTCGATCTCCCGGCGATCAACTATCTCCCGGATCAGGTGATACCGTCTCAGAATATGCCTGGATCGCTGATGGGACCTGGGTTCCTTGGCCAAAGCCACCGCTCCATTGTTATCACAATACAAAGGTATTGGATGCTCAATGGATGGAACCACTCCAAGTTCAGTAATGAACTTCTTGATCAAGACAGCCTCTTTGGCAGCATCGTTGGCAGCGATGTATTCAGCCTCCATCGTCGTGTCTGCCACGGTTTCCTGCTTGGAACTCTTCCAGCTAACCGCCCCTCCGTAAAGGGTAAAGACAAATCCCGACTGCGACTTAGAGTCGTCCTTATCACTCTGGAAGCTTGAATCGGTAAAGGACTCCACTTGGAGTTCTCCATTACCATACACCAAGAGCATCTCTTTAGTCCTTTGCAAGTACTTGAGAATGCTCTTCACAGCTGTCCAGTGACTCTCTCCAGGATCAGCTTGATACCTGCTCACTACACTTAGTGAGTATGCTACATCAGGTCTGGTACATAGCATCGCGTACATGATAGAGCCTACAGCCGAAGCATAGGGTATCCCTTGCATGCGAGCTCTCTCCAAATCAGTCTTGGGAGACATCTCTTTGGAGAGAGTGACTCCAGAGATCGTGGGCAAGTTCCCACGCTTGGATTCTTCCATACTAAACCTCTTTAGTATGGTGTCAATGTACCTGGATTGGGACAATCCCAATATCCGTTTGGATCTATCCCTATAGATCCTAATTCCCAATATGCAGGAGGCATCACCAAGATCTTTCATTAAGAATCTTTGTGATAAGAAGAGCTTGACCGATTGCAGCATAGGAATATCATTTCCTATCAAGAGTATGTCATCCACGTACAATACGAGGAAGACAACCTTACTCTCTGCCACCTTCTTGTAGATACAAGGTTCATCTGGGTTTTTGACGAAATCAAACTCTTTGATAACGACGTCAAAGAAGATGTTCCAACTCCGCGATGCTTGCTTTAATCCATAAATGGATTTAAGCAGCTTGCACACCTTCCCGCTGCTCCCACTGTCTACGAAGCCCTCTGGCTGAGTCATGTACACGCACTCTTCTAAATCACCGTTTAGAAAGGCGGTCTTAACATCCATTTGCCAGATTTCGTAATCATGATATGCAGCGATGGCAAGCATGATCCGGACGGATTTAAGCATAGCCACTGGAGAAAAGGTTTCGTCATAGTCCACACCTGGTCTTTGACGAAAACCCTTTGCAACAAGTCTAGCTTTGAAAGTCTCCACTTTCCCATCTACACCAAGTTTTTTCTTGAAGATCCACTTGCTCCCAATGGGTTTTACCCCTTCAGGAGCAACTTCCAAAGTCCATACTTTGTTGGTGTACATGGATTCCATCTCGGATCTCATAGCATCCAGCCATTTCACTGAGTCCCTACTCGTGATGGCCTGCTCGAAGCTAGTTGGGTCATCATCCTCCATGATGCAATCCTCGCTCCCACCATCCATAAGAAAACCGTAGTATCTCTCAGGTGGGTGAGGAACCCTACTAGATCGGCGGAGTGGCTGGGGTTCATCGGGAACTATGGAATCCTCTGGTTCCACCAGATCTTCTGTTGTAGCTTTTGCAGCTGGAACCTCTTCCAGTTCTACCTCATGACCACTAATCTCTTTTTCAAGAAATTCCTTTTCTAAAAAGGTGGCATGCCGAGAAACAAACACTCTTTGTTCCTCAGGGTGGTAGAAGATATACCCTTGTGAATTCTTGGGATATCCTATAAATTTGTATAGAACAGACCGTGCCTCGAGTTTGTCCGGATTTTGTCGTTTGACATAGGCTGGACAACCCCATATCTTAACATAGTTAAGACATATTCTCTTTCCTTTCCATATCTCATATGGAGTGGTAGGCACAGATTTGGTGGGGACCATATTCAATAGATGTATGGCTGTCTCAAGCGCATACCCCTAGAAGGAAATAGGTAACTCAGCTGTGCTCATCATAGAGCGCACCATATCTAATAGGGTGCGGTTCCTCCGTTCTGATACACCATTGTGCTGTGGTATATAGGGAGGAGTCAGCTGAGAGAGAATCCCATTCTCTTTTAGGAAGTCCAGGAATTCATTGCTCAAGTATTCACCTCCTCGATCAGATCGAAGGATTTTAATACTTTTTCCGGTTTGGTTCTCGACTTCTTGTTTATATTCTCTAAATTTCTCAAAAGCTTCAGACTTGTGTCTTATCAAGTACGCATGTCCGTATCTTGAGAGATCGTCAGTGAATGTAATGAAGTACGAAGAACCATCCCTGGCATGTGTAGTCATGGGACCGCATACATCACTATGTATTAGTCCCAAGAGTTCGGTAACTCTTTCTCCGTGTCCAGTAAACGGAGTTTTGGTCATCTTGCTTTTGAGACATGACTAGCAAGTGTCATAAGATGAAAATTCGAATGGTTTCAAATATCCATCCTTATGCAACTTAGCCAGTCGTGTCACATTGATGTGACCCAGTCTACAATACCACAAGAAGGATTCATTCAGTTCTGAACTCTTCCTCTTGTATGTGTTTGTTATGCTCAGAACTGTTGATTGATTTAGAACATAAATGCCATTGCACAACGTGCCTGATCCAACCAACTTTTGGTTACGGAAAATGTTCATAACATTGTCCTGTAATACAAAATTTTATCCCTCTTTACTCAACAAAGAAACCGATATAATGTTCCATATCAGGTTCGGCATGTAATAGCATTCGTTCAGAACCAATGTATTACAAGTAGGTAATGCAAGGTGATATTCCCCGACAGTCTTAGCTGCAACAATTGCACCATTTCCAACTCTAATGTCTTTATCACCTTCTCCAAGTTCTCTACCTTTCCTGAGCCCATGTAACTGATTACATATATGGGATCCTGACCCGGTATCTAATACCCAGGACGTAGGGAAAATGGAGAAACGGTTCTATGTAACGAACTCACCCGAAGAAAATGCATCAACATGTACTTTCTTCATTCGGGTGGCTTGGGAATCCTGGTAATCCCCTATGTCCTGTTCATTCCCATAACTCTTATAAGAAAGAACGGAACCAACGTTCCCCAGCACAGTATAACATGCGAGTTCAGTCAATACATCCATATTATTATCTTTATTAGGGCATGACATGGTCGCTACCTGGAGAGAGAGAGTAGAAAACACTTTAGCGTATGCTCTTGCAAGATCAGATTGGTTATTATCTTATCTAATCAGGATGGCTCCCACTGGTTTTTATCAAATCTTCCTTCAAACCCTATAAGAAAAGACTAGCCGGGATTAATTACACCCTATAACTTCGCCAATCTTTCAGCCAGGCAAGTGTCGGTACTTTGAGGAAGGTTCCCCGTGCTTTCGCACGGACCTAATTATAGTAAACCTCATTTTCCCAGAGGCGTAACCCCTTTGACACCTTTCTAGACACCTACTTGATCGGCTAATTGTAATGTGCAAAACTCTCCCAGGAGTAACTCTTACTCGCAGTGGGTATCGGGATCCAACTATGTCATAGAAGGTATGCAATCTCATTGCAAATTTCAATACTTGAAATTCCCGATAATGCTTTTGCCCCTAGCGTGCTATGACCTTGACGAAAGCCAACAAACCACAGCCCGCTAGTCAAGTTCAACCCGTACATTTCTTGACTGAATTAAACCCACCCGCATGACCCTTGACGAAAGCCAACAAAGCCGTACGACTACCCTAATCCAGTCGCATCATATGCAGCAGATAAGCAGCACATAGCTACCGCACACTACACCTTGATGAAAGCCAACAAATGTTGCACGAATACTATATGTAACTTATCTGAAATGACGGAGGGCTACGTCAGGTTTTTCTGAAAACCTATTGCGTAATGAACTTGATATCGTTGTAGAATCAAGTGAAGTTTTGAAATGGAGTGATTTTGAGGCTTTTCTAGTTTTGCTAAAGGGGTCACTCCCGGTGAAGGGATCGTCGGCCCTTTCCTCGTCGAATGAGGTGCAGGATATATCATATATATCACTGTGCAAAGCAAAACTCCAAAAACAATCAAAAGCAAACCGAGTGTGTAGCATCTGCCAGTTATTGCTAAAGGGGTCACTCCCGGTGAAGGGATCTCGGCCCTTTCCTCATCGAATAAGGTGGAGGGTATATCATATATACCACTATGCAAAGCAAAACTGTAGCTACCCTTTTTATTTAAAATTTGATTCTACAACATCTTTTAGGTTTCTTTTCTTTCATTAATCACATTAATGAAGTCCGATCATTTAAGTCAGTTAAACATCACAGATAAATACGACGTACACTTATGCCATCCGCATTCGCCTCGATGTCCCCTCGTGCACCGTTAGGTTAGGTAACTAACGACAGAGCAGGGCAGGGCTAGTGCGGGTGCAAAACATAAGTAACGTCTATATAATATATCATATATACTATATACTGTATCCATCAGAACATATCAAATGATCACATCACAGATATCGCAGCAGAAAATATCATATGAAATATTGGATATACTAGGACGTCCGTGTTTTTAATACGAGCCAGTATAAAACACGGATTCCACGGTCGTGATGAGTAGCCAATCCCACACCCCTAGACCTCTACGAGAGCGGCAAGCAACCCTACCAATTCTAGGGTTAGGAGACCCGGACTCGACTACTCGAGATGGTCTCCCACTGGACCCTAGAACCCGGTTACTTGTGCTACCCTCCTTGGGTCTATCCTAATGCGAAAAAGCAAATAATATACAAAAGGTGACAACTTCCGCAACCTGGAAGTGCCCCAATAAAAGAATATTACATACAATTTTTTTACATGAATGAAAATGAAAAACACTCATCTCACATAAAAACCCCCGGCTACTCAAACACGACGATCCAATATAACATATCCAGCAACACATAACATCATATGTCATCAGCGTAAGTAAATATGCGCATCCCAATTGTCGTTGACATATAGCAACGAAACCGGCGATATCACATATTACACTTACGGTCACAGAAAAGAAAGTGTAAAACTACAACAGTTGGAATCCGCAACCTCTTTAGACATCGCATGCCTAATCAAATGAAATACTTAGACATCTCATGCCTGACAATTATAAACCCCGCATTTTAGTCTCATTATCGAAAACTCTTTTCAATATCAAGTGAAACTAAACCGCTAGATTTATAACATTCATTCAGTTACCTCATAACTGTTTATGAATTCCAATTATTGTATCCCATTCCGAATAAATAGAAAATATTAAACTTTCCGATCGAACATTCGAATACCCAAGTTTTCCTGAAAACGTTCAACACATGAAATAGGTTCAAAGACATTCACTTCATGCCTCAGCACCAACGGTCCAGCCGTAGAAGGGTCAAGCCAACGCCTCACATGTGGCACGCCGTACTGCCCCAAACCCGAAGGTTCAAAGGGCAGTTCAAGACGGTCACATAATCGAGTTAAGGTTTGTTGTCTTCTAGAGGGACCATCGCGTTACTTGCACTACTCAGAACGTCCTTAAATCACAGAAAAATCCAACACTTGGAAATTTCCCGGCAGGGGAAAGATTGGGTATTTGCATCCGGTCGAACTTTTTAACATATTCTAAAATTATCCGGAAAAACACATAGACAAAGTTTGATAATCCGATCGAATCTTCGATTCCCAATACAACCCCAGAATACTCAACTGTTGAGTGCATATTAAAAATTCCCAGTAAACTCAGCACCTGAAAACATGAATTACTGTGCAAATATTGGAAGCAGATCCCATCATTTGGCCGCGGAACCGCCGCAGAAGCCAGGCTTCTGCTGCTGTTCCGCCGCGCTTTAAACATATCATGAGATAATTTTTGCACCGTAATTCTTAGAATTCCCTGCTGAATTTTTTAAGCATTTTTAATCTGGAAAAAACCCATTTTTTGAAAAAAGTCCAGAGAGCATGAAAAATTAGGGTTTCGATGTTCGTTCGGATTTCAAACGTCGTCTAGACTTCGCCTAAGGCACTAGCTAGGATCTGATACCACTGTAGGGTTCCTAGGCACTCAATGAGGTCTCACAAGGCATCAACCATGCCAATTTCAATTTTTACAAGTGCCGAGAAACCCGAATACGGATTCGTTGACTAGAGTTTAGGCGAAAAGTGAAACTGGTTAACATTTTAACTAAAGGAAAGAGGCTACAACCTTTGTAGATCCGGTTCTCCACTTCCTTACCTCCACGTAGACGTCCTCTCGCTGTCCATCTCGAATCCCGGACTCTTGCATCGGCTTCATCGGAGAAATGGGCGGGCTAGGTCGTCGGCTTCGATGCCGAAGATGATCTACGTCGAGGCAACACAAGATCAAGCTCCAACTTCACCGAGTCGTGAAACTTGTGAAGAAAACACCCTATACTACTTGGCAAGAGGTAGAGGGTGAAGAAATAGGAGGTGGGTTCACTTTAGAATTGGATTTCTCACTCTTTTACTCAAGATGCCATTAATGGAGGCAAGCTTTTCTTCTTGATGAAGATGAAGAAGAAGAAGAAGATAGAATATGATAAGTGTTAGACTAAAAATAAAAATAATATGAATACTTATCATATACTAACCATGGTCAAGTGTAGAGAGTAAACTAGGGTTAGGTGAATGGTGTTGGAGATAGTGCCCTCATAGTCAATTATTGGATCGCAGGTACGTGATTGCAATGATTGCGGAGGACCTATCCCGGTAGGACAGTCTTACTCGAGATGATAGTTTAATATCTGGTTTGCCTTTATCAGTCGTGTACATGTTCAGGTGACTGATTGCATGTTACACTTTGATAGAGCCCTTAGGATCTGGCTTTACTACCAACTGTATGATGGCGATCATATACGTGAGAGTTGGGTAGTTTATATGCATATCCTTAATTGTGGTCCCTAGTCGTGGGAGTTTCGAGACAGGGCATCGATACTCCGGAGTAGACTAGTGTATACAGTCGAGACCCCGACGAGGGGCGGTGGCCGGTCTCACAAGCCACTGGTGTCAGTTGGATCACCTAAGATGTATACAGGTGCTCATTGGGTTATGAGTACACCGGACAGGACTCGCAGGGAATCTGCTAGTTAGTATTATATCTACCGTCAGATAGCAGTTCCCTGGTGACATGTGTACAGGTTAGTTCATCGACCTGAGGTCGTCATTTGTCTCGTGTGAGTTCCCACTGTGCTTTGATTACTACCCTACCACGGCTCAAAGGAGTCGTGCAAACAGGTAGCTTTTGGGTACAGTCCCGAGCCATATGGAGGCACGTGAGCGGATCGGCAGGGGATTCGTCTCTCCCGGTATTGGGGGCGAGATCGTGCTGTGTCTAGGAGAGCCATTACACTAAATCCATGGCCATGGTAGGAGATTTACTGGTAGGTACTCCAGTAGTATCTCAGGGTGTTATTGGGCTACACTCCGACACGACTTATACTGCTTCTGGGGGTCTGACGTTACTAGCCCCCTAGGCGGATATGCGATACTCATTGACGAACGGACCGGACTGTATATACATTGTCACTGTTAGGCTCAGTAGGGTTTCTGGATGTGTTAGCTCATCGGCCACCCTTGAGTGCGCTCATCAGTCTCCCTTAAGTTCAGTCCATGGGCAACCGTTACGCATAGCTAGTGCCGCTGACGGTTTGTGGTTAAACCCACTGCCAGGGTACTGAAGAGTCATTAGAGTTCCCCACAGACAGTTTCCCAAGTTTCGGGCGAAACGTTGTAGAGGCCGTATGGTTTTATGGCAGGGTTCGGAAAATGCACGTGCGTTTACGCACGTGTTATTTTTCGGGCAGATAATACTGGTCGGCTTTGGTTTAAGCCGGATCCGAGTATTATATTGAGTAGGTATAATATCTTTGTCTCAGTTGCATTTGTATTCAGTCGTAATACAAATGCGGGTATATTTATACAGTTTCGGGGTTATCCTGAAAGTCGTTTCAGGATCACTTTTGGAAGTTGCCAGTTTCCAGTTTTCTATCAGCCGTCTTTTAACATTCTGTTAAAGACGGATTTATCTTTTCTTCAGATGGAGTGAGTCATCATTCTAGAAGGTTCTAGAAGTGATGAAGTGGCTTAGTGACTCATCTTTGCATTAATGGTTCTTTAATGTTAAAGCATGACTAGGTTTGTTCTAATTGGTTCAAATTTGTGATTCATTCTTTCATAATTGTTTGGATAACTATGATTGTGATATGGTCACCTCCCTCCTCCTACGGTCACCTCCCTCTTCCTTATTTGTTGGCCGGCCCCCTCCTCTCCCCATTCACTTGGTTGCTTGATTAATTTGGTTAGAAAAGATATGATAGTATTTGGGTGAATGGAAATTTCATTGTTTCATTTTCTTTCCATCACCAATTCCCACGGCAACTTCATTAACCGATCGTCCACGGATATGGACGAAGTGAGACAAAGTATTCTACTCATATTCTACATCATTCTTGGTCGTCTCTTTTTAGCAAACTTGACGATCGAGTTGCCTCGAGTCAGAGGCGGGAGCCCGTTTAAAGAACCGATCATGTGGTGCCACCTCGACGCAGGATTCGGAGATCGACGAGATCGGAGCAGCCGCAACGGAGCGTGGGATGATGGTTGAAGAACGAAGGACTCGGATCGTTCGGTACAACCTTTCCACACTCTTTACAGTTTGTTAGTTTAGCAATAATGGCAGATCCGGGTTAAAGTATACGATAGCGCCAGTTTAAAAGTTTTTTATTCCGCATTTGGCGTCTGTAGACGGCCGGGGCGCTAGCGTAGACTTACAGTGGTATCAGAGCCTCACCATTTTGCTATACTAACTTGTGCTAACGCGTTTAAAACATCGATCCGACCGAAAATCAAAAACGACAAAATCCTTGCTTGACAGTTTCTGTTGATTTTAAACGGTGTCAAAATTGATTTCTGGATGTCTTAAAAATCAGAGCAGGCATTTTTAAGAGCTACGACAAAAGTTGGGGTTGTTTTCCCTCCAAGCTGCCGCGGAAGGGCGGCCAAACCCATGGTTCGGCCGCGCTTCCGCGGTCACGTGGGGAGCACGTGCTCCCAAATTTTGTCAGTAGGTTCTATTTTGGATTTTGGGGTTTTTTGTAACTATCGTTTTGGCCCAGGTTTTGTTACTGTTCACCAGTAAGCAGTGGGGCCCACTTTTTGATATTTGGTCTTTGGTCGATCGAAATTTAAACACGTTAGTTTACAGTGCTTACATTATATCTCCGACCGGGAATGTCATTTGATCGGTAAACCGCGTCCGATTGCTATAGTTCTTTTAGACGGGTTTGCGAACGTGACATTCGCGTTGATGTTCTGTGTTGTGCTGTGATGTTGCGGATTTGTCGTGGTGGATAGCAGTGTGCAATGGTAGTACAGTTTGAGTTTATTTGTACATTTGATATTGCGGGGCGAGCGTCCAACATGTGGACTGCCGTCACTGCCTGTTGTATAATATTCTTTTGGGGCACGACCAGGTTGCGGTCGATGTACCTATTGTACTATTTTTCATTACTGTACTAGGTTTTACCCCGCGACGGAGTGCACGGATAGCTGGGTTCGGGAAAGCAACGGGTCCGCATCTCATGGCTTTGAGAGGCAGAGGGGCCCCACTTCAGAATTGGCAGACTATTCGCCGCACTCGTAGGGGGTACAGGTTGACCCAAGGAGGGGTGCCCAAGTTTACCGGATTCCGTGAAGTGCCGGGTGTTCCATTCACTATGCTGTGGGGACTGCCTCGCTTCAGGTTTTGGCGGGTAACTTGCCGCACCCGTAGGGGTCTAGGTTTCATTGCACAGGCTATCCACACGACAGGGGAACGTCGAGTTTCAGCAGCGGCTCTGTGAAACTCGGGGATCCCAGATATCTGTATTGTTCTGTGATGCTTATTACTTTTCTGTAATGTTGCATATTATCACGCCTGGAGCGATTATGTATATTGGTTTATATACTATTAGATGTTGTATATGTTTTACACCCGCGCTAGTCCAGTCCCCTCTCTGTCGTTAGTTAAGTAACCTAACGGGTGATGACGGGACCCAGTGACGAATGCGGATGGCATATACGTACATTTTATTTTCGTTCTTTTCTGGTGTGATTGATTGATGGGACTGCGTTGATTCTGATCAATGCAATGTAATACAAACCTGTTTTAGTTGTTGGAACAAATTTAAAAAGTGTTATTGCAAAGACGTTTCCTTTTGTTTTGCATAGTGGTATTCGGTGGGAATATCCTGCACCTCATTCGACGAGGCAAGGGCTGATATCCCTTCACCGGGAAAGACCCCTTGGACAGAAGTTTGCGTCAGGGTAATAACTTTACTATAGTCGATTACATGTTGCTTTGCATAGCGGTATTCAGTGGAATATCCTGCACCTCATTCCACGAGGAAAGAGCCGAGATCCCTTTACCGGGAGTGACCTCTTTAGCAAAAGGTTTTCGCCACTATATTTTAAAAAAAGCTATCAGGTTCCTTCAGCGATATCAAGTTCACTACGTTAAAGGTTTTTCGCCAAAAACCAACCGTAGCCCTCCGTCGTTTCTTATGGATGGTCAGTAGTATTCAAGCTATGTTTGTTGGCATACGTCAAGGCATAGTGTTTGGTAGCTGCTGGGTATTCATTTGTTGCATAGATAGATGAGTTGGTTTGGGACAGTCGTATTACCTTGTTGGCATACGTCAAGGGTATGTACGGGTGGGTTCAAATTAACAAGATAATGACGGGCAGAACTTGACATGTGACTTATGATTTGTTGGCATACGTCAAGGTCATAAGAGCATGGGGCAAGAAAATGATATCGGGAGTTTCTAAAGAAACTGAAACTTGCCAAGTGTGCGCATACCTTCTGGAGTATGAATAACGTTGATGCATTCCATCACGTTAACATGCGATGAGAGTTGGATCCCGATTCCCACTGATGAGTTGGTTTACTCTTCGGGTGATCCCGATTGATTCTTCTTTAGGTTTGGAGGAGAATTTGACAGGACAGTGGGAGGTTTCCGGATTAGATAAAGTTATGACCATTCTGATCTAGGTTAGAGTGCACGCAGAGTGTTTCTTTTCTCTCTCTCTCTTTGGCAGCGACCTTTGACCGACCCTAGACTATGACTCAGTGACCAGGTTGACCGAACCTTCTTAAAATACTGGCTTTTGGATTATCTGAGTTGCATAAGTCATTGCCACTCCTTCTTCTACACTTTGCATTTCTCAGAACACCCGTATTACTACGGATATCCACTTCCATTGGATAGATCCATCGTATGGTTATATACGAACTCGAAGGGACTTCTTCGAGGATGGATCCAGGTTCAGGAGGAAAAGAATTGGTTTATTCAGTTGTCTTTTATTATCACCTTCTCTCAGGTTGCGAGAGCTCCTTGGTTTAGGAGAGTACACCAATTACGCTTATTGGATAGTCTTATTCCAAACCATTGGCTGGTGCCGAAAGGTAGGGAATGAAGAAAACCAATTAGCCTAAGTAGGGTGTGCAGAAGGTAATATGTAAAGACAAAATAAAGGGATTAGAAAGAGGGCAAAGTAAATTGCGACTGATATCATTCACGACCAAAACCGCATACTTCATCGCCACTCCTATTTCACCTTTAAAAGAATAAGGTATTATTCAGTTGTCTTTTATCATCACCTTCTCTCGAGATGCGAGTATTCCTTGGTTTAGGAGGGTACACCTATTATGCTTACTGGATAGTCTTCTTCCAAACCATAGGCTGGTGCCGAACGGTAGGGAAGGAAGAAAACCATTTAGCCTAATGATGGTGTACAGAAGGTAACGACTAAAGACAAATAAAGGGATTTGGATAGATGGCAATAAAATATACGGTTGAAGTCATGAATTGGTTTATGGAAGAGGCATTGCTATGAATACCAGGATACCCCTAGAAACATTTTCATGTTTCAGTGCATTGTTAAAGAAAACTGTTTTCCCGATTAGACACTTACTCCAAGGGTATGTATTTACCAGGTTTCATTATCATATCTGTATGGTTTTACAGATGATGAGTGGGAGTAAGATATTGGGAATTAGGTGATCATCCTCATTATATCGGAATTCGTTGAAATTGGTGATATTTGAGGAAATCGCCAGGGTACAGTTTTCAACTTACGACGCACAGGTTTTGAGTTGTTTAACTCAGCGGACTTATACAGAGTATTGTATGTTGTCCAGTGTCCATCAGGACAAAGGGTTAGGTCCTCGTACTATGTTCTGTTTACTTATAACTTCTCTGGTATTTAGAAAAGTGTTTCGTAGAAATACAAGGTCTAAGTTTTGAGAAGTTGTGGGTATAAGAATAAAGTAGAGAACCAGGTATCACAAGTATCGGGATTCTTCAAAGAGATCGAAGATGTAGATTCTTGTGATTGGTATTCAGATGATAGTGATGGTTTTGAGAAAAGTGTTTCTCTTTCAGGTTACTCATAATTGGATGGATTCCTAAGTTGAGTAATGCTGATTAGCCTCTTTCCATTAAAGTGATATGCACTGGAGACAGCTGCATGATTTGAATATGGTTCCAATTAAATTAGTGCCAAAGTTTCTGTATTGGATATAGAATGGATCGTACCTTAAAAGAAATTAAGGTACGGGGAGTTGTCCGGTTTTTGCTTAAAACCAGACTCTGAATAACTCAGGGCACGTTTCTGTAATGGCTGTTTGTGGGTTGACCCTGGCTATGTCGAGGGTTGATATTCTACCATTTGGAAGATCAATAGTGATATTGTTCTTAACTCGCCACAGTTTTAAAATGGATCTTTTTCAGAAAACAGTAGTGGGAGTATGGTAGAACTGGAAGTGATTCCAGAACCGCGAACGATTACGGAAAATTTAATAGGACCTATACATTCAATCAGGTTTGACATTCCAATAGCCACTCCGCAGATATGGTAGGTAACCTCAGACACCCGAGAGGTACTTTGGTAGCCTCAAGGACGGTGACAGGGAGGTTCTTATCTACCCAGACTTGACACTACTGTTGTTCCAGGATATGAGACCCGGTAGGAGGGTTGTCGTAGTCAGTGGGAGCAGCGGAAGCATAGTGGGCAAGATGCTTATATCTATTTATAGACTTGAGCAGTTATAGCGGAGATAGATCGTCTAATTTTGATGTGACAGTCATGGGTTTGACTTCAATCAGAATAGGGGATGGATCAGTTAAGAAGGTAGTAGGATGTGATGTCATGGTATCTGGATGACATACACAGAGTGGGAAGTAAAATTCCTTTACTACGATCGGTTGTACCGTGGTCGTCACACAGTTGTTTCTCCAGACAGGACATGGATATAATATTTGACATTCTGGTTTCTGGATCTATGGTTTTAGATCTAGATTTGGGTGGTTTCCCAATGTGGGTACTTTGACAGATATTCTAATGGTTTTTAGAATAGTTGACTCCTAGCATGGTAGTGTACCTGCAGGTGATGGAGTCACCCTCTCTAAAGGTGTCGTATAGACTAAAGGGGAGAGGGATGTGCATGATTGGCAGATCACTTGCTTAGGCAATTGAGTCAATCATGAGATGTCAAGTACCACACCAGATGTTGTTTTTGCACTAGATGCAATAAGTTTGTATTAATCCAATCCTGGAGAAACATAAGGAAGCAGTTTTAGAACATTAGTACATGTTCTACGGATTTGATAACGGCAGCCTCTTTCGGGAGACGGTTATCATTCCAGGCTTCAAAGGTGACATGGATGACAGAGTGATTGTCAGAGTTTTGGTTTTCCCTCTGACGAGGGACAGTATTATGGACAGGTGGTTCCACAGGATACTGTGGGTGGCATGGTGCCGGATACTGATTAGGTTCAGTGATCCATACAGTCTAAGAAGTTTTGGATATGGAGTTCATTTATGAACTAAGGTCCCATCAGATATCCAGACATATTCTAAGACAGATACTACTCAATTCGGGAGATGGCTTTATCCGCGAACTTGAGATTAAGAGAGATATAGAAAGATACTTCTAGGCGGATCCACTCACTGAGGCTATTTCTCGAACACAATAGTTTTACAAACGGGCTTTGTGAAACTGATTAGTAGAGGAGTTGGATGTTTGGTTTCACACGGGCTGTGAGTAGTCGACATCGCAATAATTAGCCTTGAGTGCAAGTGGGAGATTGTTGGAGATAGTGCCCTCATAGTCAATTATTGGATCGCAGGTACGTGATTGCAATGATTGCGGAGGACCTATCCCGGTAGGACAGTCTTACTCGAGATGATAGTTTACTATCTGGTTTGCCTTTATCAGTCGTGTACATGTTCAGGTGACTGATTGCATGTTACACTTTGATAGAGCCCTTAGGATCTGGCTTTACTACCAACTCTATGATGGCGATCATATACGTGAGAGTTGGGTAGTTTATATGCATATCCTTAATTGTGGTCCCTAGTCGTGGGAGTTTCGAGACAGGGCATCGATACTCCGGAGTAGACTAGTGTATACAGTCGAGACCCCGACGAGGGGCGGTGGCCGGTATCACAAGCCACTGGTGTCAGTTGGATCACCTAAGATGTATACAGGTGCTCATTGGGTTATGAGTACACCGGACAGGACTCGCAGGGAATCTGCTAGTTAGTATTATATCTACCGTCAGATAGCAGTTCCCTGGTGACATGTGTACAGGTTAGTTCATCGACCTGAGGTCGTCATTTGTCTCGTGTGAGTTCCCACTGTGCTTTGATTACTACCCTACCACGGCTCAAAGGAGTCGTGCAAACAGGTAGCTTTTGGGTACAGTCCCGAGCCATATGGAGGCACGTGAGCGGATCGGCAGGGGATTCGTCTCTCCCGGTATTGGGGGCGAGATCGTGCTGTGTCTAGGAGAGCCATTACACTAAATCCATGGCCATGGTAGGAGATTTACTGGTAGGTACTCCAGTAGTATCTCAGGGTGTTATTGGGCTACACTCCGACACGACTTATACTGCTTCTGGGGGTCTGACGTTACTAGCCCCCTAGGCGGATATGCGATACTCATTGACGAACGGACCGGACTGTATATACATTGTCACTGTTAGGCTCAGTAGGGTTTCTGGATATGTTAGCTCATCGGCCACCCTTGAGTGCGCTCATCAGTCTCCCTTAAGTTCAGTCCATGGGCAACCGTTACGCATAGCTCTGACGGTTTGTGGTTAAACCCACTGCCAGGGTACTGAAGAGTCATTAGAGTTCCCCACAGACAGTTTCCCAAGTTTCGGGCGAAACGTTGTAGAGGCCGTATGGTTTTATGGCAGGGTTCGGAAAATGCACGTGCGTTTACGCACGTGTTATTTTTCGGGCAGATAATACTGGTCGGCTTTGGTTTAAGCCGGATCCGAGTATTATATTGAGTAGGTATAATATCTTTGTCTCAGTTGCATTTGTATTCGGTCGTAATACAAATGCGGGTATATTTATACAGTTTCGGGGTTATCCTGAAAGTCGTTTCAGGATCACTTTTGGAAGTTGCCAGTTTCCAGTTTTCTATCAGCCGTCTTTTAACATTCTGTTAAAGACGGATTTATCTTTTCTTCAGATGGAGTGAGTCATCATTCTAGAAGGTTCTAGAAGTGATGAAGTGGCTTAGTGACTCATCTTTGCATTAATGGTTCTTTAATGTTAAAGCATGACTAGGTTTGTTCTAATTGGTTCAAATTTGTGATTCATTCTTTCATAATTGTTTGGATAACTATGATTGTGATATGGTCACCTCCCTCCTCCTACGGTCACCTCCCTCTTCCTTATTTGTTGGCCGGCCCCCTCCTCTCCCCATTCACTTGGTTGCTTGATTAATTTGGTTAGAAAAGATATGATAGTATTTGGGTGAATGGAAATTTCATTGTTTCATTTTCTTTCCATCACCAATTCCCACGGCAACTTCATTAACCGATCATCCACGGATATGGACGAAGTGAGACAAAGTATTCTACTCATATTCTACATCATTCTTGGTCGTCTCTTTTTAGCAAACTTGACGATCGAGTTGCCTCGAGTCAGAGGCGGGAGCCCGTTTAAAGAACCGATCATGTGGTGCCACCTCGACGCAGGATTCGGAGATCGACGAGATCGGAGCAGCCGCAACGGAGCGTGGGATGATGGTTGAAGAACGAAGGACTCGGATCGTTCGGTACAACCTTTCTACACTCTTTACAGTTTGTTAGTTTAGCAATAATGGCAGATCCGGGTTAAAGTATACGATAGCGCCAGTTTAAAAGTTTTTTTATTCCGCATTTGGCGTCTGTAGACGGCCGGGGCGCTAGCGTAGACTTACAAATGGTTAGGTTAAGAGAAGAAAACAAAAATGGTCAAGTTTTCAACTCTTCATGAAGCTTCATGAAAGAAACAAAGAAAGCCACAATTTCCATTTTCTTTTCCAAAATAAATAATCAAAATAAATAAATGAATAAGTAAACAAAACCCTAACCATTCATATAACCATGGTTTAATCTTTATACAAACTCAAGTTAGCATGTATCATCAAACATGATACAATCAAGTGCACACAAAAATATATCACATATACAATGTGCACATCAAGTGAGAAAATCCTTTTAAAGTGAACCAATACTAGTTAATGCAAAGTAATATATCAAATATATAATTATACATTAAATCATTAAATCAACACTTGATTCAATGATCCGGTCATGTCGCACATAACCGACTAGTATCTAATGTATCGACTTATCGAATCAATCTTCGATTCGATAACAAGGTTATATCGCATACAACCAATCGAAACATTCATCGCGAGAATGAAATACGGTATCACATACACGCATTATTCTCGGTCCCGCACATATCTCATATGCGCTCCTATTTCGTTTCGCTCGAGCCAGGAAACCTCTGTGTAGGACTCTAAAGACTCGTCAATACGCCGGCAGCAGATGATGATCATATCAAGCGCCCACAAGCCGCAAGCGGTCTGCTAAGCGTAACGGCCACCCGGGTATTGAGCGATCAGAAGATCGACGAGCTAGCCCGCTCACACTCCTGTGAATCCAACCAGTAACACTTACCGTACAGTCCGGTCTGTTCGTCTAATATGTCGCATATCAAGTCTAGGGGTGGTAAACGTCAGACCCCAATAACCGATAAGTCGTGCCGATGTGAGGCTCATAACGGGTCGAGAAAGTACTGGCAACACTTACTAGCAAAACTCTGATCAACCCCAAATACCAGGAGAGACGAAACCCCTCCTATCGCTCATTGCCTCCATGTGACTCAGGACTGTGCCCAAAAACCACCGTTTTGCATGCCCTCATGGACGTGGTAAGGTGGAGATCAAAGCACAGTGGGAATCACATAAGACTCTATGACGATCTCGGGTCTACAGACTAACCTGCACAAGTGTCACCTGAGAACTGCCATCTGACGTGAGGTATAATACCATCTGGGAGTTCTCGGCGAGTCCGTCCAGTGTACCCAGTCTCCACTGAGCACCCGTATACTATCTCTGATGTCAAACACCAATGGATATGGGATCATCCATCGCCCATCTCATGGGTCGAGAAGCGTATACGCTAGTCTACACTGGTATATCGATGCCCCGTCTCGATACACCCACGACTAGGGACCTTGAAGGATGTACCTATGGACTACTATGTCCCCACTAGTATGAACTGCATCATAGTCCAGGCAGTCAAGTACACATCCTAAGGGCTTTACCAACATGTAACTATAAGACAGTTTAAAGAGAAAAGTGTACATGTTAAGATAAAGAGCAACCAGATAGCATACTATCATATCGAACAAGAAAGTCATCTCTATATATGTCCAAGCATCCAATATAATATACATCATCTGTACAATACTGGCCTCTAGAGCATACATACAACTAACACTTAGTATGATGGAGTAGGTAGCTTAAGCAGAGTAATATAGCGTGTGTATGTCTACAGCATACCCACGGTGCAGTACCTTGCATTAAGTGACTTAAGTACAATTTTATTGAAATTCCTTCCTTAATGATTCATATCCTTGAGATTCGATTCCTTATTCTCATCGAATCTTATATCTATTTATAGCCTTGCCGCCGATGACTATGGGGACTTGGAGTGATGCAGCGAGGGCCGAGGTCAGAGTTGGCTCGGGTGAGACGAGTACTGACCAAGATGGCACTCTAGTTGCACAGGTGCAGACGGATCAGCCTACGACTTATACCATTGATAGGCTTGTGACAGAGATGCAGGACTTCCGCCAGAGTATGAGTTCATTGGTTGATGTCGTTCGGGAGCTACGACAGGAGGTTGTCACCCCTGTTACTCAGTTGTCACTTGCGATTAGCATGCAGCAGTCCGTCACTTACATAGCACCAGTGGTTGCAGCTCCAGTTGTTGAGGCGCATATTCCAGAGGC
The DNA here is from genome assembly GCA_030015575.1 of Agapanthus africanus. Lineage (NCBI taxonomy): Eukaryota > Viridiplantae > Streptophyta > Magnoliopsida > Asparagales > Amaryllidaceae > Agapanthus > Agapanthus africanus. The sequence goes on along the minus strand of CM057346.1, from coordinate 338,205,546 downwards.
TCAGAGAGTTCCAGGACAGTGGAGGACTCGTACCAGTGTACCAGCCCAGAGACAGAGGTTTGGTCATCGAGATAGATTTTGTGGCCGTCGCGGGAGTAGCAGAGGCTTAGGACGAGGACAGTCGTTCAGCTCTCATCCCCAGGATGGTCAGCAGTCAGCGCGTGGATGTTTTCGATGCGGGAGCCTTCGGCACTTCGTCAGGGATTGTTCCTTAGCACCTCGTCAGGATCGTCATCAGAGAGGCCGTGGACGTGGAAGATTTGCTCAGAGGGCTCAGTCTACCAGAGGAGTTCATCCAGTTGCGGGTAGAGGGCAGACACAGGAGTTTGCTTCTACTCATCGGGATGCGCAGGCGTCTAATGTAGGGGTTTCAGGTATCCTTTTTCTGCATGTTCTTTGGATGTATCCGTTGTTTTCACCTTGTACTGTGGTTGGGTAGATTAGTCGTAGTTGTTGTTTTAACTTCTGTCAGCGATTCTTTTGTTGCGCGACACGTATTCAGTTGTGTGCCAATCGGATAAGAGATAGAGATTCGTCCGTCATTTTGATCCTTCTAGAGATGTTGGATTTGACGTTCTCCTGGGCACGGACTGTTTAGTTACGTGTTAGGCATCTGTGGACTACCGTGAGGAAACAGTCAGGTTTGTTTTCCCGGCAGGTCAGTTCTTGTTGTGCAGGTGGATAGTTGTGCCGCCTCTCACGGCTTGAATTCAGCCTTTTTCGCTAGTCGACTACCGAGGAGATGTCGTGGATTCTTGGCGTTCATTCGTTATACCGGATCCACAGTTAGGATTGTTGGACCGGGTTCCTTTCGTGCGAGAGTTTTTCCGACGTTGTTCCGGATGAGCCGGCGAAGCTTGGGAGCTTAATGATCAGCTGCAGAGTTGTTGTTAGGGGAGTTTTGTGCGTCGGAATGTTTCGCTTTTGGAAGATCCTATTTCTGTCCGTCAATGAGGAAGACGACAGTTTAGGATGGAGTATCGACGGATTGTTAATTGAACCGGCTTACAGTGCGGATAGGTGTCCTTCACCTCGCATTGACGATTTCTTCGATCCGCTCCAGAGTGCGAGAAATTTTCTAAGTTTGTTTGGGATCCGGTCATCATTATAGCGGGATCGGTGGGATGGCATTCCGAAGGCTGCCTTATGCGTGCTACGGGCTTTGGGTGTGTTAGTGAGTCATTGGATTCACTGATGCCCTAGCAGCATTCGTAGATATGATGAACCAGATTTCTTCAGGCCGTTCCTCGACCAGTTATTGTTGTATTATTTACGACATTCTGGTCTATCTAATGTGTCTTGAGGAACAGGAGTAGCACTTGAGGATTTGTTATGCAGATACTGGGAGAGCACTGGTAGTTTGCTTGATTCTCGGAGTGTTTCTTCAGGCTTGTTTGTGCTGACTCCTAGGTCTTGTAGTCACGGGAGACGGTTTCGTATGGTTCCGAGGGAGATCGTGGACGTACAGCTTAGGTCCACACATGTGTGCAGGACGGAGATCCGCAGATTGTTGGGCTTAGCAGGTTTTTACCACCGTTTCATGCAGGATTGCTAGAGTAGTGCTGCACCGTCGACTGAATTGACCGGAAAGGAAGTTTCTTTTCTTTGAACTGAGGCATGTGTGCGGAGTTTCGGCAGTTGCAGATTCTGTTAACAACTGCATTAGTCCTTTCTTTTCTTTTAGTTCGGGCGACCTTGTTGTTAACCGTAATGTTTCTTGAGTGGGCTCGATTGTGTACTGAGGTGACACTATAGAGTTATCGCTTCTGCTTCCCTACATTTAGAGGAAGTACGAGAAGGATGTTCCACTCATGATCTGGAGATGGCCGCGGTGGTTTTGCGTTGGAGATTTGGAGACACTATCTGTTCGAGAGTCGTGTCAGATTTTCATGGACCACCAGAGCTTAATGTACATCTTCCTGCAGCGGATTTGATTGTTGTGATAGTCTTCTGCAGATTTACAGTTCTTGTGTGATCGTCGAGTACTGCTTTAGTTCGTCTCAGCGGAGGGGACAGCTTGCTCATGTCCGCGCCCGACCACTTACTTTAAATCGTTTTCGCGAGACACTGCCCGTCGATGCTCGTACGTCAGAGATACTTCAGCATACTCAGCTGGGTAATGATTCGGATTCCTTGATTTATAACACGGTGTGCTAAGTTAGGGACGCGTCGGTGTACCTGATGTTATCAGGTAGAGACGCGAAATCCTAGAGAAAGTACATCAGTCAACTCTCTGTATTCATTCAAATTCCACCAGCTTTGACGTGACTTGTGAGATAGTTACGGGTGGACAGGGATGTAAAGAGAAGTTTCAGGTTTCATTTCAAGGTGTCTGTCCTTTTGTGTGCTTGGGTCGAGCATCAGAGGCCGGCTGGAGAGTTGCAACCTTTTTCCGTTCCGAAGTAGGAGTGGGAGCAGATCTCCACGAATTTCGTTATGGTGTCTACCCAAGTTTAGTCAGGGTGTGACTCCATTCGGATTCTTGTCGTCCGGTTATACTCAATGTGCTCAGTTGTTTCTTGTTAGGTTGTGTGTTTGTGTTAATTGTTGTCGGCAGTTGGGGATCGTCACTCGCCATCGTTAGGGTTCTCCTTCGATAGCTGTTATCAGGATACACTCAAATTGGCCACCTTTAGGTTTAGGGGTTAGGTCGTGTCGATCACCAGTCTGTGGTTTTTCTGACTCTGCGTAAGTAGGACTTTGGACCCCAGCTAGTCTAGAGACTTCGGAGATGGTCCAGTTGTGTTAGGTCAGGATTAGAATTGTCCATTGCGAACTGAGGTCTTATGCCGACTGCCTTGGTCATAGACTCGGGTGCGCAGGGATAGATCATGTATTCCTACGGACTTTCCGATGAATGACGTGTTGGATTTTGGGAAGTTTGTCCCAGGATTTAGGTCCTTTTAAGTCCTTATAAGCGAGTTAGTTCGTCGCCATTAATTTGGCTCTTCCGCCCAGATTATTGGATTTTAACCCCGTATTCCTTATGATGATACTTTACAATTACCTTCTTGACCTTTCTCACATGATCTAGCATCAGACCAATTAGCTTGACGCGATCTTTCATTCACCAGCAGCCAATGGTATTAATGGCTCGGCAGGTGGAGGAACATCAGTCAAGAGTCATGCCATCTGTGAAGGGTTTTCTTGGACGTAGCCGTATAGTGAGGTAATCACTTGGGAGGCTGCGAACGAGATTTGAGAGTTGTAATCTTCTCTTTGAAGGTACGCGTAGCAGTATAATTTTTAAATTCGGGGACGGATTTCTTTTAAGGGGGTAGATTGTGACACCTTAGAATTTGTTTTGTAGCTAATTATATTTTTATACATGGTTTTTACTAAAAAGTTTACCAATTTGGTTTTTAAATATTTTATCCTATTTATTGAGAATTTTATTAGATTTTTCCTAGCCTTGCACACACTTGTGCATGATAACTAGGGTTGTTTTAGGGGTTTAACCATGATTAGTAACATGGTGAACTAACCATTCTTTAATCTAGTTTAATATTGTATTAGGTGTTTTGGGTTTAATAGTGTATGGTTGTTTTAAAATGAAAATGAATTTGGAAAAGTTTTTTTTTTAAATTGTTGTTATTAGGTTGACCATTGGTGAGAGAGAGAGAGAGTGAGAATGGGGCATGATGGCTTTTGCCATGCTTCATTAAATGAAGAGAGAGAGGAGGGGGTTTTGACTTTGCCTCTCATTTCTCACCTCTCTTTTCATTCATTCTCTCACTCTCTCTCACACACACACAGGCCATCTTTAGCATCAGCAGCTCATCTTTAGCATCAGCAGCTGAAACAGCAGCCCCAGCAAAGAGAAGCCCCAGCAACAGAAGAAGATGCAGTAGCAGCAGCAGCATGAGGGCAGCAGCAGCAGGAGGCAGCTAAAGCAAGCAGCAGCACCATTAGCATCAGCACCAGGGGCAGCAACAACAACCTCAGCATCAACAACAACAACAGAAGCAGCAGCAGTGGCACCAGCATCAGCAACAGCTGCAGAAGCAAGCAGCAGTAGCAGCAACTGTAGCAGCAGCAGCCCCAGCCACTATATCAGCTCTTCTCCACTTCTTCACCTGCTCTCTAGGGTTCATTAGGGTATAATTTCTGAACCCAATCCCCTAGTTGCTTAGATTATGTGTTAATTGGTGTCGGTTAGTGTTAATTAGCTAGTTTAGAGCTAATTATGGTGATTTGTGAGATGTTGTGGCAAATTGATGATTGTGTTGGTAAACCCTATCTATTTAAGTGTTATTAGGGTCACTTGAGCTGAGATTTTACCCAGATTACACTAAAATACCATAAGGTTTGTGTTTCGTGCTAAATTAGCGTTTTTAAGCGTTATATTGGCTATTTGTGATCTACTTTTGACCCGGACCCTTCAGGGTAAAATTGAGGAAACTGGAGCATGACCATTAGGTCTAGGACACACCACCTGAACACGAGACCCTAACTCTTACCTTGGGCCGTAGATTTATTAGGTTTGGCCGTAATTTGCGGCCAAGTTGGGGACTGGGGTGTTGGGGTCTTGGCTAGGGTTGTCTGTAGGGTTGTATAGTGCTTTGGCATGTCTAGTTTTGTAATATTTGGCCTGTAGGAAAATCTGGGATCAAATACCGTTTTTCATGCCCGTTGTGTTTGCGCGATACGCGCGATACGTGAGTGGGTTCTGTGATCCAGCGTATCGCGGCGTGTCGCGATGGTTTTAGACGCTTACACACACGTTTCAGCGTATCGTGCACACGCGCGTTTAGTTCGCGACGCGAGTTTCTCGTTTTGGGTTGATATCGCGTTTTGCGGAATATTTGGCTTATATATATTTTCCATGTCTAAATTGCAGGTTTGCAGGCGGGGACTACGGACACTGCTACAGGGGGGAGCAGATGGTAGGATTCACCTAACGAGGAGCATAGGTGAGTAGATTTAACATCTACAGGGGAATCGCCCGCATGGCGTTATGCGTCTGGGCTAGGATTCTAATACCTGTCGCATATTCTACGTCATTGTTAGAATTGCGCTTTTACTTTATTTCCTTGATATTGCTGTACTGTGACTAGCAGCCGTAGGACACTGCACACATTATTGACGGTTCATGTTGCACGAGCACAGATTGTATGCTACACACACACCGTCAATAATTGCCATGTCACACACCAACCATTATAGATACCATTGCTTATCACACATGACATCTAGTTTATCGGTATACCAACAGTGTATCATACCTTTAGTGATAGGTACATATACACCTTACGATACAGCTACAGGTATACCTTGCTCATATTTTACTTATACCCAGTGGGGTATACCATGTCATTTGCATATAGGTAGACACCTATACTTAGCTGTACCTTTTTGATTTCGCATACATTTGGTTTCAGCTACATATTTTCATCCATATGCTTGCATTTCGGATATATCGCACATATTGCTCCTGGATTTGCGCATTTATTTATTTGGATTTTACATGGTGTTTTCCGGATTTGGGAACCGTGGGAGTTCATGAAATTATGCATACATTGAAAAACCCGGTTTCCTAGATATTGTTGGGTTAGCCTAGAACCTCATGAAGGGTTTGGAAGCATCACATGAACCAAAGAATGCATTTTTAGGGTGCTAAGCTAACAAGCATCGGATCGTTCCTAGAAAAATTAGGGTTTCAAAAATTTTCACATCAACATATGAAAAGAAAAGCTAGGGTTTAGAGAGTACAACCTTTGTAGCTCCCTACGCTAGACTCCTCGGCTACTTAGGGTTTGAAAAAGCTCCGCTTGAACTCCTCGAAGTCATCGATGATCCACCCGGAGTCCGCTTTGTCCAAGCTTGCAACTTTATCCGATCAAGTGAACGAAATCAAGCTAACACTCTAAACAAGTGGGCTAGACTTATATAGAATGGTGTTGTGGTTCTCTTTCTCACTTCAAAATCCAATCTTGATGAGTATATTGCTCACTACAAAGAACTAGAGAGCAAAATGAGAGAGGTTGATGAAGATGATGGCTTTTTAGAAGATGATAAGTTCAACTCTTAAAGAAAATAGAAAAATATATCAATATATATTTTCTATCTCTCATCTCAAACCATGGTTGAATCATTATTGTACTTGAGTTAAAAACTAAAAGGAAGAGTAAACCATGGTTAAATGGTGGGTGAGTGAGGTTAGGTCAAGAAGAGTGTAGAAACAATCCAAAACAAACCCATTTCTTTTTCCTTTTGTTTTTAGCTTAAATACAATAATATTCCATATAAAAAACCCATGGTGTGAGTCTTATATTGCCACCATTTCCTTGTATAACCAACCATGAAAGATGTATGTATGTATGTATGTGTATATGTACATCCATATGTGCATGAATAAAAAAGAAAGCATACATGCATGCATACATCCAACTAACTTAAGAAAGGATTTCAAGTGAGAAGCTAATGGTTAAATGATAAATCAACACTTGATTTATCAATCCGGCCATATCACCTATGACCCCTACCAAAAGCAAGCCGCCCGATCAATATACGGTATCCTATACGCGCATTTTAATCTGGTCCATGCGCATATCGCATACACGCACCACAACGTTTCGCCTGGACTAGGAAACTCCATTGTGGGACTCTGAGACTCGTCAATACGCCGGCAGTGGGTGATGATCATATCAAGCACCCCAAGCTGCAAGCGGTCAACTAAACGTAACGGCCACCCGGGTATTGAGCGATCAGAAGAGAACAAGCGAACCTGCTACAACTCCCGTCGAGCCGATCGGCAACACTTCCCGTACAGTCCGGTCGCCTCGTCTAATATGTCACATATCAAGTCTAGGGGTGGTAAACGTCAGACCCTAATTACCGATAAGTCATGCCGATGTGAGGCTCATAACGGGTCGAGAAACTACTGGTAACACTTACCAGCAAATCTCTGAATCAGCCCTGGCCAGGGGCTTTCCTGTTACGGCCAATTGAGCACAGCGCAACATCAATCCCTCAATACCGGGAGAGACGAAACCCCTCCTATCGCTCATTGCCTCCATGTGACTCGGGACTGTACCCAAAAACCACCATTTTGCACGCCCTCATAGACGTGGTAAGGTGGAAATCAAAGCACAGTGGGAATCACACAAGACTCTATGACGATCTCGGGTCTACAGACTAACCTGCACAAGTGTCACCTGAGAACTGCCATCTGACGTGAGGTATAATACCAATTGGGAGTTCTCGGCGAGTCCGTCTAGTGTACCCAGTCTCCACTGAGCACCCGTATACTATCTCTGATGTCAAACACCAATGGATATGGGATCATCCATCGCCCATCTCATGGGTCGAGAAGCGTATACGCTAGTCTACACTGGTATATCGATGCCCCGTCTCGATACACCTACGACTAGGGACCTTGAAGGATGTACTTATGGACTACCATGTCCCCACTACTATGATCTGCATCATAGTCCAGGTAGTCAAGTACACATCCTAAGGGCTTTACCAACATGTAACCATAAGATAGAATAAAGAGACAAGTATACATGTTAAGATAAAGAGTAACCAGATAGCATACTATCATATCGAGCAAGAAAGTCATCTCTATATATGTCCAAGCATCCAATATAATATACATCATCTGTACAATACTGGCCTCTAGGGCATACATACAACTAACAATCTCCCATTTGCACTTGGGCCAGCTGCTGTAGTATCGCATACCGAGCATCCCGAAGAGTCTCTCAAACTGTATCTGGGGAATGGCCTTCGTGAGTGGATCCGCTGTGTTGTTCTTCGTGTCAACCCTCCTGACCACGATCTCCCGGCGATCAACTATCTCCCGGATCAGGTGATACCGTCTCAGAATATGCCTGGATCGCTGATGGGACCTGGGTTCCTTGGCCAAAGCCACCGCTCCATTGTTATCGCAATACAAAGGTATTGGATGCTCAATGGATGGAACCACTCCAAGTTCAGTAATGAACTTCTTGATCCAGACAGCTTCTTTGGCAGCATCGTTGGCAGCGATGTATTCAGCCTCCATCGTCGAGTCAGCCACGGTTTCCTGCTTGGAACTCTTCCAGCTAACCGCCCCTCCGTAAAGGGTAAAGACAAATCCCGACGGCGACTTAGAGTCGTCCTTATCACTCTGGAAGCTCGAATCGGTAAAGGACTCCACTTGGAGTTCTCCGTTACCATACACCAAGAGCATCTCTTTAGTCTTTCGTAAGTACTTGAGAATGCTCTTCACAGCTGTCCAGTGACTCTCTCCAGGATCAGCTTGATACCTACTCACTACACTTAGTGAGTATACAACATCGGGTCTGGTACATAGCATCGCATACATGATAGAGCCTACAGCCGAAGCATAGGGTATCTCTCGCATGCGAGCTCTCTCCAAATCAGTCTTAGGAGACATCTCTTTGGAGAGAGTGACTCCAGAGATCGTGGGTAAGTTCCCACGCTTGGATTCTTCCATACTAAACCTCTTTAGTATGGTGTCAATGTACCTGGATTGGGACAATCCCAATATCCGTTTGGATCTATCTCTATAGATCCTAATTCCCAATATGCAGGAGGTATCACCAAGATCTTTCATTGAGAATCTTTGTGATAAGAAGAGCTTGACCGATTGCAGCATAGGAATATCATTTCCTATCAAGAGTATGTCGTCCGCGTATAATACGAGGAAGACAACCTTACTCTCTGCCACCTTCTTGTAGATACAAGGTTAATCTGGGTTTTTGACGAAACCAAACTCTTTGATAACGACGTCAAAGCAGATGTTTCAACTCCGCGATGCTTGCTTTAATCCATAAATGGATTTAAGCAGCTTGCACACCTTCCCGCTTCTCCCACTGTCTACGAAGCCCTCTGGCTGAGTCATGTACACGCACTCTTCTAAATCACCGTTTAGAAAGGCGGTCTTAACATCCATTTGCTAGATTTCATAGTCATGATATGCAGCGATGGCAAGCATGATCCGGATGGATTTAAGCATAGCCACTGGAGAAAAGGTTTCGTCATAGTCCATACCTGGTCTTTGGCGAAAACCTTTTGCAACAAGTCTAGCTTTGAAAGTCTCCACTTTCCCATCTACACCAAGTTTTTTCTTGAAGATCCACTTGCTCCCAATGGGTTTTACCCCTTCAGGAGCAACTTCCAAAGTCCATACTTTGTTGGTGTACATGGATTCCATTTTGGACCGCATAGCATCCAGCCATTTCACTGAGTCCCTACTCGTGATGGCCTGCTCGAAGCTAGTTGGGTCATCATCCTCCATGATGCAATCCTCGCTGCCACCATCCATGAGAAAACCATAGTATCTCTCAGGTTGGCGAGGAACCCTACTAGATCGCCTGAGAGGCTGAGGTTCATTGGGAACTACTGAATCCTCTGGTTCAACCAAATCTTCTGTCGTAGTCTGTATTGCTGGAACCTCTTCCAGTTCTACCTCCTTGTGAAGAAATTCCTTTTCTAAAAAGGTGGCATGTCGAGAAACAAACACCTTTTGTTCCTCGGCGTGGTAGAAGATATACCCGCGCGAATGTTTGGGATATCCAATAAACTTACACAGAATGGACCTTGCCGCGAGTTTGTCCGGATTTTGCGTTTTTACATATGCCGGACAACCTCATATCTTAACATAATTAAGACATGGTCTCTTTCCTTTCCATATCTCGTATGGAGTGGTTGGCACGGATTTGGTGGGAACCATATTCAATAGGTCTGCAGCTGTTTCCAGTGTATATCCTCAGAAGGAAATAGGTAACTCAGCTGTGCTCATCATAGAGCGCACCATATCTAATAGGGTGCGGTTCCTCCGTTCTGATACACCGTTGTGCTGTGGTGTATATGGAGGAGTCAGCTGAGAGAGAATACCATTCTCTTTTAGGAAGTCTAGGAATTCATTGCTCAAGTATTCACCTCCTCGATCAGATCGAAGGACTTTAGTACTTTTTCCGGTTTGGTTCTCGACTTCTTGTTTATATTCTCTAAATTTCTCAAAAGCTTCTGATTTGTGTTTCATCAGGAACACATATCCGAATCTAGAGAGATCGTCAGTGAATGTAATGAAGTACGAAGAACCATCCCTGGCATGTGTAGACATTGGACCACATACATCACTATGCACTAGTCCCAAGAGTTCCGTAACTCTTTCTCCGTGTCCCGTAAACGGAGTTTTGGTCATCTTGCCTTTGAGACATGACTGGCAAGTGTCATAAGATGAAAATTCAAACGGATTTAAATATCCATCCTTATGCAACTTAGCTAGTCATGTCGCATTGATGTGACCCAGTCTACAATGCCACAAGAAGGATTCATTCAGTTCAGAACTCTTCCACTTGTGTGTATTTGTTATACTTAGAACTGTTGATTGATTTAGAACATAAATGCCATTGCACAACGTGCCTGATCCAACCAACTTTCGGTTACGGAAAATGTTCATAACATTATCTTGTAATACAAAATTATATCCCTCTTTACTCAACAAAGAAACCGGTATAATGTTGCATATCAAGTTCGGCATGTAATAGCATTCGTTCAGAACCAATGTATTGCCAGTTGGTAATGCAAGGTGATATTCCCCGACAGTCTTAGCTGCAACAATTGCACCATTTCCAACTCTTATGTCTTTATCACCTTCTCCAAGTTCTCTACCTTTCTTAAGCCCATGTAACTGATTACATATATGGGATCCTGACCCGGTATCTAATACCTAGGACGTAGGGCAAATGGAGAAACAGTTCTCTGTAACGAACACACCCGAAGAAAATGCATCATCATGTACTTTCTTCATTCGGTTGGCATGGGAATCCTGGTATTCCCCTATGTCCTGTTCATTCCTATAACTCTTATAAGAAAGAACGGAACCAACATTCCTCAGCACAGTATAACATGCGGGTTCAGTCAATACATCCATATTATTATCTTTATTTGGGCATGACATGGTCGCTACCTGGAGAGAAAGAGAAGAAAACACTTTAGCGTATGCTCTTGCAAGATCATATTGGTTATTATCTTATCTTATCAGGATGGCTCCCACTGGTTTTTATCAAATCTTCCTTCAAACCTTAAAAGGAAAGACTAGCCAAGATTAATTACACCCTACAATTTCGCCAATCTTTCAGCCAGGCCAGTGTCGGTACTTTGAGGGAGGTTCCCTGTGCTTTCGCACGGACCTAATTAAAGTAAACCTCGTTTTCCCAGAGGCATAACCCCGTTGACACCTTTCTAGACACCTACTTGATCGACTAATTGTAATGTGTAAAACTCTCCCAGGAGTAACTCTTACTCGTAGTGGGTATCGGGATCCAACTATCTCATAGAAGGTATGCAATCTCATTGCAAATTTCAACACTTGAAATTCCCGATAATATTTTGCCCCTAGCGTCCTATGACCTTGACGCAGGCCAACAAACCATAGTGCTCTAGTCAAGTTCAACCTGTCATTTCTTGATTGAATTAAACCCACCCGTACGACCCTTGACGCAGGCCAACAAAGTCGCACGACTACCCTAATCCAATCTGCATCACATGCATTAACAGATAAATACTAGTTAGCTACCGCACACTACGCCTTGACGCATGCCAACAAACGTAGCACGAATACTAAGTAGGATTTATCTGAAATGACGGAGGGCTACGACAGGTTTTTCTGAAAACCTATTGCATAATGAACTTGATATCGTTGTAGAATCTAGTGAAGTTTTGAAATGGAGTGATTTTGAGGCTTTTCTAGTTTTGCTAAAGGGGTCACTCCCGGTGAAGGGATCGTCGCCCCTTTCCTCGTCGAATGAGGTGCGGGATATATCATATATATCACTGTGCAAAGCAGAAACTATAGAAGCAATCAAAAGACAAACCGAGTGTGTAGCATCTGCCAGTTATTGCTAAAGGGGTCACTCCCGGTGAAGGGAACTCGGCCCTTTCCTCATCGAATAAGGTGCAGGGTATATCATATATACCGCTATGCAAAGCAAAACTGTAGCTACCCTTTTTATTAAAAATTTGATTCTACAACATCTTTTAGGTTTCTTTTCTTTCATTAATCACATTAATGAAGTCCCATCATTTAAGTCACCTAAACATCACAGATAAATACGACGTACACTTATGCCATCCGCATTCGCCTCGATGTCCCCTCGTGCACCGTTAGGTTAGGTAACTAACGACAGAGCAGGACAGGGCTAGTGCGGGTGTAAAACATAAGTAACGCCTATATAATATATCATATATACTATATACAGTATCCATCAGAACATATCAAATGATCACATCACAGATATCGCAGCAGAAACATAGATATAATGTGGGATATACTAGGACGTCCGTATTTAGTATTTAGCCAATAATAGAAAATACGGATTCCATAGTCGCGATGAATAGCCAAGCCCACACTCTGGACCCCTATGAGAGCGGCAAGCGACCCTACCAATTCTGGAGTTTAGGAGACCCGGTCTCGACTCCTCGAGATGGCCTCCCACTGAACCCCAGAACCCGATCACCTGTGCTCCCTTCCTTGGGTCCATCCTAATGCGGAAAAGTAAATAATATACAACACAGGTGGCATCGACCTCAACCCGGAAGTGCCCCAAATAAAAGAATATTACATTACATTTGAATTTACATGAATGGAAATATAAAACTCTCATCTCACATAAAACCCCCCGACTATTCAATTGCGACAATCCTGCACATCATATCTCAGCAACACATAATATCTCATATCATCAACGTAAATAAGTATGCATACACCTATTGTCGTCGACGTATAGCAACAACAATCGGTAAATACATACTACACTTACGGTCACAGAAAAGAAAGTGTAAAACTGCAATATCTGGAATCCACATTCTCTTTAGACATCGTAAATGCGAAGTATTACATACCTCGTATTTCATGTCTTATAAAATGAATTCCACACATTGCATCACATTCTAAATAAATAGACGGTATTAAAGTCTTCGATCGAACGATCAAATACCCAAGATTCGCTAAAGCTCAACACTTGAGCGGAATTCAAAAACCCGGAGTGTGACACAGTGGTAGCGGTCCAGCCGTAGAAGGGTCAAGCCAACGCCTTACATGTGGCACGCCGTACTGCCCCAAACCCTAAGGTTCAAAAGGCAGTTCAAGACGGTCACATAATCGAGTTAAGGTTTGTTGTCTTCTAGAGGGTCCACCACAAACAAACTTGCATGTATTTCCGAAAGATTTTAAACCCCGTGAAAAGTGAGCAAATGATACTCGTTCAAATACTTCAATACATTCTAATTTATCCGGAAAAGAAACGAAATGAAAATTCCGATCGAATCGTCGAGTCCAAAACCATCTCCAGAATTCTCAACAGTATATTCAGATTAAACATACTCAAAACAATGTACAAGCAGTTTAAGGAGTTACTGTGCAAAAACGAAGCCGTGAAGCCACTATATGGCCGCGGAGCCGCGGCGTAAGCCAAGATTTGCCGCGGTTCCGCGGCGTTTTGTTCAGATCATGGGTTCGTATTTCACAGTTTTTCTTATATTTTCCTGCTGTATTTTTTGAGTATTTTTAATTCAGAAAATAACCAGATTTTAAAAAATGACCAGAAAGCATTCTAAAAGGCCGTATTTCGGTCCGATCGGAGTTTTAACTTCGTAAAATAGTCGCCTAATGTTATAGGTTGGATCTGATACCAATGTTGGGTTAGCCTAGCACCTCCTGAAGGGTTTGGAAGCATCACATGAACCATAGAATGCATTTTTAGGGTGCTAAGCTAACAAGCATCGGATCGTTCCTAGAAAAATTAGGGTTTCAAAAATTTTCACATCAACATATGAAAAGAAAAGCTAGGGTTTAGAGAGTACAACCTTTGTAGCTCCCTACGCTAGACTCCTCGGATACTTAGGGTTTGAAAAAGCTCCGCTTGAACTCCTCGAGGTCACCGATGATCCACCCGGAGTCCGCTTTGTCCAAGCTTGCAACTTTATCCGATCAAGTGAACGAAATCAAGCTAACACTCTAAACAAGTGGGCTAGACTTGTGTAGAATGGTGTTGTGGTTCTCTTTCTCACTTCAAAATCCAATCTTGATGAGTATATTGCTCACTACAAAGAACTAGAGAGCAAAATGAGAGAGGTTGATGAAGATGATGGCTTTTTAGAAGATGATAAGTTCAACTCTTAAAGAAAATAGAAAAAATATATCAATATATATTTTCTATCTCTCATCTCAAACCATGGTTGAATCATTATTGTACTTGAGTTAAAAACTAAAAGGAAGAGTAAACCATGGTTAAATGGTGGGTGAGTGAGGTTAGGTCAAGAAGAGTGTAGAAACAATCCAAAACAAACCCATTTCTTTTTCCTTTTGTTTTTAGCTTAAATACAATAATATTCCATATAAAAAACCCATGGTGTGAGTCTTATATTGCCACCATTTCCTTGTATAATCAACCATGAAATATGTATGTATGTATGTGTATATGTACATCCATATGTGCATGAATCAAAAAGAAGGCATACATGCATGCATACATCCAACTAACTCAAGAAAGGATTTCAAGTGAGAAGCTAATGGTTAAATAATAAATCAACACTTGATTTATCAATCCGGCCATATCACCTATGACCCCTACCAAAAGCAAGCCGCCCGATCAATATACGGTATCCTATACGCGCATTTTAATCGGGTCCATGCGCATATCGCATACGCGCACCACAACGTTTCGCCTGGACTAGGAAACTCGATTGTGGGACTCTGAGACTCGTCAATACGGCGGCAGTGGGTGATGATCATATCAAGCACCCCCAAGCCGCAAGCGGTCAGCTAAACGTAACGGCTGCCCGGGTATTGAGCGATCAGAAGAGAACAAGCGAACCTGCTACAACTCCCGTCGAGCCGATCGGCAACACTTCCCGTACAATCCGGTCTCCTCGTCTAATATGTCGCATATCAAGTCTAGGGGTGGTAAACGTCAGACCCTAATTACCGATAAGTCGTGCCGATGTGAGGCTCATAACGGGTCGAGAAACTACTGGTAACACTTACCAGCAAATCTCTGAATCAGCCCTGGACAGGGACTTCCCTGTTACGGCCAATCGAGCACAGCGCAACATCAATCCCCCAATACCGGGAGAGTCGAAACCCCTCCTATCGCTCATTGTCTCCATGTGACTCGGGACTGTACCCAAAAACCACCATTTTGCACGCCCTCATGGACGTGGTAAGGTAGAAATCAAAGCACAGTGGGAATCACACAAGACTCTATGACGATCTCAGGTCTACAGACTAACCTGCACAAGTGTCACCTGAGAACTGCCATCTGACGAGAGGTATAATACCATCTGGGAGTTCTCGGCGAGTCCGTCCAGTGTACCCAGTCTCCACTGAGCATCCGTATACTATCTCTGATGTCAAACACCAATGGATATGGGATCATCCATCGCCCATCTCATGGGTCGAGAAGCGTATACGCTAGTCTACACTGGTATATCGATGCCTCGTCTCGATACACCTACGACTAGGGACCTTGAAGGATATACTTATGGACTACCATGTCCCTACTAGTATGATCTGTATCATAGTCCAGGTTGTCAAGTACACATCCTAAGGGCTTTACCAACATGTAACCATAAGATAGTATAAAGAGACAAGTATACATGTTAAGATAAAGTGTAACCAGATAGCATACTATCATATCGAGCAAGAAAGTCATCCCTATATATGTCCAAGTATCCAATATAATATACATCATCTGTACAATACTGGCCTCTAGGGCATACATACAACTAACAGATATGATATTTGCGCGTCCACCATGAGTTTTATCGGTGCTGATTATATACTCCATACAAGGTGTGGTTGCCGTATGAGAGTACATGGTGGGGCCCGGTATGGTTCCCTCGGCAAGAAGATCGATGGATTTTGACGATTGAGCCAGGAGGCGGGCGAGTACCAACCGGTGACAGTACCCATGACTCGGCGGAGGATCACGGAGACACCGCTGGGAGTCATGTACGTATGCATACGTCGAAAGGCGAGGGTCAGAGCTAGGCACTCGTGCTTTCGGGATAGCGTATGATACGTGATCAGGATTTCTGTGTCGATGCTTGGCACATCGTTTTCATGGTATTTCTTTTAATACCTTTGTATATATAACAGGGGATTTAGCCATTGTTATATATACCCTTACACTAATATTAGTGGAATGGGACGCTAATATACGTGTATTGCCCCCATCATATTTATTTCTGTATATATACCTTTAGAATGTTAGATTCTTACTGGAGATTTGACTTGTGTTATTAGGCGATTCATTGAGATTGGACATTGGACATACCTATATGATTGCTGATTTGTACATTCGGGATATAGGAGATTACTCGATATTGTACATAGAGGAGATGTGAGACTTATATGATGTGAGTGCCCAATGTGGGGGCTGATTTGAGGAATTGGGATTTGAGTGTCTTGATGGATTGTGATCCTACAACGATCTCAGGTTTCCGTGGAAATGACATATTTTACCCCATACCTCACACTTATCTATTTTATGCACAGTTTCATATGTTGGTAGTACCTGTTAGTGTACCCTTATGATAGTTGCATATCTACTTTCTTATATCCCTATTGCATAGTTATTGCATTCTATTATCATGTCATTATCGCTTCACATATTGATTGTATCTGCTATTGTACTTTCCATTATTCTGCATTCACATGACATGTTATTACTGCAATCGCATACCTTAGATTCATGATGTACGTACATTCCTGCGATTACCTGCATATGTTATCTACTATTCACGAGTTGGCAACTCACCCCCATTGTGCCACAGGTGTTTCAGGTTTTTCCCCAGAGTAGTCGAGGCAGGCTATTCAGCTTCTCATCTATCATCTTTTGCTACAGATATCGCATCAGCTCACAGTATACCGTTTTGCTTAGGTGGGTTAGATGATTATCTGTATTTCTTATTGTACATTCGTTATTTTTTGTACTCTCCATTTACTATTGTATTGTCGACTTAGAGACTTGGTGAGGACGATATTGTATATTATTGTGGATTTGTTGTCTTTTATATACAGCTTTCTCTCTATTGCCTCTTATTTCTTCGCTACGGCGTCGTATATTTATGATGTTATTGTTTTCCGTCTTGAGCTAGTTTTTACAAAAAGGGGGTGTTGCCAAAATTTTAAAGAAAGAAAGTAGGACTTTTAAAGAATTTGGGTTGCGATTTCAAATGTTTCAAAAACTTATATTATCTTTTCCGTATTTTCTTGGTTTAGTTTCCTGGGTTTTGGCTTTCTTTTACTGCGTTACGTCTTTTGGCGTTGCGTAGTATTAGGGCCGTCACGGGCCAATTTTGGGTTGCGACAAAGTTGGTATCAGAGCACTAGGTTTTACCTTTCAGAGTGTAGGATGACCTTAGTATGATGGAGTAGGTAGCTTAAGCAGTGTAACGTAGTGTGTGTATGTCTGCAGCATACCCACGGTGCGGTACCTTGCATTAAGTGACCTAAGTACAATTTGCTTGAAATTCCTTCCTTAATGATTCATATCCTTGAGATTCGATTCCTTATTCTCATCGAATCTTATATCTATTTATAGCCTTGCCGCCGATGACTATGGGGACTCGGAGTAATGCAGCGAGGGCCGAGGTCAGAGTTGGCTCGGGTGAGACGAATACTGACCAGGATGGCACTCTAGTTGCACAGGTGCAGACGGATCAGCCTACGACATATACCATTAATAGGCTTGTGACAGAGATGCAGGACTTCCGCCAGACTATCAGTTCATTGGTTGATGTCGTTCGGGAGCTACGACAGGAGGTTGTCGCCCCTGTTACTCAGTTGTCACTTATGATCAGTATGCAGCAGTCCGTCACCTATATAGCACCAGTGGCTGCAGCTCCAGTTGATGAGGCACATATTCCAGAGGCTCAGAGAGTTCCAGGACAGTGGAGGACTCATACCAGAGTACCATCCCAGAGACAGAGGTTCGGTCATAGAGATAGATTTCGTGGCCGTCGCGGGAGTAGCAGAGGCTTAGGACGAGGACAGTCGTTCAGCTCTCATCCCCAGGATGGTCAGCAGTCAGCGCATGGATGTTTTCGATGCGGGAGCCTTCGGCACTTCATCAAGGATTGTTCCTTAGCACCTCGTCAGGATCGTCATCAAAGAGGCCGTGGACGTGGAAGATTTGCTCAGAGGGCTCAGTTTACCAGAGTTCATCCAGTTGCGGGTAGAGGGCAGACACAGGAGTTTGCTTATACTCATCGGGACGCGCAGGCATCCAATGTGGGGGTTTCAGGTATCCTTTTTCCGCATGTTCTTTTGATGTATCCGTTGTTTTCACCTTGTACTATGGTTGGGTAGATTAGTCGTAGTTGTTGTTTTAACTTCTGTCAGCGATTCTTTTGTTGCGTGACACGTATTCAGTTATGTGCCAATCGGATAGGAGATAGAGATTCGTCTGTCATTTTGATCCTTCTAGAGATGTTGGATTTGACGTTCTCCTGGGCACGGACTGTTTAGTTACGTGTTAGGCGTCTGTGGACTACCGTGAGGAAACAGTCAGGTTTGTTTTCCCGGCAGGTCAGTTCTTGTTGTGCAGGTGGATAGTTGTGCCGCCTCTCACGGCTTGAATTCAGCCTTTTTGGCTAGTCGGCTACTGAGGAGATGTCGTGGATTCTTGGCATTCATTCGTGACACCGGATCCACAGTTAGGATTGTTGGACCGGGTTCCTTTCGTGCGAGAGTTTTTCCGACGTTGTTCCGGATGAGCCGGCGAAGCTTGGGAGCTTAAGGATCAGCAGCAGAGTTGTTGTTAGGGGAGTTTTGTGCGTCGGAGTGTTTCGCTTTTGGAAGCTCCTATTTCTGTCCGTCAATGAGGAAGACGACAGTTTAGGATGGTGTATCGATGGATCGTTAATTGAACTGGCTTACAGTGCGAATAGGTGTCCTTCACCTCGCATTGACGATTTCTTCGATCAACTCCAGAGTGCGAGACATTTTCTAAGTTTGTTTGGGATCAGGTCATCATTATTGCGGGATCTGAGGGATGTCATTCCGATGGCTGCCTTATGCGTGCTACGGGCTTTGGGTGTTTTAGTGAGTCATTGGATTCACTGATGCCCTAGCAGCATTCGTAGATGTGATGAACCGGATTTCTTCAGGCCGTTCCTCGACCAGTTATTGTTGTGTTATTTACGACATTCTGGTCTATCTAATGTGTCTTGAGGAACATGAGTAGCACTTGAGGATTTGTTATGCAGATACTGGGAGAGCACCGGTAGTTTGCTAGATTCTCGGAGTGTTTCTTCAGGCTTGTTTGTGCTGACTCCTAGGTCTTGTAGTCACGGGAGACGGTTTCGTATGGTTCCGAGGGAGATCATGGCCGTACAGCTTAGGTCCATACATGTGTGCAGGACGGAGATCCGCAGATTGTTGGGCTTAGCAGATTTTTACCACCGTTTCATGCAGGATTGCTAGAGTAGTGCTGCACCGTCGACTGAATTGACCGGAAAGGAAGTTTCTTTTCTTCGAACTGAGGCATGTGTGCGGAGTTTCGGCAGTTGCAGATTCTGTTAACAACTGCATTAGTCCTTTCATTGCTTTTGGTTCGGGCGACCTTGTTGTTAACCGTAATGTTTCTTGAGTGGGCTCGATTGTGTACTGAGGTGACACTATAGAGTTATCGCTTTTGCTTCCGTACATTTAGAGGAAGTACGAGAAGGATGTTCCACTCATGATCTGGAGATGGCCGCGGTGGTTTTGCGTTGGAGATTTGGAGACACTATCTGTTCGAGAGTCGTGTCAGATTTTCACGGACCACCAGAGCTTAATGTACATCTTCCTGCAGTGGATTAGATTGTTGTGATACTCTTCTGCAGATTTACAGTTCTTGTGTGATCGTCGAGTACAGCTTTAGTTCGTCTCTACGGAGGGGACAACTTGCTCATGTCCGCGCCCGACCACTTTCCTTAAATCATTTTCGCGAGATACTGCCCGTCGATGCTCGTACGTCAGAGATACTTGAGCATACTCGGCTGGGTAATGATTCGGATTCCTTAATTTGTGATACGGTGTGCTAAGCTAGGGACGCGTGGGTGTACCTGATGTTATCAGGTAGAGACGCGAAATCCTAGAGAAAGTACATCAGTCAACTCTCTGTATTCATTCAAATTCCACCAGCTTTGACGTGACTTGTGAGATAGTTACGGGTGGACAGGGATGTAAAGAGAAGTTTCAGGTTTCGTTTCAAGGTGTCTGTCCTGTTGTGTGCTTGGGTCGAGCATCAGAGGCCGGCTGGAGAGTTGCAACCTTTTTCCGTTACGAAGTAGGAGTAGGAGCAGATCTCCACGAATTTCGTTATGGTGTCTACCCAAGTTTAGTCAGGGTGTGACTCCATTCGGATTCTTGTCGTCCGGTTATACTCAATGTGCTCAGTTGTTTCTTGTTAAGTTGTGTGTTTGTGTTAATTGTTGTCGGCAGTTGGGGATCGTCACTCACCATCGTTAGGGTTCTCCTTCGGTAGCTGTTATCAGGAGACACTCCAATTGGCCACCTTTAGGTTTAGGGTTAGATCGTGTCGATCACCAGTCTGTGGTTTTTCTGACTCTGCGTAAGTAGGACTTTGGACCCCAGCTAGTCTAGAGACTTCGGAGATGGTCCAGTTGTGTTAGGTCAGGATGGGAATTGTCCATTGCGAACTGAGGTCTTATGCCGACTGCCTTGGTCATAGCCTCGAGTTCGCAGGGATAGATCATGTATTCCTACGGACTTTCCGATGAATGACGTGTTGGATTTTGGGAAGGTTGTCCCAGGATTTAGGTTCTTTTAAGATCCTATAAGCGAGTTAGTTCGTCACCTTTAATTTGGCTCTTCCGCCCAGATTATTGGATTTTCACCCCGTATTCCTTATGATGATACTTTACAATTACCTTCTTGACCTTTCTCACATGATCTAGCATCAGACCATTTAGCTTGACGCGATCTTTCGTTCACCAGCAGCCAATGGTATTAATGGCTCGGCAGGTGGAGGAACATAAGTCAAGAGTCTTGCCATCTGTGAAGGGTTTTCTTGCACGTAGCCGTATAGTGAGGTAATCACTTGGGAGGCTGCGAGCGAGATTTGAGAGTTGTAATCTTCTCTTTGAAGGTACGCGTAGCAGTATAATTTTTAAATTCGGGGGCGATTTTCTTTTAAGGGAGGGAGATTGTAACACCTTAGAATTTGTTTTGTAGCTAATTATATTTTTATACGTGGTTTTTACTAAAAAGTTTACCAATTTGGTTTTTAAATATTTTATCCTATTTATTGAGTATTTTATTAGATTTTTCCTAGCCTTGCACACACTTGTGCATGATAACTAGGGTTGTTTTGGGGGTTTAACCATGATTAGTAACATGGTGAACTAACCATTCTTTAATCTAGTTTAATATTGTATTAGGTGTTTTGGGTTTAATAGTGTATGGTTGTTTTTAATTGAAAATGAATTTGGAAAAGTTTTTTTTTAAATTGTTGTTATTGGGTTGACCATTGGTGAGAGAGAGAGAGAGAGAGAGTGAGAATGGGGCATGATGGCTTTTGCCATGCTTCATTAAATGAAGAGAGAGAGGAGGGGGTTTTGACTTTGCCTCTCATTTCTCACCTCTATTTTCACTCATTCTCTCACTCTCTCTCACACACACACACAGGCCATCTTCAGCATCAGCAGCTGAAGCAGCAGCCCCAGCAAAGAGAAGCCCCAGCAACAGAAGAGGGCAGCAGCAGTAGCAACAGCAGGAGGGCAGCAGCAGCAGCAGGCAGCTTCAGCAGCAGCTGAAGCAAGCAGCAGCACCATTAGCATCAGCACCAGGGGCAGCAACAATAACCTCAGCATCAACAACAACAACAGAAGCAGCAGCAGTGGCACCAGCATCAGTAACAGCTGCAGAAGCAAGCAGCAGTAGCAGCAGTAGCCCCAGCCACTACAACAGCTCTTCTCCACTTCTTCACCTGCTCTCTAGGGTTCATTAGGGTATAATTTCTGAACCTAATCCCCTAGTTGCTTAGATTATGTGTTAATTGGTGTCGGTTAGTGTTAATTAGCTAGTTTAGAGCTAATTATGGTGATTTGTAAGATGTTGTGGCAAATGGATGATTGTGTTGGTAAACCCTATCTATTTAAGTGTTATTAGGGTCACTTGAACTGAGATTTTACCCAGATTACACTAAAATACCATAGGGTTTGTGTTTCATGCTAAATTAGCGTTTTCAAGCGTTATATTGGCTATTTGTGATCTGCTTTTGACCCGGACCCTTCAGGGTAAAATTGAGGAAAATGGAGCATGCCCATTAGGTCTAGAACACACCACCAGAACACGAGACCCTAACGCTTACCTTGGGCCGCAGATTTATTAGGTTTGGCCGCAATTTGCGGCCAAGTTGGGGACTGGGGTGTTGGGGTCTTGGCTAGGGTTGTCTGTAGGGTTGTATAGTGCTTTGGCATGTCTAGTTTTGTAATATTTGTCCTGTAGGAAAATCTGGGATCAAATACCGTTTTTCATGTCCGTTGTGTTTGCGCGATGCGCGCGATACGTGAGTGGGTTATGTGATCCAGCGTATCACGGCGTGTCGCGATGGTTTTAGACGTGTACACATAGGTTTCAGCGTATCGTGGACACGCGCGTTTAGTTCGCGACGCAAGTTTCTCGTTTTGGGTCGATATCGTGTTTTGCGGAATATTTGGCTTATATATATTTTCCATCTCTAAATTGTAGGTTTGCAGGCGGGGACTATGGACACTGCTACAGGGGGGAGCAGATGGTAGGATTCACCTAGCGTGGAGCGTAGGTGAGTAGATTTAACATCTACAGGGGAATCGCCCGCATGGCGTTATGCGTCTGGGCTAGAATTCTAATACCTGTCGCATATTCTACGTCATTGTTAGAATTGTGCCTTTACATTATTTCCTTGATATAGCTGTACTGTGACTAGCAGCCGTAAGACACTGCACACATTATTGACGGTTCATGTTGCACGAGCATGGATTGTATGCTACACACACACCGTCAATAATTGCCATGTCACACACCAACCATTATAGATACCATTGCTTATCACACATGACATCTAGTTTATCGGTATACCTACAGTGTATCATACCTTTAGTGATAGGTACATATACACCTTACGATACAGCTACAGGTATACCTTGCTCATATTTTACTTATACCCAGTGGGGTATACCATGTCATTTGCTTATAGGTAGACACCTATACTTAGCTGTACCTTTTTGATTTCACATACATTTGGTTTCAGCTACATATTTTCATCCATATGCTTGCATTTCGGATATATCGCACATATTGTTCCTGGATTTGCGCATTTATTTATTTGGATTTTACATGGTGTTTTCGGGATTTGGGAACCGTGGGAGTTCATGAAATTAAGCATACATTGAAAAACCCGGTTTCCTTGATATGATTTTTGCGCGTCCACCATGAGTTTTATCGGTGCTGATTATATACTCCATACGAGCTGTGGTTGCCGTATGAGAGTACATGGTGGGGCCCGGTATGGTTCCCCTCGGCAAGAAGATCGATGGATTTTGCCGATTGAGCTTGGAGGCGGGCGAGTACCTACCGGTACAGTACCCATGACTCGGCGGGGGATCATGGAGACACCCCTGGGAGTCATGTACGTATGCATACGTCGAAAGGCGAGGTCAGAGCTAGGCACTCGTGCTTTCGGGATAGCGTATGATATGTGATCAGGATTTCTGTGTCGATGCTTGGCGCATCTTTTTCATGACATTTCTTTTAATACCTTTGTATATATAACAGTGGATTTAGCCGTTGTTATATATACCCTTACACCAATATTAGTGGAATGGGGCGCTAATATATGTGTATTGCCCCCATCATATTTATTTCTGTATATATATCTTTAGGATGTTAGATTCTTACTGGAGATTTGACTTGGGTTATTAGGCGATTCATTGAGATTGGACATTGGACATACCTATGTGATTGCTGATTTGTACATTCGGGATATATGAGATTACTCGATATTGTATATTGAGGAGATGTGAGACTTATATGATGTGAGTGCCCAATGTGGGGACTGATTTGAGGAATTGGGATTTGAGTGTCTTGATAGATTGTGATCCTACCACGATGTCAGGTTTCCGTGGAAATGACATATTTACCCCATACCTCACACTTATCTATTTTTTGCACAGTTTCATATGTTGGTAGTACCTGTTAGTGTACCCTTATGATAGTTGCATATCTACTTTCTCATATCCCTATTGCATAGTTATTGCATACTATTATCATGTCATTATCGCTTGACATATTGATTGTACCTGCTATTGTACTTTCCATTATTCTGCATTCACATGACATGTTATTACTGCAATCGCATACCTTAGATTCATGCTGTACGTACATTCCTGTGATTACCTGCATATGTTATCTACTATTCACGAGTTGGCAACTCACCCCCGTTGTGCCACAGGTGTTTCAGGTTTTTCCCCAGAGTAGTCGAGGCAGGCTATTCAGCTTCTCATCTATCATCTTTTGCTACAGATATCGCATCAGCTCACAGTATACCGTTTTGCTTCGGTGGGTTAGATGATTATCTGTATTTCTTATTGTACATTCGTTATATTTTGTACTCTCCATCTACTATTGTATTGTTGACTTAGAGACTTGGTGAGGATGATATTGTATATTATTGTGGATTTGTTGTCTTTTATATACAGCTTTCTCTCTATTGCCTCTTATTTCTTCGCTACGGCGTCATATATTTATGATGTTATTGTTTTCCGTCTTGAGCAAGTTTTTACAAAAAGGGGGTGTTGCCAAAATTTTAAATCAAGAAAGTAGGACTTTTAAAGAATTTGGGTTGCGATTTCAAATATTTCAAAAACTTATATTATCTTTTCCGTATTTTCTTGGTTTAGATTTCTGGGTTTTGGCTTTCTTTTACTGTGTTACGTCTTTTGGCGTTGTGTAGTATTTGGGCCGTCACGGGGCAATTTTGGGTCGTGACATGTAGGTGTTGTGTGTGTGAGTGAGAGTGAGAGAGTTGTGAGGAAAAATAAGAGTGTTTGAAGAAAAAAAGCAAGCAATAAGAGGTATGAGAGAGTCAGCCCCCCTCTCTTTCCTCATTAAATATGAGCATGGCTCAAGCCATGATGCCCACTCTCTCTCTCTCTCTCTGTCGAAGTCAACCCATACTAATTCATTTTTCATTTAAAAAAAAACTAATTAACCAAAACACTTAATTAAAAAAATCAGATTATCTTAACAAGAATGGTTAGTCCACCATGGTTGCTAATCATGGTCTAACCCAAATTTAACCTTAGTTTACATGCACAAGTGTATGCAAGCCTAAAAAAATTCTAATAAAATAATCATTAATTTTGATAAAATATTTGAAAATCGTTTCGGTAAACTTCTTTTATTAAAAACCATATATTAAAGTATAATTAGCCACTAATCACATTTTAAGGTGTTACAGCGACGCACCAGAGTCAAAAAGTGTGAGTGCAGGTATAGAGGCTACTAGGAGGATACCTATGTTATAGGTGGAAGGAAAATTAGTGATGAGCCTAACAAGATGTGTATGCAAGATGGGAGTGAACTTGTAAACATGACAGTCAAAATAGCGATACCTGTAATCACTTCCCCAGATGCTTCAGCCTCTTCTGCGGTCATAGTAAAGGCCTGACGCTTCGGTCCGTTGCGCTGGGCTTGCTTAAAAACTCGCTTCTGTTGGGGTAGGGGTGGTCCTCTGGCTGTTATTCCTTTCCTGTTTGGTTTATTAACAGGTGGTGGCCGGGCTCCCTGTTGAGGCGCTCCAAGATTGGCTGGTATGTTGTCCGGGAGTAATGGTCGTCTTCTCTGTGGACAATCCCCTATGGCATGATCTGGAGACCCACTGATTATACAGATCTTGCTCAAATAGCGGCAGTCCTTCATGAAGTGTGTGACTTTACCGCAATGGTTGCATGTGACTGCTGGTTTCCTAAAAGTAGCTGGTCCTGCTGGTCTTTTAGGTTGTTGCATCCCGTGAAATCTGGAAGACGATCCCCTAAGAACTTGATTGGCTGGTCGCTTAATGCCAGTCAAACGGTCATCCTTCCTTATACGTCTCTAAAGGTCTTCGAAGTTCCGTGTGCCTTTAAGATTTCATCATAAGTTGATAAGGTGGCAGAAGACATGGAGGACTGCGTCTTCAGATCTAACCCCTGTCGGAATCTTTTGGCATATAGCTCCGGGGTTGCCACCAGGTGATGCGCAAACCGACTTAATCTCGCGAACTCCGAAGCGTACTCGTCCACCGATTTATCCGACATACTTCCCTGTTGGAACTATATAAACTCCCGTTCCATTTTTAGGTGTGCTATGGTGGGAAAGTATTAAGTATCGAACTGTCATTTGAATGTTTCCCAGTCGACGGGCTCTTTTAGCCTGCTTTCCTCGGCCTCCCACCATATTCGGGCATTATCAGTGAGTTGTAGTTTGACAATGTTCACCCACGCGTCCTTCGGAACTTGGGTGGCACCGACGTCGTTGATTGTTCCCTTGAGCCATTCCTCAGCTTCTAAAGGAGTTTCCTTCCCTGAAAAAGTCTTAGGGTGGAGTGATCTGAACTGTTTCACTCCCGTCGCTTCTTGAGGAACTGGGACCAGTGCTTGCTTTAAAATTTCTTCTTGTTGCTGCCTACTCTCACGCGGCGCTTGATACAGGGCAGCTGTCTGCTACTGCTGTTGCTCCAGTAGTCCTTGCATCATTTGTAGCATCGCTGCGTGTTGAGCAGTGGCTTCATTGTCTCCGTTTCCACTTCGGTTGCGGTGATGGTGTCGTCCAACCATGGATATCTGAATCAGGAGGGGTTAGGCTATAACCGAAGGAGAAAGACATAGGGTAGTAACTTGCGGAAGGAGTAACGATTCATGCCAGAGGGAAACTAGTAAGGAATAATAAAAACGAGAGACACGAGAGTGCAATTGTCGAAATCAAGACTTTATTAACAATGCTAACGGGAATACAAGGAATTATTTAAATAGGGTCCTACTTCTATACACATTTTATTCGGCTCACTAAAAGCTAAGAGCTAAACATGTGCCATTTATCCATCAATTATGAGGCGGAAACTGCGTGTTATTGGCTCGGCGCTTGTTGATCTTTCTTGCAAAACTGTAAAAGAAAGGAAAGCCTGGTACATCCCGACGGTAGAGTTACAGAGGGGTACGACGAACACATCGATAAGCATGCCCCTTAATGTAGAGGGTTTTCCCAATGAACCACATGTGTGGCCCATATTCTCTTGGTTCTTCTTCCACTGGAATTTCCTCCTCAGCGGGGGCCTCCTCTTTGGGCTCCTCCTCCTCCTCAGATTCTTCTACCTCCATGGGATCTTCCTCTTCCTCAACCGGATCTTCCTCTTCTTCAACGGGATCGTCCTCTTCCTCAACGGGATCTTCCTCTTCGTCCTCTTCCTCAACGGGATCTTCCTCTTCGTCCTCTTCCTCTTCCATATCGTCCTTGGGGATATTTATTTAGGGACCTATTACTTCGTCGTCCGAATACCCAAGCGTAGCTTCAAAGGTGATGACTGACGTGTTGTCCTCATCCGGAAGATGTGCCATGGCCTGAGAAGGACGGTCATGATCAGGATACAGAGATATCAAGGAAAGGACGAGGAATGAGAAAACTTTATAAAATTGATACAAGCGGATGGGTTTCACAAATATAATAAGTCAGTTAACAGTTTCATTTTAGTACACAAGACTGACCTGCATGGGCCACCACAAAAACCTGTCACGCCCCACTTCCCAAAAGAAGGTAAAGAGTGGCGTGGTATGGTCCGCAACCTAACTGTATTGAAGGTGGTCTATTCAATATAGTTACGTTAAGCGTAAGAATAAATCATAGTATGCAGGGTTGTGTACAAAAATAAAACAATAAAGCGAAAGGCATTTATTTCCATTAACCAACTTTATTACATTCTGGAGAAAGAGCAAAGCAACTAATTGGTTTAATTACATCAAGAAAACAAAGCCCTAAACAAGTGGGCAACAAAGAAAACTAATTAATCCACTGATGCCATCTCTGCAATATCTTCGTTAGTTAGTTCCTCGCCTAGATCTTCATCATAAAACTCATTCACATCTAACGGACATTCCGAAAGGGAAAACGAGAAAGTCCGTCGGTGAGTTATACTCGGGTAGGATTGCCTCATAAAGAAATAGGAGTGTAAAAATGAACATGTGTATATAAGAGTATGATGTATGCATGCAGACGTAAAGTAAGCGATGTAAATGTTTGAAATGCACAAATTTAAGACGTTTTGAGGAGAGGTATATATGAGTATGAGTATGTTGTAAGTTATATGTAGATAATTAGTAGGAAGTATAGGTGAAGGTTATAGTTTATATTAGTTTGTTAAACAAGGGTCCGGATACTCGTGATTATTCCGTTGTGGCCACGGAACAACAACTGGGGAAGTGAAATGTACCGTTTCATTTCCCGGGATCATGATCGAGTAGTAGGCGAATCCGAGTTCCGAATCTCCTTGCCTAATCAAACTACCCATCCCCGTTATTCAGTGTAGAGGTCTAGAGTTAGTGCGTATACTTCTAGGTATGGAATTTCCACATTGTATAGTCGTCCACATTTTGGACTGTTCACCCGGAATATCGGGATCTTCATATTTGTATAGTCGTCCACACTTTGGACTGTTTATCCGGAATATCGGGATCTTCAGATTTGTATAGTCATCCACACTTTGGACTGTTCACCCGAAATATCGAGATCTTCATAAGTATTCTATACCTAGGTCCGCGCATTCTAACCCTAGCCGTACCATGTTTTGTAGATGTCATGTTGTCATAAACTGGAAATTTTAAAAAGAGTATTGATCTCGTTTAATATGGCCTTCCACAACCACTCGTTTTATTTTCTAAAGTTCGTAAAGTACATCGTGTCATCTTAGGGAAAACTTAGTTAAAAAGAGTAATAGTGTTTAATTATCTTTTATTACTTCTAAGAAAAACCATGATATTTGGTGTATTTATTATTTTGGAAAAACATAATGTTTTACGGAAAATATCCTTTCGATAAAAGGTTATGGTGTTTATTTGAAAATCTTTTGCAAGAGATTTTTATAAGGACAACTTGTAAGAGGTTTTTATTTGAAAATCTAGACTACTCCAAATTGTTCCAAAAGGACAAGTCGTGAGGCCCTCAAATTGCCTCTTCACCGCCAATTGTGGCCAGGTAAGCACAAGTAAGAAAATGAGGGATCCGCTCACGAATCACCGTGAGACGGGCCTTTTAAAGTTACCTTTCGCACTTGTCTAGCCTAGGTACCACAAAGTCTGGTTTAAATAAACGACCGATGCCTACAACCATCCTTTGTCCTAGAATGGTGTTATTTTAAAATTACCTTTTAATAAGATACTAAATATTCTTTTTGAAAAGATATCGTTATTTAAATTTAGTATTTTCTTCTTTAAAAATATTGAAGGGGGGTTTAACAATATTATAGTAGTTGATAAAAAAAGTGTAAGTAAAATATACGTATGTCGTATCTAAAATATTTATTTCACATATCTTATCTCTTATGGATATTTTAAACAAATATAATATTTTAATTAAACGAGAGTATTTTGTGGAAGTAACCTATTTCGAGATCATTTTTATAGTATGGGTAAGTGTGGGTATGTCAGGGGTGAAATGACAATTCATGGGTTATGACATTAAGCATATCAGATTCCAGGTAGTACGAGAGTGCAATATATTTTTGTGTACAGAAGAAATTAAACATCGTTTTAAACAATGGGTTAACATTATCATTATTGAGGGTACAAGGAATAGGTATGCACAAATATTATAACAACATTTTAAATAGGTGGTTTGAACTAGGTTATTGAGAAAGAAGAAGGTGACAGGAAAAGGGGAGAGAGGCGGATCCTACCTTTGATTAGAGTTTAGACGTGGACGGTTGAAGACGTAGGCTGGTGCAAAACTCCTCAAAAGCTCCGCGGCCCGATTTTTCCATGGCGATTAGGTGGAGCCGTAGCGTCGGCCTCGTCAATACGAAGGCACCGGTATTTTTTTCAGAATTTTTGGAGTTCTGAGGTGTGAGAAATCAGTGTTTGAAGTGCCTATTTATAGGGTTTCATTCCTAAGCAAAAAAAATCCAAAATCCGTTAAATCAATAAAAAAATCTGAGCTGCCAATGATTTGTAAATCATCAGCTTATGATTGCCGCCGCCGCCTCATTCGCATCAGCCGTTGGATCAAGATCTAATGGTCTGGATCGCGCCGCCCCAATCATCAGAATCATCAGATGATGATTGCGCCCGTCGCCTCAGCTTCGTGGCCGTTGGATCTACATCCAACGGCTCACGAGCCGCCGTCTCTGCGCCACGTGTCATGCGTCAGGGGATCACACATTTTCGCGTGGTCCCCACCACATGGGTGCGTTGGTGTGTTCTGGGCCGTTGGATCTTATGATCCAACGGTCCAGGATTAAGGGAATTTAAATTTTTTTATTTCTATTTTTAATAAAAATAATAACTGTTTATTATTTTAAAAATTGAATTTGACTTAAAAAATTGTTAAAAATAGTTAAAAACACGGGAAAATTATGGAAAAATTTCAGAAAATATATTTTATTATTATATTTAGTATAAAAATAATTTTGGACTAAAAACAAATAATATATCCATTTCTAAATTGTTAGCTAGTTATTATAATTATATAATATCTAGTTTATCTTTAAAATATTTTTAATTACTAATAAATTACTTTAATTGATAATAAAAATAGGTAGATTATTTTTAGGGCATTATTGTAGGGTGTTTTTCGTCACCCTATTGAGATGGGAATACGCGAGCGCTCGTCAGGCGTACTACAGATTCCCCCTGCCTAGGGTAGGCCGGGCTTTATTGATTGTGGGGATCTAAATCTCCGGCAGCCGCGGACTAAGCTTCCGTTAATTACCCCTCGCCTTTGGAGCGAGGGAATCTCCGATTGACTGGTTAAATTGGTCATGCGAACTCAACGTGCAGTGTACGTGTGTTTTTGTTTTGGGGGGCTTTGATATATCGGGAGCCACGCAGAGTTTTACGGGGGTCCTGCTACATGGATAGTGGGCTGGGGGTCAAGGGGGCTAGCAGCCGCCTTGCAGGGTGCGGGGCAGTGCCCCGGCCCAAATTTTTTTTGGGAGGGACAGTGTTGTAGAGTATATGTGTGTGTGTGTGTGTGTGTGTATACATACATACATACATACATACATACATACACACACACACATATATATATATATATAAAGGGAAAGGGCATCCAAAGGATGCGTGGGGAAAAGCGCCAGCGCTTTGGGCGCTTGCGCTCCACGTGTCAGCACGTGGACGCTCGGACGCTAGCGCTCTAAGCGCAAGAGCGCTAGCGCTTTGAGTGATAGCGCTCCACGTGTCAGCACGTGGGCGCTCAGGCGCTAGCTCTTTGAGCGCTAGCGCTCTGAGCGCAATATCGCTAGCGCTCCATGTGTCAGCACGTGGGTGCTCGGGCGCTAGCGCTGTGAGCGCAAGCGCTCCACGTGTCAGCACGTGGGCGCTCGAGCGCTAGCGCTTTGAGCGCTAGCGCTCCATGTGTCAGCACGTGGGCGCTCGGGCGCTAGCGCCCTGAGCGCAAGAGCGCTAGCGCTTTACGTGTCAGCACGTGGGCGCTCGGGCGCAAAAAGGGACTTGGTCCCTGCAATGGGAGTTATACTCCCAGAAAGGAGAACTTATTATTTTGTGTGTGTGTGTGCGTGTGTGTGTATATATATATATATATATGAGTTAAACTCCAAGGATGTTTTGATGCTGATGAAGGGGGCTTCTCCCCTTGAGCCCTAGTTCTTCCCTAAAGTGGGGTTTCTGGATATGGGTCTCCTTCTTCTTCCTGTCGTTTGGCCGGATCGTGAAGATCAAGAGATGGGTCTCCTTCTTCTTCCTGTCCATTGTGGGTTTTGTGGTGAAAAACTATTTAGTTTTGGAAAAGGAAGAGTGAAACTCTTGATTTAATTCAAAAGAAAGAAGAAGATTTGGAACCTTCAGAAAGGGGAAAGAGGCACAAACTCTAGGTTTTTGAGAGAATGAAAAGTGTATTGCTTTATTCATCATCATGTTGCCTTATATAGGCTTACATATTTACATATAGCCCCTTGGGCTTTACAAAATGGCATTTTGCCCATCCCATGTCTTATGTGCTATTTTTTTTTGCACATAAGCCATGGGCTTACAAAAATTTGGCTTTATGCCCATTTTGTTTACATTCGTGCATAAAAATTACATAAAAAATTATTTATTACATGATTTCATTTTGGCATGGGGGAGGGTCGGCCGCTTCATGTTCGGACTCGACCTGCGCATGGGCCTACTTGGCTTGGGGCTTGGGGTTGACTTTGACTTTGACTTGGTCAACCGGGGTGCGATTTTCGACTTCTACAAAGTGCCTACCATCAATAAATGCACACCACATATGTAAGTCGTGTGCATGAAATTGATGGATCTTCTTTCGCGTGGAGGCGACTTGCTTTGGTTCCCACTTTTTGGGATGTACTGCCCTTTTTACGACATGGACGGTCGACGCTTGACGCGTCTCCGAGACGGAGTGTCCGTGGTAGATGTATCCCTGGCCCGGAGTAATCTGGTTCCTGCTTTGAAGGAAGCCCACACTACCCGTTTTGCGACATGGCGGTCGACGCTCTGATCCGGAGCGATTTGGTTCCCGATTTGTGGGACGCCTGCACTGCACGTTTTGCGACATAGACGGTCGACGCTCTGATCCGGAGCGATTTGGTTCCCGATTTGTGGGAAGCCTGCACTGCCCGTTTTGCGACATGGACGGTCGACGCTCTGATCCGGAGCGATTTGGTTCCCGATTTGTGGGAAGCCTGCACTGCCCGTTTTGCAACATGGACGGTCGACGCTCTGATCCGGAGCGATTTGGTTCCCGATTTGTGGGAAGCCTGCACTGCTCGTTTTGCGACATGGACGGTCGACGCTCTGATCCGGAGCGATTTGGTTCCCGATTTGTGGGAAGCCTGCACTGCCCGTTTTGCGACATGGATGGTCGACGCTCTGATCCGGAGCGATTTGGTTCCCGATTTGTGGAAAGCCTGCACTTGCCGTTCCCGATTTATGGGAAGCTTGCACTACCCGTTTTGCAACATGGACGGTCGACGCTCTGATCTGGAGCGATTTGGTTCCCGATTTGTGGGAATCCTGCACTGCCCGTTTTGCGACATGGACGGTCGACGCTCTGATCCGGAGCGATTTGGTTCCCGATTTGTGGGAAGCCTGCACTACCCGTTTTGCGACTTGGACGGTCGACTCTCTGATCCAGAGTGATTTGGTTCCCGATTTGTGGGAAGCCTGCACTGCCCGTTTTGCGACATGGACGGTTGACGCTCTGATCCGGAGCGATTTGTGGGAAGCCTGCACTGCCCTTTTTGCGACTTGGACGGTCGACTCTCTGATCCGGAGCGATTTGGTTCCCGATTTGTGAGAAGCCTACACTGCTCGTTTTGAGACATGGACGGTCGACGCTCTGTTCCGGAGCGATTTGGTTCCCGATTTGTGGGAAGCCTGCACTGCCCGTTTTGCAACTTGGATGGTCGACGCTCTGATCCGGAGTGTTTTGGTTCCCGATTTGTGGGAAGCCTGCACTGCCCGTTTTGCGACATGGACGGTCGACGCTCTGATCCGGAGCGATTTGGTTCCCGATTTGTGGGAAGCCTGCACTGCCCGTTTTGCGACATGGACGGTCGACGCTCTGATCCGGAGCGATTTGGTTCCTGATTTATGGGAAGCCTGCACTGCCCGTTTTGCGACTTGGACGGTCGACGCTTTGATCTGGAGCGATTTGGTTCCCGATTTGTGGGAAGCCTGCACTGCCCGTTTTGCGTCATGGACGGTCGACGCTCTATTTGACTTGCTCTGCTTCCTGCAGTGTCAGGGGTGAACTTGACTTGCTCCGATTCTTGCGGTGTCTAGATTGGATTCTGACTTGCTCCGCTTTCTGCGGTGTCGGAGTTGAAGTTGACTTGTTGATTGTGATTTTGGTTGACATCAGCATCACTATTCTGGAATATGATACCAGGAGTGAATCATCATTTTTCTTTGAGAGGATTTGGGGATTTATTATTATTATTATTATTATTTTTTGTCGGCATCTGCATTGCTGCACTGGAATAATACCAGGAGCAACTCATCATTTGCCCCGGGAGGATTTGGGAATTGGTTTTTGTTTTTTTTTTCTTTCCGGCATCTGCATTGCTGCACTGGAATAATTCCAGGAGCAACTCATCATTTGCCCCGGGAGGATTTGGGAATTGGTGGCTTAGGAGACAGGTTTAGATCCCTATCACCTAAGGCTTTTCAATTTTATGGGCCGTAAGGGTCCCATAAAAGCATTTTCTCCCTACGAGTCGAAAGGATCTCGTAGGTGTATTTTCTCCTTAGAAGTCGTGGGGACTCCTAAGTGTGTTTCTCCTTTGTGAGTCGTAAGGATCTCACACGGGAATTTTCTCCTCACAAAGTGGAGAGGACTTTGCGAGTGCATTTCATCTCTTTTTTACGAGTTTGCGCCCTTTCTGGTTTTCACAAACTCGCCGGTAGTCCTGCTGTTTTTTCTCACAGAGCCCTTTCGGGCTTTTATCCGTGCCCATTTTGCTTGTGGACATACCATTTTTTTTGGGACTTTGAATGTGGTCTCACCAGTAGGACTTAGGAGAGATTGGGATCGTTTTACGCTCGTGGATTGTAAACGGTTTTGCAGGATGTATGATCCAGACCGTAGGGCCGGAAGAATTTCGAGATTTTGTTGGCGTCTGCATCGCTGCATTGGAATATGGTACCAGGAGCGACTCATCATTCACTATTGGGGTATTGGATTTGGTTGGCATCTGCATCACTGCACTGGAATATGGTACCAGGAGCGACTCATCATTCGCCGTTTGGTGTATGGGGTTTGGAATTTGTTTGGCGTCTACATCGCTGCACTGGAATATGGTACCATGAGAAACTCATCATTCGCCACTTGGGGATTAGGGTTTGGAATTTGTTTGGCGTCTGCATCGCTGCACTGGAATATGGTACCAGGAGCGACTCATCATTCGCCACTTGGGGATTGGGGTTTGGAGTTTGTTTGGCGTCTGCATCGCCGCACTGGAATATGGTACCAGGAGCGACTCATCATTCGCCACTTGGGGATTGGGGAGCGATGGCTTAGGAGACATGTTTAGGTCCCTGTCACCTAAGGCTTTTCAATTTTATGGGCCGTGAGGGTCCCATAAAAGCATTTTCTCCCTACGAGTCGTAAGGATTCCGCAGGTGTATTTTCTCCTTAGGAGTCGTGAGGACTCCTAAGTGTTTTTCCTTTGTGAGTCGTAAGGATCCCATAAAGGTTTTTTCTCCTCATGTATCATGAGGACACGTGAGTGGGTCTTCTCAATGGAGCATAATTCCAAAGGCGGAGACCAGCCGCGTAACTGGTGATTGCGGTGGGGCATGGGTATGACGAGAATTATTTGAGCCCGTGGATTGTATACATCAGTCAATTTGGGGACTGGCCGTAGGGCTGGAAGAATTTTGGGAAATTGGATTTTGGTTGGCGTCTGCATCGCTGCGCTGGAATATGGTACAAGGAGTGACTCATCATTCGCCGTTTTTTTTGTTTTGTTTTTGTTTATGTTGTTGTTTTTTTTACCGCGATTGCTCTATCATTTCAGCTTTTCTTATCGCGAAGATCGCCATTGCCCTATCATTTCGGCTTTTATTCGCGGTTGCCCAATCATTTCGGCTTTATTTTCATCTTTATTTTACTCGCTGATTTTTATTGCGAGTTGCCCCATCATTTCGGCTTTTCTTTATTTCTCTTTTATTTACACATTTTTTTGTTTGTTTACATATATATATTTTTACATTCCCAGTTTAACGACTTAGAGGTCGACTGTTCCTAGTTTAATGACATGGTGGTCAGCTGCTTCCAGTTTAACGACTTAGTGGTCAATTATTCCCAGTTTAACGACGTGGTGGTCATCATTGCTTATCCCAGCTCCTTGAATTTTGATCTTGGCAGAGTTGTATTGATGACCGCAGCTCTGTGGCTTGCCGATACATCCGTAGATTGTGAGGTTTTTCCAAGCTTGTATTGGTCCTCTGCCCAATCTT
The DNA here is from genome assembly GCA_030015575.1 of Agapanthus africanus. Classification (NCBI taxonomy): domain Eukaryota; kingdom Viridiplantae; phylum Streptophyta; class Magnoliopsida; order Asparagales; family Amaryllidaceae; genus Agapanthus; species Agapanthus africanus. The sequence goes on along the minus strand of CM057346.1, from coordinate 338,169,369 downwards.
TAAAAACACAGCAGTCTTTAATGCCATGAATTATCACCCTTTGATAGGGGCAGTATACGGGATTGCCGGTCATATTCATTTCATGTGGCCTCTTCGGAATAGGCAATTGCAGACCGTTGTTTAAGGCTTCCTCGAATATATTTCGGACCTCATCCCTCCTGAAGGAGTACACCTTCTTCTTTCTCTCCATTAGAGTAGGTGCCCTTACTGATGCTGGTCCTTGAGGCCGATCGGTCTTTGGTTCGCCCTTTCCAGATAATGGCATATGTCTGGGAGGATTAGGTTCCCGAAAGGCTTCAGTCTCCATTTGTATGAAATCGGCGGTCGTAGCTTGACTGTTTGCTAACACGCCTTTAGACAGTTCTATCTCTCCAGTCTTGTATTGCATTTCGACCCAATCTTTGAAGACGAAGCAGTCTTCAATGGCATGACCTATCACCCTGTGATAGGGGCAATATTTTGGGTCATCGGTCATATTCGCTTCTTGCGGTCTCTTTGATTCTGGCAGTTGTAGACCGTTTCTTAGGGCGTCTTTGAATATTTTACGGATTTTGTCCCTCCTGAAGGAATAGACCTTATCCAGCTTCTCTTTCAGTGGAGATTCTCCTCCGGTGCATGTATCGGAGGGACTGGAGGCTGATTGCGGCCGTTTTTCGCGAAGGCGCTCCGCTCTTAGGTTGAAGAGGGTATCTGTTGGCTGCCTCCGGGTATCAATCCCTGGCTCATGAACTAAAATTTGATTCTGCTGTAATTGCAATCGGGCGACTTGGGTGGCGAGATCTGCCGCGACGTTTGCCAATTCGTCGACCTTAGACTGTACCTTGGCTAACTTCTCGTCCCTGTCCTGAAGCTGCCTCTGAAGCCATCGGAATAACGCTTGTTCTGTAGTTCCGGCTATGACAACCGGGTCATCTTTATTCCTTGAGCTCAATTCCGCAGGAACCATGGGCTCCTCTGGCTTATCAGCCTGAGCGGCTCTTCATCACTTAGATCGAGCCGATGCTGGGTAGCGTCAATCATATCATCACCATGGCTGCGAAGAAGAGGGGGATTCGTTTCTTTATGTCCGACCATGTAGAAAGTGCGAACCACATACCCAGCCATTTCTTTATCTTTGGCGGCGGATTTCGCGGAGCGGTCCGGGCTTTGGAAATTCATAAATTTTAACATGGCCAGAGCCCTAGCCCTTTTATTGGCTTTGTATCTGAGCCGCTTCTGCCTCAGCTTCTCTACCTTGAGCGCTTGGCAAGCTTCTACTCTTCGGAAAGCCGCCATAGGCTGAGTGATGGAGGGCTAAAGAAGAGACCCAATCGAGCAGTTGTCAGAGGCGCCGCTGGAGCTTGCCCGAGATGTCTTGTTGCTTTGTTGGTGTTGATGTCCTTGCCCCCAGCTGGAGCAAAGGAAAGTCTTTCAAACACCAACTTGCGTCTGTGTTGGGGCGCCCTCGCGACCATGACATTCGGCATTTTCCCCTTTGAGACCGGTTTGTCTGTTACCGAAGCTTGAGGATGTTAGTGTATATGCCCTAGAGGCCATTACTGTATCATACTAGTGTGTATATTACTTGATGGAAGCTTGAGATATTCACAGTTGTATAGACAAACTTGCTCGAAATGGTAGTATGCTACTTGGTCTGTCTCTGCTTTAATGTGTACATGTGTTTCTTTTAGTATATCACCTATACGCATTAGTGGAGCCCTTAGGATCTTTGCTTGATTACCAGCGTTGTGATGGCAGTCACACTCGTGGGGGCTGGGTAATCTACAAGCACATCCTTATATATACGTCCCTGGTTGTGGGATTATCGAGACGGGGCATCGATACTCCAGAGTAGACTTGCGTATGCGCTTCTCATCCCAGCAGGGGAGACGGTCTGTCCCACAGCCGTCAGTACGTCGTATTTGAGATAGTATGTGGGTGCTCGTTAGGTTACGAGTACACTGGACAGGACTCGTCGGGAACTGTTGGTTGGTACTATACCTATCATCAGTTGTCAATTCCCAGGTGACATGAGTACATCTTAGTCCGCTGATTTGACACTGTCACTTCGCCTCGAGTGTGTTCTCACTGTACTTTGATTACTACCCTACCACGGCTCAAAAGAGTCGTGCAAACAGGTAGTAGTTGGGTGCAGTCCCGAAGCTCTTGGATGCAGTGACGGTTAGATAAGATTCGTCTCTCCCGGTTTTGGAGGTTGATATCGCGCAATGTCTAGGAGAGCCATTACACAAAGTCCCTGGCCAGGGCTAGCGAGATATAGTGGTAGGTTTCCAGTGATATCTCAGGGTATTCTGGGCTACACTCCGACACGACTTGTACCGCTATTAGGGGACTGACGTTTACTACCCCCCTAGGCCCGCCTTGCGATATTCTCAGACGAACAGACCGGACTGTACGGAGATTGTCACATACAGGCTCAGTAGGAGTTCGGATGTGTTCACCTCATCAGTCTTCTTATCGGCATCTACCTGGGGACAGTTACGTACAGCTAGTGCCTCTTGCGGTCTGTGGTTTAACCCACTGCCAGCGTAGTGTCGAGTCTTTAGAGTCCCACAGAGAGGGTTATTCGCCTTTGGGCAAAATAGAGAAGAGGTAGCATGGTTTTGCGACAGGGTTCGTTCACATCCGCGCACTTGTGCACGTTTGGTGTCTAGACAGTCATTACTAGCGGGCTCTGGTTTGAGCAAGATCCTAGTAAATGTTTTTTGGGTTAGTTTTATCTCATTGTATTCGTGTTCCTCGTAATACGAATGCGGGTGTGTATGTACAGTTGACTGAGGCAGAGGAAGAGGATTCTCATTAGGGTTTTTGGTACGGGTGTGTATGCACAGTTGACGGTTGTCATTTACCAAACCCTAATGAATATGTGAAATATCAATTAAAGGAAATTGGGTTATGGTTAGGGTTGTTGACTTGTTGACCAAGGTTGAAAAGTTGACCATCATCATTTCAAGCAAAGATGCTCTTTGATCTTTGCAAAATTCATTTAATGTGAAATGATAATAGCCATTTCAACATACCATCACCCTTTTCCTTTTTGATTAATTTTGTTAATTGATTAATTCACATATATTAGTTATGGTTGCAAAACTCATCTCATTCTCTCATTCTCATTCTCTCTCATCTTTGCTCTTCCTCTTCCTCTAGCTCAAGGAAAATCCTTCTCATGAGTTGAGAACCATTTCCTTTGAGATAAAAACACCAAAGCTACTCTCTATTTATCCTAAGGTTGAAGGTCTAGCAAGCCTAACACTTTAGTTACCTCAAGTTCGAGGAAGGAGCTCAAGGTAGAGACCCTCAGGTGGATCCATCTTCGGCAAGAGAAGGCGACGAGGAGAGAACCATCCGACCACCACAAGGAGTCCAAAAGAAAGAGTTAAAGTTGAGGTATAACCCCCTAACCGAGTAGGTAAAGCTCTTTTTAGTTGCTAGTGTGTTGTTTAGCAAAGATCCGGGTTTTATAGTCCATGTTACCATAACCCTTAAAATCGTTTTTCACCGTTTCCGCAAGCCCGATAGAACCGGGAGAGGTAACGCGGACTTACAGTGGTATCAGAGCCTAGCTAAACACACCCTAGCATGTTAGCAAAGTATCTAGAATTTCGATCGGACAAAAAACCGCAAAACACCCCAGAAAAATGAACTTTCTGTCGATTTTATTTTCTGCTCAAAAAATAATAAATCATGTACTAAAAATCAGCTCAGGGTTTTTACAAAACAGGCAAGAAAAACGATCCAGTGAGTCGACCAACTCACCGTGGATCCGCGGCAAGAGCTTGCTCATGCCGCTGATCCGCGGCCGAGTTGACTCGGCCGTGGGTCGTTTCTCCTACAGTGTTCTTATGTTGGTGTTTTGTGATTTTTAGGATGGTTTGTTTCTGCCCAGAATTTCCAGAGAACAAATTTGTTTCTGGGGTGGTTACAAATCCGTAATTTGGTCGATTTTCTGTAGACTTTGCCTAATGGGTTGTATCTGTGATGATCTATATGTATTGAATGTCTGCTAATCGCTATACGTCGATTAGTGGGGGTTATACATATCTGTGATCTGTAATGTTGATGGTATGTGTATATGAATTCGTTGGATTGTCGCGGATGAATAGCCGGGGGGTTGTGAGATGAGAGTTTTTCTTTCTCTTTCAGTTCATGTAATATGTAAATTTGATGTAATATTATTTGTATGGCCGCACATCCGGGATGAGGTTGTAGCCGCCATTGTATAATTTCTTTTTACTATTTTTGCTCATAGGATAGACCCAAGGTGGGGTGCACAAACTACCGGGTATCTCGAAGTGCCGAGTGGCCTACTCACGTCGTTGACGGAGGTTGCTTTGCTTCAGATACTTGGCGGGTAGTTTGCTGCACCCGTAGGGGTCTACGGTAGGGTATTGGCTATTCATCGCGACCGTGTAATCCGCTTTTCGTTACAGGCTCGAACGGAATGCGGATTCCTAGTATATCCAATGTATTCATCTGTGATCTGGAATGTCTATCATTGCAACTGACGAATGTGTATATATCTATATATGATATCTATTTAGGCGTTGCTTATGTTTTGCATCCGCGCTAGTCCAGCCCCCGCTCTGTCGTTAGTTAAGTAACCAAACGGGTGATGACGGGACACCGTGGCGAATGCGGATGGCAAAAGCGTACGTCATATTTTTATTGTTTTCTGCAATGTTAGGATTAAATGATGGGACACATTAAAATTAATGCAAGAAAATAAACCAAGTAAAAGTCGTTGGAACACTTTCAAAACTACTCGGTTCTTTTCAAAAACCAACTTTTAAATGCGGAGCTTGAACCACTCCTTTTTTAAAACCTATCTCATTCCATCGATTATATCAAGTTCACTACGTTCACGGTTTCGCCAAAACCATTCGTAGCCCTCCATCATTTCAGTTAAATATTCGGTAGTATTCAAGCTATGTATTTTGACCTACGCCAAGGCATAGTGATTAGTAGCTGTCGGATATTTATCTGTTGCATAGACAGAATGCGTTGGTTTGAGACAGTCGTACTGCTATTTTGGCCTATGTCAAGGGTAGGTATGGATGGGTTCAAATTAACCTGGATAATGATGGGTAGAACTTGACATGTGACTTATGACATTTTGACCTAGGCCAAGGTCATAAGAGCATGGGGCAAAAATCCACATCGGGAGTTTCAAAAGAAACTGAAACTTGCTAGCGCTGCATACCATTTGGAGTGTGATGATTCTGGTAGGATTCCTTCAGTTTTGTCACGCGATGATATTTGGATCCCGATCCTACTGTGAGTATATACTACTCCTCGGGAAATTTCTCACTTAACGATCAATGCTATAAACCAAGTACGTGTCTAGAAAGGTGTTGGCGGGGCTACGCTCCCAGGGAAAAGAGGTTCTTAAATTAAGGAACTTCGCGAAAGCGTTGGAAAACCTCCCTCGAAGTACCGACACTGTCCTGGCTGAATGATTAAGCAAGTATTGTACGGTGAGATTGATCCCGACTAATTCTTCCTTTATGGTTTGAGGAGGGATTCGAGAGACAGTGGGAGCCATCCTGTTTAGACAAACTAAAAACCACTCTAAACTTGCAAGAGCATCATGCTAAAGTGTTTTCTTTTCTCTCTCTTAATTGCAGCGACCAATCGACATGACCGGACTTAAGTTATTACTAGATAAAAACATTCTGATAGGGCCAAACTACAAAGATTAGCTCAGGAATGTCAAAATGGCAATCACTAATGACAAGTTGGGGTATCTCCTTACCACCAAAGCTCTCCCTGTCCCAGGTCCCACCTCCAGCGTCGTGGATGTAGAAATCCGTAAGACATGGGAGATCGACTGCGTGAAGGCCAAGTGCCTCGTGCTTGCCTCTATGGACAATGAACATCAGAGGAGGCACGAGAATATGGACCTAGAATCCATATTTCTTCATACAAAAGAACTGTATGGAGCGCAATCCCGTATCGCCAGATACGAAGTCTCGAAAAAGTTGTTTTCGGCGAGATTGGCCATCGGATCATCGGTAGCGGAACACGTGCTTAAGATGATTGGCTTCATTGAAGAGCTCGCGGACCTTGGGACCACGCTAGAGAACGAGCTCTATACGGACTTGATTCTCCAGTCCCTTCCTTCTACTTACGCCCAGTTTATCCTAAACTTCAACATGCAAGAAAAGGAGGTTGAACTTTCCGAACTTCTGAACATGTTGAGGAGTGCTGGGGGCACCTTACAGAAAGGTAGGGAAACATCCACTTTGTTTGTAGGAGGAACTTCCTCTTCTAAGTCCAAGGCGAAAGCCAAGGGAAAGAAGAAGAAAGCCCCTGCCAAACCAAGGGACGGTGTTAGTAAAGTGGATACGATGGGAAAGGCAAAGGCAACAAAGGTAGCGGGAAAGCTTGTGGGAAAGAAGAATGCTTTTACTGTCACAAGAGTGGACACTGGAAAAAGGATTGCAGGGCTTGGAAGGCCAGAAACCAGGATCCGAAGTAGGTTACGGCTTCGGCTTCAGGTGTGTATGTTATTGAAAACTGTCTTTCAATAAACTCTACTTCCGTGGTATTGGATACCGGGTCAGGATCTCATATCTGTAATTCATTGCAGGAACTGAGAAGGCGTAGGGTTTTGAAGGCAGGTGATATGACCCTCAGAGTTGCAAACGGAGCTGGCATGGATGCTGAGTCCGTGGGGGACTATCACCTGGGAATGTCAGATGGACATGTTTTGGTTTTGCGTGACTGTTATTTTGTACTCAATGCAACCTGTAATATCATATCTGTATCTTTATTATCTAAAGAAGGTTATGAATTTGCATTTGTAAGTAATGTTGTGAACATTCACCTTAATCAAGTTTTGATTGGGTCGGATACATTAAACAATGGTATATACGTATTAAACCAACCACAGATTTTCAATGTCCAGAATACACACAAAAAAAAGTCTCCAGATATCAATCATACTTTCTTATGGCATTATAGACTGGGTCACATCAATGAGAGAAGGTTGACGAAGTTACATACAGAAGGATATTTGGATCCGTTCGAATATCATTCATATGCAACTTGTCAATCCTGTCTCAAAGGAAAGATGGCAAAGACTCCGTTCACTGGACACGGAGTAAGAGCGAGTGAGCTCTTGGGGCTCGTACACAGTGACGTGTGCGGTCCAATGTCTACACATGCGCGAAGTGGTTTTTCTTACTTCATTACTTTTACGGATGATTTTTCTAGGTTCGGACATGTCTTCTTAATGAAGCATAAATCTGAAGCCTTTGAAAAATTCAAGGAATATAAGAATGAAGTAGAAAAACAAACAGGAAAAAGTATCAAGACACTAAGATCTGATCGAGCTGGTGAATACTGAAGTGCCGAGCTCCTGGATTACTTAAAAGAGAATGGAATTCTCTCTCATCTTACTCCTCCGTACACTCCGCAACATAACGGTGTATCGGAGAGACGGAACCGAACCCTATTGGATATGGTACGTTCCATGATGAGTAACGCTGAGTTGCCGCGATCATTCTGGGGATATGCGCTAGAATCAGCCGCATACCTTTTGAACCGAGTTCCAAGTAAGACTGTGCCTACCACACCATATGAGATATGGAGTGGGAAGAAACCCTATTTTCAATATCTGAAGATATGGGGATGTCCAGCTTTTGTCAAAAAGCAGCATGCGGACAAACTCGAGGCACGCTCAGTACTGTGCAAGTTTGTGGGATACCCAAAGAACTCCAGGGGGTATCTTTTCTATTACGCAGAAGAACAAAAGGTCTTTGTTTCTCGTAATGCCCAATTTCTAGAACACCAGTTCTTAGAAAAGGAAATTAGTGGGAGCGCAATAGAACTGGAAGAAATTCCAGAACCACAGACTATTACTGAAAGCTTAGTAGAACCAGAGGGTTCAAAAGAACAAGACATTCCTGCGCCGTTCCACAAGAGTAGTAGGCAGTCTCATCCGCCCGAGAGATACTGCGGTTTTCTCATTGACGGGGATAGAGAGGATTGCATCATTGATTATGATGAGCCGACTAGCTTCCAGCAGGCCATTCAGCGCGTTGACTCGGTAAAATGGCTGGATGCAATGCGGACTGAAATGGAGTCCATGTACACCAACAAAGTATGGACTTTGGACGTTGCTCCAGATAGGGTAAAACCCGCAGGATGCAAGTGGATCTTCAAGAGGAAGATTGGTATAGATGGACAGGTTGAGACTTATAATGCTAGACTTGTTGCAAAGGGTTTTCGTTAAAGATCTGGTTTAGACTATGACGAAACCTTTTCTCCAGTGGCTATGTTGAAATCCATTCGGATCCTTCTTGCCATTGCTGCCTTCCACGATTATGAAATTTGGCATATGGACGTAAAGACCGCTTTTCTAAATGGAAATTTAGAGGAGTGTGTATATATGGACCAGCAAGAGGGTTTCATTCAGAGTGGGAGCAGCAGAAAGGTGTGCAAGTTGCTTAAGTCCATTTATGGACTAAAGCAGGCATCGCGGAGTTGGAACATCTGTTTTGATGAGACGGTCAAAGAATTTGGCTTTATCAAAAATCCAGATGAACCATGCATCTATAGTAGATTTGTAGCACGAACTGTCGTATTCCTCGTTTTATACGTGGATGGCATTCTCTTGATAGGAAATGACATTCCTATGCTACAATCTGTCAAAGGGTTCTTATCACACAGGTTCTCCATGAAAGACCTAGGTGATGCCTCTTACATTCTGAGGATCCGGATCCATCATGATAGATCCAAGAGGATATTAGGACTTTCACAGTCCAGGTACAACGACACTATACTGAAAAGATTCAGTATGGAAGATTCTAAGCGTGGTAATCTATCGGCTTGTCACGGGATCACCCTCTCCAAAGAGATGTCTCCTAAGACTGATTTGGAAAGGGATCGCATGTCTATTATACCCTACGCTTCTGCGGTAGTCTCTATAATGTATGCGATGTTGAGTACCAGACCAGATGTAGCTTATGCACTGAGTGTGGTAAGCCGGTATCAGTCAAACCCTGGGGAGAAGCACTGGTTAGTGGTAAAGAACATTCTCAAGTACCTGAGAAGGACTAAGGAGATGTTCTTGGTGTATGGCGGAAAAGACCTCCAGATCGAGGCCTTTGCTGACTCAAGCTTTTAGAGTGACAAGGATGATTCCAAGTCCATGTCGGGTTTTGTCTTTACCCTCAACGGAAGGGCAGTGTGTTGGAAGAGTTCCAAACAGGAAACCGTTGCTGACTCGACAATGGAAGCGGAATATATCGCTGCATCTGAAGCTGCAAAAGAAGCCGTCTGGATGAGGAAGTTCTTGAAAGAACTTCAGGTGGTTCCGTCCATTGTTGATCCAATACCCTTGTATTGCGACAACAACGGGGCTATAGCTTTAGCGAAGGAACCCAGGTCCCATCAGAAATCCAGACACATCTTGAGGCGGTATCACCTGATCAGGGAGATCATGGATCGCCAGGAGATCGAGGTTCGGAGGGTTTCTTCAGAAGATAACACTGCAGATCCACTCACGAAGGCCTTACCCCAGACTCAGTTCGAGCAGCTGATCGAGATGATAGGTCTTCAATACGCCAGTACATGGCCTTAGTGCAACTGGGAGATTGTTAGTGTATATGCCCTAGAGGCCATTACTGTATCATACTAGTGTGTATATTACTTGATGGAAGCTTGGGATATTCACAGTTGTATAGACAATCTTGCTCGAAATGGTAGTATGCTACTTCGTTTGTCTCTGCTTTAATGTGTACATGTGTTTCTTTTAGTATATCACCTATACGCATTAGTGGAGCGCTTAGGATCTTTGCCTGATTACCAGCGTTGTGATGGCAGTCACACTCGTGGGGGCTTGGTAATCTACAAGCACATCCTTATATATACGTCCCTTGTTGTGGGATTATCGAGACGGGGCATCGATACTCCGGTGCAGACTTGCGTATGCGCTTCTCATTCCAGCAGGGGAGGCGGTCTGTCCCACAACCGTCAGTACGTCGTACTTGAGATAGTATGCGGGTGCTCGTTAGGTTATGAATACACTGGACAGGACTCATCGGGAACTGTTGGTTGGTACTATACCTATCGTCAGTTGTCAGTTCCCAGGTGACATGAGTACAGCTTAGTCCGCTGACTTGACACTGTCACTTCGCCTCGAGTGTGTTCTCACTGTACTTTGATTACTACCCTACCACAGCTCAAAGGAGTCATGCAAACAGGTAGTAGTTGGGTGCAGTCCCGAAGCACTTGGAGACAGTGACGGTTAGATAGGATTCGTCTCTCCCGGTATTGGGGGTTGATATCACGCAGTATCTAGGAGAGCCATTACACAAAGTCCCTGGCCAGGGCTAGCGAGATATAATGGTAGGTTTCCAGTGATATATCAGGGTGTTCTGGGCTACACTCCGACACGACTTGTACCACTATTAGGGGACTGGCGTTTACCACCCCCTAGGCCCGCCATGTGATATTCTCAGACGAACAGACCGGACTGTACGGAGATTGTCACATACAGGCTCAATAGGAGTTCGGATGGGTTCACCTCATCAGTCTTCTTATCGGCATCTACCTGGGGTCCGTTACGTACAGCTAGTGCCGCTTGTGGTTGTGGTTAAACCCACTGCCAGCGTAGTGTTGAGTCTTTAGAGTGCTACACAGAGGGTTATTCGCCTTTAGGCAAAACAGAGTAGAGGTCGCATGGTTTTGCGACAGGGTTCGTTCACATCCGCGCACTTGTGCACGTTTGGTGTCCGGACAGTCATTACTAGCGGGCTCTAGTTTGAGCCAGATCCTAGTATATGTTTTGGGGTTAGTTTTATCTCATTGTATTCGTGTTCCTCGGAATACGAATGCGGGTGTGTATGCACAGTTGATTGAGGCAGAGGAAGAGGATTCTCATTAGGGTTTTTGGTACGGGTGTGTATGCACAGTTGACGGTTCTCGTTTACCAAACCCTAATGAATATGTGAAATATCAATTAAAGGAAATTGGGTTATGGTTAGGGTTGTTGACTTGTTGACCAAGATTGACTTGTTGACCAAGGTTGAAAAGTTGACCATCATCATTTCAAGCAAAGATGCTCTTTGATCTTTGCAAAATTCATTTAATGTGAAATGATAATGGTCATTTCAACATATCATCACCTTTTTCCTTTTTGATTAATTTTGTTAATTGATTATTTCACATATATTGGTTATGGTTGCAAAACTCATCTCATTCTCTCATTCTCATTCTCTCTCATCTTTGCTCTTCTTCTTCCTCTAGCTCAAGGAAAATCCTTCTCATGAGTTGAGAACCATTTCCTTTGAGATAAAAACACCAAAGCTACTCTCTACTCATCCTAAGGTTGAAGGTCTAGCAAGCCTAACACTTTAGTTACCTCAAGTTTGAGGAAGGAGCCCAAGGTAGAGACCCTCAGGTGGATCCATCTTCGGCAAGAAAAGGCGACGAGGAGAGAACCATCCGACCACCACAAGGAGTCCAAGAGAAGGAGTTCAAGTTGAGGTATAACCCCCTAACCGAGTAGGTAAAGCTTTTGTTAGTTGCTAGTGTGTTGTTTAGCAAAGATCCGGGTTTTATAGTCCATGTTACCATAACCCTAAAAATCGTTTTTCACCGTTTCCGCAAGCCCGATAGAACCGGGAGAGGTAACGTGGACTTACAGAGGAGCTGGGACGACGTTAGATGACACGAACATAATAGAGCCGAATGGTAGCGGCGACTCTTCCAATTGTCGTCCGAGACTGGCCGGAAGGACCGTCCTGGAGTCTATCTTCATTGTGTAGGAGACGGGAGCTGTGTCGAGAGCTGAGATGGTCGTTGGAGACATCTTTGCAGCATCCAAAGATTGCAATTGGAGAACGTTAACCTGCATAAGAAAAACATGATTTTTGTACAGGCAATTGATATGCAGATTAATTGAGTTCGCATAGAGCTTAACCCGAAATATGGGAGGAGAGATTGGTCCTACCGGGCGTGCCAGAATCTGTACGGTGTTTTTCGTCACCCCATTGAGATGGGAATACGCGCGCGCTTGTCAGGCGTACTACAGATTCCCCCTGCCTAGGGTTGGCCGGGGTTTATTGATTGTGGGGATCTGAATCTCCGGCAGCCGCGGACTAAGCTGCCGTTAATTACCCCTCTCCTTTAGAGCGAGGGAACCTCCGATTGACGGGTTAAACTGGTCATGCGAACTCAACGTGCAGTGTACGTGTGTTTTTGCTTTAGGGGGCTTGGATATATTGGGAGCCATGCAGAGTTTTTACGGGGGTCCCTCTACCCGGATAGCGGGCTGAGGGTCAAGGGGGCGAGCAGCCCCTTGCGGGGTAGGGGGCAGCGCCCCGGCCCAAATTTTTTTTGGTAGGGACAGTGTTGTAGAGTATGTGTGTGTGTGTGTGTGTATACATACATACATATATATATATAAATAAAAAAAGGGAAAGGGCATCCAAATGATGCGTGGGGAAAAGCGCCAGCGCTTTAGGCACTAGCGCTCCACGTGTCAGCACGTGGGCGCTCAGGCGCTAGTGCTTTGGGCGCTGGCGCTCTGGGCGCAAGCGCTCTGAGCGTAAGAGCGCCAGCGCTTTGAGTGCTAGCACTCCATATGTCAGCACGTGGGCGCTCGGGCGCTAGCGCTTTGAACGCAAGAGCGCTAGCGCTCCACGTGTCCGCACGTGGGCGCTCGGGCGCTAGCGCTTTGAGCGCAAGAGCGCTAGCGCTCCACGTGTCAGCACGTGGGCGCTCGAGCGCTAGCGCTTTGAGCGCTAGCACTCCACGTGTCAGCTTGTAGGCGCTCGAGCGCTAGCGCCCTGAGCGCAAGAGCGCTATCGCTCCACGTGTCAGCACGTGGGCGCTCGGGCGCAAAAAGGGACTTGGTCCCTGCAATGGGAGTTGTACTCCCAGAAAGGAGCACTTATTATTTTGTGTGTGTGTGTGTGTGTGAGGAGTTAAACTCCAAGGATGTTTTGAAGCTGATGAAGGGGGCTTCTCCCCTTAAGCCCTAGTTCTTCCCCAAAGTGGGGTTTCTGGAGATGGGTCTCCTTCTTCTTCCTGTTGTTTGGCCGGATCTTGAAGATCAAGAGATGTGAGATTTTAAAAATCTCTTCTTTTTGAGATCTAATGACAGATCCAAGTTCCCCTTTGTGGGTTTTGTGGTGAAAAACTATTTAGTTTTGGAAAAGGAAGAGTAAAACTCTTGATTTAATTCAAAAGAAAGAAGAAGGTTTGGAACCTTCAGAAAGGGGAAAGTGGCACAAACCCTAGGTTTTTGAGAGAATGAAAAGTGTATTGCTTTATTCATCATCATGTTTCCTTATATAGGTTTACATATTTACATATAGCCCCTTGAGCTTTACAAAATGGCATTTTGCCCATCCCATGTCTCATGTGCTATTTCTTTTTGCATATAAGCCATGGGCTTACAAAAATTTTGCTTTATACCCACTTTGTTTACATTCATGCATAAAAATTACATAAAAAATTATTTCTTACATGTTTTCATTTTGGCATGAGGGAGGGCCGGCCGCTTCATGTTCGGACTCGACCTGAGCATGGGCGAACTTGGCTTGGGATTGAATTTGACTTTAACTTGGTCAACCGGGATGCAATTTTCGACTTCAACAATTATAAAATTTTATTAAAACATTTTAAGCCTATAAAAACAATAAGTAGAATTTAGAAAATTCTTTCAATCCTATTCAATGCTCTGAAAATTATTAATACCAGTTTCTTCAAAACATTCTTTTACCCACAAAATACGTAAATAACCAATCGACTCTAGGAATATAAAATAAGAGTTATTTTATTAGAAATCTCGACCGTTACAAACCACACCATTCCCTAACAATGTAGTTGCAATTTGCGGCCACAATAGATAAATACGCTGCCTGAACTTGGGTAGAAAGGCTCAGATTTTTAGGGTATCTTCCTATGTACCTGCTCGTCTCACTGTGATGGGAACTTAATTTATAGGGCTCTCGGGTCATAATGGATTCCATATCAACATCACAAACTGTCAAAACCCGATGTCGGGAAAATTCTAAGTTTGCGTTTTGGGTTTCTAGTCTTCTAGTTTAGCCGGAATATCATCACCAATGGCTTGTAGTCGCCAACTAAACCTCAATTACAACTTTACAAGTCCATTCATCCACTAAACATCAACCTAGAAATTTCCAAGATCACAAAATATGCTTAATCAAACTCTAACTTAACTAGGAGGTAAAGAAACTAATTAACAAGATGAGAAGTGAAATTATACCTCTTGGAATCAACTCAAGAAAAACCCTAGATGCTCTAAAGTGCTCAGAATCCAAACTTGAGCTAACTAGGGGGTGTAGGATGAGGTTGTGGTCATTTTTAATGAAGACGGTGTGGGGTTTTGATGATGATTTGGGGTGTTTGTGGAGGAAATAGAAGAGGTAGAGGAAGGAGGAGAAGGAGAAAGATGAAGGATGAGGGAAGTGAAGAAGTCAAGGTTGTAGGAGCCATACCCCCCTCTCTCTCATGCCCATGCTTCATGTCATCATGTTGTCCCCCTTCTCTCTCTCATCAATCATATGTTCTCTTTTTCTTTTCTTTTCTTTTCCTCTCTCATTTAAAAAGAAACAATAACACAAATACAATGAAACAAACATGCAACAAAATGCAACAAAATGCAACATATCATGGTGCACTTGCTATGGTTATTAAGAAGTTGGATTTGACCTTTTTAATAAATAATACATATTAATCTCCAATCATTTTCCAAATATTGGTATTTAATTATACCATTTTACGAAAACCCTAATTCGTAATCGAATAGGTTTCGTGAAATATATTATTTTATTATTTAAATTCCAAAAATAATATTTTATATTTCTAAAATGTTACAATCCATCACCCTTAAATAAATACGGTCCCTGAATTTAAATTTAAACCACCAAATACTAAAAAATTTCAATAATCAGTTTAAATCAACGGGGCTCTGAAATCATGGAATACTCAAGCATGACACAGCGCATCGAGTGCACATGAAAACGAGCGCGAAACTTAAAATCAAACTCCGTCAAGCGTCACGCAATCATTGGAGTTATTATGGAAATACCAATCTCGAAATCCACTGCTAAAATCCAATATACTATAGTCAAAATAGTAATACGTATATAGTCTACATCCTTGTAAAACCATTTTAAAAGCTGAATAAAACACATGCAAAATCTTTTCCGAATCGCCGTGCGATGCGTAACTCACGGTACAAGTGGCGGACGCTCATTTGTAAAGTTGTAAATATACGTTCATATATGTTTTGCTCAAAATGTACGTTCCGCCTTTTTGAAATATCTCAAAAGGTTTTCCTAAGATCCTGTCACTCCTGGGCATGTAGGAAATAACAAGACTATAGTTCCTTTTTGAAAACCTCTTGGTAAACTTTTATGCATGCGAAAGTACTCAGGTACTGTCCACAGATCATTCCTACTCAGCTACTATATAATATAGTACCTATCATGAAAATATGATGCTCATGAGTAAAATCAGCCTCAAAAAACGTATCCATATCACGTGCGTCTGGTGCGCATGGAAATCCAAGTCAAATACAAGTGCCACGAATGTGCACAAAACAAAACTATGTGCAATGGGTGTGCACGAAAGCATCTTTCAGGTGTAACGGGTGTGCACGACAACAATATCAAGTGCATCTAGAGTGTACGAAAATCTCAACCAAGTGCAACTAAAATGCACAACTAAAAATCTCAATCAAGTACATCTGGTGTGCACAAAATCTCAACCCATGCGCCCAGTATGCATGAAAATCTAAATCAAGTGCGTCAGATCCGCACAAAAATATATAGTGTAGTAGAGTGCACGATAACGAAAGTCAAGTGCAGACGGTGCACGAAAATATAAATCTAGTGCAACAATTGCACGAAAACAAATATCTGGTGCACTAGGTGCCTGAAAACTCATCAATGTCTCAAATGAGCACAAAAACAACACCGAGCGTGCCAAGGTGTATAAAATCATAAACGTGTGCAACTGTGTGCACCAAAACACGTATCAATGCACTGCAAGCACATGTGAGCTATACCGAGTGCATAAGTCAAGTCGAGTGTATACAACATGCACGAAATCAAATCGACAGTATCGAAATCCACGGAATTATAAATATATGCAGCCAAGGCACCAAAATCGATATCAAGTGCAACAGATATGCACATATCGTAAACCGATGTAACGGTGTATAAAACATAAATCAAGTGCAATAACTGTGCACAAAAAGTTAATATCTAGTAGGTGCAGCCATGGTGCATGAAAACAAATATCACGAAACCCAATTATCGAAACTCAAAGTCCGGGCAATAAAAGTGTGAAACTCGGATCACAAAACACAATTTGCAATAAATGATATTGAGGTACACCACCTTCAATGTCGAAAAAAATACTGGTGCGCCCATGGCTGGCAGAGCAAGAACATCCGCTTGCCTCCTGCTCACGGTCTGGCGTCCTCTGTCTCTGGGTCCTGGTTTTCTTTCTGGATTACCAATCTCATAATTCTTCTGCTCGTCAGCCTAGTTAGGTGTAATAACGGAAATAGTTCCGCTCTGGCACTCCGTTGATCCTCTCTTGGCCAATTAATACGACCACTCGCAAAACGGTACATTACTGATGGCGGCATCTGGCCCTCTGAATACGCGCGATTCAACTGATCCTGGGTGCAAGTCTTTATCGCTATGGCATCATGGAAAGAACCTGCTTATGGTCTCTTCCGATCTCACCTATGCCGAATTATACCGAGATTGGCACTCTTTACTTAATCCTTTTCTCATTTCTGGACAGTTGCGTCCTCAGCATGGCTTTCCTCTAGAATTTGGCCGTATCCAATGCCTCTGCATACATATCGATCCTCTGGCATCAACGGGGAGTAACAACAGCTCTTTAATATCTCACACGAACCTCTTATTCCACCCGTCTTCATTATCGTCCACATCGAAATCACGTCTTGCTGTCTGCATACTGGGATTCATTCTCGGCTATAGTCTGTCAGTGATATATGCCCTAGAGGCCATTATTGTATCATACTAGTTTGTATATTACTTAATGAAGGCTTGGGATATACTCGGATATAGTAACAGTCTTGCTCAAAATGGTAGTATGCTACAAGGTTTGTTTCTACCTCAATATGTGCATGTGTTTCTTTTAGCATATCGCTTATACATATTGGTAGAGCCCTTAGGATATTTGCTTGATTACCGGCGTTGTGATGACATTCACACTAGTAGGGGATGGGTAGTCTATAAGCACATCTTTATACAGGTCCTAGTCGTAGGATTATCGAGACGGGGCATCGATACTCCAGAGTAGACTAGTGTATACGCTTCTCATTCCAGCAGAGGAGATGGTCTGTCCTACAACCATTAGTACGTTGTACTGGAGATAATATGCAGGTGCTCATTAGGTTATGAGTACACTGGACATGACTCGTCGGGAACTGCTGGTAGGTATTATACCTATCGTCGGGTAGCAGTTCCCAGGTGACATGAGTACAGCATAGTCCGTCGACTTGACACCGCTACTTCGTCTCGAGTGTGTTCCCACTGTTCTTAGATTACTACCATACCTCGGCTCAATGGAGTCATGCAAACAGGTAGTAGTTGGGTGCAGTCCCAAAGCACTTAGAGGCAGTGGTGGTTAGATAGGATTCGTCTCTCCCGGTATTGAGGGTTGATGTCGCGCTGTGTTCGGAACGCCATTACACAAAGTCCTTGGCCAACGCAAGTAAGATTTACTAGTAGGTACTCCAGTAGTTTCTTAGGGTGTTTTGGGCTACTCTCTGCCACGACTTATTGTGCTATTAGGGGTCGGACGATTACCGCCACCTAGGCCCGATATTGCGATACTCTTATACGAACATACCGGACTGTACGGAGATAGTCACAGATAGGCTCAGTTGGAGTTCGAATGTGTTATTCTCATCGGCCTTCTCATCGACATATACCTGGGGGCCGTTACGTGCAGCTAGTACCGCTTGCGGCCTGTAGTTAAACCCACTGCCAGCGTAGTGTCGAGTCTTTAGAGTCCCGCACAGAGGGTTTCCTTGCATCGCGCAAAAGATGTAGAGGTCGTATGGTTTTACGAAAGGGTTCGATCACGTGCGTGTACTTGTGCACGCATGATGATTCGGACGGACAATACTAGTGGGCTTTGGTTTAAGCCAGATCCTAGTATTGTATTAATGGATTATTTTTGTCTCTTTTTTATTCGTATTTTTCGGAATACGGATACAGATATGTATATACGGACGAGGGGCATTTTTGTAATTTTTTCAAAGATGTTTTTTTGAAGATGACATATCATAATTGTATTATTCATTTTAGGTTAAATAAATAACACATTATGTAATTAGGAAATGAGGTGGAAAATGCTTATATTAGGGCATGGCTTCTTATGACACTTGGTGCCTTTTCAAGCCATGACTCATTTGTTGTAAATTGAACCCTATTTGTGATTATTAATTAAGATTTATCTAGTGATAATTCATAGAGTTCAGTTTAGAGACAACAATAGAACTCACTTTCATTTTTATGCATCTTCTTCACCGGACTTTCCACTTGCCATCTTCATTATCCACCACTCATGTGTTGAGTAACTTAGGGGAAAAAGAGACATTGCATTCCATCTTCATACTCTACATCGTCTACGACATCAAGTGTATCGAAATTGGTGCTCTAGTTACTTCAGTTGAAGTACACATACTCTCGGGTGGATTGTCTTGGACATTAAGGAGGTCGATGAGGAAGCGCCTGTAAGTCTACGGTAGCGCCCCGGCCGTCTGTCCGAGGCCAAAATACGGAAATGAAAACTTTTTCTAAACTTGAAACCGGCGCAATCGCAGACTTTAATCCCGGATCGAACCATTAACCTATAACTAGCAAACTAGAGAAGGATTGGAAAGGTTATACCGATCGATCCGTGTCCTTCGGTCTTTGGCCACCATCTAAGCACCTCGCGGCATCTCCGATCTCAATCTCCTCGTCGGAAAGGAAACCACATCTTCGAGTCTTTTTACGGGCTCCCGCTTCGTCCGAAGCAACTCGGACACGAAGTTTGCTAGCCTATGTGTCCAAGGTGATGTAGAGAATGTGTGTGATCACTTCGTCTCAAGCATCCATTGATTATCATCGCATGAAAGTGTATGGATGGAGGTTGATGATGAAACCATTAGTGAAAATGGTGAGCTAGAGGAAGAAGAAGGAGTGGAGCCTTTTGTTATTGTGTTGAGATGAAGAAAATAAGAGCTAGCATAAGAAATCCAAGAGCAAACCCAAGCCTATATGGCTGTTCATTCTCTCTCTTCCCCTCATTTCAAACCACAAATCAATCAAATAATGTGACACATGCACAAAGAAAGAGACCATGAGTCACCACTTGTGCATGTGTCATAATTAATGCTCCTAATCATGATTTCTAGCTCATTATTTCCATTTGTAAACATTAACCCAAATGTTTACAACATCAAAAAGATACGGCAACATCTAAAGTAAACTCGTGACGGATCATAAGGATACCCCTCACCTGTATATACATACCTGCATCCGCATTCCGACTGAATGCGAATGCGATGAGACTAAAGTAATCCAACAAATCTAATACTAGGATCCGGCTTAAACCAAAGCCCACTAGTATGATCTGCCCGATCATGATCCGTGCACTATTGCACGTATATGATCGAACCATGCCATATATCATACGGCCTCTACAACGTTTCGCCCGAAACTTGTGAAACTGTCTGTGGGGGACTCTAAAGACTCGTTAATACTTTGGCTGTGGATTTAACCACTAGCACGACAGTGGTACTAGCCGTACGTAACGGGCTACCAGGTATTGACCAAAAGGGAGGTCGATGAGCGAACTCATCCTGACACCCTACTGAGCCTGTCAGTGACAATATCCATACAGTCCGGTCCGTTCGTCTATGAGCATCGCATGTCGGGCTTAGGAGGTTGGTAAAAGTCAGACCCCTAAAAGCGGTACAAGTCGTGTCGGAGTGTAGCCCAGAACACCCTGAGATACTACTAGAATACCAACCAGTAAATCTCCTGCCTTGGCCAAGGACTTCGAGTAATGGCTCTCCTAGACACAGCGCGATCTCACCCCCAATACCGGGAGAGACGAAACCTCTGCCAATCCGCTCAATGCCTCCATGTGGCTCTGGACTGTACCCAACAAAAACCTGTTTGCACGACTTCTTTGAGCCGTGGTAGGGTAGTAATCAAAGCACAGTGGGAACTTAAACGAGACAAATGATGATCTCAGGTCGATGAACTAACCTATATACATGTCACCAGGGAACTGCTATCTGACGTCAGGTATAATACCAACTAGCATGTTCCCGGCGAGTCCTGTCCGGTGTACTCATAACCCAATGAGCACCTGTATACATCTTAGGTGAACCAACTGACACCAATGGCTTGTGGGACTGGCCACCGCCCCTCGTCGGGGTCTCGACTGTATACACTGGTCTACTAATGGAGTATCGATGCCCAGTCTCGAAACTCCCACGACTAGGGACCACTTTAAGGATGTGCTTATAGACCCCAGCTCCCACGTATATGATCGCCATCATACTGCTGGCAGTCAAGCAAGAATCCTAAGGGCTCTGTCAACGTGTAATAGCGACCTGTAAGGTCATCTAAAGCAGTACACAATGATAAAGATAAACCAGATAGCATACTATCATCTTGAGTAAGACTGTCCTACCGGTATAGGTCATTCCTCAATCATTGCAATCACGTGCCTGTGATGAAATAATTGACTCTGAGGGCACTATATCCAACAATCTCCCACTTGCACTCAAGGCTAATTATTGCGATGTCGCATACTCACAGCCCGTATGATACCGAACACCCAACTTCTCTACTAATCAGTCTCACAAAGCTTGTTTGCAAAACTATTGCGTTTGAGGAATAGCCTCAGTGAGTGGATCCGCCCTAATGTTTCTATCTATGTCTCTCTTTATCTCAAGTTCGTGGAGAAAGCCATCTCCCGAAATGAGCAATACCGGTCTTAGAATATGTCTGGATATCTGATGGGACCTAGTTCATAAATGAACTCCAAATCCAAACTTCTTAGACTGTATCGTCAACTGAACTTCAGTATCCTGCGCCATGCCTCCCTCAGTATCCGCTTGGACCACCTGTCCAAAATACTGCCCCTCGTCAGAGGGAAGAACTATAACTCTGACAGTCACTCTGTCATCCAGGTCACCTTGGAAGACTGGGATGATAACCATCTCCCGAAAGAGGCTTTCGTTATCATATCCCTAGAACATCCACTTATGTTCTAAAACTGCTTCCGAATGTTTCTCCAGGATTGGATCAATATCAACTTACTGCATCTCGTGCAAAAACAATATCTGGTGTGGTACTTGACATCTCATGATTGACTCAATTGCCTAAGCAAGTGATCTGCCAATCATGCATATCCCTCCACCCTTTAGTCTGTAAGACACCTTTAGTGAGGGTGACTCCATCACCTGCAGGTACACCACCATGCCAGGAGTCATCCATTCTAAATACCTTTAGAATGCTATCTAGGTACCCTGATTAGGAAACTACCCAAATCTAGATCTAAAACCATAGATCTAGTAACCAGAATGTCTAATATAATATCCAAGTCCTCTGTGGAAAAACCATTGTGCGACAACCAAAGCATAACCGATCATAGTATAGTAATTTCACTCCTACTCTGTGTATGTCATCCAAATACCAGGACATCACACCCTACTACCTTCTTAACAGATCAATCCCCTATTCTGATGAAGTCAAACATATGACTGTCACATCAGAAATAGATGATCTTTCTCCGCTATATCCGCTTTAGTCCATAAATAGACATAAGGTACTTGTCCACTATGCTTCTGCTGCTCCCACTGACTACGACAACCCTCTGGCAGAGTCATATACACGTATACTTCTAAAGCCAGTTCAGAACGACGCTATATTCATCCTCCTGCCAGGTCTCATAGCCTGGAACAACAGTAGTGTCAAGTTTGGGTAAACAAGAACCTCCCTGTCACCGTCCTTGAGAATACCGAATTACCTCTCGAGTGCCTGAGGTTACCCACCATATCTGCGGAGTGGCTAATGGAATGTTAAACAAGATTGAATCTTTAGGTTCTTATCAAATTTTCAGTAATCGTTTGTGATTCTGGAATCACTTCCAGTTCTACCATACCCCCACTACTGTTTTCTGAAAAAATCCATTTTTATTAAAACTCTGGCGAGTCAAGAACAATATCACTATTGACTTCCAGATGGTAGAAAGTCAACCCTCGTCATACCCCGGGTCAACCCACAAACAGCCATTACAGAAACGTGCCTTGAGTTATCTAGAGTCTGGTTTTAAGCATAAGCCGGACAACTCCCCGTACCTTAACATCGTTAAGATATGAACCTTCTTATATCCAATATAGAAACAGAGGCACTGATTTAATTGGAACCAGATTCAAATCATGCAGCTGTCTCCAGTGCATGTAAACTAAATGGAGAGAGGCCGATCAGAATTACTCAACTTAGGAATACATCCAGATATGAGTAACCTGAAAGAGAAACAAGTTCTCATAATCATTACAATCAACTGAATACCATACATAAGTATCTACATCTCCGATCACCTTGAAGAATCCTGATACTTGCAATACCTGGTTCTTTACTTTATTCATATACCTATAACTTCTCAAAACTTGGATCTTGTATTTCTATGAAACACATGTCTAAGAACTAGAGAAGTCATAAGTAAACAGAATATAGTACGAGTACCAACCCCTCTGTCCTAATGGACACTGGACAATATACAATACTCTGTATAAGTCCCCTGAGTCTAATAAGTCATTCCCTGTGTGTCGTAGGTAGAAAACTGTACTTATGGTTAAGAAGAATTACACCGCTGTTTAATACTCCTTACCTAACCATCCACTGATATAGGTAAATGTCATAGACATAATTTCAAAAAGTTATATCTCACTTTATAAAAATAAACGTACAGATATATCAATTTGCAATTGCTGCATAACAACGGATATTCAAAACCAAATATTTGCCGCCCGGCAAACAACCCAAGCGATTTCCTCAAATATCATAAATTACAACGAATCCCGATATAATGAGGATGATCACCCAATTCCCAATAACTTACTCCCACTCATTATCTGAAAAACCATACAGATGTGAGAATCAAACCTGGTAAATACATACCCTGGAGTAAGGACTAATTGGGAAATTAGTTTTATTTTAACAATACACAGTGAAACTGAAACATATAAATGTTTCGAAGGGGTATCTGGGTATTCTTAGTAATGCCTCTTTCATTATCAGATGCACAACTGTAACTGTATATTTCTTTGCCATCTCTCCAAATCCCTTTATTTGTCTTTACTCATTACCTTCTGTAGACCCTCGTTAGGCTAAATGGTTTTCTTCCTTCCTTACCGTTCGGCACCAGCTTATGGTTTGGAAGAAGACTCTGCAACAAGCATAATAGGTGTACTGTCCTAATCCTAGAAGCACTCGCAACCCGAGAGAAGGTAAAGATAAAAGACAACTGAATAAACCTTATTAATATTTCTCCTAAAACAGAATCCATCACCGAACTGGAACAAAGTTCCTTCGAGTTCGTATATAACCATACGATGGAGTATCCAATAAACTGTGGATCTTCGTAGTGATATGGAGGGTCCTGGAGAAATACAAAGGTGAAGTAGGAGTGGCGATGAAATACTTGGTTTGGTCGTGAATAGCAGTCGCAGTTTACTTTGCCCTCTTTCTGATCCCTTTATTTGTCTTTACTTAATACCTTCTGTACACCTTTTAGGCTAAATGGTTTTCTTCATGCCCTACCTTTCGGCACCTGCCTATGGTTTGGATGAAGACTATCCAATTAGCGTAATAGGTGTACCGTCCTAATCCAAGGAGCACTCGCAACCTGAGAGACGGTAAGAGGAAAAGACAACTGAATAGCCCTATTCATTTTCTCCAGAACTAGAAACCATCCTCGAATCTGGAACAAGTTCCTTTGAGTTCGTATATAACCATACGATGGTTTTATCTAATGGAAGTGGATGTTCGTAGTAATACGGGGTGTTCTGGAGAAAAGGGTAAAAGTAGGAGTGGCAATGAGGTATGCAACTCTGACAATCTAAAAGCCAGTGTTATAAGAAGGTTCGGTCAACTTGGTCACGGAGTCATAGTCGAGGGTCGGGCCATGGTCGCTGCCAAAAAGAGAGAGAAAGAAGAAACACTCTGTGTGCACTCTAACCTAGATCAGAATGGTTATCACTTTATCTAATTAGGAAACCTCCTACCGTAACCTCAAATTCTCCTCCAAACCTGAAAGAAGAATTAGTCGGAATTACCTGAGGAGTAAACCAACTCATCAGTGGGAATCGGGATCCAACTATCATTGCATGATAGCGTGATGGAATCCACTCACGTTAGCACACTCCAGAAGGTATGCGCATATCTGGAAAGTTTCAGTTTCTTTAGAAACTCCCGATGTGATTTTAACCCCATGCTCTTATGACCTTGACTTTGGCCAACAAATCATAAGTCACATGTCAAATTCTACCCGTCATTATCCAGGTTAATTTGAACCCACCCATACCTACCCTTGACTTTGGCCAACAAAGCAGTACGACTGTCCTAAACCAACGCATCTATCTATGCAACAGAAAAGTAACAAATAGATACCATACACTATGTCTTGACTTTGGCCAACAAACATAGCATGAATACTAAGTGCTACCCGTCTGAAATGACGGAGGGCTATAAATGGTTTTTGGCGAAAAACCTTTAATGTAATGAACTTGATATCGTTGAAGGAACCAGATAGCTTTTTATAAAAATATAGTGGCGAAAACCTTTGCTAAAGAGGTCACTCTCAGTGAAGGGATCTCGGCTCTTTCCCCGTAGAATGAGGTGCAAGATATTCAAACTGAATACCACGATGCAAAGCAAAAAGTAATCGACTATAGTGAAGTTATTGTTAGTGTATATGCTCTAGAGGCCATTACTGTATCATACTAGTTTGTATATTACTTGATAGATGTTTGGGATATTCACAGTTGTATAGACAATCTTGCTCAAAATGGTAGTATGCTACTTGGTTTGTCTCTACTTCAATATGTGCATATGTTTCTTTTAGCATATTGCTTATACATATTAGTAGAGCCCTCAGGATCTTTGCTTGATTACCAGCGTTGTGATGGCAGTCACACTTGTAGGGGCTGGGTAATCTATAAGCACATCCTTATACAGGTCACTAGTCGTAGGACTATCGAGACAGGGCATCGATACTCCGGAGTAGACTAGCGTATGCACTTCTTATCCCAGCAGGGGAGACAGTCTGTCCCACAGCCGTCAGTACGTCGTACTAGAGATAGTATGCTGATACTCGTTAGGTTAAGAGTACACTGGACAGGACTCGTCGGGAACTGTTGGTTGGTATTATACCTATCGTCAATTATCAGTTTCCAGGTGATATGAGTACAGCTTAGTCCGCTGACTTGACACTGTCACTTCGCCTCGAGTGTGTTCCCATTGTACTTTGATTACTACCCTACCATGGCTCAAAGGAGTCGTTCAAACAGGTAGTAGTCAGGTGCAGTTCCGAAGCACTTGGAGGCAGTGACGGTTAGACAGGATTCGTCTCTCCCGGTATTGGGGGTTGATATCGCACTGTGTCTAGGAGAGCCATTACACAAGTAGTCCCTGGCCAGGGCAAGCGAGATATACTGGTAGGTTTCCGGTGTTATCTCAGGGTGTTCTGGGCTACACTCCGACACGACTTGTACCTCTATTAGGGGACTGACGTTTACCACCCCCTAGGCCCGCCATGCTATATTCTCAGACGAACCGACCGAATTGTACGGAGATTGTCACATACATGCTCAGTAGGAGTTCGGATGGGTTTACCTCATCGTCCTTCTTATCGACATCTACCTGGGGACCGTTACGTACAGCTAGTGCCGCTTGCGGTCTGTGGTTAAACCCACTGCCTGCGTAGTGTCGAGTCTTTAGAGTCCCACACAGAGAGTTTCCCTGTACTGAGCGAAACGTATAGAGGTCGTATGGTTTTACGGCAGGGTTAGGATCACTTACGTATACTTGTGTGCGTATGCTGTTCGGGCAGGCAATACTAGTGGGCTTTGGTTTAAGCCAGATCCTAGTATTGCACGGATGGATTTGTTTTGTCTTCTGTGCATTCGCATTCTATGGAATGTGGATGCGTGTGTGTATGCACAGTTTTGTGGAGCAAAGAAGGAGGAGGTGCCTCATTAGGGTTTTGACAGTTGATTCGGCCAAAACCGTTATGTGGCAGGCTCATTAGGGTTTTGACAGTTGATTCGGTCAAAACCATTTTTGAGGCGGACTCATTAGGGTTTTGGCAGTTCGTTCGGTCAAAATCATTATGCGCCGAGGACATTATTTACTAATCTTTTTAGTGATAATTATGTGATGGCTAATTGCTTTGACCATTTGACCATACTTGACCATACTTGACTTTGTTGACCGTTTGACCAAAGTTGACTTGGACCTTCATGAGAGGTCTAGAGTATTCTTTGCTTTTCTTTTTATTTTTGGATATGAAAATGGTCAATTCAAATGTAGACATCAACTTTATCATGAAAGGATTAGTAATGATGATGTTGGTGTATTATTGCAACCATGGTGCTTTTTCATTGGTTGATAATTCATTTCTCATTTTCTCATTCTCTCTCTTGAAAAAGGAATGAAAGAGCTCCATGGTTGCTAGCTTCATCTTCCTCCTCTTGAAAATTTCCTTTGATCTCATGTGTTGAGAGTAAAAGGATCCAAATAGACAAACACTTCCATCTACCTCTTCTACACAACCTAGGACATCAAGACTAGCGATCTTGTTGCCCTAGTTGCCTCGGCTCGAGGTGGAGCTCGGAGCACAACTCTCGGGTGAATCGTCTTCGACTCAAGAAGGCCGCGGAGGTGATCAAGATCCAGATCGATCCTCGGAGCTTGGATGGACGAGCAGGACAGCGGAGAGAAGACCCGAAGGACCGGTATCATAAGGTATAATCTTTATGGCATAGTAGATAGCACCTCAAGTTGTTTGCTAGTTTGTTGTTTAGCAAAGATCCTTCTTTTACTCCATGTTGCCTTTGCGCCAAAAATCGTTCTTCGCCGTTTCCGCCTCCCTGTAGGA
The DNA here is from genome assembly GCA_030015575.1 of Agapanthus africanus. Taxonomy (NCBI): domain Eukaryota; kingdom Viridiplantae; phylum Streptophyta; class Magnoliopsida; order Asparagales; family Amaryllidaceae; genus Agapanthus; species Agapanthus africanus. The sequence goes on along the minus strand of CM057346.1, from coordinate 338,142,174 downwards.
ACCGGGGTGAGCAACGTGGACTTACAGTGGTATCAGAGCCAGGCTAAACACAAACTAGCTTATTAGCAAAGTATTTAGAATTTCGATCGGAAAAAATTCGCAAAACACGTCCGGAAAAACCATGTTTCTGCCGATTTTTTATACTGCTCTAAAAATAATTTAACATATATGAGAAATCGGCTCAGGGTTTTCTAAAGACACAGAACAAAAACGATCTAGTGAGTCGATCAAAGCGCCGCGGATCCGCGGCAAGAACATGCCTCTTGCCACGGATCTGCGGCCGAGTTGACTCGGCCGTGGACCATTTTTGCTGCAGTGTATTTAGTTGGAGGTTTTGCGATTTTTAGTATAGTTTGTTTCTGCCCAGATTTTCCAGAGAACAAATTTGTTTTTGGGGTGGTTACAAATCCGTATTTTGATCGAAATTCCGTAGACTTTGGCTAATGGATATTATCTGTGATGTGATATATGTATTGAACGTCTACTAATCGCTATACGTCGATTAGTGGGGGTTATACATATCTGTGATCTATAATGTTGATGGTTTGTGTATATGAACTCGTTGGATTGTCGCGGATGAATAGCCGGGTGGATGTGAGATGAGAGTTTCTTTTTCTTTCATTCATGTAAAACTTGTAATTGATGTAATATTATTTTATGGCCGCACATCCGGGATGAGGTTGTAGCCGCCATTGTATAATTTCTTTTACTGTTTTTGCTCCTAGGATAGACCCAAGGTGGGGTGCACAAACTACCGGGTATCTCGAAGTGCCGAGTGTCCTACTCACGTTGTTGAGGGAGGTTGCTTCGCTTCGGGTACTTGGCGGGTAGTTTGCCGCACCCGTAGGGGTCTAGGGTGGGGTATTGGCTATTCATCGCGACCGTGTAATCAGTCTTTCGTTGCAGCCTCGAACGAAACGCGGATTCCTAGTATATCCAAAGTGTTCATCTGTGATCTGGAATGGCAATCATTGCATCTGACGAATGTATATATCGATATATGATATATATTTAGGCGTAGCTTATGTTTTGCATCCGCGCTAGTCCAGCCCCCGCTCTGTCGTTAGTTAAGTAACCTAACAGGTGATGACGGGGCCCCGTGGCGAATGCGGATAGCATAAGCGTACGTCATATTTTCGTTGTTTTCTGCAATGGTAGGATTAAATGATTGGACGCATTAAAATTAATGCAAGAAAATAAGCCAAGTAAAGTCGTTAGAACAATTTTAAAACCCACTCAGTTCTTTTCAAAACCAACTTTTAAACGCGGAGCTTGAACCACTCCTTTTAAAAGCTATCTCGTTCCATCGATTATATCAAGTTCACTATGTTCACGGTTTCGCCAAAACCATTCGTAGCCCTCCGTCATTTCAGTTAAATATTCAGTAGTATTCAAGCTATGTATTTTGACCTTCGCCAAGGCATAGTGATTGGTAGCTACTGAATATTTATCTGTAGTATAGATAGATGCGTTGGTTTGGGACAGTCGTACTACTATTTTGGTCTTCGTCAAGGGTATGTACGGGTGGGTTCAAATTAACCTGGACAATGACGGGTAGATCTTGACATGTGACTTATGATAGGATTCCACATCGGGAGTTTCTAAAGAAACTGAACCTGGACAATGACGAGTAGATCTTGACATGTGACTTATGATATGATAGGACAATGACGGGCAGATCTTGACATGTTGGCCTTCGTCAAGGTCATAAGAGCATGGGGCAAAAATCCACATCGGGAGTTTCTAAAGAAACTGAAACTTGCTAGCGCTGCATACCATTTGGAGTGTGATGATTCTGGTAGGATTCCTTCAGTTTTGTCACGCGATGATATTTGGATCCCGATCCTACTGTGGGTATATACTACTCCTCGGGAACTTTCTCACTTAACGATCAATGCTATAAACCAAGTAGGTGTCTAGAAAGGTGTTAGCGGGGCTACGCCCCCAGGGAAAAGAGGTTCTTAAATTAAGGAACTTCGCGAAAGCGTTGGAAAACCTCCCTCGAAGTACCGACACTGGCCTGGCTGAACGGTTAAGCAAGTATTGTATGATGAGATTGATCCCGACCAATTCTTCCTTTATGGTTTGAGGAGGGATTCGAGAGACAGTGGGAGCCATCCTGTTTAGATAAATTAAAAACCAATCTAAACTTGCAAGAGCATCATGCTGAGCGTTTTCTTCTCTCTCTTAATTGCAGCTACCCAGTGACCATACATAGGTTACATCTAGATAATAAAATGACTGAATCTGACTATTATGATTGGCAAAGGTCTGTCCAGATTTCCATTGCCCATGACAAGCTGGGACACCTCTTAACTAATCCAACCTCTGCCGTCTCAGGACCAGTTTCCCATGTCACGAATATTGATATCCGTATGACATCGGAAAAAGACTGTGTGAAAGCCAAGTGCCTCGTGTTAGCCTCAGTTGATGGTGCATACAAGAGGCAGCATGAGAAGATGGACTTAGTTTCTATCTTCCTCCATAACAAAGATTTATATGAAAAGCAATCTCGTATTGCAAGATATGAGACCTCGAACGAATTGCTTCCAGCGAGGTTGGCTATCGGGTCATCTGTAGGGAGCAACGTCCTTACAGAGACCAGCTATTTTGAGCTCACGGACCTGAACACCACGTTGAAGAACGGGTCAGATGATGACTTGATTCTACAGTCTCTACCTTCTACCTTGAAGGAAACCAGGGAAGTAGAAGGAAAGGAAGGGCAAAAGTTTTGGGACTGGATGTAGTAAAAGAGGGACGTTCCTATTGTTACGGGAATGAACATTGGCAGAAGGATTGCAGGGATAGCAAAGCCAGTAGCCAGGATTTGAAGCATGTTGTGGCTTCGGCTTCGGGTGTGTTTGTAATAGAGAACTGTATGTCAGTTAACCCTACTACCTGGGTATTGGATACCGGATCAGGATCTCACATCTGTAATTCGTTACAGGCTCTGAGAAACCGTAGGGTTATCAAGATAGGTGATATGACTCTCAGGGTTGCTAACGGAATGAGCATGTACGCTGAATCCATAGGGGAATATCATCTTGGACTGACAACTGGGCAGATATTGATTCTGCATAACTGTTTTTATGTACCAGGTGCGGCTTGTAATATCATATCTGTATCCTTACTTTCTAAGGAAGGATATGATTTTAATTTTGTAAGCGATGTGGTCCACATCCGCATAAATCAAGTTCTGATTGGGTCAGGTACATTACAAAATGGGATATACGTATTGAATCAAGCTCAGATCTTCAGTGTCCAGAACACACTTAAAAGAAAGTCTCCGGAAACAAATCAGGCTTTCTTATGGCATTATAGACTGGGTCACATTAATGAGACACGGTTAACAAAGTTACATAAAGAGGGATACTTAAATCCGTTCGAGTATCAGTCTTATGGCACTTGTGAATCTTGTCTCATGGGAAAGATGACAAAGACTCCGTTCACTGGACACGGAGAAAGAGCAAGCGAGCTCTTGGGACTCATACACAGTGACGTGTGTGGTCCAATGTCTACACATGCGCGAAGTGGTTATTCATACTTCATTACTTTTACAGATGATTTCTCTAGGTATGGACATGTCTTCCTGATGAAGCATAAATCTGAGGCCTTTGAGAAATTTCGGGAATACAAAAATGAAGTTGAAAAACAAACAGGCAAAAGTATCATGACACTGAGATCTGATCGAGGTGGTGAATACTTGAGTGCCGAGTTTCTGGACTACCTAAAAGAGAATGGAATTCTCTCCCAGCTTACTCCTCCATACACACCACAGCACAACGGTGTATCGGAAAGGCGGAATCGAACCCTATTGGATATGGTTCGTTCCATGATGAGTAAGGCTGAGTTACCGCGATCCTTCTGGGGTTATGCACTAGAATCAGCTGCATATCTTTTGAATAAGGTTCCCTCCAAGACTGTGCCTACCACATCATATCAGATGTGGTGTGGGAAGAAACCCCATCTTCAATATCTGAAGATATGGGGATGTCCAGCTTTTGTTAAAAAGCAGCATACGGACAAACTCGAGGCACGCTCAGTACTGTGTAAGTTTGTGGGATACCCAAAGAACTCCAGGGGGTATTTTTTCTATTACGCTGAGGAACAAAAGATTTTTGTTTCTCGTCATGCCCACTTTCTGGAACATCAGTTTTTAGAAAAAGGAACAAGTGGGAGCGTAGTAGAACTGGAAGAAATTCCAAAAGCACAAGCTATTACTGAAAGCTTGGAAGAACCAGAAGGTTCAGGAGAACCGGACATCCCAGCGCCACTCCGCAGGAGTAGTAGGCAGTCTCATCCGCCCGAGAGATACTACGGTTTTCTCATAGACGGGGATAGAGAGGATTGCACTATTGATTATGGTGAGCCTACTAGCTTCCAGCAAGCCATTCAGAGCGGTGACTCGGTAAAATGGCTGGATGCAATGCGGAGCGAGATGGAGTCCATGTACACCAACAAGGTTTGGACTTTGGACTTTGCTCCAGAAGGGGTAAAACCCGTAGGCTGCAAATGGATCTTCAGAAAGAAGATTGGTGTAGATGGGCAGGTTGAAACTTATAAAGCTAGACTTGTTGCGAAGGGTTTTCGTCAAAGACCTGGTTTAGACTATGACGAGACCTTTTCTCCAGTGGCTATGCTCAAATCCATTCGGATCCTTCTTGCCATTGCTTCCTTCCACGATTATGAAATCTGGAAGATGGACTTAAAGACGGCTTTCCTAATTGGAAATTTAGAAGAGTGCGTCTATATGGATTAGCCGGAGGGATTCATTCAGAGTGTGAGCAGCGGTAAAGTGTGCAAGTTGCTCAAGTCCATCTATGGACAAAAGCAGGCAACGCGGAGTTGGAACATCTGCTTTGATGATACTGTCAAAGAATTCGACTTTATCAAAATCCCAGATGAACCATGCATTTGCAGTTAGATTGTAGGGAGAACTGTGGTATTCCTCGTCTTGTACGTGGATGACATTCTCCTAATAGGAAATGATATTCCTATGTTACAGTCAGTCAAAGGATTTTTGTCACAGAGGTTCTCCATGAAGGACCTGGGCTATGACAACTACATTCTGGGGATCCAGATCTATCGTGATAGATCTAAGAGGATGTTGGGACTTTCGCAGTCCAGGTACATCGACACTATACTGAAACGATTCAGTATGGAAGATTCCAAGCGCGGTAATTTATCGGCTTGTCACGGGATCACCCTCTCCAAAGAGATGTCTCCCAAGACTGATTTGGAAAGGGATCGCATGTCTATTTTACCCTACGCTTCTGCGGTAGGCTCTATAATGTATGCAATGTTATGTACCAGACCAGATATAGCATACGCATTGAGCGTTGTAAGCCGGTATTAGTCGGACCCAGGGGAGAAACACTGGATAGCAGTAAAGAACATTCTCAAGTACCTAAGAAGGACTAAGGAGACGTTCTTGGTGTATAGCGGAAAAGACCTCCAGATCGAGGCCTTTGCTGACTCCAGCTTCCAGAGTGACAAGGATGACTCCAAGTCCATGTCGGGTTATGTCTTTACCCTCAATGGAGGGACGGTATGCTGGAAGAGTTCCATGCAGGAAACCGTTGCAGACTCAACTATGGAAGCGGAGTACATAGCTGCTTACGATGCCGCAAAGGAAGCTATCTGGATGAAGAAGTTCCTTACGGAGTTTCAGGTGGTTCCTACCATTGTTGATCCAATACCGTTGTATTGTGACAACAACGGCGCTATATCTTTAGCGAAGGAACCCAGATCCTATCAGAAGTCCAGGCACATTTTGAGGCGGTACCACCTGATCAGGGAGATCGTAGATCACCGGGAGATCGAGGTGAAGAGAGTAGATTCCGAGAATAACACTGCAGATCCACTCACGAAGGCCCTACCCCAGACTCAGTTCGAGCGGTTGATCGAGATAATAGGTCTTCGATACGCCAGTACATGGCCTTAGTGCAAGTGGGAGATTGTTAGTGTATATGCCCTAGAGGCCATTACTGTATCATACTAGTTTGTATATTACTTGATGGAAGCTTGGGATATTCACAGTTGTATAGACAATCTTGCTCAAAATGGTAGTATGCTACTTGGTTTGTCTCTACTTCAATATGTACATGTGTTTCTTTTAGCATATCGCTTATACATATTAGTAGAGCCCTTAGGATCTTTGCTTGATTACCAGCGTTATGATGGCAGTCACACTTGTGGGGGCTGGGTAATCTATAAGCACATCTTTATACAGGTCCCTAGTCGTAGGACTATCGAGACAGGGCATCGATACTCCGGAGTAGACTAGCGTATGCGCTTCTCATCCCAGCAGGGGAGACGGTCTGTCCCACAGCCGTCAGTACGTCGTACTGGAGATAGTATGCGGGTGCTCGTTAGGTTACGAGTACACTGGACAGGACTCATCGGGAACTGTTGGTTGGTATTATACTTATCGTCAGTTATCAGTTCCCAGGTGACATGAGTACAGCTTAGTCCGCTGACTTGACACTGTCACTTCGCCTCGAGTGTGTTCCCACGGTACTTTGATTACTACCCTACCACGGCTCAAAGGAGTCGTGCAAACAGCTAGTAGTTAGGTTCAGTCCCGAAGCACTTGGATGCAGTGACGGTTAGACAGGATTCGTCTCTCCCGGTATTGGGGGTTGATATCGCGCTGTGTCTAGGAGAGCCATTACACAAGTAGTTGCTGGCCAGGGCAAGCGAGATATACTGGTAGGTTTCCAGTGTTATCTCAGGGTGTTCTGGGCTACACACCGACATGACTTGTACCGCTATTAGGGGACTGACGTTTACCACCCCTAGGCCCGCCATGCGATATTCTCGGACGAACGGACCGGACTGTACGGAGATTGTCACATACAGGCTCATTAGGAGTTCGGATGGGTTTACCTCATCGGCCTTCTTATCGACATCTACCTGGGGACCGTTACGTACAGCTAGTGTCGCTTGCAGTCTATGGTTAAACCCACTGCCAGCATAGTGTCGAGTCTTTAGAGTCCCACACAGAGAGTTTCCCTGCACTGAGTGAAACGTGTAGAGGCCGTATGGTTTTACGGCAGGGCTACGATCACTTACGTACGCTTGTGTGCGTATGCTGTTCGGGCAGGCAATACTAGTGGGCTTTGGTTTAAGCCGGATCCTAATATTACACGGATGGATTTGTTTTGTCTTTTGTGCATTCGCATTCTACGGAATGCGAATGCGTGTGTGTATGCACAGTTTTGAGGAGCGAAGAAGGAGGAGGTGCCTCGTTAGGGTTTTGACAGTTGATTCGGCCAAAACCGTTATGTGGCAGGCTCATTAGGGTTTTGACAGTTGATTCGGTCAAAACCATCTTTGAGGCGGACTCATTAGGGTTTTGGCAGTTCTTTCGGTCAAAACCATTATGAGCCGGGGAAATTATTTACTAATCTTTTTAGTGATAATTATGTGATGGCTAATTGCTTTGACCATTTGACCATACTTGACCATACTTGACTTCGTTGACCGTTTGACCAAAGTTGACTTGGACCTTCATGAGAGGTCTAGAGTTTTCTTTACTTTTCTTTTTATTTTTGGATATGAAAATGGTCAATTCAAATGTAGCCATCAACTTTATCATGAAAGGATTAGTAATGATGATGTTGGTGTATTATTGCAACCATGGTGCTTTTTCATTGGTTGATAATTCATTTCTCATTTTCTCATTCTCTCTCTTGAAAAAGAAATGAAAAAGCTCCATGGTTTCTAGCTTCATCTTCCTCCTCTTGAAAATTTCCTTTGATCTCATGTGTTGAGAGAAAAAAGATCCAAATAGACAAACACTTCCATCTACCTCTTCTACACAACCTAGGACATCAAGACTAGCGATCTTGTTGCCCTAGTTGCCTCGGCTCGAGGTGGAGCTCAGAGCACAACTCTCGGGTGGATCGTCTTCGACTCAAGAAGGCCGCAGAGGTGATCAAGATCCGGATCGATCCTCAGAGCTTGGATGGACGAGCGGGACAGTGGAGAGAATGCCCGCAGGACCGGTATCGTGAGGTATAATCTCTATGGCATAGTAGATAGCACCTCAAGATGTTTGCTAGTTTGTTGTTTAACAAAGATCCTTCTTTTAGTCCATGTTGCCTTTGCGCCAAAAATCGTTTTTCGCTATTTCCGCCTCCCCGTAAGAACCGGGGTGAGCAACGTGGACTTACAGTTATTACCCCGACGCAAACTTCTATCGAAGGGGTCACTCCCGGTGAAGGGATCTCGGCCCTTGCCTCGTCGACTGAGGTGCTGGATATTCATAACCGAATACCACTGTGCAAAACAAAAGAGAACGTCCTTGCATTAACAGCCTTTTGAAAAATGTTCCAACAACATCAAACAGGTTTGTTTAGCTTGCATTGATCCGAATCAATGCAGTCCCATCAATTAATCACACCATAAAAGAACGAAAATATGATGTACGTATATGCCATCCGCATTCGCCACTGGGTCCCGCCATCACCCGTTAGGTTACTTAACTAACGACAGAGCGGGGGCAGGACTAGCCCGGGTGTAAAACATAAACAACATCTACTAGTATATATATCAATATATAATATTCGCTCATGGCGTGATAAAATGCAACATCACAGAAATATAATAAGTATCACAGAACAATACAGATAATCTGGGAGCCCCGGGTTTCATAAAGCCGCTACTGAAACCCGACGTTCCCTTGGTAGTATGGATAGCCTATGCAATGAGATCCTAGACCCCTACGGGTGCGGCAAGTTACCCGCCAAAACCTGAAGCGAGGCAGCCCCCTACAGCAAAGCGAATGGACCACCCAGCACTTCACGAAATCCGGTAACTTGAGCGCCCCTCCTTGGGTCAACCTGTACCCCCTACGAGTGCGGTGAATAGCCCGCCAATTCTAGAGTGAAGCCCCCTTCTTCTCAAAGCCATGAGATGCGGGCCCGTTGCCCTCTAGAACCTGGCTATCCGTGCACCCCACCGCGGGGTAATCCTAGTACAGAAAGTAAAATATACAACGGGTACATCGACCTAAGCCCGGTCGTGCCCCAAAAGAATAATATACAAACAAGCAGTGACGGCAGTCCACATGTAGTACACTCGCCCCGCAATATCAAATGTACAAATACAACCAAACTGTACTACCATTGCATCCAGGCTATCCACCACGACAAATCCGCAACATCACAGCAAAACACAGAACATCAACGTGAAAGTCACGTTCGCAAATCCGTCTAAAAGAGCTATAGCAATTAGACCAGATTTACCGATCAAATGACATTCACGGTCGCAGATATAAAGTAAGCACTGTGAACTAACATATTTAAAATTTTCGATCGACAAAATTTCCCGAAGTGGGCCCCAAGCACAATTCCCAGTACTCAAAATAATCTAGGCCAAAACTAAAAATACCAGAAACCCCAATTCCAAGTCAGAGACCACTATAGAAAATTTGGTGAAGTAAAGCTACAGTACTGTGGCGGAACTGCGGCCAAAACTTGGGTACGGCCGCGGTTCCGCGGCGCTACAGTGAAATCAGTGTACCAAATTTTCTCAGATTTCTTAAAAAAACCTGCCTGTTTTTCTACAACACTAAAAATAATTTTTCGACCACAAAAAAAATTCGACAGAAACTTCATGAATGGAATCGCGGTTTCGGAAATTTCGTTCGATCGATATTTTAAATACGTTAGAACAAGCTAGTAAAGGTTAATGGCATGGCTCTAATACCATGCAAGTCTACGGTAGCGCCCCGGCCGTTTGTGCGAGGCCAAAATGCGGAAACGAAAACTTTTTATAAACTTGAAACCGGCGCTATCGCAGACTTTAATCCCGGATCGAACCATTAACCTATAATTAGCAAACTAGAGAAGGGTTGGAAAGGCTATACCGATCGATCCGTGTCCTTCGGTCTTTGGCCACCATCCCAAGCTCCTCGCGGCATCTCCGATCTCGATCTCCTCGTCGGAAAGGGCACCACATCTTCGAGTCTTTTTACGGGCTCCCGCTTCATCCGAAGCAACTCGAACACGAAGTTTGCTAGCCGACGTGTCCAAGGTGATGTAGAGAATGTGTGTGATCACTTCGTCTCAAGCATCCATTGATTCTCATCGCATGAGAGTATATGGATGGAGGTTGAAGACGAAGCCATTAGTGAAAATGGTGAGCTAGAGGAAGAAGAAGGAGAGGAGCCTTTTGTTATTATGTTGAGATGAAGAAAATGAGAGCTAGCATAAGAAATCCAAGAGCAAACCCAAGCCTATATGGTTGTCCATTCTCTGTCTTCCCCTCATTTCAAACCACAAATCAATCAAATAATGTGACACATGCACAAAGAAAGAGACCATGAGTCACCACTTATGCATGTGTCATAATTAATGCTCCTAATCATGATTTCTAGCTCATTATTTTCATTTGTAAATATTAACTCAAATGTTTACAACAACAAAAAGATACGGCAACATCTAAAGTAAACTCGTGACGGATCACAAGGATACCCCTCACGTGTATATACATACCTGCATCCGCATTCCGACTGAATGCGAATGCGATGAGAATAAAGTAATCCAACAAATTTAATACTAGGATCCGGCTTAAACCAAAGCCCACTAGTATGATCCGCCCGATCATGATCTGTGCACTACTGCACGTATATGATCGAACCCTGCCATATATCATACGGTCTCTACAACGTTTCGCCCGAAACTTGAGAAACTGTCTGTGGGGGACTCTAAAGACTCGTCAATACTTTAGTTGTGGATTTAACCACTAGCATGTCAGTGGTACTAGCCGTACGTAACGGGCTACCAGTTATTGACCAAAAGGGAGGTCGATGAGCGAACTCATCCTGACACCCTACTGAGCCTGTCAGTGACAATATCCGTACAGTCCGGTCCATTCGTCTATGAGCATCGCATGTCGGGCCTAGGGGGTTGGTAAAAGTCAGACCCCCAAAAACGGTACAAGTGGTGTCGGAGTGTATCCCAGAACACCCTGAGATACTACTGGAATACCTACCAGTAAATCTCCTTCCTTGGCCAAGGACTTCATGTAATGGCTCTCCTAGACACAGCGCGATCTCACCCCCAATACCGGGAGAGACGAAACCCCTGCCGATCCGCTCACATCCTCCATGTGGGTCGGGACTGTACTGAACTAAAACCTGTTTGCACGACTCCTTTGAGCCGTGGTAGGGTAGTAATCAAAGCACAGTGGGAACTCACACGAGACAAATGGCGATCTCAGGTGGATGAACTAACCTGTACACATGTCACCAGGGAACTGCTATCTGACGTCAGGTATAATACCAACTAGCATGTTCCCGGCGAGTCCTGTCCGGTGTACTCATAACCCAATGAGCACCTGTATACATCTTAGGTGAACCAACTAACACCAATGGCTTGTGAGACCGGCCACCGCCCCTCGTCGAGGTTTCGACTGTATACACTAGTCTACTAATGGAGTATCGATGCCCAGTCTCGAAACTCCCACGACTAGGGACCACTTTAAGGATGCGCTTATAGACTCCAGCTCCCACGTATATGATCGTCATCATACTGCTGGCGGTCAAGCAAGAATCCTAAGGGCTCTGTCAACGTGTAATAGCGACCTGTAAGGTCACCTAAAGCAGTACACGATGATAAAGATAAACCAGATAGCATACTATCATCTTGAGTAAGACTATCCTACCGGTATAGGTCCACCCTCAATCATTGCAATCACATGGCTGTGATCCAATAATTGACTCTGAGGGCACTATATCCAACAGCGCCGATCCAAACGATCCATGTGTTGGGATTTCTTAGCAACCTACTCGGTTTTCAAGACATCAAGCATGCCAATTTAAAATTTTCAAGAGTGCTAAAGAACCATAACCTAGGATCTAGCTATAGTGAATAGAAAATATGAAACATGTAATCTAACATCACACTAAGTGAATGAGGAATACAACCTTTGTAAACCGGTCCTTCACTTCTAAAGCTCCGTGTAGTAATCCCTTCGTTGCGAGTGTGGATATCCCAAACTCTAGTATGGGTTCCCTTGGAGAAATGAACAAGATTGCTCGAAGTCTTCGAGGCCGAAGATGATCTATGTCGAGGAGACTCAAACCCAACATACCTCTTCACTAGGTGATGAACTTTGTGAAGAGAATACCCTAAACTAAATGGCAAGTAGTAGAGGATGATGAAGTAGGAAATGGGCTCACTTTAGATTTTATTTTCTCACAATTTTTCTTCATATTTCATGGAGCTAGAAAGCTTGAAGGGAGAGATGAAGAAAAGCAACCATGAAAAATGAAGCAAGTCAAGAAAAAATAATGAGGTGAGAATAGCAACCATGGGTGAGTTAGTGTCATACACTAACCCATGTAAAGAATAAACCATGGGTTACAATAATGGTTGGGTTAATAAATATCTACAAGTAAAACAAAAAGAATGGACTTGGCCAATGGTTCCACAAGCTTCAACCATGTGACAATTTCCAACCAATTTTGATTTACTTTAAATAAATAAAACCCTCTCATTATTATAAGCATGGTGTGAGTCTCATACATCCATATAGCATGTGGCATCTAGCATAACACAAAAACATGTACACAAATAAATATCACATATATACTTAATGCACAATCAAGTGAGAAAAGAAATCTTAAGTGAGCTAATACTAGTTAATGTAAATTAATATATTTATACATTAGATTATTAAATCAACACTTGATTTAATAATTCGGCGATATCACATATAACCGACTAATATCATGTGTATCAATTTATCGAGTCAATACTTGATTTGATAACCTGGCTATATCGCATATAACCGACCGATGACACAAATCGCGAGAACAGAATACGGTATCACATACTCGTATTAATCTCGGTCCTACACATATCACATATATGCTCCTACTTCGTTTCGCTTGAGTAAGGAAACCTTTGTGTAGGACTCTAAAGACTCGTCAATACGCCGGCAGTAGGTGTAACATTTCAGAAAATATAAAATACTATTTTTGGAATTTAGTATTAAAATAATATATTTCCCGAAAACTGCCCGATTTGTGAATTTGAGGTTTTCGAAAAAGGGTATAAATATATACCGATAATTGTGAAATAAATGAAAATTAAAATGATTTATTCATTTAATAATATATTTAAAGGATTTAGCATTTTTAAAATTTATTATATGCAATTTCGATAAAAACACGATTAGTGCACTGCTAATCGCGATTAGGCCAAATCCGTGTTTCTACAGTTTTCATGGCTAGTGCACCATGTTATGTTACATTTGGTTACATGTTGTTGCATTGTGTTGTTTTATTGGTATTATGTGATTTGGTTTTGAAATTTGAAAGAGAAAAGAAAAAGAAACGAAAAAGGGTTAAAAAGGTGAATGATTGGAGAGAGAGAGTGTGTGAGAATAAGTGAGAGGGGGGGAGGCTGTGGCCATAGTAGTTTGACCCCATCATTTTCTTCTCCTTCTTCATGTCCCTCCGCTTCTAACCCTAGATCCATCTCCAAATAATCCCCAAAACCTTATACTCCCTTCACAAAAATTAATCCCCATCTCTACCTCTACATATTGGACCAAGAAAAGTTGGATCTTGAGGACTTTGGACTTCTAGGGTTTGCTCAAGTGACACCCATGAGGTATAAATTCTTCCATTTAGCTTAGTTTGAGATTTCTTGTATTCTAGATTAGTTTAGAAGGTGTTTGGTTAGGGTATGTGGTGTTTAGAAAATTCAAGAGAAGGGTTTGAGAATTTTGGGGGAATTAGTGATGTATGGTGGCTGTACATGACCCTAGGGATGAAATTCTAGACCTGGAACTGAGTTTTGAACAGAGAATACAAACTTTAGAATTGATCCATGTCGGTTTTGTGAGTATATAGGGTGTGCAGGGAAATCTGGAGCAACCCGGGGACTTTCTATATTTAGCAAACAATACAAGAGACCCATTTTAGACTATAGAAGACCACCATGACCAAAGGAAGCCCAACCGAGGAAGCCGGATTTTGGGGGTAGGTGGCTGGCCACTTGGTGGCATGTGGTGTCAGGGTTGGTCCAGTAGCTCATATACATCATATACAACACCCTAGACTTGTTTGTGCAACTCCTTTTGGCCTGAGTCAAAATCTGGGAATACATTAGTGTGATTTTTGGATATGTTTTCCGTATTTTGAAATGTTTAGTTTTGATATTTGGATTTGTATTTGGTTTTTGAATGTTTGTACATCAACGACCAGGGGTAATTTGTTGGTTTTGCATACGTGGGCTATAGGTTCTAACTTATAGGCGATCCGTGTGCTATTTTGGTTTCCGGACTTGATGTTAATAGCGATTGCGAATGTTTATTATTGTAGATACCCTCATGTGGATTCCGAGGCGACGTAGCATGGCGTCATCGACTTCGACAAGCAAGAATCAAGGTGAGTAGATCTATATCTATGGGGGAAGTCGGGTGGATGGCGTATAGCACCCCCGCACACTTTGATGGAAACTGATTTATATATAGATTATGGTTAATGAAACCTTTAATAGAAAACTACAGATAGAGTAAAAGGGTAGTTAGAGAACCATATTAGAAACTAAGGATAGTTATAAGTGATATGATACGACTAGTATGTGATGATGGGACTTGAGGATGAGATTTGATGATATTGCTGTTTAGGGTACTATAGGACTAGATAGTCGACGTAGATGTGTCATCCGAACCATACATATTTTCAAACTGAAGAATCATATGCATCCTTTAAACAGATATCTTGAGGGACGTTACGGATTTTCAAATGATATCTTTTCCTTAAAAACACCGTAGCCCCTACTTTCAAAACTACGATTCGCATCTTTCAAAAACTGTTTGTATGGTTCGGGTGTGTATGTTAGAGTAGATACTTATGCTTATAGTAAAGGTATAATGTATTTGTAAAAGTGACTTGATGAGGGATATAAATGCGATGAAAAGAATATATGACGTGATCTGATAATTTGGTGATATGTTGGTATACGGATGCGAGTCGATTGAGATGATTGATACCCTGCCGGTCCCCTGATATGAGATTGTTGCGGATGTGACCTAGGACATAGGTATATAAAGATATTTATATATGTTGTGAATCGTGAATGTTAGCCGTACGTGACGTTGGGTCCGTACCATCCTCGTCTTAAAGGTTGATAGGATCCCTTTTGGTTTTATACCGCCGTACGTGTTGAGTTTGACTTGATGTTTGATCCATACCCTTGACCAAAGGTTGCCGTACGATGGATTATACCGTACACGATATTAGTAGGCTGAATGCCGATTGATAGATTCACCGACTCGATCATGTTAGATAAGTATACCTTATAGCTTTTAACTGACGATTTACCTTATGATGCATTCATATTATTCGCATTGCATTAGTTATACCTGTGCTAGTACACTTACACCATTATCGATGATGCGTATGTTACATGTACACAGATTTGCCGGCTCACACACTTCATCATTGATAATTGCCATGTCACTGCACAGTAGGATTGCTGCATCATGATATGACTCTTCGCATAACATGCTTGCGTATATACCACTTGTACACCCTTATTGGCGCACATACCTATTGTACACTAATGCTTGCGTATATACCACTTGTACACCCATATTGGTGCACATATACATTGATACATCCATATTTGCGTATATACGCATTGGTATATCCATATTGGTGCACACATACATTGGTGCAACAAAACTTGCGCATATACACATTGCATACCCATATTGGCGCATATACACATTGGTACCTCTATACTTGCGCATATACTTATTGTACCTACATAGATAACTGGTTTTATTGGGAAATTGGGAACCACATATTATAAAAACTGGAATCATTTAAAATAGCGGTTTTCCCTTAATATGTCATATCATTGTTCCATGTTGCATGATATACGGATATGCTTACATTTCTATTATATGTTGCATACATCATGCTCTATGATTTTACGCATTGAGATATGCTGTTTACGTGAGATCTCTGGATTTGAGAGCCGTGGACATTTTAAAATAGATTATGTATTGTTTTAAAAACCCGGTTTCTCTTGATATGATATTTCAGTCCGTCCACCATGCGTTTTCTCGGTTCTGAGACGTGTAACATGTGAAACCCGATTCGAGGAGCTGGATGAGGCTGATTGCGGGTACATGGTGGACCCGGTATCGTACCCCGGGGCGAGAACGGATTTCTGTGCTACAGACGGTGAGCCTGGCAGTGGGGATACTACCTACCGGTGATAGTATTTGGGCTCGGCGGATATCCGGAGGATACTGACTGGAGTCCAGGGATGATATGGACCGATCCGGACTGATGGAGCCCGAGATATGAGAATTTACGTGTCGATGCTGGAGACAAGTTTCATGATGTTTTCGAGTGTCGATGTTGGACACCCAGGTTCCATGATTTTGATGTGTCGCGAGGGACACCTGTTGATTTATATCCTCATACTTACATGCATACATACATTGATTATATGGTTGGAAAAGATCCCCATGCATCCATATATTGATTATATGATTGGACGAGATCCACATGCATACATACATTGATTATATTGTTGGATTATATCCGCATACATATAGGTATTGATTACATTGTTGGCACATATCCAGATACGGTCACCCTAGATATCATAATATTACCTTTATGATATAGTTGACATAGGAGTCGTTGTTTATTCGATTTCTACTTGTAGATATTTTTCTACTCACGAGTTGGCAACTCACCCCCGTTGTGCCACAGTTCTTGCAGGTTGACCGCATGGATCCGTAGCGGAATCGCTGGCACATAGCTTCATTTTGGTGTTTTGCATTAGTAGGTGGGGCATTTGTATCGTACCCACTCTTGTATTTATATTTCATATTGTATCTAGTCAACTTCATCATTCAAAATTAGTAAATTGTATAAGTAATGAGGCATAGTGAGATTGTGGTTGCGAGACTTAGAGCGAGGGGTTTTCTGCTACTTGTGGTTTTGATGTCTTGCTTATTTCTTTATCTTTGTAGTGAACTTCGCCGTTGGGCGTCGTATACTTACATATACTGTCTTGCATGGTTGTGATCCGCCGTTTGGCGAAGAGCTAGCTCCCGCTTGGGGATGCCATTATTCTTATTATGTATTTGTGGTTTTGGATCAAAATATACAAAGGAGGTGCTGCCCAAATTTTTAAAAGACGAAACACGTTTTCAAACTAGTAAATTTCACTTGCATTATTCATGTCCCTTTTCTATGCATTTAAGAAAACTTGATTTCATTATACCTTTATTTCTAAACTTCACCTTTTTCATTTTCTTAAAAAGGTTTAGATTTCTGGGTTTCAGCTTACTTGAATTCCGTTACGCTTTTAGACGTTACGTGATTCAAGTGCTGGTCACGAGCTAATATTTTGGGTCATGACAAAGTTGTTATCAGAGCGCTAGGTTTAACCTTGGTTTGAGTCTATGTTTGACTATGCGGAGTCTACGGCGGGTATGTATTTCGGAAGCTAGGCCTGACCTTACGGAACTTAGACTTGAACGCGGAGGGGGGGGTATTAGACCCAAACTTTTGTTTCATAGGTTGACCCTGATTGATGGAGTAGATAGCTTGAGTAGAGTGACATACCGTACGTATGTTCCGCGGCATATTTACGATACGATACTCAACTTAAGAAACCTTAGGATGTACATATTTTAGGATCAATGATCCTCTTCGTACCCATGATTATACACCCATTTGAGATCCATGATTCTGTTCGTTTCCATGATCATACCTTCATTAATGTTGTTCCTCCTTATGATCATGTATCCATTCTGGATCTTTCGTTTCCTTTCATGCAGTTGATCTGTTTTCATCGATACTCAATTGAGGTTCCTGTCACCATGTGTGAGCGCAGATTGAGCTGCTGCTAGTGAGGCGGTCAGGGCGAGCTCGTCTGGTACGAGGGCTGACCATTGTGTTTTCTGGTGACATGCGAACGTCTTGAGTTAGCGTTTGTTTTGTGACCTCTTATTGGAGGCGAGTGTTTGGCTTTGCATCGGATGATTGGGCCATCGATAGAGGCTGCCAGTGGTGAGAGGACTGTGATGTACAACATACCTCAGAGATTATGATGTCGCCTACCGTGCAGACAGATGACCCAGCTATTGTTGAGATTGATAGGATGTCGCTTCGAGAGCTTACGAGCCGAGATCGCTGGAGCTTCTAGGCAGAAATGCGACAGATGAAAGCTAGTCTACCCCGATTTGACAGACGAAGGCGATTCGTCAGATTGATGCGTCGACGCAGGCCCAGTTGAGTTGAAGATTTTCAGTGTGGAGAGTCTTACTCAGATCTAGAGTATGCCGATCCAGAGATAACCGTTGATGTATCTTCTGTCCTGGAGGATTGAGGAATTGTTTGGCATGCGGACGAAGGACATTCACATGTCGGCTAGGTGTTCATACCATAATATTGCTTAATTATATTCCCCAGTCCTAGTTATTTTACAAATAAACAGGTGCTTTTGACCCATGTCTGCTACATAGTTGCAGGTTACAGGTTCTCGGAATAAAAATAGTGAAAAAGACAAAAGACGATACAAAAGTGAGACTTCGACCAACAAACAGAGAATCTTTATCTTGCCTATAGTTTGAAGACTAAACGAAGATCAATGGACAATTTCATAAAGCACAAAGGCAGAGCAAGGTTCAAGACTTCGACACGAAGCAAGCGGTTAAAGTCCACGACTTTATTCACTGTGGAGATCTGGAAGAGAACCAGAAGCCAACCTAAGAAAACAACTGAAGAAAAACTAAGAAAAATGTAACAGAAATCAGCCCAGGAAAAATGAGCCTATAAAGCCCATATACGGCCGCGGAACCGCGGCCAAATTTGGGCTTTGGCCACGGATCCGCGGCCACGTGGCCCAGTTGTCGGTGCAAAATTCTTAGGCGGCTGCGAGCGTTGACTAGGTCTTTTTCTTAGGGGGTATTTTTGTAATAGCAGATGTGTGAGTCGATTGTAACCCTAGGGTTCCTATCCTCTATAAATATGAACTCTAAATCTTGTATTAGGTTATGTCTCTTTTCATTAATAAAATTCAGATTTCTTTTGGAGAGCATCGATACCTCTTTTCATTTCATCTATTCAGATCTGACAAGTCTTGTGTAAATGTTTGAAGAGAGCCATCAAGTAAGTAGTTTTATTTAATTGCCCTAGTATAGATCTTTAATTCCTTGCCCTAGATAGATAGATAGAATGTTCTTTAATTCCCTAATGAGTGAGAAGTCTCCTCGCTTGTTAGGGTTAGCTTTGGGGAAGGCTTTTGAGAGATGAATATCTCTCATCCCTTTCTTGCCCATCACATATAATTAATATGACTCCATGCATACATGCACACACCGCTCCCTACGACACCCTATCCCACGAGGTAGCGGTGATACCGTAGTATAAAGGCCCGGTTGAGCATGTTTTTCATGGAGGTTAGGGTAAGGATCGATAAAGGAAGGACAAGAACCTAGAGGAAGAAACACCTTCCCGAATGGTTCTAATCCCCTTTATTGATAATTACCATAACACCTCATAGATCTTAATTTGGGTATAGAAAGCGGTGAGATTTATTTACATTTTCAAACCTACCCTAAACCTAACCCTAGCAAGATTTAGATCTAGATAGATTTAGTTTTTAGATTTAATCAATAAGATTCGACACCCATCGGAATTAACTCGTAAGAACAATTAGGGAATTCACAACATCCTTGTAGACCGACCCGTACTCACCGGCTAGCTACCAAGCGACGCCGTTCTTGATTGCGGTTACAAATATTTTTGAGAAATCAAATGGCGTCGTTGCCGGGGATGGCGTGTTATTTTCTTTTTGCAATTTCGGTTTAATCTAAAATTAAAAAAATCATAAAAACAGGAAAAAAAATATATAAATTTATCATCTTTTACTTTGTGAAGGGTATTTTTCGTGTAAATTTTGCAGGATCAAAGAACAAGTTCGGATCTGGAAATCTTCAGAGATCAAAACAGAAAACCGAAGATTTGGAAAATAAAGGAAAATCAAAGCAGAGGAACTGAAAAACTCTTGGGAACCGAACTTTCCAGAGGACCGCGGAACCGCCGCGCGACCTCCCTTCTGGCCGCGGAACCGCCGTGCCCTGGTCGATTCAGGGCTTGAAAAAAAAACGGCCGCTGAACCGTGGCGGTAGCACCACTTTGGCGGCGGAAGCGCGGCGAAAAAAAATTTCACCGTAAGTTTTCTTTCTTTCTCCTATGCAAATCTCGATATATCTTCTGTAAAAATCTCCTGCAGGATTCTTTGCGCTTAAAAATCTCTCCCCTTCCAATAACAAATCTTGTGCAGGATTCTTTGCGCCGTGCTTAAAATAAAAAAAATCTTTGATTGCAAGTGGTTGTTACTGTTTTGCATATATTTAATCTGACTTTAAGGGGCTTGAGACCAATCTAAATTGGGTGGAGATTTCATCACCCATCCCAGGACCCCAGAAATCATATAAGGCATTTGCACTGACCATATTTAATTAAAAAATACTAGACTCAGTCCTAAGGACGTCGCGCTCAATAGGACAGAGGACTAGTCATAGGCATCGGTCGTTGATCCTATCCTGACTTTGCGGTGTCTAGGCAAGTGTGTCTAAGGCGAGTGGTTACTTAATTAGGGCCACTACTTGTAGTGGAGATCCTCCCACTCATCTGGCACTTACCCGGCCGCAATTGGCGATGAAGATGCGGTTTGAGGTCCTATTTCTAGCCCTTTGGAATAGTTAGGAGCTGTCTAGCTGACCTAGGTGACCCTAGATCTAGGCCTGATTGTGCATTTGTGGTTGATTGAAAGAGTGTTTAAGCCCTTTATCGAAATTTTTTTTTTGCACAAAGTTCCAAATAAAAGAAAAAAAAGAGGAATTTTTTTTTAAAAAAAAAAATTGCAAAATTTTGTCGCTAAGAAATCCTTGTACCTCACTTCCACCCATATTCTTTCTCTTCTCTTTTCCTACATCATGGGTACCCCACCTCATAAATCTTTTGCCGAACTTTAGTACCCTGAACCAAACTTTGCCTCTTACGCGAATTGTTTCGGTCGATTTAAGGACGACCCTTCCATGCCCAAAATTTCTTTGAAAGATCGAATAGAAGCGTCTAGGAGAAACAGTTCGACTTTGCAATCCACTTTGTGTCAACCATGTCAACCTTCACCACCTTCGTACGTTGATACCACTTTTTCAAGTCCTGTTGTAACTCCTAAACCCATGTCTATCGCTGAGCATATTGAACAATCTCGTAACCGATCTTTCACTCCTCTCTACACATCCAGTTCTAGGGATCAAAAAGTCCATTCACCTTTTTATCCACATATTGATCCTACTCCTGTCCAACCATCCAATTCCTACCAGTCCTACCCGACTTTCCCACCTTCCCTAGACATTGCTTCGACACAACCATTTGGGAGTTTCACGTATCCAAACAATTTTGCATCTTTTACCGAAACCCCTTCATAACCCATATCTAGTTTGGAACAGTCGTTGGAAGCTTATATTTTAGCAACAAACAAAATGATTTGGAATGTGGATGCGTCCATTGCCGCCCTTATACAACCTAGTGAACCGGTAGCTAGTTTCCAACTAGCTCCAAAAATTCCAATGTATGAGGAGGCGGTTGGACAGAGTGAGAATTTGAGAGGAGTGAGTGAGTTCTACACCTTTCCAAATCAAGCCTACCCATACCCAAGTGAATCCCACAACTTCGGTTTTCCATCGATTGTCCCAAATGATTCATCAATTGAAAATAAAACATTTAATGAGTTGTGCGACTTTGTAGTGCTTGATTTGCCAGATTGTGAAGAGTCCCTTTCGAGTGAAACCACACCTAATCCTTTTAAACTCTATACCTCCACTCTAGAGCCTGAATTGATAAATATCCACGCTTTTGATGAGGTGTCCGAAAAAAATTGACTTTCACTTGATTGAGGATATAGACGCCGGGAATATTTTGGATGATGAACCAGTAAATTTGACTGAAATTTTATCTCCAATTCATCATCCCGAGTCATTAAATGTTTCTCCTGAACCTCATATGTGTCTTGATTTTGATGATAATGGCATGGATAGGCTAAATTTTGAGGAGAATTATGAGGATAGTATTGAGGATAGTATTGAGGATGAACCATTTTTTTTATATGTCGGATTTTCCAATTCATCCTCTTGAACCTTTAACTAAATCACCCTCCCTCCTTTCCATCGTTCCGACCACGCAAAAGATCACACTTGAAGACTGTGAGCTTGAAAAATTTCTCTTTGAATCCAACACAGTTCTCACAGACGATAACGATTACGAGTGTTTCATTTTTTCGGACGATGTTGAAAACTCACCTCCCGAGTTTGAGTCCTTTAAATTTTCAGATGAGTTAGTTGAACCATCAGATTCGGTTGCTTACAGTCATTTCGAACCATTGATGGAATCCTTCAAGTTCGAGACAGATTACTTAGGTGAGAATAAGACTATCCCTAAATCACTCCCTTTCGTTCTTCCTATCGCTTCGACCACGCAAGACTCCGTCGCGTTTCCATTTTTAATGGAGGGTTTACCAAGTTCGACGTACCCATGTTTTCTTGCGAATCTTGAGGGATTTGGCCCCATTTCTCGACAGGTTGATAGATTAGCACAATCGCTTTTAGCACATCGATCATCGCAAATTGTGCCAATTTATTCACTCAATTTACACCCTCAAGATCGTACTAAACTTCTTTCTCTTTTCCGCCATTCTTCTCCTCCACCGAGACCATATTCCACTCTTCTTTCCACACGATCTCGTGTGCTTCTCATTTCTTTCCTCTACACTCCATTCTTTCACCAGCCCTACCATTATCACGATAGAATTTTTGAATAGTTGGTGCTAACCTTTGGCTTGTGTAAGGCCTTGTTTAGTTTGGGGAGGACCTTGTTGTATATATGTATAAAAAAAATTTGTTTTCTTTTTAACAATAAAAATAATTAAAAAATAATTTTTCTTTTAAATAAATAAACAGGGGAGTGCCGACATTCTCAACCCTCTTGGTGTAGCATGACAGTGAGGACACTGTCAAGTTTAAGTTTGGGGGTATGCTCGGTAAGCCTTCTTCCTTCGCATTCATGTGTATATTTTTGCATTTGCATACTTATTTTAAAACCCATAAAAATTGAAAATTTTAAAAATTATAAAAATTAATGTATTCAATTTTGGCCATAATTGACTGGAGTTTGACAAAAAGGTTGACTACCTAGGAACAACTAAATTATAAACCCTTAAAATTTAACGGTAGAAAGTATATGTCTTTGTAGTTTATTTAGAAATAGGCGAATTTTGAGTTCACTTCTTGGGCTAAGTTAAAACAAGGGAAGAGTATTGATGTTTTTATTAAATTATAAGTTTGAAAAATAATTCCTAAGCTTAAGTCTAGATTCTGAAAATATATACCCTACAAATTGCACAAACACGCACCTTGAAACTTGGAATAGTAGAAGAGACCTTGAAATGCTCTTGTATAAAGTCCTTAGTACGAAGAAAATAAAATAAAAATCCAAGTGTGAATAAAGAGATAATAAAAAAACGAACACTGGTTTTTGTGATTACTTAAGGCTGCAAAAATAGAAAAATATTTAGCGAGGGTGCTTCATCACCTAGTGCCTTAGACCAACTGGTTTGGGAGTCACTGCTAAAGCCTTAGGTATTACAAGACTAGTAATTATGCTTTAATGTGCAAACACATCTTGTAATCGGTTGTGGGTACCTCAAGAAGTATTAACTATCGCATGAAGGATGTGTGAGAGAAATTTATCTAAAAATTCACCAATTAAGAAGTGCTTTGGATAACGGACAAGGGTATGATTGCATGATTTGAATTTCTAGGTGTAGGGGTGATATATACACACACGTAGGGATATATGATTGGGATTTAGATATGAGATAGGAATGAAGAATATGACTTGTATCTTTAGTAGAGATGATAAAAATTCCTAAGTTGAGATAGAACCCTTGAATGAAAACTTAAAAGATGCCAAAAGCTGAGTAAGTCTACAGAACATATATAATCTTATGTTAAATGATAGGAAAGCGTGAAGAATACGGGTGGATAATTTCTAAGTCGAGATAATAGAATTCCTTGTTAGAAAACCTAATTGGAAAATAAGAGTTAATAGGCCGAATTGATAGGATTTTGTGGGTAGTATCCGCTGAAAACCCTCAGGAGACAACACTCCTCCTACTAGGGACACCTAGAGGTTTAACGGCTTGTTGCACGAGCTCAGTGCAATCGCGTTTCCCTGCGAAAGAGTGGTTAAGTTTTTGTTGAGAATAAAACGAGGTTTGCTCGAGGGCGAGCAAAAGATAAGTTTGGGGGTATTTGTTCATACCATAATATTGCATTATTATATTCGCCAGTCCTAGTTATTTTACAAATAAACAGGTGCCTTTGACCCATGTCTGCTACATAGTTGCAGGTTACTGGTTCTCGGAATAAAAATAGTGAAAAAGACAAAAGACGATACAAAAGTGAGTCTTCGACCAACAAACAGAGAATCTTTATCTTGCCTACAGTTTGAAGACTAAACGAATATCAATGGACAATTTCACAAAGCACAAAGGCAGAGCAAGGTTCAAGACTTCGACACGAAGCAAGCGGTTAAAGTCCACGACTTTATTCACTATGGAGATCTGGAAGAGAACAAGAAGCCAACCTGAGAAAACAACTGAAGAAAAACTAAGAAAAATGTAACAGAAATCAGCCCAGGAAAAATGAGCCCATAAAGCCCATATACGGCCGCGGAACCGCGGCCAAACATGGGGTTTGGCCGCGGATCCGCGGCCACATGGCCCAGTTGTCGGTGCAAATTCTTAGGCGGCTGCGAGCGTTGACTAGGTCTTTTTCTTAGGGGGTATTTTTGTAATAGCAGATGTGTGAGTCGATTGTAACCCTAGAGTTCCCATCCTCTATAAATAGGAACTCTAAATCTTGTATTAGGTTATGCCTCCTTTAATTAATAAAATTCAGATTTCTTTTGGAGTGCATCGATACCTCTTTTCATTTCATCTATTCAGATCTGACAAGTCTTGTGTAAATGTTTGAAGAGAGCCATCAAGTAAGTAGTTTTATTTAATTGCCTTAGTATAGATCTTTATTTCCTTTCCCTAGATAGATAGATAAAATGTTCTTCAATTCCCTAATGAGCGAGTAGTCTCCTCGCTTGTTAGGGTTAGCTTTGGGGAAGGCTTTTGAGAGATGAAGATCTCTCATCCCTTTCTTGCCCATCACATATAATTAATATGACTCCATGCATACATGCACACACCGCTCCCTACGGCACCCTATCCCACGAGGTTGTGGTGATACCGTAGTATAAAGGCCCGGTTGAGCATGTTTTCCATGGAGGTTAGGGTAAGGATCGATAAAGGAAGGACAAGAACCTAGAGGAAGAAACACCTTCCCGAATGGTTCTAATCCCCTTTATTGATAATTACCATAACACCTCTTAAATCTTTATTTGGGTACAGAAAGCGGTGATATTTATTTACATTTCCAAACCTACCCTAAACCTAACCCTAGCAAGATTTAGATCTAGATAGAATTAGTTTTTAGATTTAATCAATAAGATCCGACACCCATTGGAATTAACTCGTAAGAACAATTAGGAAATTCACAACATCCCTGTGGACCGACCCGTACTCACCGGCTAGCTACCAAGCGACGCCGTTCTTGATTGCGGTTACAAATATTTTTCATAAATCACTAGGCGAAGCTAAAAGGTTCGAGCGAGTGTCAGAAACCCATTTTTCCCCAAGTTTAAAGTGTTCGGAGGAACATGCAAGTGATTCTGTGGACCCTCTAGAAGAATGAAACCCTAACTCGATATGATGACCATGTAACCGCTTTCGAACCTTAGGGTTTGCAGCAGTTTAGCGGTGCCATCAGTGAGGCTTGGGTTTGCCCTTCTACGGTTGGTCCGTAAGTACTGTGGTATGTACCAGATATTATTAGACTGTGCTCAGGTGTTGAGCTTTCGGGAATTTATGGGACTTTGATGACTCGATTTAAAAGTTTGACATCGACCGGATATCATGTGATAAGAGACCAGTAAGCTGAGCAGCTTCGGATAGAGGACCTCACCCAGATGTGTTGTGAGCTGATCGAGAACGGACGCATTTTGAGTATTCCTCCAATGTTATGGACGCGTTCCCAAGGACGTGTTCGGCCAGATATCTTCTACAGAGTGATGAAGATACCGAGTTCGTGACTTCCAGTCCGTGTGAGAGACTTGGGTTTGACTGTGGCCGAGAATAGTTGCAGTGCGCAGATAGCATGACGTGATTTCAAGTGGACGATGATACGGACGAGTGGAACCAGAGGTTCGCGCGAGAAGTTGGCAAACTGTAGTTACTCCCCATCGAGATCAGAGATCTGATACGCATACAGAGGCGTTGGGATGCGTCCAATTTCCGAGGAAATGTTGTGCTGAAAAAGCAGATGTCCAGAAAACGAGAACAAGTTATGTAAGAGTACCAGCCTCCGTACAGTTCGGCATAGGCGAGATCGGAAGAGACCTTGAGCAGGATTCCTTCCAGGACACTGCTGCGATAAGATTTG
Source organism: Agapanthus africanus (assembly GCA_030015575.1). Taxonomy (NCBI): domain Eukaryota; kingdom Viridiplantae; phylum Streptophyta; class Magnoliopsida; order Asparagales; family Amaryllidaceae; genus Agapanthus; species Agapanthus africanus. The sequence continues at coordinate 338,115,561 of CM057346.1, read as the reverse complement.
CACCTAGGATAAGATGTGTGATGTGTATTCAGAGGACCAGAGGCCGACGCCAGTGACATACTGCTTTACGAGTGGTCGTGATAATTGGCCAAGAGATGATTAGAAGAGTGCCAGAGCGGCATCATTCCCGTTAGCACACCTGACAGGGCCGATGAGCCGATGGATTGCGAGATTGGTGAATCCACATAGAAATGAGGACCCAGAGACAGGAGATGCCAGACCATGAGCAGGAGGCAAGCAGATGTTCTTGTTCTGCCGGTTTTAGGCGCACCGATTTATTCTTCGACATTATAGGAGGTGTACCTCAATGTCAATTTTTTTGCGATTTGCGTTTGTGATCTGAGTATCACACTTATATCGCTTGGATTTGAGTTTTGATGATTGAGTTTCCTGATATTGATTTCGTGCAGCATGGCTGCACTTTGCGCATAGTTATCGCACTTGATATATATTTTATACACCGTTATGTTGATTTTCTATTTGTGCATATCCATTGCATTTGATGTCGATTTTGTACCTTCGTAGCATGTGTTTATGATTTCGTAGATTTCATACGGATGATATGATTTTTGCGCTCGGTATAGCTCACATGTGCTTGTAGTGCATTGATACGGATTTGTGCTCATAGTTGCACACGTTTTTGATTGATACACCTGGGTGTACTCGGTGTTGCTTTTTACGCGTTTGAGTTATTGATAGTATTTTGTGCATTTGATGCACCAGATGTTGTTTTCGTGCACAATAGATGCACCAGATGTTGTTGTCGTGCACACCCTTTGCACTGGACAGATGCTTTCATGCACACCCGTTGCACTTAGTTTTGCTTTGTGCGTATTGTGGCACCTGTATTGGATTTGATTTCCGTACGCACAAGACACACGTGATTATTGGATACGCCATTGAGGCTGATTTTTCTTTTGAGCACTTTGTTTTCATGTTGGGCACTATGTTATGTAGTAGCCAAACATAACCGATCTGAGGAAAGTACCTGAGTACTTTGCACGCATTAAAAGATTACCAAGAGGTTTTCAAAAGGAGCTATATAGTCTCTCTATTTCCTACGTGTCCGTGAGCGACATGAACGTTTATAAAGGAAAACCTTTTGGGATATTTTGAAAAACGACGAAACTTATATTTAGCAAAACATATATAGACATATATTATTATTTTACAAATGAGCGTCCGTCACTTAGGCCGTGAGTTACGCATCACACGGCGATTTAGAAAAGATTTTTGCATGAGTTTTATTCAGTTCTTGAAAGTTTTCAAAAGATGCGTACTATACACGTATTATAGTATTTGACTAGTGTATATTGGATTTCAGTATTTGATTTTTAGATCTGTATCTCCACTGTAACTCCAAGGATATGTGTGCAAATCCGATGATTTGCGTGACTCTTTACGGAGTTCGATTTTGAGTTTATACTCGTTTTCAGGCGCACGCGATGCGCGGTGCTATTTCTGTATCTTCCGTGATTTCGGAGCCCCGTTGATTTGAGTTGATTCTTGAAATGTTTTGGTAATTGGGGGGTTAAATTTAAATTCGGGGACCGAATTTATTTAAGGGGGGATGACTATAACATTTCAGAAACTATAAAATACTATTTTTTGAATTTAATATTAAAATAATATATTTCCCGAAAACTGCCCGATTTGCGAAATTGAGGCTTTCGAAAAAGGGTATAAATATATACCAATAATTGTGAAATAAATGAAAATTAAAATGATTAATTCATTTAATAATATATTTAAAGGATTTGGCATTTTTATAATTTATTATATGCAATTTCGATAAAAACCCGATTTGTGCACTGCTAATCGCGATTAGGCCAAATCCGTGTTTCTACAGTTTTAATGGCTAGTGCACCATGTCATGTTATATTTGGTTACATGTTGTTGCATTGTGTTGTTTTATTGGTATTATGTGATTTGGTTTTGAAATTTAAAAGAGAAAAGAAAAAGAAATGAAAAAGGGTTAAAAAGGTGAATGATTGGAGAGAGAGAGTGTGTGTGAGAATAAGAGAGGGGTGGATGCTGCCATAGTAGTTTGACCCCATCATTTTCTTCTACTTCTTCATCTTCCTTACCCTCATCTCCGTCCACTTCTAACCCTATCTCCAAATAATCCCCAAAACCTTGTACTCCCTTCACAAAAATTAATCCCCATCACTTCCTTTACACATTGGACCAAGAAAAGTTGGATCTTGATGACTTTGGACTTCTAGGGTTTGCTCATGTGACACCCATGAGGTATAAATTCTTCCATTTAGCTTAGCTTGATATTTCTTGTATTCTAGATTAGTTTAGAAGGTGTTTGGTTAGGGTATGTGGTGTTTAGAAAATTCAAGAGAAGGGTTTGAGAATTTTAGGGGAATTAGTGATGTATGGTGGCTGTACAAGACCCTAGGGATCAAATTCTAGACCTGGAACTGAGTTTAGAATAGAGAATACAAACTTTAGAATTGATCCATGTCGGTTTTGTGAGTATATAGGGTGTGCAGGGAAATCTGGAGCAACCCGGGGACTTTCTGAGTTTAGCATACAATACCAGAGACCTATTTTGGACCATAGGAGACCACCATGACCAAACGAAGCCCAACAGAGCAAGGGGGCCGAGGAGGCCGGATTTTGGGGGTAGGTGGCCGGTCACTTGCTGGCATGTGGTGTCAGGGTTGGTCCAGTAGCTCATATAAATCATATACAGCACCCTAGATTTATTTGTGCAACTCCTTTTGTCTTGAGTCGAAATCTGGGAACACATTAGTGTGATTTTTGGATATGTTTTCCGTATTTTGAAATGTTTAGTTTTGATATTTGGATTTGTATTTGGTTGTTGAATGTTTGTACATCAACGACTAGGGGTAATTTGTTGGTTTTGCATACGTGGGCTATAGGTTCTAACCTATAGGCGATCTGTATGCCGTTTTGGTTTCCAGAATTGATGTTAATAGCGATTGCGATTGTTTATTATTGTAGGTACCCTCGTGTGGATTCCGAGGCAACGGAGCATGGCGTCATCGACTTCGACAAGCAAGGATCAAGGTGAGTAGATCTATATCTACTAACGAAGTCGGGTGGATGGCGTATAGCTGTTAGTTATATGTATGCCCTAGAGGCCATTACTGTACATTGGATGTATATTGTAGTGGATGCTGGGACATATATAGGTATGACTTTCTTGCTCGACATGATAGTACGCTATCTGGTTACTCTTTATCTTAACATGTATACTTTCTGTCTCTCTGTTACATGTTGATAAAGCCCCTAGGATGTGTACTCGACTTCCAGGACTATGATGTAGATCATACTTGTGGGGCCTGGATAGTCCATGAGTACACCCTTCAATGTTCCTAGTCGTGAGAATATCGAGACGGGGCATCGATATTCCAGAGTAGACTAGCGTATATCCTCTCGACCCATGTGATGGGCGATGGATGATCCCATATCCATTAGTGTTTGACATCAGAGATGGTATGCGGGTGCTCAGTGGAGACTGGGTACACAGAACGGACTCGCCGAGAACTCCCAGATGGTATTATACCTCACGTCAGATGGCAGTTCTCTGGTGACACTGGTAAAGATTAGCATGTTGATCCGAGATCGTCATAGAGTCTTGTGTGTCTCCCACCGTGCTTTGATTTCCACCCTACCACGGCTCCACTGAGTCGTGCAAACAGGTGGTTTTTGGGTACAGTCCCGATTCACATGGAGGCAATGAGCGATAGGAGGGGATTCGTCTCTCCCGGTATTGGGGGTTGATGTTGCGCTATGCTCGACTGGCTATAACAGGAAATCCCTGGCCAGGGTTGCAGTGATATACTGGTAAGAGTTATCAGTAGTTTCATGGTTGTTATGGACCTCACGTCGGCATGACTTATCAGGCTATTGGGGTCTGACGTTTACCACCCCTAGGCGAGATATGCGACATATCAGACGAACAGACCGGACTGTACGGTAAGTGTTACTGGTTGGATTCACACGAGTGTGAGCGGGCTTGCTCGTCGATATTCTGATCTCTCAATACCCCGGTGGCCGTTACGTTTAGCAGACCACTTGCGGCTTGTGGGTGTTTGATATGATCATCATCTGCTGCCGGCGTATTGACGAGTCTTTAGAGTCCTACACAGAGGTTTCCTGGCTCAAGCGAAACGAAATAGGAGCGCATATGAGATATGTACGGGACCGAGAATAATGCGTGTATGTGATACCGTATTCTATTCTCGCGATGAATGTATCGAATGGTTGTATGTGATATAACCTAGTTATCGAATCGAGGATTGATTCGATAAGTCGATACATCGGATATTAGTCGGTCATATGCGATATGACCGAATCGTTAAACCAAGTGTTGATTTAATGATTTAATGTATAATTATATATTTGATATATTACTTTGCATTAACTAATATTTGTTCACTTTAGATGGATTTTCTCACTTTAAGTGCACATTGTATATATATGATATAGTTTTGTGCACTAGTTTGTATCGTGTTTGATGATACATGCAAACTTGGGTATGTGTATGCTTTAAACCTTGTCTAAGATAATGGTTAGGGTTTTTTAATCTTTACTTATTTATTTATTCTTTTATTCATTTATTTTGGCAAGAATAAAATGGTGGCTAACTTTGTTTCTTTCTTGAAACTTCATGAAGCTTTGAAGCTTTGACCATTTTGTTTCTTAGCCTTAACCTAACCATTAAACCTAACCCTAGTTTATTCTCTACACTTAACCATGGTTGCTATATGATAAGAATCACTTTATTTTCTATTTTCAATATTCTTATCATATTCCTTTTCTTCTTCTTCTTCTTCTTCTTCTTCAAGAAGAAAGAAGCTTGCTAGCTTCAATGGTGACTTGAGTAAAAGAGTGAGAAATCCAATTCTAAAGTGAACCCATTTCCTATTTCTTCATCCTCTACCACTTGCCAAGTAGTATAGGGTGTTTTCTTCACAAGTTTCATGACTTGGTGAAGTTGGAGCTTGATCTTGTATTGCCTCGACGTAGATCATCTTCGGCATCGAAGTCGACGACCTAGCCCGATCATTTCTCCGACGAAGCCATAGCCAGAGTCCGGGATCCGATGATTGCAGCGGAGGGTCGTCAACACGGAGCTATGGAGGTGGAGGACCGGATCTACAAAGGTTGTATTTTCGTTCACTTTAGTGTAAAGTTGATTACTTGCTTTGCATCGCCTATACCTCTAGTTACGATCTTGCTTAGGGTCACTTGGCACATAGAAATTTTTTGAATTGGCCATTTTTGGTCACTTGTGGAACCTCATGGGTATGCCTAGGAACCTTACAATAGCACCCCCGCACACTTTGATGGAAACTGATTTATATATAGATTATGGTTAATGAAACCTTTAATAGAAAAATATAGATAGAGTAAAAGGGTAGTTAGAGAAACATATTAGAAACTAAGTATAGTTAGAAGTGATATGATATGACTAGTATGTGATGACGAGACTTAAGGATGAGATTTGATGATATTGCCGTTTAGGGTACTATAGGACTAGATAATCGACGTAGATGTGTCATCCGAACCATACCTATTTTCAAACTGAAGAATCATATGTATCATTTAAAAAGATACCTTGAAGGACGTTACATATTTTCAAATGATATCTTTTCCTTAAAAACACTGTAGCCCCTACTTTCAAAACCACTATTCGCATCTTTCAAAAACTGTTTGTATGGTTTGGGTATGTATGTTAGAGTAGATACTTATGTTTATAGTAAAGGTAGAATGTATTTGTAAAATTGACTTGATGAGGGATATAAATGCGATGAAAAGAATATAGACGTGATATGGTGATTTGGTGATATGTTGGTATACAGATGCAAGTCGATTGAGATGATTGATACCCTGACGGTCCCCTGATATGAGATTGTTGCGGATGTGACCTGGGACATAGGTATATAAAGATATTTATATATGTTGTGAATCGTGAGTGTTAGCCGTACGTGACGTTGGGTCCGTACCCTCCTCGTCTTAAAGGTTGATAGGATCCCTATTGGTTTTATGCCGCCGTTCGATGATTTTCCGTACGTGATGAGTTTGACTTGATGTTTGATCCATACCCTTGACTAGAGGTTGTCGTACGATGGATTTTACTGTACACGATGTTGTTAGGCTGAATGCCGATTGATAGATTCACCGACTCGATCATGTTAGATAAGTATACCTTATAGCTTTTAGCTGACGATTTAGCTTATGATGCATTTATATTATTTGCAGTGCATTACTTATACCTGTGCTAGTACACTTACAACATTATCAATGATGCGTATGATACACGTACACGGATTTTCCGACTCACACACTTCATCATCAATAATTGCCATGTCACTACACAGTAGGATTGCTGCATCATGATATGACTCTTCGCATAACATGCTTGCGTATATACCACCTGTACACCCATATTGGCGCACATACATATTGTACACTCATGCATGCGTATATACCACTTCTACACCCATATTGGTGCACATATACATTGATATATCCATATTTGCGCATATACGCATTGGTATATCCATATTGGTGCACACATACATTGGTACATCAATACTTGCGCATATACACATTGCATACCCATATTGACGCATATACACATTGGTACCACTATACTTGCGCATATACATATTGTACCTACATAGATAACTGGTTTTATTGGGAAATTGGGAACCACATGTTATATTTTAAAAACTGGAATCATTTAAAAGAGCGGTTGTCCCTTAATATGTCATATTATTGTTCCATGTTGCATGATATACGGATATGCTTACATTTCTATTATATGTCGCATACATCAAGCTCTATGATTTTACGCATTGAGATATGCTGTTTACGTGAGATTTCTAGATTTGAGAACCGTGGACATTTTAAAAGGGATTATGTGTTGTTTTAAAAACCCGGTTTCTCTTGATATGATATTTCAGTGCGTCCACCATGCGTTTTCTCGGTTCTGAGATGAGTGACATGTGAAACCCGATTCGAGGAGCTGGATGAGGCCGATTGCGGGTATATGGTGGACCCGGTATGGCACCCCGGGGTGAGAACAGATTGCTGTGCTGTAGACGGTGAGCCTGGCAGTGGGACTACTAACTACCGGTGATAGTATTTGGGCTCGGCGGATATCCGGAGGATACCGACCGGAGTCGAGGGATGATATGTGTTAGTTATATGTATGCCCTAGAGGCCATTACTGTACATAGGATGTATATTGTAGTGGATGCTTGGACATATATAGGGAGGACTTTCTTGCTCGACATGATAGTATGCTATCTGGTTGCTCCTTACCTTAACGTGTACACTGATAGTCCCTCTGTTACATGTTGGTAAAGCCCTTAGGATGTGTACTTGACCACCTGGACTATGATGCGGATCATACTAGTGGGGACATGGTAGTCCATAAGTACATCCTTCAAGGTCCCTAGTCGTGGGTGTATCGAGACGGGGCATCGATATACCAGAGTAGACTAGCGTATACCTTCTCTACCCATACAGATGGGCGATGGATGATCCCATATCCATTGTTGTTTGACATCAGAGATGATATACGGGTGCTCAGTAGAGACTGGGTACACTGGACGGACTCGCCGAGAACTCCCAGATGGTATTATACCATACGTCAGATGGCAGTTCTCTGGTGACACTGGTACAGAGTAGTCTGTTGACCCGAGATCGTCATAGAGTCTTGTGTGGTTCCCACTGTGCTTTGATTTCCATCTTACCACATCCAAGAGGGCGTGCAAAACGGTGGTTTTTGGATACAGTCCCGAATCACATGGAGGCAATGAGCGATAGGAGGGGATTCGTCTCTCCCGGTATAGGGAGTTGATGTTGCGCTGTGTTCGATTGGCTATAACCGAAAATCCCTGGCCAGGGTTGCTGAGAATTACTGCTAAGTGTTACCTGTAGTTTCTCGAATTGTTATAGACCTCATATCGACACGACTTATCGAGCTATTGGGGTCTGACGTCTACCACCCCTAGGCGAGATATGCGACATATCAGACGATCAGACCGGACTGTACGGTAAGTGTTACTGGTTGGATTCACAGGAGTGTGAGCGGGCTTGCTCGTCGATCTTCTGATCGCTCAATACCCGGGTGGCCGTTACGTTTAGCAGACCGCTTGCGGCTTGTGGGTGTTTGATATGATCATCATCTGCTGCCGGCGTATTGACGAGTCTTTAGAGTCCTACACAGTGGTTTCCTGGCTCAAGCGAAACGAAATAGGAGCGCGTATGAGATATGTGCGGGACCGAGAATAATGCGTGTATGTGATACCGTATTTCATTCTCGCGATGAATGTGTCGAATGGTTGTATGTGATATAACCTAGTTATCGAATCAAGGATTGATTCGATAAGCCGATACATTGTATATTAGTCGGTTATATGCGATATGACCGGATCGTTAAATCAAGTGTTGATTTAATGATTTAATGCATAATTATATATTTGATATATTACTTTGCATTAACTAGTATTGGTTCATTTTAAATGGATTTTCTCACTTTTTGTGCACATTGTATATGTGATATACATTTGTACACAAGTTTGTATCATGTTTGATGATGCATGCTAACTTGGGTTTGTGTAAAGACTAAACCATGGTTATATGAATGGTTAGGGTTTTGTTTTCTTTTTCATTTATCTTATTTAGTTATTCATTTTGAAAATGATAAGCATAAAGAGAAAGAATGGTGGCTTCTTTTGTAGTTTAGTTGAAGCTTCATGAATCTTTGACCTAGTCCACCATTCTTGTCTCTTGCTTAACCCTAACCATCATATCTAACCATGGTCTATTCTCTACACTAAACTAAGGTTAGTATTATGATAAGTATTGATTTTCCTTTTCATTTTAATAACTTATCATAATATTATCTTCTTCTTCTTCATCTTCTTCTTGAAGAAAAAGCTTGCCTCATCAATGGCAACTTGATGAAAAGAGTAAGAAATCCAATTCTAAAGTTAACCCACCTCCTATTTCTTCATCCTCTACCTCTTGCCAAGTAGTATAGGGTGTTTCCTTCACAAGTTTTCTTGACTTGGTGAAGTTGGAGCTTGATCTAGTGATGTCTCGACGTAGATCATCTTCGGCATCGTCGTCGATGACCTAGCCCGCTTTTTCTCCGATGAAGCCGACGCTAGAGCCCAAGATCCGATTTGTACAGCGAGGAGACTTCATCGCGGAGCTATGGAGGTGGAGGACCGGATCTACAAAGGTTGTATTTCCGTTCTCTTAGTAAAGTAGTTTACTAGTTGAATCTTTCGCCTAAATTTCTAGTTAACGATCCGTATTAGGGTTTCTCGACACCCGTAATTTTTGAAATTGGCATGGTTGATGCCTTGTGAGACCTCATTAGTGTGCCTTTGAACCCTACAGTGGTATCAGAGCCTAGCTAGAGCCTTAGGCGAAATCTAGACGATGTTTGAAACCTGATCGAACCCGAAACCCTAAGTTTTACATGCTGTCTGGACTTTTTCTAAAAACTGGGTTTTTCCCAGATTAAAAATTGCTAAAAAATTCAGCAGGGTCCTATTAGAATTACTGTGAAATTCGGTGGGCCAATTCGTCAAGTGTGCGGCGGAACCGCGGCAGAAGCATGGCTTCTGCGGCGGTTCCGCGGCAGTATTATTAAATTGTCCAATACTTTTTGCACAGTAATTCATGTTTTCAGGTGCTGGATTTTCTGGGAATTTTTAATATTTATTCAAGAGTTGAATATTCTGAGTTGTTTTGGGGATTCGTTCAATCGATCGGATTATCGGACTTTGTCTATATGTTTTCCGGATAAATTTTAGAATATATTAAAAAGTTCGACCGGATATAAATACCCAACTTTTCCGCTGTCGGGAAATTTCCAAGTGTTGGATTTTTCTGTGGTTTAAGGACGTTCTGAGTAGTGCAAGTAACGCGATGGTCCCTTGATTGGAAGAATTAAATAAAGTTAACCGCAATCGAGACGGTGTCGCTATGCAGCTAGCCGGTTGAGCACGGGTCGATCCACAGGGAGAGGGTTGTATGTCCTTTCTTGTCTTAGACGAGTCAATAAAGAATCTGTATGAGTTTGTTCAGTCTAACCTATGTGTATTATTTACAAGTATAAAGTTGTTAAGAAAGGATACGATAATGTAAGCTAATGAAATCCGTACTCAAAACCTTTGAGCCGAGTCTTGACCAATTGAAGCTAGAGCAATCGGCAACAACGTGGATTAGGGGATTTAAGCGCGGTATTCATGGAATCCGGCTTATTTACCCTTGTCCGTCCATTCTTGTCTCTTGCTTTCGCCTCCGGCTAAACCGAACGCAACCGGTCGCGGTTAGGAATCACCGTTACCTTGTTAGGGCAGGGTGCCTAACGGAGCGCTTGCGTATGGTTTGGGCGGAGTTCAATGGAAAATAACGGGAAAAGGAAATGAGAAAAGAAATGTTAACTTACAATATCATATGGATTCTTAACAACAACAATAAATACAACATTCACAAAAAGAACCAAAAAGAGCAAAAGAAAAGAACAAAGAAAAGAAAAGATTACAAGTAATTAAGTGCATGAATTGAATTGCAAGAAAGTAAAGCAAGGTAATAAAAAGCAAGTAATAAATAAGCAATAAAAAGAATTAGAAACTAGAACTCAAGACAAGCATGTGATCAATAGCCAACCCTTAAACTTGCAAGCTCAATCAAGAGGTTGCAAGATCAAGAGAAGGGTAGAGAACGCATGTGAAATGAAGCGCTAATTCTATAAGAAAATACGACCTTTGAGATCAATAACTAACCCTTAACCATTCAAGCTCAATGAAGAGGTTGAATGATCAAGAGAAAGCAAGAATCTCAAGGGAAAGTTAAACAAAAGAGAATGATACAAAAGCCCTCATCTTCATTGATCTTCCACTCAAAAAGCTCTCACTACAATTTTCATGGAGACAAGATGAAGAAGAAGAAGAAAAAGACTAAATCCTAACAAAAAGAAGAACAAAGAATGAACACCAAAGCTTGGCAAGTTCTGGGGTATTTATAGGAGGTGAACTGAAAACCTAGGGCAACAATCTGCCATAAAATGAAGTACCCAAACTACCCCCAAAACACGACAGAGAGAGGACATTACTTGGCCGCGGATCCGCGGCCTAAGACTGCTTAGGCCGCGGTTCCGCGGCCGTATGGGGGAGTTGGGTTGTGGGCTTTTGTGGGTTTCCCTGGTTCTCTGTCCTATGTTATTGTACATATACCAAATTGCAGTATGCTTCCACAGTTGCATCAGATTTGCAATGGTCCAAAGTGGCAACAAAAATAATACTTTTGACCTTTTCTCCCTCGAGCTCCGTGCACCCATTGATTCTTGTGTTGCCCCTCTCGTGCTCTGTGCTTGTCCGAGACACGAATGACCGCTGTAATATGTCTTGTCTCTGGAACCGGTATGCAGCACTGGACGGATATGGATGACCGGAATCCGGCTTTTATCTGTTGTCAACAGATGTTCTGTATTTGGTGTAACTGTGGAGATTTTGTCTTGATATGCAATATTTGTACTGGAAACCTGTAATCTGTAAATATGTAACAAACACGAATTAAAAGCACCTACCTATAAACGCACGAGCATAAGAATGGGCGGTATAAAATGCAATATTCTGGTATGAACATCCCTCTAGAAGACAACAAACCTTAACTCGATTATGTGACCGTCTTGAACTGCCTTTTGAACCTTCGGGTTTGGGGCAGTACGGCGTGCCACATGTGAGGCGTTGGCTTGACCCTTCTACGGCTGGACCGTTGGTACTGAGACACGAAGTGAATGTTTTTAGACTTGTTTCATGTGTTGATCTGTATCGGGAAAACTTGGGTGTTTGAATGTTCGATCGGAAAGTTTAACATTTTCTAATTACCTGGAATGGGATACAATAATTGGAATTCACAATAAGTTATGAGATAACTGAATGAATATTATAAACATAGCAGTTTAGTCTCACTTGATCGGTTGCCACGGAATTTTGATGTGATCAAAAGTCCGTCGCAATCACGTAGCGTACGCGGATACTCACCGGGTAAACTTAATAGACAGCCTCGCTCCATAGCCCCGACCAAGTGACTGTAGGAGAACCCCGTCGCCAAAAGCATCCGTTCGGGTGCTCGCGGCAGCGGTGTTCCGCCTTGGTGCACTTCGTCGACGGTATCGGGGGTGCAGCCGCCTACTAAAGTTTGCGACGAGCATTCGATCAGGATGTCGGGAATCTTGCTGAATTGCCCGACTTGATATTGAAAAGAGTTTTCGATAATGAGACTAAAATGCGGGGTTTATAATTGTTAGGCATGTGATGTCTAAGGTATTCATTTGATTAGGCATGCGATGTCTATGCAGGTTGCGGATTCCAACTGTTGTAGTTTTACACTTTCTTTTCTGTGACCGTAAGTGTAATATGTGATATCGCCGGTTTCGTTTCTATATGTCAACGACAATTGGGATGCGCATATTTACTTACGTTGATGACATGTGATGTTATGTGTTGCTGGATATGTTATATTGGATCGTCGTGTTTGAATAGCCGGGGTTTTTTATGTGAGATGAGTGTTTTTCATTTTCATTCATGTAAAAACTTGTATGTAATATTCTTTTATTGGGGCACTTCCAGGTTGCGGATGATGTCACCTTTTGTATATTATTTACTTTTCCGCACTAGGATAGACCCAACGAGGGGAGCACAAGTAACCGGGTTCTTGAGTCCAATGGGAGACCAACTCGAGGAGTCGAGTCCGGGTCTCCTAACTCCAGAATTGGTAGGGTTGCTTGCCGCTCTCGTAGGGGTCTAGGGGTGTGGGTTTGGCTATTCATCACGACCGTGGAATCCGTGTTTTATACTGGCTCGTATTGAAAACACGGACGTCCTAGTATATCCAATATTTCATATGTTTCTTCTGCTGCGATATCTGTGATGTGATCATGTGATATGTTCTGTGATGGATACTATATATAGTATATATGATATATTATGTAGATGTTACTTATGTTTTACACCCGCGCTAGCCCTGCCCTGCTCTGCCGTTAGTTACCTAACCTAACGGTGCATGAGGGGACATCGAGGCGAATGCGGATGGCATAAGTGTACGTCGTATTTCTCTGTGATGTTTAGGTATATAAATGATGGGACTTCATTAATGTGATTAATGAAAATAAAAGAAACCTAAGATGTTGTAAAATCGAATTTCAAAAATAAAACAGGTAGCTACAGTTCTTGCTTTGCACAGAGGTATATGTGATATATCCTGCACCTTATTCGATGAGGAAAGGACGGAGATCCCTTCACCGGGAGTGACTCCTTTAGCAATAACTGGCAGATGCTACAACTCTCGGTTTGTCTTTTGATAGCTTTTAAGAGTTTTGCTTTGCACAGTGATATATATGATATATCCCGCACCTCATTCGAAGAGGAAAGGACCGACGATCCCTTCACCGGGAGTGACTCCTTTAGCAAAACTAGAAAAGCCTCAAAAGCACTCCATTTTAAAATCATTTGATTCTACAACGATATCAAGTTCATTACGCAATAGGTTTTCAGAAAAACCTGTCGTGGCCCTCCGTCATTTCAGATAAGTCCTACTTAGTATTCGTGCTACGTTTGTTGACCTCCGTCAAGGCGTAGTGTGCGGTAGCTAACTAGTATTTATCTGCTTATGCATATGATGCAGATTGGATTAGGGTAGTCGTGCGGCCTTATTGACCTCCGTCAAGGGTCGTGCGGGTGGGTTTAATTCGATCAAGAAATGACGGGTTGAACTTGACTAGTAGCCTATGGTTTGTTGACCTCCGTCAAGGTCATAGGACGCTAGGGGCAAAATATTATCGGGAATTTCAAGTGTTGAAATTTGCAATGAGATTGCATACCTTCTATGAGATAGTTGGATCCCGATACCCGCTGCGAGTAAGAGTTACTCCTAGGAGAGTTTTACACATTACAATTAGCCGATCAAGTAGGTGTCTAGAAAGGTGTCAACGAGGTTACGCCTCTGGGAAAACGAGGTTTACATTAATTAGGTTCGTGCGAAAGCACGGGGGACCTCCCTCAATGTACCGACACTGGCCTGGCTGAAAGATTGGCAAACTTGTAGTGTGTAATTAATCCCGGCTAGTCTTTCCTTTTAGGGTTTGAAGGAAGATTTGATAAAAAGCAGTGGGAGCCATCCTGGTTAGATAAAATAAAAACTAATCTATTCTTGCAAGAGCGCACGCTGAGTGTTTTCTTCTCTCTCTCTCCAAGTAGCGACCATATCATGCCTTAATCAAGATAATAATACGGATATTTGACCGAACCCGCTTGTTATACTGAGCTGGGGAACGTTGGTCCCGCTCCACCTTATAATTGTTATAAGACAGAGCAGGAAATTTGGGATTACCAGAATTCCCGTGCCGCCCAAACGAAGAGAGTGCATGCTGATGCATCATCTTCGGGTGTGTTCATTACAGAGAACTGTTTCTCAGTATCCTTTACGTCCTGCGTATGTGATACCAGATCAGGATCCCCGACATGTAATCTGTTACATAGGGCTACAGAAAGGTAGAGAACTGAGAACGGGTGATAAGTTTCATGAGGCAGAAAACGGGGCAAGTGTTGCAGCCAAGTCTGTTGGTCACTGTCACCCTGTATTACCAATACATTGATTCTGAACGAATGTTATTAGATACCGAACCTGATATACAAAATCATATCAATCTCTTTATTAGTAAAGAAAGGATATAATTTTGTATTGTTGGATAATGTTTTGAACATTTCCTATATCAAAAGTTGATCGGTTCAGGCACGTTATCTAAAAGCATTGATGTTCTAAATCAAACTGCAGTTCTTAGTATACAGAACACACACAAGAGAAAGTGTTCAGAAATAAACGAATCCTTCTTGAGGCATTGTAGACTAGGTCATATCAATACGACCCGACAAGCTGAAGTTACATGTACATACATATTTAAATCAGTTTGAATTTACATCTTGTAAAACTTGCCAGTCATGTCACAAAGATATAATGACCCCAGCTCCGTTTACTGGAAACAGAGAAAGAGTTAGTGAACTCTAGGGATGATACATGTTGATGTATGTAAGGTCCCCTGTCTACACATGCCAAGACCGGTTCTTTGTACTTTATTACATTCTCTGATGATCTCTTTAGATTCAGACATATGTTCCTGTTGAAACACAAGTCCAAACCTTTTGAGATATTCACAGAATATAAGTTAGAAGTAGAGAATCAATACGGGTATAAGTATTATGTCCTTTGATGAGATCAAGGAGGAGAATACTTGAGCACGGAATTCCTGGACTATTCTAAAGGTGAATGAGATTCTCTCTCAGCATTACTCCTCCGTATACACCATAGCACGATGGTATATCGGGGCAGAGCAAAAGCACCCTATGTGATATGGTGTGCTCTATGATGAGTACTACTGAGTTCCTATTTCCTTTTGGGAGTTATGCACTTGAGAAGTTGCATACCTATTGAATAGGGTTCAAATCAAATCAGTTGCCTATCGCTTCATATGTGATATGGAAAGGGAAGAGCCCATATCTTAAGTTGGTTAAGATTTGGGGTTGTCCGGGCTATGTCTAAAAGCATAATCCGGACAAGCTCGAGGCAAGGTCTGTAATGTAGAACTGGAAAGGTTCCAGCTATACAAACTACAGCAGATGATTTGAAAGAACCAAAGGATTCAATAGTTACCAACGAACCTCAGCCTCTCCGCCGATCTAGTAAGGTTCCTCACCCGCCTAAGAGATACTTCGGTTTCTCTATGACAGTGGGAGCAAGGTTTGCATCATGTGATGATGACCCAACTAGTTTCGAGCTGGCCATCAGGAGTGAGACTCTGTAAGAGTGGCTGGATGTTTAGCGATCTGAGATGGAATCCTTATACACCAACAAAGTATGGACTTTGGTTGCTATATCTGAAGGGTTAAATCCCCATCAGGAGCAAGTATATCTTGAGAAGATTACTTGGTGTACATGGAAAAGTTAAGACTTTCAAAGCTAGACTTGTTAAAGGTTTGCATCATTGACCAGATATGGATCATAATGAAACCTTTTCTAAGGATCTATGCTTAAGTCCATCCAGATCCTACTTGCCACGGCTACGTACCATGACTACGATATCTGGCGGTTGGGTTCCATGACTGCTTTTCTAAATGATGTTTTAGAAGAGAACGTCTATAAGTACACAGCCAAAGGGCTTCGTAGACAGTGGGAGCAGCGGAAACGTGTGCAAGATGCTTTATAGGATAAAGCAGACATCGCGGAGTTGGAACATCTGTTTTGATGTGTTAGTCAAACAGTTTGACATCATCAAAATGGTAGATGAACCTTGTATATACAAAAAGGTAGTAGGGATTATGGTGATGATCCTCGTAGAGTACGAGGATGACATACTCTTGATAGAGAAGGAGTTTCCTATACTACGCTCGATCAATCTCCGCTTATCACAATAATTCTCCATATAGGATCAAAGTGATACCTACTAAATCCTGGGTTGTGGATCTATGAGATAGATCTAAATGGATGTTAGGAGCCTCACTAGTTGTAGTGAGACGGTATCAATTGATCCTGGGAGGAATCACTGGAAGTGTTCCAGGGTGATAAAGACGACTGAGTGTCAGTCACAGGCATTGTCTTTACCCTCAGTAAAGGGACGGTATGTTGGAAGAGTTCCAAGCTAGATACCGTGACATACTAGACGATAAAGGCAGGATACATCGCTACTAAAGATGCTACCAAAGAGGCTGTTTAGGTGTATATTGGTTCATGAGATGAACTAGGTTCCTACCATTGTGAGACAATGGAGTTGTGGCTTATGCCAAGGAACGCCGGTCCCATCAGTGATCCAGACATATTCTAAGGCAGTGTCACCTGATCATGGAGATGGTTGATCTCCAAGGAGATCGAGGTTAGGAGAGTAGACTCAGAGGACAACACAGCGGATCCACTCACAAAGGCCTGTTTCCAGAGAGAGATTTTTATGGGATGGTTGAGTATGAGATACTACAACCACTGCTATCAGATGGCCCTAGTGCAAGTGGGAGATTGTTAGTTATATGTATGCCCTAGAGGCCATTACTGTACATAGGATGTATATTGTAGTGGATGCTTGGACATATATAGGGAGGAATTTCTTGCTCGACATGATAGTATGCTATCTGGTTGCTCCTTACCTTAACGTGTACACTGATAGTCTCTCTGTTACATGTTGGTAAAGCCCTTAGGATGTGTACTTGACCACCTGGACTATGATGCGGATCATACTAGTGGGGACATGGTAGTCCATAAGTACATCCTTCAAGGTCCCTAGTCGTGGGTGTATCGAGACGGGGCATCGATATACCAGAGTAGACTAGCGTATACCTTCTCGACCCATACAGATGGGCGATGGATGATCCTATATCCATTGTTGTTTGACATCAGAGATGATATACGGGTGCTCAGTAGAGACTGGGTACACTGGACGGACTCGCCGAGAACTCCCAGATGGTATTATACCTTACATCAGATGGCAGTTCTCTGGTGACACTGGTACAGAGTAGTCTGTTGACCCGAGATCGTCATAGAGTCTTGTGTGGTTCCCACTGTGCTTTGATTTCCATCTTACCACGTCCAAGAGGGCGTGCAAAACGGTGGTTTTTGGATACAGTCCCGAATCACATGGAGGCAATGAGCGATAGGAGGGGATTCGTCTCTCCCGGTATAGGGAGTTGATGTTGCGCTGTGTTCGATTGGCTATAACCGAAAATCCCTAGCCAGGGTTGCTGAGAATTACTGCTAAGTGTTACCTGTAGTTTCTCGAATTGTTATAGACCTCATATCGACACGACTTATCGAGCTATTGGGGTCTGACGTCTACCACCCCTAGGCGAGATATACGACATATCAGACGATCAGACCGGACTGTACGGTAAGTGTTACTGGTTGGATTCACAGGAGTGTGAGCGGGCTTGCTCGTCGATCTTCTGATCGCTCAATACCCGGGTGGCCGTTACGTTTAGCAGACCGCTTGCGGCTTGTGGGTGTTTGATATGATCATCATCTGCTGCCGGCGTATTGACGAGTCTTTAGAGTCCTACACAGTGGTTTCCTGGCTCAAGCGAAACGAAATAGGAGCGCGTATGAGATATGTGCGGGACCGAGAATAATGCGTGTATGTGATACCGTATTTCATTCTCGCGATGAATGTGTCGAATGGTTGTATGTGATATAACCTAGTTATCGAATCAAGGATTGATTCGATAAGCCGATACATTGTATATTAGTCGGTTATATGCGATATGACCGGATCGTTAAATCAAGTGTTGATTTAATGATTTAATGCATAATTATATATTTGATATATTACTTTCCATTAACTAGTATTGGTTCATTTTAAATGGATTTTCTCACTTTTTGTGCACTTTGTATATGTGATATACATTTGTACACAAGTTTGTATCATGTTTGATGATGCATGCTAACTTGGGTTTGTGTAAAGACTAAACCATGGTTATATGAATGGTTAGGGTTTTGTTTTATTTTTCATTTATCTTATTTAGTTATTCATTTTGAAAATGATAAGCATAAAGAGAAAGAATGGTGGCTTCTTTTGTAGTTTAGTTGAAGCTTCATGAATCTTTGACCTAGTCCACCATTCTTGTCTCTTACTTAACCCTAACCGTCATATCTAACCATGGTCTATTCTCTACACTAAACTAAGGTTAGTATTATGATAAGTATTGATTTTCCTTTTCATTTTAATAACTTATCATAATATTATCTTCTTCTTGAAGAAAAAGCTTGCCTCATCAATGGCAACTTGATCAAAAGAGTGAGAAATCCAATTCTAAAGTGAACCCACCTCCTATTTCTTCATCCTCTACCTCTTGCCAAGTAGTATAGGGTGTTTCCTTCACTAGTTTTCTTGACTTGGTGAAGTTGGAGCTTGATCTAGTGATGTCTCGACGTAGATCATCTTCGGCATCGTCGTCGATGACCTAGCCCGCTTTTTCTCCGATGAAGCCGACGCTAGAGCCCAAGATCCGATTTGTACAGCGAGGAGACTTCATCGCGGAGCTATGGAGGTTGAGGACCGGATCTATAAAGGTTGTATTTCCGTTCTCTTAGTAAAGTAGTTTACTAGTTGCATCTTTCGCCTAAATTTCTAGTTAACGATCCGTATTAGGGTTTCTCGGCACCCGTAATTTTTGAAATTGGCATGGTTGATGCCTTTTGAGACCTCATTAGTGTGCCTAGGAACCCTACAATATGGACCGATCCAGACTGACGGAGCCCGAGATATGAGAATTTACGTGTCGATGCAGGACACGGGTTTCATGATGTTTTTGAGTGTCGATGTTGGACACCCAGGTTCCATGATTTTGATGTGTCGTGAGGGACACCTGTCGATTTATATCCTCATACTTACATGCATACATACATTGATTATATGCTTGGACGAGATCCACATGCATACATACATTGATTATATGGTTGGACAGGATCTATATGCATCCATACATTGATTTATGGTTGGACGAGATCCACATGCATACAAACATTGATTATATTATTGGATTATATCCGCATACATATAGGTATTGATTACATTGTTGGCACATATCCAGATACGGTCACCCTAGATATCATAGTATTACCTTTATGATATAGTTGACCTAGGAGTCGTTGTTTATTCGATTTCTACTTGTAGATGTTTTTCTACTCACGAGTTGGCAAGTCATCCCCGTTGTGCCATAGTTCTTGCAGGTTGACCGCATGGATCCGTAGCGGCATCGCTGGCATATAGCTTCATTTGGGTGTTTTGCATTGGTAGGTGGGTCATTTGTATCGTACCCACTATTGTATTTATATTTCATATTGTATCTAGTCAACTCCATCAATCAAAATTAGTAAATTATATAAGTAATGAGACTTAGTGAGATTGTGGTTGTGAGACTTAGAGCGAGGGGTTTTCCGCTACTTGTAGTTTTGATGTCTTGCTTATTTCTTTATCTTTGTGGTGAACTTCGCCATTGGGCGTCATATACTTACATATACTGTCTTACGTGATTGTGATCCACCGTTTGGCGAAGAGCTAGCTCCCGCTTGGGGATGCCATTATTCTTGTTATGTATTTATGGTTTTGGATCAAAATATACAAAGGAGGTGCTGCCCAAATTTTTAAAAGACGAAACACGTTTTCAAACTAGTAAATTTCACTTGCATTATTCATGTCCCTTTTCCAAGCATTTAGGAAAACATGATTTCATTATACCTTTATTTCGAAACTTCACATCTTTTATTTTCTTAAAAAGGTTTAGATTTTTGGGTTTCAGCTTACTTGAATTCCGTTACGCCTTTAGACGTTGCGTGATTCAAGTACTGGTCACGAGCTAATATTTCGGGTCATGACAGTAGGTGATTAGTTGAAAATATTGCATATTTTAGCCGGCAATTTCCTCTTCATTTGCATTCATTTAGAAGTGTACGGTATTCATATTTCACATATTAGCAAATCTGTCGCAAAATATCAGATTGCATGTGTTAGACCTTAACACCGGAATTTCTAGGGAAATTGACCGCATTTCATGGTATCGCATCATTCCTATATTGCGCAACACTTGTTCTGAGATCTATGCAGGAAAATCCAGAAGAAAGGCCAAAATTTATACGGTACCGATCAAATATTACGCCAACTCAATGATTTCAGTTCTGGTACCAATCCAAAAGGCAAAGTAAAATTCAGCATATCAAATTAAGCACCAAATAGCAACCCAAGACCACTGCAAAGAGACCAAGCCCCAAGGAGCCTACTTGGCCGCGGAACCGCGGCCCTAAGCCGCCTTGTGCCACGGTTCCGCGGCGGCCTTGACAGATCATCACTCCAATTTTGCTGCAGAACTCCTAGCTCAGCTCCTACACTTCATAAAGACACTCCAATTTCCAAAAGAATCCAGAGACTTCTGCCAGATCAGCAAACCCTTGTTCCTACACTAAACTAAGCATTGTATTCTAGAAACTTCTTCTTAAACCCTAGCTTAAACCCTAAGCAAAGCCTAACAAACTCTTTCTAGAAGTCTTTCAACAAACTTTTGGAGGGAACTCAAAGACTTAGGGTTTGGGAGATCTATAAATAAGACCCTAGGCTCACTTGTAAAAAAGGATCTAATCATCATTAGTTCAATTTTAGTAGCCAATCTAAATCCATTCACTCTCTTTTCTTCATCTTCTTCCACAAGTCTAGTGAGAGGACTTGTGTGAAACCCTAACCCTAATTCCAATCAAAAGCCAAGATCCCGAGTACCCATCAAGCAAGAAGCCTTGCAACCTTTTATGAGCCGAGCCGATCTTCAACAGAGCAAGTGGTCCAAGCCGATCCGCGACTCACGGAGCCGAGCGACGCCAATTCGACAATTTAGTTCTTCCACTTGTAGTTCTTGAGCGACTGTAATCAAATTGTTGATATAAATAAAAGGTGATATTCTTTTATCTTGTTTTCTTTAAATTCTTGCATCATGATATCTTTTCAATTCTTGAATGCTTTCTGTGTGATGATGTTTGAGTAATACTCCGCTCGTCGAGGAGTCGAGACGATCAATAGAATGATGATGTAATATATCTTAAATCGATTCTTGAATTCTACGAGTTTTATAAACCCTAGCAAGTTCAAGAATCGACGACCCAATTCGTTGCGATGCTTTCTTGATTGATATCGCTCGAGATTGGGGAGTTACGATCGTTTCTTGAAATTGTTAGAGGCTAGAATATGAATGATATCGATGAAAGAACAAGGGTTAAATGATGAAACCCTAGTTTCATCAAGAAATCCCTAACTCTCATCGATCATCATCGATCTAGTATCAATCCTTCGAAGGACAAGAACACAAAATCTTGAGATTACATCACGTCTATAGATCCGATCGATTCCTACGGGCCTCATTTAGATTCTTGACATTTTGGTTGGAAATATCATCGAAACACCGATTCTTGATTTGTTTATCAGTTTCTTGATTCTTGATTAAATATCGTGACACCTGAATCAATCGATAAATTCTTGAATCATGTTTTCTTTTCCTTTCGATTAACTTTTCAATTCAAACAAATTAAATACAGAAACGAATCGCACAATCCCTGTGGACGATCCGCACTCGCTTACGATCTACAATCGACACCGTAATTGATTGCGGTCAAATATAATTCTTTGATTGTGAATTTTATTCAATATTACCGACACATAGAAACTTATTCGCTTATTTCGATTTACACAAACAAGAAATCATTACAATCAAATGAAACCGTTATCGGGAATCATTTGAGTATTTGATTTGATACACACAATCGGAAATATACGATCAATCAGTAGGTGATGATCATATCAAACACCCACAAGCCGCAAGAGGCATGGTAAACATAATAGCTACCCGGGTATTGAACGATCAGAAGATCAACAAGCAAGCTTTCTCATACTCCTACGAATCCAATTAGTAACACTACCGTACAGTCCGGTCTTTTCGTTTGATATGTCGCATATCTCGCCTAGGGGTGGTAAACGTCAGACCCCAATAGCTTGATAAGTGTAAGGTCCATAACTGGTCAAGAAACTACTGATAACACTTATCAGTAAATCTCATTTACCCTGGACAGGGATTTAAGTTATGGCCAATCGAGCAAAGCTCAACATCAACCCCCAATACCGGGAGAGACGAATCCTCTCCTATCGCTCATTGCCTCCATGTGACTCGGGACTGTACCCAAAAACCACCTGTTTGCACGACTCAGTAGTGCCATGGTAGGGTGGAAATCAAACCACAGCGGGAGACACACAAGACTCTATGGCGATCTCGGGTCGACAGACTAACATGTACCAGTGTCACCAGACAACTGCTATCTGACGTGAGGTACAATACCATCTAGGAGTTCTCGATGAGTCCGTTCAGTGTACCTAGTCTCCACTGTGCACCCGTATACCATCTGTCACGACCCGCAGGGTACGGAACGTGACTGGCACTTAAGTTTACGAAACGTCTCAAGACGTCCGTAAAATAAGTAAGCCAAAGCCCAGAAACCAAAACCAAAAAGCAAAAGAGTGAAGAAACCCAATCAATTGAAAGCGAGTTTATCAAATAAGCCATATAAAACCCTTTTTAAAAACAAATACCAATTTTTCCGAAAATTTCGGCAGAGTCTCCCTTGTAAATACTGGCCCCCAAAATAGGTACAACAAGAATATATATGGATCCAACAAATAAGGCATCCCCAAGCGGGAGCTAGCTTTTCGCCACAAGGCGGTCACAAATCCCACGCAATATAAAGCAACAACATGCGAAATAATCATAAGGAAGCATGAGAAAAGCAGCATGTCGACTCAAGTGAGCTCGACCCCAAAATACAGCATAAAAAGTCCACAAATCTCACAGTCTCATCTCTAGGTCAAAATACAACAATGATGGTAGATACAGTAGATGGAGTGTACTAGATACAAAGAATATATAAGGTGGTACAAAAATAATGATATAACCCACCTAAGAGCAAAACCTCGAGTCCAGGCAAATGAGGCAAAAGAAACAAGTGCGCCCGCCGCTACTGTACTGACGGAGCGGACCTGCAAAAGGTTGTGGCACAACGGGGGTGAGTTGCCAACTCGTGAGTAATAAATAACATCTACACAGGCTATCGCATGCATGCACACAAGTATTCTAGCATCTCTAATACAGGTAAGGCAGGACATAATAGCAGGTAGGTATGCAATATGAATATACTAGCAGGTATGAATGCAATGCGAATCAACTCGTGATCTGAATGTGTAAGTATAAGAAATCATGTTTTTTTTCCCTTTAAGAATCTCTTTTGAAATACCAGCACAATACCAATAGAATCAACAAGAACCTGTGTCCAGCAACGACACCTCAAAACTATCACAAATCTCATATATCCATGTCATCGTATCTCTGGCCTCAGCCATCCGGCTGACCCAGCTCAATATCAAAATCTCATCATCTCGCGGCCACGGTCGGGATCCTCTGGATATCCGCCGTGCCAAACAGTCACCGGTAGGTATTCCGTCCCCTGCCAGGCTCAACGTCAACACCACATTCATCTTGCCCCGGGGTACCATACCGGGCCCACCATGTACCCGTGACGGCTCCTCCACTCCTCGACACGGATCTCGAAAACCACAGCAAACTCATGGTGGACGACACTTTACATCACTAGAAAACCGCAATTACATATTTTAAAAACATAATAAGTTTAGAAATTTTGCGGCTTTCCCCCGAAATCCAGAAATATCATAAAATCTCAAGAAATCCTCATAAGTGCATATATCAATGGTGATGAATGCATATGGTCTCAATAATTAAGCTACGATGTGTGAATAATAGATTAGGCATGAACAAATAATATGATGAAGCACATGCACATGAATAGCAATCCTACGATTTCATTTTAAGGAATTAAAGGCAATAGCACATGTTTAAGCATCAATTAATAAAAGGTTTCAAATTATAGGTTATCTAGTGTGGTGGCATGGCAATTACCAGGGCGTGTGTGTAAGCATGAATAGTGCTCGTGCTGCATATAAAAACCCTGGCAATGGTGCAGGTGTCCTATAACGTGGTTTCGTATATGTATGTCGATATAGGGCATGAATGTAGCAAATAATCATACAAGTATTACACCCCTAATTACTAACATTACTAAGAATCTTTTTAAGGTACTAAAACTATCGGGCGACTTGCGCCATCCAACGATAGTCCCCCGTAGATGTTATATCTACTCACCGAAATCCCTAGCTAGTCACGTCCGATCACCGCTTTCCTCTTTCGAGCCGCGTCTGACGTCTCCACGACCGAACCTGGAATTTACATCAATACCAAACATAAGGTTACATATCAAGAACGACGCAAAACCCAAACGAAAACACTAACGTTCACAAGCTAGGTACAACGTGCACAAAGTCCGCGGGACACACACGAAACTCGAAAAAATCTACCAAAAAAGTCGATTTGGCCGCCCGGCAAAACTAAAACCCGATTACTCAAAAATCCGAACTCACGCATCCTAAACGTCATAGGATATCTCAAAAATATCATCAAGATCTCGCAAATAGTTCATCACATAATTTTATATAAAACTAGTAAGCATTACCTTCAAAAAAAATCGGTGCAAAAATCGCCGATTTGCGACAAAAGACTACAACCTAGCATAAACATCCAACCGCATAACTAGTTAACCACAATCATTTTAATTATAACACATACAATGCTTCAAATCACATTTTCCATAAACAAAACCTTTCTAGAATTTTATAACTAGCAATCTTAATCCAAACTATATATGAAAAACCTTAAATTAACACTAATTTATAACCCAATTAGTAAGTTAACCTCTTAGATTAGGTTAGCAAAACAACTAGATAACAAAATAGATTTAATCAACTAAATAATGGTTTCTAAAACCCTAGTTAAACTCAAACCATTAACTAGAAAAAAAACTAGATTAGGATTAACACTAATTTAACACTACAACAATTTAACTTAAGAAACTTAATCAAAAGAATTTAATTAGCAAGAATTTATACCTCAACTAGAGATCTAGCAAGAATAAATTTGCTTCAATTGATGGCCTCAAAGCATCATGATCCAAGCTATAAAACCCAAGGTGAAAGGAATAAGGAATGGGAATTAAGTTGTGAGATTAAATTTTTGATTTTTGGAGGAATATTTTGATGAAATTTGAGAGAGAAAGAGAAGAGGAAATGGGGGGGGGGGGGATTTCCTGCATATTTTCGGTGAGGAAAGAGGTGAGGGATGGGGGTGGGTGTTGTGAGAAAATTCCTAAGTCAACCCTCTCAAGTCAATACACCATACTTCCAAATACTATATTTTAATCAACTCTCAAAACAATCCATTTCATCACATGAATAAGGTCAAAGTGAGGCAAGAAATTTTCTGGACCTGATCATGGTGGGGCTGGCCTAGGGCTGAGGGAAGAGAGAGAGGGGTTTTACAAAAGAAATTTTATGCAAAAAGACCCCCTACAAGTCAAAAATTGCAAGTTTAAGCTTAAAATCAATAATTTTCGTTTCCTATAATAAAAATTAGTTAAAAATCAAAATAAAATACTAAAAATTTATGTTACAACTAGATTTTAATTAACATAATTTTAAGGATTAAAATTAGCCCGGAAAAATTTGTATTTATCGCTAATTTAATGTATTTTCTTACCGGCTTAAAATAATATTAAAAAATTGAAAAATAGGGAAATTTTTTTAAATGACCAAAATTTAATAAGTAACTCATTAGCTACTAAAAACAAGCAATTACCTATCCATTTTAGGTATAATTAGCCCTAAACTGCAAAATAACAAAAAAAAGACGGTTTTCGGAAAAAAACCGAATTTTCACCGATTTTCAGGAAAACACCAAAATGACTTTTCAAGACGCTACAATCTTCCCCCCTTAAAGAAATTCGGTCCCCGAATTTAAAAAATATAACTACGCGTACCTTCAAAGAGATGAGGGAATTTCTTCCGCATCTCGCCCTCGGTCTCCCAGGTAACCTCCTCGCTGCTCGGGCCACGCCAAAGGACCTTGACGGTCGGTATAACTTTCGATCTCAACTTCTTCACCTGCCGATCCAGGATGGCCACCGGCTGCTCTGCAAAAGAAAGGTCGCACTCTAGCTGGACTGTCGGGTGCTGAATCGCATGCGAAGGATCATGAAGGTACTTGCGGAGCATCGAAACATGAAAGACGGGGTGAACATCGGGAAAGCTGGGTGGAAGAGCCAAACGATACGCAACAGTGCTGACACGCTCGAGGATCTCAAAGGGACCTACGAATCTAGGGCTATGCTTCCCCTTTTGCCCAAAACGCATCACGCCCTTCATCGGAGAGACTTTCAGAAAAACATGTTCGCCAACTGCGAACTCTAATATGCGACGGCGCCTGTCTGCATAGGATTTCTGTCTACTCTGAGCTGCCCTCATCCGGTCTCGAATCAACTGTATCTTCGCTGTCGTCTCCTCAACAAGCTGCGGCCCCAAAATGCTGCTCTCGCTGAGCTCTGTCCAACAGACGGGCGATCTGCATCTCCTCCCATACAATGCCTCGAAAGGTGCCATCTGAATAATATCCTGGAAGCTGTTGTTGTAGGAGAACTCCACTAGAGGTAAATGACGATCCCAGCTACCACCAAAGTCTAAAACGCACGCTCTGAGCATGTCCTCGAGAGTCTGAATGGTCCGCTCTGACTGTCCGTCGGTCTGCGGATGAAATGCTATGCTGAAGCTCAAACGAGTGCCCAAAGCCTCCTGGAGTCTCTGCCATAGTCGGCTGGTAAACTGAGTACCTCGATCTGACACGATACAAGTCGGTACGCCATGTAGTCGCACGATCTCGTCAATATAGAGCTGAGCATACTGAGCGAAGCTGAAAGTGGTCTTCACTGGTAGGAAGTGAGCCGCTTTCGTCAATCTATCCACGATCACCCAGATGGAGTCGTACCCTCGACTGGTCCTGGGTAGACCCACAACGAAGTCCATCGAAATCTGCTCCCATTTCCACTCTGGAATGGGTAACGGCTGTAGCTCTCCTGCGGGCCTCTGGTGCTCGGCCTTGACTTGCTGACAAGTCAGGCATCTCGAAACGAACTCCGCAATGTCCCTCTTCATCCCGTCCCACCAGTAGGTCTCTCTCATATCATGGTACATCTTGGTGGAACCGGGGTGGACACTATACACTGATCGGTGTACCTCCTCAAGAATGTCGCGCCGCAATCCATCAGCATCTGGTACGCACAGTCTAGATCCATAGCGTAAAATCCCCTAATCGTCAATCACGAACTCGGAAAATCTGCCCTGTCCTATCTGTGCCATGATCTCTGAGCAACGGTCGTCACTGCGCTGTGCCTCATATATACGGTCAAGCAACTGTGGGCGTGCACGAACATGCGCGAGCTGTCCCCCTGTATGAGTGAACTCAAACTCCACTCGGCTGTCGCATAAAATCTTCCAATCCGCTGACGACTGCCTCTGCACTGCGCGCAAACACGATAGACTACCCCCGGGCCTCCTGCTCAACGCATCTGCCACTACATT
Source organism: Agapanthus africanus (assembly GCA_030015575.1). Taxonomy (NCBI): domain Eukaryota; kingdom Viridiplantae; phylum Streptophyta; class Magnoliopsida; order Asparagales; family Amaryllidaceae; genus Agapanthus; species Agapanthus africanus. The sequence goes on along the minus strand of CM057346.1, from coordinate 338,087,453 downwards.
CGCCTTGCCTGGGTGATATAAGATCTCGCAGTCATAGTCTTTCACCAACTCCATCCAACGATGCTGTCTGAGATTCAGGTCTCGCTGCTGAAATATGTACTTTAAGCTCTTGTGGTCTGTGAATATCTGACACGACTCGCCGTATAGGTAATGTCGCCAAATCTTCAGTGCAAAGACCACTGCAGCCATCTCCAAATCGTGAGTGGGGTAGTTCTGTTCGTGCCTCATCAACTGCCGAGAAGCATAAGCGATCACCCGGCCATGCTACATCAATACGCATCCTAATCCCACCCGCGAAGCATCGCAGTAGACCATAAATCCGCCTGATCCCGAAGGCAAAGATAATACCGGCGCCGTAGTCAAACATGTCCGCAGCTGCTGAAAACTGCGCTCGCACTCCTCCGTCCAGACGAAAGGAACTCCCTTCCGGGTCAAACCGGTCAAGGGTGCAGCTATACTGGAGAAGTCCTGAACAAAACGCCTGTAGTAGCCCGCCAGGCCTAGAAAACTACGGATCTCAGTAACCGATGTAGGTCGGGGCCACTGCTGAACAGCCTCAATCTTCTTCGGGTCCACACATATGCCGTCTCTCGTAACCACGTGACCCAAGAATCCGACGCTGTCCAGCCAGAATGCACACTTAGAGAACTTTGCGAACAGCTGGTGCTCCCTCAGAGTCTGTAACGTAATCCGCAAGTGCTGCTCGTGCTCCTCTCTGCTCCGGGAGTACACCAAGATATCGTCGATAAACACGATGATGAACAAGTCAAGATACGGCCTGAATGTACGGTTCATCAAATCCATGAATGCTGCTGGGGCGTTGGTGAGTCCGAACGACATCACCAAAAACTCGTAGTGGACGTAGCGCGTGCGGAAAGCTGTCCTCGGTATATCCTCCTGTCGAACTCGCAGCTGATGGTATCCTGATCGCAAGTCGATCCTCGAAAAATACCCAGCACCCTGAAGCTGGTCGAACAAATCATCAATGCGTGGCAACGGATATCTGTTCCGAACGGTAACTTTGTTCAGCTGGCGGTAGTCGATACATAAGCGCAAACTTCCATCCTTCTTCTTCATAAACAGGACCGGAGCACCCCACGGAGAAACACTCGGTCGAATATGCCCCTTATCTAACAAGTCCTGCAACTGATCCTTCAGCTCTCGAAGCTCTGCCGGGGCCATCCGATAAGGCGGTATAGAAATAGGCCCCGAGCCGGGAATCAAATCAATGCAGAACTCAACATCGCGCTCAGGCGGTAGCCCAGGTAGCTCATCAGGGAAAACATCAGGGAACTCACAAACAACCGGGACCCGGTCCAACGGAACCTCTGCAGCTCGAGTATCACAAATAAACGCTAAGAATCCCTGACATCCCTTCCGCAAGAGCTGACCAGCGCGAAGAGACGAAATTAAGCTGGGAAGGGTGACACTGCGGTCTCCCTGAATAACAAGGACTGGCTCTCCCGGAAAGCTAAATATGACTGCCTTCTCACGGCAGTCCACCGAAGCATAACAAGTGGCTAGCCAATCCATGCCCAGAAGCATATCAAAGTCCAACATATCGAGGAGAATCAAATCAACCAATGAATCCCTCTCCTCGATACGAACGGAACACAATCGAAATACAAAACGAGCGACAAACGACTCGCCTACCGGAGTAACAACAACAAGCGGATGATCTAACGACGATGACTCACGGCCCAACATCGGTGCAAAGTGTGTAGAGACGTACGAATGTGTGGAACCTGGGTCAAATAATACCCGTGCGTCGAAAGAGCAAACTGGCAAGGTACCTGTCACAACGGCATTGGATGCCTGCGCATCCTGCGGTGTCAAAGCAAATACTCGGGCCTGTCCTCCACCGATAGCGGGCTGACCTCGACCTCGGCCTCTGCCTCCTCGTCCTCTCTGAACAGGACCGCCGCGTCCACGGCCTCTGGGTGCAACTAACTGGCGTGGAGCATCGCCTGTGGTAGGAAGTAGGGCTCTCTGAGGAGGGGGTAGCGATGGTGGTAGGGTCACATGCGGAACTGTCGCTGCTCCCTGTCGTCTCGCCGGACAGTCTCTGACAAGATGGTGCAAACTCCCGCACCCAAAACACCCTGGCGACGGCTGCTGCCCCTGGGGATAAGAACCATATAACTGTCCCCGCCCAAATCCTCTGCCAGGCCTATCTCTCGGAAAGAATCTGGCGCGCTGCCTCTGAGACGGTACATCGGTGCGAATCCTCTTCGGCCCAGAAACGGCCGAAGTCTGTGATATGCGTGCCTCCATCCGCAATGCCGTATCCATAGCAGCTGAATAAGTGTCGTAGTGCTGGGCGCCAATGGCAAGATATAGCTGGGCATCAAGTCCCTGTACGAACCTCTTCACCATCTTCTCCTCGGTATCCACCAAATACTGAGCATATCGGGATAACTGTGTAAACTGGATGTCATACTCAGACACCGTCATCCCAGGTGTCTTGACTAGGCCTCGAAGCTACGAGCTCTGGCGTCACGAACGCTCTCTGGGAGGAAACGAGCTAGAAAGACCGCTGTAAACTCGGCCCACGTCATAGGCGGTAGACCTACAGCTCGACCTCTCAAGACTGACTCCCACCATGTCTGTGCGAGACCCTCTAGTCGGAAACTCGCAAGCTCCACCCATCGATCATCCGAACATCTCAGCGAACGGCAGATCCTGGCTAAACTGTCAAGGAACATCTGTGGGTCCTCCGCTGCCTCGGTGCCGGTGAATACTGGAGGTCTCAGCCTCATGAAATCCTGTAGTGAAACGGGGATGGTCACGGTGGTAGTAGTAGGAGCAGGTATCATGGTCGTCTGTGATGTAGTATACGACTGGCTGCAGCTAGGGATCCTACCATCTGACGTAGCTCCTGCATGCCTCCCATCATCTGTCGCAACTCCTCCATACCAGTCTCGAGCCTATCCATACGGCCTGGGGAAGGTGGATCGGTCTGTCCCTGCGGCATAGGCATACCACCCTGCTCAGTCCTAGTCTCGGACGAGCCAGCTCGAATCTCGTCTCTGGCGGCAGCCCTCTGTGCCCTCGTAGCCTTCGGCGGCATAGTGGCTGTTACAGGAAAACGAATAATAAGAACAGTGCAATAGAATCATAGGATACACGGAATTGAAGAAGGAATTTCAAGCAAGTATCCTAAAGTCACTTAGGCAGAGTACCGTATCGCAAGTATGCCGCGGACATACATACGCTACGTTACCCTACTTAAGTCACTTACTCCATCTACCAAGGGTCATCCTACACTCAAAAAGGTAAAACCTATCGCTCTGATGCCAACTTTGTCACGACCCGCAGGGTACGGAACGTGACTGGCACTTAAGTTTACGAAACGTCTCAAGACGTCCGTAAAATAAGTAAGCCAAAGCCCAGAAACCAAAACCAAAAAGCAAAAGAGTGAAGAAACCCAATCAATTGAAAGCGAGTTTATCAAATATGCCATATAAAACCCTTTTTAAAAACAAATACCAATTTTTCCGAAAATTTCGGCAGAGTCTCCCTTGTAAATACTGGCCCCCAAAATGGGTACAATAAGAATATATATGGATCCAACAAATAAGGCATCCCCAAGCGGGAGCTAGCTCTTCGCCATAAGGCGGTCACAAATCCCACGCAATATAAAGCAACAACATGCGAAATAATCATAAGGAAGCATGAGAAAAGCAGCATGTCGACTCAAGTGAGCTCGACCCCAAAATACAGCATAAAAAGTCCACAAATCTCACAGTCTCATCTCTAGGTCAAAATACAACAATGATGGTAGATACAGTAGATGGAGTGCACTAGATACAAAGAATATACAAGGTGGTACAAAAATAATGATATAACCCACCTAAGAGCAAAACCTCGAGTCCAGGCAAATGAGGAAAAAGAAACAAGTGCGCCCGCCGCTACTGTACTGACGGAGCGGACCTGCAAAAGGCTGTGGCACAACGGGGGTGAGTTGCCAACTCGTGAGTAATAAATAACATCTACACAGGCTATCGCATGCATGCACACAAGTATTCTAGCATCTCTAATACAGGTAAGGCAGGATATAATAGAGGTAGGTATGCAATATGAATATACTAGCAGGTATGAATGCAATGCGAATCAACTCGTGATCTGAATGTGTAAGAATAAGAAATCATGTTTTTTTCCCTTTAAGAATCTCTTTTGAAATACCAGCACAATACCAATAGAATCAACAAGAACCTGTGTCCAGCAACGACACCTCAAAACTATCACAAATCTCATATATCCATGTCATCGTGTCTCTGGCCTCAGCCATCCGGCTGACCCAGCTCAATATCAAAATCTCATCATCTCGCGGCCACGGTCGGGATCCTCTAGATATCCGCCGTGCCAAACAGTCACCGGTAGGTAATCCGTCCCCTGCCAGGTTCAACGTCAACACCACATTCATCTTGCCCCGGGGTACCATACCGGGCCCACCATGTACCCGTGACGGTTCCTCCACTTCTCGACACGGATCTCGAAAACCACAGCAAACTCATGGTGGACAACACTTTACATCACTAGAAAACCGCAATTACATATTTTAAAAATATAATAAGATTAGAAATTTTGCGGCTTTCCCCCGAAATCCAGAAATATCATAAAATCTCAAGAAATCCTCATAAGTGCATATATCAATGGTGATGAATGCATATGGTCTCAATAATTAAGCTACGATGTGTGAATAATAGATTAGGCATGAACAAATAATAAGATGAAGCATATGCACATGAATAGCAATCCTACGATTTCATTTTAAGGAATTAAAGGCAATAGCACATGTTTAAGCATCAATTAATAAAAGGTATCAAATTATAGGTTATCTAGTGTGGTGGTATGGCAATTATCAGGGCGTGTGTGTAAGCATGAATAGTGCTCGTGCTGCATATAAAAACCCTGGCAATGGTGCAGGTGTCCTATAACATGGTTCGTATATGTATGTCGATATAGGGCATGAATGTAGCAAATAATCATACAAGTATTACACCCCTAATTACTAACATTACTAAGAATCTTTTTAAGGTACTAAAACTATCGGGCGACTTGCGCCATCCAACGATAGTCCCCCGTAGATGTTACATCTACTCACCGAAATCCCTAGCTAGTCACGTCCGATCACCGCTTTCCCCTTTCGAGCCGCGTCTGACGTCTCCGCGACCGAACCTGGAATTTACATCAATACCAAACATAAGGTTACATATCAAGAACGACGCAAAACCCAAACGAAAACACTAACGTTCACAAGCTAGGTACAACGTGCACAAAGTCCGCGGGACACACGCGAAACTCGAAAAAATCTACCAAAAAAGTCGATTTGGCCGCCCGGCAAAACTAAAACCCGATTACTCAAAAATCCGCACTCACGCATCCTAAACGTCATAGGATATCTCAAAAATATCATCAAGATCTCGCAAATAGTTTATCACATAATTTTATATAAAACTAGTAAGCATTACCTTCAAAAAAAATCGGTGCAAAAATCGCCGATTTGCGACAAAAGACTACAACCTAGCATAAACATCCAACCGCATAACTAGTTAACCACAATCATTTTAATTATAACACATACAATGCTTCAAATCACATTTTCCATAAACAAACCCTTTCTAGAATTTTATAACTAGCAATCTTAATCCAAACTATACATGAAAAACCTTAAATTAACACTAATTTATAGCCCAATTAGCAAGCTAACCTCTTAGATTAGGTTAGCAAAACAACTAGATAACAAAATAGATTTAATCAACTAAATAATGGTTTCTAAAACCCTAGTTAAACTCAAACCATTAACTAGAAAAAAAACTAGATTAGGATTAACACTAATTTAACACTACAACAATTTAACTTAAGAAACTTAACCAAAAGAATTTAATTAGCAAGAATTTATACCTCAACTAGAGATCTAGCAAGAATAAATTTGCTTCAATTGATGGCCTCAAAGCATCATGATCCAAGCTATAAAACCCAAGGTGAAAGGAATAAGGAATGGGAATTAAGTTGTGAGATTAAATTTTTGATTTTTGGAGCAATATTTTGATGAAATTTGAGAGAGAAAGAGAAGAGGAAATGGGGGGGATTTCCTGCAGATTTTTGGCCAGGAAAGAGGTGAGGGATGGGGGTGGGTGTTGTGAGAAAATTCCTAAGTCAACCCTCTCAAGTCAATACACCATACTTCCAAATATTATATTTTAATCAACTCTCAAAACAATCCATTTCATCACATGAATAAGGTCAAAGTGAGGCAAGAAATTTTCTGGACCTGATCATGGTGGGGCTGGCCTAGGGCTGAGGGAAGAGAGAGAGGGGTTTTACAAAAGAAATTTTATGCAAAAAGACCCCCTACAAGTCAAAAATTGCAAGTTTAATCTTAAAATCAATAATTTTCGTTTCCTATAATAAAAATTAGTTAAAAATCAAAATAAAATACTAAAAATTTATGTTAAAACTAGATTTTAATTAACATAATTTTAAGGATTAAAATTAGCCCGGAAAAATTTGTATTTATCGCTAATTTAATGTATTTTCTTACCGGCTTAAAATAATATTAAAAAATTGAAAAATAGGGAAAATTTTTTAAATGACCAAAATTTAATAAGTAACTCATTAGCTACTAAAAACAAGAAATTACCTATCCATTTTAGGTATAATTAGCCCTAAACTGCAAAATAACAAAAAAAGACGGTTTTCGGAAAAATACCGAATTTTCACCGATTTTCAGGAAAACACCAAAACGACTTTTCAAGACGCTACACCATCTCTGATGTCAAACACCAATGGATATGGGATCATCCATCGCCCATCACATGGGTCGAGAAGATATACGCTAGTCTACTCTGGAATATCGATGCCCCGTCTCGATATTCCCATGACTAAGAACATTGAAGGATGAACTCATGGACTACTCAGGCCCCACTAGTATGATCTGCATCATAATCTTGGAACTCAAGTATACATCCTAAGGGCTTTATCAACATATAACAGAGAGACAGTAGGTGTACATGTTAAGGTAAAGAGAAACCAGATAACATACCATCATGTCGAGCAAGAAAGTCCTCCCTATATATGTCCAAGCACCACTATAATATACATCGCATATACAATAATGGCCTCTAGGGCATACATACAACTAACAATCTTCCACTTGCACTAAGGCCAGTTGTTGTAGTATAGCATACCCAACGTCCTATAAAAGTCTCTCACGGGAAAGGCCTCAGTGAGTGGATCCGCCGTGTTAACCTCTGGGTCTACTCTACTAACCTCGATCTCTTGGAGATCAACCATCTCCATGATCAGGTGATACTACCTTAGAATATGTCTAGGTCATCGATGGGACCGGGGTTCCTAAGCTAAAGCCACACCTCCAATGTCACACAATGGTGGGAACTTAGTTCATCTCATGAATAAATATACACCCAGACTGCTTCTTTGGTAGCATCTTTTATAGCGATATATTCTGCCTTTATCGTCTAGTTTGCCCCAGTATTTAGCTTGGAACTCTTCCAACATACTGTCCCTCTACTGAGGGTAAAGACAGTTCCTGTGACTGACTATCTGTCGTCCTTACCACCTTGGAAGCTATCCAATGATTCTCCCCTGGATCAATTGATACCATCTCACTGTTGGGGTAAAAATTTACACCCCCGTTGACCGAGTCAAAGTCAAGGTCAACCCCAAGCCAGGTGGGCCCAAGCCAAGGGCAAGCGGGCCCATGCCCAAGTCAAGGCCGCGGCCAGCCTCCTCCATGCCAACAACAAAAATCATGTAACAAATAATTTTTATGTAATTTTTGTGCATGATTTTTGTATGCAAAATGGGCATAAAGCCAAATTTTTGTAAGCTCATGACTTATGTGCAAAAACAAATGACACATAAGCCATGTGATAGGCAAAAAGCCATTTTGAAAAGCCCAAGGGGCTATATGTAAATGTGTAAGCCTATAAAAGGCAACATGATGATGAATAAAAAAAAAACAACTTTTCATTCCACCAAAAATTAGGGTTCTTTGTGCCTCCTGCTCCTTCTCCAAGGTTCTAAACCTTCTAATTTCTTTTGAATTAAATCAAGAGTTTTACTCTTTCTTTTCAAAAACTAAGAAGTCTTTCACCACAAAACCCACAAAGGGGAACTTGGATCTACCATTAGATCTCAGAAAGGAGAGATTTTTAGATCTCACATCTCTTGATCATCAAGATCCAGCCAACAGAGGAGGAAGAAGAACATCTTTCACTAAACCCCCAAGAAAGAAGAAAAAACACTCAGGAGTCCAACTCCTCTTTGATCTCTCTTCAGAGAAATCTTTTTAGGCTAGAAGCCTCTTGTCCTCTCCGGCGCGCAGCGCACGTGCGCAAAGCGCCCGCGTGCCGACACGTGGCGCGCGCTTGCGCACCTGCGCGCTTGCGCAAGTGCGCAAAGCGCCCGCGTGCCGACACGTGGCGCGCGCACGCAAGTGCGCAAAGCGCCCGCGTGCCGACACGTGGCGCGCGCACTTGCGCACCTGCGCGCTTGCACAAGTGCGCAAAGCGCCCGCGTGACGACACGTGGCGCGCTTGCGCAAGTGCGCAAAGCGCCCGCGTGCCGACGCGTGGCGCGCGCGCGCTTGCGCACCTGCGCTCTTGCGCAAGTGCGCAAAGCGCCCGCGTGACGACACGTGGCGCGCTTGCGCAAGTGCGCAAAGCGCCCGCGTGACGACACGTGGCGCGCTTGCGCAAGTGCGCTCGCCTGCGCGCAGCGCTCTTGCGCAAAACGCCCACATGCCGACACGTGGCGCGTGCGCTTGCGCACCTGCGCGCAGCGCTCATGCGCAAGTTGCCCACGTGTCGACACGTGGCGCGCGCGCGCCTGAGCGCACAGCACCTTAGCGCACAGCGCTCTAGACGCTGGCCCCACGCATCCTTTGGATGTCTTTTTCCCCTTTACTTATATTTACATGTATATATATAAATATGTATATAAATGTACACATACACATACTCCGCGACACTGTCCCTGTTAGAAAAAAATTTCTAACGGGGCGCTGCCCCGCACCCCGCAAGGGGGCTGCTAGCCCCCTTGACCCCCAGCCCGCTATCCGGGTAGCGGGACCCCCGTAAAAACTCTGCGTGGCTCCCGATATATCCAAAACCCCCCTTTCAAAACACAACACACATACACTGCACATTGAGTTCGCATGACCAGTTTAACCCGTTAATCGGAGGTTCCCTCGCCCCAAAGGCGAGGGGTAATTAACGGCAGCTTAGTCCGCGGCAGCCGGAGATTCGGATCCCCACAATCAATAAACCCCGGCCTACCCTAGGCCGGGGGAATCTGTAGTGCGCCTGACAAGCGCGCGCGTATTCCCATCTCAATGGGGTGATGAAAAACACCCTACAGATTCTGGCACGCCCGGTGGGACCAATCTCTCCTCCCATATTTCGGGTTAAACGTTCATGCGAACTCAATAAATATACATACCTGTATTTATACTAAAAATAATGCTTTTTCATGCAGATTTTCAAGCAATCACCTTCCGACGATGTCTTCGATGATGAACTCGGCTCCCATCTCATACACGATGAAGATAGACTCCAGGATGGTCCTTCCGGCCAGTCTTGGGCGACAATGGGAGGAGCCTCTGCTACCTTTTGGCTCTATCATGTTCATGCCAGTTGGCGCCATCCCAGCTCCTCAAGCCCCGGTGGCAGACAAACCGGTCTCGAAAGGCAGGAGACCAAATGTGGTGATCTCAAGGGCGCCCCAACTCAAACACGAGTCGGTATCTGAACGACTTTCCTTGGCCCCAGCTGGGGGCAAGGCCATCAACACCAACAAAGCTACAACGCGTCCCGAGCAAGCTCCAGCGGCGCCCCTGAAAAATGCCCGATCGGGTGTCTTCTCTAAGCTCCCCGTTGATCAACTCACAATGGCTTTCCGGGTAGCGGATGCCCGCCAAGCCTTCAAAATCGAGAAGCAGAGGGAGAAAAGGCTCAGATATAGAGCCAACAAAAGGGCTAGGGCTCCTGCCAGGCTAAACCTCATAAGGTTCGAAGAACAGGGTTACCCCGCCGAAGATGAGGAAATGGCTGGGTATGTGGTCCACACTGTCTACACGGTGGGCACGCGCAGCAAGAGCAAGGACGGGGCTACCACATCTCAAATCCAATCTGGCTTGAACGTGGTGGCCGCTTCCCAAGAGCAGCCGCCTCTGCTGGGTGATGAAAACCCTATTGATGAGGATGATAGGCGGAAAGACCCTTCGGTCCATGAGGAGTCGGGCTCGGAAAGCGAAGAAGAGCCGACTTTCCTCCCCAGGACCGCGGAGCAAGAGCTGCTTCAAGAGCTCCGAAAGCAGCTCAGAAACAAAGACAAGGAGATGGCCAAACTCTACTCCAAAATCGATGACTTGACGAATGTCGTGATGCAGCTCACGGCCCGACTTGCCTCTCAGCTGCCCAATCAAGCGGAGGGCTTTACTCGTGAACCGGGAAGTGGTGTGCCAAAGCAGCCGACGCCTATTCCCTCAAATCCAAAAGTGGGCGAACTACATGAAAATCAGTCGCATCCTATCTCGGGAAATGTCTTGGCTACCGATGACAATAGCCCGCTAACTCAAGATCAAATCATGGATTTGGTTGCCAGCAAAGTCAAAACATTGGTGGCCGAAGCCGAAGCGCAAAAAGATATCAGCAGTAGTGGGAGACCATATCCTGCTCAGTATGATCTGGTGGAATTTCCTAGCGGCTATGTCATCCCTAAATTCGGAAGATTCGATGGGACGGGAAATGCGAATCAACACATCGCCCACTTCAAAGCCTCTTGCGGGAATACTGGGGGCAATGATGCGCTTCTCCTCCGCCAGTTCGTTAATAGCCTGACCGATGTTGCTTTCGACTGGTACGCGAGCATACCTGATGGCTCCGTTACTACTTTCGTCCAAATGGAATCTTTGTTTCGACAAAGGTTCATGAGCGTCAGCGATAAGATCACCATTGCCGAGCTCGTAAGGACCAAGCCCAAGAACAACGAAAGCAACACGGATTTTATAACCCGATGGCGCAATCTCTCCGTCAAATGTGAACCACCGATAGAGCAGGACCAATCTGTCAGTCTCCTCATCGGAAATCTCAACAATTGGATGGCCCCGTTTCTATGCACCGCGGGTCTCAAAACATTCCAAGAGCTGACCAGGAAAGTTCAGATGCTGGAGCGCTCAAAGCAGGAGTCCTCCTCGGATTCCCAAAATAACAATAGGTCCGGAAGAAACCGAAAGGACGATAATCGCAAAGGCGGAAACTCCGATGATTCTGAATCTTTCAACACTTCGGCTAACCGAAATAAGCAAGGGTTGAGCGGGCCTAATGCCAACCAGCTTCGGAAGCCAATGTTCGGAGAGGGGGGAGAATCTCCACTGAAAGAGAAGCTGGATAAGGTCTATTCCTTCAGAAGGGACAAAATCCGTAAAATATTCAAAGACGCCCTGAAGAACGGTCTACAACTGCCAGAGTCAAAAAGACCGCAGGAAGCGAATAGGACCGACGACCCTAAATACTGCCCCTATCACAGAGTGATAGGCCATGCCATTGAGGACTGCTTCGTCTTCAAAGATTGGGTCGAAAAGCAATACAAGGCAGGAGAGATAGAACTGTCCAAAGGCGTGTTAACAAACAGTCAGGCTGCAACCGCCAATTTCATACAAACGGAGACCGAAGTTCTTTGTGAAACCGATTCTCTCAGGCATCTGCCTTTCTCTGAAAACAATCGACCGCCACGTCATTAAACTGGGAACAATCGACCTCTAAGTCGTTAAACTGGAAATGTAAAAAAAAATGTAAATAAAAAAAAATGTCTAAATAAAAGAAAAATAAAGAAAAGCCGAAATGATGGGGCAACTCGCAATGAAAATCATCGAGTAAAAATGAAAATGAAAATAAAGCCGAAATGATGGGGCAACTCGCAATAAAAATCAGCGAGTAAAAATGAAAATGAAAATAAAGCCGAAATGATGGGGCAACCGCGAATAAATAGCCGAAATGATAGGGTAATCGCGACCTACGCGATAAGAAAAGCTGAAATAATAGAGCAATCGCGGTAAAAAAAAATGGTGAATGATGAGTCGCTCTTGGTACCATATTCCAGTGTAGCGATACTGACGCCAACAAAAATTCAAATTTCCAAAATTCTCCCAGCCCTACGGCCAGTCCCCAAATTGACTACCGTATACAATCCACGGGCTCAAATAATTCTCAGCATACCCATGCCCCACCGCAACCACCAGTTACGCGGCTGGTCTCCGCTTTTGGAATTATGCTTCATTGGAAAGACCCACTCATGTGTCCTCACGATGCATGAGGAGAACAAACCTTCGTGAGATCCTTACGACTCACCAAGGAAAAACACACTTAGGAGTCCTCACGACTCTTAAGGAGAAAATACACCTGCGGGATCCTTACGACTCGTAGGGAGAAAATGCTTTTATGGGACCCTCACGGCCCATAAAATTGAAAAGTCTTAGGTGATAGGGATCCAAACCTGTCTCCTAAGCCATCGCTCCCCATACCCCAAAAGGCGAATGATGAATCGCTCCTGGTACCATATTCCAGTGCAGCGATGCAGACGCCAACCCAAATTCCAAATCCCATACCCCAGCGGCGAATGATGAGTCGCTCCTGGTACCATATTCCAGTGCAGCGATGCAGACGCCAATCCAAATTCCAAATCCCATACCCCAGCGGCGAATGATGAGTCGCTCCTGGTACCATATTCCAGTGCAGCGATACAGACGCCAGCCAAATTTCAAATCCCAATCCCCAAGTGGCGAATGATGAGTCGCTCCTGGTACCATATTCCAGTGCAGCGATGCAGACGCCAACCAAATGCCGAATACCATACCCAAATGGCGAATGATGAGTCGCTCCTGGTACCATATTCTAGTGCAGCGATGCAGACGCCGACAAAATCTCGAAATATTTTTTTTTCGGCCCTACGGTCTGGGTCATACATCCTGCAAAACCGTATACAATCCACGGGCGTAAAACGATCCCAATCTCTCCCAAGTCCTCCCGGGGCAAATGTTGAGTTGCTCCTGGCATTATTCCAGTGCAGCAATGCAGATGCCAAACAAAAAAAAAAAAAAAAAACCAAATCCAAATCCTCTCGGGGCACATGATGAGTTGCTCCTGGCATTATTCCAGTGCAGCAATGCAGATGCCAAACAAACCAAATCCAAATCCTCTCGGAGCACATGATGAGTTGCTCCTGGCATTATTCCAGTGTAGCAATGCAGATGCCAAATAAAAACCCCAATTCCCAAATCCTCTCATGACAAATGATGATTCGCTCCTGGTACCATATTCCAGTGTAGCGATGCTGATGTCAACCCAAATCAAATCAAATCAACAACCTCTACGGCGGAATCATCCTCCGTCCCGGAATTTACCCCGTGTCGAAATCATGCTTCGTCTCGGGATATCTACCTTCCCTGCCGGAATTATGCTCCGCCTCGGAATCAAATCAACCAACCAGCTGTACGTCGGAATCATGCTTCGTCTCAGAATGTTCACCCCGTGTCGAAATGATGCTTCACCTCGGTGTATCTGCCTTCCCTGTCAGAATTATGCTTCGGCTCGGAATCAACCAACGACCTCCTCGTCGGAATTATGCTCCGCCTCGGAATCAAGTCAACCAGCAAGCTCTGCATCGGAATTATGCTTCGTCTCATAATGCACCCCGTGTCGAAATGATGGTTCGCCTCGGTGTACCTTCCTTCCCTGTCGAAATTATGCTTCGTTTCGGAATCAAGTCAGCCAACAAGCCCTGCGCCGGAATCATGCTCCGTCTCAGAATTTACCCCGTGTCGAAATCATGCTTCGTCTCGGGATATCTACCTTCCCTGCCGGAATTATGCTCCGCCTCGGAATCAAATCAACCAACCAGCTGTACGTCGGAATCATGCTTCGTCTCAGAATGTTCACCCCGTGTCGAAATGATGCTTCACCTCGGTGTATCTGCCTTCCCTGTCAGAATTATGCTTCGGCTCGGAATCAACCAACGACCTCCTCGTCGGAATTATGCTCCGCCTCGGAATCAAGTCAACCAGCGAGCTCTGCATCGGAATTATGCTTCGTCTCATAATGCACCCCGTGTCGAAATGATGGTTCGCCTCGGTGTACCTGCCTTCCCTGTCGAAATTATGCTTCGTTTCGGAATCAAGTCAGCCAACAAGCCCTGCGCCGGAATCATGCTCCGTCTCAGAATATATCCCGTGTCGAAATCAATGCTTCGCCTCGGAATATTTGCCTTCCTTGTCAGAATTATACTTCGCCTAGGAATTTACCTCTGCATCGAAATCATGCTTCGGTCAGAATGTCTGCGGCCCTTCGGAATGATGCTCCGAACCCTTGGAATCATGCTCCGCTCTTCGGAATGATGCTCCGAACCCCAGGAATTATGCTCCGCTCTTCGGAATGATGCTCCAAACCCCTGGAATCATGCTCCGCTCATCGGAACGATGCTCCGATCTCTGGAATTATGCTCCGAATTCTGGAATTATGCTCCGCCCATCGGAACGATGCTCCGATCCCCTGGAATTATGCTCCGCAAATCGGAATGATGCTCCGACCCTGGAATTATGCTCCGCGCTTCGGAATGATTCTCTGACGTTGGAATTATGCTCCGCGAATCGGAATGATACTCCGATCCTCGGAAATCATCTTCCCGGGATGATGCTTCGCCTCCGGATTGATGTTCCACCTCGAAGTTCAGCTTCAAGATCCATCAATTTCATGCACACAACTCAAATGTGCGGTGTGCATTTATTGATGGGGGGCACTTTGTTGGGGTAAAAATTTACACCCCCGTTGACCGAGTCAAAGTCAAGGTCAACCCCAAGCCAGGTGGGCCCAAGCCCAGGGCAAGCGGGCCCATGCCCAAGTCAAGGCCGCGGCCAGCCTCCTCCATGCCAACAACAAAAATCATGTAACAAATAATTTTTATGTAATTTTTGTGCATGATTTTTGTATGCAAAATGGGCATAAAGCCAAATTTTTGTAAGCTCATGGCTTATGTGCAAAAACAAATGACACATAAGCCATGTGATAGGCAAAAAGCCATTTTGAAAAGCCCAAGGGGCTATATGTAAATGTGTAAGCCTATAAAAGGCAACATGATGATGAATAAAAAAAAACAACTTTTCATTCCCCCAAAAATTAGGGTTCTTTGTGCCTCCTGCTCCTTCTCCAAGGTTCTAAACCTTCTAATTTCTTTTGAATTAAATCAAGAGTTTTACTCTTTCTTTTCAAAAACTAAGAAGTCTTTCACCACAAAACCCACAAAGGGGAACATGGATCTACCATTAGATCTCAGAAAGGAGAGATTTTTAGATCTCACATCTCTTGATCATCAAGATCCAGCCAACAGAGGAGGAAGAAGAAGAACATCTTTCACTAAACCCCCAAGAAAGAAGAAAAAAACACTCAGGAGTCCAACTCCTCTTTGATCTCTCTTCAGAGAAATCTTTTTAGGCTAAAAGCCTCTTGTCCTCTCCGGCGCGCAGCGCAAGTGCGCAAAGCGCCCGCGTGCCGACACGTGGCGCGCGCTTGCGCAAGGGCGCAAAGCGCCCGCGTGCCGACACGTGGCGCGCGCACGCAAGTGCGCAAAGCGCCCGCGTGCCGACACGTGGCGCGCGCACTTGCGCACCTGCGCGCTTGCGCAAGTGCGCAAAGCGCCCGCGTGACGACACGTGGCGCGCTTGCGCAAGTGCGCAAAGCGCCCGCGTGCCGACGCATGGCGCGCGCGCGCTTGCGCACCTGCACTCTTGCGCAAGTGCGCAAAGCGCCCGCGTGACGACACGTGGCGCGCTTGCGCAAGTGCGCAAAGCGCCCGCGTGACGACACGTGGCGCGCTTGCGCAAGTGCGCTCGCCTGCGCGCAGCGCTCTTGCGCAAAACGCCCACATGCCGACACATGGCGCGTGCGCTTGCGCACCTGCGCGCAGCGCTCATGCGCAAGTTGCCCACGTGTCGACACGTGGCGCGCGCGCGCCTGAGCGCACAGCACCTTAGCGCACAGCGCTCTAGACGCTGGCCCCACGCATCCTTTGGATGTCTTTTTCCCCTTTACTTATATTTACATGTATATATATACATATGTATATAAATGTACACATACACATACTCCGCGACACTGTCCCTGTTAGAAAAAAATTTCTAACGGGGCGCTGCCCCGCACCCCGCAAGGGGGCTGCTAGCCCCCTTGACCCCCAGCCCGCTATCCGGGTAGCGGGACCCCCGTAAAAACTCTGCGTGGCTCCCGATATATCCAAAACCCCCCTTTCAAAACACAACACACGTACACTGCACATTGAGTTCGCATGACCAGTTTAACCCGTTAATCGGAGGTTCCCTCGCCCCAAAGGCGAGGGGTAATTAACGGCAGCTTAGTCCGCGGCTGCCGGAGATTCGGATCCCCACAATCAATAAACCCCGGCCTACCCTAGGCCGGGGGAATCTGTAGTGCGCCTGACAAGCGCGCGCGTATTCCCATCTCAATGGGGTGACGAAAAACACCCTACACTCACTACACCTAGTGAGAATCTTAACATCCACATAGATCTATCTCATATATCCAAAACCCAGGATTAGGAGGTATCACCTTGATCCTATATGGAGAATCAATGTGATAAGAGGAGATTGACCGAGTGTAGCATAGTAAATACCTTCCCCATCAAAAGTATGTCATCTATGTGCAATACGAGAATGACCACCATACTCTCTACAACCCTTTTTGTATTTACAAGGTTCATCTACCATTTTGATGAAGTCAAACATTTTGACTACCACATCAAAACTGATGTTCCAACTCCGTGATGCCTGCTTTAATCTGTAAAGTAACTTACACACGTTTCCGCTGCTCCCACTGTCTATGAAGCCCTCTGGCTGTGTATTTATAGACGCTCTCTTCTAAATTATTATTCAGAAAGCAGTCATGACACCCAACCGCCAGATATTGTAGTCATGGTATGTAGAAATAGCAAGTAGGATCTAGATGGACTTAAGCATAGCCACTGGAGAAAAGGTTTCATCATTATCCATGCCTGGCCAATGATGAGAACCTTTTGCAACAAGTCTAGCTTTGAAAGTCTCAACTTTTCCATCTACACCAAGTAATCTTCTCAAGATATACTTGCTCCTGATAGGGATTTAACCCTTCAGATATTGCAACCAATGTCCATACTTTGTTGGTGTATATAGATTCCATCTCAGATCGCTTAGCATCCAGCCATTCTTACAGAGTCCCCACTCATGATGGCCTGCTCAAAACTAGTTAGGTCATCATCTTATGATGCAATCCTCGCTCCAACTGTCATCGAGAAAATCGTAGTATCTCTCAGGCGGATGAGGAACCCTACTAGATCGGCGGAGAGGTTAAAGTTCATTGAGAACTATTGAATCCTTTGGTTCTACCAATTCATCAGCTGTAGTTTGTATAGCTGGAACTCCTTCCAGTTCTACCTCATGACCATAAATTTCTTTCCGAAATAAATTCCTTTTCCTAAAAAGGTGGCATGCCGAGAAATAAAACACCTTTTGTTTCTCGGTGCGGTCGAAGATATTCCCTTGCAAATGCTTGGGATATCCAACAAATTTCCATAGAACTTTTCTTGCCTTGAGTTTGTCCGGATTTTGTTTTTAGACATAGGCCGGACAACCCCAAATCTTAACTTGCTTAAGACTTGGGCTCTTTCCATACCATATCTCATATGGAGTGGTAGGCACTGATTAAATTGGAACCCAATTCAATAGGTATGCAGCTTCTCAAGTGCATAACTCCCAAAAGGAAACAGGTAACTCAGTAGTACTCATCATAGAGCGCACCATATCTAATAGGGTACGATTGCTCCTCCACGATACACCGACGTGCTGTGGTGTATATGAAGGAGTAATGCTGAGAGAGAATATCATTTTCTTTTAGAGTAGTCCAAGAATTCCATGCACAAGTATTCTCCTCCCTGATCCCATCAAAGGACAAAATACTTATACCCATTTTGGTTCTCTACTTCGGATTTATATTCATTGAATTTCTCAAAAGCTTCAGGCTTGTGTTTCAACAGGAACATATGTTCGAATCCTGAGAGATCATTAGTGAACATAATGAACCAGTCCTGGCATGTGTAGACAGGGGACAACATACATTATCATGTATCAGTCCCAAGAGTTCACGAACCCTTTCTCTGTTTCAAGTAAACGGAGCTATGGTCATCTTATCATTGTGACATGACTGGCAAGTTTCATAAGATGTAAATTCAAACTGATTTAAATATGCATCTTAATGTAACTTAGCTAGTGGGGTCGCATTGGTATGACCTAGTCTATAATGCCTCAAGAAAGATTCGTTCATTTCTAAACTCTTTCTCTTGTGTGTGTTCTTTACGTTAATAACTGTGGTTTAATTTAGAACGTATATGCCATTAGATAACGCGCCTGAACTGATCAACACTTTGATATAGGAAATGTTCAAAACATTATCCATCAATACAAAATTATATTCTTCTTTAGTAAATAAAGAGACTGATATAATGTTGCATATCAGGTTCGGTATCTAATAACATTCGTTCAGAATCAATGTATTTGGTAATATAAGGTGATATTTGCCAACTGATTTGGCTGCAACAATTGCACCATTCTCTATACTTAGAGACATATCACTCTATTCTCAGTTCTCTACCTGTCCGTAGCCTATGTAACAAATTACATTTGCGGGATCCTGATCCGGTATAATATACCCAGGACGTAGAGGATACTGAGAAATAGTTCTCGGTAACGAACATACCCGAAGAAGATGCATTAATATGCACTTTCTTCGTTTGGGCGGCATGGGAATCCTGGTATTCCTCTATTTCCTGCTCGGTCTTATAACAATTATAAGTTGGAGCGGGGCCAAGTTCCCTAGCTCAGTATAACAAGTAGGTTCGGTCAATACATCCATATTATCATCTTGATTAAGGCGTGACATGGTCTCTACATGGAGAGAGAGAGAGAGAAGAGAAACACTTTGCGTGCGCTCTTGCAAGATTAGATTGGTTATATATTTTATCTAATCAGGATTGCTCCCACTGTTTTTATCAAGTCTTCCTTCAAACCTTAAAAGGAAAGACTAGCCGGGATTAATTACACACTACAAGTTCGCCAATCTTTCAGCCAGGCCAGTGCCTATACTTTGAGGGAGGCTTCCCGTGCTTTCACACGGACCTAATTAAAATAAACCTCGTTTTCCAAGGGGCGTAACCCCATTGACACCTTTCTAGACACCTACTTGATTGGCTAATTGTAAAGTGCAAAACTCTCTCAGGAGTAACAATTACTCGCAGTGGGTATCGGGATCCAACTATTACATAGAAGGTATGCATTCTCATTACAAATTTCAACACTTGAAACTCCCGATAATGGTTTTTACCCCTAGTACTTATGACCATAACTATAATCAACATATCATAAGCACTAGTCAAGTTCTACCCGTCATTTCTTGATTAATTAGACCCACCCATATGACCCTTGACTATAATCAACATAATCACATGATTGTCCTAATTAATCGCATCATATGTTGTGTAGAAAGACATCACCTAGTTACCGTACACTACGCCTTGACTATAATCAACATACGCAGCACGAATACTAAATACTCTACTTCCTAAAATGATGGAGGGTTGCGGATGGTTTTTAAGAAAACCTTCAACGCTTTGAACTTGATCTCTTTGCAGAATCCAATGATTTAAAATGGAGTGTTTTGAGGCTTTTGCTAGTTTCGCTAAAGAGGTACTCCCGGTGAAGAGATCTCGGCTCTTTCCTCGTCGAGTGAGGTGCAGGATATTCACAATACCACTATGCGAAGCAAGAACTAGAAAAACAATCAAAAGAAAAAACCGAGGGTTGTAGCATCTGCTAGTTATTGCTAAAGAGGTCACCCTCGATGAAAGGATCTCGGCTCTTTCCTCATCGAATGAGGTGCAGGATATTCATAAGGAATACCGTTATGCAAAGTAACAACTAGAGCTACCTATTTTTGAAAATTCGATTCCACAATATCTTTAGATTTATTTTCCTTCATTAATCTCATTAATGAATGTCCCATCATTTAAGTTACCTAAACATCACAGATAAATACAACGTACGCTTATGCCATCCGCATTCGCCATGAAGTCCTGTCGTGCATCGTTAGGTTAGGTAACTAACGGCAGGGCGGGGCAGGGCTAGCGCGGGTGAAAAACATAAGCAACGTCTATAATATATCATATATATTATAATGTATCCATCTCAGAATATAAAGTAATCACATCACAAAATATCAGCAGCAGAAGACAACATATGAAATATTAGATATACTAGGATTTCCGGGTTTTAATTTAAACCTGTATACAACACGGATTCCACGGTCGTGATGAATAGCCAAACCTACATCCCTAGACCCCTACGAGAGCGGTAAGCAACCCTACCAATTCTAGAGTTAGTAGACCCAGACTCGATGCCTCGAGATGGTCTCCCACTGGACTCTAGAACCAGGTTAGTTGTGCTCCCCTCCTTGGGACTATCCTAATGCAGAAAAGTAAATAATATACATCAATGGTGACATCTTCCTCAACCTGGAAGTGCCCCAATAAAAGAATATTACATACAAGTTTTTACATGAATGAAAATGAAAAACTCTCATCTCACATAAAAACCCCCGGCTATACAAACACGACGATCCAATATAACATATCACAACAACACATAACATCACATGTCATCGACGTAAGTAAATATGCGTATCCCAATTGTCGTTGACATATAGTAATAAAACCGGTGATACACCACATATAACACTTACGGTCGCAGAAAAGAAAGTGAAAACTACAACAATTGGAATCCGCAACTACCTTAGACATCATAAACCCGAAATATCTCATATTCCGGATTTCATGCCTATCAATATGAATTTCTTAGATATCGCATGCCTAACAATTATAAACCCCGCATTTTAGTCTCGATATTGAAAACACTTTCCAATAATTAGTCGGGCAATTCAACAAGATTCCCGACATGCTGATCGAATGCTCGCCGGAAACTTTAGTAGGCGGCCGCACCCCGATACCGTCGACGAAGTGCACTTAGACGGAACACCGCGGCCGCGAGCATCCGGACGGATGCCTTTGGCAACGGAGTTCTCCTACAGTCACTTGGTCGGGGCTATGGGGCGTGGCTATCTACTAAAGTTACCCGGTGAGTATCCGCGTACACTACGTGATTGCGACGGATTTTTGATCACATCAAAATCCCGTGGCAACCGATCAAATGAGACTAAATTGCTATATTTATAAAATTCAAATATTATGGATTCCAAGTATTGTATCCCATCACAAATATCCGGACGACGTTAAACTTTTTGATTGACTAATCAAAGTCCTACAATTCCCCGAGAGCTCAACACTTGAGCACAGTTTAAAAATACTCAGAACATGCCACAACACCTATGGACCAACCGTAGAAGGGCAAACCCAAGCCTCATTAATGGTACCGTAGGACTGCCACAAACCCTAAGGTTCAAAGCAGTTCCATGGTCATTATATCGAGTTAGGGTTTCATTCTTCTAGAGGGTCTACAGAATCACTTGCATGATTTTCCGAATACCTTAAACATGGAACAATGGGTTTTGACATTTGATCGAACTTTTTAACTTCGCCTAGATAAGATGTGAAAACTAAAAAACAATGTTAAATTACGAATACAAAACACTCCGAGTTGCCTACACAGTAAGACTGCATCACATGCAATTTTAGAAAAACCAAACAACACCTGAAATACCAAAACCCAGAGCCTGGAACACCACCAAAAATTGAGGCCAAAATCCTAAAAGTTGGCCGAGCACACCAGAATTTTCAACACTCTAGTTGGCCAAAATCCGAGATCAGGGTCCCAAATTTTGGTAGTATTCATAATATATCTCATACATCATTCTGTACTTGTTTAAAAAAAATTTCGAGGTCAATTAAAAAATGACACAAACTAGGTTTCGATGTTTCAAGTTTCGGAGCAGTTTCGGTTTCGTAATCTAACAAACATCGTATAATATTCTAGCCCGGCTCTGATACCACTATTTGGATTCCTTAGCACCTTACTGTGTTTTCAAGACATCAAGCATGCCAATTTAAAATTTTCAAGAGTGCTAAAGAACCGTAACCTAGGATCTTGCTAGAGTGAATAGACAATATGAACATGTAATCTAACATTACACTAAGTGAATGTGGAATACAACCTTTATAGACCGGTCCTTCACTTCTAAAGCTCCGTGTATGTAATGTCTTAGATTTCGGTTAGTGTTAATAATTCGAGTTCACTTAGTTATGGCATGCACGCACGTGCACGTTAAGGTGAGGGTTTGTTTTGTGTTAATCTTGTTCTTAGCAACCATGACACTTAACCATTTATCTAATCTTTGTTTTAATCCTTTGTCTTAACCCTAATCCTTAATCCTTTCCCTAGATCTTTTGTTGTGAGAAGATATTTCTTTTGTTGAGGGAAGAGGTGGTAAGGTGTGGTTTGAATGCATTAATTGGAAATTTAATGCAAGGGTTACACTCACCTCATCTCTCACCCTATACTCACCTCCCTCTCTCTTTATCATTCACTCTCTCTCATTTCTCTATCTCTTTTATTCTCTCATTCCTCTCTCATCAAAACTGAACACTTCTTCATTTTCTTCACACTCCATCTCATTTATTCACAAAACTCACAAAAATCACATCTTTTTCTTTGAATTGCCTCTTGGATGCCTTAGAGCTTGCAATGCTTGGATCTTTGAGTTCTTTCGGTTAGGTAATGATCTCTTTCTGTTATTTATGTGTTTATAGTGTAGCGTAGCTTAGTCGTTTCAGTTTTGACCACGTATCATATCGTTTCGGGTAAATATCGTATTTTTAGTGTATTTCTGGGTTTGGGATGATCTGCTATCAAACCAGGTAATTGTTGCAAAAGTTCCCATCACAGTGACCTAGTACAGTGACCTAGAACCTACCCTCAAAATACGAGCCCCTTCCTTTCCGTACGGCCGCAGATTTATTGCTTCTGGCTGCAAATTGCGGCCAGACTGGGGAGTTAGGGTTAGGGTTTTTGTGTAGGGATCTCTGGGGTTGTATGTGGTCTCATGGTACTTGCACCTTTTACAAATTTTTGGTACAGAAAAATCTGGGACCATTTGTTTGTTTTCTTGTGTTTCATTTCACACGATACATTATCCGATACGGTGCGTGTTCTGTGTTGTTGTTGCTCTGAGTTGGTTTCGTGGTGTCGCTATACACGTTAGCTACAATACGGACACTTAAGACTACGTTTGTGTTGTCGTTTTGGTCCGTGTAAATTGTACGTGTTTTGGGTCTATTGCTAATATATATCTGTTATATTGTTTTATGTTACAGGTTGGCAGGCGAGGACTTCGGACGCTGCGACGAAGGGAAAACAGGTGGTAGGCTTCACTTAGCCAGGAGCGTTGGTGAGTAGATTTAACATCTACAGGGGAATCGCCCGCATGGCGTTATGCGTCTGGGCTAGAGATAACTTGACTTGTCGCACATTCTATTTCATATTTAGAATTTGCGCATACACCTTATTGCTTAATTAATTGTTGTGCTTAGACTAGTACCCTTAGGACACTGTACATATTATTGATGACTCTTATTGCACGAGCACTGATTGTAAGTCACACACACCGTCAATAATTGCCATGTCACGCACAACACCCGTATAGATATAATATTGTTTGGATAGGGACATTGCGATATTGATTCATATTTCTTTATGCATATGACATATAACATACCTGTATACCTACATACTTACACATATGCCTTGACTTTGTCGCATTTTCTATTTCATAAATAGAGTTGCGCATACACCCTATTGCTTAGTTACTTGTTGTGCTTGAACTAGTATCCTTAGGAAACTGCACTATTATTGATGGTTAATGTTGCACGAGCACTGATTGTATGCCGCACACACCGTCAATAATTGCCATGTTACGCACAACACACATACCTATATAATATTGTTTGGTTAGGGACATTGAAAGATTGATTCATATTTTTTTATGCATATGACATATAGCATACTTGTATACCTACATATTTACACATATGCCTTGACATGCTTACATTCTAGTTACCTGTATACCTATAGGGTATTATACCATTAGCGATAGGTACATACACACATAATGACATAGCTACATGTATACCTTGTATACATACTTCACTTATACTCGTAGGGTATATTACATCATTACTGATAGGTAGATACATATACCTTGCTATACCTTTATGTTTACACATATATCAGTTATAGCTACATGTTTACTTTTACTTGATGTTATTTAGAATTGGAGAAATTAGGAAACGCATGATATATTATATTAACTTGTTGTAGTTAATTAGCGGCTTTTCCTTGATATGCTTACATTACAGTTTTATGTTGCATATATTATATTCATGGATTTTCGCATTGAGATATGGATTTTTCATGATGTTTTCTGGATTTGAGGACCGTGGTAGTTTCATGAAATTATGCATTATTTGAAAAACCCGGTTTCTCTTGATATTATATTTCAGCATCCACCATGAGTTTTATCGGTTCTGATATATATACCCCATGCGAGGAGGAGTCGGGGGCCGTGTGAGGGTACATGGTGGGGCCCGGAGGTACCCCGGGGCAAGGGATTGAAGGACCTTGCCGATTGTGCCTGACAGGGGAACCATACCATCCGGTGACATTACCTATGACTCGGCGGTTATCGTGGGGATACCGACGGGAGTCATGTATGTATGGATACGTCGAGAGGCGAGGGTCAGAACTAGGCACTCGAGCTTTCGGTATAGCATATGACGTAAGTCGACGTTAGACACCCCACATGATGCGGGGAGGAGGAATAGGTAAAACAATCATTTTGTTTGAGTTAACATCGACTAACTTTACGGATCTTTGCTAAACCCTAACTAACAACTATCTAGAAGTGATTAGCTACTATGATAGATGATTATACCTAAAGATTCAAGTCCTTCTTGTTCTTGTGGTTCACCTCCTCGTCGGCCTCCTCGATGTGATAGAAGATCCACCCGAGAGATCCTTCTCTAAGCTTTAACCTCTCACTTAAGGTAACTAGGTGGCTATTCGTGCTAATCAAAGTAACCTAGAGGATATAGAAGAGGATTAGGGATCTACTAGTCTTGCTAACCCTAGGATCTCAACACATGAGAGGATTATGGTTAGTTCTTTGAAGAGAGAGAGCTTGAGGAGAGAGAATGTGAAAGTGAGAATGATATGAATTATAACTCATTTGTGAATATATGAAGCATGATAATTATTAAATGAATAACATAATAATAATATCAACCATGCTTCATTAACTCACTATGGATGAATCATCTCATGAGTCATTAAGCAATAAATGCTTCATTAACTCATTTGGATGAATCACTCCATAAGTCACTAATCCATTTAATGCAAATTCCACCTAAGCTCTCCACCTCATCTTTCTTCTAGAAGCTTCTCGACTAATTACGAGAATGCCCCTCCCATCCGTGAAAATACAGAAATACTGAGACTGTATAAATCCAATAATCCAATACTAGAATCTGGCTTAAACTAAAGCCCGCTTGTATAAACTGTCCGAACATCGTATGTGTATAAATACACGTATGTGTCCGAACCCTGTCGTAAAACCATACGACCTCTATATCATTTCGCCTGAAGCAGGGAAACTCTCTGTGTAGGACTCTAAAGACTCGACACTACGCTGGCAGTGGGTTTAACCACAAGCCGCAAGCGGTACTAGCTGTACGTAACGGTCCCCAGGTAGATGTCGATAAGAAGGCCGATGAGGAAACCCATCCGAACTCCTACTGAGCCTGATGTGACAATCTCCGTATAGTCCGGTCTGTTCGTCTAGGACTATCGCATATCGGGCCTAGGGGGCAGCAAGCGTCAGTCCCCTAAAGGCGGTATAAGTCATGTCGGAATGAAGCCCATTACACCTTGAGAAGCTACTGGAAATCCTACCAGTAAATCTCGTTTGCCCTAGCCATGGACTTTGCGTAATGGCTCTCCAAATACAGCGCGATATCAACTCCCAATACCGGGAGAGACGAATCCTATCTAACTGCCTCTGCCTCCAAGTGCTTCGGGACTGCACCCAACTGCTACATGTTTGCATGACTCTTTTGAGCCGTGGTAAGGTAGCAATCTAAGAACAGTGGGAACACACTCGAGATGAAGCAGCAGTATCATGTCTGCGGACTAAGTTGTACTCATGTCACCTGGGAACTGTTAACTGACGATAGGTATAATACCAACCAACAGTTCCCTGCGAGTCCTGTCCAGTGTACCCATAACCCAATGAGCACCTGTATACTATCTCCAGTACAACGTACTAATGGCTGTGGGACAGACCATTTCCCTTGCTGGGATGAGAAGCGTACACACTAGTCTACTCTGGAGTATCGATGCCATGTCTCGATAATCCTATGACTAGGGACCTGAAAAAGGATGTGCTTGTAGACAACCCAGCCCCCACTAGTGTGACTGCCATCACAACGCTGGTAGTCAAGCAAGATCCTAAGGGCTCTATCAATATGTACTCGCGATATGCTAACATATACACATATTAAGATAGATGTAAACCAAGTAGCATACTACTATGTTGAGCGAGACTGTTAATATAACTGTGAATATCCTAAGTTTCCATTAAGTAATATACAAGCTAGTATGATACAATAATGGCCCCTAGGGCATATACACTGACAATCTCCCACTTGCACTAGGGCCATGTACTGGCGTATCGAAGACCTATCATCTCGAATAGCCTCTCGAACTACGTCTGAGGTAAGGCCTTTATGAATGGATCTGCAGTGTTCTCCTCTGTAGTAACTCTCCGGACCTCGATTTCCCGGCGATCTATGATCTCCCTGATCAGGTGATACCGCCTTAAGATGTGTCTGGACTTCTGATGGGACCTGGGTTCCTTTGCCAAAGCTATAGCCCCGTTGTTGTCACAATACAGAGGTATTAGATCAGCAATGGATGAAACCACCTGAAGTTCTGTTTGGAACTTCTTCATCCAGACTGCTTCTTTTGCGGCATCGCAAGCAACTATATACTCTGCTTCCATCATCGAGTCAGCAACGGTGTCTTTCTTAGAACTCTTCCAGCACACCGCCCCTCCATTGAGCGTAAAGACATAAGCTGACATGGACTTGGAGTCATCCTTGTCACTCTGGAAGCTGGAGTCAGCAAAAGCCTCGATCTTGATGTCTTTTCCGCCATAAACCAAGAACATATCCTTAGTCCTTCTCAGGTACTTGAGAATGTTCTTTACTGCTATTCAGTTCTTCTCCCCTGGGTCTGACTGATACCGGCTTACCACGCTCAGTGCGTAAGCTACATCTGGTCTGGTGCACAACATCGCATACATTATAGAGCCTACCGCAAAAGCGTTGGGTATAACTGACATGCGAACCCTTTCCAAATCAGTCTTGGGAGACATCTCTTTGGAGAGGGTGATTTCTTAACAAGCCTGTAAATTACCGCGCTTAGAATCATCCATACTGAATCTTTTCAGTATAGTGTTGATATACGTGGACTGCGAAAGTCCCAACATTCTCTTAGATCTATCACGACAGATCCGGATCCGCGGAATGTAAGAGGCATCACCCAGGTCTTTCATGGAGAACCTGTGTGACAAGAATCCTTTAACAGATTGTAGCATAGGAATGTCATTTCCTATCAAGAGAATGTCATCCACATACAAGACGAGGAATACGACAGTTCGTGCTACAATTTTACTGTATATACATGGTTCATCTGGATTTTTGATAAAGTCATATTCTTTGACCGTTTCATCAAAACAGATGTTCCAACTCCATGATGCCTGCTTTAGTCTATAAATGGACTTAAGCAACTTGCACACTTTCCCGCTGCTCCCACTCTGATTGAAACCTTCTGGCTGATCCATATAGACGCATTCTTCTAAATTACCATTTAGAAAAGCCGTCTTTACGTCCATCTGCCAGATCTCATAATCATGGAAGGCGGCAATGGCAAGAAGGATCCGAATTGATTTGAGCATAGCCACTGGAGAAAAAGTTTCGTCATAGTCCAAACCAGGTCTTTGACGAAAAACCTTTGCAACAAGTCTAGCCTTATAGGTTTCCACCTGTCCATCTACACCAATCTTTTTCTTGAAGATCCACTTGCATCCTATGGATTTTACCCCATATGGAGAAAAGTCCAAAGTCCATACTTTGTTGGTGTACATGGACTCCATTTCGTTCCTCATTGCATCCAGCCATCTTACTGAGTCGCCGCTCTGGATGGCCTGCTGGAAGTTAGTAGGTTCATCACTATCAATGATGCAATCATCTCTGACCCCGTCAATGAGAAAACCGTAGTATCTTTCAGGCGAATAAGACGGCCTACTCCTCCTGCGGAGGGGTGCGGGAATGTCCTGTTCTTCTTGAACTTCTGGTTCTACCAAACTTTCAGTAGTAGTTTGTGGTTCTGGAATTTCTTCCAGTTCTATTGAGCTCCCACTTGTTTCCTTTTCTAAAAACTGCTGTTCTAGAAAATGGGCATTACGAGAAACAAAAACCTTTTGTTCCTCTGCGTAATAGAAGAAATACCCCTTAGAGTTCTTTGGATATCCCACAAACTTACACTGTACTGATCGTGCCTCGAGTTTGTCCGCATGATGCTTTTTAACAAAAGCTGGACATCCCCATATCTTCAGATACTGAAGATAAGGTTTCTTCCCACTCCACATCTGATATGGCGTGGTAGGCACAGTCTTGGTAGGAACCCTGTTCAAAAGATATGCAGCTGATTCTAGCTCATAACCCCAGAAAGATCACGGTAGCTCAGCATTACTCATCATGGAACGTACCATATCCAATAGGGTTCGGTTCCGTCTTTCCGATACACCGTTATGCTGTGGAGTGTATGGAGGAGTAAGCTGAGAGAGAATTCCATTCTCTTTTAGGTAACCCAGGAACTCAGCACTTAAGTATTCACCACCTCGATCAGATCCAAGTGTCTGGATACTTTTGCCGGTTTGGTTTTCTACTTCATTCTTATATTCTTGGAATTTCTCAAAGGCCTCGAATTTATGTTTCATCAAGAAAATGAATTCGTACCTAGAGTAATCATCCGTAAAAGTAATGAAATATGAAAAACCGTCTCTTGCATGTGTAGACATTGGACCACATACATCGCTGTGTATGAGTCCTAAGAGCTCGCTCGTTTTTACTCCATGTCCAGTGAATGGAGTCTTTGTCATCTTTCCTTTGAGACATGATTGACAAGTGGCACAAGATTGATATTCGAACGGATCCAAATATCCTTCTCTATGTAACTTAGTTAACCTTGTCTCATTGATGTGACCTAGTCTACAATGACATAAGAAAGCCTGATTTATATCTGGAGACTTTCTATTTAATGTGTTCTAGACATTGAAAATTTGTAATTGGTTTAACAAATATATACCGTTATCTAGTGTACTGGACCCAATCAAACCATGATTAAGGTGGATGTTAACAACATCGCTTACAAACGTGAAATCATAACCTTCTTTTGATAACAACGATATTGATATGATATTACATGTTAAACTGGGTACACAAAAACAGTTGTGCAAACCCAAAATATGTCCACTCGTCAATCCAAGGTGATAATCCCCTGCGGACACAGCACCCACGCTAGCTCCGTTAGCAACCTGGAGGGTCATATCACCAACCTTCAGCACTCTACGGTTTCTCAGTACCTGCAATGAATTGTATATATGAGATCCTGATCCGGTATCCAATACCCAGGAAGTAGAGTTGATTGACAGACAATTTTCAATTACAAACACACCTGAAGTCGAAGCCACAGCTTGCTTCCGGTCCTGGTTCTTGGCAATCCAAGCTTTGCAATCTTTCTTCCAATGGCCTTTCCTACGACAGTGGAAGCACTCGTCCTTTGCCACTACTGGCACCGCAACCTTTGCATTTCCCTTAACTCCCACCTTACCAACACCACCTCTTGGTTTGGTAGCGGCCTTCTTCTTCCTTCCATTGGTCCTAGTCTTGGAGCCGGAAGAGGAAGCAACGCGAACAAATATAGTGGGTGTTTCCCTTGCTTTCTGCAAGGTGCCCTCTGCACTCCTCAACATGTTAAGGAGTTCTGCAAGCGCAACTTCCTTACCTTGAATGTTGAAATTTAAGATAAATTAGGCGTAGGTGGAAGGAAGGGGCTGAAGAACCAAGTCTGTATGTAGCTCGTTCTCTAATGTCGTCCCGAGGTCCGCGAGCTCTTCTATATAGCCAATTATCTTAAGGACATGTTCTCCTACAGATGATCCGACGGACAACCTCGATTGAAACAAGTTCTTCGAGGTCTCGTATCTAGCTATACGAGATTGCTCTCCATACAGTTCCTTGGTGTGGAGAAATATGGATTCAAGATCCATATTCTCGTGCCTCCTCTGATGTTCATTGTTCATAGAGGCAAGCACGATGCATTTGGCCTTCGCGCAGTCTAACACCCAGGTCTTGCGGATTTCCTTATCCGCGACACTGGATTCAGGACCTAGGACGGCAGGTGCCTTAGTACTAAGGACATATCCCAATTTGTCATAAGTTATAGCCATCTTGACATTCTAGAACCAGTCTTTATAGTTTGGCCCTGCCAGAATATTTTTATCTAATAGTAACTTAAGGCCTGTCATGTTCTGGGTCGCTGCAATTGAGAGAGAGAGGGAACACTTTAGCATGATGCTCTTGCAAGTTTAGAGTGGCTTTTAGTTTATCTAAACTGGATCGCTCCCACTGCTTCAGTAGGGCTCCTAGGCACTCATACAAGGGTTTATAAGGCATCAACCATTCCCGGATAAAAAATTAGACATGCCGAACAACCCAAAGCCGGGATCTTTGCTAGATTATTAGGGTTACACATGCAAGTAAACATTTACAACTAAGTGAATACGAAATACAATCTTTGTAGATCGGTCCTTCACTTCAAAGGCTCCTTGTTGTAGTCCCTTCGCTACGATCATGGTGTTGGATATAGTGCCCTCAAAGTCTATTATTGGATCGCAGGTACGTGATTGCAATGATTGAGGCATGACCTATACCGATATAACAGTCTTGCTCAAGATGATAGTATGCTATTTGGTTTGTCTTTATCATAGTTTACATACTTTAGTTCGCTATTGCATGTTGATAGAGCCCATAGGATTCTTGCTTGACTGCCAGCAGTATGATGGCGATCATATACATGGGAGCTGGAGTATATAAGCACATCCTTAAAAGTGTCCCTAGTCGTGGGATTTTCGAGATAGGGCATCGATACTCCAGAGTAGACTAGTGTATACAGTCGAGACCCCGACGAGGGGCGATGGCCAGTCTCACAAGCCATTGGTGTCAGTTGGTTCACCTAAGATGTATACAGGTGCTCATTGGGTTATGAGTATACCGGACAGGACTCGCCGGGAACATGCTAGTTGGTATTATACATATCGTCAGATAGCAGTTCCCAGGTGACATGTGTACAGGTTAGTTTGTCGACCTGAGATCGTCATTTGTCTCATGTGAGTTCCCACTGTGCTTTGATTCCTACCCTACCATGCTCAAAGGAGACGTGCAAATAGGTATTTTTTGGGTACAGTCCTGAGCCACATGGAGGCAGTGAGCGGATCGTCAGGGATTCGTCTCTCCCGGTATTGGGGGTTGATGTCGCACTGTGCACGGGTGGCCATCACTAGAAATACTCGGCCGAGGTAGTAGAGAATTACTGATTTGGATCAGTGGTTTCTCAGGTGGTGATGGGCTTCATGCCGACACGATTTATCGCGTTATTAGGGGTCTGACTGTAAGTGCACGGCGGCGCCCCGGCCGTCAATCCGACGGCCAAATGCGGAAGCGGTGATAAACTTAAATTTTTCTTGAACTGGCAAACCGCCGCACACTAATACCCGGATCGAACCACTAACTAGTCCTAGCTAACAACAAGAAAGGGAAGAGAGATATACCGACGATCCAAGTCCTCCGGTCTTCTCATCATCGTCCCGATCTCCTGCGGAATGTCCCGTCTCCTCCTCGTCGCCGGAAGTGCACCACATCGCCTACTTCTTTTACGGGCTCCCACCTCAATGCCGAGGCAACTCGGGCACGAAGCTGGCTAGTCGACGTGCCCAAGATTTGCTGTAGAATATCTAGTGAGCAAGTCTCATTTTGGGGTTTGTGGAATTGCCTTTTGTGGAGGAATTGAACTTGGGGCTTTTTGGATTGAACTTGTGGGAATTTTGCAACATGAAATGAGCCAAACATCCCCACCAAAATTTTGGGACAGCCCCACAATGCTTGGGCCGGCCATGAGAGGTGAATGGAGAGAATGAGAGAGAGTGAGCCAAGGAATGAGTGGTGCAACCATAACAATAATGCAAAAGGGAATCATGAAAGAACATGATAACAAAATACATCCACACTCAATCACCAACCATCATCAAACATGATGGCTCAAAAGTCATGCCATCATGAAGATACAAGTCAAGGTCAAAAGAATGGTGCACCATCATGATACAAGGAAACATGCAAAGACCCCCTTCCACAAAAGCTTATTTGCAACAATGCAAATAAACCCTCCTCCACCAATCTTCGGCCAATGAACGATACAAAGGAAATTGGCCGAAACGGAAAGCAAACTGGCAACTCCAGAAAACTGGTCCCGTAATAAATTACAGGAAAACCCCGATACTGTGCATACACACCCGCATCTGTATTTCGACCGAAATACAAATGCAATGAGACAAAGTCTACACTGTACTATACTAGGATCCGGCTTAAACCAAAACCGGCTAGTAATATCCGTTCGATCCTGATCCGTGCAATACCGCACGTATCTGATCGAACCCTGCCATATAACCATACGGCCTATAGTACAGACTGTCCGATCCTGATCCGTGCAATACCGCACGTATCTGATCGGACCTTGCCATATCTCCATACGGCCTCTACAACCTTTCGCCCGAAAGCTGAGTAACTGAATGTGGGGGACTCTAAAGACTCGTCAACACCTTGGTTGTGGATTTAACCACTAGCACGTCAGAGGTATAAGCCAATACGTAACGGGCTACCAGGTACTGACTAAAAGGGATGTCTGTGAGCGAACTCAGCCTGACAACCCTACTGAGCCTGTCAGTGACAATATCCGTACAGTCCGGTCCGTTCGTCTATGAGCATCGCATGGCGGGCCTAGGGGGCAGGTAAAAGTCAGACCCCCAAAAGCGGTACAAGTCGTGTCGGAGTGTAGCCCAGAACACCCTGAGATACTACTGGAATACCTACCAGTAAATCTCCTTGCCTCGGCCGAGGGCTTCGTGTAATGGCTCTCCTAGACACAGCACGACCTCACCCCCAATACCGGGAGAGACGAACCCCTGAAGATACGCTCACTGCCTCCATGTGGCTCGGGACTGTACCCAACTAAAACCTGTTTGCACGACTCCTTTGAGCCGTGGTAGGGTAGTAATCAAAGTACAGTGGGAACTCACACAAGACAAATGACGATCCCCAGGTCGATGAACTAACCTGTACACATGTCACCTGGGAACTGCCATCTGACGTCTGGTATATGACCAACTAGCATGTTCCCGGCGAGTCCTGTCCGGTGTACTCATAACCCAATGAGCACCTGTATACATCTTAGGTGAACCAACTGACACCAGTGGCTTGTGAGACCGGCCACCGCCCCTCGTCGGGGTCTCGACTGTATACACTAGTCTACTCTGGAGAATCGATGCCCTGTCTCGAATCTCCCACGACTAGGGACCTTTTAAGGATGTGCTTATAGACCCCCAGCTCCCACTTATATGATCGCCTTCATACTGCTGGTGGTCAAGCAAGAATCCTAGGGGCTCTATCAACGTGTAATAGCGACGTGTCAGGTCACTTAAAGCAGTACACGATGATAAAGGTAAACCAGATAGCATACTATCATCTCGAGTAAGACTGTCCTACCGGGATAGGTCCTCCATCAATCATTGCAATCACGTACCTGTGACCTAATAATTGACTCTGAGGGCACTATCTCCAACAATCTCCCACTTGCACTCAAGGCTAATTATTGCGATGTCGCATACTCACAGCCCGTGTGATACCGAACACCCAACTCCTCTACTAGTCAGTCTCACAAAGCTCGTTTGCGAAACTATTGCGTTCGAGGAATAGCCTCAGTGAGTGGATCCGCTTTGTTGTCTCTTTCAATGTCTCTCTATATCTCAAGTTCGCGGAGAAACCCATCTCCCGAAATGAGCAATACCTGTCTTAGAATGTGTCTGGATGTCTGATGGGACATAGCTCATAAATGAACTCCAAATCCAAACTTCTTAGACTGTATCGTCAACTGAACTTAATCAGTATCCTGCACCATGCCTCCCTCAGTATTGCCTTGGACCACCTGTCCAAAATACTGCCCCTCATCAGAAGGAAAAACTATAACTCTGACAACCTCCTTGTCGTCCAGGTCACCTTGGAAGCCTGGAATAATAACTGTCTCCTGAATGAGGCTGTCGTTATCATATCCCTAGAACATCCACTTATGTTCTAAAACTGCTTCCGACTGTTTCTCCAGGATTGGATTAATGTCAACTTATTGCATCTAGTGCAAGAACAACATCTGGTGTGGTACTTGACATCTCATGATTGACTCAATTGCCTAAGCAAGTGATCTGCCAATCATGCACATCCCTCTCCCCTTTAGTCTGTAAGACACCTTTAGAGAGGGTGACTCCATCACCTGCAGGTACACTACCGTGCCAGGAGTCGTCCATTCTAAATACCCTTAGAATACTGTCTAAGTACCCAGATTGGGAGACTACCCAAATCTAGATCTAAAACCATAGATCTAGTAACCAGTATGTCTGATATAATGTCCAAGTCCCATGTGGAGAAAACACTGTGTCACGACCAAAGTATAACCGGTTGTAGTATAGGAGTTTCCTTTCCTACTCTGTGTATATCATCCAAACACCATGACATCACACCCTACTACCTTCTCAACAGATCCATCCCCTATTCTGATGAAGTCAAACCCATGACTGTCACGTCAGAAATAGATGATCTATCTCCGCTACATCTGCTTTAGTCTATAAATAGACATAAGCTACCTGTCCACCAATGCTTCCGCTGCTCCCACTGACTACGACAACCCTCTGGCAGAGTCATATAGACGTACACTTCTAAAACTAGTTTAGAACGACGCTATACTCATCCTCCCACCGGGTCTCGCAGCCTGGAACAACAGCAATGGTAATTGTGGGTAAACAAGAACTTCTCTGTCACCGTCCTTGAGGCTACCGTAGTACCTCTCGGGTGCCTGAAGTTACCCACCTTATCTGCGGAGTGGCCAATGGAATGTCAATCTAGATTGAATTTTTAGGTTCCTATGAAATCTTCAGTAATCGTTTGTGGTTCTGGAATCACTTCCAGTTCTACCATACTCCCACTACTGTTTTCGGAAAAAATCCATTATTAATAAAACTGTGGCGAGTCTAGAACAATATCGCTATTGTTCATCCAGATGGTAGAAAGTCAACCCTCGTCATAGCCTGGGTCAACCCACAAACAGCCATTACAGAAACGTGCCTTGAGTTGTCCAGTGTCTGGTTTTAATCATAAGCCGGACAACTCCCCGTACCTTAACACCGTTAAGATATGAACTGTTCTATATCCCATATAGAAACAGAGGCACTGATTTAATTGAACCAGATTCAAATCATGCAGCTGTCCCCAGTGCATGTCAACTAAATGGAAGGAGGCCGATCAGCGTTACTCAACTTAGGAATGCTTCCAATTATGAGTAACCTGAAAGAGAAGCAATTTCTCTTAATCACTACTATCAACTGAATACCATACACAAGTATCTACATCTTCGATCTCTTTGAAGAATCCCGATACTTGCTATACCTGGTTCTCTACTCTATTCAAATACCTATAACTTCTCCAAATTCGGACCCTGTGTTTTCACGAAACACCTGTCTAAAGACTAGAGAAGTCATAAGTAAACCGAATATAGTACGAGGACCAACCCCTCTGTCCTGATGGATCCTGGACAACATACAATACTCTGTATAAGTCCCTTGAGTCTGATAACTCATTCACTGTGTGTCGTAGGTTGAAAACTGTACTTATGGTTAAGAAGAATTACACCGCTGTTTAATGCTCCTTACCTAACCATCCACTGATATAGGTAAATGTCGTAGACATAATTTCAAAAAGGTATATCTCACTCTATGAAAATAGACGTACAGATATATCAATTTGAAATTGGTGCATGACAGCGGATATTCAAAACCAAATATTTGCCGACCGGCAAACAGCCCAGGTGATTTCCTCAAATATCACCGATTACAACGAATCCCGATATAATGAGGATGATCACCCAATTCCCAATAACTTACTCCCACTCATCATCTGTAAA
Organism: Agapanthus africanus; assembly: GCA_030015575.1. Lineage (NCBI taxonomy): Eukaryota > Viridiplantae > Streptophyta > Magnoliopsida > Asparagales > Amaryllidaceae > Agapanthus > Agapanthus africanus. The sequence goes on along the minus strand of CM057346.1, from coordinate 338,050,933 downwards.
ACCATACAGATGTGAGAATCGTACCTGGTAAATACATACCGTGGAGTAAGGACTAATTGGGAAATCAGTTTTCCTTTAACAGTACACAGTGAAACTGAAACATTGAAATGTTTCGATGGGGTATCCTGGTATTCTTAGTAATGCCTCTTCCAGATTCACGACTGTAACCGTATAATTCTTTGCCACCTCTCCAAATCCCTTCATATGTCTTTAGTCTTTACCTTCTGCATACCCCTTTAGGCCAAATGGTTTTCTTCCTTCCCTACCGTTCGGCACCAGCCTATGGTTTGGAAGAAGACTATCCAATAAGCATAATGGGTGTACTGTCCCAATCCTAGGAACACTCGCAATGAGAGAGGGTGAAGATAAAAGACAACCGAATAAACCTAATTCCTATTTCTCCTGGACCAGAATCCATCCCCGAACTGGAACAAGTTCCTTTCGAGTTCGTATATAACCATACGATGGAGTATCCAATAAACTGTGGATCTTCGTAGTGATACGGAGTGTCCTGGAGAAATAAAAAGGTGATTTAGGATTGGCGAAGGAATACTTGGTTTGGTCGTGAATATCTGTTGCAATTTACTTTGCCCTCTTACTAATCCCTTGCTTTGTCCTAACTTAATACTTTCTGCACACCATCGTTATGCTAATTGGTTTTCTTCATTCCCTACCGGTCGGCACCAGCCTAAGGTTTGGAAGAAGACAATCCAATTTGCGTAATAGGTGTACTACCCCTAAACCAAGGAGTACTCACAACTTGAGAGAAGGTAAAAGGAAAAGGCAACTGAATAATCCTATCCGTTTTCTCCAGAACCAGAAACCATCCTCGAAGAAATTCTTTCGAGTTCGTATCTAACCATACGATGGTTTTGTCCAATGGAAGTGGACGTTCATAGTAATACGGGGTGTCCTGGAGAAAAGGGTAAAAGTAGGAGTGGCAATGAGGTTTGCAACTCTGACAATCCAAAAGCCAGTGTTTAAGAAGGTTCGGTCAACTTGGTCACTGAGTCATAGTCTTAGGGTCGGGTCAATGGTCGCTGCCAAAGAGAGAGAGAAAAGAAACACTCAGCGTGCACTCTAACCTAGATCAGAATGGTTACCAATTTATCTAATCTGGAAACCTCCCACTGTACCTCAAATTCTCCTCCAAACCTGAAAGAAGAATTAGTCTGGGTCACCCGAGGAGTAAACTAACTCATCAGTGGGAATCGGGATCCAACTATCATCACATGATAACGTGACGGAATCCGCTCACGCTACCACACTCCAGAAGGTATGCGCATATCTGGCAAGTTTCAGTTCTTTTGAAACTCCCGATGTGATTTCTGCCCCATGCTCTTATGACCTTGACTTTGGCCAACAAATCATAAGTCACATGTCAAGTTCTACCCGTCATTCTCCAGGTTGATTCGAATCCACCCGCACAAGCCCTTGACTTTGGCCAACAAGGCTATATGACTGTTCCAAACCAACGCATCTATCTATGCTGCATATGAATAACCAACAGCTACCAAACACTGTGCCTTGACTTTGGCCAACAAACACAGCTTGAATACTATTGACTATCCATATGAAACGACGGAGGGCTACGAATGGTTTCTGGCGAAAACCTTTAACGTAATGAACTTGATATCGTCGAAGGAACGGATAGCTTTTTAGAAATATAGTGACGACAACTTCCGCTAAAGAGGTCACTCCCGGTGAAGGGATCTCGGCTCTTTCCCCGTAGAATGGGGTGCAGGATATTCCAACTGAATACCACGATGCAAAGCAAAAGTAATCGGCTATAGTGAAGTTAATGCCCTGACGCAAACTTATTGTCCAAGGGGTCACTCCCGGTGAAGGGATCTCGGCCCTTGCCTCGTCGACTGAGGAGCAGGATATTCTAAATGAATACCGCGATGCAAAACAAAAGTGAACGTCCTTGCAATAACAGCTTTTTGAAAAGTGTTCCAACAACATCAGATTAGGTTTGTTTTAACTTGCATTGATCCGAATCAATGCAGTCCCATCAATTGATCACACCACAAAGAACGAAAATATACTGATGTACGTATATGCCATCCGCATTCGCCACTGGGTCCCGTCATTACCCGTTAGGTTAGCTAACTAACGACAGAGCGGGGACTGGACTAGCGCGGATGTAAAACATATACAACATCTACTAATATATATACCAATATATTATATTCGCACAAGGCGTGAATAAAAAATGCAACATCACAGAAATGTACAGCATCACAGAACAAATACAGATATCTGGGATCCCCGGGTTTCACAGAGCCACTACTGAAACCCGACGTTCCCCTGGTCGTGTGGATAGCCTATGCAATGAAAACCTAGACCCCTACGGGAGCGGCAAGTCACCCGCCAAAACCTGAAGCGAGGCAGCCCCCTTCAGCAACGTGAATGGACCACCCAGCACTTCACGGAATCCGGTAACCTGGGCACCCCTCCTGGGTCAACCTGTACCCCCTACGAGTGCGGCGAATAGCCTGCCAATCCTAGAGTGAAGCCCCCTCCGTCTCAATGCCATGAGATGCGGGCTTGTTGCCCTCCAGAACCCGGCAATCCGTGCACCCCTCCGCGGGGCAATCCTAGTACAGAAAGTAAAATATACATACAACGGGTACATCGACCGCAACCTGGCCGTGCCCTAAAAAAAAAAAATACAATCAGGCAGTGACGGCAGTCCACATGTCGGACGCTCGCCCCGCAATATCAAATGTACATAATACAACCACAACTGTACTAGCATTGCATCCAGGCTATCCCCCACGACCGATCCGCAACATCACAGCAAAAACAGAACATTAACGTGAAAGTCACGTTCGCAAATCCGTCTAACCGGGCTATAGCAGTTAGACAGGATTTACCGATCGAGTGACATTCACGGTCACAGATATAATGTAAATACTGTGAAATAATGTGTTTAAAAATATCCGATCGATCAAAATATAACAAGTGGGCCCCCAAGTACTACTGTAGCACATCAAGAAAATCTGGGCCCAAAATTAATATTCCAAAACCCCTAAAATCACCCCAGAAGCCCACTGGAGAAATTTGGCCCATTGATCTTTACATACTGCGGCGGAACCGCGGCCCAAGGTGGGTTTTCGCCGCGGTTCCGCGCTCCCATTGATGGATCAATGACCCGAATTTTTCCAGAAGCTTTATAACTTCCTGTACAGTACTTTTATACAACCTGAAAAATTTTTCGAGACTGAAAAAAAACAACAGAAAACTGTCGTGGGTGATATTGGGTTTTCGGAACATTTCTTCGATCGGAATTGTAAAACACATTACACAAAGCTAGACTAAGTTAATGGCGAGGCTCTGATACCACTGTAAGTGCACGGCGGCGCCCCGGCCGTCAATCCGACGGCCAAATGCGGAAGCGGTGATAAACTTAAATTTTTCTTGAACTGGCAAACCGCCGCACACTAATACCCGGATCGAACCACTAACTAGTCCTAGCTAACAACAAGAAAGGGAAGAGAGATATACCGACGATCCAAGTCCTCCGGTCTTCTCATCATCGTCCCGATCTCCTGCGGAATGTCCCGTCTCCTCCTCGTCGCCGGAAGTGCACCACATCGCCTACTTCTTTTACGGGCTCCCACCTCAATGCCGAGGCAACTCGGGCACGAAGCTGGCTAGTCGACGTGCCCAAGATTTGCTGTAGAATATCTAGTGAGCAAGTCTCATTTTGGGGTTTGTGGAATTGCCTTTTGTGGAGGAATTGAACTTGGGGCTTTTTGGATTGAACTTGTGGGAATTTTGCAACATGAAATGAGCCAAACATCCCCACCAAAATTTTGGGACAGCCCCACAATGCTTGGGCCGGCCATGAGAGGTGAATGGAGAGAATGAGAGAGAGTGAGCCAAGGAATGAGTGGTGCAACCATAACAATAATGCAAAAGGGAATCATGAAAGAACATGATAACAAAATACATCCACACTCAATCACCAACCATCATCAAACATGATGGCTCAAAAGTCATGCCATCATGAAGATACAAGTCAAGGTCAAAAGAATGGTGCACCATCATGATACAAGGAAACATGCAAAGACCCCCTTCCACAAAAGCTTATTTGCAACAATGCAAATAAACCCTCCTCCACCAATCTTCGGCCAATGAACGATACAAAGGAAATTGGCCGAAACGGAAAGCAAACTGGCAACTCCAGAAAACTGGTCCCGTAATAAATTACAGGAAAACCCCGATACTGTGCATACACACCCGCATCTGTATTTCGACCGAAATACAAATGCAATGAGACAAAGTCTACACTGTACTATACTAGGATCCGGCTTAAACCAAAACCGGCTAGTAATATCCGTTCGATCCTGATCCGTGCAATACCGCACGTATCTGATCGAACCCTGCCATATAACCATACGGCCTATAGTACAGACTGTCCGATCCTGATCCGTGCAATACCGCACGTATCTGATCGGACCTTGCCATATCTCCATACGGCCTCTACAACCTTTCGCCCGAAAGCTGAGTAACTGAATGTGGGGGACTCTAAAGACTCGTCAACACCTTGGTTGTGGATTTAACCACTAGCACGTCAGAGGTATAAGCCAATACGTAACGGGCTACCAGGTACTGACTAAAAGGGATGTCTGTGAGCGAACTCAGCCTGACAACCCTACTGAGCCTCTCAGTGACAATATCCGTACAGTCCGGTCCGTTCGTCTATGAGCATCGCATGGCGGGCCTAGGGGGTTGGTAAAAGTCAGACCCCCAAAAGCGGTACATGTCGTGTCGGAGTGTAGCCCAGAACACCCTGAGATACTACTGGAATACCTACCAGTAAATCTCCTTGCCTCGGCCGAGGGCTTCGTGTAATGGCTCTCCTAGACACAGCACGACCTCACCCCCAATACCGGGAGAGACGAACCCCTGAAGATACGCTCACTGCCTCTATGTGGCTCGGGACTGTACCCAACTAAAACCTGTTTGCACGACTCCTTTGAGCCGTGGTAGGGTAGTAATCAAAGTACAGTGGGAACTCACACAAGACAAATGACGATCCCCAGGTCGATGAACTAACCTGTACACATGTCACCTGGGAACTGCCATCTGACGTCTGGTATATGACCAACTAGCATGTTCCCGGCGAGTCCTGTCCGGTGTACTCATAACCCAATGAGCACCTGTATACATCTTAGGTGAACCAACTGACACCAGTGGCTTGTGAGACCGGCCACCGCCCCTCGTCGGGGTCTCGACTGTATACACTAGTCTACTCTGGAGAATCGATGCCCTGTCTCGAATCTCCCACGACTAGGGACCTTTTAAGGATGTGCTTATAGACCCCCAGCTCCCACTTATATGATCGCCCTCATACTGCTGGTGGTCAAGCAAGAATCCTAGGGGCTCTATCAACGTGTAATAGCGATGTGTCAGGTCACTTAAAGCAGTACACGATGATAAAGGTAAACCAGATAGCATACTATCATCTCGAGTAAGACTGTCCTACCGGGATAGGTCCTCCATCAATCATTGCAATCACGTACCTGTGACCTAATAATTGACTCTGAGGGCACTATCTCCAACACTGACTTTATCCACCCCCTAGACTCGATATGCGATACACTTTAGACGAACGGACCGGACTGTACGGATATTGTCACTGTCAGGCTCCGCATGGTTTATAGATGAGTTCGCTCGTCAGCTTCCCTTCCAATCAATACATAGGCAAACGTTACGTACAACTTGTACCTCTGACGTGCTAGGGGTTATACCCAGTGCCAGTGTGTTGATGAGTCATTAGAGTCCCCCACAAACACTTTCCCAAGTTCGGGCGAAACGTTGTAGAGGCCGTATGGTTTTATGGCAAGGTTCGGAAAATGCACGTGCGTTTTCGCACGTGTCATTTTTCGGGCAGATAATACTGGTCGGCTTTGGTTTAAGCCGGATCCGAGTATTATACTGTGTAGATATAATATTTTTATCTCAGTTGCATTTGTATTCAGTCATAATACAAATGCGGTTATGTTTATACTGATACGGGGTTATCCTGAAATTCGTTCCAGGATCACTTTTGGAAGTTTCCAGTTTCCAGTTTTCTATCACCCGTATTTGACATTCGGTTAAATGCGGATTTATCTTTTCGTCACTTGGGTGAGTCAAGAGGGTGTGTCGTGCTTCTAGAAGTTTCTAGAAGATGACAAGGATTGATGATTCATTGATGAATGGTGACTAAGGTTAAAGGTTCAATGTATGCATTAAATGTGTTCATACAAGGTATCTTGTGACTGATTCTATTCTTTAATCTTATAGTCACCTTCCCCTCTCCTACACTCACCTCCCTCCTCCATAAATATGGCCGGCCCCCTCTTGCTAAAGAGATGATTGATTTCATTTGAAAAAGATTAAGGATTTTGGTTCATTGAAATTAGTATACTCCATTTCTCATTTCATATCGATCCAAAAGGCAACTTCATTAACCGTTCGTCCATAACCTTGGACGTAACGAGAAAAAGTGTTCTACTCATTCTCTACATCATCTTGGTCGTCTCTTTTAGCAAACTTGATGACCGAGTTGCCTCTGTTCAGAGGCGGGAGCCCGTTTAAAGATCCATCGACGTGGTGCCACCTGGACGAGAAGACTGGAGATTCAGGAGATCGGAGCAGCCGCAACAAAGCGTGGGATAATGGTTGAAGACCGAAGGACTCAGATCGTTCGGTATAACTTTTCTACCCACTTTGTAGTTTATTAGTTTAGCTTTAATGGCAGATCCGGGTTATAGTACGCGATAGCGCCAGTTTGTAAAAAGTTTTTGTTCCGCATTTAGCGTCTGTTAGACGTCCGGGGCGCTACCGTGGACTTACAGTGGTATCAGAGCCTCACCATTAAGCTATACTAACTTGTGCTAACGCGTTTAAAATATCTATCGAACGGATTTTCGAAAACCGCAAATTCCAGGGTTAAATTTTCTGTCGATTTTAAACAGTGTCTAAAAATTATTTTACATATCACTGAAAACTAAACAGGCTTTTCTAAGCATTCCGGAAAAATTTGGGCACGTGATCCCACAAGACCTAGGGTTTGACCGCGGAACCGCGGCGCGTTTGTAGGAACAGTGCTCCAACTTTTTCTAGAGACCTTTATTTTGGAAATTGTGGTTTTTGGTAATATTTTTTTGGGCCCAGTTTTTGTTACAGTACAGCAGATGTTTGTGGGGCCAACTTTGGGAAATTTTGTCGATCGAAATTTAAACGTGTTAGTTTACAGTACTTACTTTATATCTCCGACCGGGAATGTCATTCGAGCGGTAAACCGCGTCTAATTGCTATAGTTCTTTTAGACGGGTTTGCGAACATGACATTCGCGTTGATGTTCTGTGTTGTGCTGTGATGTTGCGGATTTGTCGTGGTGGATAGCAGTGTGCAATGGTAGTGCAGTTTGGATTTATTTGTAAATTTGATATTGCGGGGCGAGCGTCCAACATGTGGACTGCCGTCACTGCCTGTTGTTTAATATTCTTTTGGGGCACGACCGGGCTGAGATCGATGTACCCGTTGTACATATTTTTATTTCTGTACTAGGTTTACCCCGCGATGGAGTGCACGGATAGCCGAGTTCTGGAGGGCAACGGGTCCGTATCTCATGGCTTTGAGAGGCAAAGGGACCTCACTCTAGAATTGGCAGAGTATTCGCCGCACACGTAGGGGGTACAGGTTGACCCAAGGAGGGATGCTCAATTTACCGAATTCCGTGAAGTGCCGGGTATTCCATTCACTATGCTGTGGGGGACTACCTCGCTTCAGGTTTTGGCGGGTAACTTGCCGCACCCGTAGGGGTCTAGGTTTCATTGCACAGGCTATCCACACGACCAGGGGAATGTCGGGTTTCAGCAGCGGCTCTGTGAAACCCGGGGATCCCAGATTATCTGTATTGTTCTGTGATGCTTATTACTTTTTTGTAATGTTGCATATTATCACGCCTGGAGCGATTATTATATATTGGTATATATACTATTAGATGTTGTATATGTTTTACACCCACGCTAGTCCAGCCCCCGCTCTGTCGTTAGTTAAGTAACCTAACGGATGATGACGGGACCCAGTGACGAATGCGGATGGCATATACGTACATTTTATTTTCGTTCTTTTCTGGTGTGATTGATTGATGGGACTGAGTTGATTCTTATCAATGCAAGATAAAACAAACCTATATTTGATGTTGTTGGAACAAATTTTAAAATGTATTATTACAAAGATGTTTCCTTTTGTTTTGCAAAGCGGTATTTAGTTGGAATATCCTGCAACTCATTCGACGATGCAAGGGCTGATATCCCTTCACCGGGAGAGACCCCTTGTGCAGAAGTTTGCGTCAGGGTAATATCTTCAATATAGTCGATTACAAGTTGCTTTGCATCGCGGTATTCAGTTGGAATATCCTGCACCTCATTCCACGAGGAAAGTGCCGAGATCCCTTCACCGGGAGTGACCTCTTTAGCAAAGGTGTTTTCGTCACTATATTTTTATAAAAAGCTACCAAGTTCCTTCAACGAGATCAAGTTCATTACGTTAAAGGTTTTTCGCCAAAAACCAGCCGTAATCCTCCATCATTTCTTATGGATGGTCAGTAGTATTCAAGCTATGTTTGTTGGCCTTCGTCAAGGCATAGTGCTTGGTAGCTGCTGGGGTATTCGTTTGTTTCATAGATAGATGTGTTGGTTTGGGACAGTCGTATAGCCTTGTTGGCCTTCGTTAAGGGCTTGTACGGGTGGGTTCAAATTGACCTAGACAATGACGGGTAGAACTTGACATGTGACTTATGATTTGTTGGCCTTCGGCAAGGTCATAAGAGCATGAGGCAAAAATCATATCAGGAGTTTCAAACATAATGAAACTTGCCAAGTATGCGCATACCTTCTGGAGTGTGATAACTTGAGTGGCTTCCATCAAATTATCATGCGATGATAGTTGGATCCCGATTCTCACTGATGAGTTGGTTTACTCTTCGGGTGATCCCGACTAATTCTTCTTTCAGGTTTGGAGGAGAATTTGAGATTACAGTGGGAGGTTTCCTGATTAGATAAAGTGATAACCATTCTGATCTAGGTTAGAGTGCACGCAGAGTGTTTCTTTTCTCTCTCTCTCTCTTTGGCAGCGACCTTTGACCGACCCTAGACTATGACTCAGTGACCAAGTTAACCGAACCTTCTTAAAATACTGGCTTTTGAATTGTCCGAGTTGCATAAGTCATTACTGCTCCTTCTTTTACCCTTTGCATTTCTCAGAACACCCCGTATTACTACGGCCATCCACTTCCATTGGATAGATCCATCATATGGTTATATACGAACTCGAAGGGACTTCGTCGAGGATGGATCCAGGTTCAGGAGAAATAGAATTGGTTTATTCAGTTGTCTTTTATTAACACCTTCTCTCAGGTTGCGAGGGCTCCTTAGTTTAGGAGAGTACACCTATTACGCTTATTGGATAATCTTATTCCAAACCATAGGCTGGTGCCAAATGGTAGGGAATGAAGAAAACCAATTAGCCTATGTAGGGTGTACAGAAGGTAATAACTAAAGACAAAATAAAGGGATTAGAAAGAGGGCAAAGTAAATTGCGACTGCTATCATTCACGAACAAACCACGTACTTCATCGCCATTCCTATTTAACTTTTGCTTTTTTCCCAGTTCGGGAGAAATAGAATAAGGTATTATTCAGTTGTCTTTTATCATCACCTATTATGCTTACTGGATAGTCTTCTTCCAAACCATAGGTTTGTAGGGTTACTAGGCACACTAACAAGGCTCTACAAGGCATCGACCATGCCAAAATTAAAATTTTTAGGTGCCGAATAACCCTAAGCAAGATCGTATACTAGAGTTTAGGCGATACTAAAAGCAAGTAAACAACTTTACTCTAAAGGGATACGAAATACAACCTTTGTAGATCGGTCCTTCACTTCTTTAGCTCCTTGATGAAGTCTCTTCGCTGCGGTCGTGGTTCTCCCGGACCCTTGCATGGCTTCACGAGGCGAAAGGTGCGACCTTGCTTGAAGTCTCCGAGGCCGAAGATGATCTACGTCGAGGGAATTCCGACTCAAGCTTCTACTTCACTAACTAGAGGATTAGTGAAGCAAACACCCTATACTAAAGTGCTAGTCTAGTAGAGCATGGAGAAATAGGAAGTGGGTTCTCTTTGGATTTTTATTTCTCACAAAGTTTCACTCTTTTTTTCAAAACCCTAGCAAGCTTTTTCTCTTGCTCAATGAAGAAGAAGATGAACAAAAGAAAAGAATAAGGATAATGATCAAGTGTAAAGGCTAACCATGGTGAGTGAGTATCATATACTAACTCTTGTAGAGCCATAACCATAGCTAATTTATGTGATGGTTAGGTTAAAGTCCAAAGTAAAAAACAAACCTAGTGGAATTTAGTCAATGCATCTACAAGCTTCCACAAGCTTCATGCATTTTCTAATTTTCCACTAATTTTGTAATTACTTTTAAACATTAAACCCAATCATAACAAATAGGATGGTGTATATCTCATACACACATAATGTTGTATCATCAACCATGATACAATATGATAACACATTTTAACATATATCATATATGTGTTAAAGTAGTGTACATGTGAGAAAAAACCCTAAGTGAATAAGTGTTAGCAAGTGTAAATTAGTATATCTAATATACAATTATACACTTAATTATTAAATCAACACTCGACTTAATAATCCGGTCATATATCATATAAACGACTAACATTCAATGTATCGACTTATCGAATCAACACTTGATTCGATAACCCAGTCATATCATATATAACCGACCGATACAAAAAGTCGCGAGATTAGAATACGGTATCACATGCACGCATTTATTCTCGGTCTCGCACATATCACATACGTGCTCCTATATCGTTTTGCCTGAGCCAGTAAAACCTTTGTGTAGGACTCTAAAGGCTCGTCAATACGCCGGCAGTAGGTGATGATCACATCACGCACCCACAAGACGTCAGCGGTACTATATGGACGTAACGGCTACCCGGGAATTGAGCGATCAGAAGATCAGCAAGCAAGCCCGCTCCAACTCCTGTAAAATCCTGCCAGTAACACTTACCAGTAAATCTCTATATCAGCCCTGGCCAGGGACTTCCTTGTTACGGCCAATCGAGCACTGCGCAACATCAACCCCCAATACCGGGAGAGACGAAACCCCTCCTATCGCTCATTGCCTCCATGTGACTCAAGACTGTACCCAAAAACCACCGTTTTGCATGCCCTCATGGACGTGGTAAGGTGGAAATCAAAGCACAGTGGGAATCACACAAGACTCTATGACGATCTCGGGTCTACAGACTAACCTGCACAAGTGTCACCAGAGAATTGCCATCTAACGTGAAGTATAATACCATCTGGGAGTTCTCGGCGAGTCCGTCCAGTGTACCCAGTCTCCAATGAGCACCCGTATACCATCTCTGATGTCAAACACCAATGGATATGGGATCATCCATCGCCCATCTCATGGGTTAAGAAGCGTATATGCTAGTCTACTCTGGTATATCGATGCCCCGTCTCGATACACCCACGACTAGGAACCTTGAAGGATGTACTTATGGACTACCATGTCCCCACTAGTATGATCCGCATCATAGTCCAGGTAGTCAAGTACTCATCCTAAGGGCTTTACCAACATGTAACTATAAAGCAGTATAAAGAGATAAGTATACATGTTAAAGTAAAGTGCAACCAGATAGCATACTATCATGTCGAGCAAGAAAGTCCTCTCTATATATGTCTAAGCATCCAGTATAATATACATCATCTGTACAATACTGGCCTCTAGGACATACATACAACTAACAATCTCCCACTTGCACTAGGGCCAGCTGCTGTAGTATCGCATACCAAGCATCCCGAAGAGTCTCTCAAACTGTATCTGGGGAATGGCCTTCATGAGTGGATCCGCTGTGTTTTTCTTCGTGTCAACCCTCCTGACCTCGATCTCCCGGCGATCAACTATCTCCCGGATCAGGTGATACCGCCTCAGAATATGCCTGGATCGCTGATGGGACCTGGGTTCCTTGGCCAAAGCCACGCTCCATTGTTATAGCAATACAAAGGTATTGGATGCTCAATGGATGGAACCACTCCAAGTTTAGTAATGAACTTCTTGATCCAGACAGCCTCTTTGGCAGCATCGTTGGCAGCGATGTATTCAGCCTCCATCGTCGAGTCTGCCACGGTTTCCTTCTTGGAACTCTTCCAGCTAACCGCCCCTCCGTAAAGGTTAAAGACAAATCCCGACTGCGACTTAGAGTCGTCCTTATCACTCTGGAAGCTCGAATCGGTAAAGGACTCCACTTGGAGTTCTCCGTTACCATACACCAAGAGCCTCTCCTTAGTCCTTCGCAAGTACTTGAGAATGCTCTTCACAGCTGTCCAGTGACTCTCTCAAGGATCAGCTTGATACCTACTCACTACACTTAGTGAGTATGCTACATCGGGTCTGGTACATAGCATCGCGTACATGATAGAGCCTACAGCCGAAGCATAGGGTATCCCTTGCATGCGAGCTCTCTCCAAATCAGTCTTGGGAGACATCTCTTTGGAGAGAGTGAGTCCTGAGATCGTAGGTAAAAACCCACGTTTGGACTCTTCCATACTAAACCTCTTTAGTATGGTGTCAATGTACCTGGATTGGGACAATCCCAATATCCTTTTAGATCTATCTCTATAGATCCTAATTCCCAATATGCAGGAGGCATCACCAAGATCTTTCATTGAGAATCTTTGTGATAAGAAGAGCTTGACTGATTGCAGCATAGGAATGTCATTTCCTATCAAGAGTATGTCGTCTACGTACAATACGAGGAAGACAACCTTACTCTCTGCCACCTTCTTGTAGATACAAGGTTCATCTACGTTTTTTACGAAATCATTGTTAGTGTATATGCCCTAGAGGCCATTACTGTATCATACTAGTTTGTATATTACTTAATGGAAGCTTGGGATATTCACAGTTGTATATACAATCTTGCTCGAAATGGTAGTATGCTACTTGGTTTGTCTCTGCTTTAATATGTGCATGTGTTTCTTTTAGCATATTGCTGGTATACATATTAGTAGAGCCCTTAGGATCTTTGCTTGATTACTAGCGTTGTGATGGCGCTCGCACTCGTGGGAGCTGGGTAATCTATAAGCACATCCTTATACAGGTCCCTGGTCGTTGGACTATCGAGACAGGGCATCGATACTCCGGAGTAGACTAGCGCATGCGCTTCTCATCCCAGTGTGGGAGACGGTCTGTCCCACAGCCGTTAGTACGTCGTACTTGGGATAGTGTGCGGGTGCTCGTTAGGTTACGAGTACACTGGACAGGACTCGTTGGGAACTGTTGGTTGGTAATATACCTATCGTCAGTTATCAGTTCCCAGGTGACATGAGTACAGCTTAGTCCGCTGACTTGACACTGTCACTTCGCCTCGAGTGTGTTCCCACTGCACTTTGATTACTACCCTACCACGGCTCAAAGGAGCTGTGCAAACAGGTAGTTTTTGGGTGCAGTCCCGAAGCACTTGGAGGCAGTGACGGTTAGACAGGATTCGTCTCTCCCGGTATTGGGGGTTGACATCGCGCTGTGTCTAGGAGAGCCATTACACGAGTAGTCCCTGGCCAGGGCAAGCGAGATATACTGGTAGGTTTCCAGTGTTATCTCAGGGTGTTCTGGGCTACACTCCGACACGACTTGTACCGCTATTAGGGGACTGACGTTCACCGCCCCCCGAGGCCCGCCATGCGATGTATCAGACGAACAGACCGGACTGTACGGAGACTGTCACGTACAGGCTCAGTAGGAGTGCAGATGGGGTTCACCTCGTCAGTCTTCTTATCGACATCTACCTGGGGACCGTTACGTACAGCTAGTGCCGCTTGCGGTCTGTGGTTAAACCCACTGCCAGCGTAGTGTCGAGTCTTTAGAGTCCCATACAGAGAGCTATTCGCCTTTAGGCAAAATGAGTAGAGGTCGCATGGTTTTGCGACAGGGTTCGTTCGCATCCGCGCACTTGTGCACGTTTGCTGTCCGGACAGTTTATACTAGCGGGCTTTGGTTTAAGCCGGATCCTAGTATATGATTAGAGATTGGTTTTTCTCATTGTGTTCGTGTTCCTCGGATCACGAATGCGGGTGCGTATGCACAGTTGCTTGAGATTGAGGGAGAGGACCTTGATTAGGGTTAATGGCTATTGTCATTTTATTAACCCTAATATTTATGTGTGTGTTATTGTTAATTAGTAATTAGTTTAATAATTATCTATGGTTGTGGTTGTTGACCATTTGACTTCTTTGACTTGTTGACCTAGGTTGACACTTTGACCATCATAATTTCTTTTGGAAGATGCTTTTTGATCTTTGCAATTTGAAATGATAATGGTCATGTCATGATTTACCATGATAATTATCTAGCTAATTATTCAATTAAATTAATTCACACATATTAGTGAGAATGGCTCTATTATTTTCTTATTCTCTCATATCATTTCTCTCTCTTGTTCATCCTCTCCCTCAAGCTCTCTCCCTCTCATGTGTTGAGAAACAAAAAGCTTGAGAAAAACCTTCACTTGATCCTCTCTACTCTCTTCTAGGGTTCAAATCTTAGCATTTCTTGCACTCTAGTTACTCCTAGCTTGGAGTTGAAGCTAAAGGTGGTGGCTTTCAAGTGGATCTTTCTTTGACGGAAGAAGACAAGCAAGGTGAGGCCTTTCTACCATTCCGACGAGCAAGGAGAGAAGGAGTTCGAGCTCAAGGTATAACCTTTCTACAACTTAGTTAGTTGTTAGTTTACTTTAGCTAGTTTTCGTTTAGCCAAGATCCTCACAAGCAAGGTCCATGTTGCCTAAGTCATTAAAAATCCGTTTTTTATTATGTTTTCCGCCTCCCCGTAAGCACCGGGGTGGGCAACACGGACTTACAGTGGTATCAGAGCCTAACTAAACTCAAACTAGCTAGGTAGTGAAGTGTAACGAAGTTTCGAAACCGGAAAATCCAAAAACCAAACTTTTGCAAAACCCTAGTTTCTGTTAAAAATTTTCCTGCTCTAAATGAAAAACTTTATACTTGTAAATTCGTCTCAGGGTTTTCTATTAACACCCATGAAAAACGGTACAGTGATTCGTTCAAACCGCCGCCCTTCCGCGGCACAAGGTAGGCATGTGCCGCGGAAGCGCCGCGGTTTGTCGTGTTCTCTGCATCATTTTTCGTGCAGTGTGTGTTGTTGTTGGTTTTGGGATTTTTAGGATATATTATATGTGCCCAGATTTTCCAGAACTAAAATTTACTTTTGGGGGCCTATAAATCTGTATTTTTCGGAACTTCACTACACTTTAACTACATCGGTTATATCTGTAATGCTTGCATGTATTGAACGTCGGCTAATTGCTATAAGACGATTAGTCGGGGTTATACATGATCTGTGATTGTTATTGGTTTATGGATATGAATGGATTGGATCGTCGCGGGTGAATGGCCGGGGTGGATGTGAGATGAGCGTTCTTTTTCTTTCATTCATTTGTAACATGTAAATTGATGTAATAATATTCTTTGTATGGCCGCACAACCGGGTCGGGGTTGTAGCCGTCATTGTATAATTCTTTTTACTGTTTTTGCTCCTAGGATAGACCCATGGAGGGGTGCACAAACTACCGGGTATCTCGAAGCGCCGAGTGGCCTACTCACGGTGGTGAGGGAGGTTGCTTCGCTTCGGGTGCTTGGCGGGTAGTTTGCCGCACCCGTAGGGGTCTTGGGTGGGGTATTGGCTATTCACCGCGACCGTGTAATCCGCTTTGCGTTGCAGGCTCGAACGCATTGCGGATTCCTAGTATATCCAATGTATTCATCTGTGATCTGTAATGTCTATCATTGTTGTATATTTATATATTATAACTATTTAGGCGTTGCTTATGTTTTACAGCCGCGCTAGCCCAGCCCCCGCTCTGTCGTTAGTTAAGTAACCTAACGGGTGATGACGGGGCCCCGTGGCGAATGCGAATGGCATAAGCGTACGTCATATTTTGGTTGTTTTCTGCAATGGTAGGATTAAATGATGGGACGCATTAAAAGAACTAATGCAAGAAATAAACCAAGTAAAAGTTGATTGGAACACTTTGAAAACCACTCGGTTCTTTTCAAAAACTAAACTTTTAAACGCGGAGCTTGAACCACTCCTTTTAAAAGCTATCTCGTTCCATCGATTATATCAAGTTCACTACGTTCACGGTTTCGCCAAAACCATCCGTAGCCCTCCGTCGTTTCATATGAATATTCAACGGTATTCAAGCTGTGTTTGTTGGCCTTAGTCAAGGCACAGTGTTTGGTAGCTGGTGGGTATTCATATGTTGCATAGAGAGAATGCGTTGGTTTGAGACAGTCGTATTGCCTTGTTGGCCATAGTCAAGGGTGGATACGGGTGGGTTCAAATTAACCTGGATAACGACGGGTAGAACTTGACATGTGACTTATGATTTGTTGGCCTTAGTCAAGGTCATAAGAGCATGGGGCAAAAATCCACATCGGGAGTTTCATAAGTACTGAAACTTGCTAGCGTTGCATACCATTTGGAGTGTGATAATTCTGGTAGGATTCCTTCGGCTTTATCACGCGATGATATTTGGATCCCGATCCTACTGTGAGTATATGCTACTCCTCGGGAAAACTCTCACTTAACGATCAATGCTATAAACCTAGTAGGTGCCTAGAAAGGTGTTAGCGGGGCTACGCCCACAGGGAAAAGAGGTTACTTAATTAAGGAATTTCGCGAAAGCGTTGGAAAACCTCCCTCGAAGTACCGACACTGGCCTGGCTGAACGGTTAAGCAAGTATTGTACGGTGAGAATGATCCCGACTAATCCTTTTCTTTACGGTTTGAGAAGGGATTCGAGAGACAGTGGGAGCCATCCAGTTTAGACAAACTAAAAACCACTCTAAACTTGCAAGAGCATCATGCTAAAGTGTTTCTTTTCTCTCTCCTAATTGCAGCGACCATTCAAGATGACCGGACTTAAGTTACTATTAGATAAAAACATATTGACAGGGCCAAACTACAAAGATTGGCTCAGGAATGTCAAGATGGCTATCACTTATGACAAGCTGGGGTATATACTTACCACCAAAGCTCCCCCTGTCCCAGGTCCCACCTCCAGCGTCGCGGATGTAGAAATCCGTAAGACATGGGAGATAGATTGCGCGAGGGCCAGATGCCTCGTACTAGCCTCAATGGACAACGAACATCAGAGGAGGCACGAGAATATGGACCTAGAGTCCATATTTCTCCATACAAAAGAACTGTATGGAGAGCAGTCTCGTATCGCTAGATACGAAGTGTCGAAGAAGCTCTTTTCGGCAAGGTTGGCCGTCGGATCATCGGTAGCGGACCACGTGCTTAAGATGATCGGCTACATAGAGGAGCTCGCGGACCTTGGGACCACGTTGGAGAATGAACTCTATACCGATTTGATTCTCCAGTCCCTTCCTTCCACTTACGCCCAGTTCATTCTTAACTTCAACATGCAAGGAAAGGAGGTTGAACTTGCCGAACTTCTGAACATGTTGAGGACTGCTGAGGGCACCCTACAGAAGGGTAGGGAGACATCCACTTTGTTTGTAGGAGGATCTTCCTCTTCTAGGTCCAGGGCGAAAGCCAAGGGCAAGAAGAAGAAAGCCCCCGCCAAACCAAGAGGCGGTGTCGGTAAAGTGGATACGAAGGGAAAGGGTAAAGCAACAAAGGTAGCGGGGAAGCTGGTGGGGAAGGAAGAATGCTTCTATTGTCACAAAAGTGGTCACTGGAAACAAGATTGCAAGGCTTGGAAAGCCAGAACACAGATTTGAAGCGAGTTGCAGCTTCAGCTTCAGGTGTGTATGTTATTGAAAACTGTCTATCAATAAACTCTACTTCCTGGGTATTGGATACCGGATCAGGATCTCATATCTGTAATTCTTTGCAGGCGTTGAGAAAGCGTAGAGTTTTGAAGGCAGGTGACATGACCCTCAGAGTTGCGAACGGTGCTAGCATGGATGCTGAGGCCGTGGGGGACTATCACCTGGGATTATCAGATGGACACTTTTTGGTTTTGCGTAGTTGTTATTATGTACCAAATGCAACCTGTAATATCATTTCTGTATCTTTATTATCTAAAGAAGGTTATGAATTTGCATTTGTAAGTAATGTAGTGAACATTCACCTTAATCAAGTGTTGATTGGGTCAGGTACATTGAACAACGGTATATACGTTTTAAACCAACCACAGATTTTCAATATCCAGAATACACACAAAAGAAAGTCTCCAGATATTAATCAGGCTTTCTTATGGCATTGTAGACTGGGTCACATCAATGAGACACGGTTGACTAAGTTACATAAAGAAGGATACTTGGATCCGTTCGAGTATCAGTCTTATGCCACTTGTGAATCTTGTCTCATGGGAAAGATGACAAAGGCTCCGTTCACTGGACACGGAGAAAGAGCGAGCGAGCTCTTGGGACTCGTACACAGCGACGTGTGCGGTCCAATGTCTACACATGCGCGAAACGGTTTTTCTTACTTCATAACTTTTACGGATGATTTCTCAAGATTCAGACATGTCTTCTTAATGAAACATAAATCCGAAGCTTTTGATAAGTTCCAGGAATATAAGAATGAAGTAGAAAAACAAACAGGCAAAAGTATCAAGATCCTAAGATCGGATCGAGGAGGAGAATACTTAAGTGCCGAATTCCTGAATTACTTAAAAGAGAATGGAATTCTCTCTCAGCTTACTCCTCCATACACTCCGCAACATAACGGTGTATCGGAGAGACGGAACCGCACCCTATTGGATATGGTACGGTCCATGATGAGTAACGCTGAGTTACCGCGATCATTCTGGGGATATGCGCTAGAAACAGCTGCATATCTTTTGAACCGTGTTCCCACTAAGACTGTGCCTACCACACCATATGAGTTATGGAGTGGGAAGAAACCCTATCTTCAATACTTGAAGATTTGGGGATGCCCAGCTTATGTCAAAAAGCAGCATGTGGACAAGCTCGAGGCACGCTCAGTACTGTGCAAGTTTGTAGGATACCCAAAGAACTCCAGGGGGTATCTTTTCTATTACGCAGAGGAACAAAAATTCCTTGTTTCTCGCAATGCCCACTTTCTGGAACATCAGTTTTTAGAAAAAGAAATAAGTGGAAGCGCAATAGAACTGGAAGAAATTCCAGAACCACAAACTATTACTGAAAGTATAGTGGAACCAGAAGGTTCAAAAGAACAGGACATTCCTACGCCACTCCGCAGGAGTAGTAGGCAGTCTCATCCGCCCGAGAGGTACTACGGTTTTCTCATTGACGGGGATAGAGAGGACTGCATCATAGATTGTGATGAGCCTACTAGCTTCCAGCAAGCCATTCAGAGCGTCGACTCGGTAAAATGGCTGGATGCAATGCGGACCGAGATGGAGTCCATGTACACCAACAAAGTATGGACGTTGGACATTGCTCCAGACGGGGTAAAACCCGTAGGATGCAAGTGGATCTTCAAAAGGAAGATTGGTGTAGATGGACAGGTTGAGACCTATAAAGCTAGACTGGTAGCAAAAGGTTTTCGTCAACGACCTGGTTTGGACTATGACGAAACCTTTTCTCCAGTAGCTATGCTGAAATCCATTCGGATCCTTCTTGCCATCGCTGCTTTCCACGATTATGAGATTTGGCAGATGGACGTAAAGACAGCTTTTCTAAATGGTCATTTAGAGGAGTGTGTCTATATGGACCAGCCAGAGGGTTTCATTCAGGGTGGGAGCAGCGGAAAGGTGTGCAAGTTGCTCAAGTCCATTTATGGACTCAAGCAGGCATCGCGGAGTTGGAACATCTGTTTTGATGAGACGGTCAAAGAATTTGGCTTTATCAAAAATCCAGATGAACCATGCATCTATTGTAGATTTGTAGCGAGAACTGTAGTATTCCTCGTTTTATACGTGGATGACATTCTCTTAATAGGAAATGACATTCCTATGCTACAATCTGTCAAGGGGTTCTTGTCACACAGGTTCTCCATGAAAGACCTGGGTGATGCCTCCTACATTCTGGGTATCCGGATCTACCGTGACAGATCCAAGAGGATATTAGGACTCTCACAGTCCAGGTACATCGACACCATACTGAAGAGATTCAGTATGGAAGATTCCAAGCGCGGTAATCTACCGGCTTGTCACGGGATCACCCTCTCCAAAGAGATGTCTCCCAAGACTGATTTGGAGAGGGATCGCATGTCTATTATACCCTACGCTTCTGCGGTAGGCTCTATAATGTATGCGATGTTGTGTACCAGACCGGATGTGGCTTATGCACTGAGTGTGGTAAGCAGGTATCAGTCAAATCCTGGGGAGAAACATTGGATAGCAGTAAAGAACATTCTCAAGTACCTGAGAAGGACTAAGGAGATGTTCTTGGTGTATGGCGGAAAAGACCTGCAGATTGAGGCCTTTGCTGACTCCAGCTTCCAGAGTGACAAGGATGATTCCAAGTCCATGTCGGGTTTTGTCTTTACCCTCAATGGAGGGGCGGTGTGTTGGAAGAGCTCCAAACAGGAAACCGTTGCTGACTCGACTATGGAAGCGGAATACATCGCTGCATCTGATGCCGCAAAAGAAGCTGTCTGGATGAGGAAGTTCTTGAAAGAACTTCAGGTGGTTCCGTCCATTGTTGACCCAATACCTCTGTATTGCGACAACAACGGGGCTATAGCTTTAGCGAAGGAACCCAGGTCCCATCAGAAATCCAGACACATCTTAAGGCGGTATCACCTGATCAGGGAGATCGTGGATCGCCAGGAGATCGAGGTCCGGAGAGTTGCATCAGAGGATAACACTGCAGATCCACTCACAAAGGCCCTACCCCAGACTCAGTTCGAGCGGCTGATCGAGATGATAGGTCTTCGATACGCCAGTACATGGCCTTAGTGCAAGTGGGAGATTGTTAGTGTATATGCCCTAGAGGCCATTACTGTATCATACTAGTTTGTATATTACTTAATGGAAGCTTGGGATATTCACAGTTGTATATACAATCTTGCTCGAAATGGTAGTATGCTACTTGGTTTGTCTCTGCTTTAATATGTGCATGTGTTTCTTTTAGCATATTGCTGGTATACATATTAGTAGAGCCCTTAGGATCTTTGCTTGATTACCAGCGTTGTGATGGCGCTCGCACTCGTGGGAGCTGGGTAATCTATAAGCACATCCTTATACAGGTCCCTGGTCGTTGGACTATCGAGACAGGGCATCGATACTCCGGAGTAGACTAGCGTATGCGCTTCTCATCCCAGTGTGGGAGACGGTCTGTCCCACAGCCGTTAGTACGTCGTACTTGGGATAGTGTGCGGGTGCTCGTTAGGTTACGAGTACACTGGACAGGACTCGTCGGGAACTGTTGGTTGGTAATATACCTATCGTCAGTTATCAGTTCCCAGGTGACATGAGTACAGCTTAGTCCGCTGACTTGACACTGTCACTTCGCCTCGAGTGTGTTCCCACTGCACTTTGATTACTACCCTACCACGGCTCAAAGGAGCTGTGCAAACAGGTAGTTTTTGGGTGCAGTCCCGAAGCACTTGGAGGCAGTGACGGTTAGACAGGATTCGTCTCTCCCGGTATTGGGGGTTGACATCACGCTGTGTCTAGGAGAGCCATTACACGAGTAGTCCCTGGCCAGGGCAAGCGAGATATACTGGTAGGTTTCCAGTGTTATCTCAGGGTGTTCTGGGCTACACTCCGACACGACTTGTACCGCTATTAGGGGACTGACGTTCACCACCCCCCTAGGCCCGCCATGCGATGTATCAGACGAACAGACCGGACTGTACGGAGACTGTCACATACAGGCTCAGTAGGAGTGCAGATGGGGTTCACCTCGTCAGTCTTCTTATCGACATCTACCTGGGGACCGTTACGTACAGCTAGTGCCGCTTGCGGTCTGTGGTTAAACCCACTGCCAGCGTAGTGTCGAGTCTTTAGAGTCCCACACAGAGAGCTATTCGCCTTTAGGCAAAATGAGTAGAGGTCGCATGGTTTTGCGACAGGGTTCGTTCGCATCCGCGCACTTGTGCACGTTTGCTGTCCGGACAGTTTATACTAGCGGGCTTTGGTTTAAGCCGGATCCTAGTATATGATTAGAGATTGGTTTTTCTCATTGTGTTCGTGTTCCTCGGATCACGAATGCGGGTGCGTATGCACAGTTGCTTGAGATTGAGGGAGAGGACCTTGATTAGGGTTAATGGCTTTTGTCATTTTATTAACCCTAATATTTATGTGTGTGTTATTGTTAATTAGTAATTAGTTTAATAATTATCTATGGTTGTGGTTGTTGACCATTTGACTTCTTTGACTTGTTGACCTAGGTTGACACTTTGACCATCATAATTTCTTTTGGAAGATGCTTTTTGATCTTTGCAATTTGAAATGATAATGGTCATGTCATGATTTACCATGATAATTATCTAGCTAATTATTCAATTAAATTAATTCACACATATTAGTGAGAATGGCTCTATTATTTTCTTATTCTCTCATATCATTTCTCTCTCTTGTTCATCCTCTCCCTCAAGCTCTCTCCCTCTCATGTGTTGAGAAACAAAAAGCTTGAGAAAAACCTTCACTTGATCCTCTCTACTCTCTTCTAGGGTTCAAGTCTTAGCATTTCTTGCACTCTAGTTACTCCTAGCTTGGAGTTGAAGCTAAAGGTGGTGGCTTTCAAGTGGATCTTTCTTTGACGGAAGAAGACAAGCAAGGTGAGGCCTTTCTACCATTCCGACGAGCAAGGAGAGAAGGAGTTCGAGCTCAAGGTATAACCTTTCTACAACTTAGTTAGTTGTTAGTTTACTTTAGCTAGTTTTCGTTTAGCCAAGATCCTCACAAGCAAGGTCCATGTTGCCTAAGTCATTAAAAATCCGTTTTTTATTATGTTTTCCGCCTCCCCGTAAGCACCGGGGTGGGCAACACGGACTTACAATCAAACTCTTTGATAACGACGTCAAAGCAGATGTTCCAACTCCGTGATACTTGCTTTAATCCATAAATGGATTTAAGCTGCATGCACACCTTCCCGCTGCTCCCACTATCTACGAAGCCCTCTGGCTGAGTCATGTACACGCACTCTTCTAAATCACCGTTTAGAAAGGCGGTCTTAACATCCATTTGCCAGATTTCGTAGTCATGATATGCAGCGATGGCAAGCATGATCCGGATGGATTTAAGCATAGCCACTGGAGAAAAGGTTTCTTCATAGTCCATACCTGGTCTTTGACGAAAACCTTTTGCAACAAGTCTAGCTTTGAAAGTCTCCAGTTTCCCATCTACACCAAGTTTTTTCTTGAAGATCCACTTGCTCCCAATGGGTTTTACCCCTTCAGGAGCATCCTCCAAAGTCCATACTTTGTTTGTGTACATAGATTCCATCTCGGACCGCATTGCATCCAGCCATTTCACTGAGTCCCCACTCGTGATGGCCTGCTCGAAGCTAGTTGGGTCAGCATCAACCATGATGCAATCCTCGCTCCCACCATCAATGAGAAAACCGTAGTATCTCTCAGGTGGGTCAGAAACCCTACTAGATCGGCGGAGAGGCTGAGGTTCGTTTGGAACTAATGATTCCTCCGAATCCACTAAATCTTCAGTTTGAGTTTGTGTAACCGGAATTTCTTCCAGTTCTACCTTGTCGCCACTAATTTCTTTTGCAAGAAATTCCTTTTCTAAAAAGGTGGCATGTCGAGAAACAAACACCTTTTGTTCCTCGCTATGGTAGAAAAGATATCCATGTGAATGTTTGGGATATTCCACAAACTTGCATAAAACTGACCGTGCCTCGAGTTTGTCCAGATTTTGCCTTTTGACATAGGCCGGACAACCCCATATCTTAACTCGTTTAAGACATGGTCTCTTCCCACTCTATATCTCATATGGCGTGGTAGGTACAGATTTAGATAGAACTTGATTCAATAGGTATGTTGCTGTCTCCAGCGCATATCCCCAGAAGGAAATAGGTAACTCGGCTGTGGTCATCATAGAGCGCACCATATCTAATAGGGCGCGGTTCCTCCGTTCCGATACACCGTTGTGCTGTGGTGTATATGGAGGAGTCGGCTGAGAGTGAATCCCATTCTCTTTTAGGAAGTCCAGGAATTCATTGCTTAAGTATTCACCTCCTCGATCAGATCGAAGGATTTTAATACTTTTCCTGGTTTGGTTCTCGACTTCTTGTTTATATTCTCTAAATTTCTCAAAAGCTTCTGATTTGTGTTTCATCAGGAACACATATCCGAATCTAGAGAGATCGTCAGTGAATGTAATGAAGTACGAAGAACCATCCCTGGCATGTGTAGACATGGGGCCGCATACAACACTATGTACCAGTCCCAAGAGTTCAGTAACTCTTTCTCCGTGTCCCGTAAACGGAGTTTTGGTCATCTTGCCTTTGAGACATGACTGGAAAGTGTCATAAGATGAAAATTCAAACGGATTCAAATATCCATCCTTATGCAACTTAGCTAGTCGTTTCGCATTGATGTGACCCAGTCTACAATGCCACAAGAAGGATTCATTCATTTCTGAACTCTTCCTCTTGTGTGTGTTTGTTATGCTCAGAACTGTTGATTGATTTAGAACATAAATGCCATTGCACATCGTGCCTGATCCAACCAACTTTTGGTTTAGAAAAATGTTCATAACATTATCCTGTAATACAAAATTATATCCCTCTTTACTCAATAAAGAAACCGATATAATGTTGCATATCAGGTTCGGCATGTAATAGCATTCGTTCAGAATCAATGTATTACCAATTGGCAATACAAGGTGATATTCCCCGACGGTTTTAGCTGAACAATTGCACCATTTCCAACCTTTATGTCTTTGTCACCTTCTCCAAGTTCTCTACCTTTCCTAAGCCCATGTAACTGATTACATATATGGGATCCTGACCCGGTATCTAATGCCCAGGACGTAGAGCAAATGGAGAAACAGTTCTCTGTAACGAACACACCCGAAGAAAATGCATCAACATGTACTTTCTTCATTCGGGTGGCATGGGAATCCTGGTATTCTCCTATATCCTGTTCAGTCCTATAACTTTTATAAGAAAGAACGGGACCAACGTTCCCCAGCACAGTATAACATGCGGGTTCGGTCAATACATCCATATTATTATCTTTATTAAGGCATGATATGGTCACTACCTAGAGAGAGAGAGAAGGAAACACTTTAGCGTATGCTTTTGCAAGATCAGATTGGTTATTATTTTATCTAATCAGGATGGCTCCCACTGTTTTTATCAAATCTTCCTTCAAACCCTAAAAGGAAAGACTAGCAGGGATTAATTACACCCTACAATTTCGCCAATTTTTTAGCCAGGCCAATGTCGGAACTTTGAGGGAGGTTCCCCGTGCTTTCGCACGGACCTAATTAAAGTAAACCTCGTTTTCCCAGAGGCGTAACCCCGTTGACACCTTTCTAGACAGCTACTTGATCGGCTAATTGTCCTGTGTAAAACTCTCCCGGGAGTAACAATTGTTGGAGATAGTACCCTCAGAGTCAATTATTAGGTCACAGGTACGTGATTGCAATGATTGATGGAGGACCTATCCCGGTAGGACAGTCTTACTCGAGATGATAGTATGCTATCTGGTTTACCTTTATCATCGTGTACTGTTTTAGGTGACCTGACAAGTTGCTATTACACGTTGGTAGAGCCACTAGGATTCTTGCTTGACCACCAGCAGTATGAGGGCGATCATATAAGTGGGAGCTGGTAGTCTATAAGCAAATCCTTAATTGGTCCCTAGTCGTGTGAGTTTCGAGACAGGGCATCGATTCTCCAGAGTAGACTAGTGTATACAGTCGAGACCCCGACGAGGGGCGGTGGCCGGTCTCACAAGCCATTGGTGTCAGTTAGATCACCTAAGATGTATACAGGTACTCATTGGGTTATGAGTACACCGGACAGGACTCGCCGGGAACATGCTAGTTGGTCATATACCAGACGTCAGATGGCAGTTCCCTGGTGACATGTGTGCAGGTTAGTTCATCGACCTGGGGATCGTCATTTGTCTCGTGTGAGTTCCCACTGTACTTTGATTACTACCCTACCACGGCTCAAAGGAGTCGTGCAAACAGGTTTTAGTTGGGTACAGTCCCGAGCCACATGGAGGCAGTGAGCGTATCTTCAGGGGTTCGTCTCTCCCGGTATTGGGGGTGAGGTCATGCTGTGTCTAGGAGAGCCATTACACGAAGCCCTCGGCCGAGGCAATGAGATTTACTGGTAGGTATTCCAGTAGTATCTCAGGGTGTTCTGGGCTACACTCCGACACGACTTGTACCGCTTTTGGGGGTCTGAATTTTACCAACCCCCTAGGCCCGCCATGCGATGCTCATAGACGAACGGACCGGACTGTACGGATATTGTCACTGACAGGCTCAGTAGGATTGTCAGGCTGAGTTCGCTCACAGACGTCCCTTTTAGTCAATACCTGGTAGCCCGTTACGTATTGGCTTATACCTCTGACGTGCTAGTGGTTAAATCCACAACCGTGGTGTTGATGAGTCTTTAGAGTCCCCCACATTCAGTTACTCAGCTTTCGGGCGAAAGGTTGTAGAGGCCGTATGGAGATATGGCAGGGTCCGATCAGATACGTGCGGTATTGCACGGATCAGGATCGGACAGTTTGTACAATAGGCCGTATGGTTATATGGCAGGGTTCGATCAGATACGTGCGGTATTGCACGGATCAGGATCGAACGGACATCACTAGCCGGCTTTGGTTTAAGCCGGATCCTAGTATAGTACAGTGTAGATTTTGTCTCATTGCATTTGTATTTCGGTCGGAATACAAATGCGGGTGTGTATGCACAGTATCGGGGTTTTCCTGTAATTTATTACGGGACCATTTTTCTGGAGTTGCCAGTTTGTTTTCCATTTCGGCCAATTTCCTTTGTATCGTTCATTGGCCGAAGTTTGGTGGAGGAGGGTTTATTTGCATTGTTGCAAATAGGCATTAGTGGAGGGGGTTCTTTGCATCTTGTTGCATCATGATGGTTTTCATGATGAGCACCATCCATTGACTTGATCTCTTCATGATGGCATGACTTTTGAGCCATCATGTTTGATGATGGTTGGTGATTGAGTGTGGATGTATTTTGTTATCATGTTCTTTCATGATTCCCTTTTGCATTATTGTTATGGTTGCACCACTCATTCCTTGGCTCACTCTCTCTCATTCTCTCCATTCACCTTGCATGGCCGGCCACTCTCTTGGGGGGCTGTCCAAAACATTTTGGTGTGGGTTTTTGCTTCATTTCATGTTGCAAAAATCCCACAAGATCAATCCCAAAAAGCTCCAAGTTCAATCCCTCCACCAAAGGCAATTCCTACAACCCCAAATGAGACTTCTTCACTACACATTCTACAGCGAATCTTGGGCACGTCGACTAGCCAGCTTCGTGCCTGAGTTGTCTCGGCATTGAGGTGGGAGCCCGTAAAAGAAGTAGGCGATGTGGTGCACTTCCGGCGACGAGGTGGAGACCGGAGCTTCCGCAGGAGATCGGGACGATGACGAGAAGAACGGAGGACTTGGATCGTCGGTATATCTCTTTCCCATCTTGTAGTTAGCTAGGACTAATTAATGGTTCGATCCGGGTATTAGTGCGCGGCGGTTTGCCAGTTCAAGAAAAATTAAAGTTTATCACCGCTTCCGTATTTGGCCGTCGGATTGACGGCCGGGGCGCCGCCGTGCACTTACAGTGGTATCAGAGCCTCGCCATTAACTTAGTCTAGCTTTGTGTAATGTGTTTGCATTTTCGATCGATCAAAAATCCCAAAACCGCATTTTTGCCCGCATCAGTTTTCTGTTGAAATTTTTTGGTGTCGAAAAATTTTTCAGGTTACAGAAAAGTGATGTACTGGAAAAGATAAGAGTTCTGTAGAAATTCGATGGACCAATTCCACTACGGGAGCGCGGAACCGCGGCCAAACACCCCTTTGGGCCGCGGTTCCGCCGCACTATGTTGGGTTTGCTGCATCAATTTTCTACAGTCTCTTTCTGGGCTAAAAATAGGGGTTTTGGAATATTAATATTGGGCCCAGAATTTCCTGATCTGCTACAGTAATGCTTTGGGGCCCACTTGTTAAAATTTGATTGATCGGATATTTAACACATTATTTCACAGTATTTACATTATATCTGCGACCGTGAATGTCACTCGATCGGTAAATCCGGTCTAACTGCTATAGCCCGGTTAGACGGATTTGCGAACGTGACTTTCACGTTGATGTTCTGTTTTTGCTGTGATGTTGCGGATCGGTCGTGGGGGATAGCCTGGATGCAATGCTAGTACAGTTGTGGATGTATTATGTACATTTGATATTGCGGGGCGAGCTTCCGACATGTGGACTGCCGTCGCTGCCTGTTTGTATTATTATTTTGGGGCACGACCTGGTTGCGGTCGATGTACCCGTTGTATGTATATTTTACTTTCTGTACTAGGATTGCCCCGCGGAGGGGTGCACGGATAGCCGGATTCTAGAGGGCAACAAGCCCGCATCTCATGGCATTGGGACGGAGGGGGCTTCACTCTAGGATTGGCGGGCTATTCGCCGCACTCGTAGGGGGTACAGGTTGACCCAGGAGGGGTGCCCAAGTTACCGGATTCCGTGAAGTGCTGGGTGGTCCATTCACGGCGCTGAAGGGGGCTGCCTCGCTTCAGGTTTTGGCGGGTGACTTGCCGCGCCCGTAGGGGTCTAGGTTCTCATTGCACAGGCTATCCACACGACCAGGGGAACGTCGGGTTTCAGCGGCTCTGTGAAACCCGGGGATCCCAGATATCTGCATTGTTTCTGTGATGCTGTACATATCTGTGATGTTGCATTTTATTCACGCCTTGAGCGAATATAATATATTGGTATATATATTAGTAGATGTTGTATATATTTTGCATCCGCGCTAGTCCAGTCCCCGCTCTGTCGTTAGTTAGCTAACCTAACGGGTAATGACGGGGCCCAGTGGCGAATGCGGATGGCATATACGTACATCAGTATATTTTCGTTCTTTGTGGTGTGATCAATTGATGGGACTGCATTGATTCGGATCAATGCAAGTTAAAAATAAACCTAATCTGATGTTGTTGGAACACTTTTCAAAAAGCTGTTATTGCAAGGACGTTCAATTTTGTTTTGCATCGCGGTATTCATTTAGAATATCCTGCTCCTCAGTCGATGAGGCAAGGGCCGAGATCCCTTCACCGGGAGTGACCCCTTGGACAAAAAGTTTGCGTCAGGGCAATGACTTCACTATAGCCGATTACTTTTTCTTTGCATCGCGGTATTCAGTTGGAATATCCTGCACCTCATTCTACGGGGAAAGAGCCGAGATCCCTTCACCGGGAGTGACCTCTTTAGCAACGGTTTTCGTCACTATATTTTCAAAAAGCTATCAGTTCCTTCAACGATATCAAGTTCTTTACGTTAAAGGTTTTCGCCAGAAACCATTCGTAGCCCTCCGTCGTTTCAGACGGGTAGCACGTAGTATTCATGCTGTGTTTGTTGACCTTCGTCAAGGCATAGTGTATGGTAGCTGCTTGTTACCTTGCTGCTGCATAGATAGATGCGTTAGTTTGGGACAGTCGTATAGCCTTGTTGGCCTTCGTCAAGGGCTTGTACGGGTGGATTCAAATTAACCTGGATAATGACGGGTAGAACTTGACATGTGACTTATGATTTGTTGACCTTCGCCAAGGTCATAAGAGCATGGGGCAAAAATCACATCGGGAGTTTCAAAAGAACTGAAACTTGCCAGATATGCGCATACCTTCTGGAGTGTGATACCGTGAGCGGATTCTGTCACGTTGTCATGCGATGAGAGTTGGATCCCGATTCCCACTGATGAGTTAGTTTACTCCTCGGGTGACCCCGACTAATTCTTCTTTCAGGTTTGGAGGAGAATTTGAGGTACAGTGGGAGGTTTCCAGATTAGATAAATTGGTAACCATTCTGAGCTAGGTTAGAGTGCACGCTGAGTGTTTCTTTTCTCTCTCTCTTTGGCAGCGACCATTGACCTGACCCTAAGACTTTGACTCAGTGACCAAGTTGACCGAACCTTCTTAACACTGGCTTTTGGATTGTCAGAGTTGCAAACCTCATTGCCACTCCTACTTTTACCCTTTTCTCCAGGACACCCCGTATTACTACGAACGTCCACTTCCATTGGACAAAACCATCGTATGGTTAGATACGAACTCGAAGGAATTTATTCGAGGATGGTTTCAGGTTCTGGAGAAAACGGATAGGATTATTCAGTTGTCTTTTCCTTTTACCCTCTCTCAGGTTACGAGTACTCCTTGGTTTAGGGGTAGTACACCTATTACGCAAATTGGATTGTCTTCTTCCAAACCTTAGGCTGGTGCCGACCGGTAGGGAATGAAGAAAACCAATTAGCATAACGATGGTGTGCAGAAGGTATTAAGTTAAGACAAAGCAAGGGATTAGTAAGAGGGCAAAGTAAATTGCAACAGATATTCACGACCAAACCAAGTATTCCTTCGCCAATCCTAAAATCACCTTTGTATTTCTCCAGGACACTCCGTATCACTACGAAGATCCACAGTTTATTGGATACTCCATCGTATGGTTATATACGAACTCGAAAGGAACTTGTTCCAGTTCGGGGATGGATTCTAGTCCAGGAGAAATAGGAATAAGGTTTATTCGGTTGTCTTTTATCTTCACCCTCTCTCATTGCGAGTGTTCCTAGGATTGGGACAGTACACCTATTATGCTTATTGGATAGTCTTCTTCCAAACCATAGGCTGGTACCGAACGGTAGGGAAGGAAGAAAACCATTTGGCCTAAAGGGGTGTGCAGAAGGTAAAGACTAAAGACATATGAAGGGATTTGGAGAGGTGGCAAAGGATTATACGGTTACAGTCGTGAATCTGGAAGAGGCATTACTAGGAATACCGGGATACCCCATCGAAACATTTCAATGTTTCAGTCTCACTGTGTACTGTTAAAGGAAAACTGATTTCCCAATTAGATACTTACTCCAGGGTATGTATTTACCAGGTACGATTCTCACATCTGTATGGTTTTACAGATGATGAGTGGGAGTAAGTTATTGGGAATTGGGTGATTATCCTCATTATATCGGGATTCGTTGTAATCGGTGATATTTGAGGAAATCACCTGGGCTGTTTGCCGGTTGGCAAATATTTGGTTTTGAATATCCGCAGTTATGCACCAATTTCAAATTGATATATCTGTATGTCTATTTTCATAGAGTGAGATATACCTTTCTGAAATTATGTCTACGACATTTACCTATATCAGTGGATGGTTAGGTAAGGAGCATTAAGCAGCGGTGTAATTCTTCTTGACCATAAGTACAGTTTTCAACCTACGACACACAGTGAATGAGTTAACAGACTCAAGGGACTTGTACAGAGTATTGTATGATGTCCAGGGTCCATCAGGATAGAGGGGTTGGTCCTCGTACTATATTCGGTTTACTTATGACTTCTCTAGTTTTTAGACAGGTGTTTCGTGGAAACACAGGGTCCGAATTTTGAGAAGTTATAGGTATTTGAATAGAGTAGAGAACCAGGTATAGCAAGTATCGGGATTCTTCAAAGTGATCGAAGATGTAGATACTTGTGTATGGTATTCAGTTGATAGTAATGATAAAGAGAAATTGCTTCTCTTTCAGGTTACTCATAATTGGAAGCATTCCTAAGTTGAGTAACGCTGATCGGCCTCCTTCCATTAAGTTGACATGCACTGGAGACAGCTGCATAATTTGAATCTGGTTCAATTAAATCAGTGCCTCTGTTTCTATATTGGATATAGAACAGTTCATATCTTAACGTTGTTAAGGTATGGGGAGTTGTCCGGTTTATGATTAAAACCAGACACTGGACAACTCAAGGCACGTTTCTGTAATGGCTATTTGTGGGTTGACCCAGGCTATGACGAGGGTTGACTTTCTACCATCTGGATGAACAATAGCAATATTGTTCTAGACTCGCCACAGTTTTATTAAAAATGGATTTTTTCAGAAAACAGTAGTGGGAGTATGGTAGAACTGGAAGTGATTCCAGAACCACAAACGATTACTGAAGATTTGATAAGGAACCTAAAGATTCAATCTGATTTGACATTCCATTGGCCACTCCGCAGATATGGTGGGTAACTTCAGGCACCCGAGAGGTACTCCGGTAGCCTCAAGGACGGTGACAGGGAAGTTCTTGTTTGCCCACAATTACCATTGCTGTTGTTCCAGGCTGCGAGACCCGGCGGGAGGATGAGTATAGCGTCGTTCTGAACTCGCTTTTGAAGTGTACGTCTATATGACTCTGCCAGAGGGTTGTCGTAGTTAGTGGGAGCAGCGGAAGCATTGGTGGACAGGTAGCTTATGTCTATTTATAGACTAAAGCAGATGTAGCGGAGATAGATCATCTACTTCTGACGTGACAGTCATAGGTTTGACTTCATCAGAATAAGGGATGGATCTGTTGAGAAGGTAGTAGGGTGTGATGTCCTGGTATTTGGATGACATACACAGAGTAGGAAGTGATATTCCTATACTACAATCGGTTATACTTTGGTCGTCACACAGTGGTTTCTCCACAAAGGAAATGGATTTTATATCAAACATACTGGTTACTGGATCTATGGTTTTAGATCTAGATTTGGGTGGTTTCCCAATCAGGGTACTTAGACAGCATTCTAAGAGTATTTAGAATGGACGACTCCTAGCACGGTAGTGTACCTGCAGGTGATGGAGTCACCCTCTCTAAAGGTGTCTTGCAGACTAAAGGGGAGAGGGATGTGCATGATTGGCAGATCACTTGCTCAGGCAATTGAGTCAATCATGAGATGTCAAGTACCACACCAGATGTTGTTCTTGCACTAGATGCAATAAGTTGACATTGATCCAATCCTGGAGAAACGGTCGGAAGCAGTTTTAGAACATAAGTGGATGTTCTAGGGATATGATAACGACAGCCTCATTCGGGAGACAGTTATCATTCCAGGCTTCCAAGGTGACCTGGACGACAAGGAGGTTGTCAGAGTTATAGTTTTTCCTTCTGATGAGGGGCAGTATTTTGGACAGGTGATCCAAGGCAATACTGAGGGTGGCATGGCGCAGGATACTGATTAAGTTCAGTTGACGATACAGTCTAAGAAGTTTGGATTTGGAGTTCATTTATGAGCTATGTCCCATCAGACATCCAGACACATTCTAAGACAGGTATTGCTCATTTCGGGAGATGGGTTTTCTCCGCGAACATGAGATATAGAGAGACATAGAAAGATACAACAAAGCGGATCCACTCACTGAGGCTATTCCTCGAACGCAATAGTTTCGCAAACGAGCTTTGTGAGACTGAGTAGTACAGGAGTTGGGTGTTCGGTATCACACGGACTGTGAGTATGCGACATCGCAATAATTAGCCATGAGTGCAAGTGGGAGATTGTTGGAGATAGTGCCCTCAGAGTCAATTATTAGGTCACAGGTATGTGATTGCAATGATTGATGGAGGACCTATCCCGGTAGGACAGTCTTACTCGAGATGATAGTATGCTATCTGGTTCACCTTTATCATCGTGTACTGTTTTAGGTGACCTGACAAGTTGCTATTACACGTTGGTAGAGCCCCTAGGATTCTTGCTTGACCACCAGCAGTATGAGGGCGATCATATAAGTGGGAGCTGGTAGTCTATAAGAAAATCCTTAATTGGTCCCTAGTCGTGTGAGTTTCGAGACAGGGCATCGATTCTCCAGAGTAGACTAGTGTATACAGTCGAGACCCCGACGAGGGGCGGTGGCCGGTCTCACAAGCCATTGGTGTCAGTTAGATCACCTAAGATATATACAGGTGCTCATTGGGTTATGAGTACACCGGACAGGACTTGCCGGGAACATGCTAGTTGGTCATATACCAGACGTCAGATGGCAGTTCCCTGGTGACATGTGTGCAGGTTAGTTCATCGACCTGGGGATCGTCATTTGTCTCGTGTGAGTTCCCACTGTACTTTGATTACTACCCTACCACGGCTCAAAGGAGTCGTGCAAACAGGTTTTAGTTGGGTACAGTCCCGAGCCATATGGAGGCAGTGAGCGTATCTTCAGGGGTTCGTCTCTCCCGGTATTGGGGGTGAGGTCGTGCTGTGTCTAGGAGAGCCATTACACGAAGCCCTCGGCCGAGGCAAGGAGATTTACTGGTAGGTATTCCAGTAGTATCTCAGGGTGTTCTGGGTTACACTCCGACACGACTTGTACCGCTTTTGGGGGTCTGACTTTTACCAACCCCCTAGGCCCGCCATGCGATGCTCATAGACGAACGGACCGGACTGTACGGATATTGTCACAGACAGGCTCAGTAGGGTTGTCAGGCTGAGTTCGCTCACAGACGTCCCTTTTAGTCAATACCTGGTAGCCCGTTACGTATTGGCTTATACCTCTGACGTGCTAGTGGTTAAATCCACAACCGTGGTGTTGACGAGTCTTTAGAGTCCCCCACATTCAGTTACTCAGCTTTCAGGCGAAAGGTTGTAGAGGCCGTATGGAGATATGGCAGGGTCCGATCAGATACGTGCGGTATTGCACGGATCAGGATCGGACAGTTTGTACTATAGGCCGTATGGTTATATGGCAGGGTTCGATCAGATACGTGCGGTATTGCACGGATCAGGATCGAACGGACATCACTAGCCGGCTTTGGTTTAAGCCGGATCCTAGTATAGTACAGTGTAGATTTTGTCTCATTGCATTTGTATTTCGGTCGGAATACAAATGCGGGTGTGTATGCACAGTATCGGGATTTTCCTGTAATTTATTACGGGACTATTTTTCTGGAGTTGCCAGTTTGTTTTCCATTTCGGCCAATTTCCTTTTTATCGTTCATTGGCCGAAGTTTGGTGGAGGAGGGTTTATTTGCATTGTTGCAAATAGGCATTAGTGGAGGGGATTCTTTGCATCTTGTTGCATCATGATGGTTTTCATGATGTGCACCATCCATTGACTTGATCTCTTCATGATGGCATGACTTTTGAGCCATCATGTTTGATGATGGTTGGTGATTGAGTGTGGATGTATTTTGTTATCATGTTCTTTCATGATTCCCTTTTGCAGTATTGTTATGGTTGCACCACTCATTCCTTGGCTCACTCTCTCTCATTCTCTCCATTCACCTTGCATGGCCGGCCACTCTCTTGGGGGGCTGTCCAAAACATTTTGGTGTGGGTTTTTGCTTCATTTCATGTTGCAAAAATCCCACAAGATCAATCCCAAAAAGCTCCAAGTTCAATCCCTCCACCAAAGGCAATTCCTACAACCCCAAATGAGACTTCTTCACTACACATTCTACAGCGAATCTTGGGCACGTCGACTAGCCAGCTTCATGCCCGAGTTGCCTCGGCATTGAGGTGGGAGCCCGTTAAAGAAGTAGGCGATGTGGTACACTTCCGGCGACGAGGTGGAGACCGGAGCTTCCGCAGTAGATCGGGACAATGACGAGAAGACCGGAGGACTTGGATCGTCGGTATATCTCTTTCCCATCTTGTAGTTAGCTAGTACTAATTAATCGTTCGATCCGGGTATTAGTGCGCGGCGGTTTGCCAGTTCAAGAAAAATTAAAGTTTATCACCGCTTCCGCATTTGGCCGTCGGATTGACGGCCGGGGCGCCGCCGTGCACTTACAACAATTACTCGCAGTGGGTATCGGGATCCAACTATCTCATAGAAGGTATGCAATCTCATTGCAAATTTCAACACTTGAAATTCCCGAAAATATTTTGCCCCTAACCCCTATGACCTTGACAAAGGCCAACAAATCATAGGATGCTAGTCAAGTTCAACCCGTCATTTCTTGATTGAATCAAACCCACCCGCACGACCCTTGACAAAGGCCAACAAGGTCGTACGACTACCCTAAAACAATTTGCATCATATTCTTAAGCAGATAAGAACCATTTATCTACCGCACACTACGCCTTGACAAAGGCCAACAAACGCAGCATGAATACTAAATAGTTCTTATCTGAAATGACAGAGGGCTACGACAGGTTTTTCTGAAAACCTATTGCGTAATGAACTTGATATCGTCGTAGAATCGAGTGAATTTTGAAATGGAGTGATTTTGAGGCTTTTATTAGTTTTGCTAAAGAGGTCACTCCCCGTGAAGGGATCTCGGCTCTTTCCTTATGGAATAAGGTGCAGGATATATCATATACATCACTATGCAAAGAAAAACTCCAAAAGCAATCAAAAGCAAACCGAGTGTTGTAGCATCTGCCAATTTTGCTAAAGAGGTCACTCCCGGTGAAGGGATCTCGGCTCTTTCCTCATCGAATAGGGTGCAGGGTATATCATATATACCGCTATGCAAAGCAAAATTGTAGCTACCCTTTTTTTTTAAAAATTTGATTGTACAACATCTTTTAGGTTTCTTTTCTTTCATTAATCACATTAATGAAGTCCCATCATTTAAGTCACCTAAACATCACAGATAAATACGACGTACACTTATGCCATCCGCATTCGCCTCGATGTCCCCTCGTGCACCGTTAGGTTAGGTAACTAACGGCAGAGCAGGGCAGAGCTAGCGCGGGTGTAAAACATAAGTAACGTCTATATAATATATCATATATACTATATAAAGTATTTATCATAGAACATCAAATGATCGCATCACAGATATCGCAGCAGAAGAAACATATGAAACATTGGATATACTAGGACGTCCGTGTTTTATTTTGAGCCTCTATACAACACGGATTCCACGGTCGTGATGAATAGCCAAACTCACACCCCTAGACCCCTACGAGAGTGGCAAGCAACCCTACCAATTCTAAAGTTAGGAGACCCGGACTCGACTCCTCGAGTTGGTCTCCCACTGGACTCCAGAACCCGGTTACTTGTGCTCTCCTCCTTGGGTCTATCCTAGTGCGGAAAAATAAATAATATACAAAAGGTGACATCAACCTCATCCCGGAAGTGCCCCAATAAAAGAATATTACATGCATTTTATTTTACATGAATGAAAATAAAAACTCCCATCTCACATAAAAACCCCCGGCTATTCAGAACGCGACGATCCAATATAACATATCCAGCAACACATAACATCACATGCCATCAACGTAAGTAAATATGCGTATCCCAATTGTCGTTGACATATAGCAACGAAACCGGCGATATCACATATTACGCTTACGGTCACAGAAAAGAAAGTGTAAAACTACAACATTTGGAATCCATAATCTCTTTAGACATCGTAAATCCGAAATATCAGACATTTCGCATTTCATGCCTAATGATTAGTCGAAAATATTGTATTTTTAACACGGCAATTTCCTTATCTTCTGCATTCATTTAGAAGTGTTCGGTATTCATATTTCACATATTAGAAAAACTGTCGCAAAATATCAGATTGCATGTGTTAGACTCTAAAACCGGCACTATAAAGGAAATTGACCGCATTTCATGGCATCGCATCATCCCTATATTGCAGAACACTTGTTTTGAGATCTGTGCAGGAAAATCCAGAAGAAAGGCCAAAAATTTGCATGGTACCGATCAAACATGACGCCAACTCAATGATTTGGAATCTGGAATTAATGTAAAGGGAATTCAGGAATTCAATATATCACAAAATACAGAAGAAGACACCAAAAGTCAACATAAGAAAGTTGAAGCCCCAAGGAGCCCAAATGGCCGCGGAACAGCGGCCTAAGCCTGCTTGCGCCGCGGTTCCGCGGTCAATTTGCCACGTCATCAACTTTGCTTTGTACCACAATTCCTATGAAAGCTCCCACACTTCGGCAAGACATGTCAAATTCCAGAAGACCCCAGAACCCTCTGCCAGATCAAACTAGCCTATCATTCTAGAAACTTCTTCTTAAACCCTAGCTTAAACCCTAAGCTAAGCCTAACAAACTCCTTCTAGAAGCCTCAACAAACTTTTGGAGGGAATTGTAATTTCAAACCTAGACCTAGGGTTTGGGAAATCTATAAATAGGACCCTAGGCTCACTTGAAAAAAGATTATTCATTTATTGAAATTGATTGATCCATTCACTTTCTTTCTTCATCTTCTTCTTCCACAAGTCTAGTGAGAGGGCTTGTGTGAAACCCTAACCCTAATTCCAATCAAAAGCCAAGATCCGGAGTACCCATCAAGCAAGAAGCCTTGCAACCTTTTATGAGCCGAGCCGATCTTCAACAGAGCAAGTGGTCCAAGCCGATCCGCGACTCAGAAAGCCGAGCGACGCCAAATCGACAACTTAGTTCTTCCTCTTGTAGTTCTTGAGCGACTGTAATCAAATTGTTGATATAAATAGAAGGTGATATTCTTTTATCTTGTTTTCTTTAAAATCTTGCATCATGATATCTTTTCAATTCTTGAATGCTTTCTGTGTGATGATGTTTGAGTAATAATCAGCTCGTCGAGGAGTCGAGAAGATCAATAGAATGATGATGTAATATATCTTAAATCGATTCTTGAATCCTACGAGTTTTGTAAACCCTAGCAAGTTCAAGAATCGACGACCCAATTCGTTGCGATGCTTTCTTGATTGATATCGCTCGAGATTGGGGAGTTACGATCGTTTCTTGAAATTGCTAGAGGCTAGAATGTGAATGACATCTACGAAAGAACAAGGGTTAAACGATGAAACCCTAGTTTCATCAAGAAATCCCTAACTCTCGTCGATCATCATCGATCTAGTATCAATCCTTCGAAGGACAAGAACACGAAATCTTGAGATTACATTACGTCTATAGATCCGATCGATTCCTACGAGCCTCATTTAGATTCTTGACATTTTGGTTGGAAATATCATCGAAACACCGATTCTTGATTTGTTTATCAGTTTCTTGATTCTTGATTAAACATCGTGACACCTGAATCAATCGATAAATTCTTGAATCATGTTTTCTTTTCCTTTCGATTAACTTTTCAACTCAAACAAATTAAATACTGAAACGAATCGCACAATCCCTGTGGACGATCCGCACTCGCTTACGATCTACAATCGACACCGTAATTGATTGCGGTCAAATATAATTCTTTGATTGTGAACTTTATTCAATATTACCGACACATAGAAACTTATTCGCTTATTTTGATTTACACAAAAAAGAAATCATTACAATCAAATGAAACCGTTATCGGGGATCATTTGAGTATTTGATTTGATACACACAATCGGAAATATACGATCAATCAAATGGCGCCGTTGCCGGGGATCGCACGCTAATTCGTTTCATATTATAGCTTGAATTGAAAGATTTATTCCATTGTTATTTTTGAGATCAAAATTCGTGCAAACCCTAAACGATTTGTTGTGGTTCATTGCAAGGAAATCTGGAGCTGTTTGGAAATTGAAGAAAATTTTTGGAAAATACCATAATGCAGAGGGTGTCTACAGAAGCTCGCTAGTGACTTTTGGTGGAGTGATCTCACTATTCAACCGCGTTTCCGCGGTGGAAGTACCCCTATCGCGGCGGTTCCGCGGCTACCTGAAGGGATCTCTGTGCTAGGTTTTCTCTGTAAGCTTCTTACCTTCTCCTCTCTCCTCTTTTTAGCTCCAACTAACAGTTTCTGCAGGTTTCTTTGCAAATAATCGCAGCGCCGCAAAAAAAAAAATTTAAATTTGTGCGTGATTTTGTTTCTTGATTGTTTGCATTCTAATATGGATATTAAGGGGAATCCAAATTAGGTGAGGATTTCATTACCCTTCCTAGGCCCCGAAAATCACAAAACTTGCATCCGCATTGACCCACATTAACTAAAAAATATCTAGAGATGACTCTAATGACCGTCGCGCTCAATTAGGACAGAAGAAGGCCGTGGGTAATTCATTGCTTATCCGCGTTTTCTTGTGGTGTCTAAGGCGAGTGTGTCTAAGGCTAGTGGTTTTTTAATTAGGCCCACTACTTACGTAGTGGAGTACCTTCCCACTTACCTGGCACTTATCCGGCCACAGGGGGACAAAGAGGCAGTGGAGGATTCTATCCTGCGACTTGTCTTTTGGTAGTTAGGAGCGGTCTAGAGCCGGACCTAGGTGACCACTAGATTCTAGGGTTTGTGTGCTGCATTTGTTTTGTCACATTATTTTTTCAAAAATCCGTCCCTTTTTCAAAGCAAACACCGCATTCATTCATTTACCCCTAATTATAAGTCAACGCTGCCACTTGTACTAACCCTTTTTAGTACAAGATAGGCTGGACACGGGATTCTAGTGCCCGTTTAGTCCGCGTACCCTTTATCGACTCCGAAGTCGATATTTCTCCATTTACCTTTCCTTTACCCACCACCACACCCACATCGATGGATCCGAATCCATCAAACTTCTTTAACCCTAATCTGCCACCATCCGTTGGTGCGCAGAATCCAGTCCGCATCTCTCTCCAGGAGAGGTGCTACCCTATTCGAAGTCCTCTTTCGACCTGCTTATCCACACCACCAGCCAATGGGGATAACTTTGAGATTAAGCCCCAGTTTATCAATCTTTTACCCAAATTCCACGGACTCGAGACTGAGGACGCTTACGTTTTCATTACCAAATTTGAAAACGTATGCGCAATGATGGGTACGTCACAACTTTCAGTGGATGCTACGCGTCTACGACTTCTTCCATTTACATTGTGCGATATAGCCGAGAAGTGGCTATATAACACTACCGCACACTCTATCACAAATTGGGAAGAATTCGTCGCTGCATTCCTTAAGAAATTTTACCCAATACAAAAGACAGCTCGAATCCGTAGCGAACTGAATCAATTTGCCCAGCTCCCTACCGAACCATTTTCAAAATGCTTTGAACGTTTCAAGGATCTATTGGTTCAGTGTCCTCATCACGGCATCCCGAGATGGGAATTGTGCCGAATCATTTATGAGGGCATTAATCCAAACACTAAACAGAGCCTTGAAAACATGTGTCAAGGTACTTTTATGACCAAAGATGATGGGGAAGCTTGGAAGTATTTAGAAGAGTTCGCTGAAAAATCACTACAGTGGGAGAGTGGAACCCAACAATTGAATAGGGGTGGCGTACACCAAATAGATGTGTCCATAGGTGTTCGAGCTGAGGTGGAAGCAATGCAAAAGAAGCTCGACGCTATGGAACACAAATTTGCAGCAGCCTCCCTAAACCCAGTGTCGCTCCCCAAAACTGTTTGTGGGTGCTGTTCTGATCCGTCTCATTTAACGGAAGAATGTCCATTAAACTCTGCGTTTCAAGGTCATGAGCATTCTAATGCCGCATTTCAAAGACCTAGAAACGATCCATATTCTTCCACATACAATCAGGGTTGGAGGAATCACCCGAATTTCGCTAGGAACCAAAACCAATCTCAAAACACAGTTCCAAACACGAATAATTTTCAAAGGGCTCTTCCTCCACCACAACAACAACCCCTTCAACTCACTCGGCACCCCTACCAATCACAAAACTTCCAAAATCAGGTCAACACTCCTACACAGTCTAATCCTATGACCTGTTCTGACGAATTCTCTCAATTCACTCAAACCATGAAATCACTTTTGTCAAATTTCATAGAGGTTTCAGCTGAGGTTAGATCTTCCGTCGGTGAGATAAAGAAAAACTCAGCGTCACAAGCTGAGAGTATCAGAACGATGGAAGCTGAAATCGCACGACTTAAAGCCGAAATGAGTGCGAGAGAAAAAGGGAAACTTCCCTCTCAACCCCTACAGAATCCTGGGCATTACAATGTAAATACCGTCACAACGTTGAGATCGGGAAGAGTGCTGAACAATCATGTCGGGGAAGGTATTGATGATACTGAAAATCATATCAACACCCCGGCTGAGACCTTTCCGCACACACACACTTCTCGTTCTGATTCTTCTTCTTCTACCATACCACCTTCTCGCGAGCCTATTCTCCATTTCCCACTAGGCTCGACACCTCAGTATAGCCCTTCTAGTTCTCCACAGACGGTCCCCACACCTCTTTTGGGACCTCGTCTACCCTCTCTTCCTTCTCCTGTGATGGACCCTGCGCTTATTGTTAAAGCTCCTTACCCGAATCGGTTAAGGGGTAATAGAACGAGTTCAAACAGGTTAACATCAATATCCCACTCCTAGATGCGATTCAGCAAGTCTCCGCTTATGCGAAAATTCTTAAGGACTTGTGCACTAGGAAGAGGAAGACTCAAGTGCCCAAGAAGGTCTTTATGTCTAATAATATCAGCACTGCTTTTATTCCCCAGCTACCAAAGAAACGAAAGGACCCAGGATGTCCTACAATATCGATTTCGATTGGAGGTAAAAACATAAATCGTGCTCTTTTAGACCTTGGCGCAAGTGTTAACCTACTTCCATATTCTGTCTATGAGCAACTAGGGATTGGAGAGTTGAAACCTGCTCACTGCACTCTCCAAATGGCAGACCGTTCAATCACCAAACCAAGGGGTGAATTAGAGGATGTGTTGA
The DNA here is from genome assembly GCA_030015575.1 of Agapanthus africanus. NCBI lineage: Eukaryota > Viridiplantae > Streptophyta > Magnoliopsida > Asparagales > Amaryllidaceae > Agapanthus > Agapanthus africanus. The sequence continues at coordinate 338,008,409 of CM057346.1, read as the reverse complement.
TAAAGGTCGGGGAATTTGTTTTCCCTGTAGACTTCATTGTACTCGATACACAGCCTGTAGCAAACCCCCGGGGCCAAATTCCGATGATTCTGGGTCGTCCTTTCCTTGCCACTTCCAACGTTGTTATAAACTGTAGAAATGGTTCAATGAACTTATCATTTGGAAATATAACCATTGAACTAAATATCTACAAAGTTGGAAGTCAGCCATCAGAACCCTCTGCTCATATTTTAGATGTGTGCTCTGTCCACGAGATCGCTCCCGATAGTTGTGGAGCTGAGGAACTTTGCTTTACTGATCTCGATGACATTACCACATCTCTATTTGATTTCACACATGATCTTAGTGATGACACTTTCTCTACACTTGAGTCCTGCACTCCTGACTTTTCTCCACCCGAGTCTGTATCTTTCACAGGCTCTGAGCTTCTTTGTAATAACAAAAATCACTCAATGATTCCACCTTCTATTATTTCTCCGCCTGAATTAGATCTCAAAATTTTACCTTCTCATCTTAAATATGCATATTTAGGTGAGAATGAGTCTTTACCGATTATCATTTCCGCATCTCTTGCATCAGAGCAAGAGAATGCACTTTTATCGGTATTGAGATCTAACAAAGAGGCGTTCGGTTGGACCATGGCGGACATCAAAGGGATTAGTCCCTTGATAGTTGAACATCATATACATGTGATGGATGATGCCAGACCAACCCGAGAACCACAGAGACGGTTAAATCCCGTCATGAAGGAAGCGGTCATGAAAGAGATCGTCAAATGCTTAGATAATGGTATTATATACCCCATCTCCGATAGCCAATGGATGAGTCCTATACATGTCGTTCCTAAGAAATCCGGCATCACTGTTATAACCAATGAGGCAAATGAGTTGATTCAGACACGCGCCCAAACTGGGTGGCGTGTATGTATTGATTATAGAAAACTCAATGCTGCCACGAGGAAAGACCACTTTCCTCTACCATTCATTGATCAGATGCTGGAATGCTTAGCGGGATGAGAGTATTATTGTTTTATGGACGGATACTCAGGCTATAATCAGGTCCCCATCGCCAAAAAGGATCAAGATAAAACCACTTTTACTTGTCCTTTTGGTACCTTTGCTTACAGTCGCATGCCCCTTGGGTTATGCAATGCTCCCGCTACCTTTCAGCGGTGTATGATGAGGATATTCTCTGATATGGTAGAGAATTTTCTGGAGATCTTTATGGACGATTTCTCGATTTTTGGAGACTCTTTTTCTGATTGCCTAGCGAATCTTGACGCTGTTCTTACTCGTTGCAAAGAGAAGAACTTGACTTTGAACTGGGAAAAATGCCATTTCATGGTCCAAGAAGGAATTGTACTTGGACATATTATTTCACAGAAAGGCATTGAGGTTGATAGAGCTAAGATAGATGTCATTCAAAACCTCCCTCATCCAAAAAGCGTCAAAGATATTCGATCTTTCCATGGCCATGCGGGCTTTTATAGGAGATTCATTAAGGACTTTAGCAAAATTGCTAGACCTTTAACTCTTCTCCTAGCCAAGGATACGAGCTTCCACTTTGACTCGGACTGCGAGACAGCTTTCGACTCACTCACTTCAGCCCCCGTGTTATCATCACCAAACTGGGACTACCCCTTTGAGCTGATGTGTGACGCATCTGATTTTGCAGTAGGTGCAGTCTTAGGACAGCACATCGAAAAGATGCTACACATGATATACTATGCAAGTAAGACCCTGAATGATGCGCAAATCAATTATACAACCACCGAAAAGGAACTTTTAGCGGTTGTATTTGCATTAGAAAAATTCAGGCCTTACTTAATTGGCTCTCCTATAGTTGTGTATACTGACCATTCCGCTTTAAAACATCTTCTGGCGAAGAAAAATGCAAAAGGTCGACTAATACGTTGGATCCTTCTGTTACAAGAATTCGATCTTTTTATCAAAGATAAGAAATGATGTGAAAACGTAGTAGCTGACCATCTTTCACGCATCATTTCTTCCCCTGTGACCCTGCCGATCAATGATTCGTTCCCTGATGAACAACTCTTGAACGTATCTACTGAACCATTCCTAAGTAAAACATTTTTACTGGGACGAGCCCTATTTGTTTAAATATTGTCCTGATCAGATCATTTGCCGGTGTATCCCGAATGAAGAGTTCAAGAGTGTTCTTTCATTTTGTCATGATCAGGCCTGTGGGGGTCACTTTGGTCCTAGAAAGACAGCGGAGACGGTTTTGCAATGTGGATTTTATTGGCCGACCTTATTCAAGGACGCATTTGAATATTGCAAAACCTGTACACAATGTCAGTACACGGATAGAATATCCCAGAGGAATGAAATGCCTCAGCAACCCATCTTGGTTGTTGAAATATTCGATGTTTGGGGCATTGATTTTATGGGTCCCTTTCCCAACTCCTTTGGGAATCTGTACATACTGCTGGCGGTTGATTACGTCTCAAAGTGGGTAGAATCCATTCCATGTCGCACTAATGACAAGAAAGTTGTCATTAAGTTCTTAAAAGAAAATATCTTCTCGCGATTTGGACACCCACGCGCTATCATTAGCGATAATGGGACACATTTCTGCAACAGGTCTTTTGAGACTCTGATGCGAAAATACTCAATCAACCACCGACTTTCTACACCCTATCATCCCCAAACGAGCGGGCAGGCTGAAATCTCAAACAGACAGATCAAGCTTATCCTGGAGAAAACTGTTGCTAAAAATAGAAAAGACTGGTCGACCAAATTGACGGATGCTCTTTGGGCATTCCGAACTGCATATAAAACCGACCAAGGAATGTCTCCATATAGGATAGTGTTTGGGAAAGCATGTCATTTACCCGTCGAGATAGAGCATAAAGCATTGTGGGCTATAAAATAAATAAATTTTGATCTAAACCTTGCTTGCAACTTTCGGAAGCTGCAAATAAATGAGCTAAGCGAACTCCGCGATGAAGCTTATGATAACGCTGTAATCACAAAGAATAGGACTAAGGTTTTTCACGATAAAAACATTTTGAGGAAAACACTTTCACCTGGTCAACAAGTCCTTCTTTATGATTCACGATTACACCTTCACGCGGGTAAGCTCCGATCTCGAAAGAAGGGACCTTTTGTTGTGCGGTCTGTATACCCGCACGGGGCAGTAGAAGTAGAAAATGTTAAAAACGGCACATTTTTCAAAGTAAATGGACATAGACTAAAGCCGTATTTTTCCACTGACCCCATGGAGGAGCTCTTGTTCTTACAAGAGCCAGTTTATTTGGATTAAAATTCCTCCATCTCACCTTCATATCCAGTATATCATTGCATCATCTTTTGAATGAAGGTGAGTGAAAAGAGTAAGTTTTGGGGAAGTTCTTCACTTATATATTTTGCCCCCACTAATAATTCCTCCCAGACTTACAGTTTTTGTAGGTATAGCAATTGGCAACAGTGAGGACACTGTTAAAAACAAGTTTGGGGGAGGTTTATGCTTATTTTCGCATCATTTGCATATCATCTGCATAAGCACAAAACATTTCTTTAAAAATCTATAAAAATTTAAATTTTTTCAAAACCCACAAAAATTTAAAATTTTTCAAATATAAAAATATTTTAATATTTACACTTTTTTGTACATAAATAAGATAATGAAAGTTTAGATAGTGAAAAACTACATCCATGAGATTAGAAAAATTTAAGAAAACTAAGAAAATTAGATGTTTTCTTATACGAACTAGTAATAAGTAGTTATGAGCCGTTGTCCCAAGGGTTAGTAAGATGAAAGACGTCACTAATCTGAGGATAAAAATAAGTCTGAAAAATAGTTTCTATTCTGGAAGCCAAACATTTTGAACGTTGCTACCCTGCTATTCGCACTTACACACGTCTTGAAGCCTGGGATAGTAGAGGATACCTTGAAATGCTCTTGTCTTAAAGCCGATGTATGAAGGAAAGAAAAAGAAAAAGAAAAGTGAATAAAAAAATATAAAGTGGTGAGAAAAATGGACACTGGTTTTGTTATCGCCGAAGGCAATAAAAAAATATATAGCGAGAGTGCTTCTTCACCTAGTGCCCTAAGGCCAACTGGTCTGGGAGTCACTGCTATGCCTGAGGTGGTGCAAGACGAGAAAAATACACCAAATAAGCAAGCACATGAGTAATCGGTCGGTTAGTACCACAAGAAGTATTAACGGTCGCATGAAAGTGTGTGAGCAATCTCATCTAAATATTCATTAATTAAAAAGTACTGAAACTGATGGGCAAGAGTAAGATAGCTTGAATTGAATTCTCCGGGTGTAGGGATGTCTTTACACACACGCAGGGTTATATGATCCATGTTTGGAAGAAAGATAGGAATGAAGAATAAGACGATGTTTTATTGAGGGAGGACGTGATTTCTAATATCTTTTCATGACCATTAAGATAGGGCTCATGACAACCGAAAAACTAGCTTAGTTGGAAACCCTAATTTTCAAAGCTTTTCTTTTACAATTCTTTTCTTTAAATGTAATATTCATGATCTTCCTTTTATTATTGGATTTTGTGGGTGCAATCCGCTGAAAACCCTCAGGAGACAACACTCCTCCTACTAGGGACACCTAGAGGTTTAAAGGCTTGTTGCACATGCTCAGTGCAATCGTGTTGCCTACGAAAGTGTGCTAGTTAGTTTTTCTCTTTCTTTATTTTCTCCTTCTCTTTTTAATAAAATAGTTCGCTCGAGACGATCGAAATTAAGTTTGGGGGAATTTGATTAGTCGAAAATATTGTATTTTTAACACGGCAATTTCCCTATCTTCTGCATTCATTTAGAAGTGTTCGGTATTCATATTTCACATATTAGCAAAACTGTCGCAAAATATCAGATTGCATGTGTTAGACTCTAAAACCGGCACTATAAAGGAAATTGACCGCATTTCAAGACATCGCATCATCCCTATATTGCACAACACTTATTTTGAGATCTGTGCAGGAAAATCCAGAAGAAAGGCCAAAAATTTACATGGTACCGATCAAACATGACGCCAACTCAATGATTTGGAATCTGGTATTAATGTAAAGGGAATTCAGGAATTCAATATATCACAAAATACAGAAGAAGACACCAAAAGTCAACACAAGAAAGTTGAAGCCCCAAGGAGCCCAAATGGCCGCGGAACCGCGGCCTAAGCCTGCTTGCGCCGCGGTTCCGCGGTCAACTTGCCACGTTATCAACTTTGCTTTGTACCACAATTCCTATGAAAGCTCCCACACTTCGGCAAGACATGTCAAATTCCAGAAGACCCCAAAACCCTCTGCCAGATCAGCAAACTTTGGGATCAACACTAAACTAGCCTATCATTCTAGAAACTTCTTCTTAAACCCTAGCTTAAACCCTAAGCTAAGCCTAACAAACTCTTTCTAGAAGCTTCAACAAACTTTTGGAGGGAATTGTAATTTCAAACCTAGACCTAGGGTTTGGGAAATCTATAAATAGGACCCTAGGCTCACTTGTAAAAAGATTATTCATTCATTGAAATTGATTGATCCATTCACTCTCTTTCTTCATCTTCTTCTTCCACAAGTCTAGTGAGAGGGCTTGTGTGAAACCCTAACCCTAATTCCAATCAAAAGCCAAGATCCCGAGTACCCATCAAGCAAGAAGCCTTACAACCTTTTATGAGCCGAGCCGATCTTCAACAGAGCAAGTGGTCCAAGCCGATCCGCGACTCACGAATCCGAGCGACGCCAAATCGATAATTTAGTTCTTCCTCTTGTAGTTCTTGAGCGACTGTAATCAAATTGTTGATATAAATAAAAGGTGATATTCTTTTATCTTGTTTTCTTTAAATTCTTTCATCATGATATCTTTTCAATTCTTGAATGCTTTCTGTGTGATGATGTTTGAGTAATACTCCGCTCGTCGAGGAGTCGAGAAGATCAATAGAATGATGATGTAATATATCTTAAATCGATTCTTGAATCCTACGAGTTTTGTAAACCCTAGCAAGTTCAAGAATCGACGACCCAATTCGTTGCGATGCTTTCTTGATTGATATCGCTCGAGATTGGGGAGTTACGATCGTTTCTTGAAATTGCTAGAGGCTAGAATGTGAATGACATCTACGAAAGAACAAGGGTTAAACGATGAAACCCTAGTTTCATCAAGAAAGCCCTAACTCTCGTCGATCATCATCGATCTAGTATCAATCCTTCGAAGGACAAGAACACGAAATCTTGAGATTACATTACGTCTATAGATCCGATCGATTCTTACGAGACTCATTTAGATTCTTGACATTTTGGTTGGAAATATCATCGAAACACCGATTCTTGATTCGTTTATCAGTTTCTTGATTCGTTTATCAGTTTCTTAATTCTTGATTAAACATCGTGACACCTGAATCAATCGATAAATTCTTGAATCATGTTTTCTTTTCCTTTCGATTAACTTTTCAATTCAAACAAATTAAATACAGAAACGAATCGTACAATCCCTGTGGACGATCCGCACTCGCTTATGATCTACAATCGACACCGTAATTGATTGCGGTCAAATATAATTCTTTGATTGTGAACTTTATTCAATATTACCGACACATAGAAACTTATTCGCTTATTTCGATTTACACAAAGAAGAAACCATTACAATCAAATGAAACCGTTATCGGGGATCATTTGAGTATTTGATTTGATACACACAATCGGAAATATACGATCAATCACCTAACTTTGTGAATTCCACATATTGTATCATATTCCAGATAAATAGACAGTATTAAACTCTCCGAACAGATAATCAAATACATAAAGTTTCCTAAATGGCTCAACACTTGAGCGGAGTTCAAAAATTCCAGAATACGTAACAGTAGCAACGGTCCAGCCGTAGAAGGATCAAGCCAACGCCTCACATGTGGCACGTCGTACTGCCGCAAACCCTGAGGTTCAAAGGGCAGTTCAAGACGGTCACATAATCGAGTTAAGGTTTATTGTCTTCTAGAGGGTCCATCGCATCACATGCACTTTTTTCCGAAAGATTTAAAACCCGATAAAAATTCAACACTTGAATGTTTTTCGTGCCGGGAAAAATTGAGTTAATGATATCCGTTCGAACATTTTAATACTTTCTAAATTATCCGGAATAACAATAACGAATTTAAAATTCCCGATCGAATTGACGATTACAGAACAAACCCCTGAATACTCAACACTTGAGTCAAATTTAAAATACCCATAAAAATCCAACAGCAGAATAAAACATTACAGTGCAAACACAAAACCCCAATGTCACTATACCGCCACGGCTCCGCGGCATAAGCAGGGATTTTCCGCGGAACCGCGGTGGTCCGTATGAATCATGTTCTCGTTTTGCACAACAATGCTTAGAAAACCCTGCTGATTTTTTTACGTATTTTTAATTCAGAAAAATCACAGATTTGAAAAAATGTCCAGAGAGGGGTTGATTTTGACGTGTTCAGGTTCGTTCGGAGTTTTAACTTCGTTAACACATTGCCTAATGCTCTAGCTAGACTCTGATACCACTGTAGGGTTACTAGGCACACTAACAAGGCTCTACAAGGCATCGACCATACCAAAATTAAAATTTTTAGGTGCCGAACAACCCTAAGCAAGATCGTATACTAGAGTTTAGGCGATACTAAAAGCAAGTAAACAACTTTACTCTAAAGGGATACGAAATACATCCTTTGTAGATCGGTCCTTCACTTCTTTAGCCCCTTGATAAAGTCCCTTCACTGCGATCGTGGTTCTCCCGGACCCTTGCATGGCTTCACGAGGCGAAAGGTGCGACCTTGCTTGAAGTCTCCGAGGCCGAAGATGATCTACGTCGAGAGAATTCCGACTCAAGCTTCTACTTCACTAACTAGAGAATTAGTGAAGCAAACACCCTATACTAAAGTGCTAGTCTAGTAGAGGATGGAGAAATAGGAAGTGGGTTCTCTTTGGATTTTTATTTCTCACAAACTTTCACTCTTTTTTTCAAAACCCTAGCAAGCGTTTTCTCTTGCTCAATGAAGAAGAAGATGAACAAAAGAAAAGAATGAGGATAATGATCAAGTGTAAAGGCTAACCATGGTGAGTGAGTATCATATACTAACTCTTGTAGAGCCATAACCATAGCTAATTTGTGTGATAGTTAGGTTAAAGTCCAAAGTAAAAACAAACCTAGTGGACTTTAGTCAATGCATCCACAAGCTTCCACAAGCTCCATGCATTTTCTAATTTTTCACTAATTTTGTAATTACTTTTAAACATTAAACCCAATCATAACAAATAGGATTGTGTATGTCTCATACACACATGAATGTTGTATCATCAACCATGATACAATATGATAACACATTTTAACATATATCATATATGTGTTAAAGTAATGTACATGTGAGAAAAAACCCTAAGTGAACAAGTGTTAGCAAGTGTAAATTAGTATATCTAATATACAATTACACACTTAATTATTAAATCAACACTTGACTTAATAATCTGGTCATATCTCATATAACCGGCTTACATTCATTGTATCGACTTATCGAATCAACACTTAATTCGATAACCCGGTCATATCATATATAACCGACCGATACAAAAAGTCGCGAGAATAGAATACGGTATCACATACACGCATTTATTCTCGGTCTCGCACATATCACATACATGCTCCTATTTCGTTTTGCCTGAGCCAGTAAAACCTCTGTGTAGGACTATAAAGAATCGTCAATACGCTGGCAGTAGGTGATGATCACATCACGCAGCCACAAGCCGTCAGCGGTACTAGCTGGACGTAACGGCTACCCGGGTATTAAGCAATCAGAAGATCAGCAAGCAAGCCCGCTCCAACTCCTGTAAAAGCCTGCCGGTAACACTTCCCGTACAGTCCGGTCTTCTCGTCTGATATGTCGCATATCAAGTCTAGGGGTGGTAAACGTCAGACCCCAATAACCGATAAGTCGTGTCGATGTGAGGCTCATAACGGGTCGAGAAACTACTGGTAACACTTACCAGTAAATCTCTATATCAGTCCTGGCCAGGGACTTCCCTGTTACGGCCAATCGAGCACTGCGCAACATCAACCCCCAATACCAGGAGAGACGAAACCCCTCTTATCGCTCATTGCCTCCATGTGACTCGGGACTGTACCCAAAAACCACCATTTTGCACGGCCTCATGGACGTGGTAAGGTGGAAATAAAAGCACAGTGGGAATCACACAAGACTCTATGACGATCTCGGGTATACAGACTAAGCTGCACAAGTGTCACCAGAGAACTGCCATCTGACGTGAGGTATAATACCATCTGGGAGTTCTCGGCGAGTCCATCCAGTGTACCCAGTCTCTACTGAGCACCCGTATACCATCTCTGATGTCAAACACCAATGGATATGGGATCATCCATCGCCCATCTCATGGGTCGAGAAGCGTATACGCTAGTCTACTCTGGTATATCGATGCCCCGTCTCGATACACTCACGACTAGGGACCTTGAAGGATGTACTTATGGACTACCATGTCCCCCCTAGTATGATCCGCATCATAGTCCAGGTAGTCAAGTACTCATCCTAAGGGCTTTACCAACATGTAACTATAAAGCAATATAAAGAGATAAGTATACATGTTAAAGTAAAGTGCAACCAGATAGCATACTATCATGTCGAGCAAGAAAGTCCTCTCTATATATGTCCAAGCATCCAATATAATATACATCATCTCTACAATACTGGCCTCTGGGGCATACATATAACTAACAAGCCTGGTGCCGAATGGTAGGGAAGGAAGAAAACCATTTAGCCTAACGAAGGTGTACAGAAGGTAACGACTAAAGACAAATAAAGGGATTTGGAGAGATGGCAATGAAATATACGGTTATAGTCATGAATTGGATTTTGGAAGAGGCATTACTAGAAATACCAGGATACCCCTACGAAACATTTTAATGTTTCAGTTTCACTGTGCATTGTTAAAGGAAAACTGATTTCCCGATTGGATACTTACTCCAAGGTATCTATTTACCAGGTATGATTCTCATATCTGTATGGTTTTACAGATGATGAGTGGGAGTAAGTTATTGGGAATTAGGTGATCATCCTCATTATATCGGAATTCTTTGTAATTGGCGATATTTGAGGAAATCGCCTGGGTACAGTTTTCAACCTACGTTGCACAGGTTTTGAGTTATTCAACTCAGCGGACTTATACAGAGTATTGTATGTTGTTCAGTGTCCATCAGGACAAAGGGGCAGGTCTTCATACTATGTTCTGTTTACTTGTGACTTCTCTAGTTTTTAGACAAGTGTTTCGTAGAAATACAATGTCTAAGTTTTGAGAAGTTGTGGGTAAAAGAATAAAGTAGAGAACCAGGTATCGCAAGTATCGAGATTCTTCAAAGAAATCGAAGATTTAGATTCTTGTGATTGGTATTCAGATGATAGTAATGGTTTTGAGAAACTTCTTTCTCTTTCAGGTTACTCATAATTGGATGTATTCCTAAGTTGAGTAATGCTGATTAGCCTCTCTCCATTAAGATGATATGCACTGGAGACAGCTGCATGATTAGAATCTGGTTCCAATTAAATAAGTGCCAAATGTTTCTGTATTGGATATAGAATGGTTAATATCTTAACGATGTTAAGGTACGGTGAGTTGTCCAGTTTATGCTTAAAACCAGACACTGGATAACTCAAGACACGTTTCTATAATGGCAGTTTGTGGATTGACCCTGGCTTTGACGAGGGTTGACTTTCTACCATCTGGAAGATCAATAGTGATATTGTTCTTGACTCGCCACAGTTTTAATAAAATGGATTTTTTCAGAAAAGAATAGTGGGAGTATGGTAGAACTGGAAGTGATTCCAGAACCGCAAACGATTACGGAAAATTTAATAGGACCTATATATTCAATCAGGTTTGACATTCCAATAGCCACTCCGCAGATATGGTGGGTAACCTCAGACACCCGAGTGGTACTCCGGTAGCCTCAAGGACGGTGACAGGGAGGTTCTTGTTTACCCAGACTTGACACTAATGTTGTTCCAGACTATGAAACTCGGCAAGAGGATAAGTATAGCGTCGTTCTAAACTAGCTTTAGAAGTGTACATATATATTATTCTTCCAGAGGGTTATTGTAGTCAGTGGGAGCAGCGGAAGCATAGTGGGAAAGTAGCTTATGTCTATTTATAGACTTCAGCAGTTATAGCGGAGATAGATCATCTAATTTTGATGAGACAGTCATGGCTTTGACTTCATCAGAATAGGGGATGGATCTGTTGAGAAGGTAGTAGGGTGTGATGTCCTGGTATTTGGATGACACACACAGAGTAGAAAGTAAAATTCATATACTACGATCGGTTGTATTGTGGTCGTCAAACAGTTGTTTCTCCACAAAGGATATGGATATAATATCAGACATTCTGGTTACTAGATCTATGGTTTTAGATCTAGATTTGGGTAGTTTCCCAATGTGGGTACTTTGACAATATTCTAATAGTATTTTAGAATAGATGACTCCTAGCATGGTGGTGAACCTGCGGTGATGGAGTCACCCTCTCTAAAGGTGTCTTAGAGACTAAAGAAGAGAGGGAAGTGCATGATTGGCAGATCACTTGCTTAGGCAATTGAGTCAATCGTGAGATGTCAAGTACTACACCAGATGTTGTTTTTGCACTAGATGCGATAAGTTTATATTAATCCAATCCTGGAGAAACATAAGGAAGCAGTTTTAGAACATAAGTGCATGTTCTACGGATTTGATGACAACAGCCTCCTTCGGGAAACGGTTATCATTCCAGGCTTCCAAGGTGACCTAGATGACAGAGTGATTGTCAGAGTTATAGTTTTTTCCTCTGACGAGGGACAGTATTATGGACAAGTGGTCCAAGAGGATACTATGGGAGGCATGGTGCTGGATACTGATTAGGTTCAGTTATCAATAAAGTCTAAGAAGTTTGGATTTGGAGTTCATTTATGAACTAGGTCCCATCACATACTCAGACATATTCTAAGACAGGTATTACTAGATTCGGGAGATGGTTTTCTCCGTGAACTTGAGATTAAGAGAAACATAGAAAGAAACATCAGGGCGGATCCACTCACTGAGGCTATTTCTCGAACACAAGAGTTTTACAAACTAGCTTTGTGAAACTGATTAGTAGAGGAGTTGGGTGTTCGGTATCATACGGGCTGTGAGTATGCGACATCGCAATAATTAGCCTTAAGTGCAAGTGGGAGATTGTTGGATATAGTGCCCTCAAAGTCTATTATTGGATCGCAGGTACGTGATTGCAATGATTGAGGCATGACCTATACCGATATAACAGTCTTGCTCGAGATGATAGTATGCTATCTGCTTTGTCTTTATCATAGTTTACATACTTTAGTTCGCTATTGCATGTTGATAGAGCCCATAGGATTCTTGCTTGACTGCCAGCAGTATGTTGGCGATCATATACGTGGGAGCTGGAGTCTATAAGCACATCCTTAAACGTGTCCCTAGTCGTGGGAGTTTCGAGACAGGGCATCGATACTCCAGAGTAGACTAGTGTATACATTCGAGACCCCGACGAGGGGCGATGGCCGGTCTCACAAGCCATTGGTGTCAGTTGGTTCACCTAAGATGTATACAGGTGCTCATTGGGTTATGAGTACACCGGACAGGACTCGCCGGGAACATGCTAGTTGGTATTATACATATCGTCAGATAGCAGTTCCCAGGTGACATGTGTACAGGTTAGTTTGTCGACCTGAGATCGTCATTTGTCTCGTGTGAGTTCCCACTGGGCTTTGATTCTTACCCTACCACGCTCAAAGAAGATGTGCAAACAGGTATTTTTTGGGTACAGTCCCGAGCCACATGGAGGCAGTGAGCGGATCGTCGGGGATTCGTCTCTCCCGGTATTGGGGGTTCATGTCGCACAGTGCATGGGTGGCCAAACCCTAGAAATCCTCGGCCGAGTTAGTGGAGAATTACTGATTTGGATCAGTGGTTTCTCAGGTGGTGATGGGCTTCATGCCGACACGATTTATCGCGTTATTAGGGGTCTGACTTTATCCACCCCCTAGACTCGATATGTGATACTCTTTAGACGAACGGACCGGACTTTACGGATATTGTCACTGTCAGGCTCGGTAGGGTTTATAGATGAGTTCGCTCGTCAGCTTCCCTTCCAATCAATACATAGGCAAACATTACGTACAGCTTGTACCTCTGACGTGCTAGGTGTTATACCCAGTGCTAGTGCCTTGGACGTAACGAGACAAACTGTTCTACTCATTCTCTAAATCATCTTGGACGTCTCTTTTAGCAAACTTGACGACCGAGTTGCCTCGGTTCAGAGGCGGAAGCCCGTTTAAAGATCCGTTGTAACGTTCTAAAAACAATTAAATAAATAATTAAATAAATAAAATCGTTTAAGTGAATTTTATGATTTTCGGTAAAGTAAAACGTATTTTTCGTAAAACTAAACCGTAATTATTTTTCACTATAAATTTAAAAATACCTATTTTAATTATGTTATTACTAGTAAATGGTGTTTATTTAGTCACTTATAAATTTTTAGTTTAATTAAATATTTTTCCTAAATTAATTATTTTAAATATTAACATAAGCTTTATTTATACACTAAATTAGTGTAAATTTCAAATTTGAATCGGTTTAATTTGTAAAAATGAACCATTGCATATTAGAATTTAGTGTGCATTATGCAAAATTTATTTGCAAATTTTTTCAATGATTCTAGAATTTTCTTGAGTTGTTTTAGAAAAGAAATAAAAGAAAATTAAATAAAAGGTTGAAAAGACATAAAAGAAAATTAAATAAAAGGTGATAGTTTGGAGGAAACTTCTACATCATTCTTCACTCTTTCTTTCTCTCCCTCACCTCCCTAATGTGGCCGGCCACCTCCCCAAGGCAGCCCCCCATTTTCCTCTCTTGATTTTGCTTCAAAAATCCTTAAAAATTCTTCAAAAATTCAATAAAAAATCCACAAAATCCTAATAAATTCATACCCTCCATTCTTTGCTCTTCTTTACATGGATTTTGGAGATGGAAAGCATTCATTTTGGAGGCTTATTTTCATGTTTGGATTTCTTGTGTGAAGGTAAAAATCTTTTTCTTTTGATTTATTTTTATTAGATGTTTCATTTAAGCATAATTAGATTTAATAAATTAATTCTATTTACAAGTTTTAAAAATTCAAGTTAGAGTTATGAAATTAGGTTATGGTTTTTATTAATTAAGTAGGGTTATAATAATTAGTTTAACACTTTTAGAATTGGAAAATCCTGCATGGTTGTTGAATTATAATTTGTTCATTTAAAATTGTTTAAATTAAATATTTTTGCTAACTAAATTTCTATAAAATATATATATTGGTGTTAATAAATTATAATTTATATTTTTATCACTATATTGTGGTTTTAATGAGAGTATTAACTTGTTGGTGGAATGAAAAACTCAATTTGGTTACTAGTTTTTATTGATAATTGATAAATTGTAAGAAAAATGCTATTTTTGCTAACTAGAATTTGGAAATTCTTAAATAAATGCGATTGAAAATCTAATTTATGCTTTCATTATATTACCATCATTATAAATTGTAGTTTGATAAGTTAATTCATGCAAAATCAAGTTTTGTTGTGGAATTGTGGAATTTTGCTTGTAAGATGTGGAAAATTGACAAAAGTTGCAAACTAGGAATTTTGTTTTAATGCAAATTAGTGTGAGAAAAATATGATAATGGTTTCTACAATCTAGTTAGGTTATTTAATAAATAATATGACCATTAGTTTCATCAAACGTCAAGTTTTGAATTAAAACGGTGAATTGACATTTTCAAGGTTTACAGAATTGGATGATTTGATCGATTTTAGGGTTCCGATGATTTGAACCAAGTTTTATATTATAAGTAATGGTTTTTGAAACTACGGGTTGTTTATTGGTTTTTATCTCGATCAATCGAAGTTTGTACGTCGATATCGAGCAATATTTGGTTCTTTTGCGTGAACGGGACATAGGTTTTAACCTATGCGCGTTCCGTGCGTCGTTTTGACTTTTGTCCGTGATTCAGTTTACGATACTATATATGTTTGCGTATAAGTACCCCTCACGTGGACTGCGGGCGATGAAGAAGTGGATGGCGACACCGTTTTCGGCAGACAAGGACCAGGTGAGTAGATGTATATCTGCAGGGGAAGTCGGGTGGATGGCGTTTAGCACCCCCGCAACGTAGAATAGGAATAGTACTTATTGACATTAGGAAACCAGATGTGACGCTAGATTCTTAATGAGTAGGACCCTAGTAATGACCCTAGGCTGGACTAGACTGATTTAGGAAGATCATACCAGAGGACGAATATCTTGGAGGAGATTCGTAGGTTTCAGGCAGATACACGCACACGCACACACTAAGACTCGACGTGGTGTATACGTGTATATGTATATATATATAGGACTAGGTGTAGGTATATATATATACACAATACGTATATGTGATACAAGGATGTGACATGATACACGGGGATGAAACAATATAACTTGGCTGATGCCGTGATTCTTGGCTACGGTCGTGTTATGATGTTAGCGGATCATTAGGAAATGAGTTAATGAATAGGTATACATAGATAATAAAGCGTGGTGATGATATTGAGGTACATGGGACTCTAAAATAGCACCCGGACCGCAACATGTGATTGAAATTCTGATATGATATATGTGTCACTTGATTACGACATCATATAGGTGTGACCTGATGTCGATATCATATAGGTTTGACTTGATGTCGATATCATATAGGTGTGACTTGATGATGATATGATATAAGTGTGACTTAATCACAATATGACACATATGACATGATATTTTTGAGGATAAATTAACGATGTATATTTATGCTGGCAATGATATATGATTGATGTACGCGAGTACAATATAGTACCTTGATCATGACATGTATTGATGATGATATTATACGAATGATAAGACACGTAGGTGATACTTGACCCGTACCCCGATATTGGGATGCCGTATGATGGATTTTACCATACGAGGCATAGATGTGATGATTGATCCGCACTCTTGATTTGAGGAAGCCGTACAACGTACGTGACGCTATTGAGGCTGAATCGCCGACTATTAGAGATATGGACTCAGACTTTAGGTGCACTTTTATTTCTTATCGATTAGTTTCTTAGGTTTAGTTCCTTAGGAGGTTAAATGGACACTAGTTCAGGCTCGAGACATATAGTTGTAGTTATACCTATATATCAAATGAGTGGATAATACACATCCGTCTTTACTTTCAGACTGTAATCATCATGGTGCATGCTCATTCACATGTTTCTATAATCAGTATAAAACTCTGCCTGTTAGGACACCAGCACCATTACCAATGATGCGCATATTCCACGCACACTTATTTGCCGGCTCATACACATCATCATCGGTAATTGCTATGTCACGTACACTTTAGATCATATTATCTTTTATTGATAGAATCAGCAAACAGCTAGATCGATATAATATTGTGATTACTATCTGATGTTAGTCTAGACATGGCATTTATTACTTAAACATTCATGCATTCATATTTTCATGTTATCATGCAGTATTATGGGGCATATGCCGACACTTATCATATACTTACTCATGATTTTTGGGATTTTGGATTTATATGAGATTTCTGGATTTCTGGGGAAAACCGCAAGAATACATAAAAACTTCTCTCTCCTCCTCTCTTTTTAAAACATAAGATGCGGTTTTATCGTGATGTATGTGTCATCCACCATGAGATTTCATGTTTTCTGTTGGATTTCGAGACCCGATTCGAGGAGTGGATGAACCGTCTCGGGTACATGGTGGGCCCGGTATGGTACCCCGGGGCAAGAAGATCGAGTTGTAGACGATGAGCCTGGCAGGGGAAAGCTACCTACCGGTGATGTCTGGCACGGCGGATATTCGGAGGATACCGGCCGTTGTCGTGAGATTTGATGACATGGGCCGATCCGGACTGACGGAGCCTGAGATATTGAGACTATGAGACATTGAGATTATGAGGTATTGAGACTTGAGATTTACATGTTTTGTGTCGATTCTCGACACGGATTTCCATAGATTTCATTGTTGATATTTCAGATTTCTATACACATTTTACTATGATAAAAGCTAAAGATTTCTCATACTGATATATCTAGATTTCAGGATTGGTTATTTTACATTCATGGTGCATGCATACTCAGCCATATGACATAGTACTATATGAGGCACTGACACGAGCACGGAGTATTTTCATTTACACGTAGTATTACCCTACTATTACTAGATGATTGGGATATAGTAGTGTATTATTATGACCTAGGACAGCGTCGTGCATTCGATTTCTTTTCACAGATATCTTCTACTGACGAGTTGGCAAGTCACTCCCGTTGTGCCAAATTTTATTACAGGTTCGATGTACAGGTTTCCCTGGCAGCTTGCTGGCACATCATTTTCATTCCGGGTGATTTGCACGGTAGGTTGGTTCATTTGTATCTGGACCGCCATTGTACTTTTATTATTTCATTTGTATCTAGAAAGCTCCATCAACCAAACTTGTATTACTTGATAGTTACTGGACCGGTTATTTTTATTTCGACCTTAGAGTCGCGCTTGTATTATCATGATATCTGGTGGATTTGTTTTCTTTTGAGTTTTGAGCCTCGTCCTTTAGCGTTGTATACTTTTGTGCATTGGTGTGGTTGTTTCCGGCTTTTGGCGTAGAGCTAGCTCCCGTTGGGGATGCTTTTTATTGATTGTATATATTATACTTGTTGTACCCGTTTGGGGCCATTTTTTACAGAGGATACCCTGCCGAAATTTTTAGGAAAATTTGCTGATGCTTTTAAACTTGTTTTCTTCATGTTTTCTTTTACTTCTTCTTCTTTTATATGGTTAGATTTCTGGGCTTCGGCTTACTTTGGTTACGTTGCGCCTCTAGACGTTTCGTAATCTAAGTGCCGGTCACGTTCTGTACTTTTGGGTCGTGACAAAGTTGGTATCAGAGCGCTAGGTTTAACCCTTTATATGTCTAGGGTGACCCTTGGTTGATGGAGTAGGCGACTTAGGTAGAGTGACGTACCGTGGGTATGATCTGCGGCATACTTACGATACGCTACTCTTCTTAAGTAGCCTTAGGCTGTACATTTGTTTGCACCGCATTTCATTCATTCCTTTGATCTATCTTTGTCGATATCGGAGGGTGGTTTCTGTTACCACGGGCGCACGGGCAGAAGGAGCTGCGGCTCGAATGCGATAACCATTAGGGTATCGGTTATTCTTGAGGATTGAAGCATTGTTTAGCGTGATGGAGAAGGGTATTCACATGCCGTCCAGACGAAGTTAAAGGATTCGAACGATTGTCAGAAACCCATTTTCCCAAGTTTAAAGTATTCGGAAGAACATGCAGGTATTTCGATGGACCCTCTAGAAGAATGAAACCCTAACTCGACATAATGACCACGAGAACGCCCTTGAACCTTAGGGTTTACTGCAGTTCTGCGGTGCCATTAGTGAGGCTTGGGTTTGCCCTTCTACGGCTGGACCATCGATGCTGGGGTATGTACCGGATATTTTTAAACTGTACTTGAGTGTTGAGCTCTCGGGGAATTATGGGATTTTGATGGATCGATCGAAAAGTTTAATGTAGTCCGGATATCAGGTGAAGGGATCGACTACGTGGAAGACTCTAGACATGAGTATTGCCGTTGATAGCGCAGTCAGCACATCTATGAAGAGACGAGTTCGAAGCAGTCAACACCTGAGGAAAGGGGGAAAGAGGCGCACATTGACGATAGTGTTTACGATTGCGATTTGGTGATTTGAATTTCATATTTTAGTTGATTGGATTTTGGTATTTTGAGGACTTTGATCTACGATTAGTATTTCTTATGTGTATCTTCATTACATTCTATCTGTGTTTCATATATCAGTTGTATTGATGTTGTTTAGTACATACCCAGTGCACTTGATTTGGTTTTTATACATTTTGAGATTTGGATTTGATTTCGTGCATATGGGTTACACATGATTTTGACATATGCTTCGACCCAGTTTTCATGCATTTTCGTACCGTGATTTCGATTTTGATATTCGGTATATGTTTTCGTGCACCATGTGCACCTGATTGAGATTCTTGCGCACACTTGGCGCACTTGATGCGATTTTGGGCATACCAGATGCACTAAATCGGGGTTTTGTACAGATTAGATGCACCTGATATTGAGTCGTGCACGCCTGTTGCACTTGACAGATATTTTTGGTGCACACCTGTTGCACTTAGTTTTGTTTTTGTGTGTATTCATGGTATCTATATTTGGTCGATTTCAATGCGCACCGGACGCACATGATATTTTTATGATGTGATTGGGATTGATTTCAGTTGAGCAGTATGTTTTTATAATCATTACTATTGATTTAGTAACCAGGCGGGACGTGTATGTTAAATAAAAGATATATATATATATATATATAGCTATTTTTTTAAAAATAAACGTCCGCTACTTATGCCGTGACACGTGCATCGCGCGACGATTTTTAAGAGGGGTTTTTGTATGCTTCTTTATTAAGATGTTCAGACGATTTTACAACGATACGCACTATATATATATAAGTTATAGTTTTGATATATATTATGTTGGTTTTCGTACTTGATTTTGATAATTTATCTTTACCATAACTCCGATAATTGCGTATGCTTGACGGAGTTGATTTTAGTTATGTATTAATAATTTCGGAGCTCCGACGATTTGAGTGTTTTGCTAAATGTTTTAGTATTTGGAGGGAGAGTTTTAATTTAAATTCGGGGACCGAATTTCTTAAAGGGGGGAAGATTGTAACGTTTTAAAAATAATTAAATAAATAATTAAATAAATAAAATCGTTTAAGTGAATTTTATGATTTTCGGTAAAGTAAAACGTATTATTCGTAAAACTAAACCGTAATTATTTTTCACTATAAATTTAAAAATACCAATTTTAATTATGTTATTACTAGTAAATGGTGTTTATTTAGTCACTTATAAATTTTTAGTTTAATTAAATATTTTTCTTAAATTAATTATTTTAAATATTAACATAAGCTTTATTTATACACTAAATTAGTGTAAATTTCAAATTTGAATGGGTTTAATTTGTAAAAATGAACCATTGCATATTAGAATTTAGTGTGTATTATGCAAAATTTATTTGCAAATTTTTTTAATGATTCTAGAATTTTCTTGAGTTGTTTTAGAAAAGAAATAAAAGAAAATTAAATAAAAGGTTGAAAAGACATTAAAAGGTGATAGTTTGGAGGAAACTTCTACATCATTCTTCACTCTTTCTTTCTCTCCCTCACCTCCTTAATGTGGCCGGCCTCCTCCCCAAGGCAGCCCCCCATTTTCCTCTCTTGATTTTGCTTAAAAAATCCTTAAAAATTCATCAAAAATTCAATAAAAAATCCACAAAATCCTAATAAATTCATACCCTCCATTCTTTGCTCTTCTTTACATGGATTTTGGAGATGGAAAGCATTCATTTTGGAGGCTTATTTTCATGTTTGGATTTCTTGTGTGAAGGTATAAATCTTTTTCTTTTGATTTATTTTTATTAGATGTTTCATTTAAGCATAATTAGATTTAATAAATTAATTCTATTTACAAGTTTTAAAAATTCAAGTTAGGGTTATAAAATTAGGTTATGGTTTTTATTAATTAAGTAGGGTTATAATAATTAGTTTAACACTTTTAGAATTGGAAAATCTTGCATGGTTGTTGAATTATAATTTGTTCATTTAAAATTGTTTAAATTAAATATTTTTGCTAACTAAATTTCTATAAAATATATATATTTGTGTTAATAAATTATAATTTATATTTTTATCACTATATTGTGGTTTTAATGAGAGTATTAACTTGTTGGTGGAATGAAAAACTCAATTTGGTTACTGGTTTTTATTGATAATTGATAAATTGTAAGAAAAATGCTATTTTTGCTAACTAGAATTTGGAAATTCTTAAATAAATGAGATTTAAAATCTAATTTTTGCTTTCATTATATTACCATCATTATAAATTGTAGTTTGATAAGTTAATTCATGCAAAATCAAGTTTTTTTGTGGAATTGTGAAATTTTGCTTGTAAGATGTGGAAAATTGATAAAAGTTGCAAACTAGGAATTTTGTTTTAATGCAAATTAGTGTGAGAAAAATATAGTAATGGTTTCTATAATCTAATTAGGTTATTTAATAAATAATATGACCATTAGTTTCATTAAACGTCAAGTTTTGAAGTAAAATGGTGAATTGACATTTTCAAGGTTTTCGGAATTGGATGATTTGATCGATTTTAGGGTTCCGATGATTTGAACCAAGTTTTATATTATAAGTAATGGGTTTTGAAACAACGGGTTGTTTATTGGTTTTTATCTCGATCAATCGGATTTTGTACGCCGATATCGAGCGATATTTGGTTCTTTTGTGTGAACGGGACTTAGGTTTTAACCTATGCGCGTTCCGTGCGTCGTTTTGATTTTTGTCCGTGATTCAGTTTACGATACTATATATGTTTGCGTATAGGTACCCCTCACGTGGACTGTGGGAGATGAAGAAGAGAATGGCGACACCGTCTTCGGCAGACAAGGACCAGGTGAGTAGATGTATATCTACGGGGGGAAGTCGGGTGGGTGGCGTTTAGCACCCCCGCAACGTAGAATAGGAATAGTACTTATTGACATTAGGAAGCCAGATGTGACCCTAGATTCTTAATGAGTAGGACCCTAGTAATGACCCTAGGCTGGACTAGACTGATTTAGGAAGACCATACCAGAGGATGAATATCTTGGAGGAGATTCGTAGGTTTCATGTAGATACACGCACACGCACATACTGAGAATCGATGTGGTGTATACGTGTATGTGTATATATATATATATAGGACTAGGTGTAGGTATATATATATACACACAATACGTATATGTGATACAAGGATATGACATGATACACGGGGATGAAACAATATAACTTGGCTGATGCCGTGATTCTTGGCTACGGTCGTGTTATGATGTTAGCGGATCATTAGGAAATGATGGGGCAACTTGCGACAAAATCAGCAAGAAAAAATGTATGCATGCAAAATAGCCGAAATGATTGGGCAACTCGCAATAAAAAGCAGCGAGTAAAGAATAAAATAAATAGCCTAAATGATTGGGCACCGCGAAAAATAGCCGAAATGATTGGGCAATCGCGACCTTCGCGATATAAAAGATAAAATGATAGAGCATCGCGGAAAGAATTGAAAAATAAAAATGAAATTTATGCCCTACAGGTGATATCACATCAATCCCTGTATACAATTCAGGGGCGCAAACAAAGAAGGAATCACACTCCTCCTCCCCAGGTTTCATCAGATGAAGAAGCCAAAATAGCATCCGGACCGTAACATGTGATTGAAATTCTGATATGATATATGTGTGACTTGATTACGACATCATATAGGTGTGACCTGATGTCGATATCATATAGGTATGACTTGATGTCGATATCATATAGGTGTGACTTGATGACGATATGATATAAGTGTGACTTAATCATAATATGACACATATGACATGATATTTCTGAGGATAAATTAACGATGTATATTTATGCTGGCAATGATATATGATTGATGTATGCGAGTACAGTATAGTAACTTGATCATGACTTGTATTGATGATGATATTATACGAATGATGAGACACGTAGGTGATACTTGACCCGTACCCTGGGATGCCGTACGATGGATTTTACCGTACGAGGCATAGATGTGATGATTGATCTGCACTCTTGATTTGAGGAAGCCGTACTACGTACGTGACGCTATTGAGGCTGAATCGCCGACTATTAGAGATATGGACTCAGACTTTAGGTGCACTCTTATTTCTTATCGATTAGTTTCTTAGGTTTAGTTCCTTAGGAGGTTAAATGGACACTAGTTCAGGCTCGAGACATATAGTTGTAGTTATACCTGCATATCAAATGAGTGGATAATACACATCCGTCTTTACTTTCAGACTGTAATCATCATGGTGCATGCTCATTCACATGTTTCTATAATCAGTATAAAACTCTGCCTGTTAGGACACCAGCACCATTACCGATGATGCGCATATTCCACGCACACTTATTTGCCGGCTCACACACATCATCATCGGTAATTGCTATGTCACGTACACTTTAGATCATATTATCTTTTATTGATAGAATCAGCAAACAGCTAGATCGATATAATATTGTGATTACTCTCTGATGTTAGTCTAGACATGGCATTTATTACTTAGACATTCATGCATTCATATTTTCATGTGATCATGCAGTATTATGGGGCATATGCCGACACTTATCATATACTTACTCATGATTTTTGGGATTTTGGATTTATATGAGATTTCTGGATTTCTGGGGAAAACCGCAAGAATACATAAAAACTTCTCTCTCTCCTCCTCTCTTTTTAAAACATAAGATGCAGTTTTCTCGTGATGTATGTGTCGTCCACCATGAGATTTCATGTTTTCTGTTGGATTTCGAGACCTGATTCGAGGAGTGGATGAACCGTCTTGGGTACATGGTGGGCCCGGTATGGTACCCCGGGGCAAGAAGATCGAGTTGTAGACGATGAGCCTGGCAGGGGAAAGCTACCTACCGGTGATGTCTGGCGCGGTGGATATCGGGAGGATACCGACCGTTGTCATGAGATTTGATGATATGGGCCGATCCGGACTGACGGAGCCTGAGATATTGAGACTATGAGACATTGAGATTATGAGGTATTGAGACTTGAGATTTACATGTTTAATGTCGATGCTTGACACGGATTTCCATGGATTTCATTGTTGATATTTCAGATTTCTATACACATTTTACTATGATAAAAGCTAAAGATTTCTTATACAGATATATGTAGATTTCAGGATTGGTTATTTTACATTCATGGTGCATGCATACTCATTCATATGACATAGTACTATATGAGGCACTGACACGAGCACGGAGTATTTTCATTTACACGTAGTATTACCCTACTATTACTAGATGATTAGGATACAGTAGTGTATTATTATGACCTAGGACAGCGTTGTGCATTCGATTTCTTTTCGCAGATATCTTCTACTCACGAGTTGGCAACTCACCCCCGTTGTGCCAAATTTTATTACAGGTTCGATGTACAGGTTTCCCTGGCAGCTTGCTGGCACATCATTTTCATTCCGGGTGATTTGCACGGTAGGTTGGTTCATTTGTATCTGGACCGCCATTGTACTTTTATTATTTCATTTGTATCTAGAAAGCTCCATCAACCAAACTTGTATTAGTTGATAGTTACTGGACAAGTTATTTTTATTTCGACCTTAGAGTCGCGCTTGTGTTATCATGACATCTGGTGGATTTGTTTTCTTTTGAGTTTTGAGCCTCGCCCTTTGGCGTTGTATACTTTTGTGCATTGGTGTGGTTGTTTCCGCCTTTTGGCATAGAGCTAGCTCCTGTTGGGGATGCTTTTTATTGATTGTATATATTATACTTGTTGTACCCGTTTGGGGCCAGTTTTTACACAGGAGACTCTGCCGAAATTTTTGGGAAAATTTGCTGATGCTTTTAAACTTGTTTTCTTCATGTTTTCTTTTACTTCTTCTTCTTTTATATGGTTTAGATTTCTGGGCTTCGGCTTACTTAGGTTACGTTGCGCCTCTAGACGTTTCATAATCTAAGTGCCGGTCAAGTTCCGTACTTTCGGGTCGTGACATCCGTCGACGTGGTGCCACCTGGATGAGAAGACTGGAGATTCAGGAGATCGGAGCAACCGCAACAAAGCGTGGGATGATGGTTGAAGACCGAAGGACTCAGATCGTTCGGTATAACTTTTCTACCCACTTTGTAGTTTGTTAGTTTAGCTTTAATGGCCGGGTTATAGTACGCGATAGCGCCAGTTTGTAAAAAGTTTTTGTTCCGCATTTAGCGTCTGTTAGACGTCCGGGGCGCTACCGTGGACTTACACATGGTCCTCCCGGGCTCTTGCATGGCTTCACGAGGCAGAAGGAGGGTCCTTGCTTGAAGTCGTCGAGGCTGAAGATAATCTACGTCGAGGGAATACGAACTCAAGCTTCTTCTTCACTAACTAGAGAATTAGTGAAGCAAACACCCTAAACTAAAGTGCTATTCTAGTAGAGGATGAGGAAATAGGAAGTGGGTACACCTTAGAATTATTTATCTCACATTTATTTCTCACTTAATCAAAACCTAGAAAGCTTTTTAGCTCAAGGAAGAAGATGAACAAATAATGAGATGAGGATAATGATCAAGTGAGTAAGCTAACCATGGGTGAGTGAGTATCATATACTAACTCATGTAGAGACATAACCATGGCTAATCCAAATGGTTAGGTTAACAAAAATCTAAAGTAAAGACAAAGTTAGTGCACTTTGTCAAAGCAAAGCAAGCTTTTACAAGCTTCATGCTCTTTCCAAATCTCCACTAATTTTGTAATTACCTTAAATAATTATAACCCACCATAATAAATAGAATGGTGTATGTCTTACACACCCATGAATGATGTATCAACAACCATGATACAAAATGAAAACACATTTCAATATATATCATATATATATTAAAGTTGTGCACATGTGAGAAAAATCCTTAAGTGAACAAATGTTAGTTAATGTAAATTAGTATATCAAATATACAATTATACACTAAATTATTAAATCAACACTTAACTTAATAATCCGGTTATATCTCATGTAACCGACTAACATCCAATGTATCGGCTTATCGAATCAACACTTGATTCGATAACCCGGCTATATCACATATAACCGACCGATACAAAAAGTCGCGAGAATAGAATACGGGATCACATAGCACGAATTATTCTCCGTCCCGCACATATTGTAAGTGCACGGCGGCGCCCCGGCCGTCAGTCCGACGCCGGAATGCGGAAGCGGTGATAAACTTTAAATTTTGCGGACTTTGCAAACCGGCACCACCGCGCACTAAACTCCGGATCGGGCCATTAAACTAGATCTAGCAAACAACAAGACGGGTTAGAGATATACCGAGTGATCCGAGTCCTCCGGTCTTCTCGTCGTCGTCCCGATCTCCCGCGGATCTCCGTCCATCTCCTCCTCGTCGGAAAGGGCACCACATCGCCTGTAGCTTTTACGGGCTCCCACCTCTGGACCGAGGCAACTCGGGCGCGAAGTTGGCTAGCCGACGCGTCCAAGGCTTGCTATAGAATAGTGTAGGAAACTTGTCTCTTGGGGTTTATGATAGTTGCCATGATGGAGGGAATTTTGCACAAGAATTTTCCATGGATGCTTGCAAGGAAAAATCAATGGAGCTTTGCAATGAAAATGAAGGAGCTCGGCCAAAAAAAAAATGCTCTCTGGAAAAAATGAAGTGGGAAGTATTTTGGTGTTCTGTTGAATTCTTTATGGGTGAACTCTTTAATTAAAAACCATGCAAAATGAAAAATAATTCTCCACAGCACACACACACACATAGAAGAGGGGCCCACGAAATTAAGCAAAGAAATATTCCACCAAAAATTAACCCCCACTCCATTCCCAAACAGTGCCGGCCAAAATGCAATTTCCAACACCAAAACACAAACCCATACTCTATCATGTCAAAATAAATGCATCATCATCTCAACAACTATTCCAGCACCCTCAATCATAGCTTATTCAATTTCCAAAGAAATTAAAACACTATACAAAAAAAACCCACTCACAAAATGTTAATTGCAAACTTGCAATTAACACCCTCCAACGAAAAGTCCGACCGGGAAGGAAAAGAGAAAACCGGCCGGAACGGAATGCAAACTGGCAACCCCAGAAAACTGGTCCCGTAATAAATTACAGGAAAACCCCGATACTGTGCATACACACCCGCATCTGTATTCCGTCCGGATATAAATGCAAAGAGACAAAACTACACTATCAAATACTAAGATCCGGCTTAAGCCAAAGCCGGCTAGTAAAAACTGTCCGATCACGATCTGTGCAATACCGCACGTATCTGATCGAACCCTGCCATATCTCCATACGGCCTCTACAGCGTTTCGCCCGAAAGCTTGAGTAACTGAAAGTGTGGTGGACTCTAAAGACTCGTCAATAGTATGGCTGTGGATTTAACCACTAGCACGTCAGAGGTATAAGCCAATACGTAACGGGCCACCAGCTATTGACTAAAAGGGACGTCGATGAGCGAACTCATCCTGACACCCTACTGAGCCTGTCAGTGACAATATCCGTACAGTCCGGTCCGTTCGTCTATGAGCATCGCATGTCGGGCCTAGGGGGTGGGTAAAAGTCAGACCCCCAAAAGCGGTACAAGTCGTGTCGGAGTGTAGCCCAGAACACCCTGAGATACTACTGGAATACCTACCAGTAAATCTCCTGCCTTGGCCAAGGACTTCGTGTAATGGCTCTCCTAGACACAGCGCGACCTCACCCCCAATACCGGGAGAGACGAACCCCCGAAGATCCGCTCACTGCCTCCATGTGGCTCGGGACTGTACCTAACTAAAACCTGTTTGCACGACTCCTTTGAGCCGTGGTAGGGTAGTAATCAAAGTATAGTGGGAACTCACACGAGACAAATGACGATCCCCAGGTCGATGAACTAACCTGTACACATGTCACCTGGGAACTGCTATCTGACATCAGGTATAAGACCAACTAGCATGTTCCCGGCGAGTCCTGTCCGGTGTACTCATAACCCAATGAGCACCTGTATACATCTTAGGTGAACCTACTGACACCAGTGGCTTGTGAGACCGTCCACCGCCCCTCGTCGGGGTCTCGACTGTATACACTAGTCTACTCTGGAGAATCGATGCCCTGTCTCGAAACTCCTACGACTAGGGACCTTTTAAGGATATGCTTGTAGACCCCAGCTCTCACGTATATGATCGCCCTCATACTGCTGGTCGTCAAGCAAGAATCCTAGGGGCTCTATCAACGTGCAATAGCGACCTGTTAGGTCACCTAAAGTAGTACACGATGATAAAGGTAAACCAGATAGCAAACTATCATCTCGAGTAAGACTGTCGTACCGGGATAGGTCCTCCCTCAATCATTGCAATCACGTGCCTGTGATCCAATAATTGACTCTGAGGGCACTATCTCCAACAATCTCCCACTTGCACTCAAGGCTAATTATTGCGATGTCGCATACTCACAGCCCGTGTGATACCGAACACCCAACTCCTCTACTAGTCAGTCGCACAAAACCTGTTTGCGAAACTATTGCGTTCGAGGAATAGCCTCAGTGAGTGGATCCTCCTTGAAGTTTCTTTCTTTGTCTCTCTATATCTCAAGTTCGCGGAGAAAGCCATCTCCCGAAATGAGCAATACCTGTCTTAGAATGTCTGGATGTCTGATGGGACTGAGCTCATAAATGAACTCCAAATCCAAACTTCTTAGACTGCATCGTCAACTGAACTTAATCAGTATCCTGCGCAATGCCACCCTCAGTATTGCCTTGGACCACCTGTCCAAAATACTGTCCCTCGTCAGAAGGAAAACTATAACTCTGACAACCTCCTTGTCGTCCATGTCACCTTGGAAGCCTGGAGTGATAACCGTCTCCTAAAGGAGGCAGCCGTTATCATATCCCTAGAATATTCACTTATGTTCTAAAACTGCTTCCAACTGTTTCCCCAGGATTGGATCAATATCAACTTATTGCACCTACTGCAAGAACAACATCTGGTGTGGTACTTGACATCTCATGATTGACTCAATTGCCTAAGCAAGTGATCTGCCAATCATGTACATCCCTCTCTACTTTAGTCTATAAGACACCTTTAGAGAGGGTGACTCCATTACCTGCAGGTACACTACCATGCCAGGAGTCGACCATTCTAAATACTCTTAGAATGTTGTCTAAGTACCCAGATTGGGAAACCACCCAAATCTAGATCTAAAACCATAGATCTAGTAACCAGTATGTTTGATATAATGTCCAAGTCCTTTGTGGAGAAACCACTGTGTGACGACCAAAGTATAACCGATCGTAGTATAGGAATGTCACTTCCTACTTTGTGTATGTCATCCAAAACCCGGATATCACACCCTACTACCTTCTCAACAGATCCATCCCCTATTCTGATGACGTCAAACCTATGACTGTCACATCAGAAATAGATGATCTATCTCCGCTATATCTGCTTTAGTCTATAGACATAAGCCTGATGTCCACCAATGCTTCCGCTGCTCCCACTGACTACGACAACCCTCTGGCAGAGTCATATAGACGTGCACTTCTAAAGCTAGTTTAGAACGACACTATACTCATCCTCCCACCGGGTCTCGCAGCCTGGAACAACAGCAATGGCAAGTGTGGGTAACCAAGAACTTCCCTGTCACCGTCCTTGAGCCTACCGGAGTACCTCTCGGGTGCCTGAAGTTACCCACCTTATCTGCGGAGTGGCCAATGGAATGTCAAATCAGATTGAATCTTTAGGTTCCTTATCAAATCTTCAGTAATCGTTTGCGGTTCTGGAATCGCTTCCAGTTCTACCATACTCCCACTACTGTTTTTGAAAAATTCATTTTTAATAAAACTGTGGCGAGTCTAGAACAATATTTCTATTGATCTGCCAGATGGTAGAAAGTCAACCCTCATCATAGCCTGGGTCAACCCACAAACAGCCATTACAGAAACGTGCCTTGAGTTATCCAGAGTCTGGTTTTAAACATAAGCCGGACAACTCCCCGTACCTTAACAATGTTAAGATATGAACTGTACTATATCCAATATAGAACTAGAGGCTCTGATTTAATTGAACCAGATTCAAATCATGCAACTGTCTCCAGTGCATGTCAACTAAATGGAGAGAGGCTGATCAGCGTTACTCAACTTAGGAATGCTTCCAATTATGAGTAACCTGAAAGAGAAGCAATTTCTCTTTATTATTACTATCAACTGAATACCATATACGAGTATCTACATCTTCGATCACCTTGAAGAATCCCGATACTTGCTACACCTGGTTCTCTACTCTATTCAAATACCTATAACTCCTCAAAACTTAGACCCTGTGTTTCTACGAAACACATGTCTAAGAACTAGAGAAGTTAAAAGTAAACAGAATATAGTATGAGGACCAACCCCTCTGTCCCAATGGACACTGGACAACATACAATACTCTGTATAAGTCCGCTGAGTCTAACAACTCTTTCACTGTGTGTCGTAGGTTGAAAACTGTACTTATGGTTAAGAAGAATTACACCGCTGTTTAATGCTCCTTACCTAACCATCCACTGATATAGGTAAATGTCATCGACATAATATCAAAAGGTATATCTCACTCTATGAAAATAGACGTACAGCTATATCAATTTGAAATTGGTGCACAACAGCGGATATTCAAAACCAAATATTTGCCGACCGGCAAACAGCCCAGGTGATCTCCTCAAATATCACCGATTACAACGAATCCCGATAAAATGAGGATAATCACCTAATTCCCGATAACTTACTCCCACTCATCATCTGTAAAACCATACAGATGTGAGAATCATACCTGGTAAATACATACCCTGGAGCAAGTGTCTAATCGGGAAATCAGTTTTCTTTTAATAGTACACAGTTGAACTGAAACATTGAAATGTTTCGATGGGGTATCCTGGTATTCCTAGTAATGCCTCTTCCATTATCCAGATTCACAACTATAACCGTATAATTCTTTGCCACCTCTCCAAATCCCTTTATATGTCTTGAGTCATTACCTTCTGCACATCCCTTTAGGCCAATTGGTTTTCTTCCTTCCCTACCGTTCGGCACCAGCCTATGGTTTGGAAGAAGACTATCCAATAAGCATAATGGGTGTACTGTCCTAGTCCTAGGAGCACTCGCAATGCGAGAGAAGGTGAAGATAAAAGACAACCGAATAAACCTTATTCCTATTTCTCCTGGACCAGAATCCATCCCCGAACTGGAACAAGTTCCTTTCGAGTTCGTATATAACCATACGATGGAATATCCAAATAACTGTGGATCTTCGTAGTGATACGGAGTGTCCTGGAGAAATACAAAGGTGATGTGGGAGTGGTAATGAAATACTTGGTTTGGTCGTGAATATCAGTCGCAATTTACTTTGCCCTTTTACTAATCCCTTGCTTTGTCTTAATCTTAATACCTTCTGCACACCATCGTTATGCTAATTAGTTTTCTTCATTCCCTACCGGTCGGCACCAGCCTAAGGTTTGGAAGAAGACTATCCAATTTGCGTAATAGGTGTACTATCTCCTAAACTAAGGAGTACTCGTAACTTGAGAGAAGGTAAAAGGGAAAAGACAACTGAATAATCCTATCCGTTTTCTCCAGAACCGGAAACCATCCTCGAATCCCTTCGAGTTCGTATATAACCATACGATGGTTTTGTCCAATGGAAGTGGACGTTCGTAGTAATACGGGGTGTCCTGGAGAAAAGGGTAAAAGTAGGAGTGGCAATGAGGTTTGCAACTCTGACAATCCAAAAGCCAGTGTTAAGAAGGTTCGGTTAACTTGGTCACTGAGTCATAGTCGTAGGGTCGGGTCAATGGTCGCTGCCAAGAGAGAGAGAAAAGAAACACTCAGCGTGCACTCTAACCAAGATCAGAATGGTTATCAATTTATCTAATCTGGAAACCTCCCACTGTACCTCAAATTCTCCTCCAAACCTGAAAGAAGAATTAGTCGGGGTCACCCGAGGAGTAAACCAACTCATCAGTGGGAATCGGGATCCAACTCTCATCGCATGATAACGTGACGGAATCCGCTCACGGTATCATACTCCAGAAGGTATGCGCATATCTGGCAAGTTTCAGTTCTTTTGAAACTCCCGATGTGATTTCTGCCCCATGCTCTTATGACCTTGACGAAGGTCAACAAATCATAAGTCACATGTCAAGTTCCACCCGTCATTGTCCAGGTTAATTTGAACCCACCCGTACAAGCCCTTGACGAAGGTCAACAAGGCTATACGACTGTCCCAAACCAACGCATCTATCTATGCAGCAGAAAAGCAACAAGCAGCTACCATGCACTATGCCTTGACGAAGGTCAACAAACATAGCATGAATACTACGTGCTACCTGTCTGAAACGACGGAGGGCTACGAATGGTTTCTGGCGAAAACCTTTAACGTAATGAACTTGATATCGTTGAAGGAACGGATAGCTTTTTAGAAAATATAGTGACGAAAACCTTTACTAAAGAGGTCACTCCCGGTGAAGGGATCTCGGCTCTTTCCCCGTAGAATGGGGTGCAGGATATTTATAACCGAATATCACTGTGCAAAGCAAAAGTAATCGGCTATAGTGAAGTTAATGCCCTGACGCAAACTTCTGTCCAAGGGGTCACTCCCGGTGAAGGGATCTCGGCCCTTGCCTCGTCGACTGAGGAGCAGGATATTCCAAATGAATACCACGATGCAAAACAAAAGTGAACGTCCTTGCAATAACAGCTTTTTGAAAAGTGTTCCAACAACATCAGATTAGGTTTGTTTAACTTGCATTGATCCGAATCAATGCAGTCCCATCAATTGATCACACCACAAAGAACGAAAATATACTGACGTACGTATATGCCATCCGCATTCGCCACTGGGTCCCGTCATCACTCGTTAGGTTAGCTAACTAATGGCAGAGCGGGGACTGGACTAGCACGGATGAAAAACGTATACAACATCTACTAATATATATACCAATATATAGTATTTCGCTCAAGGCGTGAATAAAATGCAACATCACAGAAATGTACAGCATCACAGAACAATACAGATATCTGGGATCCCCGGGTTTCACAGAGCCACTACTGAAACCCGACGTTCCCCTGGTCGTGTGGATAGCCTGTGCAATGAAAACCTATACCCCCTACGAGTGCGGCGAATAGCCAGCCAATCCTTGAGTGAAGCCCCTTCCGTCCCAATGCCATGAGATGCGGGCTTGTTGCCTTCTAGAACCCGGCTATCCGTGCACCCCTCCGCGGGTAACCCTAGTACAGAAAGTAAAATAGACATACAACGGGTACATCGACCGCAACCAGGTCGTGCCCCAAAAGAATAATACAAACAGGCAGTGACGGCAGTCCACATGTCGGACGCTCGTCCCGCAATATCAAATGTACATAATACAACCACAACTGTACTAGCATTGCATCCAGACTATCCCCCACGACCGATCCGCAACATCACAGCATAAACACAGAACATCAACGTGAAGGTCACGTTCGCAAATCCGTCTAACCGGGCTATAGCAGTCAGACCGGATTTACCGATCGAGTGACATTCACGGTCGCAGATATAATGTAAATACTGTGAAAAATGTGTTTAAAATATCCGATCAATCAAAAATTAACAAGTGGGCCCCCAAGCAATACTGTAGCACTCACAGAAATAATGGGCCCAAATTTAACATTCCAAAACCCCTAAAATCACCCCAGAAGCCCACTGGAAAAACTCGACCCACTGAATCCTCCATACTGCGGCGGAACCGCGGCAACAAGTAGGGTTTTGCCGCGGTTCCGCGCTCCCCTGAGGAGATCAGTGTCTCGACTTTTTCCATAACTCTTAGATCTTCCAGTACATCAATTTTATACAACCTGAAAAAATTTTCGACACTAAAAATTTCCAACAGAAAACTGATGTGATCAAAATACGGGTTTTGGAACATTTGATCGATCGGAACTGAAAAACACATTACACAAAGCTAGACTAAGTTAAGGGCGAGGCTCTGATACCACTGTAAGTGCACGGCGGCGCCCCGGCCGTCAGTCCGACGCCGGAATGCGGAAGCGGTGATAAACTTTAAATTTTGCGGACTTTGCAAACCGGCACCACCGCGCACTAAACTCCGGATCGGGCCATTAAACTAGATCTAGCAAACAACAAGACGGGTTAGAGATATACCGAGTGATCCGAGTCCTCCGGTCTTCTCGTCGTCGTCCCGATCTCCCGCGGATCTCCGTCCATCTCCTCCTCGTCGGAAAGGGCACCACATCGCCTGTATCTTTTACGGGCTCCCACCTCTGGACCGAGGCAACTCGGGCGCGAAGTTGGCTAGCCGACGCGTCCAAGGCTTGCTATAGAATAGTGTAGGAAACTTGTCTCTTGGGGTTTATGATAGTTGCCATGATGGAGGGAATTTTGCACAAGAATTTTCCATGGATGCTTGCAAGGAAAAATCAATGGAGCTTTGCAATGAAAATGAAGGAGCTCGGCCAAAAAAAAAATGCTCTCTGGAAAAAATGAAGTGGGAAGTATTTTGGTGTTCTGTTGAATTCTTTATGGGTGAACTCTTTAATTAAAAACCATGCAAAATGAAAAATAATTCTCCACAGCACACACACACACATAGAAGAGGGGCCCACGAAATTAAGCAAAGAAATATTCCACCAAAAATTAACCCCCACTCCATTCCCAAACAGTGCCGGCCAAAATGCAATTTCCAACACCAAAACACAAACCCATACTCTATCATGTCAAAATAAATGCATCATCATCTCAACAACTATTCCAGCACCCTCAATCATAGCTTATTCAATTTCCAAAGAAATTAAAACACTATACAAAAAAAACCCACTCACAAAATGTTAATTGCAAACTTGCAATTAACACCCTCCAATGAAAAGTCCGACCGGGAAGGAAAAGAGAAAACCGGCCGGAACGGAATGCAAACTGGCAACCCCAGAAAACTGGTCCCGTAATAAATTACAGGAAAACCCCGATACTGTGCATACACACCCGCATCTGTATTCCGTCCGGATACAAATGCAAAGAGACAAAACTACACTATCAAATACTAAGATCCGGCTTAAGCCAAAGCCGGCTAGTAAAAACTGTCCGATCACGATCTGTGCAATACCGCACGTATCTGATCGAACCCTGCCATATCTCCATACGGCCTCTACAGCGTTTCGCCCGAAAGCTTGAGTAACTGAAAGTGTGGTGGACTCTAAAGACTCGTCAATAGTATGGCTGTGGATTTAACCACTAGCACGTCAGAGGTATAAGCCAATACGTAACGGGCCACCAGCTATTGACTAAAAGGGACGTCGATGAGCGAACTCATCCTGACACCCTACTGAGCCTGTCAGTGACAATATCCGTACAGTCCGGTCCGTTCGTCTATGAGCATCGCATGTCGGGCCTAGGGGGTGGGTAAAAGTCAGACCCCCAAAAGCGGTACAAGTCGTGTCGGAGTGTAGCCCAGAACAACCTGAGATACTACTGGAATACCTACCAGTAAATCTCCTGCCTTGGCCAAGGACTTCGTGTAATGGCTCTCCTAGACACAGCGCGACCTCACCCCCAATACCGGGAGAGACGAACCCCCGAAGATCCGCTCACTGCCTCCATGTGGCTCGGGACTGTACCTAACTAAAACCTGTTTGCACGACTCCTTTGAGCCGTGGTAGGGTAGTAATCAAAATACAGTGGGAACTCACACGAGACAAATGACGATCCCCAGGTCGATGAACTAACCTGTACACATGTCACCTGGGAACTGCTATCTGACATCAGGTATAAGACCAACTAGCATGTTCCCGGCGAGTCCTGTCCGGTGTACTCATAACCCAATGAGCACCTGTATACATCTTAGGTGAACCTACTGACACCAGTGGCTTGTGAGACCGGCCACCGCCCCTCGTCGGGGTCTCGACTGTATACACTAGTCTACTCTGGAGAATCGATGCCCTGTCTCGAAACTCCTACGACTAGGGACCTTTTAAGGATATGCTTGTAGACCCCAGCTCTCACGTATATGATCGCCCTCATACTGCTGGTCGTCAAGCAAGAATCCTAGGGGCTCTATCAACGTGCAATAGCGACCTGTCAGGTCACCTAAAGCAGTACACGATGATAAAGGTAAACCAGATAGCAAACTATCATCTCGAGTAAGACTGTCGTACCGGGATAGGTCCTCCCTCAATCATTGCAATATCACATATGCGCTCCTATTTCATTTTGCCTGAGCCAGTAAAAGCTCTATGTAGGACTCTAAAGACTCGTCAATACGCCGGCAGTAGGTGATGATCACATCAAGCACCCACAAGCCATCAGCGGTACTAGCTGGACGTAACGGCTACCCGGGTATTGAGCGATCAGAAGATCAGCAAGCAAGCCCGCTCCAACTCCTGTAAAAGCCTAACGTTAACACTTGCCGTACAGTCCGGTCTCCTCGTCTGATATGTCGCATATCAGGTCTAGGGGTGGTAAACGTCA
This sequence comes from Agapanthus africanus, assembly GCA_030015575.1. Classification (NCBI taxonomy): domain Eukaryota; kingdom Viridiplantae; phylum Streptophyta; class Magnoliopsida; order Asparagales; family Amaryllidaceae; genus Agapanthus; species Agapanthus africanus. Next base: position 337,972,167 of record CM057346.1, on the reverse strand, counting down.
GACCCCAATAACCGATAAGTCGTGCCGATGTGAGGCTCATAACGGGTCAAGAAACTATTGGTAACACTTACCAGTAAATCCCTAAATCAGCCCTAGTCAGGGACTTCCCTGTTTTCACCAATCGAGCACAGCGCAACATCAACCCCCAATACCGGGAGAGACGAAAACCCCTCCTATCGCTCATTGCCTCCATGTGACTCGGGACTGTACCCAAAAACCACTGTTTTGCATGCCCTCTTGGACGTAGTAAGGTGGAAATCAAAGCATAGTGGGAATCACACAAGACTCTATGACGATCTCGGGTCTACAGACTAACCTGCACAAGTGTCACCAGAGAACTGCCATTTGACGTGAGGTTTAATACCATCTGGGAGTTCTCGGCGAGTTCGTCCAGTGTACCCAGTGTCCACTGAGCACCCGAATACCATCTCTGATGTGTAACACCAATGGATATAGGATCATCCATCGCCCATCTCATGGGTCGAGAAGCGCATACGCTAGTCTACTCTGGTATATCGATGCCCCATCTCGATATACCCACGACTAAGGACATTAAAGGATGTACTTATGGACTACCCTGGCCCCACTAGTATGATCTGCATCATAGTCCTGGTAGTCAAGTACACATCCTACGGGCTTTACCAACAAGTAACTATAAGACAGTATCAAGAGACAAGTATACATGTTAAGATAAAGAGCAACCAGATAGTATACTATCATATCGAGCAGGAAAGTCCTCTCTATATATGTCCAAGCATCCAATATAATATACATCATCTGTATAATACTGGCCTCTAGGGCATACATACAACTAACAGTTTCTCGAATCCCTCCTCAAACCAAAAAGGAAGAACTAGTCAGGACTATTCTCACCGTACAATACTTGCTTAACCGTTCAGCCAAGCCGGTGTCAGTACTTCGAGGGAGGTTTTACGACGCTTTCGCGAAGTTCGTTAATTAAATAACCTCTTTTCTCTGGGGGTGTAGCCCCGCTGACACCTTTCTCGACACCTACTTGGTTTATAGCATTGATCGTTAAGTGACGAATCTCCTGATGAGTAACAGATACTCACAGTAGGATCGGGATCCAAATATCATCGTGTGATAAAGCTGATGGAATCCTACCAAAATTATCACACTCCAAATGGTATGCAACTCTTTGCAAATTTCAGTTTCTTTAGAAATTCCCGATGTGGATTTTTGCCTCATGCTCTTATGACCTTGGCGTTGGTCAAAATGTCATAAGTCACAAGTCAAGTTCTACCCATCACTATCTTGTTAATTTGAACCCACCCATACATACACCTGAAGTTGTCCAAATGATAGTACGACTGTCCTAAACCAACTCATCTATCTATGCAACAAATGAATACCCAGCAGCTACCAAACACTATCCTTTGGCGTTGGTCAAAATACATAGCTTGAATATCACTGAATTCCCAAATGAAATGACGGAGGGCTACGAATGGTTTTGGCGAAACCGTGAACGTAGTGAACTTGATATGATCGAAGGAACCTGATAGCTTTTAAATGGAGTGGTTTAATCTTCGCAATTAAAAAATATCTTCTGTTTTAAAATAACCGAGTGGTTTCTTTTAAACTGTTCCAACGATTCAACTTTGGTTTATTTTCTTTGCATTAATATAATGCGCCCCATCAATTAACCTATCATTGCAGAAAACAACGAAAATACAACGTCCTCTTATGCCAGCCGCATTCGCCATTGGGCCCCGTTATTCACCCGTTAGGTTACTTAACTAACGACAGAGCGGGGGTTGGGCTAGCGCGGGTGTAAAACATAAGTAACGCCTAATAGATATCATATATAGATATTGTACATTCGTCAGATGCAATAATAGGCATTCCAGATCACAGATGAACATATTGGATTTTCTACGAATCCGCATTCCTTTTGAGCCTGCAAAGAAAGACGGATTACACAGTCGCGATGAATAGCTAAAACCCTACCTTAGACCCCTACGCGTACGACAAACTACCCGCCAAATACCCGAAGTGAAGCGGTCTCCCTCAATGATGTGAGTAGGCCACTAAACACATCAAAGTACCCGGTAGTTTGTTCACGCTATCTTAGGCTTATCCTAGGTGCAGAAAACAGTAAATGAAATAATACAACGGTGGATACAACCTCAACCCGGATGTGCCCCGCAAAAGAATATTACAACAAATTACAATTTACATTTGAATGAAAGAAACACTCGTCTCACATCCCCGGCTATCCATTCACGACAATCCAACAAGTCCACAATCACAAACCAGTAAAAACTATTACAGAAATGTGCAACCCCCTACTAACCGACATACTAGCAGTTAGGAGAGGTTTACGAACACATTAAACACAACACAGATATAACCAAGTTAGCCAAACATCTTATAATTTCGATCAAGCAAACACAAATGAATCTACTCCAAACAATTCTCTGTGCACATAAAACCTGAGCAGAAACAAATCATTCCAGAAAACACAACATCAACACAGAAGAATAACTGAGCAAATTTGGGTTGACTCGGAGTCAACTCGGCCGCGGATCCATGGCTGATCGCTTGGATCGGCGGCGGTTCCACGGTGGTATGGCCCATTCACAATCCCAAATTTATTCACAATTCTCAAAATTCCCTGCTTGTACTTTTAAGGGTCCCTGAAAAATTTTTAGACCCCGTTTTAAAATCGGCAGAAACATGGAGAAAATGATGTTTTTTCGGGTTCGTTTTGCGATCGAATTTATAATGACTTTGCTAACATGTTAGTTATAGTTTAGCTAGTCTCTGATACCACTGTAAGTCGATGTTAGACACCCCACATGATGCGGGGAGGCGGAATAGGTAAAACAATCATTTTGTTTGAGTTAACATCGACTAACTTTACGGATCTTTGCTAAACCCTAACTAACAACTATCTAGAAGTGATTAGCTACGATGATAGATGATTATACCTAAAGATTCAAGTCCTTCTTGTTCTTGTGGTTCACTTCCTCGTCGGCCTCCTCGATGTGATAGAAGATCCACCCGAGAGATCTTTCTCCAAGCTTTAACCTCTCACTTGAGATAACTAGGTGGCTATTCGTGCTAATCAAAGTAACCTAGAGGATCTAGAAGAGGATTAGGGATCTATTAGTCTTGCTAAGCCTAGGATCTCAACACATGAGAGGATTAGGGTTAGTTCTTTGAAGAGAGAGAGCTTGAGGAGAGAGAATGTGAAAGTTAGAATGATATGAATTATAACTCATTTGTGAATATATGAAGCATGATAATTATTAAATGAATAACATAATAATAATATCAACTATGCTTCATTAACTCACTATGGATGAATCATCTAATGATTCATTAAGCAATAAATGCTTCATTAACTCATTTGGATGAATCACTCCATGAGTCACTAATCCATTTAATGCAAATTCCACCTAAGCTCTTCACCTCATCTTTCTTCTAGAAGCTTCTCGACTAATTACGAGAATGCCTCTCCCATCCATGAAAACACGGAAATACTGAGACTGTATAAATCCAATAATCCAATACTAGAATCTGGCTTAAACTAAAGCCCGCTAGTATAAACTGTCCGAACATCGTACGTGTATAAATATACGTATGTGTCCGAACCCTGTCGTAAAACCATACGACCTCTATATCGTTTCGCCTGAAGCAGGGAAACTCTCTGTGTGGGACTCTAAAAACTCGACACTATGCTGGCAGTGGGCTTAACCACAGGCCGCAAGCAGTACTAGCTGCACGTAACGGTCCCCAGGTAGATGTCGATAAGAAGGTCGATGAGGAAACCCATCCGAACTCCTACTGAGCCTGATGTGACAATCTCCGTACAGTCCGGTCTGTTCGTCTAGGACTATCGCATATCGGGCCTAGGGGGCGGCAAGCGTCAGTACCCTAAAGGCGGTATAAGTCGTGTCGGAATGAAGCCCATTACACCTTGAGAAGCTACTGGAAATCCTACCAGTAAATCTCGTTTGTCCTGGCCAGGGACTTTGCGTAACAGCTCTCCAAACACAGCGCGATATCAACTCCCAATACCAGGAGAGACGAATCCTATCTAACTGCCACTGCCTCCAAGTGCTTCGGGACTGCACCCAACTGTTACCTGTTTGCATGACTCCTTTGAGCTGTGGTAGGGTAGCAATCTAAGAACAGTGGGAACACACTCGAGACAAAGCAGCAATGTCAAGTCTGCGGACTAAGCTGTACTCATGTCACCTGGGAACTGTTAACTGACGATGGGTATAATACCAACTAACAGTTCCCTGCGAGTCCTGTCCGGTGTACCCGTAACCTAACGAGCACCTGTATACTATTTCCAGTACAACGTACTAATGGCTGTAGGACAGACCATTTCTCCTGCTGGGATGAGAAGCGTACACACTAGTCTACTCTGGAGTATCGATGCCCTGTCTCGATAATGCTATAACTAGGGACCTGAAAAAGGATGTGCTTGTAGACTACCCAGCCCCCACTAGTGTGACTGCCATCACAACGCTGGTAGTCAAGCAAGATCCTAAGGGCTCTATCAATATGTATTCACGATATGCTAACATATACACATATTAAGATAGATGTAAACCAAGTAGCATACTACTATGTTGAGCAAGACTGTTAATATAACTGTGAATATCCCAAGCTTCCATTAAGTAATATACAAGCTAGTATGATACAATAATGGCCCCTAGGGCATATACATTAACATATGATACATACCTATCAGGGTGCCAGTCGTGGTAACAGCACCTGATAGATCAGCATTTCTGTGTCGATGCTTGACACATTATTTTCATGATATTTTACTCCTAAGTATATATAACAGTGGAATGGGACGCTGTTATATATATATATATATATATTATTGGAATGGGACGCTAATATATATGTATACATATAAATTCATATACTTCATCATAATTATTCATGCAAATTTACTTAGGATATAAGGGATTCACTTGATATTGGATTTAGGACATTTGAGATTCATTTGATATTGGATTCGGGATATTTGAGATTTACTTGATATTGGATACAGGATATATATGAGATTGTTGATTATGTATATTCAAGATATATGAGATTTACTTGATATTGTACATTCAGGGTTGGTGAGACTTATATGATATGAGAGCCAATTTGGGGGCTGATTTGAGGAAATTGGGATTTGGAATGTCTTGATGGACTTTGGTCCTACCACGATGTCAGGATCCCGTGGAAATTACGTGTTTCATTCCATACTCCACATTTATTGTTTATGCACCGCTTCATGTATTAGGGGTACCAGATAGTGTACCTTCCATGACTGTTGCATTTATATACTTTATTTATATGTATTGCTTCATGTATTAGTTGTACCTACTAGAGTAACTTTCATGACTGTTGCATATATACATCGTCATATCATTGTTTCATGTATTAGTTGTACCTGATAGGGTACATTACATGATTGTTGCATACATATTGTTATATTACTGCTTCATGTATTAGTGATACCTGCTTGTGTACTTTTCATGACTACTGCATTCATATGATCATTTATTGCTTAGCTTGCATATGTTAGATTCACGCTGTACGTGCATACTTGCGATTACCTGCATATGTTATTTACTATTCACGAGTTGGAAACTCACCCCCGTTGTGCCACAGGGTTTTGCAGGTTGTTCTCCTGAGTAGTCGAGGCAGGATATTCATCTATCACATCATCTTTTGCTGCGGATACCGCTTCAGCTCATAGTGTGCAGTTTTTCTTAGGTGGGTTTGTGGTTATCCATTTTGTTCATTGTATATTCGTTATATCCTGTACTCTCCATCTACTATTATGTTGTATGACTTAGAGACTTGATGTGAGAACGATATTGTATATTATTTTCTGACTTGGAGGTCTTTTATGCAGTTTTATTTATATCGTCTTTTATTTCTTCGCTACGGATCGTATATCCGTTGTGGTGGTTGTTTTTCGCCTTTGGACGTGTATTTGCTCCCGTTTGGGGACGCTTTACTTATATTTATATTGTACCCATTTTTGGGGTTGGTTTTTACAAAGGATGTGCTGCCAAAATTTTAAAGGAAGAAAAGTTGGACTTTTAAAAAATTTTGGTTGAGATTTCTAAGGTTTAAAATTGCTATTATTTCTTACTACTTTTGATGGTTTAGATTGCTAGGTTTTTGGCTTACTTAAATTGCGTTACGCCTGTAGACGTTGCGTAGTTTAAGGGCCGTCATGTGCAAATTTCGGGTCGTGACACTGTAGTAGTCCCTTTGTTGTGAGTGTGGATCTCCCGAATACTAGTATGGGTTCTCTTGGAGAAATGAACAAGCTTGCTCGAAGTCTTCAAGGCCGAAGATGATCTACGTTGAGGAGACTCAAACCCTAGCTACCTCTTCACTAGATGATGAACTTTGTGAAGAGAACACCCTAAACTAAATGGCAAGTAGTAGAGGATGATAAAGTAGGAAATGGGCTCACTTTATATTTTATTTTCTCACAATTTTTCTTCATGTTTCATGGAGCTAGAAAGCTTGAAGAGAGAGATGAAGAAAAGCAACCATGAAAAATGAAGCTAGTCAAGAAAAACTAATGAGGTGAGAATAGAAACCATGGGTGAGTTAGTATCATACACTAACCCATGTAGAGAATAAACCATGGGTTACAATAATGGTTGGGTTAATAAATATCTTCAAGTAAAACAAAAAGAGTGGACTTGGTCAATGGTTCCACAAGCTTCAACCATGTGACAATTTCCAACCAATTTTGATTTACTTTAAATAAATAAAACCCTCTCATTATTATAAGCATGGTGTGAGTCTCATACACCCATGTAGCATATGGCATCTAGCATGACACAAAAACATGTACACAAATATATATCACATATATACTTAATGCACAATCAAGTAAGAAAAGAAATCTTAAGTGAGCTAATACTAGTTAATGTAAATTAATATATTTATCCATTAGATTATTAAATTAACACTTGATTTAATAATCTGGATATATCACATATAACCGACTAATATCATGTGTATCAATTTATCGAATCAACACTTGATTCGATAACCCGGCTATACCGCATATAATCGACCGATAACACAAATCGTGAGAACAGAATACTGTATCACATACTCGTATTAATCTCGGTCCCGAACATATCACATATGTGCTCCTACTTCATTTCGCTTGAGCCAGGAAACCTCTGTGTAGGACTCTAAAGACTCGTCAATACGCCTGTAGTAGGTGATGATCATATCAAACATCCACAAGCCGCAAGAGGCCTGGAAAACGTAAGGCTACCCGGGTATTAAGCGATTAGAAGATCAACAAGCAAGCCTGCTCATACTCCTACGAATCCAATCTGTAACACTACCGTACAGTCCGGTCTCTTCGTCTGATATGTCGCATATCTCGCCCAGGGGTGGTAAACGTCAAAACCCAATAGCTTGATAAGTCATGCCGATGTAAGGTCCATAACGGGTTGAGAAACTACTGATAACACTTATCAGTAAATCTCATCTACCTTGGCAAGGGATTTCAGTTATCGCCAATCGAGCATAGCGAAACATCAACCCCCAATACTGGGAGAGACGAATCGCCTCCTATCGCTCATTACCTCTATGTGACTCGGGACTGTACCCAAAAACCACCTGTTTACACGACTCAGTAAAGTCGTGGTGGGGTAGAAATCAAAGCTCAGTGGGAGACACACAAGACTCTATGACGATCTCGGGTCGACAGACTAACCTGTACCAGTGTCACCAGAGAACTGCTATCTGACGTGAGGTACAATACCATCTAGGAGTTTTTGACGAGTCCGTTTAGTGTACCCAGTCTCCACTAAGCACCCGTATGCCATCTCTGATGTCAAACGCCAATGGATATAGGATCATCCATCGCCCATCATATGGGTTGAGAAGATATACGCTAGTTTACTCTGGAATATCGATACCCCATCTCGATATTCCCACGACGAGGAACATTAAAGGATGAACTCATGGACTACCTAGGCCCACTAGTATGATCTGCATCATAATCCTAGAAGTCAAGTATGCTTTATCAACATGTAACAGAGAGACAGTAGGTGTACATGTTAAGATAAAGAGAAACCAGATAGCATACTATCATGTCGAGCAAGAAAGTCCTCCCTATATATTTCCAAGCATCTACTATAATATACATCTCATGTACAATAATGGCCTCTAGGGCATACATACAACTAACACTATGGAGCCTATGACGAGGTGGAGGATAGCGAGAAATAAAGACCCGAAGGACAATAAAGTGAGGTATAAACTTCTGCACTTGTAGTTTACCTCACATAAGTTTGGCTAGTTAGGGTTTATGATCGATCCTCGGTTCAAGTCGGTGTTGCGAAGCCCTTAAAAATCATTTTTTGCAATTTATGCCTCCCCACGAACACGTGGGGTGCACGACATTGGCTTACAGTTGTATCAGAGCGTCTCATAAACCTTAGATAGCTTACAGCGACGTTAGAAATCCTCCGTTTTTATCGCGTAAAAATTGTCGACAAAAACAGTTCCAAAAATGATGTTTTGGGTTGTTTGCACACCCCGCGGGCTCACTATTTGAACCAAGAAGCCTTAGGTTGGAGCGTGCACACCCCATGGGGGGGACCAAAGGCCGGGCCCACCCCCAAGACTACCGCAGGGTGGCCATGGGGGTGGTGACCCGAGAGCACCCAAGAATGGTGCTCTCGAGTCTGCCTTCCCCTAGGGGCCACTTCGTGGTGGCCCCCTGGGGTGGATACCTCCCTAAGGCCCCTCATTCAACAGTTAATTTTGGTATCTTCTCCCCTGCGAATATTCGGGCGGGTTTCGAGTTCGTTTCGACTCCCGGATTGGCTTAAAACGATCGTTTTTGGAACTTTAGCTCACCGGATTTTTCACGTTTTGGAATAATTGGTTTAGTTTTCTAATTGCGTACGGAATTCTAATGTCGCAGTTAATTTACAAGCTTTGTGATGTATATGTGTTTGGAAATGTCGACTAATTGCTATACGTTGATTAGTCGATGTTGCACATATCTGTGATGTTGTTATGTTGGTTTGTGTATATGAACTTGTTAGATCGTCGTGGATAAATAGCCGGGGATGTGAGATGAGAGTTTTATCTTTCATTCAATGTAAATTGTAATTTGATATAATATTATTTTGTATAGCACATCCGGGTTGAGGTTGTAGCCACCGTTGTATTATTTCTTTTTACTGTTTTCTACTCCTAGGATAGACTCAAGGTGGGGTGCACAAACTACCGGGTACTTTGAAGTGCAGAATGGCCTACTCATGTTACTGAAGGAGGTTGCTTCGCTTCGGATATTTGGCGGGTAGTTTTGTAACTCTTTGAAAATTCGTTTGGGTAAGTCATAGGTTAATTAGTGATAATAAGTGATTTTCGTAAAAACTAGTTAAAATTATTTTTCCCACATAGACCAATACAACTAAATAACTTATATGTATTTGTGTTTCATTAGTGATTATTTAATCATATGTTCACATAATTATTTTCTTATGTACTAATTACTTAAATATTATTTTAACATACACATTGCACATTAATCTAGTTCTAGTCAAGGGTTAGTGTAGGTTAACTTGTGTTTTATGCACCATGACAACCTAATCACATTTTTAAAAAAAATAAAAATAATAATGTAACATGTTCTTCTTTCTTTATCTCATGGGTTCTAGAATTCTCATTTAAAAGAAAATGAATAAGAAAAAAAAATTGAGGTATGGGAGGCATTAAATGCTTGTATGGCTCTCTCTCTCTCTCTCTCACACACACACACAGTGTCTAGAATTCTCTCTCTCTCTCTCTTTGGGCTGCCTCTCCCTTCACCTTCCCTCTTCTTGCAAAGAAAAGTTTAATCTCTCTACCTCACATCAATTTCTCTAAGCTTAACACAAATCCCTCCAAAATGTTAGTGTGATATGCCCTAGAGGCCATTATTGTATAGTACTAGTTTGTATATTATATTTTGGAAGCTTGGGATATATACACGGATTTATAACAGTCTTGCTCAATATGGTAGTATGCTACTTGGTTTATATCTATCTTAATATGTGTATATGTTTCTTTTAATGTATCGCTAATACATAATGATAGAGCCTTTAGGATCTTTGCTTGACTACCAGCGTTGTGATGGCAGTCACACTTGTGGGGGTTGGGTAGTCTACAAAAACATCCTTATACAGGTCCCTAGTCGTAGGATTATCGAGACAGGGTATCGATACTCCAGAGTAGACTGGTGTGTACGCTTCTCGCCCCAGCTGGGAAGATGGTCTGTCCCACAGCCATCAGTATGTCGTACTGGAGATAGTATGCAGGTGCTCATTAGGTTATGAGTACACTGTACATGACTCATTGGGAACTGTTGGTTGGTATTATACCTATCGTCAGTTAGCAGTTCCCAGGTGACATGAGTACAGTTTAGTCCGTTGACTTGACACTGCTGCTTCGCCTCGAGTGTGTTCCCACTGTTTTTTGATTACTACCCTACCACAGCTCTATTGAGTCATGCAAACAGGTAGTAGTTGGGTGCAGTCTCGAAGCACTTGGAGGCAGTGGCGGTTAGATAAGATTCTTCTCTCCCGGTATTGGGGGTTGATATCGCGTTGTGTTATGAGAGCCATTACACAAAGTCCCTGGCCAGGGCAAGCGTGATTTACTGGTAGGTACTCCAGTAGTTTCTCAGGATGTTTTGGACCACACTCTGACATGACTTATACCGCTATTAGGGGGCTGACGTTTATCGCCCCTAGGCCCGATATGCTATACTCTTAGACGAACAGACCGGACTGTACGGAGATTGTCATATTCAGGCTCAGTAGGAGTTCAGATGGGTTTTCCTAATCGGCCTTCTTATCGACATCTACCTGGGGACCGTTACATACAGCTAGTACCACTTGCGACCTGTGGTTAAACCCACTGGCAGCATAGTGTCGGGTCTTTAGAGTCCCATACAGAGGGTTGTTCACCTTTGGGCGAAACTCAGTAGAGGTCATATGGTTTTACGACGGGGTTCGTTCACATATGCGTACTTGTGCGCATTTGGTGTTCGGGCAGTTGATATTAGTGGGCTTTGGTTTTGTAGGGTTACTAGGCACTGTCACAAGGTTCTACAAGGTATCAACCATGCTCGATTTAAAATTTAGACATGCCGAACAACCCAAAGCGAGGATCTTTGCTAGATTATTAGGGTTAAACATGTAAGTAAACATCTTTACAACTAAGAGAGAGGGATTACAACCTTTATAGTCCGCTTCTTCTCTTTATAAGCTCCGAGTAGTAGTCCCTTCGCCGCGATCCATGATCTCCCGGACTCAAGAGAAGATCCACAACCCGAATGATCCATGCTATCTTGAAGTCTTCCTTTTCGAAGATTATCAACCTTGAAGTTTCTTTAATTCAAGCTCTCACTTGTATAATCAAGTATTAGACAAGAGAACACCCTAATCTAATTGGCTAGATTATATGAGGATGATGAAGTAGGATTTATGCTCTCTTTTATTTTCATAATCTCACACTAATTTATCACAAAACTCAAAGCTAGAAAGCTTTGCAAGGAGGAAGAAGAAGATGAACTCATTTGTGATGAATAATGAATTGTAATCATAATTACAAATGCAACCATGGTTGATAAAAGAAAGGGCTAACCATTGTAGAGAGTTAACTAGGGTTAAGGGTTTGGGTTGGGTTTAAAAATATCTCACAAAATATCAACATATAATATCTTAGCTCAAAACAAAATAAAAGCTTCTAGAAGCTACAAGAAAGAGCTAACCCAAATCAAACCCTAACCATGTTTAATCTCCACTAATCATGTTGCATTAGTAATCATAACTTTTTACAATATTATATATCACACATATAATATATTTTTGTAACAAAAGAAAATAATATAATTAACATATATCGCATATATATCAATGTATTATCCGGTGAGAAAATGAAATAAAAAAGCTAGCCAATATTAGATAATGTAATGTAATATATCACATATATAATTATATATTAAATTATCGAATCAACACTTGATCCGACAATCCGGTTATATCGAATATAACCGACTAATATATCATGTACCGATTCATCGAATCAACACTTGATCCGATGACCCAACTGATATCAAATATCGCCGGCCGATATCATATATCACGAGAATAGAATATGGTATCTCATATCGTATTATTCTCGATCCCGCACATATCACATATGTGCTCCTACTCCGTTTTGCCTGTGTCTAGAAACCTCTGTGTAGGACTCTAAAGAATCGTCAATACGCCGGTAGCAGGTGATGATCATATCAAACACCCACAAGCTGCAAGCGGTCAGCTAAACATAACAGCCACCCATGTATTGAGCGATCAGAAGATCAACAAGCAAGCCTGTACATTCTCCTGTGAATCCAATCAGTAACACTCCCGTACAGTCCGATCTCTTCGTCTGATATGTTGCATATCTGGTCTAGGGGTGGTAAACGTCAGACTCCAGTAACTGTTAAGTCGTGTCGATATGAGGCTAATAACAGGTTGAGAACCTACTGATAATACTTACCAGTAGTACTCAATATCCGCCCTGGCCAGGGAATTCCAGTTACAGCCAATCGAACACAGCACAACATCAACTCCCTATACCGGGAGAGACAAAACCCCTCCAATCGCTCATTGCCTCCATGCGATTCGGGACTATACCCAAAAGCCACCGTTTTGCACGCCCTCTTGGACGTGGTAAGGTGGAAATCAAAGCACAGTGGGAATCACACAAGACTCTATGACGATCTCGGGTCTACATACTAACCTGTACCAGTATCACTGGAGAACTGCCATCTGACGTGAGGTATAACACCATCTGGGAGTTCTCGGCGAGTCCGTCCAGTGTACCCAGTCTCCACTGAGCACCCGTACACCATCCTTGATGTCAAAACACTGATGGATATGGGATCATCCATCAAATGGGTCAAGATGCGTATACGCTAGTCTACTTTGGTGTATCGATGCCCTGTCTCGATACACCCTCGACTAGGAACAGTTATAGGATGTACTCGTCGACTACCGTGGCCCCACTAGTATGATCTCATCATAGTCACAGTAGTCGAGTACATATCCTACGGGCTTTATCAACATGTGAGAGTAAAACAGTAAACTAATATAAGTCAACATGTTAAGATAAAGAGAAACCAAATAGCATACTATCATGACGAGCAAGAAAGTCCTCTCTATATATATCCAAGCATCCATTATAGTATACATCATATGTACAACAATAGCCTCTAGGGCATATATATAACTAACAATCTCCCACTTACACTAAGGCCAGCTGTTGTAGTATCTCATACCTAGCATCCCAAATAATCTCTCAAACTGTATCTGGGGAATGGTCTTCGTGAGTGGATCCACAGTGTTGTCCTTCGTATCAACTCTCCTGACCTCGATCTCCCGGTGATCAACTATCTCCCTGATCAGGTGATGCCGCTTCAGAATATGTCTGGACTTCTGATGGGACCTGGGTTCCTTGGCCAAAGCCACAGCTCCATTGTTATCGCAATATAAAGGTATTGGATACTCAATGGATGGAACCACACCAAGTTCAGTAATAAACATCTTTATCCAGACAGCCTCTTTGGCAGCACCGTTGGCAGTGATGTATTCAGCCTCCATCGTCGAGTCTACAATGGTATCCTTTTTGGAACTCTTCCAACACACCGCCCCTCCATTGAGGGTAAAGACAAATCTCGAGTGCGACTTAGAGTCGTCCTTATCACTCTGGAAGCTGGAATCGGTAAAGGACTCCACCTGGAGTTCTCCGTTACCATACACCAAGAACAACTCTTTAGTCCTTTGTAAGTACTTGAGAATGTTCTTCACAGCTGTCCAGTGACTCTCTCCAGGATCTGCTTGATACCGACTCACTACACTTAGTGAGTATGCTACATCTGGTCTGGTACATAGCATCTCATACATGATAGAGCCTACTGCCGAAGCATAGGGTATCCCTTGCATGCGAGCTCTCTCCAAATCAGTCTTGGGAGACATCTCTTTGGAAAGAGTGAGTCCAGAGATCGTGGGTTGGTTACCACGCTTGGATTCATTCATACTAAACCTCTTTAGTATGGTGTCAATGTACATGGATTGGGACAATCCCAATATCCGATTATATCTATCTCTATAGATCATAATTCCCAGTATGCAGGAGGCATCACCTAGATCTTTCATTGAGAATCTTTGTGATAAGAAGAGCGTGACCGACTGCAGCATAGGAACATCATTTCCTATCAAGAGTATGTCATCGACGTACAATACGAGGAAGACAACCTTACTCTCTGCAACCTTCTTATAGATACAAGGTTTATCTACGTTTTTGATGAAGTCAAACTCTTTGACTACAACATCAAAGCAGATGTTCCAACTCCGCGATGCTTGCTTTAACCCATAGATGGATTTAAGCAGCTTGCTCACCTTTCCGCTGCTCCCACTATCTACGAAGCCCTCTAGCTGAGTCATGTACACGTACTCTTCTAAATCACTGTTTAGAAAGGCGGTCTTAACACCCATCTGCCAGATTTCGTAGTTATGGTATGCAGCAATGGCAAGTAAGATCCGGATGGACTTAAGCATAGCCACGGGAGAAAAGGTTTCGTCATAATCCACACCTGGTCGTTGACGAAAACCCTTTGCAACAAGTCTAGCTTTGAAAGTCTCAACTTTTTCATCTACACCAAGTTTTTTCTTAAAGATCCACTTGCTCCCAATGGGTTTTATCCCTTCAGGAGCAACTTCCAAAGTCCATACTTTGTTGGTGTACATGGATTCCATCTCAGATCGCATTGCATCCAGCCATTTCACAGAATCAATACTCGTGATGGCCTGCTCGAAACTAGTCGGGTAATCATCTTCCATGATGCAATCCTCGCTCCCACCATCAGGTGGATGAGAAACCCTGCTAGATCGGCGGAGAGGCTGGGGTTCATCGGGTACTACTGAATCCTCTGGTTCCAATAAATCATCAGTAGTAGTTTGTGGTGTTGGAACCTCTTCCAGCTCTACCGCATTGCCACTAATTTCTTTTGTAAGAAATTCCTTTTCTAAAAAGGTGGCATATTGAGTAATAAACACCTTTTGTTGTTCACTGTGGTAGAATAGATATCCATACGAATTGCTTAGATATCCTACAAACTTGCAAAGAACTGATCGTGCCTCGAGCTTGTCCGGATTTTTCTTATTGACATAGGCCGGACAACACCATATCTTAACTCATTTAAGATACGGTCTCTTCCTACTCCATATCTCATATGGTGTGGTAGGTACAGATTTAGACAGAACTTGATTCAATAGGTATGCCGTGTCTCAAGCGCATAACCCCAAAAGGAAATAGGCAACTCAGCATTGCTCATCATAGAGCGCACCATATCTAATAGGGTGCGATTCCTTCGTTCCGATACACCATTGTGCTGTGGTGTATAAGGAGAAGTAAGCTGAGAGAGAATCTCATTCTCTTTTAGATAGTCTAGAAACTCATTGCTCAAGTATTATCCTCCTCAATCAAATCGAAGGATCTTAATACTTTTGCCCGTTTGGTTCTCTACTTCGTTCTTATATTCTCTGAATTTCTCAAAAGCTTCAGACTTGTGTTTCATTAGGAACACATGTCCATATCTAGAGTGATCGTCAGTGAATGTAATAAAGTAGGAAGAACCATTCCTGGCATGTGTAGACATGGGACTGCATACATCACTATGTACCAGTCCTAAGAGTTCCTTAACTCTTTCTCCGTGTCCACTAAACGGAGTTTTGGTCATTTTACCTTTGAGACATGAATGGCAAGTATCATAAGATGATAATTCGAACGGATTCAAATTTCCATCCTTATGTAACTTAGCTAGCCGTGTTGTATTGATATGACCAAGTCTACAATGCCACAAGAAGGATTCGTTCATTTTTGAACTCTTCCTCTTGTGTGTGTTTTGTATATTAAGGACTGTATTTTGATTGAGAACGTATATGCCATTATGCAACGAGCCTGATCCAATCAACTTTTGATATAAGAATATTTTCATAACATTATCCTGTATTACAAAATTATATCCTTCCTTACTTAATAAAGAAACTGATATAATGTTGCACATCATGTTTGGTATATAATAGCACTTGTTCAGAATCAATGTATTACTACTTGGTAATACGAGGTGATATTCGCCAACTGCTTTGGCTGCAATACTTGCACCATTCCCAACTTGTACGGAATGATCACCCTTTCCCAGTTCTCTACATTTTCTTAGCCCCCGTAACAATTTACATATGTGGGATCCCGATCCGGTATCTAATATCCAGGACGTAGGGTGGACCGAGAAACAGTTCTCAATAACTAACACACCCGAAGAAGATGCATCAGCATGCTTGTTCTTCGTTTAGGCGGCATGAGAATCCAGATTTTCTCCTGCTTCCTGCTCAGTCTTATAACTCTTATAAGAAAGAACGGGACCAACGTTCCCCTGCTCAGTATAGTAAGCAGGTTCAGTCAATACATCCATATTATTATCTTGATTAAGTCCTGACATGGTCACTACCTGGAGAGAGAGAGATGGAAACACTTTAGCGTATGCTCTTGCAAGATTAGATTGGTTTTTATCTTATCTAATCAGGATGTCTCCCACTGTTTTTATCAAATCTTCCTTCAAACCCTAAAAGGAAAAACTAGCCGGGATTAATTACACCTTACAAGTTCGCCAATTTTTCAGCCAGATCAGTGTTGGTACTTTGAGGGAGGTTCCCCGTGCTTCCGCACGGACCTAATTAAAATAAACCTCGTTTTCCCAGAGGCTTAACCCCGTTAACACCTTTCTAGACACCTACTTGATCGGTTAATTGTCCTGTGTAAGATTCTCCCAGGAGTAACTTTTACTCGCAGTGGGTATCAGGATCCATCTATCTCATAGAAAGTATGCAATCTCATTGCAAATTTCAACACTTGAAATTCCCGATAATGTTCTGCCCCTAGCGATCTATGACATTGACAAGGTCAACAAACCATAAATCGCAAGTCAAGTTCAACCCGTCATTTCCCGATTGAATTAAACCCATCAGCATGACCCTTGACAAGGTCAACAAGGCGTACGAATACCCTAATCCAATCACATCTCATGTTTTAGCAGATAAACATTAATTAGCTACCGTACACTGTACCTTAACAAGGTCAACAAACGCAGCATGAATACTAAGTAGGATTTATCTGAAATGACGGAGGGCTACGACAGGTTTTTCAGAAAACCTATTGCATAAAGAACTTGATATCGTTGTAGAAACAAGTGATTTTGAAAAGGAGTGTCTTTGAGGCTTTTCCAGTTTCTCTAAAGCGGTCACTCCCGGTGAAGGGATCTCGGCTCTTTTCTCATCGAATAAGGTGCAGGGTATATCATATATACCGCGGTGCAAAGCAAGAACTATTTAAGCTGTCAAAAACTAAACCGTGAGTTTGTAGCATCTACCAGTTTTGCTAAAGAGGTCACTCCCGGTGAAGGGATCTCGGCTCTTTCCTCATCGAATAAAGTGCATGGTATATCATATATACCGCTGTGCAAAGTAAAACTGTAGCTATCCTTTTTATAAAGTTTTGATTCTACAACATCTTTTAGGTTTCTTTTTTTTTATTAATCTCATTAATAATATCCCATCAATTATGCTTCCTAAGCATCACAGAAAAAACAAAATCTGTAATATTTATATATCAATATATATATATATATAGTATAAGCATTCATCTCAGGCAGTAATATGATCTCATCATAGAATATTGTAGCAGAAGATAACATATGAAATATTGGATATACTAGGACGTCCATGTTTTATTTCGAGCCTGTATAAAACACGGATTCCACGGTCGTGGTGAATAGCCAAACCCACATCCCTAGACCCCTATGAGAGCGGCAAGTAACACTGCCAATTCTAGGGTTAGGAGACCCGGTCTCGACTCCTCAAGATGGCCTCCCACTGTACCCTAGAACCCGGTTACTTGTGCTCTCCTTCTCGGGTCTACCTAATGCGGAAAAGTAAATAATATACAATGGTGACATCAACCTCATCCTGGAAGTGCCCCAATAAAAGAATATTACATACAAATGAATTTTACATGAATGAAAATAAAAACCCTCATCTCACATAAAACCCCCGGCTATTCAGAACACGACGATCCAATATAACATATCACAACAACACATAATATCTCATATCATCAACGTAAGCAAGTATGCGTACCCCGATTGTCGTTGATGTATAGCAACGAAGCCAGTGATACACCACATACTACGCTTACGGTCACAGAAAAGAAAGTGTAAAACTACAACATTTGGAATCCACAATCACTTTAGATATCATAAATCCGAACTATCACATACTTCGCATTTCATGCCTAACTATATTAATTCCACATATTGTATCACATTCCAGATAAATAGACAAAGTTAAACTTTCCGATCGAATAATCAAATACGCAAGATTTCCCAAATAGCTCAACACTTGAGCGGAGTTCAAAAAATCCCAGAACATGTCATAGCCCCAGTGAACCAGCCGTAGAAGGGTCAAACCAACGCCTTACATGTGGCAACGCCAAACTACCACAAACCCTAGGGTTCAGTGGAAGTTTTGACGGTCACATAATCGAGTTAAGGTTACGTTCTTCTAGAGGGTCCACAGATATGCTTGCGTGTTTTTCCAAAAGTTTTAAATTCAAGAAAAATTCAACACTTGAAAGTTTTTCATTTCGGGGAAAAATAAGTTATTGATATCCGTTCTAACATTTTAACAGGTTCTAAATTATCCGGAAAACAAAACAATGTTAAACTTTCCAATCGAATCAACGAATGCAAAAGATCTCCAGAGAACTCAACACTTGAGCAAGATTAAAAATTCCCAGAAGTATATACTAATACCTACGGATATACCCTTCAAATACGTGTCCCCAATTCCCACTTTCGGCCTCGGAACCTCCGCGACAAGCATGTTCTTGCCGTGGTTCCGCGGCGCTTTGAGGGACCTGGGGGCTCGTATTTCACAGTTATCCTTAGAATTGCTTGCTGAATTTTCTGAGTATTTTTAATACGGAAAAAATCAAATTTTTAAAAAATTTCCGGAGAGGGGTTCAAAACCGACGTTTCGGGGTTCGATCGGACTTTTAACTTCGTATACACGTTGCCTAATGCTCTAGCTAGGCTCTGATGCCACTATAGGGTTACTAAACACTGTCACAAGCTTCTACGAGGCATCAACCATGCCCGATTTAAAATTTAGACGTGCCGAGCAACCCAAAGCGAGGATCTTTGCTAGATTATTAGGGTTAAATATGCAAGTAAACATCTTTACTACTAAGAGAGGGGGATTAAAACCTTTGTAGTCCATTCCTTCGCTTCATAAGCTCCGAGTAGTAGTCCCTTCGCCGTGATCCATGATCTCCTGGACTCAAGAGAAGCTCCACAACCCGAATGATCCATACTAGCTTGAAGTCTTCCTTTTCGAAGATGATCTACCTTGAAGTTTCTTTAATTCAAGCTCTCACTTGTATAATCAAGTATTAGACAAGAGAACACCCTAATCTAATTGTCTAGATTAGATGAAGATGATGAAGTAGGATTTATGCTCTTTTTTATTTTCATAATCTCACACTAATTCATCACAAAACTCAAAACTAGAAAGCTTTGCAAGGAGGAAGAAGAAGATGAACTCATTTGTGATGAATAATGAATTGTAATCATAATTACAAATGCAACCATGGTTGATAAAAGAAAGGGCTAACCATTGTAGAGAGTTAACTAGGGTTAAGGTTTTGGGTTGGGTTTAAAAATATCTCACAAAATATCAACATATAATATCTTAGCTCAAAACAAAATAAAAGTTTCTAGAAGCTACAAGAAAGAGCTAACCCAAATCAAACCCTAACCATGTTTAATCTCCACTAATCATGTTGCATTAGTAATCATAACTTGTTACAATATTATATATCACATATATAATATATTTTTGTAACAAAAGAAAAATAATACAATTAACATATATCGCATATATATCAATGTATTATCCGTTGAGAAAATGAAATAATAAAGCGAGCCAATATTAGATAATGTAATGTAATATATCACCTATATAATTATACATTAAATTATCGAATCAATACTTGATCTGACAATCCGGTTATATCGAATATAACCGACTAATATATCATGTACCGATTCATCGAATCAACACTTGATCCGATGACCCGGCTGATATCAAATATCGCCGGCCGATATCATATATCGCGAGAAAAGAATACGGTATCTCATATCGTATTATTCTCGATCCCGCACATATCGCATATGTGCTCCTACTCCGTTTTGCCTGAGTTAAGAAACCTCTGTGTAGGACTCTAAAGAATCGTCAATACACCGGTAGCAGGTGATGATCATGTCAAACACCCACAAGCTGCAAGCGGTCAGCTAAATGTAACAGCCACCCAGGTATTGAGCGATCAAAAGATCAACAATCAAGCCCGTACATTCTCCTTTGAATCTAATCAGTAACACTCCCGTACAGTCCGGTCTCTTCGTCTGATATGTTGCATATCTGGTCTCGGGGTGGTAAACATCAGACCCCAGTAACCGATAAGTCCTATCGATGTGAGGCTCATAACAGGTCGAGAACCTACTGATAACACTTTCCAGTAGTACTCAATATCCGCCCTGGCCAGGGACTTCCATTTACAGCAAATCGAACACAGCACAACATCAACTCCCTATACCGGGAGAGACGAAATCCCTCCTATCGCTCATTGCCTCCATGCGATTAGGGACTGTACCCAAAAGCCACCGTTTTGCACGCCCTCTTGGACGTGGTAAGGTGGAAATCAAAGCACAGTGGGAATCACACAAGACTCTATGACGATCTCGGGTCTACAGACTAACCTGTACCAGTGTCACCGGAGAACTGCCATCTAACGTGAGGTATAATACCATCTGGGAGTTCACGGCGGGTCCGTCCAGTGTACCCAGTCTCCACTGAGTACCCGTACACCATCCTTGATGTCAAAACACCGATGGATATGGGATCATCCATCAAATGGGTCAAGATGCGTATACGCTAGTCTACTCTGGTGTATCGATGCCCTGTCTCGATACACCCTCGACTAGGAACAGTTATAGGATATACTCGTCGACTACCGTGGCCCCACTAGTATGATCTCATCATAGTCCCAGTAGTCGAGTACATATCCTAAGGGCTTTATCAACATGTGAGAGTAAGACAATAAACTAATATAAGTCAACATGTTAAGATAAAGAGAAACCAAATAGCATACTATCATGACGAGCAAGAAAGTCCTCTCTATATATATCCAAGCATCCATTATAATATACATCATATGTACAACAATGGCCTCTAGTGCATATATATAACTAACAGGTTTAAGCCAGATCCTAGTATTTGATTTCGGGTTGGTTCAGTCTCATTGTATTCATGTTCTTCGGAACACGGATGCAGGTATGTATATACTGTTGACAGAGGCAGAGAAAGAGACACCTCATTAGGGTTTTGACCATTTACTTGATTAAAACCATTATGAGGTGGAGAAAATTGATTACTAATTTTTATTAGAGATAATTGTGTTATGGATAATTTGGTTTGAACATTTGACCATGTTGACCATTGTTGACTTTGATATTTTTGTTGAGCAAAAGATATCTTGCATAGCATTAATTGTGATATGATAATGGTCAAATCAAGATCAACAATGATAATTATCTAAATAAAACTTATTATTCTTTTTCCTAATATGAGAGCTCACTCCTCATTTATCAAGTAGACATTCTCTCTCATGGTTGCTCTCTCTCCTTCTTCCTTTCTCTCAAGCCCAAGTGTTTCATGAGTTGAAAATTAAGGGCCATTGAGACCAAACCACCAAAATCCTTCTCTACTCACTCTAGGGTTCTTAGTTTAGCACACCAAGAACCCTACTCACTTCATTATAGAGGTTGGAGCTCAAGGTAGAGGCCTTCGGGTGGATCTTCTTTGACGTGGAGAAGCCGGTGAGGAGGAACCATCCACAACCATTCCAAGGAGCTCACAACAAGGAGAAGAAGGAGTTCAAGCTTGAGGTATAACCATCTAACATAGTAGTTAGAACGCCTAGTTAGTTTGTTAGTTAATGCTTAGCAAAGATCCTGGTGTCTAGTCTATGTTATCTTGTAAAGAAAAATATGATTTTTACCTATTCCGCCTCCCCGTAAACTACCGGGATGGGTAACATAGACTTACAGTGGTATCAGAGCCTAGCTAAACCATAACTAACATGTTAGCAAAGTCTTTAGAACTTCGAACACGGAAAAATACCGAAAACACGAACAAAAATTGTCTTTTCTGTCGATTTTTAAAACGGGTCTAAAACATATTCAGAGACCTGAAAAATACGTGCAGGCTTTTTCTAGAACACTGAAGAAATTTGGGCACCTAACTCGGTCAGACCACCGCGGAACTGCGGCCGAACCAACCGTTCCGCCGTGGATCCCCTGCCGAGTCGAGTTGGTCCAATTTTTTTCTGGTGCTCTCTGTGTTGGTTTTGTGTTTTCTGGGATATTTTGTTTCTACTCAGAAAGTATTGTGTACAGTGTTGTACTTGGAGTAGATTCAAATATGGTTATTGATCGGAATTTTATAAATTTTAGCTAATCGGATTATATCTGTGTTATATGTGTTGAACGTCTGCTAATAGCTATATGTCGATTAGTGGGGGTTGCACATATCTGTGATCTGTAATATTGATTTGTGTATATGAACTTGTTGGATTGTCGTGGATGAATAGCCGGGGATGTGAGATGAGTGTTTTATCTTTCATTTGATATAAATTGTAAATTGATGTAATATTATTTTATGGTCGCACATCCAGGTTGAGATTGTAGCCACCATTGTATATTATTTCTTTTACTGTTTTCTACTTCTATGATAGACCCAACGTAGGGGTGCACAAACTACCGGGTATTTTGAAGTGCCGAGTGGCCTACTCACTTTGTTGAGGGAGGTTGCTTCACTTCGGGTATTTAGCGGGTAGTTTGCCGCACCCGTAGGGGTCAAGGGTGGGGTTTGGATATTCATCACGACCGTGTAATCCGTCTTTCGTTGCAGGCTCAAACGAAACGTGGATTCCTAGCATATCGAATGTGTTCATCTGTGATCTGGAATGACTATCATTGCATCTGACAAATGTAAATATCTATATATGATATCTAGTAGACGTTTCTTATGTTTTACATCCGCGCTAGTCCAGCCCCCACTCTGTCGTTACTTAAGTAACTTAATGGGTGATGACGGGGCCCCATGGCGAACGCGGATAGCATAAGCGTACGTTATATTTTCATTGTTTTCTGCAATGGTAGGATTAATTGATTGGACTGCATTAAATTAATGCTAAGCAAACAAACTAAAGTTGAATCGTTGGAACAATTTCAAAACCACTCGGTTTTTTCAAAACATCAAAACTTTTAAACTGCGGAGCTTAAAACACTCCTTTTAAAAGCTATCAGGTTCCTTCGATTATATCATGTTCACTACATTCACGATTTCGCCAAAACCATTCGTAGCCCTCCGTCATTTAAGTTAAATGTTCAGTAGTATTCAAGCTGTGTATTTTGACCTTCACCAAGGCATAGTCATTGGTAGCTACTGAATATTTATATATAGTATAGATAGATGCGTTGGTTTAGGACAGTCGTACTGCTATTTTGTCCTTCGTCAAGGGTATGTACGAATGGGTCCAAATTAACCTGGATAATGACGGGTAGAACTTGACATGTGACTTATGATATGTTGGCCTTCGTCAAGCTTATAAGAGCATGGGGCAAAAATACACATCGGGAGTTTATAAAGAAACTGAAACCTGCTAGTGTTGCATGCCATTTGGAGTGTGATATTTTTGGTAGGATTCCTTCAACTTTATCACACAATGATATTTGGATCCCGATCCTACTGTGAGTATATGCTACCCCACAGGAGATTTTTTCACTTAACGATCAATGCTATAAACCAAGTAGGTGTTTAGAAAGGTTTTAGCGGGGCTACACCCACAGGGAAAAGAGGTTATTTAATTAAAGAACTTCGCGAAAGCATCGTACAACCTCCCATGAAGTATCGTCACTGGCATGGCCGAATGGTTAAGCAAGTATTGTACGGTGAGATCAATCCTGACTAATTCTTCTTTTATGGTTTGAGGAAGGATTTGAGAAATAGTGGGAGCCATCCTGTTTAGATAAACTAATAACCACTCAAAACTTGCAAGAGTATCATGCTAAAGTGTTTCATCTCTCTCTCTTAATTGCAGCGACCAACAACATGATGGGCTTTAATTTATTATTAGATAAAAACATACTGACAGGGCCAAACTATAAAGATTGGTTCAGGAATGTCAAAATGGCAATCACTTATGACAAGTTGGGGTATCTCCTTACCACTAAGGCCCCTGCCACCCCAGGTCCAGAATCCATCGTCGCGGATAGGGAAATCCGTAAGACCTGGGAGATTGACTGCATGAAGGCCAAGTGCCTCGTGCTTGCCTCTATGGACAACGAACATCAGAGGAGGCATGAGAATATGGACCTTGAATCTATATTTCTCCATACCAAGGAATTATATGGAGAGCAATCTCGTATTGCAAGATACGAGACCTCGAAGAAGCTATTTCAAGCGAGGTTGGCCGTCGGATCATCTGTAGGGGAGCACGTCCTTAAGATGATTGGCTACATTGAGAAGCTCGCGAACCTAGGGACCACATTAGAGAATGAGCTGTATACAGACTTGATTCTCCAGTCCCTTCCTTCCACCTATGCCCAGTTTATCTTGAATTTTAATTTGCAAGGTAAAGAAGTTGAACTTCCGGAACTCCTCAACAAGATGAGGAGTGCAGAGGGTACCCTGCAAAAAGCAAGGGAAACACCCGCTCTGTCTGTTGGTGAAGCTTCCTCTTCCAGGTCCAAGGAGAAAGCCAAAGGAAAGAAGAAGAAGGCCCCAACCAAACCGAGAGGCGGTGTTAGTATGGTGGAAGCCAATGAAAAGGCAAAGTAGCGGGACCTGCAGTGGGAAAGGAAGAGTGCTTCTATTGTCATAAGAAGGGACACTGAAAGAAATATTGCAGGGCTTGGAAGGCCAAGAACAAGGACCCGAAGCAAGTTGTGTCTTCGGCTTCAGGTGTGTATGTAATTGAAAACTGTCTGTCAATCAACTCTACTTCCTGGGTATTGAATACCGAATCAGGATCTCATATCTGTAATTCTTTGTAGGCACTGAGAAGCCGTAGAGTTTTGAAGGCGGGTGTATGACCCTCAGAGTTGCAAACGGAGCAAGCATGGATGCTGTGTCCGTGGGGGAATATCACTTAGGATTGACTACTGGACATGTTTTGGTTTTGCGCAACTGTTATTTTGTACCCAGTTCGACTTGTAATATCATATCTGTATCTTTAATGTCTAAAGAAGGTTATGATTTTGCATTTGTAAGCGATGTTGTAAACATCCACCTTAATCATAGTTTGATTGGGTCGAGTACATTAAGCAACGGTATATATGTGTTAAACCAACCGCAGATTTTCAGTATCCAGAATACACACAAAAGAAAGTCTCCAGAATTAAATCATGCTTTCTTATGGCATTGTAGACTGGGTTACATCAATGATACAAGGTTAACTAAGTTACATAAAGAAGGATATTTGGATCCGTTCGAATATCAATCTTACACAACTCGTCAATCATGTCTCAAAGGAAAGATGACAAAGACTCCGTTCACTGGACACGGGGTAAGAGCGAGCGAGCTCTTGGGACTCATACACAGCGACGTGTGTGGTCCAATGTCTACATATGCAAGAAGTGGTTTTTCCTATTTCATTACTTTTACGGATGATTTCTCCAGGTATGGACATGTCTTCTTAATGAAGCATAAATCCGAGGCCTTTGAGAAATTCCAAGAATATAAGAATGAAGTGGAAATACAAACCGGCAAAAGTATCAAGACACTGAGATCTGATCGAGGTGGCGAATACTTAAGTGTCGATTTCCTGGATTACCTAAAAGAGAATGGAATTCTCTCTCAGCTTACTCCTCTATACACACCACAACACAACGGTGTATCGGAGAAACAAAACCGAATCCTATTGGATATAGTACGTTCCATGATGAGTAACGCTGAGTTACCGCGATCATTCTGGAGCTATGCACAAGAATCAGCTGCATATCTTTTGAACAAGGTTCCTACCAAGATTGTGCCTACCACACCATATCAGATATGGAGTGGGAAGAAACCCTATCTTCAGTATCTGAAGATATGGGGATGTCCAGCTTATGTCAAAAAGCAGCATGCAGACAAACTCGAGGCACGCTCGGTACTGGTTAAGTTTTTGGGATACCCAAAGAACTCCAGGGGGTATCTTTTCTATTACGCAGAGGAACAAAAGGTTTTTGTTTCTCGTCATGCCCACTTTCTGGAACATCAGTTTTTAGAAAAGGAAACAAGTGGGAGGGTAATAGAACTGGAAGAAATTCCAGAACCACAAGCTATTACTGATAGCTTGGTGGAACCAGATATTTCAAAAGAACAGGACATTCCCGCACCACTCCACAGGAGTATTAGGCTGTCTCATCTGCCTGAGAGATACTACGGTTTTCTCGTAGACGGGGATAGAGAGGATTGCATCATTTATAATGATGAGCCGCCTAACTTCCAGTAGGCCATTAAGAGCACTGACTTGGTAAAATGGCTGGATGCAATGCAGACCGAGATGGAGTCCATGTACACGAACAAAGTATGGACTTGGACATTGCTCTAGAAGGGGTAAAACCCGTAGGATACAAATGGATCTTCAGAATGAAGATTGGTGTAGATGGATAGGTTGAAACCTATAAGGCTAGACTTGTTGCAAAAGGATTTCGTCAAAGACCTGGTTTGGACTATGACGAAACCTTTTCTCCAGTGGCTATACTCAAATCCATTCAGCTCCTTCTTACCATTGCTGCCTTCCACGATGATGAGATTTGGCAAATGGACGTGAATACCGCTTTTCTAAATGGAAATTTAGAGGAGTGTGTCTATATGGGCAGTCAGAGGGTTTCATTCAGAGTGGGAGCAACGAGAAAGTGTGCAAGTTGCTTAAGTCCATTTATGGACTGAAGCAGGCATCGTGGAGTTGGAATATCTGTTTTGATGAGACGGTCAAATAATTTGACTTTATCAAAAATCCAGATGGGCCGTGCATTTATAGTAAGATTGTAGCACGAACTGTTGTATTCCTCGTCTTGTACGTGGATGACATTCTCTTGATAGGAAATGACATTCCTATGCTACAATCTGTCAAAATGTTCTTGTCACACAGGTTCTCCATGAAAGACCTGGGTGATGCCTCTTACATTCTGGGGATCCAGATCTATCATGATAGATCTAAAAGGATGTTGGGACTTTCACAGTCCAGGTACATCGCCACCATACTGAAAAGATTCAGTATGGAAGATTCTAAGTGCGGTAATTTACCGGCTTGTCACGTAATCACCCTCTCCAAAGGGATGTCTGCCAAGACTGATTTGGAATGGGATCACATGTCTATTATACCCTACGCTTCTGCGGTAGGCTCTATAATGTATGCGATGTTGTGTACTTATGCACTGAGCGTGGTAAGCCGGTATCAGTCAAACCCTGGGGAGAAGCACTGGATAGCAGTAAAGAATATTCTCAAGCACCTGAGAAGGACTAAGGAAATGTTCTTGGTTTATGACGGAAAAGACCTCCAGATCGAGGCCTTTGCTGACTCCAGCTTCCAGAGTGACAAGGATGACTCCAAATCCATGTCGGGTTATGTCTTTCCCCATAATGGAGGGGCGGTCTATTGGAAGATTTCCAAACAGGATACCGTTGCTGACTCGACGATGGAAGCGGAGTATATCGTAGCTTCTGATGCCGCAAAAGAAGCAGTCTGGATGAGGAAGTTTTTAACAGAACTTCAGGTCGTTTTGTCCATTGTTGATCCAATACTTCTGTATTGTGATAACAACGGGGCTATAGCTTTAGCGAAGGAACCCAGGTCCCATCAGAAGTCCAGACACATCTTGAGGCGGTATCACCTGATAAGGGAGATCGTGGATCGCCTGGAGATCGAGGTTCGGAGGGTTGCTACAGAGGATAACACTGCAGATCCATTCACAAAGGCCATTCCTCAGATGCAGTTCGAGAGGCTATTCGAGATGATAGGTCTGCGATATGCCAGCACATGGCCTTAGTGCAAGTGGGAGATTGTTAGTGTGATATGCCCTATAGGCCATTATTGTATAGTACTAGTTTGTATATTACATTTTGGAAGCTTGGGATATATACAAAGATTTATAACAGTCTTGCTCAATATGGTAGTATGCTACTTGGTTTGTATCTATCTTAATATGTGTATATGTTTCTTTTAACGTATCGCCCTTAGGATCTTTGCTTGACTACCAGCGTTGTGATGGCAGTCACACTTGTGGGGGTTAGGTAGTCTACATGCACATCTTTATACAGGTCCCTAGTCGTAGGATTATCGAGACAGGGCATCCATACTCTAGAATAGACTGGTGTGTACGCTTCTCATCCCCGCTGGGGAGATGGTCTATCCCACAGCTATCAGTACGTCGTACTGGAGATAGTATGCATGTGCTCATTAAGTTATGTGTACACTGGACAGGACTCGTCGGGAACTGTTGGTTGTTGTTATACCTATCGTCAGTTAGCAGTTCCCAGGTGACATGAGTACAACTTAGTCCGTTGACTTGACACTGCTGCTTCACCTCGACTGTGTTCCCACTGTTCTTTGATTACTACCTTACCACGGCTCTATTGAGTCGTGCAAACAGGTAGTAGTTGGGTGCAGTCCCGAAGCACTTGGAGGCAGCGGCGGTTAGAAAGGATTCGACTCTCTCGGTATTGTAGGTCGATATCGCGCTGTGTTTGGAGAGCCATTACACAAAATCCCTATCCAGGGCAAACGAGATTTACTGGTAGGTACTCCAGTAGTTTCTTAGTGTCACGACCCGAAGGTACGGAATGTGACCGGCACTTAAATTACGAAGCGTCTAGAGGCGCAACGTAATCTTAGTAAGCCGAAACCCAGAAATCTAAACCATATAAAAGAAGAAGTAAAGGAAAACATGTAAAAAAACAAGTTTAAAAGCAACATCAAAATTTCTTAAAAATTTCGGCAGAGTCTCCTTTGTAAAAGCTGGCCCCAAACGGGTACAAACAAGAATAATATATATACAAACAATAAAAAGGCATCCCCAAGCGGGAGCTAGCTCTACGCCAACAGGCGGAAACAACCACACCATGCACAATAATATACAACGCCAAAGGGCACGGCTCAAAACTCAAAAGAAAACAAATCCACCAGATACCATAATAATACAAGCGCGACTCTAAACTCGAATAGCTAGCTCAAAAGATTTACATCAAGTCTTTGAGACTATGAGGTATAGAAATCTGAAATCCATGGAAATCCGTGTCAAGTATCGATACAAAACATGTAAATCTCAAATCTCAATACCTCATAGTCTCAATATCTCGGGCTCCGTCAGTCCGGATCGGCCCATATCATCAAATCTCACGACAACGGTCGGTATCCTCCGGATACCTGCCGCGCCAGACATCATCGGTAGGTAGTCTTCCCCTGCCAGGCTCATCGTCTACAACTCGATCTTCTTGCCCCAAGGTACCATACCGGGCCCACCATGTACCCGAGACGGTTCATCCACTCCTCGAATCGGGTCTCGAAATCCAACAGAAAACATGAAATCTCATGGTGGACGACACATACATCACGAGAAAACTACAACTTATATTTTAAAAAGAGAGGGAGAGTGAGAGAGAAGTTTTTATATATATTCTTGCGGTTTTCCCCAAAATACAGAAATCCAAAATCCCAAAATCATGAGTAAGTAAATAATAAGTATCGGCATAAGGCCCAAAATACTGCATGATAACGTGAAAATGTGAATGCATGAAATGTAAATGCAATGTCTAGACTAACACCTAAGAGTAATCACAATATTATATTGATCTAGCTTTTAGCTGATTCTACCAATAAAAGATAATATATTCTAAAGTGTACGTGAAATAGCAATTACCGATGATGATGTGTGTGAGCCGACAAATAAGTGTATGTGGAATATGTGCATCATCGGTAATGGTGCTGGTGTCCTAATAGTCAGAGTTTCATATTGTCTAAAGAAAAATATGTATGAACATGCAACTTGATGATTACGATCTGAATGTAAAGATGGATGTGTATTAACCACTCATTTGTACTATACATGTCTAATTACAACTATATGACTCGAGCATAAACTAAGATCTATCTAACCCCCTAAGGAACTAAACTAAAGAAACTAGTCGATAAGAAATAAGAGTCCACCTAAGGTCTGAGTCCATATCTCTAATATTCGGCGATCCAGCCTCAATAGCGTCACGTACGTAGTACGACTTCCTCGAATCAAGAGTGCGGATCAATCATCACATCTATACCTCGTACGGTAAAATACATCGTACGGCATCCCAAAATCGGGGTACGGGCTAACTATCACCTATGTACATCATCACTCGTATAATATCATCATCAAATAATGTCACGATCAAGGGTACAGTACTGTGATCACATACATCCCAATGTCATCAATCATATATCATTATCTGCCGAAATCTACATCGTCAATTGGTCCTCAGAAATATCATGCCACATAAATCATATCGTGATTAAGTCACATATATCATGTCGTAATCAAATCACATATATCATAACATGATCAAGTAACACATATATCATATCGTGAGTCAGTCATATATTACAGTCCGGGTTCTATTCTAGAGTCTCTTATATCTCAATGTCATCATTACCTATTAACGTTTATGTATACATATCCATTCTCTCATTTTCCGACGATCCACTAACTTCATAATACGACTGTATAGCCAAGAGATCACGGCATCAAGCCCAGTTGTATCGTCTTATCCCCATGTATCATATAACATCCTTATATCACATATACATGTTATGTATATAGATAGATATATATACACACATACACGTATACAGCAAGTCAAGTTTCTGTGTGTGCGTGTGTGTGTCTACCTGAAACCTACGAATTTCCTCCAAGACTTTCATCCTCTGGTAAAGTCTATCTAAATCAGTCTAGTCCAACCTAAAGTCTTTAATGGGGCCCTACTCGCCAAGAATCTAAGGTCACGTCTGACTTCCTAATGACAGTAAGTAGTATTCCTATTCTACGTTTGCGGGGGTGCTAAACGCCATCCACCCGACTTCCCCCGTAGATATATATCTACTCACCTGGTCCTTGTCTGCCGAAAACGATGTCGCCCTCCTCTTATTCCTCGTCCAAAGTCCACTTGAGGTGTACTTATACGCAAACATATATAATATCGTAAACTGAATCACGGAAAAAACCAAAACGACACATGAAACGCGCATAGGTTAAAACCTATGACCCGCTCATGCAGAAGAACCAAATATCGCTCGATATCGGCGTACAAATGCCGATTTATCGAGATAAAACACCAACAAACAACTCGTAGTTTCAAAACTTATTATTTATAATATAAAGCATGGTTTAAATCATCGAAACCTTAAAATCGATCAAATCGTCCGATTTCGTAAAAACCTAGAAAATGTCAATTTACCGTTTTACTTCAAAACTTGATGTTTAAATGAAACTAATGGTCATAATATTCATTAAATAATATAACTAGATTATAGAAACCATTACCATATTTTTATCACACTAATTTGTATTAAATTGGAAATTCTAGTTTGCAATTTTATCAATTTTAACACCTTGCAAGCAAAATTTCAAAATTTCACAACTAAACTTGATTTTGCATGAATTAACTTATTAAAATACAATTTATGATGTTAATAATGTAACGAAACTAAAATTAGATTTTAAATCTCAATTATTTAAGAAATTTGTAAAACCTAGTTAGCAACAATAACATATTTATCACAATTTTCCATTATCAATTTGAAACTAGTAACCAAATTAGGTTTTTCATTCCTTTAACATGTTAATATTCTCATTAAAACCACAATTTAGTGATAAAAAGATTAATTAGAACTTTATCTCACCAATATATATAATTTAAAAAAAATTCTAGTTTGCGAAATTGTTTAATTTAACCAATTTTGAATGAACAATTTACAATACTTCAACCATACAATATTTTCCATTTCTAAAAATGTTAAACTTGTTATTGTAACCCCACTTAATTAATAAAAACCCTAACTTGATTTTATAAACCCTATCTTGAATTTTAAACTTGCAAATAGAAATAATTAAGAAAATCTAAATATGCTAGATTAAAGCATTTAACAACAAATAATCATAGAAATAAAAATTATACCTCCAAAACATGAGATCCAAACATGAAAATATGCTTCCAAAATAATGGCTTCCAACTCCAAAATCCATGCTAAATAGGTCAAAAGAAAATGGTAGAGATTGAATATTGATTTTGAGGTTTATTTTTGGAATTTTTGTTGAAGTTTGATGATTTTTAATGCAAAAATGATGGGGGGAAAATTTGGGGGCTTCCCATGGAGGTGAGGCCGGCCAAGGCAATGAGAAAAAGAGAGAAAGAAAAATATGTGAGGAGTTGTGTAGAAAGTTCTTCAAAAGATGCATGTTTTATGTTTTTTCAACATTTTCTTTATTTATTAAATTTTCTTTTCTAAGTTAATCCTAGAAAAGTCTAGAACCATGAAAAATTCTGGAAATGAATTTTCCATGATACACACTAGATTCCAATATGTAATGGTTCACTTTTTCTAAATTAACCCATTCAAATTTGTAATTTACACTAATTTAATGTATATTTAAAGCTTATGTTAATATTTAAAATAATTAATTTAGGAAAAATATTTAATTAGACTAAAAATTTATAAGTGACTAAATAACACCACTTACTAGTAATTACATAATTAAAATATGTCTTTTTAAATTTATAATGAAAAATAATTACGGTTAATTTTTACGAAAAATACGTTTTATTTTACCGAAAATTAGAAAATTCACTTAAAGGATTTTATTTATTTAATTATTTATTTATTTATTTTTAAAACGTTGCAATCTTCCCCCTTTAAGAAATTCGGTCCCCGAATTTATATTAAAACTTCCCCCAATTACTAAAATATTCAACCAAAACACTCAAATCGTCGGGGCTCCGAAATCATCAATACATAGCTAAAAAAAATCAACTCCGTCAGGCATAACGCAATCAACGGAGTTATGGTGAAAATAAAATATCAAAGCCCAATACGAAAACCATCATGATATACATTAAAACAATAACTTATTTATAGTGCGCATCGTAGTAAAATCGTCCTTACATCTGAATAAAGAAGCATGCAAAAAACCCTTTGTAAAATCGCCATGCGATGCACGTGTCACGGCATAAGTAGCTGACGTGTATGTTAAATAAAATAGCTATACTTTATCACGCCAGGTTACTAAGTCAAATATTAATGATTATAAAAACATACTGCTCATAATGAAATCATTCCCCATCATAGTATAAAAATATCATGTGCGTCCGGTGCGCACTGAAATCGAAACCAAATACAGATGCCGTGAATACGCACAGAAACAAAACTGAGTGCAACAGGTGTGCACCAAAATCATCTGTCAAGTGCAACGGGCATGCACGACACTAATATCAGGTGCATCTAATCTGCACAAAACCTCGATTTAGTCCATCTGGTGTGCACAAAATCGCATCAAGTGCGCCAAGTGTGTGCAAGAATCTTAATCGAGTGCACATGGTGCACGAAAACATACACCGAATATCAAAATCAAAATCATAGTACGAAAAATGCATGAAGACTAGGTCGAAGTATACGTCCAAATCATGTGCAACCCATATGCACGAAATCAAGTCAATATCTCTAAATGTATAAAACCAAATCGAGTGCACTGTCTATGCACAAAACAACATCAATACAGCTGATATATGAAACACAAATAAAGTGTAATGAATGTACACATAGGAAATACAAATCATAGAACAAAATCCTCAAAATACCAAAATCCAAACAATGGAAATTTGAAATTCAAATCACCAAATCACAATGGTAAACACTATCGTCAATGTGCGCCTTTTCTAATGTCGACTGATTCGGACTCGTCTCTTCATCGCTGTGCTGACTGCGCTGCAAACGGCTATGCTCATATCGAGAGCCTCCCGCGTAATCTATCCCTTCACCTGATAGCCAGACTACGTTAAACTTTTCAATCGATTCATTAAAATCCCAAAATTCCCCGAGAGATCAACACTCAAGTACAGTTTAAAAATATGCAGTACATGCCCCAGCATCTGCGGACCTGCCATAGAAGGGCAAACCTAAGCCTCACTAATGGCACCGTGGAACTGCCGTAAACCGTAAGGTTCAAAGGTGTTATCGTGGTCATTATGTCGAGTTAGGGTTTCATTCTTTTAGAGGGTCCATAGAAATACCTGCATATTCTTCCGAATACCTTAAACTTGGGAAAATGGATTTCTGACAATCGTTCGAACCTTTTTAACTTCGTCTGGACGGCATGTGAACACCCTTCGTCCGCACGCTAAACAATGCTTCAATCCTCAAGAATAAACGATACCCTACGGTCATCGCATTCGAGTCGCAGCTCCCTCTGCCCGTGCGACCGTGGCAACAGAAACCACCATCCGATATTGACGAAGATGGATCAATAGGACGAATAGAATACGGTGCAAAGAAATGTACATCCTAAGGCTCCTTAAGTAGAGTAGCGTATCGTAAGTATTCCGCAGATCATACCCACAGTATGTCACTGTACCTAAGTCACCAACTCCATCAACCAAAGGTCATCCTAGACTTATACAAAGGTTAAACCTAGCGCTCTGATACCAACTTTGTCACGACCCGAAGGTACGGAACGTGACCGGCACTTAAATTACGAAGCGTCTAGAGGCGCAATGTAATCTTAGTAAGTCGAAACCCAGAAATCTAAACCATATAAAAGAAGAAGTAAAGGAAAACATGTAAAAAAAAAACAAGTTTAAAAGCAACATCAAAATTTCTTAAAAATTTCGGCAGTCTCCTTTGTAAAAGCTGGCCCCAAACAGGTACAAACAAGAATAATATATATACAAATAATAAAAAGGCATTCCCAAGCGGGAGCTAGCTCTACGCCAACATGCGGAAACAACCACACCATGCACAATAATATACAACGCCAAAGGGCACGGCTCAAAACTCAAAAGAAAACAAATCCACCAGATACCATAATAAAACAAGCGCGACTCTAAGGTCGAAATAATTAACTAGTCCTTTAAATTATCAAGTAATACAAGTCTGGTTGATGGAGCTTACTAGATACCAATGAAATAATAAAAGTACAACGGCGGTCCATAAACAGGTGAACCAACCTACCAAGAAAATCACCCTAAATAAAATGATGTGCCAGCAAGCTGCCAAGAAAATCTGTATATCCAACTCGTGAGTAGAAGACATCTGCGAAATGAAATCGAATGCACGACACTGTCCTAGGTCATAATAATATACTAATATATCACTAGTCAGCTGGTAATGGCAGGGTAATAAACTACGCGTAAGTGCAAATGTTCCGTGCTCGTGTCAGTGCCTCAAATAGTAACATATCATGTGAATGAGTATGCATGCACCATGAATGTAAAACAATCAATCCTGAAATCTGGATATATCTGTATAAGAAGTCTTTAACTTTTATCTTAGTGAAATTTGTATAGAAATCTGAAACATCATCGATGAAATCCATGGAAATCCGTGTCAAGTATCGACACAAAACATGTAAATCTCAAATCTCAATACCTCATAGTCTCAATATCTCGGGCTCCGTCAGTCCGGATCGGCCCATATCATCAAATCTCACGACAGCGGTCGGTATCCTCCGGATATCTGCCGCGCCAGACATCACCGGTAGGTAGTCTTCCCCTGCCAGGCTCATCGTCTACAACTCGATCTTCTTGCCCCGGGGTACCATACCGGGCCCACCATGTACCCGAGACGGTTCATCCACTCCTCGAATCGGGTCTCGAAATCCAACAGAAAACATGAAATCTCATGATGGACGACACATACATCACGAGAAAACTGCAACTTATATTTTAAAAAGAGAGGGAGAGGGAGAAAAGTTTTTATATATATTCTTACGGTTTTCCCCAAAATCCAGATATCTCATAGAAATCCAAAATCCCAAAATCATGAGTAAGTAAATAATAAGTATCGGCATAAGCCCTACAATACTGCATGATAACGTGAAAATGTGAATGCATGAAATGTAAATGCAATGTCTAGACTAACACCTGAGAGTAATCACAATATTATATTGATCTAGACTTTAGCTAATTCTACCAATAAAAGATAATATGTTCTAAAGTGTACGTGACATAGCAATTACCGATGATGATGTCACGACCCGAAAGTGCGGAACGTGACCGACACTTAGATTACGAAGCGTCTAGAGGCGCAACGTAACCTAAGTAAGCCGAAGCCCAGAAATCTAAACCATAAAAAGAAGAAGAAGTGAAGGAAAACATGTAGAAAACAAGTTTAAAAGAAACATCCAATTTTCTCAAAAATTTCGGCAGAGTCTCCTTTGTAAAAATTGGCCCCAAACGGGTACAAACAAGAATAATATATATACAAACAATAAAAAGCATCCCCAAACGGGAGCTAGCTCTATGCCAAAAGGCGGAAAAAACCACATCAAAGCACAATAGTATACAACACCAAAGGGCGAGGCTCAAAACTCAAAAGAAAACAAAACCACCAAATATCATAATAATACAAGCGCGGCTCTAAGGTCGAAATAAACAACTGATCCAGAAAACTATCAAGTAATACAAGTTTTTTTGATGGAGCTTTCTAGATACAAATGAAATAATAAAAGTACAATGGCAGTCCAGATACAAGTGAACCAACCTACCATGCAAATCACCCCGAGTGAAAAGATGTGCCAGCAAGCTGCCAGGAAAACCTGTATATCGAACCTGTAATAAAATTTGGCACAACGGGGGTAAGTTGCCAACTCGTGAGTAGAAGATATCTGCGAAAAGAAATCGAATGCATGACGCTGTCCTAGGTCATAATAATATACTAATATACTGCTAGTCATCAAGTAAAGACAGGATAATAAGCTACGTGTAAGTGCAAATGCTCCGTGCTCATATCAGTGCCTCATATAGAACTATGTCATGTGAATGAGTATGCATGCACCATGAATGTGAAATAACCAATCCTGAAATCTAGATATATCTGTATAAGAAATCTTTAACTTTTATCATGGTAAAATGTGTATAGAAATCTGAAATATCAACGATGAAATCCATGGAAATCCGTGTCAAGCATCGACACAAAACATGTAAATCTCAAGTCTCAATACCTCATAATCTCAATTTCTCATAATCTCAATATCTCGGGCTCCGTCAGTCCGGATCGGCCCATATCATCAAATCTCACGACAACGGTCGGTATCCTCCGGATATCCGCCGCGCCAGACATCACCGGTAGGTAGTCCTCCCCTGCCAGGCTCATCGTCTACAACTCGATCTTCTTGCCCCGGGGTACCATACCGGGCCCACCATGTACCCGAGACGGTTCATCCACTCCTCGAATCGGGTCTCGAAATCCAACAGAAAACATGAAATCTCATGGTGGACGACACATACATCACAAGAAAACCGCATCTTATATTTTAAAAAGAGAGGAGGAGAGAGAGAAGTTTTTATATGTTCTTGCGGTTTTCCACAAAAATCCAGAAATCTCATAGAAATCCAAAATCCTAAAATCATGAGTAAGTATATGATAAGTGTCGGCATATGCCCCATAATACTGCATGATAACATGAAAATGCGAATGCATGAAATGTCTAAGTAATAAATACCATGTCTATACTAACACTAGAGAGTAATCACAATATTATATCGATCTAGCTGTTAGCTGATTGTATCAATAAAAGATAATATGATCTAAAATGTACGTGACATAGCAATTACCGATGATGATGTGTGTGAGCCGGCAAATAAGTGTTCGTGGAATATGCGCATCATCGGTAATGGTGCTGGTGTCCTAACAGGCAAAGTTTTATTCTGATTATAGAAACATATGAATGAACATGCACCATTATGATTACGGTATGAATGTAAAGACGGATGTGTAATAACCATTCATCTGTGATATACAAGTATAACTACAACTATATGACTCGAGCCTAAACTAGTGTCCATCTAACCTCCTAAGGAACTAAACCTAAGAAACTAGTCAATAAGAAATAAGTGTCCACCTAAGTTCTGAATCCATATCTCGAATAGTCGGCGATCCAGCCTCAATAGCGTCACGTACGTAGTACGGCTTCCTTGAATCAAGAATGCGGATCAATCATCATATCTATACCTCGTACGGTAAAATCCATCGTACGGCATCCCAATATCGGGCTACGGGTCAAGTATCACCTACGTGTCTCATCATTCGTATAATATCATCATCAACACATGTCAAGATCAAGGTGCTATACTGTAATCGCATACATCAATCATATATCATTGTCAGCGTAAATATACATCGTTAATTTATCCTCAGAAATATCATGTCATATGTATCATATTGTGATTAAGTCACACTTAGATCATATCATAATCAAGTCACACCTATATGATATCGTAATCAAGTCACACATATATGATATCGAAATCAAGTCACACCTATATGATGTCGTAATCAAGTCACACCTATATGATATCATATCAGAATTTCAGGCACAGATTACGGTCCGGGTTCTATTTTAGAGTCCCATATACTTCAATATCATCAACACCCTTTATTATTTATGTATACCTATTCATTATCTCATTTCCTAATGATCCGCTAACATCATAACACCGCCGTAAAGCCAAGAATCACGACATCAAGCCCAGTTATATTGTTTCATCCCCGTGTATCATATCACATCCTTGTATCACATATACGTATTGCATGTATATATATATATACCTACAACTTGTCATATATATATATACACATAAACGTATACACCACGTCGAGTCTCAGTGTGTGCGTGTGTGTATCTACCTGAAACCTACGAATCTCCTCCAAGATATTCATCCTCGGGTAAGGTCTTTCTAAATTAATCTAGTCCAACCTAAGGTCACTACTAGGGTCCTACTCATCGAAATTCTACGGTCACGTCTGGCTTCCTAATGACAATAAGTACTATCCCTATTCTACGTTTGCGGGGGTGCTAAACGCCATCCACCCGACTTCCCCCCGTAGATATACATCTACTCACCTGGTCCTTGTCTGCCGAAGATGGTGTCGCCATCCTCTTTTTCATCGCCTGCAATCCATGTGAGGGGCACCTATACGCAAACACATATAATATCGTAAACTGAATCACGGACAAAATCAAAACGACGCACGAAACGCGCATAGGTTAAAACCTATGTCCCGCTCAAGCAAAAGAACTAAATATCGCTCGATATCGGCGTACAAACGCCGATTGATCCAGATAAGCATCAACAAACAACTCATAGTTATAAAACTCATTACTTATAATATAAAACATGATTTAATTCATCGAAACCGTAAAAATCGATCAAATCGTCCGATTCCGTAAAACCTGAAAACACTAATTTACCGTTTTACTTCAAAACTTGATGTTTAAAAGAAACTAATGGTCATAGTATTCATTAATTAGCATAACTAGACTATATAAACCATCACTATATTTTTAACATCCTAATTTATATTAGTTTGAAAATTCTAGTTTGCAAACTTGCCCGATTTCGATACTTTTAAGGAAAATTTCACAATATCACATCTAAACTGGATTTTGCATGAATTAATGCAATAAACTACAATTCATGATGATAATAATATAATGAAATCATAATTTAGATTTTAAACCTCATTTATTTAAGAATTTCCAAAATCTAGTTAGCAAAAATAGCATTTTTATTAGTATTTTTCAATTATCAATAGAAACTAGTAACCAATTTAATTTTTTCATTCCACTAACAAGTTGATATCCTCATTAAAACCACAATCTAGTGTTACAAATATTAATTGGAATTTTATCTCACCAATATATACAATATATAGAAATCTAGTTTGCAAAATGGATTAATTTAAACAATTTTGGATAAACAATTTACAATATATCATCTATACAAATTTTCCACTTCTAAAAATTTTAAACTAGTTATTATAACCCTACTTAATTAATAAAAACCATAACTTAATTTTAT
This sequence comes from Agapanthus africanus, assembly GCA_030015575.1. Classification (NCBI taxonomy): domain Eukaryota; kingdom Viridiplantae; phylum Streptophyta; class Magnoliopsida; order Asparagales; family Amaryllidaceae; genus Agapanthus; species Agapanthus africanus. The sequence continues at coordinate 337,931,833 of CM057346.1, read as the reverse complement.
AAAGCCTAACTTGAATTTTAAAACTTGTAGATAGAAATTATTTATTAAATCTAATTATGCTTAAATGAAACATCTAATAACAATAAATCAAAAGAAGAAGATTTATACCTCCACAACATGAAATCCAAACATTAAAATAAGCCTCCAAAATGAATGCTTTCCATCTCCAAAATCCATGTAAAGATGAGTAAAGAATAGAGGGTAGGAATTAATTAGGATTTTGTGGGTTTTTTATTGAATTTTTGAGGAATTTTGAAGATTTTTAATACAAAAATGATGGGGGAAAAATTTTGGGGCTGCCCATGGTGGTGAGGCCGGGCCATGAGGTGAGGAAAAGAGAGGAGAGTGAGAAAAGGTGAAGAAAAGTGTAGAAGGTTTCACAAAAATATCACAGAATTAAGTCTTTTCATGAATTTATTTAAAAATTCTTTATTTTCTTCAATCCAATTGACCTAGAATGGTCTAGAACCATTGTAAAATTTTGAAAATAAATTTTGCATGAAACACACTTGATTCTAATATGTAATGGTTCACTTTTTCTAATTAAACCCATTCAAATTTGTAATTCACACTAATTTAGTGTAAAAATAAAGCTTATGTTAATATTTAAAATAATTAATTTAAGAAAAATATATAATTAAACTAAAAATTTATAACTTGCTAAATAAACACCATTTTTTAGTAATAACATAATTAAAATAGGTATTTTTAAATTTATAGTGAAAAATAATTACGGTTTAGTTTTATGAAAACTACGTTTTACTTTACCGAAAATTATAAAATTCACTTAAACGATTTTATTTATTTAATTAATTATTTAATTATTTTTAAAATGTTACAATCTTCCCCCCTTTAAGAAATTCGGTCCCCGAATTTAAATTAAAACTCCCCCCAATTACTAAAACATTCAGCCAAAACACTCAAATCGTCGGGGCTCTGAAATCATCAATACATAACTAAAATCAACTCCGTCAAGCATAACACAATCATCGGAGTTATGGCGAAAATAAATTACCAAAACCCAATACGAAAACCAACATAATATACATCAAAACTATAACTTATATATTGTGCGCATCATAGTAAAATCGTCAAAACATCTGGATAAAGAAGCATGCAAGAACCCCTTTTGAAAATCGCCGTGTGATGCACGTGCCACGGCATAAGTAGCGGACGTTTATTTTTTAAAAAAATAGCTATATATATATCTTTTATTTAACATACACGTCTCGCCTGGTTACCAAATCAATAGTAATGATTATAAAAGCATACTGATCAAACTGAAATCAATCCCAATCACATTATAAAAATATTATGTGCGTCCGGTGCGCACTGAAATCGAAACCAAATACAGATGCCACGAATTCACACAAAAACAAAACTGAGTGCAACAGGTGTGCACCAAAAGCATCTGTCAAGTGCAACGGGCGTGCACGACACTAATATCAGGTGCATCTAATCTGCACAAAACCACGATTTAGTGCATCTGGTGTGCACAAATCGTATCAGGTGCACCGAATGTGCGCAAGAATCTCAATCAGGTGCACATGGTGCACGAAAACATACACCGAATATCAAAATCGAAATCACAGTACAAAAATGCATGAAACCTAGGTCGAAGCATATGTCAAAATCATGTGTAACCCATATGCACGAAATCAAATCAAAATCTCAAAATGTATAAAACCAAATCGAGTGTACTGGGTATGTACAAAACAATATCAATACAACTGATATATGAAGCACGAATAGAATGTAATGAATGCACACATAAGAAATACCAATCGTAGAACAAAATCCTCAGAATACCAAAAAAAGATCCAATCAACGGAAATATGAAATTCAAATCACCAAATCACAATCGTAAACACTATCGTCAATGTGCGCCTCTTTCCCCCTTTCCTCTGGTGTCGACTGCTTTGAACTTGTCTCTTCATAGGTGTGCTGACTGCGCTACCAACGAAAATACTCATATCTAAAGTCTCCCACGTAGTCGATCCCTTCACCTGATATCCGGACTACATTAAACTTTTCGATCGATCCATCAAAATCCCATAATTCCCCGAGAGCTCAACACTCAAGTACAGTTTAAAAATATCCGGTACATACCCCAGCATCGATGGTCCAACCGTAGAAGGGCAAACCCAAGCCTCACTAATGGCACCGTGGAACTGACGTAAACCCTAAGGTTCAAGGGTGTTCTCGTGGTCATTATGTCGAGTTAGGGTTTCATTCTTCTAGAGGGTCCATCGAAATACCTGCATGTTCTTCCGAATACTTTAAACTTGGGAAAATGGGTTTCTGACAATCGTTCGAATCCTTTAACTTCGTCTGGACGGCATGTGAATACCCTTCTCCCGCACGCTAAACAATGCTTCAATCCTCAAGAATAACCGATACCCTAATGGTTATCGCATTCGAGCCACAGCGCCTTCTGCCCGTGCGCCCGTGGTAACAGAAACCACCCTCCGATATCGACGAAGATAGATCAAAGGAACGAATGAAATGCGGTGCAATCAAATGTACATCCTAAGGCTACTTAAGAAGAGTAGCGTATCGTAAGTATGCCGCGGATCATACCCACGGTACGTCACTCTATATAAGTCGCCTACTCCATCAACCAAGGGTCACCCTAGACATATACAAGGTTAAACCTAGCGCTCTGATACCAACTTTATCACGACCCGAAAGTACGGAACGTGACCGGCATTTAGATTACGAAGCGTCTAGAGGCGCAACGTAACGTAAGTAAGCCGAAGCCCAGAAATCTAAACCATAAAAAGAAGAAGAAGTAAAGGAAAACATGTAGAAAACAAGTTTAAAAGCAACATCCAATTTTCTCAAAAATTTCGTCAGAGTCTCCTTTGTAAAAACCGGCCCCAAACGGGTACAAACAAGAATAATATATATACAAACAATAAAAAGCATCCCCAAATGGGAGCTAGCTCTACGGCAAAAGGCGGAAACAACCACATCAAAGCACAATAATATACAACACCAAAGGGCGAGGCTCAAAACTCAAAAGAAAACAAAACCACCAAATATCTTAATAATACAAGCGCGGCTCTAAGGTCGAAATAAACAACTGATCCAGTAAACTATCAAGTAATACAAGTTTGGTTGATGGAGCTTTCTAGATACAAATGAAATAATAAAAGTACAATGGCGGTCCAGATACAAGTGAACCAACCTACCGTGCAAATCACCCTGAGTGAAAAGATGTGCCAGCAAGCTGCCAGGAAAACCTGTACATCGAACCTGTAATAAAATTTGGCACAACGGGGGTAAGTTGCCAACTCGTGAGTAGAAGATATCTGCGAAAAGAAATCGAATGCACGACGCTGTCCTAGGTCATAATAATATACTAATATACTACTAGTCATCAAGTAAATACAGGATAATAAGCTACGTGTAAGTGCAAATGCTCCGTGCTCGTATCAGTGCCTCATATAGAACTATGTCATGTGAATGAGTTTTCATGCACCATGAATGTGAAATAACCAATCCTGAAATCTAGATATATCTGTATAAGAAATCTTTAACTTTTATCACGGTAAAATGTGTATAGAAATCTGAAATATCAATGATGAAATCCATGGAAATCCGTGTCAAGTATCGACACAAAACATGTAAATCTCAAGTCTCAATACCTCATAATCTCAATATCTCATAGTCTCAATATCTCGGGCTCCGTCAGTCCGGATCGGCCCATATCATCAAATCTCACGACAACGGTCGGTATCCTCCGGATATCCACCGCGCCAGACATCACCGGTAGGTAGTCTTCCCCTGCCAGGCTCATCGTCTACAACTCGATCTTCTTGTCCCGGGATACCATACCGGGCCCACCATGTACCCGAGACGGTTCATCCACTCCTCGAATCGGGTCTCGAAATCCAACAGAAAACATGAAATCTCATGGTGGACGACACATACATCACAAGAAAACCGCATCTTATGTTTTAAAAAGAGAGGAGGAGAGAGAGAAGTTTTTATATATTCTTGCGGTTTTTCCTAAAAATCCAAAAATCTCATAGAAATCCAAAATCCTAAAATCATGAGTAATTATATGATAAGTGTCGGCATATGCCCCATAATACTGCATGATAACATGAAAATGCGAATGCATGAAATGTCTAAGTAATAAATACCATGTCTATACTAACACCAGAGAGTAATCACAATATTATATCGATCTAGTTCTTAGCTGATTGTATCAATAAAAGATAATATGATCTAAAGTGTACGTGACATAGCAATTACCGATGATGATGTGTGTGAGCCGGCAAATAAGTGTGCGTGGAATATGCGCATCATCAGTAATGGTGCTGGTGTCCTATCAGGCAATGTTTTATTCTGATTATAGAAACATATGAATGAACATGCACCATTATGATTACGGTATGATTGTAAAGACGGATGTGTAATAACCATTCATCTGTGATATACAAGTATAACTACAACTATATGACTCGAGCCTAAACTAGTGTCCATCTAACCTCCTAAGAAACTAAACTTAAGAAACTAGTCAATAAGAAATAAGAGTCCACCTATGGTCTGAATCCATATCTCTAATTGTCGGCGATCCAGCATCAATAGCGTCACGTAAGTAGTACGGCTTCCTCGAATCAAGAGTGCGGATCAATCATCATATCTATGTCTCGTACGGTAAAATCCATCGTAAGGCATCCCAATATCGGGGTACGGGTCAAGTATCACCTACGTGTCTCATCATTCGTATAATATCATCATCAACACATGTCAAGATCAAGGTGCTATACTGTAATCGTATACATCAATCATATATCATTGTCAGCGTAAATATACATCGTTAATTTATCTTCAGAAATATCATGTCATATGTATCATATTGTGATTAAGTCACGGTTATATCATATCGTAATCAAGTCACACCTATATGATATCTTAGTCAAGTCACACATATATGATATCGAAATCAAGTCACACTTATATGATGTCGTAATCAAGTCACTCCTATATCAGAATTTCAGGCACAGATTACGGTCCGGGTTCTATTTTAGAGTCTTATATACTTCAATATCATCAACACCCTTTATTATTTATGTATACCTATTCATTATCTCATTTCCTAATGATCCGCTAACATCATAACACCGCCGTAAAGCCAAGAATCACGACATCAAGCCCAGTTATATTGTTTCATCCCCGTGTATCATATCACATCCTTGTATCACATATACGTATTGTGTGTGTATATATATATACCTACACCTAGTCCTATATATATATACACATACACGTATACACCACGTCGAGTCTCAGTGTGTGCGTGCGTGTATCTACCTGAAACCTACGAATCTCCTCCAAGATATTCATTCTCGGATAAGGTCTTTCTAAATTAATCTAGTCCAACCTAAGGTCGCTACTAGGGTCCTACTCACCAAAATTCTACGGTCAGATCTGGCTTCCTAATGATAATAAGTACTATCCTTATTGTACGTTTGCGGGGGTGCTAAACGCCATCCACCCGACTTCCCCCCGTAGATATACATCTACTCACCTGGTCCTTGTCTGCCGAAGACGGTGTCGCCATCCTCTTCTTCATCGCCCGCAGTCCATGTGAGGGGTACCTATACGCAAACACATATAATATCGTAAACTGAATCACGGACAACATCAAAACGACGTTCGAAACGCGCATAGGTTAAAACCTATGTCCCGCTCATGCAAAAGAACCAAATATCGCTCGATATCGGCGTACAAATGCCGATTGATCGAGATAAGCATCAACAAACAACTCATAGTTATAAACGTCATTACTTATAATATAAAACATGATTTAATTCATCGAAACCCTAAAAATCGATCAAATCGTCCGATTCCGTAAAACCTGAAAACACCAAGTTACCGTTTAACTTCAAAACTTGATGTTTAAAAGAAACTAATGGTCATAGTATTCATTAATTAGCATAACTAGACTATATAAACCATCACTATATTTTTAACACCCTAATTTATATTAGTTTGAAAATTCTAGTTTGCAAACTTGCCCGATTTCGATACTTTTAAGGTAAATTTCACAATATCATATCTAAACTGGATTTTGCATGAATTAATGCATTAAACTACAATTCATGATGATAATAATATATTGAAATCATAATTTATATTTTAAACCTCATTTATTTAAGAATTTCCAAAATCTACTTAGCAAAAATAGCATTTTTATTAGTATTTTTCAATTATCAATAGAAACTAGTAACCAATTTAAGTTTTTCATTCCACTAACAACTTAATATCCTCATTAAAACCATAATCTAGTGTTACAAATATTAATTAGAATTTTATCTCACCAATATATACAATATATAGAAATCTAGTTTGCAAAATGGATTAATTTAAACAATTTTGGATAAACAATTTACAATATATCATCCATACAAGATTTTCCACTTCTAATAATTTTAAACTAGTTATTATAACCCTACTTAATTAATAAAAACTATAACTTAATTTTATAAACCCTAACTTGAATTTTAAAAGTTGTAGATAGAAATTATTTATTAAATCTAATTATGCTTAAATGAAACATCTAATAACAATAAATCAAAAGAAGAAGATTTATACCTCCACAACATGAAATCCAAACATGAAAATAAGCCTCCAAAATGAATGCTTTCCATTTCCAAAATCCATGTAAAGATGAGCAAAGAATAGAGGGTAGGAATTAATTAGGATTTTGTGGGTTTTTTTATTGAATTTTTGATGAATTTTGATGATTTTTAATACAAAAATGATGGGGGGGAAATTTTGGGGTTGCCAATGGTGGTGAGGCCGGCCATGAGGTGAGGAAAAGAGAGGAGAGTGAGAAAATGTGAAGAAAAGTGTAGAAGGTTTCACAAAAATATCACAGAATTAAGTCTTTTCATGAATTTATTTAAAAATTCTTTATTTTCTTCAATCCATTTGACCTAGAATGGTCTAGAACCATTGTAAAATTTTGAAAATAAATTTTTCTTGAAACACACTTGATTCTAATATGTAATGGTTCACTTTTTCTAATTAAACCCATTCAAATTTGTAATTTACACTAATTTAGTGTAAAAATAAAGCTTATGTTAATATTTAAAATAATTAATTTAAGAAAAATATTTAATTAAACTAAAAATTTATAAGTGGCTAAATAAACACCATTTACTAGTAATAACATAATTAAAATAGGTATTTTTAAATTTATAGTGAAAAATAATTATGGTTTAGTTTTATGAAAACTACGTTTTACTTTACCGAAAATTATAAAATTCACTTAAACGATTTTATTTATTTAATTATTTTTAAAATGTTACAGATGATGTGTGTGAGCCGACAAATAAGTGTACGTGGAATATGCGCATCATCGGTAATGGTGTTGGTATCCTAACAGTCAGAGTTTCATACTGTCTAAAGAAAAATATGTATGAACATGCAACTTGATGATTACGATCTGAGTGTAAAGATAGATGTGTATTAACCACTCATTTGTAATATACATGTCTAATTACAACTATATAACTCGAACCTAAACTAAGATCTATCTAACCTCCTAAGAACTAAACTAAAGAAACTAGTCGATAAGAAATAAGAGTCCATCTAAGGTCTGAGTCCATATCTCTAATATTCGGCGATCCAGCCTCAATAGCGTCATGTACGTAGTACGACTTCCTCAAATCAAGAGTGCGGATCAATCATCACATCTATACCTCGTACGGTAAAATACATCGTACGGCATCCCAAAATCGGGGTACGGGCCAACTATCACCTATGTACATCATCATTCGTATAATATCATCATCAAATAATATCACGATCAAGGGTACTGTACTGTGATCGCATACATCCTAATATCATCAATCATATATCATTGTCTGCGTAAATCTACATCGTCAATTGGTCCTCAGAAATATCATGTCACATAAATCATATCGTGATTAAGTCACATATATCATGTTGTAATCAAGTCACATATATCATAACATGATCAAGTTACACATATATCATATCGTGATTCAGTCACATATTACAGTCCGGGTTCTATTCTAGAGTCTCTTATATCTCAATGTCATCATTACCTATTATCGTTTATGTGTACATATCCATTCTCTCATTTTCCGACGATCCACTAATATCATAATACGACTATATAGCCAAGAGATCACGGCATCAAGCCCAGTTATATCGTCTTATCCCCATGTATCATATAACATCCTTATATCACATATACATATTATGTGTGTGTGTGTGTGTGTGTGTGTATACCTACACCCATTCCTATATATATATACGCACATACACGTATACACCAAGTCAAGTTTCTGTGTGTGCGTGTGTGTGTCTACCTGAAACCTATGAATTTCCTCCAAGACTTTCATGATCTGGTAAAGTCTATCTAAATCAGTCTAGTCCAACCTAAAGTCTTTAATGGGGCCCTACTCGCCAACAATCTAAGGTCACGTCCGACTTCCTAATGACAGTAAGTAGTATTCCTATTCTACGTTTGCGGGGGTGCTAAACCCCATCCACCCGACTTCCCCCGTAGATATACATCTACTCACCTGGTCCTTGTCGGCCGAAGACGATCTCTCCCTCCTCTTATTCCTCGTCCAAAGTCCACTTGAGGGGTACCTATACGCAAGCATATATAATATCGTAAACTGAATCACGGACAAAACCAAAACGACGCATGAAACGCGCATAGGTTAAAACCTATGACCCGCTCATGCAGAAGAACCAAATATCGCTCGATATCGGCGTACAAACGCCGATTGATCGAGATAAAACACCAACAAACAACTCGTAGTTTCAAAACTTATTATTTATAATATAAAGCATGGTTTAAATCATCGAAACCTTAAAATCGATCAAATCGTTCGATTTCGTAAAAACCTAGAAAATGTCATTTTACCGTTTTACTTCAAAACTTGATATTTAAATGAAACTAATGGTCATAATATTCATTAAATAATATAACTAGATTATAGAAACCATTACCATATTTTTATCACACTAATTTGTATTAAATTGGAAATTCTAGTTTGCAATTTTACCAATTTTAACACCTTGCAAGCAAAATTTCAAAATTTCACAACTAAACTTGATTTTGCATGAATTAACTTATTAAACTACAATTTATGATGTTAATAATGTAATGAAAACATAATTAGATTTTAAATCTCAATTTTTTAAGAATTTTGTAGAACCTAGTTAGCCAAAATAACATATTTATCACAATTTTCCATTATCAATTTGAAACTAGTAACCAAATTAGGTTTTTCATTCCTTTAACATGTTAATATTCTCATTAAAACCACAATCTAGTGATAAAAATATTAATTTGAATTTTATCTCACCAATATATATAATTTAAAAAAATCTAGTTTGCAAAATTGTTTAATTTAACCAATTTTGAATGAACAATTTACAATACATCAACCATACAAGATTTTCCATTTCTAAAAATGTTAAACTAGTTATTATAACCCCACTTAATTAATAAAAACCCTAACTTGATTTTATAAACCCTATCTTGAATTTTAAACTTGCAAATAGAATTAATTAAGAAAATCTAAATATGCTAGATTAAAGCATTTAACAACAAATAATCATAGGAATAAAAATTATTCCTCCAAAACATGAGATCCAAACATGAAAATATGCTTCCAAAATAATGGCTTCCAACTCCAAAATCCATGCTAAATAGGTCAAAGGAAAATGGTAGAGATTGAATATTGATTTTGAGGTTTATTTTTGGAATTTTTGTTGAATTTTGATGATTTTTAATGCAAAAATGATGGGGGGGAAATTTGAGGGCTTCCCATGGAGGTGAGGCCGGCCAAGGAAATGAGAAAAAGAGAGAAAGAAAAATATGTGAGGAGTCGTGTAGAAAGTTCTTCAAAAGATGCATGTTTTATATCTTTTCAACATTTTCTTTATTTATTAAATTTTCTTTTCTAAGTTAATCCTAGAAAAGTCTAGAACCATGAAAAATTTTGGAAATGAATTTTGCATGATACACACTAGATTCCAATATGTAATGGTTCACTTTTGCTAAATTAACCCATTCAAATTTGTAATTTACACTAATTTAATGTATATTTAAAGTTTATGTTAATATTTGAAATAATTAATTTAGGAAAAATATTTAATTAAACTAAAAATTTATAAGTGACAAAATAAACACCACTTACTAGTAATTACATAATTAAAATATGTCTTTTTAAATTTATAATGAAAAATAATTACTGTTATGTTTTACGAAAAATACGTTTTATTTTACCGAAAATTAGAAAATTCACTTAAAGGATTTTATTTATTTAATTATTTATTTTTAAAACGTTGCACTCAGGGTGTTTTAGACTACACTCTGACACGACTTATACCTCTATTAGGGGACTGACGTTTACCGCCCCCTAGGCCCGATATGCGATATTCTTAGACGAACAGACCGGACTGTACGGAGATTATCACATTCAGGCTCAGTAGGAGTTCAGATGGGTTTTCCTCATCGTCCTTCTTATGGACATCTACCTGGGGACCGTTATGTACAGCTAGTATCGCTTGCGGCCTGTGGTTAAACCCACTGCCAGCGTAGTGTCAAGTCTTTAGAGTCCCACACAGAGGGTTGTTCACCTTTAGGCGAAACACAGTAAAGGTCGTATGGTTTTACGACGGGGTTCGTTCACATACGCGTACTTGTGCACGTTTAGTGTTCGAGCAGTTGATACTTGTGGGCTTTGGTTTAAGCCAGATCCTAGTATTTGATTTTGGGTTGGTTCAGTCTCATTGTATTCGTGTTCTTCGGAACAGCGATGCGGGTATGTATATACTGTTGACAAAGGCAGAGAAGGAAACACCTCATTAAGGTTTTGACCATTGACATGATTAAAACCATTATGAGGCGGAGAAAATTGATTACTAATTTTTATTAGAGATGATTGTGTTATGGATAATTTGGTTTGACCATTTGACCATGTTGACCATTGTTGACTTAGATATTTTTGTTGAGCAAAAGATATTTTGCTTAGTATTAATTGTGACATGATAAAGGTCAAATCAATATCAACCATGACAATTATCTAAAAAAAATAAATTATTCTTTTTCCTAATATGAGAGCTCACTCCTCATTTATCAAGTAGACATTCACTCTCATGGTTGCTCTCTCTCCTTCTTCCTCTCTCTCAAGCCCTAGTGTTTCATGAGCTGAAAATTAAGGGCCATTGAGACCAAACTGTTGGGTTACGGCAACGCCCCGGCCATCAAAACGTGACCAAATGCGGAACAAAAATTTAATAAACGGGCGCTACCATGACCCGATGCCCGGATCTACCATTAACCCTACACTAGCTAAATGTAAAAAAGGAGTTAGATGGTTATACATATCGATCCGTATCCTTCGGTCTTCAACCTCTTCCCAAGCTCCTCGCGGCTGTCCCGATGTAGTTTACTCTCTGGTCTCCCTTGTCGAAGATGATCCACGTCGAGAATTAGTAATACGGGCTCCCGCCTCAAAACTGAGGCAACTCGAACATGAAGTTTGCTAGCAGACATGTCTAAGGTTGAAGTAGAGCGAGTGTAGGATACTTTGTCTCAAGGCACCCGACAAGATGGATGGAGGTGAATGAAGTTGCCACTTAGAGAAATCGTGAGCCATGAGAAATTTGCATATGGAAAAAGGAATGGGGCTCGGCCACAATAGAGGAATGGGGCTCGGCCTGTGAGGGATTTTTTTCTCTCTGGGGATTTGTAAAGATGTTGTGTGCAGTGAGTGAGGGTGTTAATTAATTAACACATGAAAAACTTTCCACACCCAAATGTCAACAGCCACCATCCCTCTTAGAAAATAACCCACACATAACCAAAACATTTAATGCAAAAGCATAGTTCAAGGATTAGCCCATCACTGCCACTTGCCACCACACCGATGAATTTCGAAATATTTTGCCTATCCCCAAAAATTTTTCATGCATACTAAATTCCCACATTTTCACATTAAAATATTAAAACTAAATATTTAAAACGGAAGAAAGGAAAATGGCAACTTCAAAAAGTAATCTTGTAACGGATCACAAGAAAACCCCTCATCCGTATATACATACCTGCATCTGTATTCGACTGAATACGGATACAACGAGACGAAAGAAATCTAACAATCTAATACTAAGATCCGGCTTAAACCAAAGCCCACTAGTATGATCCGTCCGATCTTGATACGTGCACAAGTGCACGTATATGATCGAACCCTGCCATAAAACCATACGGCCTCTACAACGTTTCGCCCGAATCGGGAAAACCCTATGTGTGGGACTCTAAAGACTCGTCAATACGCTGGCAGTGGGTTTAACCACAAGCATGTCAGTAGCACTAGCTGTACGTAACGGCTACCCAGGTATTTAGCGAAAGGGAGGCCGACGAGCGAACTCATCCTGAAACCCTACTGAGCCTGATAGTGACAATATCCGTACAGTCCGGTCCGTTCGTCTATGAATATCATATTTCGAGTCTAGAGGAGTGGATAAAGTCAGATCCCTAATAACGCGGTAATTCGTGTCGGTATGAAAACCCATCACCACTTGAGAAACTATCGATCCTGGATCGGTAATTCTCGTATACCCTGGCCGAGAATTTCTAGTGATGGCCACCTGTGCACAGCGCGACATCAACCCCCAATACCGGGAGAGACGAATTCCCGACGATCCTTTCACTGCCCCTATGTGGCTCGGGACTGTACCCAACTAAAACCTATTTGCACGACTCCTTTGAGCCATGGTAGGGTAGTAATCAAAGCACAGTGGGAACTCACACGAGACAAATGACGATCTCAGGTCGACAGACTAACCTGTATACAGTCACCAGGGAACTGCTATTTGACAATATGTATAATAAAAACTAGTATGTTCCCGGCGAGTCCGTCCAGTGTAATCATAACCCAATGAGCACCTGTATACTATCTTAGGTGAACTACTGACACCAATGGCTTGTGAGACCGGCCACCGCCCCTCGTCAGGATCTAGATAAGTATACACCAGTCTACACTGGAGTATCGATGCCCAGTCTCGATACTCCCACGTTTAAGGATGTGCTTATAGACCCTCAGCTCCCATATATATGATCGCCATCATAATGCTGGTAGTCAAGCAAGAATCCTATGGGCTTTATCAACATATACATGATGATAAAGATAAACCCGATAGAAAACTATCATCTTGAGTAAGACTGTTTTATCGGTATAGGTCCTCCCTCAATCATCATAATCTCCTGCCTGCAACTATGATAATTGCCTTGAGGGCACTATTGCCAACAATCTCCCACTTGTACTTAAGGCTAATTATTGCGATGTCACATATTCACAGCCTGTGTGATACCGAACACCCAACTCCTCTACTAATCAGTTTTACAAAGCTCGTTTGTAAAACTATTGCATTCGAGAAATAGCCTCAGCGAGTGGATCTGCTCCAGTATTTCTTTCTGTATCTCTCTATATCTCAACTTCGCGGAGAAAACTATCTCCCGAAATGAGCAATACTTTTCTTAGAATATGTCTGGATATCTGATGGGACCCAGTTCACAAATAAACTGCAAATCCAGCAAACTTCTTAGACTGTATCGTCTACTGAACTCAATCAGTATATAGCGCCATGCCTGCCTCAGTATCCGCTTGGACCACCTGTCCAAACTACTGCCCTTCGTCAGAGGGAAAACCACAACTCTGACAGTCACTCTGTTATCCAGGTCATCTTGGAAACCTGAAATGATAACCGTCTCCCAAAAGAGGTTGCCGTTATCAAATCCCTAGAACATTCACTTATGTTCATGAACTGCTTCCGATCGTTTTCTCCAGGATTGGATTAATATATCAACTTATTGCATCTAGTGCAAAAACAACATTTGGTGTGGTACTTGACATGTCATGATTGACTCAATTGCCTAAGCAAGTGATATGATAATCATGCACATCCCTCTCCTTTTTAGTCTGTAAGACACCTTTAGAGAGGATGACCCCTTCATCTGCAGGTTTACCACCATGCCAGGAGCCGTCCATTCTAAAATACTTTTAGATTACTATCTAAGTACCCTGATTGGGACACCTCCTAAATCTAGATTTAAAACCAAAGATCCAGTAACTAGAATGTTTGATATAATATCCATAACCTATGTGGAGAAAACACTGTGTGACAACCAAGGTATAACCGATTGTAATATATGAATTTCACTTCCTATAAAGTGCATGTGATCTTAAATACCAGGACACACACCCTACCACCTTCTTAGAAGATCCATCTCCTATTCTGATGAAATCAAAACCTATGACTGTCACATAAAAAATTAGATGATCTATCTCTGATATATCTGCTTCAATCTATAAATAGACACAAGTTAGTTGTCCATTACGCTTCCGCTGCTCCCACTGATTATGACAACCCTCTGGCAGAACATATACACGTGCATTTCTAAATCTAGTTTAGAATGATGCTATATTCATCCTCCTGCCGGGTCTCATAGTCGGGAACAACAGTAGTGTCAAGTCTGGGTAAATAAGAACCTCCCTGTCACCATCCTTGAAGCTACCAAAGTACCTCTCGGGTGCTTGAGGTTACCCAATATATCTATGGAGTGGCTGATGGAATGTCGAATTCAATTGAATCCTTAGGTTCTGTTAAATTTTCAGTAATCGTTTGTGGTTCTGGAATTACTTCCAGTTCCACCATACTCCCACTGCTGTTTTCTGAAAAATTCCATTTTACTAGAACTGTGGCGAGCCAAGAACAATATCACTATTGTTCATCCAGATGGTAGAAGATTAACCCTCTTCAAACCCGGGTTAACCCACAAACTGCCATTACAGAAACGTGCCTTGAGTTATCCAGAGTCTGGTTTTAAGCATAAGCCGGACAACTCCCCGTACCTTAACATCATTAAGATATGGACCATTTTATATACAATATAGAAATAGAGTCACCGATTTAATTTGAACTAGATTCAAATCATGCAGCTGTCTCCAGTGCATGTTAACCAAATGGAGAGAGGCCGATCAACATTACTCAACTTAGGAGTGCATCCAATTATGAGCAACCTAAAAGAGAAACAAGTTTCTCAAAACCATTACTATCAACTGAATACCATACACAAGTATCTACATCTTCGATCATCTTGAAGAATCCCGATACTTGCAACATATGGTTCTCTACTTTATTCTTGTACCTATAACTTCTCAAAACTTAGACTTTGTATTTCTACGAAACACGTGTATAACTTTGGAGAAGTTACAAGTAAACAGAATATAGTTTGAGTATCAACCCTTCTGTCCTAATGGACATTGGACAACATACAATACATTGTATAAGTCCCCTGAGTTTAATAACTCAAACCCTGTGCGTCGTAGGTTGAAAACTGTACTATGGTTATAAAGACTTAACTGCTGTTGAATGCTCCTAACCTAACCATTAACTGATATAGGTAAATATCATGGATATAATTTCAAAAAGTTATAGCTCGCTTTATAAAAAATAAACGTACGGATATATCAGTTTGAAATTGGTGAATAACAACGGATATTCAAAACCAAATACTTGTCGTCTGGAAAACAACCCAGGCGATTTCCTTAAATATCACCAAATACAACGAATTCCGATATAATGAAGATGATCACCTAATTCCCAATAACTTACTCCCACTCATCATCTGTAAAACCATACAGATGTGAGAATCAAACCTGGTAAATACATACCCTGGAGTAAGGACCTAATTAGGAAATCAGTTTTCAATTAACAACGCATAGTGTTTTGTAGAGGTTCCCTGGTATTCCTAGTAATGCCTCTTCCATTATCCATATTCATGACTGAAACCATATATTTCCTTACCATCTCTCCAAATCCCTTTATTTGTCTTTAGTCGTTACCTTCTGTACACCTTTGTTAGGCTTAAATGGTTTTCTTCCTTCCCTACCGTTCGGCACCAGCCAATGGTTTGGAAGAAGACTATCCAATAAGTGTAATAGGCGTACTCTCCTAATCCTAAAAGTACTCACAACGTAAGAGAAGGTGATGATAAAAGACAACTGAATAATACTTTATTCCTATTTCTCCTGAAGCAGAATCCATCCTCGAGAAAGTTCCTTCGAGTTCGTATGTAACTGTATGATGGATTTATCCAATGGAATTGGATGTTCGTAGTGATACGGAGTGTTCTGGAGAAATACAAAGGTGAAGTAGGAGTGGCAATGAAAGACTTGGTTTGGTCATGATAACAGTCGCAATTTACTTTGCCCTCTTTCTAATCCTTTTATTTGTCTTTGCTCTTTACCTTCTGCACACCAAACTTAGGTTAATTGGTTTTCTACATTCTCTACCTTTCGACACCTGCCAATGGTTTGGAAGAAGACTATCCAATAAGCGTAATAGGTGTGCCGTCTCCTAATCCTAGGAGCCCTCATATCCTGAGAGAAGGTAAAAGAAAATGACAACTAAATAATCCTATTCATTTTCTCTTGAACCAGAAACCATCCTCGAATAAGTTCCTTCGAGTTCGTATATAACCATACGATGGTTTTATCCAATGGAAGTGGATATATGTGGTGATACGGGGTGTTCTGGAGAAAAGCAAAACGTAAAAGAAAGAGTGGCAATGATGTATGCAACTTGGACAATCCAAAAGCCAGTGTTTATAAGAAAGTACGGTTAACTTGGTCATTGAGTTATAGTCTAGGGTCGGGCCATGGTCTCTATCAAAGAGAGAGAGAGAAAAGAAACACTCAGCGTGCACTCTAACCTAAATCAGAATGGATAATCACTTTATCTAATCTGGATGGCTCCTACTGTTTTCTCGAATTCTCCTCCAAACCCAAAAGGAGAATTAGTCGGAATCACCCGAAGAGTAATCCTACTCATCAGTGGGAATCGGGATCCAACTATCATCGTATGATAACTTGATGAAAGCACTCAAGTTATCACACTCCAGAAGGTATGCGCATACATGGAAAGTTTCCTGTATATTTGAAACTCCCGATGTGAATTTTTATCCCATGCTCTTATGACCTTGACGTATGCCAACAAATCATAAGTCACATGTCAAGTTCTATCCGTCGTTGTCCAGGTTAATTTGAACCTACCCGTACATACCTTTGACGTAGACCAACAAGATAGTACGACTGTCCCAAACCAACACATCTATCTATGCAACAGAAAAGTAACAAATAGCTACCATACATTATGCCTTGACGTAGGCCAACAAACATAGCATGAATACTAAGTGCTACCCATCTGAAATGACGGAGGACTATGAATGGTTTTTGGTGAAAAACCTTTAACGTAATGAACTTGATATCGTTGAAGGAACCGGATAGCTTTTATAAATATATAGCTACGAAAACCTTTGTTAAAGAGGTCACTCCCAGTGAAGGGATCTCGGCTCTTTCCTTGTCGAATGAGGTGCAGGATATTCCAAAATGAATACCATGATGCAAAGCAAAAGAATCGACTATAGTAAAGTTATTACGTTGACGAAAACTTCTGCCCAAGGGGTCACTCCCGATGAAGGGATCTTAGCCCTTACCTCATCGAATGAGGTGCTGGATATTCATAACCGAATACCACTGTGCAAAGCAAAAGCGTACGTCTGTAATGTCAGTTTTTAAAATTGGTTCCAACAACATCATATATATAGGTTTGTTTTCCTTGCATTGATAAGAATCAACGCAGTTCCATCAATTAACCATACCAGAAAAGAAAGAAAATAAAAATGTACGTATATGCCATCTGCATTCGCCACTGGGTCCCGTCATCACCCGTTAGGTTACTTAACTAACGACAGAGTGGGGACTGGGCTAGCGCGGGTGCAAAACGTATACAAAATCTACTAATATATATAAATATATATAACAATCGTCCAAGGCATGATAAATGCAACATCACAGAAAAGTAATAAGCATCACAGAACAATACAGATAAGCTGGGAGCCCCGGGTTTCCTTCGAGCCTCAAGTGAAACCCGACGTTCCCCTGCTCGTGTGGATAGCCCGTGCAATGAAAACCTAGAAACCTACGAGCGGGACAAGATACCCGCAAAACTAGAAGCGAGGCAACCCCCTTCAGCAACGTGAATAGGCCACCCAGCACTTCATGGAATCCGGTAACTTGGACACCCCTCCTTGGGTCAACCTATACCCCCTACGAGTGCAACGAATAGCCCGCCAATTCTAGAGTAAAGTCCCCTCCGTCTCAACGCCATGAGATGCGGATCTGTTGCCCTCTAGAACCCGGCTATCCATGCATTCCATCGTGGGATAATCCTAGTACAGAAAAGAAAATAATATACAAGGGTGACATCGACCTTAGCCCGGTCGTGCCCCAAAAGAATAATATACAAACAAGCAGTGATGGCAGTCCACATGTCGGATGCTCGCCCCGCAATATCAAATGTACAAATATAACCAAACTGCACTACTATTGCACGCAAGCTATCCACCACGACAAATCTGCAACATCATAACACAACACAGAACATCAACGTGAATGTCACATTCGCAAATCCGTCTAAAGGGACTATAGCGATTAGACAAGATTTACCGATCAAATGACATTCACGGTCACAGATAGAAATGTAATGTGCTGCTAACTTTAAACAATATTAAAACTTATCGACTTCGAAATAACCCTCGAATATCCCGAAACAAACTGATAAAACAATATCCAAATTTGGCTAAACAAACAATACCACTGCATATAAATTCAAGAGACCAGACAACACCCCAAAAACGAAGCCCAGAACTCACCCAAAAACCAGCCTGCTTGGATTTTTTCCCCTTGTGCTCCGCCAAAATCCGGCGCCCTGGTCTCGTGTTTGGGGTGTGGTCTTGTGGTGATGTCAGTAGTCTTCTGCAGTTGTTTAAATAATTTTTCGAAACACTTTTAAAAACAACAGAGACTCAAATCTGTAGGGCAGTGAATCGGGTTTTTCTTTCGATTTCGATATGTTAACATTGTCTAAACAAGCAAGATTACGGGTTAATGGGTGGCTTTGATACCATGTTGGGTTACGGCAGCGCCCCGGCCATCAAAACGTGACCAAATGTGGAACAAAAATTTAATAAACCGGCGCTACCATGACCCGATGCCCGGATTTACCATTAACCTTACACTAGCTAAATGTCAAAAAGGAGTTAGATGGTTATATCGATTGATCCGTGTCCTTCGGTCTTCAACCTCTTCCCAAGCTCCTCGCGGCTGTCCCGATATAGTTCGCTCTCCGGTCACCCTTGTCGAAGATGATCCACGTCGAGGATTAGTAATATGGGCACCCGCCTCAAAACCGAGGCAACTCTGACATGAAGTTTGCTAGCCGACATGTCCAAAGTTGAAGTAGAGAGAGTGTAGGATACTTTGTCTCAAGGCACCCGACAAGATGGGTGGAGGCGAATGAAGTTGCCACTTAGAGAAATCGTGAGCCATGAGAAATTTGCATATGCAAAAAGGAATGAGGCTCGGCCACAATGAAGGAATGGGGCCCGGCCAGTGAGGGAAATTTTTTCTCTCTGGCGATTTGTAAAGATGTTGTGTGCAGTGAGTGAGGGTGTTAATAATTAACACATGAAAAACTTTCCACACCCAAATGTCAACAGCCACAATCGCTCTTAGAAAATAACCCACACATAACTAAAACATTTAATGCAAAAGCATGGATCAAGGATTAGCCCATCACTGCCACTTGGCAGCACACCAATGAATTTCGAAATATTTTGCCTAGCCCCAAAATTTTTTCATGCATACTAAAATTTCCACATTTTCACATTAAAATATTAAAACTAAATATTTAAAACGGAAGAAAGGAAAATGGCAACTTCAAAAAGTAATCTTGTAACGAATCACAAGAAAACCCCTCATCCGTATATATATACTTGCATCCGTATTCGACTGAATATGGATACAACGAGACGAAAGAAATCCAACAATCTAATACTGGGATCCGGCTTAAACCAAAGCCCACTAGTATGATCCGTCTGATCTTGATCCGTGCACAAGTGCACGTATATGATCGAACCCTGCCATAAAACCATACGGCCTCTACAACGTTTCGCCCTAATCGGGGAAACCCTATGTGTGGGACTCTAAAGACTCGTCAATACGCTGGCAGTGGGTTTAACCACAGGCACGTCAGTAGCACTAGCTGTACATAACGGCTACCCAGGTATTTAGCGAAAGGGAGGCCGACGAGCGAACTCATCCTGAAACCCTACTGAGCCTGACAGTGAAAATATCCGTACTGTCTGGTCCGTTCGTCTATGAGTATCGCATAACGAGTCTAGGGGGTGGATAAAGTCAGACCCCTAATAACGTGGTAATTCGTGTCGGTATGAAAACCCATCACCACCTGAGAAACTATCGATCCTGGATCAGTAATTCTTGTATACCCCGGCCGAGGATTTCTGGTGATGGCCACCCGTGCACAGCGCGGCATCAACCCCCAATACCTGGAGAGATGAATCACCGACGATCTGCTCACTGCCTCCATATGGCTCGGGACTGTACCCAACTAAAACCTGTTTGCACGACTCCTTTGAGCCGTGGTAGTGTAGTAATCAAAGTACAATGGGAACTCACACGAGACAAATGACGATCTCAGGTCGACAGACTAATCTGTATACATGTCACCAGGGAACTGCTATCTGACAATAGGTATAATACCTACTAGCATGTTCTTGGCGAGTCTGTCCAGTGTACTCATAACCCAATGAGCACTTGTATACTATCTTAGGTGAACTACTGACACCAATGGCTTGTGAGACAGGCCACCGCCCCTCGTCAGGGTCTAAATAAGTATACACCAGTCTACACTGGAGTATCGATGCCCAGTCTCGATACTTCCACGACTAAGGATATTTAAGGATGTGCTTATAGACCCCCAGCTCCCACGTATATGATCGCCATCATAATGCTGGTAGTCAATCAAGAATCCTATGGGCTTTATCAACATATACATGATGATTAAGACAACCCAGATAGCATACTATCATCTCGAGTAAAACTATTTTATCGGTATAGTTCATCCCTCAATCATCATAATCTCCTGCCTGTAACTACGATAATTGCCTTGAGGGAACTGTAGCCAACACAAACCACCAAAATCCTTCTCTACTCACCTTATGCTTCTTATTTTAGCACACCAAGCATCCTAGTCACTTCATTATAGAGGTTGGAGCTCAAGGTAGAGGCCTTCGGGTGGATCTTCTTTGACGTGGAGAATCCATTGAGGAGGAACCATCCACAACCACTCCAAGGATCTTACAACAAGGAGGACCACAGCAAGGAGAAGAAGGAGTTCAAGCTTGAGGTATAACCATCTAACATAGTAGTTAGAACTCCTAGTTAGTTTGTTAGTTAATGTTTAGTAAAGATCCTAGTGGCTAATCTATGTTATCTTGCAAAGAAAAATTCGATTTTTACCTATTCTGCCTCCCCGTAAACTACCGGGGTGGGTAACATAGACTTACACAAAAATCATCACAAAAATCTCATTTTTCAATCTCTTAAGGGTTTGTTAAGGCAAGTCCTCATCTTGTGTGTTTATCTCCTCAAGTGAAGGTCTCATCTAAATCTTCTTGAGGTATGAGTTAAGTCTACTTCTTGTTTTGCTGATCCTTGCACAAATTATTCTAAATTAGGTATTAGGTTAATGTTTAGTATAAGTGTAGAATCTTAAGGAAAGGGTTAAAACAAGATTAGGATTTTAGTGGCTATTAGAGAAATCTTGGCTCATATTAAAGTAGTTTAGTGTTGTTAATCCACCTCTTTGCACTAAAACACCTTAATGTGTTAAATTAAGTGTCTAAATACGATTTTCGTTAATATTAGTATTCAAACGCGATATGCTTTTAAGCCCGAAGTTACGGAGATAAGTTACAATTATTGTGACATAGTTACTGGACTAGGATCACACCTACGAAGCCCGAGACCCCAATCATCTTTCTAGGCCATAAATAAATGGGTTCTGGAATTACGGCCAGATTAGTGACCTGGGTGTCAGGGTTTTAGTTGAAGGTGTCTGCTATATATTGTAGTTCTTTGGTTTGTGCAACTTTTCCTAATTTCACTCGTATCAAAATCTGGAGCCGTTTTGCCTTAAATGCGATGTTTTTGTAATGTGTGATACATGCGTTTCGAGTCTAGTTTTAGTGTTTGCTGAGTATCACAGCAAATTGGGGTGGTTTCAGATGTCAACACTCACGTTTTGGTGCTCCGAGTGCACACACATTTAGCTTGTGGGCATTAGCTTTCTCGTGCCGTCTTGATATCGCGTTTTACCGAATATAAGCCTTATGTGTTGCATTGTGTGATTCTAGTATCGATCGCGAAGGTGTCAAACATGGCGCGGAAAGACAAGGCTGAGGTCAGATCAGATTAGCCAAGGCATCCCGGTGAGTAGATGTATACATTTACGGGGGAATCGTCTGGATGGTGCAAGGCGCCCGATAGTTAGAATTTCTATTAGTACTTGCATTTATATGCATAATTCCTAGTTGTTCATCTTGTTGCATCGCATTATTTATATAAATATATGTGATATCATCTCATAGGCCACTTGCACCATTACCATCGGTTTATGCTGCACCGGCACTATTCATGTAGACACACACACACCTTGGTAATTACTATGCCACGAACACTATATAACTTGTTTAAATCAGAGTATAAAACCATTGCAACATATATGATTTGTAAACCTGTATCTGTATATTCAATTCATCAGGATGGATACGTAGGATTGTTAGTCATATGCATATACTTCATTGCATCATCGTTCATGCATAGTTTTCTAGTCACGCATCGTATTTCATATTGTTGAAATCATAAGCATTCATCATCACTGACGTGTACATATGGTGATTTTTCTTGAGGATTTCAGTATTATGAGATTTCTAGATTTTTGGAAAAACCGCAAGAATTTTATAAACCGGTATCATTTTAATAATGCAAGTTGCGGTTTTCTCAAGATATGATGTATGCGTTGTCCACCATGAGATTTCTTGGTTCCTGGGCGGTATCATACACCTGATTCGAGAAGGAGGAGGAACCGTTTGCGGGTGCATGGTGGACCCGGTGCGGTACCCCGGGACAAGATGGTCGCAGATCATGGCCTTGAGCCCGACAGGGGAGCACTACCGACCAGTTATTTATGACGCGGCGGATATCCGCAGGATACCGACGTAGTCTTGAGATATTGAGATTATGGGCCAGTCCGGATTGCCGGAGCCCGAGATATTAAGATTATGGGCCAGTCCGGATTTGCCGGAGCCCGAGATATTGAGATATTCATATTTGCTGTCGATGCTTGACACAGATTTCTATTGATTTCATTGATGATACTACATTTAAATTACAGAAGATTTACTAAGATAAGAATACAGATTTTCTCGTACTAAACATGTTCCGATCACATGTTGTTTATGCATTCATGTTGCATACATACCAGTGCATCGCATCATATTAGTATATGTAGGCTGTGACGAAATTGCGTGCATGCTTATGATAGTCTTATTAGATGTTACTTACTACTCACGAGTTGGCAACTCACCCTCGTTGTGCCACAGTGACTTGCAGGTTTGACCCGTCAGCGCTGTAGCAGCGGGCGTTCTACCTCTTTTGGCTTCATTTGCTTGATTTGCAGCTTGCTCGTAGGTGGGTTGCGTGGATATTTATATTCCATCATGTACATTATATTGTATCTAGTATACTCCATCTACCTTTGTATATTTGACTAGACAGTGAGACTCGTGAGACTTGTATTTGTGGTGTTTGGTGTCGATGCTCACTTGACCTGACGTGGTTTTTGCTTGTTTCTTGCTTTCAGATGCTTATTGTGCACTTTTGATATACATATTGCATGTGGTTATGATTCCGCCATGGGCGAAGAGCTAGCTCCCGCTTGGGGATGCCTTATTTTCCTTATATGTATTTTCATGAGTTGTACCCATTTGGAGACCAGAATTTACAAAAGAGACCCTGCCGAAATTTTCGGGAAAATAGATATTGTTTTTAAATGTTTAATGCCACTTATTTTGTTAAAACCATGAGCTTTAAAACTGCAGGTTGCCTAGCACGGCAGCACGGTTTCAGGAGGCATCGTCCATGCCAAATTCAAAAATTTACCGTTCTAGCTAACCTTAACCATGAATCGTATAATAGAAATCGACGGAATAACATATGTAAACACTTTACATTCTAAGTGACCAAGGAATACAACCTTTGTAGACCGGTACTTAACTTCAATAGTTCTATGTAGTAGTCCCTTGTCACGCCCCGAAATGGCACGTGACTGGCACTTGAATCATATAAACTCTATAGGACCCCATCTAATTCAAGTAAGGCAAAAATCCCAGAAATCTAAACCATTTAAAGAAAGAAGTGAAGAAATCATGTTTTAAAACAAGGGGTTTTTAAATAACATAAGCCGAATATGCATTTTAAAATCTCAAGTCTTTTCTGAAAATTTCGGCAGAGTTTCTTTTGTAAATACTGGCCCCAAAAGGGGTACAACATTATAATATGAACAAAGGCATCCCCAAGCGGGAGCTAGCTCTTCGTTAATCGACGGTCACAACCACGCAAGCAGTATAATATACAACGTCGAAGGGCGAGGATCAAAACTCAAAGGAAAGTCAAACTCATCAAGAAAACCATAATAATACAACGCGCGACTCTAAGGTCGAAATAATACATAACTGGTTTTCTAAGTCCATAAATAATACAAGTCTGGTTGATGGAGTTTCTAGATACAACATTGAAAATAATATACAAGAGTGGTCACGATGCGAGTGAACTCACCTACTAAAGCAATCACTCAGAATGGAAGCAGTGTTCTAGAAAGCCGCAATGAAACCTGTACGGCAAAAACCTGTAAGAACTATGGCACAACGGGGGTGAATTGCCAACTCGTGGGTAGAAAACATCACAGAGCAGAAATCGTATGCATGACTCAATCCTAGGTCAATACGATCAGTAATATATAAATCCTAAAAATGATAAAGTCTGAAGCATGATAAGGTAGCAAGGGTAAACATTTATACATAAGTGTAATACCAAGTGCTCGTGTCAGTGCCTCAGGTAGCAACATATCATAAATATGAGGTATGATCAATGTAATCAACATGAAATCAGTGTCAACTATATCATGAAATCTTTAAGTATGTGGATATAATCCAACTATGTAATCAATGCCTGTATGCATGTGGATCTCGTCCACGTGTCAACCAATGACATAACAACATAATGCAGGTAAAAGTCATAAGAGCATATGCATGGAAGTATGAGGATATAAATCAATGTGTGTCCCTCGCGGCACATCAAAATCATGGAACCTGAGTGTCCAGTATCGACACTCGAAAACATCATGAAATCCGTGGCCAGCATCGACACGTAAATCATCATATATCGGGCTCCGTCAGTCCGGATCGGCCCACGGGCTCCGTCAGTCCGAATCGGCCCATATCATCTCTCTACTCTGGTCGGTATCTTCCGGATATTCGCCGAGCCCAAATACTATCACCGGTAGGTAGTGGTCCCTCTGCCAGGATCATCGCCTACTGTACGACAGATCCGTTCTCGCCCCGGGGTACCATATCGGGTCCACCATGTACCCTCAATCGGCCTCATCCAACTCCTCGAATCGGGTTTCATAAGTCATACGTCTCAGAACCGAGAAAACACATGGTGGACGCACTGAAATATCATATAAGGGGAAACCGGGTTTTTAAAATAATACATACTCTCTTTTGAAATAACCATGGTTCCCAAATCCAGAAATCTCATGAAAACAAATATCTCAATGCATATAATCATAAAGCATGATGTATGCAACATATAACAGAAATATAAGCATACCCGTATATCATACAAAATGGAACAATAATATGCACATATTGAAGGAAAACGACACTTTTAAAATGAATCCAGTTTTAAAATATATCTTGCGGTTCCCAAATCTCTAAAATCAAGCCAGAATCATCTTTGTATGTGCAAACACGTATGTATGCACGTATGGGTGTGCAATATGTGTGTGCACAAGTATGTCATGTAAGGGGTCATATCCTGATGCAACAATCCTATTGTGTAGTGACATGGCAATTATCGATGATGAAGTGTGTGAGCCGGCAAGCATGTGTACGTGGAGTATACGCATCATCTATAATGGTGCTGGTGTCCTGACAGCATGGGTTTAATATAATATAACTCACAAGTATATAAGCATGCAATGCGCTACTAACCACATGAATATATGGAAATGGAAAGTAAATTCAATAGTAAGGAATCTACATTAGTTATACGACTCATACAGTTTGTCATTTAAAATCACACAAATCGTGGTGTTTTGGAAAAATAGGGGCTACGGTGTTTTTAAGAAAAGAGGTACTTCTTTTGAAATATCCGTAGAATCCCTTGGCCTTTCTTTAAAAATACTCACAATTCATTATTTTTGAAATAGGTATGACTCGAGTCTAGTCTAACATCTATAAGTAAACTACAGGACTAATCGCAAGGTAATGAAGCCACCTAAATCTGAGTCGACACATATAAATATAATAGTCGGTGATCCCGCCTCAATAGTATCACATACGACACAATAGATATTATGAAGTCCTCGAGTCAAGTGTGCGGATCTTTCATCAATATATAGCTCGTACGTGAAACCGTCGTACGACATCCTAAATCTGGGTACGGGTCAAAATCACATTCATCTCATCATTTATCTGGTATCCTTATCATCAAATCTCATGAACTGGGGTACTGATCCAAGTCTAATACCAACTGATACCATATATATATATATATATATATATATATATATATATATATATGCGTGTATGAAAACACACGCCTAAAGGCCCGCTATAATCTCATGTCGTATCGCCTAATACGAATCAAAACATATCACCGATCTCGTGGCATCATGCCCAATCTCATCGACTCATCTCCAAATACCATATACAATCCTCATCATCCATTTCTAAGTATACGTATATATGTATACATCTCCCCATAACCGCACAAGTAAAACAATGTAAACAAGTGTGTGCGCGCGTGTGGGTGTAACCCTTATTCTAAGGTCCTCGACTAAACTAACTAATGACGCTATCATCCAATTATCCATGACTCCCAAAGTCTATCTAGATAGTCATAAACTCACAATAACTATATAAATATATCCATCTCATATATACCATACACGCCGCTACGAACTGCAGGGGTTCTATACGCCATCCACCCGACTTCCCCCGTAGATGTATACCTACTCATCTTGCTCTTTCTTGCCGATGTCGATGTTGCCATCCTCTTCTACATCGTCTTGAAATCCTCATGGGGTACCTACATATATACACATATAGCATCGTAAAACAGAAATCTCGCACAAAACCAAACAGTTCACGTATCGCACATAGGTTTAAACCTATGGTCTACACATGCAAGAAGAACCAATAACCCCCGATATAGACGTACAAACGTCAATTGATCGATACCAAACACAAATATCAAAACTTCATTTCAAAAACATCGCAAAACATAAAGCAACAACACATGAAAATGATCCCAGATTTTACCCTAACCGAAATTATCTAATTTTGCACATATGGGGGGTCTAATTTACTGAAGATAAAGCCCTGGACCAAGCACGAACCAATTTGGAAGTACCAAGGCCGTAAGTTGCGGCCAAATGAGAAAAATGGAGGCCTAAACATGAGCATATGATCTCGGGTTTCTAGGGTAGCTTCTAGGTTGCCTGCACATCTCTCAGGCTTCGCTAAATAATTTTCAGGTCACCCGGGTGTTAGCAGATTTCATTATACCCTCACAGAATCCACAATTCTCCGATATCAGGTTATCTAAGTTCATAATCCGGGGTTTAAGTCTCAGGTTCAGTCCACTAAATCATCGCAACAGGGGTTGTATAGGCTGTACTAACCTCAATTACCCTTTACTACTCAAGATTTCATCACAACCCTAACTAGGAATTTCAATGTTCACTAAACCGCACTAAATCACAACTAAACACATATGGATACCAAAGTGAATGAAATACAAAGCTAATGGAAATGAAAGTAGCTCATTTGGCAACTCAAGAAAATTCTTGAGTTTCCCCAAGTGTCCAAAATCCGATTTTTCTTTGTCCAACGTGTAGCTAGTGAGCTTGTGCATGTATTTTGTGAAGTAGAGATGATGTTTTGGGGTTATTTTGATGATGTTTTGAGGGTTTGGAGGAGGTGGGAGAGATGAGGCAGCCATGGGAGAAAGAAGAGGTGAGAATGATGAGAAAAGAGTGAAGAGATGAAGAGAATGGCCTAAGTTTTGACCCCTCACCCTCTCTCTCTCTCTTGCCCATGCCTAATATTCTAATCCCTTATACTTTTCTTTTATATTCTTTTCTCTTCTCTTTTAAAAACTAAAACCATGCACATAAATCCCAAATGAAACCATGGTTATAAAATGTAACATAAGTGTAAAATACGACACGGTGCATGTCATGTTCATAAAACAAGATTAATACGCGATTAGCGATATTTAATCGCGATTAGTATTAAAATATCGTATAATGAATCATTAAATCTTATAATTTGCATAAATCACATAAAGCACCTTCATTTCAGTAATTTCCATAATTTTCCAAAATTTTCCCAATTTATCGGTATTTAATTATACCGTCTTATTAAAATATTCAATATAATATTATTAAATTATAAAAATCCCAAAAATTAATATTTTATTTTTCTGAAATGTTACAATCTTCCCCCTTAAATAAATTCGGTCCCCGAATTTAAATTTAAACCCATCAAATACTAAAGCATTTCAGTAAAAAGTCCAAGTCGTCGGGGCTCCGAAATCATCAATACATAAAACTCATCATAGCACAATGTATGCGCATGAACAATGAGCAGATAACTCAAAATCAAAACTCCGTCAAGCATCCCGCAATCATCGGAGTCATGGTGAAGACACAAATGTCAAATCCAATATGAAAACCAATATGATATACATCAAAACTATACAAGTAAACGTCTGAAGAAAAAGCATGCCAAACCATTCATGTTGCTGTGCGATGCGCGTATCGCGGCACAGTGGCGGACGTCTATTGTAAGAAATAACTATATATATACTTATCCTTTTTTTAATATGTACGTCCGGCCGTTTTTGAAAACAATTTAGAAGGGTTTCCTTGTTTTTAAACGTTTCGTGTCATATCAGACACGTAGGTAAATACTGAGACTATAGCAACCTTCTTGGAAATCCCTTCGATAGCTATCAATGCATGCAAAATATATCCAGGTACTATCCTCTGACTAGTCCTGCTCAGTACGAAAACAAATAGCAAATATCATAAAAACGTACTGCTCCATAAGAAATCAATCCCAAAATGTATATAAGAATACCCTGTGCGTCTGGTGCGCACGGAAATCGAATCCATGAATGTGCCATACATGTGCACAGAAACAAAATCTA
This sequence comes from Agapanthus africanus, assembly GCA_030015575.1. NCBI lineage: Eukaryota > Viridiplantae > Streptophyta > Magnoliopsida > Asparagales > Amaryllidaceae > Agapanthus > Agapanthus africanus. The sequence continues at coordinate 337,902,338 of CM057346.1, read as the reverse complement.
AGTGCATCGGGTGTGCACGAAACATTTGTCAAGGGCAACGGGTGTGCCTGACAGCAATATCAGGTGCATCTGATATGCACGAAGAATCCCAATTTAGTGCATCTGGTGTGCACCAAAATCGCATCTCATAACATGCGCCCAACATGCGCGAAATCCAAATCAGGTGCAACCATCATGCATGAATAAAATCTAAATCATGTGCATTCAACATGCACGAAATCATGAAATCCAATATCAAGCACCGAACATGCGCAGGATCCAATCCGATGTACAAGGTGCACAAAACAAATATCGAGTATCACAATCGAAATCGATGGTATACAACATATTTCAATCCAAATCCAAATTTGGTATACCGTGGTATATAATCTCGTAACCATGTGCCTCAGCGTGCACAAAAGAAGATCAAATACAAAAAGTGCATGAAAACTATGGTGAAAGCATAAGTCAAATCACATGCATACCATAGGTATGAACTCAAAAATCAATATCTCGAATGACATCAAATCGAAGTTAGGTGCAACTGTGGTGCACAAAATCTCAATCATGCAAATAATCGTCCAAAATACCAAATCAAGGATGGCGGAAATAGTCCCCTTCAAGCACATCCTCTAAGATCTCTGGCCAACTGTCATGATCACTCGTAACATGTCTCGTCGACGATGCCGAACTCTGGCCTGCTGGGTGTGCACAATATGACCGCTCCTGGGTCCAAGTCTTCTCGCATATTATTTCAGAAAGGTTCCATCGAATTCTCTCCCAAATCTCGTTTCTGCCGGACTGCCCGGAAGCCATCGTCTTTTACTAAATCAATCCCTTGTTCCGAAACGGCTGCATACTCATCGCGACTCCAGCTGGAAGGTATATCCATATACAACGCCTCTGTATGCGTATCGCATCTCTGATGTCAGCGGAGGGAAAAGTCATCTCGTTGAAATCTCATACGAACCTCTTACTCCACTTTTCTCTAATGTCGGCAGCTTCGGTCTCGTCTCTTCTTGTCTGCATGATCTGCGCTCCAACGGCTATACTCGTATCTGGAGTCTCCCAAGCAATGTATCCCATCACATGATATCCGAATGATGTCGAACCTTTCGATCGATTCGTCAAAGTTCCATAATCCCCCAAGAGCTCAACATCTTGGGTACAGTTTAATAGTATTCCAGTAAATGCCACAGTACCTGTGGACCAACCGTAAAAGGGCAAACCCAAGCCTCACTAATAGCACCGCTGCAGCAAACCCTAAGGTTTCAAAGCGTTCTCAGAGTCATTATGTCGAGTTAGGGTTTCATTCTTCTAGAGGGTCCTTAGCATTACTTGCATTTGTCTCTGAATACTTTAAACTTAGAAAATGGGCTTCTGACATTCGATCGTCTCTATCGACCTCTAACGTACCTACGTGAAGTCGTCTCTAGCTGGAATCAATCAATCTGATGACTTCGAATCGGGGTAGGCAACGAATCACATGTCCTAGTCCTTCCTCTGTGGGTGACTAGCGATCTTCTATCATATGTCTAAGTACAACTCGTGCGGCGACAGCTCCAAACATCTGGGGCGATATCTCGTCATTCGCAGCAACAATTGGCTCATTTGTCCGCACGCCGAACAGTTCCTCAATCATCAAATAATCGGTGCATCGACGGTCATCACATTCTGACTGGCCTCTAGTAGTTGCCTGATCCTCTGGTGCTGATCAGCACATCCGAGAAATCTCGTAAAAGCGATCCATCAAATGCTCATGGCGTGAAAACATAATAAAATGACACCTCTATGAAATCGTGTGTCCCTGGAATCATGCCCTGGACTGTCCTCGTCCGTGACGAGCTCGTGCTGATGCAACTCTAGCCGTAGCACTCTCTGCCCGTGCAATCGTGGCAGCAAAACCATAAACCAATATCGATGACAATAGATCATAGGAATGTTCCCCTCCGAAAGACGGCGCACAGGACCGCGATGTCCTGACGCTGGGATTCGGGGCAGATGCTATTTGGTTTTATCCGTCTACCTCTCCGAAAATGCCAAGTTGATTTATGGCACCGTGTATCGGAGGTTTAGACGGATGCGGCCGATGTAGCAGACTTCGTCAGATTCCCCCTCAGGGTGAGGGGTTTTTGATTGTGGGGACGCTCTTCCCTGCAGGCGCAAGCCCCTGCAGTTAATTACGCTACCGCATCGCGGTAACAACTTTCTCCTTCTCCAGAATTTCACTTCGTGTCGTGTGTGTTTGTCTTGTTTGTGGTTGTCCGTGGATTGTATACGGAGACTGAGTAATGCCGTCGCCCGTAGGACGTGGATTAGTCCAAATCCGTATTTACTTAGATTTGGGTTTGGTGTTTTTAGTTTAAGGATACGTTAGTCGCGTTGCGGCTAAGATCAACTTAAACGTTCGTTAAGGATACGTTAGTCTTGTTTTAGACTAAGATCAACTTAACGTAGTGATTAATTTAATGTATGGCCATCGGGACTCGTCACCTCTTTGACGTCGTTGAAGGATTACAACGACATGTATCAGAGGAGCTCGGAGATGTACCCTCAAACCAGAGTTGATTGGGAGTTTTATAATCCATTTGAATGTTTAAGGATACGTTAGCCGTGTTTGAGGCTAAGATCAACTTAAACATTTGTTAAGGATACGTTAGTCCAGTTTAAGACTAAGATCAACTTAACGGGACCGTTTAAATCCGATAAAAGAGCATTTGGGCTCTATTGTGCCAGTTTAGGGACGTGATGGTCCGATATTAGTTTAGGTACGTCTCGGTCCGATGTTAGTTTAGGGACGTCTCGGTCCGATGTTAGTTTAGGGACGTCTCGGTCCAATATTAGTTTAGGGACGTTTCGGTCCATCGCCAGTTTAAGGACGTAGTGGTCCATATTCCGGTTTAGGGACGTGGTGGTCCGATATTAGTTTAGGGACGTTTCGGTCCAATGTTGGGTATGTGGCCGTTGGGACCCGTCACCTCTTTGACATCGTTGAGGAATTACAACGATGGATGTCAAAGGAGTTCGGAGATGTACCCTCGAACCGGTTGTGAATTGATTCAGGAGAACCATTTTGCTCAATCAATTTGATTTAAGGACTTATGGCCACGATTGGGTTAAGTCCAATTTTTATTTATTTTGGGCTTTGCTCAAATAGAATATTAATTCAAATAGGGCTCTGCCCTTTTATTGCTTTGCAATTTGATTTGGGCCAGGCCCTTTATTAATTCAAATAGGGCTCTGCCCTTTTATTGTTTTGCAATTTGATTTGGGCCAGGCCCTTTAAAGAATGCATTGCGTTTGTGCAGAGCATCAAGAATCTTTTAGATTCAAGAACAAAAGTGCAGAGCACTTTTGATCTAAATTTAGATCAAAGGAAAACAAGTTTCTCTCTTGTTTTTCCTTTTCTCAGAGAACCAAGGGTTCATAACAAGTGCAAGGCACTATTTTTATTTATTTATTTTTATTTTATTTATTTTCTTTTATTGAAGATTAATGATTTTTTTTAGATCAATGATCTGTACTTCAGAGATTTTTCTCTTTTAAAAGGTTTTACCCTTTTTTTTGTTCTTCTAAAGTTCTTCAAGAATTCTTTCTGTTTTCTTTCTGATCTTGATCATGATCAAATGAAGTCTGGGGTCCTTTTTATAGTGCTCATAAATTAGTTGAATTTGTTAAAAAGATCTTTTCTGAGTGATTTGGGGAATTTTCCCCACCGTTGGATTTTTGATCCAAAGGCCCCTGTTTTACAGAAGAAATCTTCTTGTTTAAACAAGAACAGAAAAAATATCCTTAAATCTTAATTCTGTTGTTGCGCAACTCACCAGCGTGTGACACGTGTCGCGCAGTAAGGCGCTTGCGCAGCTGTGCTTGTGCAACTGCGCAGACACGTGTCGCGCTGTGAAGTGCTTGCGCAACTGAGCTTGCGCAACTGCGCAGACACGTGTCGCGCTGCCGTGCGCTTGCGCAGTTGCGCTTGCGCAACTGCGCAGACACGTGTCGCGCTGTCGTGCGCTTGCGCAGTTAAGTGTTACTTATGTTTTAAAGAGCCTTGCTCTGATCGGACGTATCGCCTTGGGCGTTGTGCTGCCGTGTCAACTTCTGACACGTGGCGCGTTGCGCGCAGCGCACGGGATCTGAAGCGTTGCTTCAAAATTAAAGTTTTAAATTTTCAAAGCAAAGCTTTATTTCTGATTGGGGGAAGATGAAGCGTTGCTTCTTCTCCCGCTTTGGAATTTGAACAGAGCTTTGCTCTGATTGGGGTAAACAAATGCCCCCCCACCGCTGCGCTTACGTGGCCTCCAAATGCAAGCGCAACGGTGGCAGAATCCGAACCGCCGCGGCACCTTTTGGCAGTTTAAGAGGCGATTGATGCCTATAAATAGGACCCTTGGTCCTTAGTAATTCTTTTACCATTTTCAAGAATTTGAATTTTAGAGCCTTGCTCTTGTTTAAGAACTTCCAGAGCCTTGCTCTTGTGAGAGCTTCAAAGTTCTAGTTTTAGAATCACTCTAGGTAAAATTAATTAAATTAAATTGATTTAAATTAAATTTAATTAACAGAGCCTTGCTCTTATAGATCTTTGATCTAAAGGAAAATCCTTTTGGGGTTCCACCAAATAGAGCTTTGCTCTCAGGAATCTGTTTCAGGGTTTCTCAACCCATGAACAGAAACTTGCATCTTCGGCAAAACATAGATCCCTTTGATCTAAAAGAACTCTCTTAAGAGTGTTTCATTGATCTTAGAGCTTGAAGAAGACATTTTATTCCTCAGCGCGTTACATCGTTTTACTTAATCGGTCTTTCTGATAATTCGGTTGATCTTCTTTCACAGGAACAATGAACGCCCGCATGTATGCTCTCAACGAGATCATCTCTTATGGGGACATCCGCCGACTTGGCCGCACTCAAAATCGGGAGTTCACAAACGCGGAGTGTGCTGAAATCATGAGCCGCTTCGATGCATATAACGGTCCACTGCTTCCCCGACGTTCCTCCCTCCTAAAACTTATTGTGGGAGCCATCTGGCAAGCGCTTCCCCTATTCTGTTCCGGTGTGCCGCTTAAGGCGCTGGATGCCGCTGAGGATAAGGTGCACTCGGTGTACCTGTTGAACTTTATCTCAAAGAGACGGCGAGACAGTCTTATCGATCTCTTGCACGAGGTCTTCCAACAGTCTGCCATACTCGCTGCTTACCGGAGGGTGGAAGACATCAGGGGGGATCCTGACGCTTGTGCTCGCGAAAGAAAGCACACCAGGATGGTCCGCGAGGCCTGGAAAGTTATAGATAGGGTCGCTTTCGAGTTCCTCAATCCATGTCCTGAGTTCGAGGTTATGCCTTTGTAAACATTTTAATAATGTTATTATCCATTTCTCCGTGATTGTAAGAACCTATTTTTATGATATGAATAGAAAATTTCCATTTCAGCTTGTCTTATCCCTTGTTCTGAATCTTCTGTACATGTATGGATGAGTGTGTCTCGAACGCTTGATCAAATGCAAATCGGATTTTTTTTTCTCTCTTTCTTTTATTATCAGCATACTGTCTTGATAAACATAGTTGGAAGATAACTTAGTTTTTCCAAAAGATAACGATGGCTTAGGCCGCAGGTTCGGATCTGCCGCCTAAGACTTTTCAACTCTATGAGCCGTGAGGGTCTCATAGAGACTTTTCTCCCTACGGATCGAGAGGATCTCGTAGGCGGGTTTTTCTCCTTAGGAATCGTGAGGATTCCTAAGTGTGGTTTTCTCTTGTAAGTCGTAAGGATCCTACAAGAGAATTTTTCCCTCTTACGAGTCGAGAGGACTTGTAAGCGGTTGCTTCCCTCCTTGTCGAAGTTCGACGTTGAAGAGTGAGACCCGTGGATGGTATGCAAGAGACCGTTTTGGGCCAACTCGCAGGGTCCCAATGCTTAGGAAACAGGCTTCTTTTATGCCCACTGCCTAAGGCTTTATCTCACGAGTCGAGCCGCCTCGACAATTTTTCACAAGTCGAGACGAATCGAACGTTTCTCGCAAGAACATCTTAACGTCGCATTTAACCTCTGCTCTTTACGACAGAAGCCCGTTAAGGTTGGTGGTACTTAGGGTTTTGGCCATCGTACCGTCGCATAAGCTGATATAGTCCTCGATAGGCAATCGTGCTGTTCGAGTAGCCCTGCGACTGCCGTGTCTCTGATCCCTTCGGGGGCTGGACAAGACGTCTTCAAGCAATCCTCCTTGGCAGTTTGACCATCGGAAGAGCAAGCGCTAGGAATTTGCCATGCCGCTTTTTACTTGAGGTTAGGCTCATTTTGGAGAGCCCCGATGAGTCATAACCACTCCGCGCTGGTGTGGGATGATCTCCGATAGTCTTTCAGGCTTTATATGACTTGCCGTTAAGACCCTGAAGCTAGGAATTTGGCCTTTGCTTCGTTTGCTGGCATTGCGTCCTCTGTATCGAGACGAATGTCATGGTGGGAACTAGGGATTTTGCCGTGGCTCCGTTTGTTTGATGACGTTGCGTCTGCTGTATCGAGACGAACGTTGGGGTGACATCTAGTCTGCTGTATCGAGACGGACGTCGAGGTTGTCTCTAGGTTGCTGGTGAACAGCCGAGATTTGGAACTAGGGATTTTGCCGTGGCTCCATTCGTTTAATGACGTTGCGTCTGCTGTGTCGAGACGAACATTGGGGTGACATATCGTCTGCTGTATTGAGATGGACGTCGAGGTGGTGACCATTCTGTGCTGGTGCGAGATGATCTCTGATTGTCTTTCCGGTTTTATGTGAGTTACCGTAAAGACGTTGAAGCTAGGAATGTGGCCTTCGCTTCGTTTGCTTTGTCATGTCTGAATCTCTGTTGGAGGAAGAATGCTGAGGTTGACATTTCGTCTGCTGTATTGAGACGAACGTCAAGGTGGTGACCACCCTGTGCTGGTGCGAGATGATCTCCGATTGTCTTTCCGGTTTTATGTGAGTTACCGTAAAGACGTTGAAGCTAGGAATGTGGCCTTCACTTCATTTGCTTACACTGCATCTGGTGTATTGAGACGAATGCTGAGGTGGAGCTGGGATTTTGCCATCACTTCGCTTTGTTTCGACCATGAGGTCTTTTGTTGATGTTGCTTCTGCATCCCGTTGGACTGCGAAAGAACGCAATTGTTGACATCTCGTCTACTGTATCGAGACGGATGTTGAGGTGGAGCGGGGATTTTGCCGCCACTCCGCTTTACTGATCATGGGGTCTTTGGTTGACGTTGCATCTACATCCTGCTGGACTGTGAAGGAACGCCGTTGTTGACATTGCGTCTGCTGTAACGAGACGAACGCTGAGATGGAGTTGGGATTTTGCCATTGCTCCGCTTGATGGTGTAACATCTGTGTCCTGCTGGAATGAGGAGGCACGCCGTTGTTGGTCTCCAGGCTGTAGATGTAGCCATTGAGACCCTGAAGCTCGGGATCTTCCTTTTGCTTTGTCTGTTGACATTATGTCTGGGATATTGCGACAGATGTCGAGGTTGTCTTTGGGTTATCTATGAACCGTTGAGATTTGGCTTCGCTTTCTGGTGGAGCCTGTTGGGAAGGTATTGTTCCCTTTTTATCTGTGCCCCTGGATTGTATACAGGGATCGATGTGATTTCACTTGTAGGGCAAAAAGTTTCATTTTTTCATTTTTTTTATTCTTTCCGCGATGCTCTATCATTTCAGCTTTTTATATCGCGAAAATCATGATTGCCCAATCATTTCGGCTATTTTTCGTGGTGCCCAATCATTTCGGCTATTTTTCTTTTTACTCGCTGCTTTTTATTGCGAGTTGCCCAACCATTTCGGCAATTTTGCATTCATACATTTTTACTTGCTGATTTTGTTTGCAAGCTGCCCCATCATTTCGGCTATTTCGTATGCATATATATATATATATATGTATATATATTTTTTTTGGCTCGCTGATTTTTTTTTTTTTGGTGAGTAGGGGATTTGGGATCTGATACCAATCTTGGCATCAGCATCGCTGCGACTGGAATATTGCCAGGAGCGAATCATTATTTGCCGTGAAAGGACTTGGAATTTGATACCGGTTTAGGCATCAGCATCGCTACCACTGGGATATTGCCAGGAGCGAATCATCATTTGCCTCTGTCGATGTAGAACAAAAGTGGCTTAGCGACCAGGGTTAAGGTCCTGTCGACTAAGGCTTTTGACTTTATGAGCCGTAAGGGTCTCACAAAGCTATTTCTCCCTACAAGTCGTGAGGATCTTATAGGTGTATTTTCTCCTTAGGAATCGTGAGGGTTCCTAAGTGTATTGTTCCTCTGTAAGTCGTAAGGATCCTACAGGAGGGTTTTCTCCTTGTAAGTCGAGAGGATTTACAAGGGTTGTTTTCCATGCAAACACATCCCTAGTCTCAGATGGGACTTAGTTAGGGAAATGTTTATTCGCGCCCGTGGATTGTATACAAGGGTCAATATAGGACCACTTGTAGGGCAATGTCGAAAGTTGTGGGGGTTGCTTAAGCACAGGTTTAGGCCTCTGTAACTTAAGGCTTTCAAATCTTACGAGCCGTGAGGGTCCCATAAGAGCCTTCTCCTCACGAGTCGTGAGGATCTCGCAAGTGTATTTTCTCCTTAGGAATCGTGGGGATTCCTAAGTGTGTTGTTCCCTTGTGAGTCGTAAGGATCTCACGCAGGTGGTTTCTCCTTACAGGGTCGAGAGGACCCTATAAGTGTTTCTTAACGAGGTTGCGCCCTTTCGGGTTTTCACAAACACTCGCCGGTAGTCCTGCTGTTTTTACTCACGGAGCCCTTTCGGGTTTTCATCCGTGCCCATTTTGCTTATGGACATACCGTTTTTGTTTTATTCTTTTTATTTTTATTTTTTTTTACGAGGTCGCGCCCTTTCGGGTTTTCACGAACACTCGCCGGTAGCCCTGCTGTTTTTACTCACGGAGCCCTTTCGGGTTTTCATCCGTGCCCATTTTGCTTATGGACATACCGTTTTTTTGTTTTTTTTTTATATTCTAGTCAGCCTGAAAATGCTGCGGTAGTAGTTTAAAAACATTTCGGTTATTTGCAAGTTTTAGGACATTGCGGTCCATCATTAGTTTAAGGACATCTCGGTCCGTTGTTAGTTTAAGGACGTTTCGGTCCGTAACCAGTTTTAGGACATAGTGGTCCATTATTAGTTTAAGGACGTTTCGGTCCACAGCCACTTTTAAGACATAGTGGTCCATCGTTAGTTTAACGACATTTCGGTCTATCGTTGCCATATTTGAGGCGAGTTTCTAGTTTATGGACTTTTCAGTCCATGAGTCCTTCTCCATGAATGAACATGATGCTCCCGGCGTATCCATATTTTTCGGAGCATGCGGTTGTGGCGGGTTCACCTTCTAAATTTCGGACAACGCGAACTTGCCCTGTTGGTATTAGTCTTCAACCCAGTTCTTGAAGACGTAGCAATCCTCGATCAGATGACCTACCGTTTGGTGGTAAGGGCAATAATTAGGATTATCAATATCGCCTGGCCGCAACGGACATTTTGGACTCGGCAGATTGATGAGTCTGTCGCACACTGCCAGCTCGAACAGTCCCCTTGTTTTATCTTGCGGAAATGAGTAAGGACGTTTCAACTTTTCCTGGAGGGGTTGCCGCTTGTTGCTTTGGAGAGCAACCGGCCTAGGGTCACCTGATTGTTGTTGAGTGCTGGCGACGAGGGCCGTTTTTCTTTTTCCTTTATCCTTTTTGTTCGCTCCGTTGTTTGCAGGGCCGGGATTCTTTCCGAGTAGCATGCGATTGCATGGCTGAACGTTCTCGCAGCTTCTTAATTCCTTTATTCTTGAAATAGATTCCCCGAGGGAAGAGTTGGGGCTACCTTCTTCGTCAGAGTCACTTCCAAAGGTGATAATTTGTGATCCCTTGAAGTCGGCTATATGACAGTCGGCGGTGGCTCTTTTGCGCTCATCTATCGCATTTTTCTGATGTCCACAAGCTTCACACTTTGTCCTGTCGAAGTGTCGCTTTTGAGCGACATACCCTTGCCACCAACAGTTAAAGGACTCGCAGTCTTCGGTAGGATGTATGATCTTCTGATGATATAAACAGAAGTTAGGGTGCATCTCTGCCTCAGCGAAAGAATTTTCTTCAGAGGGCGGTAGCTTCATTCCTACTGATAGAGCTTTGGCGAACCGTTTCCTCGTCTTGAATTTGTTTTTACCCGCAGTGTATGGCTTTTGATTTGACAGGAATACCTTGGTTCTTTCCAGTATGGCCATTTCATGCTCTTGATTGGCTTTTGCTTTCAGACGAATTTCATTTAGGAAGGCATCGATCAACTTGTCTGACGGCCGCGGAATTTCTGTTTCAGGGTCCGCCATTGATTTCTCAGCACAAGGATCCTCCTCCTCATCCGTCAGTGAATGAGAAATCACATGACAAGTCGCTACGTAGTCTTCGGATTCATCCGATAAGTTTTTTCCATCGTTTTCATCCTCGACGAAAGAACAAGTTGCCCCCGGCGTGTCCGTCTTCTTTGGAGAGTGCGGCTGTGGTGGATTTACCTTCCAGCCTTCAGACAGTGTGAACTTGCCTTGCAGGTATTGATCCTCGATCCATCCCTTAAAGACGAAACAATCCTCAATCGGGTGACTTACCGTTTGGTGGTAAGGGCAATAATTGGGATTATTAAGATCGCCTGGCTGCGACAGACGCTTTAGACTCGGCAGATTGATGAGTCTGTTACGCACTGCTAGCTCAAACAGTCTTCTCGTTTTATTCTGAGGAAACGAGTAATGACGTCCTAGCCTCTCTTCGAGGGATGGGCGTGGACGCACGTTGTTTTGGCGAGCGACCGGCTTTGAGTTGCTCGACTGTTGCTGAGCGTTGGCGACGATGATCGCTTTTCCTTTCTCATTTCGGGGATCGGGTCTTGGAGGAGACGGTCTATGGCCCATCTGGTCCATTTGGGCTAATTTGTCGATCAAGGCCTGGAAGGTGGTCGGCCTGAAGAACATCATGAATTGCGAGATGGCCGCCTGCGGATCGAGAGTGCCTACAAACATGCCTACCGCAGGTGCCTCTTGTATGCGTTGTTCGCATTTCGACCATAGGTTTCGCCATCGTGTTGCGTATTGGACCCACGTTTCGCCGGGCCTTATCCTGGCATTTATCAGTGCTGTAATCGGGGTGCGTTCACTAGCACATACGAATCTTTGTGTAAACAGCAGTTCCATTTCGGCAAATGTTTTGACAGAGTCGTTAGGAAGCTCTGAATACCATTCAAAGGTTGTTTCTGCTAAGCTGTCGACGAATTGACGTAGTAACAATTTGTCATCGCCTCCAGTATTGCCGCATAAGGCCCTGAATTGAGCGACATGCTGATGCGGATTCCCTGTCCCTTTATATACGTGGAATTTAGGGATCGTATATCCTGGCGGGTAATTGATTTGGTCATACCAGCTCGGATACGGTCGTCCGGTTCTAATAATTTGCCCAGCCGCTTCATTCGCCTGATGAACCCGGATCTGCTGAGCTATATATTCGTCTAGGTCAACTTTGGAGATTGCCTCTTCCTTGGCTGTTGATAGAGCCGGCGGAGGATTTGATGTTTCTCCCCTGTCGTATTCAAGGACAATCGGAGGATCTTCAGCAGGAGGGTCCGGCTGTAACATCATCCCTACCATATCTTTGAAGAGGAGCGCCATCTGTTTTATGTTTGCCGCCTGCTCTGCAGCTTCTTTGTCCCTCTTTTAGAGGACTCTGCGTAAAAAGTCAGCGTCAGTTTCTTGTTCTTGACGCTCATCCGAAGACGTTTCAGAGCTTTCTTTTGGCTCAGTGAGTGCAGCCATTGTAGTCATCATTTTCTGAAGCTTTTGTTGTTGCTCCTGGGCTTTCGTCACGGATCGGGTGAGCGGTCGGTGGCCCGTAGAAGTGCGGCTTTCCTCCTTTCCAGAAGCCATATAAACAGTGTGCACCACCATGCCTCCAGACTTGGGGCATTTGTGTTCGGTGTCTTTGCGATTTGCCGAAGACACAGGGGCTTTTTGCGGCCTCCTTTTTTGAGTGATTGGAGTTAAGGGAGCCGTTGTAGTGGGCACCCAAGTAGCTTTTGCTTTTTGTGGTTTGACAGATTAATCCTTCCCCTGCCAAACCTTCATCTTTTTCTGTCGTCGGAGGCAGTCTTGATCGATCACCGACTCTTGGACCTGTCGCCAGACTTTGTAAATTTTAGAGGACAGCCGTTGAGGGGGCTGCTCTAACTTCTTCCCTGGAGTATTCTCCACAGGTGAAGGAGTTCGTTTCAACATCGCAGTAGGAGAGTTTCTGCGCACCTTGTTGAGCAGTTCAAAGCTGTTCTTGGTTGGAACAGCAGCATCGATCCTCACCATCGGAGCTGACGGAGTTATCTCAGAGGGGGAGTTGCCCCCAGCCTTTCTTACTCGACGCCAGTGGCGACGTCGGGCATGTTGTGCTGATGGGGTTGTTTCCACTATAGGGGTGACCTCCTCATGCCCCCTGTGTTGGTCAGAATATACTGGTACCAGCTTTTTAAAGATCGACGTCCGTTGAACGGGGACGGCCAATTTGTCAGAAGCGAACTTCTGAACATGGGAAGCAATCTTGGTGATTTTGCCAGGAACGGGAGTTGGAATGGCTATCCGCTTCGGGATAACGCCTTCTGGTATGGCAGGCTTCTTCATGGGCCCGATGGAGCTCTGGCCTAATCCATTAAAACCTGAAGCAGTGGAGTTGGGCGACCTATTGAAAGGGGTCGCGGCAGTGGTAAGTCGATCGAAGACCGACTTCTTTGGAGCTTCTTGCAATGCCATTGGGGCGTTGAAGCTCATTGGTGGGAGCATGGTCCCAAAAAATAGTCCAGTGGTGGTTTGAGCCACCTGCTCCACCGGCGTTTTCAAAAGGGAGGCCGCTTGGGGCCCAGAAGTCACTCCTCCAGTAATGACGGAGCGAGAGTTGTTGCTGCAGGCGATGCAGTTCGAGCCATTGATCTTCTGTTTTCTGCACGGAGCAAGACACCAAATCTTAGTACCTTGAATCCACAGGCAATCACAGCAAACCGCGATTTGTTCGCGAACACGACACACGAAGTGTGGAGTGGAAAGAGGAAGAGGTCCCACCGGGCGTGCCAGAATCTGTTCCCCTCCGAAAGACGGCGCACAGGACCGCGATTTCCTGACGCTGGGATTCGGGGCAGATGCTATTTGGTTTTATCCGTCTACCTCTCCGAAAATGCCAAGTTGATTTATGGCACCGTGTATCGGAGGTTTAGACGGATGCGGCCGATGTAGCAGACTTCGTCAGATTCCCCCTCAGGGTGAGGGGTTTTTGATTGTGGGGACGCTCTTCCCTGCAGGCGCAAGCCCCTGCAGTTAATTACGCTACCGCATCGCGGTAACAACTTTCTCCTTCTCCAGAATTTCACTTCGTGTCGTGTGTGTTTGTCTTGTTTGTGGTTGCCCGTGGATTGTATACGGAGACTGAGTAATGCCGTCGCCCGTAGGACGTGGATTAGTCCAAATCCGTATTTACTAAGATTTGGGTTTGGTGTTTTTAGTTTAAGGATACGTTAGTCGCGTTGCGGCTAAGATCAACTTAAACGTTCGTTAAGGATACGTTAGTCTTGTTTTAGACTAAGATCAACTTAACGTAGTGATTAATTTAATGTATGGCCATCGGGACTCGTCACCTCTCTGACGTCGTTGAAGGATTACAACGACATGTATCAGAGGAGCTCGGAGATGTACCCTCAAACCAGAGTTGATTGGGAGTTTTATAATCCATTTGAATGTTTAAGGATACGTTAGCCGTGTTTGAGGCTAAGATCAACTTAAACATTTGTTAAGGATACGTTAGTCCAGTTTAAGACTAAGATCAACTTAACAGGACAGTTTAGATCCGATAAAAGAGCATTTGGGCTCTATTGTGCCAGTTTAGGGACGTGATGGTCCGATATTAGTTTAGGGACGTCTCGGTCCGATGTTAGTTTAGGGACGTCTCGGTCCGATGTTAGTTTAGGGACGTCTCGGTCCGATGTTAGTTTAGGGACGTCTCGGTCCAATATTAGTTTAGGGACGTTTCGGTCCATCGCCAGTTTAAGGACGTAGTGGTCCATATTCCGGTTTAGGGACGTGGTGGTCCGATATTAGTTTAGGGACGTTTCGGTCTAATGTTGGGTATGTGGCCGTTGGGACCCGTCACCTCTTTGACGTCGTTGAGGAATTACAACGATGGATGTCAAAGGAGTTCGGAGATGTACCCTCGAACCGGTTGTGAATTGATTCAGGAGAACCATTTTGCTCAATCAATTTGATTTAAGGACTTATGGCCACGATTGGGTTAAGTCCAATTTTTATTTATTTTGGGCTTTGCTCAAATAGAATATTAATTCAAATAGGGCTCTGCCCTTTTATTGCTTTGCAATTTGATTTGGGCCAGGCTCTTTATTAATTCAAATAGGGCTCTGCCCTTTTATTGCTTTGCAATTTGATTTGGGCCAGGCCCTTTAAAGAATGCATTGCATTTGTGCAGAGCATCAAGAATCTTTTCGATTCAAGAACAAAAGTGCAGAGCACTTTTGATCTAAATTTAGATCAAAGGAAAACAAGTTTCTCTCTTGTTTTTCCTTTCTCAGAGAACCAAGGGTTCATAACAAGTGCAAGGCACTATTTTTATTTATTTATTTTTATTTTATTTATTTTCTTTTATTGAAGATTAATGATTTTTTTTAGATCAATGATCTGTACTTCAGAGATTTTTCTCTTTTAAAAGGTTTTACCCTTTTTTTTTGTTCTTCCAAAGTTCTTCAAGAATTCTTTCTGTTTTCTTTCTGATCTTGATCATGATCAAATGAAGTCTGGGGTCCTTTTTATAGTGCTCATAAATTAGTTGAATTTGTTAAAAAGATCTTTTCTGAGTGATTTGGGGAATTTTCCCCACCGTTGGATCTTTGATCCAAAGGCCCCTGTTTTACAGAAGAAATATTCTTGTTTAAACAAGAACAGAAAAAATATCCTTAAATCTTAATTCTGTTGTTGCGCAACTCACCAGCGTGTGACACGTGTCGCGCAGTAAGGCGCTTGCGCAGCTGTGCTTGCGCAACTGCGCAGACACGTGTCGCGCTGTGAAGCGCTTGCTCAACTGAGCTTGCGCAACTGCGCAGACACGTGTCGCGCAGTGGTGCGCTTGCACAACAGCGCTTGCGCAACTGCGCAGACACGTGTCGCGCTGCCGTGCGCTTGCGCAGTTAAGTGTTACTTATGTTTTAAAGAGCCTTGCTCTGATCGGACGTATCGCCTTGGGCGTTGTGCTGCCGTGTCAACTTCTGACACGTGGCGCGTTGCGCGCAGCACACGGGATCTGAAGCGTTGCTTCAAAATTAAAGTTTTAAATTTTCAAAGCAAAGCTTTATTTCTGATTGGGGGAAGATGAAGCGTTGCTTCTTCTCCCGCTTTGGAATTTGAACAGAGCTTTGCTCTGATTGGGGTAAACAAGGAATGAATATAATACCGTGCAAGGAAATGTACATCCTAAGGCTGCTTAAGTGGAGTAGCGTATCGTAAGTATGCCGCAGAACATACACATGGTACGCCACTCTACTGAAGTCACCTACTCCGTCAACCAAGGTCAACCTACGCGACGAAAGTTCGGGTATAACACCCCCCTCGACTAAGTCTAAGTTCCGTAAGGTCAAGCCTAGATTCCGTATATATACAATGCCCTAGGCTCCGCATAGTCAAACTTAGACTTGAACCTGTAAGTCCTTGTTACCCTTCCCCGGTACTTATGGGGTTGCGGAAGTGGTGAAAAGCGATTTTCTAGAGGGTGGTAACATGGACTACAAATACGGATCTTTCTTAAACAATCTACCTAACAACCTAACTATGAGTTTTATCTACTCTGTTAGGGGGTTATACCTTTCTTGAACTCCTTCGTCTTCAACTCTTGTGGTGTACGAACCGGCCTCTCCTCGTCGTCTTCTCACGCCGAAGACGGATCCACCCTAAAGCTTCTACTTTTGGCTTCTTCTTCGAACTTTGAAGAAACTAGAACACTTGGCTTGCTAGGCCTTGTGAATTAGAATGAGTAGAGGATTGTGTTGGTGTCTTTTTATCTCTAAGGCAATGAGTCTCAACACATGAGAATGGTTTGCCTTGAGCTAGAAAGAGTAAGAGGAAGAGGGAGAGAACTAGAGAGAGCTCAAGAGAGAGCAAGCAAATGAAAGAATGAGCCTCACTTTTCTCATCCTACCTCTCGTAATCCAAAAGCATCATGAGCCATAATGATAATCAAGTATTATGTGATGGTTCATATCATATCAAAGGCAATATCATTTTCATTCACTCATTTTTCAAACCACAACAAGCAAGCAAAAGTCTTTGCATGAAAATGACAACCATTGTAATGATGATGGTCAACTAGTCTAACCTAGTCAACCGGTCAACAAAGTCAACAAGCTAACAAAGTCAACCCCTCAACAACCATGTCACTATAAGATTTAATTAATATTATTGCTAATCATATTTCTTATTCTCATTAGGGTTTAGCAAAAAGTCAATGGTCAACAGTCAACAGTCAACAACCCCAATGAGAATCCTCTGCCTCTGTCTCTCTGTCAACTGTGCATACACACCCGCATCCGCGTTCCGAGGAACACGAGTACAAACGAGATAAAACCAATCCCAAAATGTACACTAGGATCTAGCTTAAACTAAAGCCCGCTAGTGTTAACTGTCCGGACACCAAACGTGCACAAGTGCACGGATGTGACCGAACCCTGTCGCAAAACCATGCGACCTGTCGCAAAACCATGCGACCTCTACTCTTTTGCGTAAAGGCGAATGCTTTCTGTGTGGGACTCTAAAGACTCGACACTACGCTGGCAGTGGGTTTAACGACAGACCGCAAGCGGCACTAGCTGTGCATAACGGTCCCCAGGTAGATGCCGACAAGAAGACGGACGAGGTGAAACCCATCTGAACTCCTACTGAGCCTGAATGTGACAATCTCCGTACAGTCTGGTCTGTTCGTCTGATACATCGCATGGCGGGCCTAGGGGGCGGTAAACGTCAGTCCCCTAATAGCGGTACAAGTCATGTAGGAGTAAAGCCCAGAACACCCTGAGATAACACTGGAAACCTACCAGTATATCTCGCTTGTCCTGGCCAGGGACTACTCGTGTAATGGCTCTCCTAGACACAGCACGATGTCAACCCCCAATACCGGGAGAGACGAATCCTGTCTAACCGTCACTGCCTCCAAGTGCTTCAGGACTGCACCCAACTACTACCTGTTTGCACGACTCCTTTGAGCCGTGGTAGGGTAGTAATCAAAGTACAGTAGGAACACACTCGAGGCGAAGTGACAGTGTCAAGTCAGCGGACTAAGCTGTACTCATGTCACCTGGGAACTGATAACTGACGATAGGTATAATACCAACCAATCAGTTCCCGACGAGTTCTGTCCAGTGTACTCGTAACCTAACGAGCACCCGCATACTATCTCAAGTACGACGTACTGACGGCTGTGGGACAGACCGTCTCCCCTGCTGGGATGAGAAGCGCATACGCTAGTCTACTCCGGAGTATCGATGCCCTGTCTCGATAGTCCTATGACTAGGGACCTGTATAAGGATGTGCTTGTGGATTACCCAGCCCCCACGAGTGTGACTGCCATCACAACGCTGGTAATCAAGCAAAGATCCTAAGGGCTTTACTAATATGTATAAGCAATATGCTATAAGAAACACATGCACATATTAAAGTAGAAACAAACCAAGTAGTATACTATCATTTTAAGCAAGATTGTCAATACAAGGTGAATATCCCAAGCTTCCATTAAGTAATATACAAACTAGTATGATACAGTAATGGCCTCTAGGGCATATACACTAACAATCTCCCACTTGCACTAAGGCCATGTACTGGCGTATCGAAGACCTATCATCTCGATCAGCCGCTCGAACTGAGTCTGGGGTAAGGCCCTCGTGAGTGGATCAGCAGTGTTATCTTCTGTATTTACTCTCTTCACCTCGATCTCCCGGCGATCAACGATCTCCCTGATCAGGTGGTACCGCCTCAAAATGTGCCTGGACTTCTAATGGGACCTGGGTTGCTTCGCTAAAGCTATAGCACCATTGTTGTCACAATACAGCGGTATTGGATCAACACTGGTAGGAACCACCTGAAGTTCCGTGAGGAATTTCTTCATCCAGACAGCTTCCTTTACGGCATCGTAAGCAGCTATGTACTCCGCTTCCATAGCTGAGTCAGCAACGGTTTCCTGCTTGGAACTCTTCCAGCAAACCACCCCTCCATTGAGGGTAAAGACATAACCCGACAAGGACTTGGATTCATCCTTGTCACTCTGGAAGCTGGAGTCAGCAAAGGCCTCGATCTGGAGGTCTTTTCCGCCATACACCAAGAACATCTCCTTAGTCCTTCTCAGGTACTTGAGAATGTTCTTTACTGCTATCCTGTGTTTCTCCCCTGGGTTCGACTGATACCGGCTTACAACGCTCAATGCGTATGCTACATCTGGTCTGGTACATAACATCACATACATTATAGAGCCTACTGCAGAAGCGTAGGGTATAATAGACATGCGATCCCTTTTCAAATCAGTCTTGGGAGACATCTCTTTGGAGAGGGTGATCCCGTGACAAGCCGTTAAATTTCCACGCTTGGAATCTTCCATACTGAATCTTTTCAGTATGGTGTCAATGTACCTGGACTGTGAAAGTCCCAACATCCTTTTAGATCTGGATCCCCAGAATGTAGTTGGCATCGCCCAGGTCCTTCATGGAGAACCTCTGCAACAAGAATCCTTTGACTGACTGTAGCATAGGAATATCATTTCCTATTAGGAGAATGTCATCCACGTACAAGACGAGGAATACCACAGTTCTCCCTACAATCTTACTGTAGATGCATGGTTCATCTGGGTTTTTGATAAAGTCGAATTCCTTGACAGTATCATCAAAGCAGATGTTCCAACTCCGCGATGCCTGCTTCAGTCCATAGATGGACTTGAGCAACTTGCACACTTTACCGCTGCTCCCACTCTGAGTTAATCCTTCCGGCTGATCCATATAGACGCACTCTTCTAAATTTCCATTTAGAAAAGCCGTCTTTATGTCCATCTGCCAGATCTCATAATCGTGGAAAGCAGCAATGGCAAGAAGGATCCGAATGGATTTCAGCATAGCTACCGGAGAATAGGTCTCGTCATAGTCCAAACCAGGTCTTTGACGAAAACCCTTTGCAACGAGCCTAGCTTTATAGGTTTCAACCTACCTATCTACACCAATCTTCTTTCTGAAGATCCATTTGCAGCCTACGGGTTTTACCCCTTCTGGAGCAAAGTCCGAAGTCCAAACTTTGTTGGTGTACATGGACTCCATTTCGGTCCGCATTGCATCCAGCCATTTTACCGAGTCACCGCTCTGAATGGCTTGCTGGAAGCTAGTAGGCTCACCATAATCCATGGTGCAATCCTCTCTATCCCCGTCTATGAGAAAACCGTAGTATCTCTCCGGTGGATGAGACTGCCTACTACTCCTGCGGAGTGGAGCAGGAATGTCCGGTTCTCGTGAAACTTCTGGCTCTTCCAAGCTTTCAGTAATAGCTTGTGGTTCTGGAATTTCTTCCAGTTCTATTGCGCTCCCACTTATCTGGTTTTCCAAAAACTCAGTTTCCACGAAGCGGGCATGTTGAGAAACAAAAACTTTTTGTTCCTCTGTGCAATAGAAAAGATACCCCCTGGAGTTCTTTGGTTATCCCACAAACTTACACTGTACTGAACGTGTCTCGAGCTTGTCCGCATGCTGCTTTTTTACAAAAGCTGGACATCCCCATGTCTTAAGATACTTAAGACATGGTTTCTTCCCACTCCACATCTGATATGGGGTGGTAGGCACAGTCTTGGTTGGAGCTTTGTTCAAGAGATATGCAGCTGTTTCTAGTGCATAACCCCAGAAAGATCGCGGTAACTCAGCCTTACTCATCATGGAACGAACCATATCCAATAGGGTTCGATTCCGCCTTTCCGATACACCGTTGTGTTGTGGTGTGTATGGAGGAGTACGCTGAGAGAGAATTCCATTCTCTTTTAAGTAGTCCAGAAACTTGGCACTGAAGTATTCACCACCTCGATCAGATCTCAGTGTCTTTATACTTTTGCCTGTTTGTTTTACAACTTCATTCTTGTATTCCTGAAATTTCTCAAAGGCCTCGGATTTGTGCTTCATTAAGAAGACATGTCCATACCTAGAGAAATCATCTGTGAAAGTAATGAAGTATGAATAACCGCTTCGCGCATGTGTAGACATTGGACCACACACGTCACTGTGTATGAGTCCTAAGAGCTCGCTCGCTCTTACTCCGTGTCCAGTGAACGGAGTCTTTGTCATCTTTCCCATGAGACAAGATTCACAAGTGGCACAAGACTGGTACTTGAACGGATCCAAGTATCCTTCTTTATGTAACTTTGTTAACCGTGTCTCATTGATGTGACCCAGTCTACAATGCCATAAGAAAGCCTGATTTAATTCCAGAGATGTTCTTTTAAGTGTGTTCTGGACACTGAATATCTGAGCTTGATTCAATACGTATATACCGTTATTTAATGTACCTGACCCAATCAGAACTTGATTTAGGTGGATGTTTACTACATCGCTTACAAAAGTAAAATCATATCCTTCCTTAGAAAGTAAGGATACATATATGATATTACAAGTCGCACCTGGTACATACAAACAGTCACGCAGAATCAATATCTGCCCAGTTGTCAGTACAAGGTGATATTCTCCTACGGATTCAGCATCCATGCTCATTCCGTTAGCAACCCTGAGAGTCATATCACCTTTCCTGATAACCCTACGGTTTCTCAGAGCCTGTAATGAATTACAGATATGAGATCCTGATCCGGTATCCAATACCCAGGAAGTAGGGTTAACTGACAAACAGTTCTCAATTACAAACACACTCGTAGCTGAAGCCACAACATGCTTCGAATTCTGGCTACTGGCTTTGCTAGCCCTGCAATCCTTCTGCCAATGTTCATTCCCGTTACAATAGGAACGTTCCTCTTTAACTACATCCAGTCCTGAAACTTTTGCCCTTCCTTTTCCTTCTTCTTCCCTGGTTTCCTTCAGGGTATAAGCAGAGGGCAGGGATTGTAGAATCAAGTCAGTACTTGACTCATTCTTCAACGTGGTCTTCAGGTCCGTGAGCTCAAAATAGCTGGTCTCTGTAAGGACGCTGCCCCCTACAGATGACCCGACAGCCAACTCGCTTGAAGCAATTCGTTCGAGGTCTCATATCTTGCGATACGAGATTGCTCTCCATATAAATCTTTGTTATGGAGGAAGACAGAAACTAAGTCCATCTTCTCGTGCTGCCTCTGGTTTGCACCATCAACTGAGGCTAACACGAGGCACTTGGCTTTCGCACAGTCTTTTTCCGATGTCCTATGAATATCACTATCCGTGACAGGGGAAACTGGTCCTGAGACGGCAGGGGTTTGATTAGTTAAGAGGTGTCCCAGCTTGTCATGGGTAATGGACATCTGGACAGACCTTTGCCAATCATAACAGTCAGGTTTAGTCATTTTATTATCTAGATGTAACCTATGTGTGGTCACTGGGTCGCTGCAATTAAGAGAGAGAGAAGAAAACACTCAGCATGATGCTCTTGCAAGTTTAGATTGGTTTTTAATTTATCTAAACAGGATGGCTCCCACTGTCTCTCGAATTCCTCCTCAAGCCAAAAAGGAAGAATTAGTCAGGATCAATCTCACCGTACAATACTTGCTTAACCGTTCAGCCAGGCTAGTGTCGGTACTTCGAGGGAGGTTTTCCAACGCTTTCGCGAAGTTCTTTAATTAAATAACCTCTTTTCCCTGGGGGCGTAGCCCCGCTAACACCTTTCTAGACACCTACTTGGTTTATAGCATTGATCGTTAAGTGAGAATGTTCCCGAGGAGTAGCATATACTCACAGTAGGATCGGGATCCAAATATCATCGCGTGACAAAACTGAAGGAATCCTACCAGAATCATCATACTCCAAATGGTATGCAGCGCTAGATAGTTTCAGTTCTTTTGAAACTCCCGATGTGGATTTTTGCCCCTTGCTCTTATGACCTTGAAGAAGGTCAACAAATCATAAGTCACATATCAAGTTCTACCCGTCATTGTCCAGGTTAATTTGAACCCACCCGTATATACCCTTGACGAAGGTCAACAAGGAAATACGACTGTCCCAAACCAACGCATCTATCTATGCTACATATGAACACCCAACAACTACCAATCACTATGCTTTGATGAAGGTCAACAAACATAGCTTGAATACTATTGAATATTCATACGAAACGACGGAGGGCTACGAATGGTTTTGGCGAAACCTTGAACGTAGTGAACTTGATATAATCGAAGGAACCTTGATAGCATTTAAAAGGAGTGGCTCAAACTCCGCATTTAAAAGTTAGTTTTTGAAAAGAATCGAGTGGTTTTGAAAGTGTTCCAACGACTTTTACTTGGTTTATTTTCTTGCATTAGTTCTTTTAATGCATCCTATCATTGCAGAAAACAACAAAAATATGACGTACGCTTATGCCATTCACATTCGCCACGGGGCCCCGTCATTACCCGTTAGGTTACTTAACTAACGACAGAGCGGGGGCTGGGCTAGCGCGGCTGAAAAACATAAGCAACGCCAAAATAATATCATATATAGATATATTGCAATGATAGCCATTTCAGATCACAGATGAACACATTGGATATACTAGGAATCCGCAATTCGTACGAGCCTGTAACGAAAAGCGGATTACACGGTCGCGGTGAATAGCCAATACCCCACCCAAGACCCCTACGGGTGCGGCAAACTACTCGCCAAATATCCGAAGTGGAGCAACCTCCCTCAACGACGTGAGTCGGCCACTCGGCACTTCGAGATACCCGGAAGTTTGTGCACCCCACCATGGGTCTATCCTAGGAGCAAAAACAGTAAAAAGAAATTATACAATGACGACTACAACCCCGACCCGGTTGTGCGGCCATACAAATAATATTACATTAATTTACAAATTTTACATGAATTGAAAGAAAAGAAAACTACCATCTCACAACCCCCGGCTATTCACCCGCGACAATCCAATGAATTCATATACACATACCATCAACATTACAGATCGCAGATATATATAACCCCCACTAATCGACGTATAGCGATTAGCGGATGTTCAATACATATAACACAGCACAGATATAAACCCGTTAGCATTAGTCTTTAGAAGTTCGATCAAAATACGGATTTTTAGGCCCCAAACACAAATTTTTCTTTCTGGAAAATCTGGGCAGAAAAAACATAGTTTAAAAATCCCAAAACAACCCCAGAAACAAACTGCACCAAAAATACCCCACGGCCGAGTCAACTCGGCCGCGGATCCGCGGCGGAAGCACGCTCCTGCCGCGGATCCGCGGCGATTTGATCGATTCACCGAGCCATTTTTCGGCAGATTGTTTTAAAAACCCTGAGTCGAATTTTAAGCCAAGATTTATTAATTTTTGAACAGAGGAAAAATTCGACAGAAAGTATGCTTTTCGGGTTTGTTTTGCGACTTTTTTTTCGATCGAACTTCTACTTACTTCGCTAACATGTTAGATAGTGTTTAACTAAGATTTGATACCACTGTAAGTCCATGCTACCCTTCCCCGGTACTTACAGGGTTGCGGAAGTGGTGAAAAGCGATTTTCAAGAGGGTGGTAACATGGACTACAAATACAGATCTTTGTTAAACAATCTACCTAACAACCTAACTACGAGTTTTATCTACTCTGTTAGGGGGTTATACCTTTCTTGAACTCTTTCGTCTTTAACTCTTGTGGTGTACGAACCGGCCTCTCCTCGTCGTCTTCTCATGCCGAAGACGGATCCACCCGAAAGCTTCTACCTTTGGCTTCTTCTTCGAACTTTGAAGAAACTAGAACACTTGGCTTGCTAGGCCTTGTGAACTAGAATGAGTAGAGGATTGTTTTGGTGTCTTTTTATCTCTAAGGTAATGAGTCTCAACACATGAGAATGGTTTGTCTTGAGCTAGAGAGAGCAAGAGGAAGAGGGAGAGAGCTAGAGAATGAGAGAGCTCAAGAGAGAGCAAGCAAATGAAAGAATGAGCCTCACTTTTCTCATCCAACCTCTCATAATCCAAAAGTATCATGAGCCATAATGATAATCAAGTATTATGTGATGGTTCATATCATATCAAAGGCAATATCATTTTCATGAACTCATCTTGCAAACCACAACAAGCAAGCAAAACTCTTTGCATGAAAATGACAACCATTGTAATGATGATGGTCAACTAGTCCAACCTAGTCAACCGGTCTACAAAGTCAACAAGTCAACAAAGTCATGTTAGTTGTATGTATGCCCTAGAGGCCAGTATTGTACAGATGATGTATATTATATTGGATGCTTGGACATATATAGAGATGACTTTCTTGCTCGACATGATAGTATGCTATCTGGTTGCCATTTATCTTAACATGTACACTAGTCTCTTTATACTGTCTTATAGTTACATGTTGGTAAAGCCCTTAGGATTTGTACTTGACTACCTGGGCTATGATGCAGATCATACTAGTGGGAACATGGTAGTCCATAAGTACATCCTTCAAGGTCCCTAGTCGTGGGTATCTCGAGACGGGGCATCGATTTACCAGAGTAGACTAGCGTATACGCTTCTCGACCCATGTGATGGGCGATGGATGATCCCATATCCATTGGTGTTTGACATCAGAGATGGTATACGGGTGCTCAGTGGAAACTGGGTACACTGGACGGACTCGCCGAGAACTCCCAGATGGTATTATACCTCACGTCAGATGGCAGTTCTCAGGTGACACTTGTACAGGTTAGTCTGTAGACCCGAGATCGTCATAGAGTCTTGTGTGATTCCCACTGTGCTTTGATCTCCACCTTACCACGTCCATGAGGGCATGCAAAACGGTGGTCTTTGGGTACAGTCCCGAATCACATGGAGGCAATGAGCGATAGGAGGGGTTTCGTCTCTCCCGGTATTGGGAGTTGATGTTGCGTAGTGCTCGATTGGCCGTAACAGGGAAGTCCCTGGCCAGGGCTGATCAGAGATTTGCTGGTAAGTGTTACCAGTAGTTTCTCGACCCGTTACGAGCCTCACATCGGCACGACTTATCGGGTTATTGGGGTCTGACGTATACCACCCCTAGACTTGATATGCGACGTATCAGACGAAGAGACTTGACTGTATGGTAAGTGTTACTGGTCGGATTCGCAGGAGTGTGAGCGGGCTAGCTCGTCGATCTTCTGATCGCTCAATACCCGGGTGGCCGTTACGTTTAGCAGACCGCTTGCGGCTTGTGGGTGCTTGATATGATCATCATCTGCTACCGGCGTATTGACGAGTCTTTAGAGTCCTACACAGAGGTTTCCTGGCTCAAGCGAAACGAAATAGGAGCGCATATGAGATATGTGCAGGACCGAGAATAATGCGTGTATGTGATACCGCATTACATTCTCACGATATATGTTTCGAATGGTTATATTCGATATAACCTAGTTATCGAATCATTGATTCGATAAATCGATGCATTGAATACTAGTCGGTTATGTGCGACATGACCGGATCATTGAATCAAGTGTTGATTTAATGATTTAATGTATAATTATATATTTGATATATTACTTTGCATTAACTAGTATTGGTTCACTTTAAACGGATTTTTCTCACTTGGATTGCACATTGTATATGTGATATACTTTCGTGCACTTCTTTGTATCATGTTTGATGATACTTGATAAAGTGGTTAAGTGTAAAGGGTTAAACCATGGTTAAGTGGTGATTAGGGTTTTGGTTTATCATTTATTTATTTGTTTATTTATTTAAAAGGATTAAGTTAAGAATGGTGGCCAATTTTGGAGCTATGTTGAAGCTTCATGAAGCTTTGACAAAGTCCACCATCCTTATCTCATCCTTAACCCTAACCACACTTTCTAACCTTGGTTTAATCTCTACACTTGACCATGGTCAAGATATGATAAGTATTCATATTAGTTTTATTTTTAAAAAAAGAGAACACTTATCATTCTTGCTTCATCTTCATCTTCTTCTTCTTCTTCAAGCTTGCTACTCCAATGGCAAGTTGAGATCTAGTGAGTTAAATCCAAATCTAAAGTGAACCCACCTCCTATTTCTTCACCCTCTACCTCTTGCCAAGTTGTTTTGGGTGTTTACTTCACAAGTTTCACAAGTTTGTGAAGTCGGAGCTTGAGTTTGTGCAACCTCGACGTAGATCATCTTGACACAAAGCCGACGAGCTATTCCGCTTTCTTTCCCGATGAAGCCGATGATCGAGTCAAGGATTCATGATGGACAGCGAGGACATGACCACGTGGAGCTTAGGAGGCGGAAATCCGGATCTACAAAGGTTGTATATCCGTATCCTAGTAGTTAACAGTTAACTAGCTTTCTATTTCGCCTAAACATCTAGTTAAAGATCCGTTGTCTAGGGTTTCTTGGCACTAAAAATTTTAATTTGGCATGCACGATGCCTTGTGAGAACCCACTAGGGTGCCTAGGAAACCTTTCACTGGTATCAGAGCCTAGCTAGAGCCTTAGGCGAAGTCCGACGACGTTTGAAACCCGATCGAACCGAAATCCAAAACCTAAAAATGCTCTCTGGACTTTTTCTAAAAAATTCGGATTTTTGTCAATTAAAAATATGTAGAAATCAAGCAGGGTGTTATTAGAATTACTGTGAAATACGAGGGGCTAATTCGACTTTTACACCGCGCAAACGCGGCACATGCTAGGCATGTGCGGCGCTTCCGCGGCAGTACTGTAGCCTTGTTTAATATTTTCTGCACAGTAACTCTTGTAATATAATGCTATGTTTTCTGGGATATTTTTATTGTGACTTTACAGAAGAGTATTTTGGGGTACTATTGGGAATCAGTATTTCGATCGGATTATCAAATTTCGTCTTTTGTGTTTTTCCAGATAATTGTAGAATATGTTAAAGAGTTCGACCGGATATAAATACCCAGGTTTTCCCCTGCCGGAATATCCAAGTGTTGGATTATTGTGTGGTTAAAAGACGTTCTGAGTAGTGCAAGTAACGCGATGGTCCCTCTAGAAGACACAAACCTTAACTCGATTATGTGACCGTCTTGAACTGCCCTTTGAACCTTCGGGTTTGGGGCAGTACGGCGTGCCACATGTGAGGCGTTGGCTTGACCCTTCTACGGCTGGACCGTTGGTACTGAGGTATGAAGTGAATGTCTTTGAACCTATTTCATGTGTTGATCGGTGTCGGGAAAACTTGGGTGTTCGAATGTTCGATCGGAAAGTTTGATATATTCTATTTATCCGGAATTGGATACAATAATTGGAATTCACAAAAGGTTATGAGATAACTGGATGAATGTTATAGATCTAGCAGTTTAGTTTCACAAGATATCGAAAAGAGTTTTCGATGATGGGACTAAAATGCGGGATTTATAACTGTTAGGCATGTGATGTCTAAAGAGATTGCGGATTCCAATTGTTGTAGTTTTACACTTTCTTTTCTGTGACCGTAAGTGTAGTATGTTCATATCGCCGGTTTCGTTGCTATACGTCAACGACAATTGGGGTATGCATACTTACTTACGTTGATGACATGTGATGTTATGTGTTGCTGGATATGTTATATTGGATCGTCGTGTTTGAATAGCCGGGGGTTTTTATGTGAGATGAGTGTTTTTCATTTTCATTCATGTAAAAACTTGTATGTAATATTCTTTTATTCGGGGCACTTCCAGGATGCGGGAGTTGTCACCCTTTGTATATTATTTACTTTTCTGCACTAGGATAGACCCAAGGAGGGGAGCACAAGTAACCGGGTTCTGGGGTCCAGTGGGGAGACCAACTCGAGGAGTCGAGTCCGGGTCTCCTAACCCTAGAATTGGCAGGGTTGCTTGCCGCTCTCGTAGGGGTCTAGGGGTGTGGGATTGGCTATTCATCACGACCGTGGAATCCGTGTTTTATACTGGCTCGTATTGAAAACACGGACGTCCTAGTATATCCAATATTTCATATGTTTATTCTGCTGCGATATCTGTGTTGTGATTCTGTGATGGATATAGTATATAGTATATATGATATATTATATAGACGTTACTTATGTTTTACACCCGCGCTAGCCCTGCCCTGCTCTGTCGTTAGTTACCTAACCTAACGGTGCACGAGGGGACATCGAGGCGAATGCGGATGGCATAAGTGTACGTCATATCTATCTGTGATGTTTAGGTATTAAATGATGGGACTTCATTAATGTGATTAATGAAAGAAAAGAAACCTAAGATGTTGTAGAATCAGATTTTAAATAAAACAGGTAGCTACAGTTTTTGCTTTGCACAGCGATATATATGATATATCCCGCACCTCATTCGACGAGGAAAGGACCGAGATCCCTTCACCGGGAGTGACTCCTTTAGCAAAACTAGAAAAGCCTCAAAATCACTCCATTTCAAAACTTTATTTGATTCTACAACGATATAAAGTTCATTACGCAAAGGGTTTTCTTAAAAACCTAACGTAGCCCTCCGTCATTTCAGATAAGTAATAGTTAGTATTCGTGCTGCGTTTGTTGACTCAGTCAAGGCGTAGTGTGCGGTAGCTAATTACTATTTATCTGTTTATGCATATGATGCAGATTGGATTAGGGTAGTCGTGCGGCCTTGTTGACTTAGTCAAGGGTCGTGCGGGTGGTTTAATTCAATCAGGAAATGACGGGTTGAACTTTACTTGCGGTCTATGGTTTGTTGACTCAGTCAAGGTCATAGATCGCCTGGGGCAAAATATTATCGGGAATTTCAAGTGTTGAAATTTGCAATGAGATTGCATACCTTCTATGAGATAGTTGGATCCCGATACCCGCTGCGAGTAAGAGTTACTCCTGGGAGAGTTTTATACATTACAATTAGCCGATCAAGTAGGTGTCTAGAAAGGTGTCAACGGGGTTACGCCTCTGGGAAAACGAGGTTTACAGTAATTAGGTTCGTGCGAAAGCACGGGGGACCTCCCTCAAAGTACCGACACTGGCCTGGCTGAAAGATTGGCGAACTTGTAGTGTGTAATTAATCCCGGCTAGTCTTTCCTTTTAGGGTTTGGAGGAAGATTTGATAAAAAGCAGTGGGAGCCATCCTGATTAGATAAGATAAAAACCAATCTGATCTTGCACGAGCTTACGCTAAAGTGTTTTCTTCTCTCTCTCTCCAGGTAGCGACCATTTCATGCCTTAATAAAGATAATAAAATGGATGTATTGACCGAACCCGCATGTT
Source organism: Agapanthus africanus (assembly GCA_030015575.1). Taxonomy (NCBI): domain Eukaryota; kingdom Viridiplantae; phylum Streptophyta; class Magnoliopsida; order Asparagales; family Amaryllidaceae; genus Agapanthus; species Agapanthus africanus. Next base: position 337,873,006 of record CM057346.1, on the reverse strand, counting down.
ATACAGTGCAGGGGAACGTTGAACCCGTTCTATCTTATAAGTGTTATAAGACTGAACAGGAAACAGGAGAATATCTGGATTCTCACACCGCCCAAACGGAGAACATGCATGTTGATGTATCATCTTCGGGTGTGTTTGTCATTGAGAACTGTTTCTCAGTTCACCCTACGTCCTGGGTATTAGATACCGGGTCAGGATCCCACATATGTAAGATGTTACATGGGCTGAGAAAAGGTAGAGAACTGAGAAAAGGTGAACATTCCGTTCATGTAGGGAATGGGGCAAATGTTGCAGCCAAAGCAGTTGGCATATATCACCTAGTATTACCAAATGGTGATACACTAGTCTTGAATGAATGCTATTATATACCGAACATGATGTGCAACATTATATCAGTTTCTTTATTAAGTAAAGAAGGTTATAATTTTGTAGTAAAGGATAATGTTATGAACATATTCCTAGATCAAAGGTTGATTGCATCAGGCTCGCTACATAATGGCATATTCATTCTCAATCAAAATACAGTCTTCAATATACAAAACACACACAAAAGGAAAAGCTCAGAAATGAACGAGTCCTTCTTGTGGCACTGTAGACTTGGCCATATCAATGAGACACGACTAGCTAAGTTGCATAAGAACGGATATTTGAATTCATTCGAATTATCATCTTATGACACTTGCCATTCATGTCTCAAAGGAAAAATGACCAAAACTCCGTTTAAAGGACACGGAGAAAGAGTCACTGAACTCTTGGGACTGGTGCATAGTGATGTATGCGGTCCAATGTCTACACACGCCAGAAATGGTTCTTCCTACTTCATTACATTCACTGACGATCTCTCTAGATACGGGCATGTGTTCCTGTTGAAACACAAGTCTGAAGCTTTTGAGAAATTCAAAGAATATAAGCATGAGGTAGAAAACCAAACGGGCAAAAGTATTAAGGTTCTTCGATCTGATCGAGGAGGTGAATACTTAAGCAGTGAATTCCTGGATTATCTAAAAGAGAATGGGATTCTCTCTCAGCTTACTCCTCCTTATACACCACAGCACAACGGTGTATCGGAACGAAGGAATCGCACCCTATTAGATATGGTGCGTTCAATGATGAGTAATGCTGAGTTACCTATTTCCTTTTGGGGGTATGCGCTTGAGACAGCCATATACCTATTGAATCTGGTTCCGTCTAAATCTGTACCTACCACACCATATGAGATATGGAGTGGGAAGAGACCATATTTTAAGCGAATTAAGATATGGGGTTGTCCGGCCTATGTCAAAAAGCAAAATCCGGACAAACTCGAGGCACGATCAGTCCTTTGCAAGTTCGTGGGATATCCTAAGAATTCTCAAGGATATTTTTTCTACCAAGCTGAGGAACAAAGAGTGTTTGTTGCTCAGCATGCCACCTTTTTGGAAAGGGAATTTCTTGCAAAAGAAACTAATGACAAAGAGGTAGAACTGGAAGAGGTTCCAGCACCACAAACTGCAACTGACAATTTAGTAGAACCAGAGGATTCAGTGGTGCCCGACGTACCCCAGCCTCTCCGCCGATCTAGTAGGGTTTCTCGTCCACCTGAGAGATACTATGGTTTTCTCATTGATGGTGGAAGTGAGGATTGCATCATGGAGGATGATGACCCAACTAGCTTCGAGCAGGCCATCACGAGTGGGGACTCAGTGAAATGGCTGGATGCTATGCGGTCCGAGATGGATTCCATGTACACCAACAAAGTATGGACTTTGGAAGTTGCTCCTGAAGGGGTAAAACCCATTGGGAGCAAGTGGATCTTTAAGAAGAAACTTGGTGTAGATGGGAAAGTAGAGACTTTCAAAGCTAGACTTGTAGCAAAGGGTTTTCGTCAAAGACCAGGTGTGGACTATGACGAGACCTTTTCTCCAGTGGCTATGCTTAAATCCATCCGAATCATGCTTGCCATTGCTGCCTTTCATGACTACGAAATCTGGCAAATGGATGTTAAGACCGCCTTTCTAAATGGTAATTTAGAAGAGTGCGTGTACATGACTCAGCCAGAGGGCTTCGTAGACAGTGGGAGCAGCGGGAAGGTGTGCAAGCTGCTTAAATCCATTTATGGATTAAAGCAAGCATCGCGGAGTTGGAACATCTGCTTTGACGTCGTTATCAAAGAGTTTAATTTCGTCAAAAATCCAGATGAACCTTGTATCTACAAGAAGGTGGCAGAGAGTAAGGTTGTATTCCTCGTATTGTACGTGGACGACATACTCTTGATAGGAAATGACATTCCTATGCTGCAATCGGTCAAGCTCTTCTTATCACAAAGATTCTCAATGAAAGATCTTGGTGATGCCTCCTGCATATTGGGAATCAGGATCCATAGAGATAGATCCAAACGGATTTTGGGATTGTCCCAATCCAGGTACATTGACACCATACTAAAGAGGTTTAGTATGGAAGAGTCCAAGCGTGGGAACATGCCCACGATCTCTGGAGTCACTCTCTCCAAAGAGATGTCTCCCAAGACTGATTTGGAGAGAGCTCGCATGCAAGGGATACCCTATGCTTCGGCGGTAGGCTCTATCATGTATGCGATGCTATGTACTAGACCCGATGTAGCATACTCACTAAGTGTAGTGAGCAGGTATCAAGCTGATCCTGGAGAGAGTCACTGGACAGCTGTGAAGAGCATTCTCAAGTACTTGCGAAGGACTAGAGATATGTTCTTGGTGTATGGTAACGGAGAACTCCAAGTGGAGTCCTTTACCGATTCGAGCTTCCAGAGTGATAAGGACGACTCTAAGTCGCAGTCGGGCTTTGTCTTTACCCTTTACGGAGGGGCGGTTAGCTGGAAGAGTTCCAAGCAGGAAACCGTGGCAGACTCGACGATGGAGGCTGAATACATCGCTGCCAACGATGCTGCCAAAGAGGCTGTCTGGATCAAGAAGTTCATTTCTGAACTTGGTGTGGTTCCATCCATTGAGCATCCAATACCTTTGTATTGCGATAACAATGGAGCGGTGGCTTTGGCCAAGGAACCCAGGTCCCATCAGCGGTCCAGGCATATTCTGAGGCGGTATCACCTGATCCGGGAGATAGTTGATCGCCGGGAGATCGAGGTCAGGAGAGTTGACACGAAGAATAACACGGCGGATCCACTCACGAAGGCCATTCCCCAGATACAGTTTGAGAGACTCTTCGGGATGCTCGGTATGAGATACTACAGCAGCTGGCCCTAGTGCAAGTGGGAGATTGTTAGTTGTATGTATGCCCTAGAGGCCAGTATTGTACAGATGATGTATATTATATTGGATGCTTGGACATATATAGAGATGACTTTCTTGCTCGACATGATAGTATGCTATCTGGTTGCCATTTATCTTAACATGTACACTAGTCTCTTTATACTGTCTTATAGTTACATGTTGGTAAAGCCCTTAGGATTTGTACTTGACTACCTGGGCTATGATGCAGATCATACTAGTGGGAACATGGTAGTCCATAAGTACATCCTTCAAGGTCCCTAGTCGTGGGTATCTCGAGACGGGGCATCGATTTACCAGAGTAGACTAGCGTATACGCTTCTCGACCCATGTGATGGGCGATGGATGATCCCATATCCATTGGTGTTTGACATCAGAGATGGTATACGGGTGCTCAGTGGAAACTGGGTACACTGGACGGACTCGCCGAGAACTCCCAGATGGTATTATACCTCACGTCAGATGGCAGTTCTCAGGTGACACTTGTACAGGTTAGTCTGTAGACCCGAGATCGTCATAGAGTCTTGTGTGATTCCCACTGTGCTTTGATCTCCACCTTACCACGTCCATGAGGGCATGCAAAACGGTGGTCTTTGGGTACAGTCCCGAATCACATGGAGGCAATGAGCGATAGGAGGGGTTTCGTCTCTCCCGGTATTGGGAGTTGATGTTGCGTAGTGCTCGATTGGCCGTAACAGGGAAGTCCCTGGCCAGGGCTGATCAGAGATTTGCTGGTAAGTGTTACCAGTAGTTTCTCGACCCGTTACGAGCCTCACATCGGCACGACTTATCGGGTTATTGGGGTCTGACGTATACCACCCCTAGACTTGATATGCGACGTATCAGACGAAGAGACTTGACTGTATGGTAAGTGTTACTGGTCGGATTCGCAGGAGTGTGAGCGGGCTAGCTCGTCGATCTTCTGATCGCTCAATACCCGGGTGGCCGTTACGTTTAGCAGACCGCTTGCGGCTTGTGGGTGCTTGATATGATCATCATCTGCTACCGGCGTATTGACGAGTCTTTAGAGTCCTACACAGAGGTTTCCTGGCTCAAGCGAAACGAAATAGGAGCGCATATGAGATATGTGCAGGACCGAGAATAATGCGTGTATGTGATACCGCATTACATTCTCACGATATATGTTTCGAATGGTTATATTCGATATAACCTAGTTATCGAATCATTGATTCGATAAATCGATGCATTGAATACTAGTCGGTTATGTGCGACATGACCGGATCATTGAATCAAGTGTTGATTTAATGATTTAATGTATAATTATATATTTGATATATTACTTTGCATTAACTAGTATTGGTTCACTTTAAACGGATTTTTCTCACTTGGATTGCACATTGTATATGTGATATACTTTCGTGCACTTCTTTGTATCATGTTTGATGATACTTGATAAAGTGGTTAAGTGTAAAGGGTTAAACCATGGTTAAGTGGTGATTAGGGTTTTGGTTTATCATTTATTTATTTGTTTATTTATTTAAAAGGATTAAGTTAAGAATGGTGGCCAATTTTGGAGCTATGTTGAAGCTTCATGAAGCTTTGACAAAGTCCACCATCCTTATCTCATCCTTAACCCTAACCACACTTTCTAACCTTGGTTTAATCTCTACACTTGACCATGGTCAAGATATGATAAGTATTCATATTAGTTTTATTTTTAAAAAAAAGAGAACACTTATCATTCTTGCTTCATCTTCATCTTCTTCTTCTTCTTCAAGCTTGCTACTCCAATGGCAAGTTGAGATCTAGTGAGTTAAATCCAAATCTAAAGTGAACCCACCTCCTATTTCTTCACCCTCTACCTCTTGCCAAGTTGTTTTGGGTGTTTACTTCACAAGTTTCACAAGTTTGTGAAGTCGGAGCTTGAGTTTGTGCAACCTCGACGTAGATCATCTTGACACAAAGCCGACGAGCTATTCCGCTTTCTTTCCCGATGAAGCCGATGATCGAGTCAAGGATTCATGATGGACAGCGAGGACATGACCACGTGGAGCTTAGGAGGCGGAAATCCGGATCTACAAAGGTTGTATATCCGTATCCTAGTAGTTAACAGTTAACTAGCTTTCTATTTCGCCTAAACATCTAGTTAAAGATCCGTTGTCTAGGGTTTCTTGGCACTAAAAATTTTAATTTGGCATGCACGATGCCTTGTGAGAACCCACTAGGGTGCCTAGGAACCTTTCAAGTCAACCCCTCAACAACCATGTCATTATAATACTTAATTAATATTATTGCTAATCATATTTCTTATTCTCATTAGGGTTTAGCAAAAAGTCAATGGTCAACAGTCAACAGTCAACAACCCCAATGAGAATCCTCTGCCTCTGTCTCTCTGTCAACTGTGCATACACACCCGCATCCGCGTTCCGAGGAACACGAATACAAACGAGATAAAACCAATCCCAAAATGTACACTAGGATCTGGCTTAAACCAAAGCCTGCTAGTGTTAACTGTCCGGACACCAAACGTGCACAAGTGCACGGATGTGACCGAACCCTGTCGCAAAACCATGCGACCTGTCGCAAAACCATGCGACCTCTACTCTTTTGCCTAAAGGCGAATGGATTTCTGTGTGGGACTCTAAAGACTCGACACTACGCTGGCAGTGGGTTTAACCACAGACCGCAAGCAGCACTAGCTGTGCATAACGGTCCCCAGGTAGATGCCGACAAGAAGACGGACGAGGTGAAACCCATCTGAACTCCAACTGAGCCTGAATGTGACAATCTCCGTACAGTCCGATCTGTTCGTCTGATACATCGCATGGCGGGCCTAAGGGGGGTAAACGTCAGTCCCCTAATAGCGGTACAAGTCGTGTCGGAGTGAAGCCCAGAACACCCTGAGATAACACTGGAAACCTACCAGTATATCTCACATGCCCTGGCCAGGGACTACTCGTGTAATGGCTCTCCTAGACACAGCGCGATGTCAACCCCCAATACCGGGAGAGACGAATCCTGTCTAACCGCCACTGCCTCCAAGTGCTTCAGGACTGCACCCAACTACTACCTGTTTGCAAGACTCCTTTGAGCCGTGGTAGAGTAGTAATCAAAGTACAGTGGGAACACACTCGAGGCGAAGTGACAGTGTCAATTCAGCGGACTAAGCTGTACTCATGTCACCTGGGAACTGATAACTGACGATAGGTATAATACCAACCAATCAGTTCCCGACGAGTCATGTCCAGTGTACTCGTAACCTAACGAGAACCCGCATACTATCTCAAGTACGACGTACTGACGGCTGTGGGACAGACCGTCTCCCCTGCTGGGATGAGAAGCGCATATGCTAGTCTATTCCGGAGTATCGATGCCCTGTCTCGGTAGTCCTACGACTAGGGACCTGTATAAGGATGTGCTTGTGGATTGCCCAGCCCCCACGAGTGTGACTGCCATCACAACGCTGGTAATCAAGCAAAGATCCGAAGCGCTCTACTAATATGTATAAGCAATATTCTATAAGAAACACATGCACATATTAAAGTAGAAACAAACCAAGTAGCATACTACCATTTTAAGCAAGATTGTCAGTACAAGGTGAATATCCCAAGCTTCCATTAAGTAATATACAAACTAGTATGATACAGTAATGGCCTCTAGGGCATATACACTAACAATCTCCCACTTTCACTAAGGCCATGTACTGGCGTATCGAAGACCTATCATCTCGATCAGCCGCACGAAATGAGTCTGGGGTAAGGCCTTCGTGAGTGGATCAGCAGTATTATCTTCTGTATTTGCTCTCTTCACCTCGATCTCCCGGCTATCAACGATCTCCCTGATCAGGTGGTACCGCCTCAAAATGTGCCTGGACTTTTGATGGGACCTGGGTTCCTTCGTTAAAGCTATAGCGCCGTTGTTGTCACAATACAGCGGTATTGGATCAACACTGGTAGGAACCACCTGAAGCATGATAAGGTGGCAAGGGTAAACATCTATACATAAGTGTAATACCAAGTGCTCGTGCCAGTGCCTCAGGTAGCAACATATTATAAGTATGAGGTATGATCAATATAATCAACATGAAATCAATTTCAACTATATCATGAAGTCTATAAGTATGTGGATATAATCCAACTATGTAATCAATGCCTGTATGCATGTGGATCTCGTCCACATGTCAACCAATGACATAACAACATCATGCATGTAAAAGTCATAAAAGCATATGTATGGAAGTATGAGGATATAAATCAACGTGTATCCCCCGCGACAAATCAAAATCATGGAACCTGAGTGCCCAGCATCGACAGTCGAAAACATCATGAAACCCATGCCCAACATCGTCACGTAAATCTTCATATATTGGGCTCCGTCAGTCCGGATCGGCCCATATCATCTCTCGACTCCGGTCGGTATCCTCCGGATATCCGCCGAGCCCAAATAGTATCACCGGTAGGTAGTGGTCCCTCTGCCAGGCTCATCGCCTACTGCACGACAGATCCGTTCTCGTCTCGGGGTACCATACCGGGTCCACCATGTACCCGCAATCGGCCTCATCCAACTCCTCGTATCGGGTGTCATAAGTTATACATCTTAGAACCGAGAAAACACATGGTGGACGCACTGAAATATCATATCAAGTGAAACCGGGTTTTTAAAACAATACATACTCTCTTTTGAAATAACCACGGTTCCCAAATCCAGAAATCTCATGAAAACAAATATCTCAATGCATATAATCATAAAGCATGATGTATGCAACATATAACAGAAATGTAAGCATATCCGTATATCATGCAACATGGAACATTAATATGCACATATCGAGGGAAAAACCGCACTTTTAAAATGAATCCAGTTTTAAAATATATCTTGCGGTTCCCAAATCTCCAAAATCAAGCCAGAATCATCTTTGTATGTGCAAACACGTATGTATGCACGTATGGGTGTACAATATGTGTGTGCACAAGTATGTCATGCAAGGGGTCATATCCTGATGCAACAATCCTACTGTGTAGTGACATGGCAATTATCGATGATTAAGTGTGTGAGCCGGCAAGCAGGTGTACGTGGAGCATACGCATCATCGATAATGGTGCTGATGTCCTGACAGCATGGGTTTAATATAATATAACTCACAGGTATATAAGCATGCAATGCGCTGCTAACCACATGAATATTTGGAAATGGAAAGTAAATGCAACAGTAAAGAATCTACGTTAGTTATACGAGTCATACAGTTTGTCATTTAAAATCACACAAATCGTGGTGTTTTGGAAAAATAGGGGCTACGGTGTTTTTAAGAAAAGAGGCACATCTTTTGAAATATCCGTAGAATCCCTTGGCCTTTCTTTAAAAATACTCCCGATTCGTTAGTTTTGAAATAGGTATGACTCGAGTCTAGTCTAACATCTATAAGTAAATTACAGCACTAATCGCAAGGTAATGAAGCTACCTAATTCTGAGTAGACACATATAAATATTATTAGTTGTATGTTTTCCCTAGAGGCCAGTATTGTACAGATGATGTATATTATATTGGATGCTTGGACATATATAGAGATGACTTTCTTGCTGGATATGATAGTATGCTATCTGGTTGCTCTTTATCTTAACATGTATACTAGTCTTTTTAAACTGTCTTATAGTTACATGTTGGTAAAGCCCTTAGGATGTGTACTTGACTATCTGGACTATGATGCGGATCATACTAGTGGGGACATGGTAGTCCATAAGTACATCCTTCAAGGTCCCTAGTCATAGGTGTATCGAGACGGGGCATCGATATACCAGTGTAGACTAGCGTATACGCTTCTCGACCCATGAGATGGGCGATGGATGATCCCATATCCATTGGTGTTTGACATCAGAGATGGTATACGAGACTCGTCGAGAACTCCCAGATGGTATTATACCTCACGTCAGATAGCAGTTCTCAGGTGACACTTGTGCAGGTTAGTCTGTAGACCCGAGATCGTCATAGAGTCTTGTGTGATTCCCACCGTGCTTTGATTTCCACCTTACTGTTAGGTCCACGTTACCTCTCCCGGTACTTTCGGGGTTGCGGAAACGGTAAAACAATTTTTTTTCTGAACATGGTAACATAGACCGTAAAAGCCGGATCTTTACTAAACAATACACTAGCATCCTAACTATAGATTTATCTACTCGGTTAGGGGTTGTACCTCAACTTGTACTCCTTCTCTTCTTGTTGTTGTTCTCCTTGCTTGCTCCGAGGCTTGATCCGGACTTTGGTCACCTCCGCGGCCTCTTTGAGTCGAAGACGATCCACCCGAGAGATGTACACCGAGCTCCACCTCGAGCCGAGGTAACTAGGGCAAAGAGATTGCTAATCTAGAAGCCCTAGGTTGTGTAGAGGAGATGTATGGATGTGTTTGTCTTTGTAGGATCTTTTTCTCTCGTCACATGAGATCAAAAGATGAGATCAAGAGGAGGAGGAAGAAGGAGAAACTTAGCAACCATGGAGCTTTTCTTTTTCTTCTCACTTCAAGAGAGAGAATGAGAAGAGAATAATGAAAAGATTAAAACCAAAAGAAATGAACCATGGTTCCAATAATACACAAAATCATCATTACTAATCCTATCATGATAGAAGTTGATGGCACATTGAATTGACTATTATCATAACACAAGAAATAAAAAGAAAATGAAAGAAGAGTGTGGATCTCTCTTGAAGGTCAATGGTCAACACGGTCAATGGGTCAACAAAGTCAAGAGAGATCCAAGTGGTCAAATGGTCAATGCAATTAGCCATCACAAATCTATCACTAAAAGGATTAGTAAACAATGTCTCCGGCTCATAACGGTTTTGACCAAACGAACTGTCAAAACCCTAACGAGTGTGCCATATTACGGTTTTGGCCGAACCAACTGCCAAAACCCTAATGGGGCACCTCCTCCTTCATCGCTCCTCAAAACTGTGCATACACACCCGCATCCGCATTCCGTAGAATGTGAATGCACAGAAGACAAATCAAATCCATCTGTGCAATACTAGGATCTGGCTTAAACCAAAGCCCACTAGTATTGCCTGCCCGAACACCACACGCACACAAGTGTATGTAAGTGATCGCAGCCCTGCCGTAAAACCATACGGCCTCTACACGTTTCGCTCAGTGCAGGGAAACTCTCTGTGTGGGACTCTAAAGACTCGACATTACGCTGGCAGTGGGTTTAACCACAGACCGCAAGCGGCACTAGCTGTACGTAACGGTCCCCAGGTAGATGTCGATAAGAAGGCCGATGAGGTAAACCCATCCGAACTCCTACTGAGCCTGTATGTGACAATCTTCATACAGTCCGGTCTGTTCGTCTGATACATCACATGGCGGGCCTAGAGGGTGGTGAACGTCAGTCCCCTAATAGCGGTACAAGTCGTGTCGGAGTGTAGCCCAGAACACCCTGAGACATCACTGGAAACCTACCAGTATGTCTCGCTTGCCCTGGCCAGGGACTACATGTGTAATGGCTCTCCTAGACACAGCGCGATGTTAAACCCCAATACCGGGAGAGACGAATCCTGTCTAACCGTCACTGCCTCCAAGTGCTTCGGGACTGCACCCAACTACTACCTGTTTGCATGACTCAGTAGAGCCGTGGTAGGGTAGTAATCAAAGAACAGTGGGAACACACTCGAGGCGAAGTGACAGTGTCAAGTCAGCGGACTAAAGCTGTACTCATGTCACCTGGGAACTGATAACTGACGATTGGTATAATACCAACCATCAGTTCCCAATGAGTCCTGTCCAGTGTACTCGTATCGTAACGAGCACCCGCATACTATCTCAAGTACGACATACTGACGGCCGTGGGACAGACCGTCTCCCGTGCTGGGATGAGAAGCGCATACGCTAGTCTACTCTGGAGTATCGATGCCCTGTCTCGATAATCCCACGACTAGGGACATGTATAAGGATGTGCTTGTGGATTGCCCAGCCCCCACGAGTGTGATCGCCATCACAACGCCGGTAATCAAGCAAAGATCCTAAGGGCTCTACTAATGCGTATAGGTGATACAATAAAGAAACACACATGTACACATTAAAGCAGAGACAAACCAAGTAGCATACTACTATATTGAGCAAGATTGTCTATACAACTGTGAATATCCCAAGCTTCCATCAAGTAATATACAAACTAGTATGATACAGTAATGGCCTCTAGGGCATATACACTAACAATCTCCCACTTGCACTAAGGCCATGTACTGGCGTATCGAAGACCTATCATCTCGATCAGCCACTCGAACTGAGTCTGGTGTAAGGCCTTCGTGAATGGATCCGCCGTGTTGTCTTTTGTGTCCACTCTCCGCACCTCGATCTCCTGGCGATCAAAGATCTCCCTGATCAGGTGATACCGCCTTAAGATGTGCCTGGATTTCTGATGGGACCTTGGTTCCTTCGCTAAAGCTATAGCCCCATTGTTATCGCAATACAAAGGTATTGGGTCAATAATGGACGGAACCACCTGAAGTTCACAAATGAACTTCTTCATCCAGACCGCCTCTTTTGCGGCATCGCTTGCAGCAATGTATTCAGCCTCCATCGTCGAGTCTGCGACGGTATCCTGTTTGGAACTCCTCCAACATACCGCCCCTCCGTTGAGGGTAAACACAAAACCCGAGACAGACTTGCTGTCATCTTTGTCACTCTGGAAGCTTGAATCGGTAAAGGACTCGACCCTAAGGTCTCCATTACCGTAAACCAGGAACATCTCCTTAGTCCTTCTCAGGTACTTGAGAATGTTCTTCACTGCTGTCCAGTGGTCCTCACCTGGGTCTGACTGATACCGGCTTACCGTGCTTAGCGCGTAAGCTACATCTGGTCTTGTACATAGCATCGCATACATTATAGATCCTACCGCCGAAGCGTAGGGTATAGTGCTCATGCGAACCCTCTCCTCGTCAGTCTTAGGAGACATCTTCTTGGAGAGGGTAATTCCGTGCAATGCGGGTATGTTACCGCGCTTGGAATCCTCCATACTAAATCTCTTTAGTACGGTCTCTATATACCTGGACTGCGAAAGTCCCAGTAGTCTCTTGGATCTATCTCTATAGATCTTGATCCCCAGAATGTACGAGGCATCACCCAGGTCCTTCATGGAGAACCTTTGTGACAAAAATAGCTTGACCGATTGTAGCATAGGAATGTCATTTCCTATCAAAAGAATGTCGTCTACGTACAAGACTAGGAACACGACAGTTCGTCCTACAATCTTCTTATAGACACAAGGTTCATCTTCGTTCTTGATGAAATCAAATTCCTTGATTGCCTCATCAAAACAGATGTTCCAGCTCCGCGATGCCTGCTTTAATCCATAAATGGATTTAAGCAACTTGCACACCTTCCCTCTGCTCCCACTGTCTACGAAACCTTCTGGCTGATCCATGTAAACGCACTCTTCCAAACAACCGTTTAGGAAAGCCGTTTTAACATCCATCTGCCAGATTTCATAGTCATGGAAGGCAGCAATGGCAAGTAGGATCCGAATGGATTTGAGCATAGCCACCGGAGAAAAAGTTTCGTTATAGTCCAAACCAGGTCTTTGACGAAAACCTTTTGCAACGAGTCTAGCCTTATAGGTTTCCACCTGCCCATCTACACCAAGTTTCCTTTTGTAGATCCATTTGCATCCAACGGGTTTTACCCCAGGTGGAGCAATATCCATGGTCCACACTTTATTGGCGTATATGGACTCCATTTCGGATTGCATTGCTTCCTGCCACTTATCAGAGTCCCTACTGATAATGGCCTACCTGAAACTGGTAGGGTCATCTTCTTCCAAGATGCAATCCTCTCGATCCCCGTCTATGAGAAAACCGTAGTATCTCTCGGGCGGATGAGAAATCCTACCAGATCTGCGGAGTGGCTGAGGTTCGTCTGGGGTTATTGAATTCTGAGGTTCTGTCAAATCTTCAGTTTTATTTTGTGGTCGCTGAATTTCTTCCAGTTCTACCGAACTCCCACTTGTTTCTTTTGAAAGAAATTGCCACTCTAAAAAGGTGGCGTGGCGAGATACAAACACCTTCTGTTCCTCGGTGTGGTAGAACAGATATCCTGTGGAGTTCTTAGGATATCCCACAAATTTACATAGAACTGAACGTGCCTGCAGTTTGTCCGGATTTTGTACTTTTACATAGGCCGGACAACCCCATATCTTAATACGTTTAAGATACGGCTTTTTACCATTCCATATCTCGAACGGTGTTTTAGGCACAGATTTAGACGGAACATCGTTCAATAGATATGCTGCTGTCAACAGCGCATGTCCCCAAAATGAAAGAGGTAACTCGGCATTACTCATCATGGAGCGAACCATATCCAGTAGGGTACGATTCCTCTGCTCCAATACACCGTTGTGCTGTGGTGTATAAGGAGGAGTAAGCTGAGAGAGAATACCATTCTCTTTTAAGTAATCTAGGAATTCAGTGCTTAAGTACTCCCCTCCTCTATCAGACCGGAGGATCTTGATACTTTTGCCAGTCTGGTTCTCTCCTTCGTTTCTGAATTCCTTGAATTTCTCAAAAGCTTCAGATTTGTGTTTCATCAGATACACATATCCGAACCTAGAAAGATCGTCAGTGAATGTGATGAAGTACGAGAACCCACCCTTTGCATGTATAGACATCGGACCACATACATCACTATGTACGAGTCCCAAGAGCTCTACTGCTCTTTCTCCATGTCTGGTGAACGGAGATTTGGTCATCTTCCCTTTGAGACAAGACTGACAAGTTTCATAAGATGAATACTCGAACGCATCCAAGAGTCCATCTTTATATAACTTACTCAGTCTTTTCTCTCCGATATGACCAAGTCTACAATGCCACAAGTAGGAATCATTCGTATCTGAATTCTTCCTCTTGCGTGTGTTTTGTATATTGAGAACTGTATTCTGATTTGGAACGTAGATACCATTACACAGTGTACCCTCTGCAACCAGTACCTTATGAAGGTAAATGTTCATGATATTTCTATCAAGAACAAAGTTATATCCATCTTTATCGAGTAAAGAAACTGATATGATGTTGCAAACCATGGAAGGTACATAGTAGCAATTGTTCAAAATCATAGTCTTGCCATTTGGCAATACTAGGTGATATTCACCGACGGCTACCGCATTAACTTGTGCTCCGTTCGCTACTCTGAGCGACATATCACCCGGTGCAACTTTCCTACTTTTTCTCAGTCCCTGCAATAAATTACAGATATGAGATCCTGATCCGGTATCAAGTACCCAGGAGGTAGGGCTGATCGTAAAACAGTTCTCAATTACAAGAACACCTGAAGTAGATGCAAAACCATGCTTCTTCTTCGACTGGGTATCCTGGGAATCCATACAATACCCTTTCCCTTGCTCATATTTATGACTGTTGTCACAAGTTAGAGCCGAACAAACGTTCCCCAGCCCCGAATAAGAATTCGGATCGGTCAAGCGATACATTTTATTATCATGATTAGGGCGTGAAATGGTTGCTACCTGGAGAGAGAGAAAAGAAACACTTAGCGTGCGCTCTTGCAAGTTTAGATTGGTTTTTAATTTATCTAAACAGGATGGCTCCCACTGTCTCTCGAATCCCTCCTCAAACCATAAAGGAAGAATTAGTCGGGATCAATCTCACCGTACAATACTTGCTGAACCGTTCAGCCAGGCCAGTGTCGGTACTTCGAGGGAGATTTTCCAAAGCTTTCGTGAAGTTCCTTAATTAAGTAACCTCTTTTCCCTGTGGGCTTAGCCCCGCTAACACCTTTCTAGACACCTACTTGGTTTATAGCATTGATCGTTAAGCGAGAAAGTTCCCGAGGAGTAGCATATACTCACAGTAGGATCGGGATCCAAATATCATTGCGTGACAAAACTGAAGGAATCCTACCAGAATCATCACACTCCAAATGGTATGCAACACTAGCAAGTTTCAGTACTTTTGAAACTCCCGATGTGGTTTTTTCCCCTAGGACCCAAGTGACCTTGACTGAGCCAACATATCAAAGGATCCTAGTCAAGTTCAACCCGTCATTATCTTGACTACATTAGACCCACCCGTACGAGTCCTTGACTGAGCCAAAATGACCGCACGACTGTCCTAACCAATCACTTTGTATCCTACGGAAAAATATTACATAGCTACCGTACACTACGCCTCGGCTGAGCACGAAATACGTAGCACGAATACTAAGCAATATCAATCTGAAACGACGGAGGGCTACGACTGGGTTTTGGCGAAAACCCGTTAACGTAATGAACTTGATATCGTTGAAGGAACGTGATACAGTTTTTTGAAAATATAGTGGCGAAAACTTTTGCTAAAGAGGTCACTCCCTGTGAAGGGATCTCGGCTCTTTCTTCGTCGAATGAGGTGTAGGATATTCCAAACTGAATACCTCGATGCAAAGCAAGAATAATCGACTATAGTGAAGTTATTACCCTGACGCAAACTTTTGTCCAAGGGGTCACTCCCGATGAAGGGATCTCGGCCCTTGCCTCGTCGACTGAGGTGCTGGGCATTCATAACCGAATACCTCGATGCAAAACAAAAGTAAACGTCCTTGTAATAACAGCTTTTTTTGAAAAATTGTTCCAACAACGTCTTTTAGGTTTATTTTCTTGTATTAGTTCTTTTAATTCGTCCCATCATTTAAATCCTACCATTGCAGAAAATAACCAAAATATGACGTACGCTTATGCCATTCGTATTCGCCACGGGGCCCCGTCATCACCCGTTAGGTTACTTAACTAACCACAGAGCAGGGGCTGGGCTAGCGCGGCTGAAAAACATAAGCAACGCCTAAATAGTTATTATATATAGATATATAGCAATGATAGCCAATCCAGATCACAGATGAACACTCTGGATATACTAGGAACCCGCGATTCGTTCGAGCCTGCAACGAAAAGCGGATTACACGGTCGCGATGAATAGCCAATACCCTACCCAAGACCCCTACGGGTGCGGCAAACTACCCGCCAAGTACCCGAAGCGAAGCAACCTCCTTCAACGCCGTGAGTAGGCCACTCGGCACTTCGAGATACCCGGTAGTTTGTGCACCCCCTCCATGGGTCTATCCTAGGAGAAAAAACAGTAAAAAAGAATTATACAATGACGGCTACAACCCCGACCCGGTTGTGCGGCCATACAAATAATATTACATCAATTTATAAATTTATTACATGAATGAAAGAAAAAGAAACTCTCATCTCACATCCAACCCGGCTATTCATCCGCGACAATCCAACGAGTTCATATACACATACCATCAACAACACATATCACAGATATGTATAACCCCCACTAATCGACATATAGCGATTAGTAGAGGTTCAATACACATATAACATCACAGGATATAACCAATAGCCAAAGTCTACAGAACATCGACCAAAAATACGGATTTTTAAGCCCCAAAAACAAATTTTGCTTTCTGGAAAATCTGGGCAAAATCCTAAAATACCCATCTAAGAAAACTGCAGGAAGCAGATCCCCCAACTAAGTTAAATCGGCCGCGGTTCCGCGGCATAAGCAAGCTTATGCCGCGGAACCGCGGCGCTTTAGTCGAGTTGGGGGGTCAAATTTCTCCAGTTTTCTAACAAAAGCCTGAGCCGATTTTTAGTGCATGATTTATTAATTTTTGAACAGAAAAAAAATCGGCAGAAACTTGAAATATCCGGGGTGTTTTGGGGTTTTTCGTCCGGTCGAAATTCTAAACACTTTGCTAACATGCTAGGGTGTGTTTAGTTAGGCTCTGATACCACTTTTAAGTCCACGTTACCTCTCCCGGTACTTTCGGGGTTGCGGAAACGGTAAAACAAAATTTTTTCTGAACATGGTAACATGGACCGTAAAAGCCGGATCTTTACTAAACAATACACTAGCATCCTAACTAGAGATTTATCTACTCGGTTAGGGGTTGTACCTCAACTTGTACTCCTTCTCTTCTTGTTGTTGTTCTCCTTGCTTGCTCCGAGGCCTGATCCGGACTTTGGTCACCTCCGCGGCCTCCTTGAGTCGAAGACGATCCACCCGAGAGATGTACACCGAGCTCCACCTCGAGCCGAGGTAACTAGGGCAAAGAGATTGCTAATCTAGAAGCCCTAGGTTGTGTAGAGGAGATGTATGGATGTGTTTGTCTTTGTGGGATCTTTTTCTCTCAACACATGAGATCAAAAGATGAGATCAAGAGGAGGAAGAAGAAGGAGAAACTTAGCAACCATGGAGCTTTTCTTTTTCTTCTCACTTCAAGAGAGAGAATGAGAAGAGAATAATGAAAAGATTAAAACCAAAAGAAATGAACCATGGTTCCAATAATACACAAAATCATCATTACTAATCCTATCATGATAGAAGTTGATGGCACATTGAATTGACTATTATCATAACACAAGAAATAAAAAGAAAATGAAAGAAGAGTGTGGATCTCTCTTGAAGGTCAATGGTCAACACGGTCAACGGGTCAACAAAGTCAAGAGAGGTCCAAGTGGTCAAATGGTCAATGCAATTAGCCATCACAAATCTATCACTAAAAGGATTAGTAAACAATGTCTCCGGCTCATAACGGTTTTGACCAAACGAACTGTCAAAACCCTAACGAGTGTGCCATATTACGGTTTTGGCCGAACAAACTGCCAAAACCCTAATGGGGCACCTCCTCCTTCATCGCTCCTCAAAACTGTGCATACACACCAGCATCCGCATTCCGTAGAATGCGAATGCACAGAAGACAAATCAAATCCATCTGTGCAATACTAGGATCTGGCTTAAACAAAAGCCCTCTAGTATTGCCTGCCCGAACACCACTATCACACAAGTGTATGAAAGTGATCGCAGCCCTGCCGTAAAACCATACGGCCTCTACACGTTTCGCTCAGTGCAGGGAAACTCTCTGTGTGGGACTCTAAAGACTCGACACTTCGCTGGCAGTGGGTTTAACCACAGACCGCAAGCGGCACTAGCTGTATGTAATGGTCCCCAGGTAGATGTCGATAAGAAGGCCGATGAGGTAAACCCATCCGAACTCCTACTGAGCCTGTATGTGACAATCTTCGTACAGTCCGGTCTGTTCGTCTGATACATCGCATGGCGGGCCTAGGGGGTGGTGGACGTCAGTCCCCTAATAGCGGTACAAGTCGTGTCGGAGTGTAGCCCAGAACACCCTGAGATATCACTGGAAACCTACCAGTATGTCTCGCTTGCCCTGGCCAGGGACTACATGTGTAATGGCTCTCCTATACACAGCGCGATGTCAACCCCCAATACCAGGAGAGACGAATCCTGTCTAACCGTCACTGCCTCCAAGTGCTTCGGGACTGCACCCAACTACTACCTGTTTGCATGACTCAGTAGAGCCGTGGTAGGGTAGTAATCAAAGAACAGTGGGATCACACTCGAGGCGAAGTGACAGTGTCAAGTCAGCGGACTAAAGCTGTACTCATGTCACCTGGGAACTGATAACTGACAATAGGTATAATACCAACCATCAGTTCCCAACGAGTCCAGTCCAGTGTACTCGTATCCTAACGAGCACCCGCATACTATCTCAAGTACGACATACTGACGGCTGTGGGACAGACCGTCTCCCGTGCTGGGATAAGAAGCGCATACGCTAGTCTACTCTGGAGTATCGATGCCCTGTCTCGATAATCCCACGACTAGGGACGTGTATAAGGATGTGCTTGTGGATTACCCAGCCCCCACGAGTGTGATCGCCATCACAACGCCGGTAATCAAGCAAAGATCCTAAGGGCTCTACTAATGCGTATAGGTGATACAATAAAGAAACACACATGTACACATTAAAGCAGAGACAAACCAAGTAGCATACTACTATATTGAGCAAGATTGTCTATACAACTGTGAATATCCCATGCTTCCATCAAGTAATATACAAACTAGTATGATACAGTAATGGCCTCTAGGGCATATACACTAACACTTACCACGTCTATGAGGGCGTGCAAAACGGTGGTTTTTGGTTACAGTCCCGCGTCACATGGAGGCAATGAGCGATAGGAGGGGTTTCGTCTCTCCCGGTATTGGGGGTTGATGTTGCACTGTGCTCGATTGGCCGTAACAGGGAAGTCCCTGGCCAGGGCTGATTAGTGATTTACCGGTAAGTGTTACCAGTAGTTTCTCGACCCGTTATGAGCCTCATATCGGCACGACTTATCGGTTATTGGGGTCTGACGTTTACCACCCCTAGACTTGATATGCGACATATCAGACGAGGAGACCGGACTGCACGGTACTGTTGCCGGTTGGCTCGACGGGAGTTGTAGCAGGCTCGCTTGTTCTCTTCTGATCGTTCAATACCCGGGTGGCCGTTACGTTTAGCTGACCGCTTGCGGCTTGGGGGTGCTTGATATCATCATCCACTGCTGGCGTATTGACGAGTCTTAAAGTCCCACAAAGGAGTTACCTAGTCCAGGCGAAATGTTGTGGTGCGCGTATGCGATATGCGCATGGACCCGATTAAAATGCGCGTATGGGATGCCGTATATTGATCGAGCGGCTTGATTTTGGTGGGGTCGTATGTGATATGGCCGGATTGATAAATCAAGTGTTGATTTATCATTTGACCATTAGTTTCTCACTAGAAATCCTTTCTTGTGTTGGATGGATGTATGCATGCATGTATGTTTTTCTTTCTTTCTAGTTTCATGCACATATGGATGTGTATGCATACATACATACATACATCATCTATCATGGTTGCTTATACAAAGAAAATGGTGGCAATATAAGACTCACACCATGGTTTTATTTATATAAATTATTATTGAATTTGATTTAAAACAAAAGAAAAGAAAAGGATAATTCATGGACGCTTTCTACATTCTTCTTGACCTAACCATGCTCACCCACCATTTAACCATGGATTACTTTTCCTTTTGGGTTTTAACTCAAGTTCAATAATGATTCAACCATGTTTTGAGATGAGAGATAAAAAAATATATAAAGATATATTTTCTATTTTTCAACAAGAGGTTTTTCTTCTCTTATTCAAAAAGGGCCACCATCTTCTTCCTCTTTCTTCCATTGCTCTCTAGATTTTTCAAGTGAGCATAATACTCATCAAGTTAGGATTTTGAAGTGAGAAAGAGAACCACAACACCATTCTACACAAGTCTAGCCCACTTGTTTGGAGTGTCAGCTTCATTTCGTTCTCTTGATCGGGTGAAGTTGCAAGCTTGGACAATGCGGACTCCGGGTGGATCATCGGTGACCTAGAGGAGTTCAAGCGGAGCTTTTTCAAACCCCAAGTAGCCGAGGAGTCTAGCGTACGGAGATACAAAGGTTGTACTCTCTAAACCCTAGCTTTTCTTTCATGAGATGATGTGAAAAATTTGAAACCCTAATTTTTCTAGGAACGATCCGATGTTTGTTAACTTAGCACCATAAAAATTGGAACTTTGTGACATGTGATGCTTCTAAACTCAACATAGGGTGCTAGGCTAACCCAACATTGGTATCAGAGCCGACCTAGAACATTAGGCGACACTTTTACGAAGTAAAAAATCCGATCGAACCAAAATACGACATTACGGGACCTTCTCTGGACATTTTTTTGAAACTGATGTTTTTCAGAATTAAAAATATGCAAAAATTACAGCAGGTAAATTTAAGAATAACTGTAAAAAACGATGCAATGAACAGTTCTTTTCACCGCGGAACCGCGGCAATAGCCTGCTTAGGCCGCGGTTCCGCGGCCGTACGGATGCCTCATTGTGTAGTTTTTATACAGTAACTATTTTATCTGCTTGTATATTCTTTTGGGGTATTTTTAATCTGAATTTAGTACTGTTTTATCTGGAGATGGTTCTGGACTCGCCGATTCGATCGGAATTTTGATTTCGTGTCTTTTCCGGATAAATTAGAATGTATTGAAGTGTTTGAACGAGTATCATTTGCTCACTTTTCACGGGGTTTAAAATCTTTCGGAAATACGTGCAAGTTTGTTTGTGGTGGACCCTCTAGAAGACAACAAACCTTAACTCAATTATGTGACCGTCTTGAACTGCCTTTTGAACCTTAGGGTTTGGGGCAGTACGGCGTGCCACATGTGAGGCGTTGGCTTGACCCTTCTACGGCTGAACCGCTACCACTGTGTCACGCTCCGGGTTTTTGAACTCCGCTCAAGTGTTGAGCTTTAGGGAATCTTGGGTATTTGAACATTCGTTCGAAAATTTTAATACTGTCTAATTATCTGGAATGTGATGCAATGTGCGAAATTCATATAGCTAGATATGAAATACGAAATATGTGATATTTCGCATTTACGATGTCTAAAGAGAATGTGGATTCCATATATTGCAATTTTACACTTTCTTTTCTGTGACCGTAAGTGTAGTATGTCGATATCGCCGATTTCGTTGCTATACATCAACGACAATTGGGGTATGCATACTTACTTACGTTGATGATATGAGTTATTATGTGTTGCTGAGATATGATGTGCAGGATTTGTTAGTTGTATGTATGTCCTAGAGGCCAGTATTGTACAGATGATGTATATTATATTGGATGCTTGGACATATATAGAGATGACTTTCTTGCTCGAAATGATAGTATGCTATCTGGTTGCTCTTTATCTTAACATGTACACTTGTCTCTTTAAAATGTCTTATAGTTACATGTTGGTAAAGCCCTTAGGATGTGTACTTGACTACCTGGACTATGATGCAGATCATACTAGTGGGGACATGGTAGTCCATAGGTACATCCTTCAAGGTCCCTAGTCGTGGGTGTATCGAGACGGGGCATCGATATACCAGTGTAGACTAGCGTATACGCTTCTCGACCCATGAGATGGGCGATGGATGATCCCATATCCATTGATGTTTGACTTCAGAGATGGTATACGGGTGCTCAGTGGAGACTGGGTACACTGGACAGACTCGCCGAGAACTCCCAGATGGTATTATACCTCACGTCATATGGCAGTTCTCAGGTGACAGTTGTGCAGGTTAGTCTGTAGACCCGAGATCGTCATAGAGTCTTGTGTGATTCCCACTGTGCTTTGATCTCCACCTTACCACGTCCATAAGGGCGTGCAAAACGGTGGTTTTTCGGTACAGTCCCGAGTCACATGGAGGCAATGAGCGATATGAGGGGTTTCGTCTCTCCCGGTATTGGGGGTTGATGTTGCGCTGTGCTCGATTGGCCGTAACAGGGAAGTCCCTGGCCAGGGCTGATCAGAGTTTTGCTGGCAAGTGTTACCAGTAGTTTCTCGACCCGTTATGAGCCTCACATCGGCACGACTTATCGGTTATTGGAGTCTGACGTTTACCACCCCTAGACTTGATATGCGACATATCAGACGAACAGACCGGACTGTACGGTAAGTGTTACTGTTTGGATTCACAGGAGTGTGAGCAGGCTTGCTCATTGATCTTCTGATCGCTCAATACCCGGGTGGCCGTTACGTTTAGCAGACCGCTTGCGGCTTGTGGGTGCTTGATATGATCATCATCTGCTGCCGGCGTATTGACGAGTCTTTAGAGTCCTACACAGAGGTTTCCTGGCTCAAGCGAAACGAAATAGGAGCGCATATGAGATATGTGCGAGACCGAGAATAATGCGTGTATGTGATGCCGTATTTCAATCTCACGATGAATGTTTCGATTGGTTGTATGCGATATAACCTAGTTATCGAATCGAAGATTGATTCGATAAGTCGATACATTGGATACTAGTCGGTTATGTGCGACATGACCGGATCATTGAATCAAGTGTTGATTTAATGATTTAATGTATAATTATATATTTGATATATTACTTTGCATTAACTAGTATTGGTTCATTTTAGAAGGATTTTCTCACTTGATGTGCACATTGTATATGTGATATATTTTTGTGTGCACTTGATTGTATCATGTTTGATGATACATGTTAACTTGAGTTTGTGTAAAGATTAAACCATGGTTATATGAATGGTTAGGGTTTTGTTTACTTATTCATTTATTTATTTTTGATTATTGGTTTTGGAAAAGAAAATGGAAATGGTGGCTTTTCTTGTTTCTTTCATGAAGCTTCATGAAGGGTTGAAACCTTGACCATTTTTGTTATCTTCTCTTAACCTAACCATTCACCTAACCCTAGTTTACTCTCTACACTTGACCATGGTTAGTATATGATAAGTATTCATATTATTTTCATTTTTATTCCAACACTTATCATATTCTAGCTTCTTCTTCTTCATCTTCTTCAAGAAGAAAAGCTTGCCTCCATTAATGCCATCTTGAGTAAAAGAGTGAGAAATCCAATTCTAAAGTGAACCCACCTCCTATTTCTTCACCCTCTACCTCTTGCCAAGTAGTATAGGGTGTTTTCTTCACAAGTTTCATGACTCGGTGAAGTTGGATCTTGATCTTGTGTTGCCTCGACGTAGATCATCTTCGGCATCGAAGCCGACGACCTAGCCCGCCCATTTCTCCGATGAAGCCGATGCAAGAGTCCGGGATTCGAGATGGACAGCGAGAGGACATCTACGTGGAGCTAAGGAAGTGGAGAACCGGATCTACAAAGGTTGTAGCCTCTTTCCTTTAGTTAAATTGTTAACTAGTTTCACTTTTCGCCTGAACTCTAGTCATCGAATCCGTATTAGGGTTTCTCGGCACTAGTAAAATTTGAAATTGGCATGGTTGATGCCTTGTGAGACCTCATTAGAGTGCCTAGGAACCCTACAGTGGTATCAGAGCCTAGCTAGAGACTTAGGCGAAGTGTAGACGACGTTTGAAACCCGAATGAACATCGAAATCCTAAAACAAAATGCTCTCTGGACTTTTTTCAAAAACTGGGTTTTTTCCAGATTAAAAATGCTTAAAAAATTCAGCAGGGAATTCTAAGAATTACGGTGCAAAAATTATCTCATGATGCCTCTAAAGCACGGCGGAACCGCGGCAGAAGCCTGGCTTCTGCGGCGGTTCCGCGGCCACTTGATGGGATTTGCCTTTAAACTTTGCACAGTAATTCATGTTTTCAGGTGCTGAGTTTTCTGGGAATTTTTAATTTGCACTCAAGAGTTGAGTTTTCTAGGGTGTTTTGGAGCTTCGATGATTCGATCGAAAATTTCAAACTTTGCCTATGTGTTTTCCGGATAATTTTAGAATATGTTAAAAAGTTCGACCGGATGCAAATACCCAATCTTTCCCCTGCCGGAAAATTTCCAAGTGTTGGATTTTTCTGAGGTTTAAAAACGCTCTAAGTAGTGCAAGTAACGCGATGGTCCCTCTAGAAGACAACAAACCTTAACTCGATTATGTGACCGTCTTGAACTGCCCTTTGAACCTTAGGGTTTGGGGCAGTACGGCGTGCCACATGTGAGGCGTTGGCTTGACCCTTCTACGGCTGGACCGTTGGTACTGAGGCATGAAGTGAATGTCTTTGAACTTATTTCATGTGTTGAACGGTTTCGGGAAAACTTGGGTGTTCGAATGTTCGATCGGAAAGTTTAATATTTTCTATTTATCCGGAATGGGATACAATAATTGGAATTCACAAACAGTTATGAGATAACTGGATGGATATTATAAATCTAGCGGTTTAGTCTCACTTGATATTGAAAAGCGTTTTCGATAATGGGACTAAAATGCGGGGTTTATAATTGTTAGGCATGTGATGTCTAAGTATTTCATTTGATTAGGCATGCGATGTCTAATAAGGTTGCGGATTCCAACTGTTGTAGTTTTACAATTTCTTTTCTGTGACCGTAAGTGTAATATGTGATATCGCCGGTTTCGTTGCTATATGTCAACGAAAATTGGGATGCGCATATTTACTTACGTTGATGACATGTGATGTTATGTGTTGCTGGATATGTTATATTGGATCGTCGTGTTCGAATAGACGGGTTTTTTTTTGTGAGATGAGTGTTTTTCATTTTCATTCATGTAAAAACTTGTATGTAATATTCTTTTATTGGGACACTTCCAGGTTGAGGAAGATATCACTTTTTGTATATTATTTACTTTTCCGCATTAGGATAGACCCAAGGAGGGGAGCACAAGTAACCGGGTTCTAGGGTACAGTGGGAGACCATCTCGAGGAGTCGAGTCCGGGTCTTCTAACACTAGAATTGGTAGGGTTGCTTGCCGCTCTCGTAGGGGTCTAGGGGTGTGGGATTGGCTATTCATCACGACTGTGGAATCCGTGTTTTATACAGGCTCGTATTGAAAACACGGACGTCCTAGTATATCCAATATTTCATATGATATTTTCTGCTGCGATATCTGTGATATGATCATTTGATATGTTCTGATGGATACTGTATATAGTATATATGATATATTATATAGACGCTACTTATGTTTTGCACCCGCACTAGCCCTGCCCTGCTCTATCGTTAGTTACCTAACCTAACGGTGCACGAGGGGACATCGAGGCGAATGCGGATGTCATAAGTGTACGCCGTATTTATCTGTGATGTTTAGGTGACTTAAATGATGGGACTTCATTAATGTGATTAATGAAAGAAAAGAAACCTAAAAGATGTTGTAAAATCAAATTTTAAACAAAAAGGGTAGCTACAGTTTTGCTTTGCATAGCGGTATATATGATATACCCTGCACTTTATTCGATGAGGAAAGGACCGAGATCCCTTCACCGGGAGTGACTCCTTTAGCAATAACTGGCAGATGCTACACACTCGGTTTGTTTTTGACAGCTTCTATAGTTTCTGCTTTGCACAGTGATATATATGATATATCCCGCACCTCATTCGACGAGGAAAGGCCCGACGATCCCTTCACCGGGAGTGACCCCTTTAGCAAAACTAGAAAAGACTCAAAATCACTCCATTTCAAAACTTCATTTGATTCTACAACGATATCAAGTTCATTACGCAATAGGTTTTCAGAAAAACCTGTCGTAGCCCTCCGTCATTTCAGATAAGTACTAGTTAGTATTCGTGCTACGTTTGTTGACTATGTTAAGGCGTAGTGTGCGGTAGCTAATTAGTGCTTATCTGCATAAGCATATGATGCGATTGGATTAGGGTAGTCGTGCGACTTTGTTGACTATGTTAAGGGTCGTGCGGGTGGGTTTAATTCAATCGGGAAATGACGGGTTGAACATGACTAGCACTTATGATTTGTTGACTATGTTAAGGTCATATAGCTGCTAGGGGCAAAATATTATCGGGAATTTCAAGTGTTGAAATTTGCAATGAGATTGCATACCTTCTATGAGATAGTTGGATCCCGATACCCACTGCGAGTAAGAGTTACTCCTGGGAGAGTTTTACATATTAGAATTAGCCGATCAAGTAGGTGTCTAGAAAGGTGTCAATGGGGTTACGCCTCTGGGAAAACGAGGTTTACTTTAATTAGGTCCGTGCGAAAGCACGGGGAACCTCCCTCAAAGTACCGACACTGGCCTGGCTGAAAGATCGACGAAGTTGTCAGGTGTAATTAATCCCGGCTAGTCTTTCCTTTTAAGGTTTGAAGGAAGATTTGATAAAAACCAGTGGGAGCCATCCTGATTAGATAAGATAATAACCAATCTGATCTTGCAAGAGCATACGCTAAAGTGTTTTCTTCTCTCTCTCTCTAGGTAGCGACCATGTCAAGCCCTAACAAAGATAATAATATGGATGTATTGACTGAACCCGCATGTTATACTGTGCTGGGGAACGTTGGTTCCGTTCTTTCTTATAAGAGTTATAGGAATGAACAGGACATAGGGGAATACCAGGATTCCCAAGCCACCCGAATGAAGAAAGTACATGTTGATGCAATTTCTTCGGGTGTGTTCGTTACAGAGAACTGTTTCTCCATTTGCTCTACGTCCTGGGTATTAGATACCGGGTCAGGATCCCATATATGTAATCAGTTACATGGGCTAAGGAAAGGTAGAGAACTTGGAGAAGGTGATAAAGACATAAGAGCAGGAAATGGTGCAATAGTTGCAGCTAAGACTGTCGGGGAATATCACCTTGCATTACTAACTGGTAATACATTGGTTCTGAACGAATGCTATTACATGCCGAACCTGATATGCAACATTATATCGGTTTCTTTGTTGAGTAAAGAGGGATATAATTTTGTATTACAGGACAATGTTATGAACATTTTCTGTAACCAAAAGTTGGTTGGATCAGGCACGTTGTGCAATGGCATTTATGTTCTAAATCAATCAACAGTTCTGAGCATAACAAACACACATAAGAGGAAGAGTTCTGAACTGAACGAATCCTTCTTGTGGCATTGTAGACTGGGTCACATCAATGCGACATGACTGGCTAAGTTACATAAGGATGGATATTTGAAACCATTCGAATTTTCATCTTATGACACTTCCCAGTCATGTCTCAAAGACAAGATGACCAAAACTCCGTTTACGGGACACGGAGAAAGAGTTACCGAACTCTTAGGACTGATACATAGTGATGTATGCGGTCCTATGTCTACACATGCCAGGGATGGTTATTCATACTTCATTACATTCACTGACGATCTCTCTAGGTTCGGGTATGTGTTCCTGATGAAACACAAATCAGAAGCTTTTGAGAAATTTAGAGAATATAAACAAGAAGTTGAGAACCAAACCGGAAAAAGTATTAAAATCCTACGATCTGATCGAGGAGGTGAATACTTGAGCAATGAATTCCTGGACTTCCTAAAAGAGAATGGGATTCTCTCTCAGCTGACTCATCCATATACACCACAGCACAACGGTGTATCAGAACGGAGGAACCGCACCCTATTAGATATGGTGCGCTCTATGATGAGCACAGCTGAGTTACCTATTTCCTTCTGGGGATATGCGCTGGTGACAGCTGCATACCTATTGAATCAAGTTCCATCTAAATCTGTACCTACCACACCATATGAGATATGGAGTGGGAAGAGACCATATTTTAAACTAGTTAAGATATGGGGTTGTCCGGCCTATGTCAAAAGGCAAAATCCAGACAAACTCGAGGCACGGTCAGTTCTTTGCAAGTTTGTGGGATATCCTAAGAATTCACAAGGATATTTTTTCTACCATGCTGAAGAACAAAAGGTGTTTGTTTCTCAATATGCCACCTTTTTAGAAAAGGAATTCCTTGAAAAAGAAATTAGTGGCAAAATGGTAGAGCTGGAAGAAGTTCCAGATACACTAACCGTAACTGAAGATTTAGTGAAACCAGAAGATTCAGTAGCTCCCAATGAACCTCAGCCTCTCCACCGATCTAGTAGGGTTCCTCGCCAACCTGAGAGATACTACGGTTTTCTCATGGATGGTGGGAGCGAGGATTGCATCATGGAGGATGATGACCCTACTAGCTTCGAGCAGGCCATCACGAGTAAAGACTCAGTGAAATGGCTGGATGCAATGCGGTCCGAGATGGAATCCATGTACACCAACAAAGTATGGACTTTGGAAGTTGCTCCTGAAGGGGTCAAACCCATTGGGAGCAAGTGGATCTTCAAGAAAGAACTTGGTGTAGATGGGAAAATGGAGACTTTCAAAGCTAGACTTGTTGCAAAGGGATTTCGTCAAAGACCAGGTGTGGACTATGACGAAACCTTTTCTCCAGTGGCTATGCTTAAATCCATCCGGATCATGCTTGCCATCGCTGCATATCATGATTACGAAATCTGGCAAATGGATGTTAAGACCGCCTTTTTAAACGGTGATTTAGAAGAGTGCGTGTACATGACTCAGCCAGAGGGCTTCGTAGATAGTGGGAGCAGCGAGAAGGTGTGCAAGCTGCTTAAATCCATTTATGGATTAAAGCAAGCATCGCGGAGTTGGAACATCTTCTATGACGTCGTTATCAAAGAGTTTGATTTTGTCAAAAACCCAGATGAACCTTGTATCTATAAGAAGGTAGCAGAGAGTAAGGTTGTCTTCCTCGTATTATACGTGGATGACATACTCTTAATAGGAAATGATATTCCTATGCTGCAATCGGTCAAACTCTTCTTATCACAAAGATTCTCAATGAAAGATCTTGGTGATGCCTCCTGCATATTGGGAATTAAGATCTATAGAGATAGATCCAAACGGATATTGGGATTGTCCCAATCCAGGTACATTGACACCATACTAAAGAGGTTTAGTATGGAAGAATCCAAGCGTGGGAACTTGCCCACGATCTCTGGAGTCACTCTCTCCAAAGAGATGTCTCCCAAGACTGATTTGGAGAGAGCTCGCATGCAAGGGATACGCTATGCTTCGGCTGTAGGCTCTATCATGTACGCAATGCTATGTACCAGACCCGATGTAGCATACTCACTAAGTGTAGTGAGCAGGTATCAAGCTGATCCTGGAGAGAGTCACTGGACAGCTGTGAAGAGCATTCTCAAGTACTTGCGAAGGACTAAAGAGATGCTCTTGGTGTATGGTAACGGAGAACTCCAAGTGGAGTCCTTTACCGATTCGAGCTTCCAGAGTGATAAGGACGACTCTAAGTCGCAGTCGGGATTTGTCTTTACCCTTTACGGGGGGGGGGGGCGGTTAGCTGGAAGAGTTCCAAGCAGGAAACCGTGGCAGACTCGACGATGGAGGCTGAATACGTCGCTGCCAACGATGCTGCTAAAGAAGCTGTCTGGATCAAGAAGTTCATTACTGAACTTGGTGTGGTTCCATCCATTGAGCATCCAATACCTTTGTATTGCGATAACAATGGAGCGGTGGCTTTGGCCAAGGAACCCAGGTCCCATCAGCGATCCAGGCATATTCTGAGGCGGTATCACCTGATCCGGGAGATAGTTGATCGCCGGGAGATCAAGGTCAGGAGGGTTGACACGAAGAACAACACGCCGGATCCACTCATGAAGGCCATTCCCCAGATACAGTTTGAGAGACTCTTCGGGATGCTCGGTATGCGATACTACAGCAGCTGGCCCTAGTGCAAGTGGGAGATTGTTAGTTGTATGTATGCCCTAGAGGCCAGTATTGTACAGATGTTGTATATTATATTGGATGCTTGGACATATATAGAGATGACTTTCTTGCTCGATATGATAGTATGCTATCTGGTTGCTCTTTATCTTAACATGTACACTTGTCTCTTTAAACTGTCTTATAGTTACATGTTGGTAAAGCCCTAAGGATGTGTACTTGACTACCTGGACTATGATGCAGATCATACTAGTGGGGACATGGTAGTCCATAGGTACATCCTTCAAGGTCCCTAGTCGTGGGTGTATCGAGACGGGGCATCGATATACCAGTGTAGACTAGCGTATACGCTTCTCGACCCATAGATGGGCGATGGATGATCCCATATCCATTGATGTTTGACTTCAGAGATGGTATATGGGTGCTCAGTGGAGACTGGGTACACTGGACGGACTCGCCGAGAACTCCCAGATGGTATTATACCTCACGTCAGATGGCAGTTCTCAGGTGACACTTGTGCAGGTTAGTCTGTAGACCCGAGATCGTCATAGAGTCTTGTGTGATTCCCACTGTGCTTTGATCTCCACCTTACCACGTCCATGAGGGCATGCAAAACGGTGGTTTTTGGGTACAGTCCCGAGTCACATGGAGGCAATGAGCGATAGGAGGGGTTTCGTCTCTCCCGGTATTGGGGGTTGATGTTGCGCTGTGCTCGATTGGCCGTAACAGGGAAGTCCCTGGCCAGGGCTGATCAGAGTTTTGCTGGTAAGTGTTACCAGTAGTTTCTCGATCCGTTATGAGCCTCACATCGGCACGACTTATCGGTTATTGGGGTCTGACGTTTACCACCCCTAGACTTGATATGCGACATATCAGACGAACAGACAGGACTGTACGGTAAGTGTTACTGGTTAGATTCACAGGAGTGTGAGCGGGCTTGCTCGTTGATCTTCTGATCGCTCAATACCCAGGTGGCCGTTACGTTTAGCAGACCGCTTGCGGCTTGTGGGTGCTTGATATGATCATCATCTGCTGCCGGCGTATTGACGAGTCTTTAGAGTCCTACATAGAGGTTTCCTGGCTCAAGCGAAACGAAATAGGAGCTCATATGAGATATGTGCGCGACCGAGAATAATGCATGTATGTGATGCCGTATTTCATTCTCATGATGAATGTTTCAATTGGTTGTATGCGATATAACCTAGTTATCGAATCGAAGATTGATTCGATAAGTCGATACATTGGATACTAGTCGGTTATGTGCGACATGACCGGATCATTTAATCAAGTGTTGATTTAATGATTTAATGTATAATTATATATTTGATATATTACTTTGCATTAATTAGTATTGGTTCATTTTAAAAGGATTTTCTCACTTGATGTGCACATTGTATATGTGATATATTTTTTTGTGCACTTGATTGTATCATGTTTGATGATACATGTTAACTTGAGTTTGTGTAAAGATTAAACCATGGTTATATGAATGGTTAGGGTTTTGTTTACTTATTCATTTATTTATTTTTGATTATTGGTTTTGGAAAAGAAAATGGAAATGGTGGCTTTTCTTGTTTCTTTCATGAAGCTTCATGAAGGGTTGAAACCTTGAGCATTTTTGTTTTCTTCTCTTAACCTAACCATTCACCTAACCTTAGTTTACTCTCTACACTTGACCATGGTTTGTATATGATAAGTATTCATATTATTTTCATTTTTATTCCAACTCTTATCATATTCTAGCTTCTTCTTCTTCATCTTCATCAAGAAGAAAAGCTTGCCTCCATTAATGCCATCTTGAGTAAAAGAGTGAGAAATCCAATTCTAAAGTGAACCCACCTCCTATTTCTTCACCCTCTACCTCTTGCCAAGTAGTATAGGGTGTTTTCTTCACAAGTTTCACGACTCGGTGAAGTTGGATCTTGATCTTGTGTTGCCTCGACGTAGATCATCTTCGGCATCGAAGCCGACGACCTAGCCCGCCCATTTCTCCGATGAAGCCGATGCAAGAGTCTGGGATTCGAGATGGACAGCGAGAGGACGTCTACGTGGAGCTAAGGAAGTGGAGAACCGGATCTACAAAGGTTGTAGCCTCTTTCTTTTAGTTAAATTGTTAACTAGTTTCACTTTTCGCCTAAACTCTAGTCAACGAATCCGTATTAGGGTTTCTCGGCACTAGTAAAATTTGAAATTGGCATGGTTGATGCCTTGTGAGACCTCATTAGAGTGCCTAGGAACCCTACAGGATTGTCGCGATTGAATAGCCGGGGTTTTTGTTATGTGAGATGAGAGTTTTATATTTTCATTCATGTATATTCAAATGTAATGTAATATTCTTTTATTTGGGGCACTTCCGGGTTGAGGTCGATGCCACCTGTGTTGTATATTATTTACTTTTCCGCATTAGGATGGACCCAAAGAGGGGAGCATGGGTGACCGGGTTCTGGGGTTCAGTGGGAGGCCATCTCGAGGAGTCGAGACCGGATCTCCTAAACTCCAGAATTGGTATGGTCGCTTCCCGCTCTCGTAGGGGTCCAGGGTGTGGGCTTGGCTATTCATCACGGCTGTGGAATCCGTATTTTCTATTGTTGGCTAAATACTAAATACGGATGTCCTATTATATCCCACATTATATCTATGTTTCTGCTGCGATATCTGTGATGTGATCATTTGATATGTTCTGATGGATACAGTATATAGTATATATGATATATTATATAGGCGTTACTTATGTTTTACACCCGCACTAGCCCTGCCCTGCTCTGTCGTTAGTTACCTAACCTAACGGTGCACGAGGGGACATCGAGGCGAATGCGGATGGCATATGTGTACGTCGTATTTATCTGTGATGTTTAGGTGACTTAAATGATGGGACTTCATTAATGTGATTAATGAAAGAAAAGAAACCTAATAGATGTTGTAGAACCAAATTTTTAAATAAAAAGGGTAGCTATAGTTTTGCTTTGCATAGCGGTATATATGATATACCCTGCACCTTATTCGATGAGGAAAGGGCCGAGATCCCTTCACCGGGAGTGTCCCCTTTAGCAATAACTGGCAGATGCTACACACTCGGTTTGTCTTTTGATTGCTTCTATAGTTTTTGCTTTGCACAGTGATATATATGATATATCCCGCACCTTATTCGATGAGGAAAGGGCCGAAGATCCCTTCACCGGGAGTGACCCCTTTAGCAAAACTAGAAAAGCCTCAAGAACACTCCATTTCAAAATTCATTCGATTCTACAACGATATCAAGTTCATTACGCAATAGGTTTTCAGAAAAACTTGTCGTAGCCCTCCGTCATTTCAGATAAGTAGTAGTTAGTATTCGTTCTACGTTTGTTGACTATGTTAAGGCGTAGTGTACGGTAGCCGATTAGTGCTTATCTGTATATGCATTTGATGCGATTGGATTAGGGTAGTCGTACGACTTTGTTGACTATGTTAAGGGTCGTGCGGGTGGGTTTAATTAAATCAGAAAATGACGGGTTGAACTTGACTAGCACTTACGATTTGTTGACTATGTTAAGGTCATATAGCTGCTAGGGGCAAAATATTATCGGGAATTTCAAGTGTTGAAATTTGCAATGAGATTGCATACCTTCTATGAGATAGTTGGATCCCGATACCCCCTGCGAGTAATTGTTATTCCTGGGAGAGTTTTACACAGGACAATTAGACGATCAAGTAGGTGTCTAGAAAGGTGTCAACGGGGTTACGCCTTTGGGAAAACGAGGTTTACTTTAATTAGGTCCGTGCGAAAGCACGGGGAACCTCCCTCAAAGTACCGACACTGGCCTGGATGAAAGATCGGCGAAGTTGTAGGGTGTAATTAATCCCGGCTAGTCATTCCTTTTAGGGTTTGAAGGAAGATTTGATAAAAAACAGTGGGAGCCGTCCTGATTAGATAAGATAATAACCAATCTGATCTTGCAAGAGCATACGCTAAAACGTTTTCTTCTCTCTCTCTCTCCAGGTAGCGACCATGTCATGCCTTAATCAAGATAATAATATGGATGTATTGACCGAACCAGCAAGTTATACTGTGCTGGGGAAAGTTGGTTCCATTCTTTCTTATAAGAGTTATAGGAATGAACTGGACATAAGGGAATACCAGGATTCCCATGCCACCCGAATGAAGAAAGTACATGATGATGCATTTTCTTCGGGTGTGTTCGTTACAGAGAACTGTTTCTCCATTTGCCCTACGTCCGGGTCAGGATCCCATATATATAATCAGTTACATGGGCTTAGGAAAGGTAGAGAACTTGGAGAAGGTGATAAAGAAATAAAAGTTGGAAATGGTGCAATTGTTGCAGCTAAGACTGTCGGAGAATATCACCTTGCATTACCAACTGGTAATACATTGGTTCTGAACGAATGCTATTACATGCCGAACCTGATATGCAACATTATATCGGTTTCTTTATTGAGTAAAGAGGGATATAATTTTGTATTACAGGATAATGTTATGAATATTTTCAGTAACCAAAAGTTGGTTGGATCAGGCACGTTATGCAATGGCATTTATGTTCTAAATCAATCAACAGCTCTGAGCATAACAAACACACACAAGAGGAAGAGTTCAGAACTGAACGGATATTTCTTGTGGCATTGTAGACTCGGTCATATAAATGCGACACGGCTAGCTAAGTTGCATATGGATGGATACTTGAAACCGTTCGAATTTTCATCTTATGACACTTGCCAGTCAGTCTCAAAGGCAAAATGACCAAAACTCCGTTTACGGGACACGGAGAAAGAGTTACCGAACTCTTGGGACTGATACATAGTGATGTATGCGGTCCCATGTCTACACATGCCAGGGATGGTTCTTCATACTTCATTACATTCACTGACGATCTCTCTAGATTCGGATATGTGTTCCTGATGAAACACAAATCAGAAGCTTTTGAGAAATTTAGAGAATATAAACAAGAAGTCGAGAACCAAACCGGAAAAAGTATTAAAGTCCTTCGATCTGATCGAGGAGGTGAATACTTGAGCAATGAATTCCTGGACTTCCTAAAAGAGAATGGGATTCTCTCTCAGCTGAATCCTCCATATACACCACAGCACAACGGTGTATCAGAACGGAGGAACCGCACCCTATTAGATATGGTATGCTCTATGATGAGCACAGCTGAGTTACCTATTTACTTCTGGGGATATGCACTGGAAACAGCAGCATACCTATTGAATCAAGTTCCATCTAAATCTGTACCTACCACACCATATGAGCTATGGACTGGGAAGAGACCATATTTTAAACGAGTTAAGATATGGGGTTGTCCGGCCTATGTCAAAAGGCAAAATCCAGATAAACTCGAGGCACGGTCAGTTCTTTGCAAGTTTGTGGGATATCCTAAGAATTCCCAAGGATATTTATTCTACCACGCTGAAGAACAAAAAGTATTTGTTTTTCAATATTCCACCTTTTTGGAAATGGAATTTCTTGCAAAAGAAATTAGTGGCAAAGTGGTAGAGCTGGAAGAGGTTCCAGGAACACAAACTGCAACTGAAGATTTAGTAGAACTAGAGGATTCGGTAGTTCCCAATGAAACTCAGCCTCTCCGCCGATCTAGCAGGGTTCCTCGCCAACCTGAGAGATACTACGGTTTTCTCATGGATGGTGGAAGCGAGGATTGCATCATGGAGGATGATGACCCAAATAGCTTCAAGCAGGCCATCATGAGTGGGGACTCAGTGAAATGGCTGGATGCTATGCGGTCCGAGATGGAATCCATGTACACCAACAAAGTATGGACTTTGGAAGATGCTCCGGAAGGGGTAAAACCCATTGGGAGCAAGTGGATCTTCAAGAAAAAACTTGGTGTAGATGGGAAAGTGGAGACTTTCAAAGCTAGACTTGTTGCAAAGGGTTTTCGTCAAAGACCAGGTATTGACTATGACGAAACCTTTTCTCCAGTAGCTATGCTTAAATCCATCCGGATCATTCTTGCCATCGCTGCATATCATGATTACGAAATCTGGCAAATGGATGTTAAGACCGCCTTTCTAAACGGTGATTTAGAAGAGTGCGTGTACATGACTCAGCCAGAGGGCTTCGTAGATAGTGGGAGCAGCGGGAAGGTGTGCAAGCTGCTTAAATCCATTTATGGATTAAAGCAAGCATCGCGGAGTTGGAACATCTGCTTTGACGCCGTTATCAAAGAGTTTGATTTCGTCAAAAACATAGATGAACCTTGTATCTACAAGAAGGTGGCAGAGAGTAAGGTTGTCTTCCTCGTATTGTACGTGGATGACATACTCTTGATAGGAAATGACATTCCTATGCTGCAATCGGTCAAGCTCTTCTTATCACAAAGATTCTCAATGAAAGATCTTGGTGATGCCTCCTGCATATTGGGAATCAGGATCTATAGAGATAGGTCCAAAAGGATATTGGGATTCTCCCAATCCAGGTACATTGATACCATACTAAAGAGGTTTAGTATTGAAGAATCCAAGCGTGGGAACTTACCCACGATCTCTGGAGTCACTCTCTCCAAAGAGATGTCTCCCAAGACTGATTTGGAAAGAGCTCGCATGCAAGGGATATCCTATGCTTCGGCTGTAGGCTCTATCATGTACGCGATGCTATGTACCAGACCCGATGTAGCATACTCACTAAGTGTAGTGAGCAGGTATCAAGCTGACACTGGACAGCTGTGAAGAGCATTCTCAAGTACTTGCGAAGGACTAAAGAGATGCTCTTGGTGTATGGTAACAGAGAACTCCAAGTAGAGTCCTTTACCGATTCGATCTTCCAGAGTGATAAGGACGACTCTAAGTCGCAGTCGGGATTTGTCTTTACCCTTTACGGAGGGGCGGTTAGCTGGAAGAGTTCTAAGCAGGAAACCGTGGCAGACTCGATGATGGAGGCTGAATACATCGCTGCCAACGATGCTGCCAAAGAAGCTGTCTGGATCAAGAAGTTCATTACTGAACTTGGAGTGGTTCCATCAATTGAGCATCCAATACCTTTGTATTGCGATAACAATGGAGCGGTGGCTTTGGCCAAGGAACCCAGGTCCCATCAGCGATCAAGGCATATTCTGAGGCGGTATCACCTGATTCGGGAGATAGTTGATCGCCGGGAGATCGAGGTCAGGAGGGTTAATACGAAGAATAACACAGCGGATCCACTCACGAAGGCCATTCCCCAGATACAGTTTGAGAGACCCTTCGGGATGCTCGGTATGCGATACTACAGTAGCTGGCCCTAGTGCAAGTGGGAGATTGTTAGTTGTATGTATGCCCTAGAGGCCAGTATTGTACAGATGATGTATATTATATTAAATGCTTGGACATATATAGAGATGACTTTCTTGCTCGATATGATAGTATGCTATCTGGTTGCTCTTTATCTTAACATGTATACTAGTCTCTTTAAACTGTCTTATAGTTACATGTTGGTAAAGCCCTTAGGATGTGTACTTGACTACCTGGACTATGATGCAGATTATACTAGTTGGGACATGGTAGTCCATAAGTACATCCTTCAAGGTCCCTAGTCGTAGGTGTATCGAGACGGGGCATCGATATACCAGTGTAGACTAGCGTATACGCTTCTCGACCCATGAGATGGGCGATGGATGATCCCATATCCATTGGTGTTTGACATCAGAGATGGTATACGAGTGCTCAGTGGAGACTGGGTACACTGGACGGACTCGCCGAGAACTCCCAGATGATATTATACCTCACGTCTGATGGCAGTTCTCAGGTGACACTTGTAAAGGTTAGTCTGTAGACCCGAGATCGTCATAGAGTCTTGTGTGATTCCCACTGTGCTTTGATTTCCACCTTACCACGTCCATGAGGGCATGCAAAACGGTGGATTTTGGGTACAGTCCCGAGTCACATGGAGGCGATGAGCGATAGGAGGGGTTTCATCTCTCCCGGTATTGGGGGTTGATGTTGCACTGTGCTCGATTTGCCGTAACAGGGAAGTCCCTGGCCTGGGCTGATTAGAGATTTACCGGTAAGTGTTACCAGTAGTTTCTCGACCCGTTATGAGCCTCATATCGGCACGACTTATCGGTTATTGGGGTCTGACATTTACCACCCCTAGACTTGATATGCGACATATCAGACGAGGAGACCGGACTGCACGGTAGTGTTGCCGGTTGGCTCGACGGTAGTTGTAGCAGGCTCGCTTGTTCTCTTCTGATCGTTCAATACCCGGGTGGCCGTTACGTTTAGCTGACCGCTTACAGCTTTGGGTTGCTTGATATGATCATCACCCACTTCCGGCGTATTGATGAGTCTTAAAGTCCCACAAAGGAGTTACCTAGTCCTGGCGAAATGTTGTGGTGCGCGTATGTGATATGCGCATGGACCCGATTAAAATGCGCGTAAGGGATGCCGTATATTGATCGGGCGGGTTGCTTTTGGTGGGGTCGTATGTGATATGGCCGGATTGACAAACCAAGTGTTGATTTATCATTTAACCATTAGTTTCTCACTATAAATCCTTTCTTGTGTTGGATGTATGCATGCATGCATGTATATTTTTCTTTCTTTCTAGTTTCATGCACATATGGATGTGTATGCATACATACATACATACATCATCTATCATGGTTGCTAATACAAAGAAAATGGTGGCAATATAAGACTCACACCATGGTTTTATTTATATAAATTATTATTGAATTTGATTTAAAACAAAAGAAAAGGAAAGGATAATTCAGGGAAGCTTTCTACATTCTTCTTGACCTAACCATGCTCACCCACCATTTAACCATGGACTGCTTTTCCTTTTGGGTTTTAACTCAAGTTCAATAATGATTCAACCATGGTTTGAGATGAGAGATAAAAAAATATATAAAGATATATTTTCTATTTTTCAACAAGAGGTTTTCTTCTCTTATTCAGAAAGGGCCACCATCTTCTTCCTCCTTCTTCCATTGCTCTCTAGATTTTTCAAGTGAGCATAATACTCATCAAATTAGGATTTTGAAGTGAGAAAGAGAAGCACAACACCATTCTACACAAGTCTAGCCCACTTGTTTGGAGTGTCAGCTTCATTTCGTTCTCTTGATCGGGTGAAGTTGCAAGCTTGGACAAAGCGGACTCCGGGTGGATCATCGGTGACCTAATGGAGTTCAAGCGGAGCTTTTTCAAACCCCAAGTAGCCGAGGAGTCTAGCGTAGGGAGCTACAAAGGTTGTACTCTCTAAACCCTAGCTTTTTTTTCATGAGATGATGTGAAAAATTTGAAACCCTAATTTTTCTAGGAACGATCCGATGTTTGTTAACTTAGCACCATAAAAATTGGAACTTTGTGACATGTGATGCTTCCAAACTCAACATAGGGTGCTAGGATAACCCAACAAATATAATAGTCGGTGATCCCGCCTCAATAGTATCACATACGACACAATAGATATTATGACTTCCCCGAGTCAAGAATGCAGATCTTTCATCAATATATTGCTCGTATGTGATCCGTCGTACGGCATACCAAATCTGGGTACGGGTCAAAATCACATCCATCTCATCATTTATCTGGTATGCTTATCATCATATCTCATGAACTGGGGTACTGATCCAAGTATAATACCAACTGATACCATCTATATATATGTGTGTGTATGCATGAAAACACACGCCGAAAGGCCCGCTATAATCTCATGTCGTATCTCCTAATACGAATCAAAACATATCACCGATCTTGTGGCATCATGCCCAATCTTATCGACTCATCTCCAAATACCATATACAATCCTCATCATCCATGTCTAAGTAGACATATATATGTATACATCTCCCCATAATCGCACAAGTAAAATAATGTAAACAAGTGTGTGCGCGCATGTAGGTGTAAACCTTATTCTAAGGTCCGCGACTAAACTAACTAATGACGCTATCATCCAATTATCCATGACTCTTAAAGTCTATCTAGATAGTCATAAACTCACAATAACTCTATTAATATATCCATCTCATATATACCATAAACTACGCTACGAACTGCAAGGGGTGTTATACGCCATCCACCCGACTTCCCCCGTAGATGTGTATCTACTTACCTTGCTCTTTCTTGCCGATGTCGATGTCGCCATCCACTTCTTCATCGTCTCGAAATCCTCGTGGGGTACCTACATATATACACATATAGCATCGTAAAATAGAAATTTAGCACAAAACCAAAACAGTGCACGTATCACACATAGGTTTAAAACTATGGTCTACACATGCAAGAAGAACCAATAACCCCCGATATAGACGTACAAACGTCAAGTGATCAATACCAAATAGAAATATCAAAACTTCATTTCAAAAATATCGCAAAACATAAAGCAGCAACTCTTGAAAATGGTCCCAGATTTTACCCTAGCTGAAATTACCCAATTTTGCACATATGGGGGGTCTAATTTTCTGATGATAAAGCCCTGGACCAAGCCCGAACCAATTTGGAAGTACCAAGGATGTAAATTGCGGCCAAAATGAGAAAATGTTGGCCTAAACATCAGCATATGGTCTCAGGTTTCTAGGGTAGCTTCTAGGTTGCCTGCGCATCTCTTAGGCATCGCTAAATAATTTTCAGGTCACCCGGGTGTTAGCAGATTTCATTATACCCTCACAGAATCCACAATTCTCCGATATCGAGCTTTCTAAGTTCATAATCCGGGGTTTAAGCCTTAGGTTCAGTCCATTAAATCATCACTGTTAGTTATATGTATGCCTTAGAGGCCATTACTGTACATAGGATGTATATTGTAGTAGATGCTGGGACATATATAGGGAGGACTTTCTTGCTCGACATGATAGTATGCTATCTGGTTGCTCTTTACCTTAACGTGTATACTGATTGTCTCTCTGTTACATGTTGGTAAAGCCCTTAGGATGTGTACTTGACTACCTGGACTATGATGCAGATCATACTAGTGGGGACAGATAGTCTATAAGTGCATCCTTCAAAGTCCCTAGTCGTGGGTGTATCGAGACGGGGCATCGATATACCAGAGTAGACTAGCGTATACCTTCTCGACCCATACAGATGGGCGATGGATGATCCCATATCCATTGGTGTTTGACATCATAGATGATATGCGGGTGCTCAGTGGAGACTGGGTACACTGGACGGACTCGCCGAGAACACCCAGATGGTATTATACCTTACGTCAGATGGCAGTTCTCTGGTGACACTGGTACAGAGTAGTCTGTTGACCCGAGATCGTCATAGAGTCTTGTGTGGTTCCCACTGTGCTTTGATTTCCATCTTACCACGTCCAAGAGGGCGTGCAAAACGGTGGTTTTTGGGTACAGTCCCGAATCACATGGAGGCAATGAGCGATAGGAGGTCGTCTCTCCCGGTATAGGGAGTTGATGTTGCGCTGTGTTCGATTGGCTATAACAGGAAATCCCTGGCCAGGGTTGCTGAGATTTACTGGTAAGTGTTACCAGTAGTTTCTCGAATTGTTATAGACCTCATATCGACACGTCTTATCGAGCTATTGGGGTCTGACGTTTTCCATCCCTAGGCGAGATATGCGACATATCAGACGATCAGACCGGACTGTACGGTAAGTGTTACTGGTTGGATTCACAGGAGTATGAGCGGGCTTGCTCGTCGATCTTCTGATCGCTCAATACCCGGGTGGCCGTTACGTTTAGCAGACCGCTTGCGGCTTGTGGGTGTTTGATATGATCATCACCTGCTGCCGGCGTATTGACGAGTCTTTAGAGTCCTACACAGAGGTTTCCTGGCTCAAGCGAAACGAAATAGGAGCGCATATGAGATATGTGCGGGACCGAGAATAATGCGTGTATGTGATGCCGTATTCTATTCTCGTGATGAATGTATCGAATGGTTATATGCGATATAACCTAGTTATCGAATCGAGGGTTGATTCGATAAGCCGATACTTTGAATATTAGTCGGTTATATGCGATATGACCGGGTCGTTAAATGAAGTATTGATTTAATGATTTAATGCATAATTATATATTTGATATATTACTTTGCATTAACTAGTATCGGTTCACTTTTAAATGGTTTTCTCACTTGGATTGTGCACATTGTATATGTGATATACTTTTGTACACAAGTTTGTATCATGTTTGATGATACATGCTCACTAGGGTTTGTGTAAAGATTAAATCATGGTTGTGAAATGGTTAGGGTTTTCCTTTTGTTTTCTTATTCATTTATTTATCTATTTAATCTTTTTGGAAAAATATTTAGCATAAAGAAAAATGGTGGCTTTCTTTGGAAGCATATTGAAGCTTCATGATGCTTTGACTAAGTCACCATTTTGTCTCATGCTTAACCCTAACCATTCCCACTAACCATGATTTATTCTCTACACTTGACCATGGTTTGGTTATGATAAGTATTCTTTTAATTTTCTTTTTGGATTTAACTTATCATAACATTTTTCTTCTTTTTCTTCTTCATCTTCAACATGAAGAAACCTTGGACCATCAATGGTGATTGATGAAAAAGAGTGAGAAATCC
This sequence comes from Agapanthus africanus, assembly GCA_030015575.1. NCBI lineage: Eukaryota > Viridiplantae > Streptophyta > Magnoliopsida > Asparagales > Amaryllidaceae > Agapanthus > Agapanthus africanus. The sequence goes on along the minus strand of CM057346.1, from coordinate 337,830,484 downwards.
AATTCTAAAGTCTACCCACTTCCTATTTCTTCATCCTCTACCTCTTGCCAAGTAGTAGAGTGTGTTTTCTTCACAAGTTTCATGACTTGGTGAAGTGGGAGCTTGATCTAGTGATGCCTCGACGTAGATCATCTTCGGCATCGACATCGACGACCTAGCCCACCCATTTCTCCGACGAAGCCGACGCAAGAGTCCGGGATCCGATTTGGACAGCGGAGGGACATCATTGCGGAGCTATGGAGGTGGAGCACTGGATCTACAAAGGTTGTATTTCCGTACTCTTAGTTAAAGTAGTTAACTAGTTGCTTTGTCGCCTAAACTTCTAGCCAACGATCCGTATTAGGGTTTCTCGGCACCGTATTTTAAAAAATTGGCATGGTTGATGCCTTGTGAGACCTCTTGAGAGTGCCTAGGAACCCTACAGTGGTATCAGAGCCTAGCTAGAGCCTTAGGCGAAGTCTAGACGATGTTTGAAACCCGATCGAACCCGAAACCCTAAGTTTTACATGCTCTCTGGACTTTTTCTAAAAACTGGGATTTTTCAACATTAAAAATGCTTAAAAAATTCAGCAGGGAATTATAAGAATTACGGTGCAAAATTTAATTCATGAACAGTGCAAACGGCGGCGGAACCGCGGCAGAAGCCTGCCTTCCGCGGCGGTTCCGCGGCAAGATGATGACGTCATACTCCCCTTTTTGCACAGTAATTCCTATTTAATTATGCGGAGTTTTCTGGGAATTTTTAATTTGACTCAAGAGTTGAGTATTCTGGGGCTGCTTTGGGAATCAATGATTCGATCGGATTATCAAATTTTGTCTGTGTGGCTTTCCGGATATTTTAGAGTATGTTAAAAAGTTCGACCGGATATAAATACCCAATTTTTCCCCTGTCGGGAAATTTCCAAGTGTTGGATTTTTCCGTAGTTTAACGACGTTCTAAGTAGTGCAAGTAACGCGATGGTCCCTCTAGAAGACAACAAATCTTAACTCGATTATGTGACCGTCTTGAACTGCCCTTTGAACCTTCGGGTATGGGGCAGTACGGCGTGCCACATGTGAGGCGTTGGCTTGACCCTTCTACGGCTGGTCCGTTGGTACTGAGGCACGAACTGAATGTTTTTAGACTTATTTTATGTGATGAGCTGTTTCGGGAAAACTTGGGTGTTCGCTTGTTCGATCGGAAAGTTTAACATTTTCTATTTATCCGGAATGTGATACAATAATTGGAATTCACAAAAAGTTATGAGATAACTGAATGAATGTTATAAACATAGCACTTTAGTCTCACTTGATCGGTTGCCACGGAATTTTGATGTGATCAAAAGTCCGTCGCAATCATGTAGCGTACGCGGATACTCGCCGGGAAAACTTAATAGACAGCCTCACTCCATAGCCCCGACCAAGTGACTGTAGGAGAACCCCGTCGCTGAAAGCATCCGTTCGGGTGCTCGCGGTAGCGGTGTTCCGCCTTGGTGCACTTCGTCGACAGTATCGGGGGTGCAGCCGTCTACTGAAGTTTGCGACGAGCATTCGATCAGGATGTCGGGAATCTTGTTGAATTACCCGACTTGATATTGAAAAGTGCTTTCGAATTTGAGACTAAAATGCGGGGTTGATAATTGTTAGGCATGCGATGTCTAAGGAATTCATTTGATTAGGCATGCGATGTCTATGGAGGTTGCGGATTCCAACTATTGTAGTTTTACACTTTATTTTCTGTGACCGTAAGTGTAATATGTGGTATCGCCGGTTTCGTTGCTATATGTCAACGACAATTGGGATGGACATATTTACTTACGTTGATGACATGTGATGTTATGTGTTGCTAGATATGTTATATTGGATCGTCGTGTTTGAATAGCCGGGGGTTTTTATGTGAGATGAGTGTTTTTCATTTTCATTCATGTAAAAACTTGTATGTAATATTCTTTTATTGGGGCACTTCCAGGTTGCGGAAGATGTCACCATTTGTATATTATTTACTTTTCCGCACTAGGATAGACCCAAGGAGGGGAGCACAAGTAACCGGGTTCTGGAGTCCAGTGGGAGACCAACTCGAGGAGTCGAGTCCGGGTCTCCTAACTCTAGAATTGGTAGGGTTGCTTGCCGCTCTCGTAAGGGTCTAGGGGTGTGGGTTTGGCTATTCATCACGACCGTGGAATCCGTGTTTTATACTGGCTCGTATTGAAAACACGGACGTCCTAGTATATCCAATATTTCATATGATTCTTCTGCTGCGATATCTGTGATGTGATCATGTGATATGTTCTGTGATGGATACTTTATATAGTATATATGATATATTATATAGGCGTTACTTATGTTTTACACCCGCGCTAGCCCTGCCCCGCTCTGCCGTTAGTTACCTAACCTAACGGTGCACGAGGGGACATCGAGGCGAATGCGGATGGCATAAGTGTACGTCGTATTTATCTGTGATGTTTAGGTACTTAAATGATGGGACTTCATTAATGTGATTAATGAAATAAAAGAAACCTAAGATGTTGTAGAATCGAATTTCAAAATAAAACAGGTAGCTACAGTTCTTGCTTTGCACAGAGGTATATGTGATATATCCTGCACCTTATTTGATGAGGAAAGGACCGAGATCCCTTCACCGGGAGTGACTCCTTTAGCAATAACTGGCAGATGCTACACACTCGGTTTGTCTTTTGATTGCTTTTAAGAGTTTTTTGCTTTGCAAAGTGATATATATGATATATCCCGCACCTCATTCGACGAGGAAAGGACCGACGATCCCTTCACCGAGAGTGACTCCTTTAGCAAAACTAGAAAAGCCTCAAAAGCACTCCATTTTTAAATCATTTGATTCTACAACGATATCAAGTTCATTACGCAATAGGTTTTCAGAAAAACCTGTCGTAGCCCTCCGTCATTTCAGATAAGTTGTATATAGTATTCGTGCTGCATTTGTTGGCTTTCGTCAAGGTGCAGTGTGCGGTAGCATATGCTGCTTATCTGCTGCATACGATGCGATTGGATTAGGGTAGTCGTGCGGCTTTGTTGGCTTTCGTCAAGGGTCGTGCGGGTGGGTTTAATTCAATCAAGAAATGTACGGGTTGAACTTGACTAGCGGGCTATGGTTTGTTGGCTTTCGTCAAGGTCATAGCACGTTAGGGGCAAAATGTTATCGGGAATTTCAAGTGTTGAAATTTGCAATGAGATTGCATACCTTCTATGAGATAGTTGGATCCCGATACCCGCTGCGAGTAAGAGTTACTCCTGGGAGAGTTTTACACATTACAATTAGCCGATCAAGTAGGTGTCTAGAAAGGTGTCAACGAAGTTACGCCTCTGGGAAAACGAGGTTTACATTAATTAGGTTCGTGCGAAAGCACGGGGGACCTCCCTCAAAGTACCGACACTGGCCTGGCTGAAAGATTGGCGAACTTGTAGTGTGTAATTAATCCCGGCTAGTCTTTCCTTTTAGGGTTTGAAGGAAGATTTGATAAAAAGCAGTGGGAGCCATCCTGATTAGATAAAATAAAAACCAATCTATTCTTGCTAGAGCGCACGCTGAGTGTTTTCTTCTCTCTCTCTCCAGGTAGCGACCATATCATGCCTTAATCAAGATAATAATACGGATTATTGACCGAACCCTCTTGTTATACTGAGCTGGGGAACGTTGGTCCCGCTCCACCTTATAATTGTTATAAGACAGAGCAGGAAATTGCGGAATACCAGAATTCCTATGCCGCCCAAACGAAGAAAGTGCATATGATGCATCATCTTCGGGTGTGTTCATTATAAAAAATTGTTTCTTTGTATCCTCTACGTCCTGGGTATGTGATACCAGATCAGGATCCCAGATATGTAATATGTTACATAGGGCTACAGAAAGGTAGAGAACTGAGATCGGGTGATAAGTTTCATGAGGCAGAAAACGGGGCAAGAGTTGCAGCCAAGTCTGTTGGTCACTGTCACCCTGTATTACCAATACATTGATTCTGAATGAATGTTATTAGATACCGAACCTGATATACAAAATCATATCAGTCTCTTTATCAGTAAAGAAATGATAAAATTTTGTATTGTTGGATAATGTTTTGAACATTTCCTATATCAAAAGTTGATCGGTTCAGGCACGTTATCTAAAAGCATTAATGTTCTAAATCAAACTACAGTTCTTAGTATATGGATCACACACAAGAGGAAGAGTTCAGAAATGAACGAATCCTTCTTGAGGCATTGTAGACAAGGTCATATAAATGCGACCCGACTAGCTGAAGTTACATGAAGATGCATATTTAAATTAGTTTGAATCTACATCTTGTGAAACATGCCAGTCATGTCACAAAGATATAATGACACCAGCTCTGTTTATTAGAAACAGAGAAAGAGTTAGTGAACTCTTGGGATGATACATGTTGATGTATAAAAGTCCCCTGTCTACACATGCCAAGGCCGGTTCTTTATACTTCATTACATTCTCTGATGATCTCTCAAGATTCAGACCTATGTTCCTGTTGAAACACAAGTCCAAACCTTTTGAGATATTCACAGAATATAAGTTAGAAGTAGAGAACCAATAACAGGTATAAGTATTATGTCCTTTGATGAGATCGAGGAGGAGAATACTTGAGCACGCAAATCCTGGATTATTCTAAAAGAGAATGAGATTCTCTCTCAGCATTACTCCTCCGTATACACCATGGCACGATGGTATATCGGGGCGGAGCAATCACACCCTATATGATATGGTGTGCTCTATGATGAGTACTACTGAGTTACCTATTTCCTTTTGGGAGTTATGCGCTTGAGAAGCTGCATACCTATTGAATAGGGTTCAAATCAAATCAGTTGCCTACCACTTCATATGTGATATGGAAAGGGAAGAGCCCATATCTTAAGTTAGTTAAGATTTGGGGTTGTCCGGCCTATGTCTGAAAAGCAAAATCCGGACAAGCTCGAGGCAAGATCTGTTGTGTAGAACTAGAAATGTTCCAGCTATACAAACTACAGCAGATGATTTGGTACAACCAAAGGATTCAGTAGAAACCAACGAACCTCAGCCTCTCCGCCGATCTAGTATGGTTCCTCACCCACCTGAGAGATACTTCGGTTTCTCTATGACAGTGGGAGCGAGGATTGCATCATGAGATGATGACCCAACTAGTTTCGAGCTGGCCATCAGGAGTGGGACTCTGTAAGAATGGCTGGATGCTTAGTGATCTGAGATGGAATCCATATACACCAACATAGTATGGACTTTAATTGCTATATCTGAAGGGTTAAATCCCCATCAGGAGCAAGTATATCTTGAGAAGATTACTTGGTGTACATGGAAAAGTTGAGACTTTCAAAGCTAGACTTGTTAAAGCTTTTCGTCATCGACCAGGCGTGGATAATGATAAAACCTTTTCAAGTGGCTATGCTTAAGTCCATCCAGATCCTACTTGCCACGGCTGCATACCATGACTACGATTTCTGGCGGTTGGGTGCCATGACTGCTTTTCTAAATGATGTTTTAGAAGAGTGCGTCTATAAGTACACAGCCAGAGGGCTTCGTAGACAGTGGGAGCAGCGAAAACGTGTACAACATGCTTTATAGGATAAAGCAGGTATCGCGGAGTTGGAACATCTGTTTTGATGTATTAGTCAAAGAGTTTGACATCATCAAAATGGGAGATGAACCTTGTATATACAAAAAGGTAGTAGGGAGTATGGTGGTGATCTTCGTAGAGTACGTGGATGACATACTCTTGATAGGGAAGGAGTTTCCTATACTACGCTCGGTCAATCTCCGATTATCACAAGGATTCTCCATATAGGATCAAAGTGATACCTACTAAATCCTGGATTTTGGATCTATGAGATAGATCTAATTGGATGTTATGAATCTCACTAGTAGTAGTGAGATGGTATCAATCGATCCTGGGGAGAATCACTGGAAGTGTTCCAGGGTGATAAAGACGACTGAATGTCAGTCACAGGAATTGTATTTACCCTCAGTAAAGGGACGGTATGTTGGAAGAGTTCCAAGCTAGATACCGTGGCATACTAGACGATAAAGGCAGGATACATCGCTACTTAAGATGCTACCAAAGAGGCTGTTTGGGTGTATATTGGTTCATGAGATGAACTATGTTCCTACCATTGTGAGACAATGGAGTTGTGGCTTATGCCAAGGAACATCGGTCCCATCAGTGATCCAGACATATTCTAAGGCAGTATCACCTGATCATGGAGATGGTTGATCTCCAGGGTGATCGAGGTTAGGAGAGTAGACTCAGAGGACAACACGGCGGATCCACTCACGAAGGCCTATTCCCAGAGAGAGATTATTATGGGATGGTTGAGTATGAGATACTGCAACCACTGCTACAGATGGCCCTAGTGCAAGTGGGAGATTGTTAGTTATATGTATGCCCTAGAGGCCATTACTGTACATAGGATGTATATTGTAGTGGATGCTGGGACATATATAGGGAGGACTTTCTTGCTCGACATGATAGTATGCTATCTGGTTGCTCTTTACCTTAACGTGTATACTGATTGTCTCTCTGTTACATGTTGGTAAAGCCCTTAGGATGTGTACTTGACTATCTGGAGTATGATGCAGATCATACTAGTGGGGACAGATAGTCTATAAGTACATCCTTCAAAGTCCCTGGTCGTGGGTGTATCGAGACGGGGCATCGATATACCAGAGTAGACTAGCGTATACTTTCTCGACCCATACAGATGGGCGATGGATGATCCCATATCCATTGGTGTTTGACATCAGAGATGATATGCGGGTGCTCAGTGGAGACTGGGTACACTGGACGGACTCGCCAAGAACTCCCAGATGGTATTATACCTTACGTCAGATGGCAGTTCTCTGGTGACACTGGTACAGAGTAGTCTGTTGACCCGAGATCGTCATAGAGTCTTGTGTGGTTCCCACTGTGCTTTGATTTCCATCTTACCACGTCCAAGTGGGCGTGCAAAACGGTGGTTTTTGGGTACAGTCCCGAATCATATGGAGGCAATGAGCGATAGGAGGGGATTCGTCTCTCCCGGTAGAGGGAGTTGATGTTGCGCTGTGTTCGATTAGCTATAACAGGAAATCCCTGGCCAGGGTTGCTGAGATTTACTGGTAAGTGTTACCAGTAGTTTCTCGAATTGTTATAGACCTCATATCGACACGACTTATCGAGCTATTGGGGTCTGACGTTTTCCACCCCTAGGCGAGATATGCGACATATCAGACGATCAGACCGAACTGTACGGTAAGTGTTACTGGTTGGATTCACAGGAGTATGAGCGGGCTTGCTCGTCGATCTTCTGATCGCTCAATACCCGGGTGGCCGTTACGTTTAGCAGACCGCTTGCGGCTTGTGGGTGTTTGATATGATCATCACCTGCTGCCGGCGTATTGACGAGTCTTTAGAGTCCTACACAGAGGTTTCCTGGCTCAAGCGAAACGAAATAGGAGTGCATATGAGATATGTGCGGTACCGAGAATAATGCGTGTATGTGATGCCGTATTCTATTCTCGCGATGAATGTATCGAATGGTTATATGCGATATAACCTAGTTATCGAATCGAGGGTTGATTCGATAAGCCGATACATTGAATATTAGTCGGTTATATGCGATATGACCGGGTCGTTAAATCAATGTTGATTTAATGATTTAATGCATAATTATATATTTGATATATTACTTTGCATTAACTAGTATCGGTTCACTTTTAAATGGTTTTCTCACTTGGATTGTGCACATTGTATATGTGATATACTTTTGTACACAAGTTTGTATCATGTTTGATGATACATGCTCACTAGGGTTTGTGTAAAGATTAAATCATGGTTGTGAAATGGTTAGGGTTTTCCTTTTGTTTTCTTATTCATTTATTTATCTATTTAATCTTTTTGGAAAAATATTTAGCATAAAGAAAAATGGTGGCTTTCTTTGGAAGCATATTGAAGCTTCATGATGCTTTGACTAAGTCACCATTTTGTCTCATGCTTAACCCTAACAATTCCCACTAACCATGATCTATTCTCTACACTTGACCATGGTTTGGTTATGATAAGTAATCTTTTAATTTTCTTTTTGGATTTAACTTATCATAATATTTTTCTTCTTTTCTTCTTCATCTTCAACATGAAGAAACCTTGGACCATCAATGGTGATTGATGAAAAAGAGTGAGAAATCCAATTCTAAAGTCTACCCACTTCCTATTTCTTCATCCTCTACCTCTTGCCAAGTAGTAGAGTGTGTTTTCTTCACAAGTTTCATGACTTGGTGAAGTGGGAGATTGATCTAGTGATGCCTCGACGTAGATCATCTTCGGCATCGACATCGACGACCTAGCCCACCCATTTCTCCGACGAAGCCGACGCAAGAGTCCGGGATCCGATTTGGACAGCGGAGGGACATCATTGCGGAGCTATGGAGGTGGAGCACCGGATCTACAAAGGTTGTATTTCCGTACTCTTAGTTAAAGTAGTTAACTAGTTGCTTTGTCGCCTAAACTTCTAGCCAACGATCCGTATTAGGGTTTCTCGGCACCGTATTTTAAAAAATTGGCATGGTTGATGCCTTGTGAGACCTCTTGAGAGTGCCTAGGAACCCTACAATCACAACAGGGGTTGTATAGCCTCTACTAACCTCAATTACCCTTCACTAATCAAGATTTCATCACAACTCTAACTAGGAATTTCAATGTTCACTAAACCGCACTAAATCACAACTAAACACATATGGATACCAAAGTGAATGAAATACAAAGCTAATGGCAATGAAAGTACCTCATTTGGAAACTCAAGAAAATTCTTGAGTTGCCCCAAGTGTCCAAAATCCGATTTTTCTTTGTCCAACGTGTAGCGAGTGAGCTTGTGCATATATTTTGTGAAGTGGAGATGATGTTTTGGGGTTATTTTGATGATGTTTTGAAGGTTTGGAGAAGGTGGGAGAGCGGAGGCAGCCATGGGAGAAAGAAGAGGTGAGAATTATGAGAAAAGAGTGAAGAGATGAAGAGAATGACCCAAGGTTTGACCCCTCACCCTCTCTCTCTCTTGCCCATACCTAATATTCTAATCCCTTATCTTTTTCTTTTATATTCTCTTTTAAAAATTAAAACCATGCACATAAATCCCAAATGAAACTATGGTTATAAAATGTAACACAAGTGTAAAATACGACACGGTGCATGTCATGTGCACAAAACAAGCTTATTGCGCGATTAGCGATATTTAATCATGATTAGCATTAAAATATCTTTTAATGAATCATAAAATCTTATTATTTGCATAAATCACATAAAGCACCTTCATTTCAGTAATTTCCATAATTTTCCAAAATTTTCCCAATTTATCGGTATTTAATTATATCGCTTTATTAAAATATTCAATATAATATTATTAAATTATAAAAATCCCCAAAAATAATATTATATTTTTCTGAAATGTTACATCCTTTCGCTGCGATCGTGAGCTCCGGACTCTAGACAGGCTCTGATGAAGAAACGGACATGCTTGCTTCGAAGTTTTCGAGGCCGAAGATGATCTACGTCGAGGAGACATTAACCTAAGCTATCTCTTCACTAACTATGGAATTAGTGAAGTAAACACCCTATACTAAATGGCAAGTAGTAGAGAATGATGAAGTAGGTAGTGGGCTCACTTTAGATTTGATTTTCTCACACTTTTTCTCATACCTCCAATGAAGCTAGAAAGCTTTGAGGAGGAAGAAGAAGAAGAAGAATGAACTCGTCATATGAATTATTATTTTTTTAGGTTAGAAACGCAACCAAGGATTAAGCATGTCATGCTTAACCCTTGTAGAGACTTAACCATGAGCTATAGTTAAAGGTTAGGTCAAGAAATATCTTAAGGTAGACAAAGAAAATGGACAAAGTCAAAGATGCTTAGAAGCTTCTACAAGCTTTCAACAAATATCAACCACGACAATTATCCATAATATTTGAATAACTTAATGATAAATATAAACCCTAATCTTAACCCTAGCATGGTTAAAGTCTTATTAACCCTAGTTGCATTTGTAACCTAGCATGATACATTTAACATATATCACATATATATCAATGTATCCAAAGTGAGAAAAGAAATCATTAGTGAGCTAATACTAGTTAATGTAATATAATATATCAAATATATATATAATTATACATTAAATTATTAAATCAACAATTGATTTAATAATCCGGCTATATTACATATAACCGACTAATATCATATGTAACAGCTTATCGAATCAACACTTGATCCGATAATCCGGTTATATCATATATAACCGACCGATATCTCATATCGCGAGAATAGAATACGGTATCTCATATCGTATCAATCTCGGTCCCGCACATATCACATGTGTGCTCCTACTCCATTTCGCTTGAGCCATGAAACCCCTGTGTAGGACTCTAAAGACTCGTCAATACGCCGGCAGTAGATGATGATCATATCAAACACCCACAAACCGCAAGCGGTCTGCTAAACGTATCGATCACCTGGGTATTGAGCGATCAGAAGATCAACAAGCAATCTTGCTCGTACTCCTGCGAATCCAATCAGTAACACTATCATACAGTCCGGTCTCTTCATCTGATATGTCGCATATCTCGTCTAGGGGTGGTAAACGTCAGACCCTAGTAACTCGATAAGTCATGTAGATATGAGGCTCATAAAGGGCCGAGAAACTATTGATAACACTTACCAGTATATCTCTAAAGCAGCCTTGGCCAAGGACTTCATGTTATAGCCAATCGAGCACAGCGCAACATCAACTCCCAATACTGGGAGAGAAGAAACCCCTCCTATCGCTCATTGCCTCCATGTGACTCGGGACTGTACGCAAAAGCCACCATTTTGCACGTTCTCTTAAACGTGGTAAGGTGGAAATCAAAGCACTGTGGGAATCACACAAGACTCTATGACGATCTCGGGTCTACAGACAAACCTGTACCAGTGTCACCAGAGAACTGCCATCTGACGTTAGGTATAATACCATCTTGGAGTTCTTGGCGAATCCGTCCAGTGTAACCAGTCTCCACTGAGCACCCGTATACTGTCACGACCCGAAATAGTATGTGACTGGGCCTTGAATCATATGAAGTCTATACGACCTCATCTAATTCAAGTAAGCCAAAAGCCCAGAAATCTAAAACCATTTTAAGGAAGAAGTAAAGAAAACTAGTTTTGAAATAAGTGTTTTAAAATAACATAAGCCGAATATGCATTTGAAAAATCCGAAGTCTTTTCTGAAAATTTCGGCAGAGTTTTCTTTGTAAATACTGGCCCCGAACGGGGTACAACATGAATAATATATGCACAATGATAAAAGGCATCCCCAAGTGGGAGATAGCTCTTCGTCAATCGATGGTCACAACCACGCAAGCAATATAATATACAACGCCGAAGAGCGAGGATCAAAACTCAAAAGGAAACTCAAAATCAACAAGAAAACCATAATACTACAACGCGCGGCTCTAAGGTCAAAATAATACACAACTGGTTTTCTAAGTCTGAAATAAATATACAAGTATGGTTGATGGAATTTTCCTAGATACAACTGAAAATAAATAAATATAATGGTGGTCACGATACAAGTGAACCTACCTACCAAAGCAATCACCCAAAAAGGAAGCAGTGTGCTAGAAACCGCAATGAAACCTGTACGGCAATACCTACAAGAAATGTGGCAAATGGGGGTGAGTTGCCAACTCATGAGTTGAAAACATCACAGAGCAGAAATCTTATGTATGACTCAATCCTAGGTCAAACGATCACTAATAATATATATCTTCAATATGATAAAGTTTGAAGCATGATAAGGTGGCAAGGGTAAACATCTGTACATAAGTGTAATACCAAGTGCTCGTATCAGTGCCTCAGGTAGCAACATATCATAAATATGAGGTATGATCAATGTAATCAACATGAATCATTGTCAACTATATCACGAAGTCTATAAGTATATGGATATCATCCAACTATGTAATCAATGTCTTTATGCATGTGGATCTCATCCACGTGTCAACCAATAACACAAAAATCATGCATGTAAATATCATAAAGCATATGAATGGAAGTATGAGGATATAAATCAACGTGAGTCCCTCGCGACACATCAAAATCATGGAACCTGAGTGTCCAGCATCGACACTCGAAAACATCATGAAACCTGTGCACAGCATCGGCACGTAAATCCTCATATATATAGGGCTCCGTCAGTCCGGATCAGCCCACGGGCTCCGTCAGTCCGGATCGGCCCGTATCATCTCTCAACTCCGGTCGGTATCCTCCGGATATCCGCCGAGCTTAAATACAATCACCGGTAGGTAGTAGTCCCTCTGCCAGGCTCATCGTCTGTATACACAGCATCCTTTTCTTTCCCCGGGGTACCATACCGGGTGCACCATGTACCCGCAATCGACCTCATCCAGCTCCTCGAATCGGGTTTCACATGTCACACGTCTCAGAACCGATAAAACGCATGGTGGACGCACTGAAATATCATATCAAGAGAAACCGGGTTTTTAAACAATGCATACTTTCTTTTAAAATGACCACGGTTCTCAAATCCAGAAATCTCATGAAAACGGTATATCTTAATGCGTAAATTATAAAGCATGATGTATGCGACATATGATAGAAATGTAAGCATATCCTTATATCATGCAACATAAACAGTAATATGCACAAATCGAGGGGAAAACCGCTCTTTTAAATGAATCCAGTTTTAAAATATATCTTGCGGTTCCGAAATCTCAAAAATAAAACCAGAATCATCTATGTATGTGAAAATACGTATGTACGCAACTATAGGTGTACAATATGTGTGTACGCAAGTATGAGTGTATAATATTTCTGTGCGCCAATATAGATGTACAAGTAGGTATATACGCAAGTATGAGTGTATAATATACCTGTGTGCCAATATAGATATATAAGTAGGTATATACGCAAGTATCAGTGTACAATATGTCTGTACGCCAATATAGATATATAAGTAGGTATATACGCAAGTATGAGTGTACAATATGCTTGTGTGCCAATATGGATGTACAAGTAGGTATATACGCAAGTATGAGTGTACAATATGCCTGTGCGCCAAAATGGATGTACAAGTAGGTATATACGCAAGTATGAGTGTACAATATGCCTGTGCGCCAATATGGATGTACAAGTAGGTATATAGGCAAGTATGAGTGAACAATATGCCTGTGCGCCAATATGGATGTACAGGTAGGTATATACGCAAGTATAAGTGTACAATATGCCTGTGCGCCAATATGGATGTACAAGTAGTATATACGCAAGTTTAAGTGTACAATATATATGTATGCCAGTATGTCATACAAGGAGTCATATCCTGATGCAACAATCCTACTGTGTAGTGACATAGCAATTATCGATGAAGTGTGTGAGCCGGCAAGAAGGTGTATGTGGAACATTCGCATCATCGATAATGGTGCTGGTGTCCTGACAGCATGGGTTTAATATACAATAAACAAATTTACACATGCAATGCGAAGCGAATAGCAAGAATATGCGGAAATCGAATAGTAAACGCAACAGTGAAGAATCTACATCAATATGTAAATGTCATGCAGTTTTGACATTTGAAATAAGACGAATCGTGGTGTTTAGAAAAATAAGGGCTACAGTGTTTTTAAGAAAAGGTGTGTCTTTTGAAAATATCCGTAGAATCGCTTGGCCTGTCTTTAAAATACTCATGATTCGTTAGTTTTGAAAAAGGTATGACTCGGGTCTAGTCTAAAATCTACTAAGTAAACTACAGATCTAACTATCAAGCTAATCGAAAGGGTGTGTAAACCACCTAAATCCGAGTCGATATATATATATATATATAATAGTTGGTGATCCCGCCTCAATAGTATCACATACGATACAATATACAATATGACATTCTCGAGTCAAGAGTGCGGATCTATCATCAATATATAGCTCGTACGTAAATCCGTCGTACGACATCCCAAATCTGGTTACGGGTCGAATCTCACATTTATCTCATCAATTATCTGCTAGCCTTATCATCATATCTCATGAACTGGGTACTCATCTAAGTCTAGTACAAACTGATACCATCATCATATATATAAATGCGTGTGTAAAACACACATCCAAAGGCCCGCTAAAATCTAAAGGCTGTATCTCCTAACACGAACCACATCATATTACCGATCTCAAGGCACCATGCCCAATCTCATCGACTTATCTCCAAATATCATCCACTATCCACATCATCCAAGTGTAGGTATACGTGTATATATATATACATCGTCCCATACCTATGTGTGTGTGTGTGTGTCTGTGTGTGTGTGTATATATATACGTGTCCCCATATACGCACAAGTATAATAAAGTAAGCATGTGTGTGCATGTGGGTGTAAACCTATTCTAGGGTTCGCGACTAAGAAGCTAAACCAAGTTACTTCTAACTACCCTAAACTAAACCATGAACACAAAATCATATCTTGATAATCATCCACGTAACATAGAACACATATATAACTATATATATAAGCTATACTACGAACTGCGGAGGTGCTATACGCCATCCACCCGACTTCCCCCATAGATATAATCTACTCACCTTGCTCCTCGCTTTCCGTTGCCGACGTCGCTATGCGCTTGCTTGTCGTCTTAAAGTCTTCATGGGGGTATCTACACATCATAACGTATCGTGCCGCATTAAAATCCAAACAAAACGATACGCTAAAGGCCGATAGGTTAGAACCTATTTACTACGCTTTCAAAACCACCAAATAACACTCGATTTCTACATACAAACGTCAAGTGATTGAATACAACACAAATTACAAAAATCCAGAATTCAAAATACGTAAAACGAAGCCCCGAATCAAAACAACAACTCTTGAAAATGGTCCCAGATTTTACCGTAGGTCAAATCAGCCAATTTTACATATGCCAAGGGTCTAGTTTACTGATGAAGGAACCACAAAACAAACACGAGACATATTGGCCCAGGTCTGGCCGCATATTTCGAACAGAAAGAATATTTCTGCGGCCAAAGGGTGGAGTGAGGGGCTGGGGTCTTGGGGTTAGCTTCCTAGGTGCATGCACACTCCTCTATACTTGCTAAATAATTTTCAGAGACTCCGGGTGATAGCAGATTTCATTTTACACTAGCAGAATCCACAATTCCTCCGATATCGGGGTTTTAGGTTCGCTGATAGGGGTTCTAGTCTCCGGTTTAGGTCTCCCATCAATCACCACAGGGATTGTATAGGCTCTACTAACTTTAATTACACATCACAACCGAAGAATTCCATAAAGCCTAACAAGAATTTCCCAAGTCTCACTAAACGACACCAAATCGGTTCTAAACAAACATGGATGTAAAAGCAATGGAAATAGTAGGCTAATAGTTAAGAGAATACCTGATTTGGCAACTCAAGAAAATTCTTGAGTTGCCCAAAATGCAAGCTTTCTTGGTCCAAAGTGTAGCTAGTGAGCTCATGCACATTTTTAATGAAGTGGGTATTGAGTTTTGAGGTGTTTTTGGTGATGAAGTGGGGTGTTTGAGGAGGGAGTAGGTGGAGGGCAGCAGCAATGGTGAGAGAGGTGATGAAAAGGATGGAAAAAAATGAAGAGGGAGACAAGGACCATGACTTAGGTTTGACCCCTCACTCTCTCACTTTCCCATGCTTTAATTCTTTATTCATTTTCTTTTCTTTTCTTTTCCTTTTCTGTTCTCAAAAAACCAAATCCATGAATGAAACATGAAGAGAAAACCATGTAGGAAAATGTAACACAAGTGTAAAAATGATATGGTGCATGTTTTGCATAAAACAAGCTTAATGCGCGATTAGCGATATTCAATCGCGATTAGCACTAAATAGCATATAATTAATCATAAAAACTTATAATTTGCATAATTCACATAAAACACCCTCTTTTTAGCAATTTCCATAATTTTCCAAATTTTTCCCCAAATTATCGGTATTTAATTATACCGCCTTATTAAAATATTCAATATTTTATTTTTTAATTATAAAAATACCCAAAAATAATATTTTATTTTTTTGAAATGTTACAATCTTCCCCCCTTAAAGAAATTTGGTCCCCGAATTTAAATTTAAACCCCTCAATAGTAGAACATTTGAGTAAAAAGTCCAAGTCGTCGGGGCTCCGAAATTATCAATACATAAAACGCATCATAGCGCAATACATGCGCATGAACAATAAGCAGATAACTCAAAATCTAAACTTCGCCATTTAAGTCCACGGTAGCGCCCCGGCCGTCTAACAGACGCCAAATGCGGAACAAAAAACTTTCTACAACTGGCGCTATCGCGTACGATAACCCGGATCTGCCATTAAAGATAAACTAACATATTGTAAAGAGGGTAGAATTGTTATACCGAACGATCCGAGTCCTTCGGTCTTTAACCATCATCCCACGCTTTGTTGCGGCGTCTTTAATCTTCTGAAACTCCAGTCTCGTCGTCCAGGTGGCTCCACGTCGACGGATCATTAAACGGGCTCCCACCTCTGAACCGAGGCAACTCGATCGTCAAGTTGGCTAAAAGAGACGACCAAGATGATGTAGAGAATGAGTAGAACACTTTGTCTCGTTACGTCCAAAGCTATGGACGAACGGTTAATGAAGTTTCCTTTTGGAATCGGGTGAAATGAGAAATGAGGCTTATCTAATTTCCATGAGTCCAAAACATATATCTTTTCAAAACTACAACCATCCCTCTATCAAGTGTGGGGGCCAGCGATATAAAGAGGAAGGGGTGAGTGTAGGAGCAACAGGGGTGACCACAACAATGAAGCTTATCATAACACCTTGTATGAACACATTAAAAGCAAACCAATGAACGCAAACCTAGTCATTAACCTAGTCACCTTTGCATTAAATGAATCATTAAATGCACTAATGAGTCACTTAACACCTCACCATCCTAGTCATCATCTAGAAGCTTCCACACCCATCTCAAGAAAAGATAAATCCGTATTTAACCGAATGTTAAATACGGCTGATAGAAACTGGAAACTGGAAACTTCAAAAAGCGATCCTGAAACGAATTTCAGGATAACCCCGTATCAGTATAAACATACCCGCATTTGTATTACGACCGAATACAAATATATCTGAGACAAAGATATTATATCTACACGGTATAATTCTCGGATCCGGCTTAAACCAAAGCCGACCAGTATTATCTGCCCGAAAAATGACACGTGCGAAAACGCACGTGCATTTTCCGAACCTTGCCATAAACCCATACGGCCTCTACAACGTTTCGCCCAAACTTAGGAAAGTGTCTGTGGGGGACTCTAATGACTCATCAACACACTGGTACAGGGTATAACCACTAGAACGTCAGAGGTACAAGCTATACGTAACGGTTGCCTATGTATTGATTGGAAGGGAAGCTGACGAGCGAACTCATCTCTAAACCCTAATAAGCCTGACAGTGACAATATATATACAGTCCGGTCCGTTCGTCTATGAGTATCGCATATCTGCCTAGAGGGCTGGTAACGTCAGACCCCCATTAGCGGTATAAGTCGTGTCAGAGAGTGGCCCAGAACACCCTGAGATACTACTGGAGTACCTACCAGTAAATCTCCTGCCTCGGCCGAGGGCTTTGTGTAATGGCTCTCCCAGACACAGCGCGATCTCACCCCCAATACCGGGAGAGACGAATCCCCTGCCGATCCACTCACCTGCCTCCATGTGGCTCGGGACTGTACCCAAAAAAGACCTGTTTGCACGACTCCTTTGAGCCATGGTAGGGTAGAAATCAAAGCACAGTGGGAACTCACACGAGACAAATGACGACCTCAGGTCGATGAACTAACCTGTACACATGTCACCAGGGAATTGTTATCTGACGCTAGGTATAATACCAACTAGCTGATTCCCGGCATGTCCTGTCCGGTGTACTCATAACCCAATGATAACCTGTATACATCTTAGGTGAACCAAGTAACACCAATGGCTTGTGAGACCGGCCATCGCCCCTCATCGGGGTCTCGACTGTATACACTAGTCTACTCTGGAGTATCGATGCCCTGTCTCGAAACTCCCACGACTAGGGACACATTAAGGATGTGCTTACCGACCCCAGCTCCCACGTATATGATCGCCATCATACTGCTGGTAGTCAAGCAAGAATCCTATGGGCTCTATCATCATGCAATAGTGAACTAAAGCATGCATACGATGATAAAGACAAACCAGATAGCATACTATCATCTCGAGTAAGACAGTCATATTAGTATAGTTCCTGCCTCAATCATTGCAATCACGTACCTGCGATCCAATAATTGACTTTGAGGGCACTATCTCCAACAATCTCCCACTTGCACTTAAAGCTAATTATTGCGATGTTGCATACTCACAGCCAGTGTGATACCGAACAACCAACTTCACTACTAATCAGTTTCACAAAGCTTGTTTGTAAAACTCTTGTGTTCGAGAAATAGCCTCAGTGAGTAGATCCGTCCTGATGTTTCTTTCTATATCTCTCTAAATCTCAAGTTCGCGGAGAAAGCCATCTCCCGAATCGAGTAATACCTGTCTTAGTATATGTCTGGATATCTGATGGGACCTAGTTCATAAATGAACTCCAAATCCAAACTTCTTAGACTGTATCGATAACTGAACCTAATCAGTATCCAGCACCATGCCTCCCACAGTATCCTCTTGGACCACCTGTCCATAATACTGTCCCTTGTCAGAGGGAAAATTATAACTCTGACAATCACTCTGTCATCCATGTCACCTTTGAATCCTGGAATGATAACCGTCTCCCGAAGGAGGCTGCCGTCATCAAATCCATAGAACATGCACTTATGTTCTAAAACTGCTTCCTTATGTTTCTCCAGGATTGGATTAATATAAACTTATCGCAGCTGCTGAAAAAACAATATTTGGTGTGGTACTGTTAGTGTATATGCCCTAGAGGCCATTACTGTATCATACTAGTTTGTATATTACTTAATGGAAGCTTGGGATATTCACCTTGTATAAACAATCTTGCTCAATATAGTAGTATGCTTCTTGGTTTGTTTCTACTTCAATGTGTACATGTGCTTATTTTGCGATATCACCTATACGCATTAGTGGAGCCCTTAGGATCTTTGCTTGATTACCAGCGTTGTGATGGCAGTCACACTAGTGGGGGCTGGGTAATCTATAAGCACATCCTTATACAGGTCCCTAGTCGCAGGACTATCGAGACAGGGCATCGATACTCCGGAGTAGACTAGCGTATGCGCTTCTCATCCCAGTGTGGGAGATGGTCTGTCCCACAGCCATCAGTACGTCGTACTGGAGATAGTATACGGGTGCTCGTTAGGTTACGAGTACACTGGACAGGACTCGTCGGGAACTGACAGGTTGGTATTATACCTATCGTCAGTTATCAGTTCCCAGGTGACATGAGTACAGCTTAGTCCGCTGACTTGACACTGGCACTTCGCCTCGAGTGTGTTCCCACTGCACTTTGATCACTACCCTACCACGGCTCAAAGGAGTCGTGCAAACAGGTAGTGGTTGGGTGCAGTCCCGAAGCACTTGGAGGCAGTGACGGTTAGACAGGATTCATCTCTCCCGGTATTGGGGGTTGACATCACGCTGTGTCTAGGAGAGCCATTACACAAGTAGTCCCTGGCCAGGGCAAGCGAGATATACTGGTAGGCTTCCAGTGTTATCTCAGAGTGTTTTGGGCTTCAC
Source organism: Agapanthus africanus (assembly GCA_030015575.1). NCBI lineage: Eukaryota > Viridiplantae > Streptophyta > Magnoliopsida > Asparagales > Amaryllidaceae > Agapanthus > Agapanthus africanus. The sequence goes on along the minus strand of CM057346.1, from coordinate 337,810,773 downwards.
TCCGACACGACTTGTACCGCTATTGGGGGACTGACGTTTTACCGCCCCCTAGGCCCGACATGCGATGTATCAGACGAACAGACCGGACTGTACGGAGAATGTCACATTCAGACTCAGTAGGAGTTCAGATGGGGTTCACCTCGTCAGCCTTCTTGTCGGCATCTACCTGGGGACCGTTACGCACAGCTAGTGCCGCTTGCGGTCTTTGGTTAAACCCACTGCCAGCGTAGTGTCGAGTCTTTAGAGTCCCACACAGAGGGTATTCGCCTCTGGGCAAAACAGAGTAGAGGTCGCATGGTTTTGCGACAGGGTTCGTTCTCATCCGCGCACTTGTGCACGTTTGGAGTCCGGACGGATTTTACTGGCTGGCTCTGGTTTGAGCCAGATACTGGTATATGTTTTGGGGTTGCTTTTATATCTTGGTATTCTTGTTCCTCGGAACGAGAATGCAGGTGTGTATGCACAGTTGCTTGAGGCGGAGGATGAGGTATTTCATTAGGGTTTCGGAACGGGTGCGTATGCACAGTTGACAGTCATCATTTTCCAAACCCTAATGGATTTATGGATTATCTATTAATAATAGTAATTAAATGTGAATTATGTTATGGTTGATTTTGTTGACTTGTTGACCATGGTTGACTTGTTGACCATGGTTGAATGTTGACCACCATCATGCTTTGTAAAGATACTCCTTGATTCATGCTTACATTTCATTTAATGAAGCATGATAGTGGTCATTCCAAAACTACCATCAACTATTCTCATTTTGAATTATTATTATTTAGATAATTCTTTTTCTTTTGGCATTATGGTTGCAAGAAAGAAAAAGATAGCTCATTATCTCATTTAGCTTCTCTCTCCTCACTTCATCTTCTTCTTCCTCTAGCAAAAGAGAACCCTTCTCATGTGTTGAGAATCCTTCTCTTTAAAAAGAAAAGCAACCCCTAGTCACTCTCTACTCACTCTAGGATCAAAGGATTAGCAAGCCGGAGATTCTAGTTCTCTCCAAGTTCGAGAAAGAGCCCGAAGGTTGAACCCTCAGGTGGATCCATCTTCGACGGAAGAAGGCGACGAGAAGAGAACCATCAACCTCTACAAGGTTTCAAGAAGAAGGAGTTCAAGTTTAGGTATAACCATCTTCCATAGTAGCTAACTCTCTTTAGCAAGTTTGCTAGTTTAGTTTAGACACGATCCCGACCTTGTTTAGTCCATGTTGCCTCTTGCGATAAAAATTTGTTTTTTGTACCGTTTCCGCCTCCCCGTAAGCACCGGGGGTCGCAACGTGGACTTACAGTGGTATCAGAGCCTAACTAAACTTAAACTAGCTTGGTAGTGAAGTGTAACGAAGTTCGGAACCGAAAAATCGCAAAACCGGAAAAACTAAAACCCTAAGTTTCTGTTGAAATTTTTTTTTTTCTAAATGAAAAACTTTATACTCCTAAAATCGGCTCAGGGTTTTCTGAGAACACCCACCAAAAACGATCCCATGATTCCTTCAAAGCGCCGCCTATCCGCGGCCCCACCTGTTCATCTAGCCGCGGATCCGCCGCCGTTTAGGCACTTCATGAGATCGTGTTTTGTGCAGTGTTCTTCTGGTAGGGTTTTGGGATTTTTCAAATATGTTATATGTGCCCAGATTTTCCAGAACAGAAATTTATTTTTGGGGTCCTATAATTCCGTATTTTTTCCGAACTTCACTGCACTTTGACTATGATGGTTATATCTGTGATGTTTGCATGTATTGAACGTCGGCTAATCGCTATAAGCCGATTGGTCGGGGTTATACATGATCTGTGTTTGATATTGGAATGTGTATATGAATCTGTTGGACTGTCGCGGGTGAATAGCCGGGGTGGATGTGAGATGAGCTTTTGTTTTTCTTTCATTCATTTGTAAATGTAAATTGATGTAATAATATTATTTGTTTGGCCGCACAACCGGGTCGGGGTTGTAGCCGTCATTGTATAATTCTTTTTACTGTTTTTGCTCCTAGGATAGACCCATGGAGGGGTGCACAAACTGCCGAGTACTTGGCGGGTAGTTTGCCGCACCCGTAGGGGTCTTGGGTGGGGTATTTGGCTATTCACCGCGACCGTGTAATCTGCTTTTCGTTGCAGGCTCAAAAGGATTGCGGATTGCTAGTATATCCAATGTATTCATCTGTGATCTGTAATGTCTATCATTGCTTTCTATTTAGGCGTTGCTTATGTTTTACAGCCGCGCTAGCCCAGCCCCCGCTCTGTCGTTAGTTAAGTAACCTAACGAGTGATGACGGGACCCCGTGGCGAATGCGAATGGCATAAGCGTACGTCATATTTTGGTTGTTTTCTGCAATGGTAGGATTAAATGATGGGACGCATTAAAAGAACTAATGCAAGAATATCACGCATTGAAAGAACTAATGCAAGATAATAAACCAAGTTTAAGTCGATGGAACACTTTCGAAAAACCACTCGGTTCTTTTCAAAACTAACTTTTAAATGCGGAGCTTGAGCCACTCCTTCTAAAAGCTATCTCGTTCCATCGATTATATCAAGTTCACTACGTTCACGGTTTCGCCAAAACCATTCGTAGCCCTCCATCATTTCAGTTAAATATACGGTAGTATTCAAGCTATGTATTTTGACCTCACGCCAAGGCATAGTGATTGGTAGCTGCCGGATATTTATCTGTTGCATAGATAGAATGCGTTGTTTTGAGACAGTTGTACCGCCATTTTGGCCTACGTCAAGGGTAGGTACGGGTGGATTCAAATCAACCGGGATAATGATGGGAAGAACTTGACATGTGACTTATGACATTTTGACCTCACGCCAAGGTCATAAGAGCATGGGGCAAAAATCCACATCGGGAGTTTCATAAGTACTGAAACTTGCTAGATTTGCATACCATTTGGAGTGTGATGATTATGGTAGGATTCCTTCATTTTTGTCACGCGATGATATTTGGATCCCGATCCTACTGTGAGTATATGCTACTCCTCGGGAAATTTCTCACTAAACGATCAATGCTATAAACCTAGTAGGTGCCTAGAAAGGTGTTAGCGGGGCTACGCCCCCAGGGAAAAGAGGTTCTTAAATTAAGGAACTTCGCGAAAGCGTTGGAAAACCTCCCTCGAAGTACCGACACTGGCCTGGCTGAACGGTTAAGCAAGTATTGTACGGTAGGATTAATCCCGGCTAATTCTTCCTTTGTGGTTTGAGGAGGGATTCGAGAGACAGTGGGAGCCATCCTGTTTAGACAAATTAAAAACCATTCTAAACTTGCAAGAGCATCGAGCTAAAGTGTTTCTTCTCTCCCCCTGCAGCGACCAAATTCGAAATGACTGGACTTAAGTTACTTCTAGATAAAAACATCCTGACAGGGCCAAACTACAAAGATTGGCTCAGGAATGTCAAATTGGCAATCACTTACGACAAGCTGGGGTATCTTCTTACCACCAAAGCTTCCCCCGTCCCAGGTCCCACCTCCAGCGTCGCGGATAAGGAAATCCGTAAGACTTGGGAGATTGATTGCGCGAAGGCCAGGTGCCTCGTGCTTGCCTCTATGGACAACGAACATCAGAGGAGGCATGAGAATATGGACCTCGAGTCCATATTTCTCCATACAAAAGAACTGTATGGAGAGCAGTCTCGTATCGCAAGATACGAAGTGTCGAAGAAGTTGTTTTCGACAAAGTTGGCCGTCGGATCATCGGTAGCGGACCACGTGCTTAAGATGATTGGCTACACTGAGGAGCTCGCAGAACTTGGGACCACGTTGGATAGTGAACTCTATACAGATTTAATTCTCCAGTCCCTTCCATCCACTTACGCCCAGTTCATACTGAATTTCAACTTGCAAGAAAAGGAAGTTGAACTTTCAGAACTCCTCAACCTGCTGAGGAGCGCAGAGGGCACCCTACAGAAGGGTAGGGATACACCCGCTTTGTTTGTAGGAGGATCTTCTTCCTCTAGGTCCAAGGCGAAAGCCAAGGGAAAGAGGAAGAAAGCCCCCGCCAAACCAAGAGGCGGTGTTAGTAAAGTGGGTACGAAGGGAAAGGAAAAGGCAACAAAGATAGCGGGGAAGCTTGTTGGTAAAGAGGAATGCTTCTATTGTCACAAGAGTGGACACTGGAAGAAAGATTGCAGGGCTTGGAAAGCCAGGACACAGGAACTGAAGCAGGTTGCGGCTTCAGCTTCAGGTGTGTATGTTATTGAAAACTGTCTTTCTATAAACTCTACTTCCTGGGTATTGGATACCGGATCAGGATCTCATATCTGTAATTCTTTGCAGGCGTTGAGAAACCGTAGGGTTTTGAAGGCAGGTGACATGACCCTCAGAGTTGCGAACGGAGCTAGCATGGATGCTAAAGCCGTGGGGGACTATCACCTGGGAATGTCAGATGGGCATGTTTTGGTTTTACGTAATTGCTTTTTTGTACCCAACGCAACTTGTAATATCATTTCTGTATCTTTGGTTTCTAAAGAAGGTTATGAATTTGCGTTTGTAAGTAATGTTGTAAACATTCACCTTAATCAAGTTCTGATTGGGTCAGGTACATTGAGCAATGGTATATACGTATTAAACCAACCACAGATTTTCAATGTCCAGAATACACACAAAAGAAAGTCTCCAGATATCAATCAGACTTTCTTATGGCATTGTAGACTGGGTCACATCAATGAGAGAAGGTTGACTAAGTTACATACAGAAGGATATTTGGATCCGTTCGAATATCAATCATATGCCACTTGTCAATCCTGTCTCAAAGGAAAGATGACAAAGACTCCGTTCTCTGGACACGGAGTAAGAGCGAGCGAGCTCTTGGGACTCGTACACAGCGACGTGTGCGGTCCAATGTCTACACATGCACGAAGCGGTTATTCTTACTTCATTACTTTTACGGATGATTTTTCAAGATACGGTTATGTCTTCTTAATGAAACATAAGTCAGAATCTTTTGAAAAATTCCAGGAATTTAAGAATGAAGTAGAAAAACAAACCGGCAAAAGTATCAAGATTCTAAGATCGGATCGAGGTGGAGAATACTTAAGTGCCGAGTTCCTGAATTACTTAAAAGAGAATGGGATTCTCTCTCAGCTTACTCCTCCATACACTCCGCAACATAACGGTGTATCGGAGAGACGGAACCGGACCCTATTGGATATGGTACGGTCCATGATGAGTAACGCTGAGTTACCGCGATCATTCTGGGGGTATGCGCTAGAAACAGCTGCATACCTTTTGAACCGAGTTCCTACTAAGACTGTGCCTACCACACCATATGAATTATGGAGTGGGAAGAAACCCTATCTTCAGTACCTGAAGATTTGGGGATGTCCAGCTTATGTCAAAAAGCAGCATACGGACAAGCTCGAGGCGCGCTCAGTACTGTGCAAGTTTGTGGGATACCCAAAGAACTCCAGGGGGTATCTTTTCTATTACGCAGAGGAACAAAAAGTCCTTGTTTCTCGTAATGCCCATTTTCTGGAACATCAGTTCTTAGAAAAAGAAGTAAGTGGGAGCGCAATAGAACTGGAAGAAATTCCAGAACCACAGACTATTACTGAAAGCTTAATGGAACCAGAAGGTTCAAAAGAACAGGACATTCCTACGCCGCTCCGCAGGAGTAGTAGGCAGTCTCATCCGCCCGAGAGATACTACGGTTTTCTCATAGACGGGGATAGAGAGGATTGCATCATAGATTATGATGAGCCTACTAGCTTCCAACAGGCCGTTCAGAGCGTTGACTCGGTAAAATGGCTGGATGCAATGCGGACCGAAATGGAGTCCATGTACACCAACAAAGTATGGACGTTGGACATTGCTCCAGACGGGGTAAAACCCGTAGGATGCAAGTGGATCTTCAAAAGGAAGATTGGTGTAGATGGACAGGTTGAGACCTATAAAGCTAGACTTGTAGCAAAGGGTTTCCGTCAAAGACCTGGCTTGGACTATGACGAAACCTTTTCTCCAGTGGCTATGCTGAAATCCATTCGGATCCTTCTTGCCATTGCTGCCTTCCACGATTATGAGATTTGGCAGATGGACGTAAAAACCGCTTTTCTAAATGGAAATTTAGAGGAGTGTGTCTATATGGATCAGCCAGAGGGTTTCATTCAGAGTGGGAGCAGCGGAAAGGTGTGCAAGTTGCTTAAGTCCATCTATGGACTAAAGCAGGCATCGCGGAGTTGGAACATCTGTTTTGATGAGACGGTCAAGGAATTTGACTTTATCAAAAATCCAGATGAACCATGCATCTATAGTAGATTTGTAGCGAGAACTGTAGTATTCCTTGTTTTATACGTGGATGACATTCTCTTAATAGGAAATGACATTCCTATGCTACAATCTGTCAAGGGTTTCTTGTCACACAGGTTCTCCATGAAAGACCTGGGTGATGCCTCTTACATCCTGGGGATCCGGATCCATCGTGATAGATCCAAGAGGATATTAGGACTTTCACAGTCCAGGTACATCGACACCGTACTGAAAAGATTCAGTATGGAAGATTCCAAGCGCGGTAACCTACCGGCTTGTCACGGGATCACCCTCTCTAAAGAGATGTCTCCCAAGACTGATTTGGAGAGGGATCGCATGTCTATTATACCCTACGCTTCTGCGGTAGGCTCTATAATGTATGCGATGTTGTGTACCAGACCGGATGTAGCTTATGCACTGAGTGTAGTAAGCCGGTATCAGTCAAACCCTGGGGAGAAACATTGGATAGCAGTAAAGAACATTCTCAAGTACCTGAGAAGGACTAAGGAGATGTTCTTGGTGTATGGCGGAAAAGACCTCCAGATTGAGGCCTTTGCTGACTCCAGCTTCCAGAGTGACAAGGATGATTCCAAGTCCATGTCGGGTTTTGTCTTTACCCTCAATGGAGGGGCGGTGTGTTGGAAGAGTTCCAAACAGGAAACCGTTGCAGACTCGACTATGGAAGCGGAATACATCGCTGCATCTGATGCCGTAAAAGAAGCTGTCTGGATAAGGAAGTTCTTAAAAGAACTTCAGGTGGTTCCGTCCATTGTTGACCCAGTACCTCTGTATTGCGACAACAACGGGGCTATAGCTTTAGCGAAGGAACCCAGGTCCCATCAGAGATCCAGGCACATCTTGAGGCGGTATCACCTGATCAGGGAGATCGTGGATCGCAAGGAGATCGAGGTTCGGAGGGTTGCTTCAGAAGAAAACAATGCAGATCCATTCACCAAGGCCCTACCCCAGACTCAGTTCGAGCGGCTGATCGAGATGATAGGTCTTCGATACGCCAGTACATGGCCTTAGTGCAAGTGGGAGATTGTTAGTGTATATGCCCTAGAGGCCATTACTGTATCATACTAGTTTGTATATTACTTAATGGAAGCTTGGGATATTCACCTTGTATAAACAATCTTGCTCAATATAGTAGTATGCTACTTCAATGTGTACATGTGCTTATTTTGCGATATCACCTATACGCATTAGTGGAGCCCTTAGGATCTTTGCTTGATTACCAGCGTTGTGATGGCAGTCACACTAGTGGGGGCTGGGTAATCTATAAGCACATCCTTATACAGGTCCCTAGTCGCAGGACTATCGAGACAGGGCATCGATACTCCGGAGTAGACTAGCGTATGCGCTTCTCATCCCAGTGTGGGAGATGGTCTGTCCCACAGCCATCAGTACGTCGTACTGGAGATAGTATACGGGTGCTCGTTAGGTTACGAGTACACTGGACAGGACTCGTCGGGAACTGACAGGTTGGTATTATACCTATCGTCAGTTATCAGTTCCCAGGTGACATGAGTACAGCTTAGTCCGCTGACTTGACACTGGCACTTCGCCTCGAGTGTGTTCCCACTGCACTTTGATCACTACCCTACCACGGCTCAAAGGAGTCGTGCAAACAGGTAGTGGTTGGGTGCAGTCCCGAAGCACTTGGAGGCAGTGACGGTTAGACAGGATTCGTCTCTCCCGGTATTGGGGGTTGACATCGCGCTGTGTCTAGGAGAGCCATTACACAAGTAGTCCCTGGCCAGGGCAAGCGAGATATACTGGTAGGCTTCCAGTGTTATCTCAGGGTGTTTTGGGCTTCACTCCGACACGACTTGTACCGCTATTGGGGGACTGACGTTTTACCGCCCCCTAGGCCCGACATGCGATGTATCAGACGAACAGACCGGACTGTACGGAGAATGTCACATTCAGACTCAGTAGGAGTTCAGATGGGGTTCACCTCGTCAGCCTTCTTGTCGGCATCTATCTGGGGACCGTTACGCACAGCTAGTGCCGCTTGCGGTCTGTGGTTAAACCCACTGCCAGCGTAGTGTCGAGTCTTTAGAGTCCCACACAGAGGGTATTCGCCTCTGGGCAAAACAGAGTAGAGGTCGCATGGTTTTGCGACAGGGTTCGTTCTCATCCGCGCACTTGTGCACGTTTGGAGTCCGGACGGATTTTACTGGCTGGCTCTGGTATGAGACAGATACTGGTATATGTTTTGGGGTTGCTTTTATATCTTGGTATTCTTGTTCCTCGGAACGAGAATGCAGGTGTGTATGCACAGTTGCTTGAGGCGGAGGATGAGGTATTTCATTAGGGTTTCGGAACGGGTGCGTATGCACAGTTGACAGTCATCATTTTCCAAACCCTAATGGATTTATGGATTATCTATTAATAATAGTAATTAAATAAGAATTATGTTATGGTTGATTTTGTTGACTTGTTGACCATGGTTGACTTGTTGACCATGGTTGAATGTTGACCACCATCATGCTTTGTAAAGATACTCCTTGATTCATGCTTACATTTCATTTAATGAAGCATGATAGTGGTCATTCCAAAACTACCATCAACTATTCTCATTTTGAATTATTATTATTTAGATAATTCTTTTTCTTTTGGCATTATGGTTGCAAGAAAGAAAAAGATAGCTCATTATCTCATTTAGCTTCTCTCTCCTCACTTCATCTTCTTCTTCCTCTAGCAAAAGAGAACCCTTCTCATGTGTTGAGAATCCTTCTCTTTAAAAAGAAAAGCAACCCCTAGTCACTCTCTACTCACTCTAGGATCAAAGGATTAGCAAGCCGGAGATTCTAGTTCTCTCCAAGTTCGAGAAAGAGCCCGAAGGTTGAACCCTCAGGTGGATCCATCTTCGACGGAAGAAGGCGACGAGAAGAGAACCATCAACCTCTACAAGGTTTCAAGAAGAAGGAGTTCAAGTTTAGGTATAACCATCTTCCATAGTAGCTAACTCTCTTTAGCAAGTTTGCTAGTTTAGTTTAGACACGATCCCGACCTTGTTTAGTCCATGTTGCCTCTTGCGATAAAAATTTGTTTTTTGTACCGTTTCCGCCTCCCCGTAAGCACCGGGGGTCGCAACGTGGACTTACAGGTACTTGACATCTCATGGTTGACTCAATTGCCTAAGCAAGTGATCTGCCAATCATACAAATCCCTCTCTCCTTTAGTCTCTAAGACACCTTTAGAGAGGGTGACTCCATCACCTGCAGGTACACCACCATGCCAAGAGTCATCTATTCTAAAATACTATTTGAATACTGTCAAGGTAACCACATTGGGAAACTATCCAAATCTTGATCTAAAACCATAGATCTAGAAACCAGAATGTCTGATATTATATCCATATCCTTTGTGGAAAAACAACTGTATGACGACCAAAGTACAACCGATCGTAGTATAGGAATTTTACTTCCTACTCTGTGTATGTCATCCAAATACCAGGACATCACACCCTACTACCTTTTTAACAGATCCATCCCCTATTCTAATGAAGTCAAAGCCATGACTGTTACATCCAAAATTAGGCGATCTTTCTCCGCTATATTTGCTTTGGTCTATAAATAGATATAAGCTACTTGCCCACTATACTTCTGCTGCTCCCACTGACCACAACAACCCTCTGGCAGAATAATATATATACGTGCACTTCTAAAGCTAGTTTAGAACGACGTCATACTTATCCTCTTGCCGGGTCTCATAGTCTAGAACAACAGTAGTGTCAAGTCTGGGTAATCAAGAACCTCCCTGTCACCGTCCTTGAGGCTACCGGAGTACCTCTCGGGTGTCTGAGGTTACCTACCATATCTACGGAGTGGCTATTGGAATGTCAAACCTGATTGAATATATAGGTCCTTTTAAATTTTCCGTAATTGTTTGCGGTTCTGGAATCACTTCCAGTTCTACCATACTCCCACTACTGTTTTCTGAAAAAATCCATTTTACTAAAACTGTGGCGAGTTAAGAACAATATCACTATTGATCTTCCAAATGGTAGAAAAATCAACCCTCGACATAGCCCGGGTCAACCCACAAACTGCCATTACAGAAACGTGCCTTGAGTTATCCAGTGTCTGGTTTTAAGCATAAGCTGGACAACTCCCCTTACCTTGACATCGTTAAGATATGAACCATTCTATATCCAATATAGAAACAGAGGCACTAATTTAATTAGAACCTGATTCAAAACATGCAGCTGTCTCCAGTGCATATCTACTTAATGGAGAGAGGTTAATCAGCATTACTCAACTTAAGAATCCATCCAATTATGAGTACCTGAAAGAGAAACAAGTTTCTCAAAACCATTACTTTCATCTGAATACCAATCACAAGAATCTACATCTTCGATCTCTTTGAAGAATCCCGATACTTGCGACAACTGGTTCTCTACTTTATTCTTATACCCACAACTTCTCAAAACTTAGACATTGTATTTCTACGAAACACTTGTCTAAAAACTAGAGAAGTCACAACTAAACAGAACATAGTACGAGGACCTACCCCTCTGTCCGGACGGACACTGGACAACATACAATACTCTGTATAAGTCTGCTGAGTTGAATAACTCAAAACCTGTGCATCGTAGGTTGAAAACTGTACCCAGGTGATTTCCTCAAATATCACCAATTACAACGAATTCCGATATAATGAGGATGATCACCTAATTCCCAATAACTTACTCCCACTCATCATCTGTAAAAACCATACAGATATGAGAATGAAACCTGGTAAATACATACCCTGGTGTAAGTATCTAATCGGGAAAACAGTTTTTCTTTTAACAATGCGCAGTGAAACTGAAACATTAAAATGTCTCGTAGGGGTATTCTGGTATTCCTAGTAATGCCTCTTCCATAAACCAATTCATGACTATAGCCGTATATTTCTTTGCCATCTGTCCAAATCGCTTTATTTGTCTTTAGTCGTTACCTTCTGTGCACCTTCGTTAGGCTAAATGGTTTTCTTCCTTCCCTACCGTTCGGCACTAGCCTATGGTTTGGAAGAAAACTATCCAGTAAGTATAATAGGTGCCTAATCCTAGGAGTACTCGTAACTTGAGAGAAGGTGATGATAAAAGACAACTGAAATAATACCTTATTCTATTAAAGGTGAAATAGGAGTGGTGATGAAGTACGCGGTTTGGTCGTAAATGATAACAGTCGCAATTTACTTTGCCCTCTTTCTAATTCCTTTATCTTGTCTTTACATATTACCTTCTGCACACCCTACTTAGGCTAATTGGTTTTCTTCATTCCCTACCTGTCGGTACCTGCCTATGGTTTGGAATAAGACTATCCAATAAGCGTAATAGGTGTACTATCCTAAACTAAGGAGCCCTCGCAACCTGAGAGAAGGTGATAACAAAAGACAACTGAATAAACTAATTCTATTTCTCCTGAACCTAGATCCATCCTCAAAGAAGTCCCTTCGAGTTCGTATATAACCATACGATGGATCTATCCAATGGAAGTGGATGTCCGTAGTAATACGGGATGTTCTGAGAAATACAAAGGGTAAAACAAGGAGCGGCAATGACTTATGCAACTCAGACAATCCAAAAGCCAGTATTTTAAGAAGGTTCGGTCTACTTGGTCATTGAGTCATAGTCTAGGGTCGGTCAAAGGTCGCTGCCAAAGAGAGAGAGAAAAGAAACACCCTGCGTGCACTCTAACTAGATCAGAATGGTTATCACTTTATCTAATCAGGAAACCTCCCACTGTAATCTCAAATTCTCCTCCAAACCTGAAAGAAGAATTAGTCGGGATCACCCGAAGAGTATACTAACTCATCAGTGGGAATCGGGATCCAACTATCATCGCATGATTACTTGATGGAAGCCACTCAAGTTATCACACTCCAGAAGGTATGCGCATGCTTGGCAAGTTTCCTTTATGTTTGAAACTCCCGATGTTATTTTTGCCCCATGCTCTTATGACCTTGACTAAGGGCCAACAAATCAGAAGTCACATGTCAAGTTCTTCCCGTCATTGTCCTGGTTGATTTGAACCCACCCATACATACTCTTGACTAAGGGCCAACAAAGTAATACGACTGTCCCAAACCAACGCATTCATCTATGCTACAAATGAATACTCAGCAACTACCAAACACTATGCCTTGACTAAGGGCCAACAAACATAGCTTGAATGCTACTGACTATCCATAAGAAATGACGGAGGGCTACGGCTGGTTTTTGGCGAAAAACCATTAACGTAATGAACTTGATCTCATTGAAGGAACCTGATAGCTTTTTATAAAAATATAGTGGCGAAAACCTTTTACTAAAGAGGTCACTCCCGGTGAAGGGATCTCGGCTCTTTCCTCGTGGGATGAGGTGCAGGATATTCTAACTGAATACCGCGATGCAAAGCAACTTGTAATCGACTATATTGAAGTTATTACCCTGACGTAAACTTCTGCCCACGGGGTCACTCCCGGTGAAGGGATCTCGGCCCTTGCTTCGTCGAATGAGGTGCAGGATATTCTAACCGAATACCGCTATGCAAAACAAAAGTAAACATCTTTGTATTAACACCTTTTAAAATTTGTTCCAACAACATCAAATATAAGTTTGTTTTATCCTTGCATTGATAAGAATCAATGCAGTCCCATCATTCAATCACACCAGAAAAGAACGAAAATAAAATGTACGTATATGCCATCCGCATTCGCCACTGGGTCCCGTCATCACCCGTTAGGTTACTTAACTAACGACAGAGCGGGGGCTAGACTAGCGCGGGTGTAAAACATATACAACATCTAATAGTATATACCAATATACAATAATCGCTCCAGGCGTGATAATATGCAACATTACAGAAAAGTAATAAGCATCACAGAACAATACAGTTAATCTGGGATCCCTGGGTTTCACAGAGCCGCTGCTGAAACCCGACGTTCCCCTGGTCGTGTGGATAGCCTGTGCAATGAAACCTAGACCCCTATGGGTGCGGCAAGTTACCTGCCAAAACCTGAAGCGAGGTGGTCCCCCACAGCATAGTGAATGGAACACCCGGCACTTCACGGAATCCGGTAGCTTGAGCACCCCACCTCAGGTCAACCTGTACCCCCTACGAGTGCGGCGAATAGTCTGCCAATTCTAGAGCGAGGTCCCTTTGCCTCTCAAAGCCATGAGATACGGACCCATTGCCTTCCAGAACCCGGCTATCCGTTCACTCCCTCTCGGGATAAATGTAGTACAGAAATAAAAATATGTACAACAGGTACATCGACCTCAACCCGGTCGTGCCCCAAAAGAATATTATACAAACAGGCAGTGACGGCAATCCACAGGTTGGACGCTCCCCCCGCAACATCAAATGTACAAATAAATCCAAACTGCACTACCATTGCACCCTGCTATCCACCACGACATATCCGTAACATCACAGCACAACACAGAACATCAACGCGAATGTCATGTTCGCAAACCCGTCTAAAAGAACTATAGCAATTAGATGCGGTTTACCGATCAAATGACATTCCCGGTCGGAGATATAATGTAAATACTGCATACTAACAAATTTAAAATTTCGATCGACTAAATTTCCTGAAGTGGGCCCCACGTACATCTGCTGTACAGTAACAAAATCTGGGCCCAAAAGAACTATACCAAAAACCACAATTTCCACAATAAAGGTCTCTGGAAAAAGTTGAATCACTGTTCCCACATAACGGCCGCGGTTCCGCGGTCAAACCCTAGCTTTGACCGCGGATCCGCGGCGTTACTGTAGGATCACGTGCTAAAATTTTTCCAGAATTCCTAAAAAACCTTGCACAATTTTCTGTGATATGGAAAATTATTTTTAGGCCCTTTAAAAAATCGACAGAAACTTGTGTGCTTTAAAATTGTGATTTCGGAAATTCTGTTCGATCGATCTTTTAAACGTGTTAGCACAAGTTAGTATAGCTTAATAGTGAGGCTCTGATACCACTGTAAGTCCACGGTAGCGTCCCGGCCATCTAACAGACGCCAAATGCGGAACAAAAACTTTTTACAACTGGCGCTATCGCGTACTATAACCCGGATCTGCCATTAAAGCTAAACTAACATATTGTAAAGAGGGTAGAATTGTTATACCGAACGATCCGAGTCCTTCGGTCTTTAACCATCATCCCACGCTTTGTTGCGGTGGCTTCGATATTCTGAAACTCCAGTCTTGTCGTCCAGGTGGCACCACGTCGACGGATCTTTAAACGGGCTCCCGCCTCTGAACCGAGGCAACTCGATCGTCAAGTTTGCTAAAAGGGACGACCAAGATGATGTAGAGAATGAGTAGAAACTTTATCTCGTTACGTCTAAAGCTATGGACGAACCGTTAATGAAGTTGCCTTTTGGAATCGGGTGAAATGAGAAATGAGGCTGATCTAATTTCCATGAGTCCAAAACATATATCTTTTCAAAACAACAACCATCCCTCTATGAAGAGAAAGGGCCGGCCATATAAAGAGGAGGGGGTGAGTATAAGAGCAAGGGGGGTGACCACAATAATGAAGCTTATCATAACACCTTGTATGAACACATTAAAAGAAAACCAATGAACACAAACCTAGTCATTAACCTAGTCACCCTTGCATTAAATGAATCATTAAATGAACTAATGAGTCACTTAAGACCTCACCATCCTAGTCATCATCTAGAAGCTTCCACACTCATCTCAAGAAAATATAAATCCGTATTTAACCGAATGTTAAATACGGCTGATAGAAACCTGAAAACTGGCAACTTCCAAAAGCGATCCTGAAACGAATTTCAGGATAACCCCGTATTAGTATAAACATACCCGCATTTGTATTACGACCGAATACAAATGCATCTGAGACAAAGATATTATATCTACACAGTATAATACTCGGATCCAGCTTAAACCAAAGCCGACCAGTATTATCTGCCCGAAAAATGACACGTGCGAAAACGCACGTGCATTTTCCGAACCTTACCATAAACCCATACGGCCTCTACAACGTTTCGCCCGAACTTGGGAATGTGTCTGTGGGGGACTCTAATGACTAATCAACACACTGGCACTGGGTATAACCACTAGCACGTCAGAGGTACAAGCTGTACGTAACGGTTGCCTATGTATTGATTAGAAGAGAAGCTGACGAGCGAACTCATCTCTAAACCCTACTGAGCCTGACAGTGAAAATGTATATACAGTCCGGTACGTTCGTCTATGAGTATCGCATATCTGCCTATGGGGCTGGTAAAGTCAGACCCCCATTAGCGGTATAAGTCGTGTCAGAGAGTGGCCTAGAACACCCTGAGATACTACTGGAGTACCAACCGGTAAATCTCCTGCCTCGGCCGAGGGCTTTGTGTAATGGCTCTCCCAGACACAGCGCGATCTCACCCCCAATACCGGGAGAGACAAATCCCCGGCCGATCCGCTCACTTGCCTCCATGTGGCTCGGGACTGTACCCAAAAAAGACCTGTTTGCACGACTCCTTTGAGCCGTGGCAGGGTAGAAATCAAAGCACAGTGGGAACTCACACGAGACAAATGACGACCTCAGGTCGATGAACTAACCTGTACACATGTCACCAGGGAACTTCTATCTGACGCTAGGTATAATACCAACTAGCTGACTCCGGACGAGTCCTGTCCGGTGTACTCATAACCCAATGAGCACTTGTATACATCTTAGGTGAAGCAACTAACACCAATGGCTTATTAGACCGGCCATCGCCCCTCGTCGGGGTCTCGACTGTATACACTAGTCTACTCTGGAGTATCGATGCCCTGTCTCGAAACTCCCATGACTAGGGACACATTAAGGATGTGCTTAGAGACCCCAGCTCCCACGTATATGATCGCCATCATACTGCTGGTAGTCAAGCAAGAATCCTATGGGCTCTATCATCATGCAATAGTGAACTAAAGCATGTATACGATGATAAAGACAAACCAGATAGCATACTATCATCTCGAGAAAGACTGTCATGTCGTTATAGGTCCTGCCTCAATCATTGCAATCACGTACCTGCGATCCAATAATTGACTTTGAGGGCACTATCTCCAACACGTCAAGCATCCCGCAATCATCGGAGTCAACGTGAAGACACCAATGTCAAATCCAATATGAAACCCAATGTGATATACATTAAAACTATACATGTAAACATCAAATTTTTATACATGTAAATATCTTAAGGAAATGCATGCCAAACCTTTTTAAGTCGCTGTGTGACGCACATAACACTGCACAGTGGCAGACGTCTATTGTAAGAAAATAACCATATATGTATATATCTTTTGTTTAATATATATGTTCCGCCATTTTGAAAACAATTTAGAAGGGTTTCCTTGTTTTAAACGTTACGTGTCATATCAGACACGTGAGTAAATACTGAGACAATTGCTCCCCTTTTGGAAATCCTTTCGATAACTATCAATGCATGCAAAATATATCCAGGTACTGTCCTCTGACTAGTCCTTCTCAGTACGAAAACAAGTAACAAATATCATAAAAACATACTGCTCCATAAGAAATCAATCCAAAAATGTGCAAATGAATGCTACGTGCGTCTGGTGCGCACGGAAATCAAAATCCATATATGTGCCATACATGTGCACAGAAACAACATCTAAGTGTAACGGGTGTGCACGAAACACCTGTTAGAGACAACGTGTGTGCCTAACAGCAAACTCAGGTGCATCTGATATGCACGAAGAATCTCGATTTAGTGTACCTGGTGTGCACCAAAATCGCATCTCATAACATGCGCCCAACATGCACGAAAATCCAAATCAGGTGCTTCCATCATGCATGAATAAAATATAAATCATGTGCATCCAACATGCACGAAATCACGAAATCCAATATCAAGCGCCGAACATGCGCAAAATCCAATCCATGCGCACCAAATATGCGCAAGAATCCAAATTAAATGCACAGAATGCACGAAATCAACATCAATGTCATAATCGAAATCAACGGTATACAATAAACCTCAATCCAAATCAGGTATACCGCGGTATATAATCTCATAATCATGTGCATCAGCGTGCACAAATCAAATCAAAACACTAAAAGTGCATGAAAACTATGCCGAAAGCATAAGTCAAATCACATGCATAACATAGGCATGAAATCAAAATCTGTTAGTTATATGTATGCCTTAGAGGCCATTACTATACATAGGGTGTATATTGTAGTGGATGCTTGGACATATATAGGGAGGACATTCTTGCTCGATATGATAGTATGCTATCTGGTTGCTCTTTAGCTTAACGTGTACACTGATTGTCTCTCTGTTACATGTTGGTAAAGCCCTTAGGTTGTGTACTTGACTACCTGGACTATGATGCGGATCATACTAGTGGGGACATGGTAGTCTATAAGTACATCCTTCAAGGTCCCTAGTCGTGGGTGTATCGAGACGGGGCATCGATATACCAGAGTAGACTAGCGTATACCTTCTCGACCCATATAGATGGGCGATGGATGATCCCATATCCATTGGTGTTTGACATCAGAGATGATATACGGGTTCTTAGTGGAGACTGGGTACACTGGACGGACTCGCCGAGAACTCCTAGATGGTATTATACCTTACGTCAGATGGCAGTTCTCTGGTGACACTGGTACAGGTTAGTCTGTAGACCTGAGATCGTCATAGAGTCTTGTGTGATTCCCACTGTGCTTTGATTTCCACCTTACCACGTCCAAGAGGGCGTGCAAAACGGTGGTTTTTGGGTACAGTCCCGAACCACATGGAGGCAATGAGCGATAGGAGGGGATTCGTCTCTCCCGGTATAGGGAGTTGATGTTGCGCTGTGTTCGATTGGCTATAACCGGAAATCCCTGGCCAGGCTTGCTGAGATTTACTGGTAAGTGTTACCAGTAGTTTCTCAAACTGTTATAGACCTCATATCGACACGACTTATCGAGATATTGGGGTCTGACGTTTACCACCCCTAGGTGAAGTATGCGACATATCATACGATCAGACCGGACTGTACGGTAAGTGTTACTGGTTGGATTCACAGGAGTGTGAGCGGGCTTGCTCGTTGATCTTCTGATCGCTCAATACTCGGGTGGCCGTTACGTTTAGCAGACCGCTTGCGGCTTGTGGGTGTTTGATATGATCATCACCTGCTGCCGGCGTATTGACGAGTCTTTAGAGTCCTACACAGAGCTTTCCTGGCTCAAGCGAAACGAAATAGGAGCGCATATGAGATATGTGCGGGACCGAGAATGATATCAGTATGTGATACTGAATTCTATTCTCGCGATTTGTATCATCGGACGGTTATATAAGATATAGCCGGGTTACCGAATCAAGTGTAGATTCGATACATTGATACACTTGATATTAGTCGTTTATATGCAGTATGACCAGATCATTAAATCAAGTGTTGATTTAATGATTTAATGTATAATTATATATTTGATATATTACTTTACATTAACTAGTATTGGTTCACTTAAGATGATTTTCTCACTCGATGTGCACATTGTATATATGATATATTTTTGTGCACTTGTTTGTATCATGTTTGATGATACATGCAAACTTGGGTGTGCATGCTTTAAACCATAGTTTAGGTTAATGGTTAAGGTGTTATTTATTTATTTATTTATTTATTATGGCAAGAAATAAAATGGTGGCTTATTTTGTTTCATACTTGAAGCTTCATGAAGTTTTGAAAAGCTTTGACCATTTTGTTTCTTTCCTAAACCTAACCATTACCTAAACCCTAGTTTATTCTCTACATGAGTTTACTAACCCATGGTTGCTAAATGATAAGCATCACTTGAATTTTCGGATTAGATAATTCATTTTATTTTTCTTTTCTTCTTCATCTTCTTCATGAGTTGAAGAAAACATGTTAGAAAATTCTAAGTGATGAATCCAAGTGAGAAACCCAAATCCAAAGTGAACCCACTTCCTATTTCTTCATCCTCTACCACTTGCCATGTTGTATAGGGTGTTTTCTTCACAAGGTTCATGACCAAGTGAAGATGGAGCTTGAGTTTGAGTCGCCTCGACGTATATCATCTTCGGCATCGAAGTCAATGACCTAGCCCGCTCGTTTCTCCGACGAAACCATCGCTAGAGTCCGAGATCCGATGATCGCAGCGGAGGGACGTCAACACGAAGCCAAGGAAGTGGAGGACCGGATCTACAAAGGTTGTAGCCCCTTTCACTTTCTAGTAAAGTTGTTTACTTGTTTAAGTTTCTCCTAAACCCTAGTTAACGATCGCATTAGGGTTTCTCGGCATCGGAAAAATTTGAATTTAGCATGGTCGATGCCTTGTGGAACCTCTTGAGTGTGCCTAGGAACCCTACAGTGGTATCAGAGCCTAGCTAGAGCCTTAGACGATGAGTAGACGAAATTAGAAACCCGATCGAACCTAGAAACCCTAACTCAAACCACTCTCTGGACATTTTCTGGATTTTTGGATTTTTGTGAATTAAAAATATCCAAAAAATTCAACAGGGATTTCTTGGGGTTACTGTGAAGCACGTTTCCCCAAGTCAACTAAACTGCCGTGGAACCGCGGCCCCACCATGGCATTTGCGGCGGTTCCGCGGCCGTATAAGTGAATCTTGTCACTTGCTTTGCACAGTAATGCCCATCTGTACATGCTGTATTTTATGGGAATTTTTAATTGATACTCAACAATTGAGTTTTTCTGGGTTGTATTGGGAGTTCGTAGATTCGATCGGATTGTCTAATTTTGTCTATGTGTTTTTCCGGGTAATTTTGGAATATGTTAAAAAGTTCGACCGGATATAAATACCCAATTTTTCCCCTGTCGGGAAATTTCCAAGTGTTGGATTTTTCCGTGGTTTAAAGACGTTCTAAGTAGTGCAAGTAACGCGATGGACCCTCTAGAAGACAACAAACCTTAACTCGATTATGTGACCGTCTTGAACTGCCCTTTGAACCTTAGGGTTTGGGGCAGTACGGCATGCCACATGTGAGGCGTTGGCTTGACCCTTCTATGGCTGGACCGTTGGTACTGTGGCATGAAGTGAATGTTCTTAAAACCTATTTCATGTATTGAGCTGTTTCGGGAAAACTTGGGTGTTTGGATGTTCAATCGGAAAGTTTAACATTTCTATTTATCTGAAATGTGATACAATATTTAGAATCCACATGTAGTTATGAGATAACTGATTTGGATGTTATAAACATAGCAGTTTAGTCTCACTTGATCGGTTGCCACGGAATTTTGATGTGATCAAAAGTCCGTCGCAATCATGTAGCGTACGTGGATACTCGCCGGGTAAACTTAATAGACAGCTACACCCTATAGCCCCGACCAAGTGACTGTAGGAGAACCCCGTCGCCAAAAAGCATCCGTTTGGGTGCTCGCGGCAGCGGTGTTCCGCCTTAGTGCACTTCGTCGACGGTATCGGGGGTGCGGCCGTCCACTAAAGTTTGCGACGAGCATTCATTCTGGATGTCAGGAATCTTGTTGAATTACCAGACTTTATATTGAGAAGAGTTTTCGATAATGAGACTAAAATGCGGGGTTTATAACTGTTAGGCATGCGATGTCTAAGGAAATCATTTGATTAGGCATGCGATGTCTAAAGAAGTTGCGGATTCCAACTGTTGTAGTTTTACACTTTCTTTTCTGCGACCGTAAGTGTAATATGTGATATCGCCGGTTTCGTTGCTATATATCAATGACAATTGGGATGCGCATATTTACTTACGTTGATGACATGTGATGTTATGTGTTGCTGGATATGTTATATTGGATTGTCGTGTTTGAATAGCCGGGTTTTTTTTTATGTGAGATGAGTGTTTTTCATTTTTATTCATGTAAAAACTTGTATGTAATATTCTTTTATTGGGGCACTTCCAGGTTGCGGAAGATGTCACCTTTTGTATATTATTTACTTTTCCGCACTAGGATAGACCCAAGGAGGGGAGCACAGGTAACCGGGTTCTAGGGTCCAGTGGGAGACCATCTCTTGGAGTCGAGTCCGGGTCTCCTAACCCTAGAATTAGTAGGGTTGCTTGCCGCTCTCGTAGGGGTCTAGGGGTGTGGGTTTGGCTATTCATCGCGACCGTGGAATCCGTGTTTTATACTGGCTCGTATTAAAAACACGGACGTCCAAGTATATTGAATATTTCATATGATATTTTCTGCTGCGTTATCTGTGATGTGATCATGTGATGTTCTGTGATAGATACAGTATATAGTATATATGATATATTATATAGACGTTACTTATGTTTTACACCCACTCTAGCCCTGCCCTGCTCTGCCGTTAGTTACCTAACCTAACGGTGCACGAGAGGACATCGAGGCGAATGCGGATGGCATAAGTGTACGTCGTATTTATCTGTGATGTTTAGGTATTTAAATGATGGGACTTCATTAATGTGATTAATGAAAGAAAAGAAACCTAAGATGTTGTGGAATCGAATTTTCAAAAACAGGTAGCTACAGTTCTTGCTTTGCATCGCGGTGTTCCTTGTAGAACATCCTGCACCTTATTCGATAAGGAAAGGACCGAGATCCCTTCACCGGGATGACTCCTTTAGCAATAACTGGCAGATGCTGCAACCCTCGGTTTGTCTTTTGATTGCTTCTATAGTTTTCTCTTTGCACAGTGATATATATGATATATCCCACACCTCATTCGACGAGGAAAGGGCCGACGATCCCTTCACCGGGAGTGACCCCTTTACCAAAACTAGAAAAGCCTCAAAAACACTCCATTTTAAAATCATTTGATTCTACGACGATATCAAGTTAATTACGCAATAGGTTTTTAGAAAAACCTGTCGTAGCCCTCCGTCATTTCAGATAAGTAGTAGTTAGTATTCGTGCTACGTTTGTTGGCCTACGTCAAGGCGTAGTGTGCGGTAGCTAACTAGTATTTATCTGCTTATGCATATGATGGAGATTGGATTAGGGTAGTCGTGCGACTTTGTAGGCCTGCGTCAAGGGTCGTGTGGGTGGGTTTAATTCAATCAGGAAATGATGGGTTGAACTTGACTAGCGCACTATGGTTTGTTGGCCTGCGTCAAGGTCATAGGACGCTAGGGGCAAAATTATCGGGAATTTCAAGTGTTGAAATTTGCAATGAGATTGCATACCTTCTATGAGATAGTTGGATCCCGATACCCGCTGCGAGTAAGAGTTACTCCTGGGAGAGTTTTACACATTACAATTAGCCAATCAAGTAGGTGTCTAGAAAGGTGTTAATGAGGTTACGCCTCTGGGAAAATGAGCTTTACATTAATTAGGTTCATGCGAAAGCACGAGGGACCTCCCTCAAAGTACCAACACAGGCCTGGCTGAAAGATTGGCAAACTTATAGCGTGTAATTAATCCCGGCTAGTCTTTCCTTTTAGGGTTTGAAGGAAGATTTGATAAAAACAGTGGGAGCCATCCTGATTAGATAAAATAATAACCAATCTGATATTGCAAGAGCATACGCAGAGTGTTTTCTTCTCTCTCTCTCCAGGTAGCGACCATGTCACGCCTTAATCAAGATAATAAAATGGATATATTGACCGAACCCGCTTGTTATACTGAGCTGGGGAACGTTGGTCCCGCTCCAACTTATAATTGTTATAAGACAGAGCAGGAAATAGAGGAATACCAGAATTCTTATGCCGCCCAAACAAAGAAAGTGCATGTGATGCATCTCCTTCGGGTTTGTTCATTACAAAGAACTGTTTCTCTGTATCCTCTACGCCCTGGGTATTTGATACCAGATTAGGATCCCAGATGTGTAATCTGTTACATAGGGCTACAGAAAGGTAGAGAACTGAGAACGGATGATAAGTTTCATGAGACAGAAAACGGTGCAAGTGTTGCAGCCAAGTCTGTTGGTCACTGTCACCCTGTATTCTAAATACATTGATTCTGAACAAATGTTATTAGATACCGAACCTGATATACAAAATCATATCGATCTCTTTATTAGTAAAGAAAGGATATAATTTTGTATTGTTGGATAATGTTTTGAACATTTCTTATATCAAAAGTTGATCGGATCAGGCACGTTATCTAAAAGCATTGACGTTCTAAATCAAACTACAGTTCTTAGTATACAGAACACACACAAGAGGAAGAGTTCAGAAATGAACGGATCCTTCTTGAAGTATTGTAGACTAGGTCATATCAATGCGACCCGACTAGCTAAGTTACACAGAAGATGCATATTTAAATCTGTTTGAATTTACATCTTCTGAAAACTTGCTGGTCATGTCACAAAGATAAGATGACCATAGCTCTGTTTATTGGAAACAGAGAAAGAGTTAGTAAACTCTTGGGATTGATACAGGCTGATGTATGAAGGTCCCCTGTCTACAAATACCAAGACCGGTTCTCTGTACTTCATTACATTCTCTGATGATCTCTCAAGATTCAGTCATATGTTCCTGTTGAAACACAAGTCCGAACCTTTTGAGATATTCACAGAATATAAGTTAGAAGTAGAGAACCAAAAACGGGCATAAGTATTATGTCCTTTGATGTGATCAAGGAGGAGAATACTTGAGCAAGGAATTCTTGGACTTTTCTAAAGGAGAATGAGATTCTCTCTCAGCATTACTCCTCCGTATACACTACAACACGTCGGTTATCGGGGCGGAGCAATCACACCCTATATGATAAGGTGTGCTCTATGATGAGTACTACTGAGTTACTTATTTCCTTTTGGGAGTTATGCGCTTGAGAAGCAGCATACCTATTGAATAGGGTTCCAATCGAATCAATTGCCTACCACTTCATATGTGATATGGAATGGGAAGAGTCCATATCTTAAGTTTGTTATGATTTAGGACTGTCCGGCCTATGTCTAAAAGCAAAATCCGGACAAGCTCGAGGCAATGTCAGTTATGTAGAACTGGAAAGGTTCCAGCTTTACAAACTACAGCAGATAATTTTGTAGAACCGAAGGATTCGATAGTAACCAACGAACCTCAGCCTCTCCACCAATCTAGCAGGGTTCCTCACCCACCTGAGAGATAATTCGGTTTCTCGATGACAGTGGGAGCGAGGATTGCATCATGAGATGATGACCCAACTAGTTTCGAGCTGGCCATCAAGAGTTGGACTCTGTAAGAATGACTGGATGCTTAGCGATCTGAGATGGAATTCTTATACACCAACAAAGTATGGACTTTGGTTGCTCTATCTGAAGGGTTAAATCCCCATCAGGAGCAAGTATATCTTGAGAAGATTACTTGGTGTACATGGAAAAGTTAAGACTTTCAAAGCGAGACTTGTTAAAGGTTTTCATCTTCAACCAGGCGTGGATAATGATGAAACCTTTTCAAGTAGCTATGCTTAAGTCCATCCAGATCCTAATTGCCACGGCTACATACCATGAGTACGATATCTGGCGGTTGGGTGTCATGACTGCTTTTCTAAAATGATGTTTTAGAAGTGAGCGTCTGTAAGTACACAACCAGAGGGTTTCGTAGACAGTGGGAGCAGCGGAAACGTGTACAAGATGCTTTATAAGATTAAAGCAGGCATCGCGGAGTTGGAACATCTATTTTGATGAGATAGTCAAAGAGTTTGACATCATCAAAATGGTAGATGAACCTTGTATATACAAAAAGGTAGTAGGGAGTATGGTGATGATCCTCGTAGAGTACATGGATGACATACTCTTGATGGGGAAGGAGTTTCCTATGCTACGCTTGGTCAATCTCCGCTTATCAAAAGGATTCTCCATATAGGATCAAAGTGATACCTCCTAAATCCTGAGTTTTGATCTATGAGATAGAAGTAATTGGATGTTAGGATACTCATTAGTTGTAGTGAGATGGTATCAATCGATCCTGGGGAGAATCACTGGAAGGGTTCCAGGGTGATAAGGACGACTGAAAGTCAGTCACAGGCATTGTCTTTACCCTCAGTAAAGGGACGGTATGTTAGAAGAGTTCCAAGCTAGATACCGTGGCATACTAGACGATAAAGGCTGGATACATCGCTACCAAAGATGCTACCAAAGAGGAAGTCTGGGTGTATATTGGTTCTTGAGATGAACTTCGTTCCTACCATTGTAAGACAATGGAGTTGTGGCTTATGCCAAGGAACGCCCGTCCCATCAGTGATCCAGACATATTCTAAGGCAGTGTCACCTGATCGTGGAGATGGTTGATCTCCAGGGGATCGAGGTTAGGAGAGTAGACTCAGAGGACAACACGGCGGATCCACTCACAAAGGCCTTTTCCCATAGAGAGACTTTTATAGGATGGTTGAGTATGAGATAATGCAACCACTGCTACAGATGGCCCTAGTGCAAGTGGGAGATTGTTAGTTATATGTATGCCCTAGAGGCCATTACTATACATAGGATGTATATTGTAGTGGATGCTTGGACATATATAGGGAGGACTTTCTTGCTCTACATGATAGTATGCTATCTGGTTGCTCTTTACCTTAACGTGTACACGGATTATCTCTCTGTTACATGTTGGTAAAGCCCTTAGGATGTGTACTTGACACCTGGACTATGATGCGGATCATACTAGTGGGGACATGGTAGTCCATAAGTACATCCTTCAAGGTCCCTAGTCGTGGGTGTATCGAGACGGGGCATCGATATACCAGAGTAGACTAGCGTATACCTTCTCGACCCATACAGATAGGCGATGGATGATCCCATATCCATTGGTGTTTGACATCAGAGATGATATACGGGTGCTCAGTGGAGACTGGGTACACTGGATGGACTCTCCGAGAACTCCCAGATGGTATTATACCTTACGGCAGATGGCAGTTCTCTGGTGACACTGGTACAGGTTAGTCTGTAGACCCGAGATCGTCATAGAGTCTTATGTGATTCCCACTGTGCATTGATTTCCACCTTACCACGTCTAAGAGGGCATGCAAAACGGTGGTTTTTAGGTACAGTCCCGAATCACATGGAGGCAATGAGCGATAGGAGGGGATTCGTCTCTCCCGGTATAGGGAGTTGATGTTGCCCTGTGTTCGATTGGCTATAACCAGAAATCCCTGGCCAGGGTTGCTGAGATTTACTGGTAAGTGTTACCAGTAGTTTCTCGAACTGTTATAGACCTCATATCGACACGACTTATCGAGCTATTGGGGTCTGACGTTTACCACCCCTAGGCGAGGTATGCGACATATCAGACGATCAAACCGGACTGTACGGTAAGTGTTACTAGTTGGATTCACAGGAGTGTGAGCGGGCTTGCTCGTTGATCTTCTGATCGCTCAATACCCGGGTGGCCGTTACGTTTAGCAGACCGCTTGCGGCGTGTGGGTGTTTGATATGATCATCACCTGCTGCCGGCGTATTGACGAGTCTTTAGAGTCCTACACAGAGGTTTCCTGGCTCAAGCGAAACGAAATAGGAGCGCATATGAGATATGTGCTGGACCGAGAATGATATCAGTATGTGATACTGAATTCAATTCTCACGATTTGTATCATCGGACGGTTATATAAGATACAAGTGTTGATTCGATACATTGATACACTTCATATTAGTCGGTTATATGCATTATGACCGGATCATTAAATCAAGTGTTGATTTAATGATTTAATATATAATTATATATTTGATATATTACTTTACATTAACTAGTATTGGTTCACTTAAGATGATTTTCTCACTTGATGTGCACATTGCATATATGATATATTTTTGTGCACTTGTTTGTATCATGTTTGATGATACATGCAAACTTGGGTGTGCATGCTTTAAACCATAGTTTAGGTTAATGGTTAAGGTGTTATTTATTTATTTATTTATTATGGCAAGAAATAAAATGGTGGCTTATTTTGTTTCATACTTGAAGCTTCATGAAGCTTTGAAAAGCTTTGACCATTTTGTTTCTTTCCTAAACCTAACCATTATCTAAACCCTAGTTTATTCTCTACATGAGTTTACTAACCCATGGTTGCTAAATGATAAGCATCACTTGAACTTTCAGATTAGATAATTCATTTTTTTTCTTTTCTTCTTCATCTTCTTCATGAGTTGAAGAAAGCAAGCTAGAAAATTCTAAGTGATGAATCCAAGTGAGAAACCCAAATCCAAAGTGAACCCACTTCCTATTTCTTCATCCTCTACCACTTGCCATGTTGTAGAGGGTGTTTTCTTCACAAGGTTCATGACCAAGTGAAGATGGAGCTTGAGTTTGAGTCGCCTCGACGTAGATCATCTTCGGCATCGAAGTCAATGACCTAGCCCGCTCGTTTCTCCGACGAAACCATCGCTAGAGTCCGGCATCCGATGATCGCAGCGGAGGGACGTCAACACGGAGCCAAGGAAGTGGAGGACCGGATCTACAAAGGTTGTAGCCCCTTTCACTTTCTAGTAAAGTTGTTTACTTGTTTAAGTTTCGCCTAAACCCTAGTTAACGATCGCATTAGGGTTTCTCGGCACCAGAAAAATTTGAATTTGGGATGGTCGATGCCTTGTGGAACCTCTTGAGTGCGCCTAGGGAGCCTACAAAATCAACATATCGAATGACATTAAACCGAAGTCAGGTGCAACCGTCGTGCCCAAAATGCGTATCAATGCACTGCCAGCATATATGAACTATACCGAGTGCAACAACCAAATCATATGCGTGCCATATGCATAAAATCAACTCAACTGTATAAAGTCCATGAAGTCATAAACATGTGCAGCCAAGGCACAAAACGATATCAAGTGTAATAACTGTGCACAACTCATAAATCAACACAACGGTGTATAAAGCATAACTCAAGTGTAATAACTATGCATAAAATATAAATACCCAGTAAGTGCAACCATGGTGCACGAAAACAAATATCATGAAACTCAGTCATCAAGACTAAATCATGGGAATAAACCACCTAAAATACCGAAATCCAAGGTGACGGATACATGATAATCGAATAACCAAATCAAAAATCATAAATACCGTCGTCGATATTTCCTCCTTCAAAGTCGAGAAGGAGTCGGTGCATCCAATGCTAGCAGAGCAAGATATCTACTTGCCTCCTGTTCATGGTCTGGCGCTCTCACTGTGCATTGATAGATATATAGCTCCTCGACTCAACGGCCCAATATGGAATGACGACGGAAACAGTCTCGCTCTGGCACATCCTCTACAGATCTCTGGCCAACTATCTCGTCGACGATGCCGAACTCTGGCCTGCTGCGTGTGCGCAATATGACCGCTCCTGGGTCCATGTCTTCTCGTATAGTATTCCAGAAAGGTTCTGTCGAAGTCTCTCCCAAATCTCGTTTCTGCCGAACTACCCGGAAGTTACCACCCTTTACTATATCTGTTTCTTGTTCCGAAACGGCTGCATTCTCAGCGCGACTCCTTCTGGAAGAAATATCAATAATCAACGCCTCTGCATGCGTATCACATCTCTGATGTCGGCGGAGTGGAACGCCATCTCATTAAGATCTCGTACGAACCTCTTACTCCACTTTTCTCTGCCGTCGACTGCTTCAGACTCGTCTCATCGTGGCTGCATGGACTGTGCTCCAACGGCTATACTCGTATCTGGAGTCTCCCAAGCAATGTATCACATCACATGATATCCGAATGACGTCGAACCTTTCGATCAATTTGTCAAGGTTCTATAATCCCTCAAGAGCTCAACATCTTGGGTACAGTTTAATAGTACTCCAGTACATGCCACAGCACCTATGGACCAACCGTAGAAGGGAAAACCCAAGCTTCACAAATGGCACCACTGAACTGCCACAAACCCTAAGGTTCAAAGGCGTTCCATGGTTATTACGTCGAGTTAGGGTTTCATTCTTCTAGAGGGTCAATAGCATTACTTGCATTTGTCTCTGAATACTTTAAACTTGGAAAGTGGGCTCCTGACATTCGATCGTCTCCATCGACTCTCAACGTACCTGCGTGAAGTCGTCTCTAGCTAAGATCAATCAATCTGATGTCCTTGCATCGGGGAAGGCAACGAATCACATGTCCTAATCTTTCACCCTCGTGTGACTAGCGACCGTCTATCATATCTCTGAGTACGACTGGTACTACAATTGTCCAACATCTGGGGCAATATCTCATCGTTGCAGCAACAACTGGCTCATTCGTCTGTACGCTGAACAGTGCTTCAATCATCATGAATAAGCGATACATCAATGGTCATCACATTCTTGCTGGCCTCTATCAGTGGCTCAATCCTCTGGTGCTGATCTGCACGTCCGAGAAATCTCATAAAAGCGATCCGTCAAACGATCATGGCGCGAAAACACAATAAAACGATGCCTCTATGCAATCGTATGTCCCTAGAATCATACCCTGGTCAGTCCTCGTCTGCGACGAGCTCATGCTGACGCAACTCTAGCTGTAGCTCTCTCTGCCCGTGTAATCATGGCAGCAAAATCATAACCAATATCGATGAGCATAGATCATAGGAATGAATATAATACTGTGCAAGAAAATGTACATCCTAAGGCTCCTTAAGCGGAGTGCTGTATCGTAAGTATGCCGCGGAACATACACACGGTACGTCACTCTTCTCAAGTCACCTACTCCATCAACCAAGGTCAACCTACGCGACGAAAGTTCGGGTCTAATACCCTCTCGACTAAGTATAAGTTCCGTAAGGTCAAGCCTAAGTTCCGAATATATACAAACGCTCCAGGCTCCGCATAGTTAAACTTAGACTGGAACCAAGGTTAAGCTAGCGCTCTGATACCAACTTTGTCACGACCCAAAATAGCACGTGACTGGCCTTTGAATCATATGAAGTCTATAGGACCTCAACTAATTCAAGTAAGCCAAAAGCCCATAAATCTAAAACCATTTTAAGGAAGAAGTAAAGAAAACCAGTTTTAAAACAAGTGTTTTTAAATAACATAAGCCGAATATGCATTTGAAAAATCCCAAGTCTTTTCTGAAAATTTCGGTAGAGTTTCCTTTGTAAATACTGGCCCCGAACGGGGTATAACATGAATAATATGTGCACAATGATAAAAGGCATCCCAAAGTGGGAGCTAGCTCTTCGTCAATCGATGGTCACAACCACGCAAGCAATATAATATACAACGCCCGAAGAGCGAGGATCAAAACTCAAAAGGAAACTCAAAATCAACAAGAAAACCATAATACTACAACACGCGACTCTAAGGTCGAAATAATACACAACTGGTTTTCTAAGATTGAAATAAATATACAAGTCTGGTTGATGGAATTTTACTAGATACAACTGAAAATAAATAAGTATAATGGTGGACACAATGCGAGTGAACCCACTTACCAAAGCAATCACCCAAAAAGGAAGCAGTGTGCTAGAAACCGTAATGAAACCTGTACGACAAAACCTGCAATAACTGTGGCACAACGGGGGTGAGTTGCCAACTCGTGAGTTGAAAACATCACAGAGCAGAAATCGTATGTATGACTCAATCCTAGATCAAACGATCACTAATAGTATATATTCTCAATATGATAAAGTCTGAAGCATGATAAGGTGGCAAGGGCAAACATCTATACATAAGTGTAATACCAAGTGCTCGTGTCAGTGCCTCTGGTAGTAACATATCATAAATATGAGGTATGATCAATGTAATCAACATGAATTATTGTCAACTATATCATGAAGTCTATAAATATGCAGATATCATCCAACTATGTAATCAATATCTGTATGCATATGGATCACATCCACGTGTCAACCAATGACACAAAACATCATGCATGTAAATATCATAAAGCATATGCATAGAAGTATAAGGATATAAATCAACAT
This sequence comes from Agapanthus africanus, assembly GCA_030015575.1. Classification (NCBI taxonomy): domain Eukaryota; kingdom Viridiplantae; phylum Streptophyta; class Magnoliopsida; order Asparagales; family Amaryllidaceae; genus Agapanthus; species Agapanthus africanus. The sequence goes on along the minus strand of CM057346.1, from coordinate 337,779,837 downwards.
GTGTCCCTCGCGACACATCAAAATCATGGAACCTGAGTGTCCAGCATCGACACTCGAAAACATCATGAAACCTGTGCCCAGCATCGGCATGTAAATCCTTATATATATAGGGCTCCGTCAGTCCGGATCGGCCCACGGGCTCTGATTTGTATGTCAAAAATATCTAGTAACCGCAATCAAGAACGGCGTCGCTTGGTAGCTAGCCGGTGAGTACGAGTCGGTCCACAGGGATGTTGTGAATTTCCTAATCGCTCTTACGAGTTAATTCCAAACGGTGTGAATGGATCAATTAAATCTAAAAACTAAATTAATCTAAATCTAAATTTTGCAAGGGTTAGCTTTAGGTTAAGTTTGGAAAGTCAATAAATCTCACCGCTTTCTATACCCATATTAATATCTTATTAGGAGTTATGGTAATTATTAATAAAGGGGATTAAAACTATTTAGAAAGATGTTTCTTCCTCTAGGTTCATGTCCTTCCTTTATCAATCCTTACCCTAACCTCCATGGAAAACACGTTCAACCGGGCCTTTATACTACGGTGTCACCGCTAACTCATGGGATAGGGTGCCGTAAGGAGCGGTGTGTGCATGTATGCATGGAGTCCTATTAATTATATGTGATGGGCAAGAAAGGGGTGAGAGATCTTCATCTCTCAAAGCTTCCCCAAATCTAACCCTAACCAGCGAGGAGACTACTCGCTTATTAGGGAATTGAAGAACATTTATCTAGGGCAGAGAATAAAAGATCTAACTAGGGCAAGGAATTAAAATTACCTAAGGCAAGGAATTAAATTTATCTAGGGCAAGAAAAATAAATTAAGAAATTACAAATTGATGCTCTCCAAAAAGAAATCTGAATTTTATTAATGAAGGGAGGCATGAACAAATACAAGGAATTGGGCTTCTATTTATAGGACATAGAAAACCCTAGGTTTACAATTACTGCATGTCTACATTTACCAAAATACCCCTAGGAAGACCGGTCAAAGCCGCCAAGAATTATGGTAAAAAATATTTTCACAATATGCTCTAGATGGCCGCGGAACCGCGGCCTCAGCAAGGGTTGGGCCGCGGTTCCGCGGCCCAATGGTAAGATCATCTGCTGAAAACTTTTGTTCTTGTTCTGGGCTTTTTGGGCTTCCTATTTCTTCAGTACTTTTCTAAAATTGGCTTCTAGGTTTCTCCAGATCTCCAGCGAATAATGTAGTGGACTTTAACAGTGGCTTCGCGATCTTGGACCTTGCGCTGCCTTGTACTTTGTGAACTTTATCTTTTATGTAGGCTTGATCAAGATCTTTCTATTGGTTGGTTGCAGTTCCACTTTTACATCGTCTTTTATCTTTTTCACTGTTTTAAATCCATGTACCTGTAAACTGTACTATGTAGCAGACATGGGTCAAAAGCACCTGTTTATTTCTAAGAAGAACAAGAATGGAGAATATAATAATGCAATATTATGGTATGAACAAATACCCCAAAACTTATATTTTGCTCGTTCTCGAGCAAACCTAGTTTTTATTCTCGACAAAATCCTAACCTCACTTTCGCAGGGAATCGCGATTGCACTGAGCTCGTGCAACAAGTCGTTAAACCTTTAAGTGTCCATAGTAGGAGGAGTGTTGTCTCCTGTGGGTTTTCAGCGGATACTACCCACAAAATCCTATCAATTAGGCCCATTGACTTTTATTCTCCAATTAGGTTTTCCAACAAGAAATTCTATTATCTTTGACTCATAAATTATCCACCCATATTCTTCACGCTTCCTTATCACTTAACTTAAGATTATATATGTTCTGTAGACTTACTTAGCTTTTGGCATCTCTTAAGTTTTCCTTCTAGGGTTCCATCTCCACTTAGGAATTTTTATCATCTTTACTAAAGATACAAGTTCTATTCTTCATTCCTCTCTCTTATCTAAACTCCAATCACACACTTCTACGTGTGTGTATATATCACCCCTACACTCGGAAATTCAAATTAAGCAATCATACTCTTGTCCGTTGTCCAAAGTACTTATTAATTAGTGAATTTTTAAATGAATTTTGCTTACACATCCTTCATGCGACCTTTAATACTTTTTGAGGTACCAACGATCGATTACAAAATGCGTTTGCACTTTAAAGCTTACTTCCTAGTCTTGTAACACCCAAGGCTTTTTACCAGTGACTCCTAAACCAGTTGGTCTAAGGCACTAGGTGATGAAGTACCCTCGCTAAATATTTTTTCTATTTTTGCAGTCTCAAGTAATTACAAAAACCAGTGTTCAGTTTTTTTTCTTTATTCACACATTTATTTTATTTTTTTCATCGTACTAAGGACTTTAGACAAGAGCATTTCAAGGTCTCTTCTACTATTCCAAGTTTCAAGGTGCTTGATTGTGCAATTTGTAGGGTATACATTTTCAGAATCTAGACTTAAGCTAGGAATTATTTTTCAAACTTATACTGTAATAAAAATATCAATACTTTTCCTTTATTTTGACTTAGCCCAAGAAGTGAACTCAAAATTTGCCTATTTCTAAATAAACTACAAAGACATATACTCTCTACCATTAAACTTTAAGAAAGGTTATTTTTACGGTTTTTAATTTACTAAGTCTAAGATCTAATTGTTCCTATCCAGTTAACCTATTTGTCAAACTTAAGTCAAATACGGCCAAAATTGAATACATTAATTTTTATAATTTTAGAAAATTTTCAACTTTTTATGGATTTTATAATAAGTATGCAAATGCAAAAAAATGTACATATGAATGCGAAGGAAGAAGGCTTACCGAGCGTACCCCCAAACTTAAATTTGACAGTGTCCTCACTGTCATGCTATACCAAGAGGGTCAAAATGTCGGCACTCCCCTGTTTATTTATTTATTTATTTTTATTTTTTTTTGTTAAAAGAAAACAAAATATATATACAACAAGGTTTTCCCCCAAACTTAAGCAAAGCCTTACACAAGCCAAATGTTAGCACCAACCATTCAAAAATTCTATCGTGATAATGGTAGAGTTAGTGAAAGAATGGGGTGTAAAGAAAAGAAATGAGAAGCACACGAGACTTTGTGGAGATAGAAGCGATATATGGTCTCGGTGGAGGAGAATGGCGGAGGGAAAAAAGAAATGGCAGTGGTTCTACTTCTTCGAGTTGAGGTTGATTAATCACAAAATCCGTATCGTTTAAGAATGTGAGTTCGTCAGCGAATCTTCAAAACTTTCGTCGACGGTCCAATTGAAAATTATCGAACTCAAAATATCGGATTGTGATTCATCAACACTCAGTATCATTAAAGGAAGATTAGAAGAACCAAAGAAAGTGGGAATACGAACTTGAGGGTGGGGATGGGGTGTATAAATTAGCACAATTTGTAATGACCGATGTGTAAAAAGTGATTGTGCTAATCTATCAACTCGCAGAAAAATCAGATTAAATCCCTCAAGATTCGTGAGCAAATATGGGTACGTCGAACTTGGCATTGGAGATAAAAGCGTAACGGTCTCGTGTAAGGTCGGAACGATGGGAAGGACGAAAGGGAGTGAATTAGGGATAGTCTTATTCTCACCGTAGTAAACTGTCTCGAACTTGAAAGATTCCATCGATGGTTCGAAACGAATGGAAGCACCCGAGTCTGATGGTTCAACTAACTCATCGGAAAATTCAAAGGACTAAAACACGGGCGGTGAGTCTTCAACATCGTCCGAAAAAGTGAAACACTCGTAGTTGTTATCAGCTGTGAGAACTGTGTCAGATTCAATGGGAAATTTTCAATCTCACAGTCTTCAAGCGTGATCTTTTGCATGGACGGAACGATGGAAATGAGGGAGGGTGATATAACAGTTAATGGTTCAGGAGGATGAATTGGAAAATCCGACATATCAAACAAAAATGGTTCAACCTCAATATTATCCTCAATACTTTCCTCAATACTATCCTCATAATTCTCCCCAAAATTTAGCTTATCCATGCCATTATCATCAAAATCAAGACGCATATGAAGTTCGGGAGAAATTTTTAATGACTCGGGATGATGAAGTGGACATAACATTTCAATCAAATCTACGGGTTCATCATCCAAAATATTCCCGGCGTCTATATCCTCAATCAAGTGAAAATCAATTTTTTCTGACACCTCATCAAAAGCATGGATATTTATCAATTTAGGTTCTAGAGTGGAGGTGTAAAGGTCAAAAGGATTAGGTGTGGTTTCACTCGAAAGGGATTCTTCACAATCTGGCAAATTAAGTACTACAAAGTCACACAACTCGTTAGATGGTTTATTTTCAACTTGTGAATCATTTGGGACAATCGATAGAAAATCGGAGTTGTGGGCTTCAATTAGGTATGGGTAGGTTTGATTTGGAAAGGTGTAGAACTCACTCGCTCTTCTTAAATTCTCACTCTGTCCAACCGCCTCCTCATACAGTGGAAAATTTGGAGCTAGTTGGAAACTAGTGGCCGGTTCATTAGGTTGCATAAGGGCGGTAATGGACGCATCCACATTCGTAATCATTTTGTTTGTTGCTAAAATATAATCTTCCAACGACTGTTCCAAACTAGACAGGGGTTGTGAAGGGGTTTCGGTAAAAGATTCGAAATTGTTTGGATACGTGAAACTCCCAAATGGCTGTGGAGAAGCAATGTCTAGTGAAGGTGGAAAAGTTGGGTAGGACTGGTAGGAATTGGATGGTTGGACTGGAGTGGGATCAACATTTGTATAAAAAGGTGAATGGACTTGTTGATCCCCATAACTAGATGTGTGGAGAGGAGTGAAAGATCGGCTACAAGATTGTGCAATATGCTGGGCAATAGACATCGGTTTAGGAGTTACAACAGGACTCGAAAAAGTGGTATCAACGTACGATGGTGAAGTTTGACACAAAGTGGGTTGCAACGTCGAACTGTTTCTCCTAAACGTTTCTATTTGATCTTTTAAAGAAATTTTGGGCACGGAGGGATCTTCCTTAAATCGACCGAAACAATTGACGTACGAAGCAAAATTAGGTTCAGGATACCAAAGTTCAGCAAGAGATTTATGAGGTGGGGTGCCCATGATGTAAAAGGGAGAAGAGAAAGAAGATTGGGGTGCACGGATTTCTTAGCAACAAAAGTTGCAAGTCTTTTTATAAAAATTTTCCTTTTTTTTATTTATAACTTTTTGCAAAAAAGATTTTTGATAAAGGGCTTAGACACAAATGCAATCAACCAGAAATGCACAATCAGGCCTAGATCTAGGGTCACCTAGGTCAGCTAAATAGCTCCTAACTGTTCCAAAGGGCTAGAAATAGGACCTCAAACGGCCTCTTCATCGCCAATTGCGGCCAGGTAAGTGCCAGGTGAGTGGGAGGCTCCCCGCTACAAGTAGCGGTCCTAATTAAGCAACCACTTGCCTTAGACACACTTGCCTAGACACCGCAAAGTCAGGTTAGGATTAACGGCCGATGCCTATAACTAGTCCTCTGTCCTATTGAGCGCGAAGTCGTTAGGGCTGAGTCTAGTATTTTTTAATTAAAGATTGGTCAATGCAAATGCTTTATGTGATTTATGGGGTCCTTGGAAGGGTGATGAAATCCCCACCCAATCCGAATTGGTCAAAAGCCCCTTAAAGTCCGATTAAAGATATGCAAAACATTAAATAACTTGCAATCAAATCTTTTTATTTTATGCGCGGCGCAAAGAATCCTGCACAAGATTTGTTATTGAAAAGGGGGAAGTTTTTTAAGAACAAAGAATCCTGCAGGAGATTTGACAAAAGATATATTTTAGGTTGCAGAGGGGGGGGGGGGAAAGGAAACAAACAGTGAAAATTTCGCGCGATGAAGAGCCAGAAGAACCGCGGATTAGCGGCGGGAGGCGGCTTGCATGGTGGAAAGGTGGCGGCGTTGAGGCTTCAGGTCTCTGAAAAAATTCTGATGTTCTATTGGTCCAATTCTCTTCTGTTCTGATCTACCTTTTTCTGTTTCACACTCTAGATTTTTCCAGATCCGTCGATCCTGTAAGTGCACGGCGGCGCCCCGGCCGTCAATCCGACGCTAGAATGCGGAAACGAAACTTTTCTAAAAACAAGAAACCGGCACCACCGCGCAAAAAAATCCTGGATCGGGCCATTAACCTAACTATAGCAAATATGAGAAAGGGTAGAATGCTATACCGAGTGATTCGTGTCCTTCGGTCTTCGGCCTCCACTCCGATCTCCTCGCGGAATCTCCGATCTTCAGCTCGTCGTCGGAACGGGCACCACATCGCCGGGTTCTTTTACGAGCTCCCACCTCTAGACCGAGGCAACTCGGGCACGAAGTTGGCGAGCCGACGTGTCCAAGAAATGCTGCAGATGAAGTGTAGGAGCTTTGTCTCATGGGGTATGAAGTTGCCATGATGATGTGTAGGAGGAACTTTTAAATGGAGCTTTTGAACTCTGATACAAAAATGAGATGAACATTTTTTCTCACAGCAAAAATGAACTCTCCCCTTCACTCCCAAGTGGTCGGCCCTCTCTAATGGAAGAGAAAAAATGATGGATCAAAAACAAGTGTGGAAAATCTGTGAGGATAAAGAGAAATAATGGTCACACCATTTTCCAAATCAAATTCCATTACATAAATGAAAACCCATCATGAAAAAGCAAAGATTCTTAACCCATCATAACCCCCATTTACAAACAAACCCCTCCACATAGCTAATTTGCAAACTTGCAAATTAGCCCCCTCAAACGGAAAAATCCGGCAGTGAAGGAACAAAGGAAAACTGGCCGGAACGGAATGCAAACTGGCAACTTCAGAAAACTGATCCCGTAATAAATAACAGGAAAACCCCGCGACTGCATATACATGCCCGCATTTGTATTCCGACCTAATACAAATGCAAAGAGAAAAAATCTACACTGTACAATACTAGGATCCGGCTTAAACCAAAGCCCGCTAGTATTATCCGTCCAATCACGATCCGTGCAATACCGCACGTATCTGATCGAACCCTGCCATATTTCCATATGGCCTCTACAGCGTTTTGCTCGAAACTTGAGAAAACGGTCTGTGGGGTACTCTAAAGACTCGTCAACACCTTAGTTGTGGATTTAACCACTAGCACGTCAGAGGTATTAGCCATACATAACGGGCTACCAGGTATTGACCAAAAGGGACGTCGATGAGCGAACTCATCCTGACACCCTACTGAGCCTGTTAGTGACAATATCCGAACAGTCTGGTCCGTTCGTCTATGAGTATCGCATGGCGGGCCTAGGGGGTTGGTAAAAGTCAGACCCCCAATAGCGGAACAAGTCGTGTCGGAGTGTATCCCAGAACACCCTGAGATACTACTGGAATACCTACCAGTAAATCTCCTGCCTTGGCCAAGGACTTTGTGTAATGGCTCTCCTAGACACAGCGCGGCCTCACCCCCAATACCGGGAGAGACGAACCCCTGCAGATCCGCTCACTGCCTCCATGTGTCTCGGGACTGTACCCAACTAAAACTTGTTCACACGTCTCCTTTGAGCATGGTAGGGTAGTAATCAAAGCACAGTGGGAACTCACACAAGACAAATGACGATCTCAGGTCGATGAACTAACCTGTACACATGTCACCAGGGAACCGCTATCTGACGTCAGGTATAAGACCAACTAGCATGTTCCCGGCGAGTCCTGTCCGGTGTACTCATAACCCAATGAGCACCTGTATACATCTTAGGTGAAACAACTGACACCAGTGGCTTGTGAGACCGGCCACCGCCCCTCGTCGGGGTCTCGACTGTATACACTAGCCTACTCTGGAGTATCGATGCCCTGTCACGAAACTCCTACGACTAGGGACCATTTAAGGATGTGCTTATAGACCATAGCTCCCACGTATATGATCGCCCTCATACTGCTGGTAGTCAAGCAAGAACCCTAGGGGCTCTATCAACGTCTAATAGAGACGTGTAAGGTCACCTAAAGCAGTACTTGATGATAAAGATAAACCAGATAGCATACTATCATCTTGAGTAAAACTGTCCTACCGGTATAGGTCCTCCCTTAATCATTGCAATCACGTGCCTGTGATCCAATAATTAACTATGAGGGAACTATCTCCAACAATCTCCCACTTGCACTCAAGGCTAATTATTGCGATGCCGTATACTCACAGCCCGTGTGATACCGAACACCCAACTCCTCTACTAGTCAGTCTTACAAAGCTCGTTTGCGAAATTAATGCGTTTGAGGAATAGCCTTGTGAGTTGATCCGCTGTGATGTTTCTTTCTATGTCTCTCTTTATCTCAAGTTCGCGGAGAAACCCATCTCCCGAAATGAGCAATACCTGTCTTAGAGTATGTCTGGATATCTGATGGGACCTAGCTCATAAATGAACTCTAAATCCAAACTTCTTAGACTGTATCGTCAACTGAACTTAATCAGTATCCTGCGCCATGCCTCCCTCAGTATCCGCTTGGACCTCCTGTCCAAACTACTACCTCTCGTCAGAGGGAAAACTATAACTCTGACAGTCACTCTGTCATCCAGGTCACCTTGGAAGCCTGGAATGATAACCGTCTCCTAAAGGAGGCTGTCGTTATCATATCCCTAGAACATCCACTTATATTCTAAAACAGCTTCCGATTGTTTCTCCAGGATTGGATCAATATCAACTTATTGCATCTACTGCAAAAACAACATCTGGTGTGGTACTTGACATCTCATGATTGACTCAATTGCCTAAGCAAGTGATCTTCCAATCATGCACATCCCTCTCCCCTTTAGTCTGTAAGACACCTTTAGAGAGGGTGACTCCATCACCTGCAGGTATACTACCGTGCCAGGAGTCGTCAATTCTAAAACACCTTTAGAATGCTGTCTAAGTACCCAGATTGGGAAACTACCCAAATCTAGATCTAAAAAAATAGATCTAGTAAACAGAATATCTGATATAATATCCATGTCCTTTGTGGAGAAACCACTTTGTGACAACGAAAGTATAACCGATCGTAGTATAGGAATTTCACTTCCTACTCTGTGTATGTCATCCAAATACCAGGACATCACACCCTACTACCTTCTTAACAGATCCATCCCCTATTCTGATGAAGTCAAACTTATGACTGTCACATCAGAAATAGATGATCTACCTCCGCTATATCTGCTTTAGTTAATAAATAGACATAAGCCACTTGTCCACTATGCTTCCGCTGCTCCCACTGACCACGACAACCCTCTGGCAAAGTCATATAGACGTATACTTCTAAAGCTAGTTTAGAACGACGCTATACTCATCCTCCTTCCAGGTCTCACAGTCTGGAACAACAGTAATGGCAAGTCTGGGTAAACAAGAACCTCCCTGTCACCGTCCTTGAGGCTACCGGAGTACCTCTCGGGTGCCTGAGGTTACCCACCATATCTGCGGAGTGGCTAATGGAATGTCAAACCAAATTGAATCTTCAGGTTCTTATCAAATATTCAGTAATCGTTTGCGGTTCTGGAATCATTTTCAGTTCTACCATACTCCCACTACTATTTTCTGAAAAATCCATTTTTATTAAAACTGTGGCGAGTCAAGAACAATATCACTATTGATCTTCCAGATGGTAGAAAGTCAACCCTCGTCATAGCCTGGGTCAACCCACAAACAGCCATTACAGAAATGTGCCTTAAGTTATCCAGAGTCTGGTTTTAAGCATAAGCCGAACAACTCGCCGTACCTTAACATCGTCAAGATACGAACTGTTCTATATCGAATATAGAAACAGAGGCACTTATTTAATTGAACCAGATTCAAATCATGCAGCTGTCTCCAGTGCATGTCAACTAAATGGAAGGAGGCCGATCAGCGTTACTCAACTTAGGAATGCTTCTAATTATGAGTAACCTGAAAAAGAAGCAAGTTCTCTTAATCATTACTATTAACTGAATACCACACACAAGTATCTACATCTTCGATCACCTTGAAGAATCCCGTTACTTGCAATACTTGGTTCTCTTCTTTACTCTTATACCCATAACTTCTCAAAACATAGGCCCTGTGTTTCTACGAAACACCTGTCTAAGAAATAGAGAAGTCATAAGTAAACAAAATATAGTATGAGGACCAACCCCTTTTTTCTAATGGACACTGGACAACATACAATACTCTGTATAAGTCCCTTGAGTCTAATAACTCATTCACTGTGTGTCGTTGTTTTAAAACTGTACTTATGGTTAAGAAGAATTACACCACTGTTTAATACTCCTTACTTAACCATCCACTGATATAGGTAAATGTCATAGACATAATTTCAAAAAGGTATATCTCACTCTATAAAAATAGACGTATAGATATATCAATTTGAAATTGGTGCATAACAGCGGATATTCAAAACCAAATATTTGCCGTCCGGCAAACAACCCAGGCGATTTCCTCAAATATCACCAATTACAATGAGTTCCGATATAATGAGGATGATCACCTAACTCCCAATAACTTACTCCCACTCATCATCTGTAAAACCATACAGATGTGAGAATCATACCTGGTAAATACATACCCTGGAGCAAGTATCTAATTGGGAAATCAGTTTTCTTTTAACAATACACAGTGAGACTGAAATATTGAAATGTTTCGTAGGGGTATCCGGGTATTCCTAGTAATGCCTCTTCCATTATCTAGATTCACAATTGTAACCGATATTTCTTTGCTGTCTCTCCAAATCCCTTCATATGTCTTTAGTCATTACCTTCTGCACACCCCTTTAGGCCAAATGGTTTTCTTCCTTCCCTACCGTTCGGCACCAGCCTATGGTTTGGAAGAAGAATATCCAATAAGCATAATGGGTGTGCTGCCCTAATCCTAGGAGCACTCGCAATACGAGAGAAGGTAAAGATAAAAGACAACCGAATAAACCTTATTCCTATTTCTTCTGAACCAGAATCCATTCCCGAACTGGAACAAGTTCCTTTCGAGTTCGTATATAACCATACGATGGAGTATCCAAATAACTGTGGATCTTCGTAGTGATATGGAGTGTCCTGGAGAAATACAATGGTGAAGTGGGAGTGGTAATGAAATACTTAGTTTGGTCGTGAATAGCAGTCGCAATTTACTTTGCCCTCCTTCTAATCCCTTTCTTTGTCTTAACTTAATATCTTCTGTACACCGTTTAGGCTAATTGGTTTTCTTCATTGCCTACCGGTCGGCACCTGCCTATGGTTTGGAATAAGACTATCCAATTTGCGTAATAGGTGTACTGTCCTAATCCAAGGAGCACTCGCAACCTGAGAGAAGGTAAAAGGAAAAGACAATTGAATAGTCCTATTCGTTTTCTCCAGAACCAGAAACCATCCTCGAATAAATTCCTTCGAGTTCGTATATAACTATACGATGGTTTTATCCAATAGAAGTGGACGTTCGTAGTAATACGGGGTGTTCTGGAGAAAAGGGTAAAAGTAGGAGTGGCAATGAGGTATGCAACTCTGACAATCCAAAAGCCAGTATTTAAGAAGGTTCGGTTAATTTTGGTCACTGAGTCATAGTCAAGGGTCGGGTTATGGTCGCTGCCAAAGAGAGAGAGAAAAGAAACACTCAGCGTGCACTCTAACCTAGATCAGAATGGTTATCACTTTATCTAATCAGGAAACCTCCCACTGTAACCTCAAATTATCCTCCAAACCTGAAAGAAGAATTAGTCGGGATCACCCGAGGAGTAAACTAACTCATCAGTGGGAATCGGGATCCAACTATCATCGCATGATAACGTGACGAAATCTGCTCACGTTATCACACTCCAGAAGGTATGCGCATATCTGGCAAGTTTCAGTTTCTTTAGAAACTCCCGATGTAATTTTCACCCTATGCTCTTATGACCTTGACTAGGGCCAACAAATCATAAGTCACATGTTAAGTTCTACCCGTCATTGTCCAGGTTAATTTGAACCCACCCGTACAAGCCCTTGACTAGGGCCAACAAGGCTATAGGACTGCCCCAAACCAACGTATCTATTTATTCAACAGAAAGGTAACAAGAAGCTACCATACACTATGCCTTGACTAAGGCCAACTGACATAGCATGAATACTACATGCTACCCGTCTGAAATGAAGGAGGGCTACGAATGGTTTTTGGCGAAAAACCTTTAACGTAATGAACTTGATATCGTTGAAGGAACCAGATAGCTTTATAAAAATATAGTGGTGAAAACCTTTACTAAAGAGGTCATTCCTGGTAAAGGGATCTCGGCTCTTTCCCCGTAGAATGAGGTGCAGGATATTCCAATTGAATACCACGATGCAAAGCAAAAGTAAACGACTATAGTGAAGTTATTGCCCTGATGCAAACTTCTGTCCAAGGGGTCACTCCCGGTGAAGGGATCTCGGCCCTTGCCTCGTCGACTGAGGTGCTGGATATTCATAACCGAATACCACTGTGCAAAACAAAAGAGAACGCCCTTGCAATAACAGCTTTTTGAAAAATGTTCCAACAATATCAGAATAGGTTTGTTTAGCTTCCATTGATCCGAATCAACTCAGTCCCATCAATTGATCACACCACAAAAGAACGAAAATAATGATGTGCGTATATGCCATCCGCATTCGCCACTGGGTCCCGTCATCACCCGTTAGGTTACTTAACTAACGACAGAGCGGGGACTGGACTAGCGCGGATGCAAAACATATTCAACATCTACTAGTATATATATCAATATATAATATTCGATCAAGGCGTGATAAAATGCAACATCACAGAAATGTAATAAGCATCACAGAACAATACAGATATCTGGGATCCCCGGGTTTCATAGAGCCGCTACTGAAACCCGACGTTCCCCTGGTCGTGTGGATAGCCTGTATAATGAAATCCTAGACACCTACGGGAGCGGCAAGTTACCCGCCAAAACCTGAAGCGAGGCAGCCCCCTTCAGCAACGTGAATGGACTACCCAGCACTTCACGGAATCCGGTAACTTGGGCACCCCTCCTGGGTCAACCTGTACCCCCTACGATTGCTGCGAATAGCCCGCCAATTCTAGATTGAAGCCCCCTCCGTCTCAAAGCCATGAGATGCGGGCTCGTTGCCCTCTAGAACCCGGCTATCCGTGCACCCCTCCGCGGGGTAATCCTAGTACAGAAAGTAAAATATACATACAATAGGTACATCGACCTCACCCCGGTCGTGCCCTGAAAGAATAATATACAAACAGGCAGTGACGACAGTCCACATGTCGGTCGCTCGCCCCATAATATCAAATGTACATATAAAACAAAACTGTACTAACATTGCATCCAGGCTATCCCCCATGACCAATCCGCAACATCACAGCACAATACAGAACATCAACGTGAATGTCACGTTCGCAAATCCGTCTAAAAGGGCTATAGCAGTTAGACAGGATTTACCGATCAAATGACATTCACGGTCGCAGATATAATGTAAATACTGTGAACTAACATGTTTTAAATTTTTGATCGATCAAATTTACCGAAGTGGGCCCCAAGCACTTCTGTAGCACTCAAAGAAAAACTGGGCCCAAAAAGAATATTCCAAAAACCCCATTTCCAAGTTTAAAGAGTTCTGTGCAAAAATGGTCGGGTGATCATCTATTACGGTGGCGGAACCGCGGCCAAGACAGGGGTTTGGCCGCGGTTTCGCGACCGATCTACATTGTCACGGTACCATTTTTCCAAAGAATTCTTAAAATACCCTGCATGTTATTCTGCAACAACCAGAAAAAATTTTCGAGCAGAAAACAAAATCGAAAGAAACTCATGCAAAGAAAATGCGGTTTTGGAATAAATGTTCGATCGAAGTTTTAAACTCTCTAGAGCAAGCTAGATAAGGTTAATGGCGTGGCTCTGATACCAATGTAAGTGCACGGCGGCGCCCCGGCCGTCAATCCGACGCCGGAATGCGGAAACGAAACTTTTCTAAAAACTAGAAACCGGCACCACCGCGCAAAAAAGTCACGGATCGGGCCTTTAACCTAACTCTAGCAAATACGAGAAAGGGTAGAATGCTATACCGAGCGATCTGTGTCCTTCGGTCTTCGGCCTCCACTCCGATCTCCTCGCGGAATCTCCGATCTTCAGCTCGTCGTCGGAAAGGGCACCACATCGCCGGGTTCTTTTACGGGCTCCCATCTCTGGACCGAGGTAACTCGGGCACGAAGTTGGCGAGCCGACGTGCCCAAGAAATTCTGTAGATGAAGTGTAGTAGCTTTGTCTCATGGGGTATGAAGTTGCCATGATGATGTGTAGGAGGAACTTTTAAATGGAGCTTTTGAACTTTGATACAAAAATGAGATGAACATTTTTTCTCACAACAAAAAAGAACTCTCCCATTCACTCCCAAGTGGCCAGCCCTTTCTAATGGAAGAGAAAAAATGATGGATCAAAAACTAGTGAGGATAAAGAGAAATAATGGTCACACCATTTTCCAAATCAAATCCCATCACATAAATGAAAAGCCGTCATGAAAAAGCAAAGATGCTTAACCCATCATAATCCCCATTTACAAACAAACCCCTCCACATAGCTAATTTGCAAACTTGTAAATTAGCCCCCTCCAACGGAAAAATCCGGCCGTGAAGGAACAAAGGAAAACTGGCCGGAACGGAATGCAAACTGGCAACTTCAGAAAACTGATCCCGTAATAAATAACAGGAAAACTCCGCGACTGCATATACATGCCAGCATTTGTATTCCGACTGAATACAAATGCAAAGAGACAAAATCTATACTGTACAATACTAGGATCCAGCTTAAACCAAAGCCCGCTAGTATTATCCGTCCAATCACGATCCGTGCAATACCGTACGTATCTGATCGAACCCTGCCATATCTCCAAACGGCCTCTACAACGTTTCATCCGAAACTTGAGAAAACGGTCTGTGGGGGACTCTAAAGACTCGTCAACACCTTAGTTGTGTATTTAACAACTAGCACGACAGAGGTATTAGCCATACGTAACGGGCTACCAGGTATTGACCAAAAGGGACGTCGATGAGCGAACTCATCCCGACACCCTACTGAGCCTGTCAGTGACAATATCCGTACCGTCCGGTCCGTTCGTCTATGAGTATCGCATGGCGGGCCTAGAGGGTTGGTAAAAGTCAGACCTCCAATAGCGCTACAAGTCGTGCCGGAGTGTAGCCCAAAACACCCTGAGATACTACTGGAATACCTACCAGTAAATTTACTACCTTGGCCAAGGACTTCGTGTAATGGCTCTCCTAGACACAGCGCGACCTCACCCCCAATACCGGGAGAGACGAACCCCTGCAGATCCGCTCACTGCCTCCATGTGGCTCGGGACTGTACCCAACTAAAACCTGTTTGCACGTCTCCTTTTACCATGGTAGGGTAGTAATCAAAGCACAGTAGGAACTCACACAGACAAATGATGATCTCAGGTCGATGAACTAACCTGTACACATGTCACTAGGGACGTCAGGTGTAAGACCAACTAGCATGTTCCCGGCGAGTCCTGTCCGGTGTTCTCATAACCCAATGAGCACCTGTATACATCTTAGTTGAAACAACTGACACCAGTGGCTTGTGAGACCGGCCACCGCCCCTCATCGGGGTCTCGACTTTATACACTAGTCTACTCTGGAGTATCGATGCCCTGTCTCGAAACTCCCACGACTAGGGACCATTTAAGTATGTGCTTATAGACCCCAGCTCCCACGTATATGATCGCCCTCATACTGCTGGTAGTCAAGCAAGAATCCGAGGGGCTCTATCAACGTGTAATAGCGACTTGTAAGGTCACCTAAAGCAGTACACGATGATAAAGATAATCCAGATAGCATACTATCATCTTGAGCAAGACTGTCCTACCGGTATAAGTCCTCCCTCAATCATTGCAATCTCGTGCCTGTGATCCAATAATTGACTCTGAGGGCACTATCTCCAACAGATCCTGCAAAGATTCAGAAAAATACCCTTCCAAAAATAACAGATGATATATTTTTTTATTTTTGTGATTTTTCAGTTTTCATGGTTATTTAATTTAATATTAACCCGAAATTGCAAAAAGGAAATAACGCGCCATCCCCGGCAACGACGCCATTTGATTTGTATGTCAAAAATATCTAGTAACCGCAATCAAGAACGGCGTCGCTTGGTAGCATGCCGGTGAGTACGGGTCGGTCCACAGGGATGTTGTGAATTTCCTAATTGCTCTCACGAGTTAATTCCAAACGGTGTGAATGGATCAATTAAATCTAAAAACTAAATTAATCTAAATCTAAATCTTGCTAGGGTTAGGTTTAGGTTAAGTTTGGAAAGTCAATAAATCTCACCGCTTTCTATACACATATTAAGATCTTATTAGGAGTTATGGTAATTATTAATAAAGGGGATTAGAACCATTTGGAAAGTTGTTTCTTCCTCTAAGTTCTTGTCCTTCTTTTATCAATCCTTACCCTAACCTCCATGGAAAACACGCTCAACAGGGCCTTTATACTACGGTATCACCGCTACCTCATGGGATGGGGTGCTGTAGGGAGCGGTGTGTGCATGTATGCATGGAGTCCTATTAATTATATGTGATGGGCAAGAAAAGGGTGAGAGATCTTCATATCTCAAAACTTCCCCGAATCTAACCCTAACAAGCGAGGAGACTACTCGCTCAGTAGGGAATTGAAGAACATTTATCTAGGGCAGAGAATAAAAGATCTAACTAGGGCAAGGAATTAAAATTACCTAGGGCAACGAATTAAATTTAAGAACTTACGAATTGATGTTCTCCAAAAAGAAATCTGAATTTTATTAATGAAGGGAGGCATGAACAAATACAAGGAATTGGGATTCTATTTATAGGACAAAGAAAACCCTGGGTTTACAATTGCCATATGTCTGCATTTACCAAAATACCTTTAGGAAGACCGGTCAAAGCCGCCAAGAATTATGGTAAAAAATATTTTCACAATATGCTCTAGATGGCCGCGGAACCGTGGCCTCAGCAAGGGTTGGGCCGCGGTTCCGCGGCCCAATGGTAAGATCATCTGCTGAAAACTTTTGTGCTTGTTCTGGGCTTTTTGGGCTTCCTATTTCTTCAGTACTTTTCTCAAATTGGCTTCTAGGTTTCTCTAGATCTCCAGTGAATAATGTAGTGGACTTTAACCGTGGCTTCGCGATCTTGGACCTTGCGCTGCCTTGTACTTTATGAACTTTATCTTTTATGTAGGCTTGATCAAGATCCTTCTATTTGTTGGTTGTAGTTCCACTTTTACATCGTCTTTTATCTTTTTCACTGTTTTAGATCCAAGAACCTGTAACCTGTACTATGTAGCAGACATGGGTCAAAAGCACCTGTTTATTTGTAAGAAGAACAAGAATGGGGAATATAATAATGCAATATTATGGTATGAACAGGCTCCGTCAGTCCGGATCGGCCCGTATCATCTCTCAACTCCGGTCGGTATCCTCCGGATATCCGCCGAGCTCAAATACAATCACCGGTAGGTAGTAGTCCCTCTGCCAGGCTTACCGTCTATATACACATCATCCCTTTCATGCCTCGGGATACCATACCGGGTGCACCATGTACCCGCAATCGGCTCCATCCAGCTTCTCGAATCGGGTTTCACATGTCATACGTCTCAGAACCGAGAAAACGCATAGTGGATGCACTGAAATATCATATCATGAGAAACTAGGTTTTTAAACAATGCATACTTTCTTTTAAAATGACCACGGTTCTCAAATCCAGAAATCTCATGAAAATGGCATATCTCAATACGTAAAATCATAAAGCATGATGTATGCGGCATAAGATAGAAATGTAAGCATATCCGTATATCATGCAACATAAAACAGTAATATGCACACAGCGAGGGGAAAACCGTTCTTTCAAATGAATCCAGTTTTAAAATATATCTTACAGTTCCTAAATCTCCAAAATAAAGCCAGAATCATCTATGTATGTGAAAATACGTATGTATGCAAGTATGTGTGTACAATATGTGTGTACGCAAGTATGAGTGTACAATATGTCTGTGCGCCAATATAGTTGTACAAGTAGGTATATACGCAAGTATGAGTGTACAATATGCCTGTGCGACAATATGGATGTACAAGTAGGTATATACGCAAGTATGAGTATACAATATGCCTGTATGCCAATATGGATGTACAAGTAGGTATATACATAAGTATGAGTGTATAATATGCCTGTGCGCCAATATGGATATACAAGTAGGTATATACGCAAGTATAAGTATACAATATGCATGTGCGCCAATATGGATGTTCAAGTAGGTATATATGCAAGTATGAGTGAACAATATGCCTGTGCGCCAATATGGATGTATACGTAGGTATATACGCAAGTATAAGTGTACACTATGCCTGTGCGCCAATATGGATGTACAAGTAGGTATATAAGCAAATATAAGTGTACAATTTGTATGTGTGTCTTTATGTCATACATGGAGTCATATCCTGATACAACAATCCTACTGTGTAGTGACATGGCAATTATCGATGAAGAAGTGTGTGAGCCGGCAAGCAAGTGTACGTGGAACATATGCATCCTCGATAATGGTGCCGGTGTCCTGACAGCTTGGGTTTAATATACAGTAAACACATTTACACATGCAATGAGATGCGTATAGCAAGAATATACAGAAATCGAATAGTAAACGCAACAGTGAAGAATCTACATCAATATGTAAATGTCATGCAGTTTTGCAATTTGAAATAAGACAAATCGTGGTGTTTAGAAAAATAAGGGCTACGGTGTTTTAAAGAAAAGATGCTTCTTTTTAAAATATCCGTAGAATCCATTGGCTTGTTTTTAAAATACTCACATTTCGTTAGTTTTGAAATAGGTATGACTCGGGTCTAGTCTAACATCTACTAAGTAAACTACAGATCTAACTAACAAGCTAATCGAAAGGGTATGGAAACCACCTAAATCTGAGTCGATACACACACACACACACACACATAATAGTCGGTGATCCTGCCTCAATAGTATCACATACGATACAATATACAATACGACATTCTCGAGTCAAGAGTGCGGATCTATCATCAATATATAGTTCGTACGTAAATCCTTCGTACGGCATCCCAAATCTGGGTACGGGTCGAATCTCACATTTATCTCATCAATTATCTGGTATCCTTATCATCATATCTCATGAACTGGGTACGCATCTATGTCTAGTACAAACTGATACCATCTGCATATATATAAATGCGTGTAAAACACACGTCCAAAGGCCCGCTAAAATCTCAATGTCGTATCTCCTAACACGAACCACATCATATCACGGATCTCATGGCACCATGCCCAATCTCATCGACTCATCTCCAAATATCATCCACTATCCTCATCATCCAAGTGTAGGTATACGTGTATATATATATATACATTTTCCCATACCTATGTGTGTGTGTGTGTGTGTATACGTATCCCCATATACGCACAAGTATAATAAAGTAAGCATGTGCATGCATGTGAGTGTAAACCTATTCTAGGGTTCGTGAATAAGAAGCTAAACCAAGTTACTTCTAACTACCCTTAACTAAACCATGAACACAAAATCATAACTTGATAATCATCCACGTAACATAGAACACATATATAACTATATATAAGCTATACTACGAACTGCGGGGGTGCTATACGCCATTCACCCGACTTACCCCGTAGATATAATCTACTCACCTTGCTTTTCGCTTTCCGTTGCCAATGTCGCCACGCGCTTGCTTGTCGTCTCAAAGTCTTCGTGGGGGTATCTACACATCATAACATATCGTGCCGCAATAAAATCCAAATCAAACCAAAACGATACACTAAAGGCCTATAGGTTAGAACCTATGGACTACGCTTTCAAAACCACCAAATAACACTCGATTTCGACGTACAAACGTCAAGTGATTGAATACAACACAAATTACAAAAATCCAGAATTCAAAATACGCAAAACGAAACCCCAAATCAAAACAGCAACTCTTGAAAATGGTCCCAGATTTTACCCTAGGTCAAATCAGCTAATTTTGCATATGCCAAGGGTCTAGTTTACTGATGAAGAAACCACAGAACAAACACGAGACATATTGGCTCGGGTCTGGCCGCAAATTGCATCCAGAAAGAATATTTCAACGGCCAAAGGGTGGAGTCAGGGGCTGGGGTCTTGGGGTTAGCTTCCCAGGTGCCTGCACACTCCTCTGTACTTGCTAAATAATTTTCAGAGACTCCCGGTGATAGAAGATTTCATTTTACACTGGCAGAATCCACAATTCTTCCGATATCGGGTTTCTAAGTTCGCTAATAGGGGTTCTAGTCTCTGGTTTAGGTCTTCCATCAATCACCACAAGGGTTGTATAGCCTCTACCATCCTTAATTACACATCAACCTAAGAATTCCATAAACCCTAACTAGAATTTCCCAAGTCTCACTAAAGGATACCAAATCGGTTCTAAACAAACATGGATGTAAAAGCAATGGAAATACTAGGCTAATGGTTAAGAGAATACCTCATTTGGCAACTTAAGAAAATTCATGAGTTGCCCCAAGTGTCCAAAATGCAAGCTTTCTTGGTCCAAAGTGTAGCTAGTGAGCTCATGCACATTTTTAATGAAGTGGGTATTGAGTTTTGAGGCGCTTTTGGTGATGAAGTGGGGTGTTTGAGGAGGGAGGAGGTGGAGGGCAGCAGCAATTGTGAGAGAGGAGATGAAAAGGATGAAAAAATGAAGAGGGAGACAAGGACAATGACTTAGGTTTGACCCCTCACTCTCTCACTTGCCCATGCTTTAATTCTTTATTCATTTTCTTTTCTTTTCTTTTCCTTTTCTGTTCTCACAAAAACAAAGCCATGAATGAAAAATGAAGAGAAAACCATGTAGGAAAATGTAACACAAGTGTAAAAATGATATGGTGCATGTTTTGCACAAAACAAGCTTAATGCGCGATTAGCGATATTTAATCACGATTAGCACTAAATAGCGTATATAATTTGCATAATTCACATAAAACACCCTCTTTTTAGTAATTTCCTTAATTTTCTAAATTTTTTCCCAATTTATCGGTATTTAATTATACCGCCTTATTATAATATTCAATATTTTATTTTTTAATTATAAAAAATCCCAAAAATAATATTTTGTTTTTTTGAAATGTTACATATACTGTCTCTGATTTCAAACACCAATGGATATGGGATCATCCATCACCTATCTACATGGGTCGAGAAGTTGTACGCTAGTCTACTCTGGTATATCGATGCCCAGTCTCGATACACACTCGACTAGGAACATTTGAAGGAGTACTTAACGACTACACTGTCCCCACTAGTATGATCTGTATCATAGTCCTGGTAGTCAAGTACTCATCCTAAGGGCTTTATCAACATGTAATATAGAGGCAATCAGTGTACATGTTAAGATAAAGAGCAACTAGATAACATGCTATCATGTCGAGCAAGAAAGTCCTCACTATATATGTCCAAGCTGTAAGTCCACGTTGCGACCCCCGGTTCTTACGGGGAGGCGGAAACGGTATAAAAATCAAATTTTTAGCGCAAGGGGCAACATGGACTAAGCAAAGTCGGGATCTTTAACTAAACTAAAACTAGCAAACTTTGCTAAAGAGAGTTAGCTACTCGGATGGAGATGGTTATACCTAAACTTGAACTCCTTCGTCTTCAAGCTCCGATGGTGGTTCGATGGCTCCTTCTCGTTGTCTCCGTACGCCGAAGATAGATCCACTTGAAAGCTCCAACCTTTAGCTCCTTCTTCGTTCTTTGAAGAAACTAGTTCACTTGGTTTGCTAAACCTAGTGAACTAGAATGAGTAGAGAGGAAATAGAATGGGATTTTATCTATGGTTCTTGATTCTCAACTCATGAGACAAGAGAACCATAGATCAAGAGAGGGAGCAAGAGGTTGAGGGTGAGAGCAAGAGGAGAGCTCAAGAACAAGAGAGAGAATGAGCAAGAAAGAATGAGGCTCTCTTTTGTCTCTCACCCTCTCATAATCCAATGTAATCATAACTCATCATATCAATAAAAGTCTTATGTGATGGTTGAAGCAACCATAACCTTATCATGTCATGCACTCATTTTACTCAAATGAACAAGCAAGTAAAAGTCTTTGGCATGAAATGATAACCATGGTTATCATGATGGTCAACTAGTCAAGCCTAGTCAACCGGTCAACAAAGTCAACAAGTCAACAAAAGTCAACAAGTCAACAAAGTCAACAAAAGTCAACAACCAAGTCACCATAATACTTAATTAATATAATAGTTAATCGCATATCATATTCTCATTAGGGTTGAGCAAAAAGTCAAAAAGTCAACGGTCAACTGTCAACAATCCTAATGAGAATCCGCTGTCTGTGCCTCCCTGTCAACTGTGCATACACACCCGCATCCGCGTTCCGAGGAACACGAATGCAAACTGGATAAATCCAATCCCATAAGATACACTAGGATCTGGCTTAAACCAAAGCCCGCTAGTGTAAACTGTCCGGACACTGTACGTGCACAAGTGCACGGATGTGACCGAACCCTGTCGCAAAACCATGCGACCTGTCGCAATACCATGCGACCTCTACTCTTTTGCCTAAAGGCGAAAAGCTTTCTGTGTGGGACTCTAAAGACTCGACACTACGCTGGCAGTGGGTTTAACCACAGACCGCAAGCGGCACTAGCTGTGCGTAACGGTCCCCAGGTAATGCCGACAAGAAGACGGACGAGGCGAAACCCATCTGAACTCCTACTGAGCCTGAGTGTGACATTCTCCGCACAGTCCGGTCTGTTCGTCTGATACATCGCATGGCGGGCCTAGGGGGCGGTAAACGTCAGTCCCCCAATAGCGGTACAAGTCGTGCCGGAGCGAAGCCCAAAACACCCTGAGATAACACTGGAAACCTACCAGTATATCTCGATTGCCCTGGCCAGGGACTACTCGTGTAATGGCTCTCCTAGACACAGCGCGATGTCAACCCCCAATACCGGGAGAGACGAATCCTGTCTAACCGTCACTGCCTCCAAGTGCTTCGGGACTGCACCCAACCACCACCTGTTTGCACGACTCCTTTGAGCCGTGGTAGGGTAGTGATCAAAGTACAGTGGGAACACACCCGAGGCGAAGTGACAGTGTCAAGTCAGCGGACTAAGCTGTACTCATGTCACCTGGGAACTGATAACTGACGATAGGTATAATACCAACTAGTCAGTTCCCGACGAGTCCTGTCCAGTGTACCCGTAACCTAACGAGCACCCACATACTATCTCAAGTACGACGTACTGACGGCTGTGGGACAGACCGTCTCCCACACTGGGATGAGAAGCGCATGCGCTGGTCTACTCCGGAGTATCGATGCCCTGTCTCGATAGTCCTGCGACCAGGGACCTGCATAAGGATGTGCTTATAGATTACCCAGCCCCACTAGTGTGACGGCCATCACATCGCTGGTAATCAAGCAAAGATCCTAAGGGCTCTACTAATGTGTATAGGCAATATACAAAAATAAACACATGTACACATTGAAGTAGAAACAAACCAAGTAGCATACTACTATTTTGAGCAAGATTGTATATACAAGGTGAATATCCCAAGCATCCATTAAGTAATATACAAACTAGTATGATACAGTAATGGCCTCTAGGGCATATACACTAACAATCTCCCACTTGCACTAAGGCCATGTACTGGCGTATCGAAGACCTATCATCTCGATCAGCCGCTCGAACTGAGTCTGGGGCAGGGCCTTGGTGAATGGATCAGCAGTGTTATCTTCTGAAGCGACTCTCCAAACCTCGATCTCCTGGCGATCTACGATCTCCCTGATCAGGTGATACCGCCTCAAGATGTGCCTGGATCTCTGATGGGACCTGGGTTCCTTCGCTAAAGCTATAGCCCCGTTGTTGTCGCAATACAGAGGTATTGGATCAACAATGGACGGAACCACCTGAAGTTCTTTCAAGAACTTCCTCATCCAGACAGCTTCTTTTGCGGCATCAGATGCAGCGATGTATTCCGCTTCCATCGTCGAGTCTGCAACGGTTTCCTGTTTGGAACTCTTCCAACACACCGCCCCTCCATTGAGGGTAAAGACAAAACCCGACATGGACTTGGAATCATCATTGTCACTCTGGAAGCTGGAGTCAGCAAAGGCCTCGATCTGGAGGTCTTTTCCGCCATACACCAAGAACATCTCCTTAGTCCTTCTCAGGTACTTGAGAATGTTCTTTACCGCTATCCAGTGTTTCTCCCCAGGGTTTGACTGATACCGGCTTACCACACTCAGTGCATAAGCTACATCCGGTCTGGTACACAACATCGCATACATTATAGAGCCTACCGCAGAAGCGTAGGGTATAATAGACATGCGATCCCTCTCCAAATCAGTCTTGGGAGACATCTCTTTAGAGAGGGTGATCCCGTGACAAGCCGGTAGGTTACCGCACTTGGAATCTTCCATACTGAATCTCTTCAGTATGGTGTCGATGTACCTGGACTGAGAAAGTCCTAATATCCTCTTGGATCTGTCACGGTAGATCCGGATACCCAGAATGTATGAGGCATCACCCAGGTCTTTCATAGAGAACCTGTGTGACAAGAACCCCTTGACAGATTGTAGCATAGGAATGTCATTTCCTATTAAGAGAATGTCATCCACGTATAAAACGAGGAATACTACAGTTCTCGCTACAAATCTACTATAGATGCATGGTTCATCTGGATTTTTGATAAAGCCAAATTCCTTGACCGTCTCATCAAAGCAGATGTTCCAACTCCGCGACGCCTGCTTTAGTCCATAGATGGACTTAAGCAACTTGCACACCTTTCCGCTGCTCCCACTCTGAATGAAACCCTCCGGCTGGTCCATATAGACACACTCCTCTAAATTTCCATTTAGAAAAGCTGTCTTTACGTCCATTTGCCAGATCTCATAATCGTGGAAGGCAGCAATGGCAAGAAGGATCCGAATGGATTTCAGCATGGCTACTGGAGAAAAGGTTTCGTCATAGTCCAAGCCAGGTCTTTGACGAAAACCCTTTGCTACCAGCCTAGCTTTATAGGTCTCAACCTGTCCATCTACACCAATCTTCCTTTTGAAGATCCACTTGCATCCTACGGGTTTTACCCCGTCTGGAGCAATGTCCAACGTCCATACCTTGTTGGTGTACATGGACTCCATTTCGGTCCGCATTGCATCCAGCCATTTCACTGAGTCAACGCTCTGAACGGCCTGCTGGAAGCTAGTAGGCTCATCATAATCTATGATGCAATCCTCTCTATCCCCGTCTATGAGAAAACCGCAGTATCTCTCAGGCGGATGAGACTGCCTACTACTCCTGCGGAGCGGCGTAGGAATGTCCTGTTCTGTTGAACCCTCTGGTTCCACTAACCTTTCAGTAATAGTCTGTGGTTCTGGAATTTCTTCCAGTTCTACTGCGCTCCCACTAATTTCCTTTTCCAAGAACTGGTGTTCTAGAAAGTGGGCATTACGAGAAACAAGGACTTTTTGTTCCTCTGCGTAGTAGAAAAGATACCCCCTGGTGTTCTTTGGGTATCCCACAAACTTGCACAGTACTGAGCGTGCCTCGAGTTTGTCCGCATGCTGCTTTTTGACAAAAGCCGGACATCCCCAGATTTTCAGATATTGAAGATAGGGTTTCTTCCCACTCCACATTTCATATGGCGTGGTAGGCACAGTCTTAGTTGGAACTCGGTTCAAAAGATATGCGGCTGATTCTAGCGCATATCCCCAGAATGATCGCGGCAACTCAGCATTACTCATCATGGACCGCACCATATCCAATAGGGTGCGGTTCCGTCTCTCCGATACACCGTTATGTTGCGGGGTGTATGGAGGAGTAAGCTGAGAGAGAATTCCGTTCTCTTTTAAATAGTCCAGGAACTCGGCACTTAAGTATTCTCCACCTCGATCCGATCTTAGAATCTTAATACTTTTGCCGGTCTGTTTCTCCACTTCATTCTTATACTCCTGGAATTTTCCAAAGGCCTCGGACTTATGTTTCATTAAGAAGACATAACCGTACCTTGAGAAGTCATCCGTAAAAGTAATGAAGTAAGAATGTCCGCTTCGGGCATGTGTAGACATTGGACCGCACACGTCACTGTGTACGAGTCCCAAGAGCTCGCTCGCTCTTACTCCATGTCCAGTAAACGGAGTCTTTGTCATCTTTCCTTTGAGACAAGATTGACAAGTGGCATACGATTGATATTCGAACGCATTCAAATATCCTTCTGTATGTAACTTAGTCAACCTTCTCTCATTGATGTGACCCAATCTACAATGCCATAAGAAAGTCTGATTTATTTCTGGAGACTTTCTTTTGTGTGTATTCTGGACGTTGAAAATCTGTGGTTGGTTTAACACGTATATTCCATTACTCAATGTACCTGACCCAATCAAAACTTGATTAAGGTGAATGTTTACAACATTACTTACAAACGCAAATTCATAACCTTCTTTAGAAACTAAAGATACAGAAATGATATTACAAGTTGCGTTGGGTACAAAAAAGCAATTACGCAAAACCAAAACATGTCCATCTGACATTCCCAGGTGATAGTCCCCCACGGCTTTAGCATCCATGCTAGCTCCGTTCGCAACTCTGAGGGTCATGTCACCTGCCTTCAAAACCCTACGGTTTCTCAACGCCTGCAAAGAATTACAGATATGAGATCCTGATCCGGTATCCAATACCCAGGAAGTAGAGTTTATTGAAAGACAGTTTTCAATAACATACACACCTGAAGCTGAAGCTGCAACCTGCTTCAATTCCTGTGTTCTGGCCTTCCAGGCCCTGCAATCATTCTTCCAGTGTCCTTTCTTATGACAATAGAAGCATTCTTCCTTATCCACAAGCTTCCCCGCTATCTTTGTTGCTTTACCTTTTCCCTTCGTATCCACTTTACTAACACCGCCCCTTGGTTTGGCGGGGGCCTTCTTCTTCTTTCCCTTGGCTTTCGCCTTGGACCTAGAAGAAGATGATCCTCCTACAAACAAAGTGGATGTATCCCTACCTTTCTGTAAGGTGCCCTCTGCGCTCCTCAGCATGTTGAGGAGCTCTGAAAGTTCAACCTCCTTTTCTTGTAGGTTGAAGTTCAGTGTAAACTGGGCGTAAGTGGAAGGAAGGGACTGGAGAACTATATCCGTATATAGCTCACTCTCCAATGTGATCCCTAGGTCAGCGAGCTCCTCAATGTAGCCGATCATCTTTAGCACGTGCTCGGCTACTGATGATCCGACGGCCATTCTTGTCGAAAATAACTTTTTCGACGCTTCGTATCTTGCGATACGTGATTGCTCTCCATACAGTTCTTTTGTATGGAGCAATATGGACTCCATGTCCATATTCTCATGCCTCCTCTGATGTTCGTTGTCCATCGAGGCAAGCAGGAGGCACTTGGCCTTCGCGCTATCAATCTCCCAAGTCTTGCGGATTTCCTTATCCGCGACACTGGAAGTTGGACCAGGGACAGGGGGAGCTTTGGTGGTAAGAAGATACCCCAGCTTGTCATAAGTGATTGCTATCTTGACATTCCTGAGCCAATCTTTGTAGTTTGGCCCTGTCAATTTGTTTTTATCTAGGAGTAACTTAACTCCAGTCATGTTGATTGGTCGCTGCAATTAGGAGAGAGAAGAAGAAACACTCAGCATGATGCTCTTGCAAGTTTAGAGTGGTTTTTTAGTTTGTCTAAACAGGATGGCTCCCACTGTTTCTCGAATCCCTCCTCAAACCATAAAGGAAGAATTAGTCAGGATCAATCCCACCGTACAATACTTGCTTAACCGTTCAGCCAGGCCGGTGTCGGTACTTCGAGGGAGGTTTTCCAACGCTTTCGCGAAGTTCCTTAATTAAAGAACCTCTTTTCCCTGGGGGCGTAGCCCCGCTAACACCTTTCTAGGCACCTACTAGGTTTATAGCATTGATCGTTAAGTGAGAAATTTCCCGAGGAGTAGCATATACTCACAGTAGGATCGGGATCCAAATATCATCGCGTGACGAAACTGAAGGAATCCTACCAGAATCATCACACTCCAAATGGTATGCAAATCTAGCAAGTTTCAGTACTTATGAAACTCCCGATGTGGATTTTTGCCCCATGCTCTTATGACCTTGACGTGAGGTCAAAATGTCATAAGTCACATGTCAAGTTCGTCCCATCATTATCCAGGTTAATTTGAACCCACCCATACATACCCTTGACGTAGGCCAAAATGGCAGTACGACTGTCTCAAACCAACGCATTCTATCTATGCAACAGATAAATATCCGGCAGCTACCAATCACTATGCCTTGGCGTGAGGTCAAAATACATAGCTTGAATACTACTGAATATTTAACTGAAATGATGGAGGGCTACGGATGGTTTTGGCAAAACCGTGAACGTAGTGAACTTGATTTGGTCGATGGAACGAGATAGCTTTTAAATGGAGTGGCTCAAACTCCGTATTTTAAAAGTTTGTTTTGAAAAGAACCGAGTGGTTTTTCGAAAGTGTTCCAACGACTTTAACTTGGTTTATTATCTTGCATTAGTTCTTTTAATGCGTCCCATCATTTAATCCTACCATTGCAGAAAACAACCAAAATATGACGTACGCTTATGCCATTCGCATTCGCCACGGGGCCCCGTCATTACCCGTTAGGTTACTTAACTAACGACAGAGCGGGGGCTGGGCTAGCGCGTCTGTAAAACATAAGCAACGCCTAAATAATATCATATATAGATATACTGCAATGATAAACATTTCAGATCACAGATGAATACATTGGATATACTAGGAATCTGTAATTTGTACGAGCCTGTAACAAAAGACAGATTACACGGTCGCGGTGAATAGCCAAAACCCCACCCAAGACCCCTACGGGTGCGGCAAACTACCCGCCAAGTACCCGAAGCGTAGCAACCTCCCTCATCTCCATGAGTAGGCCACTCGACACTTCGGCATACCCGGTAGTTTGTGCACCCCTCCATGGGTCTATCCTAGGAGCAAAAACAGTAAAAAGAAATTATACAATGACGGCTACAACCCCGACCCGGTTGTGCGGCCATACAAATAATTATTACATCAATTTACAAATTTACATGAATTGAAAGAAAAGAAAACTCTCGTCTCACAACCCCCGGCTATTCACCCGCGACAATCCAACATATTCATATACACATTCCAGCACATTACAGATCATGTATAACCCCGACCAATCGACTTATAGCGATTAGCCGACGTTCAATACATGCAAACATCACAGATATAACCATCATAGTCAAAGTGCAGTGAAGTTCGGAAAAAAATACGGAATTATAGGACCCCAAAAGGAAATTTCTTTTCTGGAAAATCTGGGCACATATAATATATTTCAAAAATCCCAAAACCAACACAGACACACACTGCACGAAAAACGATGCAGAGAAGACGACAAACCGCGGCGCTTCCGCGGCACATGCCTACCTCGTGCGGCGGAAGCGCGGCGGTTTGAACGAAACAGTGGACCGTTTTTCATGGGTGTTCACACAAAACCCTGAGCCGAATTTAGGAGTATAAAGGTTTTCATTTTGACCAGAAAAAATTTCAACAGAAACTCAGGTTTTGTAAAAGTTTGGTTTTTTTGATTTTTCCGGTTCCGAACTTCGTTACACTTCACTACCAAGCTAGTTTAAGTTTAGTTAGGCTCTGATACCACTGTAAGTCCACGTTGCGACCCCCGGTTCTTACGGGGAGGCGGAAACGGTATAAAAATCAAATTTTTAGCGTAAGGGGCAACATGGACTAAGCAAAGTCGGGATCTTTAACTAAACTAAAACTAGCAAACTTTGCTAAAGAGAGTTAGCTACTCGGATGGAGATGGTTATACCTAAACTTGAACTCCTTCGTCTTCAAGCTCCGATGGTGGTTCGATGGCTCCTTCTCGTTGTCTCCGTACGCCGAAGATAGATCCACTTGAAAGCTCCAACCTTTAGCTCCTTCTTCGTTCTTTGAAGAAACTAGTTCACTTGGTTTGCTAAACCTAGTGAACTAGAATGAGTAGAGAGGAAATAGAATAGGATTTTATCTATGGTTCTTGATTCTCAACTCATGAGACAAGAGAACCATAGATCAAGAGAGGGAGCAAGAGGTTGAGGGTGAGAGCAAGAGGAGAGCTCAAGAACAAGAGAGAGAATGAGCAAGAAAGAATGAGGCTCTCTTTTGTCTCTCACCCTCTCATAATCCAATGTAATCATAACTCATCATATCAATAAAAGTCTTATGTGATGGTTGAAGCAACCATAACCTTATCATGTCATGCACTCATTTTACTCAAATGAACAAGCAAGTAAAAGTCTTTGGCATGAAATGATAACCATGGTTATCATGATGGTCAACTAGTCAAGCCTAGTCAACCGGTCAACAAAGTCAACAAAAGTCAACAAGTCAACAAAGTCAACAAAAGTCAACAACCAAGTCACCATAATACTTAATTAATATAATAGTTAATCGCATATCATATTCTCATTAGGGTTGAGCAAAAAGTCAAAAAGTCAACGGTCAACAACCCTAATGAGAATCCGCTGTCTGTGCCTCCCTGTCAACTGTGCATACACACCAGCATCCGCGTTCCGAGGAACACGAATGCAAACTGGATAAATCCAATCCCATAAGATACACTAGGATCTGGCTTAAACCAAAGCCCGCTAGTGTAAACTGTCCGGACACTGTACGTGCACAAGTGCACGGATGTGACCGAACCCTGTCGCAAAACCATGCGACCTGTCGCAATACCATGCGACCTCTACTCTTTTGCCTAAAGGCGAAAAGCTTTCTGTGTGGGACTCTAAAGACTCGACACTACGCTGGCAGTGGGTTTAACCACAGACCGCAAGCGGCACTAGCTGTGCGTAACGGTCCCCAGGTAATGCCGACAAGAAGACGGACGAGGCGAAACCCATCTGAACTCCTACTGAGCCTGAGTGTGACATTCTCCGCACAGTCCGGTCTGTTCGTCTGATACATCGCATGGCGGGCCTAGGGGGCGGTAAACGTCAGTCCCCCAATAGCGGTACAAGTCGCGCCGAAGCGAAGCCCAAAACACCCTGAGATAACACTGGAAACCTACCAGTATATCTCGATTGCCCTGGCCAGGGACTACTCGTGTAATGGCTCTCCTAGACACAGCGCGATGTCAACCCCCAATACCGGGAGAGACGAATCCTGTCTAACCGTCACTGCCTCCAAGTGCTTCGGGACTGCACCCAACCACCACCTGTTTGCACGACTCCTTTGAGCCGTGGTAGGGTAGTGATCAAAGTACAGTGGGAACACACCCGAGGCGAAGTGACAGTGTCAAGTCAGCGGACTAAGCTGTACTCATGTCACCTGGGAACTGATAACTGACGATAGGTATAATACCAACTAGTCAGTTCCCGACGAGTCCTGTCCAGTGTACCCGTAACCTAACGAGCACCCACATACTATCTCAAGTACGACGTACTGACGGCTGTGGGACAGACCGTCTCCCACACTGGGATGAGAAGCGCATGCGCTGGTCTACTCCGGAGTATCGATGCCCTGTCTCGATAGTCCTGCGACCAGGGACCTGCATAAGGATGTGCTTATAGATTACCCAGCCCCACTAGTGTGACGGCCATCACATCGCTGGTAATCAAGCAAAGATCCTAAGGGCTCTACTAATGTGTATAGGCGATATACAAAAATAAACACATGTACACATTGAAGTAGAAACAAACCAAGTAGCATACTACTATTTTGAGCAAGATTGTATATACAAGGTGAATATCCCAAGCATCCATTAAGTAATATACAAACTAGTATGATACAGTAATGGCCTCTAGGGCATATACACTAACACAAGCATCTACTACAATATACATCATATGTACAGTAATGGCCTCTAGGGCATACATATAACTAACAATCCTCCACTTGCATTAGAGCCATTTGTTGTAGTATCTGTTAGTTATATGTATGCCCTAGAGGCCATTACTATACATAGGATGTATATTGTAGTGGATACTTGGACATATATAGGGAGGACTTTCTTGCTCGACATGATAGTATGCTATCTGGTTACTCTTTACCTTAACGTGTACACTGATTGTCTCTCTGCTACATGTTGGTAAAGCCCTTAGGATGTGTACTTACTACCTGGACTATGATGCGGATCATATAGTGGGGACATGGTAGTCCATAAGTACATTCTTCAAGGTCCCTAGTCGTCGGTGTATCGAGACAAGGCATCGATGCACCAGAATAGATTAGCGTATACGCATCTTGACCCATATGATGGGCGATGGAAGATCCTATATCCATCGGTGTTTGACATCAGAGATGATATACGGGTGCTCAGTGGAGACTGGGTACACTGGACGGACTCGCCGAGAACTCCCAGATGGTATTATACCTTACGTCAGATGGCAGTTCTCTGGTGACACTGGTACAGGTTAGTCTGTAGACCCGAGATCGTCATGGAGTCTTGTGTGATTCCCACTGTGCTTTGATTTCCACCTTACCACGTCCAAGAGGGCGTGCAAAACGGTGGTTTTTGGGTACAGTCCCGATTCACATGGAGGCAATGAGCGATAGGAGGGGATTCGTCTCTCCCGGTATAGGGAGTTGATGTTGCGCTGTATTCGATTGGCTATAACCAGAAATCCCTGGCCAGGGTTGCTGAGATTTACTGGTAAGTGTTACCAGTAGTACCTCGAACTGTTATAGACCTCATATCGACACGATTTATCGAGCTACTGGGGTCTGACGTTTACCACCCCTAGGCAAGATATGCGACATATCAGACGAACAGACCGGACTGTACGGTAAGTGTTACTGGTTGGATTCATAGGAGTGTGAGTGGGCTTGCTCGTTGATCTTCTGATCGCACAATACTCGGGTGGCCGTTACGTTTAGCAGACCGCTTGCGGCTTGTGGGTGTTTGATATGATCATCACCTACTGTCGGCGTATTGACGAGTCTTTAGAGTCCTACACAGAGGTTTCCTGGCTCAAGCGAAACGAGATAGGAGCGCATATGAGATATGTGCGGGACCGATAATACTAGTATGTGATACTGTATTCTATTCTCGCGATTTGTATCATTGGACAGTTATATGAGATATAGCCGGGTTACCGAATCATGTGTTGATTCGATACATTAATACACTTGATATTAGTCGGTTATATGCGATATGACCGGATCATTAAATCAAGTGATTGATTTAATGATTTAATGTATAATTATATATTAGATATATTACTTTACATTGACTAGTATTGTTCACTTAAGATTGATTATCTCACTTGATTGTGCACATTGTATATATGATATATGTTTGTGCACTAGTTTGTATCATGTTTGATGATACATGCAAACTTGGGTGTGTGTATGATTTAAACAATGTTTAGGTTAATGGTTAGGTTTTATTTGTTTTATTTATTTTCTTTACTCATTTTTGGCAAAAAAAAATGGTAGTGGCTTTCTTTGTTTTATGCAAGAAGCTTCATGATGCTTCATGCATCTTTGAAAAAGTCTACCATTTTGTTTTATCCTTAACCTAACTATTTACCTAAACCCTAGTTTATTCTCTACATTAGTTACACCCACCCATGGTTGCTAAATGATAAGAATCACTTGAATTTTCTTTTTCAATTAATTCTTTTTCTTTTTTCTTCTTCTTCTTCATGAAGAAAAGAAAAGCTTGCTAGAAAATTCTAAGTGATGAAATCAAGTGAGAAATCCAAATCCAAAGTGAACCCACTTCCTATTTCTTCATCCTCTACCACTTGCCATGTTGTATAAGGTGTTTTCTTCACAAGGTTCATGACCAAGTGAAGATGGAGCTTGAGTTTGAGTCGCCTCGACGTAGATCATCTTCGGTACCGAAGTCAAAGACCTAGCCCGCTCATTTCTCCGATGAAACCGACGCTAGAGTCCGGGATCCCGATGATCGCAGTGGAGGGACGTCATCTCGGAGCTAAAGAAGTGGTGGACCGGATCTACAAAGGTTGTAATCCCTTTCACTTATTAGCAAAGTTGTTTGCTTGCTTGTAGTTTCGCCTATCCTCTAGTTAACGATCTAGCATTAAGGTTTCTCGGCACAAGAAAAATTTGATTTTGGAATGGTTGATGCCTTGTGGAACCTTATGGGTGTGCCTAGGAACCCTACAGTGGTATCAGAGCCTAGCTAGAGTTTTAGGCGAAGTGTAGACGATGTTTGAAATCCGATCGAACCCTAAAACCCTAACATTAAACCCTTCTCTGTACTTTTTTCAGAACTGTGGAATTTTGTGAATTAAAAATATGCAGAAAAATAAGCTGGGTTTTCTAAGAAATACTGTGCAAAACGTGCGCCTAAATCGATCAAGGCGCCGTGGAACCACGGCACGAGCTTGGCTCGTGCGGCGGTTCCGCGGCCGTACGGTCACTACTTTCATCACTGTTTGTACAGTAATGTCTTAATATTATTCCTGTGTTTTCTGGGAATTTTTAATTTGCACTCAAGAGTTGAGTTGTCTGGGTTGTATTGGGGACTCGATGATTCGATCGGATTGTTTAACATTGTCTATGTGTTTTCCGGGTAATTTTAGAACATGTTAAAAAGTTCGACCGGATATAAATACCCAATTTTTTCCCCTGCCGGGAAATTTCCAATTGTTGGATTTTTTCGTAGTTTAATAACGTTCTAAGTAGTGCAAGTAACGCGATGGACCCTCTAGAGGACAACAAACCTTAACTCGATTATGTGACCATCTTGAACTGCCCTTTGAACCTTCGGGTTTGGGGCAGTACGGCGTACCACATGTGAGGCGTTGGCTTGACCCTTCTACGGCTAGACCGTTTGTACTGTGGCATGAAGTGAATGTTTTTAAACTTATTTCATGTGTTGAACTGTTTCGGGAAAACTTGGGTGTTTGATTGTTCGATCGGAAAGTTTAACATTTTCTATTTATCTGGAATGTGATACAATATTTGGAATTCACAAGTAGTTATGAGATAACTGAATGAATGTTATAAATCTAGCAGTTTAGTCTCACTTGATTGGTTGCCACGGGATTTTGATGTGATCAAAAGTCCATCGCAATCGCGTAGCATACGCGGATACTCGCTGGTTAACTTAATAGACAGCCACGCCCCATAGCCCCGACCAAGTGACTGTAGGAGAACCCCGTCGCCAAAAGCATCCATTTGGGTGCTCGCGGCAGCGGTGTTTCACCTTAGTGCACTTCGTCGACGGCGTCCGGGGGTGCGGCCGTCTACTAAAGTTTGTGACGAGCATTCGATCGCATATCGGGAATCTTGTTGAATTGCCCGACTACATATTGAAAAGTGTTTTTGATATTAAGACTAAAATGCGGGGTTTATAATTGTTAGGCATGCGATGTCTAAGGAATTCATTTGATTAGGCATGTAATGTCTATGCAGGTTGCGGATTCCAACTGTTTTAGTTTTACACTTTCTTTTTTGTGACCGTAAATGTAATATGTGATATCGCCGGTTTCGTTGCTATATGTCAACGACAATTGGGATACGCATGTTTACTTACGTTGATGGCATGTAATGTTATGTGTTGCTGGATATGTTATATTGGATCGTCGCGTTTGAATGGCCGGGTTTTATGTGAGATGAGAGTTTTTCATTTTCATTCATGTAAAATTAAATGTTTGTAATATTCTTTTATTGGGGCACTTCCGGGTTGAGGTTGACGCCACCATTTGTATATTATTTACTTTTCCGCACTAGGATAGACCCAAGCAGGAGAGCACAAGTAACCGGGTTCTGGAGTCCAGTGGGAGACCATCTCGAGGAGTCGAGTCCGGGTCTCAGAATTGGTAGGGTTGCTTGCCACTCTCGTAGGGGTCTAGGGGTGTGGGTTTGGCTATTCATCGCGACCGTGGAATCCGTGTTTTATACTGGCTCGTATGGAAAACAAAGACGTCCTAGTATATCCAATGTTTCATATGTTTCTTCTGCTGCGATATCTGTGATGTGATCATTTGATGTTCTGTGATAGATACTGCATATAGTATATATGATATATTATATAGATGTTACTTATGTTTTACACCCGCGCTAGCCCTGCCGCACTCTGCCGTTAGTTACCTAACCTAACGGTGCACGAGGGGGCATCGAGGCGAATGCGGATGGCATAAATGTACGTCGTATTTATCTGTGATGTTTAGGTGATTTAAATGATAGGACTTCATTAATGTGATTAATGAAAGAAATGAAACCTAAGAAGTTGTGGAATCGAATTTTCAAAAAACAGGTAGCTACAGTTCTTGCTTTGCATCGCGGTGTTCCTTATAGAACATCCTGCACCTTATTCGATGAGGAAAGGGCCGAGATACCTTCACAAGGAGTGACCACTTTAGCAATAACTGGCAGATGCTACAACCCTCGGTTTGTCTTTTGATTGCTTCTATAGTTTTTGCTTTGCACAGCGGTATATATGATATATCCTGCACCTTATTCGATGAGGAAAGGGCCGACGATCCCTTCACCGGGAGTGACCCCTTTAGCAAAACTAGAAAAGCCTCAAAGACACTCCGTTTTAAAATTATTTGATTCTACAACGATATCAAGTTCATTACGCAATAGGTTTTCAGAAAAACCTGTCGTAGCCCTCCGTCATTTCAGATAAATCCTACTTAGTATTCGTGCTACATTTGTTGACCTGCGTCAAGGCGTAGTGTGCGGTAGCTAACTAGTATTTATCTGTTTATGCATATGATGCAGATTGGATTAGGGTAGTCATGCGACTTTGTTGTCCTGCATCAAGGGTCATGCGAGTGGGTTTAATTCAATTAAGAAATGACGGGTTGAACTTGACTAGTGCACTATGGTTTGTTGGCCTGCGTCAAGGTCATGGGACGCTAGAGGCAAAATATTATCGGGAATTTCAAGTGTTGAAATTTTCAATGAGATTGCATACCTTCTATGAGATAGTTGGATCCCGATACCCGCTGCGAGTAAGAGTTACTCCTGGGAGAGCTTTACACATTACAATTAGCTGATCAAGTAGGTGTCTAGAAAGGTGTTAACGGGGTTACGCCTCTGGAAAAACGAGGTTTACTGTAATTAGGTCCGTGCGAAAGCACGGGGAACCTCCCTCAAAGTACCGACACTGGCCTGGCTGAAAGATTGGCGAACTTGTAGCGTGTCATTAATCCCGGCTAGTCTTTCCTTTTAAGGTTTGAAGGAAGATTTGATAAAAACAGTGGGAGCCATCCTGATTAGATAAAATATATAACCAATCTAATCTTGCAAGAGCGCACGCAGAGTGTTTTCTTCTCTCTCTCTCCAGGTAGCGACCATATCACGCCTTAATTAAGATAATAATATGGATATATTTACCGAACTCGCTTGTTATACTGAGCTGGGGAACGTTGGTCCCGCTCCAACTTATAAATGTTATAAGACCGAGCAGGAAATTTGGGGAATACCATATTTCCTGTGCCGCCCAAACGAAGAAAGTGCATACTGATGCATTTTCTTCAGGTGTGTTCATTACAGAGGACTGTTTCTCAGTATCCTTTATGTCCTGGGTATGTGATACCGGATCAGGATCCCGCATATGTAATCTGTTACATGGGCTATAGATAGGTAGAGAACTGAGAACGGGTGGTAAGTTTCATGAGACAGAAAATGGTGCATGTGTTGCAGCCAAGTCTGTTGGTCACTTTCACCCTGTATTACCAGAATACATTGATTCTGAACAAATGTTATTAGATACCGAACCTGATATACAATATCATATCAGTCTTTTTATTAGTAAAGAAAGGATATAATTTTGTATTGATGGATAATGTTTTGAACATTTCCTATATCAAAAGTTGATCGGTTCAGGCACGTTATCTAAAAGCATTGACGTTCTAAATCAAACTACAGTTCTTAGTATACAGAACACACACAAAAGGAAGAGTTCAGAAATGAATGAATCCTTCTTGAGGTACTGTAGACTAGGTCATATCAATGCGACCCGACTAGCTGAAGTTACATATAGATGCACATTTAAATTAGTTTGAATTTACATCTTGTGAAACTTGCCAGTCATGTCACAGAGAAAAGATTACCACAGCTCTGTTTATTGGAAACAGAGAAAGAGTTAGTGAACTCTTGAGATAAATACATGTTGATGTATGAGGGTCCCCTATCTACACATACCAAGACCGGTTCTTTATGCTTCATTAAATTCTCTGATGATCTCTCAAGATTCAGCCATGTGTTCCTGTTGAAACATAAGTCCGAAGCTTTTGAGATATTCACAGAATATAAGTTAGAAGTAGAGAACCAAATTACGGGCTTAAGTATGTCCTTTGATGAGATCAAGGAGGAGAATACTTATGCATAGAATTCCTGGACTATTCTAAAGAAGAATAAGATTCTCTTTCGGTGTTACTCCTCTGAATATACCACAGCACAACGGTGTATCGGGGCGGAGCAATCACACCATATTAGATATGGTGCGCTCTATGATGAGTACTACTGAGTTACCTTTTTCCTTTTGGAGGATATGCACTTGAGTAGCTGCATACCTATTGAATTGGGTTCGAATCAAATCAGTGCCTACCACTCCATATAAGATATGGTATGGGAAGAACCCATCTCTTAAGTAAGTTAAGATTTGGGATTGTCCGGCCTATGTCAAAAGCAAAATCCGGACAAGATCAAGGCAAGGTCAGTTCTGTATAACTGGAAAGGTTCCAGCTATACAAAACTGCAGCTGATGATTTGAAAAAACCAAAGGATTCAATAGTCCCGGACGAACCTCAGCCTCTCCGCCGATCTGGTAGGGTTCCTCATCTGCCTGAGAGACACTTCGGTTTCTCGATGACAGTGGGAGCGAGGAATGCATCATGAGATGATGACCCAACTAGTTTCGAGCAGGCCATCAAGAGTAGGGACTCTGTAAGAATGGCTGGATGCTTAGCGATCTGAGATGGAATCCATGTACACTAACAAAGTATGGACTTTGGTTGCTATATCTGAAGGGTTAAATCCCCATCAGGTGCAAGTATATCTTGAGAAGATTACTTGGTATAGATGGAAAAGTTTAGACTTTCGAAGCTAGACTTGTTAAAGGTTTTCGTCATTGGCCAGGCGTGGATAATGATGAAACCTTTCCGGGGCCTTTGCTTAAGTCCATCCAGATCCCACTTGCCACGGCTACATACCATGACTACGATATCTGGCGGTTGGGTGTCATGACTGCTTTTCTAAAATGATGTTTTAGAAGAGAGCGTCTATAAGTACACAGCCAGAGGGCTTCGTAGACAGTGGGAGCAGCGGAAACGTGTACAAGATGCTTTATAGGATAAAGCAGGTATTGCGGAGTTGGAACGTCTGTTTTGATATGGTAGTCAAAGAGTTTGACCTCATCAAAATGGTAGATGAACCTTGTATATACAAAAAGGTAGTAGGGAGTATGGTAATGATCCTCGTAGAGTACGTGGATGACATACTCTTGATAAGGAAGGAGTTTCCGATGCTACGCTCGGTCAATCTCCGCCTATCACAAGGATTCTCCATATAGGATCATAGTGATACCTACTAAATCCTGGTTTTTGGATCTATGAGATAGATCTAAATGGATGTTTGGATACTCACTAGTTGTAGTGAGATGGTATCAATCGATCCTGGGGAGAACCACTGGAATGGTTCCAGGTTGATAAGGACGACTGAATGTCAGTCACATGCATTGTCTTTACCCTCAGTAAAGGGACGGTTTGTTGGAAGAGTTCCAAGCTAGATACCGTGGCATACTAGACGATAAAGGCTGGATACATCTCTACCAAAGATGCTACCAAAGAGGAAGTCTGGGTGTATATTAGTTCATGAGATGAACTTCGTTCCTACCATTGTGAGACAATGGAGTTGTGGCTTATGCCAAAGAACGCCCGTCCCATCAGTGATCCAGACATATTCTAAGGCAGTGTCACCTGATCGTGGAGATGGTTGATCTCCAGGGGATCGAGGTTAGGAGAGAAGACTCAGAGGACAACACAGCGGATCCAATCACAAAGGCCTTTTCCCGGAGAGAGACTTTTATGGGATGGTTGAGTATGAGATAATACAACCACTGCTATCAGATGGCCCTAGTGCAAGTGGGAGATTGTTAGTTATATGTATGCCCTACAGGCCATTACTATACATAGGATGTATATTGTAGTGGATGCTTGGACATAAATAGGGAGGACTTTCTTGCTCGACATGATAGTATGCTATCTGGTTACTCTTTACCTTAACGTGTACACTGATTGTCTCTCTGCTACATGTTGGTAAAGCCCTTAGGATGTGTACTTGACTACCTGGACTATGATGGGGATCATACTAGTGGGGACATGGTAGTCCATAAGTACATCCTTCAAGGTCCCTAGTCGTCGGTGTATCGAGACAGGGCATCGATGCACCAGAGTAGACTAGCGTATACGAATCTTGACCCATATGATGGGCGATGGAAGATTCCATATCCATCGGTGTTTGACATCAGAGATGATATACGGGTGCTCAGTGGAGACTGGGTACACTGGACGGACTCGCCGAGAACTCCCAGATGGTATTATAACTTATGTCAGATGGCAGTTCTCTGGTGACACTGGTACAGGTTAGTCTGTAGACTCGAGATCGTCATAGAGTCTTGTGTGATTCCCACTGTGCTTTGATTTTCACCTTACCACGTCCAAGAGGGCATGCAAAATGGTGGTTTTTGGGTACAGTCCCGATTCACATGGAGGCAATGAGCGATAGGAGGGGATTCGCCTCTCCCGGTATAGAGAGTTGATGTTGCGCTGTGTTCGATTGGTTATAACCGGAAATCCCTGGCGAGGGTTGCTGAGATTTATTGGTAAGTGTTACCAGTAGTATCTCGAACTGTTATAGACCTCATATCGACACGATTTATCGAGCTACTGGGGTCTGACATTTACCACCCCTAGGCAAGATATGCGACATATCAGACGAACAGACCGGACTGTACAGTAAGTGTTACTGGTTGGATTCACAGGAGTGTGAGCGGGCTTGCTCGTTGATCTTCTGATTGCACAATACCCGGGTGGCCGTTAAGTTTAGCAGACCGCTTGCGGCTTGTGGGTGTTTGATATGCTCATCACCTACTGCCGGCGTATTGACGAGTCTTCAGAGTCCTACACAGAGATTTCCTGGCTCAAGCGAAATGAGATAGGAGCCCATATGAGATATGTGCGGGACCAAGAATAATACCAGTATGTGATACTGTATTCTGTTCTCACGATTTGTATCATTGGACGGTTATATGAGATATAGCCGGGTTACCGAATCAAGTGTTGATTCGATACATTGATACACTTGATATTAGTCGGTTATATGCGATATGACCGGATCATTAAATCAAGTGATTTATTTACTGATTTAATTTATAATTATATATTAAATATATTACTTTACATTGACTAGTATTGTTCACTTAAGATTGATTATCTCACTTGATTGTGCACATTGAATATATGATATATGTTTGTGCACTAGTTTGTATCATGTTTGATGATACATGCAAACTTGGGTGTGTGTATGCTTTAAACCATGTTTAGGTTAATGGTTAGGTTTTTTTTGTTTTATTTATTTTCTTTATGTTAGTTATATGTATGCCCTAGAGGCCATTACTGTACATTGGATGTATATTGTAGTGGATGCTGGGACATATATAGGTAGGACTTTCTTGCTCGACATGATAGTACGCTATCTGGTTGCTCTTTATCTTAACGTGTATACTTTCTGTCTCTCTGTTACATGTTGATAAAGCCCTTAGGATGTGTACTCGACTTCCAGGACTATGATGTAGATCATACTAGTGGGGCCTGGGTAGTCCATGAGTACATCCTTGAAATGTTCCTAGTCGAGGGAATATCGAGACGGGGCATCGATATTCCAGAGTAGACTAGCGCATATCTTCTCGACCCATGCGATGGGCGATGGATGATCCCATATCCATTGGTGTTTGACATCGAAGATGGTATGCGGGTGCTTAGTAGAGACTGGGTACACTGAACGGACTCGCCGAGAACTCCCAGATGGTATTATACCTCACGTCAGATGGCAGTTCTCTGGTGACACTGGTACAGCTTAGTCTGTTGACCCGAGATCGTCATAGAGTCTTGTGTGTCTCCCACTGTGCTTTGATTTCCACCCTACCACGGCTCTACTGAGTCGTGCAAACAGGTGGTTTTTGGGTACAGTCCCGATTCACATGGAGGCAATGAGCGATAGGAGGGGATTCGTCTCTCCCGGTATTGGGGGTTGATGTTGCGCAATGCACGACTGGCCATAACAGGAAATCCCTGGCCAGGGTTGCAGTGATATACTGGTAAGAGTTATCAGTAGTTTTCACGATAGTTATGGACCCTACGTCGGCATGACTTATCGAGCTATTGGGGTCTGACGTTTACCACCCCTAGGCGAGATATGCGACATATCAGACGAACAGACCGGACTGTACGGTAAGTGTTACTGGTTGGATTCACAGGAGTGTGAGCGGGCTTGCTCGTCGATCTTCTGATCGCTCAATACCCGGGTGGCCATTACGTTTAGCAGACCGCTTGCGGCTTGTGGGTGTTTGATATGATCATCATCTGCAGCCGGCGTATTGACGAGTCTTTAGAGTCCTACACAGAGGTTTCCTAGCTCAAGCGAAACGAAATTGGAGCGCATATGAGATATGTGCGGGACCGAGAATAATGCGTGAATGTGATACCGTATTTCATTCTCGCGATGTATGTGTCGAATGGTTATATGAGATATAACCTGGTTATCGAATCAAGGATTGATTCGATAAGCCGATACATTGGATACTAGCCGGTTATATGCGACATGACCGGATCGTTAAATCAAGTGTTGATTTAATGATTTAATGTAGAATTATATATTTGATATATTACTTTGCATCAACTAGTATTGGTTCACTTTAAATGGATTTTCTCACTTGAATTGTGCAAGTTGTATATGTGATATACATTTGTACACATGATTGTATCATGTTTGATGATACATGTTTACTTGGTTAAGTGTAAAGAATTAAACCATGGTTAAGTTTATGATTAGGGTTTTCTTTTTTCTTACTTATTTATTTATTTATTTATTTTTGGAAATGATGAGAAAAGAATGGTTGCTATTTTTGTTTTTAGTTGAACATTCATGAAACTTTGACTAAGTCACCATTCTTGTCTCATGCTTAACCCTAACCATATGAACTAACCATAGTACATTCTCTACACTTAACCAAGGGTTAGTAAATGATAAGTATTGATTTATTTATCTATTTTACATAACTTATCATATCATCTTCTTCTTCTTCATCTTCTTCTTCCATGAAGAAAGCTTGCTACATCAATGGTGATTGATGAAAAAGTGTGTGAAATCCAAATTTAAAGTCTACCCACTTCCTATTTCTTCATCCTCTACCTCTTGCCAAGTAGTATAGGGTGTTTCCTTCACAACTTTTCTTGACTTGGTGAAGTTGGAGCTTGATCTAGCGATGCCTCGACGTAGATCATCTTCGGCATCGTCGTCGATGACCTAGCCCACTTTTCTTCGATGAAGCCGATGCTAGAGCCCAAGATCCGATTTGTACAGCGAGGAGACTTCATCACGGAGCCTAGGAGGTGGAGGACCAGATCTACAAAGGTTGTAGCCCCTTCCCTTTTGCTATATTTCCGTTTACTTGCTTGCATTGCCTCATTATCTAGTTAACGATCCGTATTAGGGTTTGTAGGCACCCGTAAAATTTAATTGGCCATGTTTGATGCCTTGTGAGACTCCATTAGAGTGCCTAGGAACCCTACAGTGGTATCAGAGCCTAGCTAGAGC
This sequence comes from Agapanthus africanus, assembly GCA_030015575.1. NCBI lineage: Eukaryota > Viridiplantae > Streptophyta > Magnoliopsida > Asparagales > Amaryllidaceae > Agapanthus > Agapanthus africanus. The sequence goes on along the minus strand of CM057346.1, from coordinate 337,736,082 downwards.
CTTAGGCGATGCGTAGACGGAGTTAGAAGTCCGATCGACCTAAAACCCCGACTTTAAAATGCTCTCTGGACAATTCTGTAAAATGTGGATTTTTGTAGATTAAAAATATGCAGAAAAATCAGCAGGTGATTGTAAGGGTTACTGCAAAATTCGATGGCCTAATTCTTTAAAGGCGCCGCGGATCCGCGGCATGAGCATGCTCATGCGGCGGTTCCGCGGCAGTTTTGTCTTATTGTGCATCGAAGTTTGCACCATAATTCTTAGTAAGCAGTACTGGTTTTCCTGGGAATATTTTAATATTTATTCCAGAGTTTTATTTTCTGGGTTGTATTAGGAACTCAGTGTATCGATCGGATTGTCTAATTTTGTCAGTGTGTTTTTCCGGGTATTTTAGAATATGTTAAAAAGTTCGACCGGATATAAATACCCACTTTTTCCCCTGCCGGGAAATTTCCAATTGTTGGATTTTTCCGTAGTTTAACGACGTTCTAAGTAGTGCAAGTAACGCGATGGTCCCTCTAGAAGACAACAAACCTTAACTCGATTATGTGACCATCTTGAACTGCCTTTTGAACCTTCGGGTTTGGGGCAGTACGGCGTGCCACATGTGAGGCGTTGGCTTGACCCTTCTACGGCTGGACCGTTGGTACTGAGGCACGAACTGAATATTGTTAGACTTATTTCATGTGTTGAGCTGTATCGGGAAAACTTGGGTGTTCGATTGTTCGATCGAAGAGTTTAGCGTTTTCTATTTATCCGGAATGTGATACAATAATTGGAATTCACAAGTAGTTATGAGATAACGGAATGAATATTATAAACATAGCAGTTTAGTCTCACTTGATCGGTTGCCACGGAGTTTTGATGTGATCAAAAGTCCGTCGCAATCACGTAGCGTACGCGGATACTCGCCGGGTAAACTTAATAGACAGCCTCACTCCATAGCCCCGACCAAGTGACTGTAGGAGAACCCCGTCGCCGAAAGCATCTGTTCGGGTGCTCGCGGCAGCGGTGTTCCGCCTTGGTGCACTTCGTCGACGGTATCGGGGGTGCGACCGTCTACTAAAGTTTGCGACGAGCATTCGATCAAAATGTCGGGAATCTTGTTGAATTGCCCGACTTGATATTGAAAAGAGTTTTCGATAATGAGACTAAAATGCGGGGTTTATAATTGCTAGGCATGGGATGTCTAAGTATTTCATTTGGTTAGGCATGCGATGTCTAATGAGATTGCGGATTCCAACTGTTGTAGTTTTACACTTTCTTTTCTGTGACCGTAAGTGTAATATGTGATATCGCCGGTTTCGTTGCTATATGTTAACGACAATTGGGATGCGCATATTTACTTACATTGATGACATGTGATGTTATGTGTTGCTGGATATGTTATATTGGATCGTCGTGTTTGAATAGCCGGGGGGTTTTTTATGTGAGATGAGTGTTTTTCATTTTCATTCATGTAAAAACTTGTATGTAATATTCTTTTATTGGGGCACTTCCAGGTTGCGGATGTTGTCACCATTTGTATATTATTTACTTTTCTGCACTAGGATAGACCCAAGGAGGGGAGCACAAGTAACCGGGTTCTAGGGTCCAGTGGGAGACCATCTCGAGGAGTCGAGTCCGGGTCTCCTAACCCTAGAATTGGTAGGGTTGCTTGCCGCTCTCGTAGGGGTCTAAGGGTGTGGGATAGGCTATTCATCACGACCGTGGAATCCGTGTTTTATACTGGCTCGTATTGAAAACACGGACGCCCTACTATATCCATATTTCATATGTTTCTTCTGCTGTGATTTATCTGTGATGTGATCATGTGATGTTCTGTGACAGATATAGTATATAGTATATATGATATATTATATAGACGTTGCTTATGTTTTACACCCGCGCTAGCCCTGCCCCGCTCTGCCGTTAGTTACCTAACCTAACGGTGCAGACGGGACATCGAGGCGAATGCGGATGGCATAAGCGTACGTTATATTTATCTGTGATGTTTAGGTGGACTTAAATGATGGGATATTCATTAATGAGATTAATGAAAGAAAATAAACCTAATTGATGTTGTGGAATCGAATTTCTAAATAAAACAGGTAGCTACAGTTCTTGCTTTGCATCGCGGTGTTCATTATAGAACATCCTGCACCTTATTCGATGAGGAAAGGACCGAGATCCCTTCACCGGGAGTGACTCCTTTAGCAATAACTGGCAGATGCTACAACCCTCGGTTTGTCATTTGATCGCTTCTATAGTTTCCGCTTTGCACAGTGATATATATGATATATCCCGCACCTCATTCGACGAGGAAAGGGCCGACGATCCCTTCACCGGGAGTGACCCCTTTAGCAAAACTAGAAAAGCCTCGAAAACATTCCATTTAAAAACCATTTGATTCCGCAACGAGATCAAGTTCAAAGCGTTAAAGGTCTTCACAAAAACCATTCGCAACCCTCCGTCATTTTAGGAAGTAGAGTACTTAGTATTCGTGCTGTGTTTGTTGACCATAGTCAAGGCACAGTGTACGGTAGCTAAGTGATGTCTTCCTACACCGCATATGATGCGATTAGTTAGGACAGTCGCGTGACTTTGTTGACCTTAGTTAAGGGTCATGTGGGTGGGTCTAATTAATCACGAAATGACGGGTAGAACTTGACTAGTACTTATGATTTGTTGACCATAGTTAAGGTCATAGGTGCTAGGGGTAAAAACCTTTATCAGGAGTTTCAAGTGTTGAAATTTGCAATGAGATTGCATACCTTCTATATGATAGTTGGATCCCGATACCCACTGCGAGTAATTGTTACTCCTGGGAGAGTTTTGCACTTTACAATTAGCCGATCAAGTAGGTGTCTAGAAAGGTGTCAACGGGGTTACGCCTCTGGGAAAACGAGGTTTACAGTAATTAGGTCCGTGCGAAAGCACAGGGAACCTCCCTCAAAGTACCGACACTGGCCTGGCTGAAAGATTGGCGAACTTGTAGAGTGTAATTAATCCCGGCTAATCTTTCCTTTTAGGGTTTGAAGGAAGATTTGATAAAAAGCAGTGGGAGCCATCCTGATTAGATAAAATACATAACCAATCTATTCTTGCAAGAGCGCACGCTGAGTGTTTTCTTCTCTCTCTCTCCAGGTAGCGACCATGTCACGCCTTAATCAAGATAATAATACGGAATTTTGACCGAACCCGCTTGTTATACTGAGCTGGGAAACGTTGGTCCCGCTCCAACTTATAATTGTTATAAGACAGAGCAGGAATTAGGGGAATACCAGAATTCCTATGCCGCCCAAATGAAAAAAGTGCATATGATGCATCTCCTTCGGGTGTGTTCACTATACAGAACTGTTTCTCAGTATCCTCTGCATCCTGGGTATCTGATACCGGATCAGGATCCCAGATATATAATCTGTTACATAGGGCTACAAAAAGGTAGAAAAACTGAGAACGGGTGATAAGTTTCATGAGGCAGAAAACGGGGCAAGTGTTGCAGCCAAGTCTGTTGGTCACTGTCACCCTGTATTACCAATACATTGATTCTAAACGAATGTTATTAGATACCGAACCTGACATACAAAATCATATCACTCTCTTTATTAGTAAAGAAATGATAAAATTCTGTATTGATGGATAATGTTTTGATCATTTCCTATATCAAAAGTTGATCGGTTCAGGCACGTTATCTAAAAGCATTGACGTTCTAAATCAAACTACAGTTCCTTGTATACTGAACACACACAAGAGGAAGAGTTCAGAAATGAACAAATTCTTCATGAGGTATTGTAGACTAGGTCATATCAATGTGACCCGACTAGCTGAAGTTACATTTAGATGCATATTTAAATCAGTTTGAATTTACATCTTGTGAATCTTGCCAGTCATGTCACAAAGATATAATGACACCAGCTCTGTTTACTGGAAGCAGAGAAAGAGTTAATGAACTCTTGGGACTGATACATGATGATGTATGTAAAGTCTCCTGTCTACACATGTCAGGACTGGTTCTTTATACTTCATTATATTCTCTGATAATCTCTCAAGATTCAGTCATATGTTCCTGTTGAAACATAAGTCCGAACCTTTTGAGATATTCACAGAATATAAGTTAGAAGTAGAGAACCAACAACCGGGTATAAGTATTATGTCCTATGATGAGATCAGGGAGGAGAATACTTGTGCATGGCATTCCTGGACTATTCTAAAAGAAAATGAGATTCTCTCTCAGCATTACTCCTCCGTATAAACCATAGCACGATGGTATATCAGGGCGGAGCAATCACACCCTATATGATAAGGTGTGCTCTATGATGAGTACTACTGAGTTACCTATTTCCTTTTTGGGAGTTATGCGCTTGAGAAGCTGCATACCTATTGAATAGGGTTCCAATCAAATCAGTTGCCTACCGCTTCATATGTGATATGGAAAGGGAAGAGCCCATGTCTTAAGCTAGTTAAGATTTGGGATTGTCCGGCCTATGTCTAAAAGCAAAATCTGGACAAGCTCGAGGCTAGGTCTGTAATGTAGAACTGGAAAGGTTCCAGCTATACAAACTACAGCAGATAATTTGGTTGAACCAAAGGATTCAGTAGATTCCAACGAAGCTCAGCCTCTCTGCCGATCTAGTAGGGTTCCTCACCCACCTGAGAGATACTTCGATTTCTCGATGACAGTGGGAGCGAGGATTGCATCATAAGATGATGACCCAACTAGTTTCGAGCTGGCCATCGGGGGTAGAACTCTGTAAAAATGGCTGGATGCTTAGTGATCTGAGATGGAATCCTTATACACCAACAAAGTATAGACTTTGATTGCGATATCTGAAGGGTTAAATCCCCATCAGGAGCAAGTATATCTTGAGAAGATCACTTGGTGTAGATGGAAAAGTTGAGACTTTCAAAGCTAGACTTGTTAAAGGTTTTCGTCATCGACCAGGCACGGATAATGATGAAACCTTTTCCAGGGACTATGCTTAAGTCCATCCAGATCCTACTTGCCACTGCTACATACCATAACTGCGATATCTGGTGGTTGGGTGCCATGACTAATTTTCTAAATAATGATTTAGAAGAAAATGTCTATAAGAACACAGCCAGAGGGCTACGTAAACAGTGGGAGCAGCAGAAACGTGTGCAAGATGCTTTATAGGATAAAGCAGGCATCGCGGAGTTGGAACATCTGTTTTGATGGATTAGTCAAAGAAGTTGACATCATCAAAATGGTATATGAACCTTGTATAAACAAAAAGGTAGTATGGAGTATGGTGACGATCCTCGTAGAGTACGTGGATGACATACTCTTGTTAGGGAAGGAGTTTCCTATGCTACGCTCGATCAATCTCCGCTTATCACAATGATTTTCCATATAGGATCAAAATGATACCTACGAAATCCTAAACTTTGGATCTATGAGATAGATCTAATTGGATGTTAGGATACTCACTAGTTATAGTGAAATGGTATCAATCGATCCTGGGGAGAATCACTGGAAGGGTTCCAGAGTGATAAAGACGACTGAATATCAGTCACAGGCATTGTCTTTACCCTCAGTAAAGGGACGGTATGTTGGAAGAGTTCCAAGCTAGATACCGTGGCAAACTAGACGATAAAGGCTGGTAACATCGCTATTAAAGATACTGCCAAAGAGGTAGTTTGGGTGTATATTGGTTCATAGGATGAACTAGGTTCCTACAATTGTGTGACAATGGAACTGTGGCTTTGGCCCTGGAACCCTGGTCCCATCAGTGACCCAGACATATTCTGACGCAGCATCACCTGATCATGGAGATAGTTGATCTCCAGGGTGATCGAGGTTAGGAGAGTGACTCAGAGGACAACACGGCGGATCCACTCACGAAGGCCTTTTACCAAAGAGAGACTTTTAGGGGACGGTTGAGTATGTGATACTGCAACCACTGCTACAGATGGCCCTAGTGCAAGTGGGAGATTGTTAGTTATATGTATGCCCTTGAGGCCATTACTGTACATTGGATGTATATTGTAGTGGATGCTGGGACATATATAGGTAGGACTTTCTTGCTCGACATGATAGTACGCTATCTGGTTGCTCTTTATCTTAACGTGTATACTTTCTGTCTCTCTGTTACATGTTGATAAAGCCCTTAGGATGTGTACTCAACTTCCAGGACTATGATGTAGATCATACTAGTGGGGCCTGGGTAGTCCATGAGTACATCCTTGAAATGTTCCTAGTCGAGGGAATATCGAGACGGGGCATCGATATTCCAGAGTAGACTAGCGCATATCTTCTCGACCCATGCGATGGGCGATGGATGATCCCATAACCATTGGTGTTTGACATCGAAGATGGTATGCGGGTGCTCAGTAGAGACTGGGTACACTGAACGGACTCGCCGAGAACTCCCAGATGGTATTATACCTCACGTCAGATGGCAGTTCTCTGGTGACACTGGTACAGCTTAGTCTGTTGACCCGAGATCGTCATAGAGTCTTGTGTGTCTCCCACTGTGCTTTGATTTCCACCCTACCACGGCTCTACTGAGTCGTGCAAACAGGTGGTTTTTGGGTACAGTCCCGATTCACATGGAGGCAATGAGCGATAGGAGGGGATTCGTCTCTCCCGGTATTGGGGGTTGATGTTGCGCAATGCACGACTGGCCATAACAGGAAATCCCTGGCCAGGGTTGCAGTGATATACTGGTAAGAGTTATCAGTAGTTTTCACGATAGTTATGGACCCTACGTCGGCATGACTTATCGAGCTATTGGGGTCTGACGTTTACCACCCCTAGGCGAGATATGCGACATATCAGACGAACAGACCGGACTGTACGGTAAGTGTTACTGTTTGGATTCACAGGAGTGTGAGCGGGCTTGCTCGTCGATCTTCTGATCGCTCAATACCCGGGTGGCCGTTATGTTTAGCAGACCGCTTGCGGCTTGTGGGTGTTTGATATGATCATCATCTGCTGCCGGCGTATTGACGAGTCTTTAGAGTCCTACACAGAGATTTCCTAGCTCAAGCGAAACGAAATAGGAGCGCATATGAGATATGTGCGGGACCGAGAATAATGCGTGTATGTGATACCGTATTTCATTCTCGCGATGTATGTGTCGAATGGTTATATGAGATATAACCTGGTTATCGAATCAAGGATTGATTCGATAAGCCGATACATTGGATACTAGCCGGTTATATGCGACATGACCGGATCGTTAAATCAAGTGTTGATTTAATGATTTAATGTAGAATTATATATTTGATATATTACTTTGCATCAACTAGTATTGGTTCACTTTAAATGGATTTTCTCACTTGAATTGTGCAAGTTGTATATGTGATATACATTTGTGCACATGATTGTATCATGTTTGATGATACATGTTTACTTGGTTAAGTGTAAAGAATTAAACCATGGTTAAGTTTATGATTAGGGTTTTCTTTTTTCTTACTTATTTATTTATTTATTTATTTTTGGAAAAGATGAGAAAAGAATGGTTGCTATTTTTGTTTTTAGTTGAACATTCATGAAACTTTGACTAAGTCACCATTCTTGTCTCATGCTTAACCCTAACCATATGAACTAACCATAGTACATTCTCTACACTTAACCAAGGGTTAGTAAATGATAAGTATTGATTTATTTATCTATTTTACATAACTTATCATATCATCTTCTTCTTCTTCATCTTCTTCTTCCATGAAGAAAGCTTGCTACATCAATGGTGATTGATGAAAAAGTGTGAGAAATCCAAATCTAAAGTCTACCCACTTCCTATTTCTTCATCCTCTACCTCTTGCCAAGTAGTATAGGGTGTTTCCTTCATAAGTTTTCTTGACTTGGTGAAGTTGGAGCTTGATCTAGCGATGCCTCGACGTAGATCATCTTCGGTATCGTCGTCGATGACCTAGCCCGCTTTTCTCCGATGAATCCGACGCTAGAGCCCAAGATCCGATTTGTACAGCGAGGAGACTTCATCACGGAGCCTAGGAGGTGGAGGACCAGATCTACAAAGGTTGTAGCCCCTTCCCTTTAGCTATATTTCCGTTTACTTGCTTGCATCGCCTCATTATCTAGTTAACGATCCGTATTAGGGTTTGTAGGCACCCGTAAAATTTAATTGGCCATGTTTGATGCCTTGTGAGACTCCATTAGAGTGCCTAGGAACCCAACACTTTATTCATTTTTGGCAAAAATAAAATGGTAGTGGCTTTCTTTGTTTTATGCAAGAAGCTTCATGATGCTTCATGCATCTTTGAAAAAATCTACCATTTTGTTTTATCCTTAACGTAACCATTTACCTAAACCCTAGTTTATTCTCTACATTAGTTACACTCACCCATGGTTGCTAAATGATAAGAATCACTTGAATTTTCTTTTTCAATTAATTCTTTTTCTTTCTTCTTCTTCTTCTTCATGAAGAAAAGAAAAGCTTGCTAGAAAATTCTAAGTGATGAAATCAAGTGAGAAATCCAAATCCAAAGTGAACCCACTTACTATTTCTCCATCCTCTACCACTTGCCATGTTGTATAGGGTGTTTTCTTCATAAGGTTCATGACCAAGTGAAGATGGAGCTTGAGTTTGAGTTGCCTCGACGTAGATCATCTTCGGCACCGAAGTCAACGACCTAGCCCGCTCATTTCTCCAATGAAATCGATGCTAGAGTCTGGGATCCCGATGATCGCAGTGGAGGGACGTCATCTCGGAGCTAAAGAAGTGGTGGACCGGATCTATAAAGGTTGTAATCCCTTTCACTTATTAGCAAAGTTGTTTGCTTGCTTATAGTTTCGCCTATCCTCTTGTTAACGATCTAGCATTAGGGTTTCTCGGCACAAGAAAACTTTGATTTTGGCATGGTTGATGCCTTGTGGAACCTCATGGGTGTGCCTAGGAACCCTACAGTATCTCACACCCAACAATCAGCAGTGGTTGAAGTATCCCATTCTCAACCATCCGATAAAAGTCTCTCCTGGGAATAGGCCTTTGTGAGTTGATCCACCGTGTTGTCCTCTGTAGTCTACTCTCCTAATCTCGATCTCCCTGGAGATCATCCATCTCCATGATCAGGTGATACTACTTAAGAATATGTCTGGATCAATGATGGGACGGGGGTTCCTAGGTCAAAGCCACAACTCCATTGTCACACAATGGTAGGAACGAAGTTCATCTCATGAACTTATATACATCCAGACTACCTCTTTGGTAGCATCCTTGGTAGCAATGTATCTAGCCTTTATCGTCTAGTTTTCCACGGTATCTAGCTTGGAACTCATACAACATACCATTCCTCCACTGAGGGTAAAGACAATGCCTGTGACTGACATTCAGTCATCCTTACCACCCTGGAAGCTTTCCAGTGATTCTTCTCAGGATCGATTGATACCATCTCACTACACTTAGTGAGAATCCTAACATCCACTTTGATCTATCTCATAGATCCAAAACCCAGGATTTAAGAGGTATCACCTTTATCCTATATGGAGAATCCTTGTGATAAGAGAAGATTGACCGAGCGTAGCATAGGAAACTTCTTTCCTATCAAGATTATGTCATCCACGTACAATACGAGGATCACCACCATACTCCCTATTACCTTTTTGTATATACAAGGTTCATATACCATTTTGATGAAGTCAAACTCTTTGACTACCATATCAAAACAGATGTTCCAACTCCGCGATACTTGCTTTATCCTATAAAGCAACTTGCATATATTTCCGCTGCTCCCACTGTCTGCAAAGCCCTCTAGTTGTGTACTTATAGACGCTCTCTTTTAAATTACTATTTAGAAAAGCAGTCATGACACCCAACCGCCAGATATCGTAGTTATGGTATGTAGCAATGGCAAGTAGGATCTGGATGGACTTAAGCATAGCTTTTGAAAGTCTCAACTTTTCTATGTACAACAAGTAATCTTCTCAATATATACTTGCTTCTGATGGGGATTTAACCCTTTAAATAAAGCAACCAAAGTCCATACTTTGTTGGTGTATATGGATTCCATCTCAGATTGCTTAGCATCCAGCCATTCTCATAGAGTCCCCAGTCTTGATGGCCTGCTCGAATCTAGTTGGGTCATCATCCTATGATGCAATTTTCGCTCCCACTGTCATAGAGAAAATCAAAGTATCTCTCAAGTGGATGAGGAACCATACCAGATCGATGGAGAGGCTAAGGTTTGTTGGGAACTATTGAATCCTCCGGTTCTTCCAAATCATCAGCTGTAGTTTGTATAGCTGGAACTCCTTCCAGTTCTACCTCATGACCAATAATTTCTTCATAAGAATTTCCCTTTCTCAAAAGGTGGCATGCTGAGAAACAAAACATCCTTTTCTCCTCAGTGTGGTAAAAGATATTCCCTTGCGAATGCTTGGGATATCCAACAAACATCCACAGAACTGACCTTGCCTCGAGCTTGTCCGGATCTTTACATATTTAAGAGATGGGCTCTGCCCATTTCATATCACATATGGAGTGGTAGGCACCTAATTTGATTGGAACCCTATTCAATAGGTATGCAGCTTCACAAGTGAATAACCCCAAAAGGAAATAGGCAACTCAGCAGTACTCATCATAGAGCACACCATATCACATAGGGTGCGATTGCTCCGCCCCGATATACCAACATGCTGTGGTTTTATTCGGAGGAGTAATGCTGAGAGAGAGTCTCATTCTCCTTTTGAATTGTCCAGGAATTCCATGCTCAAGTTTTCTCCTCCCTGATCATATCAAAGGACATAATACTTTTACCCATTTTTGGTTCTCTACTTCTAACTTATATTCTTTGAATTTCTCAAAAGCTTCATACTTGTGTTTCAACAAGAACATATGTGCGAATCTTGAGAGATCATCAGTGAATATAATGAAGTACAAAGAACCAGTCCTTGCATGTGTAGACAGGGGACCTTACATACATCATCATGTATCAATCCCAAGAGTTCACTAACTCTTTCTCTATTTCCAATAAACGGAGCTATGGTCATCTTATCTTTGTGACATGACTGGAAAGTTTCACAAGATATAAATTCAAACTGATTTAAATATGCATCTAAATGTAACTTAGCTAGTTGTGTCGCATTGATATGACCTAGTCTACAATGCCCCAAGTAGGATTCGTTCATTTTTGAACTTTTCCTCTAGTGTGTGTTTTGTACGTTAAGAACTGTGTTTTGATTTAGAACGTATATGGTTTTAGATAACGTGCCTTAACCGATCAACTCTTGATATAGGAAATGTTCAAAACATTATCCATCAATACAAAATTATATCCTTCTTTATCTTTGTAAAGACACTGATATGATATTGTATATCAGTTTCGGTATCTAATAACATTCGTTCAGAATCAATGTATTTAGTAATACAGGGTGATAACTTGATTTAGTAATACACTCCTTTTAAAATTCACAGTTCATTACGCAAAAACACTCCTTTTAAGAAAACCTTTTAAAAGGAGTGTTTTTTAGGCCTTTACTAGTTTTGCTAAAGAGGTCACTCCCGGTGAAGGGATCTCGGCTCTTTTCTTATCGAATAAGGTGCATGATATTTCACAAATACCACCATGCAAAGTAAAAACTATAAAAGCAATCAAAAGAAAATCCAAGTTTGTAGTATCTACTAGTTTCGCTAAAGATGTCACTCCCGGTGAAGGGATCCCGGCGCTTTCCTTATCGAATAAGGTGCTGGATATTCTACAAGGAATACCGCTATGCAAAGCAAGAACTAGAGCTACCAATTTTCGAGACAAGTTTCTACAACATCTTTAGATTTCTTTTATTTCATTAATCTCATTAATGAAGTCCCATTTATTATGCTTCCCAAGCATTACATATGAAACGAAAGCAGCAATATTAATTATATCTAATCAATATAATATAGGCATTCATCTCAGAATATAATGATCACATCATAGAATATTGCAGCAGAATAAAAACATATGAAATATTGGATATACTAGGATTTCATGGTTTTATTTTAAGCCTGTATAAAACACGGATTCCACGGTCGTGATGAATAGCCAATCCCACAACTCTAGACCCCTACGAGAGCGGCAAGCAACCCTACCAATTCTAGAGTTAGGAGACCCGGTCCCGACTCCTCAAGATGGTCTCCTACTGGACTCTAGAACCCGGTTACTTATGCTCCCCGCCTTGGGTCTATCCTAATGCGGAAAAGTAAATAATATACAATGGTGACATCATCCTCATCCCGGAAGTGCCGCAACAAAAGAATATTACATACAATGAATTTTACATGAATGAAAATAAAACCTCTCATCTCACATAAAACCCCTGGCTATTCAAAACACGACGATCCAATATAACATATCACAGCAACACATAATATCAGATGTCATCAACGTAAGTAAATATGCGTATCCTAATTGTCTTTGATATATAGCAACAAAACCGGCGATACACCACATATTACACTTACGGTCGCAAAAAAGAAAGTGAAAACTACAACAGTTGGAATCCGCAACCACCTTAGACATCATAAATCCAATGTATCACATACTTTGGATTTCATGCCTAACCAAATGAATTCCTTAGACATCGCATGCCTAACAATTATAAACCCCGCATTTTAGTCTCAATCTTGAAAACACATTTCAATATCAAGTCATGCAATTCAACAAGATTCCCGACATCCTGATCGAATGCTCGTCGGAAACTTTAGTAGACGGCCTCACCCCCCGATGACGTCGACGAAGTGCACTAAGGCGGAACACCACTGCCGCGAGCACCCAAACGGATGCTTTTGGCAACGGGGTTCTCCTACAGTCACTTGGTCAGGGCTATGGGGCGTGTCTATCTATTAAGTTTATCCAGCGAGTATCCATGTACGCTATGTGATTGCGAAGGACTTTTGATCTCATCAAAATCCTGTGGCAACCGATCAAATGAGACTGAACTGCTAGATTTATAACATTCAAACTGGTTATCTCAAAATTACTTGTGTATTCCAAATATTGTATCCCATCACATAATATCCGGACGATTTTAAACTTTTCGATCGAGTAATCAAAGTCCCACAATTTCCCGACAGCTCAACACTCGAGCACAGTTTTAGTAATACCCAGAATATGCCACAGTACCTATGCACCAGTCGTAGAAGGGCAAACCCAAGCCTCACTCATGTCGCTATGGAACTACAGCAAACCCTAGGGTTTGACCGCGGTTCCGCGATCCAAAAAGTCGAGTTAGGGTTTCATTCTTCTAGAGGGTTTATAGAATCACTTGCATGTTTTTCCGAATACGTTAAACTTGGAAAAATGGGTTTTTGACATTCGATCGAACTTTTCAACTTTGTCTAGACAACATGGGAATAACCCGAAACAATGTTAAAACTACGAATACGAAACACTCCGAATTGTTTATAGTGTAAGATTACATCACATGCAAAATTAGCAAAAACAAACAACACCCTAAACATCAAAACCAAGTCACTGGAACACAAAATTTTTTCAGGGGATTCCGCTTGGTTTTGGCCGAGATATGGGTGTTGGTGGTCGGCCAAAAATTTTGAGAATGCCTTGAAATTTTGACTGTGTTCATGATATATCTCATAAATCACTCTGCACTTGTTTAAAACATTTTTTGAACAACTTTTAAAATCGACAGAAACTAGGGTTTCGCGTTGCAAGTTTCGGAGTTGTTTCAGTTTCGTAATTCTAACAAAATCCGTCTAATTTTCTAGTATGGCTCTGATACTACTGCAGGGTTGCCTAGCACGGCAGCAAGGTTTCGGGAGGCATCGTCCATGCCAAATTCAAAAATTTGCCTTTCTAGCTAACCTAACCATGAATCGTATAGTAGAAATCGACAGAATAACATATGTAAACACTCTAAATTCTAAAGTGAGCATGGAATACAACCTTTGTAAACACTCCACATTCTAAGTGAGCAAGGAATACAACCCTTCGCTGCGATCGTGAACTCCACACTCTAGAGAGGCTCCGATGAAGAAACGAACATGCTTGCTTCGAAGTCTTCGAGGCCAAAGATGATCTACGTCGAGAAGACACTAACCCAAGCTATCTCTTCACTAACTATGGAATTAGTGAAGCAAACACCCTATACTAAATAGCAAGTAGTAAAGGATGATGAAGTAAGAAGTGGGCTCACTTTAGATTTGATTTTCTCACACTTTTTCTCATACCTCCATTGAAGCTAGAAAGCTTTGAGGAAAAAGATGAAGAAGAAGAATGAACTCATCATATTAATTATTTTTTTTTGAGGTTAGAAATGCAACCAAAGGTTAAGCATGTCATGCTTAACCCCTATAGAGAGTTAACCATGAGCTATGGTTAAAGGTTAGGTCAAGAAATATCTTAAGCTAAACAAAGAAAATGGACAAAGTCAAAGATTCTTACAAGCTTCTGCAAGCTTTCAACAAATATCAACCATGACAATTATCCATAATATTTGAATAACTTAATGATAAATATAAACCCTAATCTTAACCCTAGCATGGTTCAAGTCTAATTAACCCTAGTTGCATTTGTAACATAGCATGATACATTTAACATATATCACATATATATATCAATGTATCCAAAGTGAGAAAAGAAATCATAATTGAGCTAATACTAGTTAATGTAATGTATTATATCATATATATATATAATTATACATTAAATTATTAAATCAACACTTGATTTAATAATCCGACTATATTACATATAACCGACTAATATCATATGTAACAGCTTATCGAATCAACACTTGATCCGATAACCCGGCTATATCATATATAACCAACCGATATCTCATATCACGAGAATAGAATACGGTATCTCATATCGTATCAATCTCGGTCCCGCATATATCACATATGTGCTCCTACTCCGTTTCGCTTGAGCCAGGAAACCCCTATGTAGGATTCTAAAGACTCATCAATACGCCGGCAGTAGGTGATGATCATATCAAACACCCACAAGCTGCAAGTGGTCTGCTAAACGTAACGGCCACCCGGGTATTCAGCGATCAGAAGATCAACAAGCAAGCCTGCTTGTACTCTTGCGAATCCAATCAGTAACACTACCGTACATTCCGGTCTCTTAATCTGATATGTCGCATATCTCGTCTACGGGTGGTAAATTTCAGACCCTAGTAACTCGATAAGTCGTGTCGATATGAGGCTCATAACGGGTCGATGAACTACCGATAACACTTACCAGTATATCTCTGAAGCAGGCTTGGCCAAGGACTTCCTGTTATAGCCAATCGAGCACAGTGCAACATCAACTCCCAATACCGGGAGAGACAAAACCCCTCCTATCGCTCATTGCCTCAATATGACTCAGGACTGTATCCAAAAGCCACCATTTTGCACGTTCTTTTGAACGTGGTAAGGTAGAAATCAAAGCACAGTGGGAATCACACAAGACTCTATGACGATCTCGGGTCTATAGACTAACTTGTACCAGTGTCACCAGAAAACTGCCATCTGACGTTAGGTATAATACCATCTGGGAGTTCTCGGCGAGTCCGTCTAGTGTATGTAGGGTTCTTAGGCACGCTAATGAGGTCTCACAAGGCATCAACCATGCCAATTTCAAATTTTACGGGTGCCGAGAAACCCTAATACGGATCGTTAACTAGATATTTAGGCGAAACAATGAAACTAGTTTACAACTAAACTAAAAGAACGGAAATACAACCTTTGTAGATCCGTTTCTCCACCTCCGTAGCTCCATGATGAAGTCCTCTCCGCTGTCCAAATCGAACCATGACTCTAGCATCGGCTTCATCGGAGAAAAAGCGGGCTAGGTCATCGACGACGATGCCGAAGATGATCTACGTCGAGGCATCACTAGATCAAGCTCCACCTTCACCAAGCCATGAAAATTTGTGAAGGAAACACCCTATACTACTTGGCAAGAGGTAGAGGATGAAGAAATAGGAAGTGGGTTCACTTTAGAATTCGATTTCTCACTCTTTTCATCAATCACCATTGATGGAGGCTAGCTTCTTCATCTTGAAAAAGAAGAAGAAGATGATGAATGAAAAGAATATTATGATAAGGTTATTTTCAAAAGAATAATAAAATCATTCTTATCATAAAATTAACCATGGTAATGTGTAGAGAATTAACCAAAGTTAGTTGAATGGTTAAGGTTATGAGAAGAAGACAAGAATGGTAGCTTTGGTCAAACCTTCATGAAGCTTCAATTACAAACAAAGAAAGCCACCATTCTTCTCTTTAAACTTTTCCAAAATAAATAAATAAATAAGTATGAAAAACAAAACCCTAACCATTTAAATAACCATGGTTCAATCTTTACACAAACTCAAGTTAGCTTGTATCATCAAACATGACACAAACTTGTGTACAAAAGTATATCACATATACATTGTGCACAATTCAAGTGAGAAAATCCATTTAAAGTGAACCAATACTAGTTAATGCAAAGTAATATATCAAATATATAATTATACATCAAATCATTAAATCAACAATTGATTTAACGATCCGTCATATCGCATATAACCGACTAGTATCCTATGTATCGGCTTACCGAATCAATCCTTGATTTGATAACTAGGTTATATCGCATACAACCATTCGATACATTCATCGCGAGAATGGAATACGGTATCACATACACGCATTATTCTCGGTCCCGCACATATCTCATATGCGCTCCTATTTCGTTTCGCTTGAGCCAGGAAACCTCTGTGTAGGACTCTAAAGACTCGTCAATACGCCGGCAGCAGGTGATGATCATATCAAACACCCACAAGCCGCAAGCGGTCTGCTAAACGTAACGGCCATCCGGGTATTGAGCGATCAGAAAATCGACGAGCAAGCCCGCTCACACTCCTGTGAATCCAACCAGTAACACTTACTGTACAGTCCGGTCTGATCGTCTGATATGTCACATATCTCGCCTAGGTGTGGTAAACGTCAGACCCCAATAGCTCGATAAGTCGTGTCGATATGAGGTCTATAACAGTTTGAGAAACTACTGGTAACACTTACCAGTAAATCTCAACAACCCTGGCCAGGGATTTCCGGTTATAGCCAATCGAACACAGCGCAACATCAACTCCCTATACCGGGAGAGACGAATCCCCTCCTATCGCTCATTGCCTCCATGTGATTCGGGACTGTACCCAAAATCCACCGTTTTGCACGCCCTCTTGGACGTGGTAAGGTGGAAATCAAAGCACAGTGGGAACCACACAAGACTCTATGACGATCTCGGGTCAGCAGACTACTCTGTACCAGTGTCACCAGAGAACTGCCATCTGACGTAAGGTATAATACCATCTGGGAGTTCTCGGCGAGTCCGTCGAGTGTACCCAGTCTCCACTGAGCACCAGTATATCATCTCTGATGTCAAACACCAATGGATATGGGATCATCCATCGCCCATCTGTATGGGTCCAGAAGGTATACGCTAGTCTACTCTGGTATATCGATGCCCCGTCTCGATACACCCACGACTAGGGACTTTGAAGGATGTACTTATGGACTACCATGTCCCCACTAGTATGATCCGCATCATAGTCCAGGTAGTCAAGTACACATCCTAAGGGCTTTACCAACATGTAACGGAGAGACAATCAGTGTATACGTTAAGGTAAAAATCAACCAGATAGCATACTATCATGTCGAGCAAGAAAGTCCTCCCTATATATGTCCCAGCATCCACTACAATATACATCCTATGTATAGTAATGGCCTCTAGGGCATACATATAACTAACAATCTCCCACTTGCACTAGGGCCATCTGTAGCAGTGGTTGTAGTATCTCATACTCAACCATCCCATAAAAGTCTCTCTCTGGGAATAGGCCTTCGCGAGTGGATCCGCCGTGTTTTCCTCTGAGTCTACTCTCCTGACCTCGATCCCCTGGAGATCAACCATCTCCAAGATCAGGTGACACTGCCTTAGAACATGTCTGGATCACTGATGGGACGGACGTTCCTTGGCATAAGCCACAACTCCATTGTCTCACAATGGTAGGAACGTAGTTCATCTCATGAACCAATATACACCCAAACAGCCTCTTTGGTAGCATCTTAAGTAGCGATGTATCTAGCCTTTATCGTCTAGTATGCCACGGTATCTAGCTTGGAACTTTTCCAACATACCGTCCCTTTACTGAGGGTAAAGACAATGCCTGCGACTGACATTCAGTCGTCTTTATCACCCTGGAACCCTTCCAGTGATTCTCCCCAGGATCGATTGATACCATCTCACTACAACTAGTGAGAATCTTAACATCCAATTAGATCTATCTCATAGATCCAAACCCAGGATTTAGGAGGTATCACTTTGATCCTTTATGGAGAATCATTGTGATAAGCGGAGATTGACCGAGCGTGGCATAGGAAACTCCTTCCCTATCAAGAGTATGTCATCCACGTACTCTACGAGGATCATCACCATACTCCCTACTACCTTTTTGTATATACAAGGTTCATCTACCATTTTGATGATGTCAAACTCTTTAACTAATACATCAAAACAGATGTTCCAACTCCGCGATACCTGCTTTATCCTATAAAGCATCTTGTACACGTTTCCACTGCTCCCACTGTCTACGAAGCTCTCTGGCTGTGTACTTATAGACGCTCTATTCTAAAACATCATTTAGAAAAGCTGTCATGACACCCAACCGCCAGATATCGTAGTCATGGTATGTAGCCGTAGCAAATAGGATCTGGATGGACTTAAGCATTGCTACTTGAAAAGGTTTCATCATTATCCACGCCTGGTCGATGACGAAAACCTTTAACAAGTCTAGCTTTGAAAGTCTCAACTTTTCCATCTACACCAAGTAATCTTCTCAAGATATACTTACTCCTGACGGGGATTTAATCCTTCAGATATAGCAACCAAAGTCCATACTTTGTTGGTGTACATGGATTCCATCTCAGATCACTAAGCATCCAGCCATTCTTACAGAGTCTTACTCCTGATGGCCAGCTCGAAACTAGTTGGGTCATCATCTCATGATGCAATTCTCGCTCCCACTGTCATAGAGAAACAGAAGTATCTCTCAGGTGGGTGAGAAAACCCTACTAGATCGGTGGAGAGGCTGAGGTTCGTTGGTAACTATTGAATCCTTTGGTTTTATCAAATCAACTGCTGTTGTTTGAACATCTGGAACATTTCCAGTTGTAGATAACAGATCTTGCCTCGAGCTTGTCCGGATTTTGCTTTTAGACATAGGCCAGACAACCCCAAATCTTAACCATCTTAAGATATGGGCTCTTCCCTTTCCATATCACATATGAAGCGGTAGGCAACTGATTTGATTGGAACCCTATTCAATAGGTATGCAGCTTCTCAAGTGCATAACCCCCAAAAGGAAATAGGTAACTCGGTAGTACTCATCATAGAGCACACCTTATCACATAGGGTGCTATTGCTCCGCCCTGATTTACCATCGTGCAATGGTGTATACGGAGGAGTAATGCAGAGGGAGAATCTTATTCGCCTTTAGAAAAGTCCAGGAATTCCATGCACAAGTATTCTCCTCCCTGATCTCATCATAGGACATAATACTTATACCCGTATTTTGGTTCTCTACTTCTAACTTATATTCTGTGAATATCTCAAAAGGTTCGGACTTGTGTTTCAACAGGAACAAAGGTCTGAATCTCGAAAGATCATCAGAGAATGTAATGAAGTACAAAGAACCAGTCCTGGCATATGTAGACAGGGGACCTTACATACGTCAACATGTATCATCCCAAGAGTTTACTAACTCTTTCTCTGTTTTCAATAAACAGAGCTATGGTCATCTTATCTTTGTGACATGACTGGCAAGTTTCACAAGATGTAAATTCAAACTGATTTAAATATGCATCTAAAATGTAACTTCAGCCAGTCGGATAGCATTGATATGACCTAGTCTACAATGCCTCAAGAAGGATTTGTTCATTTCTGAACTCATCCTCCTGTGTGTGTTCTGTATACTAAGAACTGTAGTTTGATTTAGAACATCAATGCTTTTAGATAACGTGCCTGAACCGATCAACTATTGATATAGGAAATGTTCAAAACATTATCCAACAATACAAAATTTTATCATTTCTTTACTGATAAAGAGACTGATATGATTTTGTATATCAGGTTCGGTATCTAATAACATTCGTTCAGAATCAATGTATTGGTAATACAGGGTGACAGTAACCAACAGACTTGGCTGCAACACTTGCCCCGTTTTCTGTCTCATGAAACTTATCACCCGTTCTCAGTTCTCTACCTTTCTGTAGCCCTATGTAACAGATTACATATCTGGGATCCTGATCTGGTATCACATATCCAGGACGTAGATGATACGGAGAAACAGTTCTCTGTAATGAACACTGTAGGGTGTTTTTCGTCACCCCATTGAGATGGGAATACGCGCGCGCTTGTCAGGCGTACTACAGATTCCCCCGGCCTAGGGTAGGCCGGGGTTTAATGATTGTGGGGATCCGAATCTCCGGCAGCCGCGGACTAAGCTGCCGTTAATTACCCATCGCCTTTGGGGCGAGGGAACCTCCGATTAACGGGTTAAACTGGTCATGCGAACTCAACGTGCAGTGTACGTGTGTTGTGTTTTGGAGGGGGGTTTAAATATATCGGGAGCCACGCAGAGTTTTTACGGGGGTCCCGCTACCCGGATAGCGGGCTGGGGGTCAAGGGGGCTAGCAGCCCCCTTGCGGGGTGCGGGGCAGCGCCCCGTTAGAAATTTTTTTCTAACAGGGACAGTGTCGCGGAGTATGTGTATGCGTACATTTGTACACATATGTATATATATACATGTATATATAAGTAAAGGGGAAAAATACATCCAAAGGATGCGTGGGGCCAGCGCCTAGGCGCTTGAGCGTGAGCGCGCCACGTGTCGGCACGTGGGCGCTTTGCGCTCGAGCGCAGAGTGCTGGAGCGCAACGCGCCACGTGTCGGCACGTAGGCGACTTGCGCTCGAGCGCTTGCGCTTGAGCGCAAGAGCGCCACGTGTCGGCACGAGGGCGACTTGCGCTCGAGCGCTTGCGCTGGAGCGCAAGAGCGTCACGTGTCGGCACGAGGGCGACTTGCGCTCGAGCGCTTGCGCTGGAGCGCAAGAGCGCCACGTGTCGGCACGAGGGCGACTTGCGCTCGAGCGCTTGCGCTGGAGCGCAAGCGCGCCACGTGTCGGCACGTGGGCGCTCTGCGCTTGAGCGCCGGCGAGAAAAAGAGGCTTTTAGCCTAAAAAAGATTTCTCTGAAGAGAAATCAAAGAGGAGTTGGACTCCTGAGTGTTTTTATTTTTTTATTTTTTTTTTGGGTTTAGTGAAAGGGGTTCTTCTTCTTCCTCCTCTGTTAGCTGGATCTTGAAGATCAAAAGATATGGGATTTAAAAAAAATCACTCCTTTTTGAGATCTAATGGAAGATCTGAGTTCCCCTTGATGGGTTTTGTGGTGAAAAACTAATTTGTTTTATAAAAAGGAGAGTAGAACTCTTGATTTAATTCAAGAGAAAGAAGAAGGTTTTGGAACCTTGAAGAAGGAAGAAAGAGCTCAGCTCTAATTTTTTTTGGAGAGAATGAAAAGTATTATTTTATTCATCATCATTTTGCCTTTTATAGGCTTACATATTTGCATATAGCCCCTTGGGCTTTACAAAATGGCATTTTGCCTATTCCATGGCTCATGTGCCATTACATTTTTGCACATAAGCCATGGGCTTACAAAATATTGGCTTTATGCCCATTTTACATACATTCATGTATAAAAAATTACATAAAAAAATATTTATTACATGATTTTTATTTTTTTTTTGTTGGCATGGCGGAAGGCCAGACGCTTCGTGTTCGGGCTCGACCTGGGCATTGGCCCACTTGCTTGGGCTTGGGCCCACCTGGCTTGGGGTTGACCTTGACTTTGACTCGGTCAACAGGGGTGTAAATTTTTACCCCAACAAATTGCCCCCCCATCAATAAATGCACACCACATATGTGGGTCGTGTGCATGAAATTGATGGATCTTCTTTCACGTGGAGGCGACTTGATTTGGTTCCCGCTTTTTGGGAAGCTGGCACTGCCCTTTTTACGACATGGACGGTCGTTGCTTGACATGTCTCCGAGACGGAGTGTCCGTGATAGACGTTTTCCCTGGCCCGGAGTTATCTGGTTCCCGCTTTGTAGGAATCCTGCGCTGCCCTTTTTGCGACTTGGACGGTCGGTGCTGCCCTTTTAGCGACGTGGACGGTCGGTTCTGCCCTTTTTGCGACTTGGACGGTCGATGCTGCCCTTTTAGCGACTTGGACGGTCGATGCTGCCCTTTTAGCGACATGGGCTGTCGATGCTGCCCTTTTAGCGACGTGGACGGTCGGTGCTGCCCTTTTAGCGACGTGGACGGTCGATGCTGCCCTTTTAGCGACGTGGACGGTCGGTGCTGCCCTTTTAGCGACGTGGACGGTCGATGCTGCCCTTTTAGCGACGTGGACGGTCGGTGCTGCCCTTTTAGCGACGTGGACGGTCGGTGCTGCCCTTTTAGCGACGTGGACGGTCGGTGCTGCCCTTTTAGCGACGTGGACGGTCGGTGCTGCCCTTTTAGCGACGTGGACGGTCGGTGCTGCCCTTTTAGCGACGTGGACGGTCGGTTCTGCCCTTTTTGCGACTTGGACGGTCTGTGCTGCCCTTTTAGCGACTTGGACGGTCGATTCTGCCCTTTTTGCGACTTGGACGGTCGGTTCTTGATTTGACTTGCTCTGCTTCTTGCAGTGTCAGGGGTAGACTTGACTTGCTCCGCTTCTTGCGGTGTTGAGATTGGATTCTGACTTGCTCCGCTTTCTGCGGTGTCGGAGTGGAAGTTGACTTGTTGATTTTGATTTGGGTTGACATCAGCATCGCTATACTGGAATATGGTACCAGGAGCGAATCATCATCTGTCATGGGGAGGATTTGGGGATTTTTTGGTTTTTGTTTGGCATCTGCATTGCTGCACTGGAATAATGCCAGGAGCAACTCATCATTTGCCCCGAGAGGATTTGGGAGAAATTGGGATTATTTTACGCCCGTGGATTGTATACGGTTTTGCAGGATGTATGATCCAGACCGTAGGGCCGGAAAAATTTCGGGATTTTGTCGGCGTCTGCATCGCTGTACTGGAATATGGTACCAGGAGCGACTCATCATTCGCCGTTGGGGTAAGGGATTTGGAATTTGGTTGGCGTCTGCATCGCTGCACTGGAATATGGTACCAGGAGCGACTCATCATTCGCCATTTGGGGATTGGGGAGCGATGGCTTAGGAGACAGGTTTAGATCTCTATCGCCTAAGACTTTTCAATTTTATGGGCCGTGAGGGTCCCATAAAAACATTTTCTCCCTACGGGTCGTAAGGATCCCACAGGTGTATTTTCTCCTTAGGAGTCGTGAGGACTCCTAAGTGTGTTTTTCCTTTATGAGTCGTAAGGATCCCACAAAGGTTTGTTCTCCTCATATATCGTGAGGACACATGAGTGGGTCTTATCAATGGAGCATCATTCCCAAAGCGGAGACCGGCCGCATAACTGGTGATTACGGTGGGGCATGGGTATGATGAGAATTATTTGAGCCCGTGGATTGTATACGATGGTCAATTTGGGGACCCACCGTAGGGCCGGAGAATTTTGAGAAATTGGATTTTGGTTGGCGTCTGCATCGCTACACTGGAATATGGTACCAGGAGCGACTCATCATTCGCCGTTTGGGGACTTGGAATTTGGATCTTGTTTGGCATCAGTATTGCTGCACTGGAATAATGCCAGGAGCAACTCATCATTTGCCTCGGGAGGACTTGGGATTTGGGTTTTTGGTCGGCATCAGCACCGCTAACACTGAAGCGAAATGCCAGGAGCGGATCATCATTTGCCGTTGCCCGTTGGGGAACGATGGTTTAGGAGATAGGTTTGGGTCACTACCACCTAAGGCTTTTCAATTTTATGGGCCGTGAGGGTCCCATAAAGCATTTTCTCCCTACGAGTCGTAAGGATCCCGCAAGTGTATTTTCTCCTTAGGAATCGTGAGGATTCCTAAGTGTGTTGCTCCTTTGTGAGTCGTAAGGATCTCACGCAGGGGTTTTCTCCTCACAAGGTCGAGAGGACTTTGCGAGTGTATTTCATCTCTTTTCACAAGTTTGCGCCCTTTCGGGTTTTCGCAGACTCGCCGGTAGTCCTGCTGTTTTTACTCACGGAGCCCTTTCGGGTTTTCATCCGTGCCCGTTTTGCTTGTGGACATACCGTTTATTTTATTTTTTTTTATTTCTTTTATTTTTTTTTTTTCTCTTTTTTTTATTTTTACCGCTGGTGGGACTTTTAAAAGTAGTCTCACCGGCAGGATTTGGGAGAGATAGGGGTCATTTACGCCCGTGGATTGTATACGGTTTTGCAGGATGTATGATCCAGACCGTAGGGCTGATGTGCTCAATTCGCCTGCGACTTGGAGCATTCATGTGTAGTATTTCTTGAGATATCGTCCATTGATGGGTGGCATGGGCCTTTCTCCCTCGGCACTTATTAGTTGGTAGGATCCTCCGTCGAACACTTTCTCGATGACGTATGGTCCTTCCCAGTTCGGCTCGAATTTTCCCTTGGCATGTCGATTGGGGATGATCGGTCTTTTGAGGACCAGCACCAATTCACCTTTCTTGAAAGCGCGGAGACGGGTTATCTTGTCATAGGCCCGTGACATTTGGGCTCGGTACAGCTCCAGATTTTGCTGCACCGCGAGCCTCTTTTCTTCGAGGGCATCGAGTTCTTCAAGTCGAAGGAGCACGTTTTCCTCTTCTGTCAACTCATGCTGAACGGCCATTCTTAAGCTTGGAACCTCGACTTCGAGGGGGAGGACCGCCTCCACTCCGAAGAGCAATGAGTATGGAGTGGACTGAGTTGGAGTACGGTGCGTGGTACGATATGCCCACAATGCCTCGTGAAGCTTGAGATTCCAGTCTCTCTTGTTGGCTGAAGCATTTTTCCTCAGGAGCTTGCATAGAGTCTTATTGAAGGCTTCGGCTAGCCCATTGGCTCTTAGATTATAGATGGAGGAATACCTCCAGTCTATCTTGTGCTGAGTAGCGAATCTTGAGACATTGAAGCTCTTGAAAGAAGGCCCGTTGTCAGAAATGATTCTTCTTGGTGTACCGAAGCGGTATAGAATATTATGCTGGAAGAATGTCAGAATATCCTTTGTCTTGACTTCTTTTAGCGGGACAGCTTCAGCCCACCTGGAGAAGTAGTCTGTCGCGGCCAGTATGAACCGGTGGCCTTTAGATGACGGAGGATCAATTGGGCCAACAATGTCGGTGCCCCAAACTTCGAAGGGCCACGACGCCACTGTAGGATGCAATGGGTTGGGATGCTTGTGAATAAAATCACCGTGAATTTGGCAGATATAACATTTCTTTGCATGCTCTCCGCAATCCCGTATCATGGTGGGCCAGTAATACCCAAGCCGTTTGATTTGAAGTCGCATCTTGGGGCCAGATTGGTGAGCACCGCAAACTCCCGAGTGGACATCTTTCATGACCTTTTGTGCTTCGGCCGACGACAGGCACCTGAGCCAGAGTTGGTCATATGACCTGCGGTATAATGTGTCATTTACAAACACGTATCGGAGGGCTCTTTTCTTCAGCTGAATCCTTGCAGATTTTTCTTCGGGCAGCTTGTCGTATCGGAGGTACTCTATGAAGGGTTCTCTCCAATCGGGCTCGTCTTGGATGATCGAAGCTTCTTCCGCAGGACTGCTCTTCTGTTCCGCGCTTTCCTCTTCTCGTAGAGAGACTGGGGGTAGAATTTGTCGGCTCCTGACTGTGATCAGAATTTCGTCCATGTCAGGATCAGCCAGCTCCTTGGCTAGGCGAGCGAGTATATCGGCTTTTCCGTTCAATGCTCTAGGGACTATTGTTAGTTCGATATGAGTGAACCGTTTCATGAGTTCCACCACCCGGCTTCTGTACCGAGC
Organism: Agapanthus africanus; assembly: GCA_030015575.1. Taxonomy (NCBI): domain Eukaryota; kingdom Viridiplantae; phylum Streptophyta; class Magnoliopsida; order Asparagales; family Amaryllidaceae; genus Agapanthus; species Agapanthus africanus. The sequence continues at coordinate 337,710,180 of CM057346.1, read as the reverse complement.
CAACTCGGGTTTGTATATCTTATAGTCGCCGCTTACTTGGTTGACGACAAGCTGGGAATCACCGTAAACCCGTAGCCGAAGGATTTCCATTTCTATGGCGAGCTCCAAACCAGCTATCAGAGCTTCATACTCGGCCTCATTATTTGTCCGAGGCTCGGTGAGAGCAAAAGAACGCCGTAGGGTTCCCATTGATGGTGTGATAAACACCAATCCTATCCCTGCTTTTATCTCCGGGACGCTTGATTTACTGGAGGTTCTTATCGATGAGGCCCCATCGAAGTAGAGCTCCCAACATGGCTCGTCATTCTCGAGGTGCAGCACTTGTTCGTCGGGTAACTCACAATTTAGCGGCGACCCTTCTGGTATGGGATGAGCAGCGAGAAAGTCTGCAAGAGCTTGCCCTTTTACTGCTTTCTGAGGGGTATAAACTATATCAAACTCAAGTAGCATGACAGCCCATCTTGCCATCCTGCCGGCTAGGCTTGCTTTGGTCATCAAGTGTTTGAGCGGGTCGACCTTGGAGATCAGCATAACCCGATGAGCCAGCAGATAGTGCCTCAGCTTCTTCACAGCAAATATCAGAGCCAGGCATTGCTTTTCGATTGGGGAATAGTTGTGTTCCGCCCCGACTAGAGTTCGACTGAGGTAGTAGAGGGCATTTTCCTTTCCCTCCTCGTTATTCTGGGCGAGGAGCGCACCGAGTGACTCATCTAGCGCGGCAGTGTAGAGAATCAACGGTTTATTTGGAATGGGAGCAGCCAGCACTGGAGGGTGCAACAAGTATTGTTTGATGCTTTCGAACGCTGCTTGACATTCGGCATCCCAGATAAAAGGAGCTCCTTTCTTCATGAGCTTTGAGAAGGGCCTACATCTCCCCGATAAATTTGAGATAAACCTCCGTATATAAGCAAGCTTGCCTTGAAAAGATCTTAGCTGCGTCAGACTCTTCGGAGGAGGCATCTCCATGATGGCCTTTATCTTTGATGGGTCAACTTCGATCCCACGATGTCGAACTATGAAGCCCAGGAATTTTCCCGATGACACGCCAAAAGCGCATTTCAGAGGATTCATCTTCAGATCAAATTCCCTCAGTCTGGTGAGAACGATCCTAAGATCCTGGATATGATCGGCCTTGATTTCAGTCTTAACGACCAGATCATCAACATAACATTCGACGACTTTATGAATTAGGTCATCGAAGATATTAGTCATCGCCCTTTGATATGTAGCACCTGCGTTCTTCAGTCCGAATGGCATTACCTTGTAGCAATATATTCCGATCGGGGTTCGAAATGCTGTGTGCTTCTCATCCTCAGGCGACATCTTGATCTGATTATATCCAGACGAGCCGTCCATAAAGGTGAACAGTTCGTAATTTGAGGTGTCATCGACCATCATTTCCATGACCGGTAGCGGGAAGTCATCTTTAGGACATGCCTTATTGAGGTCCCTGAAATCGACACAGACTCGGATCTGCCCATTTTTCTTCTTGACTGGGACTATGCATGCGATCCAGTCCGCATATTTCTCTTCTCTGATGAAGCCGGCATCGATGAGTTTCTTGGTTTCCTCGATGACCTTTTCTTCCAACTCCCTTCTCATTCTTCGAGGAGCTTGTTTGACTGGCTTAGCATCAGGAGATATAGCCAGCTTATGTACGGCCACCTCAGGGGAAAGGCCAGGCATTTCTTTATACGTCCACGCGAAGCAGTCGACGAATTCGCGCAGCAGGGCAATTATCTGCTCTTTCATTTCCTCCGACAAGAGCGAGCTGATGTAGGTCGGCCTTGGATTATCGGGCGTTCCTAAGTCAATCTCGGTTAGCTCATCAAAGGTTGCTTGTCCGCCATCTTCGAGCTCTTGAGGAGCTTCTTCTGGCTCGGCTATCTCGTCATCATTATTCGATCCTTCGCTGGCCTCACCAACACGGATCATGTAGCACGCTTTGGAATCAGGTTGAATGTAGCCTATGCCCCGTCTATCTGGAATTCGTCCATCGATGAGTGCTCGGACCTGGGGCGGATACCATAGCCCTTCGTAAAACTTTGCTTCGGACTCCGTTTGATATAACCGGCATCCGCACTTCTTAAAGTATTCCCGCATCTCGGGCGCATAGTATCTGGGATTGAGGACGGCTCTTATGCCTCTCTCATAGGGAAGGCACGCGATAGAAAGATCGTCCGGGTGCACAACGGGGTTTGACTTGTAAAACAGGATGCCCTTCTGTCCATTTTTCCTCCCGGGCACGTAGAAAATTTTCAGCTGGTCCACGGTAGAGACTGACAATGCGTCGAGCTCTTTGCACATCCGTTCCGGCACCCTTGTGATAGCCAGGGACCCTTCTGCGACTTCGAAGGTCTCTCGTAGTTTCGCTTGCTGCATGGGGGGTCGATCTGCACAGCTGTCGCACGGCAGGTCCTCTTCTTCTGACTCTTCAGTGTCACTGCCAAGATGAGGGCGGACTTTGCTGCTAGACGGGCCTTCGGTAACAGATTCGTCCGTATCGCTGCCGAAACGAGGGCGAGTTTTACGGGAGGACGGGCTTCCAGCATCGGACTCATCAGTGTCGCTGCCGAAATGCGGGCGCACTTGGGTATTTTTGCTTTTGAAAGTGACAGCCGGCGCAGATTTGCTTTTGAGTCTTGGGGCTGGTCTATCCTCAGTCAGTTGTGGCTTAGAATTTTGGTGGTTCGTAAAGTACCGAGAATCTTCGTATCGGACTTCATGCACACCAAACGGCTGGATGTCTCCGTCAATACGTCTTTCTTCGCCATTTTTAGTATACTTCATGCATTGATGGAGAGTCGACGGAATGATGCCGTAATCATGGATCCACGGCCGCCCCAAGAGAATCTTATAAGATGTGTCGGCGTCGATCACGTATATCTTAGCTTCAGTTTGCAGATCCCCAAATTTGATTGGCAAAGCTATAGACCCTAGAACTTGCTGGCAATTTTGGTTGAACCCTTGAATGACAATCCTTTCCCTCGACAGGTGTCGGACGTCCATTGACAAACTCTTCAGAGTTCGCAAGTTCATGATGTTCACTGAGGACCCCGGATCAATCAATATACGATTAATTCGATCTCCGTCACTGTACCCGGTCACGTAAAGCGGCCGATTATGCTCAGCCGTTCCCAGTAGCAAGTCTTCATCCTTGAATGTGACTGCGGCGGCATGCAAAGCGTGCTGGGTTTCTTTCATATTAATTTCCGCAAAGTGAGCCTGATACCGCTCGGGGTTTTGTAGAGCGTGAATGAGAACGTCTCTAAGCTCCTTAGATAGGACCAAGGCGTCGTAGATGCTCAGGAGAGATGGAAGCTTCCGGAGATGTGCCAAGACATTATAGTCCACCGAGGAAGGATTTATGTTTTCGTCGGCCGGTTCTCTGCCATTTTCTTCATTAGCGACTTGTTTTTCCTTCCCTTTTGGGGCGTTGCCCTGATTTTGCGGTAGAGCCCTGCCGCTTCTGAGCTGGATTTGATTGGCCTTTGTGGTGAGCTCCTCGTCCTCTTCCGGAAAACAGAGATCATCCTCAGAGTCGCTGCCAAGATGGATGGCGTAGCAGGTCACTACTGGAATTTCTTCATTGGAGTCTTCTTCTAACTCCTCCAGAATTTCGGCCGCTTGTACAGGGAAGAACTCCTTCAATTGAATCAATGTTCTTTCCTTTTGCTCATATTCTTCGAGGGAATCGATATACTTTTGAATGGTCGATCTCCCTGCAGACTCTTTTTTGCGCCGAGCTGCACTTTTCTTCTTCTTGAGCTTCTTGGATTTTGAGCCTGATGGAGCCGCATAGGCAGCTGGACTGGTAGGCTTCTTCTGTCCTTCCCATTCCATCCTGCGCTCTTTCTGAAGTAGCTTTAACATCTTCTTCGTCTTATTAGATATGTGCGTACTCCACGGAGTCCGCGATGAGTCAGTTTCGTTTGTCAGGGCAGCGGGTTCGGCTGTCTGCTCCCAGAAGGCTTCAGCTTCCGTCTGTATAAAGTTGGCGGTTGCAACTTGATTGTTCACCAACACGCTTTTGGACAGCTCGATCTCTCCAGCCTTGTACTGCTTCTCGACCCAGTCCTTGAAGATATAGCAATCCTCGATCGCATGGCTCACTACTCGGTGGTACGGGCAATACAGGGGATTGTCGGTCATTTTTGCTTCTTGGGGTCTTTTCGACTCCGGCAGTTGTAGGCCATTGTTCAAGGCATCTTTAAATATCTTGCGGACCTTGTCCCTTCTGAAAGAGTAAACCTTGTTCTTTTTCTCCTCTAGGGAAGGCCCATCTCCTCCCAGCAATGGCTTTCGAGACCGGTTGGTTTTGGATTCGCCCGCCCTTCGCTTTTCTTCATTGTCGGAGGCATTGAAGACATTGGTACTGCTGGAACTCCCGCTTCTACGGTTGTCGTCCCGCTTGCTTTTCCAGGTTTTGTCTCTCTGAGAGTCTGGCGGGGACTCTTGCTTCGAGCGTTCCAGCATTTGGACTTTCTTGGTTAGCTCCTGAAACGTCTTGAGGCCCGCTGTACACAAGAAGGGGACCATCCAATTGCTGAGGTTCCCAATGAGAAGGCTAACGGACTGGTCCTGCTCCAGCGGCGGTTCGCACTTGACCGTGAGATTACGCCATCGGGCGATAAAGTCAGTGTTACTTTCATTCTTCCCCGGCTTGGTCCTCACAAGGTCGGCAATGGAGATTTTATCACTGACACTCATGAACCTTTGCCGGAACAGAGACTCCATTTGGGCAAAGGTAATGACGGACCCATCTGGTATGCTCGCGTACCAGTCGAAAGCAACACCGGTCAGGCTGTTGACGAACTGACGAAGAAGGAGCGCATCATTGCCCCCTGTATTTCCGCACGATGCTTTGAAGTGGGCGACGTGCTGATTTGCATTCCCCGTTCCATCAAATCTTCCGAACTTAGGAATGACGTAGCCGCTTGGGAACTCAATCAGATCGTACTGCGCGGGATATGGCCGCCCACTACTGCCGATTTCTTTCTGAGCTTCAGCTTCGGCCACCAATGTTTTAACCTTGCTGGTGACCAAATCCATTATCCGATCCTGTGTTAGCGGGATGGTGCTATCTGGGGCCAAGGCGTCCCCAGAAGCGGAATGTAGCCGGCTTTCATTTGGCTCGACCAGTCTTGGTCCCAAAGGAACAGGCATTGGCTGCCTCGGATTGTCATCACCCGGCTGATTAGTAGCGGCTTGTGCTTGATTGGGAGGCGCTCGAGCAATTTGAGCCGTAAGCTGCATCACCACGTTCGTTAAATCATCAATTTTCGAATAGAGCTTGGCCATCTCTTTGTCTTTGCTCCTGAGCTGTTTTCGAAGTTCTTGAAGCAGCTCTTGCTCCGCAGTCCTAGGGCGGAAAGTCGGCTCTTCCTCGCTGTCCGAGCTTGACTCTGCATGGACCGAGGGGTCTTTCTGCCTATCATCCTCATCGAGAGGGTTTTCTTCATCCAGCAGGGGCGGCTGTTCTTGGGCAGCGGCAACCACATTCGGGCTAGATTGAGCTTGGGATGTGGTTGCCCCATCCTTGCTTTTGCTGCGAAGGTTGTCGCTGGGGCGTCCTCCCGCCATATAGACCGTATGGATGATATATCCGGCCGTCTTTCTATCATTGGCAGTTGATTTCGTGGATCGCTGTCTTGACCCCCTTGTTTCGGTAGCTGGTAGTCGATTGAAGGCGTCTGGCTTAACCAGTTTCTTGAATGGTGCTGGCGCTTCTTTTCTGGGTTTTCCCCGCTGCTTTCGTGCGGCACAGAGTGCTTCATAGACTCTTGATGAGACAGTGTCATACTTTTTCTGTTGGGGCCGGGACACGTCTCTTTGTGGCACTGTTCGGACCGCTGTCTTCTTGATTCTGGCGGTCATGGCGTTTTTCTGAACCCACTTCAGAGGCTCGAAGGAATTGCTGATTCTTACGTCCGACTCAGTCATCGTCGCGGGGAAACCCTGCACTTGGAACTTCACATGGTTCCATTTGGCCGAAGCCTTGGCCCTCTTGTTGGCTCGATACCTGAGCCGCTTCTGCCTTAACTTTTCTGTTCTAAGCTCCTGGCGGACTTCGGCTCTTTGGGAAGACGCCGCATACCGGTCGATGGAGGGTCTTGGAGATACGCTCGATTGTGCATTTGTTGGAGTCATCGCCTGAGCTCGTCCGCAACATTTGATGTTGCCCTTTGTACCGAAGTTTGCTGGAGCACTAGAGAATCGTTCAGACACCGTCTTAAGTTTCGGTTGTGGTGCCTTGGCGATCACGACATTCGGCCTCTTGCCCCTTGAGACTGGCTTGGCCACCTGTTCCGCCGGGATCTCCGCCAGGTGAGCGCTTCCGGCAGGGTAGATGATGACAGAGCCAAACTGGCGGGGCGGTTCCTCCCACTGTCGACTGAGGCTTGCAGGGAGAACCACACGAGCGTTGATCTTGACCACGTATGGAATCGGGGTCACGTTGGAAGCTGAATTCATCAGGAGAGACATTGTCGTTGAAGGTTGATTGCTGCACGGAAAAAAAACATCATTTCAGTATAGGCAATCGATATGTATATTGATTGAGTTCGTATGAACATTTAACCCGAAATATGGGAGGAGAGATTCGTCCCACCGGGCGTGCCAGAACCTGTAGGGTGTTTTTCGTCACCCCATTGAGATGGGAATACGCGCGCGCTTGTCAGGCGTACTACAGATTCCCCCGGCCTAGGGTAGGCCGGGGTTTAATGATTGTGGGGATCCGAATCTCCGGCAGCCGCGGACTAAGCTGCCGTTAATTACCCATCGCCTTTGGGGCGAGGGAACCTCCGATTAACGGGTTAAACTGGTCATGCGAACTCAACGTGCAGTGTACGTGTGTTGTGTTTTGGAGGGGGGTTTAAATATATCGGGAGCCACGCAGAGTTTTTACGGGGGTCCCGCTACCCGGATAGCGGGCTGGGGGTCAAGGGGGCTAGCAGCCCCCTTGCGGGGTGCGGGGCAGCGCCCCGTTAGAAATTTTTTTCTAACAGGGACAGTGTCGCGGAGTATGTGTATGCGTACATTTGTACACATATGTATATATATACATGTATATATAAGTAAAGGGGAAAAATACATCCAAAGGATGCGTGGGGCCAGCGCCTAGGCGCTTGAGCGTGAGCGCGCCACGTGTCGGCACGTGGGCGCTTTGCGCTCGAGCGCAGAGTGCTGGAGCGCAACGCGCCACGTGTCGGCACGTAGGCGACTTGCGCTCGAGCGCTTGCGCTTGAGCGCAAGAGCGCCACGTGTCGGCACGAGGGCGACTTGCGCTCGAGCGCTTGCGCTGGAGCGCAAGAGCGTCACGTGTCGGCACGAGGGCGACTTGCGCTCGAGCGCTTGCGCTGGAGCGCAAGAGCGCCACGTGTCGGCACGAGGGCGACTTGCGCTCGAGCGCTTGCGCTGGAGCGCAAGCGCGCCACGTGTCGGCACGTGGGCGCTCTGCGCTTGAGCGCCGGCGAGAAAAAGAGGCTTTTAGCCTAAAAAAGATTTCTCTGAAGAGAAATCAAAGAGGAGTTGGACTCCTGAGTGTTTTTATTTTTTTATTTTTTTTTTGGGTTTAGTGAAAGGGGTTCTTCTTCTTCCTCCTCTGTTAGCTGGATCTTGAAGATCAAAAGATATGGGATTTAAAAAAAATCACTCCTTTTTGAGATCTAATGGAAGATCTGAGTTCCCCTTGATGGGTTTTGTGGTGAAAAACTAATTTGTTTTATAAAAAGGAGAGTAGAACTCTTGATTTAATTCAAGAGAAAGAAGAAGGTTTTGGAACCTTGAAGAAGGAAGAAAGAGCTCAGCTCTAATTTTTTTTGGAGAGAATGAAAAGTATTATTTTATTCATCATCATTTTGCCTTTTATAGGCTTACATATTTGCATATAGCCCCTTGGGCTTTACAAAATGGCATTTTGCCTATTCCATGGCTCATGTGCCATTACATTTTTGCACATAAGCCATGGGCTTACAAAATATTGGCTTTATGCCCATTTTACATACATTCATGTATAAAAAATTACATAAAAAAATATTTATTACATGATTTTTATTTTTTTTTTGTTGGCATGGCGGAAGGCCAGACGCTTCGTGTTCGGGCTCGACCTGGGCATTGGCCCACTTGCTTGGGCTTGGGCCCACCTGGCTTGGGGTTGACCTTGACTTTGACTCGGTCAACAGGGGTGTAAATTTTTACCCCAACAAACACACCCGACGATGATGCATCAACATGCACTCTCTTCGTTTGGGCAGCACGGGAAATCTGGTATTCCCCAATTTCCTGCTCTGTCCTATAACAATTATAAGTTGGAGCGGGACCAACGTTCCCCAGCTCATTATAACAAGCGGGTTCGGTCAAATATCCGTATTATTATGTTGATTAAGGCGTGATATGGTAGCTACCTGGAGAGAGAGAGAAGAAAACACTCAGCGTGCGCTCTTGCAAGATCAGATTGGTTATTATTTTATCTAATCAGGATGGCTCCCACTGTTTTTATCAAATCTTTCTTCAAACCCTAAAAGGAAAGACTAGCCGGGATTAATTACACACTACAAGTTCGCCAATCTTTCAGCCAGGCCAGTGTCGGTACTTTGAGGGAGGTCCCCCGTGCTTTCGCACGAACCTAATTACAGTAAACCTCATTTTCCCAGAGGCGTAACCTCGTTAACACCTTTCTAGACACCTACTTGATCGGCTAATTGTAATGTGTAAAACTCTCCCAGGAGTAACAATTACTCGCAGCGTGTATCGGGATCCAACTATCTCATAGAAGGTATGCAATCTCATTGCAAATTTCAACACTTGAAATTCCCGATAATTTTGCCCCTAGCACCCTATGACCTTGACGGAGGTCAACAAACCATAGGCTACTAGTCAAGTTCATCCCGTCATTTCTTGATCGAATTAAACCCACCCGCACGACCCTTGACGGAGGTCAACAAGGCCGCACGACTACCCTAATCCAATCTGCATCATATGCATAAGCAGATAAATACTAGTTAGCTACCGCACACTACGCCTTGACGGAGATCAACAAACATAGCACGAATACTAAATAGGACTTATCTGAAATGACGGAGGGCTACGACAGGTTTTTCTGAAAACCTATTGCGTAATGAACTTGATATCGTTGTAGAATCAAATGAATTTTGAAATGGAGTGCTTTTGAGGCTTTTCTAGTTTTGCTAAAGAAGTCACTCCCGGTGAAAGGATCGTCGGTCCTTTCCTCGTCGAATGAGGTGCGGGATATATCACATATATCACTGTGCAAAGCAAAAACTCTTAAAAGCAATCAAAAGACAAACCGAGTGTGTAGCATCTGCCAGTTATTGCTAAAGGAGTCACTCCCGGTGAAGGGATCTCGGTCCTTTCCTTATCGAATAAGGTGCAGGATATATCATATATACCGCTGTGCAAAGCAAGAACTGTAGCTACCTGTTTTATTTTGAAATTCGATTCTACAACATCTTAGGTTTCTTTTATTTCATTAATCTCATTAATGAAGTCCCATCATTTAAGTACCTAATCATCACAGATAAATACGACGTACACTTATGCCATCCGCATTCGCCTCGATTGAAAGGTTCCTAGGCACTCCCAAGAGGTCTCACAAGGCATCAACCATGCCAATTTAAAAAATTACGGTGCCGAGAAACCCTAGACTAGATCGTTAACTAGATGTTTTAGGCGACAAAAGCGAATAGTTAACAACTTAACTACAAGAACGGAAATACAACCTTTGTAGATCCGGTGCTCCACCTCCATAGCTCCGCGATGAAGTCCCCTTGCTGTCCAAAACAAATCCCGGGCTCTAGCGTTGGCTTCATCGGAGAAATGGGCGGGCAAGGTCGTCGGCTTCGTGCCGAAGATGATCTACGTCGAGGCATCACAAGATCAAGCTCCCACTTCACCAAGTCATGAAACTTGTGAAGAAAACACACTCTACTACTTGGCAAGAGGTAGAGGATGAAGAAATAGGAAGTGGGTTCACTTTAGAATTGGATTTCTCACTCATTTGCTCAAGTTGCCATTGTTGAAGCAAGCTTTCTTCAAGTGAAGAAGAAGAAGAAGCAAGAAAGAATATGATAAGTGTTAATTAAAAATGGAAAAGAAAAATCAAACCTTATCATATTCAAACCATGGTTATGTGTAGAGACTAAACTAGGGTTAGTGGGAATGGTTAGGGTTAAGCATGAGACAAAATGGTGACTTAGACAAAGCTTCATGAAGTTTCAACATACAAACAAACAAAGCCACCATTTTCCTTTATGCTTTTCATTTTCCAAAAAGAATAAATAAATAAACAAATGAATAAGAAAATGAAAAACCTAACCAATCTACAACCATGGTTTAATCTTCACACAAACCCTAGTGAGCATGTATCATCAAACATGATACAAACTTGTGTACAAAAGTATATCACATATACAATGTGCACAATCCAAGTGAGAAAACCATTTAAAAGTGAACCGATACTAGTTAATGCAAAGTAATATATCAAATATATAATTATACATTAAATCATTAAATCAACACTTGATTTAATGATCCGGTCATATCGCATATGACCGACTAATATCCAATGTATCGATCTATCGAATCAATCCTCGATTCGATAACTAGGTTATATCGCATACAACCATTCGACACATTCATCGCGAGAATAGAATACGGTATCACATACACGCATTATTCTCGGTCCCGCACATATCTCATATGCGCTCCTATTTCGTTTCGCTTGAGCCAAGAAACCTCTGTGTAGGACTCTAAAGACTCGTCAATACGCCGGCAGCAGGTGATGATCATATCAAACACCCACAAACCGCAAGCGGACTGCTAAACGTAACGGCCACCCGGGTATTGAGCGATCAGAAGATCGACGAGCAAGCCCGCTCACACTCCTGTGAATCCAACCAGTAACACTTACCGTACAGTCCGGTCTGATCGTCTGATATGTCGCTTATCTCGCCTAGGGGTGGTAGACGTCAGACCCCAATAGCTCGATAAGTCGTGTCGATATGAGGTCTATAACAGTTTGAGAAACTACTGGTAGCACTTACCAGTAAATCTCAGCAACCCTGGCCAGGGATTTCCGGTTATAGCCAATCGAACACAGCGCAACATCAACTCCCTATACCGGGAGAGACGAATCCCTTCCTATCGCTCATTGCCTCCATATGACTCGGGACTGTACCCGAAAACCACCGTTTTGCACGCCCTCTTGGACGTGGTAAGATGGAAATCAAAGCACAGTGGGAACCACACAAGACTCTATGACGATCTCGGGTCAACAGACTACTCTGTACCAGTGTCACCAGAGAACTACCATCTGACGTAAGGTATAATACCATCTGGGAGTTCTCGGCGAGTCCGTCCAGTGTACCCAGTCTCTACTGAGCACCCGTATATCATCTCCGATGTCAAACACCAATGGATATGGGATCATCCATCGCCCATCTGTATGGGTCGAGAAGGTATACGCTAGTCTACTCTGGTATATCGATGCCCCGTCTCGATACACCCACGACTAGGGACTTTGAAGGATGTACTTATGGACTACCATGTCCCCACTAGTATGATCCGCATCATAGTCCAAGTAGTCAAGTACACATCCTAGGGGCTTTACCAACATGTAACAGAGAGACACCCAGTATACACGTTAAGGTAAAGTTCAACCAGATAGCATACTATCATGTCGAGCAAGAAAGTCCTCCCTATATATGTCCCAGCATCCACTACAATATACATCCAATGTACAGTAGTGGCCTCTAGGGCATACATATAACTAACAATCTCCCACTTGCACTAGGGCCATCTGATAGCAGTGGTTGTAGTATCTCATACTCAACCATCCCATAAAAATCTCTCTTTGGGAACGGGCCTTTGTGAGTGGATCCGCTGTGTTATCCTCTGAGTCTTCTCTCCTAACCTCGATCTCCTTGGAGATCAACCATCTCCATGATCAGGTGACACTGCCTTAGAATATGTCTGGATCACTGATGGGACCGGCGTTCCTTGGCATAAGCCACAACTCCATTGTCTCACAATGGTGGGAACGTAGTTCATCTCATGAACCAATATACACTCAAACAGCCTCTTTGGTAGCATCTTAAGTAGCGATGTATCCAGCCTTTATCGTCTAGTATGTCACAGTATCTAGTTTGGAACTCTTCCAACATACCGTCCCTTTACTGAGGGTAAAGACAATGCCTGTGACTGACACTCAGTCATCTTTATCAACCTGGAACACTTCCAGTGATTCTCCCTAGGATCAACTGATACCATCTCACTACAACTAGTGAGTGTCCTAATATCCAACTAGATCTATCTCATAGATCCAAATTCCAGGATTTAGTAGGTATCACTTTGATCTTATGTGGAGAATCAGTGTGATAAGCGGAGATTGATCGAGCGTAGCATAGGAAACTCCTTCCCTATCAAGAGTATGTCATCCACGTACTCTACGAGGATCATTACCATACTCCCTACTACCTTTTTGTATATACAAGGTTCATCTACCATTTTGATGATGTCAAACTGTTTGACTAACACATCAAAACAGATGTTCCAACTCCGCGATGTCTGCTTTATCCTATAAAGCATCTTGCACACGTTTCCGCTGCTCCCACTGTCTACGAAGCCCTCTGGCTGTGTACTTATAGACGTTCTCTTCTAAAACATCATTTAGAAAAGCAGTCATGGCACCCAACCGCCAGATATCGTAGTCATGGTACGTAGCCGTGGCAAGTAGGATCTGAATGGACTTAAGCATAGATACTGGAAAAAGGTTTCATCATTATCCACGCCTGGTCAATGACGAAAACCTTTAACAAGTCTAACTTTGAAAGTCACAACTTTTCCATCTACACCAAGTAATCTTCTTAAGATATACTTGCTCCTGATGGGGATTTAACCCTTCAGATATAGCAACCAAAGTCCATACTTTGTTGGTGTATAAGGATTCCATCTCAGATCGATAAACATCCAGCCATTCTTACAAAGTCTTACTCTAGATGGCCAGCTCGAAGCTAGTTGGGTCATCATCTCATGATGCAATCCTCGCTCCCATTGTCATAGAGAAACAGAAGTATCTCTCAGGTGGGGGAGGAACCCTACTAGATCGGCGGAGAGGCTGAGGTTCGTTGGAATCTACTGAATCCTTTGGTTCTATCAAATCATCAGCTGCAGTTTGTATAGCTGGAACCTTTCCAGTTCTACATAACAGACCTTGCCTCGAGCTTGTCCGGATTATGCTTTTAGACATAGCCCGGACAACTCCAAATCTTAACCAACTTAAGAGATGGGCTCTTCCCTTATCATATCAAATATGAAGTGGTAGGCAACTGATTTGATTTGAACCCTATTCAATAGGTATGCAGCTTCTCAAGTGCATAACTCCAAAAAAGGAAATAGGTAACTCAGTAGTACTCATCATAGAGCACACCTTATCATATAGGGTGCTATTGCTCCGCCCCGATATACCATCTTGCTATGGTGTATACGGAGGAGTAATGCTGAGAGAGAATCTCATTCTCCTTTAGAAAAGTCCAAGAATTTCGTGCTCAAGTATTCTCCTCCTTGATCTCATCAAAGGACATAATACCTATACCAGTATTTTGGTTCTCTACTTCTAAATCATATTCTGTGAATATCTCAAAAGGTTCGGACTTGTGTTTCAACAGGAACATATGTCTGAATCTTGAGAGATTATCAGAGAATGTAACGAAGTATAAAGAACCGGTCCTGGCATGTGTAGACAGGGGACCTTACATACATCAACATGTATCAATCCCAAGAGTTCACTAACTCTTTCTCTGTTTCCAGTAAACGGAGCTATGGACATCTTATCTTATCTCTGTGACATGACTGGCAAGTTTCACAAGATGTAAATTCAAACTGATTTAAACATGCATCTAAATGTAACTTCAGCTAGTCGGGTCGCATTGATATGACCTAGTCTACAATACCTCAAGAAGGATTCGTTCATTTCTGAACTCTTCCTCTTGTGTGTGTTCCGTATACTAAAGAACTGTAGTTTGATTTAGAACATCAATGCTTTTAGATAACGTGCCTGAACCGATCAACTTTTGATATAGGAAATGTTCAAAACATTATCCAATAATACAAAATTTTACCGTTTCTTTACTAATAAAGAGACAGATATGATTTTGTATATCAGGTTCGGTATCTAATAACATTCGTTCAGAATCAATGTATTGGTAATACAGGATGACAGTGACCAACAGACTTGGCTGCAACACTTGCCCCGTTTTCTGCCTCATGAAACTTATCACCCGTTCTCAGTCCTCTACCTTTCTGTAGCCCTATGTAACAAATTACATATCTGGGATCCTGATCTGGTATCACATACCCAGGACGTAAAGGATACTGAGAAACAGTTCTCTGTAATGAACACACCCGAAGATGATGCATCAGTATGCACTCTCTTCGTTTGGGCGGCAAGGGAATTCTGGTAATCCCCAATTTCCTGCTCTGTCTTATAACAATTATAAGTTGGAGCGGGACCAACGTTCCCCAGCTCAGTATAACAAGCGGGTTCGGTCAATATTCCGTATTATTATCTTGATTAAGGCGTGATATGGTCGCTACCTGGAGAGAGAGAGAAGAAAACACTCAACGTGCGCTCTTGCAAGAATAGGTTGGTTATTATTTTTATCTAATCAGGATGGCTCCCACTGTTTTTATCAAATCTTCCTTCAAACCCTAAAAGGAAAGTTCGCCAATCTTTCAGCCAGGCCAGTGTCGGTACTTTGAGGGAGGTCCCCCGTGCTTTCGCACGAACCTAATTAATGTAAACCTCGTTTTCCCAGAGGCGTAACCCCGTTGACACCTTTCTAGACACCTACTTGATCGGCTAATTGTAATGTGTAAAACTCTCTCAGGAGTAACTCTTACTCACAGCGGGTATCGGGATCCAACTATCTCATAGAAGGTATGCAATCTCATTGCAAATTTCAACACTTGAAATTCCCGATAATATTTTGCCCCTAACCTCCTATGACCTTGACAAAGGCCAACAAACCATAGGATGCTAGTCAAGTTCAACCCGTTATTTCCTGATTGAATTAAACCCACCCGCATGGCCCTTGACAAAGGCCAACAAGGTCGCACGACTACCCTAATCCAATCTGCATCATATGCATAAGCAGATAAGCACCAGTTAGCTACCGCATACTGCGCCTTGACAAAGGCCAACAAACGCAGCACGAATACTAACTACTACTTATCTGAAATAACGGAGGGCTACGACAGGTTTTTCTGAAAACCTATTGCGTAATGAACTTGATATCGTTGTAGAATCAAATGATTTTAAAAATGGAGTGCTTTTGAAGCTTTTCTAGTTTTGCTAAAGGAGTCACTCCCGGTGAAGGGATCGTCGGTCCTTTCCTCGTCGAATGAGGTGCGGGATATATCATATATATCACTGTGCAAAGCAAAAACTCTTAAAAGCAATCAAAATACAAACCGAGTGTGTAGCATCTGCCAGTTATTGCTAAAGGAGTCACTCCCGGTGAAGGGATCTCGGTCCTTTCCTCATCGAATAAGGTGCAGGATATATCATATATACCGCTGTGCAAAGCAAGAACTGTAGCTACCTGTTTTATTTTGAAATTCGATTCTACAACATCTTAGGTTTCTTTTACTTTCATTAATCACATTAATGAAGTCCCATCATTTAAGTACCTAAACATCACAGATAAATACGACGTACACTTGTGCCATCCGCATTCGCCTCGATGTCCCCTCGTGCACCGTTAGGTTAGGTAACTAACGGCAGAGCGGGGCAGGGCTAGCGCAGGTGTAAAACATAAGTAACGCCTATATAATATATCATATATACTATATACAGTATCCATCACAGAACATCACATGATCACATCACAGATATCGCAGCAGAAGAAACATATGAAATATTGGATATACTAGGACGTCCGTGTTTTCAATACGAGCCAGTATAAAACACGGATTCTACGGTCGTGATGAATAGCCAAACCCACACCCCTAGACCCCTACGAGAACGGCAAGCAACCCTACCAATTCTAGAGTTAGGAGACCCGGACTCGACTCCTCGAGTTGGTCTCCCACTGGACTCCAGAACCCGGTTACTTGTGCTCCCCTCCTTGGGTCTATCCTAGTGCGGAAAAGTAAATAATATACAAAGGGTGACAACTTCCGCAACCTGGAAGTGTCCCAATAAAAGAATATTACATACAAGTTTTTACATGAATGAAAATGAAAAACACTCATCTCACATAAAAACCCCCCGGCTATTCAAACACGACGATCCAATATAACATATCCAGCAACACATAACATCACATGTCATCAACGTAAGTAAACATGCATATCCCAATTGTCGTTGACATATAGCAACGAAACCGGCGATATCACATATTACACTTACGGTCACAGAAAAGTAAGTGTAAAACTACAACAGTTGGAATCCGCAACCACCTCAGACATCGCATGCCTGACCAAATGAATTCTTTAGACATCGCATGCCTAACAATTATAAACCCCGCATTTTTGTCTCATTATCGAAAACACTTTTCAATATCAAGTCGGGGAATTCAACAGGATTCCCGACATTCTGATCGAATGCTCGTCGCAAACTTTAGTAGACGGCCGCACCCCCGATACCGTCGACGAAGTGCACCAAGGCGGAACACCGCTGCCGCGAGCACCCGGACGGATGCTTTCGGCGACGGGGTTCTCCTACAGTCACTTGGTCGGGGCTATAGAGTGAGGCTGTCTATTAAGTTTACCCAGCGAGTATCCGCGTACGCTACGTGATTGCGACGGACTTTTGATCACATCAAAATTCCGTGGCAACCGATCAAGTGAGACTAAAGTGCTATGTTTATAACATTCATTCAGTTATCTCATAACTCTTTGTGAATTCCAATTATTGTATCACATTCCAGATAATTAGAAAATGTTAAACTTTCCGATCGAACAATCGAACACCCAAGTTTTCCCAATACAGCTCAACACATGAAATAAGTCTAGCAACATTCAGTTCGTGCCTCAGTACCAACGGTCCAGCCGTAGAAGGGTCAAGCCAACGCCTCACATGTGGCACGCCGTACTGCCCCAAACCCTAAGGTTCAAAGGGCAGTTCAAGACGGTCACATAATCGAGTTAAGGTTTGTTGTCTTCTAGAGGGTCCATCGCGTTACTTGCACTACTTAGAACGTCGTTAAACTACGGAAAAATCCAACACTTGGAAGTTTCCCGACAAGAGAAAAAATTGGGTAATTATATCCGGTCGTACTTTTTAACATATTCTAAAATTTATCCGGAAAGCCACATAGACAAAATCTGATACTCCGATCGAAACACCGAATCCCCAAAACAACCCCAGAAAATTCAACTCTTGAATAAATATTAAAAATTCCCAGAAAATCCAGCATAATAAAATAGGAGTTACTGTGAAAACAGGGGATGATGATGTCATACTTTAGCCGCGGAACCGCCGCAGAAGGCATGCTTCTGCCGCGGTTCCGCCGCTCTTTGTACTGTTCATGAGTCAAATTTTGCACCGTAATTCTTATAATTCCCTGCTGAATTTTTTAAGCATTTTTAATGTGGAAAAATCCCAGTTTTTAGAAAAAGTCCATAGAGCATGTTTCGGGTTAGGATTTTGGTTCGATCGGACTTGAAACTCCGTCTACGCATCGCCTAAGGCTCTAGCTAGGCTCTGATAACAATGAAAGGTTCCTAGGCACTCCCAAGAGGTCTCACAAGGCATCAACAATGCCAATTTAAAAAATTACGGTGCCGAGAAACCCTAGACTTGATCGTTAACTAGATGTTTTAGGCGACAAAAGCGAATAGTTAACAACTTAACTACAAGAACGGAAATACAACCTTTGTAGATCCGGTGCTCCACCTCCATAGCTCCGCGATGAAGTCCCCTTGCTGTCCAAAACAAATCCCGGGCTCTAGCGTTGGCTTCATCGGAGAAATGGGCGGGCAAGGTCGTCGGCTTCGTGCCGAAGATGATCTACGTCGAGGCATCACAAGATCAAGCTCCCACTTCACCAAGTCATGAAACTTGTGAAGAAAACACACTCTACTACTTGGCAAGAGGTAGAGGATGAAGAAATAGGAAGTGGGTTCACTTTAGAATTGGATTTCTCACTCATTTGCTCAAGTTGCCATTGTTGAAGCAAGCTTTCTTCAAGTGAAGAAGAAGAAGAAGCAAGAAAGAATATGATAAGTGTTAATTAAAAATGGAAAAGAAAAATCAAACCTTATCATATTCAAACCATGGTTATGTGTAAAGACTAAACTAGGGTTAGTGGGAATGGTTAGGGTTAAGCATGAGACAAAATGGTGACTTAGTCAAAGCTTCATGAAGTTTCAACATACAAACAAACAAAGCTACCATTTTCCTTTATGCTTTTCATTTTCCAAAAAGAATAAATAAATAAATAAATGAATAAGAAAATGAAAACCCTAACCAATCTACAACCATGGTTTAATCTTCACACAAACCCTAGTGAGCATGTATCATCAAACATGATACAAACTTGTGTACAAAAGTATATCACATATACAATGTGCACAATCCAAGTGAGAAAACCATTTAAAAGTGAACCGATACTAGTTAATGCAAAGTAATATATCAAATATATAATTATACATTAAATCATTAAATCAACACTTGATTTAACGATCCGGTCATATCGCATATGACCGACTAATATCTAATGTATCGATCTATCGAATTAATCCTCGATTCGATAACTAGGTTATATCGCATACAACCATTCGACACATTCATCGCGAGAATAGAATATGGTATCACATACACGCATTATTCTCGGTCCCGCACATATCTCATATGCGCTCCTATTTCGTTTCGCTTGAGCCAGGAAACCTCTGTGTAGGACTCTAAAGACTCGTCAATACGCCGGCAGCAGGTGATGATCATATCAAACACCCACAAGCCGCAAGCGGTCTGCTAAACGTAACGGCCACCCGGGTATTGAGCGATCAGAAGATCGACGAGCAAGCCCGCTCACACTCCTGTAAATCCAACTAGTAACACTTACCGTACAGTCCGGTCTGATCGTCTGATATGTCGCATATCTCGCCTAGGGGTGGTAGACGTCAGACCCCAATAGCTCGATAAGTCGTGTCGATATGAGGTCTATAACAGTTTGAGAAACTACTGGTAACACTTACCAGTAAATCTCAGCAACCCTGGCCAGGGATTTCCGGTTATAGCCAATCGAACACAGCGCAACATCAACTCCCTATACCGGGAGAGACGAATCCCCTCCTATCGCTCATTGCCTCCATGTGACTCGGGACTGTACCCAAAAACCACCGTTTTGCATGCCCTCTTGGACGTGGTAAGATGGAAATCAAAGCACAGTGGGAACCACACAAGACTCTATGACGATCTCGGGTCAACAGACTACTCTGTACCAGTGCCACCAGAGAACTGCCATCTGACGTAAGGTATAATACCATCTGGAAGTTCTCGGCGAGTCCGTCCAGTATACCCAGTCTCTACTGAGCACCCGTATATCATCTCCGATGCCAAACACCAATGGATATGGGATCATCCATCGCCCATCTGTATGGGTCGATAAGGTATGCGCTAGTCTACTCTGGTATATCGATGCCCCGTCTCGATACACCCACGACTAGGGACTTTGAAGGATGTACTTATGGACTACCCTGTCCCCACTAGTATGATCCGCATCATAGTCCAGGTAGTCAAGTACACATCCTAGGGGCTTTACCAACATGTAACAGAGAGACACCCAGTTTACACGTTAAGGTAAAGTTCAACCAGATAGCATACTATCATGTCGAGTAAGAAAGTCCTCCCTATATATGTCCCAGCATCCACTACAATATACATCCAATGTACAGTAATGGCCTCTATGGCTTACATATAACTAACATCGATGTCCCCTCGTGCACCATTAGGTTAGGTAACTAACGGCAGAGCGGATCAGGGCTAGCGCGGGTGTAAAACATAAGTAACGTCTATATAAATATCATATATACTATATACAGTATCTATCACAGAACATATCACATGATCACATCACAGATATCGCAGCAGAAGAATCATATGAAATATTGGATATACTAGGACGTCCGTGTTTTCAATACGAGCCAGTATAAAACACGGATTCCACGGTCGTGATGAATAGCCAAACCCACACCCCTAGACCCCTACGAGAGCGGCAAGCAACCCTACCAATTCTAGAGTTTGGAGACCCGGACTCGACTCCTCGAGTTGGTCTCCCACTGGACCCCAGCACCCGGTTACTTATGCCCTCCTCCTTGGGTCTATCCTAGTGCGGAAGAGTAAATAATATACAAAGGGTGACATCTTCCGCAACCTGGAAGTGCCCCAAATAAAAGAATATTACATACAGATTTTTACATGAATGAAAATGAAAAACACTCATCTCACATAAAAACCCCCGGCTATTCAAACACGACGATCCAATATAACATATCCAGCAACACATAACATCACATGTCATCAACGTAAGTAAATATGCGCATCCCAATTGTCGTTGACATATAGCAACGAAACCGGCGATATCACACATTACACTTACGGTCACAGAAAAGAAAGTGTAAAACTACAACAGTTGAAATCCGCAATCTGCATAGACATCGTATGCCTAATCAAATGAATTCCTTAGACATCGCATGCCTAACAATTATAAACCCCGCATTTTAGTCTCAAAATCGAATACACTTTTCAATATCAAGTCGGGCAATTCAACAAGATTCCCGACATCCTGATCGAATGCTCGTCGCAAACTTTAGTAGGCGGCCGCACCCCCGACGCCGTCAACAAAGTGCACCAAGGCGGAACACCGCTGCCGCGAGCACCCGAACGGATGCTTTCGGCGACGGGGTTCTCCTACAGTCACTTGGTCGGGGCTATGGAGTGAGGCTGTCTATTAAGTTTGCCCGGCGAGTATCCGCGTACGCTACGTGATTGCGACGGACTTTTGATCTCATCAAAATTCCGTGGCAACCGATCAAGTGAGACTAAAGTGCTATGTTTATAACATTCATTCAGTTATCTCATAACTACTTGTGAATTCCAATTATTGTATCACATTCCGGATAAATAGAAAATGTTAAACTTTCCGATCGAACAATCAAACACCCAAGTTTTCCCGAAACAGCTCAACTCATGAAATAAGTTCAAAGACATTCAATTCGTGCCTCAGTACCAACGGTCCAGCCGTAGAAGGGTCAAGCCAACGCCTCACATGTGGCACGCCGTACTGCCCCAAACCCTAAGGTTCAAAGGGCAGTTCAAGACGGTCACATAATCGAGTTAAGGTTTGTTGTCTTCTAGAGGGTCCATCGCGTTACTTGCACTACTTAGAACGTCCTTAAACCACGGAAAAATCCAACACTTGGAAATTTCCCGACAGGAGAAAAGGTGGGTATTTATATCCGGTCGAACTTTTTAACATATTTAAAAATTATCCGGAAAGACACATAGATAGAGTTTGACAATCCGATCGAATAAACGAATCCCCAAAACAACCCCAGAAAATTCAACTCTTGAAAAAATATTAAAAATTCCCAGGAAAACCAGCACTACAAATTATGAATTACTGTGCAAAATTCGATGCCACATAAGACAAAACGGCCGCGGAACCACCGCACGAGCCATGCTCGTGCCGCGGAACCGTGGCGCATTGATGGAATTAGGCACACGAATTTTACAGAAACCCTTAGAATTTCCTGCTGATTTTTCTGCATATTTTTAATATCGAAAAACTCCAGATTTTGGAAAAAGTCCAGAGAGCATGTTTGTGTTAGGGTTTCGGGTTCGTTCGGGTTTCAAACTTCGTCTACGCATCGCCTAAGGCTCTAGCTAGGCCCTGATACCACTGTAGGGTTCCTAGGCACGCTAATGAGGTCTCACAAGGCATCAACCATGCCAATTTCAAATTTTACGGGTGCCGAGAAGCCCTATACGGATCGTTAACTAGATATTTAGGCGAAACAATGAAACTAGTTTACAACAAAACTAAAAGAACGGAAATACAACCTTTGTAGATCCGTTTCTCCACCTCCGTAGCTCCATGATGAAGTCCTCTCGGCTGTCCAAATCGAACCATGACTCTTGCATTGGCTTCATCGGAGAAAAAGCGGGCTAGGTCATCGACGACGATTCCAAAGATGATCTACGTCGAGGCATCACTAGATCAAGCTCCACCTTCACCAAGCCATGAAAACTTGTGAAAGAAACACCCTATACTACTTGGCAAGAGGTAGAGGATGAAGAAATAGGATGTGGGTACACTTTAGAATTGGATTTCTCACTCTTTTTCATCAATCACCATTGATGGAGGCTAGCTTCTTCATCTTGAAGAAGAAGAAGAAGAAGATGAATGAAAAGAATATTATGATAAGGTTATTTTCAAAAGAATAATAAAATCATTCTTATCATAATATTAACCATGGTAATGTGTAGAGAATTAACCAAAGTTAGTTGAATGGTTAGGGTTTTGAGAAGAAGACAAGAATGGTAGCTTTGGTCAAACCTTCATGAAGCTTCAATTACAAACAAAGAAAGCCACCATTCTTCTCTTTAAACTTTTCCAAAATAAATAAATAAATAAATAAGTATGAAAAACAAAACCCTAACCATTTAAATAACCATGGTTCAATCTTTACACAAACTCAAGTTAGCTTGTATCATCAAACATGACACAAACTTGTGTACAAAAGTATATCACATATACATTGTGCACAATTTGTTGGATATATGTATGCCCTAGAGGCCATTATATGATAGTGGATGTATCTATACATGTATATATATATTCAGTATGCATTCTTGCTCGACATGATAGTATGCTATCTGGTTCTTCTTTATCTGACATGTTGATTTGATCATGCTTTTATTCATTCATACATGCTGATAAAGCCCTGAGGATATTGGCTTGACTACTCTGATTATGATGGAGATCATACTAGTGGGACATCTGTAGTCTATAAGCATATCCTGGAACGCCCCTAGTCGTAGGTATATCGAGATAGGGCATTGATATACCAGAGTAGACTAGCGTATATGATACTAGACCCATACGATGGGCGATGGATGTTCCCACATTCATCGATGTTTGACATTAAGATCACATACGGGTGCTCAGTGGTGACTGAGTACACTGGACGGACTCACCGAGAACTCCTATAAGGAATTATATCTATCGTCGGATAGCAATTCTCAGGTGACACTGGTACAGGTTAGTCTGTAGACCCGAGATCGTCATGGAGTCTTGTGTGTTCTCCCACTGTACTTTGATTGCCACCCTACCACGGCTCTACTGAGTTGTGCAAACAGGTGGCCGTTGGGTACAGTCCCGAGACACACGAAGAAGATGAGCGATAGGAGGGGTTTCGTCTCTCCCGGTATTGGGAGTTGATGCTGTGCTGTGCCCGACTGGTTATAACAGCAAGTCCCTGGCCAGGGCTGCTGAGATTTGCTGATAAGTGTTATCAGTAGTTTCTCGATCTGTTATAGACCATTCACCGGCACGACTTATTGAGTTATTGGGGTCGACGTTACCATCCCTAGGCTCGATATGCAGCATATCTGCCGAAGAGACCGGACTGTAAGGTAGTGTTGCCGGATGGCTCGAGGGGAGTTGTAGCAGGTTCGCTTGTTGTCTTCTGATCCCTCAATACCCGGGTGGCCGTTACGTTTAGCTGACCGCTTGCGGCTTGAGGGTACCTGATATGATCATCACCCTCTGCCGGCGTATTGACAAGTCTTAGAGTCCCATAAAGGAGTTACCCTGTCCTGGCGAAACGTTGTGGTGCGCGTATGCGATATGCGCATGCACCCGAATGAAATGTGCGTATATGATACCGAACATTGATCGGGTGAACTGCTTTTGGTGGGGTCATATGAGATATGACCGGATTGATAAATCAAGTGTTGATTTATCATTTAACCATTAGTTTCCTCACTTAAAACCTTTTCTTGGATGATGGATGTGTGCATGCATGTGTGCTTTTCTTTCTTTCTTTCATGCTAGTTTCATGCACATGTGGATGTGCATACATGCACACATACATACACTCATCCATCATGGTTGTTAGTATATGGAAATGGTGGCAATATAAGACTCACACCATGGATTATATAATGGATTATTATTTGATTTTGGATTTAAAAGAAAATGAAAAGGAAAGGATAATCATTCTTGCTTCTTCATTCTTCCTTTGACCTAACCATGCTCAACTACCACTAACCTAAGGTTATCCTTCTCTTTATCATTCAAAACTCAAGTTAAATAATGTCTCCATCACTTTAATCATGGTTCAAAGTAAGAAGGAATAAAATATATATTGATATATTTCTTTTTCTTCTTATGAGTTATCTTTTTACCTCTTGTTAAAAATTTGCCACCATCTTCTTCCTCTTGCTCTTTTGCTCTCTAGTTTTTTCCAGTGAGCAAATACCACTTAAAGATAGGTTTTTGAAGTGAGAAACTTAACCACAACTTCATTCTACACAAGCTTAGCCGTTTTGTTTAGTGTGTTCTCTTCGGTTTTACGAAGTTGCGAGCTTGGACGGAGATCTCCGTGGTGGATCGTCGTGGACACAAGAGGACTTCAAGAGGACCTCCGTTCAACACCCTAGAGACCAAGGAGTCCAGCGAAAGGGAGCTACAAAGGTTGTAGTCTCGAAACCCTAGATTAGTTCGCTTTATATTTCGAAACCCTAATTTTCTAGGATCGATTCCTTTGCATGTTCGTTTAGCACCATAAAAATTTAAACTTTGGGTCATGTGATGCTTCAAAACTCTTCATAGGGTGCTACACAAACCTTACATTGGTATCAGAGCCGACCTAGAACATTAGGCGACCTTTTTACGAAATTAAAACTCCGATCGAACCGAAATACGACTTTTTAGGGTGCTCTCTGGAAATTTTCTAAAAATTGACATTTTTCAGAATTAAAAATATATAAAAAATACAGCAGGAAAAAATAGGGGTTACGGTACAAAAATTATTCCATGAACAGTGATTCTCGCCGCGGAAACGCGGCCTAAGCTTGCTTAGGCCGCGGTTCCGCGGCCGTATATATGAATTGATGAATACTTTTTGTACAGTAATTCATGAATCTGCTTGTATAAATTTTTGGATATTTTTAATCGGTATTTGGTTTTGAAAAATTCTGGAGATGGTTTTGGACTCGTCATTTTGATCGGGATTTTTATTTCGTAGCTTTTCCGGGTAAATTAGAAAGTATTGAAGTGTTTGAACGAGTATCATTTACTCACTATTCACGGGGTTTAAATACTTTGGAGATACGTGCAAGTCTTTTTGCGGTGGTCCCTCTAGAAGACAACAAACCTTAACTCGATTATGTGACTGTCTCGAACTGCCCTTTGAACCCTAGGGTTTGGGGCAGTACGGCGTGCCACATGTGAGGCGTTGGCTTGACCCTTCTACGGCTGGACCGCTACTACTGTGTCACACTCCGGATTTTTGAACCCTGCTCAAGTGTTGAGCTTTAGTGAATCTTGGGTGCTTGATCGTTCGTTCGAAAACTTTAATACTGTCTGTTTGTCTGGAATGTGATACAATATGTGGAATTCATATAGTTTAGGCATGAAATACGAAATATGTGATATTTCGCATTTATGATGTCTAAAGAGAATCGGGATTCCAAATATTGTTGTTTTACACTTTATTTTCTGTGACCGTAAGTGTAGTGTGTACGATATCGCCGGTTTCGTTGCTATACATCAACGACAATCGGGGTACGCATACTTACTTACGTTGATGATATGTGATATTATGTGTTGCTGATATATGATGTGCAGGATTGTCGCGATCGAATAGCCGGGGGGGTTTTGTGAGATGAGAGTTTTATATTTTCATTCATATAAATTCAAATGTAATGTAATATTCTTTTATTTGGGGCACTTTCAGGTTGAGGTTGTGTCACCGGTGTTGTATATTATTTACTTTTCCGCATTAGGATGGACCCAAGGAGGGGAGCACAGGTGACCGGGTTCTGGGGTTCAGTAGGAGGCCATCTCGAGGAGTCGAGACCGGGTCTCCTAAACTCCAGGATTGGTAGGGTCACTTGCCGCTCTCGTAGGGGTCCAGGGTGTGGGCTTGGCTATTCATCGCGACTGTGGAATCCGTATTTTCTATTCTGGCTAAATACTAAATACAGACGTCCTAGGATATCCCACGTTATATCTATGTTTCTGCTGCCTGTGTTCTGTGATATCTGAGACGAATGACATATTATATATATGATATATAGTAGACGTTGCTTATGTTTTACACCCGCGCTAGTCCCGTCCCGGTATGCCGTTAGTTAAGTAACCTAACGGTGCATAACGGAACATTGCGGCGAATGCGGATGGCATAAGCGTACGTGTTATTTTCGTTTCTTTTCTGTGATTGGCTTAAGGACTTAAATGATGGGATTACATTAATGTGATTAATGTAAAGAAAATAAACCTAAAAAGATGTTGTAGAATCGGATTTAAAAACTACTCGGCTATTTATGAAAAAGCTACATTTCAAAACTGCGGAGCTTAAGCCACTCCTTTTGAAAACTGTTTGATTCTACAACGATATCAAGTTCAAAGCGTTAAAGATTTTCTTAAAAATCATTCGCAACCCTCCGTCATTTTAGGAAGTAGAGTACTTAGTATTCGTGCTACGTTTGTTGACTTTAGTTAAGGCGTAGTGTACGGTAGCTAAGTGATGTCTTCCTACACTGCATATGATGCAGATTAATTAGGACATTCATGCGACTTTGTGGACCATAGTTAAGGGTCATATAGGTGGGTCTAATTGATCAAGAAATGACGGGTAGAACTTGACTGGTACTTATGATTTGTTGACCATAGTTAAGGTCATAAATACTAGGGGTAAAAATTACATCGGGAATTTCAAGTGTTGAAATTTGCAATGAGATTGCATACCTTCCATGTGATGGTTGGATCCCGATCCCACTGTGGGCAATAGTTGCTCCTAGGAGAGTTTTACAGTTTACAATTAGCTAACTCATTAGGTGTCTAGAAAGGTGTTAACGGGGCTCCGCCTCTGGGAAAACGAGGTTTACTCTAATTAGGTCCGTGCGAAAGCATGGGGAACCTCCCTCAAAGTACCGACACTGGCCTGGCTGAACGGTTAGCGAAGTTGTAGACTGTAATTAATCCTGGCTAGTTTTTCTTTTTAAGGTTTGAAAGAAAAACTTGATAAAAAGCAGTGGGAAACATCGATTAGACAAGATAATAAACCAATCTAATCTGTGCAAGAGCTTTCGCTGAGTGTATTCTTTTCTCTCTCTTAATGGCAGATACCAATGACTGGACTTAATCTTCTACTAGATAAAAACAAACTGAATGGGACCAACTATAAAGACTGGCTGATGAATCTGAAAATCGCCTTGACTTATGATAAAGTATTATATGTCCTCACGGCTTCAGCCCCGTCCGTCCCTGGTCTAAAATCCTCAGTTGCGGACATTGAAGTCCGCAAGACATGGGACGCTGACTGTGCCACGGCCATATGCCTCGCGCTTGCATCGATGGATAACACACATCAAAAGCAACACGAGAACATGGACATTCACGGTATATTGCTCCATACAAAGGAGTTGTATGGGGAGCAATCCCGCGTATTACGATACGAAGCATCAAAGAAATTGTTTCAGATGCGAATGGCCCCTGGCACACCAGTAGGAGACCATGTTCTGAAGATGATAGCTCTTATAGAAGAGCTTGAGGACCTTGGATGGACGATGGACAATGAACAATATATAGATATTATTCTGTAGTCCCTCCCCTCCACCTTTGCTCAGTTCATAGTGAACTTCAACATGCATGGCATGGAGAAGGACCTCCCTGAACTCCTTAATATGTTAAGGAGTACAGAGAGCACTATGAAGTTAGCAAAAACTCCCGTTATGACTATTGGACAGTCTTCCTCTTCTCGCCCGAAAGCCAAGGCCAAGGGAAAGAAAAAGAAGAAACCCACTAATACTAAGGGAGGAGTTAAAAAGGTGAAGGGAAAGGGAAAGTCCAAGGCTGGAGACTCAGGAAAGGGCGAATGTTTCCATTGCCACAAGACAGTACACTGGAAGCGCAATTGCACCGAGTACTTAAGTCTCAAGAAGAAGCATGGTGATGCTTCTGCTTCAGGTGCGTTTGTGACTGAAAACTGTTTTTCTATAAACTCTGCTTCCTGGGTATTGGATACCGGTTCAGGTTCTCACATTTGCAATTCTATGCAGAGGCCGAGAAATAGCAAGGTTTTGAAGACAGGCGACCATACTCTCCGCGTTGGAAATGGTTCCAATGTACATACAGTCGCAGTGGGAGAGTATCACTTGGGGTTGCCATCTGGATGTATTTTGATTTTGAATCCATGTTATTTTGTACCAAGTATGCTATGTAATATAATATCCGTTTCTTTGTTGGACAATGAAGGATATAATTTTGTGTTGCAGAACAATGCTATGAACATTCACCTAAATCAAATGTTGGTTGGGTATGGTACGCTTAATAACGGAATATATGTCCTAAATCAACACACAGTTTTCAGTATACAACACACTAATAAAAGAAAACTTTGAGAATTAAATGAAGCTTTTCTTTGGCATTATAGACTTGGTCATATTAACGAAACAAGACTAAACAAGTTACACAAAGATGGATATTTAAACTCTTTTGAATATAAATCTTATGCGACTTGCCAGTCTTGTATCAGGGGTAAAATGACCAAAACTCCGTTTACCGGACACGGAGAAAGAGCTACTCAGCTCCTTGGCCTCATACATAGTGATGTATGTGGGCCAATGTCTACACAGGCTAGAGGCGGTTTTTCATACTTCATTGCATTCACCGACGATTTCTCAAGATTCGGTCATGTATTTTTATTAAAGCACAAGTCCGAAGCTTTCGAGAAATTCATTGAATATAAACAAGAAGTAGAAAAACAAACCGGCTTGAGTATTAAGATGCTTCGATCAGATCGAGGTGGTGAGTATCTCAGTACAGAATTTGCAAACTTCCTAAAAGAGAATGGGATTCTCTCTCAGCTCACTCCTCCTTACACACCACAGCACAACGGTGTGTCAGAACGACGGAATAGGACCCTATTAGATATGGTCCGGTCCATGATGAGTGACGCTGAGTTACCAGTATCGTTTTGGGGGCATGCATTGGAGACTGCAGCGTTTCTGCTAAATAGGGTTCCAACCAAAGCCATGTCTACCACACCATATGAGATATGGAATGGGAAGAGACCATCTCTTAAAAGAATTAAGATTTGGGGTTGCCCGGCCTATGTTAAAAAGCAGAATCCGGACAAACTCGAGACACGGTCAGTCATGTGTAACTTTGTGGGATATCCAAAGAATTCTTATGGATATCTGTTCTACCACAAAGAGGAAGAAAAAGTGTTTGTTTCTCAGTATGCCACATTCTTGGAAAAAGAGTTTTTCACAGATAAAGATGATGGCAAGGTGGTAGATCTAGAAGAGGTTCTGGAGACACAAACTACAAATGACGACTTGGTTGAACCGTCTGTTGCAACAGAAACTGAAGAACCTCGACCACTCCGTAGGTCTGGTAGGACTTCTCGCCCACCGGAGAGGTACTACGGTTTCCTCATTGATGGTAACGGAGAAGATTGCATCATGGATGATGATGATCCTACTAGTTTTCAGCAAGCTATCACGAGTGGTGACTCTGTGAAGTGGCTGGATGCCATGAGATCCGAAATGGAGTCTATGTACACCAACAAAGTATGGACTTTAGACGTTGTACCCCCTGGGGTAAAACCTGTAGGGTGAAAATGGATCTTTAAAAGAAAGATTGGTGTGGATGGGCAGGTAGAGACCTATAAGGCAAGACTTGTGGCGAAAGGTTTTCGTCAAAGACCAGGTTTGGACTATGACGAAACTTTTTCATCCGTAGCCATGCTTAAATCCATTCGGATCCTACTTACTATTGCTGCTCACTACGACTATGAAATCTGGCAGATGGACGTTAAAACAGCATTTCTAAATGGAGATTTAGAAGAATGCGTTTATATGGATCAGCCAGAGGGCTTCATTGACAGTGGGAGCAGCGAGAAAGCATGTAGATTGCTTAAATCCATATATGGGTTAAAGCAGGCATCACGGAGTTGGAACATCTGTTTCGATGATGTCATCAAAGAGTTTGATTTCATCAAAAATCCAGATGAACCTTGTGTTTATAAGAAAGCTGTAGGAAGAGCTGTCACATTCCTCGTATTGTATGTGGATGACATTCTTCTGATAGGAAATGATATTCCTATGCTACAGTCGGTCAAATCATTCTTATCACTTAGGTTCTCCATGAAGGACCTGGGTGATGCCACATACATCCTGGGCATAAGGATCTATAGGGATAGATCCAAAAAGTTATTGGGATTGTCCCAAACCAGGTACATTAACACCATCCTAAAAAGGTTTAGTATGGAAGACTCCAAGCGAGGTGCCTTGCCCGCTTGCCATGGAGTCACTCTCTCCAAGGATTCTTGTCCAAAAACCGATGAAGAGAGAGCTCGCATGAGCATTATACCTTATGCTTCGGCAGTAGGATCTATAATATATGCGATGTTATGTACACGCCCAGATGTAGCTTATGCACTTAGTGTTGTAAGCAGGTATCAATCCAACCCAGGGGAGAACCACTGGACAGCTGTGAAGAACATTCTTAAGTACTTACGAAGGACTAAAGAATTGTTCTTGGTGTATGGTAATAGAGATCTCCAAATGGAGGCCTTTACCGATTCGAGCTTCCAGAGCGATAAGGATGACAGTAAATCTATCTCAGGGTTTGTATTTACCCTCAATGGAGGGGCGGTAAGTTGGAAGAGTTCCAAATAGGATACCGTTGCAGACTCTACGATGGAAGCTGAGTACATTGCTGCAAATGATGCCGCCAAGGAAGCCGTCTGGATGAAGAAGTTCGTCTCGGAACTAGGAGTAGTTCCAACCATTATTGATCCAATACCTTTGTATTGTGACAATAATGGGGCGATGGCGTTAGCCAAGGAGCCCAGATCCCATCAGCGGTCCAGACACATCATGAGGCGCTTTCATTTGATCCGGGAGATTGTAGATCGCCGCGAGATCGAGATTAAGAGAGTAGACACAAAGAACAACGCCGCGGATCCATTCACCAAGGCCCTCCCTCAGCCGCAGCATGAGCGACTTTTTGAGATGTTGGGTATGAGATACGCCAATAAATGGCCTTAGTGCAAGTGGGA
Organism: Agapanthus africanus; assembly: GCA_030015575.1. Lineage (NCBI taxonomy): Eukaryota > Viridiplantae > Streptophyta > Magnoliopsida > Asparagales > Amaryllidaceae > Agapanthus > Agapanthus africanus. The sequence continues at coordinate 337,678,860 of CM057346.1, read as the reverse complement.
GATTGTTGGATATATGTATGCCCTAGAGGCCATTATATGATAGTGGATGTATCTATACATGTATATATATATTCAGTATGCATTCTTGCTCGACATGATAGTATGCTATCTGGTTCTTCTTTATCTGACATGTTGATTTGATCATGCCTTTTTTCATTCATACATGCTGATAAAGCCCTGAGGATATTGGCTTGACTACTCTGATTATGATGGAGATCATACTAGTGGGACATCTGTAGTCTATAAGCATATCCTGGAACGTCCCTAGTCGTAGGTATATCGAGACAGGGCATTGATATACCAGAGTAGACTAGCGTATATGATACTAGACCCATACGATGGGCGATGGATGTTCCCACATTCATCGATGTTTGACATTAAGATCACATACGGGTGCTCAGTGGTGACTGAGTACACTGGACGGACTCACCGAGAACTCCTATATGGAATTATATCTATCGTCGGATAGCAGTTCTCAGGTGACACTGGTACAGGTTAGTCTGTAGACCCGAGATCGTCATGGAGTCTTGTGTGTTCTCCCACTGTACTTTGATTGCCACCCTACCACGGCTCTACTGAGTCGTGCAAACAGGTGGCCGTTGGGTACAGTCCCGAGACACACGAAGACGATGAGCGATAGGAGGGGTTTCGTCTCTCCCGGTATTGGGAGTTGATGCTGTGCTGTGCCCGACTGGTTATAACAGCAAGTCCCTGGCCAGGGCTGTTGAGATTTGCTGATAAGTGTTATCAGTAGTTTCTCGATCTGTTATAGACCATTCACCGGCACGACTTATTGAGTTATTGGGGTCGATGTGACCATCCCTAGGCTCGATATGCAGCATATCTGACGAAGAGACCGGACTGTACGGTAGTGTTGCCGGATAGCTCGAGGGGAGTTGTAGCAGGCTCGCTTGTTGTCTTCTGATCGCTCAATACCCGGGTGGCCGTTACGTTTAGCTGACCGCTTGCGGCTTGAGGGTACCTGATATGATCATCACCCTCTGCCGGCGTATTGACGAGTCTTAGAGTCCCACAAAGGAGTTACCCAGTCCAGGCGAAACGTTGTGGTGCGCGTATGCGATATGCGCATGCACCCGATTGAAATGTGCGTATATGATACCGAACATTGATCGGGTGAACTGCTTTTGGTGGGGTCATATGAGATATGATCGGATTAATAAATCAAGTGTTGATTTATCATTTAACCATTAGTTTTCTCACTTAAAACCTTTTCTTGGATGATGGATGTGTGCATGCATGTGTGCTTTTCTTTCTTTCTTTCATGCTAGTTTCATGCACATGTGGATGTGCATACATGCACACATACATACACTCATCCATCATGGTTGTTAGCATATGGAAATGGTGGCAATATAAGACTCACACCATGGATTATATAATGGATTATTATTTGATTTTGGATTTAAAAGAAAATGAAAAGGAAAGGATAATCATTCTTGCTTCTACATTCTTCCTTTGACCTAACCATGCTCAACTACCACTGACCTAAGGTTATCCTTCTCTTTATCATTCAAAACTCAAGTTAAATAATGTCTCCATCACTTTAATCATGGTTCAAAGTAAGAAGGAATAAAATATATATTGATATATTTCTTTTTCTTCTTATGAGTTATCTTTTTACCTCTTGTTAAAAATTTGCCACCATCTTCTTCCTCTTGCTCTTTTGCTCTCTAGTTTTTTCTAGTGAGCAAATACCACTTAAAGATAGGTTTTTGAAGTGAGAAACTTAACCACAACTTCATTCTACACAAGCTTAGCCATTTTGTTTAGAGTGTTCTCTTCGGTTTTACGAAGTTGCGAGCTTGGACGGAGATCTCCGTGGTGGATCGTCGTGGACACAAGAAGACTTCAAGAGGACCTCCGTTCAACACCCTAGAGACCAAGGAGTCCAGCGAAAGGGAGCTACAAAGGTTGTAGTCTCGAAACCCTAGATTAGTTCGCTTTATATTTCGAAACCCTAATTTTCTAGGATCGATTCCTTTGCATGTTCGTTTAGCACCATAAAAATTTAAACTTTGGGTCATGTGATGCTTCAAAACTCTTCATAGGGTGCTACACAAACCTTACACAATTCAAGTGAGAAAATCCATTTAAAGTGAACCAATACTAGTTAATGCAAAGTAATATATCAAATATATAATTATACATCAAAACATTAAATCAACACTTGATTTAACAATCCGGTCATATCGCATATAACCGACTAGTATCCTATGTATCGGCTTACCGAATCAATCCTTGATTCGATAACTAGGTTATAGCGCATACAACCATTCGATACATTCATCGCGAGAATGGAATACGGTATCACATACACGCATTATTCTCGGTCCCGCACATATCTCATATGCGCTCCTATTTCGTTTCGCTTGAGCAAGGAAACCTCTGTGTAGGACTCTAAAGACTCGTCAATACGCCGGCAGCAGGTGATGATCATATCAAACACCCACAAGCCGCAAGCGGTCTGCTAAACGTAACGGCCACCCGGGTATTGAGCGATCAGAAGACCGACGAGCAAGCCCGCTCACACACCTGTGAATCCAACCAGTAACACTTATCGTACAGTCCGGTCTGATCGTCTGATATGTAGCATATCTCGCCTAGGGGTGGTAAACGTCAGACCCCAATAGCTCGATAAGTCATGTCGATATGAGGTCTATAACAGTTTGAGAAACTACTGGTAACACTTACCAGTAAATCTCAGCAACCCTGGCCAGGGATTTCCGGTTATAGCCAATCGAACACAGCGCAACATCAACTCCCTATACCGGGAGAGACGAATCCCCTCCTATCACTCATTGCCTCCATGTGATTCGGGACTGTACCCAAAAACCACCGTTTTGCACGCCCTCTTGTACGTGGTAAGGTAGAAATCAAAGCACAGTGGGAACCACACAAGACTCTATGACGATCTCAGGTCAACAGACTACTCTGTACCAGTGTCACCAGAGAACTGCCATCTGACATAAGGTATAATACCATCTAGGAGTTCTCGGCGAGTCCGTCGAGTGTACCCAGTCTATACTGAGCACCCGTATATCATCTCTGATGTCAAACACCAATGGATATGGGATCATCCATCGCCCATCTGTATGGGTCGAGAAGGTATACGCTAGTCTACTCTGGTATATCGATACCCCATCTCGATACACCCACGACTAGGGACTTTGAAGGATGTACTTATGGACTACCATGTCCCCACTAGTATGATCCGCATCATAGTCCAGGTAGTCAAGTACACATCCTAAGGGCTTTACCAACATGTAACGGAGAGACAATCAGTGTATACGTTAAGGTAAAGATCAACCAGATAGCATACTATCATGTCGAGCAAGAAAGTCCTCCCTATATATGTCCCAGCATCCACTACAATATACATCCTATGTATAGTAATGGCCTCTAGGGCATACATATAACTAACAATGTACCCAGTCTCTACTGAGCACCCGTGTACTGTCTCTGATGTCAAACACCAATAGATATGGGATCATCCATCGCCCATCTATATGGGTCGAGAAGCTATATGCTAGTCTACTCTAGTATATCGATGCCCTGTCTCGATACACCATCGATTAGGAACATTTGAAGGATGTACTTAGCGATTACACTGTCTCCACTAGTATGATCTGTACCATAGTCTGGTAGTCAAGTACTCATCCTAAGGGCTTTATCAACATGTAACATAGAGACAATCAGTGTACATGTTAAGATAAAGAGCAACCAGATAGCATACTATCATGTCGAGCAAGAAACTCCTCACTATATATGTCCAAGCATCCACTACAATATACATCGTATGTATAGTAATGGACTCTAGGGCATACATATAACTAACAAAAACAAGTTTTCCTTCACTCTAATTGTCAAACGGTTTAGTTTCTGGGCTTTGGCTTACTTAGATTACGTTGCGGCTTGAGACATTTCGTAGTTTAAGTGCCAGTCAAGTTCCTTACTTTCGGGTCGTGACAAAAATTGGTATCGGAGTGTTAGGTTTTACCTTTCTGAGTGTAGGATGACCTTTGGTAGATGGAGTAGGTGACTCAAGCAGAGTGATGTAGCGTGTATAGGTTCAGCGGCATACTTCCGATACGGTTCTCCGCCTAAGTGACCTTAGGATTTATGATTGCTCATACTTCCTTCCTTGGTTCCATATATCCTTTGATTTGATCGCAATGTTCCTATCCATCCCGTTTCTTATTCCAGCCACTGTTAGTGATATGTATGCCCTGGAGGCCATTACTGTACATACGATGTATATTGTAGTGGATGCTTGGATATATATATGGAGGACTTACTTGCTCGACATGATAGTATACTATCTGGTTGCTCTTTATCTTAACATATACTCTGATTGTCTCTATGTTACATGTTGATAAAGCTCTTAGGATGAGTACTTGACTACCAGGACTGTGATGCAGATCATACTAGTAGGGACAGAGTAGTCGCTAAGTACATCCTTCAAAAGTTCATAGTCATAGGTGTATGGAGACATGGCATCGATATACCAGAGTAGACTAGCGTATGCTTCTTGACCCATGTAGATGGGCGATGGATGATCCCATATCCATTGGTGTTTGACATCAGAGATAGTATACGGGTGCTCAGTGGAGACTGGTTAGACTGGTCGGACTCGCCGAGAATTCCAAGATGGTATTATACCTCATGTCATATGGCAGTTCTCTGGTGACACTGGTACAGGTTAGTCTGTTGACCCGAGATCGTCATAGAGTCTTGTTTGATTCCCACCGTACTTTGATTTCCACGTTACCATGTCCAAGAGGGCGTGCAAAACAGTCCCGAATCACATGGAGGCAATGAGCGATAGGAGGGGTTTCGTCTCTCCCGGTATTGGGAGTTGATGTTGCGCTGTGTTTGATTGTCTATAACTGGAAATCCCTGGCCAGGGTTGCTGGGATTTACTGGTAAGTGTTATCAGTAGTTCTCGAACTGTTATGGACCTCATATCGACACGACTTATCAGTTACTGGGGTCTGACGTTTACCATCCCTAGACTAAATATGCGACATATCAGACGAAGAGACCGGACTGTACGGGAGTGTTACTGATTGGATTCACAGGAGAATGTACTGGCTTGCTTGTTGATCTTCTGATCGCTCAATACCAGGGTAGCTGTTACGTTTAGCTGACCGCTTGCGGCTTGTGGGTGTTTGATATGATCATCTCCTACTGCCGGCGTATTGACGATTCTTTAGAGTCCTACACAGAGGTTTCCTGGCTCAGGCAAAACGGAGTAGGAGCACATAAATGATATGTGCGGGACTGAGAATAATACGATATGAGATACCGCATTGTATTCTCGCGATATGTGATATCGGCCGGGTATATGTGATATAGCCGGGTCATCGGATCAATTGTTGATTCGATGAACAGATACTTGTTATATTAGTCGGTTATTTGTGAAATAGTCGGATTATCGGATCAAGTGTTGATTCGATAATTTAATGTATAATTATATATATGATATATTACATTGCATTAACTAATATACGCTTACTTAAAGATTCTTTTTCTCACTTGGATAATACATTGATATATATGCGATATATGTTAATTGTATTATTTTATTTTGTTACATTATATATTATATATGTGATATATAATATTGTAACAAGTTAGGGTTACAAATGCAACAATGATTTAGAGATTAAACCAAGTTAGGGTTCGGATCAGGGTTAGCTTTTAGGTTAGCTTTTGGATGAAGCTTTTATGAAGTTTCATGAAGCTTTCCTTTTGTCTTCATCCTTTGATATTTTGTGTAGATATTCTTTAACCCAACCAAAACCCTTAACCTATGATTTATTCTCTACAAGGGTTAATCCTTTCATTGTTAACCCATGGTTGCAATTGTAACCACAACAATAATTCATTATTCATCACAAAAGAATTCTTCTTCTTCTTGCTCTTGAAAAAATCTTTCTAGCTTTTGGGTTTGTGATGATTTTGAGTGAGAAATTGTCAAGACCCAAAAAGTACTGAACATGACCGGCACTTAAATTATGAAACCTCTCGAGGCGTACGTAATCTAATTATGCCAAAACCCAGAAAATCAAAACCAAAGAAGAGTAGAGTGAAGGAAAAACCAATGTAAAGCAAGTAGTTTTAATCAACATAGGCCGAAGTATGTATTTTTAAAATCTGAAGTATTTTCTGAAAATTTCGGCAGAGTCTCCTTTGTAAATACTGGCTCCCAATCGGGATACAACATGAATAGTATACGAAATAAGTAAAAAGGCATCCACAAGCGGGAGCTAGCTCTTCGTCAATCGACGGTCACAACCATGCAAGCAATATAATATACAATGCCGAAGGGCGAGAATCAAAACTCAAAAGAAAACTCAAATCAGCATGAAAACCATAATAATACAACGCATGACTCTAAGGTCGAAAGAATAACAGGCCTGGTTTTCTATCTCTCTCAAATATACAATCTAGTTGATGGAGTTTCTAGATACAACTGAAATAATAATAAACAATTGTGGTCCTGATGCAAAGAACCCACCTGTCAAAGCAATCACCCGGAAAGAACAGTGTGCCAACAAAGCTGCAAAGAACCTGTACGGCAAAAGATGCAAGGAACTGTGGCACAACGGGGCTGAGTTGCCAACTCGTGAGTAAAAAACATCTACGAGTAGAAATCGCATGCATAACGCTATCCTAGGTCATATCAGGTAATATCCTCAATAAAATCCCGGTCCAACAATGTATAGTGTAATACTACATGCTCGTGTCAGTTCCTCAGATAGCAACATATCAGATATATGATGTATGAATGCGTTACGAATTTAAACAGAATATATCATGAATGAGACAACTGATTTCTTTAATCAATGAGATTTCTATATGTATGTCAATCACGTATCATCAATGAACGCAAGAGAGAAATCAGTGTCAAGCATCGACACAAAACATAAGTATCAGTATCTTAATATCAAATCATCAAATCATCAATATCTCAAATCTCAAATCTCAATCTCAATTTTCAATATCTCAGGCATCCGTATCATCTGTGGGATTGGCCCTCGGGCTCCGGCAGAACGGATCAGCCCATAACATCAATCTCACGGCCACGAACGGTATCCTCCGGATATCCGCCGTGCCAGGTAAAATCACCGGTAGATAGTCTGCCCCTGCCAGACTCATCGTCTACTCCTCGAACTTCTTGCCCCGGGGTACCATACCGGAACCACCATGTACCCGCAGACGGTTCATACAACTACTCGAATCGGGTCTTGAAAACCATCTCAGAACCGAGAAAACATCATGGTGGACACTCATACATCACGAGAAAACCGCAATTTGCATTTTTAAAATGATGATAACAAGCTTTTATTAAATTCTTGCAGTTTTCGCCCAAATCCAGAAATCTCATATAAATCCGAAATCATCAAAATCATGATACCAATAAACAGTGAATACAGGCATAAATCTCCATAATACTGCATAAACAATGACTATATGGATGCATCCGATATTGTGCAATGAATGCAATAATTAAACTAGCATATGGAAACGATAATATATTACAACTATCAGCCAGCAAACTATGTCACTGAAATAGTATTTTCTAAAGTGTACGTGACATGGAAATTACCGATGAAGATGTGTGTGAGCCGGCAAGCGAGTGTATGTTGAGCATACGCGTCATCGGTAATGGTGCTGGTGTCCTAACAGCATGGTTTCATAATTACTACGTACACAATAACATGCAATGAGGCGAAAACAACATAATAAGGAAAATGAATAGTAAATACAATAATAATATGCGGAACATGAATAATAACGTAACAACAAGGAATCTATCTTACTATACATGTGTTATACTGTTTTGCCGTTTGAAATAGTACGAATCGTGGTGTTTGAAAATAAGGACTACGGTGTTTTTAAGAAAAAATACGTCTTTTAATATATCCGTAGTATCCCTTGGTATGTCTTTAAATTTCTCACGATTCATCAGTTTTGGAAATAGGTATGACTCGGTTCCAGTCTGACATCTACTAGGTAAACTACAGGTCTAACTAACAACCAATCTAAAGGGGTACGGAAACCAACTACATCTGAGTCAATATTGTAAGTTTACGGTAGCATCCCGGCCGTCTGACCGATGCCAAAATACGGAAACGAAAACTTTTAAACTGTCGCTAACGTATACTATAAACCTGGATTGAACCATTAACCTATAACTAGCAACTAGAGAAAGGGTTGGAAAAGCTAAACCGATCGATCCGTGCCCTTCGGTCTTTGGCCACTATCCCAAGCTTCTCGCGGCATCCCCGATCTCGATCTCCTCATCGGAAAGGGCACCACATCTTCGAGTCTTTTTACGGGCCCCCGCTTCATCCGAAGCAACTCGGGCACGAAGTTCGCTAGCCGACGTGTCCAAGGCGATGTAGAGAATGTGTGTGATAACTTTGTCTCAAGCATCCATTGGTTCTCATCACATGAGAGTGTATGGATGGAGGTTAGAGATGATGCCATTAATGGAGGTTGTGAGCTAGAGCAAGAAGAAGAAGAAGAACATTCTTTTGTGTGTTGTTGCAATGATAAAAATGAGAGAGAGCAAGAAAAAGAAATACAAGAGCTAACCATTTACCATGGCTGCCCCTCTCTCTCCTCTTATCATTTCAACTCACAAAATAATCACATAATGTGACATATGCACAATAAAAAAGACCATGAGTCACTAGGTTGCATGTGTCACAATAAATGTACTTAATCATGATTTCTAGCTCACAATTTCCATTTGTAAACATTAACCCAAATGTTTACAATAATAAAAAGATAGGGCAACATCTAAACTAAACTCGTGACGGATCACAAGGATACCCCTCACCTGTATATACATACCCGCATCCGCATTCCGACTGAATGCGAATGCGATGAGACTAAAGTAATCCAACAAATCTAATACTAGAATCCGGCTTAAACCAAAGCCCACTAGTATGATCCGTCCGATCATGATCCGTGCAATACTGCACGTATATGATCGAACCCTGCTATATATCATACGGCCTCTACAACGTTTCGCCCGAAACTTGAGAAACTGTCTGTGGGGAACTCTAAAGACTCGTCAATACTTTGGCTGTGGATTTAACCACTAGCACGTCAGAGGTACTAGCTGTCCGTAACGGGCTACCAGGTATTGACCAAAAGGGAGGTCGATGAGCGAACTCATCCTGACATCCTACTAAGCCTGTCAGTGACAATATCCGTACAGTCCAGTCCGTTCGTCTATGAGCATCGCATGGCGGGCCTAGGGGGTTTGTAAAAGTCAGACCCCCAAAAGCGGTACAAGTCGTGTCGGAATGTAGCCCAGAACATCCTGAGATACTACTGGAATACCTACCAGTAAATCTCCTGCCTTGGCCAAGGACTTCGTGTAATGGATTTCCTAGACCCAGCACGATCTCACCCCCAATACCGGGAGAGACGAAACCCCTGCCGATCCACTCACTGCCTTTATGTGGCTCAGGACGGTACCCAACTAAAACCTGTTTGCAAGACTCCTTTGAGCCGTGGTAGGGTAGTAATCAAAGTACAGTGGGAACTCACACAAGACAAATGACGATCTCACGTCGATGTACTAACCTGTACACATGTCACCAAGGAACTGCTATCTGACGTCAGGTATAATACCAACCAGCATGTTCCGGCGAGTCCTGTCCGGTGTACTCCTAACCCAATGAGCACCTGTATACATCTTAGGTGAACTAACTGACACCAATGGCTTGTGAGACTGGCCACCGCCCCTCGTCGGGGTCTCGACTGTATACACTAGTCTACTAATGGAGTATCGATGCCCAGTCTAGAAAACTCTCACGACTAGGGACCACTTTAAGGATGTGCTTATAGACCCCAGCTCCTACGTATATGATCGCCATCATACTGCTGGCAGTCAAGTAAGAATCCTAAGGGCTCTATCAATATATAATAGCGACCTGTAAGGTCACCTAAAGTAGTACACGATGATAAAGATAAACCAGATAACATACTATCATCTTGAGTAAGACTGTCCTACCGGTATAGGTCCTCCCTCAATCATTGCAATCACGTGCCTATGATCCAATATTTGACTCTGAGGGCACTATATCCAACAATCTCCCACTTGCACTCAAGGCTGATAATTACGATGTCGCATACTCACAGCCCGTGTGATACCGAACACCCAACTCCTCTACTAATCAGTTTCACAAAGCCCGTTTGTGAAACTATTGCGTTCGAGGAATAGCCTCAGTGAATGGGTCCGCCCTAATGTTTCTTTCTATGTCTCCCTTTATCTCAAGTTCGCGGAGAAAGCCATCTCCCGAAATGAGCAATACCTGTCTTAGAATATGTCTGTATATCTGATGGGACCTAGTGTTAGTGTATATGCCCTAGAGGCCATTACTGTATCATACTGGTTTGTATATTACTTAATGGAAGCTTGGGATATTCACAGTTGTATATACAATCTTGCTCGAAATGGTAGTATGCTACTTGGTTTGTCTCTACTTTAATATGTGCATGTGTTTCTTTTAGCATATTGCTGGTATACATATTAGTAGAGCCCTTAGGATCTTTGCTTGATTACCAGCGTTGTGATGGCGCTCGCACTCGTGGGAGCTGGGTAATCTATAAGCACATCCTTATACAGGTCCCTGGTCGTTGGACTATCGAGACAGGGCATCGATACTCCGGAGTAGACTAGCGTATGCGCTTCTCATCCCAGTGTGGGAGACGGTCTGTCCCACAGCCGTTAGTACGTCGTACTTGGGATAGTATGCGGGTGCTCGTTAGGTTACGAGTACACTGGACAGGACTCGTCGGGAACTGTTGGTTGGTAATATACCTATCGTCAGTTATCAGTTCCCAGGTGACATGAGTACAGCTTAGTCCGCTGACTTGACACTGTCACTTCGCCTCGAGTGTGTTCCCACTGCACTTTGATTACTACCCTACCACGGCTCAAAGGAGTCGTGCAAACAGGTAGTTTTTGGGTGCAGTCCCGAAGCACTTGGAGGCAGTGACGGTTAGACAGGATTCGTCTCTCCCGGTATTGGGGGTTGACATCGCGCTGTGTCTAGGAGAGCCATTACACGAGTAGTCCCTGGCCAGGGCAAGCGAGATATACTGGTAGGTTTCCAGTGTTATCTCAGGGTGTTCTGGGCTTCACTCCGGCACGACTTGTACCGCTATTAGGGGACTGACGTTTACCGCCCCCCTAGGCCCGCCATGCGATGTATCAGACGAACAGACCGGACTGTACGGAGATTGTCACATACAGGCTCAGTAGGAGTGCAGATGGGGTTCACCTCGTCAGTCTTCTTATCGACATCTACCTGGGGACCGTTACGTACAGCTAGTGCCGCTTGCGGTCTGTGGTTAAACCCACTGCCAGCGTAGTGTCGAGTCTTTAGAGTCCCACACAGAGAGCTATTCGCCTTTAGGCAAAACGAGTAGAGGTCGCATGGTTTTGCGACAGGGTTCGTTCGCATCCGCGCACTTGTGCACGTTTGCTGTCCGGACAGTTTATACTAGCGGGCTTTGGTTTAAGCCGGATCCTAGTATATGATTTGAGATTGGTTTTTCTCAGGGTATTCGTGTTCCTCGGATCACGAATGCGGGTGCGTATGCACAGTTGCTTGAGATTGGGGAGAGGACCTTGTTTAGGGTTAATGGCTTTTGTCATTTTATTAACCCTATTGATTTTGTGTGGATTATTGTTAATTGATAATTAGCTTAATTATTGTGCATGGTTGTTGTTGACAATTTGACTTCATTGACTTGTTGACCATGTTGACAACTTGACCATAATCATTTCATTTGGAAGATGCTCTTTGATCTTTGCAAAAATGAAATGATAATGGTCAATTCATGATTTATCATGACAATTTTCAAGCTAATTATCTAATTAAAATTATCCTCACATATTAGTGAGAATGGCTCACTATTTTCTTATTCTCTCATTTCTTTTCTCTCTCTTGCTCATCCTCTCCCTCAAGCTCTCTCCCTCTCATGTGTTGAGAAACAAAAAGCTTGAGAAAAACCCTCTCTTGATCTTCTTTACTCACTTCTAGGGTTCAAGTCTTAGCATTTCTTGCACTCTAGTTACTCCTAGCTTGGAGTTGAAGCTAAAGGTGGTGGCTTTCGGGTGGATCCTTCTTTGACGGGAGAAGACAAGCAAGGTGATCCTTTTCTACCATACCTAGGAGCAAGGAGAGAAGGACTAAAGACCAAAGGTATAACCTTTCATCACTTAGCTACTTTGTAGTTAGGGTTAGCTAGTTTAAGTTTAGCAAAGATCCTCACAAGCATAGTCCATGTTGCCTAAGTCATTAAAAATCCGATTTTTATTATGTTTTCCGCCTCCCCGTAAGCACCGGGGTGGGCAACACGGACTTACAGTGGTATCAGAGCCTAACTAAACTCAAACTAGCTAAGTAGTTAAGTGTAACGAAGTTTCGAAACCGAAAAACCCTAAAACCAAACTTTTTCAAAATCCAACTTTCTGTTAAAATTTTTCCTGGTTAAAATGAAAAACTGTATACTTGTAAAATTGTCTCAGGGTTTTGTGTGAAACACCACCAAATACGAACCAGAGAGGAGCCAAGAGGACCGCGCTTCCGCGGCATAAGGAAGCTCTTGCCGCGGAAGCGCGGCCGTCTTGTCAACTCTCTGTATCGTTTTTGCTGCAGTTTGTTTCTGAGTTGGTTTTAGGATTTTTAGGATATGTTATATGTGCCCAGATTTTCCAGAACTAAAATTTACTTTTGGGGGCCTATAAATCCGTATTTTTCGGAACTTCACTACACTTTAACTATATCGGTTATATCTGTGATGCTTGTATGTATTGAACGTCGGCTAATCGCTATAAGTCGATTAGTCGGGGTTATACATCTCTGTGATTTGTGATTGTTGGTTTGTGGATATGAATGGATTGGATTGTCGCGGGTGAATAGCCGGGTTGGATGTGAGATGAGTGTTATTTTCTTTCATTCATTTGTAACATGTAAATTGATGTAATAATATTCTTTGTATGGCCGCACAACCGGGTCGGGGTTGTAGCCGTCATTGTATAATTCTTTTTACTGTTTTTGCTCCTAGGATAGACCCATGGAGGGGGTGCACAAACTACCGGGTATCTCGAAGCGCCGAGTGGCCTACTCACGGTGGTGAGGGAGGTTGCTTCGCTTCGGGTGCTTGGCGGGTAGTTTGCCGCACCCGTAGGGGTCTTGGGTGGGGTATTGGCTATTCACCGCGACCGTGTAATCCGCTTTGCGTTGCAGGCTCGAACGCATTGCGGATTCCTAGTATATCCAATGTATTCATCTGTGATCTGTAATGTCTATCATTGCTATATATTTATATATAATAACTATTTAGGCGTTGCTTATGTTTTACAGCCGCGCTAGCCCAGCCCCCGCTCTGTCGTTAGTTAAGTAACCTAACGGGTGATGACGGGGCCCCGTGGCGAATGCGAATGGCATAAGCGTACGTCATATTTTGGTTGTTTTCTGCAATGGTAGGGTTAAATGATGGGACGCATTAAAAGAACTAATGCAAGAAATAAACCAAGTAAAAGTCGATTGGAACACTTTGAAAACCACTCGGTTCTTTTCAAAACTAAACTTTTAAACGCGGAGCTTGAACCACTCCTTTTAAAAGCTATCTCGTTCCATCGATTAGATCAAGTTCACTACGTTCACGGTTTCGCCAAAACCATCCGTAGCCCTCCGTCGTTTCGTATGAATATTCAATAGTATTCAAGCTATGTTTGTTGACCTTCGTCAAGGCATAGTGATTGGTAGCTGTTGGGTGTTCATATGTAGCATAGATAGATGCATTGGTTTGGGACAGTCGTACTACCTTGTTGACCTTCGTCAAGGGTATGTACGGGTGGGTTCAAATTAACCTGGATAATGACGGGTAGAACTTGACATGTGACTTATGATTTGTTGACCTTCGTCAAGGTCATAAGAGCATGGGGCAAAAATCTACATCGGGAGTTTCATAAGTACTGAAACTTGCTAGCGTTGCATACCATTTGGAGTGTGATGATTCTGGTAGGATTCCTTCGGTTTTATCACGCGATGATATTTGGATCCCGATCCTACTGTGAGTATATGCTACTCCTCGGGAAAACTCTCACTTAACGATCAATGCTATAAACCTAGTAGGTGCCTAGAAAGGTGTTAGCGGGGCTACGCCCACAGGGAAAAGAGGTTACTTAATTAAGGAACTTCGCGAAAGCGTTGGAAAACCTCCCTCGAAGTACCGACACTGGCCTGGCTGAACGGTTAAGCAAGAATGGTACGGTGAGAATGATCCCGGCTAATCCTTTTCTTTATGGTTTGAGAAGGGATTCGAGAGACAGTGGGAGCCATCCAGTTTAGACAAACTAAAAACCACTCTAAACTTGCAAGAGCATCATGCTAAGTGTTTTCTTCTCCCTCTCTCTTAATTGCAACGACCCAGTGACCACACCTAGGTTACATCTAGATAATAAGATGACTGAATCTAACTGTTTTGACTGGCAAAGGTCTGTCCAGATGTCCATTACCCAGGACAAGCTGGGACACCTCTTAACTGATCCAACCCCTGCCGTCTCAGGTCCAGTTTCCCCTGTCACGGATATTGATATTCGTAGGACATCGGAAAAAGTCTGTGCGAAAGCCAAGTGCCTCGTGTTAGCCTCAGTTGATGGTATATACCAGAGGCAGCACGAGAAGATGGACTTAGCTTCTATCTTCCTCCATAACAAAGTTTTATATGGAGAGCAATCTCGTATCGCAAGATATGAGACCTCGAACGAATTGCTTCCAGCGAGGTTGGCTATCGGGTCATCTGTAGGGGGCAACGTCCTTACAGAGACCAGCTCTATTGAGCTCTCGGACCTGAAGACCACGTTGAAGAACAGGTCAGATGCTGACTCAGTTCAACAGTCTCTGTCTACTACCCTAAAGGAAACTAGGGAAGTAGAAAGAAAGGGAAGGGCAGAAGTTTCAGGAACAGATGTAGTAAAAGAAGGATGTTCCTATTGTTACGGGAATGAACATGGACAGAAGGATTGCAGGGCTTGTAAAGCCAGTAGCCAGAATTCGAAGCATGTTGTGGCTTCGGCTTCGGGTGTGTTTGTGATTGAGAACTGTATGTCAGTTAACCCTACTTCCTGGGTATTGGATACCGGATCAGGATCTCATATCTGTAATTCATTACAGGCTTTGAGAAACCGTAGGGTTATCAGGAAAGGTGATATGACTCTCAGGGTTGCTAACGGAATGAGCATGTATGCTGAATCCGTAGGGGAATATCATCTAGGACTGACAACTGGGCAGATATTGATTCTGCGTAACTGTTTTTATGTACCAGGTGCGACATGTAATATCATATCTGTATCCTTAATTTCTAAGGAAGGATATGATTTTACTTTTGTAAGCGATGTAGTTAACATCCACCTAAATCAAGTTCTGATTGGGTCAGGTACATTACAGAACGGTATATACGTACTGAATCAAGCTCAGATCTTCAGTGTCCAGAACACACTTAAAAGAAAGTCTCCGGAAACAAATCAGGCTTTCTTATGGCATTGTAAACTGGGTCACATTAATGAGACACGGTTAACAAAGTTACATAAAGAGGGATACTTGAATCCGTTTGAGTATCAGTCTTATGCCACTTGTGAATCTTGTCTCATGGGAAAGATGACAAAGACTCCGTTCACTGGACACGGAGAAAGAGCAAGCGAGCTCTTGGGACTCATACACAGTGATGTGTGTGGTCCAATGTCTACACATGCGCGAAGTGGTTATTCATACTTCATTACTTTCACCGATGATTTCTCTAGGTATGGGCATGTCTTCTTGATGAAGCACAAATCCGAGGCCTTTGAGAAATTTCAAGAATACAAGAATGAAGTTGAAAAACAAACAGGCAAAAGTATCAAGATCCTAAGATCGGATCGAGGAGGAGAATACTTAAGTGCCGAGTTTCTGGGCTTCTTAAAAGAGAATGGAATTCTCTCTCAACTTACTCCCCCATACACACCACAACACAACGGTGTATCGGAAAGGAGGAATCGAACCCTATTGGATATGGTTCGTTCCATGATGAGTAAGGCTGAGTTGCCGCGATCCTTCTGGAGTTATGCACTAGAAACAGCTGCATATCTCTTGAACAAGGCTCCAACCAAGACTGTGCCTACCACCCCATATCAGATGTGGAGTGGGAAGAAACCCTGTCTCAAGTACCTTAAGACATGGGGATGTCCAGCTTTTGTAAAAAAGCAGCATGCGGACAAGCTCGAGGCACGTTCAGTACTGTGTAAGTTTGTGGGATACCCGAAGAACTCCAGGGGGTATCTTTTCTATTCCGCAGAGGAACAAAAGGTTTTTGTTTCTCAGCATGCCCACTTCTTGGAAACTGAATTTTTAGAAAATCAGATAAGTGGGAGCGCAATAGAACTGGAAGAAATTCCAGAACCACAAGCTATTACTGAAAGCTTGGAAGAACCAGAAGTTTCAAGAGAACCGGATATCCCAGCGCCACTCCGCAGAAGTAGTAGGCAGTCTCATCCGCCCGAGAGATACTACGGTTTTCTCATAGACGGGGATAGAGAGGATTGCACCATGGATTATGGTGAGCCTACTAGCTTCCAGCAAGCCATCCAGAGCGGCGACTCGGTAAAATGGCTAGATGCTATGCGGGCCGAGATGGAGTCCATGTACACCAACAAAGTTTGGACTTTGGACTTTGCACCAGAAGGGGTAAAACCCGTAGGCTGCAAATGGATCTTCAGAAAGAAGATTGGTGTAGATGGGCAGGTTGAGACCTATAAAGCTAGACTTGTAGCAAAGGGTTTTCGTCAAAGACCTGGTTTGGACTATGACGAGACCTTTTCTCCAGTGGCTATGCTGAAATCCATTCGGATCCTACTTGCCATTGCTGCCTTCCACGATTATGAAATCTGGCAGATGGACGTAAAGACGGCTTTCCTAAATGGAAATTTGGAAGAGTGCGTCTATATGGATCAGCCGGAGGGATTCAATCAGAGTGGGAGCAGCGGTAGAGTGTGCAAGTTGCTAAAGTCCATCTATGGACTTAAGCAGGCATCGCGGAGTTGGAACATCTGCTTTGATGATACTGTCAAAGAATTCGACTTTATCAAAAACCCAGATGAACCATGCATTTACAGTAAGATTGTAGGGAGAACTGTGGTATTCCTCGTCTTGTACGTGGATGACATTCTCCTAATAGGAAATGATATTCCTATGCTACAGTCAGTCAAAGGATTCTTGTCGCAGAGGTTCTCCATGAAGGACCTGGGTGATGCCACCTACATTCTGGGGATCCAGATCTATCGTGATAGATCTAAGAGGATGTTGGGACTTTCACAGTCAAGGTACATTGACACCATACTGAAAAGGTTCAGTATGGAAGATTCCAAGCGCGGTAATCTACCGGCTTGTCACGGGATCACCCTCTCCAAAGAGATGTCTCCCAAGACTGATTTGGAAAGGGATCGCATGTCTATTATACCCTACGCTTCTACGGTAGGCTCTATAATGTATGCGATGTTGTGTACCAGACCAGATGTAGCGTACGCATTGAGCGTTGTAAGCCGGTATCAGTCAAACCCAGGGGAGAAACACTGGATAGCGGTAAAGAACATTCTCAAGTACCTGAGAAGGACTAAGGAGATGTTCTTGGTGTATGGCGGAAAAGACCTCCAGCTCGAGGCCTTTGCTGACTCCAGCTTCCAGAGTGACAAGGATGACTCCAAGTCCATGTCGGGTTATGTCTTTACCCTCAATGGAGGGGCGGTTTGCTGGAAGAGTTCCAAGCAGGAGACCGTTGCAGACTCAACAATGGAAGCGGAGTACATAGCTGCTTGCGATGCCGCAAAGGAAGCTGTCTGGATGAAGAAGTTCCTCACGGAGCTTCAGGTGGTTCCTACCATTGTTGATCCAATACCGCTGTATTGCGACAACAACGGAGCTATAGCTTTAGCGAAGGAACCCAGGTCCCATCAGAAGTCCAGGCACATTTTGAGGCGGTACCACCTGATCAGGGAGATCATAGATCGCCAGGAGATCGAGGTAAAGAGAGTTAATACGGAGAACAACACTGCAGATCCACTCACGAAGGCCCTACCCCAGACTCAGTTCGAGCGGCTGATCGAGATGATAGGTCTTCGATACGCCAGTACATGGCCTTAGTGCAAGTGGGAGATTGTTAGTGTATATGCCCTAGAGGCCATTACTGTATCATACTGGTTTGTATATTACTTAATGGAAGCTTGGGATATTCACAGTTGTATATACAATCTTGCTCGAAATGGTAGTATGCTACTTGGTTTGTCTCTACTTTAATATGTGCATGTGTTTCTTTTAGCATATTGCTGGTATACATATTAGTAGAGCCCTTAGGATCTTTGCTTGATTACCAGCGTTGTGATGGCGCTCGCACTCGTGGGAGCTGGGTAATCTATAAGCACATCCTTATACAGGTCCCTGGTCGTTGGACTATCGAGACAGGGCATCGATACTCCGGAGTAGACTAGCGTATGCGCTTCTCATCCCAGTGTGGGAGACGGTCTGTCCCACAGCCGTTAGTACGTCGTACTTGGGATAGTATGCGGGTGCTCGTTAGGTTACGAGTACACTGGACAGGACTCGTCGGGAACTGTTGGTTGGTAATATACCTATCGTCAGTTATCAGTTCCCAGGTGACATGAGTACAGCTTAGTCCGCTGACTTGACACTGTCACTTCGCCTCGAGTGTGTTCCCACTGCACTTTGATTACTACCCTACCACGGCTCAAAGGAGTCGTGCAAACAGGTAGTTTTTGGGTGCAGTCCCGAAGCACTTGGAGGCAGTGACGGTTAGACAGGATTCGTCTCTCCCGGTATTGGGGGTTGACATCGCGCTGTGTCTAGGAGAGCCATTACACGAGTAGTCCCTGGCCAGGGCAAGCGAGATATACTGGTAGGTTTCCAGTGTTATCTCAGGGTGTTCTGGGCTTCACTCCGGCACGACTTGTACCGCTATTAGGGGACTGACGTTTACCGCCCCCCTAGGCCCGCCATGCGATGTATCAGACGAACAGACCGGACTGTACGGAGATTGTCACATACAGGCTCAGTAGGAGTGCAGATGGGGTTCACCTCGTCAGTCTTCTTATCGACATCTACCTGGGGACCGTTACGTACAGCTAGTGCCGCTTGCGGTCTGTGGTTAAACCCACTGCCAGCGTAGTGTCGAGTCTTTAGAGTCCCACACAGAGAGCTATTCGCCTTTAGGCAAAACGAGTAGAGGTCGCATGGTTTTGCGACAGGGTTCGTTCGCATCCGCGCACTTGTGCACGTTTGCTGTCCGGACAGTTTATACTAGCGGGCTTTGGTTTAAGCCGGATCCTAGTATATGATTTGAGATTGGTTTTTCTCAGGGTATTCGTGTTCCTCGGATCACGAATGCGGGTGCGTATGCACAGTTGCTTGAGATTGGGGAGAGGACCTTGTTTAGGGTTAATGGCTTTTGTCATTTTATTAACCCTATTGATTTTGTGTGGATTATTGTTAATTGATAATTAGCTTAATTATTGTGCATGGTTGTTGTTGACAATTTGACTTCATTGACTTGTTGACCATGTTGACAACTTGACCATAATCATTTCATTTGGAAGATGCTCTTTGATCTTTGCAAAAATGAAATGATAATGGTCAATTCATGATTTATCATGACAATTTTCAAGCTAATTATCTAATTAAAATTATCCTCACATATTAGTGAGAATGGCTCACTATTTTCTTATTCTCTCATTTCTTTTCTCTCTCTTGCTCATCCTCTCCCTCAAGCTCTCTCCCTCTCATGTGTTGAGAAACAAAAAGCTTGAGAAAAACCCTCTCTTGATCTTCTTTACTCACTTCTAGGGTTCAAGTCTTAGCATTTCTTGCACTCTAGTTACTCCTAGCTTGGAGTTGAAGCTAAAGGTGGTGGCTTTCGGGTGGATCCTTCTTTGACGGGAGAAGACAAGCAAGGTGATCCTTTTCTACCATACCTAGGAGCAAGGAGAGAAGGACTAAAGACCAAAGGTATAACCTTTCATTACTTAGCTACTTTGTAGTTAGGGTTAGCTAGTTTAAGTTTAGCAAAGATCCTCACAAGCATAGTCCATGTTGCCTAAGTCATTAAAAATCCGATTTTTATTATGTTTTCCGCCTCCCCGTAAGCACCGGGGTGGGCAACACGGACTTACACCTAGCTCATAAATGAACTCCAAATCCAAACTTCTTAGACTGTATCGTCGACTGAACTTTATCAGTATCCTGCGCTATGCCTCCCTCACTATCCGCTTGGATCATCTGTCCAAACAACTGCTCCTCGTCAGAGGGAAAACTATAACTTTGACAGTCACTCTGTCATCCAGGTCACCTTGGAAGCCTGGAATGATAATCGTCTCCCGAAGGAGGATGTCGTTATCATATCCCTAGACCACCCACTTATATTCTAAAACTGCTTCCGAACGTTTCTCCAGGATTGGATCAATATCATCTTATTGCATCTCGTGCAAAAACAACATCTGGTGTGGTACTCGACATCTCATGATCAACTCAATTGCCTAAGCAAGTGATATGCCAATCATGCGCATCCCTCTCCCCTTTAGTCTGTAAGACACCTTTAGAGAGGGTGACTCCATCACCTGCAGGTACACTACCGTGCCATGAGTCGTCCATTCCAAAACACCTTTAGAATGCTGTCTAAGTACCCAAATTGGGACACTTCCCAAATCTAGATCTAAAACCAAAGATTTAGTAACCAGAATGTCTAATATTATATCTATATCCTATGTGGAGAAACCACTGTGTGACAACCAAAGCATAACCAATCGTAGTGCAGGAATATCACTTCCTACTATGTGTATGTCATCCAAATACTAGGACATCACACCCTACTACTTTCTTAACAGATCCATCCCCTTATTCTGATGAAGTCAAACCTATGACTGTCATATCAGAAATAGATGATCTATCTCCGCTACATCTGCTTTAGTCTATAAATAGACATAAACCACTTGTCCACTATGCTTCCGCTGCTCTCACTGATTACGAAAACCCTCTGGCAGAGTCATATACACGTGCACTTCTAAAGCTAGTTTAGAACGACGCTATACTCATCCTCCTGCCAGGTCTCATAGACTGGAACAACAGTAGTGCCAAATCTTAGTAAACAAGAACCTTCCTGTCACCGTCCTTGAGGCTACCGGAGTACCTCTCGGGTGCCTGAGGTTACCCACCATATCTGCGGAGTGGCCAATGGAATGTCAATCCAGATTGAATCTTTAGGTCCTATTAAATTTTCAGTAATCGTTTGCGGTTCTGGAATCACTTCCAGTTCTACCATACTCCCACTACTGTTTTCTAAAAAAATCCATTTTACTAAAACTGTGGCGAGTCAAGAACAATATCACTATTGGTCTTCCAGATGGTAGAAAGTCAACCCTCGTCATAGCCCGGGTTAACCCACAAACAGCCATTACAGAAACGTGCCTTGAGTTATCCAGAGTCTGGTTTTAAGCATAAGCCGGACAACTCCCTGTACCTTAACATTGTTAAGATATGAACTATTCAATATCCAATATAGAAACAGAGGCACTGATTTAATTGGAACCAGATTCAAATCATGCAGCTGTCTCCAGTGCATGTCAACTAAAAAGAGAGAGGTCGATCAACATTACTCAACTTAGGAGTGCATCCAAATATGAGTAACCTGAAAGAGAAACAAGTTTCTCAAAAACCATTACTATCAACTGAATACCATACACAAGTATCTACATCTTCGATCAACTTGAAGAATCCCGATACTTGCAACACCTGGTTCTCTACTTTATTCATATACCTATAACTTCTCAAAACTTGGACCTTGTGTTTCTACGAAACGCTTCTCTAAGAACTAGAGAAGTCATAAGTAAACAGAATATAGTACGAGTACCAACCCCTCTGCCCTCATGGACACTGGACAACATACAATACTCTGTATATGTAGGGTTCCTAGGCACACTATAGAGGTCTCACAAGGCATCAACCATGCCAATTTAAAATTTTACGGGTGCCGAGAAACCCTAATACGGATCGTTGACTAGAAGTTTAGGCGAAATACGAAACTAGTTAACAACTTAACTAAAGATAAGAAGCTACAACCTTTGTAGATCCGGATATCCACTTCCTTGGCTCCACGTAGGCGTCCTCTCGATGTCCATCTCGAATCCCGGACTCAATCGTCGTCTTGATCGGAGAAATGGGCGGACTAGGTCGTCGGCTTCGTGCCGAAGATGATCTACGTCGAGGCATCACAAGTTCAAGCTCCGACTTCACAAATTTGTGAAACTTGTGAAGAAAACACCCAAAACAACTTGGCAAGAGGTAGAGGGTGAAGAAATAGGAGGTGGGTTCACTTTAGAATTGGATTTCTCACTTTAGAACTCAAGTTGCCATTGATGGCATCAAGCTTTCTTTCTTGAAGAAGAAGATCAAGAAGAAGGAAATATTATGATAAGTTAATCAAAAATGAAAAAGAAATGAATACTTATCATAATAGGAACCATGGTTAGGTGTAGAGAATTGACCAAGGTTAGAAGAGTGGTTAGGGTTAAGCATGAAGACAAATTGGTCACTTTGGTCAAAGCTTCATGAAGCTTCACAATGGTTCAAGAATGAAAGCAACCATTTTGTATTCTTATGCCATTCTTTTTCCAAAATCAATAAATAAAAGAATGGAAAATTAAAACCCTAATCACTTTCTTAACCTAGGTTTAATTCTTTACACTTAACCAAATGAGCATGCCTCATCAAACATGATACAAAGATGTGCACAAAAGTATATCACATATACAACTTGCACATCAAGTGAGAAAATCCATTTAAAGTGAACCAATACTTGTTAATGCAAAGTAATATATCAAATATATAATTATACATTAAATCATTAAATCAACACTTGATTCAATGATCCGGTCATGTCACACATAACCGACTAGTATCCAATGTATCGACTTATCGAATCAATCTACGATTCGATAACTAGGTTATATCGCATATAACCAATCGAAACATTCATCGCGAGAATGAAATGCGGTATCACATACACGCATTATTCTCGGTCCCGCACATATCTCATATGCGCTCCTATTTCGTTTCGCTTGAGCCAGGAAACCTCTGTGTAGGACTCTAAAGACTCGTCAATACGCCGGTAGCAGATGATGATCATATCAAGCACCCATAAGCCGCAAGCGGTCTGCTAAACGTAACGGCCATCCGGGTATTGAGCGATCAGAAGATCGACGAGCTAGCCCGCTCACACTCCTGTGAATCCAACCAGTAACACTTACCGTACAGTCCGGTCTGTTCGTCTGATATGTCGCATATCAAGTCTAGGGGTGGTATACGTCAGACCCCAATAACCGATAAGTCGTGCCGATGTGAGGCTCATAACGGGTCGAGAAACTACTGGTAACACTTACCAGCAAATCTCTGATCAGCCCTGGCCAGGGACTTCCCTGTTACGGCCAATCGAGCACAGCGCAACATCAACCCCCAATACCGGGAGAGACGAAACCCCTCCTATCGCTCATTGCCTCCATGTGACTCGGGACTGTACCCAAAGACCACCGTTTTGCACGCCCTCATGGACGTGGTAAGGTGGAGATCAAAGCACAGTGGGAATCACACAAGACTCTATGACGATCTCGGGTCTACAGACTAACCTGTACAAGTGTCACCTGAGAACTGCCATCTGACGTGAGGTATAATACCATCTGGGAGTTCTCGGTGAGTCCGTCCAGTGTACCCAGTCTCCACTGAGCACCCGTATATTATCTCTGATGTCAAACACCAATGGATATGGGATCATCCATCGCCCATCTCATGGGTCGAGAAGCGTATACGCTAGTCTACTCTGTTATATCGATGCCCTGTCTCGATACACCCACGACTACGGACCTTGAAGGATGTACTTATAGACTACCATGTCCCCACTAGTATGATCTGCATCATAGTCCAGGTAGTCAAGTGTAAGTCCATGCTACCTCTCCCGGTACTTTCGGGAAAGCGGAATTTGGTAAAAAAAACAATTTTTTACGGAGGTGGTAACATGGACCTATAACCCGGATCTTGGTTAAACATCTATCTAACACCTAACTAAGAGTTTCTAGCTACTCGGTTAGGGGGTTATACCTTGCTTGTCTTGAACTCCTTCGTCTTCAAAGCTCCGATGGTGGTCCGATGGCTTCTCCTCGTCGTCTCCGTACGCCGAAGATAGATCCACCTGAAAGCTCCAACCTTTAGCTCCTTCTTCGTTCTTTGAAGAAACTAGTTCACTTGGTTTGCTAAACCTAGTGAACTAGAATGAGTAGAGAAGAAATAGAATGGGATTTTATCTATGGTTCTTGATTCTCAACTCATGAGACAAGAGAACCATAGAATCAAGAGAGGGAGAGAGAGGTTGAGGGTGAGAGCAAGAGGAGAGCTCAAGAACAAGAGAGAGAATGAGCAAGAAAGAATGAGGCTCTCTTTTGTCTTTCACCCTCTCATAATCCAAAGCAATCATAACTCATCATACTAACAAAAGTCATATGTGATGGTTTGAAGCAACCATAACCATATCATTTCAAGCACTCATTTTACACAAATGAGCAAGTAAACAAAAGTCTTTGCCATGAAATGATGGCTATGGTTATCATGATAGTCAACTAGTCAAGCCTAGTCAACCGGTCAACAAAGTCAACAAGTCAACAAAAGTCAACAAGTCAACAAAGTCAACAAAAGTCAACAACCATGTCACCATAATACTTAATTAGTATAATAGTTAATCACATATCATATTCTCATTAGGGTTGATCAAAAGGTCAAAAGTCAACGGTCAACTGTCAACAACCCTAATGAGAATCCACTGTCTCTGTCTCCCTGTCAACTGTGCATACACACCCGCATCCGCGTTCCGAGGAACACGAATGCAAACTGGATAAATCCAATCCCATAAGGTACACTAGGATCTGGCTTAAACCAAAGCCCGCTAGTGTAAACTGTACGCGCACAAGTGCACGGATGTGACCGAACGCTGTCGCAAAACCATGCGACCTGTCGCAATACCATGCGACCTCTACTCTTTTGCCTAAAGGCGAAAAGCTTTCTGTGTGGGACTCTAAAGACTCGACACTACGCTGGCAGTGGGTTTAACCACAGACCGCAAGCGGCACTAGCTGTGCGTAACGGTCCCCAGGTAGTGCCGACAAGAAGACCGACGAGGCGAAACCTATCTGAACTCCTACTGAGCCTGAGTGTGACATTCTCCGTACAGTCCGGTCTGTTCGTCTGATACATCGCATGGCGGGCCTATGGGATGGTAAACGTCAGTCCCCCAATAGCGGTACAAGTCGTGCCGGAGCGAAGCCCAAAACACCCTGAGATAACACTGGAAACCTACCAGTATATCTCGTTTGCCCTGGCCAGGGACTACTCGTGTAATGGCTCTCCTAGACACAGCGCGATGTCAACCCCCAATACCGGGAGAGACGAATCCTGTCTAACCGTCACTGCCTCCAAGTGCTTCGGGACTGCACCCAACCACTACCTGTTTGCACGACTCCTTTGAGTCGTGGTAGGGTAGTGATCAAAGTGCAGTGGGAACACACTTGAGGCGAAGTGACAGTGTCAAGTCAGCGGACTAAGCTGTACTCATGTCACTTGGGAACTGATAACTGACGATAGGTATAATACCAACTAGTCAGTTCCCGACGAGTCCTGTCCAGTGTACCCGTAACCTAACGAGCACCCGCATACTATCTCAAGTACGACGTACTGACGGCTGTGGGACAGACCGTCTCCCACACTGGGATGAGAAGCGCATGCGCTGGTCTACTCCGGAGTATCGATGCCCTCTCTCGATAGTCCTGCGACCAGGGACCTGCATAAGGATGTGCTTATAGATTACCCAGCCCCACTAGTGTGACGGCCATCACATCGCTGGTAATCAAGCAAAGATCCTAAGGGCTCTACTAATGTGTATAGGCGATATACAAAAATAAACACATGTACACATTGAAGTAGAAACAAACCAAGTAGCATACTACTATTTTGAGCAAGATTGTATATACAAGGTGAATATCCCAAGCATCCATTAAGTAATATACAAACTAGTATGATACAGTAATGGCCTCTAGGGCATATACACTAACAATCTCCCACTTGCACTAAGGCCATGTACTGGCATATCGAAGACCTATCATCTCGATCAGCCGCTCGAACTGAGTCTGGGGCAGGGCCTTGGTGAATGGATCTGCAGTGTTATCTTCTGAAGCGACTCTCCGACCCTCGATCTCCTGGCGATCTACGATCTCCCTGATCAGGTGATACCGCCTTAAGATGTGCCTGGATTTCCGATGGGACCTTGGTTCCTTCGCTAAAGCTATAGCCCCGTTGTTGTCGCAATACAGAGGTATTGGATCAACAATGGACGGAACCACCTGAAGTTCTTTCAAGAACTTCCTCATCCAGACAGCTTCTTTTGCGGCATCAGATGCAGCGATGTATTCCACTTCCATCGTCGAGTCTGCAACGGTTTCTTGTTTGGAACTCTTCCAACACACCGCCCCTCTATTGAGGGTAAAGACAAAACCCGACATGGACTTGGAATCATCCTTGTCACTCTGGAAGCTGGAGTCAGCAAAGGCCTCGATCTGGAGGTCTTTTCCGCCATACACCAAGAACATCTCCTTAGTCCTTCTCAAGTACTTGAGAATGTTCTTTACCGCTATCCAGTGTTTCTCCCCAGGGTTTGACTGATACCGGCTTACCACACTCAGTGCATAAGCTACATCCGGTCTGGTACACAACATCGCATACATTATAGAGCCTACCGCAGAAGCGTAGGGTATAATAGACATGCGATCCCTCTCCAAATCAGTCTTGGGAGACATCTCTTTAGAGAGGGTGATCCCGTGACAAGCCGGTAGGTTACCGCGCTTGGAATCTTCCATACTGAATCTTTTCAGCACGGTGTCGATGTACCTGGACTGAGAAAGTCCTAATATCCTCTTGGATCTGTCACGGTAGATCCGGATACCCAGAATGTATGAGGCATCACCCAGGTCTTTCATGGAGAACCTGTGTGACAAGAACCCCTTGACAGATTGTAGCATAAGAATGTCATTTCCTATTAAGAGAATGTCATCCACGTATAAAACGAGGAATACTACAGTTCTCGCTACAAATCTACTATAGATGCATGGTTCATCTGGATTTTTGATAAAGCCAAATTCTTTGTCCGTTTCATCAAAGCAGATGTTCCAACTCCGCGATGCCTGCTTTAGTCCATAGATGGACTTAAGCAACTTGCACACCTTTCCGCTGCTCCCACTCTGAATGAAACCCTCTGGTTGGTCCATATAGACACACTCCTCTAAATTTCCATTTAGAAAAGCGGTCTTTACGTCCATTTTCCAGATCTCATAATCGTGGAAGGCAGCAATGGCAAGAAGGATCCGAATGGATTTCAGCATGGCTACTGGAGAAAAGGTTTCGTCATAGTCCAAGCCAGGTCTTTGATGGAAACCCTTTGCTACCAGCCTAGCTTTATAGGTCTCAACCTGTCCATCTACACCAATCTTCCTTTTGAAGATCCACTTGCATCCTACGGGTTTTACCCCGTCTGGAGCAATGTCCAACGTCCATACCTTGTTGGTGTACATGGACTCCATTTCGGTCCGCATTGCATCCAGCCATTTCACTGAGTCAACGCTCTGAACGGCTTGCTGGAAGCTAGTAGGCTCATCATAGTCTATGATGCAATCCTCTCTATCCCCGTCTATGAGAAAACCATAGTATCTCTCGGGCGGATGAGTCTGCCTACTACTCCTGCGGAGCGGCGTAGGAATGTCCTGTTCTTCCGAACCCTCTGGTTCCACTAAACTTTCAGTAATAGTCCGTGGTTCTGGAATTTCTTCCAGTTCTACTGTGCTCCCACTTATCTGGGTTTCCAAAAACTCAGTTTCCAAGAAGTAGGCATGACGAGAAACAAGAACTTTTTGTTCCTCTTCACAGTAGAAGAAATATCCTTTGGAGTTCTTCGGATACCCCACAAACTTGCACTGTACCGAGCGTGCCTCGAGCTTGTCCGCATGCTGCTTTTTGACAAAAGCTGGACATCCCCATGTCTTAATGTGCTTAAGATAGGGTCTCTTCCCACACCACATCTCATATGGTGTAGTAGGCACGGTCTTAGTAGGAACTCGGTTCAAAAGGTATGCTGCTGATTCTAGCGCATATCCCCAGAATGATCGCGGTAACTCAGCGTTACTCATCATGGACCGCACCATATCCAATAGGGTGCGGTTCCGTCTCTCCGATACACCGTTATGTTGCGGGGTGTATGGAGGAGTAAGCTGAGAGAGAATTCCGTTCTCTTTTAAGTAGTCCAGAAACTCGGCACTTAAGTATTCTCCACCTCGATCCGATCTTAGAATCTTAATACTTTTGCCGGTCTGTTTCTCTACTTCATTCTTATACTCCTGGAATTTTCCAAAGGCTTCGGACTTATGTTTCATTAAGAAGACATAACCGTACCTTGAGAAGTCATCCGTAAAAGTAATGAAGTAAGAATGTCCGCTTCGGGCATGTGTAGACATTGGACCGCACACGTCACTGTGTACGAGTCCCAAGAGCTCGCTCGCTCTTACTCCATGTCCAGTAAACGGAGTCTTTGTCATCTTTCCTTTGAGACAAGATTGACAAGTGGCATATGATTGATATTCGAACGCATTCAAATATCCTTCTGTATGCAACTTAGTCAACCTTCTCTCATTGATGTGACCCAATCTACAATGCCATAAGAAAGTATGATTTATTTCTGGAGACTTTCTTTTGTGTGTATTCTGGACATTAAAAATCTGTGGTTGGTTTAACACGTATATACCATTACTCAATGTACCTGACCCAATCAAAACTTGATTAAGGTGAATGTTTACAACATTACTTACAAACGCAAATTCATAACCTTCTTTAGAAACTAAAGATACAGAAATGATATTACAAGTTGCGTTGGGTACAAAAAAGCAATTACGCAAAACCAAAACATGTCCATCTGACATTCCCAGGTGATAGTCCCCCACGGCTTTAGCATCCATGCTAGCTCCGTTCGCAACTCTGAGGGTCATGTCACCTGCCTTCAAAACCCTACGGTTTCTCAACGCCTGCAAAGAATTACAGATATGAGATCCTGATCCGGTATCCAATACCCAGGAAGTAGAGTTTATTGAAAGACAGTTTTCAATAACATACACACCTGAAGCTGAAGCAGCAACCTGCTTCAATTCCTGTGTTCTGGCCTTCCAGGCCCTGCAATCATTCTTCCAGTGTCCTTTCTTATGACAATAGAAGCATTCTTCCTTATCCACAAGCTTCCCCGCTATCTTTATTGCTTTACCTTTTCCCTTCGTATCCACTTTACTAACACCGCCCCTTGGTTTGGCGGGGGCCTTCTTCTTCTTTCCCTTGGCTTTCGCCTTGGACCTAGAAGAAGATGATCCTCCTACAAACAAAGTGGATGTTTCCCTACCTTTCTGTAGGGTGCCCTCTGCGCTCCTCAGCATGTTGAGGAGCTCTGAAAGTTCAACCTCTTTTTCTTGTAAGTTGAAGTTCAGTATAAACTAGGCGTAAGTGGAAGGAAGGGACTGGAGAACTATATCCGTATATAGCTCACTCTCCAATGTGATCCCTAGGTCAGCGAGCTCCTCAATGTAGCCGATCATCTTTAGCACGTGCTCGGCTACTGATGATCCGACGGCCATTCTTATCGAAAATAACTTTTTCGACGCTTCGTATCTTGCGATATGAGATTGCTCTCCATACAGTTCTTTTGTATGAAGCAATATGGATTCCATGTCCATATTCTCATGCCTCCTCTGATGTTCGTTGTCCATCGAGGAAAGCAGGAGGCATTTGGCCTTCGCGCTATCAATCTCCCAAGTCTTGCGGATTTCCTTATCCGCGATGCTGGAAGTTGGACCAGGGACAGGGGGAGCTTTGGTGGTAAGAAGATACCCCAGCTTGTCGTAAGTGATTGCTATCTTGACATTCCTGAGCCAATCTTTGTAGTTTGGCCCTGTCAGTTTGTTTTTATCTAGGAGTAACTTAAGTCCAGTCATGTCGATTTGGTCGCTGCAATTAGGAGAGAGAAGAAGAAACACTCAGCATGATGCTCTTGCAAGTTTAGAGTGGTTTTTAGTTTGTCTAAACAGGATGGCTCCCACTGTTTCTCGAATCCCTCCTCAAACCATAAAGGAAGAATTAGTCGGGATCAATCCCACCGTACAATACTTGCTTAACCGTTCAGCCAGGCCGGTGTCGGTACTTCGAGGGAGGTTTTCCAACGCTTTCGCGAAGTTCCTTAATTAAAGAACCTCTTTTCCCTGGGGGCGTAGCCCCGCTAACACCTTTCTAGGCACCTACTAGGTTTATAGCATTGATCGTTAAGTGAGAAATTTCCCGAGGAGTAGCATATACTCACAGTAGGATCGGGATCCAAATATCATTGCGTGACGAAACTGAAGGAATCCTACCAGAATCATCACACTCCAAATGGTATGCAAATCTTGCAAGTTTCAGTACTTATGAAACTCCCGATGTGAATTTTTGCCCCATGCTCTTATGACCTTGACTTTGGCCAACAAATCATAAGTCACATGTCAAGTTCTGCCCGTCGTTCTCCAGGTTAATTTGAATCCACCCGCACCTACCCTTGACTTTGGCCAACAAGGCAGTACGACTGTTCCAAACCAACGCATCTATCTATGCTGCACATGAATACCCAATAGCTACCAATCACTGTGCCTTGACTTTGGCCAACAAACACAGCTTGAATACTATTGACTATTCATGTGAAACGACGGAGGGCTACGGATGGTTTTGGCAAAACCGTGAACGTAGTGAACTTGATTTGGTCGATGGAACGAGATAGCTTTTAAAAGGAGTGGCTCAAGCTCCGCATTTAAAAGTTGTTTTGAAAAGAACCGAGTGGTTTTTCGAAAGTGTTCCAACGACTTTAACTTGGTTTATTATCTTGCATTAGTTCTTTTAATGCGTGATATTCTTGCATTAGTTCTTTTAATGCGTCCCATCATTTAATCCTACCATTGCAGAAAACAACCAAAATATGACGTACGCTTATGCCATTCGCATTCGCCACGGGGCCCCGTCATTACCCGTTAGGTTACTTAACTAACGACAGAGCGGGGGCTGGGCTAGCGCGTCTGTAAAACATAAGCAACGCCTAAATAATATCATATATAGATATACTGCAATGATAAAACATTTCAGATCACAGATGAATACATTGGATATACTAGGAATCTGTAATTCGCACGAGCCTGTAACGAAAAACAAATTACACGGTCGCGGTGAATAGCCAAAACCCCACCCAAGACCCCTACGGGTGTGGCAAACTACCCGCCAAGTACCCGAAGCGTAGTAACCTCCCTCATCTCCATGAGTAGGCCACTCGACACTTCGGCATACCCGGTAGTTTGTGCACCCCCTCCATGGGTCTATCCTAGGAGCAAAAACAGTAAAAAGAAATTATACAATGACGGCTACAACCCCGACCCGGTTGTGCGGCCATACAAATAATTATTACATCAATTTACAAATTTACATGAATTGAAAGAAAAGAAAACTCTCGTCTCACAACCCCCGGCTATTCACCCGCGACAATCCAACATATTCATATACACATTCCATCAACATTACAGATCACAGATTTGTATAACCCCCACTAATCGACATATAGCGATTAGTAGACGTTCAATACAAATATCACATTACAGAAAAACCCGTTAGCTCAAGTCTTTTAGAAGTTCGATCAAAAATACGGATTTTCGGGACCCCAAAATAAAATTTTCGTTCTGGAAAATCTGGGTTGAAAATATATATGCTAAAAATCCTAAAATACCCCCATAAAAACACTGCACCAAAAATTTTCCTCGGCCGAGTCGACTCGGCCGCGGATCCGCGGCGGGAGCGTGCTCCCGCCACGTTTCCGCGGCCCTTTGACTCGAACGTTGGACAATTTTTGGTGGGTGCTCACAGAAAAGCCTGAGCCGATTTTAGGTGTTAAAATAATCAACTTTTGAACAGTGGAAAAATCGACAGAAACTGCAAATTTTTGGGGTTTGTTTCGGGACTTTTTCGTTGATCGATCTTCTAGTTACTTGCTAACATGCTAGATAAAGTTTAACTAGGCTCTGATACCACTGTACGTCCATGCTACCTCTCCCGGTACTTTCGGGAAAGCGGAATTTGGTAAAAAAACAATTTTTCACGGAGGTGGTAACATGGACCTATAACCCGGATCTTGGTTAAACATCTATCTAACACCTAACTAAGAGTTTCTAGCTACTCGGTTAGGGGGTTATACCTTGCTTGTCTTGAACTCCTTCGTCTTCAAAGCTCCGAT
Source organism: Agapanthus africanus (assembly GCA_030015575.1). Classification (NCBI taxonomy): domain Eukaryota; kingdom Viridiplantae; phylum Streptophyta; class Magnoliopsida; order Asparagales; family Amaryllidaceae; genus Agapanthus; species Agapanthus africanus. The sequence goes on along the minus strand of CM057346.1, from coordinate 337,646,343 downwards.
GGTGGTCCGATGGCTTCTCCTCGTCGTCTCCGTACGCCGAAGATAGATCCACCTGAAAGCTCCAACCTTTAGCTCCTTCTTCGTTCTTTGAAGAAACTAGTTCACTTGGTTTACTAAACCTAGTGAACTAGAATGAGTAGAGAAGAAATAGAATGGGATTTTATCTATGGTTCTTGATTCTCAACTCATGAGACAAGAGAACCATAGAATCAAGAGAGGGAGAGAGAGGTTGAGGGTGAGAGCAAGAGGAGAGCTCAAGAACAAGAGAGAGAATGAGCAAGAAAGAATGAGGCTCTCTTTTGTCTTTCACCCTCTCATAATCCAAAGCAATCATAACTCATCATACTAACAAAAGTTTTATGTGATGGTTTGAAGCAACCATAACCATATCATTTCATGCACTTATTTTACACAAATGAGCAAGTAAACAAAAGTCTTTGCCATGAAATGATGGCTATGGTTATCATGATAGTCAACTAGTCAAGCCTAGTCAACCGGTCAACAAAGTCAACAAGTCAACAAAAGTCAACAAGTCAACAAAGTCAACAAAAGTCAACAACCATGTCACCATAATACTTAATTAGTATAATAGTTAATCACATATCATATTCTCATTAGGGTTGATCAAAAGGTCAAAAGTCAACGGTCAACTGTCAACAACCCTAATGAGAATCCACTGTCTCTGTCTCCCTGTCAACTGTGCATACACACCCGCATCCGCGTTCCGAGGAACACGAATGCAAACTGGATAAATCCAATCCCATAAGGTACACTAGGATCTGGCTTAAACCAAAGCCCGCTAGTGTAAACTGTCCGGACACTGTACGCGCACAAGTGCACGGATGTGACCGAACCCTGTCGCAAAACCATGCGACCTGTCGCAATACCATGCGACCTCTACTCTTTTGCCTAAAGGCGAAAAGCTTTCTGTATGGGACTCTAAAGACTCGACACTACGCTGGCAGTGGGTTTAACCACAGACCGCAAGCGGCACTAGCTATGCGTAACGGTCCCCAGGTAGTGCCGACAAGAAGACCGACGAGGCGAAACCCATCTGAACTCCTACTGAGCCTGAGTGTGACATTCTCCGTACAGTCCGGTCTGTTCGTCTGATACATCGCATGGCGGGCCTAGGGGGTGGTAAACGTCAGTCCCCCAATAGCGGTACAAGTCGTGCCGGAGCGAAGCCCAAAACACCCTGAGATAACACTGGAAACCTACCAGTATATCTCGTTTGCCCTGGCCAGGGACTACTCGTGTAATGGCTCTCCTAGACACAGCGCGATGTCAACCCCCAATACCGGGAGAGACGAATCCTGTCTAACCGTCACTGCCTCCAAGTGCTTCGGGACTGCACCCAACCACTACCTGTTTGCACGACTCCTTTGAGCCGTGGTAGGGTAGTGATCAAAGTGCAGTGGGAACACACTTGAGGCGAAGTGACAGTGTCAAGTCAGCGGACTAAGCTGTACTCATGTCACCTGGGAACTGATAACTGACGATAGGTATAATACCAACTAGTCAGTTCCCGACGAGTCCTGTCCAGTGTACCCGTAACCTAACGAGCACCCGCATACTATCTCAAGTACGATGTGGGACAGACCGTCTCCCACACTGGGATGAGAAGCGCATGCGCTGGTCTACTCCGGAGTATCGATGCCCTCTCTCGATAGTCCTGCGACCAGGGACCTGCATAAGGATGTGCTTATAGATTACCCAGCCCCACTAGTGTGACGGCCATCACATCGCTGGTAATCAAGCAAAGATCCTAAGGGCTCTACTAATGTGTATAGGCGATATACAAAAATAAACACATGTACACATTGAAGTAGAAACAAACCAAGTAGCATACTACTATTTTGAGCAAGATTGTATATACAAGGTGAATATCCAAAGCATCCATTAAGTAATATACAAACTAGTATGATACAGTAATGGCCTCTAGGGCATATACACTAACATCAAGTACACATCCTAAGGGCTTTATCAACATGTAACTAAAAGACAGTTTAAAGAGACAAGTGTACAAGTTAAGATAAAGAGTAACCAGATAGCATACTATCATATCGAGCAAGAAAGTCATCTCTATATATGTCCAAGCATCCAATATAATATACATCATCTGTACAATACTGGCCTCTAGGGCATACATACAACTAACAATCTCGCACTTGCACTAGGGCCAGCTGCTGTAGTATCGCATACCGAGCATCCCGAAGAGTCTCTCAAACTGTATCTGGGGAATGGCCTTCGTGAGTGGATCCGCCGTGTTGTTCTTCGTGTCAACTCTCCTGACCACAATCTCCCGGCGATCAACTATCTCCCGGATCAGGTGATACCACCTCAGAATATGCCTGGATCGCTGATGGGACCTGGGTTCCTTGGCCAAAGCCACCGCTCCATTGTTATCGCAATATAAAGGTATTGGATACTCAATGGATGGAACCACTCCAAGTTCAGTAATGAACTTCTTGATCCAGACAGCCTCTTTGGCAGCATCGTTGGCAGCGATGTATTCAGCCTCCATCGTCGAGTCTGCCACGGTTTCCTGCTTGGAACTCTTCCAGCTAACCGCCCCTCCGTAAAGGGTAAAGACAAATCCCGACTGCGACTTAGAGTCGTCCTTATCACTCTGGAAGCTCGAATCGGTAAAAGACTCCACTTGGAGTTCTCCGTTACCATACACCAAGAGCATCTCTTTAGTCCTTCGTAAGTACTTGAGAATGCTCTTCACAGCTGTCCAGTGACTCTCTCCAGGATCAGCTTGATACATGCTCACTATACTTAGTGAGTATGCTACATCGGGTCTGGTACATAGCATCGCATACATGATAGAGCCTACAGCCGAAGCATAGGGTATCCCTTGCATGCGAGCTCTCTCCAAATCAGTCTTGGGAGACATCTCTTTGGAGAGAGTGACTCCAGAGATCGTGGGTAAGTTCCCACGCTTGGATTCTTCCATACTAAACCTCTTTAGTATGGTGTCAATGTACCTGGATTGGGACAATCCCAATATCCGTTTGGATCTATCTCTATAGATCCTAATTCCCAATATGCAGGAGGCATCACCAAGATCTTTCATTGAGAATCTTTGTGATAAGAAGAGCTTAACCGATTGCATCTTAGGAATATCATTTCCTATCAAGAGTATGTCGTCCACGTACAATACGAGGAAAACAACCTTACTCTCTGCCACCTTCTTGTAGATACAAGGTTCATCTGGGTTTTTGACGAAATCAAACTCTTTGATAACGACGTCAAAGCAGATGTTCCAACTCCGCGACGCTTGCTTTAATCCATAAATGGATTTAAGCAGCTTGCACACCTTCCCGCTGCTCCCACTGTCTACGAAGCCCTCTGGCTAAGTCATGTACACGCACTCTTCTAAATCACCGTTTAGAAAGGCGGTCTTAATATCCATTTGCCAGATTTCGTAATCATGATATGCAGCGATGGCAAGCATGATCCGGATGGATTTAAGCATAGCCACTGGAGAAAAGGTTTCGTCATAGTCCACACCTGGTCTTTGACGAAAACCCTTTGCTATAAGTCTAGCTTTGAAAGTCTCCACTTTCCCATCTACACCAAGTTTTTTCTTGAAGATCCACTTGCTCCCAATGGGTTTTACCCCTTCAAGAGCAACATCCAAAGTCCATACTTTGTTGGTGTACATGGATTCCATCTCGGACCGCATAGCATCCAGCCATTTCACTGAGTCCTTACTCATGATGGCCTGCTCGAAGCTAGTTGGGTCATCATCCTCCATGATGCAATCCTCGCTTCCACCATCCATGAGAAAACCGTAGTATCTCTCAGGTTGGCGAGGAACCCTACTAGATTGGCGGAGAGGCTGAGGTTCGTCGGGAGCTACTGAATCCTCTGGTTCCACTAAATCTTCAGTTTGAGTTTGTGTAGCCGGAATTTCTTCCAGTTCTACCTTATCGCCACTAATTTCTTTTGCAAGAAATTCCTTTTCCAAAAAGGTGGCATGTCGAGAAACAAACACTTTTTGTTCCTCTGTATGGTAGAAAAGATATCCATGTGAATGTTTGGGATATCCCACAAACTTGCATAGAACTGACCGTGCCTCGAGTTTGTCCGGATTTTACCTTTTGACATAGGCCGGGCAACCCCATATCTTAACTCGTTTAAGACATGGTCTCTTCCCACTCCATATCTCATATGGTGTGGTAGGTACGGATTTAGATGGAACTTGATTCAATAGGTATGCTGCTGTCTCCAGCGCATAACCCCAGAAGGAAATAGGTAACTCAGCTGTGCTCATCATAGAGCGCACCATATCTAATAGGGTGCGGTTCCTCCGTTCTGATACACCGTTGTGCTGTGGTGTATATGGAGGAGTCAGCTGTGAGAGAATCCCATTCTCTTTTAGGAAGTCCAGGAATTCATTGCTCAAGTATTCACCTCCTCGATCAGATCGTAGGATTTTAATACTTTTTCCGGTTTGGTTCTCAACTTCTTGTTTATATTCTCTAAATTTCTCAAAAGCTTCTGATTTGTGTTTCATCAGGAACACATACCCGAACCTAGAGAGATCGTCAGTGAATGTAATGAAGTATGAAGAACCATCCCTGGCATGTGTAGACATAGGACCGCATACATCACTATGTATCAGTCCTAGGAGTTCAGTAACTCTTTCTCCGTGTCCTGTAAACGGAGTTTTGGTCATCTTCCCTTTGAGACATGACTGGCAAGTGTCATAAGATGAAAATTCAAACGGATTCAAATATCCATCCTTATGCAACTTAGCCAGTCGTGTCGCATTGATGCGACCCAGTCTACAATGCCACAAGAAGGATTCGTTCAGTTCAGAACTCTTCCTCATGTGTGTGTTTGTTATGCTCAGAATTGTTGATTGATTTAGAACATAAATGCCATTGCACAACGTGCCTGATCCAACCAACTTTTGGTTACGGAAAATGTTCATAACATTGTCCTGTAATACAAAATTATATCCCTCTTTACTCAATAAAGAAATCGATATAATGTTGCATATCAGGTTCGGCATGTAATAGCATTCGTTCAGAACCAATGTATTACCAGTTGGTAACACAAGGTGATATTCCCCGACAGTCTTAGCTGCAACAATTGCACCATTTCCAACTCTAATGTCTTTATCACCTTCTCCAAGTTCTCTACCTTTTCTAAGCCCATGTAATTGATTACATATATGGGATCCTGACCCGGTATCTAATACCCAGGACGTAGGGCAAATGGAGAAACAGTTCTCTGTAACAAACACACCCGAAGAAAATGCATCAACATGTACTTTCTTCAATAGGGTGGCATGGGAATCCTGGTATTCCCCTATGTCCTGTTCATTCCTATAACTCATATAAGAAAGAACGGAACCAACGTTCCCCAGCACAGTATAACATGCGGGTTCGGTCAATACATCCATATTATTATCTTTGTTAGGGCATGAAATGGTCGCTACCTGGAGAGACAGAGAAGAAAACACTTTAGCGTAAGCTCGTGCAAGATCAGATTGGTTATTATCTTATCTAATCATGATGGCTCCCACTGGTTTTTATCAAATCTTCCTTCAAACCCTAAAAGGAAAGACTAGCCTGGATTAATTACACACTACAAGTTCGCCAATCTTTCAGCCAGGCCAGTGTCGGTACTTTGAGAGAGGTCCCCCGTGCTTTCGCACGAACCTAATTAATGTAAACCTCGTTTTCCCAGAGGCGTAACCCCGTTGACACCTTTCTAGACACCTACTTGATCAGCTAATTGCAATGTGTAAAACTCTCCCAGGAGTAACTCTTACTCGCAGTGGGTATCGGGATCCAACTATCTCATAGAAGGTATGCAATCTCATTGCAAATTTCAACACTTGAAATTCCCGATAATATTTTGCCCCTAGCGTCCTATGACCTTGACAAAGGCCAACAAATCATAGCATGCTAGTTAAGTTCAACCCGGCATTTCTTGATTGAATCAAACCCACCCGCACGGCCCTTGACAAAAGCCAACAAGGTCGTACGACTACCCTGAAACAATCTGCATCATATGCATAAGCAGATAATCACTATTCAGCTACCGCACACTACGCCTTGACAAAGGCCAACAAACGCAGCACGAATACTAAACAGTTCTTATCTGAAATGACGGAGGGCTACGACAGGTTTTTCTGAAAACCTATTGCATAATGAACTTGATATCGTTGTAGAATCAAATGAAGTTTTGAAATGGAGTGATTTTGAGGCTTTTCTAGTTTTGCTAAAGGGGTCACTCCCGGTGAAAGGATCGTCGGCCCTTTCCTCGTCGAATGAGGTGCGGGATATATCATATATATCACTGTGCAAAGCAGAAACTATAGAAGCAATCAAAAGCAGACCGAGTGTGTAGCATCTGCCAGTTATCGCTAAAGGAGTCACTCCCGGTGAAGGGATCTCGGTCCTTTCCTCATCGAATAAGGTGCAGGGTATGTCATATATACCGCTATGCAAAGCAAGAACTGTAGCTACTTGTTTTGTTTAAAATTTGATTCTACAACATCTTAGGTTTCTTTTTTTTCATTAATCACATTAATGAAGTCCCATCATTTAAGTACCTAAACATCACAGATAAATACGACGTACACTTATGCCATCCGCATTCGCCTCGATGTCCCCTCGTGCACCGTTAGGTTAGGTAACTAACGGCAGAGCGGGGCAGGGCTAGTACGGGTGTAAAACATAAGTAACGTCTATATAATATATCATATATACTATATACTGTATCCATCACAGAAGATCACATGATCACATCACAGATATCGCAGCAGAAAAAACATATGAAATATTGGATATACTAGGACGTCCGTGTTTTCAATACGAGTCAGTACAAAACACGGATTCCACGGTCGTGATGAATAGCCAATCCCACACCCCTAGACCCCTACGAGAGCGGCAAGCAACCCTGCCAATTCTAGGGTTAGGAGACCCGGACTCGACTCCTCGAGTTGGTCTCCCACTGGACCCCAGAACCCGGTTACTTGTGCTCCCCTCCTTGGGTCTATCCTAGTGCAGAAAAGTAAATAATATACAAAGGGTGACAACTTCCGCAACCTGGAAGTGCCCCAATAAAAGAATATTACATACAAGTTTTTACATGAATGAAAATGTAAAACACTCATCTCACATAAAAAACCCCGGCTATTCAAACACGGCAATCCAATATAACATATCCAGCAACACATAACATCACATGTCATCAACGTAAGTAAACATGCGTATCCCAATTGTCGTTGACATATAGCAACGAAACCGGCGATATCACATATTACACTTACGGTCACAGAAAAGAAAGTGTAAAACTACAACAGTTGGAATCCGCAACCCTTTTAGACATCACATGCCTAATCAAATGAAATACTTAGACATCACATGCCTAACAGTTATAAACCCCGCATTTTAGTCCCATTATCGAAAACTCTTTTCAATATCAAATGAGACTAAACCGCTAGATTTATAGCATTCATTCAGTTATCTCATAACTGTTTGTGAATTCCAATTATTGTATCCCATTCCGGATAAATAGAATATATTAAACTTTCCGATCGAACATTCGAACACCCAAGTTTTCCCGAAACCGTCCAACACATGAAATAGGTTCAAAGACATTCACTTCATGCCTCAGTACCAACGGTCCAGCCGTAGAAGGGTCAAGCCAACGCCTCACATGTGGCACGCCGTACTGCCCCAAACCCGAAGGTTCAAAGGGCAGTTCAAGACGGTCACATAATCGAGTTAAGGTTTGTTGTCTTCTAGAGGGACCATCGCGTTACTTGCACTACTCAGAACGTCCTTAAACCACATAAAAATCCAACACTTGGATATTTTCCGGCAGGGGAAAAGTTGGGTATTTATATCCGGTCGGACTTTTTAGCATATTCAAAAAATTATCCAGAAAGCACTTAGACAAAGTTCGATAATCCGATCGAAATACCGAGTCCCCAATACAACCCAGAATACTCAACTCTTGAATAAATATTAAAAATTCCCAGAGAACTCAGCACTGAATAAAAGAAGTTACTGTGCAAAATTGGGTGGGTGAAGACATCATACGGCCGCGGAACCGCCGCAGAAGCCAGGCTTCTGCCGCGGTTCCGCCGCACTATGGAGGAATTGGGTGATCGTGTTTCACAGTAATTCTTAGAAATTCCTGCTGAATTTTCTGCATATTTTTAATTTGGAAAAACCCCAGTTTTTAAAAAATGTACAGAGAGCAACTTTGATATTAGGGTTTCGGTTCGATCGGACTTCAAACTCCGTCTACACTTTGCATAAGGCTCTAGCTAGTCTCTGATACCACTGTAGGGTTCCTAGGCACACTATAGAGGTCTCACAAGGCATCAACCATGCCAATTTAAAATTTTACGGGTGCCGAGAAACCCTAATACGGATCGTTGACTAGAAGTTTAGGCGAAATACGAAACTAGTTAACAACTTAACTAAAGATAAGAAGCTACAACCTTTGTAGATCCGGATATCCACTTCCTTGGCTCCACGTAGGCGTCCTCTCGCTGTCCATCTCGAATCCCAGACTCAATCTTCGGCTAGATCGGAGAAATGGGCGGACTAGGTCGTCGGCTTCGTGCCGAAGATGATCTACGTCGAGGCATCACAAGTTCAAGCTCCGACTTCACAAATTTGTGAAACTTGTGAAGAAAACACCCAAAACAACTTGGCAAGAGGTAGAGGGTGAACAAATAGGAGGTGGGTTCACTTTAGAATTGGATTTCTCACTTTAGAACTCAAGTTGCCATTGATGGCATCAAGCTTTCTTTCTTGAAGAAGAAGGAAATATTATGATAAGTTAATCAAAAATGAAAAAGAAATGAATACTTATCATAATAGGAACCATAGTTAGGTGTAGAGAATTGACCAAGGTTAAAAGAGTGGTTAGGGTTAAGCATGAAAACAAATTGGTCACTTTGGTCAAAGCTCATGAAGCTTCACAAAGGTTCAAGAATGAAAGCAACCATTTTGTATTCTTATGCCATTCTTTTTCCAAAATCAATAAATAAAAGAATGGATAATTAAAACCCTAATCACTTTCTTAACCTAGGTTTAATTCTTTACACTTAACCAAATGAGCAGGCCTCATCAAACATGATACAAAGATGTGCACAAAAGTATATCACATATACAACTTGCACATCAAGTGAGAAAATCCATTTAAAGTGAACCAATACTAGTTAATACAAAGTAATATATCAAATATATAATTATACATTAAATCATTAAATCAACACTTGATTCAATGATCCGGTCATGTCGCACATAACCGACTAGTATCCAATGTATCGACTTATCGAATCAATTTACGATTTGATAACTAGGTTATATCGCATATAACCAATCGAAACATTCATCGCGAGAATGAAATGCGGTATCACATACACGCATTATTCTCGATCCCGCACATATCTCATATGCGCTCCTATTTCGTTTCGCTTGAGCCAGGAAACCTCTGTGTAGGACTCTAAAGACTCGTCAATACGCCGGTAGCAGATGATGATCATATCAAGCACCCACAAGCCGCAAGCGGTCTGCTAAACGTAACGGCCATCCGGGTATTGAGCGATCAGAAGATCGACGAGCTAGCCCGCTCACACTCCTGTGAATCCAACCAGTAACACTTACCGTACAGTCCGGTCTGTTCGTCTGATATGTCGCATATCAAGTCTAGGGGTGGTATACGTCAGACCCCAATAACCGATAAGTCGTGCCGATGTGAGGCTCATAACGGGTCGAGAAACTACTGGTAACACTTACCAGCAAATCTCTGATCAGCCCTGGCCAGGGACTTCCCTGTTACGGCCAATCGAGCACAGCGCAACATCAACCCCCAATACCGGGAGAGACGAAACCCCTCCTATCGCTCATTGCCTCCATGTGACTCGGGACGGTACCCAAAGACCACCGTTTTGCATGCCCTCATGGACGTGGTAAGGTGGAGATCAAAGCACAGTGGGAATCACACAAGACTCTATGACGATCTCGGGTCTACAGACTAACCTGTACAAGTGTCACCTGAGAACTGCCATCTGACGTGAGGTATAATACCATCTGGGAGTTCTCGGCGAGTCCGTCCAGTGTACCCAGTCTCCACTGAGCACCCGTATATTATCTCTGATGTCAAACACCAATGGATATGGGATCATCCATCGCCCATCTCATGGGTCGAGAAGCGTAGACGCTAGTCTACACTGGTATATCGATGCCATGTCTCGATACACCCACGACTAGGGACCTTGAAGGATGTACTTATGGACTACCATGTCCCCACTAGTATGATCTGCATCATAGTCCAGGTAGTCAAGTACACATCCTAAGGGCTTTATCAACATGTAACTATAAGACAGTTTAAAGAGACAAGTGTACATGTTAAGATAAAGAGTAACCAGATAGCATACTATCATATCGAGCAAGAAAATCATCTCTATATATGTCCAAGCATCCAATATAATATACATCATCTGTACAATACTGGCCTCTAGGGCATACATACAACTAACAGTATAAGTCCCCTGAGTCTAATAACTCAATCCCTGTGTGTCGTAGGTTGAAAACGGTACTTATGGTTAAGAAGAATTACACCGCTGTTTAATGCTCCTTACCTAACCATCCACTGATATAGGTAAATGTCATAGACATAATTTCAAAAAGTTATATCTCACTCTATAAAAATAGACGTACAGATATATCAATTTGAAATTGGTGCATAACAACGGATATTCAAAACCAAATATTTGCCATCCGGCAAACAACCCAGGCGATTTCGTCAAATATCACCAATTACAACGAATCCCGATATAATGAGGATGATCACCCAATTCCCAATAACTTACTCTCACTCATCAACTATAAAACCATACAGATGTGAGAATCATGCCTGATAAATACATACCGTGGAGCAAGGACTAATTGGGAAATCAGTTTTCCTTTAACAATACACAGTGAAACTGAAACATCTAAATGTTTCGAAGGGGTATCCGGGTATTCCTAGTAATGCCTCTTCTGTTATCAGATTCACAACTATAACCGTATATTTCTTTGCCATCTCTCCAAAACCCTTCATATGTCTTTAGTCATTACCTTCTGTACACCCCTTTAGGCTAAATGGTTTTCTTCCTTCCCTACCGTTCGGCACCAGCCTATGGTTTGGATGAAGACTATCCAATAAGCGTAATAGGTGTACTGTCCTAATCCTAGGAGCACTCGCAACCCGAGAGAAGGTACAGATAAAAGACAATTGAATAAACCTTATTCCTATTTCTCCTGAATCAGAATCCCTCCCCGAACTGGAACAAGTCCCTTCGAGTTCGTATATAACCATACGATGGAGTATCCAATAAACTGTGGATCTTCGTAGTGATACGGAGTGTTCTGGAGAAATACAAAGGTGATGTAGGATTGACGAAGAAATACTTGGTTTGGTCGTGAATAGTAGTCGCAATTTACTTTGCCCTCTTACCAATCCTTTTATTTGTCTTTACTTAATATCTTCTGTACACCTTTTAGGCTAAATGGTTTTCTTCATTCCCTACCGTTCGGCACCTGCCAATGGTTTGGATGAAGACTATCCAATTAGCGTAATAGGTGTACCGTCCTAATCTAAGGAACACTCGCAACCTGAGAGAAGGTAAAAGGAAAAGACAACTGAATAATCCTATTCGTTTTCTCCAGAACCGGAAACCATCCTCGAATAAGTTCCTTCGAGTTCGAATATAACCATACGATGGTTTTATCCAATGGAATTGGATGTTCGTAGTAATACGAGGTGTTCTGGAGAAAAGCGTAAAAGTAGGAGTGGCAAAGAGGTATGCAACTCTGACAATCCAAAAGCTAGTGTTTTAAGAAGGTTCGGTTAACTTGGTCACTGAGTCATAGTCTAGGGTCGGGCAATGGTCGTTGCCAAAGAGAGAGAGAAAAGAAACACTCTGCGTGCACTCTAACCTAGATCAGAATGGTTATAAATTTATCTAATCAAGAAACCTCCCACTGTAACCTCAAATTCTCGTCCAAATCTGAAAGAAGAATTAGTCGGGATCACCCGAGGAGTAAACCAACTCATCTGTGGGAATCGGGATCCAACTATCATCGTATGATAACGTGATGGAATCTACTCACGTTATCACACTCCAGAAGGTATGCGCATATCTGGCAAGTTTCAGTTTCTTTAGAAACTCCCGATGTGATTTTTACCCCATGCTCTTATGACCTTGACGAAGGTCAACAAATCATAAGTCACATGTCAAGTTCTAACCGTCATTGTCCAGGTTAATTTGAACCCACCCGTACAAGCCCTTGATGAAGGTCAACAAGGCTGTACGACTGTCCCAAACCCACGCATCTATCTATGCAGCAGAAAAGTAACAAGCAGCTACCATACACTATGCCTTGACGAAGGTCGACAAACATAGCAAGAATACTAAGTGCTACCCGTCTGAAATGACGGAGGGCTACGAATGGTTTTTGGCGAAAAACCTTTAACGTAATGAACTTGATATCGTTGAAGGAATCGGATAGCTTTTTATAAAAATATAGTGGCGAAAACCTTTGCTAAAGTGGTCACTCCCGGTGAAGGGATCTCAGCTGTTTCCCCGTAGAATGAGGAGCAGGATATTCCAACTGAATACCACGATGCAAAGCAAAAAGTAATCGACTATAGTGAAGTTATTAACCTGACGCAAACTTCTGTCCAAGGGGTCACTCCCGATGAAGGGATTTCGGCCCTTGCCTCGTCGAATGAGATGCAGGATATTCATACCCGAATACCACTGTGCAAAACAAAAGAGAACGTTCTTGTAATAACAGCTTTTAGAAAATTGTTCCAACAACGTCAGAATAGGTTTTTTTAGCATGCATTGATCCGAATCAATGCAGTTCCATCAATTGATCACACCACAAAAAAACGAAAATATGATGTATGTATATGCCATCTGTAGGGTTCCTAGGCACACTCAAGAGGTTCAACAAGGCATCAAATATGTCCAATTCAAATTTTTCATATGCCGAGAAATTTTTTCATATGCCGAGAAACCCTAATAGAGATCGTTAACTAGGGATTAGGGGAAAAGAAAGCAAGCAAACTACTTTGCTACAAGTGAAAGGGATTACAACCTTTGAAGATCCGGTCCACCACTTCTTTAGCTCCGTGATGACGTCTCTCCGCTGCGATCAGGATCCCGGACTCTAGCGTCGGTTTCATCGGAGAAATGAGCGGGCTAGGTCGTTGACTTCGGTGCCGAAGATGATCTACGTCGAGGCGACTCAAACTCAAGCACCATCTTCACTTGGTCATGAACCTTGTGAAGAAAACACCCTATACAACATGGCAAGTGGTAGAGGATGAAGAAATAGGAAGTGGGTTCACTTTGGATTTGGATTTCTCACTTGATTTCAACACTTGAAATTTTTCATGAAAGCTTTCTTCTTTTCTTCATGAAGAAGAAGAAGAAGAAGAAGAAAAGAATAAATCAAATCCTCTTCAAAAAGAAATTCAAGTGAAGTCTATCATTTAGAAACCATGGGCGAGTTAACTTGTGTAGAGAATAAACTGGGGTTTTGGTTGATGGTTAGGTTAAGGCATAAAACAAAATGGTTAGAATTTTCAAAGATGCTTAAAAGAAACTTCATGAAGCTTCAAGCAAGAAAACAAATAAAGCCACCATTTTGGTTTTTGCCAAATTAAATAAATAAATAAATAAATAAAACCTTAACCATTAACCTAAACTATGGCTTAAAGCATACACACCCAAGTTTGCATGTATCATCAAACATGATACAAACTAGTGAGAAAAAATAATCTTAAGTGAACCAATACTAGTTAATGTAAAGTAATATATCAAATATATAATTATACATTAAATGATTAAATCAACACTTGATTTAACGATCTGGTCATAACCGACCAATATCATGTGTATCAATATATCGAATCAACACTTGATTCGGTAACCCGGCTATATCACATATAACCGAACGATGATACAAATCCCGAGAATAGAATACAGTATCACATACTGGTATTATTCTCGGTCCCGCACATATCTCATATGCGCTTCCATTTCGTTTCGCTTGAGTCAGGAAACCTCTGTGTAGGACTCTAAAGACTCGACAATACGCCGGCAGTAGGTGATGATCATATCAAACACCCACAAGCCGCAAGCGATCTGTTAAACGTAACGGCCACCCGGGTATTGAGCGATCAGAAGATCAACGAGCAAGCCCACTCACACTCCTGTGAATCCAACCAGTAACACTTATCGTACAGTCCGATCACGTCGTCTGATATGTCGCATATCTCGCCTAGGGGTGGTAAACGTCAGACCCCAGAGCTCGATAAGTCGTGTCGATATGAGGTCTATAACAGTTCGAGATACTACTGATAACACTTAGCAATAAATCTCAGCAACCCTGGCTAGGGATTTCTGGTTATAGCCAATCGAACACAGCATAACATCAACTCCCAATACCGGGAGAGACGAATCCTCTCCTATCGCTCATTGCCTCCATGTGATTCGGGACTGTACCCAAAAGCCACCGTTTTGCCTGACCTCTTGGATGTGGTAAGGTGGAAATCAAAGCACAGTGGGAATCACACAAGACTCTATGACGATCTCGGGTCTACAGACTAACCTGTACCAGTGTCACCAGAGAACTGCCATCTGACGTAAGGTATAATACCATCTGGGAGTTCTCGGCGAGTCCGTCCAGTGTACCCAGTCTCTACTGAGCACCCGTATATCATCTCTGATGTCAAACACCAATGGATATGGGATCATCCATCGCCCATCTGTATGGGTCGAGAAGGTATACGCTAGTCTACTCTGGTATATCGATGCCCCGTCTCGATACACCCACGACTAGGGACCTTGAAGGATGTACTTATGGACTACCATATCCCCACTAGTATGATCCACATCATAGTCCAGGTAGTCAAGTACACATCCTAAGGGCTTTACCAACTTGTAACAGAGAGACAATCAGTGTATAAGTTAAGGTAAAGAGTAACCAGATAGCATTCTATCATGTCGAGCAAGAAAGTCCTCCCTATATATGTCCAAGCATCCACTACAATATATATCGTATGTACATTAATGGCCTCTAGGGCATACATATAACTAACAATCTCCCACTTGCACTAGGGCCATCTGATTGCAGTGGTTGTAGTATCTTATACTCAACCGTCCCATAAAAGTCTCTCTCTGGGAAATAGCCTTTGTGAGTGGATCCGCCGTGTTGTCCTTTGAGTCTACTCTCCTGACCTCGATCCCCTGGAGATCAACCATCTCCATGATCAAGTGACACTGCCTTAGAATATGTCTGGGCCACTGATGGGACCAGGGTTCCTTGGCCAAAGCCACACTTCCATTTTCACACAATGGTAGGAACCTAGTTCATCTCATGAACCATTATACACCCAAACTTCCTCTTTTGTAGTATCTTTAATAGCAATGTTACCAGCCTTTATCGTCTAGTTTGCCACGGTATCTAGCTTGGAACTCTTCCAACATACCGTCCCTTTACTGAGGGTAAAGACAATGCCTGCGACTGGCATTCAGTCGTCCTTATCACCCTGGAACTTTTCCAGTGATTCTCCCCAGGATTGATTGATACCATCTAACTAAACCTAGTGAGAACCTTAACATCCATTTAGATCTATCTCATAGATCCAAAACCCAGGAATTAGGAGGTATCATTTTGATCCTATATGGAGAATCCATGTGATAAGTGGAGATTGACCGAGCATAGCATAGGAAACTCCTTCCCTATCAAGAGTATGTCATCCACGTACTCTACGAGGATCATCACCATACTCTCTACTACCTTTTTGTATATACAAGGTTCATCTACCATTTTGATGAAGTCAAACTCTTTGACTACCACATCAAAACAGATGTTCCAACTCCGCGATGCCTGCTTTATCCTATAGAGCATCTTGCATACGTTTCCGCTGCTCCCACTATCTACGAAGCCCTCTGGCTGTGTACTTATAGACGCTCTCTTCTAAAACATCATTTAGAAAAGCAGTCATGACACCCAACCGCTAGATATCGTAGTCATGGTATGTTGCCGTGGCAAGTAGGATCTGGATGGACTTAAGCATAGATACTTAGAAAAGGTTTCATCATAATCCATACCTGGTTAATGATGCAAAGTTTTAACAAGTCTAGCTATGAAAGTCTCAACTTTTCCATATACACCAAGTAATCTTCTCAAGATATACTTGCTCCTGATGGGGATTTAACCCTTCAGATAAAGCAACCAAAGTCCATACTTTGTTGGTGTATAAAGATTTCATCTCAGATCGCTAAGCATCCAGCCATTCTTACAGAGTCCCACTCCTGATGACCAGCTCGAAACTAGTTGGGTCATCATCTCATGATGCAATTCTCGCTCCCACTGTCATAGAGAAACCGAAGTATCTCTCAGGTGGGTGAGGAACCCTACTAGATCGGCGGAGAGGCTGAGCTTCGATGGAATCTACTGAATCCTTTGGTTATACTAAATCATCTGCTGTAGTTTGTATAGCTGGAACCTTTCCAGTTCTACATAACAGACCTTGCCTCGAGCTTGTCTGGATTTTGCTTTTAGACATAGGCCGGACAACCCAAAATCTTAACAAACTTAGGATATGGGCTCTTCCCTTTCCATATCACATATGAAGTGGTAGGCTACTGATTTGATTTAAACCCTATTCAATAGATATGCAGCTTCTCAAGTGCATAACTCCCAAAAGGAAAATAGGAAACTCAGTAGTACTCATCATAGAGCTAACCATATCACATAGGGTGCTATTGCTCCGCCCCGATATCCCATCGTGCTATGGTGTATACGGAGGAGTAATGCTGAGAGAGAATCTCATTCTCCTTTAGAATAGTCCAGGAATTCCGTGCTCAAGTATTCTCCTCCTTGATCACATCAAAGGACATAATACTTATACCCGTTTTGGTTCTCTACTTCTAACTTATATTCTGTGAATATCTCAGAAGGTTCGGACTTGTGTTTCAACAGGAACATATGTCTGAATCTTGAGAGATTATCAGAGAATGTAATAAAGTAAAAAGAACCGGTCTTGGCATATGTAGGCAGGGGACCTTCATACATCAGCATGTATCAATCCCAAGAGTTTACTAACTCTTTCTCTGTTTCCAATAAATAGAGCTATGGTCATCTTATCTTTGTGACATGACGGGCAAGTTTCACAAGATGTAAATTCAAACTGATTTAAATATGCATCTACAATATAACTTAAGCTAGTCGGGTCACATTGATATGACCTAGTCTACAATACCTCAAGAAGGAATCGTTCATTTCTGAACTCTTCCTCTTGTGTGTGTTCTGTATACTAGCAACAGTAGTTTGATTTAGAACGTCAATGCTTTTAGATAACGTATCTGAACCGATCAACTTTTGAAATGTTCAATACAATATTCAACAATACAAAATTATATCCCTCTTTAATAAATAAAGAGATTGATATGATTTTGTATATCAGGTTCGGTATCTAATAGCATTTGTTCAGAATCAATGTATTAGTAATACAGGGTGACAGTGACCGACAGACTTGGGTGCAACGCTTGCACCATTTTCTGTCTCATGAAACTTATCACCCGTTCCCAGTTCTCTACCTTTCTGTAGCCCAAGTAACAAATTACATATATGGGATCCTGATCAGGTACCAAATACCCCTGTCGTAGAGGATACTGAGAAACAGTTCTTTGTAATGAACACACCCGAAGAAGATGCATCATCATGCACTTTCTTCGTTTGGGCGGCATGGGAATCCTGGTATTCCCCTAATTCCTGCTCTGTCTTATAACAATTATAAGTTGGAGCGGGACCAACGTTCCCCAGCTCAGTATAACAAGCGGGTTCGGTCATTACATCCGCATTATTATCTTGATTAACGCGTGATATGGTCGCTACCTGGAGAGAGAGAGAAGAAAACACTCAGCGTATGCTCTTGCAAGATCGGATTGGTTATTATTTTATCTAATTAGGATGGCTCCCACTGTTTTTATCAAATCTTCCTTCAAACCCTAAAAGGAAAGACTAGCCGGGATTAATTACATGCTACAAGTTCGCTAATCTTTCAGCTAGGCCAGTGTCGGTACTTTGAGGGAGGTTCCCAGTGCTTTCGCACGGACCTAATTACAGTAAACCTCATTTTCCCAGAGGCGTAACCCCGTTGACACCTATCTAGACACCTACTTGATCGGCTAATTGTAATGTGTAAAACTCTCCCAAGAGTAACTCTTACTCGCAGCGGGTATCGGGATCCAACTATCTCATAGAAGGTTTGCAACTCTTTGCAAATTTCAACACTTGAAATTCCCGATAATATTTTGCCCCTAGCGTCCTATGACCTTGATAAAGGCCAGCAAACCATAGGCTGCTAGTCAAGTTCAACCCGTCATTTCTTGATTGAATTAAATCCACCCGCACGGCCCTTGACAAAGGCCAACAAGGTCGCACGACTACCCTAATCCAATCTGCATCATATGCATAAGCAGATAAGTACTATTCAGCTACCGCACACTACGCCTTGACAAAGGCCAACAACGCAGCACGAATACTAAACAGTCCTTATCTGAAATGACGGAAGGCTACGACAGGTTTTTGTGAAAACCTATTGCGTAATGAACTTGATATCGTTGTAGAATCAAATGATTTTAAAATGGAGTGTTTTTAAGGCTTTTCTAGTTTTGCTAAAGGGGTCACTCCCGGTGAAGGGATCGTCGGCCCTTTCCTCATCGAATAAGGTGCAGGATATATCACATATACCGCTGTGCAAAGCAAAAACTATAGAAGCAATAAAAAGATAAACCGAGGGGTGTAGCATCTGCCAGTTATTGCTAAAGGGGTCACTCCCGGTGAAGGGATCTCGGCCCTTTCCTTATCGAATAAGGTGCAGGATGTTCTACAGGGAACACCGCGATGCAAAGCAAGAACTGTAGCTACCTGTTTTTGAAAATTCGATTCCACAACATTTTTAGGTTTCTTTTTCTTTCATTAATCATATTAATGAAGTCCCATCATTTAAGTTACCTAAACATCACAGATAAATACGACGTACACTTATGCTATCCGCATTCGCCTCGATGTCCCCTCGTGCACCGTTAGGTTAGGTAACTAACGGCAGAGTGGGGCAGGGCTAGCGCGGGTGTAAAACATAAGTAACGTCTATATAATATATCATATATATACAATATGCAGTATCTATCACAACATATCAAATTATCACATCACAGATATCGCAGCAGAAAATATCATATGAAATATTGGATATACTAGGACGTCCGTGTTTTATTTTGAGTCTGTATAAAACACGGATTCCACGATCGCGATGAATAGCCAAACCCACACCCCTAGACCTCTACGAGAGCGGCAAGCAACCCTACCAATTCTAGAGTTAGGAGACCCGGACTCGACTCCTCGAGTTGGTCTCCCACTGGACCCTAGAACCCGGTTACTTGTGCTCCCCTCTTTGGGTCTATCATAGTGCGGAAAAGTAAATAATATACATCAACGGTGACATCTTCTGCAACCTGTAAGTTCCCCAATAAAAGAATATTACATACAAGTTTTTACATGGATGAAAATGAAAAACACTCATCTCACGTAAAAACCCCCGGCTATTCAAACACGACGATCCAATATAACATATCCAGCAACACATAACATCGCATGTCATCAACGTAAGTAAATATGCCCATCCCAATTGTCGTTGACATATAGCAACGAAACCGGCGATATCACATATTACACTTACGGTCACAGAAAAGAATGTGTAAAACTACAACAGTTGGAATCCGCAACCTTCTTATACATCGCATGCCTAACCAAATGAATTCCTTAGACATCACATGCCTAACAATTATAAACCCCACATTATAGTCTCTTTATCAAAAGTACTTTTCAATATCAAGTCGGGCAATTCAACAAGATTCCCGGCATTTTGATAGAATGCTCGTCGCAAACTTTAGTAGGCGGCCGCACCCCCGATGCCATCGACGAAGTGCACCAAGGCGGAACACCGCTGCTGCGAGCACCCGAACGGATGCTTTCGGCGACGGGGTTCTCCTATAGTCACTTGGTCGGGGCTATGGGGTGTGGCTATCTATTAAGTTTACCGGCGAGTATCCGCGTACGCTACGTGATTGTGACGGACTTTTGATCGCATCAAAATTCCGTGGCAACCGATCAAGTGAGACTAAACTGCTATGTTTATAATATCCATTCAGTTATCTCATAACTACATGTGGATTCCAAATATTGTATCACATTCCGGATAAATAGAAAATGTTAAACTTTCCGATCGAACAATCAAACACCCTAGTTTTCCCGAAACAGCTCAACACTTGAAATAAGTTCAAAAACATCCATTTCATGCCACAGTACCAACGGTCCAGCCGTAGAAGGGTCAAGCCAACGCCTCATATGTGGCATGCCGTATTGCCCCAAACCCTAAGGTTTAAAGGGCAGTTCAAGACGGTCACATAATCGAGTTAAGGTTTGTTGTCTTCAAGAGGGTCCATCGCGTTACTTGCACTACTTCGAACGTTCTTAAACTACGGAAAATCCAACACTTGGAAATTTCCCGACAGGGGAAAAAGTGGGTATTCATATCCGGTCGAACTTTTCAACATGTTCTAAAATTACCCGGAAAAACACATAGACGAAATTAGACTTCCCGATTGAAACACCGAGTCCCCAATACAACCCAGAAAACTCAACTCTTGAGTAAGATTTAAAAATTCCCAGAAAACAGAGCAATTCCAGAAATAAATTACTGTGCAAACCACGTGGCCTAACTCACCAATATGGACGTGGAACTGCCGCACAAGCCAGGGTGGAGCCGCGGTTCCGCGGTGCATTGATCGAGTTGAGGTCACGTGCTGCAGAGTAACTCCTACAATTCCCTGCTGAATTTTTTGGATATTTTTAATTCACAAAATTCCACAGTTCCAGAAAAAGTACAGAGAAGGGTTTTGGATTAGGGTTTCGGGTTCGATCGGACTTCTAACTTCGTCAACACTTCGCCTAAAACTCTAGCTAGGCTCTGATACCACTGTAGGGTTCCTAGGCACACTCAAGAGGTTCCACAAGGCATCAACCATGCCAAAATCAAATTTTTCATGTGCCTAATAACTCTATGCAAGATCGTTAACTAGAGATTAGGCGAAACTATAAGCTAGTAAACTGCTTTACTATTTATGAAAGGGATTACAACCTTAGCTCAATAAGTCCTGTCGATATGAGGTCTATAACAGTTCGAGATACTACTGATAACACTTACCAGTAAATCTCAGCAACCCTGGCCAGGGATTTCCGGTTATAGCCAATCGAACACAGCACAACATCAACTCCCTATACCGGGAGAGACGAATCCCCTCCTATCGCTCATTTCCTCCATGTGATTCGGGACTGTACCCAAAAGCCACCGTTTTGCACGCCCTCTTGGACGTGGTAAGATGGAAATCAAAGCACGGTGTGAATCACACAAGACTCTATGACGATCTCGGGTCTACAGACTAACCTGTACCAGTGTCACCAGAGAACTGCCATCTGACGTAAGGTATAATACCATCTGGGAGTTCTCGGCGAGTCCGTCCAGTGTACCCAGTCTCCACTGAGCACCCGTATATCATCTCTGATGTCAAACACCAATGGATATGGGATCATCCATCACCCATCTGTATGGGTCGAGAAGGTATACGCTAGTCTACTATGGTATATCGATGCCCCGTCTCGATACACCTACGACTAGGGACCTTGAAGGATGTACTTATGGACTACCATGTCCCCACTAGTATGATCCGCATCATAGTCCAGGTAGTCAAGTACACATCCTTAGGGCTTTACCAACATGTAACAGAGAGACAATCAGTGCATACGTTAAGATAAAGAGTAACCAGATAGCATACTATCATGTCGAGCAAGAAAGTCCTCCCTATATATGTCCAAGCATCCACTACAATATACATCGTATGTACAGTAATAGCCTCTAGGGCATACATATAACTAACACCATCCGCATTCGCCACTGGGTCCCGTCATCACCCGTTAGGTTACTTAACTAACGACAGAGCGGGGACTGGACTAGCGCGGGTGTAAAACATATACAACATCTACTAGTATATATATCAATATATAATATTCGCTTATGGCGTGATAAAATGCAACATCACAGAAATGTAATAAGCATCACAGAACAATACAGATAATCTGGGATCCTCGGGTTTCATAGAGCCGCTACTGAAACCCGATATTCCCCTGGTCGTGTGGATAGCCTATGCAATGAAATCCTAGACCCTTACGGGTGCGGCAAGTTACCCGCTAAAACCAGAAGCGAGGCAGCCCCCTTCAACAAAGTGAATGGACCACCCAGCACTTCACGGAATCCGGTAACTTGAGCACCCCTCCTTGGGTCAACTTATACCCCCTACGAGTGCGGCGAATAGCCCACCAATTCTAGAGTGAAGCCCCCTCCGTCTCAAAGCCATGAGATGCGGGATCGTTGCCCTCTAGAACCCGGCTATCCTGCACCCCACCGCGGGGTAAATCCTAGTACAGAAAGTTGTTAGTTATATATATGTTAGTTGTATATATGCCCTAGAGGCCAGTATTATACAGATGATGTATATTATATTGGATGCTTGGACATATATAGAGATGACTTTCTTGCTCGATATGATAGTATGCTATCTGGTTGCTCTTTATCTTAACATGTACACTTGTCTCTTTAAACTGTCTTATAGTTACATGTTGATAAAGCCCTTAGGATGTGTACTTGACTACCTGGACTATGATGCAGATCATACTAGTGGGGACGTGGTAGTCCATAAGTACATCCTTCAAGGTCCCTAGTCGAGAGTGTATCGAGACAGGGCATCGATATACCAGTGTAGACTAGCGTATACGCTTCTCGAACCATGAGATGGGCGATGGATGATCCCATATCCATTGGTGTTTGACATCAGAGATGGTATACGGGTGCTCAGTGGAGACTGGGTACACTGGACGGACTCGCCGAGAACTCCCAGATGGTATTATACCTCACGTCAGATGGCAGTTCTCAGGTGACACTTGTGCAGGTTAGTCTGTAGACCCGAGATCGTCATAGAGTCTTGTGTGATTCCCACTGTGCTTTGATCTCCACCTTACCACGTCCATGAGGGCGTGCAAAACGGTGTTCTTTGGGTACAGTCCCGAGTCACATGGAGGCAATGAGCGATAGGAGGGGTTTCGTCTCTCCCGGTATTGGGGGTTGATGTTGCGCTGTGCTCGATTGGCCGTAACAGGGAAGTCCCTGGCCAGGGCTGATCAGAGATTTGCTGGTAAGTGTTACCAGTAGTTTCTCGACCCGTTATGAGCCTCATATCGGCACGACTTATCGGTTATTGGGGTCTGACGTTTACCACCCCTAGACTTGATATGCGACATATCAAACGAACAGACCGGACTGTACGGTAAGTGTTACTGGTTGGATTCACAGGAGTGTGAGCGGGCTAGCTCGTCGATCTTCTGATCGCTCAATACCCGGATGGCCGTTACGTTTAGCAGACCGCTTGCGGCTTGTGGGTGCTTGATATGATCATCATCTGCTACCGGCGTATTGACGAGTCTTTAGAGTCCTACACAGAGGTTTCCTGGCTCAAGCGAAACGAAATAGGAGTGCATATGAGATATGTGCAGGACCGAGAATGATGCGTGTATGTGATACCGTATTCCATTCTCGCGTTGGTTGTATCGATTGGTTATATTCGATATAACCTAGATATCGAATCAAGGATTGATTCGATAAGCCGATACATAGGATACTAGTCGGTTATATGCGATATGACCGGATCGTTAAATCAAGTGTTGATTTAATGATTTAATGTATAATTATATATTTGATATATTACTTTGCATTAACTAGTATTGGTTCACTTTAAATGGATATTCTCACTTGATGTGCAAGAAGTATATGCGATATACTTTTGTGCACATATTTGTATCATGTTTGATGATACTTGATCATGTGGTTTAGTGTAAAGGATTAAACCATGGTTAATAGATAATTAGGGTTTTGCTTTTTCATTTATTTATTTGTTTATTTATTTGGAAAAGATTTAGATAAGAATGGTGGCTATGTTTGTTTCTAGTTGAAGCTTCATGAAGCTTTGACTTCTTAACCATTCTTGTCTTCATGCTTAACCCTAACCAATCCAAGTAACCATGGTCTATTCTCTACACTCTACCATGGTTAGCAAATGATAAGTATTGAAATATATTTCATTTTAATTCAACACTTATCATATTCTTTTTCCTTCTTCATCATCTTCTTCATCAAGAAAGCTTGATGCCATCAATGGCAACTTGTGTTCTAAAGTGAGAAATCCAATTCTAAAGTGAACCCACCTCCTATTTCTTCACCCTCTACCTCTTGCCAAGTTGTTTTGGGTGTTTTCTTCACAAGTTTCACAAATTTGTGAAGTCGGAGCTTGAACTTGTGATGCCTCGACGTAGATCATCTTCGGCACGAAGCCGACGACCTTGCCCGCTCGTTTTTCCGATGAAGCCGACGATCGAGTCTAGGATTCGAGATGGACAGCGAGAGGACGCCTACGTGGAGCTAAGGAAGTGGAGAACCGGATCTACAAAGGTTGTAGCCTCTCTCCTTTAGTTAAGTTGTTAACTAGTTTAGTTTATCGCCTAAATTTCTAGTCAACGATCTAGTCTAGGGTTTCTCGGCACCGTAAAATTTAATATTGGCATGGTTGATGCCTTGTGAGACTTCATTAGAGTGCCTAGGAACCCTACAGTGGTATCAGAGCCTAGCTAGAGCCTTAGGCGATGTGTAGACCAAGTTTGAAACCCGATCGACCTGAAACCCTAACCCGTATTTGCTCTCTGGACTTTTTTGAAAAAATGGGATTTTTCCAGATTAAAAATTGCTAAAAAATTCAGCAGGGAAATATAAGAATTACGGTGCAAAAATTATCCATTGAGTCATCAATAGTGCGGCGGAACCGCGGCACAAGCATGGCTTGTGCGGCGGTTCCGCGGCAACTTTATCACATTATTTTATTATTTTTGCACAGTAATTTATATGTTTAGATTCTGGATTTTCTGGGAATTTTTAAAATTTATTCATGAGTTGAATTTTCTGGGGTGTATTGGGACTCGATGAATCGATCGGATTATTTAACTTTGTCTATGTGGCTTTCCGGATAAATTTTTGAATATGTTAAAAAGTTCGACCGGATATAAATACCCAATTTTTCCCCTGTCGGGAAATTTCCAAGTGTTGGATTTTTCCATGGTTTAACGACGTTCTAAGTAGTGCAAGTAACTCGATGGACCCTCTAGAAGACAACAAACCTTAACTCGATTATGTGACCGTCTTGAACTGCCCTTTGAACCTTCGGGTTTGGGGCAGTACGGCATGCCACATGTGAGGCGTTGGCTTGACCCTTCTACGGCTGGACCGTTGGTACTGAGTCATGAAGTGAATGTCGTTGAACCTATTTCATGTGTTGGACGGTTTCGGGAAAACTTGGGTGTTCGAATGTTCGATCGGAAAGTTTAATATTTTCTATTTATCTGGAATGGGATACAATAATTGGAATTCACAAACAGTTATGAGATAACTGAATGAATGATATAAATCTAGCGGTTTAGTTTCATTTGATATTGAAAAGAGTTTTCGATAATGAGACTAAAATGCGGGGTGTATAACTGTTAGGCATGTGATGTCTAAGTACTTTCATTTTGATCAGGCATGCGATGTCTAAAGAGGTTGCGGATTCCAATTGTTGTAGTTTTACACTTTCTTTTCTGTGACCGTAAGTGTAAAATGTGATATCGCCGGTTTCGTTGCTATATGTCAACAACAATTGGGATGCGCATATTTACTTACGTTGATGACATGTGATGTTATGTGTTGCTGGATATGTTATATTGGATTGTTGTGTTTGAATAGCTGGGGTTTTTTTTTATGTGAAATGAGTGTTTTTCATTTTCATTCATGTAAAAACTTGTATGTAATATTCTTTTATTGGGGCACTTCCAGGTTGCGGAAGTTGTCACCCTTTGTATATTATTTACTTTTCCGCATTAGGATAGACCCAAGGAGGGGAGCACAAGTAACCGGGTTCTGGGGTCCAGTAGGAGACCAACTTGAGGAATCGAGTCCGGGTCTCCTAACCTTAGAATTGGCAGGGTTGCTTGCCGCTCTCGTAGGGGTCTAGGGGTGTGGGATTGGCTATTCATCACGACCGTGGAATCCGTGTTTTATACTGGCTCGTATTGAAAACACGGACGTCCTAGCATATCCAATGTTTCATATGTTTCTTCTGCTGCGATATCTGTGATGTGATCATGTGATGTTCTGTGATAGATACAGTATATAGTATATATGATATATTATATAGACGTTACTTATGTTTTGCACCCGCACTAGCCCTGCCCTGCTCTGTCGTTAGTTACCTAACCTAACGGTGCACGAGGGGACATCGAGGCGAATGCGGATGGCATAAGTGTACGTCGTATTTATCTGTGATGTTTAGGTACTTAAATGATGGGACTTCATTAATGTGATTAATGAAAGCAAAAGAAACCTAAGATGTTGTAGAATCAAATTTTAAACAAAACAGGTAGCTACAGTTCTTGCTTTGCATAGCGGTATATATGATATACCCTGCACCTTATTCGATGAGGAAAGGACCGAGATCCCTTCACCGGGAGTGACTCCTTTAGCAATAACTGGCAGATGCTACACACTCGGTTTGACTTTTGATTGCTTCTATAGTTTCTGCTTTGCACAGCGATATATATGATATATCCCGCACCTCATTCGACGAGGAAAGGGCCGACGATCCCTTCGCCAGGAGTGACCCCTTTAGCAAAACTGGAAGAGCCTCAAAATCACTCCATTTCAAAACTTCATTTGATTCTACAACGATATCAAGTTCATTACGCAATAGGTTTTCAGAAAAACCTGACGTAGCCCTCCGTCATTTCAGATAAATCCTACTTAGTATTCGTGCTACGTTTGTTGACCTCCGTCAAGGCGTAGTGTGCGGTAGCTGAATAGTGATTATCTGCTTATGCATATGATGCAGATTGTTTCAGGGTAGTCGTACGACCTTGTTGGCCTTTGTCAAGGGCCGTGCGGGTGGGTTTGATTCAATCAAGAAATGACGGGTTGAACTTGACTAGCATGCTATGATTTGTTGGCCTTTGTCAAGGTCATAGGACGCTAGGGGAAAAATATTATCGGGAATTTCAAGTGTTGAAATTTGCAATGAGATTGCATACCTTCTATGAGATAGTTGGATCCCGATACCCACTGCGAGTAAGAGTTACTCCTGGGAGAGTTTTACACATTGCAATTAGCTGATCAAGTAGGTGTCTAGAAAGGTGTCAACGGGGTTACGCCTCTGGCAAAACGAGGTTTACATTAATTAGGTTCGTGCGAAAGCACGGGGGACCTCCTTCAAATTACCGACACTGGCCTGGCTGAAAGATTGGCGAACTTGTAGTGTGTAATTAATCCCGGCTAGTCTTTCCTTTTAGGGTTTGAAGGAAGATTTGATAAAAACCAGTGGGAGCCATCCTGATTAGATAAGATAATAACCAATCTGATCTTGCACGAGCTTACGCTAAAGTGTTTTCTTCTCTCTCTCTCCAGGTAGCGACCATTTTATGCCCTAATAAAGATAATAATATGGATGTATTGACCGAACCCGCATGTTATACTGTGCTGGGGAACGTTGGTTCCGTTCTTTCCTATGAGAGTTATAGGACTGAACAGGATATAGGGGAATACCAGGATTCCCATGCCACCCGAATGAAGAAAGTACATGTTGATGCAATTTCTTCGGGTGTGTTCGTTACAGAGAATTGTTTCTCCATTTGCCCTACGTCCTGGGTATTAGATACCGGATCAGGATCCCATATATGTAATCAGTTACATGGGCTTAGGAAAGCTAGAGAACTTGGAGAAGGTGATAAAGACATTAGAGTTGGAAATGGTGCAATTGTTGCAGCTAAGACTGTCGGGGAATATCACCTTGAATTACCAACTGGTAATACATTGGTTCTGAACGAATGCTATTACATGCCGAACCTGATATGCAACATTATATCGGTTTCTTTATTAAGTAAAGAGGGATATAATTTTGTATTACAGGATAATGTTATGAACATTTTCCGTAACCAAAAGTTGGTTGGATCAGGCACGTTGTGCAATGGCATTTATGTTCTAAACCAATCAACAGTTCTGAGCATAACAAACACACACAAGAGGAAGAGTTCAGAACTGAACGAATCCTTCTTGTGGCATTGTAGACTGGGTCACATCAATGCGACACGACTGGCTAAGTTGCATAAGGATGGATATTTAAATCCGTTTGAATTTTCATCT
This sequence comes from Agapanthus africanus, assembly GCA_030015575.1. Classification (NCBI taxonomy): domain Eukaryota; kingdom Viridiplantae; phylum Streptophyta; class Magnoliopsida; order Asparagales; family Amaryllidaceae; genus Agapanthus; species Agapanthus africanus. The sequence goes on along the minus strand of CM057346.1, from coordinate 337,617,903 downwards.
TATGACACTTGCCAATCATGTCTCAAAGGCAAGATGACCAAAACTCCGTTTACGGGACACGGAGAAAGAGTTACCGAACTCTTGGGACTTATACATAGTGATGTATGCGGTCCCATGTCTACACATGCCAGGGATGGTTCTTCGTACTTCATTACATTCACTGACGATCTCTCTAGGTTCGGGTATGTGTTCCTGATGAAACACAAATCAGAAGCTTTTGAGAAATTTAGAGAATATAAACAAGAAGTTGAGAACCAAACCGGAAAAAGTATTAAAATCCTACGATCTGATCGAGGACGAGAATACTTGAGCATTGAATTCCTGGACTTCCTAAAAGAGAATGGGATTCTCTCTCAGCTAACTCCTCCATATACACCACAGCACAACGGTGTATCGGAGCGGAGGAACCGCACCCTATTAGATATGGTGCGCTCTATGATGAGTGTAGCTGAGTTACCTGTTTCCTTCTGGGGATATGCGCTGGAAACAGCAGCATACCTATTGAATCAAGTTCCAACTAAATCTGTACCTACCACACCATATGAGATATGGAGTGGGAAGAGACCATGTCTTAAACGAGTTAAGATATGGGGTTGCCCGGCCTAAGTCAAAAGGCAAAATCCGGACAAACTCGAGGCATAGTCAGTTCTATGCAAGTTTGTGGGATATCCCAAACATTCACATGGATATCTTTTCTACCATGCAGAGGAACAAAAAGTGTTTGTTTCTCGACATGCCACCTTTTTAGAAAAGGAATTCCTTGAAAAAGAAATTAGTGGCAAAGTGGTAGAGCTGGAAGAGGTTCCAGATACACAAACCGTAACTGAAGATTTAGTGGAACCAGAAGATTCAGTAGCTCCCAATGAACCCCAGCCTCTCCGCCGATCTAGTAGGGTTCCTCGCCAACCTGAGAGATACTACGGTTTTCTCATGGATGGTGGGAGCGAGGATTGCATCATGGAGGATGATGACCCAACTAGCTTCGAGAAGGCCATCACGAGTAGGGACTCAGTGAGATAGCTGGATGCTATGCGGTCCGAGATGGAATCCATGTACACCAACAAAGTATGGACTTTGGATGTTGCTCCTGAAGGGGTAAAACCCATCGGGAGCAAGTGGATCTTCAAGAAGAAACTTGGTGTAGATGGGAAAGTGGAGACTTTCAAAGCTAGACTTGTTGCAAAGGGTTTTCGTCAAAGACCAGGTGTGGACTATGAAGAAACCTTTTCTCCAGTGGCTATGCTTAAATCCATCCGGATCATGCTTGCCATCGCTGCATATCATGATTACGAAATCTGGCAAATGGATGTTAAGACCGCCTTTCTAAATGGTGATTTAGAAGAGTGCGTGTACATGACTCAGCCAGAGGGCTTCGTAGACAGTGGGAGCAGCGGGAAGGTGTGCAAGCTGCTTAAATCCATTTATGGATTAAAGCAAGCATCGCGGAGTTAGAACATCTGCTTTGACGTCGTTATCAAAGAGTTTGATTTCGTCAAAAACCCAGATGAACCTTGTATTTACAAGAAGGTGGCATAGAGTAAGGTTGTCTTCCTCGTATTGTATATGGACGACATACTCTTGATAGGAAATGATATTCCTATGCTGCAATCGGTCAAGCTCTTCTTATCACAAAGATTCTCAATGAAAGATCTTGGTGATGCCTCCTGCATATTGGGAATTAGGATCTATAGAGATAGATCCAAACGGATTTTGGGATTGCCCCAATTCAGGTACAATGACACCATACTAAAGAGGTTTAGTATGGAAGATTCCAAGCGTGGGAACTTGCCCACGATCTCTGGAGTCACTCTCTCCAAAGAGATGTCTCCCAAGACTGATTTGGAGAGAGCTCGCATGCAAGGGATACCCTATGCTTCGGCTGTAGGCTCTATCATGTATGCGATGCTATGTACCAGACCCGATGTAGCATACTCACTAAGTGTAGTGAGCAGGTATCAAGCTGATCCTGGAGAGAGTCACTGGACAGCTGTGAAGAGCATTCTCAAGTACTTACGAAGGACTAAAGAGATGCTCTTGGTGTATGGTAACGGAGAACTCCAAGTGGAGTCCTTTACCGATTCGAGCTTCCAGAGCGATAAGGACGATTCTAAGTCGCAGTCGGGATTTGTCTTTACCCTTTACGGAGGGGCGGTTAGCTGGAAGAGTTCCAAGCAGGAAACCGTGGCAGACTCGACGATGGAGGCTGAATACATCGCTGCTAACGATGCTGCTAAAGAAGCTGTCTGGATCAAGAAGTTCATTACTGAACTTGGAGTGGTTCCATCCATTGAGCATCCAATACCTTTGTATTGCGATAACAATGGAGCGGTGGCTTTGGCCAAGGAACCCAGGTCCCATCAGCGATCCAGGCATATTTTGAGGCGGTATCACCTGATCCGGGAGATAGTTGATCGCCGGGAGATCGAGGTCAGGAGGGTTGACACGAAGAACAACACGGCGGATCCACTCACGAAGGCCATTCCCCATATACAGTTTGAGAGACTCTTCGGGATGCTCGGTATGCGATACTACAGCAGCTGACCCTAGTGCAAGTGGGAGATTGTTAGTTGTATGTATGCCCTAGAGGCCAGTATTGTACAGATGATGTATATTATATTGGATGCTTGGACATATATAGAGATTACTTTCTTGCTCGATATGATAGTATGCTATCTGGTTGCTCTTTATCTTAACATGTACACTTGTCTCTTTAAACTGTCTTATAGTTACATGTTGATAAAGCCCTTAGGATGTGTACTTGACTACCTGGACTATGATGCAGATCATACTAGTGGGGACGTGGTAGTCCATAAGTACATCCTTCAAGGTCTCTAGTCGAGGGTGTATCGAGACAGGGCATCGATATACCAGTGTAGACTAGCGTATACGCTTCTCGACCCATGAGATGGGCGATAGATGATCCCATATCCATTGGTGTTTGACATCAGAGATGGTATACGGGTGCTCAGTGGAGACTGGGTACACTGGACGAACTCGCCGAGAACTACCAGATGGTATTATACCTCACGTCAGATGGCAGTTCTCAGGTGACACTTGTGCAGGTTAGTCTGTAGACCCAAGATCGTCATAGAGTCTTGTGTGATTCCCACTGTGCTTTGATCTCCACGTTACCACGTCCATGAGGGCGTGCAAAACGGTGGTCTTTGGGTACAGTCCCGAGTCACATGGAGGCAATGAGCGATAGGAGGGGTTTCGTCTCTCCCGGTATTGGGGGTTGATGTTGCGCTGTGCTCGATTGGCCGTAACAGGGAAGTCCCTGGCCAGGGCTGATCAGAGATTTGCTGGTAAGTGTTACCAGTAGTTTCTCGACCCGTTATGAGCCTCATATCGGCACGACTTATCGGTTATTGGGGTCTGACGTTTACCACCCCTAGACTTGATATGCGACATATCAGACGAACAGACCGGACTGTGCGGTAAGTGTTACTGGTTGGATTCACAGGAGTGTGAGCGGGCTAGCTCGTCGATCTTCTGATCGCTCAATACCCGGATGGCCGTTACGTTTAGCAGACCGCTTGCGGCTTGTGGGTGCTTGATATGATCATCATCTGCTACCGGCGTATTGACGAGTCTTTAGAGTCCTACACAGAGGTTTCCTGGCTCAAGCGAAACGAAATAGGAGTGCATATGAGATATGTGCAGGACCGAGAATGATGCGTGTATGTGATACCGTATTCCATTCTCGCGTTGGTTGTATCGATTGGTTATATTCGATATAACCTAGATATCGAATCAAGGATTGATTCGATAAGTCGATACATTGGATACTAGTCGGTTATGTGCGACATGACCGGATCATTGAATCAAGTGTTGATTTAATGATTTAATGTATAATTATATATTTGATATATTACTTTGCATTAACTAGTATTGGTTCACTTTAAATGGATATTCTCACTTGATGTGCAAGAAGTATATGTGATATACTTTTGTGCACATATTTGTATCATGTTTGATGATACTTGATCATGTGGTTAAGTGTAAAGGATTAAACCATGGTTAAGAGATAATTAAGGTTTTGCTTTTTCATTTATTTATTTGTTTATTTATTTGGAAAAGATTTAGATAAGAATGGTGGCTATGTTTGTTTCTAGTTGAAGCTTCATGAAGCTTTGACTTCTTAACCATTCTTGTCTTCATGCTTAACCCTAACCCATCCAAGTAACCATGGTCTATTCTCTACACTCTACTATGGTTAGAAAATGATAAGTATTGAAATATATTTTATTTTAATTCAACACTTATCATATTCTTTTTCCTTCTTCATCATCTTCTTCTTCAAGAAAGCTTGATGCCATCAATGGCAACTTGTGTTCTAAAGTGAGAAATCCAATTCTAAAGTGAACCCACCTTCTATTTCTTCACCCTCTACCTCTTGCCAAGTTGTTTTGGGTGTTTTCTTCACAAGTTTCGCAAATTTGTGAAGTCGGAGCTTGAACTTGTGATGCCTCGACGTAGATCATCTTCGGCACGAAGCCGACGACCTTGCCCGCTCGTTTTTCCGATGAAGCCGACGATCGAGTCTAGGATTCGAGATGGACAGTGAGAGGATGCCTACGTGGAGCTAAGGAAGTGGAGAACCGGATCTACAAAGGTTGTAGCCTCTCTCCTTTAGTTAAGTTGTTAACTAGTTTAGTTTATCGCCTAAATTTCTAGTCAACGATCTAGTCTAGGGTTTCTCGGCACCGTAAAATTTAATATTGGCATGGTTGATGCCTTGTGATATTCATTAGCGTGCCTAGGAACCCTGCAATATATGCCCTAGAGGCCATTGTTGTAAATATGATGTATATTATAATAGATTCTTGGATATATATAGAGAGGAATTTCTTGCTCGTCATGATAGTATACTATTTGGTTTCACTTTGTCTTAACATGTTGGCTTATATTAGTTTACTGTCTTGCTCTAATATGTTGATAAAACCCTTAGGATATGTACTCGACTACTGGGACTGTGATGAGATCACACTAGTGGGGCCTAGGTAGTCAAAGAGTACATCCTATAACTGTTCCTAGTCGAGGGTGTGTCGAGACAGGGTATCGATACACCAGAGTAGACTAGCGTTTATGCATCTTGACCCATATGATGGGCGATGGATGATCCCATATCCATTGGTGTTTGACATCAAAGATGGTGTACGAGTGCTCAGTGGAGACTGGGTACACTGAACGGACTCGTCGAGAACTCCTAGATGGTATTATACCTATCGTCAGATAGCAGTTCTCCGGTGACACTGGTACATGTTAGTCTGTAGACCCGAGATCGTCACAGATTCTTGTGTGATTCCCACTGTGCTTCGATTTCCACCTTACCACGTCCAAGAGGGCGTGCAAAATGGTGGCTTTTGGGTGCAGTTACAAATGACATGGAGGCAATGAGCGATAGGAGGGGTTGCGTCTCTCCCGGTATAGGGAGTTGATGTTGTGCTGTGTTCAATTGGCTATAACTGGGAGTCCCTGGCCAGGGCTGATATGGGTGCAACTGGTAAGAGTTATCAGTAGTTTCTCGACCCGTTATGAGCCTTATATCAACATGACTTATCAGTTACTGGGGTCTGTCGTATACCACCCCTAGACTAGATATGCAACATATCAGACGAAGAGACCGGATTGTACGGGAGTGTTACTGTTTGGATTCACTGGAGAATGTACAGGTTTGCTTGTTGATCTTCTGATCGCTCAATTCCTGGGTGGCTGTTACGTTTAGCTGACCGCTTGCAGCTTGTGGGTGTTTGATTTGATCATCACCTACTGCCGGCGTATTGACGATTCTTTAGAGTCCTACATAGAGGTTTCCTGACTCAGGTAAAACGGAGTAGGAGCACATATATGATATGTGCGGGACCGAGAATAATACGATATGAGATACCATATTCTATTCTCGCGATATGAGATATCGACCGGGTATATGTGATATAACCGGTTCATCGGATCAAGTGTTGATTCGACGAATTGGTACATGTTATATTAGTAAGTTATATGTAATATAGCCGGATTATCGAATCAAGTGTTGATTCGATAATTTAATGTATAATTATATATGTGATATATTACATTACGTTGACTAATATAAGCTCGCTTTAATGATTCATTTTCTCACGAGATAATACATTGATATATATGCGATATATGTTAATTGTATTATTTTCTTTTGTCACAAAATTTATTGTATATGTGATATATAATATTGTAACATGTTAGGGTTACAAATTTAATAATGGTTTAGGGTTTAAACTTGGTTAGGGTTTTGATTAGGGTTAGCTTTTGCATGAAGCTTCCATGAAGCTTCATGAAGCTTTGACTTTATCCTTAAGCATGATATTTTATGAAGATATTATTTAACCCAATCCAAACCTCAACCTCTAGTTAATTTTCAACATGAGTTAACTCTATCATGCTTAACTCATGGTTAGATTTGTAACCACTACAATAATTCATTGTTCATCACAAAAGGAATTATCCATTCATTCTTCTTCTTCCTCTCCCTTTGAGCTTTGAGAAAGCTTGCTAGTTTTTCATTTTGTGGTGAATAAAAGTGAGAATTTGAAAACAAAAGAAAGCAATATTCCTACTCCATCATCCTCATCTAATCTAGCCAATTACATTAGGGTGTTCACCTCATTAGAGAGCGAGCTTGAGTTATAGAAACTTCGAGGTAGATCATCTGAGAAAAAGAAGACTACAAGCTAGCATGGATCGTTCGAGTTGTGGAGCCTCTCTTGAGTCCGGGAGATCATGGATCGCGGCGAAGGGACTTCTACTCGGAGCTTATGAAGTGAAGGAGCAGACTACAAAGGTTTTAATCCCTCACTTTTAGCAGTAAAGATGTTTACTTGCATGTGAAACTCTAATTATCTAGCAAAGATCCTGGCTTTGGGTTGTTCGGCACGTCTAAATTTTTATTTGGGCATGTTTGATGCCTTCTTGAACCTTGTATGAGTGCCTAGGATCCCTACAGTGGTATCAGAGCCTAGCTAGAGCATTTGGCGACGTGTTTACGAAGTTAAAACTCCGATCGAACCCCGATACATCAAACTAGACCCCCTCTCTGGAAATTTTGTAAAAATGTGATTTTTTCTGCATTAAAAATACTCAAAAAAATCAGCAGGGAATTCTAAGGGTTACCATGAAAAACGAGCCCCCAAGGGTTTCATATAGCCGCGGAACCGCGGCAAGAAGCTACTTTTAGCGGCGGTTCCGCGGCGGAAACAGTGAATTGGGGACAGGTTTTTATGCTGTAATATCCGTAGGTACTTGTATATTCTTCTGGGTATTTTTAATCTGACTCAAGTGTTGAGTGTTCTGGGAATTATTTTGAATTCGTTGATTCGATCGGAAAATTTAATTTCATTCCGTTTTCCGGATAATTTAGAAACTGTTAAAATGTTCGAACGGATATCGTTAACTTATTTTTTCCCGGCACGAAAAACTTTCAAGTGTTGACTTTTTTCTTGAGTTTAAATCTTTCGGAAAAATGTGCAAGTAATGCGGTGGACCCTCTAGAAGAACACAAACCTTAACTCGATTATGTGACCGTCTGAACTGCCTCTAAACCTTAGGGTTTGGGGCAGTACGGCGTACCACATGTGAGGCGTTGCCTTGACCTTTCTACGGCTGGACCATTGCTACTGTGACATATTCTGGGATTATTTGAACTCCGCTCAAGTGTTGAGCTATTTAGGAAATCTTGGGTAATTGATTATTCGATCGGAAAGTTTAATATTTTCTATTTATCTGGAATGTGATACAATATGTGGAATTCATATAGTTAGGCATGAAATGCGAAGTATGTGATATTTCGGATTTACGATGTCTAAAATGATTATGGATTCCAAATGTTGTGGTTTTTACACTTTCTTTTCTGTGACCGTAAACGTAGTATGTGGGGTATCGCCGGCTTTGTTGCTATACATCAACGACAATCGGGATACGCATACTTGCTTACGTTGATGATATGAGATATTATGTGTTGCTGTGATATGTTATATTGGATCGTCGTGTTCTAAATAGCCGGGGGTTTTATGTGAGATGAGAATTTTTTATTTTCATTCATGTAAAATTCATTTGTATGTGATATTCCTTTATTGGGGCACTTCCGGGATGAGGTTGATGTCACCATTCTATATTATTTACTTTTCCGCATTAGGTAGACCCAAGGAGGGGAGCACAAGTAACCAGGTTATGGGGTCTAGTGGGAGGCCATCTCGGGGAGTTGAGACCGGGTCTCCTAACCCTAGAATTGGCAGTGTTACTTGCCGCTCTCGTAGGGGTCTAGGGATGTGGGTTTGGCTATTCATCGCGATCGTGGAATCCGCGTTTTATACCAGCTCGTATTAAAAACACGGACGTCCTAGTATATCCAATATTTCATATATGTTCTTCTGCTGCAATGTTCTGTGATGAGATCATATTACTGCCTGAGACGAATGCTTATACTATATATATGCTGATATATAAATATTACTGCTTTCGTTTCTTCTGTGATGCTTAGGAAGCATAAGCTGATGGGATTTTATTAATGAGATTAATAAAAGAAAAGAAACCTAAAAGATGTTGTAGAATTAAAACTTTATAAAAAAGGTAGCTACAGTTTTTCTTTGCACCGTGGTATATGCGATATACCCTGCACCTTATTCGATGAGGAAAGAGCCGAGATCCCTTCACCGGGAGTGACCTCTTTAGCAAAACTGGCAGATGCTACAAACTCACGATTTAGTTTTTGACAGCTTATATAGTTATTGCTTTGCACCGTGGTATATGCGATATACCCTGCACCTTATTCGATGAGGAAAGAGCCGAGATCCTTTCACGCGGAGTGGCCTCTTTAGGAAAACTAGAAAAGCCTAAAAAACACTCCTTTTCAAAATCACTTGTTTCTGCAACGATATCAAGTTCATTACGCTCATGGTTTTCTGAAAAACCTGCGTAGCCCGCCATCATTTCAGATAGATACTATTTAGTATTCGTTCTATGTTTGTTGACTTAGTCAAGGCGTAGTGTATGGTAGCTAAATAGTGTTTATCTGTTAAAGCATGAGATGTGATTGGATTAGGGTAGTCGTATGGCCTTGTTGACTTAGTCAAAGGTCGTACGGGTGGGTTTAATTCAATTGGGAAATGTACGGGTTGAACTTGACTTGCGATTTATGGTTTGTTGACTTAGTCAAGGTCATAGATTGCTAGGGGCAAAATATTATCGGGAATTTCAAGTGTTGAAATTTGCTATGAGATTTCATACCTCCTATGAGATAGTTAGATCCCAATACCCACTGTGAGTAAGAGTTACTCCTGGGAGAGTTTTACACAGGATAATTAGCCGATCAAGTAGGTGTCTAGAAAGGTGTTAACAGGGTTATGCCTCTGGGAAAACGAGGTTTACTTTAATTAGGTCCGTGCGAAAGCACGGGGAAACTCCCTCAAGTACTGACACTGGTCTGGCTGAAAGATTGGTGAACTTGTAAAGTGTAATTAATCCCGGCTAATCTTACCTTTTAGGGTTTGAAGGAAGATTTGATAAAAACAATGGGAGACATCCTGATTAGATAAGATAATAACCAATCTAATCTTGCAAGAGCATATGCTAAAGTGTTTTTCTTCCCTCTCTCTCCAGGTAGCGACCCTGTCAGGCCTTAATCAAGATAATAATATGGATGTATTGACTGAACCTGCTTATTATACTGAGCAGGGGATCGTTGGTCCCGTTCTTTCATATAAGAGTTATAAGACTGAACAGGAAACAGGAGAATATCTGAATTCTCATGCCACCCAAACTAAGAACATGCATGCTGATGCATCTTCTTCGGGTGTATTAGTTATTGAGAACTGTTTCTCAGTTCACCCTACGTCCTGGGTATTAGATACCGGATCGGGATCCCACATATGTAAATTGTTACATTGGCTACGTACAGGTAGAGAACTGGGAAAGGTTGATCATTCCGTACAAGTAGGGAATGGTGCAAGTATTGCAACCAAAGTAGTTGGCGAATATAACCTTGTATTTCTAAGTAGTAATACACTGATTCTGAATGAGTGCTATTATATACCGAACATGATGTGCAACATTATATCAGTTTCTTTATTAAGTAAAGAAGGATATAATTTTGTAGCAAAGGATAATGTTATGAACATCTTACAAGATCAAATGTTGATTGGATCAGGCTCGTTACATAATGGCATATTCATTCTCAATCAAAATACAGTCCTTAATGTACAAAACACACACAAGAGGAAGAGTTCAGAAATGAACGAATCCTTCTTGTGGCATTGTAGACTTGGTCATATCAATGCGACACGACTAGCTAAGTTACATAAGGATGGATATTTGAATTCGTTCGAATTATCATCTTATGATACTTTCTATTCATGTCTTAAAGGGAAAATGACCAAAACTCCGTTTAGTGGACACGGAGAAAGAGTTGCGGAACTCTTAGGACTGGCACATAATGATGTATGCGGTCTTATGTCTACGCATGCCAGGGATGGTTCTTCCTACTTCATTCCATTCACTGACGATCTCTCTAGATACGGACATGTGTTACTGATGTAACACAAGTATGAAGCTTTTGAAAAATTCAGAGAATATAAACACGAAGTAGAGAACCAAACGGGTAAAAGTATTAAGATCCTATGATCTGATCGAGGAGGAGAATACTTGAGCAATGAGTTTCTGGACTATCTAAAAGAGAATGGGATTCTCTCTCAGCTTACTCCTCCTTATACACCACAGCACAACGGTGTATCGGAGCGGAGGAATCGCACCCTATTAGATATGGTGCGCTCTATGATGAGTGATGCTGAGTTGGCTATTTCCTTCTGGGGGTATCCGCTTGAGACAGCCATATACCTATTCAATCTAGTTCCATCTAAATCTGTACCTACCACACCATATGAGATATGGAGTGGGAAGAGACCATATTTTAAACGAGTTAAGATATGGGGTTGTCCGGCCTATGTCAAAAGGCAAAATCCGGAAAAACTCGAGGCACGATCAGTTCTTTACAACTTTGTGGGATATCCAAAGAATTCTCAAGGATATTTTTTCTTCCACGCTGAGGAACAAAAAGTGTTTGTTGCTCAACATGCCGTCTTTTTGGAAAAGGAATTTCTTGCAAAAGAAATTAGTGGCAAAGAGGTAGAGCCGGAAGAGGTTCCAGCACCGCAAACTACAACTGATGATTTATTTGAACTAGAGAATTCAGTAGTACCCGACGAACCCCAGTCTCTCCGTCGATCTAGTAGGGTTTCTCGTCCACCTAAGAGATACTACGGTTTTCTCATTGATGGTGGAAGCGAGGATTGCATAATGGAAGATGATTACCCGACTAGTTTCGAGCAGGCCGTCACGAGTGGTGACTTTGTGAAATGGCTGGATGCAATGCGATCTGAGATGGAATCCATGTACACCAACAAAGTATGGACTTTGGAAGTTGCTCCTGAAGGGGTAAAACCCATTGGGAACAAGTGGATCTTTAAGAAGAAACTTGGTGTAGATGGTAAAGTTGAGACCTTCAAAGCTAGACTTGTTGCAAACGGTTTTCGTCAACGACCAGGTGTGGATTATGACGAAACCTTTTCTCCAGTGGCTATGCTTAAGTCCATCCGGATCTTACTTACCATTGCTGCATACCATGACTACGAAATCTGGCAAATGGATGTGAAGACCGCCTTTCTAAATGGTGATTTAGAGGAGTGCGTGTACATGACTCAGCCAGAGGGCTTCACAGATAGTGGGAGCAGCGGAAAGGTGTGCAAGCTGCTTATATCCATCTACGGATTAAAGTAGGCATCGCAGAGTTGGAACATCGGTTTTGATGTGGTAGTCAAAGAGTTTGACTTCATCAAGAACATAGATGAACTTTGTATTTATAAGAAGGTTGCAGAGAGTAAGGTTGTCTTCCTCGTATTGTAAGTGGATGACATACTCTTGATAGGAAATGATGTTCCTATGCTGCACTCGGTCAAGCTCTTCTTATCACATAGATTCTCAATGAAAGATCTAAGTGATGCCTCCTGCATTTTGGGGATTAGGATCTATAGGGATAGATCCAAGAGAATACTGGGATTGTCCCAATCCAGGTACATTGACACCATACTAAAGAGGTTTAGTATGGAAGAATCCAAGCGTGGGAACCAACCCACGATCTCTGGACTCACTTTCTCCAAAGAGATGTCTCCTAATACTGATTTGGAGAGAGCTCGCATGCAAGGGATAACCTATGCTTCGGCAGTAGGCTCTATCATGTACGCGATGCTATATACCAGACCCGATGTGGCATACTCACTATGTGTAGTGAGTAGATATCAAGCAGATCCAGGAGAGAATCGCTGGACAGCTGTGAAGAACATTCTCAAGTACTTGAGAAGAACTAAGGAGATGTTCTTGGTGTATGGTAACGGAGAACTTCAGGTGGAGTCTTTTACTGATTCAAGCTTCCAAAGTGATAAGGACGACTCTAAGTCGCAATCGGGATTTGTCTTTACCTTAAATGGAGGGGCGGTTTGTTTGAAGAGTTCCAAGCAAGAAACCGTGGCAGACTCGACGATGGAGGCTGAATACATCGCTGCCAACGATACTGCCAAAAAGGCTGTCTGGATGAAGAAGTTCATCACTGAACTTGGTGTGGTTCCGTCCATTGAGCATCCAATACCTTTGTATTGCGATAACAATGGAGCTGTGGCTTTGGCCAAGGAACCAAGGTCCCATCAGAAATCCAGACATATTCTGAAGCGGTATCACCTGATCTGGGAGATAGTTGATCACCGCGAGATCGAGGTCAGGAGAGTTGACACGGAGGACAACACTGCGGATCCACTCACGAAGGTCGTTCCCCAGATACAGTTTGAGAGATTATTCAGGATCTTGGGTATGAGATACTACAACACCTGGCCCTAGTGCAAGTGGGAGATTGTTAATTATAAAAATGCCCTAGAGGCCATTGTTATGATGTATATTATAATGGATGCTTAGATTTATATAAAAAGGACTTTCTTGCTCATCATGATAGTATGCTATTTGGTTTCACTTTGTCTTAACATGTTGACTTGTATTAGTTTACTGTCTTTCTCTCATATGCTGATAAAGCCCTTAGGATATGTACTCGACTACTGGGACTATGATGAGATCACACTAGTGGGGCTTGGGTAGTCAAAGAGTACATCCTATAACTGTTCCTAGTCGAGGGTGTGTCGAGACAGGGCATCGATACACCAGAGTAAACTCGCATATACGCATCTTGACCCATATGATTGGCGATGGATGATCCCATATCCATTAGTGTTTGACATCAAAGATGGTGTATGGGTGCTCAGTGGAGACTGGGTATACTGAACGGACTCGTCGAGAACTCCTAGATGGTATTATACCTATCGTCAGATAGCAGTTCTCCGGTGACACTAGTACAGGTTAGTCTGTAGACCCGAGATCGTCATTGTGTCTTGTGTGATTCCCACTGTGCTTTGATTTCCACCTTACCACGTCCAAGAGGGCATGCAAAACGGTGGCTTTTGGGTACAGTCCCGAATGATATGGAGGCAATGAGCGATAGGAGGGGTTTCGTCTCTCCCGGTATAGGGAGTTGAAGTTATGCTGTGTTCGATTGGCTATAACTGGAAGTCCCTGGCCAGGGCTGATATGGAGTGCTGCTGGTAAGAGTTATCAGTAGTTTCTCGACCCGTTATGAGCCTATCGACATGACTTATCGGTTGCTGGGGTCTGACGTATACCACCCCTAGACTAGATATGCAACATATCAGACGAAAAGACCGGACTGTACAAGAGAGTTACTGTTTGGATTCACAGGAGAATGTACAAGCTTGCTTGTTGATCTTCTGATCGCTCAATACCTGGGTGGCTGTTACGTTTAGCTGACCGCTTGCAGCTTGTGGGTATTTGATATGATCATCACCTACTGCCGGTGTATTGACGATTCTTTAGAGTCGTACACAGAGGTTTCCTGACTCAGGCAAAATGGAATAGGAGCACATATGTGATATGTGCGGGACCGAGAATAATACGATATGAGATACCGTATTCTATTCTCGCAATATGAGATATCGGCCGGGTATATGTGATATAACCGGGTCATCGGATCAAGTGTTGATTCGATGAATTGGTACATGTTATATTAGTCGGTTATATGTAATATAGCCGGATTATCGGATCAAGTGTTGATTCGATAATTTAATGTATAATTTTATATGTGATATATTACATTACTTTGACTAATATAAGCTCGCTATAATGATTCATTTTCTCATGAGATAATACATTGATATATATGCGATATATGTTGTATTATTTTCTTTTGTTACAAAATTTATTGTATATGTGATATATAATATTGTAACATGTTAGGGTTACAAATTTAACAATCGTTTAAGGTTTAAACTTGGTTAGGGTTTGGATTAGGGTTAACTTTTGTGAAGCTTCATGAAGCTTTGACTTTATCCTTAAGCTTGATATTTTGTGAAGATATTATTTAACCCAATCCAAACCTCAACCTCTAGTTAATTCTATGAGTTAACTCTATCATGCTTAACTCATGGTTAGATTTGTAACCACTACAATAATTCATTGTTCATCACAAAAGGAATTATCCATTCATTCTTCTTGAAACTTGAGAAAGCTTGCTAGTTTTTCATTTTGTGGTGAATAAAAGTGAGAATTTGAAAACAAAAGAGAGCAATATTCATACTCCATCATCCTCATCTAATATAGACAATTAGATTAGGGTGTTCACCTCATTAGAGAGAGAGCTTGAGTTATAGAAATTTCGAGGTAGATCATCGGAGAAAAAGAAGACTAGAAGCTAGCATAGATCGTTCGAGTTGTGGAGCCTCTCTTGAGTCCGGAGGATCATGGATCGCGGCAAAGGGGCTTCTTGATTGAATTGATTTTTAGGATGTGTAGTATGAAAATTATGTAGGAATCACAACCAAAAATATTTTGACCGCAATCAATAACGGTGTCGAATGTAGCGCGTTAGTGCGGATCGTCCACAGGGAAAGTGTAATCGTTCGTCTTTTGAATTAGGTGAATTGAAACTTTAAAGAAAAGAAAACAATTCATGATTTATATTTGATGTTCAAGAATTAGAAAATCTAGATCTAATAACAAGAAAAACATAGAATCAATAATTGATAGTTTGATGATTTTTCCAACCTAATATCAAGAATCGAAATGAGGCTCGCAGGAATCGATCGGATCTATAGATGTGATGTAATCTTACAATTATGTATTCTTATCCTTTGATGAATTGATACTAGATCGATGATGATCGATCGAGAATTAGGGATTTCTTATGAAACTAGGGTTTCATCTTAATCCTTGTTCTTTCGTCGATATCATTCACATTCTGGACTCTAGTAAATTCAAGAAACGATCGTAGATCCCTAATTTCGAGCGATCACAATCAAGAAAGTATCGCAACGAAACTAGGTAATCGATTCTTGAACTTGCTAGGGTTTACAAAGCTCGTAGGACTCAAGAATCGTTTAAAGATTTGTTACATCATCATTCTATTGATTGTCTCGACTCCTTTACGAGCGGAGTTTTACTCGAACATCACAACAAGAATCACAATCTCAAATTGAGATCGAATCATGATGTAAGAATTTAAAGAAAGTAAGATTAAATGTCATGCCCCGAAAGTACGGAACGTGACCGGCACTTAGATTACGAAGCGTCTAGAGGCGCCACGTGACCTAAGTAAGCCGAAGCCCAGAAATCTAAACCATAAAAGAAGAAAAAGAAGAAAAGAAAAGAAAACAAGTATAAAAACATCAGCAAATTTTACCAAAAATTTCGGCAGAGTCTCCTCTGTAAAAACTGGCCCCCCAAACGGGTACAACAAGTATAATATACATAAACAATAAAAAGCATCCCCAAACGGGAGCTAGCATCAACGCCAACAGGCGGAAACAACCACAGCAAGCACAATAATATACAACGCCAATAGACGAGGCTCAAAACTCAAAAGAAACAAAACCACCGGATCTGAATAATACATGCGCGACTCTAAGGTCGAAATAAAAGACTGGTCCTATAAACTTATCAAGTAATACAAATATGGTTGATGGAGCTTACTAGATACAAATGAGTGGATAAAAGTACAATGGTGGTTCGGATACAAGTGAACCAACCTACCGTGCAAATCACCCTGAAGAAAAGATGTGCCAACAAGCTGCCACGGAAACCTGGACATCGAACCTGTAAAGAATTTGGCACAACGGGGGTGAGTTGCCAACTCGTGAGTAGAAGACATCTACGAAAAGAAATCGAATGCACGACGCTATCCTAGGTCATAATAATACACTACTATAACCCAAACATCTAGTAATAGCAGGGTAATACTACGTGTAAGTGCAGATACTCCGTGTCCGTGTCAGTGCCTCATATAATACTATGGCATATGAAATGAAATGCATGCACCATGAATGTAAAGTAACAAATCCTGAAATCCAGATATATATGTATAAGAACTCTTAAGCTGTTATCATAGTAAAGTGTGTATAAGCATCTGAAATCTCAACAATGAAATCCATGGAAATCTGTGTCAAGCATCGACACAACACACGTAATCTCAAGTCTCAATATGTCGGGCTCCGTCAGTCCGGATCGGCCAATATCATCAAATCTCACGACAACGGTCGGTATCCTCCGGATATCCGCTACGCCAGACATCACCGGTAGGTAGTCTTCCCCTGCCAGGCTCATCGTCTACAACTCGATCTTCTTGCCCCGGGGTACCATACCGGGCCCACCATGTACCTGAGACGGTTCATCCACTCCTCGAATCGGGTCTCGAAATCCAACAGAAAACATGAAATCTCATGGTGGACGACACATACATCACGAGAAAACCGCATCTTATTTTAAAAAGAGAAGAGGAGAGAGAGAGAAGTTTTTATATATTTTTGCGGTTTTCCCCAAAAATCCAGAAATCTCATAGAAATCCAAATCTCAAAATCATGAGTAACTATATGATAAGTGTCGGCATATGCCCATAATACTGCATGATAACATGAAAATATGAATGCATGGATGTCTAAGTAATAAATATCATGTCTATACTAACGTTAGAGAATAATCACAATATTATATCGGTCTAGTTCTTAACTGATTCTATCCATAAAAGACAATATGATCTAAAGTGTACGTGACATAGCAATTACCGATGATGATGTGTGTGAGCCGGCAAATAAGTGTGCGTGGAATATGCGCATCATCGGTAATAGTGCTGGTGTCCTAACAGGTAAAGTTTATACTGATTATAGCAACATATAAAAGAACACGCACCATGATGATTACAGTATGAATGTAAATACAGGTGTGCATTATCCACTCCTCTGCGAGATACGAGTACAACTACCACTATGTGAGTCGAACCTAAACCAGTGTCCATCTAACATCCTAAGGAACTAAACCTAATAGACTAGTCAGTAAGAAACTAGAGTCTACCTAAGGTCTAAATCAATATCTCTAATAGTCGGCGATCCTGCCTCAATAGCGTCACGTACGTAGTACGGCTTCCTCGAATCAAGAGTGCGGATCAATCATCAAATCTAAGCCTCGTACGGTAAAATCCATCGTACGGCATCCCAATATCGGGGTACGGTCAAGTATCTCCTAGGTGTCTCCTCATTCGTATAATGTCATCATCAACACATCTCATGATCAAGGTGCTAAACTGTGATCGCATACATCAATCATATATCATTGCCATCATGATAAGCATTATTAGTTTATCCTCAGAAAGATCATGTCATATGTATCATATTGTGATTAAGTCAAACCGATATCTTATCGTCATCAAGTCACAAGCTACAGCCCAGGTACTATTTTAGCGTCCCATGTACCTCAATATCACCACCACCCTTCATAATTTATATATTCATGTTCATTATCTCTTTCTCTAATGATCCGCTAACACTTTAATACGACTGTATAGTCAAGAATCACGGCATCAAGCCCAGTTATACTGTTTCATCATGCCTCAGATATCATATCACATCAATGAATCCCATATACGTGTTGTGTATATATATACACCTATACCTAGTTTTATATATATACACACATATACGTATACGCCATGTCAAGTTTTAGTGTGTGCGTGTGTGTTTCTATCAGAAACCTACGAACCTCTCCCAAAGTATTCATCCTTAGGTATGGTTTTCCTAAATCAGTCTAGTTCCGCCTAGGGTCATTACTAGGGTCCTGCTCAGTAAGAATCTAGGGTCACATCGGGTTTCCTAATGTCAATAAGTACTATTCATATTCTACGTTGCGGGGGTGCTAAACGCCATCCACCCGACTTCCCCCCGTAGATATGCATCTACTCACCTGGTCCATGTCTGCCGAAGACAGTGTCGCCATCCTCCTCTTCATCGCCCGCAGTCCACATGAGGGGTACCTAAACGCAAGCATATAAATAGCATCGTAAACCGAATCACATACAAAAGTCAAACGATACAAGGAACAAGCACAGGTTAAAACCTATGTCCCGTCCCCGCAAAAGAACCAAATATCGCTCGATATCGGCGTACAAACTCCGATGGATCGAGATAAACATTAACAAATAACTCGTAGTTTTAAAACACATTACTTATATTATAAAACATGATTAAATCCATCGAAACCCTAAAATCCATCAAACCGTCCAATTTCGTAAAAACCGAAATTGCCAATTTACCGTTTTTCATCAAAACTTGACATTTAAATGAAACCAATAGTTATAAAACTCATTATATAGCATAACTAGACTATACAAACCGTTCCTATAATTTTATTACACAAATTTATATTGATTTGAAATTTCTAGTTTGCAACATTTAACAATTTTCAACATTTTTCAAGCAAAACACCACAATTCCACCACAAAACATGATTTTGAATGAATTAATGTCTTAAATTACAATTCATGATGATAATGATATAATGAAACCATAATTATAATTTAAATCCCTTTTATTTAGTAATTTCCAAAATCTAGTTTACAAAATAATAGCATTTTATTACTATTTTTCCAATTATCAAAGTAATCTAGTGATCAAACTAAGTTTTTCATTCAATTAATATGCTAATATTTCCACTAAAACTACAATCTAATGATAGCAACTTTAATTGGAATTTTATATTACCCACAAACACATTTTAGAAAAATCTAGTTAGCTAATTTCCTTATTTAAAACAATTTTAAATGAAAATTTTACAATTTAACAACCATGCAATATTTTCCAATTCTAAAAGTGTTAAACTAACTATTATAACCCTAATTAATTATTAAAAACCCTAACTTGAATTTACAACCCTAACTTGCATTTTTTTTTTAAAAACATAGAATTAATTCATTAAATCTAATTAAGCTTAAATGAACATCTAAAACAATAAATCAAAAGAAAGAAATTATACCTCCCAAAATATGAAATCCAAACAATAAATGAGCCTCCAAAATGCATGCTTTCCATCTCCAAATTTCATATAAAAATGAGCAAGGAATAAAGAGTATGGAATAAATAGGATTTTGTGGAATTTTAATTGAATTTTTGATGTGTTTTTAATGAATTTTGGATAAAAATGAGGTGGGAAAAGGGGAGGGGCAGCCATGGGGGGTTGTGGCCGGCCTTGGTGAGGTGAGGGAGAGAATGAAGTGAGTGTGAAAGTGTGTAGAAGTTTCAAGAGGAGAAATATCACTTAAAGGTCTTTTCATGGTTTATTTAATTATTTATTTATTTGTTTACTATAGCAACTCAAGAAAGCTCTAGAAAATAGGAAAAATTTGCAAATAAATTTTGCATGATACACACTAATTTCTAATATGCCATGGTTCATTTTTACAAATTAAAACCATTTAAATTTGTAATTTACACTAATTTAGTGTAAAAATAAAGTTTATGTTAATATTTAAAATAATTAATTTAGGAAAAATATTTTATTAGACTAAAAATTTATAAGTGGCTAAATAAACACCATTTACTAGTAATTACATAATTAAAATAGGTATTTTTGAATTTATAATGAAAAACAATCGCGGTTTGGTTTTACGAAAAATACATTTTACTTTACCGAAAATCCTAAAATTCACTTAAACACTTTTATTCATTTAATTATTTATTTAATCATTTTTAACACGTTACAATCTTCCCCCCTTTTAGAAATTCGGTCCCCGAATTTAAATTAAAACTTCCCTCCAAATACTAAAACGTTTAGCAAAACATTCAAATCGTCAGGGCTCCGAAATCATCAATACATAACAAAAATCAACTCCGTCAAGCATGACGCAATCATCGGAGTTATGGCGATAATAAAATTTCAAAACTCATATGAAAACCATCATAATATACATCAATCTGTAACTTATATATAGTGCGCATCATAGTAAAACCATACAAATATCTGGATAAGGAAATATGCAAACACCCCTTTTTGAAAATTGCCGTGTGATGCACGTGTCACGGCATAAGTAGCGGACGTTTATTTTAAAAAAATAACTATATATATATATATATATTTTTTTTATTTAACATACACGTCCCGCCTGGTTACTAAATCAAATAATAATGATTATGAAAATATACTGCTCAAACTGAAATCAATCCCATTCACATCAATAAAATATCATGTGCGTCCGGTGCGCACTGAAATCGAAACCAAATACAGATACCACGAATACACACAACAACAAAACTAAGTGCAACAGGTGTGCACTAAAAATATCTGTCAAGTGCAACGGGCATGCACGACTCAATATCAGGTGCATCTAATCTGCACAAAACCCCGATTTAGTGCATCTGGTGTGCACAAAATCGCATCAAGTGCGCCAAGTATGCGCAAGAATCCTAATCAGATGCACATGGTGCACGAAAACATACATTGAATATCAAAATCGAAATCACAGTACAAAAATGCATGAAAACTAGGTCGAAACATATGTAAAAATCATGTGTAACCCTTATGCACGAAATCAAATCAAAAATCTCAGAAAAATATATAAAACCAAATCAAGTGTACTGGGGGTGTACTAAACAATATCAATACAACCGATACATGAAACACAGATAGAATGTAATGAAGGTACACACATGAAATACCAATCGTAGAACAAAGTCCTCAAAATACCAAAATCCAATCAACGAAAATATGAAATTCAAATCACTAAATCACAATCGTAAACACTATCGTCAATTGCTTCGAACTCGTCTCTTCGTAGCTGTGCTGACTGCGCTACCAACGGCAATACTCATGTCTAGAGCCTCCCACATAGTCGATCCCTTCACTTGATATCCGGACTACATTAAACTTTTCGATCGATCCAGCAAAATCCCATAATTCTCCGAGAGCTCAACACTCAAGTACAGTTTAAAAATATCCGGTACATACCCCAGCATCGATGATCCAGCTGTAGAAGGGCAAACCCAAGCCTCACTAATGGCACAGCGGAACTGCCGTAAACCCTAAGGTTCAAGGGCGTTCTCGTGGTCATTATGTCGAGTTAGGGTTTCATTCTTCTAGAGGGTCCATCGAAATACCTGCATGTTCTTCCGAATACTTTAAACTTAGGAAAATGGTTTTCTGATAATCGTTCGAACCCTTTAACTTCATCCGGACGGCATGTGAATACCCACCCTTCGTCCGCACGCTAAGCAATGCTTCAATCCTCAAGAATAACCAATACTCTAATGGTTATCGCATTCGAGCCGCAGCTCCCTCTGCCCGTGCGCCCGTGGTAACAGAACCACCCTCCGACATCGACGAAGATAGATCAAAGGAACGAATGAAATACGGTGCAAACAAATGTACATCCTAAGGCTCCTTAAGCAGAGTAGCGTATCGTAAGTATGCCGCGGACCATACCCACGGTACGTTACTCTACCTAAATCGCCTACTCCATCAACCAAGGGTCACCTAGACTTATACAAGGTTAAACCTAGCGCTCTGATACCAACTTTGTCACGCCCCGAAAGTACGGAACGTGACCGGCACTTAGATTACGAAGCGTCTAGAGGCGCCACGTGACCTAAGTAAGCCGAAGCCCAGAAATCTAAACCATAAAAGAAGAAAAAGAAGAAAAGAAAAGAAAACAAGTATAAAAACATCAGCAAATTTTACCAAAAATTTCGGCAGAGTCTCCTCTGTAAAAACTGGCCCCCCAAACGGGTACAACAAGTATAATATACATAAACAATAAAAAGCATCCCCAAACGGGAGCTAGCATTAACGCCAACAGGCGGAAACAACCACAGCAAGCACAATAATATACAACGCCAATAGGCGAGGCTCAAAACTCAAAAGAAACAAAACCACCGGATCAGAATAATACATGCGCGACTCTAAGGTCGAAATAAAAGACTGGTCCTATAAACTTATCAAGTAATACAAATATGGTTGATGGAGCTTACTAGATACAAATGAGTGAATAAAAGTACAATGGTGGTTCGGATACAAGTGAACCAACCTACCGTGCAAATCACCCTGAAGAAAAGATGTGCCAACAAGCTGCCACGGAAACCTGGACATCGAACCTGTAAAGAATTTGGCACAACGGGGGTGAGTTGCTAACTCGTGAGTAGAAGACATCTACGAAAAGAAATCGAATGCACGACGCTATCCTAGGTCATAATAATACACTACTATAACCCAAACATCTAGTAATAGCAGGGTAATACTACGTGTAAGTGCAGATACTCCGTGTCCGTGTCAGTGCCTCATATAATACTATGGCATATGAAATGAAATGCATGCACCATGAATGTAAAGTAACAAATCCTGAAATCCAGATATATATGTATAAGAACTCTTTAGCTGTTATCATAGTAAAGTGTGTATAAGCATCTGAAATCTCAACAATGAAATCCATGGAAATCCGTGTCAAGCATCGACACAACACACGTAATCTCAAGTCTCAATATGTCGGGCTCCGTCAGTCCGGATCGGCCCATATCATCAAATCTCACGACAACGGTCGGTATCCTCCGGATATCCGCCGCGCCAGACATCACCGGTAGGTAGTCTTCCCCTGCCAGGCTCATCGTCTACAACTCGATCTTCTTGCCCCGGGGTACCATACCGGGCCCACCATGTACCCGAGACGGTTCATCCACTCCTCGAATCGGGTCTCGAAATCCAACAGAAAACATGAAATCTCATGGTGGACGACACATACATCACGAGAAAACCGCATCTTATTTTAAAAAGAGAAGAGGAGAGAGATAGAAGTTTTTATATATTTTTGCGGTTTTCCCCAAAAATCCAGAAATCTCATAGAAATCCAAATCTCAAAATCATGAGTAACTATATGATAAGTGTCGGCATATGCCCATAATACTGCATGATAACATGAAAATATGAATGCATGGATGTCTAAGTAATAAATATCATGTCTATACTAACGTTAGAGAATAATCACAATATTATATCAGTCTAGTTCTTAACTGATTCTATCCATAAAAGACAATATGATCTAAAGTGTACGTGACATAGCAATTACCGATGATGATGTGTGTGAGCCGGCAAATAAGTGTGCGTGGAATATGCGCATCATCGGTAATAGTGCTGGTGTCCTAACAGGTAAAGTTTATACTGATTATAGCAACATATAAAAGAACACGCACCATGATGATTACAGTATGAATGTAAATACAGGTGTGCATTATCCACTCCTCTGCGAGATACGAGTACAACTACCACTATGTGAGTCGAACCTAAACCAGTGTCCATCTAACATCCTAAGGAACTAAACCTAATAGACTAGTCAGTAAGAAACTAGAGTCTACCTAAGGTCTAAATCAATATCTCTAATAGTCGGCGATCCTACCTCAATAGCGTCACGTACGTAGTACGGCTTCCTCGAATCAAGAGTGCGGATCAATCATCAAATCTAAGCCTCGTACGGTAAAATCCATCGTACGGCATCCCAATATCGGGGTACGGTCAAGTATCTCCTAGGTGTCTCCTCATTCGTATAATGTCATCATCAACACATCTCATGATCAAGATGCTAAACTGTGATCGCATACATCAATCATATATCATTGCCATCATGATAAGCATCATTAGTTTATCCTCAGAAAGATCATGTCATATGTATCATATTGTGATTAAGTCAAACCGATATCTTATCGTCATCAAGTCACAAGCTACAGCCCAGGTACTATTTTAGCGTCCCATGTACCTCAATATCACCACCACCCTTCATAATTTATATATTCATGTTCATTATCTCTTTCTCTAATGATCCGCTAACACTTTAATACGACTGTATAGTCAAGAATCACGGCATCAAGCCCAGTTATACTGTTTCATCATGCCTCAGATATCATATCACATCAATGAATCCCATATACGTGTGGTGTATATATATACACCTATACCTAGTTTTATATATATACACACATATACGTATACGCCATGTCAAGTTTTAGTGTGTGCGTGTGTGTTTCTATCAGAAACCTACGAACCTCTCCCAAAGTATTCATCCTCAGGTATGGTTTTCCTAAATCAGTCTAGTCCCGCCTAGGGTCATTACTAGGGTCCTGCTCAGTAAGAATCTAGGGTCACATCGGGTTTCCTAATGTCAATAAGTACTATTCATATTCTACGTTGCGGGGGTGCTAAACGCCATCCACCCGACTTCCCCCCGTAGATAAGCATCTACTCACCTGGTCCATGTCTGCCGAAGACAGTGTCGCCATCCTCCTCTTCATCGCCCGCAGTCCACATGAGGGGTACCTAAACGCAAGCATATAAATAGCATCGTAAACCGAATCCCATACAAAAGTCAAACGATACAAGGAACAAGCACAGGTTAAAACCTATGTCCCGTCCCCGCAAAAGAACTAAATATCGCTCGATATCGGCGTACAAACTCCGATGGATCGAGATAAACATTAACAAATAACTCGTAGTTTTAAAACACATTACTTATATTATAAAACATGATTAAATCCATCGAAACCCTAAAATCCATCAAACCGTCCAATTTCGTAAAAACCGAAATTGCCAATTTACCGTTTTTCATCAAAAATTGACATTTAAATGAAACCAATAGTTATAAAACTCATTATATAGCATAACTAGACTATACAAACCGTTACTATAATTTTATTACACAAATTTATATTGATTTGAAATTTCTAGTTTGCAACATTTAACAATTTTCAACATTTTTCAAGCAAAACACCACAATTCCACCACAAAACATGATTTTGCATGAATTAATGTCTTAAATTACAATTCATGATGATAATGATATAATTAAACCTTAATTATAATTTAAATCCCTTTTATTTAGTAATTTCCAAAATCTAGTTTACAAAATAATAGCATTTTATTACTATTTTTCCAATTATCAAAGTAATCTAGTGATCAAACTAAGTTTTTCATTCAATTAATATGCTAATATTTCCACTAAAACTACAATCTAATGATAGCAAGTTTAATTGGAATTTTATATTACCCACAAACACATTTTAGAAAAATCTAGTTAGCTAATTTCCTTATTTAAAACAATTTTAAATGAAAATTTTACAATTTAACAACCATGCAATATTTTCCAATTCTAAAAGTGTTAAACTAACTATTATAACCCTAATTAATTATTAAAAACCCTAACTTGAATTTACAACCCTAACTTGCATTTTTTTTTTAAAAACATAGAATTAATTCATTAAATCTAATTAAGCTTAAATGAACATCTAAAACAATAAATCAAAAGAAAAAAATTATACCTCCCAAAATATGAAATCCAAACAAGAAATGAGCCTCCAAAATGCATGCTTTCCATCTCCATATTTCATATAAAAATGAGCAAGGAATAAAGAGTATGGAATAAATAGGATTTTGTGGAATTTTAATTGAATTTTTGATGTGTTTTTAATGAATTTTGGATAAAAATGAGGTGGGAAAAGGGGAGGGGCAGCCATGGGGGGTTGTGGCCGGCCTTGGTGAGGTGAGGGAGAGAAAGAAGTGAGTGTGAAAGTGTGTAGAAGTTTCAAGAGGAGAAATATCACTTAAAGGTCTTTTCATGGTTTATTTAATTATTTATTTATTTGTTTACTATAGCAACTCAAGAAAGCTCTAGAAAATAGGAAAAATTTGCAAATAAATTTTGCATGATACACACTAATTTCTAATATGCCATGGTTCATTTTTACAAATTAAAACCATTTAAATTTGTAATTTACTCTAATTTAGTGTAAAAATAAAGCTTATGTTAATATTTAAAATAATTAATTTAGGAAAAATATTTTATTAGACTAAAAATTTATAAGTGGCTAAATAAACACCATTTACTAGTAATTACATAATTAAAATAGGTATTTTTGAATTTATAATGAAAAACAATCGCGGTTTGGTTTTACGAAAAATACATTTTACTTTACCGAAAATCCTAGAATTCACTTAAACACTTTTATTCATTTAATTATTTATTTAATCATTTTTAACACGTTACATTAAAGAATTTCACCTTTTATTTATATCAACAATTTCGTTACAATCGCTTAAGAACTACAAGTGGAAGAACTCGATCGTCGATTTGGCTTCGCTCGTCACCGTGAGTCGCGGATCGGCTTGGATCACTTGCCCGATTGAAGATCGGCTCGGCTCCTAAAAGGTTGAAGGCTTCTTGCTTGATTGGTACTCGGGATCTTGAATTTGGAGTGGAATTAGGGTTAGGGTTTCGCACAAGTCTTGTCACTAGACTTGTGGAAGAAGATGAAGAAAGAGGTAAAGATTAGGGACCTAATGAAGATTGGACCAACTAAAATTGATTCAACTAATGAACTACTAAGAACCTAATATTGAACTACCCCAACCCTTAGATCTAGGTTTCTATTTATAGCCATCAAAACCCTAGATCTAGGATTTGAATTTTAAGTTTCCCTCCAAAAGTTTGTTGAGGAGATTTTGAATTTCCCTCCAAAAGTTAGTTAGAGGAGAAGCTTCTAGATGTGATTAGTTAGGAGCTTAATTAGGATTAACTTTTCTTAATGATCTTTGCTGATCTGGAAGAGACTTTGAGGGTTTTCTGGAATTTGCCATATACTAAAGTAATGTGGGCCCTGAGATATGAATTTTGCACTAAAAATGACTTGCTGACGTGTCCAAACCGCCGCGGAACCGCGGTGCAAGCCGGCTCCCGCCGCGGTTCCGCGGCTCTTTTGGAGAGTTGGGGCTTGGGCTCTCTGGTGCTTGCTTGGGCTGATGTATGGGCCTTTCTTTGATATGCTTATTTGTATATTTCCATCTGAATTGCTACCAGATCTGAAAATATGGAGTTGGTGTATTTTTTATCAGCTTCTTTTGACTTTGCTCCTGCAATTTCCTGCATAAATCTCGACACAAGTGTTGCGCAATACAGGGATGATGCGATGCCATAAAATACAGTCAATTTCCCTTAAAGTGCCGGTTTAAAAGTCTAACACATGCGATCTGATCTTTTACAACTGATTTGCTAATATGTGAAATATGAATACCGAACACTTCTAAATGAGTGCAAATGATAGGGAAATTGCCGTGTTAAAAATACATTATTTTCGACTGATCAAATTCCCCCAAACTTAATTTCGATCGTCTCGAGCGAACAGTTTTATTAAAAAGAGAAGGAGAAAATAAAGAAAGAGAAAAACTATCTAGCCACTTTCGTAGGCAACACGAGTGCACTGAGCACGTGCAACAAGCCTTTAAAACTCTAGGTGTCCATAGTAGGAGGAGTGTTGTCTCCTGAGGGTTTTCAGCGGATTGCACCCACAAAATCCAATAATAAAAGGAAGATCATGAATATTACATTTAAAGAAAAGAATTGTAAAAGAAAATCCTTGAAAATTGGGGTTTTCAACTAAGCTAGCTTTTCGGTTGTCATGAGCCCTATCTTAATGGTCATGAAAAGATGTTGGAAATCACGTTCTCACTCAATAAAACATCGTCTTATTCTTCATTCCTATCTTTCTTCCAAATATCGATCATATCACTATGCGTGTGTGTAAAGGACATCCCTACACCCGGAGAATTCAATTCAAGCTATCATACTCTTGCCCATCAGCCTCGGTACTTTTTAATTAATGAATATTTAGGATTGCTCACACACTTTCATGCGACCGTTAATACTTCTTGAGGTACTAACCGACCGATTACTCATGTGCTTGCTTGCTTTGTGTATTTTCCTCGTCTTGCACCACCTAAGGCTTAGCAGTGACTCCCAGACCAGTTGGCCTTAGGGCACTAGGTGAAGAGGCACCCTCGCTATATATTTTTTATTGCCATTGGTGATAATAAAACCAGTGTCCATTTTTCTCACCATTTTATATTTTCTTCATTTTTTTTATTTCCTTCATACATCGGCTTTAAGACAAGAGCATTTCAAGGTATCCTCTACTATTCCGGGCTTCAAGACGTGTGTAAGTGCGAATAGCAGGGTATCAACGTTCAAAATGTTTGGCTTCCAGAATAGAAATAATTTTTCCGACTTATTTTTATCCTCAGATTAGTGGCTTCCTTCATCTTACTAACCCTTGGGACAACGGCTCATAACTACTTATTACTAGTTCGTATAAGAAAACTTCTAATTTTCTTAGTTTTCTTAAATTTTTCTAATCTCATGGATGTAATTTTTCACTATCTAATCTTTTATTATCTTATTTATGTACAAAAAATATTTTTATATTTTTGAAAATTTTTAAATTTTTATAGGTTTTCAAAAAAATGTTTTGTGCTTATGCAAATGATATGCAAATGATGCAAAAATAAGCACAAAGCTCCCCCAAACTTGTTTTCAACAGTGTCCTCACTGTTGCCATCTGCTAAATCTCGAAAA
Source organism: Agapanthus africanus (assembly GCA_030015575.1). NCBI lineage: Eukaryota > Viridiplantae > Streptophyta > Magnoliopsida > Asparagales > Amaryllidaceae > Agapanthus > Agapanthus africanus. Next base: position 337,589,072 of record CM057346.1, on the reverse strand, counting down.
ACCTGTAAGCTTGGGAGGAATTTATTAGTGGGGGCAAAATATTTAAGTGAAGAACCTCCCCCAAACTTATTTTTGGCTCATCATTTTGTAAAAATTTCTTTTCAAGAGCCAGAAAAAATTGAATGCCCCCCCAAACTTGAGTTATGCAATGTTAATCTTTGAAAATCATATGAGGGGGTCAAAAATCAGTGGTCGATGACAAGCTTTGCAAAGACCAAACGTTAACACCAACCATTCAAAAAATTTATCAAAGCAGTGCTCTGGTTGGTGGAAGAAGAAGTGGGGAAAGGTTAAGTGGTGGAATAGAATGTGTGTGCGTCTCGTTTTGGAGAGAGGATGCAGTGAATGTGATGGATTACTCGCATTCTTTTTACAGTTTAGAAGAAGGGGTGGAGGTTCAATTTCATTGAGTGGGACATGATTCATCTCAACACCCGTGTTATTCAAAAATGCGAGTTCATCAGCGAAGATTTCCTCAAAAGTTCCATCAATACCCCGATGAATAATGTCATCATAAAGTGCGGGGTGATCTTCAGACTCTAAGAGCAGTTCATAATCCGTGTTAATTATTGACCCGGACATCTTGGTGGAAGAGTCCGTATGTGTATGATACATAGTTGGGTCAAACAATAACATATGAAAAGAGTCAAGATCAGTATCAGGAGGATCATCAAATTCGCTGCTGTCGACATCCATTAAGTCGACAGAACAGACCTGAGCAGTAGGTTCTGAGGGTACACTTCCCAACTTGTAAATGTTCAGCTCTATTGACCTATTCCCGAAAGATAGGGTCATAGAACCATTACGATAGTTGATTATTGCATTGGAAGTGGCCAAAAAGGGGCGACCTAAAATCACCGGAATTTGATTCCGTGGGTTCGCTACAGGCTGTGTATCAAGTACAATAAAATCCACAGGGAATACAAATTCCCCGATTTTTATTAACACATCCTCCAGTTCACCCCCAGGTTTGGTGATTGATTGGTCAGCCATCTGAAGAGTTATGTTCGAAGGCTTTAACACTCCGATACCTAGTTGCTCGTAAACCGAGTAAGGAAGCAAGTTAACACTAGCGCCAAGGTCAAGTAAAGCACGGTTGATGTGTTTCTCCCCGATAGAAATGGAAATAGTAGGATAGCCAGGGTCCTTACGTTTCCGTGGTAATTGTTGGGGAAAAGCCGTGTCTACAGTATTCGACATGAAGATTTTTTTTGGCACTTGAGTCTTCCTCTTCCTAGTGCAGAAGTTCTTAAAAATTTTCGCATAGGACGGAACTTGTTGAATAGCATCTAGGAGAGGGATGTTGATGTTAACTTCCTTAAACATGTCCACAATCTTCTCCATTTGGGCATCATGTTTCTTAGGCCTCAATCTATTTGGAAATGGAGCTCTATCAATAAGTGTTGGGTCCAACATTTGTGGAGAAGTTTGTGGGGGTGGAAAAGATGAGGTGGGTGGAGGGTTCGAGCCTTTGGGAACACGGAGAATAGGCTCGGAAGAAGAAGGTAAGTTAGACGAAACAGGGTAAGAAGTAGAAGTGTGAAAGGAAGTGGAAGTAGAAGCTGCGGTCTTAACGATCAATTCATCATTATCAATTTGTTCACCCGAATGATTGTCTAGCACTCTTCCAGATCTCAATGTTGTAAAAGCGTCCACATTAGTGTAATGTGAAGGTCCAGGATCAGGTACGGGTTGAGATGGAAGATTCCCTTCTTCTCTAGCACTTATTTCGGCTGTTATTCGTTCAATTTGTGCTTCCATTGATGTGATATTCTCATTTTGAGTGAGAATGATCTTTATCATATTATCGATGGATGATTGAAAACTTGCCGACTCTTGGATGGATTGTTTCATGAAAGTAACCAAGGTTTGCACCAGTGCAGAGATATTATCAGTACCGGCCAAATGCAAAGAGTTTTCATGTAGTGCAAAAGTGTTGGCAGGATTTTGAAAATTTTACGGTTGGAAAGGGTGCTGACTCAATTGAAGTGGTGGTTGCTGTTGTGGTGGAGGGACCCTTTGAAAATTGTTTAGGATTGGAACCGTGTTTTGAGATTGTGATTGGTTCCATGCAAAGTTCGGGCGATTCCTCCAATCTTGATTATATGAGGAAGAAGAGGGATAGTTTCCAGGTCTTTGCTGAAGTGAAGTATTAGTGTGACCTTGAAACGGTACATTCAAAGGACATTCTTCCGTCAAATGTGAAGGGTTTGAACAGCAGCCACACACGGTTTTGGGAAGTGTGGATTGGTTTAGGGAGGCTGAAGAGATTTTGTTTTCTATAGCGTCGAGTTTCCTTTGTATTGCAGCCATTTCGGTTTTCATGGTGACGGAAACATCGAGCTGATTGACATCTTCCCTAGGCGGTGATGGTCTAACACTTTCCCATTGTGATGTGTTTTGATCTAAATCTTCTAGGTATTTCCAAGCTTCACCATCATCTTTAGATAGGAATTGGAAATGACACATGGTTTCAAGCATCTGTCTAATAGTGAGATCAATACCCTCATAGATAATTCGACACAAATCCCATCTGGAGATTCCGTGATGAGGGCATTGGATAAGAAGATCCTTGAACCGTTCAAAGAATTTCCAAAATGGTTCATTGGGAAGTTGGGTAAATTTAGAGATTTCGCTACGAACACGGACGGTCTTGTGATTGGGATAAAATTTCTTAAGGAATGCTGCAACGAATTCGTCCCATGTTGAAATAGAATGTGCGGGTGTGATGTAAAGCCACTTCTCGGCTAAATCGCACAAAGTGAATGGGAGAGGACGTAAACGCAGAGCATCCAAAGACAGTTGTGAATTTCCCATCAAAGCACATACGTTTTCAAATTTAGAAATAAACACGTATGCGTTTTCAGAATCAAGACCATGAAATTTGGGTAACAGTTTGGTGAATTGGGGGTTGATTTCAAAATTTTCCCCGATGGCAGGTGGTATAGAAAGACAGGTGGGAAGTGTAACACGTGTAGGATAGCATCTCCCTTGGAGAGAAATGCGTGGAAGATTCTGCGCACCTGCGGGCGGTGGCAGAGTAGTGTTAAAGTTTGATGGATTTGGGTCCATCACGGTTGTGGTGGGTAGTGGGTGGTGGGGGAGAAGACGAAGAATTACCGACTCTGGGGTCGATAAAAGAAACGCGGACAAGACGGGAAATGGAGTCCCGTGTCCAGCTTAACATTGTGCTAAACGGTTGTAGCAAAAGTGGCAGCATTGGTATAATTAGAGGAAATGATGAATGCAGTGTTTGTTTTGAAAATATACGGATTTTTAAAAAAAATGATGCGATCACAACAAATGCAACAAGAAAAACCCTAATTCTATTGGTTACCTAGGTCAGGCTCTAGACCGCTCCTAACTGCCAAAAGACAAGTCGCAGGATAAATCCTCCGCTGCCTCCTTGTCTCCCTGTGGCCAGGTAAGTGCCAGGTAAGTGGGAAGGTACTCCACTACGTAAGTAGTGGGCCTAATTAATAACCACTAACTTTCGACACACTTTCCTTAGACACCACAAGAAAACGCGGATAAGCAATGAATTACCCATGGCCTTCTCTTGTCCTAAGTGAGCGCGACGGTCCTTAGAGTCATCTCTAGATATTTTTTAATTAATGAGGGTAAATGCGGATGTAAGTTTTGTGATTTTCGGGGCTTAGGAAGGGTAATGAACTCCCCACCTAATTTGGATTTGGTCTTTGCCCCTTAATTTCCGTATTAATTATGCAAACAACCACAAAAATGAAAACAAGCACAATTTAATTTTGCTTTTTGCGCGGCGCTGTGATTATTTGCAAAGAAACCTGCACAAAATCTTAATTGGAGCAGATTTTGGAGAAGATAAAAAAGTGTGGAAGTATACCTGAAAGTTTGGTACAGTGAAAAAGTTAAACTGCGGCGGAACCGCGGTTTAAGTACCCAAATGCCGCGGAATCGCGGTCTTTTAATGGGATCACTGCACCAATTTTTGTGTACAAGCTCCTGTTCCCTTACACAGCTCTCTGGAATTTGCAGAAAATTTTTTCTACCGCTCCACAAGTTCTAGAGTTCCTCGCAATCAAATCACAACACACGTATTAGGGTTTGTGCGAGTTTAGATCTAAAAATTATAATGGAATAAATCTTTCAACTCAAATTTCAAAATACGAACAATTAGTGCACAATCCCCGGCAACGGCGTCATTTGATTGAATTGATTTTTAGGATGTGTAGTATGAAAATTATGTAGAAATCACAACCAAAAATATTTTGACCGCAATAAATAACGATGTCGAATGTAGCGCGTTAGTAAGTGCGGATCGTCCACAGGGAAAGTGTAATCGTTCGTCTTTTGAATTAGGTGAATTGAAACTTTAAAGAAAAGAAAAGAAAACAATTCATGATTTATATTTGAAGTTCAAGAATTAGAAAATCTAGATCTAATAATAAGAAAAAGATAGAATCAAGAATTGATAGTTTGATGATTTTTCCAACCAAATATCAAGAATCGAAATGAGGCTCGTAGGAATTGATCGGATCTATAGATGTGATGTAATCTTACAATTACGTATTCTTATCCTTCGATGAATTGATACTAGATCGATGATGATCGATCGAGAATTAGGGATTTCTTATGAAACTAGGGTTTCATCTTATCCCTTGTTCTTTCGTCGATATCATTCACATTCTGGCCTCCAGTAAATTCAAGAAACGATCGTAGATCCCTAATTTTGAGCGATCACAATCAAGAAAGCATCGCAATGAAACTAGGTCATCGATTCTTGAACTTGCTAGGGTTTACAAAGCTCGTAGGACTCAAGAATCGTTTAAAGATTTGTTACATCATCATTCTATTGATTGTCTCGACTCCTTTACGAGCGGAGTTTTACTCGAACATCACAACAAGAATCACAATCACAAATTGAGATCGAATCATGATGCAAGAATTTAAAGAAAGTAAGATTAAAGAATTTCACCTTTTATTTATATCAACAATTTCGTTACAATCGCTCAAGAACTACAAGAGGAAGAACTCGATCGTCGATTTGGCTTCGCTCGTCTCCGCGAGTCGCGGATCGGCTTGGATCACTTGCCCGATTGAAGATCGGCTCGGCTCCTAAAAGGTTGAAGGCTTCTTGCTTGATTGGTACTCGGGATCTTGAATTTGGAGTGGAATTACGGTTAGGGTTTCGCACAAGTCTAGTCACTAGACTTGTGGAAGAAGATGAAGAAAGAGGTAAAGATTAAGGAACTAATGAAGATTGAACCAACTAAAATTGATTCAACTAATGAACTATTATGAACCTAATATTGAACTACCCCAACCCTTAGATCTAGGTTCCTATTTATAGCCATCAAAACCCTAGATCTAGGATTTGAATTTTAAGTTTCCCTCCAAAAGTTTGTTGAGGAGATTTTGAATTTCCCTCCAAAAGTTAGTTAGAGGAGAAGCTTCTAGATGTGATTAGTTAGGAGCTTAATTAGGATTAACTTTGCTTAATGATCTTTGCTGATCTGGAAGAAACTTCGAGGGTTTTCTGGAATTTTCCATATACTAAAGTAATGTGGGCCCTGAGATATGAATTTTGCACTAAAAATGACTTGCTGACGTGTCCAAACCACCGCGGAACCGCGGCGCAAGCCGGCTCCCGCCTCGGTTCCGCGGCTCTTTTGGAGTGTTGGGGCTTGGGCTCTTTGGTGCTTGCTTGGGCTGATGTATGGGCCTTTCTTTAATATGCTTATTTGTATATTTCCTTCTGAATTGCTACCAGATCTGAAAATATGGAGTTGGTGTATTTTTCATCAGCTTCTTTTGACTTTGCTCCTGCAATTTCCTGCACAAATCTCGACACAAGTGTTGCGCAATACAGGGATGATGCGATGCCATAAAATACAGTCAATTCCCCTTAAAGTGCCGGTTTAAAAGTCTAACACATGTAATCTGATCTTTTACAACTGATTTGCTAATATGTGAAATATGAATACCGAACACTTCTAAATGAGTGCAAATGATAGAGAAATTGCCATTTTAAAAATACATTATTTTCGACTGATCACTTCTACTCGGAGCTTATTAAGCGAAGGAGCGGACGACAAAGGTTGTAATCCTTCACTTTTAGTAGTAAAGATGTTTACTTGCATGTGAAACCCTAATTATCTAGCAAATATCCCGGCTTTGGGTTGTTCGGAACGTCTAAATTTTTATTCGGTCATGTTTGATGCCTTCTTGAACCATGTATGAGTTCCTAGGATCCCTACAAAAGTAAAATATATACAACGGGTACATCGACCTCAGCCCGGTCGTGCCCCAAAAGAATAATATACAAACAGGCAGTGACGGCAGTCCACATGTCGGACGCTCACCCCGCAATATCAAATGTACAAATATAACCAAACAGTACTAACATTGCATCCAGGCTATCCACCATGACAAATCCGCAACATCACAGCACAACACAGAACATCAACGTGAATGTCACGTTCGTAAACCCGTCTAAAAGGACTATAGCAATTAGATAAGATTTACCGCTCGAATGACATTCACGGTCGCAGATATAATGCAAATAGTGTAAACTAACGTATTTAAAATTCCGATCGACAAAACTTCCCGAAGTGGGCCCTAAGTACAATTCCAGCACTCAAAATAATCTAGGCCAAAACTATATATCACAAAAATCATATTTCCATGAAATAAAGCTCCAGAAAAAATTTGGGTTACTGTAGCCCAAAAAGGGCCACGGAAGAGCCACGGCCGTCTGTTCGAGGCCAAAATGCGGAAACGAAAACTTTTAAACTGGCACTAACGTTTACTATAAACCTGGATCGAACCATTAACCTATAACTAGCAACTAGAGAAAGGGTTGAAAAAGCTATACCGATCGATCCGTGTCCTTCGGTCTTTGGCCACCAACCCAAGCTCTTCGCGACATCTCCGATCTCGATCTCTTCGTCGGAAAGGGCACCACATCTTCGAGTCTTTTTACGGGCTCCTGCTTCATCTTAAGCAACTCGGGCACGAAGTTCGCTAGCCGACGTGTCCAAGGCGATGTAGAGAATGTGCGTGATAACATTGTCTCAAGTATCCATTGGTTCTCATCACAAAAGAGTGTATGTATGGAGGTTAGAGATGATGCCCTTAATGGAGGTCGTAAGCTAGAGCAAGAAGAAAAAGAACTTTCTTTTGTGAGTTGTTGCAATGATAAAAATGAGAGAGAGCAAGAAAAAGAAATACAAGAGCTAACCATTTACCTTGGCTGCACCTCTCTCTCCTCTTATCATTTCAACTCACAAAACAATCACATAATGTGACATATGCACAATAAAAGAGACCATCAGTCACTAGGTTGCATGTGTCACAATAAATGCACTTAATCATGATTTCTAGCTTATAATTTCCATTTGTAAACATTAACCCAATTGTTTACAACAATAAAAAGATACGGCAAAATCTAAAGTAAACTCGTAACGGATCATAAGGATACCCCTCACCTGTATATACATACCTGCATCCGTATTCCGACTGAATGCGAATGCAATGAGACTAAAGTAATCTGACAAATCTAATACTAGGATCCGGCTTAAACCAAAGCCCACTAGTATGATCCGTCCGATCATGATCCGTGCACTACTGCACGTATATGATCGAACCCTGCCATATATCATATGGCCTCTACAACGTTTCGCCCGAAACTTGAGAAACTGTCTGTGGGGGGACTCTAAAGACTCGTCAATACTTTGGCTGTGGATTTAACCACTAGCACGTCAGAGGTACTAGCTGTACGTAACGAGGTACCAGGTATTGACCAAAAGGGAGGTCGATGGGCGAACTCATCCTGACACCCTACTGAGCCTGTCAGTGACAATATCCGTACAGTCCAGTCCGTTCGTCTATGAGCATCGCATGGCGGGCCTAGGGGGTTGGTAAAAGTCAGACCCCCAATAGCAGTACAAGTCGTGTCGGAGTGTAGCCCATAACACCCTGAGATACTACTGGAATACCTACCAGTAAATCTTCTTCCTTGGCTAAGGACTTCGTGTAATGGCTCTCCTAGACACAGCGCGATCTCACCCCCAATACCGGGAGAGACAAAACCCCTGCCGATCCGCTCACTGCCTCCATGTGGCTCGGGACTGTACCCAAGTAAAACCTGTTTGCACGACTCCTTTGAGCCGTGGTAGGGTAGTAATCAAAGTACGGTGGGAACTCACACGAGACAAGTGACGATCACAGGTCGATGAACTAACCTGTACACATGTCACCAGGGAACTGCTATCTGACGTCAGGTATAATACCAACCAGCATGTTCCCGGCGAGTCCTGTCCGGTGTATCCTTAACCCAATAAGCACCTGTGTACATCTTAGGTGAACCAATTGACACCAATGGCTTGTGAGACCGGCCACCACCCCTCGTCGGTGTCTCGACTGTATACACTAGTCTACTAATGGAGTATTGATGCCCAGTCTCGAAAACTCCCATGAATAAGGACCACTTTAAGGATGTGCTTATAGACCCCAGCTCCCACGTATATGATCGCCATCATACTGCTGGCATTCAAGCAAGAATCCTAAAGGCTCTATCAACGTGTAATAGCGACTTGTATGGTCGCCTAAAACAGTACACGATGATAAAGATAAACCAGATTGGATACTATCATCTTGAGTAAGACTGTCCTACCGGTATAGGTCCTCCCTCAATCATTGCAATCGCATGCCTGTGATCCAATAATTGACTCTGAGGGAACTATATCCAACAAATATATATCTGTCTATATAATAGTCGGTGATCCCGCCTCAATAGTATCCCATATGACACACCAACTGATATGACATCCTCAAATCAAGAGTGCGGATCAATAATCAATATATAGCTCGTACGGTAAATCCATCGTACGGCATCCCAAACTGGGTATGGATCAAATATCACTTTCATCATATTATTCATCTGGTATCCTCTTTATAAAAATCATGGTCCGGGATATTGATCTACATATAGTACAATACTGATACCATCTATGTATGCATGCGTGTGTATGAAAACACCACGCCTAAAGGGCCCGCTAAACGTATCACGTCGTAACTCAAAATACGAACCCTGTCACATCATCGATCTCACTGCCTCAAGCCAAATCACATCGACTCATCTCCAATCCCAAGTACTATCCTCATAATCCATGTATATGTATACGTATATATATATATATACATAGTCCCATACCCATGTGTATATATATACATATCCCCATATACGCACATGTAAATAGATGTATGCAAATGCGTGTGTGCGTGTGGGTGTAAACCTATTCTAGGTTTCGCGACTAAGAAGCTATGCTAGTTCCTTTCTAAAAACACCAAACTAACCATAAACACATAATCATAACATGATAATCATCCATGGATCATAAACCGCATATATATCCAATTATATATCATAATTATACTACGAACCGCGGAGTTGCTATACACCATCCACCCGACTTCTCCCCGTAGATATAAATCTACTCACCTGGTCCTCGCTTACCGAAATCGATGTCGCCGCGCGCTTGCTTGTCGTCTCGAAGTCCTCATGAGGGTACCTACATATCATAACACATCGCATCGCATTAAAATCCGACTCATTACCAAAATGACAGACGAATCTCATATAGGTCAAAACCTATGGTTTGCTCTCTCAAATCAACCCAAAAACCCTCGACATCGGCGTACAAACGCCGAGTGATCGAGAAACCCCAAATTTACCAATCATGCTTTCATAACACGCTAAAAATTATATGAAAATACGGTGCAATTCATAAAACCTTAAAATTTGCCCAAATCGATTTATTTCCAAAAAGCCTAGTAAGCGGTCTTTAATCGTTTTTATACAGATCTTGATATTTTAGCAAAACTGGTAGTCACAATATTCACTAATTATCTTAATTAGACCACATAAACATTTACTAGATTTTTATCACACTAATTTGTATTAATCGCTAAAATTTAGTTTGCGAATTATCTGATTTTAACCTTTTTAAAGTAACAATACACTATTTAACAACTAAACTAGGTTTTGCACAAATTAAGATGTTAAACTAGACATCATAACTAGCACTAAGTGATCAAACCGAAATCTTGAATTCATAAAACCCTCATTAGAATTTTTATCTCTCCTATTTATATTATTTATAAAAACCTAGTTGGCAATATTATGCAATTTTGACAATTTTAAATGTAGCAATATGTAGTTAACAACTAGATTAGTTTTAGCAAGCCATAAGATGTTAAACTTCTTCACACAACATGACCAATTGATCAAAGCTCCAAACTTGATCCAAGCCCAAATCATGAAAGTTTAAATCTTGAAATTGGTTCCATACTTAAACATCTAATTAAGTTAAATTGAAGTGATAACCGACAATTAAACTAGAGGGTTAAGATTATACCTCAACGAAACTTGGATCAAGCATGCCACTTAGCCCCTAAATTGCTTCCTTGCTCCAAGAATTTAAGCTACTATAGGTCAAGGAGAATGGATAAGGCTTAATCAGGAGTTTGGAAGTTGTCACTTTGGATTTTTTGATGAATTTTTGGGATTTTTTTGAGATGGTGTCACGACCCGCAAGGTACGGAACGCGACCAACACTTAGGTTACGACACGTCTCAAGGCGTCCGTAAAATAAGTAAGCCGAAACCCAGAATACAAACCCAAATAAGAATTAGAGTGAAGGAAAACCAATATTATTTAAAGCAATTTGTTTCATTAAGTTTCATTAAGTTTCATCAAGTCTCTTTTTATGAAAAACAACTTCCTTTTCCCAATTTTCCGGCAAAATCTTCTTGTAAAATAATCCCCCCAACGGTACAAAATAGAAATATAAGTGAATAACAGGAATATGGCATCCCCAAGCGGGAGCTAGCTCTTCGCCTCAAGGCGGTCACAAATTGTAACGTTTTAAAAATAATTAAATAAATAATTAAATGAATAAAATTATTTAAGTGAATTTTATGATTTTCGGCAAAGTAAAATGTATTTTTCGTAAAACCTAGCCGTGATTGTTTTTCATTATAATTTCAAAAATACCTATTTTAATTATGTAATTACTAGTAAATGTTGTTTATTTAGCCACTTATAAATTTTTAGTTTAATTAAATATTTTTCCTAAACTAATTATTTTAAATATTAACATAAGCTTTATTTTTACACTAAATTAGTGTAAATTACAAATTGAATGGTTTTAATTTGTAAAAATGAACCATGGCATGTTAGAATTTAGTGTGTATCATTAAAAATTTATTTGCAAATTTTTCCTATTTTCTAGAGCTTTCTTGAGTTGCTATAGTAAAGAAATAAAAGAAAAATAAAGAAATTCATGAAAAGACATAAAGAGGTGATATTTTGGGGTGAAGTTTCTACACTTTTCTCAACTTTTCTCACTCTCCTCTCCCTCACCCTCACATGGCCGGCCTCCTCCCCAAGCAGCCCCCCATTTTTCCTCTCTTGATTTTGTCTCAAAAATCCTTTAAAATACATCAAATAATTCAATAAAAATCCACAAAATCCTATTTATTTCATAACCTTTATTCCTTGCTCATTTTTATATGGAATTTGGAGATGTAAAGCATGAATTTTGGTGGCTCATTTTCTTGTTTGGATTTCATGGTTTGGAGGTATAAATTTCTTTCTTTTGATTTAATATTATTAGATGTTCATTTAAGCTTAATTAGATTTAATATATTAATTCTACTTACTACTTTTAAAATTCAAGTTAGGGTTTGAAAAATCAAGTTGTGATTTTTATTAATTAATGAGGGTTATAATAACTAGTTTGACATATTTAGAAGTGGAAATTCTTGTAGGGATGGTATGTTGTAAAATGTTAATCAAAAATTGATTTAATTATACTTTTTAGCTAACTAGTTTTTTTATAAAATATATATGTGGGTAATATAAAATTCCAATTAAGGTTGCTATCATTAGATTGTAGTTTTAGTGAGAATATTAGCATGTTAATGGAAAGAAAAACTTAGTTTGATCACTAGTTTCTTGTGATAATTGGAAAAATACTAATAAAAGGCTGTTTTTGTAAACTAGATTTTGGGAAATTCCTAAATAAATGAGGTTAAAAATATAATTATGGTTTCATCATATCATTATCATCATGAATTGTAGTTTAGTACATTAATTCATGCAAAATCATGTTTTGCGGTGTAATTGAGGTATTTTGCTTGGAAAATGTTGAAAATTGTTAAAGGTTGCAAACTAGAAATTTCAAATTTATACAAATTTGTGTAATAAAAATATAGTAATGGTTTGTATAGTCTAGTTATGCTATTTAATGAGTTTTATGACCATTGGTTTCATTTAAATGTCATGTTTTGATGAAAAACGGTAAATTGGCATTTTCGGTTTCTACGAAATTCGACGGTTTGATGGATTTTAGGGTTTCGATGGATTTAATCATGTTTTATAATATAAGTAATGTGTTTTAAAACTATGAGTTATTTGTTGATGTTTATCTCGATCCATCGGAGTTTGTACGCCGATATCGAGCGATATTTGGTTCTTTTGCGTGGACGGGACATAGGTTTTAACCTATGCTTGTTCCTTGTATCGTTTGACTTTCGTATGTGATCCAGTTTACGATACTATTTATATGTTTGCGTTTAGGTACCCCTCACATGGACTACGGGCGATGAAGAGGAGGATGGCGACACCATCTTCGGCAGACATGGACCAGGTGAGTAGATGCATATCTACGGGGGGAAGTCGGGTGGATGGCATTTAGCACCCCCGCAACGTAGAATAGGAATAATACTTATTGACATTAGAAAACCAGATGTGACCCTAGATTCATAATGAGTAGGGCCCTAGTAATGACCCTAGGCTGGACTAGACTGATTTAGGAAGACATATCAGAAGATGAATACCTTGGAAGAGGTTCGTAGGTTTCAGGTAGAAACACACACACGCACACACTGAAACACGACATGGTGTATACGTGCATGTGTATATATATATAGGACGAGGTATAGGTATATATATATATACAACACGTATATAGGATACACTGATGTGATATGATATCCGAGGTATGATGAAACAGTGTAATTGGGCTTGATGCCGTGATTCTTGGCTACAGTCGTATTAAGTGTTAGCGGATCATTAGAGAATGAGATAATGAACATGTATACTTAAATTATAAGGGGCAGTGATGATATTGAGGTACATGAAACTCTAAAATAGTACCCAGACTGTAACTTGTGATTGATCACGATATGGGATATGTATGACTTAATCACAATATGATACATATGACATGATATTTCTGAGGATAAACTAATGATGCTTATTATGATGGAAATGATATATGATTGATGTAGGCGATTACAGTTTAGCATCTTGATCATGAGATGTGTTGATGATGACATTATACTAATGATTAGACACCTAGGAGATACTTGACCCGTACCCCGATATTGGGATGCCGTACGATGGATTTTACCGTACGAGGCATAAATATGATGATTGATCCGCACTCTTGGTTCGAGGAAGCCGTACTTCGTAAGTGACGCTATTGAGGCTGGATCGCCGACTATTAGAGATATTGATTCAGACCTTAGGTAGACCCTTGTTTCTTATTGACTAGTTTCTTAGGTTAAGTTCCTTAGGAGGTTAGATGGACACTAGTTTAGGTTCGATTCATATAGTGATAGTTGTACTCGTATGTCGCAGAGGGGTGGATAATGCAATTTGTCTTTACATTCATACTGTAATCATCATGGTGCATGTTCTTACATATGTTGCTATAATCAGTATAAACCATACCTGTTAGGACACCAGCACCATTACCGATGATGCGCATATTCCACGAACACTTATTTGCCGGCTCACACACATCATCATCGGTAATTGCTATGTCACGTACACTTTAGATTATATTGTCTTTTATTGATAGAATCAGTTAACAACTAGACCGATATAATATTGTGATTAACTCTCTAATGTTAGTGTAGACATGATATTTATTACTTGACATTCATGCATTCATATTATCATGTTATCATGCTGTATCATGGGCATATGCCGACACTTATCATATACTTACTCATGATTTTAAGATTTGGATTTCTATGAGATTTCTGGATTTTTGGGGAAAACCGCAAGAAATTATAAAAACTTCTCTCTCTCCCCTCCTCTCATTTTTTAAAATAAGATGCGGTTTTCTCGTGATGTATGTGTCGTCCACCATGAGATTTTATGTTTTCTGATGGATTTCGAGACCCGATTCGAGGAGTGGATGAACCGTCTCGGGTACATGGTGGGCCCGGTATGGTACCCCGGGGCAAGAAGATCGAGTTGTAGACGATGAGCCTGGCAGGGGAAGGCTACCTACCGGTGATGTCTGGCGCGGCGGATATCCGGAGGATACCGACCGTTGTCGTGAGATTTGATGATTTGGGCCGATACGGACTGACGGAGCCCGAGATATTGAGACTTGAGATTGCATGTGTTGTGTCGATGCTTGACACGGATTTCCATGGATTTCATTGTCGAGATTTCAGATTCCTATACAAATTTTACTATGATAACAGCTAAAGATTTCTTATACAGATATTTCTGGATTTCAGGATTGGTTATTTTATATTCATGATGCATGCATATCCATTCATATGACATAGTATTATATGAGGCACTGAAACGAGCACGGAGTATCTGCATTTACACGTAGTTATACCCTGCTATTACTAGATGATTAGGATATTATAGTGTATTATTATGACCTAGGATTGCGTCGTGCATTCGATTTCTTTTCGTAGATGTATTCTACTCACAAGTTGGCAACTCACCCCCGTTATGCCAAATTTTATTACAGGTTCGATGTACAGGTTTCCCTAGCAGCTGGCTCACACATCTTTTCTTTCAGGGTGATTTGCACGGTAGGTTGGTTCACTTGTATCTGAACCACCATTATATTTTATTCATTTATTTGTAACTAGTAAGCTCCATCAACCATACTTGTATTACTTGATAAGTTTATTGGACCAGTCTTTTATTTTGATCTTAGAGTCGCGCATATATTATTCTGATCTGGTGGTTTTGTTTTCTTTTGAGTTTTGAGCCTCGCCCTTTGGCGTTGTATATTATTGTGCTGTTGTGGTTGTTTCCGCCTGTTGGCGTTGAGCTAGCTCCCGTTTGGGGATGCTTTTTATTGTTTATGTATATTATACTTGTTGTACCCGTTTGGGGCCAGTTTTTACAAAGGAGACTCTGCCGAAATTTTTGGGAAAATTTGCTGATGTTTTAAATTTATTCCTTCATGTTTTCTTTTACTGCTTCTTCTTCTTTTTTTTATGGTTTAGATTCTGTGCTTCGGCTTACTTAGGTTACGTGGCGCCTCTAGACGCTTCGTAATCTAAGTGCCGGTCACGTTCCGTACTTTCGGGTCGTGACAAAGTTGGTATCAGAGCGCTAGGTTTAACCTTGTATAAGTCTAGGTGACCCTTGGTTGATGGAGTAGGCGATTTAGGTAGAGTAACGTACCATGGGTATGGTCCGCGGCATATTTACGATACGCTACTCTGCTTAAGGAGCCTTAGGATGTACATTGTTTGCACCGTATTTCATTCGTTCCTTTGATCTATCTTCGTCGATATCGGATGGTGGTTTCTGTTACCACGGGCAGAGGGAGTTGCGGCTCGAATCTGATAACCAATAGAGTATTGGTTATTCTTGAGGATTGAAGCATTGTTTAGCGTGCGGATGAAGGGTATTCACATGCCGTCCGGATGAAGTTAAAGGGTTCGAACGATTATCAGAAAACCATGTTCCCAAGTTTAAGGTATTCGGAAGAACATGCAGGTATTTCGATGGACCCTCTAGAAGAATGAAACCCTAACTCGACATAATGACCACGAGAACGCCCTTGAACCTTAGGGTTTACGGCAGTTCCGCGGTGCCATTAGTGAGGCTTAGGTTTGCCCTTCTACGGCTGGATCATCGATGCTGGGGTATGTACCGGATATTTTTAAACTGTACTTGAGTGTTGAGCTCTCGGGAAATTATGGGATTTTGATGGATCGATCGAAAAGTTTAATGTAGTCCGGATATCAAGTGAAGGGATCGACTATGTGGGAGGCTCTAGACATGAGTATTGCCGTTGGTAGCGCAGTCAGCACAGCTACGAAGAGACGAGTTCGAAGCAATCGACATCAGAGGAAAAAGGCGCATATTGACGATAGTGTTTACGATTATGATTTAGTGATTTGAATTTCATATTTTCGTTGATTGGATTTTGGTATTTTGAGGACTTTGTTCTTCGATTGGTATTTCATGTGTGTACCTTCATTACATTCTATTTGTGTTTCATATATCAGTTGTATTGATGTTGTTTAGTACACACCCAGTACACTTGATTTGGTTTTATATATTTTGAGATTTTTTTTATTTGATTTCGTGCATAGGGGTTACACATGATTTTGACATATGTTTCGACTTAGTTTTCATGCATTTTTGTGCTGTGATTTCGATTTTGATATTCGATGTATGTTTTCGTGCACCATGTGCACCTGATTAGGATTCTTGCGCATACTTGGCGCACTTGATGCGATTTTGTGCACACCAGATGCACTAAATCGGGGTTTTGTGCAGATTAGATGCACCTGATAGTGAGTCGTGCACGCCCGTTGCACTTGACAGATGTTTTGGTGCACACCTGTTGCACTTATTTTGTTTTTGTGTGTATTCATGGTATCTGTATTTGGTTTCGATTTCAGTGCGCACCGGACGCACATGATATTTTATTGATGTGATTGGGATTGATTTCAGTTTGAGCAGTATGTTTCATAATCATTATTATTTGATTTAGTAATCAGGCGGGACGTGTATGTTAAATAAAAGATATATATATATATAGCTATTTTTTTAAATAAACGTCCGCTACTTATGCCGTGATACGTGCATCACACGGCGATTTTCAAAAAGGGGTTTTTGCATATTTCCTTATCCAGATATTTGGATGGTTTTACTATGATGCGCACTATATCTAAGATATAGGTTGATGTATATTAAGATGGTTTTCATATTGGGTTTTAATATTTTATTCTCGCCATAACTCCGATGATTGCGTTATGCTTGACTGAGTTGATTTTTGTTATATATTGATGATTTCGGAGCCCCGACGATTTGAGTGTTTTGTTAAATATTTTAGTATTTGGAAGGGAAGTTTTAATTTAAATTCGGGGACCGAATTTCTTAAAGGGGGGAAGATTGTAACGTTTTAAAATAATTAAATAAATAATTAAATGAATAAAATTTTTTAAGTGAATTTTATGATTTTCGGGAAAATAAAATGTATTTTTCGTAAAACCTAGCCGTGATTGTTTTTCATTATAATTTCAAAAATACCTATTTTAATTATGTAATTACTACTAAATGGTGTTTATTTAGCCACTTATAAATTTTTAGTTTAATTAAATATTTTTCCTAAACTAATTATTTTAAATATTAACATAAGCTTTATTTTTACCCTAAATTAGTGTAAATTACAAATTGAATGGTTTTAATTTGTAAAAGTGAACCATGGCATGTTAGAATTTAGTGTGTATCCTGAAAAATTTATTTGCAAATTTTTCCTATTTTCTAGAGCTTTCTTGAGTTGCTATAGTAAAGAAATAAAAGAAAAATAAAGAAATTCATGAAAAGACATAAAGAGGTGATATTTTGGGGTGAAGTTTCTACACTTTTCTCAACTTTTCTCACTCTCCTCTCCCTCACCCTCACATGGCCGGCCTCCTCCCCAAGCAGCCCCCCATTTTTCCTCTCTTGATTTTGTCTCAAAAATCCTTAAAAATACATTAAAAAATTCAATAAAAATCCACAAAATCCTATTTATTTCATAACCTTTATTCCTTCCTCATTTTTATATGGAATTTGGAGATGGAAAGCATGCATTTTGGTGGCTCATTTTCTTGTTTGGATTTCATGGTTTGGAGATATAAATTTCTTTCTTTGGATTTATTGTTATTAGATATTCATTTAAGCTTAATTAGATTTAATATATTAATTCTACTTACTACTTTTAAAATTCAAGTTAGGGTTTGAAAAATCAAGTTGTGATTTTTATTAATTAATGAGGGTTATAATAACTAGTTTGACATATTTAGAAGTGGAAATTCTTGTAGGGATGGTATGTTGTAAATTATTAATCAAAAATTGATTTAATTATACTTTTTAGCTAACTAGTTTTTTTATAAAATATATATGTGGGTAATATAAAATTCCAATTAACGTTGCTATCATTAGATTGTAGTTTTAGTGAGAATATTAGCAAGTTAATGGAAAGAAAAACTTAGTTTGATCACTAGTTTCTTGTGATAATTGGAAAAATACTAATAAAAGGCTGTTTTTGTAAACTAGATTTTGGGAAATTCCTAAATAAATGAGGTTAAAAATATAATTATGGTTTCATCATATCATTATCATCATGAATTGTAGTTTAGTACATTAATTCATGCAAAATCATGTTTTGTGGTGGAATTGAGGTATTTTGCTTGGAAAATGTTGAAAATTGTTATAGGTTGCAAACTAGAAATTTCAAATTTATACAAATTTGTGTAATAAAAATATAGTAATGGTTTGTATAGTCTAGTTATGCTATTTAATGAGTTTTATGACCATTGGTTTCATTTAAATGTCATGTTTTGATGAAAAACGGTAAATTGGCATTTTCGGTTTCTACGAAATTCGACGGTTTGATGGATTTTAGGGTTTCGATGGATTTAATCATGTTTTATAATATAAGTAATGTGTTTTAAAACTACGAGTTATTTGTTGATGTTTATCTCGATCCATCGGAGTTTGTACGCCGATATCGAGCGATATTTGGTTCTTTTGCGTGGACGGGACATAGGTTTTAACCTATGCTTGTTCCTTGTATCGTTTGACTTTCGTATGTGATCCAGTTTATGATACTATTTATATGTTTGCGTTTAGGTACCCCTCACGTGGACTATGGGCGATGAAGAGGAGGATGACGACACCGTCTTCGGCAGACATGGACCAGGTGAGTAGATGCATATCTACGGGGGGAAGTCGGGTGGATGGCGTTTAGCACCCCCGCAACGTAGAATAGGAATAATACTTATTGACATTAGGAAACCAGATGTGACCCTAGATTCATAATGAGTAGGGCCCTAGTAATGACCCTAGGCTGGACTAGACTGATTTAGGAAGACATATCAGAAGATGAATACCTTGGAAGAGGTTCGTAGGTTTCAGGTAGAAACACACACACGCACACACTGAAACACGACATGGTGTATACGTGCATGCGTATATATATATAGGACGAGGTATAGGTATATATATACAACACGTATATAGGATACACTGATGTGATATGATATCCGAGGTATGATGAAACAGTGTAATTGGGCTTGATGCCGTGATTCTTGGCTACAGTCGTATTAAGTGTTAGCGGATCATTAGAGAATGAGATAATGAACATGTATACTTAAATTATAAGGGGCAGTGATGATATTGAGGTACATGGAACTCTAAAATAGTACCCGGACTGTAACTTGTGATTGATCACGATATGTGATATGTATGACTTAATCACAATATGATACATATGACATGATATTTCTGAGGATAAACTAATGATGCTTATTATGATGGCAATGATATATGATTGATGTAGGCGATTACAGTTTAGCATCTTGATCATGAGATGTGTTGATGATGACATTATACTAATGATTAGACACCTAGGAGATACTTGACCCGTACCCCGATATTGGGATGCCGTACGATGGATTTTACCGTACGAGGCATAAATATGATGATTGATCCGCACTCTTGGTTCGAGGAAGCCGTACTTCGTAGGTGACGCTATTGAGGCTGGATCGCCGACTATTTGAGATATTGATTCAGACCTTAGGTAGACCCTTGTTTCTTATTGACTAGTTTCTTAGGTTAAGTTCCTTAGGAGGTTAGATGGACACTAGTTTAGGTTCGATTCATATAGTGATAGTTGTACTCGTATGTCGCAGAGGGGTGGATAATGCAATTTGTCTTTACATTCATACTGTAATCATCATGGTGCATGTTCTTACATATGTTGCTATAATCAGTATAAACCATACCTGTTAGGACACCAGCACCATTACCGATGATGCGCATATTCCACGAACACTTATTTGCCGTCTCACACACATCATCATCGGTAATTGCTATGTCACGTACACTTTAGATTATATTGTCTTTTATTGATAGAATCAGTTAACAACTAGACCGATATAATATTGTGATTAACTCTCTAATGTTAGTGTAGACATGATATTTATTACTTGACATTCATGCATTCATATTATCATGTTATCATGCTGTATCATGGGCATATGCCGACACTTATCATATACTTACTCATGATTTTAAGATTTGGATTTCTATGAGATTTCTGGATTTTTGGGGAAAACCGCAAGAAATTATAAAAACTTCTCTCTCTCCCCTCCTCTCATTTTTTAAAATAAGATGCGGTTTTCTCGTGATGTATGTGTCGTCCACCATGAGATTTTATGTTTTCTGATGGATTTCGAGACCCGATTCGAGGAGTGGATGAACCGTCTCGGGTACATGGTGGGCCCGGTATGGTACCCCGGGGCAAGAAGATCGAGTTGTAGACGATGAGCCTGGCAGGGGAAGGCTACCTACTGGTGATGTCTGGCGCGGCGGATATTCGGAGGATACCGACCGTTGTCGTGAGATTTGATGATTTGGGCCGATCCGGACTGACGGAGCCCGAGATATTGAGACTTGAGATTGCATGTGTTGTGTCGATGCTTGACACGGATTTCCATGGATTTCATTGTCGAGATTTCAGATTCCTATACAAATTTTACTATGATAACAGCTAAAGATTTCTTATACAGATATTTCTGGATTTCAGGATTGGTTATTTTATATTCATGATGCATGCATATCCATTCATATGACATAGTATTATATGAGGCACTGAAACGAGCACGGAGTATCTGCATTTACACGTAGTTATACCCTGCTATTACTAGATGATTAGGATATTATAGTGTATTATTATGACCTAGTATTGCGTCGTGCATTCGATTTCTTTTCGTAGATGTATTCTACTCACGAGTTGGCAACTCACCCCCGTTGTGCCAAATTTTATTACAGGTTCGATGTACAGGTTTCCCTGGCAGCTGGCTGGCACATCTTTTCTTTCAGGGTGATTTGCACGGTAGGTTGGTTCACTTGTATCTGAACCACCATTATATTTTATTCATTTATTTGTAACTAGTAAGCTCCATCAACCATACTTGTATTACTTGATAAGTTTATTGGACCAGTCTTTTATTTTGACCTTTGAGTCGCGCATATATTATTCTGATCTGGTGGTTTTGTTTTCTTTTGAGTTTTGAGCCTCGCCCTTTGGCATTGTATATTATTGTGCTTTTGTGGTTGTTTCCGCCAGTTGGCGTTGAGCTAGCTCCCGTTTGGGGATGCTTTTTATTGTTTATGTATATTATACTTGTTGTACCCGTTTGGGGCCAGTTTTTACAAAGGAGACTCTGCCGAAATTTTTGGGAAAATTTGCTGATGTTTTAAATTTATTCCTTCATGTTTTCTTTTACTGATTCTTTTTTTTTTTTTTATGGTTTAGATTCTGGGCTTCGGCTTACTTAGGTTACGTGGCGCCTCTAGACGCTTCGTAATCTAAGTGCCGATCACGTTCCGTACTTTCGGGTCGTGACAAAGTTGGTATCAGAGCGCTAGGTTTAACCTTGTATAAGTCTAGGTGACCCTTGGTTGATGGAGTAGGCGATTTAGGTAGAGTAACGTACCGTGGGTATGGTCCGCGGCATATTTACGATACACTACTCTGCTTAAGGAGCCTTAGGATGTACATTGTTTGCACCGTATTTCATTCGTTCCTTTGATCTATCTTCGTCGATATCGGATGGTGGTTTCTGTTACCACGGGCAGAAGGAGTTGCGGCTCGAATCTGATAACCAATAGAGTATTGGTTATTCTTGAGGATTGAAGCATTGTTTAGCGTGCGGATGAAGGGTATTCACATGCCGTCCGGATGAAGTTAAAGGGTTCGAACGATTATCAGAAAACCATGTTCCCAAGTTTAAGGTATTCGGAAGAACATGCAGGTATTTCGATGGACCCTCTAGAAGAATGAAACTCTAACTCGACATAATGACCACGAGAACGCCCTTGAACCTTAGGGTTTACGGCAGTTCCGCGGTGCCATTAGTGAGGCTTAGGTTTGCCCTTCTACGGCTGGATCATCGATGCTGGGGTATGTACCGGATATTTTTAAACTGTACTTGAGTGTTGAGCTCTCGGGGAATTATGGGATTTTGATGGATCGATCGAAAAGTTTAATGTAGTCCGGATATCAAGTGAAGGGATCGACTATGTGGGAGGCTCTAGACATGAGTATTGCCGTTGGTAGCGCAGTCAGCACAGCTACGAAGAGACGAGTTCGAAGCAATCGACATCAGAGGAAAGAGGCGCACATTGACGATAGTGTTTACGATTATGATTTAGTGATTTGAATTTCATATTTTCGTTGATTGGATTTTGGTATTTTGAGGACTTTGTTCTTCAATTGGTATTTCATGTGTGTACCTTCATTACATTCTATTTGTGTTTCATATATCAGTTGTATTGATGTTGTTTAGTACACACCCAGTACACTAGATTTGGTTTTATATATTTTGAGATTTTTTTATTTGATTTCGTGCATAGGGGTTACACATGATTTTGACATATGTTTCGACCTAGTTTTCATGCATTTTTGTGCTGTGATTTCGATTTTGATATTCGATGTATGTTTTCGTGCACCATGTGCACCTGATTAGGATTCTTGCGCATACTTGGCTCACTTGATGCGATTTTGTGCACACCAGATGCACTAAATCGGGGTTTTGTGCAGATTAGATGCACCTGATAGTGAGTCGTGCACGCCCGTTGCACTTGACAGATGTTTTGGTGCACACCTGTTGCACTTATTTTGTTTTTGTGTGTATTCATGGTATCTGTATTTGGTTTCGATTTCAGTGCGCACCGGACGCACATGATATTTTATTGATGTGATTGGGATTGATTTCAGTTTGAGCAGTATGTTTCATAATCATTATTATTTGATTTAGTAATCAGGCGGGACGTGTATGTTAAATAAAAGATATATATATATATATAGCTATTTTTTTAAATAAACGTCCGCTACTTATGCCGTGATACGTGCATCACACGGCGATTTTCAAAAAGGGGTTTTTGCATATTTCCTTATCCAGATATTTGGATGGTTTTACTATGATGCACACTATATCTAAGATATAGATTGATGTATATTAAGATGGTTTTCATATTGGGTTTTAATATTTTATTCTCGCCATAACTCCGATGATTGCGTTATGCTTGACGGAGTTGATTTTTGTTATATATTGATGATTTCGGAGCCCCGACGATTTGAGTGTTTTGTTAAATATTTTAGTATTTGGAAGGGAAGTTTTAATTTCAATTCGGGGACCGAATTTCTTAAAGGGGGAAAGATTGTAACGTTTTAAAAATAATTAAATAAATAATTAAATGAATAAAATTGTTTAAGTGAATTTTATGATTTTCGGGAAAGTAAAATGTATTTTTCGTAAAACCTAGCCGTGATTGTTTTTCATTATAATTTCAAAAATACCTATTTTAATTATGTAATTACTACTAAATGGTGTTTATTTAGCCACTTATAAATTTTTAGTTTAATTAAATATTTTTCCTAAACTAATTATTTTAAATATTAACATAAGCTTTATTTTTACACTAAATTAGTGTAAATTACAAATTGAATGGTTTTAATTTGTAAAAATGAACCATGGCATGTTAGAATTTAGTGTGTATCATGAAAAATTTATTTGCAAATTTTTCCTATTTTCTAGAGCTTTCTTGAGTTGCTATAGTAAAGAAATAAAAGAAAAATAAAGAAATTCATGAAAAGACATAAAGAGGTGATATTTTGGGGTGAAGTTTCTACACTTTTCTCAACTTTTCTCACTCTCCTCTCCCTCACCCTCACATGGACGGCCTCCTCCCCAAGCAGCCCCCCATTTTTCCTCTCTTGATTTTGTCTCAAAAATCCTTAAAAATACATCAAAAAATTCAATAAAAATCCACAAAATCCTATTTATTTCATAACCTTTATTCCTTGCTCATTTTTATATGGAATTTGGAGATGTAAAGCATGCATTTTGGTGGCTCATTTTCTTGTTTGGATTTCATGGTTTGGAGGTATAAATTTCTTTCTTTTGATTTATTGTTATTAGATATTCATTTAAGCTTAATTAGATTTAATATATTAATTCTACTTACTACTTTTAAAATTCAAGTTAGGGTTTGAAAAATCAAGTTGTGATTTTTATTAATTAATGAGGGTTATAATAACTAGTTTGACATATTTAGAAGTGGAAATTCTTGTAGGGATGGTATGTTGTAAAATGTTAATCAAAAATTGATTTAATTATACTTTTTAGCTAACTAGTTTTTTTATAAAATATATATGTGGGTAATATAAAATTCCAATTAAGGTTGCTATCATTAGATTGTAGTTTTAGTGAGAATATTAGCATGTTAATGGAAAGAAAAACTTAGTTTGATCACTAGTTTCTTGTGATAATTGGAAAAATACTAATAAAAGGCTGTTTTTGTAAACTAGATTTTGGGAAATTCCTAAATAAATGAGGTTAAAAATATAATTATGATTTCATCATATCATTATCATCATGAATTGTAGTTTAGTACATTAATTCATGCAAAATCATGTTTTGTGGTGGAATTGAGGTATTTTGCTTGGAAAATGTTGAAAATTGTTAAAGGTTGCAAACTAGAAATTTCAAATTTATACAAATTTGTGTAATAAAAATATAGTAATGGTTTGTATAGTCTAGTTATGCTATTTAATGAGTTTTATGACCATTGGTTTCATTTAAATGTCAAGTTTTGATGAAAAACGGTAAATTGGCATTTTCGGTTTCTACGAATTTCGACGGTTTGATGGATTTTAGGGTTTCGATGGATTTAATCATGTTTTATAATATAAGTAATGTGTTTTAAAACTACGAGTTATTTTTTGATGTTTATCTCGATCCATCGGAGTTTGTACGCCGATATCGAGCGATATTTGGTTCTTTTGCGTGGACGGGACATAGGTTTTAACCTATGCTTGTTCCTTGTATCGTTTGACTTTCGTATGTGATCCAGTTTACGATACTATTTATATGTTTGCGTTTAGGTACCCCTCACGTGGACTACTGGCGATGAAGAGGAGGATGGCGACACCGTCTTCGGCAGACATGGACCAGGTGAGTAGATGCATATCTACGGGGGGAAGTCGGGTGGATGGCGTTTAGCACCCCCGCAACGTAGAATAGGAATAATACTTATTGACATTAGGAAACCAGATGTGACCCTATATTCATAATGAGTAGGGCCCTAGTAATGACCCTAGGCTGGACTAGACTGATTTAGGAAGACATATCAGAAGATGAATACCTTGGAAGAGGTTCGTAGGTTTCAGGTAGAAACACACACACGCACACACTGAAACACGACATAATGTATACGTGCATGTGTATATATATATAGGACGATGTATAGGTATATATATATATAGAACACGTATATAGGATACATTGATGTGATATGATATCCGAGGTATGATGAAACAGTGTAATTGGGCTTGATGCCGTGATTCTTGGCTACAGTCGTATTAAGTGTTACCGGATCATTAGAGAATGAGATAATGAACATGTATACTTAAATTATAAGGGGCAGTGATGATATTGAGGTACATGGAACTCTAAAATAGTACCCGGACTGTAACTTGTGATTGATCACAATATGGGATATGTATGACTTAATCACAACATGATACATATGACATGATATTTCTGAGGATAAACTAATGATGCTTATTATGATGGCAATGATATATGATTGATGTAGGCGATTACAGTTTAGCACCTTGATCATGAGATGTGTTGATGATGACATTATACTAATGATGAGACACCTAGGAGATACTTGACCCGTACCCCGATATTGGGATGCCGTACGATGGATTTTACCGTACGAGGCATAAATATGATGATTGATCCGCACTCTTGGTTCGAGGAAGCCGTACTTCGTACGTGACGCTATTGAGGCTGGATCGCCGACTATTAGAGATATTGATTCAGACCATAGGTAGACTCTTGTTTCTTATTGACTAGTTTCTAAGGTTAGGTTCCTTAGGAGGTTAGATGGACACTAGTTTAGGTTCGATTCATATAGTGATAGTTGTACTCGTATGTCGCAGAGGGGTGGATAATGCAATTTGTCTTTACATTCATCCTGTAATCATCATGGTGCATGTTCTTACATATGTTGCTATAATCAGTATAAACCATACCTGTTAGGACACCAGCACCATTACCGATGATGCGCATATTCCACGCACACTTATTTGCCGTCTCACACACATCATCATCGGTAATTGCTATGTCACATACACTTTAGATCATATTGTCTTTTATTGATAGAATCAGTTAACAACTAGACCGATATAATATTATGATTAACTCTCTGATGTTAGTGTAGACATGATATTTATTACTTGACATTCATGCATTCATATTATCATGTTATCATGCTGTATCATGGGCATATGCCGACACTTATCATATACTTACTCATGATTTTAAGATTTGGATTTCTATGAGATTTCTGGATTTTTGGGGAAAACCGCAAGAAATTATAAAAACTTCTCTCTCTCCCCTCCTCTCATTTTTTAAAATAAGATGCGGTTTATTCGTGATGTATGTGTCGTCCACCATGAGATTTTATGTTTTCTGATCGATTTCGAGACCCGATTCGAGGAGTGGATGAACCGTCTCGGGTACATGGTGGGCCCGGTATGGTACCCCGGGGCAAGAAGATCGAGTTGTAGACGATGAGCCTGGCAGGGGAAGGCTACCTACCGGTGATGTCTGGCGCGGCGGATATCCGGAGGATACCGACCGTTGTCGTGAGATTTGATGATTTGGGCCGATCCGGACTGACGGAGCCCGAGATATTGAGACTTGAGATTACATGTGTTGTGTCGATGCTTGACACGGATTTCCATGGATTTCATTGTCGAGATTTCAGATTCCTATACAAATTTTACTATGATAACAGCTAAAGATTTCTTATACAGATATTTCTGGATTTCAGGATTGGTTATTTTATATTCATGATGCATGCATATCCATTCATATGACATAGTATTATATGAGGCACTGAAACGAGCACGGAGTATCTGCATTTACACGTAGTTATACCCTGCTATTACTAGATGATTAGGATATTATAGTGTATTATTATGACCTAGGATTGCGTCGTGCATTCGATTTCTTTTCGTAGATGTATTCTACTCACGAGTTGGCAACTCACCCCCGTTGTGCCAAATTTTATTACAGGTTCGATGTACAGGTTTCCCTGGCAGCTGGCTGGCACATCTTTTTTTTCAGGGTGATTTGCACGGTAGGTTGGTTCACTTGTATCTGAACCACCATTATATTTTATTCATTTATTTGTAACCAGTAAGCTCCATCAACCATACTTGTATTACTTGATAAGTTTATTGGACCAGTCTTTTATTTTGACCTTAGAGTCGTGCATATATTATTCTGATCTGGTGGTTTTGTTTTCTTTTGAGTTTTGAGCCTCGCCCTTTGGCGTTGTATATTATTGTGCTGTTGTGGTTGTTTCCGCCTGTTGGCGTTGAGCTAGCTCCCGTTTGGGGATGCTTTTTATTGTTTATGTATATTATACTTGTTGTACCCGTTTTGGGCCAGTTTTTACAAAGGAGACTCTGCCGAAATTTTTGGGAAAATTTGCTGATGTTTTAAACTTTTTCCTTCATGTTTTCTTTTACTGCTTCTTTTTTTTTTTTTTTATGGTTTAGATTCTGGGTTTCGGTTTACTTAGGTTACGTGGCGCCTCTAGACGCTTCGTAATCTAAGTGCCGGTCACGTTCCGTACTTTCGGGTCATGACACAAATCCCACGCAATGTAAAATAGCAATGTGCATAAATAAACATGACGCATATGTAAAATAACATGTCGACTCAAGTGAGTTCGACCCCAGATATAACATAGCATAAATCCCTAAGTCTCACAATCTCGCCTCTAGGTCAATACAGTAATCCAAATAAGACTGGTACAGCTGAAATAGTAGTAGCAGATGGAGTACTCTAGATACAATGAACATATATAAGTGGTACAAAATGATAACAACCCACCTATGAGCAAAAGCCTCGAGTCCAGACAAAAAAGGCAAAATGAGCAAAAGTATCCGCTGCTACAGTGCTGACGGAACGGACCTGCAGAAAAGCTGTGGCACAACGGGGGTGGGTTGCCAGCTCGTGAGTAATAAATAACATCTACCAAGGCTATCGCATGAATGTACACAAGTATCCTAGCATCCCTAGAATAGGTATGGCTATATGTACTAGCAGGTATGTATGCATCATCAGTGTACTATCAAGTAATGTATGTCACATGGGTGTAATAACAGGTATGTATGCCATATGAATATACTATCATATATGTATGCTATATGAGTCAACTCAAGATCTCATCATGTAGGTATACGAATTATTCTTACTTTGTTTTTTGAAACTCCTTTCAAGTATCAGCATAAAATCAAGGAAAATCAACAAAATCTGTGTCTAGCAACGACACCTCAAAACTGTCTCAAATCTCATATATACATGTCAAGTATCTCTGACCTCAGCCGTCCAGCTGATCCATATCAAATGTCAATATCCCAATCCAGCGGCCATGGTCGGTATCCTCTGGATATCCGCCGCGCCAAATGAAGTCACTGGTAGATAATCCGTCCCCTGCTAGGCTCAACGCCATCATCTGCGATCCTCTTGCCCCGTGGTACCTTACCGGGCCCACTATGTACCCGTGACGGTTCCTCCACTCCTCGACACGGATCTCGAAAACCACAGCAAACTCATGGTGGACGACACTTTACATCACTAGAAAACCGCAACTTTTATATATTTAAAGATGATAAGTTTGAAATCTTGCGGCTTTCCCCCGAAATCCAGAAATATCATAAATCGCATGAAATCTTCATGGATGCATGTGTCAATGATAATGAATGCATGCGGTATCAATTTGCAATGTATGATTTATGCTAGGCATGAGCAATTGATATAATAATACATATGCACGAGAATAGCAATTCTTATGATTTCATTTAAATATTTATTGCAATAGCACAGGTCTAAGCAGTTAACATGTTTAAGATTTATAGTTATCTAGTGTCGTGACATGGCAATTAGCAGGGTGTGTGTGTCCACATGAATAGTGCTCGTGCTGCATATAAAAACATGGTAATGGTGCATGTGTCCTACAAATGAGTTTGCTTATATGGAACATCATATAGATCCTAATTGCAACAAATGTTATACAAGTATTATTATTATTTTAATGTCACCAGTAAATATCAAGTCTACTATTTTCAAGTTTACTAAATCTATCGGGCGACTCGAGCCATCCAAACGATCGTCCCCCGTAGATGTTAAATCTACTCACCCGTGATCCCGCGCTAGGTGTGTCCGACCACCTGCTTTCCTTTCTCCGCTGCGCTTGAAGTCCCAGCCGGCGAACCTGGAATTTACAAAGTCACATACATCAGGAAAATCCTGCAAAACATGATATATCGATAAAAGGATCGCGTGCGTGAAACTAAACGCGCGTGCACACGACACGACGTGACGCGCACAAACCTACCAGAACCTACTCCGAAGCGCTGTGTCGCGCAGCGCGCCACAGAACCACGTGTATCACGCGCTTGTCGTACGAGACTTAAAACATCGAAAACACGCAAATAGCTCCAGATTTTTCCTCTGGACCCAACTTGAAAAGTTACAGATACCAAAAACCCTAGCTACCTAGAGTAAACCCACACACCAAAACCCAACACCACTACCCCCATTCTGGCCGCAATTTGCGGCCAGATATAATAAATCTGTGGCCAGAATAGGGAGAGGGGTCCCCGTGTTTTGTGTGGGTGTCTCTGCTAAGGTAACTGAGCTACAGTCTTCACAACTTTTACCTAAGTGGATCGGGTCAAAAGCAGGTTTCAGAAAGGCTAAAAAGTCGCTAAAACAGCCAATTTACGCCAAGTCGGATAAATCGGGTATCTATGATAAATCTAGGGAAATTCTCTGGTTAACTTGTCTCAACAGCACCTACTTGGGTTACTCTAACCATCACAACTATTACATTCTCAAAATTCCCCTAATTTACCCCAAAACTACCCCTAAACATATAATAAACACTAAAATAAGCTAGATATCCATAACTTTAGTAATTTGGAGTTGGATTAAGGGGTTATACCTCTAGAGACCCTAGATGAAGGAGAAGAGAAGATGTAGGAGGGTGTGTGCGTGCTGCTACAGCTCCTGGTGCTACAAACTTGGGCTGAGATGAGCTGATCTTCTCCACTGTTCAGGTTCTGAATAGGCTGAAGTTGCTGTTGCTGCTATGGTGATGTGGGCGGTGTTGTGTTGGTTTCAGGTGTTGCTGTTTGAAGTAGCAGCAGCAGGGGGTTGGAGTATTGTTGAGGGAAGGGTTGAGTGATAGTGGAGGAAGGGTTTATCAGAGGTTAGGGCTGTAGCAGCAGCTGTGTGGCTGAAGCTTGGTTCAGAGAAATTTTCCAGAGTTGCTGTGTAACAGCAAGTGAAGAAAAGTTGAGGTATTTGTGGTGTGGGGTTGTGAATTAGGAGATGGTGTGGGTGTGTGTTGTTTAAGAAATGGGGGGGCTGTTGTGCAGCAACTCAAGATGAGTTAGGGCTGAATTGGTGGCTAAATGCTGATGTTTTATGGGTTGATGCTGTTGTTGCTCAGCAGGTATTGGTCTGGTGGCTGATTTGAGCTGAAAGTTGGCTGATGTGAGAGCTGGAATTAGGCTGCTGATGTTGGGTTGGCTGTTAGCAGCAGCTACTGTTGCATTAGTGGCTAATGTTGGGGATGCTGCTGCTGCTGGTGCAGCCACTGCTGAGCTAGGGGTCTATGCAGAAGTTGATGCTGATGTTGTGGCTGAGGTGGGGCTGATATGGGCTGATGTGTGTGTGAGTGAGATGAGTTTGAGAGGTAAGAAAAAGTTTTGAAAAGAAGGTAGTGTGACACAACCCAAGAGCCATCATTCCCTCACTCTCATTAAAAGCAACATGTCATAATCCCCCCTTTCTCAACACAAAACAACCATAACCCTAATCCACTTTTAACACTAAAAACTCCTTAATTAACACCAAATAACTTAACAAAGGGGTTTAAACTACCATGGTTGCCTAAACATGGTTAGCCTACACACACATCTAAACTTGGCAACCCTAGACCTAACCCGCATTAACCTGCACAAGTGTGTGCAGTCGAGATAAAATTCTACTAATATAACCATAAAACCAGATAAATTACTAGAATCCTGTTTTGGTAAACTTTTTACCAAAAACCCCACCTTAACACATAATTACCACTAACCCTAACCTCAGGTGTTACAGATGGGATGAAGTGGGAAAAATGGGGGAGATGGGGGCTGCATTTTCAGCCAGAAAATGAGGGAAGGAAGAGAGAGTGAGGTGAGGGTGTTTAGTGTTGAAATTTCCTAGAACCCCTCTCCCCATTTCAAAAGTCAAAAAGCCCATGCTTCATTCTTTATCATTTCCTTTCTAAATTTTCTTTTCTTTCACTAAAAAGGAGTGGGAATTTGGGTGAGGGGCTGCTGCCCATGTGTAGGCCAGAAAATGGGAGAGGGGGGAGAGAGAGTGTGAGGTGTGTTTGTGTGAGGAAACATGATAAATGTTAAACCCCAATTTCCATTTAAT
Organism: Agapanthus africanus; assembly: GCA_030015575.1. Classification (NCBI taxonomy): domain Eukaryota; kingdom Viridiplantae; phylum Streptophyta; class Magnoliopsida; order Asparagales; family Amaryllidaceae; genus Agapanthus; species Agapanthus africanus. Next base: position 337,557,170 of record CM057346.1, on the reverse strand, counting down.
TTATTTTCACCATTTATGATTTTTTCTTTGATATTTTCTAAAACCGTTTGACAGCTTCATTTTATTTCAAAAACAACATGTTAAAATTTTTTTTAATGTGTTATGATGCACAAAATTTGTTTGAACTCATTCCAATTTGTAATTTTCCCTAATTAAATGTATTAGTGACGGCTTAAAATAATATTAAAATAATTAATTTCGGAATTTTTTTCAGAAAATTAGAAATTTTACCAGTGGCTCAATAAACACCAAATACTAGCAATTACATAGCTAGAATATGTATATTTAATTTTATATTAAAAATATTTATATTTTGACTTTTTACGGAAAACCCGCTTATTTTACCGATTTTCCGAAATTTCACCGAAACGATTTTCAAAACATTACAATCTTCTCCCCTTAAAGAAATTCGATCCCCGAATTTAAATTAAAACTCTTCCAAATACTACAACATTTCAACAAAACCATCAAGTCGTCGGGGCTCCGAAATCATAAATACCTAAAACATATCGTAGCGCAATGCATGCGCATGAAAAAGAGTGTATAACTCACAAATCAAAACTCCGTCAAGCATCCCGCAATCATCGGAGTTATGGTGAAGACACCAATGTATAAATCCAAAACGAAAATCAATATGATATACATCAAAACTATACCTGTAACGCCAAAACTATATAGGTAAACATCATTAAAACATCTGGAAGCAATGCATGCCAAACCTTTTCAAATAACTGTGCGATGTGTGTATCACTGCACAGTGGCGGACGTCCATTTTGAGAAAATAACTATATATATATATATATCCTTTGTTTAACATACACGTCTCGCCGTTTTGAAAATAATTTAGAAGGGTTTCACTTTTAAACAGTTTCGTGTCATCATTGACACGTAGGTAAATACTGAGACTATAGCTCCTCCTTGGAAATCCCTTCGATAACTACCAATGCATGCAAAATATACTCAGGTACTGTCCTTTGACTAGTCCTGCCGGTACTAAACCAAATAGCAAGTATCATAAAATATACTGCTCCAAAATAAATCAATCCCAAATATATATGAATGCCACGTCCGTCTGGTGCGCACGGAAATCGAAATCCATGAATGTGCCATACATGTGCACAGAAACAACATCTAAGTGCAACGGGTGTGCACGAAAACACCTGTCAAAGGCAACGTGTGTGCCTGACAGCAAAAACAGGTGCATCTGATATGCACGAAGAATCTTGATTTAGTGCATCTAGTGTGCACCTAAATCGCATCAAGCACCTTAAGTATGCGCAAAATCCAAGTCAAGTGCACATGGTGCACGAAAACAAATATCGAATATCAAAATCAAAATCGATGGTATACAACACATTTCAATCCAAAATCCCAATCAGGTATACCGTGGTATAAAATCTCACCATCCTGCGTATCGGCATGCACAAAATCAAATCAAAATACCAAAAGTGCATGAGAACTATGCCGAAAGCATAAGTCAAATCATATGCATGCCCTAGGCATGAAATCAAATATCATGAAACTCGGTCATCAAAACTCAATCATGAAATAAATCACCCAAAAGTGACGGATACGTGATGGCCAATCACAAAATCATAAATCATAAATACTGTCGTCGATATGTCCGTCCTTCAACGTCGAAAAGATGTCGGTGCATCCAATGCTAGCAGAGCAAGATATCTACTTGCCTTCTGATCATGGACGTCACCTGGTGCCCTTAGGCTCTCGTCTCTCACTACGAATTGCAAAGTACATAGCTCCTCGGCTCAACAGTCCAATATGGAAACGATAATAGAAGTAGTCCGCTCTGGCACATCCTCTAAAGATCTCTGGCCAACTCTTATGGTCACTCATAACATGTCTCGTCGACGGTGGTGAACTCTGGCCTGCTGGTTGTGCGTCATATGACCGCTCCTAGGTCCAGGTCTTCTTATTCAGTATTTTCAGAAAGGTCCTGTCGAAGTCTCACCCAAGTCTCATTTCTGTCGAACTGCCCGGAAATCACCATCCTTACCAAATCTATTTCTTGTTCCGGAATGGCTGCATACTCATCATGACTCCTCCTGGAAGATATATCCATAGTCAACGCTACTACTTGCGTATCACATCTCTGATGTCAGCGGAGTGGAACGTCATCTTATCAAGATCTCGTACGAACCTCTTGCTCCACCTTCCTCTAATATCGACTTATTCGGACTCGTCTCCTCATGGCTGTATGGACTACGCTCCAACGGCTATACTCGCATGTGGAGTCTCCCAAGCAATGTATCACATCATATGATATCTGAATAATGTCGAACTTTTTGATCGATTCGTCGAGGTTCCATAATCCCCCAAGAACTCAACATCTTGGGTACAGTTTAATAGTATCGAATATATGCCACAGCGCCTATGGACCAACCGTTGAAGGGCAGACCCAAGCCTCACTAATGACACCACTAAACCGCCGCAAACCCTAAGGTCACCGGCGTTCCATGGTCATTAAATCGAGTTAGGGTTTTATTCTTCTAGAGGGTCCGTAGAATTGCTTGCATTGTTTTCCGAATACTTTAAACTTGGAAAATAGGTTCCTGACATTCGATCGTCTCTATCGACTCTCAACGTATCCGCGTGAAGTCATCTCTAACTGGAATCAATCAATCTGATGATCTCGCATCGGGGTAGGCAATGAATCACATGTCCTAGTCTTTCATCTCTGGTGACTAGCAATCTCCTATCATATCTCTAAGTACAACTCGTACGGCAATAGCTCCAAACGTCTGGGGCGATATCTTTTCATTCGCCAAAATCACTGGCTCATTCATCCGCATGCTAAACAGTGTCTCAATCTTCAAGAATCATAGTGTAATAACGTTCGTCACATTCTGGCCGGCCTCTTGAAGTGGCCCAATCCTCTGGTGCTAATCTGCACATCCGAGAAATCTCGTAAAAGCGACCCATCAAACGCTCATAGCGCGAAAACACAATAAAACGATGCCTCTATGCAAACCGTATGTCCCTGGAATCACGCCCTGGTAAGTCCTCGTTCGTGACGAGCTCGTGCTGACCGCAACTCTAGCCGTAGCTCTCCCTGCCCGTACCACTGTGATAACAAAACCATAAAATGATACTGATGAGGCTAGATCATAGGAAGGAATATAATACTGTGAAAGGAAATGTATATCCTAAGGCTTCTTAAGCGAAGTATCGTATCGTAAATATGCCGCGGAACATACGTACGGTACATCACTCTACTTAAGTTACCTACTCCATCAACCAAGGGTCATCGTACACTCCGAAGGTAAAACCTAACACTCTGATACCAACTTTGTCAAGACCCGAAAAGTTCGGAACATGACCGGCACTTAAATTACGAAACGTCTCGAGGCGTACGTAATCTAAGTAAGCCAAAACCCAGAAAATCAAAACCAAAGAAGAGTAGAGAGAAGGAAAAACCAATGTAAAGCAAGTATGTTTAATCAACATAGGCCGAAGTATGTATTTTTAAAATCTCAAGTATTTTCTGAAAATTTCGGCAGAGTCTCCTTTGTAAATACTGGCCCCCAAATGGGATAGAACATGAATAGTATACGAAATATGCAAAAAGGCATCCCCAAGCGGGAGCTAGCACTTCGTCAATCGACGGTCACAACCACACAAGCAATATAATATACAACGTCGAAGGGCGAGAATCAAAAATCAAAAGAAAACTCAAATCAGCATGAAAACCATAATAATACAACGCGCGACTCTAAGGTCGAAAGAATAACGGGCCTGGTTTTCTATCTCTCTCAAATATACAATCTGGTTGATGGAGTTTCTAGATACAACTGAAATAATAATAAACAATGGTGGTCCTGATGCAAAGAACGCACCTGCCAAAGCAATCACCTGGAAAGAACAGTGTGCCAGCAAAGCCGCAAAGAACCTGTACGGAAAAACCTGCAAGGAATTGTGGCACAACGGGGGTGAGTTGCCAACTCGTGAGTAGAAAACATCTACGAGTAGAAATCGCATGCATACCGCTATCCTAGGTCATATCAGGTAATATCCTTAATAAAATCCTGGTCCAGCTATGTATAGTGTAATACTACATGCTCGTGTCAGTTCCTCAGATAGCAAGATATTAGATATATGATGTATGAATGCATTACGAATTTAAACAGAATATATCATGAGTGAGGCAACTGTTTTCTTTAATCAATGAGATTTCTATATGTATGTCAATCACGTATCATCAATGAACGCAACAGAGAAATCATTGTCAAGTATCGACACAAAACATAATTCTCAGTATCTCAATATCAAATCATCAATATCTCAAATCTCAAATCTCAATCTCAATTTTCAATATCTCAGGCATCCGTATCATCTGCGGGATCGGCCCTCGGGCTCCGGCAGAATGGATCAGCCCTTAACATCAATCTCACGGCCACGAACGGTATCCTCCGGATATCCGCCGCGCCAGGTAAAATCACCGGTAGGTAGTCTGCCCCTGCCAGGCTCATCGTCTACTCCTCGAACTTCTTGCCCCGGGGTCCATACCGGGTCTACCATGTACCCGCAGACGGTTCATCCAACTCCGCGAATCGGGTCTCGAAAACCATCTCAGAACCGAGAAAACATCATGGTGGACACTCATACATCACGAGAAAACCGCAATTTGCATTTTTAAAATGATGATACCAAGCTTTTATTAAATTCTTGCAGTTTTCCCCCCAAATCCAAAAATCTCATGTAAATCCGAAATCATTAAAATCATGATACCAATAAACAGTGAATACCGGCAAAAATCTCAATAATACTGCATAACCAATGACTATATGGATGCATCTGATATCATGCAATGAATTCAATAATTAAACTAGCATATAGAAACTATAACATATTACAACTATCATCTAGCAAACTGTGTCATTGAAATAGTATTTTCGAAAGTTTACATGACATGGCAATTACCGATGAAGATATGTATGAGCCGGCAAGCGATTGTATGTGGAGCATACGCGTCATCGGTAATGGTGCTGGTGTCCTAAAAGCATAGTTTCATAATTACTACGTACACAATAACATGCAATGAGGCGATAACAACATAATAAGGAAAATGAATAGTAAATACAACAATAATATACGGAACATGAATAATAACGTAATAATAAGGAATCTATCTTACTATACATGTGTTATACTGTTTTGCCGTTTGAAATAGTACGAATCGTGGTGTTTGAAAATAAGGACGACGGTGTTTTTAAGAAAAGATATGTCTTTTAAAATATCCGTAGTATCCCTTGGTATGTCTTTAAAATTCTCACAATTCATCAGTTTTAGAAACAGGTATGACTCGGGTCCAATCTGACATCTACTAGGTAAACTACAGGTCTAACTAACAACCAATCGAAAGAGGTACGGAAACCACCTACATCTGAGTCGATATATATCTATTTATATAATAGTCGGTGATCACGCCTCAATAGTATCCCATTTGATACACTTCATGACATGCTCAAATCAAGAGTGCGGATCTATCTTCAATATATAACTCGTACGGTAAATCAATCGTACGGCATCATAAACTGGGTACGGGTCAAATATCACATTCATCACATTATTCATCTGGTATCCACTTGTAACCCTTCGAAAATCGTTTAGGCAGTTTTTCGGTAATCGGCTAATTTTTCGGCTTTTTCCGTAAAAAGTCAATTTAGATATTTTTCATTGTAGACCTAATTATACAAAATTTAGATAAGATATTACAATAATTTTGTCACTAAAATGTTACTTAAAATTTTCTAGTTGAATCAATTTTTTTTTCCTAATTAATTATTTTTTTATTATTTTAAGCTTTTAAAAATACATTAAATTAGGGATAAATACAAATTTAATTAGGTAAATTTCATAATTAGGAATCTTTATAAGCTAAAATATGGTGTTAATAAAATTGTATCATGACTTGCAAGATTTTGGTTTTATGGTGTGAAATTTATGAAAAAAATGATGTAAAATGGGGTTTTTTTTTGTAAAAAGTTGATGTGAAAAGCATTTAATGAGAACATAAGGGGTTATTTGACCTAGAAACTTCTACAATAAACCCACAACACCCCTCCCTTGCTCCTGGCCGAGCCCAACCTGAAGCAAATCCTCTCTTTTTCCTCACTTCTTTGCTACATTTTCATGTCAAAATTCAATAAAAATCAACAAATTCATTCTCCCATTCAAAGCAAAACCCTAATCCACTCTCTCCTCAAGCCAAATTAGTTCAAAACTTGATGAAAGGAGGCATCTTTGGTGGCTTGAGCATGCTAAGGTTCCACTTTTGAGGATCGGTCGGGGAAACATCGGACACGGCGCGAAAAGGCAAGACGGTGGTCGGATCGGATTAGCGAGGCATTCAGGTGAGTAGATGTATTCATCTATGGGGGAATCGTATGGATGGCGCGAGGCGCCCCCTAGTTAGGATTACCATATTTCTTGCAGGACTTGTATTGCTAGATAGCTTACCCCTTTATTTACATTGCATACCCTTATAGTTAATAGTATGCTAGACTGCATGGATATTCATATGCACATATGCGATAACCCTTCGTAGGACACGAACACCATTAACATTGGCATCTGCTGCACGTGCACTATTCATGTGACACACACGCCTTTGGTAATTGCCATGCCACGTGCACTATAGAACCTGTTTAACTTAATATCGCCACTTGCATTCATACATGATATATGAAATTGCATAGCATGCATATACCTCGCATTATCATCATATTTACATAGATTTCTAGCCAAAATTCACATCGTATACATTGATATCATAGACATTTGTCATATATAACATGTGAACAATATGATTTTCTTGAGGATTTCAGTATTGCTGCGATTTCTGGATTTTTGGGGAAAACCGCAAGAATTTAACAAAAGCTTATATTTATCATTTTTAAAACAAAGTTGCGGTTTTCTCGTGATGTATGTGTCGTCCACCATGAGTTTTCATGTTTTCTGTTGGATTTCGAGACCCGATTCGAGGAGTGGATGAACCGTCTCGGGTACATGGTGGGCCTGGTATGGTACCCCGGGGCAAGAAGATCGAGTTGTAGACGATGAGCCTGGCAGGGGAAGACTACCTACCGGTGATGTCTGGTGCGGCGGATATCCGGAGGATACCGACCATTGTCGTAAGATTTGATGATATGGGCCGATCCGGACTGACGGAGCCCAATATTTGAGACATTGATACAGTGAGATATTGAGACAGATATGATTTCATATTTGGTGTCGATGCTTGACACGGGTTTTCAGATGATTTCTTGATGATGCTTAGCTATTATACAGATATTCATTTTCTAAAGTTAAGAATGCAGAACCCTTAGCATTTAAAACACTTAAAGATTTAGTAATGACATTGCATACATGTGCATGCATACTAGAGGTATTATATCACATATGGACATACATGTTGTGGCGCATTGCGTGCATTCTTACGATTGCCTTACTAGATGTTATATTCTACTCACAAGCTGGCAACTCACCCCCGTTGTGCCACAGTGTCTTGCAGGTCGGACCCGTCATCCTTGTAGCGGCGGGCTATCTTATCATCAGCTTCTTTTGCTTAGACTCGCGACATCGCCCGTAGGTAGGTTGCGAGCACATTTTGTTTCTTTTTGCTCTATCATTGTATCTAGTATTCTCCATCTACCACTTTATATTATATATGCGACCTATTGATGAGACTGAGAGATTTGTAAATATGTGGTTTCTTTTGGGTCGAGCTCACTTGAGCCGACGTTGTGTTTTCTGATATTTGGCATTTCTTTTATGCTCTTTTTCTTGATATTACTTATATATTGCATGTGGTTGTGATCCGCCTTGGGCGAAGAGCTATCTCCCGCTTGGGGATGCCATTTGTTTATTACAGGTTATATATATCTTGTTGTACCCATTTTGGGGGATAGAAAATACAGGGGAGACTCTGCCGAAATTTCTGGGAATTTTTGATGTTTTTAAAAAGGGATTTTATGCAACTTAAATGATTTAAAAAACCATTTTCATTAAAGGTTTTCCTTCACTCTCTTTTGAATTTGGTTTAGATTTTTCTGGGCTTTGGCTGATTTAGGTTACGGTACGCCTTTAGACGTCTCGTAATCTAAGTGCCAGTCACGTTCCGTACTTTCGGGACGTGACAAAGTTGGTATCAGAGCGTAGGTTTTACCTTCCTGAGTGTAGGACGACCTTGGTAGATGGAGTAGGTGACTTAAGCAGAGTGGCGTAGCGTGGGTATGATCCGCGGCATACTTAAGATACGGTACTCCGCCTAAGTGACCTTAGGACATAATTGCTTGTATTTCCTTTCTTGATTCCTTACATTCCTTGATTCAATTGCAATGTTCTTATCAGTCCTGTTTCTTATTCCAGCTTCGATGCCGCCAAAGACTACGAGAGCTCAGCGGGCTGCTGCTAGAGATGAGATTCGAGCGGGCTCGTCTGAGGCGAGGATCGAGCAGGATGATACGCCTACCCCTTAGGGTCATACTGATCCGCCTTATCCAGACCGTATTGCCAGATTAGAGGCCGGCATGCAAGAGTTGCGACAGATGATGGGATCTTTAGTTGAGTCCATTCGGGCATAGAGATCCGAGGACGTTCCTTCCACCGCACAGACCACGATTGTACCTGCTGCACAGATAGTCGCTCCTGCTACTACGGAGACTATCCCTGTTTCACTACAGGAGTTCATGAGATTGAGACCTCCAGCTTTTACCGGTACAGATGCGACAGAGGACCCACAGGCATTTCTTGATAGGATGGCTCAGATTTGTCGTTCGTTGAGGTGTTCTGATGATAGATTGGTGGAGTTTGCGAGTTTTCGTCTGGAGGGTCTTGCCCAGACATGGTACGATTCAGTAGAGAGAGGCCGAGCTGCAGGTCTGCCTTCTATGACCTGGGACGAGTTTACAGCTGCATTTCTTGCCCGTTATCTTCCGGAGAGTGTCCGAGATGTTCGAGCCCGTAGTTTTGAGTCTTTGCGCAAGACTCCTAGGATGACGGTGTCGGAGTATGATATACAGTTTACCCAGTTGTCTCGATATGCTCCGTACCTAGTAGACACAGAAGAGAAGAGAATAAAGAGGTTCGTGCGAGGGCTTGATACACAGCTATTCCTTGCCATCGGCATCCAGCACTTTGATACATACGCAGCCGCGATGGATGCAGCCTTACTTTTGGAGGAGCGTATTTCTGAGACTCCGGTCGTTTCTGGGTCGAAGAGGATCCGTACTGATACGCCAACTCAGTGGCAGATGGGCAGACATCGTGATAGATTATTTCCGGGAGATGGTGGAGGCAGAGGATTGAGACGAGGTCAGTTATTTGGTTCATATCCACAGACCCAGCAGTCGTCTCCAGGATGTTTTCGGTGCGGGAGTCAGTACCACCGTATCAGAGACTATACCATGGGACGTCAGGGCGTGGTGACAGTCCTGCATGTGACCTTACCACCCTCACCACCTCCTCAGAGAGCTCTACTTCCTACTCCTGATGATGCTCCACGCAAGCCAGATGCTTCTAGAGGCCGTGGGCGTGGCAGTCCGGTTCAGAGAGGACGAGGCGACAGAGGCAGAGGCCGAGGTAGAGGCAGAGCACAGCCAGCTATTAGTGGTGGACAGGCCCGAGTGTTCACGTTGACTCCTCAGGATGCACAGGCATCCAATACCGTCGTGACAGGTACTCTGCCAGTATGTTCTTTTGATGCACGGGTATTATTTGATCCAGGCTCCACACATTCCTATATATCCACGTATTTTGCACCGAGGTTGGGCAGAGTGTCTTCTCCATTAGATCAGCCGCTTGTCGTTATTACACCGGTAGGCGAGTCATTTGTTGCCCGTTTTGTGTACCGATCATGTTCCGTTCGTATCGGGGAGAGAGATTCTTCAGTTGATTTGATTCTCCTCGATATGCTAGACTTTGACGTTCTTCTTGGTATGGACTGGTTAGCCACCTGTTATGCATCTGTGGACTGCCGTGAGAAAGTAGTCAGATTCAGTTTTCCTGGTGGGCCGGTTTTTGTTATTCAGGGAGATCGTAGCGCTACCTTTCCCAGCTTGATTTCTTCTGTGCGCGCTGGTCAGCTCTTAAGGAAAGGGTATCAGGGATTCTTGGCTTATGTTTGTGATACTAGCTCCACAGAGGTTCCGTTGGACCAGGTCCCTATTGTGAGAGAGTTCCCTGATGTATTCCCTGTCAAGCTGCCTGGTCTGCCACCAGAGCGCGAGATTGAGTTCTGTATTGACTTGATCCCCGGCACAGGGCCTATCTCTATACCGTCTTATCGGATGGCCCCGGCGGAGCTGAGAGAGCTAAAGGATCAATTACAGGACTTGCTGGACAAAGGGCTTTTCCGACCGAGTGTGTCACCTTAGGATGCTCCCATCTTGTTTGTTAAGAAGAAGGACGGAAGTATGCGTTTATGCATTGATTATCGTCAGCTGAACCGGGTTACTGTGCGGAACAGATATCCCCTATCCCGCATTGATGACTTATTCGATCAGCTCCAGGGTGCAGGGTTTTTCTCGAAGGTTGATTTACGGTCAGGTTATCACCAGTTGCGGGTTCGGAAGGAGGATATTCCGAAGACCGCTTTCCGTACTCGTTATGGTCATTATGAGTTCTTGGTGATGTCGTTCGGGTCTCACCAATGACCCCGGCAGCATTTATGGATTTGATGAACCGTGTATTCAGGCCGTATCTCGATCAGTTCATTATTGTGTTCATTGACGACATCTTGGTTTATTCTCAGAGCCGGGAGGAGCATGAGCAGCACTTACGTATCACATTACAGACTTTAAGGGAGCATCAGCTGTTCGCCAAATTTTCCAAGTGTGCATTCTGGTTAGACAGTGTCGACTTCTTGGGTCATGTGGTGACGAGAAATGGTATTTGTGTGGACCCGAAGAAGATCGAGGCAGTTCAGCGTTGGCCTAGACCAGTATCAGTTACAGAGGTTCGTAGTTTTCTAGGTCTGGCCGGCTATTATCGACGTTTTGTCCAGGATTTCTCCTGCATTGCTGCACCTTTGACCGGGTTGACCCGGAAGGGGGTTCCTTTTGATTGGACCCAGGCATGTGAGGATAGTTTCCAGCAATTAAAGACTCGTCTGACTACTGCACTAGTGCTAGCATTGCCTTCAGGATCAGGTGGGTTCGTGGTTTATTGTGATGCTTCACGAGTGGGGCTGGGCTGTGTATTGATACAGCACGACAGAGTTATCGCGTATGCTTCTCGGCAGCTGAGGAAACACGAGCAGAACTACCCCACCCATGATTTAGAGATGGCTGAAGTAGTATTTGCACTTAAGATCTGGAGACATTACCTATACGGTGAGTCGTGCCAGATATTCACTGACCAAAAGAGTTTGAAGTATATCTTCCAGCAGCGAGACCTGAACCTGAGACAGCGCCGTTGGATGGAGTTGGTGAAGGATTATGACTGCGAGATTCTATACCATCCGGGCAAGGCGAATGTGGTGGCAGATGCCTTGAGTAGGAGGCCCGAAGGTAGCTTATCTTGCTTGAGCGCAGTACTGATGCAGTCGACGGCGGATTGGCAGGTGTTATGTGACAGCAGAGTGCAGTTCGAGTTTACTCCTACACGGGGACAACTGGACTATTTCAGAGCACGCCCATAGTTACTTGACCGTATCCGCGAGGCACAGTCCAGCGATGCCCGTATATTAGAGATTATTGAGCAGATTCGGCATGGTAGAGTTTCTGAGTTCGTGATTGATGATCAGGGGATACTTCGATTTGGGACTCGACTGTGCGTGCCAGATTCAGAGGGACTGAGGCGTGATATTCTTGAGGAGGCACATAGATCAGTATACAGTGTGCATCCAGGTTCCACCAAGATATACCGTGATTTGAGAGAGGTTTACTGGTGGGATGGGATGAAGAAGGATATTACAGACTTTGTGTCGAGATGCCTGACTTGTCAGCAAGTCAAGGCCGAGCACCAGAGGCCAGCCGGCGAGTTACAGCCTTTGCCCATCCCTGAGTGGAAGTGGGAGCAGGTCTCCATGGACTTCATTGTGGGTCTATCCAGGACCAGTCGAGGGTACGACTCTATTTGGGTGATTGTGGATCGACTGACGAAAGCGGCTCACTTCCTGCCAGTGAAGACCACTTTTGGATTTTCTCAGTACGCCCAAGTTTATATTGATGAGATAGCGCGACTGCATGGTGTTCCGACTTGAATCGTGTCCGACCGGGGCACCCAGTTTACCAGCCGATTGTGGCAGAAACTTCAGGAAGCATTGGGCACCCGATTGAGTTTTAGCACAGCCTTTCATCCCCAGATTGACGGTCAGTCGGAGCGTACTATTCAGACTCTTGAGGACATGCTCAAAGCTTGTGTTTTAGATTTCGGTGGTAGCTGGGATCGTCATTTGCCTTTGATCGAGTTTTCCTACCATAATAGCTTCCAGGAGACGATTCAGATGGCACCTTTTGAGGCTTTATATAGGAGGAGATGTCGATCACCTGTTTGTTGGATAGAGCTCAGGTAGAGCAGTATTTTAGGGCCGCAGATCGTACAGGAGACGACCGAGAAGATACAGCTGATTCGGGACAGGATGAGAGCGGCACAGAGCAGGCAGAAATCATATGCTGACAGGCGCCGTCACCGACTCGAGTTCGCTGTTGGCGATCATGTTTTCCTGAAGGTCTCTCCGATGAAAGGTGTGATGAGATTTAAGCGGAAAGGGAAACTGAGTCCTAGATATGTTGGTCCTTTCGAGATCCTAGAGCGTGTTGGTCCAGTTGCTTATCGGTTAGCTCTTCCGCCCAGCTTCCCCGATGTTCACCCCGTATTCCATGTCTAGATGCTCCGCAAGTACCTTCATGATCCTTCCCAGGCGATTCAGCACCAGACGATCCAGCTAGAGCGTGATCTTTCTTTCACCGAGCAGCCGGTGGTCATTTTGGATCGGCAGGTGAAGAAATTGAGGTCGATGGTTATACCGTCCGTCAAGGTCCTTTGGCGTGGCCCGAACAGCGAGGAGGTCACCTGGGAGACCGAGGTTGAGATGAGGAAGAGATATCCCCATCTTTTTGAAGGTACGCGTAGTTGAATTCTAAATTCGGGGACCAAATTTCTTTAAGGGGGGAAGATTGTAACCCTTCGAAAATCGTTTAGGCGGTTTTTCGGTAATCGGCTAATTTTTTGGCTTTTTCCGTAAAAAGTCAAATTAGGTATTTTTCATTGTAGACCTAATTATACAAAATTTAGATAAGATATTACAATAATTTTGTCACTAAAATGTTACTTAAATTTTCTAGTTAAATAAATTTTTTTTCGTAATTAATTATTTTTTAAAATTATTTTAAGCTTTTAAAAATACATTAAATTAGGGATAAATACAAATTTAATTAGGTAAATTTCATAATTAGGAATCTTTATAAGCTAAAATATGGTGTTAATAAAATTGTATCATGACTTGCAAGATTTTGGTTTTATGGTGTGAAATTTATGAAAAAAATGATGTAAAATGGGGTTTTTTTTTTGTAAAAAGTTGATGTGAAAAGCATTTAATGAGAACATAAGGTGTTATTTGACCTCGAAACTTCTACAATAAACCCACAACACCCCTCCCTTGCTCCTGGCCGAGCTCAACCTGAAGCAAATCCTCTCTTTTTCCTCACTTCTTTGCTACATTTTCATGTCAAAATTCATTAAAAATCCACAAATTCATTCTCCCATTCAAAGCAAAACCCTAATCCACTCTCTCCTCAAGCCAAATTAGTTCAAAACTTGATGAAAGGAGGCATCTTTGGTGGCTTGAGCATGCTAAGGTTCCACTTGTGAGGATCGGTCGGAGAAACATCGGACACGGCGCGTAAAGGCAAGACGGTGGTCGGATCGGATTAGCGAGGCATTCAGGTGAGTAGATGTATTCATCTATGGGGGAATCGTCTGGATGGCGCGAGGCGCCCCCTAGTTAGCATTACCCTATTTCTTGCAGGACTTGTATTGCTAGATAGCTTAACCCTTTATTTACATTGCATACCCTTATAGTTAATAGTATGCTAGATTGCATGGATATTCATATGCACATATGCGATAACCCTTCGTAGGACACGAACACCATTACCATTGGCATCTGTTGCACGCGCACTATTCATGTGACACACACGCCTTTGGTAATTGCCATGCCACGTGCACTATAGAACCTGTTTAACTTAATATCGCCACTTGCATTCATACATGATATATGAAATTGCATAGCATGCATATACCTCGCATTATCATCATATTTACATAGATTTCTAGCCAAAATTCACATCGTATACATTGATATCATAGACATTTGTCATATATAACATGTGAACATTATGATTTTCTTGAGAATTTCAGTATTGCTGCGATTTCTGGATATTTGGGGAAAACCGCAAGAATTTAACAAAATCTTATATTTATCATTTTTAAAACAGAGTTGCAGTTTTCTCGTGATGTATGTGTCGTCCACCATGAGTTTTCATGTTTTCTGTTGGATTTCGAGACCCGATTCGAGGAGTGGATGAACCGTCTCGGGTACATGGTGGGCCCGGTATGGTACCCCGGGGCAAGAAGATCGGTTTGTAGACGATGAGTCTTGCAGGGGAAGACTACCTACCGGTGATGTCTGGCGCGGCGGATATCCGAAGGATACCGACCGTTGTCGTGAGATTTGATGATATGGGCCGATCCGGACTGACGGAGCCCAATATTTGAGACATTGATACAGTGAGATATTGAGACAGATATGATTTCATATTTGGTGTCGATGCTTGACACGGGTTTTCAGATGATTTCTTGATGATGCTTAGCTATTATACAGATATTCATTTTCTAAAGTTAAGAATGCAGAACCCTTAGCATTTAAAACACTTAAAGATTTAGTAATGACATTGCATACATGTGCATGCATACTAGAGATATTATATCACATATGGACATACATGTTGTGGCACATTGCGTGCATTCTTACGATTGCCTTACTAGATGTTATATTCTACTCACGAGCTGGCAACTCACCCCCGTTGTGCCACAGTGTCTTGCAGGTCGGACCCGTCATCCTTGTAGCGGCGGGCTATCTTATTATCAGCTTCTTTTGCTCAGACTCGCGACATCGCCCGTAGGTGGGTTGCGAGCACATTTTGTTTCTTTTTGCTCTATCATTGTATCTAGTATTCTCCATCTACCACTTTATATTGTATATGCGACCTAGTGATGAGACTGAGAGATTTGTAAATATGTGGTTTCTTTTGGGTCGAGCTCACTTGAGCCAACGTTGTGTTTTCTGATATTTAGCATTTCTTTTATGCTCTTTTTCTTAATATTACTTATATATTGCATGTGGTTGTGATCCGCCTTGGGCGAAGAGCTAGCTCCCGCTTGGGGATGCCATTTGTTTATTACAGGTTATATATATCTTGTTGTACCCATTTTGGGGGATAGAAAATACAGGGGAGACTCTGCCGAAATTTTCGGGAATTTTTGATGTTTTTAAAAAGGGTTTCTATGCAACTTAAATGATTTAAAAAACCGTTTTCATTAAAGGTTTTCCTTCACTCTCTTTTGAATTTGGTTTAGATTTTTCTGGGCTTTGGCTGACTTAGGTTACGGTACGCCTTTAGACGTCTCGTAATCTAAGTGCCAGTCACGTTCCGTACTTTCGGGACGTGACACCACTTTATCAAAATCAAGATCCGGGGTACTGATCTACGTCTAGTACAATACTGATACCATCTATGTATGCATGCGTGTGTATGAAAACAACATGCATAAAGGACCCGCTAAACGTATCATGTCGTAACTCAAAATATGAACCCTGTTACATCACCGAACTCACGGCCACAAGCCCAATCTTATCGACTCATCACAAATCCCAAGTACTATCCTCATAATCCGTGTATATGTATACGTATATATATATATATAGTCCCATACCCATGTGTGTGTGTGTATACATATCCCCATATACGCATATGTAAATAGATGTATGCAAATGCGTGTGTGCGTGTGGGTGTAAACCTATTCTAGGTTTCGCGACTAAGAAGCTATGCTAGTTCCCTTCTAATAACACCAAACTAACCATAAACACATAATCATAAATTGATAATCATCCACGGATCATAAACCACATATATATCCAATTATATATCATAATTAGACTACGAACTGCGGGGGTGCTATAAGCCATCGACCCGACTTCTCCCCGTAGATATAAATCTACTCATCTGGTCTTCGCTTGCCGAAATCGATGTCGCCGCGCGCTGTCTTGTCGTCTCAAAGTTCTCGTGTGGGTACTTACGTATCATAACACATCGCATCGCATAAAAACCCGACTCATGACCAAAATGACACACGAATCTCATATAGGTCAAAACCTATAGTTTGCTCTCTTAAATAACCCCAAAAACCCTCGACATCGGCGTACAAACGCCGAGGGATCGAGAAAATCCAAACGTACCAATCACGCGTTCATAACACGCTAAAAATTATATGAAAATACGGTGCAATTCATAAAACCTTAAAATTTGCCCAAATCGATTTATTTCCAAAAAGCCTAGTAAGCGGTCTTTAATCGTTTTAGTACAGATCTTGATATTTTAGCAAAACTGGTGGTCACAATATTCACTAATTATCTTAATTAGGCCACATAAACATTTACTAGATTTTTATCACACCAATTTGTATTAATCACTAAAATTTAGTTTGTGAATTATCTGATTTTAACCATTTTAAAGTAACAATACGCTATTTAACAACTAAATTAGGTTTTGCACAAATTAAGATGTTAAACTAGACATCATAACTAGCACCAAGTGATCAAACCCAAATCTTGAATTCATAAATCCCTCATTAGAATTTTTATCTCTCATATTTATATTGTTTATAAAAACCTAGTTGCCAATATTATGCAATTTTGACAATTTTAAATGTAGCAATATGTAGTTATCAACTAGATTAGTTTTAGCAAGCCATAAGATGTTAAACTTCTTCACACAACATGACCAATTGATCAAAACTCCAAACTTGATCCAAGCCCTAATCATGAAAGTTTAAATCTTGAAATTGGTTCCATACTTAATCATCTAATTAAGTTAAATAGAAGTAATAACCGACAATTAAACTAGAGGGTTAAGATTATATCTCAACGAAACTTGGATCAAGCTTGCGACTTAGCCCCTAAATTTCTTCCTTGCTCCAAGAATTTAAGCTACTATAGGTCAAGGAGAATGGATAAGGCTTAATTAGGAGTTTGGAAGTTGTCACATTGGATTTTTTTGATGAATTTTTGGGATTTTTTTGAGATGAGATGAAGTGGGAAAAATGGGGGAGATGGGGGCTGCATTTTCGGCCAGAAAATGAGGGAAGGAAGAGAGAGTGAGGTGAGGGTGTTTTGTGTTGAAATTTCCAAGAAAAACCCCCCATTTCAAAAGTCAACAAGCCCATGCTTCATTCTTTATCATTTCCTTTCTAAATTTTCTTTTCTATAACTAAAAAGGAGTGGGAATTTGGGTGAGGGGCTGCTTCCCATGTGTAGGCCAGAAAATGGGAGAGGGGGGAGAGAGAGTGTGAGGTGTGTGTGTGTGTGAGGAAATATGATAAATGTTATACGCCAATTTCCATTTAATTTATTTTCACCATTTAAGCCTTTTTTTTTGATATTTTCTAAAACCGTTTGACAGCTTCATTTCATTTCAAGAACAACACGTTAAAATTTTGTTTAATGTGTTATGATGCACAAAATTTGTATGAACTCAATCCAATTTGTAATTTTTCCTAATTAAATGTATTAGTGACGGCTTAAAATAATATTAAAGTAATTAATTTAGGAAAATTTTTCAGAAAATTAGAAATTTTACCAGTGGCTCAATAAACACCAAATACTAGCAATTACATAGCTAGAATATGTATATTTAATTTTATATTAAAGATATTTATATTTTGACTTTTTACGGAAAACCCCCTTATTTTACCGATTTTCCGAAATTTCACCGAAACGATTTTCAAAACGTTACAGAAATTGAAAACAAAAGAGAGCTAAATTACTATTTCATCATCCTCATCTATTCTAGCCACATAGATTAGGGTGTTTGCTTTACTAATACTTGATTAGTGAAGCAAGAGCTTGGGTTTGAGATTCTTCAAGGTAGATCATCTTAGTATTTGAAGTTCAGAAGGAAGGTTACATCTTTCTCTTCATGGAGCCTCTCTAAAGTCCGGGTACTTGATGATCACAGCGAAGGGACCTCAACACGGAGCTCATGAAGCAAAGGAATGGACTACAAAGGTTGTAATCCCTAACTCTTAGATGTTAAAGTGTTAACATGCTTGTTTGGTTTGATTCTCTTGTTAAAGTTCCTAGGTTTAGGGTTATCTATAATGGAAATTTTTTAACTTGGTATGGATGATACCTCCCGAAACCTTGCTGCGGTTGTAGGTATCCCAACAGTGGTATCAGAGCCTAGCTAGAGAATTAGACGGATAAGAGTAGGATTACGAAACCGAAACAACTCTGAAACACTCGATGCGAAACCCCACTTTCTGTCGAATTTAAATTGAGCTCTAAAAAATTTTCAAACATGTGCAGAAGACTGTATGAGATACTATATGAGCACGGCCCAAACCCCACCCCCTTCTCGGATTTTGGCCGATCACTTGGCCAAGAAATCCGAGCAGGCCGGCCCCCCATTGGGTTCTGGGCTCCAGGTTTGGGTCATGGTCAAGTCTCTGTGGTTTGGTACTTTTGGTGTTGTTTATTTTTGATAAATTTTCATGAGATGTTTATTTACTCAAAAGGTAATTCGGAGTGTTTCGTATTCGCAATTCTAGCTTGGTTTCATGATTGTTTAGACAGTGTTAAAAAGTTCGAACGGATATCAATAACTCACTTTTTCCCTTGCCGGAAAATTTCCAAGTGCTGGATTTTTCCTTATTAATGAACATTCAAAGTCGTGCAAGTAACGCGGTGGACCCTCTAGAAGAACGAAATCTTAACTCGATTATGTGACCGTCAGAACCGCCTCTGAACCCTAAGGTTTGTGGCAGTTCGGCGTTGCCACATGTGAGGCGTTGGTTTGACCCTTTTACGGCTGGACCATTGGTACTGTTGCATGTGATGGATGCTTTTAAACTAAGTTCAAGTGTTGAGCAAATACAGAAATTATGGGTGTTTGTTGATTCGATCTAAATGTTTAACGCCGTCTAACTTTTTCTGTAATTTGATACAATATTTGGTATCCAGAAGTAGTTATGAGATAACTAATTTGAATGTTATAAATCAAGTACTTTGGTCTCAGTTGATCAGTTGCCACGGGATTTTGATGTGATCAAAATTCCGGTGCAATCACGTAGCATACGCGGATACACGCTGAGTAAACTTAATAGATGGCCGCGCCCCATAGCCCCGACCTAGTGACTGTAGGTGAACCCCGTCGCCAAAAGCATCCGTTCGGGTGCTCGCGGAAGCGGTGTTCCGCCTTAGTGCACTTCGTCGACAGTATCGGGGGGTGCGGCCGTCTACTAAAGTTTCTGACGAACATTCGATCAGGATGTCGGGAATCTTGTTGAATTGCCCAACTAGATATTGAAAAGCGTTTTCGAGATCGAGACCAAAATGCGGGGTTTATAATTTTTAGGCATGCGGTGTATAAAGAATTTATTTGGTTAGGCATGTGATGTTTAAGGAAGTTGCGGATTCCAACTGTTGTAGTTTTTCACTTTCATTTCTGCGACCGTAAGTGTAATATGTGGTGTATCACCGGTTTCGTTGCTATACATCAACGACAATTGGGATACGCATATTTACATACGTTGATGACATGTGATGTTATGTGTTGATGTGATATGTTATATTGGATCGTCGTGTTTTGAATAGCCGGGGGTTTTATGTGAAATGAGAGTTTTTCATTTTCATTCATTTAAAATTCATTGTATGTAATATTCTTTTATTGGGGCACTTCCGGGTTGAGGATGATGTCACCATTGTATATTATTTACTTTTCCGCATTAGGATAGTCCCAAGACGGGGAGCACAAGTAACCGGGTTCTAGGGTCCAGTGGGAGACCATCTCGAGGAGTCGAGACCAGGTGTCCTAACTCTAGAATTGGTAGTGTTGCTTACCGCTCTCGTAGGGGTCTAGGTGTGTTGGATTGGCTATTCATCACGACCGTGGAATCCTTGTTTTATACAGGCTCGCATTAAAACACAGACCTCCTAGTATATCCAATATTTCATATGTTTCTTCTGCTGCGATATCTGTGATGTGATCATTTGATATATTGATGAGATGAATACAGGATACAGTATATGTGATATATTATATAGATGTTGCTTATGTTTTACACCCACGCTAGCCCTTCCCCGCTCTGCCGTTAGTTACCTAACCTAACGGTGCATGAGGGGACATCGAGACGAATGCGGATGGCATAAGCGTACGTTGTATTTATCTGTAATGTTTAGGTAAACTTAAATGATGGGACTTCATTAATGAGATTAATCAAATAAAAGAAACCTAAAGATGTTGTGGAATCGAATTTTCAAAAACAGGTAGCTCTAGTTGTTGCTTTGCATAGCGGTGTTCCTTGTTGGACATCCAGCACCTTATTCGATAAGGAAAGAGCCGAGATCCCTTTACCGGGAGTGACCACTTTAGAAATAACTGGCAGATGCTATAACGCTCAGTTTTGTCTTTTGATTGCTTTTCTAGTTCTTGCTTTGCATAGTGGTATTGTGAATACCCTGCACCTTATTCGATAAGGAAAGAGTCGAGATCCCTTCACCGGGAGCGGCCTCTTTAGCAAAACTAGTAAAGGCCTAAAAAACACTCCATTTAAATCATTTTATTCTACATTGATATCAAGTTCATTACGCAAAGGGTTTTCTTAAAAACCTGTCGTAGCCCTCCATCATTTCAGATAAGTACTTCATAGTATTCGTGCTGCGTTTGTTGACCTTGTCAAGGAGTAGTGTGCGGTAGCTATTTATGCTTATCTGTATAAGCATATGATGTGATTGGATTAGGGCAGTCGTGCGATTTTGTTGACTATGTTAAGGGCCGTGCGGGTGGGTTTAATTCAATCGGGAAATGACGGGTTGAACTTGACTAGCACTTATGATTTGTTGAATATGTTAAGGTCATATAGCTGCTAGGGGTAAAACATTATCGGGAATTTCAAGTGTTGAAATTTGCAATGAGATTGCATACCTCCAATGAGATAGTTGGATCCCGATTCCCACTGCGAGTAAGAGTTACTCCTGGGAGAGTATTACACATTACAAACAGCCGATCAAGTAGGTGTTTAGAAAGGTGTCAACGCCGTTAAGCACATCGGAAAACGAGGTTTATTAGGTCCGCGCAAAAGCATGGGGAACCTCCCTCAAAGTACATGTTAGTTATATATATGCCCTAGAGGCCATTGTTGTACATATGATGTGTATTATAGTGCATGCTTGCATATAAATAGAGAGGACTTTCTTGCTCGATATGATAATATGCTATTTGGTTTCACTTTGTCTTAACATGTTGACTTGTATTAGTTTATTGTCTTGCTCTCACATGTTGATAAAGCCCTTAGGATATGTACTCGACTACTGGGACTATCATGAGATCATACTAGTGGGGCCAGGGTAGTCAACGAGTACATCCTATAATTGTTCCTAGTCGAGGGTGTATCGAGACAGGGCATCGATACACCAGAGTAGACTAGCGTATACGCATCTTGACCCATATGATGGGCGATAAATGATCCTATATGCATTGGTGTTTGACATCAGAGATGGTGTACGGGTGCTCAGTGGAGACTAGGTACACTGAACGGACTCGTTGAGAACTCCTAGATGGATTTATACTAATGTAACACCTTAGAATGTGATTGGTGGATAATTATACTTTAATATATGGTTTTTAGTAAAAAGTTTACCAAAACGGTTTTCAAATATTTTATCAAAATTAATGAGTATTTTATTAGAATTTACATAGGCTTGCATACACTTGTGCATGTAAACTAGGGTTAAAATTAGGGTTAGACCACGATTAGCAACCATGGTGGATTAACCCATTTTCCTTAAGCTAATTCAAAATTTGAATTAAGTGTTTTGGGTTTGTTTTTTTTTAAATATAAAATGATTTGGTATGGGTTGACTTGGAGGGGGAGAGAGGGGGGGTGTGGGCATCATGGCTTGAGGCATGCTCATATTAAATGAGGAGAGAGAGGGGGGTTGACTAGCCTTGACACTCTTTTCTTTTTTGCTTTTGCCTCTCATTTTCTCACATCTCTCTCTCACTCTCACTCACAAGCAGCAGCACCAGAAGAAGCAGCAGCATCACCAGAAGAAGCAGCAACAGCAGGAGCTTCAGCAGCAGCAGCAGCAGCCAGCAACAACACCAGCAACACCAAGTAGCAGCAACAGCATCAGCACCAGCAGCTCCAGGCAGCAACAACAACTCCTTCTCCTCCTCTTCTTCTCCTTGCATCTAGGGTCAGGTGAGGTATAAATCTTAGACTTAACTTCCTAGCGTGCTAAGCTTATGTGTTAATTAGCTTCAATTAGTGTTAAATGTGCGTTTTTGTGCTAAAATGCTGATTTGTCTGGAGTTTTGGCCAAGTGGTGATTTTGATGGTTAGCCTAGCTTAATTAAGTGTTATTAGGGCCACATAAACCTAGTTTAACCCCAGAGTTCACTAAAATACCATAAGGTTTCATAGTGGTGTAAATTTAACGTTTTAAGGTGAATTTTTAGCTTTCTGTAATCTGCTGTTGACCCGGTGGTTTCAGACAAAATCTGAGTTAACTGTAGCATACTTTTTAGACCTTGCTCACATACCCAGAGTACGAGACCCCTTACCCACCTTATGGCCGTCGATTTATTCAATCTGGCCGCAATTTGCGTCCAGATAGAGGAGTTAGGTGTTAGGGTTGGGTGGGTAGGAGTCTACTGTATTTTTAAGGCCTGTGGTACATTCAACTTTTTAAGTCTTCACCTGAGTCAAAATCTGGAGCGCGTTATCGTTTTTCCAATACGTTTAGTTCACGCGGCACGTGTGACATGTGAGTGGGTTTAGTGTTTGCTGCATATCGCGATGTGTCGGGATAGTTTCAGATGCATATACACACGTTTTGGCGTATCGGACACACGCTCGTTTAGTTAGCGACGCGAGTTTCTCGTTTGATTTCGATATCGCATTTTTGTAGGATTTTGCTTATATGAATTCTTTGTGTAAATTCTAGGTTCGCAGGCGGGTACGTCGAACGCCACAAAGAAGGGGAAGTTGGTGGTTGGCTACGCTTAGCACCAAACCATGTGAGTATATTTAACATCTACGGGGAAATCGCTCGTATGGCGTTAAGCGTCAGGGCGTGATAGGATATTTTAGTCGAAAATATTTATATGTACTATTGTAGCATACCTTCCTTGTTGCATATAGAAATGGTAGTATATAACACTGCACTATCACTAACAGTTCAGGCTGCACGAGCACTATTTGTATGTTACACTCACACCGTTAGTATTTGCCATGACACTCGCACTATAGGATTGCTAAGAATCATTGATGATTAGACATGACTTTGTCGCATATTGGCATATATTTACATTGATATATTCATATTGGTGCATGCATGCCCTGATATACCTATACTTACGCACATGCATACTGTATATTCATAGTAGTGCACACATTATTCGGGATATACCTACTTGTGCACATAAACATCGTATATCCATATTAGTGCATATATACATTGCTACACTCATATTCGCGTATATATCCATTTGCACATCCATACCTATATACATACACATGTTACATACATGGATGATATTGGCTTTGATTTTAATAAAATAGGGACTGCACGAGATATTTTCAAAACTGGATCCATTTTAAAAGAGCGACTTCCCTTTTTACTCTTAGTGTCATACGACACATTGCATGGATTTATGCATTGAGTTTTGGATTCATGTGATTTCTGGATTTGAGAACCGTGGTATTATTTTAAGAAAATACGCACTGTTTTAAAAACCCGGTTTCTCTTGATATGATATTTCAGTGCGTCCACCATGTGTTTTCTCGGTTCTGAGACGTGTGACTTGTGAACCCGAATCAAGGAGCTGGACGAGGCCGATTGCGGGTACATGGTGGACCCGGTATGGTACTCCGGGGCAAGAAAGGGATGCTGTGTATACAGACGGTGAGCCGGGCAGAGGGACTACTCCCTACCGGTGATTGGTTGGACCTGGCGGTTATCCGAAGGATACTGACCAGAGTCGATAGATGGATACAGGATGACTCGTTCTGCCGGGGCTGAGGGCCGATTCCGCAAACGGAGCCCATAGGCCGATCCGGACCGACGGAGCCGGATACTTAAGGATTTGAGTATCGATGCTGGACACGATTATTTTATGATATTTCGAGTGCCGATATTGGGCACTCACGATTTTATGAGATTTATAGGATTTGAGGGCCGATGAGAGTGACGGCGCCTGAGTTTTACTGGGATTTGGGTGTATTGATGGACACCGGTTATCTTTCCACGTTGACATTCCATGTAGATGTTATTTTATTCCATGCTCAGCATTCATTATTTTGCATCTCATCCTGTAGTTGTAGTACCTGATAGAGTACTTTTACGTGATTATTGCATACCCTGCTCATCATATATTGATGTTATTAAAGTGCACTTGTTAGGCATGATCATTGCGTATCCAGTTCATCACATAGATATTATCTGTTGGCATATGTTATAGTATCGCAGCACGTGCATACTCGCGATTACCTTTATATGTTATCTACTATTCACGAGTTGGAAACTCACCCCCGTTGTGCCATAGTGTTTGAAGGTTGCCCTTCGGAGTAGTCGCGGCAGGCTGTTTTCTTGCGTCTTTTGATACGGAATACCATTGCAGTTGGCACGTGAGCCCTTTTGCTGATAAGTGGGTTTTTGCGGTATCCGTTTATTTTCCAGTTGTATACACTGTTGTATCTATTACTCTCCATCTACTATTCGTGTATTGACTTAGAGACCAGTTGTTAGGGTGATGTATATTATTTTGTATTTTGGTGTCGAGCTCGTTGTGAGCCGACTTTATTTATGCAGTTTTATATTTCATGTTGTCTACACTTATTTTTGCTCATTTCTTCGCTACGGCGTCGTATATTATTATTGTGGTGATTGTTTCCGCCGTTGGGCGTGATTGCTCCTGTTTGGGATGCTTTATTCTTATTATATATCATTTTACTCATATCTTTTCTTGTACCCGATTTCGGGGCTAGTTTTTACAAAGGAAATGCTGCTAAAATTTTTAAGACAATAATTTGAACCTTAAAGAATTTTACTAAACTACTTAAGGTTTTCTAAATGTTTTAAACTAATGTTTCCTTTCACTCACTTTTTCAATGGTTTTGATTTCTGGGTTTCGGCTTACTTAGTCGCGTTACGCCTGCAGACGTTACGTGGTTAAGTGCCGGTCAAGGGCTGAACTTTGGGACGTGACAAAGTTGGTATGAGAGCGTAGGTTTTACCTTTCGGAGTGTAGGATGACCCTGGTATGATGGAGTAGGTAGCTGAAGCAGAGTGGCGTAGCGTGCGTATGTTCCGCGGCATACTCCCGACACGGTACTCAGCCTAAGCGACCTTAGGACTTATTGATTGGAATTCCTTCATGGTTATATAGATTCTTGTCATTCGATTTCCGTATCCTTATCGAATCCTACTTTCTTTTCAGCCGTTATGCCGCCAAAGACTACGAGGGCGCAGAGAGCGGCCGTGAGAGCCGAGATTCGAGTTGACTCATCTGAGACGAGGACTGACCCGGACAGTACACCCATTGTACCAGAGCAGACTGTTCCTCCTACGACAGATCAGATCGCTATGCTAGGGGCCGATATGCAGAAGATGCGCCAGATGATAGGGTCGCTAGTCGAGACACTTCGAGCGCAGCGACCAGAGGTACTTCTTATAAGTCTACGCTAGCGTCCCGGCCGTTATTCTGACGCCAAATGCGGAAAAAAAACTTTTATAACTGGCGCTATCACATACTATAACTCGGATCTTGCCATTAAAGCTAAAAAAACAAACTGTAAAGAGGTAGAAAGGCTATACCGATCGATCCGAGTTCTTCGGTCTTTAGCCATCATCCCACGCTCCTTTGCGGCAACTCCGATCTCTTTGCTCCTCGTCGAGGTGAAACCACATCTACGGATGTTTAAACGGGCTCCCGCCTCTATACCGAGGCAACTCGGTCATCAAGTCTGCTAAAAGAGATAACCATGATGAAGTAGAGAACGGGTAGAATACTTTGTCTCAAACACTCTTTGGTTCTCATCACATGAGAGGGTAAGAGTGGAGGTTGAAGAAGATGCTAGGATTGGAAATGGTGAACTCAAGAAACACTAGTGAGCCAAAAGAAAACTAGGCTCAAAATACTTGTGTTCTATCATCCTTCTCTTGTGAATAGATATGAGAGGATATATAATCAAAACCATAAACAAATATCTAATGAAAATATCTCCTCAAATATCCAAACCCAAAACAAAACACATTTAATTCTTCATGACTCACTTAGTGACTCATTAGCATGAGTCACTAATGAACATGCTAGAATAATGTGTCATCCATAATGAGTCACCATTTCCAAAACCAAATAATCATTTAAACCAAAATGATTAATCCAAAAAGAAATGCATCTTCTAAAATATTCTCGTAACGGATTACGAAAATACCCCTCACCTGTATATATATACCTGTATCCGTATTCCGACCGAATACGAATACGAAAGACTAAAATATTCTGACTCAATATAATACATGGATCCGGCTTAAACCAAAGCCCACCAGTATTATCTTCCCGAAATATGACACGTGCATAAGTGCACGTACATTTTCCGTACCCTGCCATAAAACCATACGGCCTCTACAACGTTTCACCCGAACTTGGGAAACTATCTGTGTGGGACTCTAAAGACTCATCAGTACCCTGGCAGTGGGTTTAACCACAAGCACGTCAGCGGCACTAGAAGTGCGTAACGGCTTCCCATGTACTGACCTCAAGGGAAGCCGATGAGCGAACTCATCCTGGAACCCTACTGAGCCTATCAGTGATAATATACATACAGTCCGGTCCGTTCGTCAATGAGTATCGCATGTCGGGCCTAGGGGGTTGGTAACGTCAGACCCCCAATAGCGATATAAGTCGTGTCGGAATGTAGCCCAGAACAGCCTGAGATACTACTGGAGTACCTACCAGTAAATCTCCTGCCTCGGCCGAGGGCTTTGTGTAATGGCTCTCCTAGACACAGCGCGATCTCGCCCCCAATACCGGGAGAGACGAATCCCTGTCGATCCGCTCACTTGCCTCCATGTGGCTCGGGACTGTACCCAAAAAAGACCTGTTTGCACGACTCCTTTGAGCCGTGGTAGGGTAGAAATCAAAGCACAGTGGGAACTCACACGAGACAAATGACGACCTCCGGTCGATGAACTAACCTGTACACATGTCACCAGGGAACTGCTATCTGACGCTAGGTATAAATAACAACTAGCAGGTTCCCGGCGAGTCCTGTCCGGTGTACTCATAACCCAATGAGCACCTGTACACATCTTAGGTGATCCAACATACACCAGTGTCTTATGAGACCGGCCACCGCCCCTCGTCGGGGTCTCGACTGTATACACTAGTCTACTCCGAAGTATCGATGCCCTGTCTCGAAACTCCCACGACTAGGGACCACTTTTAAGGATGTGCTTATGGACTACCCAACTCTCACGTATATGATCGCCATCATACTGTTGGTAGTCAAGCAAGATCCTAAAGGCTCTATCAACGTGTAAATGTGATCAGTCACCTGAACCTGTACACAACTGATAAAGGCAAACCAGATAGCATACTATCATCTCGAGTAAGACTATCCT
This sequence comes from Agapanthus africanus, assembly GCA_030015575.1. NCBI lineage: Eukaryota > Viridiplantae > Streptophyta > Magnoliopsida > Asparagales > Amaryllidaceae > Agapanthus > Agapanthus africanus. Next base: position 337,529,242 of record CM057346.1, on the reverse strand, counting down.
ACCAGTATAGGTCCTCCCTCAATTATTGCAATCACGTACCTGCGATCCAATAATTGACTTTGAGGGCAGTACATCCAACAATCTCCCACTTGCACTTAAGGCTAATTATTGCGATGTCGCATACTCACAGCCCGTGTGATACCGAACACCCAACTCCTCTACTAATCAGTTTCACAAAGCTCGTTTGTATAACTTTTGTGTTCGAGAAATAGCCTCATTGAGTGGATCCGCCCTGATGTTTCTTTCTATGTCTCTCTTAATCTCAGGTTCGTGGAGAAAGTCATCTCCCGAATTGAGTAATACCTGTCCTAGAATATGTCTGGATATCTGATGGGACATAGTTCATGAATGAACTCCAAATCCAAACTTCTTAGACTGTATCGATAACTGAAACTAATCAGTATCCAGCACCATGCCTCCTACAGTATCCTCTTGGACTACCTGTCCATAATACCGCCCTCTTCGTCAGAGGGAAAACTATAAATCTGACAATCACTCTGTCATCCATGTCACCTTTGAAGCTTGGAATGATAACCGTCCCCCGAAGGAGGCTGCCGTCATCAAATCCGTAGAACATTCACTTATGTTCTAAAACTGCTTCCTTATGTTTCTTTAGGATTGGATTAATATAAACTTATCACATCTAGTGCAAAAACAACATCTGGTGTGGTACTTGACACATCATGATTGAATCAATTGCCTGGGCAAGTGATCTGCCAATCATGCACTTCCCTCTCCCCTTTAGTCTGTAAGACACCTTTAGAGAGGGTGACTCCATCACCTGTAGGTACACTACCATGCCAGGGGTCATCTATTCTAAAATACTACTAGAATACTGTCAAAATACCCATATTGGGAAACTACCCAAATCTAGATCTAAAACCATAGATCTAGAAACTAGATTGTCAAATATTATATTCATATCCTTTGTGGAGAAACAACTGTGTGATGACCACAGTATAACCGATCGTAGTATAGGAATTTTACTTCCTACTCTGTGTATGTCATCCAAATAATAGGACATCACACCCTACTACCTTCTTAACAGATCCATCCCCTATTCTGACGAAGTCAAACCCATGACTGTCACATTAAAATTAGATGATCTAACTCCGCTATATCTGCTCAAGTCTATAAATAGACATAAGCTACTTGCCCACTATGCTTCCGCTGCTCCCACTGACTACGACAACCCTCTGGTAGAATAATATATACGTGCACTTCTAAAGTTAGTTTAGAACGACGCTATACTTAACCTCCTGCCGGATCTCATAGCCTGGAACAACAGTAGTGTCAAGTCTGGGTAAACAAGAACCTCCCTGTCACCGTCCTTGAGGCTACCGGAGTACCTCTCAGGTGTCTGAGGTTACCCACCATATCTGCGGAGTGGCTAATGGAATGTCAAACCTGATTGAATTTTGAGGTCCTATGAAATTTTCCGTAATCGTTTGTGGTTATGGAATCACTTCCAGTTCTACCATACTCCCACTACTGTTTTCTGAAAAAATCCATTTTACTAAAACTGTGGCGAGTCAAGAAAAATATCACCATTGACCTTCCAGATGGTAGAAAGTCAACCCTCGTCATAGCCTGGGCCAACTCACAAACTGCCATTACAGAAACGTGCCTTGAGTTATCCAGAGTCTGGTTTTAAACATAAGCCGGACAACTTCCCGTACATTAACATAGTTAAGATATGAACCATTCTATATCCAATATAGAAACTTTGGCACTTATTTAATTGGAACCAGATTCTAATCATGCAGCTGTCTCCAGTGCATATCAACTTAATGGAGAGAGGCTAATCAGCATTACTCAATTTAGGAATCCATCCAATTATGAGTAACCTGAAAGAGAAACAAGTTTCTCAAAAACCATTACTATCAACTGAATACCAATCACAAGTATCTACATCTTCGATCTCTTTGAAGAATCCCGATACTTAAGACATCTGGTTCTCTACTTTATTCCTATACCCATAACTTCTCAAAACTTAGACCTTGTATTTCTACGAAACACTTGTCTAAAAACTAAAGAAGTCACAAGTAAACAGAACATAGTACGAGGACCAACCCTTTTTTCCTGATGGACACTGGACAACATACAATACTCTGTATAAGTCCGCTGAGTTGAATAACTCAGAATCTGTGCATTGTAGGTTGAAATCTGTACTTATGGTTAAGAAATACTCCACTGTTCAATGCTCCTTACCCAGTCGTCAACTGATATAGGTAAATGTCATCTACATAATATCAAAAAGTTATATCTCACTTTATAAAAATAACCGTACAGATATATAATTTTGAAATTGGTGCAAAACAACGGATACTCAAAACCAAATACATGTCGTCCGGTAAAAACCCAGGCGACTTCCTCAAATATCACCAATTACAACGAATTCCGATATAATGTGGATGATCACCTTATTCCCAATAACTTACTCCCACTCATCATCTGTAAAAACCATACAGATGTGAGAATCATACCTGGTAAATACATACCCTGGAGTAAGTATCTAATCGGGAAATCAGTTTTCCTTTAACAACGCACAGTGAAACTGAAACATGAAAATGTTTCGTAGGGGTATCCTGGTATTCCTAGTAATGCTTCTTCCATAATCCAATTCATGACTATAACCGTATATTTCTTTGCCATCTCTCCAAATCCCTTTATTTGTCTTTAGTAGTTACCTTCTGTACACCATCGTTAGGCTAAATGGTTTTCTTCCTTCCCTACCGTACGGCACCAGCCTATTGTTTGGAAGAAGACTATCCAATAAGCGTAATAGGTGTACCCTCCTAAACCAAGGAGTACTCGTAACCTGAGAGAAGGTGATGATAAAAGACAACTGAATAATACCCTATTCTATTTCTCCCGAACTGGGGAAAAAAGCAAAAGTGAAGTAGGAGTGGCGATGAAGTACGCGGTTTGGTCGTAAATGATAGCAATCGTAATTTATTTTGCCCTCTTTCTAATCTCTTTATTTTGTCTTTGCTTATTACTTTCTGTACACCCTATTTAGGCTAATTGGTTTTCTTCATTCCCTACCTTTCGGCACCAGCCTATGGTTTGTAAGAAGATTATTCAATAAGCGTAATAGGTGTACTCTCCTAAACTAAGGAGCCCTCGCAACCTGAGAGAAGGTGATAATAAAAGACAACTGAATAAACCAATTCAATTTCTCCTGAACCTCGATCCATCCTCGAAGAAGTCCCTTCGAGTTCATATATAACCATACGATGGATCTATCCCATGGAAGTGGATATTCTTAGTGATACGGGGTGTTCTGAGAAATGCAAAGGGTAAAAGAAGGAGCGGCAATGACTTATGCAACTCAGACAATCCAAAAGCCAGTATTTTAAGAAGGTTCGGTCAACTTGGTCACTGAGTCATAGCCTAGGGGCGGTCAAAGGTCGCTGCCAAAGAGAGAGAGAAAGAGAAAAGAAACACTCTGCGTGCACTCTAACCTAGATCAGAATGGTTATCACTTTATCTAATCAGGAAACCTCCCACTGTACTGTCAAATTCATCAATGCGGGGTAGGGGATATCTGTTCTGCACAGTAACCCGGTTCAGCTGACGCTAATCAATGCATAAGTGCATATTGCCGTCCTTCTTCTTAACAAGCAGGACGGGAGCACCCTAAGGTGACACACTCGGTCGGATAAGCCCTTTGTCCAGCAAGTCCTGTAACTGATCTTTCAACTCTCCCAGCTCTGCCGGGGCCATCCAATAAGGCGGTATGGAGATAGGCCCCGTGCCGGGGATCAAGTCGATGCAGAACTCAATCTCACGCTCTGGTGGCAGACCAGGTAGCTCGTCAGGGAATACATTAGGAAACTCTCTCACAACAGGGACTTGGTCCAACGGAACCTCTGTGGAGCTAGTATCACAAACATAGGCTAAGAATCCCTGACACCCTTTCCTTAAGAGCTGACCAGTGCAATGAGAAGAAATCAAGCTGGGAAGGGTAGCGCTACGATCTCCCTGAATAACCAGAACAGGCTCACCAGGAAAACTGAATCTGACTGCTTTCTCACGGCAATCCACGGAGGCATAACAAGTGGCTAACCAGTCCATACCAAGAAGAACGTCAATGTCTAGCATATCGAGGGAGAATCAAATCAACTGAAGAATCTCTCTCCCCAATACGAATGGAACATGATCGGTACACAAAACGAGCAACAAACGACACACCTACCGGTGTAATAACGACAAGCGGCTGATCTAACAGAGAAGACTCTCAACCCAACCTTGGTGCAAAGTACGTGGATACATAGGAATGTGTGGAGCCTGGATCAAATAATACCCGTGCATCAAAAGAACATACTGGCAGAGTACCTGTCACGACGGCATTGGATGCCTTTGCATCCTGTGGGGTCAACGCAAACACTCGGGCCTGTCCACCACTAGTAGCTGGCTGTCCTCTGCCTCTACCTCGGCATCTGCCTCTGCCTCTGTCGCCTCGTCCTCTCTGAACCGGACCGCCACGCCCACGTCCTCTAGGAACATTTGGATGGCATGGAGCATCATCAGGAGTAGGAAGTAGAGCTCTCTGAGGAGGTGGTGAGGGTGGTAAGGTCATACGCGGGACTGTCGCCGCGCCCTGGAGCCCCATGGTACAGTCTCTGATACGGTGGTACTGACTCCCGCACCGAAAACATCCTGGCGACGACTGGTGGGTCTGTGGATATGAACCAAATAACTAATCTCGTCTCAATCCTCGGCCTCCACCATCTCCCGGAAATAATCTATCGCGGTGTCTACCCGTCTGCCGCTGAGCTGACGTATCAGTACGAATCCTCTTCGGCCCAGAAACGACCGGAGTCTCAGAAATACGCTCCTCCAAAAGTAAGGCTGCGTCCATCACGGCTGCGTATGTATCAAATTGCTGGGTGCCGATGGCAAGGAATAGCTGTGTATCAAGCCTTCGTACAAACCCCTTTATTCTCTTCTCTTCTGTGTCTACTAGGTACGGAGCATATCGAGACAACTGGGTAAACTGTATATCATACTCCGACACCGTCATCCCAGGAGTCTTTCGCAGAGACTCAAAACTACGGGCTCGAGCATCTCGGACACTCTCTACTGAATCGTACCCTGTCTGGGCAAGACCCTCCAGACGAAAACTGGCGAACTCCACCAATCTATCATCAGAACACCTCAACGAATGGCAAATCCGAGCCATCCTATCAAGAAATGCCTGTGGGTCCTCTGTCGCATCCGTACCGGTAAAAGCTAGAGGTCTCAATCTCATGAACTCCTGTAGTGAAATAGGGATACTCTCCGTAGTAGCAGGAGCAACCATCTGTGCAGCAGGTACAATCGTGGTCTGTGCGGTGGAAGGAACGTTCTCGGATCTCTGTGCCCGACTGGACTCAACTAAAGATCCCATCATCTGTCGCAACTCCTGCATGCCGGCCTCTAATCTGGCAATACGGTCAGGATAAGGCGGATCAATACGACCCTGAGGGGTAGGCATATCATCCCGCTCGATCCTCGCCTCAGAAGAGCCCGCTCGAATCTTATCCCTAGCGGCAGCCAGCTGAGCACTTGTAGTCTTTGGCGGCATCGAAGCTGGAATAAGAAACAAGACCGATAAGAACATTGCAATCGAATCAAGGAATGCAAGGAATCAAGAAAGGAAATACAAGCAATCATTTCCTAAGGTCACTTAGGCGGAGTACCGTATCGTAAGTATGCCGCGGATCATACCCACGCTACGCCACTCTGCTTAAGTCACCTACTCCATCTACCAAGGTCGTCCTACACTCAGAAAGGTAAAACCTTGCTCTGATACCAAGTTTGTCACGACCCGAAAGTACGGAACGTGACTGGCACTTAGATTACGAGACGTCTAAAGGCGTAACGTAACCTAAGTTAGCCAAAGCCCAGAAAAATCTAAACCAAAATCAAAAGAGTGAAAGAAAGGCTTTCATGAAAACGATTTTGAAATCAAATAAGTTGCATTGAACCCCTTTTTAAAAACATCAGAAATTTCCGAAAATTTCGGCAGAGTCTCCTTTGTAAATTCTATCCCCCAAAATGGGTTCAACAAGATATATAACATGTAATCACAAAATGGCATCCCCAAGCGGGAGCTAGCTCTTCGCCCAAGGCGGATCACAACCACACGCAATATATATATGTAATCTCAAGAAAAAGAGCATAAAGAAATGCGAAATGTAAGAAAACACAACGTCGGCTCAAGTGAGCTCGACCCAAAAGAAACCACATATACACAAATCTCTCAGTCTCATCACTAGGTCGAATATATACATAAGAAGTGGTAGATGGAGAATACTAGATACCAAAATAGTACAAAAAGAGATAATAGGGCTCTCGCAACCCACCTACGAGTAATGTCGCGAGTCTGAGCAAAAGAAGTCACTAACAAGATAAGCCGCCGCTACTAGGCTGATGAGTCCGACATGCAAGACACTGTGGCACAACGGGGGTGAGTTGCCAGCTCGTGAGCAGAATATAACATTTAGTAAGGCTATCGTAAGAATGCACGCAAATGCGTCACAGCATGTATTTCCAGATGTGATGTAATACCTCTAGTATGCATGCACATGTATGCAATGTCAATACTAAATTTTTAAGTGTTTTAAATGCTATGAGTTTTGCATTCTTAACTTTAGAAAAAAAGAATATCTGCATAATAGCTAAATACCATCAATAAATCATCTGAAACCCGTGTCAAGCAATGACATCAAATATGAAAACACATCTGTCTCAATGTCTCACTGTATCAATGTCTCAATACATCGGGCTCCGTCAGTCCGGATCGGCCCATATCATCAAATCTCACGACAACAGTCGGTATCCTCTGGATATCCGCTGCGCCATACATCACCGGTGGGTAGTCTTCCCCTGTCCGGCTCATCGTCTACAACTCGATCTTCTTGCCCCGGGGTACCATACTGGGCCCACCATGTACCCAAGACGGTTCATCCACTCCTCGAACCGGGTCTCGAAATCCAATCAGAAAACATGAAAACTCATGGTGGACGACACATACATCACGAGAAAACCGTAACTTTGTTTTAAAAATGATAAATATAAGCTTTTGTTAAATTCTTGCGGTTTTCCCCAAAATCCAGAAATCGCAGCAATACTGAAATCCTCAAGAAAATCATAATACCCAACGTGTTTTATATGATAAATGTCTTTGATATCAAGGTATGTGATGTGATTTGTGGCTAGAATCTATGTAAGTATGAAGATGATTCGAGGTATATTCATGCTATGCGATTTCATATATCGTGTATAATGCAAATGGTGATACTAAACGAAACAGGTCCTACAGTGCTCGTGGCATGGCAATTACCAAAGGCGTGTGTGTCACATGAATAGTGCACGTGCAACATGAGCCAATGGTAATGGTGTTCGTGTCCTACGAAATGATATCGCACATGTGTATATGGATATCCTATGCAAATCTTGCAGACGAATAGCTACAAATATATGAAATGTGCATGAGGGGGGTTAGCTAATAACACTGCATATCTTGCAAGAATAATGTAATCCTAACTAGAGGGCGCCTCGCGCCATCCAGACGATTCCCCCATAGATGAATACATCTACTCACCTGAATGCCTCGCTAATCCAATCCGACCACTGTCTTTCCTTTGCACGCCGCGTCCGATGTTTCCGCGACCGATCCTAGAATTGCATAACACACAGTATAAGATTATAGATTCCTGAAATGACGCAACCCACAATATGAAAAGATCAACGAATTTATCACAACGGGCACTTGGTGCGCGGAAAACACACCAAAACCGCTAAAACCTTAACTAAAATCGCCGTTTCGGGGCAATCGTCAAAACTAAAGCCCGACTAGACAAAACTCCACAATCACACACCCTAATAGTCGTATAAGATGCTAATTATATCGCCAAAATAACACAATTAGATCACCTCCTAAAATTTTAGAAAAACTAGTAAGCAATTAGCATACCGATTTCGACGCAAATATCGTGAATTAACGATATCGCGATCACAATTCAACTCCAACATCCAATTCAAACTACTAGTTGCCCACAACACAAATTTTAACCCAATTATCATACTTCAAACCCTAATTAGAACATCTACCATTTTCTTGAAATTCATTAGCAAGCAAAAATAACCAAATTTCACACTTTAAATATCTAATTTAACTTATTTAAACTACAAATTTAACAACTAGTTTAAAACTTATACCTCCCAAGTTATGATTCCCTTGCACTAAGCCTCCAAAGTAGCCTCCTTTCTCCACTTCTCAACCAAATTAGGGTTTGGGAAGGGATGGATTAGGGTTTTGGTTTGAATTAGAGAAGAAAAAAGTGTATTTTTGTGGATTTTGGGCACTTTTTCATGAATTTTTGAAGAAAGAAAATGGGGGAAAAATGAGGGCTGTAGGAGGGATTATCGGCCAGAGCAAGAGGTGGTGTGGAATGAAAGAAAGTGTAGAAATTTCCAATGGAAAAATATCTCTTTAAGGTAATAAATGCATATCACATCAAAATCTTTATAAAAAAACCCTTTTCTTTTCATTTTTTCACCCCCCTTTTACCATAAACTAATAAACTTGAAATGTTTGCTAAAATTTTTTTATTACACAAAATTTTAGTTATAATGGTTCCTAATTATATAAATTATCCAATTAAATTTTTATTTATCACTAATTAAATGTATTTTTAAAAGCATAAAATAATATTAAAAATAATTAATTAAGGAAATTTTTTTATATTAACTAGAAAATTTTAAGTGGAATTTTAGTGACTAATTTATAGTAATATCTTATCTAAATTTTGTATAATTAGGTATATAATGAAAATTACCTATTTTGACTTTTTACGGAAAAGGCTGCTAATTTAGCCGATTACCGAAAAACTGCATAAACGATTTTCGAAGCGTTACAACGCGTTACGACCATTATGAGTTTTTGGTGATGTCGTTCGGACTCACCAATATCCCAGTAGCATTTATGGACTTGATGAACCGTATTTTCAGGCCGTATCTTGATTTGTTCATCATCGTATTCATTGACGATATTTTGGTGTATTCCCGGAGCCGAGAGGAGCACGAGCAGCACCTGCGGATCACACTACAGACTTTGAGGGTGCACCAGACTTCTTGGGTCATGTGATTACACGAGATGGTATATGTGTGGACCCGAAAAAGATCGAGGTCGTTCAGCGTTAGCCCAGACCCACATCAGTTACTGAGATCCGCAGCTTGCTAGGACTGGCCGCTACTACAGGCGATTGTGCAGGACTTCTCCCGTATTGCTGCACCTTTGACCGGGTTGACCCGAAAGGGAGTTCCTTTCGATTGGACGGAGGAGTGCGAGCATAGCTTTCAGCAGTTGCGGACTCGTTTGACTACGGCGCCAGTTTTATCATTGCCTTCAGGATCAGGCGGATTCGTGGTCTATTGTGACGCTTCTCGAGTGGGGCTAGGATGCATATTGATGCAGCATAACAGGGTGATCGCGTATGCTTCACGGCAGTTAAAGAAACATGAATAGAACTACCCCACTCACGATTTGGAGATGGCTGTAGTGGTCTTTGCACTCAAGATCTGGCGACATTACTATACGGCGAGTCGTGCCAGATATTTACGCATCACAAGAGCTTAATGTATATACTTTAGCAGCGAGACCTGAATATTAGACAGCACCGTTGGATGGAACTAGTAAAGGACTACGATTGCGAGATCCCGTATCACCCGGGCAAGGCTAATGTAGTGGCGGATGCTTTGAGCAGGAGGCCCGGGGGTAGTCTATCTTGTTTGAGCGAGGTGCAGAGACAGTCGTCGGCAGATTGGCAGATTTTATGCTACAGTCGAGTGCATTTCGAGTTCACGCTGATCGGGGGACAGCTTGCGCATGTTCATGCACGCCCATAGTTACTTGACCGTATACATGAGGCACAGTACAGAGATGGCCGTTGTTCAGAGATCATGGCAGAGATTGGACAGGGCAGATTCTTCGAGTTCATGATTGATGATCCGGGGATACTGCGATTTGGGACTAGACTGTGCGTGTAAGTCTATGTAACCCACCCCGGTACTTACGGGGAGGCGGAAAGAGTGAAAATCAGATTTTTATCACAAGGTAACATAGACTAACCATGAAGGATCTTTGCTAAACAAAAACTAACAAACTAACTACAAGTTCTAGCTACTAGGTTAGATGTTTATACCTAGTTCTTGAACTTTTTCTCTTCTTGTTGTGGTCCTCCTTGTTGCTAGCTCCTTGGAATAGTGTAGACGTCTCCTCCTCTCCGTCTTCTCTTTGCCGAAGAAAGATCCACCCGAAGGCCTCTACATTGAGCTCCTACTTCAACCAAGAAGTAACTAGAGTGCTTGGCTTGCTAGACTAAGAACCCTAGAATGAGTAGAGATGTGTTTTGATGGTTTTATCTCACAAAGCTCATGTTTTTCAACTCATGAAACAAGAGAGCTTTTGAGAGAGAGGAAGAGGGAGAGCAATGCAAGAGAGAGAAAGAACATGAGAGAATGAGAGTCTAGAACAAACCTTTCTCTCATATTAGAGAGATATGATGATAATAATAATAATTAAGGAAATTGTGATGGTTAGTTGATTTGACCATTATCATTTCACATTTAATGTTAAGCAAGCTTCAAGAAGCATCTTTTGCTTAACAAAAGAAAATATCAAGGTCAACAAAAGTCAACAAGTCAAATGGTCGACCCAACCCTAACCATGGAACAATTATCCTTAATTAATATTATTAACCATATTTCTCATTCTTAGGGTTTAGAAAAATTCAACGGTCAAAAACCCTAATGAGGATTCTCCCTTTCCGCCTCTGTCAACTGTACATACGTACCCGCATTCGTGTTCCGAAGAAACACGAAAACAATGAGACAAAACCAATCCCAAAACAAATACTAGGATTTGGCTTAAACCAAAGCCCGCAAGAAATAACTGCCCGGACATCAAACGTGCACAAGTGCGCATATGTGAACGAACCCCGTCGCAAAACCATGCGACCTCTGCTCTGTTTTGCCCAAAGGCGAACAACCCTCTGTGTGGGACTCTAAAGACTCGACACTACGCTGGCAGTGGGTTTAACCACAGGCAGCAAGCGGTACTAGCTGTACATAACGGTCCCCAGGTAGATGCCGATAAGAAGACCGATGAGGTGAACCCATCCGAACTCCTACTGAGCTTGAATGCGACAATCTCCGTACAGTCCGGTCTGTTCATCTAAGAGTATCGCATGTCGGGCCTAGGGGACGGTAAACGTCAATCCCCTAATAGCGGTACAAGTCATGTTGGAGTGTAGCTCAGAACACCCTGAGAAGCTACTGGAAACACTACCAGCAAATCTCGCTTGCCCTGACCAGGGGCTTTGTGTAATGGCTCTCATCGACTCAGCGCGATATCAACACCCAATACCGGGAGAGACGAATCCTGTCTGACCGTCACTGCCTCCAAGTGCTTCTAGAATGCACCCAACTACTACCTGTTTGCACGACTCATTTGAGCCGTGGTAAGGTAGTAATCTAAGAACAGTGGGAACACACTCGAGGCGAAGTGACAGTGTCAAGTCAACGGACTAAGCTGTACTCCTGTCACCTGGGTACTGATAACTGACGATAGGTATAATACCAACCAACAATTTCGAGGGAGTCCTGTCCAGTGTACTCGTAACCTAACGAGCACCTGCATACTATCTCCAGTACGACGTACTGATGGTTGTGGGACAGACCATCTCCCCTCTTGGTATGAGAAGTGTATACACTAGTCTACTCCGGAGTATCGATGCCCTGTCTCGATAATCCTACGACCAGGGACCTGTATAAGGATGTGCTTATAGACTACCCATCCCCCACTAGTGTGACTGCCATCACAACGCTGGTAGTCAAGCAAACGATCCTAAGGGCTCTATCAATATGTATTAGCAATATGTCAAAAGAAACACATACACATATTAAGATAGATACAAACCAAGTAGCATACTACCATATTGAGCAAGAATGTCAAACTGTGTATATATCCCAAGCTTCCAAAATGTAATATACAAACTAGTACTCTACAATAATGGCCTCTAGGGCATATCACACTAACAATCTTCCACTTGCACTAAGGCCATGTGCTGGCATATCGCAGACCTGTCATCTCGAATAGCCTCTCAAACTGCGACTGAGGAATGTCCTTTGTGAATGGATCTGCAGTGTTATCTTCTGTAGCAACCCACCGAACCTCGATCTCCCGGCGATCCACGATCTCCTTGATCAGGTGAAACCGCCTCAAGATGTGTCTGGACTTCTGATGGGAACTGGGTTCCTTTGCTAAAGCTATAGCCCCGTTGTTGTCACAATACAGAGGTATTGGATCAACAATGGACGGAACCACCTGAAGTTCTGTCAAAAAATTCCTCATCCAGACGGCCTCTTTTGCGGCATCAGATGCTGCAATATATTCCGCTTCCATCGTCGAGTTAGCAACGGTTTCCTGTTTAGAACTCTTCCAACACACCGCCCCTCCATTGAGGGTAAAGACATAACTCGACATGGATTTAGAGTCATCCTTGTCACTCTGGAAGCTGGAGTCAGCAAAGGCCTCGATCTGGAGGTCTTTTCCGCCGTAAACCAAAAACATATCCTTAGTCCTTCTTAGGTACTTCAGAATGTTCTTTACCGCTATCCAGTGCTTCTCCCCAGGGTTTGACTGATACCGGCTTACTACACTCAGTGCATAAGCTACATCTGGTATGGTACACAACATCGCATACATTATAGAGCCAACCGCAGAGGCGTAGGGTATAATAGACATGCGATCCCTTTCCAAATCAGTCTTGGGAGACATCTCTTTGGCGAGGGTGATCCCGTGACAAGCCGGTAACTTACCGCGCTTGGAATCTTCCATACTGAATCTTTTCAGTATGGTGTCGATGTACCTGGACTGTGAAAGTCCTAATATCCTTTTGGACCTATCACGATAGATCCGGAACCCCAGAATGTAAGAGGCATCACCCAGGTCTTTCATGGAGAACCTGTGTGACAAGAACCCTTTGACAGATTGTAGCATAAGAATGTCATTTCCTATCAAGAAAATGTCATCCACGTATAAAACGAAGAATACGATAGTTCGTGTTACAATCTTACTATAAATACATGGTTCATCTGGATTTTTGATAAAGCCAAATTCTTTGACCGTCTCATCAAAACAGATGTTCCAACTCCGCGATGCCTGCTTCAGCTCATAAATGGACTTAAGCAACTTGCACACCTTCCCGGTGCTCCCACTCTGAATGAAACCATCTGGCTGGTCCATATAGACACACTCCTCTAAATTTCCATTTAGAAAAGCGGTTTTTACGTCCATCTGCCAAATCTCATAATCGTGGAAGGCAGCAATGGCAAGAAGGATCCGAATGGATTTGAGCATAGCCACTGGAGAAAAAGTTTCGTCATAGTCTAAACCAGGTCTTTGACGAAAACCCTTTGCAACAAGTCTAGCCTTATAGGTCTCAACCTGTCCATCCACACCAATCTTCCTTTTGAAGATCCATTTGCAGCCTACGAGTTTCACCCCTTCTGGAGCAACGTCCAAAGTCCATACTTTGTTGATGTACATGGACTCCATCTCGGTCCGCATTACATCCAGCCATTTTACCGAGTTAGTGCTTTGAATGGCCTGCTGGAAACTAGTCGGCTCATCATCATCAATGATGCAATCCTCTCTATCCCCGTCTATAAGAGAAACCGTAGTATCTCTTGGGCGGATGAGACTGCCTACTACTCCAGCAGAGTGGCGCAGGAATGTCCTGTTCTTTCGAACCTTCTGGTTCTACTAAGCTTTCAGTAATAGCTCATGGTTCTGGAATTTCTTCCAGTTCTATCGCGCTCCCACTTATCTGATTTTCTAAAAATTCAGTTTCCAAGAAGCAGGCATGACGAGAAACAAAAACCTTTTATTCCTCTGCGTAATAGAAGAAATATCCCTTGGAGTTCTTTGGATATCCCACAAACTTGCACTGTACTGAGCGTGCCTCAAGTTTGTCCGCATGCAGCTTTTTGACAAAAGCTGGACATCCCCATGTCTTAATATGTTTAAGATAGGGTTTCTTCCCACTCCACATCTGATATGGTGTGGTAGGCATTGACTTAGTTGGAACTCGGTTCAAGAGATATGCAGCTGATTCTAGTGCATATCCTCAGAAAGATCACGACAACTCAGCGTTACTCATCATGGAACGTACCATATCCAATAGGGTTCGGTTCCTTCTCTCCGATACACCATTGTGTTGTGGTGTCTATGGAGGAGTAAGTTGAGAGAGAATTCCATTCTCTTTTAGGTAACCCGGGAACTCAGCACTCAAGTATTCACCACCTAGATCAGATCTCAGTGTCTTGATACTTTTTCCTGTTTGTTTTTCTACTTCATTCTTGTATTCCTGGAACTTTTCAAAGGCTTCAGATTTATGCTTCATTAAGAAGACATGTCCACACCTTGAAAAATCATCCGTAAAAGTAATGAAGTAAGAATAACCACTTTGCGCATGTGTAGACATTGGACTACATACATCGCTGTGTACGAGTTCGAAGAGCTCTCTCGCTCTTACTCCGTGTCCAGTAAACGGAGTTTTTGTCATCATTCCTTTGAGACGGGATTGACAAGTTGCATATGATTGATATTCGAACGGATCCAAATATCCTTCTTTATGCAACTTAGTTAACCATGTCTCATTGATGTGACCTAATCTACAATGCCATAAGAAAGCATGATTTATTTCAGGAGACTTTCTTTTGTGTGTATTCTGGATATTGAAAATCTGCGGTTTGTTTAATACGTATATACCGTTGCTTAATGTACCCGACCTAATCAGAACATGATTAAAGTGAATGTTTACAACATTTCTTACAAATGCAAAATCATAACCTGTTTTAGACATTAAAGATACAGATATGATATTACAAGTCGAACTGGGTACAAAATAACAGTCGCGTAAAACCAAAACGTGTCCATCTATCAATCCCAAGTGATAGTCCCCCACGGACTTAGCATCCATGCTTGCTCCAATTGCAATTCTGAGGGTCATATCACCTGCCTTCAAAACTCGACGCCTTCTCAATGCCTGCAAAGAATTACAGATATGAGATCCCGATCCGGTATCCAATACCTAGGAAGTAGAGTTGATTGATAGACAGTTTTCAATAACATACACACCTGAAGCCGAAGCCACAGCTTGCATCGGGTCCTGGTTCTTGGCCTTCCAAGCCCTGCAATTTTTCTTCCAGTGTCCTTTCTTGTGACAGTAAAAGCATTCTTCCTTCCCCATAATCTGTCCCGCTACGTTTCCTACCTTTTCCGTTCCCTTGGCGGATATCCGCCTTACTAACACCGCCCCTTGGTTTGGTGGGGGCCTTCTTCTTCTTTCCTTTGGCTTTTGCCTTGGAACTAGAAGAGGAAGCTCCTCCAACAGACAAAGCGGGTGTTTCCCTGACTTTCTGTAGGGTGCCCTCTGTACTCCTCAACATGTTGAGGAGTTCCGGAAGTTCAACTTCTTTTCCTTGCATGTTGAAGTTCAGGATAAACTGGGCGTAAGTGGAAGGAAGGGACTGGAGAATCAAGTCAGTGTAGAGCTCGTTCAGTAACATGGTCCCGAGGTCTGCGAGCTCCTCAATATAGCCAATCATCTTAAGCACGTGTTCCGCTACAGATGATTCGACGGCCAGCCTCACTGAAAACAACTTTTTCGAGGTTTCGTATCTGGCGATACGGGATTTCTCTCTATAAAGGTCCTTAGTATAGAGAAATATGGATTCAAGGTCCATATTCTCGTGCCTCCTCTGATGTTCATTGTCCATAGAAGCAAGCACGCGACACTTGTCCTTCGCGCAGTCAATCTCCCGGGTCTTACGGATTTCCTTATCCGCGACGCTGGATTGTGGACTTGGGACGGCGGGGGCTTTAGTGGTAAGGAGATACCCCAGCTTGTCATAAATGATTGCCATTTTGAGATTCCGGAGCCAATCTTTGTAGTTTGGTGTTCATATCAGATTTTTGCATTTTTATTCCGCCCATTTTTGATCACATTGCTTATAGGTAGGTACTCTTGATCCGTGTTTGCTAGATAATTGCAGGTTACAGGTTCTCAGCTCTAAGCTGTGAAATTCATAGAAAAGCGCGATAAATTATGGATTACTGCCAACCACAGATAAAATACGGGTCTCCGCTCTCTATCCGTATGTTGCTGCACACCAGTTTAAAGGACAAAATGGCAAATTAATAGTCATTTTCATGCACAAAGCACAATGTCAACACAAGATCCAAGATATCTAAACGGAGCTCAAGAAAATCATGGCAAAAGATCCACATCAAATCACCATTTGACCTGCTGAAAATCTGGAAGAAATGTAAAGAGATCCTGAGAAACCAAGTATACCACACTGAAAAGAACAGCAACGTGGAGAACCCCAGAAAAAATGAGCCGTCAAATCAACCAAATGGCCGCAGATCCGCGGCTGACATGGCGACTCGGCCGCAGATCCGCGGTCGAGTTAACTCGGTGGCAGATTCTTTTTAGGGGCATTTTGGTAATATCATTCAGGGCCAGTTTGTTGCCCTAGGGTTTCAGTTTCCTGCCTATAAATAGCCCAGAACAATGCCATGTGAATGGGTGCTTATTCTTGTGTGAGATTAGGATAGATTTTGTTGTTCTTCTTCCTCTTTTCATCTTTTCTCCATTAAAACGTTGTAGTGAGCTTTTATTAGTGAAGTGATGAATAAAAGAGTTCTTTTCTTGATCATGCATGTCTTGTTACTTTGTTAATTATATTTTCTTGTAATTTTCATTTGCTAATCTACTTGTTGTTATTTGTTGTTTGTTTCTTTCTTCTTCTATTTTTCTTTATCCTTTACAACAATGATTCTTAATCTTGATCCTTGCCAAAGTGAGGTCTCAAATAGCTAGTTGTAATCTTCTAAACTCTTTCTTTCTATCTTTCTTCTTTTGTTGTATTTTCCTTTTTTTTTTGTAATGGGTGAGTAGTTTCTCACTTGTTAGGGTAGGATAAGGAAAGTTTGAGAGAAGGAAATCTCTCTCACTCATTTCTTTCCCAACATCTTAATTCGGACTCCCGTTAATTGGACCACAATCCGCTCCCTACGGCACCCTATCCTACATGATAGCGGTGATTCCTCAGTGAGACCGGTTGTGGTTGAATTAACCGAAGGTTAAGGCTAAGAGCCAAGAACGGACGGACAAGGACCAAAAGGAAGAAACTAAGTGTTGGAAAGCCTAGCTTATACTCGCAAGTTCCTTCCTAATCGTGCTAATCCCCGTTATTGCCGATTACCGTAACACCGATATTAAGAGTGGCAACGAAAGAATTGAGCGACTCCTATCTCAAACTAATCTAATCCTAACCCTAACAAGCTCTCTTTATATACATTTTAGCACATAGTTAATCTCAAACAAACCTGGACATTTGGACTTAACTCGTTAAAGCACATAGAAAAAGATTCCCATCTCCCTGCGGACGACCCGTACTCAACCGGCTAGCTACCAAGCGAAACCGTCTTGATTGCGGTAATTAACTAAGCACGCAAAAACTCTAACAATCATTTGGCCCTGTCAGTATATTTTTATCTAGTAGTAACTTATGGCCGGTCATGATGTTTGGTCGCTGCAATTAGGAGAGAGAGAAGAAACACTTTAGCATGATGCTCTTGCAAGTTTAGAGTGGTTTTTAGTTTGTCTAAACAGGATGGCTCCCACTGTTTCCCACTGTTTCTCGAATCCTTCCTCAAACCATAAAAGAAGAATTAGCCGGGATCAATCTCACCGTACAATACTTGCTTAACCGTTCAG
The DNA here is from genome assembly GCA_030015575.1 of Agapanthus africanus. Taxonomy (NCBI): domain Eukaryota; kingdom Viridiplantae; phylum Streptophyta; class Magnoliopsida; order Asparagales; family Amaryllidaceae; genus Agapanthus; species Agapanthus africanus. The sequence continues at coordinate 337,511,399 of CM057346.1, read as the reverse complement.
CCTGGCCAGTGTCTGTACTTCGAGGGAGCTTTTACGACGCTTACGCGAAGTTCCTTAATTAAATAACTTCTTTTCCCTGTGGGCGTAGCCCCGCTAACACCTTTCTAGACACCTACTTGGTTTATAGCATTGATCGTTAAGTGAGAAAGTTTCCCGAAGAGTAGCATACACTCACAGCAGGATCGGGATCGAAATATCATCGTGTGATAAATCTGAAGGAATCCTACCAAAATCATCACACTCCAAATGGTATGCAACGCTAGCAAATTTCAGTTTCTTTAGAAACTCCCGATGTGGATTTTTGCCCCATGCTCTTATGACCTTGACTTTGGCCAACAAATCATAAGTCACATGTCATGTTCTACCCGTCATTTTCCAGGTTAATTTGAACCCACCCGTACCTACCCTTGACTTTGGCCAACATGGCAGTACGACTGTCCCAAACCAATGCATCTATCTATGCTACATATGAATATCCAATAGCTACCAATCACTATGCCTTGATTTTTGCCAACAAACATAGCTTGAATACTATTGACTATCCATATGAAATGATGGAGGGCTACGAATGGTTTTGGCGAAACCGTGAACGTAGTGAACTTGATATAATTGAAGGAACCTGATAGCTTTTAAAAGGAGTGGTTTAAGCTCCGCGTTTTTAAAAGTTTTCTGTTTTGGAAAAAACCGAGTGGTTTTGAAATTGTTCCAACGATTTAACTTTGGTTTATTTTCTTTGCATTAATATAATGCGTCCCATCAATTAATCCTACCATTGCAGAAAACAACGAAAATATGACGTACTCTTATGCCATCCGCATTCGCCATGGGGCCTCGTCATCACCCGTTAGGTTACTTAACTAACGACGGAGCGGGGGCTGGACTAGCACGGATGCAAAACATAAGCATCGCCTACTAGATATCATATATAGATATATATATACATTCGTCAGACGCAATGATAGCCATTCCAGATCACAGATGAACACATTGGATATGCTAGGAATCCGCGTTTCGTTCGAGCCTGCAATGAAAGACGGATTACACGGTCGTGATGAATAGCCAAACCCCACCCTAGACCCTTACGGGTGCGGCAAACTACCCGCCAAGTACCCGAAGAGAAGCAACCTCCCTCAACAACGTGAGTAAGCCACTCGGCACTTCAAAGTACCCGGTAGTTTGTGCATCCTACCTTGGGTCTATCCTAGGAGCAAAAACAGTAAAAGAAATAATATACAATAGCGGCTACAACCTCAACCCGGATGTACGGCCATAAAAATAATATTACATTAATTTACAATTTACATTGAATGAAAAATGAAAACCCTCATCTCACATCCCGGCTATTCATCGCGACGATCCAACAAGTTCATATCCACAAACCAACATCACAGATCATAGATATGTACAACCCCTACTAATCGACGTATAGCAATTAGTAGACGTTTAGTACATATATCACATTACAGATATAATCCAATTACCTAAAGTTTATAGAACTTCGATCAAAAACTGTATTTTAATCTACCCCAAGTAAAATCCAGTACCCTGACAAATCTGGGCAGTAACAAAAATTCCCAGAATACACAAAACCAACCTAGAGAACCCCAGAAGAAATTTGGTGCGCAGCCGAGTTTACACGGCCGCGGATCCGCGGCGGATCGCTTGAATCGGCCGCGGATCCACGGTTTTATGAGTGATTCAGGCGCCCAAATTTTTTCAGTTTTTTCTAAAAAGCCTGCTTGTATTTTTCACGTCACTGAAAATATTTTTAGGCTTGTTTTAAAAATCGACAGAAAATACAAGTTTCGGTGTGTTTTCGGGATTTTTTCCCTGATCGAAGTTCTAACGACTTTGCTAACATGTTAGTTGTTGTTTAGCTAGGTTTTGATACCACTGTAAGTCTATGTAACCTACCCCGGTACTTACGGGGAGGTGGAAAGAGTAAAAATCAGATTTTTATCACAAGGTAACACAGACTAACCATGAAAGATCTTTGCTAAACAAAAACTAACAAACTAACTACAAGTTCTAGCTACTAGCTTAGATGGTTATACCTAGTTCCTGAACTCCTTCTCTTCTTGTTGTGGTCCTCCTTGTTGCTAGCTCCTTGGAGTGGTGTAGACGTCTCCTCCTCTCCGTCTTCTTTATGCCGAAGAAAGATCCACCCGAAGGTTTCTACCTTGAGCTCCTCCCTAAACCAAGAAGTAACTAGAGTACTTGGCTTGCTAGACTAAGAACCCTAGAATGAGTAGAGAGGTGTTTTGATGGTTTTATCTCACAAAGCTCATGTTTTTCAACTCATGAAACAAGAGAGCTTTTGAGAGAGAGGAAGAGGGAGAGCAATGCAAGAGAGAGAAAGAACATGAGAGAATGAGAGTCTAGAACCAACCTTTCTCTCATATTAGAGAGATATGATAATAATAATAATAATTAAGGAAATTGTGATGGTTAGTTGATTTGACCATTATCATTTCACATTTAATGTTAAGCAAGCTTCAAGAAGCATCTTTTGCTTAACAAAAGAAAATATCAAGGTCAACAAAAGTCAACAAGTCAAATGGTCAACCCAACCCTAACCATGGCACAATTATCCTTAATTAATATTATTAACCATATTTCTCATTCTCATTAGGGTTTAGAAAAAGTCAACGGTCAATAACCCTAACGAGGTTTCTCCCTCTCCGCCTCTGTCAACTGTACATACGTACCTACATTCGTGTTCCGAAGAAACATGAATACAATGAGACAAAACAAATCCCAAAACAAATACTAGGATCTGGCTTAAACTAAAGCCTGCTAGTAATAACTGTCCGGACACCAAACGTGCACAAGTGCGCGTCTGTGAACGAACCCCGACGCAAAAACATGCGATCTCTACTATGTTTTGCCTAAAGGCGAACAACCCTTTGTGTGGGACTCTAAAGACTCGACACTATGCTGGCAGTGGGTTTAATCACAGGCCGCAAGCAGTACTAGCTATACGTAACGGTCCCCAGGTAGATGCCGATAAGAAGACCGATGATGTGAGCCCATCCGAACTCCTACTGAGCCTGAATGTCACAATCTCCGTACAGTACGGTCTGTTCATCTGAGAGTATCGCATGTCGGGCCTAGGGGGCGGTAAACGTTAGTCCCCTAATAGTGGTACAAGTCATGTCGGAGTGTAGCCCAGAACACCCTGAGAAGCTATTGGAAACACTACCAGCAAATCTCGCTTGCCCTGGCCAGGGACTTTGTGTAATGGCTCTCCTAAACACAGTGCGATATCAACTCCCAATACCGGGAGAGACGAATCCTGTCTGGCGGTCACTGTCTCCAAGTGCTTCGGGACTGCACCCAACTACTACCTGTTTGCACGACTCATTTGAGCCGTGGTAGGGTAGTAATCTAAGAACAGTGGGAACACACTCGAGGTGAAGTGACAGTGTCAAGTCAACGGACTAAGCTGTACTCATGTCACCTGGGAACTGATAACCGACGATATGTATAATACCAAAAAAAAGTTCCCAGCGAGTCCTGTCTAGTGTACTCGTAACCTAACGAGCACCTGCATATTATCTCCAGTACGACGTACTGATGGCTGTGGGACAGACCATCTCCCCTCCTGGGTTGAGAATTGTAAACACTAGTCTACTCCGGAGTATCGATGCCCTGTCTCGATAATCCTACGACCAGGGATCTGTATAAGGATGTGCTTATAGACTACCCAGCCCCCACTAGTGTGACATCCATCACAACGCTGGTAGTCAAGCAAAAGACCCTAAGGGCTCTATCAATATGTATTAGCAATATGTTAAAAGAAACACATACACATATTAAGATAGATACAAACCAAGTAGCATACTACCATATTGAGCAAGAATGTCAATCCGTGTATATATCCCAAGCTTCCAAAATGTAATATACAAACTAGTACTGTACAATAATAGCCTCTAGGGCATATCACACTAATAATGTGTACCAGATGCTGAGGGACTGCGGCGCGAGATTCTTTAGGAGGCACATCGATCGGTGTATAGTGTTCATCCGGGTTCCACCAAGATGTACGACGATTTGAGAGAAGTTTACTGGTGGGACGGGATGAAGAGGGACGTCATAGAATTCATGTCGAGATGCCTGACTTGTCAGCAAGTCAAGGCCGAGCACCAGAGGCCAGCGGGAGAGCTAAAGCCGTTACCCATTCCGGAGTGGAAATGGCAGCAGATTTCTATGGATTTCATTGTGAGTCTACCCAGGACTAGTCGAGGATATGACTCCATCTGGGTGATCGTGGATCGATTGACAAAAGCGGCTCACTTCCTGCCGGTGAAGACGACTTTCGGATTTGCTCAGTATGCCCAGATATACATCGACTAGATAGTACGATTGCATAGAGTCCCGACATGTATCGTGTCCAACCGAGACACCCAGTTTACCAGCCGACTATGGCAGAGGCTTTAGGAGGCGTTGGGCACCCGCTTGAGTTTCAGCATAACATTTCATCCGCAGACCGACGGCCAATCAGAGCGGACTATTCAGACTCTCGAGGACATGCTCCGAGCGTGCGTTTTAGACTTTGGTGGTAGCTGGGATCATCATTTACCCTTGGTGGAGTTCTCCTACAACAATAGTTTTCAGGATACTATTCAGATGGCACCTTTCGAGGCCTTGTATGGGAGAAGATGTAGATCGCCCGTCTGTTGGACAGAGCTCAGTGAGAGCAATATTTTGGGGCCGCAGTTCGTACATCAGACGACTGAGAAGATACAACTGATTCAAGATAGGATGAGGAAAGCTCAGAGCAGGCAGAAATCGTATGCTGACAGACACCGCCGCAGATTAGAGTTCGCAGTTGGCGATCACGTTTTTCTGAGGGTCTCTCCGATGAAGGGAGTGATGAGGTTTGGACGGAAAGGGAAGCTTAGCCCCAGATTCATAGGTCCTTTCGAGATCCTCGAGCGTGTGGGCTCAGTAGCATATCGTTTGGCTCTTCAACCCGACTTCCCAGATGTTCACTCCATTTTCTATGTGTCGATGCTTCGCAGATACCTACATGACCCTTCTCACATGATTCAACATCAGACCATTCAGCTCGAGCGCGATCTTTCATTCACCGAGCAGCCAGTAGTGATATTGGACCGGCAGGTAAAGAAACATCGATCAAAGGTCTTGCCATCTGTACAGGTGCTTTGGAGCAGCCCAAATGGTGAAGAGATCAGTTGGGAAGCTAAGGGCGAGATGCGGAAGAAATTCCCTCATCTCTTTGAAGGTACGCGTAGCTATATATTTTTAAATTCAGGGACGAATTTCTTTAAGAGGGGAAGATTGTAACACCTTAGAATGTGATTAGTGGCTAATTATACTTTAATATATGGTTTTTAGTAAAAAGTTTACCAAAACGGTTTTCAAATATTTTATCAAAATTAATGAGTATTTTATTAGAATTTACATAGGCTTGCACACACTTGTGCAAGTAAACTAGGGTTAAAATTAGGGTTAGACCATGATTAGCAACCATGGTGGATTAACCCATTTTCCTTAAGCTAATTCAAAATTTGAATGCAGTGTTTTGGGTTTGTTTTTTTTTTAAATGGAAAATGATTTGGTATGGGTTGACTTGGAGGAAGAGAGAGGGGGTGTGTGTGGGCATCATGGCTTGAGCCATGCTCATATTAAATGAGGAGAGAGAGGGGGGTTGACTAGCCTTGACTCTCTTTTCTTTTTTGCTTTTGCCTCTCATTTTCTCACATCTCTCTCACTCTCACTCACAAGCAGCAGCACCAGAAGAAGCAGCAGCATCACCAGAAGAAGCAGCAGCAGCAGGAGCTTCAGCAGCAGCAGCAGCCAGCAACAACACCAGCAACAGCATCAGCACCAGCAGCTCCAGGCAGCAACAGCAGCTCCTTCTCCTCCTCTTCTTCTCCTTCTCCTTGCACCTAGGGTCAAGTGAGGTATACTTCTTAGACCTAACTTCCTAGCTTGCTAAGCTTATGTGTTAATTAGCTTCGATTAGTGTTAAATGTGCGTTTTAGTGTTAAAATGGTGATTTGTGTGGAGTTTTTGCCAAGTGGTGATTTTGATGGTTAGCCTAGCTTAATTAAGTGTTATTAGGGCCACATAAACCTAGTTTAATCCCAGATTTCACTAAAATACCATAGGGTTTCATAGTGGTGTAAATTTAATGTTTTAAGGTGTATTTTTAGCTTCCTGTAATCTGCTGTTGACCCGGTTGTTTAAGACAAAATCTGAGTTAACTGTAGCATACTTTTTAGACCTTGCTCATATACCCAGAGTACGAGATCCCCTACCCACCTTGACCGCCGATTTATTCATTCTGGCCGCAATTTGCGGCAAGATAGAGGAGTTAGGTGTTAGGGTTGGGTGGGTAGGAGTCTGCTGTATTTTTAAGGCCTGTGGTACATGCAACTTTTTAAGTCTTCACCTGAGTCAAAATCTGGAGCGTGTTACCGTTTTTCCAATACGTTTAGTTCGCGCGACACGTGTGATACGTGTGTAGGTTTAGTGTTTGCTGCGTATCGCGACGCGTCGGGATAGTTTCAGACGCGTATACACACGTTTTGGCGTATCGGACACACGCGCATTTAGTTAGCGACGCGAGTTTCTCATTTGATTTTGGTTTCGCTTTTTTGTAGGATTTTACTTATATGAATTCTTTGTGTAAATTCTAGGTTCGCAGGGGGGCACATCGGACGCCCTAAAGAAGGGGAAGCAGGTGGTTGGCTATGCTTAGCACGAGACCAGGTGAGTAGATTTAACATCTACAGGAAAATCGCCCATATGGCGTTAAGCGTCAGGGCGTGATAGGATATTTTAGTCGTAAATATTTATATGTTCAATTGTAGCATATCTTCCATATTGCATATAGAAATGGTAGTATATAATACTGCTCTGTCACTAACGGTTCAGGCTATACGAGCACTATTTGTATGTTACACTCACACCGTTAGTGTTTGCCATGACACTCGCACTATAGGATTGCTACGAATCATACATTGATGATTAGACATGACTTTGTTTCATATTGGCATATATTTACATTGATATATTCATATTGGTGCACGCATACCCTGATATACCTATACTTGCGCACATGCATACTGTATATTCATAGTAGTGCACACATTATTTGGCATATCCCTACTTGTGCACATAAACATCGTATATCCATATTAGTGCACATATACATTGCTACACTCATATTTGCGTATATATGCATTTGCACATCCATACCTATATACATACACATGTTACATACATAGATGATATTGGCTTTGATTTTAATAAAATAGGCACCGCATGAGATATTTTCAAAACTGGATCCATTTTAAAAGAGAGGCTTCCATTTTTACTCTTCGGGTCATACGACACATTGCATGGATTTACGCATTGAGTTTTGGATTCATGTGATTTCTGGATTTGACAACCGTGGTATTATTTTAAGAAAATACGCACTGTTTTAAAAACCCAGTTTCTCTTGATATGATATTTCAGTGCGTCCACTATGCGTTTTCTCGGTTCTGAGACGTGTGACTTGTGAACTCGAATCGAGGAGCTGGACAAGGCCGATTGCGGGTACATGGTGGACCCGGTATGGTACCCCGGGGCAAGAAAGGGATGTTGTGTATACAGACGGTGGGCCTGGCAGAGGGACTACTACCTACCGGTGATTGGTTGGACCTGGAGGTTATCCGGAGGATACTGACCAGAGTCGATAGATGGATACGGGACGACCCGTTCTGCCAGGGCCGTGGGCCGATTCCGCAGACGGAGCCCGTGGGCTGATCAGGACTGACGGATCCGGATACTTGAGGATTTGCGTGTCGATGCTGGACACGATTATTTTATGATATTTCGAGTGTCGATGTTGGGCACTCACGATTCTATGAGGTTTACAGGATTTGAAAGCCGATGAGAGTGACGGCGCCTGAGTTTTACTGGGATTTGGGTGCATTGATGGACACCGATTATTTTTCCACGTTGACATTCCGTGTAGATGTTATTTTATCACATGTTCAGCATTCATTATTTTTCATCTCATCCTGTAGTTGTTATACCTGATAGAGTACTTTTGCATGATTATTGCATACCCTGCTCATCATATATTGATGTTATTAAAGTGCACTTGTTAGGCATGATCATTGTGTATCCAGTTCATCACATAGATATTATCTGTTGGCATATGTTAGAGTATCGCAGCACGTGCATACTCGCGATTACCTTTATATGTTATCTACTATTTACGAGTTGGCAACTCACCCCCGTTGTGCCACAGTGTTTGCAGGTTGCCCCTCGGAGTAGTCGCGGCAGGCTGTTTCCTTGCGTCTTTTGATACGGAATACCATTGCAGTTGGCGCATGAGCCCTTTTGCTAATAGGTGGGTTTTTGCGGTATCCGTTTATTTTCCAGTTGTATACACTGTTGTGTCTAGTACTCTCCATCTAATATTCATGTATTGACTTAGAGACCAGTTGTGAGGGCGATGTATATTATTTTGTATTCTGGTGTCGAGCTCGTTGTGAGCCGATTTTATTTATGCAGTTTTATATTTCATGTTGTCTTCACTTATTTTTGCTCATTTATTCGCTACGGCGTCATATATTATTATTGTGGTGATTGTTTCTGCCGTTGGGCGTGATTGCTCCCGTTTGGGATGCTTTATTCTTATTGTATATCATTTTACTCATATCTTGTCTTGTACCCGATTTCGGGGCTAGTTTTTACAAAGGCAATGCTGCCAAAATTTTTAAGATAATAATTTGAACCTTAAAGAATTTTACTAAGCTACTTAAGGTTTTCTAAATGTTTTAAACTATTGTTTCCTTTCATTCACTTTTTCAATGGTTTTGATTTCTGGGTTTCGGCTTATTTAGTCGCGTTACGCCTGCAGACGTTACGTGGTCAAGTGCCGGTCACGGGCAGAACTTTGGGTCATGACAACCAATCGTCAGATGGCAGTTCTCTGGTGACACTGGTACAGGTTAGTCTGTAGACCCGAGATCGTCATAGAGTCTTGTGTCATTCCCACTGTGCTTTGATTTCCACCTTACCACATCTAAAATGGCGTGCAAAATAGTGGCTTTTGGGTACAGTCCCCAATCACATGGAGGCAATGAGCGATAGGTGGGGATTCGTCTCTCCCGGTATAGGGAGTTGATGTTGTGCTATGTTTGATTGGCTATAACTGGAAGTCCCTGGCCAGGGCTGATATAGAGTGCTACTGGTAAGTGTTATCAGTAGTTTCTCAACCTGTTATGAGCCTCACATCGACACGACTTATCGGTTACTGGGGTCTGACGTTTACCACCCATAGACTAGATATGCGACATATCAGACGAAGAGACCGGACTATACGGTAGTGTTACTGATTGGATTTACAGGAGAATGTACAAGCTTGCTTGTTGATCTTCTGATCGCTCAATACCTGGGTGGCTGTTACGTTTAGCTGACCGCTTGTAGCTTATGGATGTTTGATATGATCATCACCTACTGCCGGCGTATTGATGATTCTTTAAAGTCCTACACAGAGGTTTCTTGACTCAGGCAAAACGGAGTAGGAGCACATATGTGATATGTGCGGGACCGAGAATAATACGATATGAGATACCGTATTTTATTCTCGCAATATATGATATCGGCCGGGTATATGTGATATAGCCGGGTCATCGGATCAAGTGTTGATTCGATAAATCGGTACATGTTATATTAGTCGGTTATATGCGATATAGCCGGATTGTCGGATCAAGTGTTGATTCGATAATTTAATATACAATTATATATGTGATATATTACATTACATTAACTAATATAAGCTCACTTTATTGATTCATTTTCTTACCGGATAATACATTGATATATATGCGATATATGTTAATTGTGTTATTTTCTTTTGTTACAAAATATATTGTATATGTGATATATAATATTGTAACATGTTAGGGTTACAAATTTAACAAAGGTTTAGGGTTTAATCTTGGTTAGGGTTTGGATTAGGGTAAGCTTTTGCATGAAGCTTCCATGAAGCTTTGACTTTTGTTTTTAGCTTGATATTTTGTGAAGATATTTTCTAACCCAATCCAAACCATTAACTATAGTTTATTCTCTACAAGGGTTAGCTCCTTCATTATTAACCCATGGTTGGATTTGTAACCACTACAATAATTCATTATTCATCATAAAAGGAATAATTCATTTTCTTCTTTCTTGAGCTCTTGAAAAAGCTTTACTAGGTTTTTCTTTTGTGATGATATTGAGTGAGATTTTGAAAACAAATGAGAGACAAATTCCTACTTCATCATCCTCATCTAATCTAGCCACTCAGATTAGGGTGTTTACTTCATTAATACTTGATTAGAGAAGTAAGAGCTTGAGAAAATGATTCTTCAAGGTAGATCATCTTAGAAAAGGAAGACTTCACGCAAGCATGGATCATTCGGCTTGTGGAGCCTCTCCAGAGTCCTGAAGTTCATGGATCGCGACGAAGGAACTACTACTCGGAGCTTATGAAGCGAAGGAGTGGACTACAAAGGTTGTAATCCCTCTCTCTTAGATGTTAAGATGTTTACATGCTATGTTAACCCTAATTATCTTGCAAAGATCCTCGCTTTAGGTTGTTCGGCACTTGAAATAATTTAGATTTGGCATGGTTGATGCCTTATGAGCCTTGTGATAGTGCCTAGTAACCCTACAGTGGTATCATAGCCTGGCTAGAGCATTAGGTAACGTGTCGACGAAGTTAAAAGTTCGATCGAACCCCGAAACATCATTTTGGACCCCCTCTCTAGAATTTTTTTAAAAAGATGGTTTTTTCTGCATTAAAAATACTCAGAAAATTAAGCAGGTGATTCTATGCAAAACAATGAAATACGAACCCCTGATTCTCTCAAGTCGCCGCGGAACCGCGGCAATACGATGCTTTGCACGGCGGTTCCGCGGCCGTACTTGGGTATCAGGGATATATATTTCTGGGTTACATTCATAGGTATTACTACATGCTTCTGGGAATTTTTAATATTAGTCAATTGTTGAGTTTTCTGGAGATTAAAGAATTCGTTGATTCGATCGGAATGTTTAACATCGTTTAGTTTTTCGGGTAATTTAGAACGTGCTAAAAGGTTCGAACGGATATCAATAACTCACTTTTTCCCGACACGAAAAACTTTAAAGTGTTGGATTTTTTCTGAATTTGAATATTTCGGAAATACATGCAAGCATATCTGTGGACCCTCTAGAAGAACGTAACATTAACTCAATTATGTGACCGTCAAAACTGCCGCTGAACCCTAGGGTTTGTGGTAGTTTAGCGTTGCCACATGTGAGGCGTTGGTTTGACCCTTCTACGGCTGGTTCATTAGGGCTGTGACATGTTCTGGGACTTTTTGAACTCCGCTCAAGTGTTGAGCTATTGGAAAATCTTGGGTATTTGATTATTCGATCGGAGTGTTTAACATTGTCTATTTATCAGGAATGTGGTACAATATGTGGAATTCATATAGTTAGGGATGAAATGCGAAGTATGTGATATTTCGGATTTAAGATGTCTAAAGTGATTATGGATTCCAAATGTTGTAGTTTTACACTTTCTTTTCTGTGACTGTAAGTGTAGTATGTGGTGTATCGCCGGCTTCGTTGCTATACATCAACGACAATCGGGATACGCATACTTGCTTACGTTGATGATATGAGATATTATGTGTTGCTGTGATATGTTATATTGGATCGTCGTGTTCTAAATAGCCGGGGTTTTATGTGAGATGAGGGTTTTTATTTTCATTCATATAAAATTCATTGTATGTAATATTCTTTTATTGGGGCACTTCCGGGTTGAGGATGATGTCACCATTGTATATTATTTACTTTTCAGCATTAGGTTGATCCAAGGAGGGGAGCACAAGTAACCGGGTTCTAGGGTACAGTGGGAGGCCATCTCGAGGAGTCGAGACTGGGTCTCCTAACCGTAGAATTGGCAGAGTTGGTTGCCGCTCTCGTAGGGGTCAAGGGATGTGGGTTTGGCTATTCATCGCGACTGTGGAATCCGTGTTTTATACAGGCTCGATGTAAAACACGGACTTCCTAGTATATCCAATAATTCATATGTTATCTTCTGCTGCAATGTTCTATGATGAGATCATATTACTACTTGAGACGAATGCTTATAACATATATATATGTTGTTATATAAATATTACAGCTTTCGTTTCTTCTGTGATGCTTAGGAAGCATAACTGATGGGATTTATTTATGAGATTAATAAAAGAAAAGAAACCTAAAAGATATTGTAGAATCAAAACTTTATAAAAAAGGTAGCTACAGTTCTTGCTTTGCATAGCGGTATATATGATATACCCTGCACCTTATTCGATAAGGAAAGAGCCGAGATCCCTTCACCAGGAGTGAACTCTTTAGCGAAAATGGCAGATGGTGCAAACTCACGGTTTAGTTTTTGATTGCTTTTATAGTTCTTGCTTTGCACCGCGGTATATATGATATACCCTGCACCTTATTCGATGAGGAAAGAGCCGAGATCCCTTCACCGGGAGTGACCTCTTTAGCGAAACTAGAAAAGCCTAAAAAACACCCCTTTTCAAAATCAGCTGCTTCTACAACGATATCAAGTTCATTACGCTCATGGTTTTCTGAAAAACCTGCGTAGCCCTCCATCATTTCAGATAAAGACTATTTAGTATTCGTGCAGCGTTTGTTGACCTTTGTCAAGGCGTAGTGTGCGGTAGCTGACTAGTACTTATCTGTTTAAGCATGTGATGCGATTGGATTAGGGTAGTCGTACGACCTTGTTGGCCTTTGTCAAGGGTCGTGCGGGTGGGTTTATTTCAATCAAGAAATGACGGGTTGAACTTGACTGGCTTCCTATGGTTTGTTGGCCTTTGTCAAGGTCATAGGGGGTTAGGGGTAAAAGTATTATCGGGAATTTCAAGTGTTGAAATTTGCAATGAGATTGCATACCTACTATGCGATAGTTGGATCCCGATACCCACTGCGAGTAAGAGTTACCCCTGGGAGAATTTTTCACAGGACAATTCGCCGATCAAGTAGGTGACTAGAAAGGTGTTAACGGGGTTATACCTCTGGGAAAACGAGGTTTACTTTAATTAGGTCCATGCGAAAGCACGGGGAACCTCCCTCAAAGTACCAACACTGGCCTGGCTGTGTCACGACCCGAAATTGGCACGTGACGGCCCTAATACTACGCAACGTCTACAGGCGTAACGCGGTAAAAGAAAGCCAAAGCCCAGAAATCTAAACGATTAAAAGACAAGAAATATTGTTTAAACTTTTGAAAATCTCAAGTATAAATTCTTTAAGTCAAATTAATTTTCTTGAAAATTTCGGCAGCACCTCCTTTGTAAAAACCAACCCCAAAAATGGGTACAATCTAAATATAAAGTAAAGCATCCCCAACGGGAGCAAATCCATGCCCAACGGCGGAAAACAACCACCACAACAGATATACGACGTCGTAGCGAAGAAATAAAAGGCGATATAAGTAAAACTGCATAAAAGACATCCAAGTCCCTAAAATATACAATATCGTCCTCACATCAAGTCTCTAAGTCATACAAGATAATGGTAGATGGAGAGTACATGGATACAATGAATATACAAAAAAACAACGAATAACCACAAAACCCACCTAAGCAAACTGCACACTATAAGCTGATGCGGTATCCGCAGCAAAAGATGATAAGATAGATGAATATCCTTCCTCGACTACTCTGGGGAACACCCTGCAAAACAACTGTGGCACAACGGGGGTGAGTTACCAACTCGTGAATAGCAAATAACATATGCAGGTAATCGCAAGTATGCACGTACAGCGCGAATCTAACATAAGCAACTAATAGCAATAAAAGTCATATGTGTGTAATAGTTATGAAAGGTACACCAGCAGGTATCACTAATACATGAAGCAATATATGACAATCTGTATGCAACAATCATATAAGGTACTCTATCAGGTACAACTAATACATGAAGCGATGATATGACAATGTGTATATGCAACAGTCATGAAATGTACTCTAGCAGGTACAACTAATACATGAAGCAGTGCATAAACAATAAATGTGGAGTATGGAATGAAACATGTCATTTCCACGGAATCCTGATATCGCGGTAGGACCAAAGTCCATTAGGACAATCCAAATCCCAATTCCTCAAATCAGCCCCCAAATTGACTCTCATATCAAGTAAGTCTCACAAATCCTAAATGTATAATATCAAATAAATCTCATATATCTTGTATCCAACATCAAGTGAATCTCATATATCCTGAATCCAGTAAGTTTCATATAAAGTGAGTGTCCAACATCGACACCCAAAAACATCATGAAACAAATGTCAAGCATCGACACAGAAATACTCAATTCCATACGTTCCTCGAATCGTAACTGTCCGGTATCGACACCCGTGATCCACGTATCGGTCTTTCCTAATTTCTATACGTTCCTCGAAACCCAAGTGTTTCACCTCGACACTTGTGTTCCACGTATCGGTATATACGTCCTCCGAATCTTAAATGCCCCAACATCGACACTCTCGATCCCGTATCGGTTTAAAACAAATCTGTAAGTGAATGCATCCAAATATCAAGTAAAGAATAAGAATACTTGCATAATTTCATGAAATAACCACAGTCCTTAAATCCAGAAAACATCAAGTAATGAATAAGTATAAATGCATGAATCAATACACATATATTAGCGTCCCATTCCACTAATATTACTGTAAAAGCATATATAACAGCGTCCCATTCCACTGTTATATATACAGGAGTAAAAATATCAGAGACATCATATGAAATCCATGGATGTAATATATGTAAACATGAAACAATAATATGAGCATATAAAGGAAAATCGCTATTTAACTGCAACAAGTTATTAAATATATCATGTGGTTCCTGATTTCTCGGAAATCAGATGCACCATCATATACAGGTGAACATTTAGCTATAACAAAGTAAGCGTAACCATGTCGGTATTGCAAGATATTGTTAGTGTATATGCCCTAGAGGCCATTACTGTATCATACTAGTATGTATATTATTTAATGGAAGCTTGGGATATTCACCTTGTATTGACAATCTTGCTCAATATAGTAGTATGCTATGGTTTGTTTCTGCTTTAATGTGTACATGTGTTTATTTTAGCATATCACCTATACACATTAGTGGAGCCCTTAGGATCTTTTCTTGATTACCGGCGTTGTGATGGCAGTCACACTCGTGGGGCTTGGGTAATCTATAAGCACATCCTTATGCAGGTCCCTAGCCTCAGGACTATCGAGACAGGGCATCGATACTCCGGAGTAGACTAGAGTATGCGCTTCTCATCCCAGTGTGGGAGACGGTCTGTCCCACAGCCGTCAGTACGTCGTACTTGAGATAGTATGCGGGTGCTCGTTAGGTTACGAGTACATTGGACAGGACTCATCGGGAACTGTTGGTTGGTACTATACCCATCGTCAGTTATCAGTTCCCAGGTGACATGAGTACAGCTTAGTCCGCTGACTTGACACTGTCACTTCACCTCGAGTGTGTTCCCACTGTACTTTGATTACTACCCTACCACGGCTCAAAGGAGTCGTGCAAACAAGTAGTTTTTGGGTGCAGTCCCGAAGCACTTGGAGGCAGTGACGGTTAGACAGGATTCGTCTCTCCCGGTATTGGGGGTTGACATCGCGCTGTGTTTTGGAGTGCCATTACACGAGTAGTCCCTAGCCAGGGCAAGCGGGATATACTGGTAGGTTTCCAGTGCTATCTCAGGGTGTTCTGGGCTTCACTCCGACACGACTTGTACCGCTATTAGGGGACTGACGTTTACCGCCCCCTAGGCCCGCCATGCGATATATCAGACGAACAGACCGGACTGTACGGAGATTGTCACATTCAGGCTCAGTAGGAGTTCAGATGGGTTTCACCTCGTCCGTCTTCTTGTCGGCATCTACCTGGGGACCGTTACGCACAGCTAGTGCTGCTTGCGGTCTGTGGTTAAACCCACTGCCAGCGTAGTGTCGAGTCTTTAGAGTCCCACACAGAAAGATATTGGCCTTTAGGCAAAAGAGTAGAGGTCACATGGTTTTGCGACAGGGTTCGGTCACATCCGTGCACTTGTGCACGTTTGTTCTCCGGACAGTTAACACCAGCGGGCTTTGGTTTAAGCCAGATCCTAGTGTACATTTTGGGATTGGTTTTATCTCGTTTGTATTCGTGTTCCTCGGAACGCGGATGCGGGTGTGTATGCACAGTTGACAGAGAGACAGAGGCAGAGGATTCTCATAGGGGTTGTTGACTGTTGACGTTGACCATTGACTTTTTGCTAAACCCTAATGAGAATAAGAAATATGATTAGCAATAATATTAATTAAGTATTATAGTGACATGGTTGTTGAGGGGTTGACTTTGTTGACTTGTTGACTTTGTTGACCGGTTGACTAGGTTGGACTAGTTGACCATCATCATTACAATGGTTGTCATTTTCATGCAAAGACTTTTGCTTGCTTGTTATGGTTTGCAAAATGAGTGCATGAAAATGATATTGCCTTTGATATGATATGAACCATCACATAATACTTGATTATTATTATGGCTCATGATGCTTTTGGATTATGAGAGGTTGGATGAGAAAAGAGAGGCTCATTCTTTCATTTGCTTTCTCTATCTTGAGCTCTCTCATTCTCAAGCTCTCTCCTTCTTCCTCTTGCTCTTTCTCTAGCTCAAGGAAAATCCTTCTCATGAGTTGAGATTCATTGCCTTAGAGATAAAAGAAAACCCATATCACTTCTCTACTCATTCTAGTTCATAAGGCCTAGCAAGCCAAGTGATCTAGTTTCTTCAAAGTTCGAAGAAGAAGCCAAAGGTAGAAGCTTTCGGGTGGATCCATCTTCGGCGCAAGGAGACGACGAGGTGAGGCCAATCCGTACACCGGAAAGAGTTGAAGACGAAGGAGTTCAAGAAAGGTATAGCCCCCTTAACCGAGTAGGTAAACTCTTGTTAGGTTGTTAGTTAGTCGTTTAACAAAAATCCGTATTTTGAGTCCATGTTACCACCATCTTGAAAATCGTTTTTTATCACTTCCGCAACCCCGTAAGTACCGGGGAAGGGTAGCTTGGACTTACAGTGGTATCAGAGCCTAGTTAAACACTATCTAATATGTTAGCAATGTAAGTAGAAGTTCGATCGGAGAAAAAGTCGCGAAATACACCCGGAACTCAAATTTTCTGTCGATTTTCAAAGTGCTGTAAAAATTATTTGACATATACCAAAAATCGACTCAGGGTTTTTAGAAGAAACTGCAAAAAATTGGCCTACTGAATCGATCAAAGCGCCGCGGATCCGCGGCAGGAGCTTGCTTCCGCCGCGGATCCACGGCCGAGTTGACTCGGTCGTGGGGTTTTGTTTTTGCAGTTTGTTCATAGGGGTATTTTGGGATTTTTTGAGCATGTCTTTTCAGCCCAGATTTTCCAGAAAGAAAAATTTGTTTTTGGGGCTTGAAAATCCGTATTTTTATCGAACTTCTAAAGACTAAGGCTAATGGGTATATATCTGTGATGTGTTATATGTATTGAACGTCCGCTAATCGCTATACGTCGATTAGTGGGGGTTATACATTTCTGTGATCTGTAATGTTGATGGTATGTGTATATGAATTCATTGGATTGTCGCGGATGAATAGCCGGGGGTTGTGAGATGAGAGTTTTCTTTTCTCTTTCAATTCATATAATATGTAAATTGATGTAATATTATTTTTGGCCGCACAACCGGGTCGGGGTTGTAGCCGTCATTGTATAATTTCTTTTTACTGTTTTTGCTCCTAGGATAGACCCAAGGTAGGGTGTACAAACTACGGGGTATCTCGAAGTGCCGAGTGGCCTACTCACGTCCTTGAGGGAGGTTGCTCCGCTTCGGATATTTGGCGGGTAGTTTGCCGCACCCGTAGGGGTCTAGGGTGGGGTATTGGCTTTTCATCGCGACCGTGTAATCCGCTTTTCGTTAAAGTCTCGTACGAATTGCGGATTCCTAGTATATCCAATGTGTTCATCTGTGATCTGAAATGGCTATCATTGCAATATATCTATATATGATATTATTTAGGCGTTGCTTATGTTTTGCAGCCGCGCTAGCCCAGCCCCCGCTCTGTCGTTAGTTAAGTAACCTAACGGGTAATGACGGGCCCCGTGGCGAATGCGAATGGCATAAGCGTACGTCATATTTTGGTTGTTTTCTGCAATGGTAGGATTAAATGATGGGACGCATTAAAAGAACTAATGCAAGAAAAATACGCATTAAAAGAACTAATGCAAGAAAAATAAACCAAGTAAAAGTCGTTGGAACAATTTCAAAAACCACTCGGTTTCTTTTCAAAAATAACTTTTAAACCACGGAGCTTAAGCCACTCCTTTTAAAAGCTATCTAGGTTCCTTCAATTATATCAATTTCACTACATTCAAGGTTTCGCCAAAACCATTCGTAGCCCTCCGTCGTTTCATATGAATATTCAACAGTATTCAAGCTATGTTTGTTGGCCTTAGTCAAGGCACAGTGTTTGGTAGCTGGTGGATATTCATATGTTGCATAGATAGATGCGTTGGTTTGGGACAGTCGTATTACTTTGTTGGCCATAGTCAAGGGTATATACGGGTAGGTTCCAATTAACCTGGACAACGACGGGTAGAACTTGACATGTGACTTATGATTTGTTGGCCTTAGTCAAGGTCATAAGAGCATGGGGCAAAAATCCACATCGGGAGTTTCAAAAGGACTGAAACTTGCTAGCGCTGTGTACCATTTGGAGTGTGATGATTCTGGTAGGATTCCTTCAGTTTTGTCACGCAATGATATTTGGATCCCGATCCTACTGTGAGTATATGCTACTCCTCGGGAAATTTCTCACTTAACGATCAATGCTATAAACCAAGTAGGTGTCTTGAAAGGTGTTAGCGGGGCTACGCCCCTAGGGAAAAGAGGTTATTTAATTAAGGAACTTCGCGAAAGCGTTGGAAAACCTCCCCCGAAGTACCGACACCAGCCTGGCCGAACGGTTAAGCAAGTATTGTACAGTGAGATTGATCCTGACTAATTCTTCCTTTTTGGTTTGAGGAGGGATTCGAGAGACAGTGGGAGCCATCCTGTTTAGATAAATTAAAAACCAATCTAAACTTGCAAGAGCATCATGATGAGCGTTTTCTTCTCTCTCTTTTAATTGCAGCGACCCAGTGACCACACCTAGGTTACATCTAGATAATAATATGACTGAACCTGACTGTTTTGATTGGCAAAGGTCTGTCCAGATGTCCATTACCCATGACAAGTTGGGACCCCTCCTAACTGATCATACCCCTCCCGTCTCAGGACCAGTTTCCCCTGTCACCGATAGTGATGTCCGTAAGACATCCGAAAAAGACTGTGCGAAAGCCAAGTGTCTCGTGTTAGCCTCAGTTGATGGTGCAAACCAGAGGCAGCACGAGAAGATGGACTTAGTTTCTATCTTCCTCCATAACAAAGATTTATATGGAGAGCAATCTCGTATCGCAAGATATGATACCTCGAACGAATTGCTTCAAGCGAGGTTGGCTATCGGGTCATCTGTAGGGGGCAACGTCCTTACAGAGACCAGCTATTATGAGCTCACGGACCTGCAGACCACGTTGGAGAACGGGTCAAGTACTGACTCGATTCTACAGTCCCTTCTCTCTGCTTCCACCCTGAGGGAAACCAGGGAAGAAGAAAGAAAAGGAAGGGCAAAAGTTTCGGGACTGGATGTAGTTAAGGAGGGACGTTCCTGTTGTAACGGGAATGAACATTGGCAGAAAGATTGCAGGGCTTGCAAAGCCAGTAGCCAGAATTCGAAGCATGTTGTGGCATCGGCTTTGGGTGTGTTTGTAATAGAGAGTTGTATGTCAGTTAACCCTACTTCCTGGGTATTGGATACCGGATCAGGATCTCATATCTGTAGTTCGTTACAGGCTCTGAGAAATCGTAGAGTTATCAAGAAAGGTGATATGACTCTCAGGGTTGCTAACGGAATGAGCATGTATGCTGAATCCGTAGGGGAATATCATCTTGGACTGACAACTGGGCAGATATTGATTCCGCGTAACTGTTTTTATGTACCAGGTGCGACTTGTAATATCATATCTGTATCCTTACTATCTAGGGAAGGATATGATTTTACTTTTGTAAGCGATGTAGTAAACATCTACCTAAATCAAGTTCTGATTGGGTCAGGTACATTGAAAAACGGTATATACGTATTGAATCAAGCTCAGATCTTCAGTGTCCAGAACACACTTAAAAGAAAGTCTCCGGAATTAAACCAGGCTTTCTTATGGCATTGTAGACTGGGTCACATCAATGAGACACGGTTGACAAAGTTACATAAAGAATGATACTTGGATCCGTTCGAGTACCAGTCTTATGCCACTTGTGAATCTTGTCTCATGGGAAAGATGACAAAGACTCTGTTCACTGGACACGGAGAAAGAGCGAGCGAGCTCTTAGGACTCATACACAGTGACGTGTGTGGTCCAATGTCTACACATGCATGAAGTGGTTATTCATACTTCATTACTTTAACAGATGATTTCTCTAGGCATGGGCATGTCTTCTTAATGAAGCACAAATCCGAGGCCTTTGAGAAATTTCGGGAATATAAGAATGAAGTTGAAAAACAAACAGGCAAAAGTATCAAGACACTGAGATCTGATCGAGGTGGTGAATACTTGAGTGCCGAGTTTCTGGGCTACTTAAAAGATAATGGAATTCTCTCTTAGCTTACTCCTCCATACACACCACAACACAACGGTGTATCAGAAAGGAGGAATCAAACCCTATTGGATATGGTTCGTTCAATGATGAGTAAGGCTGAGTTGCCGCGATCTTTCTGGAGTTATGCACTAGAAACAGCTGCATATATCTTGAACCAAGTTCCTACTAAGACAGTGCCTACCACACCATACCAGATGTGGAGTGGGAAGAGACCCTGTCTTAAACCCTTTAAGACATGGGGATGTCCAGCTTTTGTCAAAAAGCAGCATGCGGACAAGCTCGAGGCACGCTCAGTACAGTGCAAGTTTGTGGGATACCAAAAGAACTCCAAGGGGTATCTTTTCTATTACGCAGAGGAACAAAAAGTCTTTGTTTCTCGTCATGCCCGCTTCTAGGAAACTGAATTTTTAGAAAATCAGATAAGTAGGAGCGCAATAGAACTGGAAGAAATTCCAGAACCACAAGCTTTTACTGAAACCTTTGTAGAACCAGAAGGTTCAGGAGAACCGGACATTTCTGCACCACTCCGCAGAAGTAGTAGGCAGTCTCATCCGCCCGAGAGATACTTCAGTTTTCTCATAGACGGGGATAGAGAGGATTGCACAGTTGATTATGATAAGCCTACTAGCTTCCAGCAAGCCATTCAGAGCGGTGACTCGGTAAAATGGCTGGATGCAATTCGGACCGAGATGGAGTCCATGTACACCAACAAAGTTTGGACTTTGGACTTTGCTCCAGATGGGGTAAAACCCGTAGGCTGCAAATGGATTTTCAGAAAAAAGATTGGTGTAGTGGGCAGGTTGAAACCTATAAAGTTAGGCTTGTTGCAAAGGGTTTTCGTCAAAGACCTGGTTTGGACTATGACGAGACCTTTTCTCCGGTAGCTATGCTTAAATCCATTCGGATCCTTCTTGCCATTGCTGCCTTCCATGATTATGAAATCAGGCAGATGGATGTAAAGACGACTTTCCTAAATGGAAATTTGGAAAGGTGCGTCTATATGGATCAGCCAGAGGGATTCATTCAGAGTGGGAGCAGCGGTAGAGTGTGCAGGGTTCCTAGGCACTCTAGTGAGGTCTCCCAAGCCATCAACCATGGCAATTTCAAAAAATATGGTGCCTACAAACCCTAAAGTACGGATCGTTTGCTAGATGTCTAGGCGAAAAGAAAGCTAGCTAACAACTTTGCTAAAGAGAATACGGAAATACAACCTTTGTAGATCCGGTGCTCCACCTCCACGGCACCGCAACGAAGTCGTCTCCGCTGTCCAAATCAAATTCGGGCTCTAGAGTCGGCTTCGTCGGAGAATGGGCAAGCTAGGTCGTCGATGTCCATGCCGAAGATGATCTACGTCGAAGCATCGATGAATCAAGCTCCACCTTCACCAAACCGTGAAAAGTTGTGAAGGAAACACACTCTACTACTTGGCAAGAGGTAGAGGATGAAGAAATAGGAAGTGGGTAGACTTTAGAATTGGATTTCTCACTCATTTCCAACAATCACCATTGATGGACCTTGCTTTTCTTCACTTAAAGAATGAAGAAGAAGAAGAAAGATATTATGATAAGTTAAAAGAAAATGAAAAGAAAATGAATTCTTATCATAATTCTAACTAGAGTTAAGTGTAGAGAATGAATCATGGTTAGTGGGAATGGTTAGGGTTAAGGATGAGATAAGGATGGTTGACTTGAACAAAGCTTCATGAAGCTTCAACTAAAGAACAAAAGAAGCCACCATTCTTTTTCTCATTTTCTTTTATTCATTTATCAAAAATAAATGGATAACAAAATATATAAATGAATAACAAATTATAAACCCTAACCATTTCATTAACCAAGGTTTAATCTTTACACTTAAACCCTAGCATGACATGTATCATCAAACATGATACAATCAAGTGCACAAAAACATATCGCATATGCAATGCGCACGATCCAAGTGAGAAAATCCGTCTAAAGTGAACCGATACTAGTTAATGCAAAGTAATATATCAAATATATAATTATACATTAAATCATTAAATCAACACTTGATTCAATGATCTGGTCATGCGCACATAACCGACTGGTATCATTAGTAACATCTTATCGAATCAACACTTGATCCGATAACCCGGCTATATCGGATATAACCGATCAATGTCACATCGCGAGAATCGAATACAGTATCACATACTCGTATTATTCTCGGTCCCGCACATATCTCATATGCGCTCCTATTTCGTTTCGCTTGAGCCAGGAAACCTCTGTGTAGGACTCTAAAGACTCGTCAATACGCCGGCAGTGGATGATGATCATATCAAGCATCCACAAGCCGCAAGCGGTCTGCTAAACGTAACGGCCACCCGGGTATTGAGCGATCTGAAGATCGACGAGCAAGCCCGCTCACACTCCAGTGAATCCGACCAGTAACACTACCGTATAGTCCGGTCTGATCGTCTGATATGTCGCATATCTCGCCTAGGGGTGGTATACGTCAGACCCCAATAGCTCAATAAGTCGTGTCGATATGAGGTCTATAACTGTTCGAGAAACTACTGGTAACACTTACCAGTAAATCTCAGCAACCCTGGCCAGGGATTTCCTGTTATAGCCAATCGAACACAGCGCAACATCAACCCCCATATACCGGGAGAGACGAATCCCCTCCTATCGCTCATTGCCTCCATGTGACTCGGGACTGTACCCAAAAACCACCGTTTTGCACGCCCTATTGGACGTGGTAAGATGGAAATCAAAGCACAGTGGGAACCACACAAGACTCTATGACGATCTCGGGTCAACAGACTACTCTGTACCAGTGTCACCAGAGAACTGCCATCTGACGTGAGGTATAATACCATCTGGGAGATTTCGGCGAGTCCGTCCAGTGTACCCAGTCTCTACTGAGCACCCGTATATCATCTCTGATGTCAAACACCGATGGATATGGGATCATCCATCGCCCATCTATATGGGTCGAGAAGGTACACGCTAGTCTACTCTGGTATATCGATGCCCCGTCTCGATACACCCTCGACTAGGGACTTTGAAGGATGTACTTATGGACTACCATGTCCCCACTAGTATGATCCGCATCATAGTCCAGGTAGTCAAGTACAGATCCTAAGGGCTTTACCAACATGTAACAGAGAGACAAACAGTATACACGTTAAGGTAAAGTTCAACCAGATAGCATACTATCATGTCGAGCAAGAAAGTCCTCCCTATATATGTCCCAGCATCCACTACAATATACATCCCATGTATAGTAATGGCTTCTAGGGCATACATATAACTAACAGAGTGTGCTAGTTGCTCAAGTCCATCTATGGACTCAAGCAGGCATCGCGGAGTTGGAACATCTGCTTTGATGATACTGTCAAAGAATCCGACTTTATCAAAAACCCAGATGAACCATGCATTTACAGTAAGATTGTAGGGAGAAATGTGGTATTCCTCGTCTTGTACGTCGATGACATTCTCCTAATAGGAAATGATATTCCTATGTTACAGTCAGTCAAAGGATTCTTGTCACAGAGGTTCTCCATGAAGGACCTAGGCGATGCCAACTACATTCTAGGGATCCAGATCTATCGTGATAGATCTAAAAGGATATTGGGACTTTCACAGTCCAGGTATATCGACACCATACTGAAACGATTCAGTATGGAAGATTCCAAGCGTGGTAATCTACCGGCTTGTCACGGAATCACCCTTTCCAAAGAGATGTCTCCTAAGACTGATTTGGAAAGGGCTCGCATGTCATCAATACCCTACGCATCTGCGGTAGGCTCTATTATGTATGCGATGTTATGTACCAGACCAGATGTAGCATACGCATTGAGCATTGTAAGCCGGTATCAGTTGAACCCAGGGAGAAACACTGGATAGCAGTAAAGAACATTCTCAAGTACCTGAGAAGGACTAAGGAGATGTTCTTGGTGTATGGCGGAAAAGACCTCCAGATCGAGGCCTTTGCTGACTCCAACTTCCAGAGTGATAAGGATGACTCCAAGTCCATGTCGGGTTATGTCTTTATCCTCAATGGAGGGGCGGTTTGCTGGAAGAGCTCCAAGCAGGAAACCGTTGCTGACTCAACTATGGAAGCGGAGTACATAGCTGTTTGCGATGCCGCAAAGGAAGCTGTCTGGATGAAGAAGTTCCTCAAGGAGCTTCAGGTGGTTCCTACCAGTGTTGATCCAATACCACTGTATTGTGACAACAATGGCACTATAGCTTTAGCGAAGGAACCAAGGTCCCATCAGAAGTCCAGGCATATTTTGAGGCGGTACCACCTGATCAGGGAGATCGTTGATCGCCGGGAGATCGAGGTGAAGAGTGTAAATACGGAAGATAACACTGCTGATCCACTCACGAAGGCCTTACCACAGACTCAGTTCGAGCGGCTGATCGAGATGATAGGTCTTCGATACGCCAGTACATGGCCGTAGTGCAAATGGGAGATTGTTAGTGTATATGCCCTAGAGGCCATTACTGTATCATACTAGTATGTATATTACTTAATGGAAGCTTGGGATATTCAACTTGTATTGACAATCTTGCTCAATATAGTAGTATGCTACTTGGTTTGTTTCTTCTTTAATGTGTACATGTGTTTATTTTAGCATATCACCTATACACATTAGTGGAGCCCTTAGGATCTTTGCTTGATTACCGGCGTTGTGATGGCAGTCACACTCGTGGGGGCTGGGTAATCTATAAGCACATCCTTATGTAGGTCCCTAGTCGCAGGACTATCGAGACAGGGCATCGATACTCCGGAGTAGACTAGCGTATGCGCTTCTCATCCCAGTGTGGGAGACGGTCTGTCCCACAGCCGTCAGTACGTCGTACTTGAGATAGTATGCGGGTGCTCGTTAGGTTACGAGTACACTGGACAGGACTCGTCGGGAACTGTTGGTTGGTACTATACCCATCGTCAGTTATCAGTTCTCAGATGACATGAGTACAGCTTAGTCCGCTAACTTGACAGTGTCACTTCGCCTCGTGTGTGTTCCCATTGTACTTTGATTACTACCCTACCACGGCTCAAAGGAGTCGTGCAAACAGGTAGTTTTTGGGTGCAGTCCCGAAGCACTTGGAGGCAGTGACGGTTAGACAGGATTCGTCTCTCCCGGTATTGGGGGTTGACATCGCACTGTGTCTAGGAGAGCCATTACACGAGTAGTCCCTTGCCAGGGCAAGCAAGATATACTGGTAGGTTTCCAGTGCTATCTCAGGGTGTTCTGGGCTTCACTCCGACACGACTTGTACCGCTATTAGGGGACTGACGTTTACCGCCCCCTAAGCCCACCATGCGATGTATCAGACGAACAGACCGGACTGTACTGAGATTGTCACATTCAGGCTCAGTAGGAGTTCAGATGGGTTTCACCTCGTCCGTCTTCTTGTCGGCATCTACCTGGGGACCGTTACGCACAGCTAGTGCCGCTTGCGGTCTGTGGTTAAACCCACAGCCAGCCTAGTGTCGAGTCTTTAGAGTGACACACAGAAAGCTATTCTCCTTTAGGCAAAAGAGTAGAGGTCGCATGGTTTTGCGACAGGGTTCGGTCACATCCGTGCACTTGTGCACGTTTGGTCTCCGGACAGTTAACACTAGTGGGCTTTGGTTTATGCCTGATCCTAGTGTACATTTTGGGATTGGTTTTATCTCGTTTGTATTCGTGTTCCTCGGAACGCGGATGCGGGTGTGTATGCACAGTTGACAGAGAGACAGAGGCAGAGGATTCTCATTGGGGTTGTTGACTGTTAACTGTTGACCATTGACTTTTTGCTAAACCCTAATGAGAATAAGAAATATGATTAGCAATAATATTAATTAAGTATTATAGTGACATGGTTGTTGAGGGGTTGACTTTGTTGACTTTGTTGACCGGTTGACTAGGTTGGACTAGTTGACCATCATCATTACAATGGTTGTCATTTTCATGCAAAGACTTTTGCTTGCTTGTTGTGGTTTGCAAAATGAGTGCATGAAAATGATATTGCCTTTGATATGATATGAACCATCACATAATACTTGATTATTATTATGGCTCATTATGCTTTTGGATTATGAGAGGTTGGATGAGAAAAGAGAGGCTCATTCTTTCATTTGCTTTCTCTCTCTTGAGCTCTCTTATTCTCAAGCTCTCTCCTTCTTCCTCTTGCTCTCTTTCTAGCTCAAGGCAAATCCTTCTCATGAGTTGAAATTCATTTCCTTAGAGATAAAAGAAAACCCATATCACTTCTCTACTCATTCTAGTTCACAAGGCCTAGCAAGCCAAGTGATCTAGTTTCTTCAAAGTTCGAAGAAGAAGCCAAAGGTAGAACCTTTCGGGTGGATCCATCTTCGGCGCAAGGAGATGACGAGGTAAGGCCGATCCGTACACCGGAAAGAGTTGAAGACGAAGGAGTTCAAGAAAGGTGTAGCCCCCTAACCGAGTAGGTAAACTCTTGTTAGGTTGTTAGTTAGTCATTTAACAAAGATCCGTATTTTGAGTCCATGTTACCACCATCTTGAAAATCGTTTTTTATCACTTCTGCAACCCCGTAAGTACCGGGGAAGGGTAGCATGGACATACAAATATGTATGTCGATACGTAAGTATGTATGTTGTAAAAGTATCTGTAGCAAGGTATGTCTTTATACCTATCCATAATACCCTCCAGGTATATATATGTATGCCAGATGTACATGTAGCTATATCTCATATATGTATATACCTATCACTAAAGGTACACTATCCTATAAGCATATAGGTAACTAGCATGTAAGCATGTCATGGCATATGTGTAAGCATGTAGGTATACAGGTATGCTATATGTCATATGCACAATGAAAATAAGGATCATGTCTCAATGTCCCTAGGCAATCTAATATCACATATGTAAAGATGTTGTGCGTGTCATGGAAATTATTGATGGTGTGAGTGGTATATAATCAGTGCTCGTGCAACATGAACCATCAATAATAGTGTTGTGTCTCATTAAAACTATGTCCAAATACAATAGGTAAATGTGATATACAACGAAAAACACATGCACAAACGAGTCCGTATACTAAACACTAAAGGTCATATCATTTGATCTAGCCCAGACGCATAACACCATGCGGGCGATTCCCCAGTAGATGTTAAATCTACTCACCAACGCTCCTGGCTAAGTGAAGCCTACCACCTGTTTCCCCTTGTCGTAACGTCCGAAGTCCCCGCTTGCAAACCTAAAATTTCACAAACACATCACATAAGCAAAATATCCTACAACGACGAAAAGACAATGAAACGCAAGGATAATGCCCTGAAAATTACACTGCGCACTTAGCGCATCTATCGCGCACGATATCGACCAAAAACCCTAACTAGGGTCTCTAAACTACGAAACACCTAGTCTAGATTCCGATCGTCCCGATCGCGCATTCAAAACACAATAATAAACATGGAATCAATATAATTAACGTCGCAACGTCAAAAGGAACCCACGCCTAAAAGTTACCGAGGTCTAGTAAGCAGTATTTATCTTTTTAGCACAAAACTACAAGTTTTACCTAAACTATAATTTACAAAGATCTTCAAACAGTAAGGTTAAACAATTTAAACCTTTAGTAAAATTTTAAATTTCACTAATTAGGATTAGCAAAAGTTTAGTTTGGTAATTAGATTAATTAGCCGATTAGGAAAATATCAATTATCATTTTCACAAAATACTTTACTTTTCCAAATCTAAGCTTCAAGATTAACCACTTTAACCATACAAAATCCAAACTTGCAATTTATACTAATTATCATGAATTAGCAAAACATAAATTTTTAAGCAATAATAAACACTAAATAAGCAAGTAAGTTTAATGATTAAACACAACAAATAAGGATTAGGGTTAGGATTTTTATACCATTTTAAGAACACCAATAGGTGACTAACACCAAATTTGATCCTCCAAAATGAAACCTTTTCTTGAAGATCCATGCCAGTTTAGGCTTAAGGAAAAATGGGTATGAGTTTAATTTTGGAGTTGTGAAGAAAATGAGCAATGGAAATTACATGAATAAATTTCCATACACCATAAATGGGCTCGGCCAGTGAAGAGGGGGGCTGAAATTGTGTGCTCGACCATAATGATGGGGGCTCAAAAATGTTCTCTGTGGAAATGAGAAAGATCAAGTGGGGAGAATGACTATATTAATTGAATCCACATATCAATTAATATAAACAATTCATTTCTAAAGAATGGGGGGGCACACACAGAGAAAGGGAGGGTGTGAGCCAAAGAATTGAAGGTGGTGACCACATCCACAACCTTATCTTCATAGCTTAAAACAAAAGGAATTAAAGAAACATTAATGAACAAGAATGAGTCACAACCATGACTCAACAATTCTAGAAACATTAAACAATGACTCATCGCAAAAGAAAATCCCCACTCCCACAAGAAGGTTCGGCCAAGATTGAAAGAATGAGGAAATTGCCAAAAAAATGATACACACAAATCAACCAAAAATTAAAATAATATTTAATTAGGGAAAAATTCTATCTGAAGCAAAACCTCCCATTTATCCCCAAAGTTTGCGCACTAGCTTTATTTTAGCTAAAAAAACTGCCGGTAAGTTTCTACGGAAGTTTGATCGAAATCGGGTTAAAACGGAAAATACCGACTATTTTGCCCTAAAACGGAAAAATTCGCAAAACGATTTCTAAAACGTTACGGGCTGAAAGATTGGCGAACTTGTGGGGTGTAATTAATCCCGGCTAGTCTTTCCGTTTAGGGTTTGAAGGAAGATTTGATGAAAACAGTGGGAGCCATCCTGATTAGATAAGATAATAACTAATCTAATCTTGCAAGAGCATACGCTAAAGTGTTTTCTTCTCTCTCTCTCCATATAGCGACCATGACAGGACTTAATCAAGATAATAATATGGATGTAATGACTGAACCCGCTTATTATACTGAGTAGGGGGACGTTGATCCCGTTCTTTCTTATAAGTGTTATAAGACTGAGCAGAGAATAGGAGAATATCTGGATTCTCACGCCACCCAAACGAAGAACAAGCATGCTGGTGCATCTTCTTCGGGTGTGTTAGTTATCGAGAACTGTTTCTCAGTTCATTCTGCGTCCTGGGTATTAGATACCGGATCAGGATCCCACATATGTAATATGTTACGTGGGCTACGTAAAGGTAGAGAACTGGGAATGGGTGATCATTCCATAAGAGTAGGGAATGGTGCAGATGTTGCAGCCAAGGCTATTGGCAAATATCACCTTGTGTTACCAAAAGGTAATCCACTGGTTCTGAACGAATGCTATTACATTCCGACCCTGATATGCAATATTATATCAGTTTCATTATTGAATAAAGAAGGATATAATTTTGTAGTACAGGATAATATTATGGACATATTCCTGAATCAAAAGTTGATAGGATCAGGATCGTTAAATAATGTCATGTACATTCTCAACCAAACTACAGTTCTTAATATACAGAACACACACAAGAGGAAGAGTTCAGAAATGAATGAATCCTACTTATGGCATTGTAGACTTGGTCATATTAATGCGACACGGATAGCTAAGTTACATAAGGATGGATATTTGAATCCGTTCGAATTAACTTCTTATGAAACTTGTCATTCACGTCTCAAAGGTAAAATAACCAAAACTCCGTTTAGTGGACACGGAGAAAGAGTTGAGGAACTCTTAGGACTGGTACATAGTGATGTATGCTGTCCCATGTCTACACATGCCAGGAACGGTTTTTCCTACTTCATTACATTCACTGACGATCTCTCAAGATACGGACATGTGTTCCTGATGAAACACAAGTCTGAAGCTTTTAAGAAATTTAGAGAATATAAGCACGAAGTAAAGAACCAAACGGGCAAAAGTATTAAGATCCTTCGATCTGATCGAGGAGGAGAATACTTGAGCAATGAGTTCCTAAACTATCTAAAAGAGAATAGGATTCTCTCTCTGCTTACTCCACCTTATACACCACAGCACAACGGTGTATCGGAACGGAGGAATCGCACCCTATTAGATATGGTGCGCTCTATGCTGAGCACTGCTGAGTTACCTATTTCTTTCTGGGGACATGCACTGGAGACAGCTGCATACCTATTGAATCAAGTTCCATCTAAATCTGTACCTACCACACTATATGAGATATGGAGTGGGAAGAGACCATGTCTTAAATGAGTTAAGATATGGGGTTGTCCGGCCTATGTCAAAATGCAAAATCCGGACAAACTCGAGGCACGGTCAGTTCTTTGTAAGTTGTTAGGATATCCTAAACATTCACATGGATAACTTTTCTACCACGGCAAGGAATAAAAGGTGTTTGTTTCGCGACATGCCACCTTTTTAAAAAGGAATTTCTTGCAAAAGAAATTAGTGGTGATGCGGTAGAGCCGGAAGACGTTCCGGCAAAACAAATTACAACTGAAGATTTAGTAGAACCAGAGGATTCAGTAGTTCCCAACGAACCCTAGCCTTTCCGCCGATCTAGTAGGATTTTTCATCCACCTGAGAGATACTACGGTTTTCTCGTTGATAGTGGGAGCGAGGATTGCATCATGGAAGATGATGACCCGACTAGTTTTGAGCAGGCCATCATGGGTGGTGACTCTGTGAAGTGGCTGGACGCAATGTGATCTGAGATGGAATCCATGTACACCAACAAAGTATGGATTTTGGAAGTTGCTCCTGAGGGGTAAAACCCATTGGAAGCAAGTGGATTTTTAAGAAGAAACTTGGTGTAGATGGTAAAGTGAAGACTTTCAAAGCTCGACTTGTTGCAAAGGGTTTTCGTCAATGACCAGGTGTGGATTATGATGAAACCTTTTCTCCAGTGGCTATGCTTAAGTCCATCCGGATCCTACTTGCCATTGCTGCATACCATGACTATGAAATCTGGCAGATGGATGTTAAGACCGCCTTTCTAAATGGTGATTTAGAAGAGTGCATGTACATGACTCAGCCAGAGGGCTTCGTAGACAGTAGGAGCAGCGGAAAGGTGTGCAAGCTGCTTAAATCCATCTATGGGTTAAAATAGGTATCGCAGAGTTGGATCATCTGCTTTGATGTTGCAGTCAAAGAGTTTGACTTCATCAAAAACATAGATGAACCTTGTATTTATAAGAAGGTTGCAGAGAATAAGGTTGTCTTCCTTTTATTGTACGTGGATGGCATTCCCTTGATAGGAAATGATGTTCCTATGATGCAATCGGTCTAGCTCTTCTTATCACAAAGATTCTCAACGAAAGATCTAGGTGATGCCTCCTGCATACTGGGAATTATGATCTATAGAGATAGATCTAAACGGATACTGGGATTGTCCCAATCCAGGAACATTGACACCATACTAAAGAGGTTTAGTATGGAAGAATCCAAGCGTGGGAACCAACCCACGATCTCTGGACTCACTCTTTCCAAAGAGATGTCTCCCAAGACTGATCTGGAGAGAGCTCGCATGCAAGGGATACCCTATGCTTCGGCAAAGGCTCTATCATGTATGCGATGCTATGTACCAGACCCGATGTAGCATACTCACTAAGTGTAGTGAGCAGGTATCAAGCAGATCCTGGAGAGAGTCACTGGACAGCTGTGAAGAACATTCTCAAGTACTTGAGAAGAACGAAAGAGATGTTCTTGGTGTATGGTAACGGTGAACTCCAGGTGGAGTCTTTTACCGATTAAAGCTTCCAAAGTGATAATGACGACTCAAAGTCGCACTCGGGATTTGTCTTTACCCTCAATGGAGGGACGGTGTGTTGGAAGAGTTCCAAACAGGAAACCGTTGCAGACTCGACGATGGAGGGTGAATACATCGCTGCCAACGATGCTGCCAAAGAGGCTGTCTTGATGAAGAAGTTCATCATTGAACATAGTGTGGTTCCATCCATTATGCATCCAATACCTTTGTATTATGATAACAATGGAGCTGTGGTTTTGGCCAAGGAACCCAGGTCCCATCAGAAGTCCAGACATATTCTGAGGCGGTATCACCTGATCCGGGAGATAGTTGATTGCCGGGAGATCGAGGTCAGGAGAGTTGATACGAAGGACAACACTGCAGATCCACTCACGAAGGCCATTCCCTAGACAAAGTTTGAGAGACTCTTCGGGATGTTGGGTATGAGATACTACAACAGCTGGCCTTAATGCAAGTGGGAGATTGTTAGTTATATATATTCCCTAGAGGCCATTGTTGTACATATGATGTATATTATAGTGGATGCTTGGATATATATAGAGAGGACTTTCTTGCTCGACATGATAGTAAGCTATTTGGTTTCACTTTGTCTTAACATGTTAACCTGTATTAGTTTACTGTCTTACTCTCGCATGTTGATAAAGCCCTTATGATATGTACTCGACTACTGGGACTATGATGAGATCATACTAGTGGGGCCAGGGTAGTCAATGAGTATATCCTATAATCGTTCCTAGTCGAGGGTGTTTCTAGACAGGGCATTGATACACCAGAGTAGACTAGCATATACGCATCTTGACCCATATGATGGGCGATGGATGATCCCATATCAATTGGTGTTTGACATCAGAGATTGTTGGGTTGGTATAGCACCATGAGAAGGTTTTGGCAAGCATCAATCATACTACTTTAAAAAATTTTGGATGCTAAACAAACCCTATCCAAGATCTTAACTAGAGACTTAGGATTAATATAGCAAGTAAACAACTTTACTTCTAAGAGTTTGGGATTATAACCTTTGTAGTTCGTTCCTTCATTTCATAAGCCCCGTGTTGAGGTCCCTTCGCCGCGATCATCATGTACCCGGACTCTTGAGAGGCTCCTTGAAGAGAAAGATGCAAGCTTGCTTCCAATCTTCAACAACTAAGATGATCTACCTTGAAAAATCTCAAACCCAAGCTCATGCTTCACTAATCAAGTATTAGCAAAGCAAACACCCTAATCTAAGTGGCTAGAATAGATGTGGATGATGAAGTAGGAATTTAGCTCTCATTTGTTTTCTTTATCTCACTCATTTTCATCACTTATGAAAAAGCTAGAAAGCTTTTTCATCAAAAGAAAAAGGAAGAAGAAGAAGAATATCTTTTGTGATGAATAATGAATTGTTTTTTTGAGGTTAGAATTGCAACCATAGGTCAAGAAACAAAGAGTAAACCCTGGTAGAGAATTAACTACAGGCTAAGGTTTGGGTTGGGTTAAAAAATATCTTCACAAAAAATCAATACAAAATATCTAAGCTTAAAACAAAATAAAGCTTCTAGAAGCATCATGAAAGCTAAACACAAATCCAAACCCTAACCATGTTTAAACTCTACAAAACATATTGCATTTGTAACCTTAACTTGTTATAATATTATATATCACATATATAATATATTTTGTAACAAAATAAAATAATACAATTAACATATATCACATATATATATCAATGTATTATCCAAGTGAGAAAAAGAATCTTTAAGTGAGCTTATATTAGTTAATGTAACTTAATATATCACATATATAATTATACATTAAATTATCGAATCAACACTTGATCCGATAATCCGGCTATTTAACAAATAACTGACTAATATAATCTGTATCAGTTCATCGAATCAGCACTTGATCCGATGACCCGGCTATATCACATATACCCGGCCGATATCTCATATCCCGAGAATCTAATACGGTATCATATACACGTATTGTTCTCGGTCCCGCACATATCACATATGTGCTCCTACTCCGTTTTGCCTGAGCCAGGAAACCTCTGTGTAGGACTCTAAAGAATCGTCAATACGCTGGCAGTAGGTGATGATCATATCAAACACCCACAAGCTGCAAGCGGTCAGCTAAACATAACAGCCACCCAGGTATTGAGCAATCAGAAGATCAACAAGTAAGCTTGTACATTCTCATGCGAATCCAATCAGTAACACTCCCGTACAGTCCGGTCTCTTCGTCTGATATGTCACATATCCAGTCTAGGGGTGGTAAAAGTCAGACCCCAGTAACCGATAAGTCATGTCGATATGAGGTCTATAACAGTTCGAGAAACTACTGATAACACTTACCAGTAAATCTCAGCAACCCTGGCCAGGGATTTCCAGTTATAGCCAATCGAACACAGCGCAACATCAACTCCCTATACCGGGAGAGACGAAACCCCTCATATCGCTCATTGCCTCCATGTGATTCGGGACTGTACTCAAAAGCCACCGTTTTGCACGGCCTCTTGGACGTGGTATGATGGAAATTAAAGAACAGTGGGAATCACACAAGACTCTATGACGATCTTGGGTCTACGGACTAACCTGTACCAGTGTCACCGGAGAACTGCCATCTGACGTGAGGTATAATACCATCTGAGAGTTCTCAGCGAGTCCGTCCAGTATACCCAGTCTCCACTAAGCACCCGTATACTATCTCTGATGTCAAATATCAATGGATATGGGATCATCCATCGCCCATCTACATGGGTCAAGAAGCATACTCTAGTCTACTCTGGTATATCGATGCCCTGTCTCGATACACCTGCGACTAGGAACATTTGATGGATGTACTTAGCGACTACACTGTCCCCACTAGTATGATCCGTATCATAGTCCAGGTAGTCAAGTACTCATCCTAAGGGCTTTATCAACATGTAACATAGAGACTATCAAAGTTCATGTTAAGATAATGAGCAACCAGATAGCATACTATCATGTCGAGCAAGAAAGTCCTCCATATATATGTCCAAGCATCCACTACAATATACATCGCATGTACAGTAATGGCCTCTAGGGTATACATATCACTAACAATCTCCCACTTGCACTAGGGCCATCTGTTGTAGTATCTCATACCCAACAATCAGCTGTGGTTAAAGTATCTCATACTCAACCATCCCATAAAAGTCTCTACTGGGAAATAGGCCTTTATGAGTGGATTTGCACTGTTGTCCTCTGTATCCACTCTCCTAACCTCGATCACTCTGGAGATCAACCATCTCCATGATTAGATGATAATGCCTAAGAATATGTCTGGATCACAGATGGGACGGGGGTTCCTAGGCCTAAGCCACAACTCCATTGTCATACAATGGTAGGAACAAAATTCATCTCATGAACTCATATATATATATATATATATATATATATCCAGACTGCCTCTTTGGTAGCATCCTTTGTAATGATGTATCTAGCCTTTAATCATCTAGTAAGTCACGGTATCTATCTCGGAACTCTTCCAACATACCGTCCCTCCACTGAGGGTAAAGACAATGCCTACGGCTGACAATCAGTCGTCCTTATTACCCTGGATCCTTTCCAGTGATTCTCCTCAGGATCGATTGATACCATCTCACTACAACTTGTGAGAATCCTAACATCCAATTAGATCTATCTCATAGATCCATAACCCAAGATTTAGGAGATATTACCTTCATCCTATATGGAGAATCTTTGTGATAAGAGAAGATTGACCGAGCGTAGCATAGGAAACTCTTTCCCTATTAAGAGTATGTCATCTACGTACTATACGAGGATCACCACCATACTCCCTACTACCTTTTTGTATATACTTGGTTCACCTACCATTTTGATGAAGTTGAACGCTTTGACTACCACATCAAAACAGATGTTCCAACTCCGCGATACCTACTTTAACTCTTAAAGCAACTTGCACACGTTTCCACTACTCCCACTGTCTACGAAGCCCTCTGGCTGTATACTTATAGACGCTCTCTTCTAAATCATTATTTAGAAAAGCATTCCTGACACCCAACCGCCAGATATCGTAGTCATGGTATGTAGCAATGGCAAGTAGGATCTGGATGAAATTAAGCATTGCTTTGAAAGTCTCAACTTTTTCATGTACACCAAGTAATCTTCTCAAGATATAGTTGCTCCAGATAGAGATTAAACCCTTCAGATAAAGCAACCAAAGTCCATATTTTGTTGGTGTATAAGGATTCCATCTCAGATCGCTTAGCATCCAGCCATTCTTACAGAGTCCCACTCCTGATGGCCTGCTCGAAAATAGTTGGTGTAAGTCCATGCTACCTCTCCCGGTACTTACGGGCTTGTGGAATTTGATGAAAAACGATTTTCTAGAGGCGGTAACATGGACTCAAAACGGATCTTTGTTAAACTATCTACCTGACAACCTAACTAAGAGTTGTTAACTACTCGGTTAGGGGGTTATACCTTTCTTTCTTGAACTCCTTCGTCTTCAACTCTCGATGGTGTACGGATCGGCTTCACCCCGTCGTCTCCTTGCGCCGAAGATCGATCCACCCGAAAGCTTCCACCTTTGGCTTCTTCTTCGAACTTTGAAGAAACTAGTTCACTCGGTTTGCTAAACCTTGTGAACTAGAGTGAGTAGAGGAGAGTGTGTTGGGATTTTTCTCTATGGTTCTTACTTCTCAACACATGAGACAAGTGAACCATAGACTAGAGAGAGGGAGAGTAAGAGGAAGAGAGTGAGAGCTCAAGCAAGAGAGAGAATGGAAATGAGAGAATGAGCAAGACTTTTTTCTCTTGGCTCTCATAATCCAAAGCCATCATAACCAATAATAGCAATCAAGTATTATGTGATGGTTTAAGTCAAAATAGCCATATCATTTCATGCACTCATTTTGCACAAGATAAACAAGCAAGCAAAAGTCTTTGCCATGAAATGATAGCTATTGTCATGATGATGGTCAACTAGTCCAACCTAGTCAACCGGTCAACAAAGTCAACAAGTCAACAAAGTCAACCCCTCAACAACCATGTAACCATAATACTTAATTAATACTATTGTTAATTATATTTCATATTCTCATTAGGGTTTAGCAAAAAGTCAATAGTCAACAGTCAACAGTCAACAACCCTAATGAGAATCCTCTGCCTCTGTCTCTCCGCCAACTGTGCATACGCACCCGCATCCGCGTTCCGAGGAACACGAATACATACGAGATAAAACCAATCCCAAAACGTACAGTAGGATCTGGCTTAAACCAAAGCCCGCTAGTGTTAACTGTCCGGACACTAAACGTGCACAAGTGCACGGATGTGACCGAACCCTGTCGCAAAACCATGCGACCTCTACTCTTTTACCTAAAGGCGAATAGCTTTCTGTGTGGGACTCTAAAGACTCGACACTACGCTGGCAGTGGGTTTAACCACAGACCGCAAGCGGCACTAGATGTGCGTAACGGTCCCCAGGTAGATGCCGACAAGAAGACTGACGAGGTGAAACCCATCTGAACTCCTACCGAGCCTGAATGTGACAGTCTCCGTACAGTCCGGTCTGTTCGTCTGATACATCGCATGGCAGGCCTAGGGGGCGGTAAACGTCAGTCCCCTAATAGCGGTACAAGTCGTGTCGGAGTGAAGCCTAGAACACCCTGAGATAGCACTGGAAACCTACCAGTATATCTCGCTTGCCCTGGCCAGGGACTACTCATGTAATGGCTCTCCTAAACACAGCGCGATGTCAGCCCCCAATACCGGGAGAGACGAATCCTGTCTAACCGTCACTGCCTCCAAGTGCTTCGGGAATGCACCCAACTTCTACCTGTTTGCACGACTCCTTTGAGCCGTGGTAGGGTAGTAATCAAAGTACAGTGGGAACACACTCGAGGTGAAGTGACAGTGTCAAGTCAGTGGACTAAGCTGTACTCATGTCACCTGGGAACTGATAACTGACGATAGGTATAATACCAACCAATCAGTTCCCGACGAGTCCTGTCCAGTGTACTCGTAACCTAACGAGCACCCGCATACTATCTCAAGTACGACGTACTGACGGCTGTGGGACAGACCGTCTCCCCTGCTGGGATGAGAAGCGCATACGCTAGTCTACTCCGGAGTATCGATGCCCTGTCTCGATTGTCCTGCGACTAGGGACCTGTATAAGGATGTGCTTATGGATTACCCAACCCCCACGAGTGTGACTGCCATCACAACGCCGGTAATCAAGCAAAGATCCTAAGGGCTCTACTAATGCGTATAGGTGATAAAATAAACACATGTATACATTAAAGTAGAAACAAACCAAGTAGCATACTACCATTTTGAGCAAGATTGTTTATACAACTGTGAATATCCCAAGCTTCCATTAAGTAATATACAAACTAGTATGATACAGTAATGGCCTATAGGGCATATACACTAACAATCTCCCACATGCACTAAGGCCATGTACTGGCATATCGAAGACCTATCATCTCGATCAGCCGCTCGAACTGAGTCTGGGGCAAGGCCGTGGTGAATGGATCTGCAGCGTTATCTTCTGAAGCAACCCTCCGAACCTCGATCTCCTGGCGATCCACGATCTCCCTGATCAGGTGATACCGCCTCAAGATGTGTCTTGATTTCTGATGGGACCTGGGTTCCTTCGCTAAAGCTATAGCCCCGTTGTTGTCGCAATACAGATGTATTGGATCAACAATGGACGGAACCACCTGAAGTTCTTTTAAGAACTTCCTCATCCAGACGGCTTCTTTTGCGGCATCAGATGCAGCGATGTATTCCGCTTCCATGGTCCAGTCAGCAACGGTTTCCTGTTTGGAACTCTTCTAACACACTGCCCCTCCATTGATGGTAAAGACAAAACCCGATATGGACTTGGAATCATCCTTGTCACTCTGGAAGCTGGAGTCAGCAAAGGCCTCGATCTGGAGGTCTTTTCCGCCATACACCAAGAACATCTCCTTAGTCCTTCTTAGGTACTTGAGAATGTTCTTTACCGCTATCCAGTGTTTCTCCCCGGGGTTTGACTGATACCGGCTTACCATACTCAGTGCATAAGCAACATCCGGTCTGGTACACAACATCGCATACATTATAGAGCCTACCGCAGAAGCATAGGGTATAATAGACTTGCGATCCCTCTCCAAATCAGTCTTGGGAGACATCTCTTTGGAGAGGGTGATCCCGTGACAAGCCGGTAGGTTACCGCGCTTGGAATCTTCCATACTGAATCTTTTCATTATGGTGTCGATATACCTGGACTGTGAGAGTCCTAATATTCTTTTGGATCTATCACGATGGATCCGGATCCCCAGGATGTATGAGGCATCACCCAGGTCTTTCATGGAGAACCTGTGTGACAAGAACCCCTTGACAGATTGTAGCATAGGAATATCATTTCCTATCAAAAGAATGTCATCCACGTATAAAACGAGGAATACGACAGTTCTTTCTACAAATCTACTATAGATGCATGGTTCATCTGGATTTTTGATAAAGCCAAATTCTTTGACTGCCTCATCAAAACAGATGTTCCAACTCCGCGATGCCTGCTTTAGTCCATAAATGGACTTAAGCAATTTGCACACCTTTCCGCTGCTCCCACTCCGAATGAAACCCTTTGGCTGGACCATATAGACACACTCCTCTAAATTTCCATTTAGAAAAGCGGTCTTTACGTCCATCTGCCAAATCTCATAATCGTGGAAGGCAGCAATGGCAAGAAGGATCCGAATGGATTTCAGCATAGCCACTGGAGAAAAGGTTTCGTCATAGTCCAAACCAGGTCTTTGACGAAAACCCTTTGCAACAAGTCTAGCTTTATAGGTCTCAACCTGTCCATCTACACCAATCTTTCTTTTGAAGATCCACTTGCATCCTACGGGTTTTACCCCGTCTGGAGCAATGTCCAACGTCCATATTTTGTTGGTGTACATGGACTCCATTTCGGTCCGCATTGCATCCAGCCATTTTACCGAGTCAACGCTCTGAACGGCCTGGTGGAAGCTAGTAAGCTCAGCATAATCTATGATGCAATCCTCTCTATCCCCATCTATGAGAAAACCGTAGTATCTCTCGGGCGGATGAGACTGCCTACTACTCCTGCGGAGCGGCGTAGGAATGTCCTGTTCTTTTGAACCCTCTGGTTCTACTAAGCTTTCAGTAATAGCTCGTGGTTCTGGAATTTCTTCCAGTTCTACTGTGCTCCCACTTATCTGGTTTTCCAAAAACTCAGTTTCCAAGAAGTAGGCATGAAGAGAAACAAAAACCTTTTGTTCCTCTTCGCAGTAGAAGAAATATCCCTTGGAGTTCTTTGGATATCCCACGAACTTGCACTGTACTGAGCGTGCCTCGAGTTTGTCCGCATGCTGCTTTTTAACAAAAGCTGGACATCCCTATGTCTTAATGTGCTTAAGATAGGGTTTCTTCCCACACCACATCTCATATGGTGTGGTAGGCACAGTCTTAGTGGGAACTCGGTTCAAAAGGTATGCAGCTGATTCTAGCGCATACCCCCAGAATGATCGCGGTAACTCAGCGTTACTCATCATAGACCGTACCATATCCAATAAGGTTCGGTTCCGTCTCTCCGATACACCGTTATGTTGCGGAGTGTATAGAGGAGTAAGCTGAGAGAGAATTCCATTCTCTTTTAAGTAATCCAGGAACTCGGCACTCAAGTATTCACCACCTCGATCAGATCTCAGTGTCTTGATACTTTTGCCGGTTTGTTTTTCTACTTCATTCTTATATTCCTGGAACTTTCCAAAGGCTTCGGATTTATGTTTCATTAAGAAGACATATCCGTACCATGAAAAGTCATCCGTAAAAGTAATGAAGTAAGAAAAACCGCTTCGCGCATGTGTAGACATTGGACCGCACACGTTGCTGTGTACGAGTCCCAAGAGCTCGCTCGCTCTTACTCCGTGTCCAGTGAACGGAGTCTTTGTCATCTTTCCTTTGAGACAGGATTGACATGTGGCATACGATTGATATTCGAACGGATGCAAATATCCTTCTGTATGTAACTTAGTCAACCTTCTCTCATTGATGTGACCCAGTCTACAATGCCATAAAAAAGTCTGATTGATTTCTGGAGACTTTCTTTTTTGTGTATTCTGGACATTGAAAATCTGTGGTTGGTTTAATACGTATATACCATTGCTCAATGTACCTGACCCAATCAGAACTTGATTAAGGTGAATGTTTACAACATTGCTTACAAACGCAAATTCATAACCTTCTTTAGAAACCAAAGATACAGAAATGATATTACAAGTTGCGTTGGGTACAAAAAAGCAATTAAGTAAAACCAAAACATGTCCATCTGACATTCCCAGGTGATAGTCCCCTACGGCCTTAGCATCCATGCTAGCTCCGTTTGCAACTTTGAGGGTCATGTCACCTGCCTTCAAAAACCTACGGTTTCTCAACGCCTGCAAAGAATTACAGATATGAGA
Organism: Agapanthus africanus; assembly: GCA_030015575.1. Classification (NCBI taxonomy): domain Eukaryota; kingdom Viridiplantae; phylum Streptophyta; class Magnoliopsida; order Asparagales; family Amaryllidaceae; genus Agapanthus; species Agapanthus africanus. The sequence continues at coordinate 337,469,489 of CM057346.1, read as the reverse complement.
TCCTGATCCGGTATCCAATACCCAGAAAGTAGAGTTTATTGAAAGACAGTTATCAATAACATACACACCTGAAGCTGAAGCCGCAACTTGCTTCAGATCCTGTGTTCTGGCCTTCCAAGCCCTGCAATCTTTCTTCCAGTGTCCACTCTTATGACAATAGAAGCATTCCCACAAGCTTCCCCGCTATCTTTGTTGCTTTTGCCATTCCCTTCGTATCCACTTTACTAACACCGCCCCTTGGTTTGGCGGGGGCTTTCTTCTTCTTTTCCTTGGCTTTCTCCTTGGACCTAGAAGAGGAAGATCCTCCTACAAACAAAGTGGATGTTTCCCTACCTTTCTGTAGGGTGCCCTCTGCGCTCCTCAGCATGTTGAGGAGTTCTGAAAGTTCAACTTCCTTTTCTTGTAAGTTGAAGTTCGGGATAAACTGGGCGTAAGTGGAAGGAAGGGACTGGAGAATCAAGTCCGTATAGAGCTCATTCTCCAACGTGGTCCCAAGGTCCGCGAGCTCCTCAATGTAGCCAATCATCTTAAGCACGTGTTCCGCTACCGATGATCCGACGGCCAATCTTGCCGAAAACAACTTCTTCGACACTTCGTATCTTGCGATACGAGATTGCTCTCCATACAGTTCTTTTGTATGGAGAAATATGAGGTCCATATTCTCGTGCCTCCTCTGATGTTCATTGTCCATAGAGGCAAGCATGAGGCACTTGGCCTTTACGCAGTCTAGTTCCCAGGTCTTACGGATTTCCTTATCCGCGATGCTGGTTTTAGGACCTGGGACAGGGGGAGCTTTGGTGGTAAGAAGATACCCCAGCTTGTCGTAAGTGATTGCCATCTTGACATTCCTGAGCCAATCTTTGTAGTTTGGCCCTGTCAGTATGTTTTTATCTAGTAATAACTTAAGTCCTGTCATGTCGATTGGTCGCTGCAATTAGGAGAGAGAAAAGAAACACTCAGCATGATACTCTTGCAAGTTTAGAGTGATTTTTAGTTTGTCTAAACTGGATGGCTCCCACTGTATTACGAATTCCTCCTCAAACCAAAAAGGAAGAATTAGTCAGAATCAATCTCACCGTACAATACTTGCTTAACCGTTCAGCCAGGCCAGTGTTGGTACTTCGAGGGAGGTTTTCCAACGCTTTCGCGAAGTTCCTTAATTAAATAACCTCTTTTCCCTGGGGGCGTAGCCCCGCTAACACTTTTCTAGACACCTACTTGGTTTATAGCATTGATCGTTTAGTGAGAAATTTCCCGAGGAGTAGCGTATACTCACAGTAGGATCGGGATCCAAATATCATTGCATGACGAAACTGAAGGAATCCTACCAGAATCATCACACTCCAAATGGTATGCAACTCTAGCAAGTTTCAGTACTTATGAAACTCCCGATGTGGATTTTTTCCCCATGCTCTTATGACCTTGACTTTGGCCAACAAATCATAAGTCACAAGTCAAGTTCTACCCGTTGTTCTCCAGTTAATTTGAATCCACCCGTACCTACCCTTGACTTTGGCCAACAAGGCAGTACGACTTTTCCAAACCAACGCATCTATCTATGCTGCACATGAATACCCAATAGCTACCAATCAGTATGCCTTGACTTTGGCCAACAGACATAGCTTGAATACTACTGACTATTCATGTGAAACGACAGAGGACTACGAATGGTTTTGGCGAAACCGTGAATGTAGTGAACTTGATATAATCGATGGAACGAGATAGCTTTTAAAAGGAGTGGCTCAAGCTCCGCATTTAAAAGTTGGTTTTGAAAAGAACCGAGTGGTTTTTCGAAAGTGTTCCAACGACTTTTACTTGGTTTATTTTCTTGCATTAGTTCTTTTAATGCGTCCCATCATTTAATCCTACCATTGCAGAAAACAACCAAAATATGACGTACGCTTATGCCATTCGCATTCGCCACGGGGCCCCGTCATTACCCGTTAGGTTACTTAACTAACGACAGAGCGGGGGCTGGGCTAGCGCGGCTGTAAAACATAAGCAACGCCTAAATAATATCATATATAGATATATATTGCAATGATAGCCATTTCAGATCACAGATGAATACATTGGATATACTAGGAATCCGCAATTCGTACGAGCCTGTAACGAAAAGCAGATTACACGGTCGCGGTGAATAGCCAATACCCCACTCAAGACCCCTATGAGTGCGGCAAACTACCCGCCAAGTACCCGAAGAGGAGCAACCTCCCTCAACACCGTGAGTAGGCCACTCGGCACTTCGAGATACCCGGTAGTTTGTGCACCCCTCCATGGGTCTATCCTAGGAGCAAAAACAGTAAAAAGAAATTATACAATGACGGCTACAACCCCGACCCGGTTGTGCGGCCATACAAATAATATTACATCAATTTACAAATATACATGAATTGAAAGAAAAGAAAACTCTCGTCTCACAACCCCCCGGCTATTCACCCGCGACAATCCAATGAATTCATATACACATACCAGCAATATTACAGATCACAGATTTGTATAACCCTCACTAATCGACATATAGCGATTAGCAGACGTTCAATACAAATATCACATCACAGATAAATACCCGTCAGCTTAAGTCTTTAGAAATTCGATCAAAATACGGTTTTTAAAGCCCCAAAAACAAATTTTTCTTTCTGGAAAATCTGGGCTGAAAAAACATATACCAAAAATCCCAAAATACCCCACTAAGTATACTGCAGTGAAGAAAATCCACAGAAGAGTTAAAACGGCCGTGGAACCGCGGCAAGAGCAAGCTCTTGCCGCGTTTCCGCGGCGCTTTGATGAGATCCCTTGATCGTTTTTCTTCAGTGCACTATAAAAACCCTTAGTCGATTTTTGAAGCATGATTTATTATTTTTTACAGAACTTTAAAAATCGACAGCAAGCTTGATATCCGGGTGTATTTCGCGACTTTTTCTCCGATCGAATTTCTTGTTACTATGCTAACATGTTATGTAGTGTTTAACGAGGCTCTGAAACCACTGTAAGTCCATGCTACCTCTCCCGGTACTTACGGGCTTGCGGAATTTGATGAAAAACGATTTTCTAGAGGCGGTAACATGGACTCAAAACGGATCTTTGTTAAACTATCTACCTAACAACCTAACTAGGAGTTGTTAACTACTCGGTTAGGGGGTTATACCTTTCTTTCTTGAACTCCTTCGTCTTCAACTCTCAATGGTGTACGGATCGGCTTCACCCCGTTGTCTCCTTGCGCCGAAGATCGATCCACCCGAAAGCTTCCACCTTTGGCTTCTTCTTCGAACTTTGAAGAAACTAGTTCATTCGGTTTGCTAAACCTTGTGAACTAGAGTGAGTAGAGGAGAGTGTGTTGGTATTTTTCTCTATGGTTCTAACTTCTTAACACATGAGACAAGTGAACCATAGACTAGAGAGAGGGAGAGCAAGAGGAAGAGAGTGAGAGCTCAAGCAAGAGAGAGAATGGAAATGAGAGAATGAGCAAGACTTTTTTCTCTTGGCTCTCATAATCCAAAGCCATCATAACCAATAATAGCAATCAAGTATTATGTGATGGTTTAAGTCAAAATAGCCATATCATTTCATGCACTCATTTTGCACAAGATAAACAAGCAAGTAGAAGTCTTTGCCATGAAATGATAGCTATTGTCATGATGATGGTCAACTAGTCCAACCTAGTCAACCGGTCAACAAAGTCAACAAGTCAACAAAGTCAACCCCTCAACAACCATGTCACCATAATACTTAATTAATACTATTGTTAATTATATTTCATATTCTCATTAGGGTTTAGCAAAAAGTCAATAGTCAATGGTCAACAGTCAACAGTCAACAGTCAACAACCCAAATGAGAATCCTCTGTCTCTGTCTCTCCGTCAACTGTGCATACACACCCGCATCCGAGTTCCGAGGAACACGAATACATACGAGATAAAACCAATCCCAAAACGTACACTGGGATCTGGCTTAAACCAAAGCCCGCTAGTGTTAACTGTCCGGACACTAAACGTGCACAAGTGCACGGATGTGACCGAACCCTGTCGCAAAACCATGCGACCTCTAGTCTTTTGCCTAAAGGCGAATAGCTTTCTGTGTGGGACTCTAAAGACTCAACACTATGCTGGCAGAGGGTTTAACCACAGACTGCAAGCGGCACTAGTTGGGTGTAAAGGTCCCCAGGTAGATGCCGATAAGAAGACTGACGAGATGAAACCCATCTGAACTCCTACTGAGCCTGAATGTGACAGTCTTCGTACAGTCCGGTCTGTTCGTCTGATACATCGCATGGCGGGCCTAGGGGGCGGTAAACGTCAGTCCCCTAATAGCGGTACAAGTCGTGTCGGAGTGAAGCCCAGAACACCCTGAGATAGCACTGGAAACCTACCAGTATATCTTGCTTGCCCTGGCCAGGGACTACTCATGTAATGGCTCTCCTAGACACGGCGCGGTGTCAACCCCCAATACCGGGAGAGACGAATCCTGTCTAACCGTCACTGCCTCCTAGTGCTTCGGGACTGCACCCAACTACTGCCTGTTTGCACGACTCCTTTGAGCCGTGGTAGGGTAGTAATCAAAGTACAGTGGGAACACACTCGAGGCGAAGTGACAGTGTCAAGTCAGCGGACTAAGCTGTACTCATGTCACCTGGGAACTGATAACTGACGATAGGTATAATACCAACCAATCAGTTCCCGACGAGTCCTGTCCAGAGTACTCGTAACCTAACGAGCACCCGCATACTATCTCAAGTACGACGTACTGACGGCTGTGGGACAGACCGTCTCCCTTGCTGGGATGAGAAGCGCATACGCTAGTCTACTCCGGAGATCGATGCCTTGTCTCGATAGTCCTGCGACTAGGGACCTGTATAAGGATGTGCTTATGGATTACCCAGCCCCCACGAGTGTGACTGCCATCACAACGCCGGTAATCAAGCAAAGATCCTAAGTGCTCTAGTATTGCGTATAGGTGATAAAATAAACACATGTACACATTAAAGTAGAAACAAACCAAGTTGCATACAACCATTTTGAGCAAGATTGTTTATACAACTGTGAATATCCCAAGCTTCCATTAAGTAATATACAAACTAGTATGATACAGTAATGGCCTCTAGGGCATATACACTAACAGTTGGGTCATCATCTCATGATGCAATCCTCGCTCCCACTGTCATAGAGAAAACCGAAGTATCTCTCAGGTGGGTGAGGAACCTCACCAGATCGGCGGAGAGGCTGAGGTTCGTTGGAGACTATTGAATCCTCTGGTTCTACAAACCATCAGCTGTAGTTTATTTAGCTGGAAGTACTTCCTGTGTTACCTCATGACCATTAATCTCTTCACAAGAATTTCCCATTCCAAAAGGTGGCATGCTGAGAATGAAAACACATTTTGTTCCTCAGTGTGGTAGAAGATATTCCCTTACGAATGCTTGGGATATCCAACAAACTTCCACAGAACTGACCTTGCCTCGATCTTGTCGGGATTTTGCTTTTAGACATAGGCCGGACAACCCCAAATCTTAACATCCTTAAGAGATGGGCTTTTCACATACCATATCACATATGGAGTGGTAGGCATCTGATTTGATTGGAACCCTTCAATAGGTATGCAGCTTCAAAAGTGCATAACACCCAAAAGGAAATAGGCAACTCAGTAGTACTCATCATAGAGCACACCATATCACATAGGGTGCGATTGCTCCGTTCCGATACACCGACGTGCCGTGGTGTATACGGAGGAGTAATGCTGAGAGAGAATCTCATTCTCCTTTAGAATATTCCAGGAATTCCGTGCTCAAGTATTCTCCTCCCTGATCGCATCAAAGGACATAATACTTATACCCGTTTTGGTTCTCTACTTCTGAAGTACAAAGAACCAGTCCTGGCATGTTTAGACAAGGGACCTCATACATCATGATGTATCAATCCCAAGAGTTCACTAACCCTTTTTCTGTTTCCAATAAACAGAGCTATGGTCATCTTATCTTTGTGACATGATTGGCAAGTTTCACAAGATGTAAATTCAAACTAATTTAAATATGCATCTAAATGTAACTTAGCTAGTCGGGTCACATTGATATGACCTAGTCTACAAAACTTCAAGAAGAATCCGTTCACCCCCTGAACTCTTCCCCTTGTCTGTGTTTTGTACGTAAAGAACCGTAGTTTGATTTAGAACGTCTATGCTTTTAGATAACGTGCCTGAACCGATCAACTCTTGATATAGGAAATGTTCAAAATATTATCCAACAATACAAAATTATATCCTTCTTTACTAATAAAGAGACTGATATGATGTTGTATATCAGGTTCGGTATGTAATAACATTCGTTCAGAATCAATGTATTCTGGTAATACATGGTGATAACTGCTAACATGCTTGGCTGCAACACTTGCACCATTTCCAACTCTTGAAACTTATCACCCGTTCTCAGTTCTCTATCTATCTGTAGCCTACGTAACATATTACATATGTGGGATCCTGATCTGGTATCTCATATCCAGGACGCAAATGATACTGAGAAACAGTTCTCGGTAATAAACACACCCGAAGAAGATGCATCAGCATGCACTTTCTTCGTTTGGGCGGCACGGGAATTCTGGTAATCCCCTATTTCCTGCTCTGTCTAATATCAATTATAAGTTGGAGCGGGACCAACGTTCCCTAGCACAGTATAATAAGCGGGTTTGGTCAATACATCCGTATTTTTATCTTGATTAAGGCGTGACATTCGCAACCAGGAGAGAGAAGGAAGAAAACACTCTGTGTACGCTTATGCAAGATTAGATTGGTTATTAATTTATCTAATCAGGATGGCTCCCACTGTTTTAGTCAAATCTTCCTTCAAAACCTAAAAGGTAAGACTAGCCGGGATTAATTACGCCGTACAAGTTCGCCAATCTTTCGACCAGGCCGGTGTCGGTATTTTGAGGGAGGTTCTCCGTGCTTTCGCACGGACCTAATTAAAATAAACCTCATTTTCCCAGGGGCGTAACCCCGTTAGCACCTTTCTAGACACCTACTTTGATCGGCTAATTGTAATGTGTAAAACTCTCCCAGGAGTAACACTTACTCGCAGTGGGTATCGGGATCCAACTATCTCATAGAAGGTGTGCAATCTCATTGCAAATTTCAACACTTGAATTTCCCGATAATACTTTTTACCCCTAGTACCTATGACCTTGGCTATGGTCAACATATCATAAGTACTAGTCAAGTTCTATCCGTCATTTCGTGGTTAATTAGACCCACCTACATGACCCTCGGCTATGGTCGACATAATCTTGTGACTGTCCTAACTAATTGCATCATATGCTGTATAGGAAAAACATCACTTAGCTACCGTACACTACGCCTCGGCTATGGTCGACATACGCAGCACGAATACTAAGTACTATATTTCCTAAAATGACGGATGGCTACGACAGGTTTTTACGAAAACCTTTTGCATAATGAAGTTGATATCGTTGTAGAATCAAATGATTTAAATGGAGTGTTTTTGAAGCCTTTACTAGTTTTGCTAAAGAGGTCACTCCCGATGAACGGATCGTCGGCTCATTCCTTATCGAATAAGGGGTAGGATATTTCACAAATACCGCTATGAAAAGCAAGAACTAGAAAAGCAATCAAAGGACAAACCGAGTTTGTAGCATCTGCCAGTTATTGCTAAAGAGGTCACTCCCGGTGAAGGGATCTCGGCTCTTTCCTTATCGAATAAGGTGCTGGATGTTCTACAAGGAACACCGCTATTCAAAGCAAGAACTAGAGCTACCTATTTTTGAACAAGTTTCTACAACATCTTTAGGTTTCTTTTATTTCATTAATCTCATTAATGAAGTCCCATTTTATTATGCTTCACAAGCATCACATTTGAAACTAAATCAGCAATATAATATATATCTCATATATATAATATAAACATTCATCTCAGGCAGTAATATGATCTCATCACAGAACATTGCAGCAGAAGAACATATATGAAATATTGGTTATACTAGGTTGTCCGTGTTTTATTTCGAGCCTGTATAAAACACGGATTCCACGGTCGCGACGAATAGCCAATTGTAGGGTTGGCTCAGCAGCTTATGAAGGTTTTGGCAAGCACCAATCATGCTACTTTAAAATTTTTGGGGTGCTAAACAAACCCTAACCAAGATCTTAACTAGAGGATTAAGCAAAACAAGCATGTAAACAACTTTACATCTAAGAGTTAGGGATTACAACCTTTATAGTCTGTTCCTTCACTTCTAAAGCTCCGTGTTAAGGTCCCTTCACTGCGATCATCGAGTACCCTGACTCAAGAGACGCTCCACGAAGAGAAAGATGCAAGCTTGCTTCCAATCTTCAACAACAAAGATGATCTACCTTGAAGAATCTCAAACCCAAGCTCATGCTTCACTAATCAAGTATTAGCAAATCAAACACCCTAATCTAAGTGGCAAGAATAGATGAGGTCGATGAAGTAGGAATTTATCACTCATTTGTTTTCTTTATCTCACTCATTTTCATCACTTATGAAAAAGCTAGAAAGCTTTTTCATCAAAAGAAGGAAGAAGAAGAAGAACAAAACCATTTTTGATGAATAATGAAATCAAGTGTGTGGTTAGAATTGCAAACATGGGTTAAGAATATAAACTTAACCCTTGTAGAGAAATAACTATGGTAAAGGGTTTGAGTTGGGTTAAGGAAATATCTTCACAAAATATCAAAGTCAAAGTCAAAGTCAAAGCTTCAAGAAGCTTCTTGAAAGCTTCATGCAAGCTTAACCCTAATCCAAAACCTAACCATATTTAAATTCCACAAAACATGTTGCATTTATAACCCTAACTTGTTACAATATTATATATCACATATACAATATTTATTGTAACAAAATAAAATAATACAATTAACATATATCACATATAAATATCAATGTATCATCCAAGTGAGAAAAAGAATCTTTAAGTGAGCTTATATTAGTTAATGTAACTTAATATATCACATATATAATTATACATTAAATTATTAAATCAACACTTGATCCGACAATCCGGCTATATCGCATATAACCGACTAATATTACATGTACCGATTCATCGAATCAACACTTGATCCGATGACCCGGCTCTATCACATATACCCGGCCGATATCACATATCGCGAGAATAGAATATGGTATCTCATATCGTATCATTCTCGTTCCCGCACATATCACATATGTGCTCCTACTCCGTCTTGCCTGAGCCAGGAAACCTCTGTGTAGGACTCTAAAGAATCGTCAATACGCCGGCAGTAGGTGATGATCATATCAAACACCCACAAGCTGCAAGCGGTCAGCTAAATGTAACAGCCACCCAAGTATTGAGCGATTAGAAGATCAACAAGCAAGCCTGTACATTCTCCTGTGAATCCAATCAGTAACACTGCCGTACAGTCCGGTCACTTCGTCTGATATGTCGCATATCTCGCCTAAGGGTGGTAAACGTCAGACCCCAGTAGCTTGATAAGTCATGTCGATATGAGGTCCATAACAGTTCGAGAAACTACTGATAACACTTACCGGTAAATCTAAGCAACCCTAGCCAGGGATTTCCAGTTATAGCCAATCGAACACAGCGCAACATCAACTCCCTATACCGGGAGAGAGGAGTCCCCTCCTATCGCTCATTGCCTCCATGTGATTCGGGACTGTACCCAAAAGCCACCGTTTAGCATGCCCACTAGGACGTGGTTAGGTGGAAATCAAAGCATAGTGGGAATCACACAAGACTCTATGACGATCTCGGGTCTACAAACTAACCTGTACCAGTGTCACCAGAGAACTGCCATCTGACGTGAGGTATAATGCCATCTGACGTGAGGTATAATACCATCTGGGAATTCTCGGCGAGTCCGTCCAGTGTACCCAGTCTCCACTGAGCACCCGTATACCTTCTCTGATGTCAAACACCAATGGATATGGGATCATCCATCGCCCATCAGATGGGTCAAGAAGCGCATACTCTAGTCTACTCTGAAGTATCGATACCCTGTCTCGGTACTCCTACGACAAGGAACAATTGAAGGATGTACTTAGCGACTACACTATCCCCACTAGTATGATCTGCATCATAGTCCTGGTAGTCAAGTACTCATCCTAAGGGCTTTATCAACATGTAACATAGAGACAATCAGAGTACATGTTAAGATAAAGGGCAACTAGATAGCATACTATCATGTCGAGCAAGAAAGTCCTCCCTATATATGTCCAAGCATCCACTACAATATATATCGTATGTACAGTAATGGCCTCTAGGGTATACATATCACTAACAATTTCCCACTTGCACTAGGGCCATCTGTTGTGGTATCGCATACCCAACAATCAGCTGTGGTTGAAGTATCTCATACTCAACCATCCTATAGAAGTCTCTAGTGGGAAAAAAAGCCTTTGTGAGTGGATCCGCGCTGTTGTCCTCTAGGTCTACTCTCCTAACCCTGATCTCCTTAGAGATCAACCATCTTCAAGATCAGGTGATACTGCCTAAGAATATGTCTGGATGACAGATGGGAGGTGGTTCCTAGGCCTAAGCCACAACTCCATTGTCACACAATGGTAGGAACCAAGTTCATCTCATGAACTTATATATATCCAGACTGCCTCTTTGGTAGCATCCTTGGTAACGATGTATCCAGCCTTTAATCGTCTAGTGTGTCATGGTATCTAGCTTGGAACTCTTCCAATATACCGTCCCTCCACTGATGGTAAAGACAGTGCCTGTGACTGACATTCAGTCGTCCTTATCACCCTGGAACCTTTCCAGTGATTCTCTCCAGGATCGATTGATACCATCTCACTACAACTAGTGAAATTCTTAACATCCAATTAGATCGATCTCGTAGATCCAAAACCCAGGATTTAGCAGGTATCAACTTGATACTTCATGGAGAATCCTTGTGATAAGAGGAGATTGACCGAGCATTGCATAGGAAACTCCTTTCCTATCAAGAGTATGTCATCCTCGTACTATACGAGGATCACCACCATACTCCCTACGACCTTTTTGTTTTTACTTGGTTCATCTACCATTTTGATGTCAAACTCTTTGACTACTACATCAAAACAGACGTCCCAACTCCGCGATGCTTGATTTATCCTATAAAACATCTTGCACACGTTTCCGCTGCTCCCACTATCTACAAAGCCCTCTGGCTGTGTACTTATAGACGCTCTCTTCCAAATCATCATTTAGAAAAGCAGTCATGACACCCAACCGCCAGATATCGTAGTCATGGTATGTAGCAGTGGCAAGTAGGATCTAGATGGACTTAAGCATAGGTTTGAAAGTCTCAACTTTTCCATGTACACCAAGTAATCTTCTCAAGATATACTTTCTCCAGATGGGGATTTAACCCTTCAGATAAAGCAGCCAAAGTCTATACTTTGTTGGTGTATATGGATTCCATCTCAGATCGCTGAGCATCCAGCCATTCTTACAGAGTCCCCACTCCTGATGGCCTGCTCGAATCTAGTTGGGTCATCATCTCATGATGCATTCCTCGCTCCCACTGTCATAGAGAAACCCGAAGTATCTCCCAGGTGGGTGAGGAACGCTACCAGATCGGCGGAGAGGCTGAGGTTCATCGGGAACTATTGAATCCTCCGGTCTTACCAAATCATCAGCTGTAGTTTGTATAGCTGGAACTGCTTCCAGATTTACGTCATGACCACTAATTTCTTCATAAGAAAATCCTTTTCTAAAAACTTGGCATACCGAGAAATAAAACACCTTTTGTTCCTCGGTGTGGAAGAAGATATTCCCTTGCGAATGCTTGGGATATCCAACAAACTTCCACAGAACTGATCTTGCGTCGAGCTTGTCCGGATATTGCTTTTGAAATAGGCCGGACAACCCCAAATCTTAACATCTTTAAGAGATGGGCTCTTCCCATACCATATCAAATATGGAGTGGCAGGCATCTGATTTGGTTGGAACCCTATTCAATAGGTATGCAGCTTCACAAGTGCATAACTCCCAAAAGAAAATAGGCAACTCAGTAGTACTCATCATAGAGCACACCATATCACATTGGGTGCGATTGCTCCACCCCGATACACCGACTTGCTGTGGTGTATACGGAGGAGTAATGCTGAGAGAGAATCTCATTCTCCTTTAGAATAGTCCAGGAATTCCGTGCTCAAGTATTCTCCTCCTTGATCTCATCAAAGGACATAATACTTTTACCCGTTTTTGGTTCTCTACTTCTAACTTATATTCTGTGAATATCTCAAAAGCTTCGGACTTGTATTTCAACAGGAACAAATGTTTGAATCTTGAGAGATCAGCTGAGAATGTAATGAAGTACAAAGAACCGATCCTGACATATGTAGACAGGGGACCTTACATACATCATCATGTATCAAAACCATGAGTTCACTAACTCTTTCTCTGTTTCCAAGAAACGGAGATACATCCTATCTTTGTGACATGACTGGTATGTTTTACAAGATGTAAATCCAAACTAATTTAAATATGCATCTTTATGTAATTTCAGCTAGTCGGGTCGCATCGATATGACCTAGTCTACAATGCCTCAAGAAGGATTTGTTCATTTCTGAACTCTTCCTCTTGTGTGTGATCTGTATGTTAAGAACTGTAGTTTGATTTTGAACGTATATGCTTTTAGATAACGTGCCTGAACCGATCAACTTTTGATATAGGAAATGTTCAAAACATTATCCAATAAAACAAAATTATATCCTTCTTTACAAAACAAAGAGACTGATATGATGTTGTCTATCAGGTTCGGTATCTAATAACTTTCATTCTGAATAAATGTATTTGGCAATACAGGGTGATAACTGCCAACTTTTTAGTTATATGTATGCCCTAGAGGCCATTACTGTACATATGATGTATATTGTAATGGATACTTGGACATATATAGGGTAGACTTTCTTGCTCGACATGATAGTATGCTATCTGGTTGCACTTTATCTTAACATGTATTCTGATTGTCTCTGTGTTACATGATGATAAAGCCCTTAGGATATGTACTGGACTACTGGGACTATGATGAGATCATACTAGTGGGGCCACGATAGTCGATGAGTACATCCTATAACTGTTCCTAGTCGAGGGTGTATCGAGACAGGGCATCGATGCACCAGTGTAGACTAGCGTATACGCATCTTGACCCATATGATGGGCGATGGATGATCCCATATCCATCAGTGTTTGACATCAAGGATGGTGTACGGGTGCTCAGTAGAGAGTGGGTACACAGGACGGACTCGCCGAGAACTCCCAGATGGTATTATACCTCACGTCAGATGGCAGTTCTCCGGTGACACTGGTACAGAGTAATCTGTTGACCCGAGATCGTCATAGAGTCTTGTGTGATTCCCACTGTGCTTTGATTTCCATCATTCCACGTCCAAGAGGGCATGCAAAAAGGTGGCTTTTGGGTACAGTCCCGAATAACATGGAGGCAATGAGCGATAAGAGGGGATTCGTCTCTCCCGGTATAGGGAGTTGATGTTGCGTTGTGTTCGATTGGCTATAACCGGAAATCCCTGGCCAGGGTTGCTGAGATTTACTGGTAAGTGTTATCAGTAGTTTCTCGAACTGTTATAGACCTCAAATCGACACGACTTATCGAGCTACTGGGGTCTGACGTTTACCACCCCTAGGGGAGATATGCGACATATCAGACGACGAGACCGGACTGTACGGGAGTGTTACTGATTGGATTCGCAGGAGAATGTACAGGCTTGCTTGTTGATCTTCTGATCGCTCAATACCCGGGTGGCCGTTACGTTTAGCAGACCGCTTGCGGATTGTAGGTGTTTGATATGATCATCACCTACTGCCGGCGTATTGACGAGTCTTTAGAGTCCTACACAAGGGTTTCCTGGCTCAAGCGAAACGGAGTAGGAGCACATATGTGATATGTGCGGGACCGAGATATATACGATATGAGATACCATATTCTATTCTCGCGATTTGTAACATTGATCCGTTGTATGCGATATAGCCGGGTTATCGGATCAAGTGTTGATTCGATAAGTTGTTACACATGATATTAGTCGGCTATAGCCGGATTATTAAATCAAGAGTTGATTTAATAATTTAATGTATGATTATATATATTTGATATATTACATTACATTAACTAGTATTAGCTCACTTAAGATTTATTTTCTTACTTGATTGTGCATAAGTGTATATGAGATATATATTTGTGTACATATGATTGTGTCATGCTTGATGATACATCAAAGATAGGTGTATGAGACTTATACCAAGATTAGGGTAAAGATTAGGGTTTTGTTTATATCTTAAGAATAACAATAGAGAAATACTTTGTCAAAGTTCTCAAGCTTTCATGAAGCTTGTGGAAACATTGACAAAGTCAACTTTTTTGTCATTTTTTAGGATATTTAGTTAACCCAACCCTTAACCATATACCTTGGTCAATTCTCTACATGAGTTAAGCATGATAGCTTAACTCACCCACGGTTACATTATTGAGAAGAATAATTCATATGATGATATTACTCTTTCTTCTTCTTCTTCTTCATCAAGCTCCTTGAAAAAGCTTTCAAGCTCTAATGGTGCTATGAGAAAAAGTGTGAGAAAATCAATTCTAAAGTGAGCCCACCTCCTACTTCTTCATCCTCAACCACTTGCTATGTAGTAGAGTGTGTTTTCTTCACTGTTAGTTATATGTATGCCCTAGAGGCCATTACTGTACATAGGATGTATGTTGTAGTGGATGCTGGGACGTATATAGGGAGGACTTTCTTGCTCGACATGATAGTATGCTATCTGGTTGAACTTTACCTTAACGTGTATACTGATTGTCTCTCTGTTACATGTTGGTAAAGCCCTTAGGATGTGTACTTAACTACCTGGACTATGATGCGGATCATACTAGTGGGGACATGGTAGTCCATAAGTACATCCTTCAAAGTCCCTAGTCGAGGGTGTATCGAGACGGGGCATCGATATACCAGAGTAGACTAGCATATACCTTCTCAACCCATACAGATGGGCGATGGATGATCCCATATCCATTGGTGTTTGACATCAGAGATGATATACGGGTGCTCAGTAGAGACTGGGTACACTGGACGGACTCGCCGAGAACTCCCAGATGGTATTATACCTCACGTCAGATGGCAGTTCTCTGGTGACACTGGTACAGAGTAGTCTGTTGACCCGAGATCGTCATAGAGTCTTGTGTGGTTCCCACTGTGCTTTGATTTCCATCTTACCACGTCCAAGAGGGCGTGCAAAACGGTGGTTTTTGGGTACAGTCCCGAGTCACATGGAGGCAATGAGCGATAGGAGGGGATTCGTCTCTCCCGGTATAGGGGGTTGATGTTGCGCTGTGTTCGATTGGCTATAACAGGAAGTCCCTGGCCAGGGCTGATCAGAGAATTGCTGGTAAGTGTTACCAGTAGATTCTCGACCCGTTATGAGCCTCATATCGACACGACTTATCGAGCTATTGGGGTCTGACGTTTACCACCCCTAGGCAAGATATGCGACATATCAGACGATCAGACCGGACTGTACGGTAGTGTTACTGGTCGGATTCACTGGAGTGTGAGCGGGCTTGCTCGTCGATCTTCAGATCGCTCAATACCCGGGTGGCCGTTACGTTTAGCAGACCGCTTGCGGCTTGTGGGTGCTTGATATGATCATCACCTGCTGCCGGCGTATTGACGAGTCTTTAGAGACCTACACAGAGGTTTCCTGGTTCAAGCGAAACGAAATAGGAGCGCATATGAGATATGTGCGGGACCGAGAATAATGCGTGTATGTGATACCGTATTTCATTCTCGCGATGAATGTATCGATTAGGTTATATGCGATATACCCTAGTTATCGAATCAAGGATTGATTCGATAAACCGATACATTGGATACTAGTCGGTTATATACGATATGACGGGATCGTTAAATCAAGTGTTGATTTAATGATTTAATGCATAATTATATATTTGATATATTACTTTGCATTAACTAGTGTCGGTTCACTTTAATTGGATTTTCTCGCTCGGATGTGCACATTGTATATTCGATATAGTTTTGTGCACATGATTGTATCATGTTTGATGATACATGCCTTTTGGTTAAGTGTAAAGTATCAAACTATAGTTAAGTGGATGATTAGGGTTTTTGATTTCCTTATTTATATATTAATCTTTTTCTTTTTGGAAAAAGAATAAGCAAATGCAAAATGGTGGCTTTATTTAGAAGCTTGTTGAAGCTTCATGAAAACTTTGACTTTGTCACCATTTTGTCTCATGCTTAACCCTAACTACTCCACTAACCCTAGTTCACTCTCTACAACTAACCATGGTTCACTTATGATAAGAATGGATTATTCTTTTCATTTTAAATTATTCTTATCATAATATTTATCTTCTTCTTCATCTTCTTCTTCAAGAAGAAAGCAAGGTCCATCAATGGTGATTGATGGAAACGAGTGAGAAATCCAATTCTAAATTGAACCAACTTCCTATTTCTTCATCCTCTACCTCTTGCCAAGTAGTAGAGTGTGTTTACTTCACAAGTTTCTTGACTTGGTGAAGTCGGAGCTTGATTTAGCGATGCCTCGACGTAGATCATCTTCGGCACGTCGTCGATGACCTAGCCCGTACATTCTCCGATGAAGCCGACGCTAGAGCCCGGGACTTGTAATGGACAGCGAGGAGACTTCATTGCGGAGCTATGGAGGTGGAGCACCGGATCTACAAAGGTTGTATTTCCGATTCTTATAGTTAAGTGTTAACTAGTTAGCTTTTTTCGCCTAGTTTTCTAGCAAACGATCCGTAGTCGGGTCTCTCGGCACCCATAAATTTTTATATTGGCATGTTCGATGCCTTGTGAGACCTCACTAGGGTGCCTAGGAACCCTACAGTGGTATCAGAGCCTAGCTAGAGCCTTAGGCGAAGTCTAGACGGACTTTGAAGTCCGATTGAACCAAAAATCCGAACCCAAAATAGCTCTCTGGACTTTTTCCAAATTCTGGGATTTTTCCAAATTAAAAATGCGTAAAAAATTCAGCAGGGAATTATAAGAATTACGGTGTAATTTTTTTTCCATGAACAGTAAATCTCGCGGCGGAAGCGCGGCAGAAGCTTGCTTTCTGCGGCGGTTCCGCCGCACCTTGATGACGTCATCGTCGTATGTTTGCACAGTAACTCTTATTAAATTATGCTAGATTTTCTGGGTATTTTTAAATTTTATTCAAGAGTTGAATTTTCTGGAGTTGTTTTGGAGATTCGGTGTTTCAATCGGAGTATCAAATTTTGTCTGTGTGGCTTTCCGGATAAATTTTCGAATATGTTAAAAAGTTCGACCGGATATAAATACCCAATTTTTCCCCTGTCGGGAAATTTCCAAGTGTTGGATTTTTCCGTAGTTTAACGACGTTCTAAGTAGTGCAAGTAACGCGATGGACCCTCTAGAAGACAACAAACCTTAACTCGATTATGTGACCGTCTTGAACTGCCCTTTGAACCTTCGGGTTTGGGGAAGTACGGCGTGCCACATGTGAGGCGTTGGCTTGACCCTTCTACGGCTGGACCGTTGGTACTGAGGCACGAACGGAATGTTGTTAGACTTATTTCATGTGTTGAGCTGTATCGGGAAAACTTGGGTGTTCGAATGTTCAATCGGAAAGTTTAACATTTTCTAATTATCTGGAATGGGATACAATAATTGGAATTCACAAATAGTTATGAGATAACTGAATGAATGTTATAAACGTAGCAGTTTAGTCTCACTTGATCGGTTGCCACGGAATTTTGATATGATCAAAAGTCCGTCGCAATCACGTAGCGTACGCGGATACTCGCCGGGTAAACTTAATAGACAGCCTCACTCCATAGCCCCGACCAAGTGACTGTAGGAGAACCCCGTCGCCGAAAGCATCCGTTCGGGTGCTCGCGGTGGCGGTGTTCCGCCTTGGTGCACTTCGTCGACGGTATCGGGGGTGCGGCCGCCTACTGAAGTTTGCGACGAGCATTCGATCAGGATGTCGGGAATCTTGTTGAATTGCCCGACTTGATATTGAAAAGTGTTTTCGATTTTGAGACTAAAATACGGGATTTATAATTGTTAGGCATGCGATGTCTAAAGAATTCATTTGGTCAGGCATGCGATGTCTGAAGAGATTGCGGATTCCAACTGTTGTAGTTTTACACTTTCTTTTCTGTGACCGTAAGTGTAATATGTGATATCACCGGTTTCGTTACTATATGTCAACGACAATTGGGGTGCGCATATTTACTTATGTTGATGACATGTGATGTTATGTGTTGCTGGATATGTTATATTGGATCGTCGTGTTTGAATAGCCGGGGGTTTTTATGTGAGATGAGTGTTTTTCATTTTCATTCATGTAAAAACTTGTATGTAATATTCTTTTATTGGGGCGCTTCCAGGTTGCGGAAGATGTCACCTTTTGTATATTATTTACTTTTCCGCACTAGGATAGACCCAAGGAGGAGGGCACAAGTAACCGGGTTCTGGAGTCCAGTGGGAGACCAACTCGAGGAGTCGAGTCCGGGTCTCCTAACTCAAGAATTGGTAGGGTTGCTTGCCGCTCTCGTAGGGGTCTAGGGGTGTGGCTTAGGCTATTCATCACGACCGTGGAATCCGTGTTTTATACTGGCTCGTATTGAAAACATGGACGTCCTAGTATATCCAATATTTCATATGTTTCTTCTGCTGCGATATCTGTGATGTGATCATGTGATGTTCTGTGATAGATATAGTATATAGTATATATGATATATTATATAGACGTTACTTATGTTTTACACCCGCGCTAGCCCTGCCCTGCTCTGTCGTTAGTTACCTAACCTAACGGTGCACGAGGGGGCATCGAGGCGAATGCGGATGGCATAAGTGTACGTCATATCTATCTGTGATGTTTAGGTATATAAATGATGGGACTTCATTAATGTGATTAATGAAATAAAAAGAAACCTAAGATGTTGTAGAATCGAATTTCAAAATAAAACAGGTAGCTACAGTTCTTTCTTTGCATAGCGATATATGTGATATATCCTGCACCTTATTCGATGAGGAAAGGACCGAGATCCCTTCACCGGGAGTGACTCCTTTAGCAATAACTGGTCGATGCTACGCCCTCGGTTTGTCTTTTGATTGCTTTTAAGAGTTTTTGCTTTGCACAGTGATATATATGATATATCCCGCACCTCATTCGACGAGGAAAGGACCGACGATCCCTTCACCGGGAGTGACTCCTTTAGCAAAACTAGAAAAGCCTCAAAAGCACTCCATTTTTAAAATTCATTTGATTCTACGACGATATCAAGTTCATTACGCAATAGGTTTTCAGAAAAACCTGTCGTAGCCCTCCGTCATTTCAGATAAGTAGTAGTTAGTATTCGTGCTACGTTTGTTGGCCTGCGTCAAGGCGTAGTGTGCGGTAGCTAACTGGTGCTTATCTGCATAAGCATATGATATGATTGGATTAGGGTAGTCGTTCGACTTTGTTGGCCTGCGTCAAGGGTCGTGCGGGTGGGTTTAATTCAATCAGGAAATGACGGGTTGAACTTGACTAGCGGACTATGGTTTGTTGGCCTGCGTCAAGGTCATAGGACGCTAGGGGCAAAATATTATCGGGAATTTCAAGTGTTGAAATTTGCAATGAGATTGCATACCTTCTATGAGATAGTTGGATCCCGATACCCGCTGCGAGTAAGAGTTACTCCTGGGAGAGTTTTACATATTACAATTAGCCGATCAAGTAGGTGTCTAGAAAGGTGTTAACGAGGTTACGCCTCTGGGAAAACGAGGTTTACATTAATTAGGTTCGTGCGAAAGCACGGGGGACCTCCCTCAAAGTACCGACACTGGCCTGGCTGAAAGATTAGCGAACTTGTAGTGTGTAATTAATCCCGGCTAGTCTTTCCTTTTAGGGTTTGAAGGAAGATTTGATAAAAAGCAGTGGGAGCCATCCTGATTAGATAAAATAATAACCAATCTATTCTTGACAGAGCGCACGCTGAGTGTTTTCTTCTCTCTCTCTCCAGGTAGCGACCATATCACGCCTTAATCAAGATAATAATACGGATTATTGACCGAACCCGCTTGTTATACTGAGCTGGGGAACGTTGGTCCCGCTCCAACTTATAATTGTTATAAGACAGAGCAGGAATTTGGGGAATACCAGATTTCCCGTGCCGCCCAAACGAAGAGAGTGCATGATGATGCATCATCTTCGGGTGTGTTCATTATACAGAACTGTTTCTCAGTATCCTTTACGTCCTGGGTATGTGATACCAGATCAGGATCCCAGATATGCAATCTGTTACATAGGGCTACAGAAAGGTAGAGAACTGAGAACGGGTGATAAGTTTCATGAGGCAGAAAACGGGGCAAGAGTTGCAGCCAAGTCTGTTGGTCACTGTCACCCTGTATTACAATACATTGATTCTGAACGAATGTTATTAGATACCGAACCTGATATACAAAATCATATCAGTCTCTTTATTAATAAAGAAATGATAAAATTTTGTATTGTTGGATAATGTTTTGAACATTTCCTATATCAAAAGTTGATCGGTTCAGGCACATTATCTAAAAGCATTGATGTTCTAAATCAAACTACAGTTCTTAGTATACAGAACACACACAAGAGGAAGAGTTCAGAAATGAACAAATCCTTCTTGAGGTATTGTAGACTAGGTCATATCAATGCGACCCGACTAGCTAAGTTCCACATAGATGCATATTTAAAACAGTTTGAATCTACATCTTATGAAACTTGCCAGTCATGTCACAAAGATAAGATGACCATAGCTCCGTTTATTGGAAACAGAGAAAGAGTTAGTGAACTCATGGGATGATACATGTTGATGTATGTAGGTCCCCAGTCTACACATGCCAATACCGGTTCTTTGTACTTCATTACATTCTCTGATAATCTCTCGAGATTCAGACATATGTTCCTGTTGAAACACAAGTCCGAACCTTTTGAGATATTCACAGAATATAAGTTAGAAGTAGAGAACCAATACGGGTATAAGTATTATGTCCTATGATGAGATCAAGGAGGAGAATACTTGTGCACGGAAATCCTGGATTATACTAAAGGAGAATGAGATTCTCTCTCAGCATTACTCCTCTGTATACACCATAGCACGATGGTATATCAGGGCGGATCAATCACACCCTATATGATAAGGTGTGCTCTATGATGAGTACTACTGAGTTACCTTTTTCCTTTTTGGGAGTTATGCACTTGAGAAGCTGCATACCTATTGAATAGGGTTCCAATCAAATCAATTGCCTACCATTTCATATGTGATATGGAAAGGGAAGAGCCCATATCTTAAGATAGTTAAGATTTGGGGTTGTCCGGCCTATGTCTAAAAGCAAAATCCGGACAAGCTCGAGGCAAGATCTGTTATGTACAACTGGAAAGGTTCCAACTATACAAACAACAGAAGATGATTTGGTAGAACCAAAGGATTCAGTAGATACCAACGAACCTCAGCCTCTCCGCCGATCTAGTAGGGTTCCTCACCCACCTGAGAGATACTTCGGTTTCTCTATGACAGTGGGAGCGAGGATTGCATCATGAGATGATGACCCAACTAGTTTCGAGCTGGCCATCAGGAGTAGGACTATGTAAGAATGGCTGGATGTTTATCGATCTGAGATGGAATCCTTATACACCAACAAAGTATGGACTTTAGTTGCTATATCTGAAGGGTTAAATCCCCATCAGGAGCAAGTATATCTTGAGAAGATTACTTGGTGTACATGGAAAAGTTGAGACTTTCAAAGCTAGAATTGTTAAAGGTTTTCGTCATCGACCAGGCGTGGATAATGATGAAACCTTTTCCAGTAGCTATGCTTAAGTCCATCCAGATCCTACTTGTCACGGCTACATACCATGACTGCGATATCTGGTGGTTGGGTGTCTTGACTGCTTTTCTAAATGATGATTTAGAAGAGAGCGTCTATAAGTACACAGCCAGAGGGCCTCGTAGACAATGGGAGCAGCGGAAACGTGTGCAAGATGCTTTATAGGATTAAAGTAGGCATCGCGGAGTTGGAACATCTGTTTTGATGTGTCAGTCAAAGAGTTTGACATCATCAAAATGGTAGATGAACCTTGTATAAACAAAAAGGTAGTAGGGAGTATGGTGACGATCCTCGTAGAGTACGTAGATGACATACTCTTGATAGGGAAGGAGTTTCCTATGCTACGCTCGGTCGATCTCCGCTTATCACAAGGATTCTCCAATAGGATCAAAATGATACCTACTAAATCCTGGGTTTTGGATCTATGAGATAGATCTAAATGGATGTTAGAATTCTCACTAGATGTAGTGAGACGGTATCAACCGATCCTGGGGAGAATCACTGGAATGGTTCCAGGGTGATAATGACGACTGAGTGTCAGTCACAGGCATTGTCTTTACCCTCAGTAAAGGGACGGTATGTTGGAAGAGTTCCAAGCTAGATACCGTGGCATACTAGACGATAAAGGCTGAATACATCGCTACTTAAGATGCTACCATAGAGGCAGTCTGGGTGTATAATAGTTCATGAGATGAACTTCGTTCCTACCATTGTGAGACAATGGAGTTGTGGCTTATGCCAAGGAACACCCGTCCCATCAGTGACCCAGGCGTATTCTGAGGCCGCATCACCTGATCATGGAGATGGTTGATCTCTAGGGTGATCGAGGTTAGGAGAGTAGACTCAGAAGACAACACAGCGGATCCACTCACAAAGGCCTGTTCTTAGAGAGAGACTTTTATGGGATGGTTGAGTATGAGATACTGCAACCACTGCTATCAGATGGCCCTAGTGCAAGTGGGAGATTGTTAGTTATATGTATGCCCTAGAGGCCATTACTGTACATAGGATGTATGTTGTAGTGGATGCTGGGACGTATATAGGGAGGACTTTCTTTCTCGACATGATAGTATGCTATCTGGTTAAACTTTACCTTAACGTGTATACTGATTGTCTCTCTGTTACATGTTGGTAAAGCCCTTAGGATGTGTACTTAACTACCTGGACTATGATGTGGATCATACTAGTGGGGACATGGTAGTCCATAAGTACATCCTTCAAAGTCCCTAGTCGAGGGTGTATCGAGACGGGGCATCGATATACCAGAGTAGACTAGCGTATACCTTCTCAACCCATACAGATGGGCGATGGATGATCCCATATCCATTGGTGTTTGACATCAGAGATGATATACGGGTGCTCAGTAGAGACTGGGTACACTGGACGGACTCGCCGAGAACTCCCAGATGGTATTATACCTCACGTCAGATGGCAGTTCTCTGGTGACACTGGTACAGAGTAGTCTGTTGACCCGAGATCGTCATAGAGTCTTGTGTGGTTCCCACTGTGCTTTGATTTCCATCTTACCACATCCAAGAGGGCGTGCAAAACGGTGGTTTTTGGGTACAGTCCCGAGTCACATGGAGGCAATGAGCGATAGGAGGGGATTCGTCTCTCCCGGTATAGGGGGTTGATGTTGCGCTGTGTTCGATTGGCTATAACAGGAAGTCCCTGGCCAGGGCTGATCAGAGAATTGCTGGTAAGTGTTACCAGTAGTTTCTCGACCCGTTATGAGCCTCATATCGACACGACTTATCGAGCTATTGGGGTCTGACGTTTACCACCCCTAGGCAAGATATGCGACATATCAGACGATCAGACCGGACTGTACGGTAGTGTTACTGGTCGGATTCACTGGAGTGTGAGCGGGCTTGCTCGTCGATCTTCAGATCGCTCAATACCCGGGTGGCCGTTACGTTTAGCAGACCGCTTGCGGCTTGTGGGTGCTTGATATGATCATCACCTGCTGCCGGCGTATTGACGAGTCTTTAGAGTCCTACACAGAGGTTTCCTGGTTCAAGAGAAACGAAATAGGAGCGCATATGAGATATGTGCGGGACCGAGAATAATGCATGTATGTGATACCGTATTTCATTCTCGCGATGAATGTATCGATTAGGTTATATGCGATATACCCTAGTTATCGAATCAAGGATTGATTCGATAAACCGATACATTGGATACTAGTCGGTTATATACGATATGACGGGATCGTTAAATCAAGTGTTGATTTAATGATTTAATGCATAATTATATATTTGATATATTACTTTGCATTAACTAGTGTCGGTTCACTTTAATTGGATTTTCTCGCTCGGATGTGCACATTGTATATTCGATATAGTTTTGTGCACATGATTGTATCATGTTTGATGATACATGCCTTTTGGTTAAGTGTAAAGTATCAAACTATAGTTAAGTGGATGATTAGGGTTTTTGATTTCCTTATTTATATATTAATCTTTTTCTTTTTGGAAAAAGAATAAGCAAATGCAAAATGGTGGCTTTATTTGGAAGCTTGTTGAAGCTTCATGAAAACTTTGACTTTGTCACCATTTTGTCTCATGCTTAACCCTAACTACTCCACTAACCCTAGTTCACTCTCTACAACTAACCATGGTTCATTTATGATAAGAATGGATTATTCTTTTCATTTTAAATTATTCTTATCATAATATTTATCTTCTTCTTCATCTTCTTCTTCAAGAAGAAAGCAAGGTCCATCAATGGTGATTGATGGAAATGAGTGAGAAATCCAATTCTAAATTGAACCCACTTCCTATTTCTTCATCCTCTACCTCTTGCCAAGTAGTAGAGTGTGTTTACTTCACAAGTTTCTTGACTTGGTGAAGTCGGAGCTTGATTTAGCGATGCCTCGACGTAGATCATCTTCGGCACGTCGTCGATGACCTAGCCCGTACATTCTCCGATGAAGCCGACGCTAGAGCCCGGGACTTGTAATGGACAGCGAGGAGACTTCATTGCGGAGCTATGGAGGTGGAGCACCGGATCTACAAAGGTTGTATTTCCGATTCTTATAGTTAAGTGTTAACTAGTTAGCTTTTTTCGCCTAGTTTTCTAGCAAACGATCCGTAGTCGGGTCTCTCGGCACCCATAAATTTTTATATTGGTATGTTCGATGCCTTGTGAGACCTCACTAGGGTGCCTAGGAACCCTACATTCACAAAGTTCATGACCTAGTGAAGGAATAGCTTAAGTTAGTGTCTCCCCGACGTAGATCATCTTCGGCCTCGAAGTCATCGAAGCAAGCACGTTCGTTCTTCTTATGGAGCTTCTCTAGGGTCCGGAGTTCACGATCGCAGCGAAGGGGACATGTACACGGAGATATTGAAGTGAAGGCCTGGATCTACAAAGGTTGCAATCCCTCTCACTTAGTGTTAAAGTGTTTAACATGCTTGTTTTCGCATAAACTTTAGTTTAAAGATCCGGCTTTGGGTTGTTCGGCACGGCTAAAATTTTAATCGGGCAAGGTTGATGCCTCATAGACCCTTGTGCGTGTGCCTGGCAACCCTACAGTGGTATCAGAGCTAAGATAGAGCTTTAGGCGAAGTCTAGACGAAGTTTAAACTCCGATCGAACCCTGAAACCCTAATTTGAACCCTTCTCTGGACATTTTCTGAAAATGTGATTTTTTATGAATTAAAAATGCTCAGAAAAAAGAGCAGGAAAAACTAAGAATTACTGTGAAGTACGGACTACTAATGCTTTTATATGACCGCGGAACCGCGGCAAAACCAAGGGTTTGGCGGCGGTTACGCGGCCAAAATTATGAATTAGTCCCTGAAACTTCATATATTTATTCTTAGGTCCTTTATTGTCATTTTTTTCTGGGAATTTTTTAATTCCACTCAACTGTTGAGTTTTCTTGGGTTGTATTGGGGACTCGTTGATTCGATCGGATAATTTAAATTCGTTTAGTTTTTTCCGAATAATTTTAGAAACTGTTAAAAAGTTCGAACGGATATCAATAACTCACTTTTTCCCCTGCTGGAAAATTTCCAAGCGTTTGATTTTTCCCTAGTTTTGGAACGTTCTAAGTCGTGCAAGTAACGCGGTGGACCCTCTAGAAGACAACAAACCTTAACTCGATTATGTGACCGTCTTGAACTGCCTATAAACCTTAGGGTTTGGGGCAGTACGGCGTGCCACATGTGAGGCGTTGGCTTGACCCTTCTACGGCTGGACCATCGGTACTGTGGCATGTGATGGATGTTTTTAAACTGATTTCAAATGTTGAGATATATTGGGGAAATCTTGGGTGTTTGGTTATTCGATCGGAAAGTTTAACATTGTCTATTTATCTGGAATGTGATACAATATTTGGAATCCACAGGTACTTATGAGATAACCAATTTGAATGTTATAAATCTAGCAGTTCAGTCTCAAATGATCGGTTGCCACGGAATTTTGATGTGATCAAAAGTTCGTCGCAATCACGTAGCGTACGCGGATACTCGCCGGGTAAACTGAATAGACAGCTACACCCCAAAGCCCCGACCAAGTGACTGTAGGAGAACCCCGTCGCCAAAGGCATCCGTTCGGGTGCTCGCGGCAGCGGTGCTCCGCCTTAGTGCACTTCGTCGATGGCATCGGGGGTGCGGCCGTCTACTAAAGCTTGCGACGAGCATTCGATCAGGACGTCGGGAATCTTATTGAATTGCCCGACTTGATATTGAAAAGAGTTTTCGATAATGAGACTAAAATGCGGGGTTTATAATTGTTAGGCATGCGATGTCTAAGGAATTCATTTGGTTAGGCATGAGATGTCTAAGGAGGTTGCGGATTCCAACTATTGTAGTTTAACACTTTCTTTTCTGTGACCGTAAGCGTAGTATGTGGTGTATCGCCGGCTTCGTTGCTATACATCAACGACAATCGGGATACGCATACTTGCTTACGTTGATGATATGAGATATTATGTGTTGCTGTGATATGTTGTATTGGATCGTCGCGTTTGAATAGCCGGGGGTTTTATGTGAGAAGAGGGTTTTATGTGAGAAGAGAGTTTTTCTTTTTCATTCATGTAAAATTCATTTGTGTTTAATATTCTTTTATTGGGGCACTTCCGGGCTGAGGATGATGTCACCATTGTATATTATTTACTTTTCCGCATCAGGTAGACCCAAGGAGGGGAGCACAAGTAACCGGATTCTAGGGTGCAGTGGGAGACCATCTCGAGGAGACGAGACCGGGTCTCCTAACCCTAGAATTGGCAGTGTTGCTTGCCGCTCTCGTAGGGGTCTAGGGATGTGGGTTTGGCTATTCATCACGACCGTGGAATCCGTGTTTTATACAGGCACGTATTGAAAACACGGACGTCCTAGTATATCCAATATTTCATATATGTTCTTCTGCTGCAATGTTCTGTGATGAGATCATATTACTGCCTGAGACGAATGTTTATATTATATATATGAGATATATATTATATTGTTGATTTCGTTTCATATCTGATGCTTGTGAAGCATAATAAAATGGGACTTCATTAATGAGATTAATGAAATAAAAGAAACCTAAATATGTTGTAGAAACTTGTTCAAAAACTGGTATCTCTAGTTCTTTCTTTGCATAGCGGTGTTCCTTCTAGAACATCCAACACCTTATTCGATAAGGAAAGAGTCGACATCCCTTCACCGGGAGTGACCTATTTAGTGAAACTAGCAGATGCTACAAACTCGGTTTGTCTTTTGATTGCTTCTATAGTTCTTGCTTTGCATAGTGGTATATATGATATACCCTGCACCTTATTCGATGAGGAAAGGGCTGACGATCTCTTCATCGGGAGTGACCGCTTTAGCAAAACTAGAAAAGCCTAAAAAACACTCCATTTAAAATCACTCGATTCTACAACGATATCAAGTTTATTACGCCAAAGGTTTTCTTAAAAACCTGTCGTAGCCCTCTGTCATTTCAGATAAGTCCTTCTTAGTATTCGTGCTACGTTTGTTGACCTCTGTCAAGGCGTAGTGTGCGGTAGCTGACTAGTATTTATCTGTTTATGCATCTGATGCAGATTGGATTAGGGTAGTCGTGCGGCCTTGTTGACCTCCGTCAAGGGTCGTACGGGTGGGCTTAATTCAATCAGGAAATGACGGGTAGAACTTGACTAGCAGC
The DNA here is from genome assembly GCA_030015575.1 of Agapanthus africanus. Lineage (NCBI taxonomy): Eukaryota > Viridiplantae > Streptophyta > Magnoliopsida > Asparagales > Amaryllidaceae > Agapanthus > Agapanthus africanus. The sequence continues at coordinate 337,441,483 of CM057346.1, read as the reverse complement.
CTATGGTTTGTTGACCTCCGTCAAGGTCATAGGACGCTAGGGGTAAAATATTATTTGGATTTTCAAGTGTTGAACTTTGCAATGAGATCGCATACCTTCTATGAGATAGTTGGATCCCGATACCCGCTGCGAGTAAGAGTTACTCCTGGGAGAGTTTTACACATTACAATTAGCCGATCAAGTAGGTGTCTAAAAACGTGTTAACGGGGTTACGCTCCTGGGAAAACGAGGTTTACTTTAATTAGGTCCGTGCGAAAGCACGGGAAACCTCCCTCAAAGTACCGGCACTGGCCTGGCTGAAAGATTGGCGAACTTGTAGCGTGTAATTAATCCCGGCTAGTCTTTCCTTTTAGGGTTTGAAAGAAGATTTGACAAAAATAGTAGGAGACATCCTGATTAGATATATTAGATAACCAATCTAATCTTGCAAGAGCATACGCTGAGTGTTTTCTTCTCTCTCTCTCTAGGTAGCGACCATATCACGCCTTAATGAAGATAATAATACGGATATATTGACCGAACCCGCTTGTTATACTGAGCTGGGGAACGTTGATCCCGCTCCAACTTATAATTGTTATAAGACAGAGCAGGAAATAGGGGATTACCAGAATTCCTGTGCCGCCCAAACGAAGAAAGTGCATGCAGATGCATCTTCTTCGGGTGTGTTCATTATATAGAACTGTTTCTCAGTATCCTTTATGTCCTGGGTATTTGGTACCGGATCAGGATCCCACATATGTAATTTATTACATGGGCTACTGATAGGTAAAGAACTGAGAACGGGTGATAAGTTTCATAAGATAGAAAACGGTGCAAGTGTTGCAGCCAAGTCTGTTGGTCACTATCACCCTGTATTACCAGAACACATTGATTCTGAACGAATGTTATTAGATACCGAACCTGATGTACAAAATCATATCAGTCTCTTTATTAGTAAAGAAAGGATATAATTTTGTATTGTTGGATAATGTTTTGAACATTTCCTATATCAAGAGTTGATCGGTTCAGGTACGTTATCTAAAAGTATAGACGTTCTAAATCAAACTACAGTTCATAGTATACAGAACACACACAAGAGGAAGAGTTCAGAAATGAACGAATCCTTCTTGAGGCATTGTAGACTAGGTCATATCAATGCGACCCGACTAGATGAAGTTACATATAGATGCATATTTAAATAAGTTTGAATTTACATATTGTGAAACTTGCCGGTCATGTCACAGAGATAAGATGACCACAGCTTTGTTTATTGGAAACAGAGAAAGAGTTGGTGAACTCTTTGGATTGATACATGCAGATGTATGAAGGTCCCCTGTCTACACATGCCAAGACCGGTTCTTTGTACTTCATTACATTCTCTGATGATCTCTCAAGATTCGGACATATGTTCCCGTTGAAACATAAGTCTGAACCTTTTGAGATATTCACAGAATATAAGTTAGAAGTAGAGAACCAAAAATGGGTATAAGTATTATGTCCTTTGATGAGATCAAGGAGGAGAATACTAGAGCACGGAAATCCTGGACTATTCTAAAGGAGAATGAGATTCTCTCTCAGCATTACTCCTCCGTATATACCACAGCACGTCGGTGTGTCGGGGCGGAGCAATAACACCCTATGTGATATGGTGTGCTCTATGATGAGTACTACTGAGTTTCCTATTTCCTTTTGGGAGTTATGGACTTGAGAAGCTGCATACCTATTGAATAGGGTTCGAATCAAATCAGTTGCCTACCACTTCATATGTGATATGGAATGGGAAGAGCCCATATCTTAAGTTTGTTAAGATTTCGGGTTGTCCATCCTATGTCTAAAAGCATAATCGGGACAAGCTCGAGGCAAAGTCAGTTCTGTAGAACTGGAAAGAGTTCCAACTATACAAACTGCACCTGATGATTTGGTAGAACCCGAAGGATTCAATAGATTCCAACGAACCTCAGCCTCTCCGCCGATCTAGTAGGGTTCCTCACCCTCCAGAGAGATACTTCGGTTTCTCTATGACAGCGGGAGAGAGGATTGCATCATGAGATGATGACCCAACTAGTTTCGAGCTGGCCATCAGGAGTGGGACTCTGTAAGAATGGCTGGATGCGTAGCGATCTGAGATGGAATCCTTGTACACCAACAAAGTATGGACTTTGGTTGCTTTATCTGAAGGGTTAAATCCCCATCAGGATCAAGTATATCTTGAGATGATTACTTGGTGTACATGGAAAAGTTGAGACATTCAAAGCTATGCTTAAGTCCATCCAGATCCTATTTGCCACGGCTACATTCCATGACTACGATATCTGGTGGTTAGGTGTCATGACTGCTTTTCTAAATGATATTTTAGAAGAGAGCGTCTATAAGTACACAGCCAGAGGGCTTCGTAGACAGTGGGGGCAGCGGAAACATGAGCAAGATGCTTTATAGGATAAAGCAGGCATCGCGGAGTTGAACATCTTTTTTTGATGTGGTAGTCAAAGAGTTTGACTTCTTCAAAATGGTAGATGAACCTTGTATATACAAAAAGGTAGTGGGGAGTATGGTGGTGATCCTCGTAGAGTACGTGGATGACATAATCTTGATAGAGAAGGAGTTTCCTATGCTAGGCTCGGTCAATCTCCGCTTATCACAAGGATTCTCCATATAGGATCAAAGTGATACCTCCTAAATCCTGGGTTTTGGATTTATGAGATAGATCTAATTGGATGTTAGGATACTCACTAGTTGTAGTGAGATGGTATCAATCGATCCTAGGGAGAATCATTGGAAAGGTTCAAGGGTGATAAGGATGACTGAATGTCAGTCGTAGGCATTGTCTTTACCCTCAGTAGAGGGACGGTATGTTGGAAGAGTTCCAAGCTAGATACCGTGACATACTAGATGATTAAAGGCAAGATACATCGTTACCAAGGATGCTACAAAAGAGGCAGTCTGGATATATTCACTACTACAAAGAAGGGTTGCCCCTACGGTTATATACGTAGGGGCGAAAAAATACCCCGTAGGTGCAAAGGCCGCAGGTGCAAGTTGAGGCCCTGAACTTGCCCCTACGGTTAAATTTTTGCCCTTACGGTTATATGTGTAGGTCCAGGTTCCCCTACGGATTAAGCCGTAGGGTATAAGATTTTATATTATTTACGGTTTATTTTAATAAATTACTTGGACCTACGGCTATAGCCGTAGGGGCATGTACTACCCCCTACGGATATATTCGTAGGTACTTTTCCGTAGGGGCACAAATTCAGGATTCCTGATATTTGCCCCTACGGATAACGCCGTAGGGGAGTGTCAGTGGCCCCTACGGACATATCCGTAGGGGGAATCCCAAACAACTGGCACTGACATCTGGGGGAAATATCAGTTACTGCTGATATTTAGCCCCTACGGATATATCCGTAGGGGTAACATGTGTGCCTACGGATTAATCCGTAGGTACATATTGTCTGTAATTTTTTTTAAAAAATGGGCTGCTTGATTTTTTCCCGCCCTGTGCACAATAATGTATACATCAATCAAATCATATATTGCAGTATTCATAATCACATCTCACGCATATATATAATATACAAAAGAAACACAAAAACTGAATATGATATAAATACAAACCAATATCAATATCGTTTCAAAATGTAGTACAATGTGTATGATATAAATAAATACATGTTTCAAAAAAAAAGAACCAAAAATCTACCCTAGCTCGGTCCAGCTCGGTCCTGCTCCTCGGTCAATAAACTCTGCAATTCGTCGCGAGCGGGAGTCTGAGTGGGCGGTGGAGCTACAGGAGCTGTCTGCGGAACCGCAGCCGAAGGAGATGCGTGTGGAGGCTCGGCCGATCTACCCTGTCGCGTCTGGATATAACGTGTGTAAGAAGCGTGTAAGAACTGTTTATTGTTCGAATTCGTTTCATTATTAAGTTATTTCGAAACCCTGTTTGGATATCTAGTTTGGAAAAGCGTTGTTTATTTCAATTACATATGTATGTATGATTAATAAAACATAAGTCTACAACCAAATAAGCTCAGGCTATGTACTGATATTGGATATGTTGATATCTATAATATGACATTATATTTTACTATTAAGTAGTATACATACCAGCATCTCATTCAACTCCTGAACGGTGGCCTTCAAGCTCTCCTGTTCCTGCTGGATACGTCGCTAACTGGAGACGGAGGAAGTAACCACCGGGGTGGAGTCCAACCTCATATGGGCCCTGCTAGAGCCCAGTCCTCGGACTATCTCCAAACCTCCGTGGTGCCGTCCGTGTGCGGCGTCTAGGACTGGGGTCAGCAGCCTCGAATGTTGCCTTCCCCCTAGCAACTGTCAGAACATTATATTTAGCACATACTGGTCTATAAAATTGACAAGAAATACCAAAATCAACAAATTCAAAGCCTTACCTACAGAGATAGAAGATGTGCTCCTCTGGTATCTGCATGTATCAAAATTTGAATAATATTAATTAATTTCAGTACATACATACTAACAATGTAAACTCGCATATAGCGCTGCTTACACATATGACAGGGAGTGAACAAGCTCTTGTAGATCATCAGGCGCAAATCTAATCTCATCAAGCAGCCCATGATAATGAGTTGGACGACTAAGAGCAAAAGAAATGTGTGTATATTTATGATATAGCATTCTAAATCAATATACATGCCCTATATAATATATAAACATACCTGGAGGAACGGGAGTGGCCTCTGTCCCCGATATGGACGCATCACCAACAACTAGACAATCAAACATTGACAATATAAGTAATTTTGACATAAACAGGCATGGATATCTATAATATTACATTCAAAATGGATATTAGAGAGCGCACCTGCAGTGAGAAGTGGTAAAAGTATCACCCAACTAGGGTGTAATTTACAGAATCAGTTGAGACTCTTAAAAGTCATAGAAGAACCCGACCTGCACAAATCTGATGTATGCTTTCCATTGGACACTAAGAAGTCTCTAAAGGGAAAAGCCTATGTGAAAGCCATCATTAGTTCATATCAGAAGATTGATGCTGAAACAGAGAACGAGGAATGTCATTTTTTTCTTCTTCCGCCACATTACTGTCTTCTCCTTCTGCCACATTACTGTCTTCTCCTTCTTATGATGTTCGCGTGCAAATTCAATGACTATATTGAGAATATGGATTAATAGTGGGTAGGAAAAGTATTTCTCAAATGACTTTTGCGTCTTAAAACCATAAACTACTAAGTAATGACATACATAATTTTTTTAGTATAAAGGTTGTTATTTTAAGTTTTCCCTTATAGAGATATGATCTAACTGCATCTATCAACTATAAGTGTGCAGAAAATTATGATAAGAAATCATAAGAAAGGGTCGTAGCCATGCATAACCTTGAATCTACATACCAAATCATGCAAAAGCATGCACTTATTGTCACCTTGCCTTAGAATATAAAATATCTTGGAAGACTATAAGCGAGCATTTAAATCTTGATAGCTTTTGACTTCAACATATATTTTTCTCAAGTACCATGAAATATACTTGCTCCGTATAAACCGTTTTCAGGAAGATGGATTAATAATGACAAATTATCCATTGTGGCTCACTAGGTTAGCATTTTCTCTTCTATTGACCATCTTTCTAATCTGCTTGGTAAATTTATTCGGAACCGGCTGCGAATCATTAAAAGACATGCATAAGAAAGAAAACTAAAATACAGATATATAGCATACCGATACATCGAAACTTCATAGTTGCGATGGCAATCCAGAGATATTTATTTCTACACACGTGGTGCGCGTGCGAATGCGTCAGGCATCATGGACAAATATTTCAGAACATGGAAAGTATTATTCGTATAAAGTAATTAAAACTTTTAAACACCTTGGGTAGATATTTTCTTAGGTGATGCAATCATATCATGAGGATTAAATTTAAGCTATTATACATATGCATATGTATTTTTCTAACCTAAAATATCACACACACACACACACACAGAGAGAGAGAACACCTGGTAGGTAAAGAAATCAGGTAGCAGGATCCTGAAGAAATAGAGTCCATAGCATTGCTCATCATCATCATCCATGATCCCTTTGATAATATTTTTTCAAAGGGATCACGGATGATGATGATGAGCAATGCTATGGACTCCATTTCTTCAGGATCCTGCAACCTGATTTCTCTATCTACCTGGTGTTCTCCCCCCCTCTCTCTCTCTCTGTGTGTGTGATATATTAGATTAGAAAAATACATAAGCATATGTATAATAGCTTAAATTTAGTCCTCATGATATGATTGCATCAACTAAGAAAATATCTACCCAAGGTGTTTAAAAGTTTTAATTACTTTATACGAATAATACTTTCCATGTTCTGAAATATTTGTCCATGATGCCTGACGCATTCGCACGCGCACCACGTGTGTAGAAATAAATATCTCTGGATTGCCATCGCAACTATGAAGTTTCGATGTATCGGTATGCTATATATCTGTATTTTAGTTTTCTTTCTTATGCATGTCTTTTAATGATTCGCAGCCGGTTCCGAATAAATTTACCAAGCAGATTAGAAAGATGGTCAATAGAAGAGAAAATGCTAACCTAGTGAGCCACAATGGATACTTTGTCATTATTAATCCATCTTCCTGAAAACGGTTTATACGGAGCAAGTATATTTCATGGTACTTGAGAAAAATATATGTTGAAGTCAAAAGCTATCAAGATTTAAATGCTCGCTTATAGTCTTCCAAGATATTTTATATTCTAAGGCAAGGTGACAATAAGTGCATGCTTTTGCATGATTTGGTATGTAGATTCAAGGTTATGCATGGCTACGACCCTTTCTTATGATTTCTTATCATAATTTTCTGCACACTTATAGTTGATAGATGCAGTTAGATCATATCTCTATAAGGGAAAACTTAAAATAACAACCTTTATACTAAAAAAATTATGTATGTCATTACTTAGTAGTTTATGGTTTTAAGACGCAAAAGCCATTTGAGAAATACTTTTCCTACCCACTATTAATCCATATTCTCAATATAGTCATTGAATTTGCACGCGAACATCATAAGAAGGAGAAGACAGTAATGTGGCAGAAGGAGAAGACAGTAATGTGGCGGAAGAAGAAAAAAATGACATTCCTCGTTCTCTGTTTCAGCATCAATCTTCTGATATGAACTAATGATGGCTTTCACATAGGCTTTTCCCTTTAGAGACTTCTTAGTGTCCAATGGAAAGCATACATCAAATTTGTGCAGGTCGGGTTCTTCTATGACTTTTAAGAGTCTCAACTGATTCTGTAAATTACACCCTAGTTGGGTGGTACTTTTACCACTTCTCACTGCAGGTGCGCTCTCTAATATCCATTTTGAATATCGATAATATTACATTCAAAATGGATATTAGAGAGCGCACCTGCAGTGAGAAGTGGTAAAAGTACCACCCAACTAGGGTGTAATTTACAGAATCAGTTGAGACTCTTAAAAGTCATAGAAGAACCCGACCTGCACAAATCTGATGTATGCTTTCCATTGGACACTAAGAAGTCTCTAAAGGGAAAAACCTATGTGAAAGCCATCATTAGTTCATATCAGAAGATTGATGCTGAAACAGAGAACGGGGAATGTCATTTTTTTCTTCTTCCGCCACATTACTGTCTTCTCCTTCTGCCACATTACTGTCTTCTCCTTCTTATGATGTTCGCGTGCAAATTCAATGACTATATTGAGAATATGGATTAATAGTGGGTAGAAAAAGTATTTCTCAAATGGCTTTTGCGTCTTAAAACCATAAACTACTAAGTAATGGCATACATAATTTTTTTAGTATAAAGGTTGTTATTTTAAGTGCGCGTGCAAATTCAATGAAAGTTAGATTTGAGGATACCCATGTATGAGTTGTATTCTATATATGTGTGTTTCGATTTATGATTTCGCTTAAGTGTAGGGTTGTTTTTACTTAAAGAAGTATCACCATCTACTATATATAAAAAAATATAGCAAACTAGGATTGGTATTCAAATCCCAGTCCAGATTGGCATTCAAAATTTATTTAATTAGTTTGTGATCCACATCATTTGATTCGTTGCTTGAGGCATCAATGTAGGCACAAATATCGGCGACGAGGAACTCGACGAGGAAGAACGAGGGCGGTGGCGGGCTGAGAACGGAGGGCGCGCGGTGGCGACGAAGAGAAAATTGGAGACGCGGGAACGAGAGAAAATTTTGGGAACGAGAGGGAAAGATATCGAGGCGTATATTGGTATCGATGGGAATATGAAGGTTTCATATTATCATCGAGTATCATATATTGGTTTTAACCTGAATATCTTGAGTCGCTCTCTAATTATGCGTTTGTTGTGCATTCGTGTTGTATGTGTAACATGATTTTAAACCATTGAGATCAAGATTGATAGAACTGATCATCCTACATTGCAATAGCATTCATCGACCAAAAACTATTATTGCAATGGTATTCATCTATAACAATCAACAATTAAAACTACAAATGTAGGATACTGATATCATAAAGCGTTATACGCAACATTGATAGAACTGATAAATAAAAAAACGAAACACAAACCGTATTAAGATTTAACAACTTTGATTATGTCATATACGCGGGCCGATATTTTCATATTAGCTAATAGGCAAAAATAGATTGCGGTCTGGATATGGCATATTGGCAGATGTTACCTATATGCATAAATCTTATGTCTAATGACCATAAGATTGTCGGAGACAGTTTTGATGTTTTGTGGGTTTGGTTTTATACTTGGGACAATCCAATGTTGACACACACACATAAATAACAAATTAAAGTAAACTAACTAAGAGGCATGTTTGAGTTTTATACTGGGATCACAAATAGCATGATGGCTGCAAACAGGTTGCTTGAATACATGCAGACAATCCAATGTTGCCTCGCCATTTCTATAAATTTTAAACTCCCTGGAAAATTATCATCACTCAGGATTACTTTAGGGCCAGTTTGGCTGGTTCTTGCTTGTGATTCAACATTCAGCTTTTTGTTGATTTGGAACTCAGAGAGTGTTGCAAAACAAATCCAAAACTAAATAAACCTCAAACTAGCTACAGAGAAGGCAAACAGCAAACCCCATGAAGTTTGGCTTTCAAGGGTTTTCCCACTAAAATACACTTAGATGCAGCACTTTAAGGAAGCTTGCAGCAATATAAAAACTTTTAGGTAGTTTAGTGAAAAACTGCAGTGCTTCAAGATTGTTTAAGTTTTATGTGTGCTTAAGCTGTCATACAGAAATTATCGTTGCAAAAATGTTCGCAACCCTAGCTTTTCCAGCAACGATACTGGAATACGAGCCTCAGATATGCCAGCTTAGGAATCAAAATAAGAAAGAGATTTGGGGTTATCCTAAGTCCAAAGTCAAACGGGCTCGAGAAATATATAAACCCAAAAAAATGACTGCATAAAGATCTCATAAAGATGAAAAGGATGTTATGCAAGCTCTGAACAAATCTTGAACGGAACTTTCATAAGAATTTACAATACCCGACCAGAATCCAATCCTGAGTTTGATGAAGCTTCAGGCCTTCAGCTTCCCCACAGAAAATAGTTAGGGCAAACCCTTTGCAAAACCATAGCTTTCATGCAGAGATGACGCTCAGAACATGCCAGCTTCCAAACACATTGAATAATACATAATCTCCCATACTCTCTCTCTCTCAATCAGACAGTTTATATTTGGATTTGAATTTAGGAAAAGAAATAAGATGGCTACAAACCAGCTTGCCTCGCCAATCTCATAACTATAAAGCTCATAAAAGTGGAAGCTTGAGGGCAAGCCATCATCGCCTCCATTCAATTGAAGCCAAATCATCCACAAAAAATAGAAATAAATATAATAATTGATCGATAGGCAAAATTGCAAGAAACCTATTCAGATTTTTGCATGAAAAAATAAGAGATGTAAAATAAGTAAAAGATTACCAAATGAAATTATCCCATCACTTGAACCCCCTCTCAAGACATTTTAGCAAAAATTCCCCCAGTAATTTTCTTCGGTTTAACCGTTTTATATCATAGAAGAAAGATAAATTTCAAATGTATATACATGCATACACACACACACATCATATACACAGTTTTTGAATGTTGCCAGAATTTCAACGGTAATTCTAGATTTTTCCAAACTCTGAAGGCTTCACAAAAATTTTAACTACAGATAATAATATGATTGAAGAGATCAATCACCAATTTTTTAATGAGGATCAACTGAAACCCCAAACAGAGCAAGCAAATTACAAAGATCCCAAAACCCCGCGTGGCCCAGCCCCAGCCCCCAGCCCCAGCCCCAGCCCCCAGCCCCAGCCCAACCCTAACCCCAGCGTGGCCAGCTAAACCCCAACACCAACCCTAAGGCAAACCCTAACCCCAGCCCCACCCCAGCAGCAGCCGAACCCCAACCCTAACCCTACCCTGACCCCGACCCCGACCCCGACCGCGACCGCGACCCCTGCCCAACCCCAACTCGCACGCGCAACCCCAGACCCAGCCATGAACCCTAAGCCCAAAATAATCCAAAAATTCTTTAATTTACCTCGAGATTTACTCACCTGAACGGCTGCTGCTGGGGCTGGGGCGACGACCTGAACCGCGGTGGCGACGAGAACTGCGGTGGCGACGAAACCGACGGTGGCGACGAGGAGAACGACGGTGGCGACGACGGCGTGGCGATTTGGGGATTTTTCTCACGCCCGATCGAGAGAGAGAGAGAGAAAGTGAGCGTAGGCGATCGGTCTGCGGTCTTAATAAATTGATATTTACTTGTCCCTACGGATATACCCGTAGGTCCTTTGTTTGCGCCACCGTAGGGGCAAACACCAAATTAAGAATTAATTTTTTTATTCTTAAACGTCTGTGCCCGTAGGGGCAACCCTTTAGCCCTACGGAGTAATCCGTAGGGCCAAGTAAAATCTGCCCCAACGGATAATTCCATCCGTAGGGGCAACCCCCTATTTTACTAGTGATTAGTTCATGAGATGAACTTCGTTCCTACCGTTGTGTGACAATGGAGTTGTGGCTTATGCCAAGGAACACCCATCCCATCAGAAATCCCGATATAATTCTTAAGCAGTATCACCTGATAATGGAGATAGTTGATCTCCAGAGAGATCGAGGTTAGGAGAGTAGACACAGAGGACAACAGCGCGGATCAACTCACAAAGGCCTTTTTCCCAGTAGAGACTTTTTATGGGATGGTTGAGTATGAGATAATTCAACCGTAGCTAATTGTTGGGTATGTGATACCACAACAGATGGCCTTAGTGCAAGTGGGAGATTGTTAGTTATATGTATGCCCAAGAGGCCATTACTATACATACGATGTATATTGTAATGGATGCTTTGACATTTATAGGGAGGACTTTCTTGCTCGACATGATAGTATGCTATCGGGTTGCACTTTATCTTAACATGTATTCTGATTGTCTCTGTGTTACATGTTGATAAAGCCCTTAGGATATGTACTCGACTATTGGGACTATGAAGAGATCATTCTAGTGGGGCCACGGTAGTCGACGAGTACGTCCTATAACTGTTCATAGTCGAGGGTGTATCGAGACAGGGCATCGATGCACCAGTGTAGACTAGCGTATACGCATCTTGACCCATATGATGGTCGATGGATAATCCCATATCCATCGGTGTTTGACATCAAGGATGGTGTATGGGTGCTCAATAAAGACTGGGTACATTGGACGGACTCGCCGAGAACTCCCAGATGGTATTATACCTCACGTCAGATGGCAGTTCTCCGTTGACACTGGTACAGAGTAGTCTGTTGACCCGAGATCGTCATAGAGTCTTGTGTGATTTCCACCGTGCTTTGATTTCCATCATACCACGTCAAAGAGGGCGTGCAAAAAGGTGGCTTTTGGGTACAGTCCCGAATCACATGGAGGCAATGAGCGATAGGAGGGGATTCGTCTCTCCCGGTATAGGGAGTTGATGTTGCGCTGTGTTCGATTGGTTATAACCGGAAATCCCTGGAAAGGGTTGTTGAGATTTACCGGTAAGTGTTATCAGTAGTTTCTCGAACTGTTATAGACCTCAAATCGACATGACTTATCGAGCTACTGGGGTCTGACGCTTACCACCCCTAGGCGAGATATGCGACATATCAGACGATGTGACCGGACTGTACGGGAGTGTTACTGATTATTCGCAGGAGAATGTACAAGCTTGCTTGTTGATCTTCTGATCGCACAATACCCGGGTGGCCATTACGTTTAGCAGACCGCTTGCGGCTTGTGGGTGTTTGATATGATCATCACCTACTGCCGGCATATTGACGAGTCTTTAGAGTCCTACACAGAGGTTTCCTGGCTCAAGCGAAACGGAGTAGGAGCACATATGTGATATGTGCGCGACCGAGATTGATACGATATGAGATACCGTATTCTATTCTCGCGATTTGTAACATTGATCCGTTGTTTGCGATATAGCTGGGTTATCGGATCAAGTGTTGATTCGATAAGTTGTTACACATGATATTAGTCGGTTATAGCCGGATTATTAAATCAAGATTTGATTTAATAATTTAATGTATAATTATATATATTTGATATATTACATTACATTAACTAGTATTAGCTCACTTAAGATTTATTTTCTCACTTGATTGTGCATAAGAGTATATGTGATATATATTTGTATACATATGATTGTGTCATGCTTGATGATACATCAAAGATGGGTGTATGAGACTTATACCAAGATTAGGGTAAAGATTAGGGTTTTGTTTATATCTTAAGAATAACAAAAGAGAAAGACTTTGTCAAAGTTCTCAAGCTTTCAAGAAACTTGTGCAAACATTGACAAAGTCAACTCTTTTGTCATTCTTTAGGATATTTAGTTAACCCAATCCTTAACCATATACCTTGGTCAATTCTCTACATGAGTTAAGCATGATAGCTTAACTAACCCATGGTTACATTATTGAGAAGAATAATTCATATGATGATATTATTCTTTCTTCTACTTCATCAAGCTCCTTGAAAAAGCTTTCAAGCTCTAATGGTGCTATGAGAAAAAGTGTGAGAAAATCAATTCGAAAGTGAGCCCACCTCCTACTTCTTCATCCTCTACCACTTGTCCTGTAGTAGAGTGTGTTCTCTTCACAAAGTTCATGACCTAGTGAAGGAATAGCTTGAGTTAGTTTCTCCCCGACGTAGATCATCTTCGGCCTCGAAGTCATCGAAGCAAGCACGTTCGTTCTTCTTGTGGAGCTTCTCTAGAGTCTGAAGTTCACGATCGCAGCAAAGAGGACATCTACACTGAGCTATTGAAGTGAAGGACCAGATCTACAAAGGTTGTAATCCCTCTCACTTAGTGTTAAAGTGTTTAACATGCTTGTTTTCGCATAAACTCTAGTTTAAAGATCCGGCATTGGGTTGTTCGGCACGGCTAAAATTTTAATCGGGCATGCTTGATGCCTCGTAGACCCTTGTGCGTGTGCCTAGCAACCCTACACAACTCACTTGGCTTCCAACAATTCCATCGTTTCCAACTCTTGAAACTTATCACCCGTTCTCAGTTCTCTACCTATCTGTAGCCAATTTAACTATTTACATTTGCCGGATCCTGATGCGGTATCACATACCCAGGACGAAAAGGATATTGAGAAATAGTTCTCCGTAATGAACACACCCGAAAAAGATGCATCAACATATACTTTCTTCGTTTGGGCGGCACGGCAATTCTGGTAATCCCCTATTTCCTGCTCTGTCTTATAACAATTATAAGTTGGAGCGGGACCAACGTTCCCTAGCTCAGTATAACTAGTGGGTTCGGTCAATACATCCGTATTATTATTTTGATTAAGGCGTGACATGGTCGCTACCCGGAGAGAGAGAGAAGAAAACACTCAGCGTATACTCTTGCAAGATTAGGTTGGTTATTAATGTACCTAATCAGGATGTCTCCCACTGTTTTAGTCAAATCTTCCTTCAAACACTAAAAGGAAAGAAAGGCCGGGATTAATTATACCCTACAAGTTCGCCAATATTTCAGCCAGGCCAGTGCCGGTACTTTGAGGGAGGTTCGCCGTGTTTTCGCACGGACCTAATTAAAGTAAACATCGTTTTCCCAGAGGCATAACCCCGTAGACACCTTTCTAGACACCTACTTGATCGACTAATTGTAATGTGTAAAACTCTCCCAGGAGTAACTCTTACTCACAGTGGGTATCGGGATCCAACTATCTCATAGAAGGTATGCAATCTCATTGCAAATTTCAGAACTTCAAATTCCCGATAATATTTTTCCCTTAGTACTTATGACCTTAACTATGGTCAACATATCATAAGCACTAGTCAAGTTCTACCGGTCATTTCTTGATTAATTATACCCACCCACACGACCCTCAACTATAGTCGACATAATCACATGACGGTCCTAATTAATCACATTATATGCTGTGTAGGAAGACATCACTTAGCTACCGTACACTACGCCTCAACTATAGTCGACATACACAACACGAATACTAAGTACTCTACTTCCTAAAATGACGGAGGGCTACGACAGGTTTTTAAGAAAACCTTTTGCGTAATGAACTTGATATCGTTGTAGAATCAAATGATTTAAATGGAGTGTTTTTGAGGCCTTTACTAGTTTTGCTAAAGTGGTCACTCCCGGTGAAGGGATCGCCGGCTCTTTCCTTATCGAATAAGGTGCTGGATATTTCACAAATACCACTATGCAAAGCAAAAACTAGAAAAGCAATCAAAAGACAAAACTGAGGGTTTGTAGCATCTGCTAGTTTCGCTAAAGAGGTCACTCCCGGTGAAAGGATCTCGGCTCATTCCTTATCGAATAAGGTGCTGGATGTTCTACAAGGAACATTGCTATGCAAAGCAAGAACTAGAGCTACCTGTTTTTGAAAATTCCATTCCACAACATCTTTAGGTTTCTTTTATTTCATTAATCTCATTAATGAAGTCCCATTTAATTATGCTTCACAAGCATCACATTAGAAACGAAATCAGCAATATACAATATATATCTCATATATATAATATAAACATTCGTCTCAGGCAGTAATATGATCTCATCACAGAACATTGTAGCAGAAGAACATATATGAAATATTGGATATACTAGGAAGTCCGTGTTTTAATGCGAGCCTGTATAAAACACGGATTCCACGGTCGCGATGAATAGCCAATCCCACAACCCTAGACCCCTACGAGAGCGGCAAGCAACCCTACCAATTCTAAAGTTAGGAGATGCGGTCTCGACTCCTCGAGATGGTCTCCCACTGGACCCTAGAACCCGGTTACTTGTGCTCCCCGCCTTGGGTCTATCCTATTGCGGAAAAGTAAATAATATAGAATGGTGACATCATCCTCAACCCGGAAGTGCCCCAATAAAAGAATATTACATACAATGAATTTTACATGAATGAAAATAAAAACCCTCATCTCACATAAAACCCCCGGCTATTCAAAACATGACGATCCAATATAACATATCACAGCAACACATAATATCTCATATCCTCAACGTAAGCAAGTATGCGTATCCCGATTGTCGTTGATGTATAGCAACGAAGCCGTCAATACCCCACATACTACACTTACGGTCACAGAAAAGAAAGTGTAAAACTACAACATTTGGAATCCACAATCACTTTAGACATCTTAAAACCAAAATATCACATACTTCGCATTTCATGCCTAACTATATGAATTCCACATATTGTATTACATTCCAAATAAATAGACAATATTAAACTTTCCGATCGAATAATCAAATACCTAAGATTTACCAAATAGCTCAACACTTGAGCGGAGTTCAAAAAATCCCAGAACATGTCACAGCCCCAATGAACCAGCTGTAGAAGGGTCAAACCAACGCCTCACATGTGGCAACGCTAAACTACCACAAACCTTAGGCTTCAGTGGCAGTTTTGACGGTCACATAATTGAGTTAAGGTTACGTTCTTCTAAAGGGTCCACAGATATGCTTGCATGTTTTTCCGAAAGATTCAAACTCAAGAAAAATTCAACACTTGAAAGTTTTTCGTGTCGGGAAAAAGTGAGTTATTGATATCCGTTCGAACATTTTAACACGTTCTAAATTATCTGGAAAAACTAAACGATGTCAAACTTTCCGATCGAATCAACGAATTTTTAAGATCTCCAGAAAACTCAACACTTGAGTAATATTAAAAACATCCCAGAAACATGCAGAAATACCTACGGATGTTACCCAGAAAAATCTAACCCTAATACCCGAGTACGGCCGCGGAACCGCCGCGCAAGGCATGGTATTGCCGCGGTTCCGCAGCGACTTGAGGGAATTAGAGGTTCGTTTTTCAAAGTAATCCTTAGAATTCCCTGCTTAAATTTCTTAGTATTTTTAATACGGAAAAAACCAAATTTTAGAAAATTTCTAGAGAGGGGTCCAAATATGATGTTTCGGGGTTCGAACGGACTTTAAGTTTCGTCTAAACAATGCCTAAAGCTTTAGCTTGGCTCTGATACCACTGTAGGGTTGGCTCAGCACCTTGTGAAGGTTTTGGCAAGTATCAATCATGCTACTTTAAAATTTTTAGGGTGCTAAACAAACCCTAACCAAGATCTTAACTAGAGGATTAAGCAAAACAAGCATGTAAACAACTTCACATCTAAGAGTTAGGGATTACAACTATTGTAGTCCGTTCCTTCACTTCGAAAGCTCCGTGTTGAGATCCCTTCGCTGCGATCATCGAGTACTCATACTCAAGAGTGGCTCCATGAAGAGAAAGATGCAAACTTGCTTCCAATCTTCAACTACAAAGATGATCTACCTTGAAGAATCTCAAACCAAAGCTCATGCTTCACTAATCAAGTATTAGCAAAGCAAACACCCTAATCTAAGTGGCTAGAATAGATGAGGATGATGAAGTAGAAATTTAGCACTCATTTTTTTTCTTTATCTCACTCATTTTCATCACTTATGAAAAAGCTAGAAAGCTTTTTCATCAAAAGAAGGAAGAAGTGGAAGAACAAAACCATTTTTGATGAATAATGAAATCAAGTGTGTGGTTAGAATTGCAACCATGGGTTAAGAATATAAACTTAACCCTTGTAGAGAAATAACTATGGTAAAGGGTTTGGGTTGGGTTAAGGAAATATCTTCACAAAATATCAAGGTCAAAGTCAAAACTTCAAGAAGCTTCTTGAAAGCTTCATGCAAGCTTAACCCTAATCCAAACCCTAACCATATTTAAACTTCATAAAACATGTTGCATTTATAACCCTAACTTGTTACAATATTATATATCACATATACAATATTTATTGTAACAAAATAAAATAATAAAATTAACATATATCACATATATATCAATGTATTATCCAAGTGAGAAAAAAAATCTTTAAGTGAGCTTATATTAGTTAATGTAACTTAATATATCACATATATAATTGTACATTAAATTATTGAATCAACACTTGATCCGACAATCCGGCTATATCGCATATAACCGACTAATATTACATGTACCGATTCATCGAATCAACACTTGATCCGATGACACGGCAATATCACATATACCCGGCCGATATCACATATCGCGAGAATAGAATATGGTATCTCATATCGTATTATTCTCGGTCCCGCACATATCACATATGTGCTCATATTCCGTTCTGCCTGAGCCAGGAAATCTCTGTGTAGGACTCTAAAGAATCGTCAATACGCCGGCAGTAGGTGATGATCATATCAAACACCCACAAGTGCAAGCGGTCAGCGAAACGTGACAGCCACCCTGGTATTGAGCGATCATAAGATCAACAGGCAAGCCTGTACATTCTCCTATGAATCCAATCAGTAACACTACCGTACAGTCCGGTCTCTTTGTCTGATATGTCGCATATCTCGCCTAGGGGTGGTAAACGTCAGACCCAGTAGCTTGATAAGTCATGTCGATATGAGGTCTATAACAGTACGAGAAACTACTGATAACACTTACCAGTAAATATCAGCAACCCTTGCCAGGGATTTCCAGTTATAGCCAATCGAACACAGCGCAACATCAACTCCCTATACCGGGAGAGACGAATCCCCTCCTATCGCTCATTGCCTCCATGTGATTCGGGACTGTACCCAAAAGCCACCGTTTTGCACGCCCACTAGGACGTGGTTAGGTGGAAATCAAAGCACAGTGGGAATCACACAAGACTCTATGACGATCTCAGGTCTACAGGCTAACCTGTACCAGTGTCACCAGAGAACTGCCATCTGACGTGAGGTATAATACCATCTGGGTGTTCTCGGCGAGTCCGTCCAGTGTACCCAGTCTCCACTGAGCATCCGTATACCTTCTCTGATGTCAAACACCAATGGATATGGTATCATCCATCGCCCATCATATGGGTCAAGAAGCGCATACGCTAGTCTACTCTGGACTATCGATATCCTGTCTCGGTACTCCCACGACTAGGAACATTTGAAGGTTGTACTTAGCGACTACACTGTCCCCACTAGTATGATCTGCATCATAGTTATGGTAGTCACGTACTCATCCTAAGGGCTTTATCAATATGTAACATAGAGACAATCAGAGTACATGTTAAGATAAAGGGCAACCAGATAACATACTATCATGTCGAGCAAGAAATTCCTCCCTATATATGTCCAAGCATCCACTACAATATACATCGTATGTACAGTAATGGCCTCTAGGGCATACATATCACTAACACCAATCCCACACACCTAGACCCCTACGAGAGCGGCAAGCAACACTGCTGATTCTAGGGTTTAGAGGCCCGGTCTCGACTCCTGGAGATGGCCTCCCACTGGATCCTAGAACCTGGTTACTTGTGCTCACCTCCTCGGGTCTATCCTAATGCGGAAAAATAAATAATATACAATGGTGACATCATCCTCAACCCGGAAGTACCCCAATAAAACAATATTACAGACAAATGAATTTTGCATGAATGTAAAAGAAAACTATCATCTCGCATAAAACCCCGTCTATTCAAAACACGACGATCCAATATAACATATCACAGCAACACATAACATCTCATATTATCAACGTAAGAAAGTATGCGTATCCCGATTGTCGTTGATGTATAGCAACGAAGCCGACAATACCCCACATACTACGCTTACGGTCAAAGAAAAGAAAGTGTAAAACTACAACATTTAGAATCCACAATCACTTTAGATATTTTAAATCCGAAATATCACATACTTCACATTTCATGCCTAACTAAATGAATTCCACATATTGTATCATATTCCAGATAAATAGACAATGTTAAACTTTCCGATCAAATAATCAAATACCCAAAATTTCCCTTTTTGCTCAACACTTGAACTTAGTTTAAAAGTATCCATCACATGCCACAGTACTAATGGTCCAGCCGTAGAAGGGTCAAACCAACGCCTTACATGTGGCAACGCCGTACTGCCCCAAACCCTAATGTTTAGAGGCGGTTCAGACGATCACATAATAGAGTTAAGATTTGTGTTCTTCTAGAGGGTCCACCGCGTTACTTGCACTAGTTTGAACGTTCTTTAAGTAAGGAAAAATCCAACACTTGGAAATTTTCCGACAGGGGAAAAAGTGAGTTATTGATATCCGTTCGAACTTTTTAACACGTTCTAAATTACCCGGAAAAACTTAAACGAAGTTAAACTTTCCGATCGAATCATCGAGTTCCTAATATATACCAGAAAGCTCAACACTTTTGTAGAACTAAAAATTTCCAGAAGCATGAAAAAGTACCCAAGAATAAACCCCTGAAGTATGAGCAACTAACTCCCAAAAGTTGCCCGCGGAACCGCCGCCAAATGCTTATTTTGGCCACAGTTCCGTGGTCACCTCAGTGAGTTGTGACTTCGTACTTCAAAGTAATTCTTATAATTCCCTGCATGATTTTCTGAGTATTTTTAATATGAAAAATTTCAACTTTTGAAAAAATTTCCAGAAACTAGGATTTATCGGGGTTTCGGGGTTCGATCGGACTTCAAACTTTGTCTAGACAACGCCTAATGCTCTAACTTGGCTCTGATACCACTGTAGGGTTGGCATAGCACCTTGTGAAGATTTTGGCAAGCATCAATCATGCTATTTTAAAATTTTTGGGGTGCTAAACAAACCCTAACCAAGATCTTAATTAGAGAATTAGGATTAACATAGCAAGTAAACAACTTTACTTTTAAGAGTTTGGGATTACAACCTTTGTAGTCCGTTCCTTCGCTTCATAAGCTCCGTATTGAGGTCCCTTCGCCGCGATCATCATGTACCCGGACTCTTTAGAGCCTCCATGAAGAGAAAGATGCAAGCTTGCTTCCAATCTTTAACAACTAAGATGATCTACCTTGAAGAATCTCAAACCCAAGCTCATGCTTCACTAATTAAGTATTAGCAAAGCAAACACCCTCATCTAAGTGGCTAGAATAGATGAGGGTGATGAAGTAGGAATTTAGCTCTCATTTGTTTTCTTTATCTCACTCATTTTCATCACTTATGAAAAAGCTAGAAAGCTTTTTCATCAAAAGAAAAAGGAAGAAGAAGAAGAATATCATTTGTGATGAATAATGAATTATTTTTTTGAGGTTAGAATTGCAACCATGGGTTAAGAAACAAAGAGTTAACTCTTGTAGAGAATTAACTAGAGGCTAAGGTTTGGGTTGGGTTAAAAAATATCTTCACAAAATATCAACACAAAATATCTAAGCTTAAAACAAAATAAAGCTTCTAGAAGCTTCATGAAAGCTTAACCCAAATCCAAACCCTAACCATGTTTAAATTCCACAAAACATGTTGCATTTGTAGCCTTAACTTGTTACAATATTATATATCACATATATAATATATTTTGTAACAAAATAAAATAATGCAATTAACATATATCACATATATATCAATGTATTATCCAAGTGAGAAAAGAATCTTTAAGTGAGCTTATATTAGTTAATGTAACTTAATATATCACATATATAATTATATATCGAATCAACACTTGATCCGATAATCCGGCTATTTCACAAATAACCAACTAATATAACCTGTATCAGTTCATCGAATCAACACTTGATCCGATGTCCCGGCTATATCACATATACCCGGCTGATATCTCATATCCCAAGAATCTTATACGGTATCAAATACTCGTATTGTTCTCGGTCCCGCACATATCACATATGTGCTCCTACTCCATTTTCCCTGAGCCAGGAAACCTCTGTGTAGGACTCTGAAGAATCGTCAATATGCCGACAGTAGGTGATGATCATATCAAACACCCACAAGATGCAAGCGGTCAGCTAAACGTAACAGCTACTCAGGTATTGAGCAATCAGAAGATCAACAAGTAAGCCTGTACTGTAACGTTTTGAAAATCGTTTCGGTGAAATTTCGGAAAATCGGTAAAATAAAAGGGTTATTTGTAAAAAGTCAAAATACAAATATCTTTGTTTTAAAATTAAATATACATATTCTAGCTATGTAATTGATAGTATTTGGTGTTTATTGAGGCACTAGTGAAATTTCAAATTTTCTGAAAATTTTTCCGAAATTAATTATTTTAATATTATTTTAAGCCGTCCCTAATATATTTAATTAGGGAAAATTACAAATTGGAATGTGTTGATACAAATTTTATAATTCATGACACACTAAATTGACATGTAAAATATTGTTTCTGAAACGAAATCGTTTGCCAAAACGGTTTAGAAAATATCGAAGAAAAATGCTTAAATAGTGAATTTAGTGTAAATGGATGTTTGGGATATAGTATTTATCATTTTCCATCTCCCCACACCCACACCCACACTCTCACACCCCCATTTTCCTCCCCATTTTCAGCAGCCCCTCTCCAAATTTTCCCCCTATTTCTTTTCATAAAAGAAAAGAGAACATAAAGAAAAGTATAAGAAAAGAGATTTGTGTTGTGTTGACTTTGGACTTCCTTGACATGGCAAGACATTTCTCCACCTCACTCTCTCTCCAATCACCCAATAGTGGCCAATGATTGATCTTATATATTTCCGATTGTGTGTATCAAATCAAATACTCAAATGATTCCCGATAACGGTTTCATTTGATTGTAATGATTTCTTGTTTTTGTAAATCGAAATAAGCGAATAAGTTTCTATGTGTCGGTAGTATTGAATAAAATTCACAATCAAAGAATTATATTTGACCGCAATCAATTACGGTGTCGATTGTAGATCGTAAGCGAGTGCGGATCGTCCACAGGGATTGTGCGATTCGTTTCTGTATTTAATTTGTTTGAATTGAAAAGTTAATCGAAAGGAAAAGAAAACGTGATTCAAGAATTTATCGATTGATTCAGGTGTCACGATATTTAATCAAGAATCAAGAAACTGATAAACAAATCAAGAATCGGTGTTTCGATGATATTTCCAACCAAAATGTCAAGAATCTAAATGAGGCTCGTAGGAATCGATCGGATCTATAGACGTGATGTAATCTCAAGATTTTGTGTTCTTGTCCTTCGAAGGATTGATACTAGATCGATGATGATCGATGAGAGTTAGGGCTTTCTTGATGAAACTAGGGTTTCATCATTTAACCCTTGTTCTTTCATCGATATAATTCATATTCTAGCCTCTAACAATTTCAAGAAACGATCGTAATTCCCCAATCTCGAGCGATATCAATCAAGAAAGTATCGCAACGAATTGGGTCGTCGATTCTTGAACTTGCTAGGGTTTACAAAACTCGTAGGATTGAAGAATCGATTTAAGATATATTACATCATCATTCTATTGATCGTCTCGACTACTTGACGAGCGGAGTATTACTCAAACATCATCACACAGAAAGCGTTCAAGAATTGAAAAGCTATCATGATGCAAGAATTTAAAGAAAACAAGATAAAAGAATATCACCTTTTATTTATATCAACAATTTGATTACAGTCGCTCAAGAACTACAAAAGGAAGAACTAAATTGTCGAATTGGCGTCGCTCGGCTCCGTGAGTCGTGGATCGGCTTGGACCACTTGCTCTGTTGAAGATCGGCTCGGCTCATAAAAGGTTGCAAGGCTTCTTGCTTGATGGGTATTCGGGATCTTGGCTTTTGATTGGAATTAGGGTTAGGGTTTCACACAAGTCCTCTCACTAGACTTGTGGAAGAAGATGAAGAAAAGAGAGTGAATGGATTTAGATTGGCTACTAAAATTGAACTAATGATGATTAGATCCTTTTTACAAGTGAGCCTAGGGTCTTATTTATAGATCTCCCAAACCCTAAGACTTTGAGTTCCCTCCAAAAGTTTGTTGAAAGACTTCTAGAAAGAGTTTGTTAGGCTTAGCTTAGGGTTTAAGCTAGGGTTTAAGAAGAAGTTTCTAGAATACAAGGCTTAGTTTAGTGTAGGAACAAGGGTTTGCTGATCTGGCAGAAGTCTCTGGAGTCTTCTGGAAATTGGAGTGTCTTTTTGAAGTGTAGGAGCTGAGCTTGGAGTTCTGCAGCAAAATTGGAGTGATGATCTGTCAAGGCCGCCGCGGAACCGTGGCACAAGGTGGCTTAGGGCCGCGGTTCCGCGGCCAAGTAGGCTCCTTGGCGCTTGGTCTCTTTGCAGTGGCCTTGGGTTGCTATTTGGAGCTTAATTTGATATGTTGAATTTTACTTTGCCTTTTGGATTGGTACCAGAACTGAAATCATTGAGTTGGCGTAATATTTGATCGGTACCGTATAAATTTTGGCCTTTCTTCTGGATTTTCCTGCATAGATCTCAGAACAAGTGTTGCGCAATATAGGAATGATGCGATGCCATGAAATGCGGTCAATTTCCCTAGAAATGCCGGTTTTAAGGTCTAACACATGCAATCTGATATTTTGCGACAGATTTTCTAATATGTGAAATATGAATACCGTACACTTCTAAATGAATGCAAATGATGAGGAAATTGCTGGCTAAAATATGCAATATTTTCGACTAATCAAATTCCCCCAAACTTAATTTCGATCGTCTCGAGCGAACTTTTTATTAAAAAGAGAAGGAGAAAATAAAGAAAGAGAAAAACTAACTAGCACACTTTCGTAGGCAACACGATTGCACTGAACATGTGCAACAAGCCTTTAAACCTCTAGGTGTCCCTAATAGGAGGAGTGTTGTCTCCTGAGCGTTTTCAGCGGATTGCACCCACAAAATCCAATAATAAAAGAAAGATCATGAATATTACATTTAAAGAAAAGAATCGTAAAAGAAAAGCTTTGAAAATTAGGGTTTTGAACTAAGCTATTTTTTCGGTTGTCATGAGCCCTATCTTAATGGTCATGAAAAGATGTTAGAAATCACGTCCTCCCTCAATAAAACATCGTCTTATTCTT
Organism: Agapanthus africanus; assembly: GCA_030015575.1. Classification (NCBI taxonomy): domain Eukaryota; kingdom Viridiplantae; phylum Streptophyta; class Magnoliopsida; order Asparagales; family Amaryllidaceae; genus Agapanthus; species Agapanthus africanus. The sequence continues at coordinate 337,417,176 of CM057346.1, read as the reverse complement.
CATTCCTATCTTTCTTCCAAAAATCGATCATATAACCCTGCGTGTGTGTAAAGGACATCCCTACACCCGGAGAATTCAATTCAAGCTATCATACTCTTGCCCATCAGCCTCAGTACTTTTTACTTAATGAATATTTAGATGAAATTGCTCACACACTTTCATGCGACCGTTAATACTTCTTGAGGTACTAACCGATCGGTTACTCATGTGCTTGCTTACTTGGTGTATTTTCCTCGTCTTGCACCACCTCAGGCATAGCAGTGACTCCCAGACCAGTTCGCCTTAGGGCACTAGGTGAAGAGGCACCCTCGCTATACATTTTTATTGCCCTCGGCGATAACAAAACCATTGTCCATTTTTCTCACCACTTTATATTTTTTTTATTCACTTTTTTTTTATTTCCTTCATACATCGGCTTTAAGACAAGAGCATTTCAAGGTATCCTCTACTATCCCAGGCTTCAAGACGTGTGTAAGTGCGAATAGCAGGGTAGCAACGTTCAAAATGTTTGGCTTCCAGAATAGAAACTATATTTCAGACTTAGTTTTATCCTCAGATTAGTGACGTCCTTCATCTTACTAACCCTTGGGACAACGGCTCATAACTACTTATTACTAGTTCGTATAAGAAAACTTCTAATTTTCTTAGTTTTCTTAAATTTTTCTAATCTCATGGATGTAGTTTTTCACTATCTAAACTTTCATTATCTTATTTATGTACAAAAAAGTGTAAATATTAAAATATTTTTATATTTGAAAATTTTTAAATTTTTGTGGGTATTGAAAAATTTTAAATTTTTATAGATTTTTAAAGAAATGTTTTGTGCTTATGCAGATGATATGCAAATGATGCGAAAATAAGCACAAACCTCCCCCAAACTTGTTTTCAACAGTGTCCTCACTGTTGCCAATTGCTATACCTACAAAAACTGTAAGCCTGGGGGGAATTATTAGTGGGGGCAAAATATATATAAGTGAAGAACTTCCCCCAAACTTACTCTTTTCACTCACCTTCATTCGAAAAGATGATGCAATGATATGCTGGATATGAAGGTGAGACGGAGGAATTTTAATCAAAATAAACTGGCTCTTGTAAGAACAAGAGCTCCTCCGTGGGGTCAATGGAAAAATACGGCTTTAGTCTATGTCCATTCACTTTGAAAAAGGTGCTGTTTTTAACATTTTCTACTTCTACTGCCCCGTGCGGGTATACAGACCGCACAACAAAAAGGTCCCTTCCATCGAAATCGGAGCTTACCCGCGTGAAGGTGTAATCGTGAATCATAAATAAGGACTTGTTGACCAGGTGAAAGTGTTTTCCTCAAAATGTTTTTATCGTGAAAAACCTTAGTCCTATTCTTTGTGATTACAGCGTTATCATAAGCTTCATCGCGGAGTTCGCTTAGCTCATTTATTTGCAGCTTCCGAAAGTTGCAAGCAAGGTTTAGATCAAAATTTATTTCTTTTATAGCCCATAATGCTTTATGCTCTATCTCGAAGGGTAAATGACATGCTTTCTCAAACACTATCCTATATGGAGACATCCCTAGGTCGGTTTTAAATGCAGTTCGGAATGCCCAAAGAGCATCCGTCAGTTTGGTCGACCAGTCTTTTCTATTTTTAGCAACATTTTTCTCCAGGATAAGTTTGATTTGTCTGTTTGAGATTTCAGCCTGCCCGCTTGTTTGGGGATGATAGGGTGTAGAAAGTCGGTGGTTGATTGAGTATTTTTGCATCAGAGTCTCAAAAGACCTGTTACAGAAATGTGTCCCATTATCGCTAATGATAGCGCGTGGGTGTCCAAATCGCGAGAAGATATTCTCTTTCAAGAACTTAATGACAACTTTCTTGTCATTAGTGCGACATGGAATGGCTTCTACCCACTTTAAGACATAATCAACCGCCAGCTGTATGTACAAATTCCTAAAGGAGTTGGGAAAAGGACCCATAAAATCAATGCCCCAAACATCGAATATTTCAACAACCAGAATGGGTTGCTGAGGCATTTCATTCCTCCGGGAGATTCTACCCGTATACTGACATTGTGTACAGGTTTTGCAATATTCAAATACGTCCTTGAATAGGGTCGGCCAATAAAATCCACATTGCAAAACCTTTTCCACTGTCTTTCTAGGACCAAAGTGACCCCCACAGGCCTGATCATGACAAAATGAAAGAACACTCTTGAACTCTTCATTCGGGACACACCGGCGAATGATCTGATCAGGACAATATTTAAACAAATAAGGCTCGTCCCAGTAAAAGTGTTTTACTTGGGATAGAAAACGGTATTTGTCCCTTTTAGACCAATCGCTGGGTATTAGTCCCGTGGCATGATAGTTCACAATATCCCTGAACCATGGTTCACTGGATATGCTCAAGAGTTGTTCGTCAGGGAACAAGTCATTAATCGGTAGGGTCACAGGGGAAGAAGAGATGCGTGAAAGATGGTCAGCTACTACGTTTTCACATCCTTTCTTATCTTTGATAACAAGATCAAATTCTTGTAACAGTAGGATCCAACGTATTAGTCAACCTTTTGCATCTTTCTTCGCCAGAAGATGTTTTAAAGCGGAATGGTCAGTATACACAACTATAGATGAGCCAATTAAGTAAGGCCTGAATTTTTCTAATGCAAATACAACCGCTAAGAGTTCTTTTTCTATGGTTGTATAATTGATTTGCGCATCATTCAGGGTCTTACTAGCATAGTATATCACGTGTGGCATCTTTTCGATGTGCTGTCCTAAGACTGCACCTACTGCAAAATCAGATGCGTCACACATCAGCTCAAAGGGGTTGTCCCAGTTTTGTGATGATAAAACGGGGGCTGAAGTGAGTGAGTGTTTAAGTGAGTCGAAAGCTGTCTTGCAGTCCGAGTCAAAATGGAAGGTCGTATCCTTGGCCAGGAGAAGAGTTAAAGGTCTAGCAATTTTGCTAAAGTCCTTAATGAATCTCCTATAAAAGCCCGCATGGCCAAGGAAAGATCGAATATCTTTGACGCTTTTGGGATGAGGGAGGTTTTGAATGACATCTATCTTAGCTCTGTCAACCTCAATGCCTTTCTGTGAAATGACATGTCCAAGTACAATTCCTTCTTGGACCATAAAATGGCATTTTCCCCAGTTCAAAGTCAAGTTCTTTTCTTTGCAACGAGTAAGAACTGCGTCAAGATTCGATAGGCAATCGGAAGAGTCTCCAAAAATCGAGAAATCGTCCATAAAGATCTCCAGAAAATTCTCTACCATATCAGAGAATATCCCCATCATACACCGCTGAAAGGTAGCGGGAGCATTGCATAGCCCAAAGGGCATGCGACTGTAAGCAAAGGTACCAAAAGAACAAGTAAAAGTGGTTTTATCTTGATCCTTTTTGGCGATGGGGACCTGATTATAGCCTGAGTATCCGTCCATAAAGCAATAATACTCTCGTCCCGCTAACCGTTCCAGCATTTGATCAATGAATGGTAGAGGAAAGTGATCTTTTCTCGTGGCAGCATTGAGTTTTCGGTAATCAATACATACACGCCACCCAGTTTGGGCGCGTGTCTGAATCAACTCATTTGCCTCATTGGTTATAACAGTGATGCCGGATTTCTTAGGAACGACATGTATAGGACTCACCCATTGGCTATCGGAGATGGGGTATATAATACCATTATCTAAGCATTTGACGATCACTTTCATGACCGCTTCCTTCATGACGGGATTCAACCGTCTCTGTGGTTCTCGGGTTGGTCTGGCATCATCCATCACATGTATATGATGTTCAACTATCAAGGGACTAATCCCTTTGATGTCCGCCATACTTCAACCAAACGCCTCTTTGTTAGATCTCAATACCGATAAAAGGGCATTCTCTTGCTCTGATGCAAGAGAAGCGGATATGATAACCGGTACAGACTCATTCTCACCTAAATATGCATATTTAAGATGAGAAGGTAAAATTTTGAGATCTAATTCAGGCGGAGAAATAATAGAAGGAGGGTTCATTGAGTGATTTTTGGATTTACACAGAAGCTCAGAGCCTGTGAAAGATACAGACTCGGGTGGAGAAAAGTCAGGAGTGCAGGACTCAAGTGTAGGAAAAGTGTCCTCACTAAGATCTTGTATGAAATCAAACATAGATGTGGTAATGTCATCGAGATCAGTAAAGCAAAGTTCCTCAGCTCCACAACTATCGGGAGCGATCTCATGGACAGAGCACACATCTAAAATATGAGCAGAGGGTTCTGACGGCTGACTTCCAACTTTATAGATATTTAGTTCAATGGTCATATTTCCAAAAGATAAGTTCATTGAACCGTTTCTACAGTTTATAACAGCGTTGGAAGTGGCAAGGAAAGGACGACCCAGAATCACCGGAATTTGGCTCCGGGGGTTTGCTACAGGCTGTGTGTCAAGTACAATGAAGTCTACAGGGAAAACAAATTCCCCGACCTTTATCAACACATCCTCTAGTTCACCCCTTGGTTCGGTGATTGTACGGTCTTCCATTTGGAGAGTGCAGTGAGCAGGTTTCAACTCTCCAATCCCTAATTACTCATAGACAGAATATGGAAGGAGGTTAACACTTGCGCCAAGGTCTAAAAGAGCACGATTTATGTTTTTACCCCCAATAGAAATCGATATTGTAGGACATCCTGGGTCCTTTCGTTTCTTTGGTAGCTGGGGAATAAAAGCAGTGCTGATATTGTTACCCATAAAGACCTTCTTCGGCACTTGAGTCTTCCTCTTCCTAGTGCACAAGTCCTTAAGAATTTTCGCATATGCGGGGACTTGTTGAATTGCATTTAGGAGAGGGATATTGATGTTAACCTGTTTGAACATTTCTATTATTTTCTCCATATAAGGACTCGTTCTATTACCCCTTAACCGATTCAGGTAAGGAGCTTTCGCAATAAGCGCAGGGTCCATCACAGGAGAAGGAAGAGGGGGTAGACGCGGTCCCAAAAGAGGTGTGGGGACCGTCTGTGGAGAACTATAAGGGTTGGGTTCAGGTGTCGAGCCTAATGGGAAATGGAGAATAGGCTCGCGAGAAGGTGGTATGGTAGAAGAAGAAGGATCAGAAGGAGAAGTGTGTGTGTGTGGAAAGGTCTCAGCCGGGGTGTCGATATGATTTTCAGTATCATCAATACCTTCCCCGACATGATTGTTCAGCACTCTTCCCGATCTCAACGTTGTGATGGCATTTACATTGTAATGCCCAGGATTCTGTAGGGGTTGAGAGGGAAGTTTCCCTTTTTCTGTCGCACTCATTTCGGCTTTAAGGCATGCGATTTCAGCTTCCATCGATCTGATACTCTCAGCTTGGGACGCTGAGTTTTTCTTTATCTCACTGACGGAAGATCTAACCTCAGTCGAAACCTCTATGAAATTTGATAAAAGTGATTTCATGGTTTGAGTGAATTGAGAGAATTCGTCAGAACAGGTCATAGGATTAGACTGTGCAGGAGTGTTGACCTGATTTTGGAAATTTTGTGACTGATAGGGGTGCTGAGTGAGTTGAAGGGGTTGCTGTTGTGGTGGAGGAAGAGCCCTTTGAAATTGATTCGTGTTTGGAACCGTGTTTTGAGATTGGTTTTGGTTCCAAGCGAAATTCGGGTGATTCCTCCAACCCTGATTGTACGTGGAAGAATATGGATCGTTTCGAGGTCTTTGAAATGCGGCATTAGAATGCTCGTGACCTTGAAACGCAGAGTTTAATGGACATTCTTCTGTTAAATGAGACGGATCAGAACAGCACCCACAAATAGTTTTGGGGAGTGACACTGGGTTTAAGGAGGCTGCTGCAAATTTGTGTTCCATAGCGTCGAGCTTCTTTTGCATTGCTGCCATCTCAGCTCGAACACCTATGGACACATCTATTTGGTGTATGCCACCCCTATTCAATGGTTGGGTTCCACTCTCCCACTGTAGTGATTTTTCAGCGAACTCTTCTAAATACTTCCAAGCTTCCCCATCATTTTTGGTCATAAAAGTACCTTGACACATGTTTTCAAGGCTCTGTTTAGTGCTTGGGTTAATGCCCTCATAAATGATTCGGCACAATTCCCATCTCGGGATGCCGTGATGAGGACACTGAACCAATAGATCCTTGAAACGTTCAAAGCATTTTGAAAATGGTTCAGTAGGGAGCTGGGCAAATTGATTCAGTTCGCTACGGATTCGAGTTGTCTTTTGTATTGGGTAAAATTTCTTAAGGAATGCAGCGACGAATTCTTCCCAATTCGTGATAGAGTGTGCGGTAGTGTTATCTTGCCACTTCTCGGCTATATCGCACAATGTAAATGGAAGAAGTCGTAGACGCATAGCATCCACTGAAAGTTGTGACGTACCCATCATTGCGCATACGTTTTCAAATTTGTTAATGAAAACGTAAGCGTTCTCAGTCTCGAGTCCGTGGAATTTGGGTAAAAGATTGATATACTGGGGCTTAATCTCAAAGTTATCCCCGTTGGCTGGTGGTGTGGATTAGCAGGTCGAAAGAGGACCTCGAATAGGGTAGCACCTCTCCTGGAGAGAGATGCGGGGTGGATTCTGTGCACCAACGGACGGCGGCAGATTAGGGTTAAAGAAGTTCGATGGATTCGGATCCATCGGTGTGGGTGTGGTAGTGGGTAAAGGAAAGGTAAATGGAGAAATATCGACTTCGGAGTCGATAAAGGGTACGCGGACTAAACGGGCACTAGAATCCCGTGTCCAGCCTATCTTGTACTAAAAAGGGTAAGTACAAGTGGCAGCGTTGACTTATAATTAGGGGTAATGAATGAATGCGGTGCTTGCTTTGAAAAAGGGACGGATTTTTGAAAAAATTATGCGACACAACAAATGCAGCACACAACCTTAGAATCTAGTGGTCACCTAGGTCCGGCTCTAGACCGCTCCTAACTGCCAAAAGACAAGTCGCAGGATAGAATCCTCCACTGCCTCTTTGTCCCCCTGTGGCCGGATAAGTGCCAGGTAAGTGGGAAGGTACTCCACTACGTAAGTAGTGGGCCTAATTAAAAACCACTAGCCTTAGACACACTCGCCTTAGACATCACAAGAAAACGCGGATAAGCAATGAATTACCCACGGCCTTCTTCTGTCCTAATTGAGCGCGACAGTCCTTAGAGTCATCTCTATATATTTTTTAGTTAATGTGGGTCAATGCGGATGCAAGTTTTGTGATTTTCGGGGCCTAGGAAGGGTAATGAAATCCCCACCTAATTTGGATTTGGCCGTGCCCCTTAATTTCCGTATTTAGAATACAAACAACCAAGAAACAAAATCACGCACAATTTTAATTTTTCTTTTGCGGCGCTGCGATTATTTGCAAAGAATCCTGCAGCAAATTATTTGTTGGAGCTAAAAAGAGGAGAGAGGAGAAGGTAAGAAGTCACCTGAAGAAAAATTGCACAGAGAAGCCCCAAGCCTGCCGCGGTACCGCCGCAATTGGGCACTTAGGCCGCTCTTCCGCGGTTCGATGATGAGATCACCCCACCAAAATTTTTCAGGGAGCTTCTGTAGACTCCCTCAGCTATCTGGTATTTTCCAAAAATTTTCCTCAATTGCCAAACAGCTCCAGATTTCCTTGCATTGAACCACAACAAATCGTTTAGGGTTTGCACGAATTTTGATCTCAAAAATCACAATGGAATAAATCATTCAATTCAAACTATAATATGAAACGAATTAGCGCGCGATCCCCGGCAACGGCGCCATTTGATTGATCTTATATATTTCCGATTGTGTGTATCAAATCAAATACTCAAATGATTCCCGATAACGGTTTCATTTGATTGTAATGATTTCTTGTTTGTGTAAATCGAAATAAGCGAATAAGTTTCTATGTGTCGGTAATATTGAATAAAATTCACAATCAAAGAATTATATTTGACCGCAATCAATTACGGTGTCGATTGTAGATCGTAAGCGAGTGCGGACCGTCCACAGGGATTGTGCGATTTGTTTCTGTATTTAATTTGTTTGAATTGAAAAGTTAATCGAAAGGAAAAGAAAACGTGATTCAAGAATTTATCGATTGATTCAGGTGTCACGATATTTAATCAAGAATCAAGAAACTGATAAACAAATCAAGAATCGGTGTTTCGATGATATTTCCAACCAAAATGTCAAGAATCTAAATGAGGCTCGTAGGAATCGATCGGATCTATAGACGTGATGTAATCTCAAGATTTTGTGTTCTTGTCCTTCGAAGGATTGATACTAGATCGATGATGATCGATGAGAGTTAGGGCTTTCTTGATGAAACTAGGGTTTCATCATTTAACCCTTGTTCTTTCATCGATATCATTCATATTCTAGCCTCTAACAATTTCAAGAAACGATCGTAACTCCCCAATCTCGAGCGATATCAATCAAGAAAGCATCGCAATGAATTGGGTCGTCGATTCTTGAACTTGCTAGGGTTTACGAAACTCGTAGGATTCAAGAATCGATTTAAGATATATTACATCATCATTCTATTGATCGTCTCGACTCCTCGACGAGCGGAGTATTACTCAAACATCATCACACAGAAAGCATTCAAGAATTGAAAAGATATCATGATGCAAGAATTTAAAGAAAACAAGATAAAAGAATATCACCTTTTATTTATATCAACAATTTGATTACAGTCGCTCAAGAACTACAAGAGGAAGAACTAAATTGTCGAATTGGCATCGCTCGGCTCCGTGAGTCGCGGATCGGCTTGGACCACTTGCTCTGTTGAAGATCGGCTCGGCTCATAAAAGGTTGCAAGGCTTCTTGCTTGATGGGTACTCGGGATCTTGGCTTTTGATTGGAATTAGGGTTAGGGTTTCACACAAGTCCTCTCACTAGACTTATGGAAGAAGATGAAGAAAAGAGAGTGAATGGATTTAGATTGGCTACTAAAATTGAACTAATGATGATTAGATCACTTTTACAAGTGATCCTAGGGTCTTATTTATAGATCTCCCAAACCCTAAGTCTTTGGGTTCCCTTTAAAAGTTTGTTGAAAGTCTTCTAGAAAGAGTTTGTTAGGCTTAGCTTAGGGTTTAAGATAGGGTTTAAGAAGAAGTTTCTAGAATACAAGGCTTAGTTTAGTGTAGCAACAAGGGTTTGCTGATCTGGCAGAAGTCTCTGGAGTCTTCTGGAAATTGGAGTGTCTTTTTGAAGTGTAGGAGCTGAGCTAGGAGTTCTGCAGCAAAATTGGAGTGATGATCTGTCAAGGCTGCCGCGGAACCGCGGCACAAGGCGGCTTAGGGCCGTGGTTCCGCGGCCAAGTAGGCTCCTTGGGGCTTGGTCTCTTTGCAGTGGTCTTGGGTTGCTATTTGGAGCTTAATTTGATATGTTGAATTTTACTTTGCCTTTTGGATTGGTACCAGAACTGAAATCATTGAGTTGGCGTAATATTTGATCGGTACCGTATAAATTTTGGCCTTTCTTCTGGATTTTCCTGCATAGATCTCAGAACAAGTGTTGCGCAATATAGGAATGATGCGATGCCATGAAATTCGGTCAATTTCCCTAGAAATGCCGGTTTTAAGGTCTAACACATGCAATCTGATATTTTGCGACAGATTTGCTAATATGTGAAATATGAATACCGTACACTTCTAAATGAATGCAAATGAGAGGAAATTGCCGGCTAAAATATGCAATATTTTCGACTAATCAGCCAACCCTCCCATTTCCTACACAACAGCAGCCCCCTCTTTTCTCATCACATTTCTATCCAAAAAACTCATCAAAATTGCCTCACAAATCAATACAAAACCTCACAAATCCCAAATCCATTTCTTACTCATTATTCCTCGGACATTCAAGCATGGATTTTGGGGCAAAGTTAGCATTTTGGAGGCTAAGTTTTTTTGCAAGTGTGGATCTCATTCCAAATGGTTTTTAGGTATAATCTTAACCCAATGTTTGCTTGATGTTTAATCACTTCAATTTAACTAATTTCGGTGCTTAATTGTGGTTCTAAGTGCTAATTTGAAAATTCAAGAGAAGGGTTTGAACTAAATTAGGGTTTATGTCAATTGATCATGGTTTAATGGTGTAGTTATCATGCTAAGCCATAGAAAACCTAATCTAGTTGCTAATATGTAAATTGTTGCATTTAAGTTGTCCAAATTAAGATTTTTAAGCAAACTAGGTTTTTAGAAATTAATTAAATAATTGCGATTAAAATATAATTAGGTTTTTCATGACTTCATTGAAATTATAAAGTGTAGGTTAATACCTTAGTTCATGAAAATCCAAGCTAAATTGTTGTTTGTGCATTTTTTGCTATAAAATTGTTAAAATTGGGTATATTGTAAACTAGAATTTTGGGGTTAATGAAATTTAATGAGATTAAAATGTGTAAATTGTTTTTATGACTTATTTAAGATATTTAATAGGTATTATGGCCGCTAGATTTGTTTAAACGTCGGGTTTTGTACTAAAACGGGTAATATTTGCTTGCTAGATTTTCGAAAAAATGACTTTTAAAATGAGTTTGGGGTTTTTGTGAATTTTAACCTATTTTATAGTATAATTAGTGCTTGTGATCGTGCAAATGAGTGTGTTTGGGTTTTTTTCGATGGTTTGGCGTTTGTACGCCGACGTCGAGGGTTTTTGGATTGATTTGTGAAAGCAACCATAGGTTTTGACCTATATATGATTCATGTGTCGTTTTGGTCATGAGTTGGATTTTAATGCGATACGATGCGTGATGATATGTAGGTACCCCATGTGGACTTCGAGACGACAAGCAAGCGCGTGGCGACGTCGGCACCGGCGAGCGAGGACCAGGTGAGTAGATTTATATCTACGGGGAGAAGTCGGGTGGATGGCGTATAGCACCCCCGCAGTTCGTGGTGATGTATACGAATACGTATAAACACATATATTTATTATATCTAGTTTGAGTTGATTGATGATAAAGATGGATTTTTGGTGTTCTTGGATTGGTTTAGTGTAGTTGCGAAACCATAGAGTAGGGGTTGCCCCTATACACACACGCACGCGCATACTTGCATACATCTTTTTTTTACATGTGCGTATATGAGTTTATATATTTATGTGTTCACATGGGTTTGGGACTATGTGTTCATAAACTGGATTTGAGGATAGTACTTGGGATTTGAGATGAGTCGATGGGATTTGATTTGAGGCCGTGAGATCGGTGATTTGGCAGGGTTCATATTTGAGATACGACATGACGTTGTAGCCGGTCCTTTGACGTAGTGTTTCACACACGTGCATGCATACATAGATGGTATCAGTATTATACTAGACATAGATCAATACCCCGATCATGATATTTGATAAAGAGGATACCAGATGAATAGTATGATGAATGTGATATTGACCCGTACCCAGATTTGGGGATGCCGTACGACGGATTTACGTACGAGCTATATATTGATGATTGATTCGCACTCTTGACTTGGGATGTCTGATTATAGATATGGTATCGGATATGATATTATTGATGCGGGATTACCGACTGTACATATACAGGTATGTATATGTATCGACTCAGATGTTAGGCGGTTTCCTTACCTGTAGTTCAGCTTGTTAGTTCAGTCGTATAGTTTAGTGTAGTTGTTAGACTAGATTAGACTCCTACATATTTCAAAACTAACGGATCGTGGGTATTTTAAAAGTCAGGTCAAGAGATTTTACGGATATTTCAAAAGGCGTATCTTTTCTTAAAAACACCGTAGCCCTTATTTCGAAAACCCCACGATTTGTGTTATTTCAAATGGCACCATAGTATGTGTATAACTATATTAAATGCAGATTAGTTATCGTTGTGTTTAGTATTTAGCTCCCACTCATTATTTCTATTCGCTCCGCATCGTATACTTATATTATAATTTCTTTTTGCATTGTTGATATCATACTGTTAGGACACCAGCACCATTACCGATGATGCGTATGTACCACGTACACTTACTTGCCGGCTCACACACATCTTCATCGGTAATTGTCATGTCACGTACACCTTAGAAAATATTATTGCTTGACTTAGCTTGTTAGTTAGTAATTTGACATGATATTAGTGTACCTGCCTTATATGCCAGCTTAACATTGTAGTTATTACTTGTCACTTCATGCATACTGTTATTCATTGTTATGCCGCATTCATGGATTCTTATGCCTACATTCATGGTTTTACATGCTATTGATGATTTGGATTCGGATTTCCATGAGATTTTCTGGATTGGGGGGGGGGGGGGAAACCGCAAAACTTATATAAACTGCTTTCTCTCTTTTTAAATAAAAAGTGCGGTTTTTCCCATGATGTATGAGTCGTCCACCATGAGTTTGCTGATGGATTTCGAGACCCGATTCGAGGAGTTGAGGAACCGTTTCGGGTACATGGTGGGCCCGGTGTGGTACCCCGGGGCAAGAGGATCGTGTTGTTGACGTTGAGCCTGGCAGGGGAGCACTACCGACCGGTGATTTTACCCGACGCGTCGGATATCCAGAGGATACCGTCGTGGTCTTGAGATGGATGGTAGGGGCCGGTCTGGACTGACGGTGCCCTAGATATTGTGATTGAGACATTGAGATTTTGAGATATTGAGGTATAGAGATTGTGACATAGAGATATCAAGATATTTGGACACTTGTTTTGTGTCGATGCTGGGCACCATTTTATGCTGATTTCATTTATGGTACCTCATTTTTAAAATACAGAAATCTCACAGATTTATGAATGCGGTTTTATTCAGTACATGCATTCTGTTTCATTCATTCATACATCATCTATATGATATATTGCTACCTGAGGCATTGACACGGGCACATAAGATTACACTCGGATTAGATATTTACCCTAATCATTGTTATAGGCTGCATGTTATATATATTTGAGGATATATTATGATCGTTGACCTAGGATTGCGTTGTTCATGCGATTTCTGTTCGTAGATATCTTTCTACTCACGAGTTGGCAACTCACCCCCATTGTGCCACAGTTCTTGCAGGTTTTGCCGTACAGGTTTCACTACGGCTTTGCTGGCACTACTTCCTTTTCCGTGTGATTTTCTATTAGGTTGGTTTATTTGTATCGTACCCCCTATTATATACCTTGTATAATATTACTCTGTTGTATCTAGAAGTTCCATCAACCAAACATGTATTTAATTTTGAGATAGAGACCAGTGATGTTATTCTTTCGACCTTAGAGTCGCGCGTTATATTTCTGTGGATTTCTTGTTGTTATGAGTTTCCTTTTGAGTTTTGATCCTCGCCCATGGCGTTGTATATTATATTGCTTGTGTGGTCGTGACCGTCAATTGACGAAGAGCTAGCTCCCGCTTGGGGATGCCATATATTTGATTTCGTATACTATTCATGTTGTATCCCGTTTGGGAGCCAGTGTTTACAAAGGAGACTCTGCCGAAATTTTCAGGAAATATTTGATGTTTTTTAAAAAAACGCATAATTCGGCTTATGCTATTAAATCTACTTGATTTAAATTGGTTTTCCTTCACTCTACTACTTTTCTTGGTTTTGGATTTCTGGGTTTTCGGCTTACTTAGATTACGTACGCCTCGAGATGTTTCGTAGTCTAAGTGCCGGTCCTGTTCCGTACATTCGGGACGTGACAAAGTTGGTATCAAAGCGTTAGGTTTTACCTTCGGAGCGTAGGATGACCCTTGGTTGATGGAATAGGTGACTAAAGTAGAGTGACGTACCTTGGGTATGTTCCGCGGCATACTTACGACACGCCACTCCACTTAAGGAGCCTTAGGATGTACATTTATTTGTTCAGTATTATATTCATTCCTGATCTATCCTCATCTGTACCAGTTATGGTTTTGCTGCTACGATTATGGGCAGGGAAAGCTACGGCTAGAGTTGCGATCAGCACGAGCTCGTTACGAACGAGGACTGACCAGAGCATAATTCCGGCGACACACGATTGTAGAAATGAGTCTTTTGATTGTGCTTTCGCGCCAAGAGTGTTGGATGGATCGCTGTATGAGATTACTTGGACGTGCCGATCAGCATTAGAGGATTGAGCCACTGACAGAGCCCAGCCAGATTTTGATGACCGTTGGTGTATTGCTTACTCATGATGATTAAGGCACTGTTCAGCGTGCGGACGAGTGAGCCAGTTGTTGCTGCGGACGATGGGATATCGCCACAGATGTTGGAGCTATTGCATTACGAGATTGTACTAAGAGATGATAGAAGGTCGCTAGTCACCGAGGATGAATGACTAGGACATGTGGTTCGTTCGCTATCCCGATGAGAGGTCATCAGATAGATTGATTCCAACTAAAGACGACTTCACGCTGAGACGTTGAGAGTCGACAGAGACGATCGAATGTCAGAAACCTATTATTCCAAGTTAAAAGTATTCGGAAAGATATGCAGGCAATTCTATGGATCCTCTAGAAGAATGAAACCCTAACTCGACTTAATGACCATGTGAAAGCCTTTGAACCTTAGGGTTTGCGGCAGTTCCACGGCGCCATTAGTGAGGCTTGGGTTTGCCCTTCTATGGCTGGACCACCGATACTGTGGTATGTACTCGATACTGTTAAACTGTACCCAAGATGTTAAGCTCTTGTAGGATTATGAGGTTTTGACGAATCGATCGGAAGGTTCGACTTCATTCGGATGCCAGGTGGTGAGATGCACTTCTTGGGAGACTCCAGATACGAGGATAGCCGTTGGAGCTCAGTCCATGCAGGCACGACGAGATGAGTCCGAAGCAGTCGGCATTAGAGAAAAGTGGAGTAAGAGGTTTGTACAAGATCTGGATAAGATGATGTTCCACTCCGCCGACATCAGAGATGCGATACGCATGCCGAGGCATTGTACTTGGATATACCTTCCAGAAGGAGTCGCGATGAGTATGCAGTCGTTCCGAAACGAGAACAGATCTAGTAAGGGACGATGACTTTCGGACAGTTCGGTAGAGACGAGATTTGGGTGAGATTTCGACAGGACCTTTCTGGAATGAATTACGAGAAGACTTGGACCCAGGAGTGGTCATGTTACGCACACCAGTAGGCCAGAGTTCATGATCGCCGACGAGATACGTTATGAGTGATCACGACAGTTGGCCAGTGATTCTTAGAAGGTGTACTTGAGCGGGACTATTCCGCCATACTTGATTTCGATGTTTTGGGCGATCTATTCATATGACTGATTTTGATGATTGAGTTTCATGGTATTTGTTTTCATGGACCATGATTGCACCTATTGAGTATTTACGATTTTGCATAGTTGTTTCACTTGATATCGCTTTCGTGCCTTGGTTTCTCATGTTTATGATTTTATGGGTTTCATACGGTTGAGTTCATTCTGTGCGGATGCACGCACATGATTTGGTTTTTGCACTCGGTATAGTTCACGTATGCTGCAGTGCAGTGATTCGTATTTTGTGTACTTGGATGCACTGGACTTCGATTTCGATTGTGATGCTCGATATTGGTTTTTTGCACCTTGTGCACCTGATTGGATTATGCGCATGTTCGGCCCTTGATATTGGATTTCATGATTTCGTGCATGATAGATGAACCTGCCTTGGATTTTCGCGCATGTTGAGCGCATGTTTTGAGATGTGATTTTGGTGCACACCAGATGCACTAAATCGAGATTCTTCGTGCGTGTCAGATGCACCTGTCCTTGCTATTAGGCACACACGTTTCCTATGACAGATGTTGTATGCACACCCGATACACTTAGATGTTATTTCTATGCATATGCATTTATGGATTTTGATTTCTGTGCGCACCAGACGCACGTAGTATTCATATGCATATTTTAGGATTGATTTCTTATAGAGCAGTACGTTTTTATGATATTTGCTATATGTTTTCGTATTGAGTAGGACTAGTCAGAGGACAGTACCTGAATGTATTTTGCATGCATTGATAGCTATCGAAATGAATTCCAAAAAACGAGCTATAGTCTCAGTATTTACCTACGTGTCTGATATGACACGAAACGTTTAAAACAAGGAAACCCTTCTAAATTGTTTCCCAAAACGGCGGAACGTACATTTTAAACAAAAGGTATATATGTATATTGTTATTCTCTTATAATAGAAGTCCGCCACTGTGCAGTGTTTTGCGCATTGCACAGCGATTTTAAGAGATTTGGCATGCATTTCCTTCAGATATTTACATATATAGATTTGATATTTACGTGTATAGTTTCGAGTTATATCATATTGGTTTTGGGTATTGGATTTGACATTTGTGTCTTTACCATGACTCCGATGATTGCGGGATGCTTGACGGAGTTTTGATTTGGAGTTATATACTCATTTTTCATGCGCATGCGCTGCGCTACGATTTGTTTTATGTATTTACGATTTCGGAGCCCCGACGACTTGATGGTTTTGCTTAGATGTTTTAGTATTTTGGGGGGAGTTTTAATTTAAATTCGGGGACCGAATTTCTCTAAGGGGAAAGATTGTAACGTTTTGAAAATCGTTTCGGTGAAATTTCGGAAAATCGGTAAAATAAGGGGGTTTTCTGTAAAAAGTCAAAATACAAATATCTTTGTTTTAAAATTAAATATACATATTCTAGCTATATAATTGCTAGTATTTGGTGTTTATTGAGCCACTAGTGAAATTTCAAATTTTCTGAAAATTTTTCCGAAATTAATTATTTTAATATTATTTTAAGTCGTCCCTAATACATTTAATTATGGAAAATTAAAAATTGGAATGGGTTGATACAAATTTTATAATTCATGAAACACTAAATTGACATGTAAAATATTGTTTCTGAAACGAAATCGTTTGCCAAAACGGTTTAGAAAATATCGAAGAAAAAGGCTTAAATAGTGAATTAGTGTAAATGGATGTTTGGGATATAGTATTTATCATTTTCTATCACCCCACACCCACACCCACACTCTCACACCCCCATTTTCCTCCCCATTTTCAGCAGCCCCTCTCCAAATTTTTCTCCCATTTCTTTTGATAAAAGAAAAGAGAACATAAAGAAAAGTATAAGAAAAGAGGTTCGTGTTGTGTTGACTTTGGACTTTCTTGACTTGGCAAGACTTTTCTCCACCCCACACTCTCTCCAATCACCCAATAGTGGCAAACCCTCCCATTTCCTGCACAACAGCAGCCCCCCCTCTTTTCTCATCACATTTCTATCCAAAAACCTCATCAAAATTGCCTCACAAATCAACACAAAACCTCACAAATCCCAAATCCATTTCTTACCCATTATTCCTCGGACATTCAAGCATGGATCTTGGGGCAAAGTTAGCATTTAGGATGCTAAGTTTTTTTGCAAGTGTGGATCTCATTCCAAATGGTTTTTAGGTATAATCTTAACCCAATGTTTGCTTGATGTTTAATCACTTCAATTAACTAATTTCGGTGCTTAATTGTGGTTCTAAGTGCTAATTTGAAAATTCAAGAGAATAGTTTGAACTAATTAGGGTTTATGTCAATTGATCATGGTTTAATGGTGTAGTTATCATGCTAAGCCATAGAAAACCTAATCTAGTTGCTAATATGTAAATTGTTGCATTTAAGTTGTCCAAATTAAAATTTTTAAGCAAACTAGGTTTTTAGAAATTAATTAAATAATTGCGATTAAAATGTAATTAGGTTTTTCATGACTTTATTGACATTATAAAATGTAGTTTAATACCTTAGTTCATGAAAATCCAAGCTATTTTGTTGTTTGTGCATTTTTTGCTATAAAATTGTAAAATTGGGTATATTGTAAACTAGAATTTTTGGGTTAATGAAATTTAATAAGATTAAAATGAGGAAATTATTTTTATGACTTATTTAAGATGTTTAATAAGTATTATGCCCGCTAGATTCGTTTAAACGTCGGGTTTTGTACTAAAACGGGTAATATTTGCTTGCTAGATTTTCGGAAAAATGGCTTTTAAAGTGAGTTTGGGGTTTTTGTGAATTTTAACCTATTTTATAGTATAATTAGTGCTTGTGATCGTGCAAATGAGTGTGTTTGGGTTTTTTTCGATGGTTTGGCGTTTGTACGCCGTCGTCGAGGGTTTTTGGGTTGATTTGTGAAAGCAGCCATAGGTTTTGACCTATATGGGATTCATGTGCCGTTTTGGTCATGAGTCGGATTTTAATGCGATACGATGCGTTATGATATATAGGTATCCCATGTAGACTTCGAGACGACAAGCAAGCGTGTGGCGACGGCGGCACCGGCGAGCGAGGACCAGGTGATTAGATTTATATCTACGGGGATAAGTCGGGTGGATGGCGTATAGCACCCCCGCAGTTCGTGGTGATGTATACGAATACCTATACACACATATATTTATTATACGTAGTTTGAGTTGATTGATGATAAATATGGATTTTTGGTGTTCTTGGATTGGTTTAGTGTAGTTGCGAAACCCCAGAGTAAGGGTTGCACCTATACACACACGCGCGCATACTTGCATACATCTTTTTTTTACATGTGCGTATATGGGATTATATATTTTTGTGTTCACATGGGTATGAGACTATGTATTCATATACTGGATTTGAGGATAGTACTTAGGATTTGAGATGAGTCGATGGGATTTGATTTGAGGCCGTGAGATCGGTGATTTCGCAGGTTTCGTATTTGAGATACGACATGACGTTGTAGCGGGTCCTTTGACGTAGTGTTTCACAAACGTGCATGCATACATAGATGGTATCAGTATTGTACTAGATATAGATCAGTACCACGATCATGATATTTGATAAATAGGATACCAGATGAATAGTATGATGAATGTGATATTGACCCGTACCCAGATTTGGGGATGCCCTACGACGGATTTACGTATGAGCTATATATTGATGATTGATCCGTACTCTTGACTTGGGATGTCTGATTATAGATATGGTATCGGATATGATATTATTGAGGCGGGATCACCGAATATACATATACAGGTATGTATATGTATCGACTCGGATGTTAGGCGGTTTCCTTACCTGTAGTTAAGCTTGTTAGTTCAGCCGTATAGTTTAGTGTAGTTGTTAGACTAGATTTGTCTCCTACCTATTTCAAAACTAACGGATCGTGGGTATTTTAAAAGACAGGTCAAGGGATTTTACGGATATTTCAAAAAGCGTATCTTTTCTTAAAAACACCGTAGCCCTTATTTCCAAAACCCCACGATTTGTGTTATTTCAAATGGCACCATAGTATGTGTATATATTATTATATGCAGATTAGTTACCGTTGTGTTTAGTATTTAGCTCCCACTCATTATTGCTGTTCACTCCGCATCGCATACTTATATTATAATTTCTTATTGCATTGTTGATATCATACTGTTAGGACACTAGCACCATTACCGATGATGCGTATGTACCGCGTACACTTACTTGCCGGCTCACACACATCTTCATCGGTAATTTCCATCTCACGTACACCTTAGAAAATATTATTGCTTGACTTAGCTTTTTAGTTAGTAATTTGACATGATATTAGTGCACCTGCCTTATATGCCAGCTTAACATTATAGTTATTACTTGTCACTTCATGCATATTATTATTCATTGTTATGCCGCATTCATGGATTCTTATGCCTACATTCATGGTTTTACATGCTATTGATGATTTGGATTCGGATTTCCATGAGATTTTCTGGATTTGGGGGGAAACCGCAAAACTTATATAAACTGCTTTCTCTCTTTTTAAATAAAAAGTGCTGTTTTTCCCATGATGTATGAGTCGTCCACCATGAGTTTGCTGATGGATTTCGAGACCCGATTCGAGGAGTGGAGGAACCGTTTCGGGTACATGGTGGGCCCAGTGCGGTACCCTGGGGAAAGAGGATCATGTTGTTGACGTTGAGCGTGGCAGGGGAGTACTACCGGCCAGTGATTTTACCCGACGTGTCGGATATCCGGAGAATACCGTCGTGGTCTTGAGATGGATGGTAGGGGCCGGTCTGGACTGACGGCGCCCTAGATATTATGATTGAGACATTGAGATTTTGAGATATTGAGGTACAGAGATTGTGACACAAAGATATCGAGATATTTGGACACTTGTTTTGTGTCGATGCTGGGCACCGTTTTAGGATGATTTCATTTATGGTTCCTCATTTTTAAAATACAGAAATCTTACTGATTTATGAAAGCAGTTTTATTCTGTACATGCATTCTGTTTCATGCATTCATACATCATCCATATGATATATTGCTACCTGAGGCACTGACACAGGCACATGGGATTACACTCGGGTTATATATTTACCCTAATCATTGTTATAGGCTGCATGTTATATATATTTGAGGATATATTATGATCATTGACCTAGGATTTCGTTGATCATGCGATTTCTGTTCGTAGATATCTTTCTACTCACGAGTTGGCAACTCACCCCCGTTGTGCCACAGTTTTTGCAGGTTTTGCCGTACAGGTTTCATTACGGCTTTGCTGGCACTACTTCTTTTTTCGGGTGATTTGCTATTAGGTGGGTTTATTTGTATCGTACCCCCATTATATACCTTGTATAATATTACTCTGTTGTATCTAGAAGTTCCATCAACCAAACATGTATTTAATTTTGAGATAGAGACCAGTGATGTTATTCTTTCGACCTTAGAGTCGCACATTTTATTTCTGTGGATTTCTTGTTGTTTTGAGTTTCCTTTTGAGTTTTGATTCTCGCCCTTGGCATTGTATATTATATTTCTTGTGTGGTCGTGACCGTCGATTGACAAAGAGCTAGCTCCCGCTTGGGGATGCTTTTTTTTATTTCGTATACTATTCATGTTATATCCCGTTTGGGAGCCAGTGTTTACAAAGGAGGCTCTGCCGAAATTTTCAGGAAATATTTGATGTTTTTTAAAAAAACGCATAATTCTGCTTATGCTATTAAATCTACTTGATTTAAATTGGTTTTCCTTCACTCTACTACTTTTCTTGGTTTTGGATTTCTGGGTTTTCGGCTTACTTAGATTACGTACACCTCGAGACGTTTCGTAGTCTAAGTGCCGGTCCTGTTTCGTACTTTCGGGACGTGACATATACATTCTCCTGCGAATCCAATCAGTAACACTCCCGTATAGTCCGGTCTCTTCGTCTGATATGTCGCATATCCAGTCTAGGGGTGGTAAATGTCAGACCCTAGTAACCGATAAATCGTGTCGATATGAGGTTTATAACAGTTCGAGAAACTACTGATAACACTTACCAGTAAATCTCAGCAAACCCTGGCCAGGGATTTCTAGTTATAGCCAATCAAGCACTGCGCAACATCAACTCCCTATACCGGGAGAGATGAAACCCCTCCTATCGCTCATTGCCTCCATGTGACTTGGGACTGTACTCAAAAGCCACCGTTTTGCACGCCCTCTTTGACGTGGTATGATAGAAATCAAAGAATGGTGGGAATCACACAAGACTCTATGACTATCTCGGGTCTACAGACGAACCTATACCAGTGTCATCAGAGAACTGCCATCTGACGTGAGGTATAATAGCATCTGGGAGTTCTCAGTGAGTGCATCCAATGTTCCTAGTCTCCACTGAGCACCCGTATACTATCTCTGATGTCAAACATCAATGGATATAGGATCATCCATCGCCCATCTACATGGGTCAAGAAGCATACGCTATTCTACTTTGCTATATCGATGCCCTGTCTCGATACACCTGCGACTAGGAACATTTGAAGGATGTACTTTGCGACTACACTTTCCCCACTAGTACGATCTGTATCATAGTCCTGGTAGTCAAGTACTCATCCTAAGGGCTTTATCAACATGTAACATAGAGACTATCAAAGTTCATGTTAAGATAAAGAGCAACCATACAGCATACTATCATGTCGAGCAAGAAAGTCCTCCATATATATGTCCAAGCATCCACTACATTATACATCGCATGCACAGTAATGGCCTCTAGGGCATACATATCACTAACAGAGATGGTGTACGGGTGCTCAGTGGAGACTGGGTACACTGAACGGACTCGCCGAGAACTCCTAGAAGGATTTATACCAATCGTCAGATGGCAGTTCTCTGTTGACACTGGTACAGGTTAGTCGGTAGAACCGAGATCGTCATAGAGTCTTGTGTGATTCCCACTGTGCTTTGATTTCCACCTTAACGCGTCTAAAAGGTCGTGCAAAACGGTGGCTTTTAGGTACAGTACCGAATCATATGGAGGCAATGAGCGATAGGAGGGTATTCGTCTCTCCCGGTGTGGGGAGTTGATGTTGTGCTGTGTTCGATTGGCTATAACTGGAAGTCCCTGGCCAGGGCTGATATAGAGTGCTACTGGTAATTGTTATTAGTAGTTTCTCGACCTGTTATGAGCCTCACATTGACACGACTTATCGGTTACTAGGGTCTGACGTTTACCACCCCTAGACTAGATATGCGGCATATCAGACGAAGAGATCGGACTGTACGGTAGTGTTACTGATTGGATTTACAGGAGAATGTACAGGCTTGCTTGTTGATCTTCTGATCGCTCAATACCTGGGTGGCTGTTACGTTTAGCTGACCGCTTGTAGCCTGTGGGTGTTTGATATGATCATCACCTACTGCCGGGGCGTTGACGATTGTTTAGAGTCCTACACAGAGGTTTCTTGACTCAGGAAAAACGGAGTAGGAGCACATATGTGATATGTGAGGGACCGAGAATAATACGATATGAGGTACCGTATTCTATTCTCGCGATATATGATATCGGCCGGGTATATGTGATATAGCCGGGTTATCGGATCAAGTGTTGATTCGATAAATCGGTACATGTTATATTAGTCGATTATATGCGATATAGCCGGATTGTCGGATCAAGTGTTGATTCGATAATTTAATGTATAATTATATATGTGATATTTTACATTACATTAACTAATATAAGCTCACTTTATTGATTCATTTTCTCACCGGATAATACATTGATATATATGCGATATATGTTAATTGTGTTATTTTCTTTTGTTACAAAATATATTGTATATGTGATATATAATATTGTAACATGTTAAGGTTACAAATTTAACAAAGGTTTAGGGTTTAAACTTGGTTAGGGTTTGGATTAGGGTTAGCTTTTGCATGAAGCTTTCATGAAGCTTCATGAAGCTTTGACTTTTGTTTTTAGCTTGATATTTTGTGAAGATATTTTCTAAACCAATCCAAACCGTTAACTCTAGTTTATTCTCTGCAAGGGTTGTCTCCTTCATTATTAACCCATGGTTGGATTTGTAACCACTACAACAATTCATTATTCATCACAAAAGGAATAATTCATCTTCTTCTTCCTTGAGCTCTTGAAAAAGCTTTACTAGTTTTTTCTTTTGTGATGATATTGAGTGAGATTTTGAAAGCAAATGAGAGCCAAATTCCTACTTCATCATCCTCATCTAATCTAGCCACTTAGATTAGGGTGTTCGCTTCATTAATACTTGATTAGAGAAGTGAGAGCTTGAGTTAAAGATTCTTCAAGGTAGATCATCTTCGAAAAGGAAGACTTCAAGCAAGTATGGACCATTCGGCTTGTGGAGCCTGTCTAGAGTCCAGAAGTTCATGGATCGCGACGAAGGGACTACTACTCGGAGCTTATGAAGCGAAGGAGCAAACTACAAAGGTTGTAATACCTCTCTCTTAGATGTAAAGATGTTTACATGCTATATTAACCCTAATTATCTAGCAAAGATCCTCGCTTTAGGTTGTTCGGCACTTGAAAAAATTTAGATTTGGCATGGTTGATGCCTTATGAGCCTTTTGATAGTGCCTAGTAACCCTACGGTACTGGCACTGGCCTGACTGAAAGATTGGCGAACTTGTAGGATGTAATTAATCCCGGATAGTCTTTCCTTTTAGGGTTTGAAGGAAGATTTGAGTAAAACAGTGGGAGCCATCCTGATTAGATATATTAATTGTAAGTCCAAGTTGCTCAACCCGGTTCTTACGGGGATGCGGAAACGGCGAAAACAATTTTTGGCGCAAAGGCAACAAGGACTAAAAGAAGGATCTTTGCTAAACTACAAACTAGCAAACTACAAGAGGTGCTATCTACTATGCCATAGAGATTATACCTCACGATACCGGTCCTTCGGGTCTTCTCTCCGCTGTCCTACTCATCCATCCAAGTTCCGAGGATCGATCCGGATCTTGATCATCTCCGCGGCCTTCTTGAGTCGAAGACGATCCACCCGAGAGATGTGCTCCAAGCTCCACCTCGAGCCGAGGCAACTAGGGCAACAAGATCGCAAGTCTTGATGTCCTAGGATGTGTAAAAGAGGTAGATGTAAGTGTTTGTCTATTTGGATCCTTTTTCTCTCAACACATGAGATCAAAGGATTTTTCAAGAGGAGGAAGAAGAACTTGCAACCATGGAGCTCTTTTCTTTTTTTTCTCACAAGAGAGAATGAGAAAATGAGAAATGAATTATCAAGTAATGAAAATGAACCATGGTTGCAATAATACATAAACATCATCATTACCAATCCTTCCATGATAAAGTTGATGGCTACTAGTTGAATTGACCATTTTCATAATCCAAAAATAAAAAGAAATCCAAAGAAAAATCTAGACCTCTCATGAAGGTCCAAGTCAACTTTGGTCAAACGGTCAACAAAGTCAAGTATGGTCAAATGGTCAAAGCAATTAGCCATCACACAATAATCACTAAAAAGATTTGTAAATAATGTCCCCGGCTCATTATGGTTTTGACCGAACCAACTGCCAAAACCCTAATGAGTCCGCCTCAAAATGGTTTTGACCGAATCAACTGTCAAAACCCTAATGAGGCACCTCCTTCTTCTTCGCTCCTCAAAACTGTGCATACACACCCGCATCCGCATTCTGTAGAATGCGGATGCACAGAAGACAAAACAAATCCATCCGTGCAATACTAGGATCCGGCTTAAACTAAAGCCTACTAGTATTGCCTGCCCGAACAGCGTACGCACACAAGTGCACGTAAGTGATCGTAGACCTGCCGTAAAACCATACGGCCTCTACACGTTTCACTCAGTGCAGGGAAACTCTCTGTGTGCGACTCTAAAGACTCGACACTACGCTGGCAGTGGGTTTAACCACAGACGGCAAGCGGCACTAGCTATACGTAACGGTCCCCAGGTAGATGTCGATAAGAAGGCCGATGAGGTAAACCCATCCGAACTCCTACTGAGCCTGTATGTGACAATCTCGGTACAGTCCGGTCCGTTCGTCTGAGAATATCGCATGGCGGGCCTAGGGGGATGGTAAACGTCAGTCCCCTAATAGCGGTACAAATCGTGTCGGAGTGCAGCCCAGAACACCCTGACATAACACTGGAAACCTACCAGTATATCTCGCTTGCCCTGGCCAGGGACTACTTGTGTAATGGCTCTCCTAGACACAGTGCGATATCAACCCCCAATACCGGGAGAGACAAATCCTGTCTAACCGTCACTGCCTCCAAGTGCTTCGGGACTGCACCCAACTACTACCTGTTTGCATGACTCCTTTGAGCCGTGGTAGGGTAGTAATCTAAGTACAGTGGGAATACACTCGAGGCGAGGTGACAGTGTCAAGTCAGCGGAGTAAGCTGTACTCATGTCACCTGGGAACTGATAACTGACGATAGGTATAATACCAACCAACAGTTCCTGACGAGTCCTGTCCAGTGTACTCATAACCTAACGAGCACCCGCATGCTATCTCCAGTACGATGTACTGATGGCTGTGGGACAGACCGTCTCCCCTGCTGGGATGAGAAGCGCATACGCTAGTCTACTCCGGAGTATTGATGCCCTGTCTCGATAGTCCTACGACTAGGGACTTGTATAAGGATGTGCTTATAGATTACCCAGCCCCCACAAGTGTGACTGCCAGCACAACGATGGTAATCAAGCAAAGATCCTAAGGGCTCTACTAATTTGTATAAGCGATATGCGAAAAGAAACACATGCACATATTGAAGTAGAGACAAACCAAGTAGCATACTACCATTTTGAGCAAGATTGTCTATACAACTGTGAATATCCCAAGCTTCCATCAAGTAATATACAAACTAGTATGATACAGTAATGGTCTCTAGGGCATGTACACTAAAAATTTCCTACTTGCACTAAAGCCATGTACTGGTGTATCGAAGACCTATCATCTCGATCAGCCGCTCGAACTGAGTCTGGGGTAGGGCCTTCGTGAGTGGATCTACAATGTTATTCTACGAAACTACTCTCTTCACCTCGATCTCCCGGCGATCAACGATCTCCCTGATCAGGTGGTACTGCCTCAAAATGTGCCTGGACTTTTGATAGGACCTGGGTTCCTTCGCTAAAGCTATAGCGCCGTTGTTGTCGCAATACAGCGGTATTGGATCAACAATGGTAGGAACCAACTGAAGCTCCGTGAGGAACTTCTTCATCCAGACAGCTTCCTCTGCGGCATCGCAAGCAGCTATGTACTCCGCTTCCATAGATGAGTCAGCAACGGTTTCCTGCTTGGAACTCTTCCAGCAAACCGCCCCTCCATTTAGGGTAAAGACATAACCCGACATGGACTTGGAGTCATCCTTGTCACTCTGGAAGCTGGAGTCAACAAAGGCCTCGATCTGGCTGTCTTTTCCGCCATACACCAAGAACATCTCCTTAGTCCTTCTCAGGTACTTGAGAATGTTCTTTACCGCTATCCAGTGTTTCTCCCCTCGGTCCGACTGATACCGGCTTACAACGCTCAATGCGTATGCTACATCTGGTCTGGTACATAACATCGCATACATTATAGAGCCTACCGCAGTAGCGTAGGGTATAATAGACATGCGATCCCTTTCCAAATCAGTCTTGGGAGACATCTCTTTGGAGAGGGTGATCCCGTGACAAGCCGGTAAATTACCACGCTTGGAATCTTCTATACAGAATCTTTTCAGTATGGTGTCGATGTACCTGGACTGTGAAAGTCCCAACATCCTCTTAGATCTATCACGATAGATCTGGATCCCCAAAATGTAGTTGGCATCGCCCCGGTCCTTCATGGAGAACCTCTGTGACAAGAATCCTTTGACTGACTGTAGCATAGGAATATCATTTCTTATTAGGAGAATGTTATCCACGTACAAGACGAGGAATACCACAGTTCTCCCTACAATCTTACTGTAAATGGATGGTTCATCTAGGTTTTTGATAAAGTCGAATTCTTTGACAGTATCATCAAAGCAGATGTTCCAACTCCGCGATGCCTGATTCAGTCCATAGATGGACTTGAGCAACTTGCACACTTTACCGCTGCTCCCACTCTGAATGAATCCCTCCGGCTGATCCATATAGACGCACTCTTCTAAATTTCCATTTAGGAAAGCCGTCTTTATGTCCATCTGCCAGATTTCATAATCGTGGAAAGCAGCAATGGCAAGAAGGATCCTAATGGATTTGAGCATAGCCACTGGAGAAAACGTCTCGTCATAGTCCAAACCAGGTCTTTAACGAAAACCCTATACAACAAGTCTAGCTTTATAGGTTTCTACCTGCCCATCTACACCATTCTTCTTTCTGAAGATCCATTTGCAGCCTACGGGTTTTACCCCTTCTGGAGCAAAGTCCAAAGTGCAAACTTTGTTGGTGTACATGGACTCCATCTCGGTCCGCATTGCATCCAGCCATTTTACCGAGTCACCGCTTTGAATGGCTTGCTAGAAGCTAGTAGGCTCACCATAATCAATAGTGCAATCCTATCTATCCCCGTCTATGAGAAAACCGTACTATCTCTCGGGCGGATGAGACTGCTTACTACTCCTGCGGAGTGGCGCTGGGATGTCCGGTTCTTTCGAACCCTCTGGTTCTACTAAGCTTTCAGTAATAGCTCGTGGTTCTGGAATTTCTTCCAGTTCTATTGCGCTCCCACTTATCTGATTTTCCAAAAACTCGGTTTCCAAGAAGCGGGCATGACGAGAAACAAAAACCTTTTGTTCCTCTACGTAATAGAAAAGATACCCCTTGGAGTTCTTTGGGTATCCCACAAACTTACACTGTACTGAACGTGCCTCGAGCTTGTCCGCATGCTGCTTTTTAACAAAAGCTGGACACCCCTATGTCTTAAAGTGTTTAAGACAGGGTTTCTTCCCACTCCACATCTGATATGGTGTGGTAGGCACGACTTAGTAGGAACTTGGTTCAAAAGATATGCAGCTGTTTCTAGTGCATAACTCCAGAAGGATCGCGGTAACTCAGCCTTACTCATCATGGAACGAACCATATCCAATATTTCGATTCCGCCTTTTCGATACACCGTTGTGTTGTGGTGTGTATGGAGGAGTGAGCTGAGAGAGAATTCCATTCTCTTTTAAGTAATCCAGAAACTCGGCACTCAAGTATTCACCACCTCGATCAGATCTCAATGTCTTGATACTTTTGCCTGTTTGTTTTTCAACTTCATTCTTGTATTCCCGAAATTTCTCAAAGGCCTCGGATTTATGCTTCATCAAGAAGACATGTCCATACCTAAAGAAATCATCTGTTAAAGTAATGAAGTATGAATAACCACTTCGCGCATGTGTAGACATTAGACCACACACGTCACTGTGTATGAGTCCCAAGAGCTCGCTTGCACTTTCTCCGTGTCCAGTGAACGGAGTCTTTGTCATCTTTCCTATGAGATCAGATTCACAAGTGGCATAAGACTGATACTCGAACGGATCCAAGTATCCCTCTTTATGTAACTTTGTCAACCGTGTCTCATTAATGTGACCCAGTCTACATTACCATAAGAAAGCCTGATTTAATTCCGGAGACTTTCTTTTTAAGTGTGTTCTGGACACTGAAAACCTGAGCTTGATTCAATACGTATATCCCGTTTTTCAATGTACCTGACCCAATCAGAACTTGATTTAGGTGGATGTTGACTACATCGCTTATAAAAGTAAAATCATATCCTTCCTTAGAAAGTAAGGATACAGATATGATATTACAAGTCGCACCTGGTACATAAAAACAGTCACGCAGAATCAATATCTGCCCAGTTGTTAGTCCAAGATGATATTCCCCTACGGATTCAGCGTACATGCTTATTCCTTTAGCAACCCTGAGAGTCATATCACCTATCTTGATAACCCTACGGTTTCTCAGAGCCTGTAACGAATTACAGATGTGAGATCCTGATCCGGTATCCAATACCCAGGAAGTAGGGTTAACTGACATATAGTTTTCTATTACAAACACACCCGAAACCGAAGCCATAACATGCTTCGAATTCTAGCTACTGGCTTTGCTAGCCCTGCAATCCTTCTGCCAATGTTCATTTCCGTAACAATAGGAACGTCCCTCTTTTACTACATCCAGTCCCGAAACTTCTGCCCTTCCCTTTCCTTCTACTTCCCTGGTTTCCTTCAGGGTAGAAGGTAGAGACTGTAGAATCAAGTCAGCATCTGACCCATTCTTCAACGTGGTCTTCAGGTCCGTGAGCTCAAAATAGCTGGTCTCTATAAGGACGTTGCCCCCTACAGATGACCCGATAGCCAACCTCGCTGGAAGCAATTCGTTCGAGTTCTCATATCTTGCGATACGAGATTGCTCTCCATATAAATCTTTGTTATGGAGGAAGATAGAAACTAAGTCCATCTTCTCGTACTGCCTCTGGTATGTACCATCAACTGAGGCTAACACGAGGCACATGGCTTTCGAACAGTCTTTTCCCGATGTCCTTCGGATATCAATATCCGTAATAGGGGAAACTGGTCCTGAGATGGCAGGGGTTGGATTAGTTAAGAGGTGTCCCAGCTTGTCATGGGCAATGGAAATCTGGACAGACCTTTGCCAGTCATAACAGTCAGATTCAGTCATTTTATTATCTAGATGTAACCTAGGTGTGGTCACTGGGTCGCTGCAATTAAGAGAGAGAGAAGAAAACACCCAGCATGATGCTCTTGCAAGTTTAGATTGGTTTTTAATTTATCTAAACAGGATGGCTCCCACTGTCTCTCGAATCCCTCCTCAAACCAAAAAGAAAGAATTAGTAAAGATCAATCTCACCGTACAATTCTTGCTTAACCGTTCAGCTAGGCCAGTGTCGGTACTTCGAGGGAGGTTTTCCAACGCTTTCGCGAAGTTCCTTAATTAAGTAACCTCTTTTCCCTGTGGGCGTAGCCCCGCTAACATCTTTCTAGACAACTACTTGGTTTATAGCATTGATCGTTAAGTGAGAAAGTTCCCGAGAAGTAGCATATACTCACAGTAGGATCGGGATCCAAATATCATCGTGTGATAAAACTGAAGGAATCCTACGAGAATCATCACACTCCAAATGGTATGCAGCACTAGCAAGTTTCAGTTTCTTTAGAAACTCCCGATGTGGATTTTTGCCCCATGCTCTTATGACCTTGACTAAGGCCAACAAATCATAAGTCACATGTCAAGTTCTACCCGTCGTTGTCCAGGTTGATTTGAACCCACCCGTATATACCCTTTACTATGGCCAACAATGTAATACGACTGTCCCAAACCAACGCATCTATCTATGCAACATATGAATACACACCAGCTACAAAACACTGTGCCTTAACTAAGGCCAACAAACACAGCTTGAATACTGTTGGATATTCATATGAAACGACGGAGGGCTACGAATAGTTTTGGCGAAACCGTGAACGTAGTGAACTTGATATAATCGAAGGAACGAGATAGCTTTTAAAAGGAGTGGTTCAAGCTCCGCGATTAAAAGTTGGTTTTTGAAAAGAACCGAGTGGTTTTGAAAGTGTTCCAACGACTTTGCTTTGGTTTATTTTCTTGCATTAATTTTAATGCGTCCCATCATTTAATGCTACCATTGCAGAAAACAACAAAAATACGACGTACGCTTATGCTATCCGCATTCGCCACGGGGCCCCGTCATCACCCGTTAGGTTACTTAACTAACGACAGAGCGGGGGCTGGACTAGCGCAGATGCAAAACATAAGCAACGCCTAAATAGATGTCATATATAGATATATACATTCGTCAAATGCAATGATATCCATTCCAGATCACAGATGAACACTTTGGATAACTAGGAATCCGCGTTTCGTTCGAGCCTGCAACGAAAGATGGATTACACGGTCGCGATGAATAGCCAATACCCCACTCTAGACCCCTACGGGTGCGACAAACTACCCGCCAAGTATCCGAAGCGAAGCAACCTCCCTCAACAACGTGAGTAGGCCACTCGGCACTTCGAGATACCCGGTAGTTTGTGCACCCCACCTTGGGTCTATCCTAGGAGCAAAAACAGTAAAAGAAATTATACAATGGCGGCTACAATCTCATCCTGGATGTGCGGCCATAAAATAATATTACATCAATTACAAATTTTACATGAATGAAAGAAAAAGAAACTCTCATCTCACATCCACCAGGCTATTCATCCGCGACAATCCAACGAGTTCATATACACATACCATCAACATTACAGATCACAGATACGTATAACCCCCACTAATTGACGTATAGCGATTAGCAGACGTTCAATACATATATAACATTACAGATATAACCCATTAGCCAAAGTCTACAGAAAATCGACCAAAAATACGGATTTCTAACTATCCCAAAAACAAACTTATTCTCTGGAAATTCTGGGCGGAAACAAACCATCTCAAAAATCACAAAACACCAATAGAAGAAAACTGCAGGAGAAACGATCCATGGCCAAGTCAACTCGGCCGCGGATCCGCGGCAGGAGCAAGCTCTTGCCAGGGATCCGCAGTGAGTTGGTCGACTCACTGGATCGTTTTTCTTGCCTGTTCTTTTAAAAGCCTGAGCCAATTTTTAGTACATGATTTATTATTTTTTGAGCAGAGATAAAAATCTGCAGAAACTTGAATTTTCCGGGGTGTTTTGCGGTTTTTTGTCCGGTCGAAATTCTAGATACTTTGCTAATAAGCTAGTTTGTGTTTAGCTAGGCTCAGATACCACTGTAAGTCCACGTTGCTCACTCCGGTTCTTACGGGGAGGCGGAAATGGCAAAAAACAATTTTTGGCGCAAAGGAAACAAGGACTAAAAGAAGGATCTTTGCTAAACTACAAACTAGCAAACTACAAGAGGTGCTATCTACCATGCCATAGAGATTATACCTCACGATACCGGTCCTTCGGGTCTTCTCTCCGCTGTCCTGCTCGTCCATCCAAGCTCCGAGGATCGATCCGGATCTTGATCACCTCCGCGGCCTTCTTGAGTCGAAGACGATCCACCCGAGAGATGTGCTCCGAGCTCCACCACGAGCTGAGGCAACTAGGGCAACAAGATCGCTAGTTTTAATGTCCTAGGATGTGTAGAAGAGGTAGATGGAAGTGTTTGTCTATTTGGATCCTTTTTCTCTCAACACATGAGATCAAAGGATTTTTCAAGAGGAGGAAGAAGAACTAGCAACCATGGAGCTCTTTTCTTTTTCTTCACACAAGAGAGAGAATGAGAAAATGAGAAATGAATTATCAAGTAAAGAAAATGAACCATGGTTGCCATAATACATAAAGATCATCATTACCAATCCTTTCATGATAAAGTTGATGGCTACTAATTGAATTGACCATTTTCATAATCCAAAAATAAAAAGAAATCCAAAGAAAACTCTAGACCTCTCATGAAGGTCCAAGTCAACTTTGGTCAAACGGTCAACAAAGTCAAGTATGGTCAAATGGTCAAAGCAATTAGCCATCACACAATAATCACTAAAATGATTAGTAAATAATGTCCCCGGCTCATTATGGTTTTGACTGAACCAACTGCCAAAACCCTAATGAGTCCGCCTCAAAATGGTTTTGACCGAATCAACTGTCAAAACCCTAATGAGGCACCTCCTTCTTCTTCGCTCCTCAAAACTGTGCATACACACCCGCATCCGCATTCTGTAGAATGCGAATGCACAGAAGACAAAACAAATCCATCCGTGCAATACTAGGATCCGGCTTAAACCAAAGCCCACTAGTATTGCCAGGATGAATAGCATAAGCACACAAGTGCACGTAAGTGATCGTAGCCTTGCCGTAAAACCATACGGCCTCTACACGTTTCGCTCAGTGTAAGGAAACTCTCTGTGTGGGACTCAAAAGACTCGACACTACGCTGGCAGTGGGTTTAACCACAGACCGCAAGCGGCACTTGCTGTACGTAACTGTCCCTAGGTAGATGTCGATAAGAAGGCCGATGAGGTAAACCCATCCGAACTCCTACTGAGCCTGTTTGTGACAATCTCCATACAGTCCGGTCCGTTCGTCTGAGAATATCGCATGGCGGGCCTAGGGGGGTGGTAAACGTCAGTCCCCTAATAACGGTACAAGTTGTGTCGGAGTGCAGCCCAGAACACCTTGAGATAACACTAGAAACCTACCAGTATATCTTGCTTGCCCTGGCCAGGGACTACTTGTGTAATGGCTCTCCTAGACACAGCGCGATATCAACCCCCAATACCGGGAGAGACGAATCCTGTCTAACCGTCACTGCCTCCAAGTGCTTTGGGACTGCACCCAACTACTACCTGTTTGCACGACTCCTTTGAGCCGTGGTAGGGTAGTAATCTAAGTACAGTGGGAACACACTCGAGGTGAAGTGACAGTGTCAAGTCAGCGGACTAAGCTGTACTCATGTCACTTGGGAACTGATAACTGACGATAGGTATAATACCAACCAACAGTTCCCGACGAGTCCTTTCTAGTGTACTCGTAACCTAACGAGCACCCGCATACTATCTCCGGTACGACGTACTGATGACTATGGGACAGACCATCTCCTCTGCTGGGATGAGAAGCGCATACGCTCGTCTACTCCGGAGTATCGATGCCCTATCTCGATAGTCCTACGACTAGGGACCTGTATAAGGATGTGCTTATAGATTACCCAGCCCCCACAAGTGTGACTGCCATCACAACGCTGGTAATCAAGCAAAGATCCTAAGGGCTCTACTTGTAAGTCTACGGTAGCGCCCCGGCCGTCTACAGACGCCAAATGTGGAACAAAAACTTTTTAACTGGCGCTATCGTATACTATAACCCGGATCTGCCATTATTGCTAAACTAACAAACTGTAAAGAGTGTAGAAAGGTTATACCGAACGATCCGAGTCCTTCGTTCTTTAACCATCATCCCACGCTCCGTTGCGGCTGCTCCGATCTCGTCGATCTCCGATCTGCTCGTCCAGGTGGCACCACGTCAACGATTCTTTAAACGAGCTCCCGCCTCTGACTCGAGGCAACTCGGTCGTCAAGTTTGCTAAAAGAGACGACCAAGATTGATGTAGAGAATGAGTAGAAGACTTTGTCTCGTTCCGTCCAAGGCTATGGACGAACGGTTAATGAAGTTGCCACTCGAATCGGGTGATGGAATGAAATGAGCTGTGAAATTCCATACACCCCAAAATCTATCATAATCTTTTTACCAGATTAAAAACTCGAGTCCGAGAGAGAGAGGAGAGGGCCGGCCATATATAGGGAGGTAGGGGGGTGAGTGTAGGAGGAGGGAGGTGACCACAAGAAAATATCATATGTGAACACAAACAAATATCTAGTGTGAACATAAATAAATATCTAGTGTGAACACACAGTGTGAACACAAAGAAAGCAACCAATGAAATAATAACACCTCACTGCTTCTAGAACCTTCTAGAAGCATCCACACTCATCTCAAGAAAAGATAAACCCGTCTTTAACCGAATGTTAAAAGACGGGCGATAGAAAACTGGAAACTGGCAACTTCCAAAAGTGATCCAGAAACGAATTTCAGGATAACCCCGTAACTGTATAAATATACCCGCATTTGTATTACGACCGAATACAAATGCAACTGAGACAAAGATATTATATCTACTCAATATAATACTCGGATCCGGCTTAAACCAAAGCCGACCAGTATCATCTGCCCGAAAACTGACACGTGCGTAAACGCACGTGCATTTTCCGAACCCTGCCATAAAACCATACGGCCTCTACAACGTTTCGTCCGAACATGGGAAACTTTTTGTGGGGGACTCTAATGACTCGTCAGTACCCTGGCAGTGGGTTTAACCACAAACCGTCAGCGGCACTAGCAATGCGTAACGGCTGCCCATGGACTGACCTCAAGGGAGGCCGATGAGCGAACTCATCCGGAAACCCTACTGAGCCTAACAGTGACAATGTATATACAGTCCGGTCCGTTCGTCTATGAGTATCGCATATCTGCCTACGGGGCTAGTAACGTCAGACCCCCAATAGCAGTATAAGTCGTGTCGGAGTGTAGCCCAATAACACCCTGAGATACTACTGGAGTACGTTCCAGTAAATCTCCTGCCACGGCCATGGGCTATGTGTAATGGCTCTCCTAGACACAGCACGATCTTACCCCCAATACCGGGAGAGACGAATCCCCTGCCGATCCGCTCACATGCCTCCATATGGCTCGGGACTGTACCCAAAAACTACCTATTTGCACGACTCCTTTGAGCCGTGGTAGGGTAGAAATCAAAGCACAGTGGGAACTCACACGAGACAAATGACGACCTCAGGTCGATGAACTAACCTGTACACATGTCACCAGGGAACTGCTATCTGACGATATGTATAATACCAACTAGCAGATTCCCGGCGAGTCCTGTCCGGTGTACTCATAACCCAATGAGCACCTGTATACATCTTAGGTGATCCAACTGACACCAGTGGCTTGTGAGACCGGCCACCGCCCCTCGTCGGGGTCTCGACTGTATACACTAGTCTACTCCGGAGTATCGATGCCCTATCTCGAAACTCCCACGACTAGGGACCACAATTAAGGATATGCGTATAAACCACCCAACTCTCACGTATATGATCGCCATCATACTGTTGGCAGTAAAGCAAGATCCTAAGGGCTCTATCAAAGTGTAACATGTAATCAGTCACCTGAACATGTACACGACTGATAAAGGCAAACCAGATAGCATACTATCATCTCGAGTAAGACTGTCCTACCGGTATAGGTCCTCCGCAATCATTGCAATCACGTACCTGCGATCCAATAATTGACTATGAGGGCACTATCTCCAACAATCTCCCACTTGCACTCAAGGCTAATTATTACGATGTCGACTACTCACAGCCCGTGTGAAACCGAACATCCAACTCCTCTACTAATCAGTTTCATAAAACCCGTTTGTAAAACTTTTGTGTTCGAGAAATAGCCTCAGTGAGTGGATCCGCCTAGATGTTTCTTTCTATATCTCTCTTAATCTCAAGTTCGCGGAGAAATCCATCTCCCGAATTGAGTAATACCTGTCTTAGAATATGTCTGGATGTCTGATGGGACCTAGTTCATAAATGAACTCCAAATCCAAACTTCTTAGACTGTATCGATCACTGAACCTAATCAGTATCCGGCACCATGCCTCCCACA
The DNA here is from genome assembly GCA_030015575.1 of Agapanthus africanus. Taxonomy (NCBI): domain Eukaryota; kingdom Viridiplantae; phylum Streptophyta; class Magnoliopsida; order Asparagales; family Amaryllidaceae; genus Agapanthus; species Agapanthus africanus. Next base: position 337,380,940 of record CM057346.1, on the reverse strand, counting down.
GTATCCTCTTGGACTACCTGTCCATAATACTATCCCTCATCAGAGGGAAAACTAAAACTCTGACAATAACTCTGTCATCCACGTCACCTTTGAAGCCTGGAATGATAATCGTCTCCCGAAGGAGGCTGCCGTCATCAAATCCGTAGAACATGTACTTATGTTCAAAAAATGCTTCCTTATGTTTCTCCAGGATTGGATTAATACAAACTTATCGCATCAAGTGCAAAAACAATATCTGGTGTGGTACTTGACATCTCATGATTGACTCAGTTGCCTAAGCAAGTGATCTGTCAATCATGACCATCCCTCTCCCTTTTAGTCTGTAAGACACCTTTAGAGAGGGTGACTCCATCACCTGCAGGTACACCACCATGCTAGGAGTCATCTATTCTAAAAACCATTAGAATACTGTCAAAGTACCCACATTGGGAAACTACCCAAATCCAGATCTAAAACCATAGATCCAGAAACCAGAATGTCAAATATTATATCCATATCCTGTCTGGAGAAACAACTGTGTGACGACCATAGTACAACCGATCGTAGTATAGGAATTTTACTTCCTACTCTGTGTATGTCATCCATATACCATGACATCACACACTACTACCTTCTTAACAGATCCATCCCCTATTCTGATTGAAGTCAAACCCATGACTGTCACATCAAAAATTGATGATCTATCTCCGCTATAACTGCTCAAGTCTATAAGTAGACATAAGTATCTTGCCCACTATGCTTCCGATGCTCCTACTGACTACGACAACCCTCCTACCGGGTCTCATAGCCTGGAACAACAGTAGTGTCAAGTCTGGGTAAACAAGAACCTCCCTGTCACCGTCCTTGAGGCTACCGGAGTACCTCTCGGGTGTCTGAGGTTACCCATCATATCTGCAGAGTGGCTATTGGAATGTCAAACCTGATTGAACCTTTAGGTCCTATTAAATTTTCCGTAATCGTTCGCGGTTCTAGAATCTCTTCCAGTTCTACCATACTCCCACTACTGTTTTCTGAAAAAAAACATTTTACTAAAACTGTGGCGAGTCAAGAACAATATCACTATTGATCTTCGAAATGGTAGAATATCAACCCTCGTCATAGCCAGGATCAACCCACAAACAGCCATTACAGAAACGTGCCCTGAGTTATCTAGAGTTTGGTTTTAAGTATAAGCTGGACAACTCCCCGTACCTTAACATCTTTTAAGGTATGAACCATTCTATATCCAATATAGAAACTTTGGCACTTTATTTAATTGGAACCAGATTCAAATCATGCAGCTGTCTCCAGTGCATATCAACTTAATGGAAAAGGGGCTAATCAGCATTACTCAATTTAGGAATCCATCCAATTATGAGTAACCTGAAAGAGAAACAAGTTTCTCAAAACCATTACTATTATCTGAATACCAATCACAAGAATCTACATCTTCGATCTCTTTGAAGAATCCCGATACTTGTGATACCTGGTTCTCTACTTTATTCTTATACCCACAACTTCTCACAACTTAGACCTTGTATTTCTACGAAACACTTGTCTAAATACTAGAGAAGTTATAAGTAAACAGAACATAGTACGAGGACCTACCTCTTTGTCCTGATGGACACTTGGACAACATACAATACTCTATATAAGTCCACTGAGTTGAGCAACTCAAAACCTGTGCGTCGTAGGTTGAAAACTGTACCCTGGCGATTTCCTCAAATATCACCAATTACAACGAATTCCGATATAATAGATGATCACCTAATTCCCAATAACGTACTCCCGCTCATCATCTATAAAACCATACAGATATGAGAATGAAACCTGGTAAATACATACCCATGGAGTAAGTATCTAATCGGGAAAACAGTTTTCTTTTAACAAAGCACTGAAACATGAAAATGTTTCGTAGGGGTATCCTGGTATTCATAGTAATGCCTCTTCCATAATCCAATTCATGACTTCAACCGTATATTTTATTGCCATCTCTCCAAATCCCTTTATTTGTTTTTAGTCGTTACCTTCTGTACACCATCATTAGGCTAAATGGTTTTCTTCCTTCCCTAACGTTCGGCACCAGCCTTTGGTTTGGAAGAAGACTATCCAGAAAGCATAATAGGTGTACCCTCCTAAAGCAAGAAGTACTCGCAACTGAGAGAAGGTGATGATAAAAGACAACTGAATAATAACTTATTCTTTTAAAGGTGAAATAGGAGTGGCGATGATGTACGCGGTTTGGTCGTGAATGATAACAGTCGCAACTTACTTTGCCCTCTTTCTAATCCCTTTATTTTGTCTTTTGTTATTTCCTTCTGTACACCCTACTTAGGCTAATTGGTTTTCTTCATTCCCTACCTTTCGGCACCTGCCTATGGTTTGGAATAAGACTATCCAATAAGCGTAATAGGCGTACTCTCCTAAACCAAGGAGCCCTCGCAACCTGAGAGAAGGTGATAATAAAAGACAACTGAATAAACCAATTCTATTTCTCCTGAACCTTGATCCATCCTCGAAGAAGTCCCTTTGAGTTCGTATATAACCATACGATGGATCTATCCAATGGAAGTGGATGTCTGTAGTAATACGGGGTGTTCTGAGAAATTCAAAGGGTAAAAGAATGAGTGGCAATGACTTATGCAACTCAGACAATCCAAAAGCCAGTATTTTAAGAAGGTTCGGTCAACTTGGTCACTGAGTCATAGTCTAGGGTCGGTCAAAGGTCGCTGCCAAAGAGAGAGAGAAAAGAAACACTCTGCGTGCACTCTAACCTAGATCAGAATGGTTATCACTTTATCTAATCCGGAAACCTCCCACTGTCCTGTCAAATTCTCCTCCAAACCTGAAAGAAGAATCAATCGGGATCACCCGAAGAGTAAACCAACTCATCAGTGGGAATCGGGATCCAACTCTGATCGCATGATAACGTGATGGAATGCATCCACGTTACTCATACTCCAGAAGGTATGCGCATACTCGGCAAGTTTCAGTTTCTTTAGAAACTCCCGATATGATTTTTGCCCCATGCTCTTATAACCTTGGCGTTGGTAAAAATGTCATAAGTCACATGCCACGTTCTACCCGTCACTATCTTCTCAATTTGAACCCACTCACACATGCCCTTGACGTTGGCCAAAATGGCAGAACGACTGTCCCAAACCAACTCATCTATCTATGCAACAATTGAATACCCAGCAGCTACCAAACACTATGCCTTGGCGTTGGTCAAAATACATAGCTTGAATACTACTGAATACCTAAAAGAAGTGACGGAGGGCTACGGCTGGTTTTTGGCGAAAAACCTTTAACGTAACGAACTTGATATCGCTGAAGGAACCTGATAGCTTTTTAAAATATAGTGGCGAAAACCTTTTGCTAAAGAGGTCACTCCCGGTGAAGGGATCTCGGCTCTTTCCTCGTGGAATGAGGTGCAGGATATTCCACTGAATACCGCTATGCAAAGCAACTTGTAATCGACTATAGTGAAGTTATTACCCTGACGCAAACTTCTGCCCAAGGGGTCAGTCCCGGTGAAGGGATATCGGCCCTTGCCCCGTCGAATGAGGTGCAGGATATTCCACTGAATACCGCTATGCAAAACAAAAGGAAACGTCTTTGTAATAACACTTTTTAAATTTGTTCCAATAACTGCAAACAGGTTTGTTTTACTTTGCATTGATCAGAATCAACACAGTCCCATCAATCAATCACACCAGAAAAGAACGAAAATAAAATGTACGTATATGCCATCCGCATTCGTCACTGGGTCCCGTCATCACCCGTTAGGTTACTTAACTAACGACAGAGCGGGGACTGGACTAGCGCGGGTGTAAAACATATACAACATCTAATAGTTTATATACCAATATACAATAATCGCTCTAGGCGTGATAATATGCAACATTACAGAAAAGTAATAAGCATCACAGAACAATACAGATAATCTGGGATCCCCGGGTTTCACAGAGCCGCTGCTGAAACCCGACATTCCCCTGTCGTGTGGATAGCCTGTGCAATGAAACCTAGACCCCTACGGGTGCGGCAAGTTACCCGCCAAAACCTGAAGCGAGGCAGCCCCCTACAGCAAAGTGAATGGACCACCCAGCACTTCACGGAATACGGTAATCTTGGGCACCCCTCCTTAGGTCAACAAGTACCCCCTACGAGTGCGGCGAATAGTCTGCCAATTTTAGAGTAAGGCCCCTCTGCCTCTCAAAGCCATGAGATGCGGACCCGTTGCCCTCCAGAACCCGGCTATCCGTGCACTCCATCGCGGGGTAAAACCTAGTACAGTAATGAAAAATAGTACAACAGATACATCGACCGCAACCTGGTCGTGCCCCAAAAGAATATTATACAACAGGCAGTGACGGCAGTCCACAAGTTGGACGCTCGCCCTGCAATATCAAATGTACAAATAAACTCAAACTGCACTACCATTGCACACTGCTATCCACCACGACAAATCCGCAACATCACAGCACAACACAGAACATCAACGCGAATGTCACGTTCGCAAACCCGTCTAAAAGAACCATAGCAATCAGACGCGGTTTACCGATCAAATGACATTCCCGGTCGGAGATATAATGTAAGCACTGCAAACTAACATGTTTAAATTTCGATCGACTAAATATCACGAAGTGGGCCCCACGATCAACTGGTGAACAGTAATAAAATCTGGGCCCAAAAGATATATACCAAAAACCCCAATTTCCAGAGAAGAATATACTGTGCAAATTTGGGGGCATGATCACACGAAATGGCCGCGGATGCGCGGTCAAACCCTAGTTTTGACCGCGATTCCGCGGCGGTTTGGTCGTATCATGTGCCCAAATTTTTACAGTATTCTTAGAAAACCCTGCACAACTTTCTGTGATATGTAGAATAATTTTAGGAACCCATTAAAAATCGACAGAAACTGTGAAGCTTGAAAATTGTGTTTTTCGATATCCGGTTCGATCGATATTTTAAACGCGTTAGCACAAGTTAGTAAAGCAAAATGGTGAGGCTCTGATACCACTGTAAGTCTACGGTAGCGCCCCGGCCGTCTACAGACGCCAAATGCGGAACAAAAACTTTTTAACTGGCGCTATCGTATACTATAACCCGGATCTGCCATTATTGCTAAACTAACAAACTGTAAAGAGTGTAGAAAGGTTATACCGAACGATCTGAGTCCTTCGTTCTTTAACCATCATCCCACGCTCCGTTGCGGCTGCTCCGATCTCGTCGATCTCCGATCTGCTCGTCCAGGTGGCACCACGTCAACGATTCTTTAAACGGGCTCCCGCCTCTGACTCGAAGCAACTCGGTCGTCAAGTTTGCTAAAAGAGACGACCAAGATTGATGTAGAGAATGAGTAGAAGACTTTGTCTCGTTCCGTCCAAAGCTATGGACGAACGGTTAGTGAAGTTGCCACTCGAATCGGGTGATGGAATGAAATGAGCTGTGAAATTCCATACACCCCAAAATCTATCATAATCTTTTTACCAGATTAAAAACTCGAGTCCGAGAGAGAGAGGAGGGGGCCGGCCATATATAGGGAGGTAGGGGGTGAGTGTAGGAGGAGGGAGGTGACCACAAGAAAATATCATGTGTGAACACAAACAAATATCTAGTGTGAACACAAATAAATATCTAGTGTGAACACACAGTGTGAACACAAAGAAAGCAACCAATGAAACAATAACACCTCACTGCTTCTAGAACCTTCTAGAAGTATCCACACTCATCTCAAGAAAAGATAAACCCGTCTTTAACCGAATGTTAAAAGACGGGCGATAGAAAACTGGAAACTGGCAACTTCCAAAAGTGATCCCGAAACGAATTTCAGGATAACCCCGTAACTGTATAAATATACCCGCATTTGTATTACGACCGAATACAAATGCAACTGAGACAAAGATATTATATCTACTCAATATAATACTCGGATCCGGCTTAAACCAAAGCCGACCAGTATCATCTGCCCGAAAACTGACACGTGCGTAAACGCACGTGCATTTTCGGAACCCTGCCATAAAACCATACGGCCTCTACAACGTTTCGCCCGAACTTGGGAAACTGTCTATGGGGGACTCTAATGACTCGTCAGTACCCTGGCAGTGGGTTTAACCACAAACCGTCAGCGGCACTAGCCATGCGTAACGGCTGCCCATGGACTGACCTCAAGGGAGGCCGATGAGCGAACTCATCCGGAAACCCTACTGAGCCTAACAGTGACAATGTATATACAGTCCGGTCCGTTCGTCTATGAGTATCGCATATCTGCCTAGGGGGCTAGTAACGTCAGACCCCCAATAGCAGTATAAGTCGTGTCGGAGTGTAGCCCAATAACACCCTGAGATACTACTGGAGTACCTACCAGTAAATCTCCTGCCACAGCCGTGGGCTATGTGTAATGGCTCTCCTAGACACAGCACGATCTCGCCCCCAATACCGGGAGAGACGAATCCCCTGCCGATCCGCTCACGTGCCTCCATATGGCTCGGGACTGTACCCAAAAACTACCTGTTTGCACGACTCCTTTGAGCCGTGGTAGGGTAGAAATCAAAGCACAGTGGGAACTCACACGAGACAAATGACGACCTCAGGTCGATGAACTAACCTGTACACATGTCACCAGGGAACTGCTGTCTGACGATATGTATAATACCAACTAGCAGATTCCCGGCGAGTCATGTCCGGTGTACTCATAACCCAATGAGCACCTGTATACATCTTAGGTGATCCAACTGACACCAGTGGCTTGTGAGACCGGCCACCGCCCCTCGTCGGGGTCTCGACTGTATACACTAGTCTACTCCGGAGTATCGATGCCCTATCTCAAAACTCCCACGACTAGGGACCACAATTAAGGATATGCGTATAAACCACCCAACTCTCACGTATATGATCGCCATCATACTGTTGGCAGTAAAGCAAGATCCAAAGGGCTCTATCAAAGTGTAACATGTAATCAGTCGCCTGAACATGTACACGACTGATAAAGGCAAACCAGATAGCATAGTATCATCTCGAGTAAGACTGTCCTACCGGTATAGGTCCTCCGCAATCATTGCAATCACGTACCTGCGATCCAATAATTGACTATGAGGGCACTATCTCCAACACTACTAATATGTATAAGCGATATGCTAAAAGAAACACATGCACATATTAAAGTAGAGACAAACCAAGTAGCATACTACCATTTTGAGCAAGATTATCTATACAACTGTGAATATCCCAAGCTTCCATCAAGTAATATACAAACTAGTATGATACAGTAATGGCCTCGAGGGCATATACACTAACATTAATAACCAATCTAATCTTGCAAGAGCATACGGTGAGTGTTTTCTTCTCCCTCTCTCTCCAGGTAGCGACCATGTCACGCCTTAATAAAGATAACAAATACGGATGTACTGACCGAACCCGCTTGTTATACTGCGGTAGGAAACGTTGGTCCCGCTCCAACTTATAATTGTTATAAGACCGAGCAGGAAATAGGGGATTACCAGAATTCCTATACCGCCCAAACGAAGAAAGTGTATGATAATGCATCTTCTTCAGGTGTGTTCATTACCGAGAACCATTTCTCAGTTACCTTTACGTCCTGGGTATGAGATACCGGATCAAGATCCCTGAAATGTAATCTGTTACATGGGCTACAGATCGGTAGAGAACTGAGAAAGGGTGATAAGTTTTAAGAGTTAAAAATGGTGCAAGTGTTGCAGCCAAGTATGTTGGCGGTTATCATCCTATATTACCAAATACATTGATTCTGAACGAATGTTATTAGATACCGAACCTGATATACAACATCATATCAGTATCTTTATTTTGCAAAGAAGGATATAATTTTGTATTGTTGGACAATGTTTTGATCATTCCCTATATCAACAGTTGATCGGTTCAGGCACGTTATCTAAAAGCATATACGTTCTAAATCAAACCACAGTTCTTGACAAACAGAACACACACAAGAGGAAGAGTTCAGAAATGAACGAATCCTTCTTGAGGTATTGTAGACTAGGTCATATCAATATGACCTGACTAGCTGATGTTACATAAAGATGCATATATAAATCAGTTTGAATTTACATCTTGCGAAACTTGCTAGTCATGTCACAAAGATAAGATGACCATAGCTCCGTTTATTGGAAACAGAGAAAGAGTTAGTGAACTCTTGGGATTGATACATGATGATGTATGTAAGGTCACCTGTCTACACATGCCAGGACCGGTTCTTTGTACCTCATTACATTCACTGATTATCTCTCAAGATTCGGACATATGTTCCTGTTGAAACACAAGTCTGAAGCTTTTAAGAAATTCAATGAATATAAGATAGAAGTAGAGAACCAAAACGGGTATAAGTATTATGTCCTTTAATGTGATCAAGGAGAAGAATACTTGAGCACGGAATTTCTGGATTATTCTAAAGGAGAATGAGAATTCTCTCTCGGCATTACTCCTCTGTATACACCACAGTACGTCGGTGCATCGGGGCGGAGCAAGCGCACCCTATGTGATATGGTGTGCTCTATGATGAGTACTACTGAGTTGCTTATTTCCTTTTTGGGGTTATGCACTTATGAAGCTGCATACTTATTGAATAGGGTTCCAACCAAATCAGGTGATTACCACTCCATATGTGATATGGTATGGGAAGAGCCCATCTCTTAAGGATGTTAAGATTTAGGGTTGTCCGGCCTATGTCAAAAGCAAAATCTGGACAAACTCGAGGCAAGGTTAGTTCCGTGGAAGTTTGATGGATATCCCAAGCATTCGCAAGGGAATATCTTCTAACAAACTGAGGAACAAAAGGTGTTTTGTTTTCTCAGCATGCCGCCTTTTGGAAAGGGAATTTCTTGTGAAGAAATTAGTGGTCCTAAGGTAGAACTGGAAGGAGTTCTAGCTATACAAACTAAAGCTGATGATTTGGTAGAATATGAGGATTCAATAGCTCCCAACGAACATCAGCCTCTCCGCCGATCTGGTAGGGTTCCTCACCCACCTGAGAGATACTTCGGTTTTCTCTATGACAGTGGGAGCGAGGATTGCATCATGAGATGATGACCCAACTAGTTTCGTGCAGGCCATCAAGAGTAATGACTCTGTGAGAATGGCTGGATGCTAAGCGATCTGAGATGGAATCCATATACACCAACAAAGTATGGACTTTGGTTGCTTTATCTAAAGGGTTAAATCCCCATCAGGAGCAAGTATATCTTGAGAAGATTACTAGGTGTACATGGAAAAGTTAAGACTTTCAAAGCTATGCTTAAGTCCATCCAGATCCTACTTGTCACTGCTACACACCATGACTACGATATCTGGCGGTTGGGTGTCATGAATGCTGTTCTAAATAGTGATTTAGAATAGAGCGTTTATAAGTACACAGCCAGAGGGCTTCGTAGACAGTGGGAGAAGCGGAAACGTGTGCAAGATGTTTTATGGGAGAAATCAGGCATCGTGGAGTTGGAACGTCTGTTTTGATGAAGTAGTCAAAGAGTTTGACTTCATCAAAATGGTAGATGAACCTAGTATATACAAAAAGGTAGTAGGGAGTATGGTGGTGATCCTTGTATTGTACGTGGATGACATGCCCTTGATAGGGAATGAGTTTCCTATGCTATGCTCGGTCAATCTCCTCTTATCACAAGGATTCTCCATATAGGATCAAGGTGATACCTCCTAAATCCTCGGTTTTGGATCTATGAGATATATCTAATTGGATGTTAGGATTCTCACTAGGTGTAATGAGATGGTATCAATCGATCCTGGGGAGAATCACTAGAAAGATTCCAGGGTGGTAAGGTCGACTGAATGTCAGTCACAGGCATTGTCTTTACCCTCGGTGGAGGGACGGTATGTTGGAAGGGTTCCAAGCTAGATACCGTGAAAAACTAAACGATTAATTGCAAGATACATCGTTATCAAGGATGCTACCAAAGAGGCAGTCTGGATATATATAAGTTCATGAGATGAACTTCGTTCCTACCATTGTATGACAATGGAGTTGTGGCTTATGCTTAGGAACCCCCCGTCCCATCAGAGATCCAAACATATTCTTAGGCAGTATCACCTGATCATGGAGATGGTGGATCTCCAGGGAGATCGAGGATAGGAGAGTAGATACAGAGGACAACAGCGCGGATCCACTCACAAAGGCCTATTTCCCAGTAGAGACTTTTATGTGATGGTTGAGTATGAGATACTTCAACCACAGCTGATTGTTGGGTATGAGATACCACAACAGATGGCCCTAGTGCAAGTGGTAGATTGTTAGTGATATGTATGCCCAAGAGGCCATTACTGTACATACGATGTATATTGTAGTGGATGCTTGGACATATATATGGAGGACTTTCTTGCTCGACATGGTAGTATGCTATCTGGTTACTCTTTATTTTAACATGTACTCTGATTGTCTCTATGTTATATGTTGATAAAGCCTTTAGGATGAGTAGTTGACTGCTAGGACTATGATGCAGATCATACTAGTGGGGACAGAGTAGTTGCTAAGTACATCCTTCAAAAGTTCCTAGTCGTAGGTGTATCGAGACAGGGCATCGATATACTAGAGTAGACTAGCGTATGCTTCTTGACCCATGTAGATGGGCGATGGATGATCCCATATCCATTGGTGTTTGACATCAGAGATAGTATACGGGTGCTCAGTGGATACTGGGTACACTGGACGGACTCGCCGAGAACTCCCAGATGGTATTATACCTCACGTCAGATGTCAGTTCTCCGGTGACACTGGTACAGGTTAGTCTGTAGATCCGAGATCGTCATAGAGTCTTGTGTGATTCCCACTGTACTTTGATTTCCACCTTAACACGTCCAAGAGGGCATGCAAAACGGTGGCTTTTCGGTACAGTCCCGAATCACATGGAGGCAATGAGCGATAGGAGGGGTTCCATCTCTCCCGGTATTGGGAGTTGATGTTGCGCTGTGTTCGATTGGCTATAACCGGAAACCCCTGGCCAGGGCTGCTGAGATTTACTGGTAAGGGTTATCAATAGTTTCTCGAACTGTTATGGACCTCATATCGACATGACTTATCGGTTATTGGGGTCTAACATTTACCACCCCTAAACTAGATATGCGACATATCAGAAGAAGAGTCCGGACTGTACGGGAGTGTTACTGGTTGGATTCATAGGAGAATGTACATGCTTGCTTGTTATCTTCTGATCGCTCAATACCTGGGTAGCTGTTACGTTTCGCGGACCGCTTGCAGCTTGTGGGTATTTGCTATGATCATCAACTACTGCCGGTGTATTTACGATTCTTTAGAATCATACACAGAGCTTTCCTGGCTAAGGCAAAATCGAGTAGGAGAACATATGTGATATGTGCGAGACCGAGAATAATACGATATGAGATACTGTATTCTATTCTCGCGATATGTGATATCAGCCGGGTATATGTGATATAGCCGGGTCATTGGATCAAGTGTTGATTCGATGAACTGATACTTGTTATATTAGTCGGTTATTTGTGAAATATCCGGATTATCGGATCAAGTGTTGATTCGATAATTTAATGTATAATTATATATATGATATATTAAATTGCATTATCTAATATACGCTCACATAAAGATTCTTTTTCTCACTTAGATAATTGTAACATTTAAAAAAAAATTAAAATATTATTTTTGGGAATTTTCATAATTTAATATAACTTTTTAATGAATATTTGAATAATCGGTATAATTAAATACCGATAAATGGTGAAAATTCCGAAGGAAAATTTTAGAAATTCTAAAATAGGGTTTTTTGTGAAAATATGCCATCTTACAGTTTTTATGATGAATTATATGCGACTTTAGTGTTAATCGCGATTAAAAATCGCTAATTGGATTTTTGGCTTTTTGTGCAAAAATGTGCACATGACATTTTCTACACTTGTTGCACTTGTTTCATGTTTTGGTCATGGTAACCTAGGGTTGAACCATGCTTAGATGACCATGGTAGGTTGAACCAATTGATTAGGATAATTGGGTTAATTAGGGTTTTGGTTTTGGTTAAAGGTGATTAGGGTTAGGTTGACTTGTGTCAAGGAGAGAGAGAGAGAGAGAGAGCCATGATGGTTGAGCTTTTATTTGGAGAGAGAGAAGGGAGGCTCCTAGGTTATGTCACATCATCTCACTTCAAAACTCATCATCCCATTTCACTTCAAAACTTTTTGCCTCACATCTCTCCCTCTCACTCACTCACACTCACATCTTTTTCTCACTCACATCACTCTCTCTAATCCTACACCACATCAGCCACCAAGCCTGCTGCTACAAGCTGCTACATCTTTCAAAACAACACCCCAGCACACAAAACTCAGCCCTATTTGTATCAGCTTCTGCAGCCACAGCAGCAACTTCCTTCAAACAACCCCACACCCTCATCATACTACAACCTCACACATCACCACACCCCCAACATCAAACAACAACATCAGCTGCTACATTAATCAACAACAGTAGCAACATCTTTAAGACACCAGAAACAGCTCTGAAGCTGCAACAGCAGCAAGAAACAACCCCAACATCATATACTACAACACCACACACCACTTTCATACACTACATCACTCCCACACCTCACCAAAGCCACCACAACAACATCTACTGCGGTAGCTGCTGCTGGAACAACAAAGAAGAAAGAAAAGGAATTTCAAGCAGCAGCTGCAGCCAAAGCAACAGCTTCAGCATCAATAAAAAACAGCAACATCTGCAGCAGCTGCTACAGGAGCAACTGCAGCAACTCTCCAGCAGCAACCATCCCTCTTCTTCCTCTCTTCTCCTATATCTTAGGATATCCAGAGGTATAACCCTTTAACCCGACTTCTAGCTTGCAAATATATGGTTATTTAGCAGAAAATTTAGTGTTTGCTATGTAGTTTAGTGCTAGTTTAGTGATTTTGAGTGAGATGTGGCCAAGTGATGGTTTTGATTGCTAGGGTAACCTTATTAGGTTTATTTGAGACCATTGTAACCAAGATTACCCCAGATTCCAGTGTCACACCTGAAAGTTTAGAATCGGTGTAATTTAGCGTTTTTGTCGATTTTGTGACCTTTCTGAGATCTGCTTTCACCCCGGGAACTCTAAAATAAAATTGACTTGGCTGTATGCTGTGCAGGCAGATAGAAACCAACACCCAAAGACCTAACCCCAACCTCCATTTTTGGGCTGCCATTTAATTCCTTCTGGCCGCAAATTGCAACCAGACCAGGGTGAAACCGCCTCGTTTTGCATGCACAACCCTATTTCATGTAAACTTGACCCCCTGTATGTCTAGTTTTGACTGATCCCAGTTAGGGTAAAATCTGGGTTGATTTTCATGAGTTGGCGTATGATTTATGACTTGTTTTCGTGTGGATTTTGGGTATTCGATGATTCATTTCTATCGGGTGGCGTTTGAACGCCAACGACCAGTGAGCATTGGCTGTGTTTGCATGCAAGGCTACAGGTTTTTACCTATGAGCGTAGCGTGTACCATTTTCGTTTCCGGCATGGTTTTCATGTGTTTTAGCATGTGATATCCTTGTAGGTACCCCACGTGGCGTCGAGGCGTTGGAGATGCAAATGGCGACATTGGCACCGGCACGCATAAAGAAAGGTGAGTAGATTTATATCTACTGGGAGAAGTCTGGTGGATGGCGTATAGCACCCCCGCAGTCCGAGGTGATGTATACGGATGCGTATACACACCTACAATTATTATTGTTGTTTGGGAATTATATGATGTTTAGGATGGATAATCGGTGGACTTGGATGATTTAGAGTTGCGATAACCTAGAATAGTGGGTGCACTACACATACATATACACACATACATACTTGCATACATCCTTGTTCATATTTGGTTATGGGATTCTATATAGATATGTGTTCACATGGGTATGGGACTATGTGTTCACATACGGATTTGAGGATGATACTTGGGTTGAGATGAGTCGATGATATTTGATCCGAGATTATGATATCGGTGATATGGTAGAATTCGTATCTGAGATACGTCTCGATACTTTAGCGGATTTTGGGATTATGATACCATAGAAATAGTGACATGTATATATTAAATGATCTACATGTGATTATGATACGAGATAGAATATGACATGATATGATATGACAAGATTAATATGATAGGCCGCATTCGGCGATGTTTACTCCTTGTGATGATATGTGATGATGATATCGATTTATACGAGACTGTCGATTAGTAGTCAGATCTTGATTATATTGATGACATTAGCATTGTACTAGACATAGGTCAGTACCCAGATTATAATACTTGATAAAGAGAATACCAGACGAATGATATGACAGATGTGATATTGACCCGTACCCAGATTGGGGATGCCGTACGACGGATTTACGTACGAGCTATAAATTGATGTTTGATCCGCACTCTTGAATTGGGAATAACCGATTATAGAGATATGTTATCGGATATGATATTATCGAGGCGGGATCACCGACTACATATGTATATGTATATTTATGTATTGACTCAGAGGTTAGGCGGTTTACCTTACATGCAGTTAACCTATTAGCTCAGCCTTATAGTTGGTGTAGCTATACGACTCTTATGACATTAGATACAGTTCAGCCATCATTGTGTTAGTATTTAGCTCCCGCACTTTATCATTGTTGCTCTGCATCGCATACTGTTGTGATTCATATTTCATTATTGATATCCTGCTGTTAGGACACCAGCACCATTACCGATGATGCGTATGTACCACGTACACTTATTTGCCGGCTCACACACATCTTCATCGGTAATTGCCATGTCACGAACACTTAGAAAATATTATTGCTTGATTTAGCTTGTTAGTTAGTAGTGACATGATATTAGTATGCTTACCTTATATGCCAGCTTGACATTGTAGTTTATTACCTGTCACTTCATGCATACTGTTATTCATTATATGCTGCATTCATGGATTCTCATGCTTATATTCATGATTTCACATGCTATTTATGATTTGGATTCGGGTTTACATGAGATTTTCTGGATTTGGAGGAAAACCGCAAAACATACATATAAACTGCTTTCTCTTTTTAATAAAAATGCGGTTTTCCCATGATGTATGAGTCGTCCACCATGAGTTTTGCTGATGGATTTCGAGACCCGATTCGAGGAGGAGGATGAACCGTTTCGGGTACATGGTGGGCCTGGTGCGGTACCCCGGGGCAAGAAGATCGCAGGAGATGGCGTTGAGCCTGGCAGGGGAGCACGACCGACCGGTGATATTACCCGACACGTCGGATATCCGGAGGATATCGTCGTGGTCATGAGATGGGTGTTAGGGGCCGATCTGGACTGACGGCGCCCTGGATATTATGATTGAGACATTGAGATTTGAGATATTGAGGTACAGAGATTGTGATACAGAGATATGAGATATTGAGATTTATGTTTTGTGCCGATGCTAGGCACTGTTTTATGCTGATTTCATTATGATACGTCATTTAAAAAATACATAAATCTCACAAATTTATGAAAGAAGTTTTCTTCAGTACATGCATTCTGTTTCATACATTCATACATCATTCATATGATATTTTGCCACCTGATGCACCGACACATGCACATGGGATTACACTTGGGTTAGATATTTACACTAACCATGGTTTTAGATTGCTGGTTATATATTTGAGGATTATATATATTGATCGTATGACCTAGGATTGCGTCATACATGCGATTTTCAGTTCGTAGATCTTTTTCTACTCACGAGTTGGCAACTCACCCCCGTTGTGCCCCAGTTTCTTGCAGGTGTTGCCGTACGGGTTTTGTTACGGTTTTGCGGGCACAGCTTCTTTCAGGTGACTTTCTAGTAGGTGGGTTATTTGTATCATACCCATCATTATACAATGTATATTATAATCAGTTGTATCTAGAAGTTCCATCAACCAAACATGTACTTATTTGAGATAGAGACCAGTGATGTTTATTCTTTCGACCTTAGAGTCGCACATTATATTTTTGTGGATTTCTTGTTGTTGGAGTTTCCTTTCTGTTGTGATCCTCGCCTTTAGGCGTTGTATATTATGTTGCATACAGGTTGATTTGATATGGTTCTTCCTACTCTCTACTACTTTTCTTGGTTTGGATTTCTGGGCTCGGCTTACTTAGAGTACGTACGCTTTGAGACGTTCGTAGTCTAAGTGCCGGTCATGTTCCATACTTTTGGGACGTGACAATAATACATTGATATATATGCGATATATGTTAATTGTATTATTTTCTTTTGTTACATTATATATTATGTATGTGATATATAATATTGTAACAAGTTAGGGTTACAAATGCAACAATGATTTAGAGATTAAGCCAAGTTAGGATTTGGATTAGGGTTAGCTTTTGGGTTAGATTTTGGATGAAGCTTCCATGAAGATTCATGAAGCTTCCATGAAGCTTCATGAAGCTTTCCTTTTGTCTTCATCCTTTGATATTTTGTGTAGATGTTCTTTAACCCAACTCAAACCCTTAATCTATGATTTATTCTCTACAAGGGTTAAGCCTTTCATTCTTAACCGATGGTTGCAATTGTAACCACAAAAATAATTCATTATTCATCACAAAAGGATTCTTCTTCATCTTGCTCTTGAAAAAAGCTTTCTAGCTTTTGGGTTTGTGATGATTTTGAGTGAGAAATTGAAAACAAAAGAGAGCTAAATTCCTACTTGATCATCCTCATCTATTCTAGCCACATAGATTTGTAGGGATCCTAGGCACACCCATGAGGTTCTACAAGTGATCAAACATGGCCAATTCAAAATTTTTCTATGTGCCGAGAAACCCTAAACTAGATCGTTACTAAAGGTAAGGCGATGCAAGGAAGTAAACGACTTTATTGCTAAAGGAAAATGACTACAACCTTTGTAGATCCGGTCCTCCACTTCCTTGGCTCCGTGATGACGTCCCTCCACTATACCCATCGGAATCCTAGACTCTCACGGTGGTTTCATCGGAGAAAAGATTGGGCTAGGTCGTCGACTTCGATACCGAAGATGATCTACGTCGAGGCAACTCAAGATCAAGCTCCAACTTCACCAAGCCATGAAACTTGTGAAGAAAACACCCTATAGTACATGGCAAGTGGTAGAAGATGAAGAAATAGGAAGTGGGTTCATTTTAGAATTGGATTTCTCGCTCTTTTTCTCATTTCACCATTGAAGCTAGCAAGCTTTCATGAAGCTTAATGAAGATGACGAAGATGAAAGAATAAAAAGAATTATCTTGAAAAAAAAATTCCATTCATTCTTATCATAATGCAACCTTGGTTAAGTGTAGAGAATAAACTAGGGTTAGGTGAATGGTTAGGTTTAGGAAAGAGACAAGAATGGTCAAAGCTTCTTGAAGCTTCAAGGAAACAAACAAAAGAAGCAACCATTTCTTTTCTTGCCCAAAAAAGAATAAATAAAATAAGTAGTTAATAAAAGATAACAAAACCCTAACCGTTCACTAAAATATGGTTTAAAGTAAACATACGCCCAAGCTTGCATGTATCATCAAGCATGATAGAATCAAGTGCACAAAAATATATCACATATACAATATGCACATCAAGTGAGAAAATCCATTTTAAGTGAACCAATATTAGTTAATGCAAAGTAATATATCAAATATATAATTATACATTAAATCATTAAATCAACACTTGATTTAATGATCCGGTCATACTGCATATAACCGACTAATATCAAGTGTATCAATGTATCGAATCAACACTTGATTCTGTAACCCGGCTATATCACATATAACCTGCCGATGATACAAATCGCGAGAATAGAATACGGTATCACATACACACATTATTCTCGGTCCCGCACATATCTCATATGCGCTCCTATTTCGTTTCGCTTGAGCCAGGAAACCTCTGTGTAGGACTCTAAAGACTCGTCAATACGCCGGCAGCAGGTGATGATCATATCAAACACCCACAAGACGCAAGCGGTCTGCTAAGCGTAATGCCCATCCGGGTATTGAGCGGTCAGAAGATCGACGAGCAAGCCCGCTCACACTCCTGTGAATCCAACCAGTAACACTTACCGTACTGTCCGGTCTGTTCGTCTGATATGTCGCATATCTCGCCTAGGGGTGGTAAATGTCAGACCCCAGTAGCTTGATAAGTCATGCCGATATAAGGTCCATAACATAGCATGAAACTACTGATAACACTTACCAGTAGATCACTGCAACCCTGGCCAGGAATTTCCAGTTATGGCCAGTCGTGCATAGCGCAACATCAACCCCCAATACCGGGAGAGACGAATCCCCTCCTATCGCTCATTGCCTCCATGTGATTCGGGACTGTACCCAAAAGCCACCTGTTTGCACGACTCAGTAGAGCCGTGGTAGGGTGGAAATCAAAGCACAGTTGGAGACACACAAGACTCTATGACGATCTCGGTTCAACAAACTAAGCTGTACCAGTGTTACCAGAAAACTGCCATCTGACGTGAGGTATAATACCATCTGGGAGTTCTCGGCGAGTCCGTTCAGTGTACCCAGTCTCCACTGAGCACCCTCATACCATCTCTGATGTCAAACACCAATGGATATGGGATCATCCATCGCCCATCAGATGGGTCGAGAAGATATACGCTAGTCTACTCTGGAATATCAATGCCCCGTCTCGATATTCCCAGGACTAGGAACATTGAAGGATGTACTCATGGACTACCCAGGCCCACAAGTATGATCCGCATCACAGTCCTGGAAGTCGAGTACACATCCTAAGGGCTTTATCAACATGTAACAGAGAGACAGAAAGTATACATGTTAAGATAAAGAGCAACCAGATAGCGTACTATCATGTCGAGCAAGAAAGTCCTACCTATATATGTCCCAGCATCCACTACAATATACATCCAATGTACAGTAATGGCCTCTAGGGCATACATATAACTAACAATCTCCCACTTGCACTAGGGCCATCTGTAGCAGTGGTTGCAGTATCACATACTCAACCATCCCATATAAGTCTCTCTCTGGGAAAAGGCCTTTATGAGTGGATCCGCCATGTTGTCCTCTGAGTCTACTCTCCTAACCTCGATCACCCTGGAGATCATCTATCTCCATGATCAGGTGATGCTGCCTCAGAATATGTCTGGGTCACTGATGGGACCATGGTTCCTGGGCCAAAGCCATACTTCCATTGTCTTACAATGGTAGGAACCTAGTTCATCTTATGAACCAATATACACCCAAAGTGCCTCTTTGGTAGTATCTTTAATAGCGATGTTACCATCCTTTATCGTCTAGTTTGCCACGGTATCTAGCTTGGAACTTTTCCAACATACCGTCCCTCTACTGTGGGTAAAGACAATGCCTGCGACTGACATTCATTAGACCTTATCACCCTGGAACCTTTCCAGTGATTCACCTTTATCCTATTTGGAGAATCCTTGTGATAAGAGGAGATTGACCATTCGTAGCATAAGAAATTCTTTTCCTATCAAGAGTATGTTGTCCACGTACAATACGAGGATGACCATCTTACTCTCTACTACCGTTTTGTATATACAAGGTTCATCTACCATTTTGATGAAGTCAAACACTTTGACTATCACATCAAAACAGACGTTCCAACTCCGCGATGCCTGGTTTATTATGTAAAGCAACTTGCACACATTTCCGCTGCTCCCACTGTTTACGAAGCCCTCTGGCTGTTTTCTTATAGACGTTCTCTTCTAAATCGTTTTAGAAAAGCAGTCATGGCACCCAACCACCAGATATCGTAGTCATGGTATATAGCAATGGCAAGTAGGATCTGGATGTACTTAAGCATAGTCCCTGGAAAAAGTTTCATCATTATCCACGCCTGGTCGATGACGAAATTTTTTAACAAGTCTAGCTTTGAAAGTCCCAACCTTTCCATCTACACCAAGTAATCTTCTCAAGATATACTTTCTCCTGATGGGGATTTAACCCTTCAGATATAGCAGCCAAAGTCCATACTTTGCTGGTGTACATGGATTCCATCTCAGATCGCTAAGCATCCAGCCATTCTTACAGAGTCCCCACTCTCGATGGCCTGCTCGAAACTAGTTGGGTCATCATTTCATGATGCACTCCTCGCTCCCACTGTCATCGAGAAACCGAAGTATCTCTGAAGCGGACGAGGAACCCTGCTAGTTCGGCGGAGAGGCTACGGTTCGTCGGATACTATTGAATCCTTTGGTTCTTTCAAATCATCAGTTGCAGTTTTGTATAGCTGGAACCTTTCCAGTTTTACAGAACTGACCTTGCCTCAATCTTGTCTGGATTTTGCTTTTGACATAGGCCGGACAACCCCAAATCTTAACTTACTTAAGAGATAGTCTCTTCCTATACCATATCTTATATGGAGTGGTTGGCACTGATTTGATTCGAACCTAATTCAATTGGTATGCAGCTTCTCAAGTGCACAACCCCCAAAAGGAAATAGGTAACTCAGTAGTACTCATCATAGAGCACACTATATCTAATATGGTGCGATCGCTCCGCCCTGATACACCGATTTGCTTTGGTATATTCAAAGGAGTAACACTGAGAGAGAATCTTATTCTCCTTTAGAATAGTCCAGGAATGCCATGCACAAGTATTCTCCTCCCTGATCTTATCATAGTACATAATACTTATACCTGTATTTTGGTTCTCTACTTCCAACTTATATTCTGTGAATATCTCAAAAAGTTCGGACTTATGTTTCAACAAGAACATATGACTGAATCTTGAGAGATCATCATAGAATGTAGTGAAGTACAAAGAACCTGTCCTGGCATGTGTAGACAGGGGACCTTACATACATCATCATGTATCAGTCCCAAGAGTTTACTAACTCTTTCTCTGTTTCTAGTAAACGGAGCTATGGTCATCTAATCTTTGTGACATGACTGGCAAGTTTCACAAGATGTAAATTCAAACTGATTTAAATATGCATCTAAAATATAACTTCAGCCAGTCGGGTCGCATTGATATGACCTAGTCTATAATGCCTCAAGAAGGATTCGTTCATTTCTGAACTCTTCCTCTTGTGTGTGTTCTGTATACTAGGAACTGTAATTTGATTTAGAACGTCAATGATTTTAGATAACGTGCCTGAACCGATCAACTTTTGATATAGGAAATGTTCAAAACATTATCCAAAAATACAAAATTTTATCATTTCTTTAATAAAGAGATTGATATGATTTTGTATATCAGGTTCGGTATCTAATAGCATTTGTTCAGAATCAATGTATTGGTAATACAGGGTGACAGTGACCAACAGACTTGGCTGTAAAACTTGCCCCGTTTTCTGTCTCATGAAACTTATCACCCGTTCTCATTTTTCTACCTTTTTGTAGCCCTATGTAACAGATTACATATCTGGGATCCTGATCCGGTATCAAATACCCAGGATGCAGAAGATACTGAGAAACTGTTCTTTGTAATGAACACACCCGAAGGGGATGCATCATATGCACTTTCTTCGTTTGGACGGCATAGGAATTCTGGCATTCCCCTATTTCCTGCTCTGTCTTATAACAATTATAAGTTGGAGCGGGACCAACGTTCCCCAGCTCAGTATAACAAATGGGTTCGGTCAATACATCCATATTATTATCTTGATTAAGGCATGATATGGTCGCTACCTGGAGAGAGAGAGAAGAAAACACTCTGCGTGCGCTCTTGCAAAATTAGATTGGTTATATATTTTATCTAATCAGGATGGCTCCCACTGTTTTTATCAAATCTTCCTTCAAACCTTAACAGGAAAGACTAGCCGGGATTAATTACACTCTACAAGTTCGTCAATCTTTCAGCCAGGCCAGTGTCGGTACTTTGAGGGAGGTTCCCCGTGCTTTCCCACGGACCTAATTACAGTAAACCTCACTTTCCCAGAGGCGTAACCCCGTTGACAACTTTCTAGACACCTACTTGATCGGCTAATTGCAAAGTGCAAAACTCTCCCGGGAGTAACAATTACTCGCAGTGGGTATCGGGATCCAACTATCATATAGAAGGTATGCAAACTCATTGCAAATTTCAACATTTGAAACTCCCGATAATGATTTTTACCCCTAGCGCTTATGACCTTAACTATGGTCAACAAATCATAAGCACTAGTCAAGTTCTACCCGTCATTTCGTGATTAATTAGACCCACCCACATGACCCTTAACTAAGGTCAACAAAGTCATGCGACTGTGCTAACTAATCGCATCATATGCGGTGTAGGAAGACATCACTTAGCTACCGTACACTGTGCCTTGACTATGGTCAACAAATACAGCACGAATACTAAGTACTCTACTTCCTAAAATGACGGAGGGTTGCGAATGGTTTTTATGAAAACCTTTAACGCTTTGAACTTGATCTCGTTGCGGAATCAAATGGTTTTTAAATGGAATGTTTTTAAGGCTTTTCTAGTTTTGCTAAAGGGGTCACTCCCGGTGAAGGGATCGTCAGCCCTTTCCTCGTCGAATGAGGTGCGGGATATATCATATATATCACTGTGCAAAGCAAAAACTATAGAAGCAATCAAAAGACAAACCGAGGGTGTAGCACCTGCCAGTTATTGCTAAAGGAGTCACTCCCAGTGAAGGGATCTCGGTCCTTTCCTCGTCGAATAAGGTGCAGGATGTTCTACAATGAACACCGCAATGCAAAGTAAGAACTGTAACTACCTGTTTTATTTTGAAATTCGATTCCACAAAATCAAATAAGTTTATTTTCTTTCATTAATCTCATTAATGAATGTACCATCATTTAAGTCCACCTAAACATCACAGATAAATATAACGTACGCTTATGCCATCTGCATTCGCCTCGATGTTCCGTCTGCACCGTTAGGTTAGGTAACTAACGCCAGTGCGAGGCAGGGCTAGCGCGGGTGTAAAACATAAGCAACGTCTATATAATATATCATATATACTATATATAATATCTATCTGAACATATCACATGATCACATCACAGATAACGCAGCAGAAAATATCATATGAAATATTGGATATATTAGGACGTCCGTGTTTTTAATACGAGCCAGTATTAAACACGGATTCCATGGTCGTGATGAATAGCCAATCCCACACCCCTAGACCCCTACGAGAGCGGCAAGCAACCCTACCAATTCTAGGGTTAGGAGACCCGGACTCGACTCCTCGAGATGGTCTCCCACTGGACCCCAGAACCCGGTTACTTGTGCTCCCCTCTTTAGGTCTATCCTAATGCGGAAAAGTAAATAATATACAAATGGTGACATCATCCGCAACCTGGAAGTGCCCCAATAAAAGAATATTACATACAAGTTTTTACATGAATGAAAATGAAAAACACCCATCTCACATAAAAATCCCCGGCTATTCAAACACGATGATCCAATATAACATATCCAGCAACACATAACATCACATGTCATCAACGTAAGTAAACATGCGTATCCCAATTGTCGTTGACATATAGCAACGAAACCGGCGATATCACATATTACACTTACGGTCGCAGAAAAGAAAGTATAAAACTACAACAGTTGGAATCCGCAAACTCTTTAGATATCGCATGCCTAATCAAATGAAATACTTAGAAATCGCATGCCTAACAATTATAAACCCCGCATTTTAGTCTCATTATCTAAAACTCTTTTCAATATCAAGTCGGGCAATTCAACAAGATTCCCGACATCCTAATCGAATGCTCGTCGCAAACTTTAGTAGGCGGCCGCACCCCCGACGCCGTCGACGAAGTGCACCAAGGCGGAACACCGTTGCTGCGAGCACCCGAACGGATGCTTCGGCGACGGGGTTCTCCTACAGTCACTTGGTCGGGGCTATGGGGCGAGGTTGTCTATTAAGTTTACCCGGCGAGTATCCGCGTACGCTACGTGATTGCGACGGACTTTTGATCACATCAAAATTCAGTGGCAACCGATCAAGTGAGAATAAACTGCTATGTTTATAACATTCATTCAGTTATCTTATAACTACTTGTGGATTCCAAATATTGTATCACATTACGGATAAATAGAAAATGTTAAACTTTCTGATCGAACAATCGAACACCCAAGTTTTCCCGAAACAGCTCAACACATGAAATAAGTTTAACAACATTCACTTCGTGCCTCAGTACCAACGGTCCAGCCGTAGAAGGGTCAAGCCAACGCCTCACATGTGGCACGCCGTACTGCCCCAAACCTTAAGGTTCAAAGGGCAGTTCAAGACGGTCACATAATCGTGTTAAGGTTTGTTGTCTTCTAGAGAGACCATCGCGTTACTTGCACTACTTAGAACGCCGTTAAACTACGGAAAAATCCAACAATTGAAAATTTCCCGGCAGGGGAAAAAGTGGGTATTTATATCCGGTCGAACTTTTTAACATATTCTAAAGATATCCGGAAAAACACAGTAAACAAAGTTAAATAATCCGATCGAATCATCGAGTCCCCAATACAACCCAGAAAACTCAACTCTAGAGTGCAAATTAAAAATTCCCAGAAAACTCAGGACCAACAGTTTAACATTACTGTGCAAAACATGATAAATGAAACAACAGAACGGCCGCGGAACCGCCGCACGAGCCATGCTCGTGCCGCGGTTCCGCGGCGCTTTGATTGAATTAGACACTCGAATTTGCACAGTAACTCTTAGAAAAGCCTGCTGATTTTTCGGCATATTTTTAATTCACAAAATTCCACAATTTCAAAAATGTACATCAAGTGGTGAAATCTAGGGTTTCGGGGTTCGATCGGGTTTCTAGCTTCGTCTACGCATCGCCTAAGGCTCTAGCTAGGCTCTGATACCACTGTAGTGATCCTAGGCACACCCATGAGGTTCTACAAGTGATCAAACATGGCCAATTCAAAAAAATTCTATGTGCCGAGAAACCCTAAACTAGATCGTTACTAAAGGTAAGGCGATGCAAGCAAGTAAATGACTTTATTGCTAAATGAAAGTGACTACAACCTTTGTAGATCCGGTCCTCCACTTCCTTGGCTCCGTGATGACGTCCCTCCGCTGTACCCATCGGAATCCTAGACTCTCGCGGTGGTTTCATCGGAGAAAAGATCGGGCTAAGTCGTCGACTTCGATGCCGAAGATGATCTACGTCGAGGCAACTCAAGATCAATCTCCAACTTCACCAAGCCATGAAACTTGTGAAGAAAACACCCTATACTACATGGCAAGTGGTAGAGGATGAAGAAATAGGAAGTGGGTTCACTTTAGAATTGGATTTCTCACTCTTTTTCTCATTTCACCATTGAAGCTAGCAAGCTTTCATGAAGCATAATGAAGATGATGAAGATGAAAGAATAAAAAGAATTATCTTGAAAAGAAAATTCCATTCATTCTTATCATAATGCAACCTTGGTTAAGTGTAGAGAATAAACTAGGGTTAGGTGAATGGTTAGGTTTAGGAAAGAGACAAGAATGGTCAAAGCTTCTTGAAGCTTCAAGGAAACAAACAAAAGAAACAACCATTTCTTTTCTTGCCCAAACAAGAATAAATAAAATAAATAGTTAAGAAAAGATAACAAAACCCTAATCATTCACTTAAACATGGTTTAAAGTAAACATACACCCAAGCTTGCATGTATCATCAAACATGATACAATCAAGTGCACAAAAATATATCACATATACAATGTGCACATCAAGTGAGAAAATCCATTTTAAGTGAACCAATATTAGTTAATGCAAAGTAATATATCAAATATACAATTATACATTAAATCATTAAATCAACACTTGATTTAATGATCCGGTCATACTGGATATAACCGACTAATATCAAGTGTATCAATGTATCGAATCAACACTTGATTCGGTAACCTGGCTATATCATATATAACCTGCCGATGACACAAATCGCGATAATAGAATACGGTATCACATACACACATTATTCTCGCTCCCGCACATATCTCATATGCACTCCTATTTCGTTTCGCTTGAGACAGGAAACCTCTGTGTAGGACTCTAAAGACTCGTCAATACGCCGGCAGCAAGTGATGATCATATCAAACACCCACAAGACGCAAGCGGTCTGCTAAACGTAACGGCCACCCGGGTATTGAGCGATCAGAAGATCGACGAGCAAGCCCGCTCACACTCCTGTGAATCCAACCAGTAACACTTACCGTACTGTCCGGTCTGTTCGTCTGATATGTCGCATATCTTGCCTAGGGGTGGTAAACGTCAGACCCCAGTAGATTGATAAGTCATGCCGATATAAGGTCCATAACATAGCATGAAACTACTGGTAACACTTACCAGTAGATCACTGCAACCCTGGCCAGGGATTTCCAGTTATGGCCAGTCGTGCATAGCGCAACATCAACCCCCAATACCGGGAGAGACGAATCCCCTCCTATCGCTCATTGCCTCCATGTGATCGGGACTGTACCCAAAAGCCACCTGTTTGCACGACTCAGTAGAGCCGTGGTAGGATGGAAATCAAAGCACAATGGGAGACACACAAGACTCTATGACAATCTCGGGTTAGCAGACTAAGTTGTACCAGTGTCACTAGAGAACTGCCATCTGACGTGAGGTATAATACCATCTGGGAGTTCTCGGCGAGTCCGTTCAGTGTACCCAGTCTCCATTGAGCACCCGCATACCATCTCTGATGTCAAACACCAATGGATATGGGATCATCCATCGCCCATCAGATGGGTCGAGAAGATATACGCTAGTCTACTCTGGAATATCGATGCCCCGTCTCGATATTCCCACGACTAGGAACATTGAAGGATGTAATCATGGACTACCCAGGCCCCACTAGTATGATCCGCATCACAGTCCTGGAAGTCGAGTACACATCCTAAGGGCTTTATCAACATGTAACAGAGAGACAGAAAGTATACATGTTAAGATAAAGAGCAACCAGATAGCGTACTATCATGTCGAGCAAGAAAGTCCTACCTATATATGTCCCAGCATCCACTACAATATACATCCAATGTACAGTAATGGCCTCTAGGGCATACATATAACTAACAAGATTAGGGTGTTTGCTTTGCAAATACTTGATTAGTAAAGCAAGAGCTTGGGTTTGAGATTCTTCAAGGTAGATCATCTTAGTGTTTGAAGTTTAGAAGCAAGTTTGCATCTTTCTCTTCATGGAGCCTCTATAGTGTCTGGGTACTTGATGATCGCAGCGAAGGGACCTCAACACGGAGCTTATGAAGCGAAGAAACGGACTACAAAGGTTGTAATCCCTAACACAGTCACGACCCAAAATTGGCCCGTGACGGCCCTAATACCACACAACGCCTAAAGACATAACGCTGTAAAAGAAAGCCAAAACCCAGAAATCTAAACCAAGAAAATACGGAAAAGATAATATAAGTTTTTGAAACATTTGAAATCGCAACCCAAATTCTTTAAAAGTTCTACTTTATCTCTTTAAAATTTTAGCAACACCCCCTTTTTGTAAAAACTAACCAAGATGAATGCAACACAAAAATATGACGCTATAGCGAAGAAATAAAGACAATAGAGAGAAAGTTGTATATAAAAGACAACAAACCCACAAATAATATACAGTAACGTCCTCACCAAGTCTCTAAGTCAACAACATAATAGTAGATGGAGAGTACAAGATACAATAAATGTACAATACAAAATACAGATAACCACCAAAACCCACCAAAGCAAAATATACTGTGCGCTGATGCGGTATCTATAGCAAAAGATGATAGCTGAAAAGCAGAATAGCCTGCCTCGACTACTCTGGGGAACAACCTGAAATACCTGTGGCACAACGTGGGTGAGTTGCCAACTCGTGAATAGTAGATAACATATCAGGTAATCACAGGAATGCACGTACAGCATGAATCTAAGATATGCGATTACAGTAATAACATGTCATGCAAATGCTGAATAAAGGAAAGTACATTAGCAGGTACAATCAATATGTGAAGCAATAGTAACATGACAATGATATGCAATAACCATGCAATAGGGATATGAGAAAGTAAATATGCAACTATCATAAGAGTACACTAACAGGTACTACCAATATATGAAACTATGCATAACGTAGATAAGTGTGAGGTATGGGGTGGAATATGTCACTTCCACGGAAACCTGAAATCGTGGTAGGATCACAATCCATCAAAACATTCAAATCCCAAATCCTCAAATCAGCCCCCAAACTGGGCTCTCACATCATATAAGTCTCACATCACCTCAATGTACAATATCGAATAATCTCTTATATCTCGAATGTACAAATCAACAATCTCTTTCATATCCAACATCCAATCTTAATGAATCACATATATCCCAAGTCGAATCTCAAGTAAGTTTCTAACATCCTAAAAGTATATATATATGCAGAAATAAATAAGATGGGGGCAATACACATATATTAGCGTCCCATTCCACTAATATTGGTGTAAGGGTATATATAATAACGGCTAATCCCCTTTTATATATACAAAGGTGTTTAAAAGAAATATCATGAAAACAATGTGCCAAGCATCGATACAGAAATCCTGATAGGTACGTATCATACGCTGTCCCGAAAGCATGAGTGCCTAGCTCTGACCTTCGCCTTTCGACGTATGCATACGTGCATGACTCCCAACGGTGTCTCCATGACCCCCGCCGATTCATTGGTACTGTCACCGGATGGTATGGTTCCCCTGCCGGGCTCATCGGCTCATAGCACATCGACATCCCTTTCTTGCCCCGGTGTATCTTCGGGCCCCACCATGTACCCTCTACGGCCTCGACTCCTCCTCGTAGGGGTATATATAATCAGCACCGTTAAAACCCATGGTGGATGCGCAAATATCATATCAAGGAAACCTGGTTTTTCAATGTATGCATAATTTCATGAACTCCCGCGGTTCCCAAATCCAGAAAACATCATGTAAAATCCAAATAATAATGCGCAATCCAGGAATAAATATATACGATATATCTGAAATGCGAGCATATAACAGAGAAAATGTAGCTGAAACCAGATGTACGCGAAACCAATAAAGTACAGCTAAGTAACATCAGTAAAGGTAAATATGTGATTGCAACTGAATATGTGTGTAACATACAGGTGTAGCAATGTATAGGTATCTAGAAATAAGAACTGATGTCGTATACCCCCCTGGGTATAAGTAAAATTTGTAGGATATTCCCCCCGGTATAATTAAAATATGTGCAAGGTATACCTGTAGCTGTATCGCAAGGTGTATATATACCTATCACTAAAGGTATGATACACTATAGGTATACCGATAAGCTAGATGTCATGTGTGACAAGCAATGGTATCTATAGTGGTTAGTGTGTGACATGGCAATTATTGACGGTGTGTGTGTAGCATACAATCCGTGCTCGTGCGACATGAATCGTCAATAATGTGTGCAGTTCCCTAAGGCTACTAGTCACAGTATAACTATATCTAAGTAAATAGGTAAAGGCGCAATTCTAACAATGACGTAGAATATACGACAAGTATTGAATCCTAGCCCAGACGCATAACGCCATGCGGGCGATTCCCCTGTAGATGTTAAATCTACTCACCTACGCTCCACGCTAGGTGAATCCTACTATGTGCTCCCCCCTGTAGTAGTGTCCGTAGTCCCCGCCTGCAAACCTGCAAATAAGACATGGAAATCATATATAAGTCAAATATTCCGCAAAACGCGATATCAAACCAAAACGAGAAACTCGCGTCGCGAACTAAACGCGCGTGTGCACGATACGCTAAAACGTGTGTGTACGCGTCTAAAACCATCGCGACACGCCGTGATACGCTGGATCACAGAACCCTCTCACGTATCACGCGTATCGCGTAAACACAGCGAACACCAAATAAGATATATTGCCCCAGATTTTCCTACAGATAAAATATTACAAAACAAGACATGCAAAATCCCTAAACAACACAGCAGAGAGCCCTACACAAAACCCCAACACCCATGCCCCCTACTTGGCCGCAATTTGCGTCCAAACCGAATAAATCTGCGGCCTGGAAATTGAGTGAGGGGCTCATGTTCTGGTGGTGTGTTCTAGACCTAGCAAGCATGCTCCAGTATTCTCAAATTTATTCTGAAGGTTCCGGGTCAATAGCAGATTACAAAATGCTACAATATCGCTTTAAAAACGCTAATTTGTACAAAACACAAACCCTATGGTATTTTAGTGTAATCTAGGTAAATACTCAGTTAAAGTGACCTTAACAACACTTAAATAAGTAGGGTTAAACAACACAATCACCACATAATCAAAGTTCCACATAAAACACCATAAATTAGCACTAAACTCACTAATTAACACAAACCGACGCTAAATTAACACACAAGCTAAGAAACTAGGAAAAGAGTTCAGAATTATACCCTAAGGAACCCCAGAGAGCAGAAGAAGAAGTGTATGGAGGAGATAAGGGGTGGCTACGGGTGCTGGAGCTCCTGTTGCTGTTGCTACTGCAGAAGCTGCTGCTACTGCCTGCTGCTGATGTTGTTGTTCTGTTGTTGCTGCTGCTGGAGTTGCTTCTGCTGCTGCTGCTGCATCTCTTGTTGTGTGTGTGTGTGTTTGTGAGAGTATGAGAGAATGAGTGAGAAATGATAGAACACATAATAACCCCTCCCATTCTCTTTCTCTTTCTTCATTTAAAGAAGCATGGCTTGGCCATGTAGTACCATGCCTCTCTATCTCTCAAAGTCAACCTATTCAACACAAATAAAAATCCTTTTTACAAATTCATTTTCCATTTTTAAAAGAACAACCATAACACTTAAACAAAATATAAAACTAACTTAAGACAAATGGTTAGCTAACCATGATTGCTAATCATGGTTAACCTCCAAATTACAACCCTAGTTATCATGCACAAGTGTGTGTGCGCCTAGAAAAATCCTAATAAAATACTCAATAAATAGGATAAAATATTTAAAAACCAAATTGGTAAACTTCTTATTAAAATCCATACATAAAAATATAATTGGCTACAAAACACATTCTAAGGTGTTACAATCTCCCCCCTTAAAAGAAATTCGTCCCCGAATTTAAAAATATATTGTTACGCATACCTTCAAAGAGAAGATTAAAATCCTCAAATCTCGCTCGCAGCATCCCATGTGACCATCTCACAATACGGCTACGTCCAAGAAAACCCTCTACAGATAGCAAGACCCTTGACCGATGTTCCTCCACTTGCTGAGCCATTAACACAATTGGTTGCTGGTGAACGAAAGATCGCGTCTAAGCTAAATGGTCTGGTGCTAAATCATGTGAGAAAGTTCAAGAAGGTAATTGTAGAGTATCATCACAAGGAATACGGGGTGAAAATCCAATAATCTGGGCGGAAGTTCCGAATTAAAGGCAACGAAACCAACTCGCTTATAGGATCTCAGAAGGACCTAAATCCTGGGACAAGCTTCCCAAAATCCAACACGTCATTCATTGGAAAGTCCGTAGGAATACATGATCTGTCCCTGCGAACTTGAGTCTATGACCAACACAGTCGGCATAAGACCTCAGTTCGCAATGGACAATTCCCATCCTGACCTAACACAACTGGACCATCTCCGAAGTCTCTAGACTAGCTGGGGTCCAAGGTTCTACTTACGCAGAGTCAGAAAGACAGCAGACTGGTGATCGACACGACCTAACCCCTAAGCCTAAAGGTGGCCAATTGGAGTGTCTCCTGATAACAGCTATCGAAGGAGAACCCTAACGATGGCGAGTGATGATCCCCAACTGCTGACAACAATCAAAACAAACACACAACTTAACAAGAAACAACTGAGCACATTGAGTATAATCGGACGACAAGAATACGAATAGAGTCACAGCCTGACTAAACTTGGGTAGAAACCATAACGAAATTCATGTAGATCTGCTCCAACTCCTACTTCGGAACGGTTAAAGATTGCAACTCTCCAGCTGGCCTCAGATGTTCGACCCAAGCACGCAACAAGACAG
The DNA here is from genome assembly GCA_030015575.1 of Agapanthus africanus. NCBI lineage: Eukaryota > Viridiplantae > Streptophyta > Magnoliopsida > Asparagales > Amaryllidaceae > Agapanthus > Agapanthus africanus. Next base: position 337,349,045 of record CM057346.1, on the reverse strand, counting down.
ACACCTTGAAACGAAACCTGAAACTTCTCTTTACATCTCTGTCCACCCGTAACTATCTCATAAGTCACGTTAAATGTTGGTGGAACTTGAATGCATATAGAGAGTTGACAGATGTGCATGTTCTAGGATTTCACGTCTCTACCCGATGATACCAGGTACACAAACGCGTCCCTAACTTAGCACACCATTGTCACAAATCAAGGTCTCCGAATAATTACCCAGCCGAGTATGCTCAAGTATCACTGACGAACGAGTATCGGCGGGCAGTGTCTCGCGAAAACGATTTAAGGAAAGTGGTCGGGCGCGGACATGAGCAAGCTGTCCCCTCCGTAGAGACGAACTTAAGCTGTACTCAACGATCACACAAAAACTGTAAATCTGCAGAAGACTATCACAACAATCAAAATCCGCTACAGGAAGATTTTCATTAAGCTCTAGTGGTCCGTGGAAAATCTGACACGACTTTCAAGCAAGTAGTGTCCCCAAATCTCCAACGCAAAACCACCGCGGCCACCTCCAGATCATGAATGGAATATCCTTCTCGTACTTCCTCCAAATGTAGTGAAGAAAAAGCGATGACTCTGTAGTGTCACCTCAGTACACACTCGAGCCCACTCAAGAAACATTACAGTTAAACAACAAAGTCGCCCGAACCAAAGGCAAAGAAAGAACTGATGCAGTCGTTAACCGAATCTCCAACTGCCGAAAACTCCGTACACATGCCTCAGTCCACAGAAAAGAAACCTCCCTTCCGGTCCATTCAGTCGACGGTGCAGCATTACTCTAGCAATCCTGCATGAAACAACGGTAAAACCTGCTAAGCACAACAATCTACGGATCTCCGTCCACCACACAAGTTTGGGCCTAAGCTGTACGGCCACGATCTCCTTCGGGACCATACAAAACCGTCTCCCGTGACTACAAGACCTAGGAGTCAACACAAAACAAGCCTGAAGAAACACTCCGAGAATTTAGAAAACTGCTGGTACTCTCCCAGTATCTGCATAACAAATCCTCAAGTGCTACTACTGTCCCTCAAGACACATTAATTAGACCAGAATGTCGTAAATAACACAACAGTAACTGGTCGAGGAACGGCCTAAAGAAATCTGGTTCATCACATCTACGAATGCTGCTAGGGCATCAGTGAATCCAACGACTCACAAAAACACACAAAACCCGTCGCACGCATAAGGCAGTCTTCTGAATGCCATCACTCCAAACCGCAATAATGATGACCGGATCCCAAGCAAACTTAGAAAATGTCTCGCACTGTGGAGCTGATCGAAGAAATCGTCACGGCGACGTAAAGGATACCTATCCGCACCGTAAGCCGGTTCAAGTAACGAGTGAAGAGTCAATCTCTGAACGAACAGATAGGATAGGCAAGTAAGAAAGTCAGATTAAGACTGATCACCACCATGACATTCGTCTCGATACAGCAGACGCAATGACAGCAAATGAAGCAAACTATCGTCCCTGGGAGTGAGATTCCGTCGATACACAACCTTAAACTGCCGTCTTTCTTCTTGACGAACAAAAATAGGAGCTTCCAAAAGCGAAACACTCGGACACCCAAAACTCCCCAAACAAACAACTCAGCAGCTGATCCTTTAGTTCCCAAGCTTCGCCGGCTTATCCGGAACAACGTCGGAAAAACTCTCGCACGAAAGGAACCCGGTCTAACAATCCAACTGTGGCTCCGGTATCACGAATGAACGCCAAGAATCCACGACATCTCCTCAGTAGCCGACTAGCGAAAAAGGCTAAATTCAAGTTGTGAGAGGCGACACAACTATCCACCTGCACAACAAGAACTGACCTGCCGAGAAAAACAAACCTGACTGTTTCCTCATGGTAGTCCACAGACGCCTAACACGTAACTAAACAGTCCGTGCCCAGGAGAACGTCAAATCCAACATCTCTAGAAGGATCGAAACGACGGACAAATCTCTATCTCCTATCCGATTGGCACACAACTGAAATACGTGTCGCGAAACAAAAGAATCGCTGACAGAAGTTAACACAACTATGACTAATCTACCCAACCACGGTACAAGCATGAAAAACAACGTACACATCAAAAGAACATGCGAAATAAGGATACCTGAAGACTCTGCATTGGACGTCTGCGCATCCCGATGAGTAGAAGCAAACTCCTGTGTCTGCCCTCTACTCACAACTGGATGAACTCCTCTAGTAGCCTGAGCCCTTTGAGCGAACCTTCCACGTCCACGGCCTCTCTGAGTAAGATCGTGACGCCGTTCTGAGGAGCAATCCCTGACGAAGTGCTGAAGGCTTCCGCATCGAAAACATCCACGCGCTGACTGCTGACCATCCTGAGGATGAGAGCTGAACGACTGTCCCCGTCCTAAGCCTCTGCTACTCCCGCGACAGCCACGAAATCTGTCTCGATGACCAAACCTCTGCCTCTGGGCTGGTATGCTGGTACGAGTCCTCCACTTTCCTGGAACTCTCTGAGCCTCTGGAATATGTGCCTCATCAACTGGAGCTGCAACCACTGGTGCTATGTAGGTGACGGACTGCTGCATGCTGATCGCAAGTGACAACTGAGTAACAGGGGTGACAACTTCCTGTCGTAGCTCCCGAACGACCTCAACCAATGAACTCATAGTCTGGCGGAAGTCCGGCATCTCTGCCAAAAGTCTATCAATAGTATATATCGTAGGCTGATCCGTCTGCACCTGTGCAACTAGAGTGCCATCCTGGTCCGTACTCGTCTCACCCGAGCCAACTCTGACCTCGGCCCTCGCTGCATCACTCTGAGTCTCCATAGTCATCGGCGGCAAGGCTATAAATAGATATAAGATTCGATAAGAATAAGGAATCGAATCTCAAGGATATGAATCATCAAGGAAGGAATTTCAAGCAAATTGTACTTAGGTTACTTAATGCAAGGTACCGCATCGTGGATATGCTGCAGACATACACACACTACGTTACTCTGCTTAAGCTACCTACTCAATCATACTAAGGTTATCCTACACTTCCAAAGGTAAAACCTAACGGTCTGATACCAACTTTGTCACGACCCAAAATTGGCCCGTGACGGCCCTAATACCACGTAACGCCTAAAGACATAAGGTAGTAAAAGAAAGCCAAAACCCAGAAATCTAAATCAAGAAAATACGGAAAAGATAATATAAGTTTTTGAAACATTTGAAATCGCAACCCAAATTCTTTAAAAGTTCTACTTTATCTCTTTAAAATTTTAGCAACACCCCCTTTTTGTAAAAATTAACCAAGATGAATGCAACACAAAAATATGACGCTATAGCGAAGAAATAAAGACAATAGAGAGAAAGCTGTATATAAAAGACAACAAACCCACAAATAATATACAGTAACGTCCTCACCAAGTCTCTAAGTCAACAACATAATAGTAGATGGAGAGTACAAGATACAACAAATGAACAATACAAAATACAGATAACCACCAAAACCCACCTAAACAAAATAGTACTGTGAGCTGATGCGGTATCTGTAGGAAAAGATGATAGCTGAAAAGCGGAATAGCCTGTCTCGAATACTCTGGGGAACAACATGAAACACCCGTGTCACAACGGGGGTGAGTTGCCAACTCATAAATAGTAGATAACATATGAAGGTAATCGCAGGAATGCACGTACAACATGAATCTAAGATATGCGATTACAGTAATAAAATGTCATGCAAATGCCGAATAAAGGAAAGTACACTAGCAGGTACAATCAATATGTGAAGCAATAGTAATATGACAATAATATACAATAACCATGCAATAGGGATATGAGAAAGTAAATATGCAACTATCATAAGGGTACACTAACAGGTACTACCAATATATGAAACTATGCATAACGTAGATAAGTGTGAGGTATGGGGTGGAATATGTCACTTCCACGGAAACCTGAAATCGTGGTAGGATCACAATCCATCAAAACACTCAAATCCCAAATCCTCAAATCAGCCCCCAAACTGGGCTCTCACATCATATAAGTCTCACATCACCTCAATGTACAATATCGAATAATCTCCTATATCTCGAATGTACAAATCAACAATCTCTTTCATATCCAACATCCAATCTTAATGAATCACCTATATCCCAAGTCGAATCTCAAGTAAGTTTCTAACATACTAAAAGTATATATATATGCAGAAATAAATAAGATGGGGGCAATACACATATATTAGCGTCCCATTCCACTAATATTGGTGTAAGGGTATATATAACAACGGCTAATCCCCTGTTATATATACAAAGGTGTGTAAAAGAAATATCATGAAAACAATGTGCCAAGCATCGACACAGAAATCCTGATAGGTACGTATCATACGCTGTCCCGAAAGCAAGAGTGCCTAGCTCTGACCTTCGCCTTTCGACGTATGCATACGTGTATGACTCCCAACGGTGTCTCCATGACCCCCGCCGAGTCATTGGTACTGTCACCGGATGGTATGGTTCCCCTGCCGGGCTCATCGGCTCATAGCACATCGACATCCCTTTCTTGTCCCGGGGTACCTCCGGGCCCCACCATGTACCCTCTACGGCCTCGACGCCTCCTCGTAGGGGTATATATAATCAGCACCGATAAAACCCATGGTGGATGCGCAAATATCATATCAAGGAAACCGGGTTTTTCAATGTATGCATAATTTCATGAACTCCCGCGGTTCCCAAATCCAGAAAACTTCATGTAAAATCCAAATAATAATGCGCAATCCAGGAATAAATATATATGATATATCTGAAATGCGAGCATATAACAGAGAAAATGTAGCTGAAACCAGATGTATGCGAAACCAACAGCTAAGTAACATCAGTAAAGGTAAATATATGACTGCAACTGAATATGTGTGTAACATACAGGTGTAGCAATGTATAGGTATCTACCTATAAAAACTGATGTCGTATCCCCCCGGGGTATAAGTAAAATATGTAGGATATCCCTCCCGGTATAAGTAAAATATGTGCAAGGTATACCTGTAGCTGTATCGCAAGGTGTATATGTACCTATCACTAAATGTATGATACAATATATTTATACCGATAAGCTAGATGTCATGTGTGACAAGCAATGGTATCTATAGTGGTTAGTGTGTGACTTGGCAATTATTGACGGTGTGTGTGTAGCATACAATCCGTGCTCGTGCGACATGAACCTTCAATAATGTGTGCAGTGCCCTAAGGCTACTAGTCACAGTACAACTATATCTAAGTAAATAGGTAAAGACGCAATTCTAACAATGACGTAGAATATGCGACAAGTATTGAATCCTAGCCCAGACGCATAACGCCATGCGGGCGATTCCCCTGTAGATGTTAAATCTACTCACCTACGCTCCACACTAGGTGCATCCTACCATGTGCTCCCCCCTGTAGTAGTGTCCGTAGTCCCCGCCTGCAAACCTTCAAATAAGACATGGAAATCATATATAAGTCAAATATTCCGCAAAACGTGATATCGAACCAAAACGAGAAACTCGCGTCGCGAACTAAACGCGCGTGTGCATGATACGCTAAAACGTGTGTGTACGCGTCTAAAACCATCGCGACACGCCGCGATACGCTGGATCACAGAACCCTCTCACGTATCACGCGTATCGCGCAAACACAACGAACACCAAATAAGATATATTGCCCCAGATTTTCCTACAGATAAAATATTACAAAACTAGACATGCAAAATCCCTAGACAACACAGCAGAGAGCCCTACACAAAACCCCAACACCCATGCCCCCTACTTGGCCGCAAATTGCGGCCAAACTGAATAAATCTGCGGCCTGAAAATTGAGTGAGAGGCTCGTGTTCTGGTGGTGTGTTCTAGACCTATCAAGCATGCTCCAGTATTCTCAAATTTATTCTGAAGGTTCCGGGTCAATAGCAGATTACAAAATGCTACAATGTCGCTTTAAAAACGCTAATTTGCACAAAACACAAACCCTATGGTATTTTAGTGTAATCCAGGGAAATACTCAGTTAAAGTGACCCTAACAACACTTAAATAAGTAGGGTTAAACAACACAATCACCACATAATCAAAGTTCCACATAAAACACCATAAATTATCACTAAACTCACTAATTAACACAAACCGACGCTAAATTAACACACAAGCTAAGAAACTAGGAAAAGAGTTCAGAATTATACCCTAAGGAACCCCAGAGAGCAGAAGAAGAAGTGTATGATGGAGATAAGGGGTGGCTACGGGTGCTGGAGCTTCTGTTGCTGTTGCTGCTGCAGAAGCTGCTGCTACTGCCTGCTGCTGATGCTGTTGTTCTGTTGTTGTTGCTGCTGGAGTTGCTTCTGCTGCTGCTGCTGCATCTCTTGTTGTGTGTGTGTGTGTTTGTGAGAGTATGAGAGAATGAGTGAGAACTGAGAGAACACACAATAACCCCTCACATTCTCTTTCTCTTTCTTCATTTAAAGAAGCATGGTTTGGCCATGTAGCACCATGCCTCTCTCTCTCTCTCAAAGTCAACCTATTCAACCCAAATAAAAATCCTTTTTACAATTTCATTTTCCATTTTTAAAAGAACAACCATAACACTTAAACAAAACATAAAACTAACTTAAGAAAAATGGTTAGCTAACCATGATTGCTAATCATGGTTAACCTCCAAATTACAACCCTAGTTATCATGCACAAGTGTGTGTGTGCCTAGAAAAATGCTAATAAAATACTCAATAAATAGGATAAAATATTTAAAAACCAAATTGGTAAACTTCTTATTAAAATCCATACATAAAAATATAATTGGCTACAAAACACATTCTAAGGTGTTACAAACTCTTAGATGTTAAAGTGTTAACATGCTTGTTTGGTTTGATTCTCTAGTTAAAATTCCTAGGTTTAGGGCTATCTATAATGGCAAAATTTTAACTTGGCATGGATGATGCCTCCCGAAACCTTGCTGCCGTTGTAGGTATCCCAACAGCCACTATGCCGCCGGAAATTACGAGGACTAGAGGGCTACCTCTAGGGTTGAGATTAGAGTAGACTCATTTGGGACAAGGACCGATCAGGGCGGTACGCCTGCCCCTTATGGACAGAGTGATCCGCCTTCTCCAGGATGGATAGCTAGGCTGGAGTCGAGCATTTAGTACTTGCGACAGATGGTTGGATTGTTAGTTGAGGCTAGCCGAGCTCCGAGAGCTGATGATATCCCTCCTACTGTAAGGACTGTTATTGTACCTGCTGCTCAGGCAGCTGTTTCTGTTGTTATCAGGATTATTTCCGTACTCTTACAGGAGTTTTTGAGGATGAAGCCTCCAGTTTTTACAGACACAGATGCAGTGAAGGATCCATAGACAATCCTCGACAAGATGGATAGGATTTTTCGTTCATAGGGATGTTCGGACGAGATATGGATTGAGCTTGCGAGTCTTCGTCTAGAGAGGTCTTGCTCAGAAGCGGTGCAAGTCGGTTGAGAGAGGCCGAGCTGCAGATCTACTTCCTGTGATTTAGGATGAGTTCATAGCTATATTTCTTGCTCGTTTCCTTCCGGAGAGCGTTCGAGATGCCCGAGCTCGTAGTTTCAAGCCTTTGCGTAAGATTCAGGGATGACGGTGTCCGAGTACGACATTTAGTTTACTCAACGGTCCGATATGCTCCTTTACCGGGTGGACAGAAATGGATAAAAAGGTTCGTGTGGAGTTTGGACATGTAGTTATTTCTTGCTGTTGGTGCCTGCATTTTGACACTCAGGTCGCTGCTATGAACGCAACCTTACTGTTGGAGGAGCGCATTTCTATGACTTCAGTCATTTCTTGACCGAAGCGGATCTGTACCTGTATGCCAGCTCAAAGGCAATTGATAGGCGCTGTTGTAACAAGTATTCGTTCGGTGTTTCTTCCGATGCGTATTTCTGTTTGGAGCTATTTGAAATGGTATTCGCATATTTTGTATCGAAGTTTATCCGATAGTAGTCCTTGCTAAATCAGCCGCTTGTTGTGATTTCTTCAATAGGCTAGTCTTTTGTAGCTCTATGTGTTTCTCATTGATGTTTATTTTGTTCGTATCGGAGATAGGGATTCTTCTGTCAATTTGATTTTTCTCGATATGTTTGACTTCGAAGTTCTTCTGAGCATGGATTGGTTAGCCATGCGTTATGCATTCGTGGACTACCGTAAAAAGGCAGTTAGATTTAGTTTTCCGGGTAAGCCAGTTCTTGTTTGTTTTCGGGGAGACTGTAGCGTCGCCTTTCCAAATTTGATTTATTCTTTTCGCGCTGGTCAGCTTTTGAGAAATGGATGTCAGGAATTCTTAGCATATGTTTGTGATGTTAGAGCCACAGAGGTCCCGATTGGGAGAGAGTTCTAGATGTTTTCCTGATGAGTTGCTTGGTTTGTCGCCAGAGCGCGATACTGAGTTCTGCTTTGACTTGATTTCCGGCACGGCGCCTTTTTCTATACTGCCATATCGGATGGAACTGGCGGAGCTTAAAGAACTGAAGGATCAGTTGCAAGATTTATTGGATAAAGGCTTGTTCGTCCGAGAGCGTCACTGTCACGACCCGCAGGGTACGGAACGCGACTGGCACTTAAGTTACGAAACGTCTCAAGGCGTTTGTAAATAAGTAAGCCAAAGCCCAGAAAACAAAACCCGATTCAGAAGTAGAGTGAAGGAAAAACCAATTTTAATGCAAACTATTTAATCCATTAAGTCACATCAAGCTTTTTAAAAGCAACTTCCCTTTTTCAAAAATTTCGGCAGAGTCTCCTTTGTAAAACAGGCCCCCAAACGGGTACAAAACAGGTGTATAAAAGAATAACATGTAATATAGCATCCCCAAGCGGGAGCTAGCTCTCCGCCTGAAGGCGGTCACAAATCCCACGCAATGTAAAACAGCACTGTGCATAAATAAGCATAAGGAGCACAATAAAATAACATGTCGGCTCATGTGAGCTCGACCCCAAATACAACCTAAAAATCCACAAGTCTCACAGCCTCGTCTCTAGGTCAATATACAATAATCCAAATAACAGGTACAGCTGATACAGTAGATGGAGCACTATAGATATAATGAATATATAAGGTGGTACAAAGTGATAACATAACCCACCTATGAGCAAAAGCCTCGAGTCCAAACAAAAAGAGTAAAAGTAGCTAGTGCGTCCGCCCCTACTGTACTGACGGAGCAGACCTGCAGAAAGGCTGTGGCACAACGGGGGGTGAGTTGTCAACTCGTGAGTAATAAATAATATCTACAAAGGCTATCGCATGCATGCACACAAGTATCCTAGCATCTATAAAACAAATATGCCAGGGTATACTAGCAGGTGTGTATGCAGCATGAATGTACTAGCAGGTATGAATGCAATATGAATCAACTCGTGATCTTAATATGTAAGTATAAGAATCATGCTTTCCCCTTTTATTGAAACTCTTTTTAAATACCAGCATAATATCCATAGAATCAACAAGAATCCGTGTCCCGCAACGACACCTCAAAACTGTCTCAAATCTCATATATCCATGTCATAGTATTTCTGGCCTCAGCCGTCCGGCTGACCCATCTTAAATATCAATATCTCATCGTCTCACGGCCACGGTCGGTATCCTTTGGATATCCGCCGTGCCAAAATGATCACCGGTAGGTAATCCATCCCCTGCCAGGCTCAACGCCATCATCTGCGATCTTCTTGCCCCGGGGTACCTTACCGGGCCCACCATGTACCCGAGACGGTTCATCCAACTCCTCGAAGCGGGTCTCGAAAACCACAGCAAACTCATGGTGGACGACACTTTACATCACTAGAAAACCGCAATTTTTCATATTTATAAAAATAATAAGTTTTATGAATCTTGCGGCTTTCCCCTGAAATCCAGAAATATCATAAGTCTCAAGAATCATCATAAGTGCATGTGTCAATGATCATGAATGCATATGGTATCAATAATCAAGTTGCAATATATGATCTATGGACTAGGCATGAAAAAATGATGTAATGGGGTACATGCATGTGAATAGCAATTTTACAATTTCATTTTAAGGATTTAATGCAATAGCACAGGTTATGAGCATCTATTGATAACATGTTTCAGATTATAAGTTATCTAGTGTTGTGATATGGCAATTACCAGGGCTTGTGTGTACACATGAATAGTGCTCGTGCTGCATATAAAAACCCTGGCATTGGTGCAGGTGTCCTATGGAATGAGTTCACATATGTAGGTGAAACATATACATCCTGAACGTAGCAATTATCTTGCAAATATTATAATTTCAAACATCACTAGCAATCCTTTAATTTACTAAATCTATCGGGCGACTTGCGCCATCCATACGATTGTCCCCCGTAGATGTTACATCTACTCACCCGTGATCTCGCTCTAGGTGTGTCCGACCACCAGCTTTTCTTTCTCCGCGGCGCTCGAAGTTCCTGCAGACGAACCTAGAATTTACAAAAGTAACACACATAAGGCAAATCCTGCAAAAATGCGATATATCGATCAAAAGGATAGCGCATGCATGAAACTAAATGCGCGTGCACTCGATTTGTCGCGACGTTTGTAATCTCAGCAGAACCACTCCGACACGCTGTGTCGCGCAGCGTGCCACAGAACCACGCGGATACACACGTGTCTCACAAATTTAAAAACATCGATAAAAGGTTTTATGCTCCAGATTTTGACTCTGGTCCAAACATAAAAAGTTGCAGATATCAAAATCCCTATCTACACAACAGACACCTACAGGAAAAACTCCAGCCCCAAACCCCACCTTTTGGCTGCAAATTGCGGCCAGATCTATTAAATCTGCGGCCATAATAGGGAGAGGGGTCCCCGTGCTCTGTGTCTGTATGTCTGACATGGTCACTGTGCTACAGTCTTCCCAATTTTTACCTGAGACACCCGGGTCAAGAGCAGATTCCAGAAAGGGTAAAAAGTCGACAAAAACGCTAAATTACACCGATTCAAAACATTCAGGTATAATGGCGAAATCTGGGACAAAACATAGGTTAACTGGCTTTAACAGCACTTAGTCAAGCTATATAATCAACAACAAGCAACACTTGGCCAAGTCTCACTCAAAAACACCAAATCTAGCACTAAACTACAATATAAACACTAACTAAACTAACTATTACCTAAGTTAAACAAGTTAGGAAACAAGTGTTAGAGATATACCTCTAGAGAATCCTAGGATGTAGGAGAAGAGAAGAAGATGGAGAAGAGGCCATTGCTGCTGAAGTGCTGCTACTGCTATTGCTGTTGATGTTGCTGAAGTTGCTACTGCTGATGCTTGCTGTTGCTATTGCTGAAGCTGCAGTTGTTGCTGTGTTGTTGTGGTGGTTGTTGTTGTGTTGGTGTTGTAGTGCTGAAGCTGATGCTATGGTGTTGTTGTTGTAGCTGCTACTGTTCTTGCTGCTGTTGCTGCTTCAGATGTGGCTGCTGCTGTTGTTTTTGATGATGTTGCTGCTATTGTGGCTGTTGTTGCAGCTGCTGCTGATGTTTTCGGTGTGTGTGTGTGTGAGAGTGAGAGGGAGAGATATGTGAGAAAAGAGTGGGGGGAAAATATACAAGTGATAAGGAAATTCAAATGGGAGTCAACCCCCCCTCATCCTCTCTCTTCATTAAATGCTAAGCATGCCCCAAACCATCTTGGCCCCTCTCTCTCTCTCTCACCTACATACTAGTCAACCCCTAATACAATTTAAATTTTAAAACTAAAAACCCTTAATTAAACACAATTAACTTAACCAAAATGGTTAGGCCACCATGGTTGTCTAAACATGGTTTAACCCTAGGCTTAACCCGAGTTAACATGCACATGTGTGTGCAGTCCAGATAAAAAATCTAATAAAATATTCAAAAAACCAGATAAATTATCTGAAACCCGTTTTGGTAAACATTTTACCAAAAACCCCATATTAACACACAATTACCACTAAACACAAACTAAGGTTTTACAATCTTCGCCCCTTAAGAAAATTTGTCCCCGAATTTAAAACATATAGTTACGCATACCTTCAAAGAGATGAGGGAATTTCTTCCGCATCTCACCCTCGGCCTCCCAAGTGATCTCCTCACCATTCAGGTTGTGCCAAAGAACCTTCACAGACGGCAGGACCTTCGATCGATGTTTCTTCACCTGCCGATCCAATATCTCTACTGGCTGCTTGGTGAACGAAAGGTCGCGCTCAAGCTGAACGGTCTGATGCAGAATCGTGTGAGAAGGATCATGAAGATATCTGCGTAGCATCGACACGTGGAAGACGGGGTGAACATCTGGAAAGATGGGTGGAAGAGCCAAAGGATATGCGATAGCGCCGACACGCTCGAAGATCTCGAAGGGACCCACAAATCTTTGGCTAAGCTTTCCCTTTCGCCCAAATCTCAGCATGCCCTTCATCGGAGAGACCCTTAGAAAAACATGATCGCCAACTACGAACTCTAATCTGCGACGGCACCTGTCTGCATACGATTTCTGCCTGCTCTGAGCTGCTCTCATTCGATCTCGAATCGATTGTACTTTCTCGGTCGTCTCCTGCACGATCTGTGGCCCCAAAATATGCTCTCGCTAAGCTCGGTCCAACAGACGGGCGATCTACATCTCCTCCCATACAAGGCCTCGAAAGGTGCCATCTGAATAGTATCCTGGAATCTGTTGTTATAGGAGAACTCCACTAATGGTAAATGATGATCCCAGCTACCACCAAAGTCCAAAACGCACGCTCTGAGCATGTCCTCGAGAGTCTGAATAGTCCGCTCTGACTGGCCGTCGGTCAGTGGATGAAATGCCGTGCTGAAACTCAAACGGGTGCCCAATGCCTCCTGAAGTCTCTTCCATAGTCACCTGGTAAACTGGGTGCCTCGGTCTGACACGATACAAGTCGGTACGCCATGCAACCGCACGATCTCGTCGATGTAAATCTGGGCATACCGAGTGAAACTGAAAGTGGTCTTCACTGGCAGAAAGTGAGCCGGTTTCGTCAATCGATCCACGATCACTCAAATGGAGTCGTACCCTCTCCGGGTCCTAGGTAGACCTACAATGAAGTCCATAGAAATCTGCTCCCATTTCCACTCTGGAATGGGCAAAGGCTGCAACTCTCCTGCTGGCCTCTGGTGCTCGGCCTTGACTTGCTGACAAGTCAGGCATCTCGATACGAAGTCTGTGACATCCCTCTTCATCCCGTCCCACCAATAAACATCTCTCAAATCGCGGTACATCTTGGTGGAACCCGGATGAACGCTGTATGTAGATCTATGCGCCTCCTCAAGAATCTCACGCCGCAGTCCCTCAGAATCTGGTACGCACAGTCGAGTCCCAAATCGCAGTACTCCCTGATCATCGATCACAAACTCAGAATCTCTGCCCTACCTAACCTTCTCCATGATCTCTGAAAGACGGTCATCACTGGGCTGTGCCTCTCAAATACGGTCAAGTAACTGCGGGTGTGCACAAACATGCGCAAGCTGTCCCCCTGTCGGAGTGAACTCGAACTCAACTCAGCTATCGCATAAAATCTGCCAATCTGCTGACGACTGTCTCTGTATGGTGCTCAAACAAGATAGACTACCCCCGGGCCTCCTACTCAAAGCATCCGCCACCACATTGGCCTTGCCCGGGTGATACAAGATCTCGCAATCATAGTCCTTCACTAGCTCCATCCAACGGCGCTGTCTCAGATTGAAGTCTCGCTGTTGAAATATATACTTTAAGCTCTTGTGATCAGTGAATATCTTGCACGACTCGCCGTATAGGTAATGTCGCCAGATCTTAAGTGCAAAGACCACTGCAGCCATCTCCAAATCATGAGTAGGGTAGTTCTGTTCATGTTTCTTCAACTGCCGTGAAGCATACGCGATCACCCGGTCATGCTGCATCAATACGCACCCTAGCCCCACTCGTAAAGCATCATAATAGAACACAAATCCGCCTGATCCCGACGGCAATGATAATACCGGCGCCGTAGTCAAACAATTCCGTAGCAGCTGAAAACTGTGCTCGCACTCCTCCGTCCAAACGAAAGGAACTCCCTTCCGGGTCAATCCGGTCAAAGGTGCAGCAATACGGGAGAAATCCTGTACAAATCGCATGTAGTAGCCAGCCAGGCCTAGGAAACTGCGGATCTCCGTAACTGATGTCGGTCTGGGCCACTGCTGAACGGCCTCGATCTTCTTCGGGTCCACACATATGTCATCTCTCGTAATCACGTGACCCAAGAAACCAACGCTGTCCAGCCAGAAAGCACACTTGGAAAATTTTGCGAAAAGCTGGTGCTCCCTCAACGTCTGCAACGTAATCCGCAAGTGCTGCTCGTGCACCTCTCAGCTCCGGGAATACACCAAAATATCATCAATGAACACGATGATGAACAAGTTGTTGGAGATAGTGCCCTCAGAGTCAATTATTAGGTCACAGGTACGTGATTGTAATGATTGAGGGAGGACCTATCCCGGTAGGACAGTCTTACTCGAGATGATAGTATGCTATCTGGTTTACCTTTATCATCGTGTACTGCTTTAGGTGACCTGACACGTCGCTATTACACGTTGATAGAGCCCCTAGGATTCTTGCTTGACCACCAGCAGTATGAGGGCGATCATATAAGTGGGAGCTGGGAGTCTATAAGCTTATCCTTAAAAGGTCCCTAGTCGTGGGAGTTTCGAGACTGGGCATCGATACTCCATTAGTAGACTAGTGTATACAGTCGAGACCCCGACGAGGGGCGGTGGCCGGTCTCACAAGCCACTGGTGTCAGTTGGATCACCTAAGATGTATACAGGTGCTCATTGGGTTATGAGTACACCGGACAGGACTCGCCGGGAACATGCTAGTTGGTCATATACCAGACGTCAGATGGCAGTTCCCTGGTGACATGTGTGCAGGTTAGTTCATCGACCTGGGGATCGTCATTTGTCTCGTGTGAGTTCCCACTGTACTTTGATTACTACCCTACCACGGCTCAAAGGAGTCGTGCAAACAGGTTTTAGTTGGGTACAGTCCAGAGCCACATGGAGGCAGTGAGCGTATCTTCAGGGGTTCGTCTCTCCCGGTATTGGGGGTGAGGTCGTGCTGTGTCTAGGAGAGCCATTACACGAAGTCCTTGGCCAAGGCAAGTAGATTTACTGGTAGGTATTCCAGTAGTATCTCAGGGTGTTCTGGACTACACTCCGACACGACTTGTACCGCTTTTGGGGGTCTGACTTTCACCAACCCCCTAGGCCCGCCATGCGATACTCATAGACGAACGGACCGGACTGTACGGATATTGTCACTGACAGGCTCAGTAGGGTGTCAGGATGAGTTCGCTCATCGACGTCCCTTTTGATCAATAGCTGGTGGCCCGTCACGTATTGGCTTATACCTCTGACGTGCTAGTGGTTAAATCCACAGCCATAGTATTGACGAGTCTTTAGAGTTCACCACACTTACAGTTACTCAAGTTTCGGGCGAAACGCTGTAGAGGCCGTATGGAGATATGGCAGGGTTCGATCAGATACGTGCGGTATTGCACGGATCGTGATCGGACGGTTTTTACTAGCCGGTTTTGGCTTAAGCTGGATCCTAGTATTAGATAGTGTAGTTTTGTCTCTTTGCATTTGTATTTCGGTCGGAATACAAATGCGGGTGTGTATGCACAGTAGCGGGGTTTTCCTGTAATTTATTACGGGATCGGTTTTCCGGGGTTGCCAGTTTGCATTCCGTTCCGGCCGGTTTTCCTTTGTTCTTTCCCGGCCGGACTTTCGATGGAGGGGGTTATTTGCAAGTTCGCAAATAACATTTTGTGGAGGGTTTATTTGTGAGATGGGAGATTATGATAGCATCATTAGATTCCCTTTTTCATCCTTTCTTTTCTTGCATCATTACATGTATTAATGTGATGAGATGGATTTGAAATGGAAGAGATTTTTGATCATTACCTTTTCCTTTTCTCCACTTGTTTTTCTTTCCTCCAATTTTTTCCTTGCTGCAGAAGAGGGACCGGCCACTGTTCATGATTGGAGAGAGGGGGTTATTTTTTTGTGTGGATATTTCCTTTATGTTAATTTGGTGGGCCATCCCATTTGGTGTGGGTGCTGGAGTCTTTTTATATGTGTTGTTGGATTAATTACTTAGGTGGTTTTTGAAGAATTAATCACAGCATGATTTTTCCCAGTGAGCAATTTTTCCTTGGCCGAGCTCATCTCCTTACATGCCTCATTGATTTTTCTTGCAAGCCTCTATGTAAATTCTTGTGCTCAAAATTCCTCCAAAATGGCAACCTCCTAAACCCCAAAGAGACAAGTTACTACTCTATTCTACAGCAAATCTTGGGCGCGTCGGGTAGCCAACTTCGCGCCCGAGTTGCCTCGGTATTGAGGTGGGAGCCCGTAAAAGTACCCGGCTTCGTGGTGCCCTTTCCGGCGAGGAGGAGACGGACGGAGATCCCGGGAGGAGATCGGAGTGGAGATGAAGACCGGAGGACTTGGATCGTCGGTATATCTCTATTCCCTTTCTTGTAGTTAGCTAGGACTAGTTATTGGTTCGATCCGGGTAGTAGTGCGCGGTGGTGCCGGTTTGCTAAGTCCGCAAAATTTAAGTTATTCACCGCTTCCGCATTTGGCCGTCGGATCGACGGCCGGGGCGCCGCCGTGCACTTACAGTGGTATCAGAGCCTCCCCATTAACTTAGTCTAGCTTTGTGTAATGTGTTTGCATTTCCGATCGATCAAAAAGTTCCAAAACCCGTATTGCCTTCGCATCAGTTTCTGTCGAAATTTTTTGGAGTCTAAAAATTTTTCAGGTGGTCTCAGAATGATGTGCAGGGAGTTATAAGAACACCGGAAAAATTTGCTGACACAATTCGTCCGTACGACCGCGGAAGGGCGGCCAAAATCCCCTTCTGGCCGCGCTTCCGCCGCAGTTGTATGGGTTCGTGTGGAAATTTTTTTGCAGTGGGCTTATGGGCTGTAACTAGGGGTTTTGGAATATTAAAATTGGGCCCAAGTTTTCTGTGAGTGCTACAGTTTTGATTGGGGCCCACTTGTTAATTTTTGGTCAATCGGAAAATTTTAAACACATTTTTCACAGTATTTACATTATATCTGCGACCGTGAATGTCACTTGATCGGTAAATCCGGTCTAACTGCTATAGCCCGGTTAGACGGATTTGCGAACGTGACTTTCACGTTGATGTTTTGTTTTTGCTGTGATGTTGCGGATCGGTCGTGGTGGATAGCCTGGATGCAATGCTAGTACAGTTCTGTTGTATTATGTACATTTGATATTGCGGGGCGAGCGTCCGACATGTGGACTGCCGTCACTGCCTGATTGTATTATTATTTTGGGGCACGACCTGGTTGCGGTCGATGTACCAGGTGTGTGTATATTTTACTTTCTGTACTAGGATTGCCCCGCGGAGGGGTGCACGGATAGCCGGGTTCTGGAGGGCAACAAGCCCGCATCTCATGGCATTGAGACGGAGGGGGCTTCACTCTAGGATTGGCGGGCTATTCGCCGCACTCGTAGGGGGTACAGGTTGACCCAGGAGGGGTGCCCAAGTTACCGGATTCCGTGAAGTGCTGGGTGGTCCATTCACGTTGCTGAAGGGGGCTGCCTCGCTTCAGGTTTTGGCGGGTAACTTGCCGCGCCCGTAGGGGTCTAGGATTTCATTGCACAGGCTATCCACACGACCAGGGGAACGTCGGGTTTCAGTAGTGGCTCTGTGAAACCCGGGGATCCCAGATATCTGTATTGTTTCTGTGATGCTGTACTTTTCTGTGATGTTGCATTTTATTCACGCCTTGAGCGAAATACTATATATTGGTATATATATTAGTAGATGTTGTATATGTTTTGCATCCGCGCTAGTCCAGTCCCCGCTCTGTCGTTAGTTAGCTAACCTAACGGGTAATGACGGGACCCAGTGGCGAATGCGGATGGCATATACGTACATCAGTATATTTTCGTTCTTTTTGGTGTGATCAATTGATGGGACTGCATTGATTCGGATCAATGCAAGTTAAAACAAACCTAATCTGATGTTGTTGGAACACTTTTCAAAAAGCTGTTATTGCAAGGACGTTC
This sequence comes from Agapanthus africanus, assembly GCA_030015575.1. NCBI lineage: Eukaryota > Viridiplantae > Streptophyta > Magnoliopsida > Asparagales > Amaryllidaceae > Agapanthus > Agapanthus africanus. The sequence continues at coordinate 337,331,018 of CM057346.1, read as the reverse complement.
ACTTTTGTTTTGCATTGCGGTATTCATTTAGAATATCCTGCTCCTCAGTCGACGAGGCAAGGGCTGAGATCCCTTCACCGGGAGTGACCCCTTGGACAAAAGTTTGCGTCAGGGCATTAACTTCACTATAGCCGATTACTTTTGCTTTGCACCGTGGTATTCAGTTGGAATATCCTGCACCCCATTCTACGGGGAAAGAGCCGAGATCCCTTCACCGGGAGTGACCTCTTTAGCGAAGGTTTTCGTCACTATATTTTTAAAAGCTATCAGTTCCTTCAACGATATCAAGTTCTTTACGTTAAAGGTTTTCGCCAGAAACCATTCGTAGCCCTCCGTCGTTTCATATGGATGGTCAATAGTATTCAAGCTGTGTATGTTGGCCAAAGTCAAGGCACAGTGATTGGTAGCTATTGGGTATTCATATGCAGCATAGATAGATGCGTTGGTTTGGAACAGTCGTACTGCCATGTTAGCCAAAGTCAAGGGTATGTACGGGTGGATTCAAATTAACCTGGAGAATGACGGGTAGAACTTGACATGTGACTTATGATATGTTGGCCAAAGTCAAGGTCATAAGAGCATGGGGCAGAAATTACATCGGGAGTTTCAAAAGAACTGAAACTTGCCAGATATGCGCATACCTTCTGGAGTGTGATACCGTGAGCGGATTCCGTCACGTTGTCATGCGATGAGAGTTGGATCCCGATTCCCACTGATGAGTTAGTATACTCCTCGGGTGACCCCGACTAATTCTTCTTTCAGGTTTGGAGGAGAATTTGAGGTACAGTGGGAGGATTCCAGATTAGATAAATTGGTGACCATTCTGATCTAGGTTAGAGTGCACGCTGAGTGTTTCTTTTCTCTCTCTCTTTGGCAGCGACCATTGACCCGACCCTAAGACTTTGACTCAGTGACCAAGTTGACCGAACCTTCTTAACACCGGCTTTTGGATTGTCAGAGTTGCAGACCTCTTTGCCACTCGTACTTTTACTCTTTTCTCCGGGACACCCCGTATTACTACGAACGTCCACTTCCATTGGACAAAACCATCGTATGGTTATATACGAACTCGAAGGACTTCGAGGATGGTTTCTGGTTCTGGAGAAAAAGGAATAGAGTACATTCAGTTGTCTTTTCTTTTCACCTTCTCTCAGGTTGCGAGTACTCCTTGGTTTAGGAGTAGTACACCTATTACGCAAATTGGATAGTCTTCTTCCAGACCCTAGGCTGGTGCCGACCGGTAGGGAATGAAGAAAGCCAATTAGCCTAAACGATGTACAGAAGGTATTAAGTTCAGACAAAGCAAGGGATTAGTAAGAAGGCAAAGTAAATTGCGACTGCTATTCATGACCAAACCATGTACTTCTTTGTCAATCCTAAATCACCTATGAATTAAGTTCATTCGGTTGTCTTTTATCTTCACCCTCTCTCATTGTGAGTGTTCCTAGGATTGGGACAGTACACCCATTATGCTTATTGGATAGTCTTCTTCCAAACCATAGGCTGGTGCCGAACGGTAGGGAAGGAAGAAAACCATTTGGCCTAAAAGGGTGTGCAGAAGGTAAAGACTAAAGACATATGAAGGGATTTGGAGAGGTGGCAAAGAACTATACGGTTACAGTCGTGAATCTGGAAGAGGCATTACTAGGAATACCATGATACCCCAACGAAACATTTCAATGTTTCAGTTTCACTGTGTACTATTAAAAGAAAACTGATTTCCCGATTAGACACTTGCTCCTGGGTATGTATTTACCAGGTATGATTCTCACATCTGTATGGTTTTACAGATGATGAGTGGGAGTAAGTTATTGGGAATTGGGTGATTATACTCATTATATCGGGATTCATTGTAATCAGTGATATTTGAGGAAATCACCTGGGCTGTTTGCCGGTTGGCAAATATTTGGTTTTGAATATCCGCTGTTATGCACCAATTTCAAATTGATATATCTGTACGTCTATTTTCATAGAGTGAGATATACCTTTTTTGAAATTATGTCTACGACATTTACCTATATCAGTGGATGGTTAGGTATGGAGCATTGAACAGCGGTGTAATTCTTCTTAACCATAAGTACAGTTTTCAACCTACGACACACAGTGAATGAGTTATCAGACTCAAGGGACTTGTACAGAGTATTGTATGTTGTCCAGGGTCCATCAGGACACAGGGGTTGGTCCTCGCACTATATTCGGTTTACTTATGACTTCTCTAGTTTTTGGACAGGTGTTTCGTGGAAACACAGGGTCTGAATTTTGAGAAGTTATAGGTATTTGAATAGAGTAGAGAACCAGGTATAGCAAGTATCGGGATTCTTCAAAGTGATCGAAGATGTAGATACTTGTATATGGTATTCAGTTGATAGTAATGACTAAGAGATCTTGCTTCTCTTTCAGGTTACTCATAATTGGAAGCACTCCTAAGTTGAGTAACGCTGATCGGCCTCCTTCCATTTAGCTGACATGCGCTGGGGACAGCTGCATGATTTGAATCTGGTTCAATTAAATCAGTGCCTCTGTTTCTATATTGGATATAGAACAGTTCATATCTTAACGATGTTAAGGTACGGGGAGTTGTCCGGTTTATGATTAAAACCAGACACTGGATAACTCAAGGCACGTTTCTGTAATGGCTGTTTGTGGGTTGACCCAGGCTATGACGCGGGTTGACTTTCTACCATCTGGATGAACAATAGCAATATTGTTCTAGACTCGCCACAGTTTTATTAAAAATGGATTTTTTCAGAAAACAGTAGTGGGAGTATGGTAGAACTGGAAGTAATTCCAGAACCACAAACGATTACTGAAGATTTGATAAGGAACCTAAAGATTCAATCTGGATTGACATTCCATTGGCCACTCCGCAGATAAGGTGGGTAACTTCAGGCACCCGAGAGGCACTACGGTAGCCTCAAGGACGGTGACAGGGAAGTTCTTGTTTACCCACAATTGCCATTGCTGTTGTTCCAGGTTACGAGACCCGGCGGGAGGATGAGTATAGCGTCGTTCTAAACCAGTTTTAGAAGTGTACGTCTATATGACTCTGCCAGAGGGTTGTCGTAGTCAGTGGGAGCAGCGGAAGCATTGGTGGACAGGTTGCTTATGTCTATTTATAGACTAGAGCAGATGTAGCGGAGATAGATCATCTATTTCTGACATGACAGTCATGGGTTTGACTTCATCAGAATAGGGGATGGATCTGTTGAGAAGGTAGTAGGGTGTGATATCCTGGTATTTGGATGATATACACAGAGTAGGAAAAGAAACTCCTACACTACGATCGGTTATACTTTGGTCGTCACACAGTTGTTTCTCCACAAAGGAAATGGATTTTATATCAGACATACTGGTTACTAGATCTATGGTTTTAGATCTAGATTTGGGTGGTTTCCCAATCAGGGTACTTGACAGCATTCTAAGAGTATTTAGGATGGACGACTCCTGGCACGGTAGTGTACCTGCAGGTAATGGAGTCACCCTCTCCAAAGGTGTCTTACAGACTAAAGGGGAGAGGGACGGGCATGATTGGCAGATCACTTGCTCAGGCAGTTGAGTCAATCGTGAGATGTCAAGTACCACACCAGATGTTGTTCTTGCACTAGATGCAATAAGTTGACATTAATCCAATCCTGGAGAAACAGTCGGAAGCAGTTTTAGAACATAAGTGGATGTTCTAGGGATATGATAACGACAGCCTCATTCAGGAGACAGTTATCATTCCAGGCTTCCAAGGTGACATGGACGACAAGGAGGTTGTCAGAGTTATAGTTTTCCTTCTGATGAGGGGCAGTATTTTGGACAGGTGGTCCAAGGCAATACTGAGGGTGGCATGGCGCAGGATACTGATTAAGTTCAGTTAACGATACAGTCTAAGAAGTTTGGATTTGGAGTTCATTTATGAGCTAGGTCCCATCAGACATCCAGACATATTCTGAGACAGGTATTGCTCTTTTCGGGAGATGGCTTTCTCCGCGAACTTGAGATATAGAGAGACATAGAAAGAAACAACTAAGCGGATCCACTCACTGAGGCTATTCCTCGAACGCAATAGTTCCGCAAACGAGCTTTGTGAGACTGACTAGTAGAGGAGTTGGATGTTCGGTATCACACGGGCTGTGAGTATGCGACATCGCAATAATTAGCCATGAGTGCAAGTGGGAGATTGTTGGAGATAGTGCCCTCAGAGTCAATTATTAGGTCACAGGTACGTGATTGTAATGATTGAGGGAGGACCTATCCCGGTAGGACAGTCTTACTCGAGATGATAGTATGCTATCTGGTTTACCTTTATCATCGTGTACTGCTTTAGGTGACCTGACACGTCGCTATTACACGTTGATAGAGCCCCTAGGATTCTTGCTTGACCACCAGCAGTATGAGGGCGATCATATAAGTGGGAGCTGGGGGTCTATAAGCTTATCCTTAAAAGGTCCCTAGTCGTGGGAGTTTCGAGACTGGGCATCGATACTCCATTAGTAGACTAGTGTATACAGTCGAGACCCCGACGAGGGGCGGTGGCCGGTCTCACAAGCCACTGGTGTCAGTTGGATCACCTAAGATGTATACAGGTGCTCATTGGGTTATGAGTACACCGGACAGGACTCGCCGGGAACATGCTAGTTGGTCATATACCAGACGTCAGATGGCAGTTCCCTGGTGACATGTGTGCAGGTTAGTTCATCGACCTGGGGATCGTCATTTGTCTCGTGTGAGTTCCCACTGTACTTTGATTACTACCCTACCACGGCTCAAAGGAGTCGTGCAAACAGGTTTTAGTTGGGTACAGTCCCGAGCCACATGGAGGCAGTGAGCGTATCTTCAGGGGTTCGTCTCTCCCGGTATTGGGGGTGAGGTCGTGCTGTGTCTAGGAGAGCCATTACACGAAGTCCTTGGCCAAGGCAAGGAGATTTACTGGTAGGTATTCCAGTAGTATCTCAGGGTGTTCTGGGCTACACTCCGACACGACTTGTACCGCTTTTGGGGGTCTGACTTTCACCAACCCCCTAGGCCCGCCATGCGATACTCATAGACGAACGGACCGGACTGTACGGATATTGTCACTGACAGGCTCAGTAGGGTGTCAGGATGAGTTCGCTCATCGACGTCCCTTTTGATCAATAGCTGGTGGCCCGTCACGTATTGGCTTATACCTCTGACGTGCTAGTGGTTAAATCCACAGCCATAGTATTGATGAGTCTTTAGAGTTCACCACACTTACAGTTACTCAAGTTTCGGGCGAAACGCTGTAGAGGCCGTATGGAGATATGGCAGGGTTCGATCAGATACGTGCGGTATTGCACGGATCGTGATCGGACGGTTTTTACTAGCCGGTTTTGGCTTAAGCTGGATCCTAGTATTAGATAGTGTAGTTTTGTCTCTTTGCATTTGTATTTCGGTCGGAATACAAATGCGGGTGTGTATGCACAGTAGCGGGGTTTTCCTGTAATTTATTACGGGATCGGTTTTCCGGGGTTGCCAGTTTGCATTCCGTTCCGGCCGGTTTTCCTTTGTTCTTTCCCGGCCGGACTTTCGATGGAGGGGGTTATTTGCAAGTTCGCAAATAACATTTTGTGGAGGGTTTATTTGTGAGATGGGAGATTATGATAGCATCATTAGATTCCCTTTTTCATCCTTTCTTTTCTTGCATCATTACATGTATTAATGTGATGAGATGGATTTGAAATGGAAGAGATTTTTGATCATTACCTTTTCCTTTTCTCCACTTGTTTTTCTTTCCTCCAATTTTTTCCTTGCTGCAGAAGAGGGGCCGGCCACTGTTCATGATTGGAGAGAGGGGGTTATTTTTTTGTGTGGATATTTCCTTTATGTTAATTTGGTGGGCCATCCCATTTGGTGTGGGTGCTGGAGTCTTTTCATATGTGTTGTTGGATTAATTGCTTAGGTGGTTTTTGAAGAATTAATCACAGCATGATTTTTCCCAGTGTGCAATTTTTCCTTGGCCGAGCTCATCTCCTTACATGCCTCATTGATTTTTCTTGCAAGCCTCTATGTAAATTCTTGTGCTCAAAATTCCTCCAAAATGGCAACCTCCTAAACCCCAAAGAGACAAGTTACTACTCTATTCTACAGCAAATCTTGGGCGCATCGGGTAGCCAACTTCGCGCCCGAGTTGCCTCGGTATTGAGGTGGGAGCCCGTAAAAGTACCCGGCTTCGTGGTGCCCTTTCCGGCGAGGAGGAGACGGACGGAGATCCCGGGAGGAGATCGGAGTGGAGATGAAGACCGGAGGACTTGGATCGTCGGTATATCTCTATTCCCTTTCTTGTAGTTAGATAGGACTAGTTAATGGTTCGATCCGGGTAGTAGTGCGCGGTGGTGCCGGTTTGCTAAGTCCGCAAAATTTAAGTTATTCACCGCTTCCGCATTTGGCCGTCGGATCGACGGCCGGGGCGCCGCCGTGCACTTACACAAGTCAAGATACGGCCTGAATATACGGTTCATCAAATCCATGAATGCTGCTGGGGCGTTGGTGAGTCCGAACGACATCACCATAAACTCATAGTGGCCGTAGCGCGTGCGGAAAGCTGTCCTCGGTATATCCTCCTGTCGAACTAGCAGCTGATGGTATCCTAATCGCAAGTCGATCCTCGAAAAATATCCTGCCCCCTGAAGCTGGTCAAACAAATCATCAATGCGTGGCAAAGGATATCTGTTCCGCACGGTAACTTTATTCAGCTGACCGTAGTCGATACACAAACGCAAACTGCCGTCTTTCTTCTTGACGAACAGGACAGGAGCACCCCATGGAGAAACTCTAGGTCGAATAAGCCATTTATCTAACAAATCTTGCAGCTGAACCTTCAACTCTCTAAGCTCCGTCGGGGCCATCCGATAAGGCGGTATAGAAATAGGCCCTGAGCCGGGAATCAAGTCAATGCAGAACTCCACATCGCGCTCAGGCGGTAGCCCAGAAAGCTCGTCAGGAAAAACATCAGGGAACTCACATACAATCGGAACCTGGTCCAATGGACCATCTGTAGCTCTAGTATCCCAAACATAGGCTAGAAATCCCCGACATCCCTTCCTCAATAGTTGTCCAGCGTGAAGAGAAGAAATCAATATGTGAGGGGTGGCACTACGGTCCCCCTGCACAACAAAAGCCGGCTCGCCGGGAAAACAAAATCTAACTGTCTTCTCACGGCAGTCCACCGACACATAGCACGTGGCTAACCAATCCATGCTTAAAAGAACGTCAAAGTCCAACATCTCAAGAAGGATCAACTCGACAAGCAACTCTCTCCCGCCAATATGGACAATACAGGATCGGAATTCGTGCCTAGCAACAAACGACTCTCCCACAGGAGTGGTCACAACAAGCGGCTGATCAAGCAAACCGGACTCTCTACTCAAACTCGGCACGAAGTGTGTGGAAACGTACGAGTGAGTGGATCTGGGATCAAACAACACGTGTGAGTCAACAAAACATAATAGTAGGGTACAAGTCACAACGGCATTGGATGCCTGTGCGTCCTTCGGGGTGAAAGCAAATACTCGGGCCTGACCCCCACCAATAGCTGGCTGTCCTCGGCCTCGGCCTCAGCCTCCTCATACTTTCTGGATCGGACCGCCATGTGCACGGCCTCTGGGTGCATCAAACTGACGTGGAGCATCGCCTGTGGTAGGAAGTAGAACTCTCTGAGGAGGAGGTGGTGATGGTGGTAGGGTCACATGTGGAACTGTCGCCGCTCCCTGTCGTCTCACCGGACAGTCTCTGACACGATGGTGCGGACCCCGCACCCAAAACATCCTGGCGACGCCTGCTGACCCTCTGGATATGAGCCATACAGCTGACCTCGTCCAACCCCTCTGCCGGCACCATCTCTCGGAAAGGATCTGGCATGATGCCTCTGATCTGGCATACTGGTACGAATCCTCTTCGGCCCAGAAACGGTCGAAGTCACTGAAATACGTGCCTCCATCCGTAATGCCATATCCATAGCAGCTGAATAAGTGTCGAAGTGCTGGGCGCCGATGGCAAGAAATAGCTGGGCGTCAAGTCCCTGTATGAACCTCTTCACTCTTTTCTCTTCGGTGTCCACCAAATACGGAGCGTATCTGGACAACTCCGTGAACTGGACGTCATACTCAGACACCGTCATCCCTGAAGTCTTGATCAAGGACTCAAAACTACGAGCCCTAGCGTCACGAACGCTCTCTGGAAAGAAGCGAGCCAGAAATACTGCGGTGAACTCGGCCCAAGTCATAGGAGGTAGACCTGCAGCTCGACCTCTCTCGACTGACTCAAACCACATCTGCGCAAGGCCCTCTAATCGGAAACTCGCCAGCTCTACCCATCGATCGTCAGAACATCTGAGCGAACGGAAAATCCTGGCTAACCTATCAAGGAATGTCTGTGGATCCGCCGCCGCATCTGTGCCGGTGAATACTGGAGGTCTCTGTCTCATGAAATCCTGCAGCGATACTAGGATGGCCACGGTAGTGGTGGTAGGAGCAACTGTCTGGGTAGCAGGTACCATAGTCGCCTGTGATGTGGTAGGTACGTCCTCCGATATCGGCACACGACTAGCCTCCACTAAGGATCCCACCATCTGTCGTAGCTCATGCATACCTTCCATCATCTGTCATAGCTCCTCCATACCAGACTCAAGCCTATCCATACGGCCTGGGGAAGGCAGATCAGTCTATCCCTGAGGCATAGGTATACTACCCTGCTCGGTCCTCGTCTCAGACGAGCCTGCTCGGATCTCATCTCGGGTGGCAGCCCTCTGCGCTCTCGTAGCCTTCGGCGACATAGTGGCTGTTACAAGAACATGATAATAAGAATAGTGCAATAGAATCATAGGATACACGGAATTGAAGAAGGAATTTCAAGCAAGTATACCCTAAAGTCACCTAGGCGGTGTACCGTATCGCAAGTTTGCCGCGGACATACGCACGCTACTTTACCCTGCTTAAGTCACTTACTCCATCTACCAAGGGTCATCATACACTCAGAATGGTAAAACCTATTGCTCTGATACCAACTTTGTCACGACCCGCAGGGTATGGAACGTGACTGGCACTTAAGTTACGAAACGTCTCAAGGCGTCCGTAAATAAGTAAGTCAAAGCCCAGAAAACAAAACCCGATTCAGAAATAGAGTGAAGGAAAAACCAATTTTAATGCAAACTATTTAATCCATTAAGTCACGTCAAGCTTTTTAAAAGCAACTTCCCTTTTTCAAAAATTTCGGTAGAGTCTCGGTTCAGTTGATAAAACTGCACATTTGTATTACATTTTTCCTACCATTTTTATATTAAAAAAGGACTTTATTATAATATATCATACATATGGGGGTTTATGTGTAAACACACCATTTTCCATGTGTTAATATATTTTAATTAGTATTTGGTAGAAAAATGTATGCAAATAAATTCATTGACCTAATCCTAGTAGAACTAAGTCTACTAAATATTATTTGAGATTGTTGTGCAGAAATTTTCCAAGTGTGCAGAATTTTTCAAAGACTAGAATCAAGGAGATCAATTAGTTGAAGAAGACTTGCCTAATTAAGAACCAAAACTTGAAGACCAAGTCTGGCAGCAACCACGACAAGATTTCCAAATTCTGAAGGTGCCTAGGATTTCTTCATGTCACAAGGAGCAAGTCCTAAAATTTTCATCAATTGATCTTGACCTATGGCCGCAGATCCGCGGCCATATTATAAGATTGTGTTCTGAAATTTTGTGGGATAAATCTTTTCTACATTTTACCTAATATGAAAGCAAATTATTCTGGCTTTGCACTATAAAAAGGCACAGAGAGCCTCTTGGAAAAGGTATCAAGCCAAAGAGATCACGAAGCCCCTGACGCACACGCATCCAGGCTGATCATCGACTGTTCGACTACCTCCTTAGGAAAGATCGAGAAGCAACTAGTTTGTAATCATTTTCTACGGAATAAAAGTGTAGATTGTTCAAGTTGATTAATAAAGGTAGTTATTTTATTTAATTATTTTTGCATTTACATTATGTTTTCCCTCTCTGTCTGTTCATCTTCTTCTCCCAACATGCGCGAGTAATTCTCCGCTTGTTAGGGTTCGTAGGATTAGGGTGGGCTAATGGATGATGAACATCCCTAAACCCTTTTTAAGTCCTATAAAGTTTATGAACTTTATCAAAAGAATCATTAACATCCTAATCGGGCACGCTAGCAATTCTTTGCTAGTTCCGACCACGATTAGAGATTAGATTAATGATTATTTTGGTAAAGGTTACATTTGAACGGAGTTCCTTGTCGAGATAAGGGTTAAGAGTGGGATTTCTTTTCCCTCCAGAAACCCTAATCTATACGCATCACCGTCGTTCTAGTTTTAAATCTATTAATGGATAAAATGGGTAACATTTAATTAATCGTCCATAACTACTAAATCCTAACGAACCCTACAAGCCCCCTTATTATATTAACTACATCCTTAAAATAATCTAGATCTATATTTTACATTCTTGTTTAACGTAGATCTAGAAACCATTCCACAAAATTCTTTCTTCCTCCTCTCTTTTTCAACACATCTAAAGTAAGAATAAAAGATTCAACGTTTCCCTGAGGACGACCCGTACGCACCTCGGTCTAGCTACACACGATACCGTTCTGATTGCGGTTACACTACAAAAACACACTTTTTCACATCAATCAAATGGCGCCGTTGCCGGGGAAACGTGCTTAATTTTTTATTCTTGCTTTTTGTGTTGAATTCTTAGACGATTCATATCATTATTAAAACAAAACTGCAAATTGCATATTTAACGATTTGTGTGTGAATTTTGCGAGGGAATCTGGAGTCACAGACTTGAGGAAAACAGGAGATCTAGGGTTTCACACTTCTCTGGTATCTTTTTCAACTCCTTCTCTCTCCTCTCAAATCCAATAAAATCTATTTTCTGCAGGATTCTTTGCAAAATATTCGCCGCTCAAAAATCTTTTTGCAAAGTTTTGTTTTGCGGTTTGTTTTTGCATATTTTAATACGGACTCTAAGGGGCAAAGACCAAATCTAGATTAGGTGGGGATTTCATCACCCTTCCTAAGCCCCACAAATCACAAACTGAGCATATAGATCAACCCTTCATTAATTTAAAAAATATCTAGACCAGACTCTAAGGACTGTCGCGCTCAATAAGGACAGAGGAAGGTCGTGGGTAATTTATCGTTTATCTGCATTACTTTTGTAGTGCCTAGGCAAGTGTGTCAAAGGCTAGTGGTTTTTAATTAAGCTCACTACTGTGGTTCCTTCCCACTTACCTGCCACTTACCTGGCTACAAGGGTAGTATGGAGGCGGTAGAGGATTTATCCTGCGGCTTGTCCTTTGGAAGTCTAGGAGCGGTCTAGAGACTGGACCTAGGTGACCTTAGTTCTAGGGTTGCTTGTGCATCTTAGGGAACCGAGATAGACGGCACTCCATCAGATTATAACACCACGCTGCCACCGCCCGTAGGTGCGTAGAATCCACCGCGCATCTCTCTCCAAGAGAGATGCTATCCTATCCGTGGTCCCCTTCCCACTTGTCTATCTCTTCCACCAACTAACGGGGATAATTTCGAAATTAAACCCCACAACGTCAATCTGCTGCCCAAATTTCACGGGCTTGAGTCGGAAGACGCGTACGTTTTCATCACCAAATTCGAAAACGTATGCGCAATGATGGGTACTTCACAATTGACTTTAGATGCTATGCGCTTACGTCTTCTCCCATTCACACTGTGCGACTTGGCAGAAAAATGGATTTATAATACTGCCGCACACTCTATCACTAATTGGGATGAATTTTTCATAGCATTTCTTAAGAAGTTTTACCCAAACCATAAGACTGCCCGTGTGAGGAGCGAGATAAACCAGTTCACCCAGCTTCCCAATGAACCATTTTGGAAGTGCTTTGAACGCTTCAAAGATCTGCTTGTCCAATGTCCTCATCATGGAATCAATAGATGAGATTTATGCCGAATTATTTATGAGGACATTAATCCAGCGACAAAGCAGATACTTGAAACAAATTGTCAAGGCAATTTCATTTCTAAAAATAACGGTGAAGCTTGGAAATATTTGGAAGACCTTGTTGAACACACTTTGCAGTGGGAAAGCATAAGACAACTTTCTTCTAAGGGAAGTATTCATTAGCTCGATATTTCCATCGCAGTAAAAGCCGAAATGGCAGCGATACAGAAGAAACTCGACGCTATTGAGAACAAATTCTCATCATTCTCCCTAAATCAGGTCACGCTTCCTAAGACCGTCTGTGGTTGCTGTTCGGATCCTTCACACTTAACGGAAGAATATCCTATGAATGCATCGTTTCAAGCTAATGCTGCTTTTCAGCAGTGACCTAGAAACGACCCTTATTCTTCTACGTACAATCAAGGATGGAGGAATCATCCGAACTTTGCTTAGAGTCAAAACAAACAAAGCAATTATCAAAAACCTCCTCCACAGCAACCAAAACCACAGAATCAACCCCCCTTTCAGTCACAGAATTTCCAAAATCCGGCCAACAATTCTACACCACAAGTGGCCGGTACTGACAACTCACTTGCACAAACTTTGGATATGTTCATGAAACAATCCATGCAATTTTCGGCTGAGATGAGGTCTTCTATTGATACCCTAACGAAAAACTCCGCCTCCCGTGGTGAGAGTATTAAATCATTAGAAAACCAAATCGCACAGTTAAACGCCGCAATGAGTGCGAGAGAGAAAGGAAAACTCCCATCTCAACCCATACCTAATCCTGGCCACTCACAAAATTATAATGTGAGTGCTGTTACCACGTTGAGATCGGGAAAAGTGCTGAATGACCTAGTGGGTGAGCAGTGTGATGATAGTGACACCAATGATACCCCAGCTTCTTCTTCTTCCCCTAATTCGTCTAGTCTCCCACCTTCACCCGAGCCTATTCTCCGTTTTCCCCAAGGCTCGAACCCTTCGCCCATTTCGCCAAATCTATCGAAGTCGATTCCTACTCCAGTTTTGGGATCGAATCCATCCCCACAGTCTTCTCCACAAACGTTGGACCCAAAACTTATTGATCAAGCGCCTTATCCAAACAGGTTAAGGGGCAACAGACCAAGTCCACAAATAGAGAAGATTGTAGAAATTTTTAAGCAAGTTAACATAAACATTCCTCTCCTAGATGCTATTCAACAAGTTCCGTCATATGCGAAAATCCTAAAGGACTTGTGCACTAGGAAGAGAAAAGTTCATGTACCTAAAAAAGTTTTCCTTGCGAGTAATGTGAGCACAGCTTTTACACAACATTTACCCAAGAAACAAAAGGACCCCGGAAGTCCTACAATTTCAATTTCTATTGGGGATAAAAATATCAATCGTGCTCTACTAAATTTAGGTGCTAGTGTTAACTTGCTTCCGTATTCTGTTTATGAGCAATTAGGGATCGGAGAGTTAAAGCCGGCGTATTGCACTCTTCCGATGGCCGATCGATCTATCACCCAACCTAGGGGTGAGCTAGAGGATGTATTAATCAAAGTCGAGGAATTCATATTTCCTGTAGACTTTATTGTTTTAGATACACAACCTGTGGAAAACCCACGAAATCAAATCCCGGTGATACTCGGTCGACCCTTTTTGGCCACTTCCAACGCAATAATCAATTGTAGAAACGGCTCTATGACCCTATCCTTTGGAAAGAAGTGAATTGAGCTTAACATTTACAAGTTGGGAAGTGAACCCGCCGAACCCTATGCTCATGTGTGTTCTGTCGAATTAATGGATGTCGACAGCAGCGAATTTGATCAACCTCATAATTCTGACTCTTTTCATATATTGTTGCTTGACACGGACTCTTCTACCAAGTTGTCCGGGTCAACATCTAACACTGATGATGAACTTTTTATAGAGTCTGACGATCACCCCATTTTTTATGATGACATTATTCTTCGGGGTATCGATGAAAGGTATGAGGAAATTTTCGCTGATGAACTCGCATTTTTACAAGACACGGGTGTTAAGATGAATCAACTCCAAGATGAAGAAATTGGACCTCCACCCCTTCTTCTGGACAATCATGATAATGCGAGTAATCCATCATTACTATCACTGTGTCGTCTCTCCAAATTGAGGCGCAATCCTTTTCCATTACACCTCTTATCACCTCCCCACTTCTTCACGTCAAAAGGTGACATGTTCTTCCACCAACCTTAGTGCTTCATCGATAAATTTTTTGAATGGTTGGTGTTGACCTTCGGTCTTTACAAAGCTTGGCATTGACCAATAACCTTGACTCCCTCGTGTGATTTTAAAAGATTAAAAATTGTTTAACTCAAGTTTGGGGTGGTGGTATATTTTGGGCTCTTGAAAGAAAATGATTTCTACAAAATTGTGAGCCAAAAATAAGTTTGGGGGAGGATTTTCACTTTCATATATTCTTGCCCCCATTAATAATTTCCTCCCAAGTCTACAGGTTTTTGAGCTTAACGGATGACATCAGTGAGGACACTGCTGTAAACAGGTTTGGGGGAGGTTTGTGCTTATTTACATATCAATTTGCATCATATTTTGCATAAGCACAACATTTTCAAAAAATTTTAAATTTTTATTTTTTTATAACAAACGAGTAGAAAGTGAAAAATTACATCCAAAAGATAGGAATAGTTTAAGAAAACCAAGAAAATTAGAAGTTTTCTTAAACGAACTGGTAATAAGTAGTTATGAGCCGTTGTCCCAAGGGTTAGTAAGATGAAGGAAGTCACTAATCTGAGAATAAAAATAAGTCTGAAAAATAGTTTCTATTCTGGAAGCCAAACATTTGAATGTTGATACCCTACTATATGCACTTACACACGTCTTGAAACTCGGGATAGTAGAGGATACCTTGAAATGCTCTTGTCTAAAAGCCAAAGTATGAAGGAAATGAAAAAAAAATGAAGAAAATATAAAAACGGTGAAAAGAAAAAAATGAACACTGGTTTTGTTATCGCCAAGGCAGCAATAAAAAAATATAGCGAGGGTGCCTCTTCACCTAGTGCCTTAAGGCCAACTGGTCTGAGAGTCACTGCTAAGCCTTAGGTGGTGCAAGACGAGGAAAATATTATCACCGAATCAGCAAGCACATAAGTAATCGGTCGGTTAGTACCTCAAGAAGTATTAACGGTCGCATGAAAAGGTGTGAGCAAATCTAAGTATTCATCAAAATTAAAAAGTACTAAGGTAGATGGACAAGAGTATGATAGCTTGAATTGAATTCTCCGAGTGTAGGGATGTTCTATACACACACGTAGGGGTATATGATCAATGTTTGGAAGAAAGATAGGAATGAAGAATAAAGACGATGTTTTATTGAGAGATGATGTGATTTCTAACATTTTTTCATGACTATTAAGATAGGGCTCATGACAACTGAAAAGCTAGTATAGTTGGAAACTCTTATTTTCAAAGTCTTTCTTTTATTGTTCTTATCTTTATATGTAAATTTCACCATCTCTCTTTTGTTATGGGCTTTTGTGGGTGCAATCCGCTGAAAACCCTCAGGAGACAACACTCCTCCTACTAGGGACACCTAGAGGTTTAACGGCTTGTTGCACGTGCTCAGTGCAATTGTGTCTGCCTACGAAAGTGTGCTTAGTTTTCTCCTTTCTTTTTCTCCTCTTGAATAAACTAGTTTGCTCGGGACGATCAAAGATAAGTTTGGGGGTATTTGGTCAGTTGATAAAACTGCACATTTGTATTACATTTTTCCTACCATTTTCATATGGGGGTTTATGTGTAAAAACACCATTTTCCATGTGTTAATATATTTTAATTAGTATTTGGTAGAAAAATGTATGCAAATAAATTCATTGACCTAATCCTGGTAGAACTAAGTCAACT
This sequence comes from Agapanthus africanus, assembly GCA_030015575.1. NCBI lineage: Eukaryota > Viridiplantae > Streptophyta > Magnoliopsida > Asparagales > Amaryllidaceae > Agapanthus > Agapanthus africanus. The sequence goes on along the minus strand of CM057346.1, from coordinate 337,315,180 downwards.
AAATATTATTTGAGATTGTTGTGCAGAAATTTTCCAAGTGTGCAGAATTTTTCAAAGACTAGAATCAAGGAGATCAATTTGTTGAAGAAGACTTGCCTAATTAAGAATCAAAACTTGAAGACCAAGTCTGGCAGCAACCACGAAAAGATTTCCAAATTCAGAAGGTGCCTAGGATTGCCACATGTCACAAGGAGCAAGACCTAAAATTTTCATCAATTGATCTTGACCTTTGGCCGCGGATCCGCGGCCATACCCCCCTTAGGCCGCGGATCCGCGGCAATATTACAAGATTGCGTTCTGAAATTTTGTGGGATAAATCTTTTCTACATTTTACCTAATATGAAAGCAAATGATTCTGGCTTTGCATTATAAAAAGGCACAGAGAGCCTCTTGGAAAAGGTATCAAGCCAAAGAGATCACGACGCCCCTGACGCTCACGCATCCAGGCTGATCATCGATTGTTCGACTACCTCCTTAGGAAAGATCGAGAAGCAACTAGTTTGTAATCATTTTCTATGGAATAAAAGTGTAGATTGTTCAAGTTGATTAATTAAGGTAGTTATTTTATTTAATTATTTTTGCATTTACATTATGTTTTCCCTCTCTGTCTGTTCATCTTCTTCTCCCAACATGCGCGAGTAATTCTCCGCTTGTTAGGGTTCGTAGGATTAGGGTAGGCTAATGGATGATGAACATCTCTAAACCCTTTTTAAGTCCTATAAAGTTTATGAACTTTATCAAAAGAATCATTAACATCCTAATCGGGCGCGCTAGCAATTCTTTGCTAGTTCCGACCGCGATTAGAGATTAGATTAATGATTGTTTTGGTAAAGGCTAGATTTGAACGGAGTTCCGTGTTGAGATAAGGGTTAAGAGTGGGATTCCTTTTCCCTCCAGAAATCCTAATCTACACGCATCACCGTCGTTCTAGTTTTAAATCTATTAATGGATAAAAAGGGTAACTTTTAATTAATCTTCCATAACTACTAAATCCTAACGAACCCTACAAGCCCCCTTATTATATTAACTACATCCTTGAAATAATCTAGATCTTTATTTTACATTCTTGTTTAACGTAGATCTAGAAACCATTCCACAAAATTCTTTCTTCCTCCTCTCTTTTTCAACACATCTAAAGTAAGAATAAAAGATTCAACGTTTCCCTGAGGACGACCCGTACTCACCTCGGTCTAGCTACACGCGATACCGTTCTGATTGCGGTTACACTACAAACACACACTTTTTCATATCAATCAGTCTCCTTTGTAAAACAGGCCCCCAAACGGGTACAAAACAGGAGTATAAAAGAATAACATGTAATATGGCATCCCCAAGCGGGAGCTAGCACTTCGCCTCAAGGCGGTCACAAATCCCACGCAATGTAAAACAGCACTGTGCATAAATAAGCATAAGGAGCACAGTAAAATAACATGTCGACTCATGTGAACTCGACCCCAAATACAACCTAAAAATCCACATGTCTCACAGCCTCGTCTCTCGATCAATATACAATAATCCAAATAACAGGTACAGCTGATACAGTAGATGGAGAACTCTAGATAGAATGAATATATAAGGTGGTACAAAATGATAACATAACCCACCTATGAGCAAAAGCCTCGAGTCCAAGCAAAAAGAGTAAAAGTAGCTAGTGCGTCCGCCACTACTGTACTGACGGAGCGGACTTGCAGAAAGGCTATGGCACAACGGGTGGTGAGTTGCCAACTCGTGAGTAATAAATAACATCTATAAAGGCTATCGCATGTATGCACACAAGTATCCTAGCATCTATAAAACAGATATGGCAGGGTATACTAGCAGGTGTGTATCCATCATGAATGTACTAGCAGGTATGAATGCAATATGAATCAACTCGTGATCTTAATATGTAAGTATAAGAATCATGCTTTCCCCTTTTATTGAAACTCTTTTTAAATACCAGCATAATATCCATAGAATCAACAAGAATCCGTGTCCATCAACGACACCTCAAAACTGTCTCAAATCTCATATATCCATGTCATAGTATCTCTGGCCTCAGCCGTCCGGCTGACCCATCTCAAATATCAATATCTCATCATCTCGCGGCCGCGGCAGGTATCCTCTGGATATCCGCCGTGCCAAAAAGATCACCGGTAGGTAATCCATCCCCTGCCAGGCTCAATGCCATCATCTGCGATCTTCTTGCCCCGGGGTACCTTACCGGGCCCACCATGTACCCGAAACGGTTCATCCAACTCCTCGAAACGGGTTCGAAAACCACAGCAAACTCATGGTGGAGGACACTTTACATCACTAGAAAACCGCAACTTTTCATATTTAAAAAGATAATAAGTTTTATAAATCTTGCGGCTTTCCACCAAAATCCAGAAATATCATAAGTCTCAAGAATCATCATAAGTACATGTGTCAATGATCATGAATGCATATGGTATCAATAATCAAGTTGCAATGTATGATCTATGGACTAGGCATGAACAAATGATGTAATGGGGTACATGCATGTGAATAGCAATTTTACAATTTCATTTTAAGGATTTAATGCAATGGCACAGGTTATGAGCATCTATTGATAACATGTTTCAGATTAAAAGTTATCTAGTGTTGTGACATGGCAATTAACAGGGCGTGTGTGTACACATGAATAGTGCTCGTGCTACATATAAAAACCCTGGCAATGGTGCAGGTGTCATATGGATTGAGTTCACATATGTAGGTGAAACATATACATCCTGAACGTAGTAATTATCATGCAAATATTATAATTTCAAACATCACTAGCAATCCTTTAATTTACAAAATCTATCGGGCGACTTGCGCCATCCATACGATTGTCCCCCGTAGATGTTGCATCTACTCATCCGTGATCTCGTGCTGGGTGTGTCCGACCACCTGCTTTCCTTTCTCCGCGGCGCTCGAAGTTCCCGCCGGCGAACCTAGAATTTACAAAAGTCACACACATAAGGCAAATCCTGCAAAAATGCGATATATCGATCAAAAGGATAACGCGTGCGTGAAACTAAACGCGCGTGCACTCGATTCGTCGCGACGTGCGTAATCTCACCAGAACCACTCCGACACCCTGTGTCGCGCAGCACGCCACAGAACCATGCGGATCACACATGTGTCGCACAAGTTTAAAAACATCGATAAAAGGTTTTATGCTCCAAATTTTGACTCTGGTCCAAACATAAAAAGTTGCAGATACCAAAATCACTATCTACACAACAGACACCTACAGGCCAAACCCCAGCCCCAATAGGGAGAGGGGTTCCTGTGCTCTTTGTGTGTGTGTCTGACATGGTCACTGTGCTACAGTCTTCCCAATTTTTACCTGAGACACCCGGGTTAAGAGCAGATTCCAGAAAGGGTAAAAAGTCGAAAATAATGCTAAATTACACCGATTCAAAACTTTCAGGTATATGGCAAAATCTGGGACAAAACATAGGTTAACTGGCCTTAACAGCACTTAGTCAAGCTATATAATCAGCAACAACCAACACTTGGCCACGTCTCACTCAAAAACACCAAATCTAGCACTAAACTACAATATAAACACTAACTAAACTAACTATTACCTAAGTTATACAAGCAAGGAAATAAGTGTTAGAGATATACCTCTAGAGAATCCTAGGACATAGGAGAAGAGAAGAAGAAGAAGATGGAGAAGAGGCCACTGCTGCTGAAGTGCTGCTACTGCTATTGCTGTTGGTGTTGCTGAAGTTGCTACTGCTGATGCTTGCTGTTGCTATTGTTGAAGCTGCAGTTGTTGCTGTGTTGTTGTGGTTGTTGTTGTGTTGGTGTTGTGGTGCTGCTGCTGAAGCTATGGTGTTGTTGTTGTAGCTGCTGCTGTTCTTGCTGCTGTTGCTGCTTCAGATGTGGCCGCTTCTGTTGTTTTTGATGATGTTGTTGCTGCTGTGGCTGTTGTTGCAGCTGCTGCTGATGTTTTGGGGGTGTGTGTGTGTGTGAGTGAGAGGGGGAGATATGTGAGAAAAGAGTGGGGGAAAAATATACAAGTTTTAAGGAAATTCAAATGGGAGTCAACCCCCCTCATCCTCTCTCTTCATTAAATGCTAAGCATGCCCCAAACAATCATGGCCTCTCTCTCTCTCACCTACCTACTAGTCAACCCCTAATACAATTTAAATTTTAAAACTAAAAACCCTTAATTAAACATAATTAACTTATCCAAAAGGGTTAGGCCACCATGGTTGTCTAAACATGGTTTAACCCTAGGCCTAACCCGAGTTAACATGCACATGTGTGTGCAGTCCAGATAAAAAATCTAATAAAATATTCAGAAAACCAGATAAATTATCTGAAACCCGTTTTGGTAAACTTTTTACCAAAAACCCCATATTAAGACACAATTACCACTAAACACAAACTCAGGTGTTACAGTCACCTTGGGGCGTTCCTGTTCTGTTCGTCAAGAAGAAAAACGGCAGTTGTGTTTGTGCATCGATTTTTGTTAGATTGAATCGGGTTACTGTGCGGAACAAATGTCCCTTACCTCGTACTAAAGATTTGTTCGATTGCTCCAGGATGCGGGACATATTTCAAAAATTGACTTGTGGTTTGGTTACCATTAGTTGCGGGTTCGAGAGGATGATATTCTGAAGACCGCTTTTCACACGTAACAGGCGTTACGAGTCTTGGAGATGTCGTTCGAGCTCACCAATGCCCCAGCAGCGTTTATGGATTTGATGAACCGTGTATTCAGGCCGCTTCTTGATCAGTCTATCATCGTGTTCATTGAGGCCATCCTAGTATACTTTTGGAGCCGGTTAGAGCCTGGGCAGTAATTGAGGACTTCGTTGCAGACTTGAGGGAGCACCAGCTATTCGCTAAATTATCCAAGTATGTTTTCAAGTTTGATGATGTTGACTTCTTGGGTCACGTAGTTATGAGAGATGATAAATATGGAACCGAAAAAGATCGAGGTCGTTCAGCACTGGCCCAGACCTGTATCAGTGAAAGAGGTTCGCAGCATTTTGGGTTTGGACGGATACTATTGATATTTCGTATAGGATTTTTCTCATATAGCTGCAACGTTGACCGGGTTGACCCGGAAAGGAGTTTCTTTTCTATGGACCGAAGTATGCGAGCAGAGATTTCAGCAGTTGAAGACTCGTTTGATTTTCGGCGCCAGTATTATCTTTGCCTTAAGGATCAGGCAATTTTGTTGGTTATTGCGATACTTCTCGGCAGTTGAAGAAGCACGAGCAGAACTATTCCACGCATGACTTAGAAATGGCTGCGGTGATTTTTACACTTAAGATTTGGAGACACTACTTAAACGGCGAGTCGTGCCAGATATTCACGAACCAAAAGAGTTTATGGTACATTTCTTCAGCAGCGAGATCTAAATTTGAGACAGCACGGATGGATAGAGCTAGTGAAAGATTATGACTGTGAGATTCCTTGTCATCCGGGCAAGGAGAACGATGTGGCAGATGCCTTGAGTCGTGATTGAAATGATTCCGGATTGTGTAGTATGAAAATTGTAAAGAAATCACAACCAAAAATAATTTGACCCCAATCAATAACGGTGTCCATTGTAGCGCGTTAGTAAGTGCGGATCGTCCACAGGGAAAGTGTAATCGTTCGTATTTCGAATTAGATGAATCGAAAATTTAAAGAAATGAAAAGAAAACGATTCATGATTTATAGAATTGAAGTTCAAAAAGTAGTAAAAATTTAGTCTAAATCAAGAAACGATAAAATCAAGAATTGAGATGTGATGATTTCCAATCCAAATATCAAGAATCGAAGTGAGGCTCGTTGGAATCAATCGGATCTATAGATGTGATGAAATCTAGCGATTACATATTCTTATCCATCGATGAATTGATACTAGATCGATGATGATCAACGAGAATTAGGGATTTCTTGTGAAACTAGGGTTTCATCATCTATCCCTTATTCTTTCGTCGATATCATTCACATTCTAGCCTCTAGTAAATTCAAGAATCGATCGTAGATCCCTAATTTCGAGCGATCACAATCAAGAAAGCATCGCAACGAAACTAGGTCGTCGATTCTTCAATTTGCTAGGGTTTACAAAACTCGTAGGACTTAAGAATCGTTTTAAGATTTGTTACATCATCATTCTATTGATCGTCTCGACTCCTTTACGAGCGGAGTTTTACTCAAACATCACAACAAGAACCATAATCACAAATTGAGATCGAATCATGATACAAGAATTTAAAAAAAGCAAGATTAACGAATTTCACCTTTTATTTATCAACAACTCCGTTACAATTCACTCAAGAACTACAAGAGGAAACAACTTGATCGTCGATTTGGCTTCGCTCGTCTTCTTGAGTCGCGGATCGGCTTGGATCACTTGCTCGATTGAAGATCGGCTCCGCTCCTAAAAGGTTGAAGGCTTCTCGCTTGAATGGTACTCGGGATCTCGAATTTGGCTTTGGAATTTGAATTAGGGTTTACAAGTTGTGTCACTCAACTTGTAGGTGGAAGATGAAGAGAGGAGAAGAAGAAGCAGAAGACCCTTAACCCTAGATCTAGGTTTCCTTTTATAAGCCATCCAAAACCCTAAATCTAGAATTCAAATTTCAAATTTCCCTCCAAAATGAACAACTTTTCCCTCCAAAATGAACTACCTCATTTAAATTTTCCCTCCAAAATGAACCACCTCATTAAAAATTTCCCTCCAAAATGAACTACCTCATGTGAATTTTCCCTTCAAAATGAGGTTGTTAGAAAGAATCTTCTAGAAGAAGTTTGTTGGAGTGAATATTCTAGAATGAGTTTGTTACAAGGAGGCTTCTAGAAGAAGGTTGTTGGAGAGAGCCTTCTAGAAGAAGGTTGTTGGAGGGAATATTCTAGAATGAGGAATATTCTTGAGTAAGGTTGTTAGGCCGAGTCTTCTAGATGAAGCCACGTGGAGTTCTGGAGAGTTCTGGAAGCTTGAGCCGTTATTGGAGACACGTGGAAGAATTATGATGCACTGATCTCTTTATCATGCCGCGGATCCGCGGCTCTAAGTGGGTTTGGGTCGCGGATCCACGGTCTTTTGAGGGCCCCACTGTATGAAACTCCTTGGTAATTCTTCTGCTAAGTTTGGGATCATTTTCTGATGTGATGAATATTATAATTCCCTCTGTATAAATGCCAGATCAAATATCTTAGACTTGGCGTAATTTTAAACAGCACTTTGACAATTTTGGCTCAGTTTCTGGAATTTCCTGCACAGACTTCGAAACAAGTGTTGAGCTACACAAGAATGATGCGTTGCCATGTTAAACAGTCAATTTCCCTAAAAATGCCGGTTTTAGAGTACAGTGCAGGTAATTCAGTATTTTACAGGTGTTTTGCTAATATGTGTAATTTGAATGCCGAACACCTCTAGATGAATGCAATTGATAGGGAAATAGACATGTTAAAAATACATTATTTTCGACTGATCAAATTCCCCCAAACTTATTTTCGGTCGTCTCGAGTGAACTGTTTTATTAAAAAGAGAAGGAGAAAATAAAGAAAGAAAAAAACTAACTAGCACACTTTCGTAGGCAACAGGATTGCACTGAACACGTGCAACAAGCCTTTAAACCCCTAGGTGTCCCTAGTAGGAGGAGTGTTGTCTCCTGAGGGTTTTCAGCGGATTGCACACACAAAATCCAATAATAAAAGGAAGACCGTGAAAGTTACATATAAAGATAAGAATTGTAAAAGAAATGCTTTGAAAATTAGGGTTTCCAACTAAGCTAGCTTTTCGGTTGTCATGAGCCCTATCTTAATTATCATGAAAAAATGTCAGAAATCACGTCCTCCCTCAATAAAACATCGTCTTATTCTTCATTCCTATCTGTCTTCCAAACATCGATCATATCACCCTACGTGTATGTAATTTACATCCCTACACCCGGAGAATTCAATTCAAGCTATCATACTCTTGTCCATCCACCTTAGTACTTTTTAATTAATGAATATTTAGGATTGCTCACACACTTCCATGCGACCGTTAATACTTCTTGAGGTACTAACCGACCGATTACTCATGTACTTGCTTATTTGGTGTATTTCCTCGTCTTGCACCACCTAAGACTTAGCAGTGACTCCCAGACTAGTTGGCCTTAGGGCACTAGGTGAAGAAGCACCCTCGCTTTATTTTTTTATTGCTGCCTTGGCGATAACAAAACCAGTGTTCATTTTTCTCACCATTTTATATTTTCTTCATTTTTTTATTTCCTTCATTCATCGGCTTTTAGACAAGAGCATTTCAAGGTATCCTCTACTATCCCGGGTTTCAAGACGTGTGTAAGTGCGTATAGAAGGGTATCAACGTTCAAAATGTTTGGCTTCCAGAATATGAACTATTTTTCAGACTTATTTTTATCTTCAGATTAGTGACTTCCTTCATCTTACTAACCCTTGGGACAACGGCTCATAACTACTTATTACTAGTTCGTATAAGAAAACTTCTAATTTTCTTGGTTTTCTTAAATTTTTCTAATCTCATCGATGCAATTTTTCACTATCTAATATTTTATTATCTTATTTATGTACAAAAATATTTTTATCTTTTTGAAACTTTTTTAAATTTTTATAGGTTTTCAAAAATGTTTTGTGCTTATGCAAAGTATGATGCAAATGATGCGAAAATAAGCACAAATCTCTCCCAACTTGTTTTCAACAGTGTCCTCACTGTTGCCATCTGCTAAATCTCGAAAAACCTGTAAGCCTGGGAGGAATTTATTAGTGGGGGCAAAATATTTAAGTGAAGAACCTCCCCCAAACTTATTTTTGGCTCAAAATTTTGTAAAACTTTTCTTTTCAAGAGCCTGATTATACCCCCCCCCCCAAACTTGAGTTATGCAATGTTAAGCTTTTGAAAATCACAAGTGGGGGTCAAAAGATCATTGGTCGATGCCAAGCTTTGCAAAGACCGTACGTCAACACCAACCATTCCAAAAATTTATCAATGTAGTGCTCAGGTTGGTGGAAGAAAAAGTAGGGAAAAGGTAAGTGGTGGAATAGAATGTGTTTGGGTCTCGTTTTGAAGAGACGATGCAGTGAATGTGATGGATTACTCACATTCTTTTTACAATCCATATGAAGGGGTGGAGATTCAATTTCATTGATTGGGAGATGATTCATCTCAACACCCGTGTCATTCAAAAATGCGAGTTCATCAGCGAAGATTTCCTCAGAAGTTCCATCAATACCCCGAAGAATAATGTCATTACAAAGTGCGGGGTGATCTTCAGACTCTAAAAGCAGTTCATAATCAGTATTAGTAGGTGACCCGGACATCTCAGTGGAAGAGTCCGTATGTGTATGATACATAGTTGGGTCAAACAATAACGTATGAAAAGAGTCTAGATTAGTATTATGAGGATCATCAATTCCGCTGCTGTCGACATCCATTAAGTCGACAGAACAGACCTGAGCAGTAGGTTCGGAGGGTACACTTCCAAACTTGTTAATGTTCAGCTCTATTGACCTATTCCCGAAAGATAGGGTCATAAAACAATTACGACAGTTGATTATTGCATTGGAAGTGGCCAAAAAGGGGCGACCTAAAATCACCGGAATTTGATTCCGTGGGTTCGCTGCAGGCTGTGTATCAAGTACAATAAAGTCCAAAGGGAATACAAATTCCCCGATTTTTATTAACACATCCTCCAGTTCACCCCTAGGTTTGGTGATTGATCGGTCAGCCATCTGGAGAGTGCAATGGGCTGGTTTCAACTCTCCGATACCTAGTTGCTCATAAAATGAATATGGAAGCAAGTTAACACTAGCGCCAAGGTCGAGTAGAGCACGGTTGATGTGTTTTTCCCCAATAGAAATGGAAATAGTAGGACAGCCAGGGTCCTTACGTTTCCTCGGTAATTGCTGGGGGAAACTGTGTCTACAGTCTTTGCCATGAATATCTTCTTGGGCACTTGAGTCTTCCTCTTCCTAGTGCACAAGTTCTTAAGAGTTTTCGCATAGGACGGAACTTGTTGGATAGCATCTAGGAGAGGGATGTTGATGTTAACTTGCTTAAACATGTCCATAATCTTCTCCATATGTGGACTCGATTTGTTAGCCCTTAACCGATTAGTATAAGGTGCTTTAGCAATAAGCGCTGGGTCCATCATAGGAGAAGGAAGTGTGTGTGGATCCGATCCCAGAATATAAGTGGGGATCGTCCGTGGAGAACTAGAAGAGGTGGGCTGAGGTGGCGAGCCTTGTGGGAAACGAAGAATAGGCTCGCAAGAAGGTGGTGGGGTAGAAGAACTGGGGTCAGAATTAGAAGTAGAAGTGGAAGGAAAGGTCTCAGCCGGGGTATCATCGATAGATTTTTCAGTGTCATCAATCTCTTCCCCAAAGTGATTGTCAAGCACTCTTCCAGATCTCAACGTGATTGCATTCACAAGATGTCAATAGCCAGGATTGGATAAAGGTTGAGCTGGAAGTTTCCCTTTCTCTCTTGCACTCATTTCGGCTTTTAGTTGTGCAATTTGTGCTTCCATCGATTTGATATTCTCATTTTCAGAGACAATGATCTTCATCACATTCTCGACGGAAGATTGCAAACTTGCCGTCCCTTGGATAGATTTTTTCATGAAAGCACCCAAGGTTTGTGCTAGTGCAGAGGTATTATCTGTACCGGTCAATTGCAAAGAGTTTTCATGTGGTGCAAAAGTGTTGGCCGGATTTTGGAAGTTTTGTGATTGGTAGGGGTGCTGACTCAATTGAAGTGGTGATTGCTGTCATGGTGGAGGGACCCTTTGGAAATTGTTTTGGGTTGGAACCGTGTTTTGAGATTGTGGTTGGTTCCAAGAAAAATTAGGGTGATTCCTCCCACCCTGATTATATGTGGAAGAAAATGGATCGTTTCTAGGTCTTTGTTGGAAAGCAGTATTGGTATGCTCGTGACCTTGAAACGGAGAATTCACTGGACATTCTTCCGTGAGATGTGATGGATCAGAACAGCATCCACATACAGTTTTGGAGAGTGACATTTGATTTAGGGCGGCAACTAAAAATTTGTTTTCCATAGTCTCGAGTTTCTTTTGCATAGCTGAAATTTCAGCTCTAACTCCTATGGAAACATCCGATTGGTTATTGCCAGCCCTAGACGATTGACTCACACCCTCCCACTGTAAAGATTTTTCAGCGAAATCTTCTAGAAATTTCCAGGCTTCCCCATCATCATTGGTCATGAAGTTGCCTTGACACATTAATTCAAGGATCTGTCTTGTGTTAGGATTAATGCCCTCATATATGATTCGGCACAGTTCCCATCTGGGGATTCCGTGATGTGGACATTGAACTAACAAATCCTTGAAGCGTTCAAGACATTGTGAAAATGTTTCATTTGGAAGCTGGGTGAATTGATTTATTTCGCTGCGGATTCGAGCTGTCTTATGATGTGGGTAGAATTTCTTAAGAAATGCTTTGACGAATTCTTCCCAATTTGAAATGGAATGTGTGGTAGTGTTATACAGCCACTTCTCGGCTATATTGCACAAGGTAAATGGGAGAAGACGAAGACGCATAGCATCCACAGAAAGCTGTGAAGTAGCCATCATTGCGCATACATTTTCAAATTTGGTGATAAACACGTATGCGTCTTCAGACTCGAGACCGTGAAATTTGGGTAGAAGGTTGATGTATTGGGGTTTAATCTGAAAATTGTCCCTGTTGGCTGGTGGAATGGAAAGACAGGTGGAAAGGGGACCTCGTGTAGGATAGCACCTCTCTTGGAGAGAGATGCGGGGTGGATTCTGTGCACCAACGGACGGCGGCAGAGTAGTGGTAAAGAAATTCGATGGAGACGGATCCATCGATGTGGGTGTGGTGGTGGGTAAAGAAGAGGTAAATGTAGAAATACCGACTTTTGGGTCGATCAGGGGAACGCGGACTAAACGGGCACTAGAATCCCGTGTACAGCCTATCTTGTACTAAAAAGGGTTAGTACAAGTAGCAGCGTAACTTATAATTAGGGGAATGAATGAATGTGATTGGTGTTTGTTTTGAAAAATGATACGGATTTTTGAAAAAATGATGCGATCACAACAAATGCAACAAGCAAAACCCTAATTCTAGTGGTCACCTAGGTCAAACCTCTAGACCGCTCCTAACTGCCAAAAGACAAGTCGTAGGATAAATCTTCCACTGCCTCTTTGTCTCTCCTGTGGCCAGGTAAGTGCCAGGTAAGTGGGAGGTTCTCCACTACGTAAGTAGTGGGCCTAATTAAGTAACCACTAGCCTTCGACACACTTGCCTTAGACACCACAAAAGAAACGCGGATAAGCAATGAATTACCCACGGCCTTCTCTTGTCCTAAGTGAGCGCGACGGTCCTTAGAGTCATCTCTAGATCTTTTTTAGTTAATGAGGGTAAATGCGGATGCAAGTTTGTGATTTTTAGGGTTTAGGAAGGGTAATGAACTCCCCACCTAATCTGAATTTGGCCGTGCCCCTTAATTTCCGTATTAATATGAAAACAACCAAAAATAAAAACACGCACAAATTTTTTTGCTTTTTGCGGCGCTGCGATTTTTGCAAAGAAGCCTGCAGTAAATTGTTATTTGGAGCAGATTTAGGAGAAGATAAGAAAGTAAGAGACTCACAGAGCAATTTTGGTGCAGTGATGACGTCAGCACGCGGCGGAACCGCGGTGGGAGCTCTCTATTGCAGCGGAAACGCGGTGGAGTTAGGGGATCACTGCACAAATTTTTAACAGTAGGCTTCTGTTCACTTCCCCAGCTCTCTGGCAATTTTAGAAAAAAATTTCTCCAGCTCCAAGGATTCCAGATTTCCTCGCAACAAATCACAACGAATCGGTTAGGATTTGTGCGAATTTTGATCTAAAAATATAGATGGAATAAACTTTTCAACTCAAATTTCAAAATACGAACAATTAGCGCACCTTCCCCGGCAACGGTGCCATTTGATTCAAACGATTTCGGATTGTGTAGTATGAAAATTGTAAAGAAATCACAACCAAAAATTATTTGACCGCAATCAATAACTGTATCGATTGTAGCGTGTCAGTAAGTGCGGATCGTCCACAGGGAAATTGTAATCGTTCATATTTTGAATTAGATGAATCGAAAATTTAAAGAAAAGAAAAGAAAACGGTTCATGATTTATAGAATTGATGTTCAAGAACTAGTAAAAATTTAGTCTAAATCAAGAAACGATAAAATCAAGAATTGTGATGTGATGATTTCCAATCCAAATATCAAGAATCGATGTGAGGCTCGTAGGAATCAATCGGATCTATAGATGTGATGAAATATAGCGATTACATATTCTTATCCATCGATGAATTGATACTAGATCGATGATGATCAACGAGAATTAGGGATTTCTTGTGAAACTAGGGTTTCATCATCTATCCCTTGTTCCTTCGTCGATATCATTCACATTCTAGCCTCTAGTAAATTCAAGAATCGATCGTGGATCCCTAATTTCGAGCGATCACAATCAAGAAAGCATCGCAACGAAACTAGGTCGTCGATTCTTCAATTTGCTAGGGTTTACAAAACTCGTAGGACTTAAGAATCGTTTTAAGGTTTGTTACATCATCATTCAATTGATCGTCTCGACTCCTTTACGAGAGGAGTTTTACTCAAACATCACAACAAGAACCACAATCACAAATTGAGATCGAATCATGATGCAAGAGTTTAAAGAAAGCAAGATTAAAGAATTTCACCTTTTATTTATCAACAACTCCGTTACAATTCACTCAAGAACTACAAGAGGAAACAACTCGATCGTCGATTTGGCTTCGCTCGTCTCCTTGAGTCGCGGATCGGCTTGGATCACTTGCTCGATTGAAGATCGGCTCGCTCCTAAAAGGTTGAAGGCTTCTCGCTTGAATGGTACTCGGGATCTTGAATTTGGCTTTGGAATTTGAATTAGGGTTTACAAGTTGTGTCACTCAATTTGTAGGTGGAAGATGAAGAGAGGAGAAGAAGAAGCAGAAGACCCTTAACCCTAGATCTCGGTTTCCTTTTATAAGCCATTCAAAACCCTAGATCTAGAATTCAAATTTCAAATTTTCCTCCAAAATGAACAACTTTTCCCTCCAAAATGAACCACCTCATTTGAATTTTCCCTCCAAAATGAACTACCTCATTAAAAATTTCCCTCCAAAATGAACTACCTCATTTAAATTTTCCCTCCAAAATTAACTACCTCATTTGAATTTTCCCTCCAAAATGAGGTTGTTAGAAAGAATCTTCTAGAAGAAGTTTGTTGCAGGGAATATTCTAGAATGAGGTTGTTACAAGGAAGCTTCTAGAAGAAGGTTGTTGGAGAGAGCCTTCTAGAAGAAGGTTGTTGGAGGGAATATTCTAGAATGAGGAATATTCTTGGGTAAGGTTGTTAGGCCGAGCCTTCTAGATGAAGCCACGTGGAGTTCTGGAGAGTTATGGAAGCTTGAGCCGTTATTGGAGACACGTGGAAGAACTATGATGCACTGATCTCTTTATCATGCCGCGGATCCGTGGCTCCAAGCGGGTTTGGGCCGTGGATCCGCGGTCCTTTGAGGGCCCCACTGTATGAAACTCCTTGGTAATTCTTCTGCTAAGTTTGGGATCATTTTCTGATGTGATGAATATTATAATTCCCTCTGTATAAATGCCAGATCAAACATCTTAGACTTGGCATAATTTTGATCAGCACTTTGACAATTTTGGCTCAGTTTCTGGAATTTCCTGCACAAACTTCGAAACAAGTGTTGCACTACACAAGAATGATGCGATGCCATGATAAACAGTCAATTTCCCTAAAAATGCCGGTTTTAGAGTACAGTATAGGAAATTCAGTATTTTACAGGTGTTTTGCTAATATGTGCAATATGAATGCCGAACACCTCTAGATGAATGCAATTAATAGGGAAATAGACATGTTAAAAATACATTATTTTTGACTGATCACGTCGGAAGCCCGGAGGTTGCTTTTCTTGTTTGAGAACAGTTCAGAGACAGTCTACGACAGATTAGTAGATTCTTTGTGATAGCCGAGTACAGTTCGAGTTTATGTCGACTGGGGGACAACCTGTCCGTGTCCGTGCACATCCACAGTTATATGATTATATCCATGAGGCACAATCTGAGGACGTTCGTTTGTCAGAGATCTTAGAGCATGTTCGATAGGGCAGAGATTCAGAGTTCGTGATTGATGATCAGAGAGTACTACGATTTAGGACTCGACTATGTGCGCCAGATTTCGAGGGACTGAGGCGCGAGATCTTAGAGGAAGCACATCAGTCAGCATATATGAATTGTGAATTGATAGAAGTTTACTAGTGTGAAGGGATGAAGAGAGATGTCACGGATTTTGTTTCGGGATGCTGACTTGTCAGCATGTCAAGGCTGAGCATCAGAGGCCGGCGGGAGAATTACAACCTTTGCCCATTCCGGAATGAACATGGGAATAAATTTCTATGGATAGTATCGTGGTTCTACCTAGGACCAGTCGAGAGTATGACTCTATTTGAGTGATCGTAGACCGATAGACAGAAGCAGCTCAGTTTTGCCAGTCAAGACCATTTTTGGATTCGTTCAGTATGTTTAGACATATGTTGATGAGATTGTGCGACTACATGGAGTTCCGACTTGTATTGAGTCCAACAGAGGCACCCAGTTCACCAGCCGACTATGACAGAAACTTCAGGAGGCTTAGGACACCTCGATTGAGTTTCAGTACAGCTTCCTACCCGTAGACCGACGGTCAATCAGAGCGGACCATTTAGACTCTTGAGGATATGCTCCGAGCTTGCATTCCAGTTTACGGTGGTAGTTGGGATCGCCACTTGTCCTTGATAGAGTTTTCTTATAATAACAGTGTCCAGGAGAACGATTCAGATGCCACCCTTTGAGATGTTATATAGAAGGTAATGTCGATCACCCGTTTGTTGGACAGAGCTCAGTGAGAGCAGTATTTTGGGGCCACGGATTTTGCAGAAGATGACCGAAAAGATTCAAATGATTTAGGATAGGATGAGAGCTGCCCATTGCAGGCAGAAATCTTATGTAGACCAACGTCAGCGCAGACTCGAGTTCATCGTTGTAGATCATGTTTTCTTGAAGGTTTCTCCGATGTAGGGCATGTCGAGATTCGGAAAGAAAAGGAAGGCTTAGTTCCCGATATGTGGGTTCCTTGTGATTCTTGAGCGTGTTGGCGCAGTTGCTTATCGTTGGCTCTTTTACCCAGCTTTCTAGATATTCACCCCGTGTTTCATGTATCAATGCTCCGCAGGTACCTTCATGACCCCTCTCAAGCGATACAGCATCGGACGATCCAGCAGGAGCGCAATCTTTCTTCAAGATCGGTAGGTGAAGAAACCAAGGTCCAAGGTCATACCAACCGTAATGGTTCTTTGGCGTGGCCCGAGTGGCGAAGAGATCATGTGGGAAGCTGAGGGCGAAATGAGGGAGAATATCCCCATCTCTTCGAAGGTACGTGTAGTTAGGATTTTAAATTCGGGGACCGAATTTCTTTAAGGGGGAAGATTGTAACGCTTTGAAAATTCATTTGGGTCAGTTATAGGTTAATTAGTGATAATAAGTGATTTCCGTAAAAACCAGTTAAAATTATTTTTTCCACATAGACCAATACAACTAAATAACTTATATGTATTTGTGTTTTATTAGTGATTATCTAATCATATGTTGACTTAATTATTTTCTTATGTACTAATTGCTTAAATATTATTTTAACTTACATGTTGCACATTAATCTAGTTCTAGTCAAGGGTTAGTGTAGGTTAACTTGCGTTTTATGCACCATGACAACCTAATCACATTATTAAAAAAAAATAAAAAATAAAAATGTAACATGTTCTTCTTTCTTTATCTCATGGGTTCTAGAATTCTCATTTAAAAGAAAATGAATAAGAAAGATAAATTTATGTATGGGAGGCATTAAATGCTTGTATGGCTCTCTCTCTCTCTCACACACACTCTCTAGAATTCTCTCTCTCTCTCTCACACACACTCTCTAGAATTCTCTCTCTCCTTCTCTCTCTCTCTTTGGGCTGCCTCTCCCTTCACCTTCCCTCTTCTTGCAAAGAAAATTTTAAGCTCTCCACCTCACATCAATTTCTCTAAGCTTAACACAAATCCCTCCAAAAATCATCAAACACATTTTTCAATCTCTTAAGGGTTTGTTAAGGCAAGTCCTCATCCTGTGTGTTTATCTCCTCAAGTGAAGGTCTCATCTAAATCTTCTTGAGGTATGAGTTATGTCTACTTCTTGTTTTTCTAATCCTCACTAATGATTCTAAATTAGGTATTAGGTTAATGTTTAGTATACGTGTAGAATCTTAAGGAAAGGGTTAGAACAAGATTAGGGTTTTAGTGGCTATTAGAGAAATCTTGGCTCATATTAAAGTAGTTTAGTGTTGTTAATCTACCTCTTTGCACTAAAACACTTTAATGTGTTAAATTAAGTGTCTAAATAAGATTTTCGTTAATATTTGTGTTCAAACGCGATCTGCTTTTAAGCCCGAAGTTATGGAGATAAGTTGTAATTATTGTGGGATAGTTACTGGACTAAGAGCACACCCACGAAGCCCGAGACCTTAATCCTCTTTCTAGGCCACAAATAAATGGGTTCTGGCCGCAAATTGCGGCCAGATTAGTGACCTGGGTGTCAGGTTTTTTGTTGTAGGTGTCTGCTATATATTGTAGTTCTGTGATTTGTGTAACCTTTCGTAATTTCACTCGTATCAAAATCTGGAGCCGTTTTGCCTTAAATGCAATGTTTTTGGTAATGTGTGATACATGCGTTACGAGTCTAGTTTTGGTGTTTTGATGTGTATCACATCAAATCGAGGTGGTTTCAGACATCAACACTCATGTTTTTGTGCTCCGAGTGCACACGCATTTAGCTTATGGGCGTTAGCTTTCTCGTGCGGTCTTGATATCACGTTTTACCGAATATAAGCCTTATCTGTTGCATTGTGTGATTTTAGGATCGATAGCGGAAGTGTCGGATGTGGCGCGGAAAGACAAGGCTGAGGACAGATCAGATTAGCTAAGGCGTCCCGGTGAGTAGATATACATATCTACGGGGGAATCGTCTGGATGGCGTAAGACGCCCGCCCGATAGTTAGAATTTCTATTAGTACTTGCATTTATATACATAATTCCTAGTTATTCATCTCGTTGCATCACATCATTTATATAAATATATATGATATCATTTCATAGGCCACTTGCACATTACCATTGGTTTATGCTGCACGGGCACTATTCATATGGACACACACACCTTGGTAATTGCTATGCCACGAACAATATATAACTTATTTAAATCAGAGTATAAAACCACTACAACATATATGCTTTGTAAACCTTTATTTTTATATTCAATTCATCAGGATGGATACATAGGATTGTTAGTTATATGCATATACCTCATTGCTTCATCGTTCATGCAAAGTTTTCTAGTCACGCATCGTATTTCATATTGTTGATACCATAAGCATTCATCATCACCGACATGTATACATATGGTGATTTTTCTTGAGAATTTCAGTATTATGAGATTTCTGGATTTTTGGGAAAACCGCAAGAATTTTATAAACCGTTATCATTTTAATAATGCAAGTTGCGGTTTTCTCGAGATATGATGTATGTGTCGTCCACCATGAGATTTCTCGGTTCCTGAGTGGTATCATACACCCAATTCGAGGAGGAGAAGGTACCGTATGCGGGTGCATGGTGGACCCGATGCGGTACCCCGGGGCAAGATGGTCGCAGATGATGGCGTTGAGCCCGGCAGTGGAGCACTACCGACCGGTTATTTGTGACACGGTGGATATCCGGAGGATACCGACGTAGTCCTGAGATATTGAGATTATAGGCCTGTCCAGATTGCCGGAGCCCGAGATATTGAGATTATGGGCTAGTCCGGATTGCCGGAGCCCGAGATATTGAGATTATGAGCCAGTCTGGATTTGCCGGAGCCCGAGATATTGAGTTATTCATATTTGGTGTCAATGCTTGACACGGATTTCTATTGATTTCATTGACGATACTACAGTTAAATTACAAAAGTTTTACTAAGATAAAAATACAAATTTTCTCGTACTAAACATATTCAGATCTCGTGTTGTTTATGCATTCATGTTGCATACATACCAGTGCATCGCATCACATTAGTATATGTAGGCTGTGACAAAATTACTTGCATGCTTACGATAGCCATATTAAATCTTACTTATGACTCAAGGTGTCTTGCAGGTTTGACCCGTCAGCGCAGTAGCAGCGGGCGTTCTACCTCTTTTGGCTTCATTTGCTTGATTTGCAGCTTGGTCGTAGGTGGGTTGCGAGGATATTTTTATTCCATCATGTACATTATATTGTATCTAGTATACTCCATCTACCCTTGTATATTTGACTAGACAGTGAGACTCATGAGACTTGTATTTGTGGTGTTTGGTGTCGATGCTCACTTGAGCCGACATGGTTTTTGCTTGTTTCTTGCCTTCAAATACTTATTGTGCACTTTTGATATACATATTGCATGTGGTTATGATTCCTCCATGGACGAAGAGCTAGCTCCCGCTTAGGGATGCCTTATTTCATTTATATGTATTTTCATTAGTTGTACCCATTTGGGGGCCAGTATTTACAAAAGAGACTCTGCCGAAATTTTTGGGAAAATATGATGTTGTTTTTAAATGTTTAATGCCACTTATTTTGTTAAAAACACGAGCTTTGAAACAAGTTTTCCTTCACTCTAATTGTCAAACGGTTTAGTTTCTGTGCTTTGGCTTACTTAGATTACGTTGCGCCTTAAGACGTTTCGTAGTTTAAGTGCCAATCACGTTCCGTACTTTCAGGTCACGACAAGTTTACCGCACCCGTAGGGGTCTGGGGTGGGATTTAGCTATTCATCACGACCGTGGAATCCGTCTTTCGTTACAGGCTTAAACGAAACGCGGTATTCCTAGTATATCCAATATGTTCATCTGTGATTTGGAATGCCTATTATTGCGTGAGACGAATGATTATATATATGCTATATATTAGACATTGCTTATGTTTTGCATCCGCGCTAGTCTTGCCCCCGCTCTGGCGTTAGTTAAGTAATCTAACGGTGTTAGACGGGCCTTGTGGCAAATGCGGGCGGTATAAGTGTACGTCATATTTTCGTTTCTCTCTGTAATGATAGGTGTAAATAATGGGACTGCATTATTAATGCAAAGCAAACAGACCAAAATTGAATCATTTGACCGACCGGTGATATTTGGCGTGGCGGATATCCGGAGGATACCGACCGTAGTTATGTGATAGATTGATTTGGGCCGATCCGGACTGACGGAGCTCAAGATATGTAGATGATGTGTCGCTGATAGACACGGTTTTTCATGATGTTTTCGAGTGTCGATGCTGGGCACTCAGATTCTCTGATGATTTTGTGTGTCGATCTTGGGCGCACCTATTTGATGATGCATTCATACATAATATACATGACATATAGTTACTTTGTGACACGGACACGAGTACTTGGTTTTATACTTATGCATATATTATTTCTATTGCCACCACTAGATATTTCAGTGTTATATTATTATATAACTTAGGAGAGCGTCATTCATATGATTTCTACTCGGTGATGTCTTCTACTCACGAGTTGGAAACTCACCCCCATTGGCCACAGTTTCTTGCAGGTTTGGCCGTACAGGTTCCGTAGCGGCTTCGCTAGCACACCACTTTCTTCCGGGTGATTGCTTTGTTAGGTGGTTTCACTTGCATCGTGACCACCGGTATATACTTATATATATTTAATTCAGTTGTATCTAGTTAAAAGCTCTATCAACCAGACTATGTATATATTCATAGACTTAAAAACATCGTTTGTATATTCTTTCGGCCTTGGAGTCACGCTCATGTATTAATTTTTGTTTTGGTTTCTTTGAGGACGTATTTAGTTTCTTACTTTCTTTCTGTGCTTTTGATCCTCGCCATTCGGCGTTGTATATTTATTATCTTGCGTAGTTGTTTCCGCCATTCAACAAAGTGCTAGCTCCCGCTTAGGGATGCCTATATATAATATTGTTGTTTATTGTTTTCGGGTTAAAAATTACAAAGGAGGTGCTGCCCAAATTTCGAATGACAAAAAGGGTTTTTTTCAAGTTAGTTACAAATATAGTGTTTTCATATATTACTACTTATGTATATATATAAGAATAAACTTGATTTCAGTAAACCTTATTTCAAAACTTCACCTCAACTATTTTCCCTAAAAAGGTTTAGATTTCTGTGCTTTTGGCTTACTTAAATTAAGTAGGGTCCTATAGACTTCGCATGATTCAAGTACCAGTCACGTGCCTTTTCCGGGTCGTGATAAATACTCCAGAATATCGATGCCCAGTCTCGATATTCCCATGACTAGGGACATTTAAGGACGTGCTTATAGACTACCCAGCTCTCATGTATATGATCGCCATCATAATGCTGGTAGTTAAGCAAGAATCTTACGGGCATCATCATTATGTAGTAGCAACACATAACAACAAGTAAAATATGTACACATCAATGTTAAAGATAAACTTGATAGTATACTATCATTTCAAGTAAGATTGTTCTACCTGTATAGGTCCTCTCTCAATTATCATAATCGTGTGCCCGCAATTACGATAATTGCCTTGAGGGCACTATATCCAACATTTCTTTCTAAATAAGAATACGCATATTTTGTATTTTCGGTACAAATACGGTATTCGTATTTTGGTAGAAATATAGTATACGTATTTATACGGGTTTGGGTATACTTGTTTATAGGCATGCATTTATATTCATATAAATGTATGCATATGTATACTTGGTGAGGTGGCTTCTCTTTACACTCACTCTTATTCTCACATCTTCTAGTATTGTATGTTCTTGTGACTCACACTAGTAAGTCCCAACCCACACACCCACTTTTTATTTTTCTTGGAAGAGATAAGAATGAGAAAGAGTGTAGGATGACTGGTTGAATGGTTGATATTTTCAAGTGAGGAAAATTCTTAAGTTGCTACCTCTTCATCTTCTTCCTCATTTTTCTTCACTTGATTTATGAGGATTAAATCAGAACATCTAGTTTATAAACTACACCACTCTAAGTATATTTTCTTAGCAATACTTGATCTATAGTTGCTTCAGACGAAGCTATCGCTTGAATCGACATCCTCGAGTGGATCGTCTTTGACGCGGAAGATCGGATTCGAGAGCTCGTTCCATCAACCCAAGGAGTTTGTGGAGATTAGCTTTCAAGACCCGAAGGTGTTAGTGATATGTATACCCTAAAGGCCATTATTGTATGATAGAGTGGATGCTTGGATATATATATGGAGGACTTTCTTGATCGACATGATAGTATGCTATCTGGTTTCCTTTATCTTAATATGTTCACTAGTATTATTATACCATCTCTCATATACATGTTGATAAAGACCTTAGGATGTTGGTTTGACTACCTGGAGTATGATGCGGATCATACCACTGGGACCTGGGTAGTCCACAAGCATATCCTTCAATTATTCCTAGTCGAGACAATATCGAGACAGGACATCGATATTCCAGAGTAGACAAGTGTGTACGTTTCTTGACTCCGTATGGGGCGATGGTTGATCCCATATCCATTGGTGTTTGACATCAAAGATTGTACACAGGTGCTCATTAGAGAATGGGTACACCGAACATGACTCGCCGAGAACTCCTAGATGGTACTATACCTATCATCAGATAGCAGTTCTCTGGTGACACTGGTACAAGTTAGTCTGTAGACCCGAGATCGTTATAGAGTCTGTTTGGTTCCTACTGTGCTTTGATTTCCTCCCTACCACAGCTCAAAGGAGTCATGCAAACAGGTGGATTTTGGATACAGTCCCGAGTCACATAGAGACAATGAGAGATAGAAGAGGTTTTGTCTCTCCCGGTATAGGGAGTTGATGTTGCGCTGTGCTCGATTGGCAATAAAAGTTAGTCCCTGGCCAGGGTTGTTGATGGGATTTATTAGTAAGTGTTATCAGTAATTTCTCATACCGTTATAGGCCACACATCGGTATGACTTATTGTCATGACCCGAAATAGCACGTGACTGGCCCTTGAATCATATGAAGTCTATAGGACCTCATCTAATTCAAGTAAGCCAAAAGCTCAGAAATCTAAAACCATTTTAATTAATAAATGAAGGAAAACTAGTTTTAAAGAAGTGAAGAAACATGTTAAAAAATACAAGGTTTTTAAATAAGTAAGCCGAGTATGCATTTTTAAAAGCTCAAGTCTTTTCTGAAAATTTCGGCAGAGTTTCTTTTGTAAATACTGGCCCCAAACGGGGTACAACAAGAATAATATATGCATAAAGATAAAAGGCATCCCCAAGCGGGAGCTAGCTCTTCGTCAATCGACGGTCACAACCACGCAAGCAATATATTATACAACGCCGTAGGGCGAGGATCACAACTCAAAAGGAAACTCAAAATCTTCAAGAAAACCATAATACTACAACGCGCGACTCTAAGGTCGAAATAATACACAACTGGTTTTCAAAGTCTGAAATAAATATACAAGTCTGGTTGATGGAATTACTAGATACAACTGATTAAAATAAATACAAGGGTGGTCACGATGTGAGTGAACCCACCTACCAAAGTAATCACCCAGAAAGGAAGCAGTGTGCCAGAAAGCCGCAATGAAACATGTACGACAAAACCTGTAAGAACTGCGGCACAACGGGGGTAAGTTGCCAGCTCGTGAGTGGAAAACATCACAGAGCAGAAATCGTATGTATGACTCAATCTTAGGTCAAACGATCAGTAATAATATATATCCTCAAAATGATAAAGTCTGAAGCATGATAAGATGGCAAGGGTAAACATCTATACATAAGTGTAGTAACAAGTGCTCGTGTCAGTGCCTCAGGTAGCAACATATCATAAATATGAGGTATGATCAATGTAATCAACATGAATCAATGTCAACTATATCATGAAGTCTATAAGCATGTGGATATCATCCAACTATGTAATCAATGTCTGTATGTATGTGGATCTCGTCCACGTCTCAACCAATGACACAAAACATCATGCATGTAAATATCATAAAGCATATGCATGGAAGTATGAGGATATAAATCAACGTGTGTCCCTCGCGGCACAACAAAATCATGGAACCTGAGTGTCTACCATCGACACTCGAAAACATCATGAAACCTGTGCCCAGCATCGACACGTAAATCCTCATATATATAGGGCCCCGTCAGTCCGGATTGGCCCATGGGCTCCGTCAGTCCGGATCGGCCCGTATCATCTCTCAACTCCGGTCGGTATCCTCCGGATATCCGCCGAGCTCAAATACAATCACCGGTAGGTAGTAGTCCCTCTGCCAGGCTCACCGTCGGTATACACAGCATCCCTTTCTTGTCCCGGGGTACCATACCGGGTCCACCATGTACCCACAATCGGCCTCATCCATCTCCTCGAATCGGGTTTGACATGTCACACGTCTCAGAACCGAGAAAACGCATGGTGGACGCACTGAAATATTATATCAAGAGAAACCGGGTTTTTAAACAATTCAAACTTTCTTTTAAAATGGCCATGGTTCTCAAATCCAGAAATCTCAAGAAAACGGCATATCTCAATGCATAAAATCATAAAGCATGATATATGCGACATATGATAGAAATGTAAGCATATCCGTATATCATGCAACATAAAATACTAATATGCACACATCGAGGGGAAAACCGCTCTTTTAAATGAATCCAGTTTTAAAATATATCTTGCGGTACCCAAATCTCCAAAATAAAGCCAGAATAATCTTTGTATGTGCAAAATCGTATGTATGCAAGTGTGTACAATATGTCTGTGCGCCAATATAGATGTACAAGTAGGTATGTACGCAAGTATGAGTGTACAATATGCCTGTACGCCAATATGGATGTACAAGTAGGTATATACGCAAGTATAAGTGTACGATATGTATGTATGCCAGTATGGATATACAAGTAGGTATATACGCAAGTATAAGTGTACAATATGTATGTGTGCCAGTATGGATGTACAAGTAGGTATATACACAAGTATAAGTGTACAATATGTATGTGTGCCAGTATGGATGTATAAGTAGGTATATACGCAAGTATAAGTGTACAATATGTATGGGTGCCAGTATGGATTTACAAGTAGTCATATCCTGATGCAACAATCCTATTGTGTAGTGACATGGAAATTATCGATGATGAAGTGTGTGAGCCGGCAAGTAGGTGTACGTGAAACATACGCATCATTGATAATGTTGCTGGTGTCCTGACAGCATGGGTTTAATATAACAATAAACACATTTACACATGCAATGTGATGCGAATAGCAAGAATATGCATAAATGAATAATAAACACAACAGTGAATAATCTACATCCATATATATATGTCATATAGTTGTGCCATTTGAAATAACACGAATCGTGGTATTTAGAAAAATAAGGACTACGGTGTTTTTAAAAAAAATGCGTCTTTTGAAAATATCCGTAGAATCCCTTGGCATGTCTTTAAAATACTCATGATTCATTAGTTTTGAAATAGGTATGACTCGGGTGTAGTCTAACATCTACTAAGTAAACTGCAGATCTAACTAACAAGCTAATCGAAAGGGTACGGAAACCACCTAAATCTGAGTCGATATATATACATATATAATAGTCGGTGATCTTGCCTCAATAGTACCGCGTACGATACAATATATCATATGACATCCTCGAGTCAAGAGTGCAGATCTATCATCAATATATAGCTCGTACGTAAATCCGTCGTACGAGATCCAAAATCTGGGTACGGGTCGAATCTCACATTTATCTCATCAATTATCAGGTATCCTTATCATCATATCTCATGATCTGGGGTACTGATCTAAGTCTAGTACAACTGATACAATCTATATATATATATATATATATATGTGCGTGTATGAAAATACACGTCCAAAGGCCGGCTAAAATCTCATGTCGTATCTCATAATACGAACCACATCATATCACCGATCTCATGGCACCATGTCCAATCTCATCGACTCATCTCCAAATATCATATACAATCCTCATCATCCATGTATAAGTATACGTATATATATATATACGTATATATATACCTAGTCCTATACCTGTGTGTGTGTATATATATATATGTATCCCCATGTACGCACAAGTATAACAAAGTAAGCATGTGTGTGCGTGTGGGTGTAAACCTCATTCTAGGGTTCACGACTAAGAAGCTAAACTATGTTACTTCTAACTACCCTAAACTAAACCATGAACACAAATCATATCTTGATAATCATCCACGTAACATAAACACATATATAACCATATATATATAAGTTATACTACGAACTGCGGGGGTGCTATACGCCATCCACCCGATTTCCCCCGTAGATATAATCTATTCACTTGATCTTCGTTTGTCGATGCCGACGTCACCACACGCTTGCTTATTGCCTCGAAGTCTTCAGGAGGGTACCTAGACATCATAACGTATCGTATCGCATTAAAACCAAATCGAAACCAAAACGACACGCGGAACACACATAGGTCAAAACCTATGGTTTGCCCTCGCAACCTAACCAAAAAAACACCCGATGGAGACGTACAAACGTCAAGTGATCGAGATAACGCACAAATACTAAAATCCAGAAATCAAAATACGAAAATATAGCCTCGAATCAAAACAACAACACATGTATTCAGTCCCAGATTTTGATTAAGGTGCAAACAATGTTCCAAAACAATACTGGAGTGATGTATAAAGTGTATATGAGCTATGGAAGCAACCAGGACCCCTGACTCCACAATGTGGCCAGCCCCATACCCTAAAATTCGGGCGACCTCGGCCCTGGTAGGGAGTTGGGGTGTCGTGTTTGTAGGGTGGTCTCCTGGTAGTCAATCTAAGCTCCTGAAGTTGTTTGCTAGTCTTGAAAACCCCCCACATCATCCTAGATTTCTCTGCACACACCAATACCTCACAAGCCGACATGCAAAGTTTTTGTTTTTCGTTTCAGGTTTGGTATTTTGTTTGGTTCTGGGGTTTCTAACATCTAAGGGGGTTTAAGGTCACCACAAGAGTTCAATTGCACAACCACAACTCAATTGAAACCTAACCCTCACAAGAAAACTTCAAAGTTCACTAAACATATATAAAACACCTCTAAACTTATATGAGTGCTAAGGAAATCTAAATACCATACCAATAGTGCAGAAATTACCTCATTTGGAAACTCAAGAACTTTTATGAGTTGCCCCAAGTCTCCAAAACCTTTCCTTTCTTGGTCCAAAGTGTTTTCCATGAGCTTGTGCACACTTTTTGTGAAATGGAAGTTGTTAGTTGTATGTATGCCCTAGAGGCCAGTATTGTACAGATGATGTATATTATATTGGATGCTTGGACATATATAGAGAGGACCTTCTTGCTCGATATGATAGTATGCTATCTGGTTGCTCTTTATCTTAACATGTATACTTGTCTCTTGATACTGTCTTATAGTTACATGTTGGTAAAGCCCTTAGGATGTGTACTTGACTACCAGGACTATGATGCTGATCATACTAGTGGGGCCATGGTAGTCCATAAGTACATCCTTTAAATGTCCCTAGTCGTGGGTATATCGAGACGGGGCATCGATATACCAGAGTAGAATAGCGTATACGCATCTCGACCCAAGAGATGGGCGATGGATGATCCCATATCCATTGGTGTTTGACATCAGAGATGGTATTCGGGTGCTCAGTGGACACTGGGTACACTGGACGGACTCGCCGAAAACTCCCAGATGGTATTATACCGCACGTCAGATGGCAGTTCTCTGGCGACACTTGTGCAGGTTAGGTTGTAGACCCGAGATCATCATAGAGTCTTGTGCGATTCACACTGTGCTTTGATTTCCACCTTACCACGTCCAAGAGGGCGTGCAAAACAGTGGTTTTTGGGTACAGTCCCGAGTCACATGGAGGCAATGAGCGATAGGAGAGGTTTCCTCTCTCCCGGTATTGGGGGTAGATGTTGCGCTGTGCTCGATTGGCCATAACAGGGAAGCCCCTGGCCAGGGCTGATTTAGAGATTTACTGGTAAGTGTTACCAGTAGTTTCTCGACCCGTTATGACCCTCACATCGGCATGACTTATTGGTTAATGGGGTCTGACGTTTACCACCCCTATACTTGATATGCGACATATCAGACGAGGAGACCGGACCGTACGGCAAGTTTTACCGTTAGGCTTTTACAGGAGTTGGAGCGGGCTTGGTTGCTGACTTCTAATCGCTCAATACCCGGATAGCCGTTACGTCCAGCTAGTACCGCTGACGGCTTGTGGGTTCTTGATGTGATCATCACTTACTGCCGGCGTATTGACGAGTCTTTAGAGTCCTACATAGAGGTTTTTCTGGCTCAGGCAAAACGAAATAGGAGCACATATGTGATTTGTACGGGACCGAGAATAATGCGTGTATGTGATACGACATTCTATTCTCGCGACTTTTTGTATCGGTCGGTTATATATGATATAGCCGGGTTATCGAATCAAGTGTTGATTCGATAAGTCGATACATTGGATGTTAGTCGGTTATATGAGATATAACCGGATTGTTAAGTCAAGTATTGATTTAATAATTTATTGTATAATTGTATATTTGATATACTAATTTACATTAACTAACATTTGTTCACTTAAGGATTTTTCTCACATGTGCACAACTTTAATATATATGTGATATATATTAAAATGTGTTTTCTTTTTGTATCATGGTTGTTGATACATCATTCATGAGTGTGTAAGACATACACCATTCTATTTATTATGGTGGGTTATAATTATTTAAGGTAATTACAAAATTAGTGGAGATTTGGAAAGTGCATGAAGCTTGTAGAAGCTTGCTTTGCTTTGACAAAGTCCACTAACTTTGTCTTTACTTTAGATTTTTTGTTAACCTAACCATTTGGATCAGCCATGGTTATATCTCTACATGAGTTAGTATATGATACTTACTCAACCATGGTTAGCTCACTCACTTGATCATTATCCTCATCTCATTATTTGTTCATCTTCTTCCTTGAGCTCAAAAGCTCTCTAGGTTTTGATTAAGTGAGAAATAAAAGTGAGATAAATAATTCTAAGGCACCACTTCCTATTTCTTCATACTCTACTAGACTAGCACTTTAGTTTAGGGTGTTTGCTTCACTAAATCTCTAGTTAGTGAAGAAGAAGCTTGAGTTCGTATTCCCTCGACGTAGATCATCTTCGGCCTCGAAGACTTCAAGCAAGGACGTTCTTTTTGCCTCGTGAAGCCATGCAAGAGTCCGGGAGAACCACGATCGCAGCGAAGGGACTACTTCAAGGAGCTTATGAAGTGAAGGACCGATCTACAAAGGTTGTAATCCCTCACTCTTAGCCATAAAGATGTTTACTTGCATGTGAAACCCTAATAATCTAGCAATGATCCCGGCTTTGGGTTGTTCGGCACGTCTAATTATTTATCCGGGCATAGTTGATGCTTTATAAACCCTTGTATGAGTGCCTAGGAACCCTACAGTGGTATCAGAGCCTAGCTAGAGCATTAGGCGACGTGTATACGAAGTTAAAACTCCGATCGAATCCCGAAACGTCGAAATAGACCCCTCTCTGGAAATTTTGTAAAAATGTGATTTTTTCTGCATTAAAAATACTCAAAAAAATCAGCAGGGAATTCTAAGGATTACCATAAAATCTGAGCCCAAATTACCATGAAGTCGCCGCGGAACCGCGGCCGTAACCTGCTTCCCGCGGCGGTTCCACGGCCAAACTTTGGTTTTGTGGACACGTGTCTTCAGGGTACATCCGTAGGTAATTGTACATGATTCTGGATATTTCTAATTTGACTCAAGTGTTGAGTGTTCTGGGGATTATTTTGAATTCGTTCTTTCGATAGGAAAATTTAATTTCGTTCTGTTTTCCGGATAATTTAGAAAGTATTAAAATGTTCGCACGGATATCATTAACTCATTTGTTCCCGACATGAAAAACTTTCAAGTGTTGAATTTTTCTTGAGTTTAAATCTTTCGGAAAAATGTGCATATAACGCGATGGACCCTCTAGAAGAACACAAACCTTAACTCGATTATGTGACCGTCTGAACCACCTCTAAACCTTAGGGTTTGGGGCAGTACGGCGTGCCACATGTGAGGCGTTGGCTTGACCCTTCTACGGCTGGACCATCGGTACTGTGACGTATTCTGTGATTTTTGGACTCCGCTCAAGTGTTGAGCTATTTAGGAAATCTTGGGTATTTGATTATTCGATCGGAAATTTTAATACTGTCTATTTATCTGGAATGTGATACAATATGTGGAATTCATATAGTTAGGCATGAAATGCGAAGTATGTGATATTTCGGATTTACGATGCCTAAAGAGATTGTGGATTCCAAATGTTGTAGTTTTACACTTTCTTTTCTGTGACCGTAAGTGTAATATGTGACATCGCCGGTTTCGTTGCTATATGTCAACGACAATTGGGATGCGCATATTTACTTACGTTGATGACATGTGGTGTTATGTGTTGCTGTGATATGTTATATTGGATCTTCGTGTTGTGAAAAGCCGGGGGTTTTATGTGAGATGAGGTTTTTTATTTTCATTCATGTAAAATTCATTGTATGTAATATTCTTTTATTGGGGCACTTTCGGGATGAGGATGATGTCACCATTGTATATTATTTACTTTTCCGCATTAGGTAGACCCAAGGAGGGTAGCACAAGTAACCGGGTTCTAGGGTACAGCGGGAGACCAACTCGAGGAGTCGAGTCCGGGTCTCCTAACTCTAGAATTGGTAGGGTTGCTTGCCACTCTCGTAGGGGTCTAGAGATGTGGGTTTGGCTATTCATCGCGACCGTGGAATCCGTGTTTTATAGAGGCTCAAAATAAAACACGGACCCTGTAAGTCCATATTGCGACCCCCGGTACTTACGGGGAGGCGGAAACGGTATAAAAAACGAATTTTTATCGCAAGAGGCAACATGGACTAAACTTTGTCGGGATCGTTGTCTAAACTAAAACTAGTTAACAAGCTAAAGAGAGTTAGCTACTATGGAAGATGGTTATACCTAAACTTGAACTCCTTCTTCTTCAAACCTTGTAGAGGTTGATGGTTCTCTTTTCGTCGCCTTCTCCCGTCGAAGATGGATCCACCTCGAAGGTTCGACTTTGGGCTCTTCCTCGATCTTTGAGTGAACTAGGGTTTCCGGCTTGCTAATCCTTCATCCTAGAATGAGTAGAGAGTGATTAGGGTTTGCTCTTCTATCTAAAGAGAATGAATCTCAACACATGAGAAGGTTTCTCTTTTCAAGAGGAGGAAGAAGATGAAATGAGAAGAGAGAGTGAGAATGATAGAATGAGCTCAATTATTTCTTTCTTGCAACCATATTGCAAAAGAAATGAATTATCTAAATGATAATAATTGAAATAAGAATAGTTGATGGTTATTTTGGAATGACCACTATCATACCTCTTTTAATGAAGTGTAAGCATGAATCAAGGAAGACTTTCAAGGCATGAAAAAGTGGTCAATGGTCAACAAGTCAACCAATGTCAACAAGTCAACAAGAAAAACAACCATAACATAATTCTTACTTAATTACTATTATTAATAGATAATATATAAATCCATTAGGGTTTGGAAAATGATAACTGTCAACTGTGCATACGCACCCGTTCCGAAACCCTAATGAAAAACCTCATTCTCCGCCTCAAGCAACTGTGCATACACACCTGCATTCTCGTTCCGAGGAACAAGAATACCAAGATATAAAAGCAACCCCCAAAACATATACCAGTATCTGGCTCAAACCAGAGCCTGCCAGTATAATCCGTCAGGACTCCAAACGTGCACAAGTGCGCGGATGAGAACGAACCCTGTCGCAAAACCATGCGACCTCTACTCTGTTTTGCCCAGAGGCGAATACCCTCTGTGTGGGACTCTAAAGACTCGACACTACGCTGGCAGTGGGTTTAACCACAGACCGCAAGCGGCACTAGCTGTGCGTAACGGTCCCCAGGTAGATGCCGACAAGAAGGCTGACGAGGTGAAACCCCATCTGAACTCCTACTGAGTCTGAATGTGACATTCTCCGTACAGTCCGGTCTGTTCGTCTGATACATCGCATGGCGGGCCTAGGGGGCGGTAAAACGTCAGTCCCCCAATAGCGGTACAAGTCGTGTCGGAGTGAAGCCCAAAACACCCTGAGATAACACTGGAAACCTACCAGTATATCTCGCTTGCCCTGGCCAGGGACTACTCGTGTAATGGCTCTCCTAGACACAGCGCGATGTCAACCCCCAATACCGGGAGAGACGAATCCTGTCTAACCGTCACTGCCTCCAAGTGCTTCGGGACTGCACCCAACCACCACCTGTTTGCACGACTCCTTTGAGCCGTGGTAGGGTAGTGATCAAAGTGCAGTGGGAACACACTCGAGGCGAAGTGTCAGTGTCAAGTCAGCGGACTAAGCTGTACTCATGTCACCTGGGAACTGATAACTGACGATAGGTATAATACCAACCTGTCAGTTCCCGACGAGTCCTGTCCAGTGTACTCGTAACCCAACGAGCACCCGTATACTATCTCCAGTACGACGTACTGATGGCTGTGGGACAGACCATCTCCCACACTGGGATGAGAAGCGCATACGCTAGTCTACTCCGGAGTATCGATGCCCTGTCTCGATAGTCCTACGACTAGGGACCTGTATAAGGATGTGCCTATAGATTACCCAGCCCCCACTAGTGTGACTGCCATCACAACGCTGGTAATCAAGCAAAGATCCTAAGGGCTCCACTAATGCGTATAAGTGATATACTGAAATAAACACAAGTACACATTGAAGTAGAAACAAACCAAGTAGCATACTACTATATTGAGCAAGATTGTTTATACAAGGTGAATATCCCAAGCTTCCATCAAGTAATATACAAACTAGTATGATACAGTAATGGCCTCTAGGGCATATACACTAACAATCTCCCACTTGCACTAAGGCCATGTACTGGCGTATCGAAGACCTATCATCTCGATCAGCCGCTCGAACTGAGTCTGGGGTAGGGCCTTGGTGAATGGATCTGCAGTGTTCTCTTCTGAAGCAACCCTCCGAACCTCGATCTCCTTGCGATCCACGATCTCCCTGATCAGGTGATACCGCCTCAAGATGTGCCTGGATCTCTGATGGGACCTGGGTTCCTTTGCTAAAGCTATAGCCCCGTTGTTGTCGCAATACAGAGGTACTGGGTCAACAATGGACGGAACCACCTGAAGTTCTTTTAAGAACTTCCTTATCCAGACAGCTTCTTTTGCGGCATCAGATGCAGCGATGTATTCCGCTTCCATAGTCGAGTCTGCAACGGTTTCCTGTTTGGAACTCTTCCAACACACCGCCCCTCCGTTGAGGGTAAAGACAAAACCCGACATGGACTTGGAATCATCCTTGTCACTCTGGAAGCTGGAGTCAGCAAAGGCCTCAATCTGGAGGTCTTTTCCGCTATACACCAAGAACATCTCCTTAGTCCTCCTCAGGTACTTGAGAATGTTCTTTACCGCTATCCAATGTTTCTCCCCAGGGTTTGACTGATACCGGCTTACTACACCCAGTGCATAAGCTACATCCGGTCTGGTACACAACATCGCATACATTATAGAGCCTACCGCAGAAGCGTAGGGTATAATAGACATGCGATCCCTTTCCAAATCGGTCTTGGGAGACATCTCTTTAGAGAGGGTGATCCCGTGACAAGCCGGTAAGTTACCGCGCTTGGAATCTTCCATACTGAATCTTTTCAGTACGGTGTCGATGTACCTGGACTGTGAAAGTCCTAATATCCTCTTGGATCTATCACG
This sequence comes from Agapanthus africanus, assembly GCA_030015575.1. Taxonomy (NCBI): domain Eukaryota; kingdom Viridiplantae; phylum Streptophyta; class Magnoliopsida; order Asparagales; family Amaryllidaceae; genus Agapanthus; species Agapanthus africanus. The sequence continues at coordinate 337,281,293 of CM057346.1, read as the reverse complement.
ATGGATCCGGATCCCCAGGATGTAAGAGGCATCACCCAGGTCTTTCATGGAGAACCTGTGTGACAAGAAACCCTTGACAGATTGTAGCATAGGAATGTCATTTCCTATTAAGAGAATGTCATCCACGTATAAAACAAGGAATACCACAGTTCTCGCTACAAATCTACTATAGATGCACGGTTCATCTGGATTTTTGATAAAGTCAAATTCCTTGACTGTCTCATCAAAACAGATGTTCCAACTCCGCGATGCCTGCTTTAGTCCATAGATGGACTTAAGCAACTTGCACACCTTTCCGCTGCTCCCACTCTGAATGAAACCCTCTGGCTGATCCATATAGACACACTCCTCTAAATTTCCATTTAGAAAAGCGGTTTTTACGTCCATCTGCCAAATCTCATAATCGTGGAAGGCAGCAATGGCAAGAAGGATCCGAATGGATTTCAGCATAGCCACTGGAGAAAAGGTTTCGTCGTAGTCCAAGCCAGGTCTTTGACGGAAACCCTTTGCTACAAGTCTAGCTTTATAGGTCTCAACCTGTCCATCTACACCAATCTTCCTTTTGAAGATCCACTTGCATCCTACGGGTTTTACCCCGTCTGGAGCAATGTCCAACGTCCATACTTTGTTGGTGTACATGGACTCCATTTCGGTCCGCATTGCATCCAGCCATTTTACCGAGTCAATGCTCTGAACGGCCTGCTGGAAGCTAGTAGGCTCATCATAGTCTATGATGCAATCCTCTCTATCCCCGTCTATGAGAAAACCGTAGTATCTCTCGGGCGGATGAGACTGCCTACTACTTCTGCGGAGCGGCATAGGAATGTCCTGTTCATTTGAACCCTCTGGTTCCATTAAGCTTTCAGTAATAGTCTGTGGTTCTGGAATTTCTTCCAGTTCTATTGCGCTCCCACTTACTTCTTTTTCTAAGAACTGATGTTCCAGAAAATGGGCATTACGAGAAACAAGGACTTTTTGCTCCTCTGCGTAATAGAAAAGATACCCCCTGGAGTTCTTTGGGTATCCCACAAACTTGCACAGTACTGAGCGCGCCTCGAGCTTGTCCGTATGCTGCTTTTTGACATAAGCTGGACATCCCCAAATTTTCAGGTACTGAAGATAGGGTTTCTTCCCACTCCATAACTCATATGGTGTGGTAGGCACAGTCTTAGTAGGAACTCGGTTCAATAGGTATGCAGCTGTTTCTAGCGCATACCCCCAGAATGATCGCGGTAACTCAGCGTTACTCATCATAGACCGTACCATATCCAATAGGGTGCGATTCCGTCTCTCCGATACACCGTTATGTTGCGGGGTGTATGGAGGAGTAAGCTGAGAGAGAATCCCATTCTCTTTTAAATAGTCCAGGAATTCGGCACTTAAGTATTCTCCACCTCGATCCGATCTTAGAATCTTAATACTTTTGCCGGTCTGTTTCTCTACTTCATTCTTATACTCCTGGAATTTTCCAAAGGCCTCGGACTTATGTTTTATTAAGAAGACATAACCGTACCTTGAGAAGTCATCCGTAAAAGTAATGAAGTAAGAATGTCCGCTTCGGGCATGTGTAGACATTGGACCGCACACGTCACTGTGTACGAGTCCCAAGAGCTCGCTCGCTCTTACTCCATGTCCAGTAAACGGAGTCTTTGTCATCTTTCCCTTGAGACAGGATTGACAAGTGGCATACGATTGATATTCGAACGCATTCAAATACCCTTCTGTATGTAACTTCGTCAACCTTCTCTCATTGATGTGACCCAATCTACAATGCCATAAGAAAGTCTGATTAATATCTGGTGACTTTCTTTTGTGTGTATTCTGGACATTGAAAATCTGTGGTTGGTTTAATACGTATATACCATTGCTCAATGTACCTGACCCAATCAGAACTTGATTAAGGTGAATGTTAACAACATTACTTACAAACGCAAATTCATAACCTTCTTTAGAAACCAAAGATACAGAAATGATATTACAAGTTGCGTTGGGTACAAAAAAGCAATTACGCAAAACCAAAACATGTCCATCTGACATTCCTAGGTGATAGTCCCCCACGGCTTTAGCATCCATGCTAGCTCCGTTCGCAACTCTGAGGGTCATGTCACCTTCCTTCAAAAACCTACGGTTTCTCAACGCCTGCAAAGAATTACAGATATGAGATCCTGATCCGGTATCCAATACCCAGGAAGTAGAGTTTATAGAAAGACAGTTTTCAATAACATACACACCTGAAGCTGAAGCCGCAACCTGCTTCAGTTCCTGTGTCCTGGCTTTCCAAGCCCTGCAATCTTTCTTCCAGTGTCCACTCTTGTGACAATAGAAGCATTCCTCTTTACCAACAAGCTTCCCCGCTATCTTTGTTGCCTTTTCCTTTCCCTTCGCACCCACTTTACTAACACCGCCTCTTGGTTTGGCGGGGGCTTTCTTCTTCTTTCCCTTGGCTTTCGCCTTGGACCTAGAAGAAGAAGATCCTCCTACAAACAAAGTGGATGTATCCCTACCCTTCTGTAGGGTGCCCTCTGCGCTCCTCAGCAGGTTGAGGAGTTCTGAAAGTTCAACTTCCTTTTCTTGCAAGTTGAAATTCAGTATGAACTGGGCGTAAGTGGATGGAAGGGACTGGAGAATTATATCTGTGTAGAGTTCACTATCCAACGTGGTCCCAAGTTCCGCGAGCTCCTCAGTGTAGCCAATCATCTTAAGCACGTGGTCCGCTACCGATGATCCGACGGCCAACTTAGTCGAAAATAACTTCTTCGACACTTCGTATCTTGCGATACGAGACTGCTCTCCATACAGTTCTTTTGTATGAAGAAATATGGATTCCAAATCCATATTCTCGTGCCTCCTCTGATGGTCATTGTCCATCGAGGCAAGTACGAGGCATCTGGCCTTCGCGCTGTCAATCTCCCAAGTCTTACGGATTTCCTTATCCGCGACGCTGGAGGTGGGACCTGGGACGGGGGGAGCTTTGCTGGTAAGAAGATACCCCAGCTTGTCGTAAGAGATTGCCAATTTGACATTCCTGAGCCAATCTTTGTAGTTTGGCCCTGTCAATATGTTTTTATCTAGAAGTAACTTAAGTCCAGTCATTTCGATTTGGTCGCTGCAGGGGGAGAGAAGAAACACTTAGCACGATGCTCTTGCAAGTTTAGGATGGTTTTTAATTTGTCTAAACAGGATGGCTCCCACTGTCTCTCGAATCCCTCCTCAAACCACAAAGGAAGAATTAGCCGGGATCAATCCCACCGTACAATACTTGCTTAACCGTTCAGCCAGGCCAGTGTCGGTACTTCGAGGGAGGTTTTCCAACGCTTTCGCGAAGTTCCTTAATTTAAGAACCTCTTTTCCCTGGGGGCGTAGCCCCGCTAACACCTTTCTAGGCACCTACTAGGTTTATAGCATTGATCGTTTAGTGAGAAATTTCCCGAGGAGTAGCATATACTCACAGTAGGATCGGGATCCAAATATCATCGCGTGACGAAAATGAAGGAATCCTACCATAATCATCACACTCCAAATGGTATGCAAATCTAGCAAGTTTCAGTACTTATGAAACTCCCGATGTGGATTTTTGCCCCATGCTCTTATGACCTTGGCGTGAGGTCAAAATGTCATAAGTCACATGTCAAGTTCTTCCCATCATTATCCCGGTTGATTTGAATCCACCCGTACCTACCCTTGACGTAGGCCAAAATGGTGGTACGACTGTCTCAAAACAACGCATTCTATCTATGCAACAGATAAATATCCGGCAGCTACCAATCACTATGCCTTGGCGTGAGGTCAAAATACATAGCTTGAATACTACCGTATATCTAACTGAAATGATGGAGGGCTACGAATGGTTTTGGCGAAACCGTGAACGTAGTGAACTTGATATAATCGATGGAACGAGATAGCTTTTAGAAGGAGTGGCTCAAGCTCCGCATTTAAAAGTTAGTTTTTGAAAAGAACCGAGTGGTTTTTCGAAAGTGTTCCATCGACTTAAACTTGGTTTATTATCTTGCATTAGTTCTTTTAATGCGTGATATTCTTGCATTAGTTCTTTTAATGCGTCCCATCATTTAATCCTACCATTGCAGAAAACAACCAAAATATGACGTACGCTTATGCCATTCGCATTCGCCACGGGGTCCCGTCATCACTCGTTAGGTTACTTAACTAACGATAGAGCGGGGGCTGGGCTAGCGCGGCTGTAAAACATAAGCAACGCCTAAATAGAAAGCAATGATAGACATTACAGATCACAGATGAATACATTGGATATACTAGCAATCCGCATTCCTTTCGAGCCTGAAACGAAAAGCGGATAACACGGTCGCGGTGAATAGCAAATACCCCACCCAAGACCCCTACGGGTGCGGCAAACTACCCTCCATGTTCCCGGTAGTTTGTGCACCCCACCATGGGTCTATCCTAGGAGCAAAAACAGTAAAAAGAATTATACAATGACGGCTACAACCCCGACCCGGTTGTGCGGCCAAACAAATAATATAATTACATCAATTTACATTTACAATGAATGAAAGAAAAACAAAAGCTCATCTCACATCCACCCCGGCTATTCACCCGCGACAGTCCAACACATTCATATACACATTCCAGAACATTACAGATCATGTATAACCCCGACTAATCGACTTATAGCGATTAGCCGACGTTCAATACATGCAAACATCACAAATAAAACCATCATAGTCAAAGTGCAGTGAAGTTCGGAAAAAAAATACGGAATTATAGGACCCCAAAAGTGAATTTCAGTTCTGGAAAATCTGGGTACATATAATATATCTTAAAAATCCCAAAACCAACACAGAAGAACACTGCACGAAAAACGATGCAAAGATGACACTACCTTGCGGCGGTTCCGCGGCCAAATGAGTAGGTGAGGCCGCGGAAGCGCGGCGGTTTGGAGGTAACATGATATCGTTTTTCTTGTGTGTTCTTAGAAAACCCTGAGACGATTTTACAAGTATAAAGTTTTTCAATTTGAGCAGAAAAAATTTCAACAGAAAGTTAGGGTTTTGATTTTCCGGTTTTGCGATTTTTCGGTTCCGAACTTCGTTACACTTCACTACCAAGCTAGTTTAAGTTTAGTTAGGCTCTGATACCACTGTAAGTCCATATTGCGACCCCCGGTACTTACGGGGAGGCGGAAACGGTATAAAAAACGAATTTTTATCGCAAGAGGCAACATGGACTAAACTTTGTCGGGATCGTTGTCTAAACTAAAACTAGTTAACAAGCTAAAGAGAGTTAGCTACTATGGAAGATGGTTATACCTAAACTTGAACTCCTTCTTCTTCAAACCTTGTAGAGGTTGATGGTTCTCTTTTCGTCGCCTTCTCCCGTCGAAGATGGATCCACCTCGAAGATTCGACTTTGGGCTCTTCCTCGATCTTTGAGTGAACTAGGGTTTCCGGCTTGCTAATCCTTCATCCTAGAATGAGTAGAGAGTGATTAGGGTTTGCTCTTCTATCTAAAGAGAATGAATCTCAACACATGAGAAGGTTTCTCTTTTCAAGAGGAGGAAGAAGATGAAATGAGGAGAGAGAGTGAGAATGATAGAATGAGCTCAATTATTTCTTTCTTGCAACCATATTGCAAAAGAAATGAATTATCTAAATGATAATAATTGAAATAAGAATAGTTGATGGTTATTTTGGAATGACCACTATCATACCTCTTTTAATGAAGTGTAAGCATGAATCAAGGAAGACTTTCAAGGCATGAAAAAGTGGTCAATGGTCAACAAGTCAACCAAGGTCAACAAGTCAACAAGAAAAACAACCATAACATAATTCTTATTTAATTACTATTATTAATAGATAATATATAAATCCATTAGGGTTTGGAAAATGATAACTGTCAACTGTGCATACGCACCCGTTCCGAAACCCTAATGAAAAACCTCATTCTCCGCCTCAAGCAACTGTGCATACACACCTGCATTCTCGTTCCGAGGAACAAGAATACCAAGATATAAAAGCAACCCCCAAAACATATACCAGTATCTGGCTCAAACCAGAGCCTGCCAGTATAATCCGTCCGGACTCCAAACGTGCACAAGTGCGCGGATGAGAACGAACCCTGTCGCAAAACCATGCGACCTCTACTCTGTTTTGCCCAGAGGCGAATACCCTCTGTGTGGGACTCTAAAGACTCGACACTACGCTGGCAGTGGGTTTAACCACAGACCGCAAGCGGCACTAGCTGTGCGTAACGGTCCCCAGGTAGATGCCGACAAGAAGGCTGACGAGGTGAAACCCCATCTGAACTCCTACTGAGTCTGAATGTGACATTCTCCGTACAGTCCGGTCTGTTCGTCTGATACATCGCATGGCGGGCCTAGGGGGCGGTAAAACGTCAGTCCCCCAATAGCGGTACAAGTCGTGTCGGAGTGAAGCCCAAAACACCCTGAGATAACACTGGAAACCTACCAGTATATCTCGCTTGCCCTGGCCAGGGACTACTCGTGTAATGGCTCTCCTAGACACAGCGCGATGTCAACCCCCAATACCGGGAGAGACGAATCCTGTCTAACCGTCACTGCCTCCAAGTGCTTCGGGACTGCACCCAACCACCACCTGTTTGCACGACTCCTTTGAGCCGTGGTAGGGTAGTGATCAAAGTGCAGTGGGAACACACTCGAGGCGAAGTGTCAGTGTCAAGTCAGCGGACTAAGCTGTACTCATGTCACCTGGGAACTGATAACTGACGATAGGTATAATACCAACCTGTCAGTTCCCGACGAGTCCTGTCCAGTGTACTCGTAACCCAACGAGCACCCGTATACTATCTCCAGTACGACGTACTGATGGCTGTGGGACAGACCATCTCCCACACTGGGATGAGAAGCGCATACGCTAGTCTACTCCGGAGTATCGATGCCCTGTCTCGATAGTCCTACGACTAGGGACCTGTATAAGGATGTGCCTATAGATTACCCAGCCCCCACTAGTGTGACTGCCATCACAACGCTGGTAATCAAGCAAAGATCCTAAGGGCTCCACTAATGCGTATAAGTGATATACTGAAATAAACACAAGTACACATTGAAGTAGAAACAAACCAAGTAGCATACTACTATATTGAGCAAGATTGTTTATACAAGGTGAATATCCCAAGCTTTCATCAAGTAATATACAAACTAGTATGATACAGTAATGGCCTCTAGGGCATATACACTAACAGACCTCCTAGTATATCCATTATTTTATATGTTTCTTCTGCTGCTATATCTGTGATGTGATCATTTGATATGATGTGATAGATACTGTATATAGTATATATGATTTATTATATAGACGTTACTTATGTTTTACACCCGCGCTAGCCCTGCCCCGCTCTACCGTTAGTTACCTAACCTAACGGTGCACGAGGGGACATCGAGGCGAATGCGGATGGCATAAGTGTACGTCGTATTTATCTGTGATGTCTAGGTGACTTAAATGATGGGAATTCATTAATATGATTAATGAAAGAAAAGAAACCTAAAAGATGTTGTAGAATCAAATTTTCAAAATGGGTAGCTACAGTTTTTGCTTTGCATAGCGATATATATGATATATCCTGCATCTTATTCGATGAGGAAAGAGCCGAGATCCCTTCACCGGGAGTGAGCTCTTTAGGAAAACTGGCAAATGCTACAACACTCGGTTTGTCTTTTGATTACTTTTAGAGTTCTGCTTTGCATAGTGATATATATGATATGTCCTGCACCTTATTCGATGAGGAAAGAGCCGAGATCCCTTCACCGGGAATGACCTCTTTAGCAAAACTGGTGAAAGCCTAAAAAACACTCCTTTTCAAAATTCACTCGATTCTACAACGATATCAAGTTCATTACGCAATAGGTTTTCAGAAAAACCTGTCGTAGGCCTCCGTCATTTCAGATAAGAACTGTTTAGTATTCGTGCTGCGTTTGTTGGCCTTTGTCAAGGCGTAGTGTGCGGTAGCTGAATGGTGCTTATCTGCTTATGCATATGATGCAGATTGTTTTGGGGTAGTCGTACGACCTTGTTTTCCTTTGTCAAGGGTCGTGCGGGTGGGTTTGATTCAATCAAGAAATAACGGGTTGAACTTGACTAGCATCCTATGATTTGTTGGCCTTTGTCAAGGTCATAGGGGTTAGGGGAAAAATTTTATCGGGAATTTCAAGTGTTCAAATTTGCAATGAGATTGCATACCTTCTATGAGATAGTTGGATCCCGATACCCACTGTGAGTAATAGTTACTCCTTGGAGAGTTTTACACAGGACAATTAGCCGATCAAGTAGGTGTCTAGAAAGGTGTCAACGGGGTTACGCCTCTGGGAAAACGAGTTTTACTTTTATTAGGTCCGTGCGAAAGCACGGGGAACCTCCCTCAAAGTACCGACAATGGCCCGGCTGAAAGATTGGCGAAATTGTAGGGTGTAATTAATCCCGGCTAGTCTTTCCTTTTAGGGTTTGGAGGAGGATTTGATAAAACAAGTGGGAGTCATCCTGATTAGATAAAATAATAACCAATCTGATCTTGCAAGAGCATACGCTAAAGTGTTTTCTTCTCTCTCTCTTCAGGTTGCGACCATATCATGCCTTAATCAAGATAATAATATTGATGTATTGACCGAACCCGCATGTTATACTGTGCTGGGGAACGTTGGTTCCGTTTTTTCTTATAAGATTTATAGGACTGAACAGGATACAGGGGAATATCAGGATTCCCATGCCACCCGAATGAAGAAAGTACATGTTGATGCATTTTCTTCGGATATGTTCATTATAGAGTACTGTTTCTCCATTTGCTCTACGCTTTGGATATTAGATACCGGGTCAGGGTCCCATATATGTAACCAGTTACATGGGCTGAGAAAAGGTAGAGAACTTGGAGAAGGTGATAAAGACATAAGGGTTGGAAATGGTGCAATTGTGTAACATTTCCAAATAATAAAATATTATTTTTGGGAATTTTTATAATTTAATATTATTTTAATGAATATTTTAATATTCCGGTATAATTAAATACAAATAAATGGGGGAAATTTTGGAAAAATTATGGAAAATTATAAAATAGGGTATTTTATGGAATTATACAATTTTTAAGTTTTTATGATTAATTATAAGCTAATTTAGTGCTAATCGCTAATCGTTTTTTAGCAATTTTGTGCAAAACATGCACATATCTTTTTCTCTACACTTGTGCATTTCTACCATGGCTTTTCTTTTGGGTTTACTATTCAAGTGAGAAGGGATTTAGTGAAGAAATGAAAATAAGAAAAAGAAAAGAAAATAGGTATGGTGAGAGAGAAAAAGAGTAGGTGAGGACTTCTTTGACTTGGCTCCTTCTCCTTTTTCCACCACCATTTCCTCTCTCCCTCTTCATGGTTGCTGCTGCTGCCCTAGCTCCTCATTCCCTCCCTCTTCACCTCCTTAAATCATCACAAAAACAAACTCAAAACCCTATCTTCATTTCACTAAAAAGGTGCACGAGCTCGAGACAAACATATCGGACCAAGAAAGCAAGGATTTTGGCCACTAGGGGCAACTCAAGAAAATTGTTGAGTTGCCATATGAGGTATTAACTGAACCATTAGATTGGTTTTTGCATTACTTATACCCTTATGTTAAAATTGAATCGATATCGGGTGATGTTGTGGACTTAAGGAAGACCAAGTTAGGGTTTGAGAGAATTGAGAGTTGCGTTGTGAAATTGAGATCAGTAGAAGCCACCCCAACATCCTAGTGCTTGATTTATGACCCAAAATAGAGACTTGAAACCCGGAATACGGATTTAGAAACCCCGACATCGGATAAATGTGTGATTTGTGAGGGTATTTTGGAATCTGGAGCAACCCGGGGCCACTAGAATTGATTTTGGGATTACTGGAAGTCGTGCAGGCACCTAGGAAGCTACCACAGAGACCCGAGCCCCTAACTCCAACCCCAGGCCGCAGATATATTCATTCTGGCCGCAATTTGCGGCCAGATCGGGGAAATTGGGTCCCAAGTTTGGTTCATGGCTCCTTTTGCACTAAAATAGACCCCTCCTATATGCAGTTTTGGCTAATTTTCACCTGGGGAAAATCTGGGAGCATTTTGGTGTGTTTTAGGCGATGTTTTCTGTATTTTAAAATGCACTTTCTTGATATTTGGATTTGTATTTGGTTGTCGGGTGTTCGTACATCGACAACAGGGATTGTGTGATTGATTTGCACGTTTAGGCCATAGGTTCTAACCTATGAGCACACTGTGCGCTGTATTGGTTTTCTGCCTCAATTTTAATACGTATTGCGACGGTTTATTATTGTAGGCACCCTCGCAAGGATTCCGAGGCAAAGAAGCACGGCGTTATCGATTTCGGCGAGCGAAGACCAGGTGAGTAGATTATATCTACGGGGGAAGTCGGGTGGATGGCGTATAGCACCCCCGCAGTCCGTACTGATGTATACGAATACGTATACACACATATATTTATTATATGTTCTTTGAGATTATTGATGATAGGATGGATTGATTTAGTGTATTGCGAAACCCTAGAGTAGGGGTTGCTTCCATACACACACGCACGCACGCACTTGCATACATACCTTCTTTCGCATGTGTATATGGGAATATTATCTTTGTATATGTTCACATGGGTATGGGACTACGTGTACATATACTGCATTATGAGGATAGTACTTGGGATGTGAGTTGAGTCGATGAGATTCGATTTGAGGCCGTGAGATCGGCGATATGACAGGATTCGTATGGGAGATACGACGAAATGCTTTGGCGGGCTTTGGGACGTGTGTTTACATGTGCATTTATATAGATGGTATCGATTGTACTAGACTTAGATCTGTACCCTAGATTATGTGATATGATGGTAATGATACTTGATATGTGATGAGATAATATGATATTGACCTGTACCCAGCTATTGGGATGCCGTACGACGATTTACCGTACGAGCCTATATTGATGATAGATCCGCGTTCATGACTCGAGGATGTTATATCGTTTACCATTGAGGCGGGATTATTGACTATTATATTTATATATATATCGACTCAGATGTAGGTGGTTTTCATACCCCTCCTGATTGACTTGATAGTTGGGTCCGTAGTTCACATAGAAGGCGTTAAACTAGACCCGAGTCATACCTATTTCAAAACTAACGAATCAGGGATATTTTAAGGATAGGCAAAAGGGATTCGACGGATATTTTCAAACGACACATCTTTTCTTAAAACACCGTAGCCCTTATTTTACCAAAAACCTGATTTGTCGTATTTCAAAAGGCATGGCTGCATGATATATTTATTGAGGTAGATTCTTCACAGTTGTGTTGATTATTGATTCCGCATATTCATGCTATTTGCATTGCATTGCTTGTGTTTATTGATATATTACAATCATGCGGCTAGGACACCAGCACCATTACCGATGATGCGTATGTACCACGTACACTTACTTGCCGGCTCACACACATCTTCATCGGTAATTGCCATGTCACTACACAGTAGTATTACTGCTTCAGGATATGACTCTTGTATGTGCATACATTATTCCATGCTGCATGATATACCGTTATACTTGCACTTCATTTATATGTCATATACATCATGCTTTCTGATTAGGCGCATTGAGATATGTTGTTTCCATGATATTTCTGGATTTGGGAACCGCGGGTATTTCAAAAGAGAATATGTAATCGTTTTAAAAACCCGGTTACCCTTGATATGATATTTCACTGCGTCCACCATATGTTTTCTCGGTGCTGAGAGCGACATGTGAAACCCGATTCGAGGAGGCGGATGAGGCCGATTGCGGGTATATGGTGGACCCGGTATGGTACCCCAGGGCGAGAACGGTTTTGCTGTGTAGTAGACGGTGAGCCTGGCAGTGGGACCACTACCTACCGGTGATTGGTTGGACCTGGCGGTTATCCGTAGGATACCGACCAGAGTCGATAGATGGATATAGGCGTACTGCTGGGGCCGAGGGCGGATTCCGTAGACGGAGCCCGTGGGCTGATCCGGACTGACGGAGCCCGATATATGAGGATTTACGTGCCGATGCTGGGCACAGCTTTCATGATGTTTTCGAGTGTCGATGCTGGGCACTCCGGTTCCATGATTTTGACGTGTCGTGAGGGACACAGGTGGTTTATATCCTCATATTTCCATGCATATGCTGATGATATTTACATGCATGATGGTTATTGTCATTGGGTGATGAGTGGACGGGATCCACGTACATGCAGATTGATTACATTGATCATACCTCATATTTATGATATGCTATTACCTGAGGCACTGGCACGAGCACTTGGCACTACACTCATGTATAGAGATTACATTGCCAGTTTAGCATGCTTCAGCTTTATTCATATTGAGGTTTATATATATCTGATCGTATTGACCTAGGATGGGTCATACATTCGATCTCTGCTTGTTGATATTTTCTATTCACGAGTTGGCAACTCACCCCCGTTGTGCCACAGTTCTTGTAGGTTTTGCCGTACATATTTCATTGCGGCTTTCCGGGCACATTGCTTCCATTGCGGGTGACTTGCTTTGGTAGGTGGGTTCTTTGTATCAGAACCGCCATTGTACATTATTTATTCATTGTATCTAGAATTCTATCAACCAAAACTTGTATATTATTTCAGACTTAGAGACAGTGATGTATTATTTTGACCTTAGAGTCGCGCTTGTAGTCATACGGTTTTCTGGCTGTTTTGAGTTTCTTTTTCGGTTTTGATCCTCGCCCCTTGGCGTTGTATATTATTATTGCTTGCGTGGTTGTGACCGTCGATTGACGAAGAGATAGCTCCCGCTTGGGGATGCCTTTTATCATTTCACATATATTATTCTTGTTGTACCCCTTTCGGGGCCAGTTTTTACAAAGAAAACTCTGCCGAAATTTTCAGAAAAGAATACACATTTTAAAAAATGCATATTCGGCTTAGTTATTTAAAGGCTTGATTTCAAAACATGTTTCTTTACTTATTAAAAACTAGTTTTCTTTATTTACTCCCTAAAATGGTTTTAGATTTCTGGGCTTTTGGCTTACTTGGATTAGATGGGGTCCTATAGACTTCATATGATTCAAGTGCCAGTCACGGGCTATTTCGGGTCGTGACAAAGTTGGTATCAAAGCGCTAGGTTAACCTTGGTTCGAGTCTAAGTTTGACTATGTGGAGCCTAGGGCGTTTACATATATACGGAACTTAGGCTTGACCTTACGGAACTTAGACTTAGTGGAGGGGGTATTATACCCAAACTTTCGTCGCATAGGATGACCCTTGGTTGATGGAGTAGGTAGCTTGAGTAGAGGGACGTACCGTACATATGTTCCGCGGCATACTTACGACACGCCACTCCGCTTAAGAAACCTTAGGATGTGCATTTCCTTGCATAGTATTATATTCCTTTCTATGATCTATCCTCATCGATACTGGTTATGATTTTGTTGCCACGATTGCACGGGCAGAGTCAGCTACGGCTCGAGTTGCATCAGCATGAGCTCGTCGTGGACGAGGACTGACCAGGGCATGATTCCGAGGACATACGATTACATATAGAGGCTTGTTTATTGTGTTTTCGCGCCGTGAGCGTAGGACTGATCGCTTTTACGAGATTTCTCGGGCGTACCGATCGGTACCAGATGATTGAGCCACAGATAGAGGCCAGCCAGGATGTGATGACCATTGATATATCGCTTATTCATGATGATTGAGGCACTATTCAGCGTACAGACAAATGAGCCAGTTGCTGCTGCGAATGACGAGATATCGCCCAGATGATTGGAGCTACTGCAGCTTGAGCATATACTTAGAGATATGATGGAGAGTCGCTATTCACTGAGGATGAATGACTAGGACTTGTGGTTCGTTCGCTTACCCCGATGCGAGGTCATCAGATAGGTTGATTCCAGCTAGAGGCGACTTCACGCAGATTCGTTGTGAGTCGATAGAGACGATCGAGTGTCAGGAACCCATTTTTCCAAGTTTAAAGTATTCAGAAAGACATGCAAGCGATTCTATGGACCCTCTAGAAGAATAAAACCCTAACTCGACTTAATGACCGTGTGAAAGCCTTTGAACCTTAGGGTTTGCGGCAGTTCCGCGGCGCCATTAGTGGGGCTTGGGTTTGCCCTTCTACGGCTGGACCACTGATGCTGTGGTATGTACTCGATACTATTAAACTGTACCCAAGATGTTGAGCTCTTGGGGGATTATGAGGTTCTGACGAGTTGATCGGATGGTTCGACATCATTCTGATATCATGTGATGGGACACACTGCTTGGGAGACTCCAGATACGAGCATAGCCGTTGGAGCACAGTCCATACAGCCGCGATGAGACAAGTCCGAATCAGTCGACATTGGAACAAGGTGGAGTAAAGAGTTCGCACGGGATTTCGATGTGATGATGTTCTACTCCGCTGAAATCAGAGACACGATATGCACGCTGAGGACATGTTCGGCTAGATATCTTCTATTAAGTGATGAAGATACCAAGTTCGTGATTTCGAGTCCGTGTGAGATACTTCGGATAGACCGCAGCCGAGAACATTACAGTGCGCAGATAGCGACGTGACGTCGAAGTGGATGACGATACAGACAAGCGGGATGAGAGGTACGTGCGAGACGCTGTTGAGCTGTTGTTACTCCCCGTTAAGATTAAAGGTCGGATATGCATACAGAGGTCGGCGCCAGTGACGTGCTGCTTTACGAGTGGTCGTGAGGATTGACCGAGAGATGACCAGAGCAGTGCCAGAACGGAATCGTTTCCGTTAGCATACCTGACAGGGCCGTTGAGCCGATGGATTGCGAGATTGGTAATCCACAGAGAAGATAAGGATGCCAGACCGTGAGCAAGATGCAAGTAGATATCTTACGCCGCTAGATTGGATGTACCGACACCTTCTCGACTTTGAAGGAGGATATACCGACGACAGTATTTATGATTTGTGGTTTTGTGATTTGACTATCACGTATCCGTCACTTTGGATTTCGGTATTTTGGGTAATCTATTCACATGATTTATTCTTGATGACCGAGTTTTATGGATTTCATACGGCTGATTGGATGTGGTTCATATGTTACGCTCACGATTTGATTTTTGCACTCGGTATAGCTTATATGTGCTTTGTGCACGCAGTTGCACACGTTTATGATTTTCTTCACACCTGGGTACGCTTGGTGTTGCTGCTTTCGCATTTGAGTTATTGCTGGGTATTTGTGCATGGGATGCACCAGTTATATGTTTCTTGCGTTTATCGCACCAGATTTGTATTTCGTGCCTTTATTGCATCGGATTTATATTTTGTGCACCATGGTTGCACCTACTGGGTATTTATACCTTGCGCATAGTTATTATTCTTGAGGTATTGATAATGATTTCATGCCTACTTTATGCCGGTGATTTGATTTACGCTTCCAGCATAGTTTTCATGCACTTTTAGTGTTTTGATTTGATTTGTGCACGCTGATGCACACGGTTGTGAGATTTCCCATCGCGCTACACCTGATTTTGATCGAGCCGCATTATATCGTCGATTTTGACCCTGATATTGATGATTGATTCTTGCACTCCGTGCTTTTGATTGGACTTACGCATGTTCGGCGTTGCTATTGGATTTCGTGGTTCCGTGCATGTTGAGTGCACAGGGTTTAGATTTTCATTCGTGCACGATGGATGCACCGATTTGGATTTTCGCGCATGTTAGGCGCAAGTTTTGGGATACGATTTTGGGTGCGCACCAGATGCACTAAATCGAGATTCTTCGTGCATGTCTGATGCACCTGGTTTTGCTGTCAGGCACACCTGTTGCTTATGACAGATACTTCGTGCACACCCGTTGCACCTAGATGTCGTTTTGTGCACCTGTATGGCACATATATGGATTTTGATTTCCGTGCGCACCAGACGCACAGGGTGGTGTAATGTGCATTTTTGGATTTATTCCTTTTGTAGCAGTACATCTTTATGATATTTGATATTCGTTTTGTACTGAGCAGGACTAGTCAGAGGACAGTACCTGGATATATTTGGCATGCATTTACATCAGCTATTCGCATGTATAGATTGGATGTCTACATGTATAGTTCTGATCTATATCATATTGGTTTTGTTTTGGATTTGACATTTGTGTCTTACCATGACTCCGATGATTGCGGGATGCTTGACGGAGTTTTGCTTTTGAGTTATCTGCTCATTGCTCAGGCGCATGCATTGCGCTATGATGTTATATGTATTGATGATTCGGAGCCCCGACGACTTGGAATTTGTATCGAAATGTTTTAGTATTTGGGGGTTTAAATTTAAATTCGGGGACCGAATTTCTTTAAGGGGGGTAGATTGTAACATTTCCAAATAATAAAATATTATTTTTGGGAATTTTTATAATTTAATATTATTTTAATGAATATTTTAATATTCCGGTATAATTAAATACAAATAAATGGGGAAAATTTTGGAAAAATTGTGGAAAATTATAAAATAGGGTATTTTATGGAATTATGCCATTTTAAAGTTTTTATGGTTAATTATAAGCTAATTTAGTGCTAATCGCGATTAAAAATCGCTAATCGGTTTTTAGCAATTTTGTGCAAAACATGCACATATCTTTTTCTCTACACTTGTGCATTTCTAACATGGCTTTTCTTTTGGGTTTACTATTCAAGTGAGAAGGGATTTAGTGAAGAAAAGAAAATAAGAAAAAGAAAAGAAAATAGGTATGGTGATAGAGAAAAAGAGTAGGTGAGGACTTCTTTGACTTGGCTCCTTCTCCTTTTTCCACCACCATTTCCTCTTTCCCTCTTCATGGTTGCTGCTGCTGCCCTAGCTCCTCATTCCCTCCCTCTTCACCTCCTCAAATCATCACAAAAAAAAAATCAAAACCCTATCTTCATTTCACTAAAAAGGTGCACGAGCTGGAGACAAACATATCGGACCAAGAAAGCAAGGATTTTGGCCACTAGGGGCAACTCAAGAAAATTCTTGAGTTGCCAAATGAGGTATTTACTGAACCATTAGATTAGTTTTTGCATTACTTATACCCCTATGTTAAAATTGAATCGATATCGGGTGATGTTGTGGACTTAAGGAAGACCAAGTTAGGGTTTGAGAGAATTGAGAGTTGTGTTGTGAAATTGAGATCAGTAGAGGCCACCCCAACATCCTAGTGCTTGATTTATGACCCAAAACAGAGACTTGAAACCCGGAATACGGATTTAGAAACCCAGACATCGGATAAATGTGTGATTTGTGAGGGTATTTTGGAATCTGGAGCAACCCGGGGCCACTAGAATTGATTTTGGGATTACTGGAAGTTGTGCAGGCACCTAGGAAGCTACCACAGAGACCCGAGCCCCTAACTCTAACCCCAGGCCGCAAATATATTCATTCTGGCCGCAATTTGCGGCCAGATCGGGGAAATTGGGTCCCAAGTTTGGTTCATGGCTCCTTTTGCACTAAAATAGACCCCTCCTATATGCAGTTTTGGCTAATTGTCACCTGGGTAAAATCTGGGAGCATTTTGGTGTGTTTTAGGCGATGTTTTCCGTATTTTAAAATGCACTTTCTTGATATTTGGATTTTTATTTGGTTGTCGGGTGTTCAAACATCGACAACAGGGATTGTGTGATTGATTTGCATGTTTAGGCCATAGGTTCCAACCTATGAGCACACTGTGCGCTGTATTGGTTTTCTGCCTCGATTTTAATACGTATTGCGACGGTTTATTATTGTAGGTACCCTCACAAGTATTCCGAGGCGAAGAAGCGCGGCGACATCGATTTCGGCGAGCGAAGACCAGGTGAGTAGATTATATCTACGGGGGAAGTCGGGTGGATGGCGTATAGCACCGCCGCAGTCCATGGTGATGTATACGAATACGTATACACACATATATTTATTATATGTTCTTTGAGATTATTGATGATAGGATGGATTGATTTAGTGTATTGTGAACCTAGAGTGGGGGTTGCTCCCATACACACACGTACGCACGCACTTGCATACATACCTTCTTTCGCATGTGTAAATGGGAATATTATCTTTGTATGTGTTCACATGGGTATGGGACTATGTGTACATATACTGGATTATGAGGATAGTACTTGGGATGTGAGTTGAGTCGATGAGATTCGATTTGAGGCCGTGAGATCGGCGATATGACAGGATTCGTATGGGAGATACGACGGAATGCTTTGGCGGGCTTTGGGACGTGTGTTTACACATGCATTTATATAGATGGTATCTATTGTACTAGACTTAGATCTATACCCTAGATTATGTGATATGATGGTAATGATACTTGATATGTGATGAGATAATATGATATTGACCTGTACCCATCTATTGGGATGCCGTACGACGATTTACCGTACGTGCCTATATTGATGATAGATCCACGCTCATGGCTCGAGGATGTTATATCGTTTACCATTGAGGCGGGATTATTGACTATTATATTTATATATATATCGACTCAGATGTAGGTGGTTTCCACACCCCTCCTAATTGACTTGATAGTTGGGTCCGTAGTTCACATAGTAGGCGTTAGACTAGACCCGAGTCATACCTATTTCAAAACTAACGAATCGGGATATTTTAAGGATAGGCAAAAGGGATTCTACGGATATTTTCAAACGACACATCTTTTCTTAAAACACCGTAGCCCTTATTTTACCAAAAACCCTGATTTGTCGTATTTCAAAAGGCAAGGCTGCATGATATATTTATTGAGGTAGATTCTTCACTGTTGCGTTGATTATTGATTCCGCATATTCATGCTATTTGCATTGCATTGCTTGTGTTTATTGATATATTACAATCATGCTGCTAGGACACCAGCACCATTACCGATGATGCGTATGTACCACGTACACTTACTTGCCGGCTCACACACATCTTCATCGGTAATTGCCATGTCACTACACAGTAGTATTACTGCATCAGGATATGATTCTTGTATGTGCATATTATTATTCCATGCTGCATGATATACCGTTATACTTGCACTTCATTTATATGTCACATACATCATGCTTTCTGATTAGGTGCATTGAGATATGTTGTTTCCATGATATTTCTGGATTTGGGAACCGCGGGTATTTCAAAAGAGAATATGTAATCGTTTTAAAAACCCGGTTACCCTTGATATGATATTTCACTGCGTCCACCATGTGTTTTCTCGGTGCTGAGAGCGACATGTGAAACCCAATTCGAGGAGGCGGATGAGGCCGATTGCGGGTACATGGTGGACCCGGTATGGTACCCCGGGGCGAGAACGGTTTCGCTGTGTAGTAGACGGTGAGCCTGGCAGTGGGACCATTACCTACCGGTGATTGGTTGGACCTGGCGGTTATCAGTAAGATACCCACCAGAGTCGATAGATGGATATGGGCATACTGCTGGGGCCGAGGGCCGATTCCGCAGACGGAGCCCGTGGGCTGATCCGGACTGACGGAGCCCGATATATGAGGATTTACGTGCCGATGCTGGGCATATCTTTCATGATGTTTTCGAGTGTCGATGCTGGGCACTTCGGTTCCATGATTTTGACGTGTCGTGAGGGACACAGGTGGTTTATATCCTCATATTTCCATGCATATGCTGATGATATTTACATGCATGATGGTTATTGTCATTGGGTGATGAGTGGACGGGATCTACGTACATGAAGATTGATTACATTGATCATACCTCATATTTATGATATGCTATTACCTGAGGCACTGGCACGAGCACTTGGCACTACACTCATGTATAGAGATTACATTGCCAGTTTAGCATGCTTCAGCTTTATTCATATTGAGGTTTATATATATCTGATCGTATTGACCTAGGATGGGTCATACATTCGATCTCTGCTTGTTGATACTTTCTATTCACGAGTTGGCAACTCACCCCCGTTGTGCCACAGTTCTTATAGGTTTTGCCGTACAGATTTCATTGCGGCTTTTCGGGCACATTGCTTCCATTGCGGGTGACTTGCTTTAGTAGGTGGGTTCTTTATATCAGAACCGCCATTGTACATTGTTTATTCATTGTATCTAGAATTCCATCAACCAAAACTTGTATATTGTTTCAGACTTAGAGACAGTGATGTATTATTTTGACCTTAGAGCCGCGCTTGTAGTCATACGGTTTTCTGGCTGTTTTGAGTTTCTTTTTCGGTTTTGATCCTCGCCCCTTGGCGTTGTATATTATTATTGCTTGCGTGGTTGTGACCGTCGATTGACGAAGAGCTAGCTCCCGCTTGGGGATGCCTTTTATCATTTCACATATATTATTCTTGTTGTACCCCGTTCGGGGCCAGTTTTTACAATGGAAACTCTGTCGAAATTTTCAGAAAAGAATACACATTTTAAAAAATGCATATTCGGCTTAGTTATTTAAAGGCTTGATTTCAAAACATGTTTCTTTACTTATTAAAAACTAGTTTTCTTTATTTACTCCCTAAAATGGTTTTAGATTTCTGGGCTTTTGGCTTACTTGGATTAGATGGGGTCCTATAGACTTCATATGATTCAAGTGCCAGTCACGGGCTATTTCGGGTCGTGACAAATTGTTGCAGCTAAAACAGTCGGGGAATATCATCTTGTATTGCCAACTAGTAATACATTGATTTTGAACGAATGCTAATACATGCCGAACCTGATATGCAACATTATATCGGTTTCTTTGTTGAGTAAAGAGGGATATAATTTTGTATTACAGGATAATGTTATGAATATTTTCCTGATCCAAAAGTTGGTTGGATCAGGCACGTTGTGTAATGGCATTTATATTCTAAATCAATCAACAGTTCTGAGCATAACAAACACACACAAGATGAAGAGTTCTGAACTGAACGAATCCTTCTTGTGGCATTGTAGACTAGGTCACATCAATGTGACATGGCTAGCTAAGTTGCATAAGGATGGATATTTGAATCCATTTGAATTTTCATCTTATGATACTTGCCAGTCATGTCTCAATGGAAAGATGACAAAATCTCCGTTTACGGGACACGGAGAAAGAGTTATGGAACTCTTAGGACTGGTACATAGTGATGTATGCGGTCCCATGTCTACACATGCCAGGGATGGTTCTTCGTACTTCATTACTTTCATTGACGATCTCTCTAGATTCGGGTATGTGTTCCTGATAAAACACAAATCAGAAGCTTTTGAGAAATTTAGAGAATAAAAACAAGAAGTCGAAAACCAAACCGGGAAAAGTATTAAAATCCTTCAATCTGATCGAGGAGGTGAATACTTGAGCAATGAATTCTTAGACTTCCTAAAAGAGAATGGGATTCTCTCTCAGCTAACTCCTCTATATACACCAAAGCACAACGGTGTATCGGAACGGAGGAACTGCACCCTATTAGATATGGTACACTCTATGATGAGCACAGCTGAGTTACCTATTTCCTTCTGGGGGTATGCGCTGGAGACAGCAGCATACCTATTGAATCAAGTTCCATCTAAATCTGTACCTACCACACCATATGAGATATGGAGTTGGAAGAGACCATGTCATAAACGAGTTAAGATATGGGGTTGTCCGGCCTATGTCAAAAGGCAAAATCCGGACAAACTCGAGGCACGGTCAGTTCTATGCAAGTTTGTAGAATATCCTAAACATTCGCTGTTGGATATATGTATGCCCTAGAGGCCATTATATGATAGTGGATGTATTTATAAATGTATATATATATTCAGTGTACATTCTTGCTCGACATGATAGTATGCTATTTGGTTCTTCTTTATCTGTCATGTTGATTTGATCATGCTTTTATTCATTCACACATGTTGATAAAGCCCTGAGGATATAGGCTTGACTACTGTGATTATGATGGAGATCATACTAGTGGGACATCTGTAGTTTATAAGCATATCCTGAAATGTCCCTAGTCGTAGGTGTATCGAGACGGGGCATCGATATACCAGAATAGACTAGCGTATATGATACTAGACCCATATGATGGGCGATGGATGTTCCCACATTCATCGATGTTTGACATCGAGATCGTATACGGGTGCTCAGTGGTGACTGGGTACACTGGACGGACTCACCCAGAACTCCTATATGGAATTATATCTATCGTCGGATAGCAGTTCTCAAGTGACACTGGTGAAGGTTAGTCTGTAGACACGAGATCGTCATGGAGTCTTGTGTGTTCTCCCAGGTACTTTGATTACCACCCTACCACGGGTCTACTGAGTCGTGCAAACAGGTGGCCGTTGGGTACAGTCCCGAGACACACGAAGGCGATGAGCGATAGGAGGGGTTTCGTCTCTCCCGGTATTAGGAGTTGATGCTGTGCTGTGCTCGACTAGCTATATCAGTAAGTCCCTGGCCAGGGCTGTTGAGATTTACTGATAAGTGTTATCAGTAGTTTCTCGATCTGTTATAGACCTTTCATCGGCATGACTTATTGAGTTATTGGGGTCGACGTTACCATCCCTAGACTCGATATGCAGCATATCTGACGAAGAGACCGGACTGTACTGTAGTGTTGCCGGTTGGCTCGACGGGAGTTGTAACAGGTTCGCTTGTTTTCTTCTGATCGCTCAATACCTGGGTGGCCGTTACGTTTAGCTGACCGCTTGCGGCCTGTAGGTATTTGATATGATCATTACCTACTGCCGGCGTATTGACGAGTCTTAGAGTCCCACAATGAAGTTTCCTGGCTCAGGCGAAAAGATGTGGTGTGCATATGAGATATGCGCGGGGACACGATTAAATACGGATATGTGATACCGTATATTAATCGGGCATTTTCTATTGGTCGGGTTGTATGTGATATGACTGGTTTGCAAAATCAAGTTTTGATTTAAAAAATGACTTTTAGATTAATTCTTTAATCAAACTCTTTTTCTATTTTTGTATGCATGCATCTATGCACATGATGATGTGCATGGATACATACATACATACATACATAGTATCATGGTTGTTGATATATGTTTGGTGGCAATGCAAGACTTACATTGTAGAATTATCTATTTATTTATCATTTAGGAAAAGAGAAAGGATAATTCACACAAGGTTTTTACTTATCATCTTTGACCATGCTTCAACCAACATTTAACCTTGAGTTAATTATCCTTTTGTCTTTAACCCATTTGATAAAAATCTAGATGATTCTAACCATGGTTGAAGTGAGAAAGGATTAATATAGTTTATTCTTTTCTCATTTGTATTATTCTTCACTCTCATTTCCTTTTCCTTGTGTGTGAAAGCTTAGCCACCATCTTCTTCTTCCTCTCTTGATAATTTCCTTTGAGTGTGGTTGATAAAAGAAAGGGTTTTGATTATAGAATACAAACCACATCATCATACTACACACATCTAGCCCATTTGTATAGGGTGTTTGCTCTACTTCATTCACATATCGAGTAAAGCAAGTAGCTTTGGGCAAAGGAGCTTCGGGTGGATCGTCGTGGACTTAGAAGATCTCAAGCTAACCTTTTTCCAACCCTCAAGTAGCCAAGGAGTCTAGCGTAGGGAGCTACAAAGGTTGTACTCTTAAAACCCTAGCTTTTTCTATTTGTGATGATGTACTTGTAATGAAACCCTAAATTTTTAGTGATGATTCTTTGTATGTTCCCTTAGCACCTTAAAAAATTTGATTTTGAGATATGTGATGGTTCTAAACCCTTCATAAGGTGCTAGGTAAACCAAACATTGGTATCAGAGCCGACCTAGAACTGTAGGCGACACTTTAGCGAAGTTAAAACTCCGATCGAACAAAAAAATACGGATTTTTAACCCTCTCTGGACATTTTTTGAAACTGTGTTATTTTTGGAATTAAAAATACTAAAAAAATTCAACAGGAAATTCTAAGAACTTACGTGAAAAAAGAAGCCATGAGCCGTACAAGCCGCCGAGGAACCGCGGCCATACCTTGCTTGGGCCGCGGCTCCTCGGCCCTACAGATGAATCATTGCCTCGTTTTTACAGTGTAATGTTCCTACCTGCTTGTATACTTTTTTGGGTATGTTTAATCTGATTCAAGTGTTGGATTTTCTAGGGATTGTTTTGGATTCAGTGATTTGATCGGAATTTTAATCTCGTGCCTTTTTTGGATAATTTAGAAAGTATTAAAAAGTTCGAACGGATATCATTAACTCAATTTTTCACGGCACAAAATTTTTTCAAGTGTTGAATTTTTTCTCGAGTTTAAATCTTTCGGAAATACGTGCAAGTATTGTGGTGGACCCTCTAGTAGAACACAAACCTTAACTCGATTATGTGACCATCTGAACTGCCTCTGAACCTTAGGGTTTGAGGCAGTACGGCGTGCCACATGTGAGGCGTTGGCTTGACCCTTCTACGGCTGGATCGCTACTACTGTGACACATTCCGGGTTTTTTCAACTCCACTCAAGTGTTGAGCTTTAGAAAATTTTGGGTATTTGATTATTCGATCGAAAAGTTTAATACTGTCTATTTATCTGGAACGTGATACAATATGTAGAATTCAAATAGTTAGGCATGAAATGCGAAGTATGTGATATTTCGGATTTACGATGTCTAAAGAGAATGTGGATTCCAAATGTTGTAGTTTTACACTTTCTTTGCTGTGACCGTAAGTGTAGTATGTCGCTTATCGCCGTTTTCGTTGCTATACATCAACGACAATCGGGGTACGCATACTTATTTACGTTGATGATATATGATATTATGTGTTGCTGAGATATGATGTGCAGGATTGTCGCGATTGAATAGACGGGGGGTTTTATGTGAGATGAGAGTTTTATTTTCATTCATGTAAAATTCAAATGTAATGTAATATTCTTTTATTTGGGGCACTTCCGGGTTAAGGTTGATGTCACCAGTGTTGTATATTATTTACTTTTCCGCATTAGGATAGACCCAAGGAGGGGAGCACAAGTGACCGGGTTCTGGGGTTCAGTGGGAGGCCATCTCGAGGAGTCGAGACCGGGTCTCCTAAACTCCAGGATTGGTAGGATCGCTTGCCGCTCTCGTAGGGGTCTAGGGGTGTGGGCTTGGCTATTCATCGCGACTGTGGAATCCGTATTTTCTATTGTTGGCTAAATGCTAAATACGGACGTCCTAGTATATCCGATATTATATCTGTGTTTCTGCTGCCTGTGTTCTGTGATATCTGAGACGAATGATATATTATATATGAGATATATAGTAGACGTTGCTTATGTTTTACACCTGCGCTAGTTCCGTCCCGGTATTCCGTTAGTTAAGTAACCTAACGGTGCATAACGGAACATTGCGGCGTATGCGGATGGCATAAGCGTACGTTGTATTATCGTTTCTTTTCTGTGATTGGCTTAAGGACTTAAATGATGGGACTACATTAATATGATTAATGTAAAGAAAATAAACCTAAAAAGATGTTGTAGAATCGGATTTAAAAACCACTCGGCTCTTTATGAAAAAGCTACATTTCAAAGCTGCGGAGCTTAAGCCACTCCTTTTGAAAACCATTTGATTCTACGACGATATCAAGTTCAAAGCGTTAAAGATTTTATTAAAAATCATCCGCAACCCTCCATCATTTTAGGAAGTAGAGTACTTAGTATTCGTGCTACGTTTGTTGACCTTAGCCAGGGCGTAGTGTACGGTAGCTAGGAGATGTCTTCCTACAATGCATATGATGCAGATTAATTAGGACGGGCATATGACTTTGTTGACCTTAGCCAAGGGTCATGTAAACGGGTCTGATTAATCAAGAAATGATGGGTTGAACTTGACTAGTGCTTATGATTTGTTGACCATAGCCAAGGTCATGAGTGCTAGGGGTAAAAATCACATCGGGAATTTCAATAGTTGAAATTTGCAATGAGATTGCATACCTTTCATGTGATGGTTGGATCCCGATCCCATTGTAGGCAATAGTTGCTCCCGGGAAAGTTTTGCAGTTTACAATTAGCTAACTCATTAGGTGTCTAGAAAGGTGTTAACGGGGCTACGCCTCTGGGAAAACGAGGTTTACTTTAATTAGGTCCGTGCGAAAGCACGGGGAACCTCCCTCAAGTATCGACACTGGCCTGGCTGAACGGTTAGCGAAGTTGTAGACTGTAATTAATCCTGGCTAGTTTTCTTTTTAAGGTTTGAAAGAAAAACTTGATTAAAGCAGTGGGAGACATCGATTAGACAAGATAATAACCAATCTGATCTTTGCAAGAGCTTTCGCTGAGTGTATTCTTTTCTCTCTCTTAATGGCAGATACCAATGACTGGACTCAAGCTTCTACTAGATAAATATAAACTGAATGGGTCCAATTATAAAGACTGGCTGAGGAATCTGAAAATTGCCTTGACTTATAATAAAGTATGATATGTCCTCACGGCTCCAGCCCCGCCCGTCCCAGGTCCTAAATCCTCAGTTGCGGACAAAGAAGTCCACAAGACATGGACGCTGACTGTTCCACGGCCAAATGCCTCGCGCTTGCATCGATGGATAACACACATAAAAAGCAGCACGAGAATATGGACATTCATGACATATTCCTCCATACAAAGGAGTTGTATAGAGAGCAATCCCGCGTATTACGATACGAAGTATCAAAGAAATTGTTTCAGATGCGAATGGCCCCTGGCATACCATTAGGAGACCATGTTCTGAAGATGATAGCTCTCATAGAAGAGCTTGAGGACCTTGGATGGACGATGGACAACGTACAATATACCGATATTATTCTGCAGTCCCTCCCTTCCACTTTTACTCAATTCATAGTTAACTTCAATATGCACAACATGGAGAAGGAACTACCTGAACTCCTTAATATGTTAAGGAGTGCAGAGAGCACACTGAAATCAGTGAAAACTCCCGTTTTGAGTGTTGGGCAATCTTCTTCTTCTCGCCCAAAGGATAAGGCCAAGGGAAAGAAAAAGAAGAAGCCCACAAATCCTAGGGGTGGAGTTCAAAAGGTTAAGGGGAAGGACAAGTCCAAAGCTGGAGAATCGGGGAAAGGTGAATGTTTTCATTGCCACAAAACAGGACATTGGAAGCGCAACTGTATAGAGTACTTAAATCTCAAGAAGAAGCATGGGGATGCTTCCGCTTCAGGTGTGTTTGTGACAGAAAACTGTTTGTCAATAAACTCTGCTTCCTGGGTATTAGATACCGGTTCAGGTTCTCACATTTGCAATTCTATGCAGGGGCTGAGAAATAGCAAGGTTTTGAAGACAGGTGACCATACTCTCCGCGTTGGAAATGGTTCCAATGTACATACAGTCGCAGTGGGAGTGTATCACTTGGGGTTGCCATCTGGGTGTATATTGGTTTTGAACCCATGTTATTTTGTACCTAGTATGCTTTGTAATATAATATCCGTTTCTTTGTTAGACAATGAAGGATATAATTTTGTATTGCAGAACAATGTTATGAACATTCACCTGAATCAAATGCTAGTTGGGTATGGTACGCTTAATAACGAGATATACGTCCTAAATCAACACACAGTTTTCAGCATACAACACACTAATAAAAGAAAACTTTCATAAATAAATGAAGCTTTTCTTCGGCACTGTAGACTTGGTCATATTAACGAAACAAGACTAAACAAGTTACACAAAGATGGATATTTAAACCCTTTTGAATATAAATCTTATGCGACTTGCCAGTCTTGTATCAAGGGTAAAATGACCAAAACTCCGTTTACCGGACACGGAGAAAGAGCTACCGAGCTCCTAGGACTCATACATAGTGATGTATGTGGGCCAATGTCTACACAGGCTAGAGGCGGTTTTTCATACTTCATTACTTTCACTGACGATTTCTCAAGATTCAGTCATGTATTTTTATTAAAGCACAAATCCGAAGCTTTCGAGAAATTCACTGAATATAAACAAGAAGTAGAAAAACAAACCGGCTTGAGTATCAAGATACTTCGATCAGATCGAGGTGGGGAGTACCTCAGTACAGAATTTGCAAACTTCCTAAAAGAGAATGGGATTCTCTCTCAGCTCACTCCTCCTTACACACCACAGCACAACGGTGTGTCAAAATGACGGAATGGACCCTATTAGATTTGGTCCGTTCCATGATGAGTGATGCTGAGTTACCCGTCTCATTTTGGGGGCATGCATTGGAGACTGCAGCGTTTCTACTGAACAGGGTCCCAACCAAAACCGTGTCTACCACGCCATATGAGATATGGCATGGGAAGAGACCATCTCTTAAGAGAATTAAGATTTGGGGTTGCCCGGCCTATGTTAAAAAGCAGAATCCGGACAAACTCGATACACGGTCAGTCATGTGTAATTTTGTGGGATATCCAAAGAACTCTTATGGATATCTTTTCTACCACAAGGAGGAACAAAAGGTGTTTGTTTCTCAGCATGCCACATTCTTAGAAAAAGAGTTTTTTACAGATAAAGATGATGGCAATGTGGTGGATCTAGAAGAGGTTCTAGAGACACAAACTACAAATGACGATTTGTTTGAACCGGCTGTTGCAATAGAAACTGAGGAACCTCGGCCACTCCGTAGGTCTGGTAGGACTTCTCGCCCACCGGAGAGGTACTACGGTTTCCTCATTGATGGTGACAGAGAAGATTGCATCATGGAGGAGGATGATCCTACCAGTTTTCAGCAAGCTATCACGAGTGGAGACTCTGTGAAGTGGCTGGATGCCATGAGATCCGAAATGAAGTCTATGTACACCAACAAAGTATGGATTTTGGACGTTGTACCCCCTGTGGTAAAACATGTAGGGTGCAAATGGATCTTTAAAAGAAAGATTGGTGTAGATGGGTAGGTAGAGACCTATAAGGCACTACTTTTGCCTAAGGGTTTTCGTCAAAGACCAGGTTTGGACTATGATGAGACTTTTTCTCCAGTAGCCATGCTTAATTCCATTCCGATCCTACTTGCTATTGCTGCTCACTACGACTATGAAATCTGACAGATGGACGTTAAAACGGCATTTCTAAATGGAGATTTAGAAGAATGCGTTTATATGGATCAGTCAGAGGGCTTCATTGACCGTGGGAGCAGCGGGAAAGCATGTAGATTGCTTAAATCCATATATGGGTTAAAGCAGGCATTACGGAGTTGGAACATCTGTTTCGATGATGTTATCAAAGGGTTTGATTTCATCAAAAATCCAGTTGAACCTTGTGTTTATAAGAAGGCTGTAGGGAGAGCTGTCACATTCCTCGTATTGTACGTGGATGACATTCTTCTGATAGGAAATGACATTCCTATGCTACAGTCGGTCAAATCTTTCTTATCACTAAGGTTCTCCATGAAGGACCTGGGTGATGCCACATACATTTTGGGCATAAGGATCTATAGGGATAGATCCAAGAGGTTATTGGGATTGTCCCAAACCAGGTACATCAACACCATCCTAAAAAGGTTTAGTATGGAAGACTCCAAGCGGGGTGCCTTACCCGCTTGCCATGGGGTCACTCTCTCTAAGGACTCTTGCCCAAAGACCGATGAAAAGAGAGCTCGCATGAGCATTATACCCTATGCTTCGGCAGTAGGATATATAATGTATGCGATGTTATGTACACGCCCAGATGTAGCTTATGCACTTAGTGTTGTAAGCAGGTATCAATCCAACCCAGGGGAGAATCACTGGATAGCTGTGAAGAACATTCTTAAGTACTTACGAAGGACTAAAGAATTGTTCTTGGTGTATGGTAATGGAGATCTCCAAATGGAGGCCTTTACCGATTCGAGCTTCCAGAGCGATAAGGACGACAGCAAATCTATCTCTGGGTTTGTATTTACCCTTAATGGAGGGGTGGTAAGTTGGAAGAGTTCCGAACAGGATACCGTTGCAGACTCTACGATGGAGGCTGAGTACATTGCTGCGAATGATGCCGCCAAGGAAGCCGTCTGGATGAGGAAGTTCATCTCGGAGCTAGGAGTAGTTCCAACCATTATTTATCCAATACCATTGTATTGTGATAATAATGGGGCTATAGCGTTAGCCAAGGAGCCCAGGTCCTATCAGCGGTCCAGACACATCCTGAGGCGCTTTCATTTGATCCGGGAGATTGTAGATCTCCGCGAGATCGAGATTAAGAGAGTAGACACAAAGAATAACGCCGCGGATCCACTCACCAAGGCCATCCCTCAGCCGTAGCATGAGCGACATTTTGAGATGTTGGGTATGAGTTACGCCAATAACTAGCGTAGTGCAAGTGGGAGATTGTTGGATATATGTATGCCCTAGAGGCCATTATATGATAGTGGATGTATTTATACATGTATATATATATATATTCAGTGTACATTCTTGCTCGACATGATAGTATGCTATCTGGTTCTTCTTTATCTGACATGTTGATTTGATCATGCTTTTATTCATTCACATGTTGATAAAGCCCTGAGGATATAGGCTTGACTACTGTGATTATGATGGAGATCATACTAGTGGGACATCTGTAGTTTATAAGCATATCCTGAAATGTCCCTAGTCGTAGGTGTATCGAGACAGGGCATCGATATACCAGAGTAGACTAGCGTATATGATACTAGACCCATAT
Source organism: Agapanthus africanus (assembly GCA_030015575.1). Lineage (NCBI taxonomy): Eukaryota > Viridiplantae > Streptophyta > Magnoliopsida > Asparagales > Amaryllidaceae > Agapanthus > Agapanthus africanus. The sequence goes on along the minus strand of CM057346.1, from coordinate 337,250,826 downwards.
GATGGGCGATGGATGTTTCCACATTCATCGATGTTTGACATCGAGATCGTATACAGGTGCTCAGTGGTGACTGGGTACACTGGATGGACTAACCGAGAACTCCTATATGGAATTATATCTATCGTCGGATAGCAGTTCTCAGGTGACACTGGTGCAGGTTAGTCTGTAGACCCGAGATCGTTATAAAGTCTTATGTGTTCTTCCACTGTACTTTGATTACCACCCTACCACGGCTCTACTGAGTCGTGCAAACAGGTGGCCGCTGGGTACAGTCCCGAGACACACGAAGGCGATGAGCGATAGGAGGGTTTCGACTCTCCCGGTATTGGGAGTTGATGCTGTGCTGTGCTCGACTGGCTATATCAGTAAGTCCGTGGCCAGGGCTGTTGAGATTTACTGATAAGTGTTATCAGTAGTTTCTCGATCTGTTATAGACCTTTCATCGGCACGACTTATTGAGTTATTGGGGTCGACGTTACCATCCCTAGACTCGATATGCAGCATATCTGACGAAGAGACCGGACTGTATGGTAGTGTTGCCGGTTGTCTCGACGGGAGTTGTAACAGGTTCGCTTGTTTTCTTCTGATCGCTCAATACCCGGGTGGCCGTTACGTTTAGCTGACCGCTTGCGGCCTGTAGGTATTTGATATGATCATTACCTACTGCCGAGAGTCCCACAATGAAGTTTCCTGGCTCAGGCGAAAAGATGTGGTGTGCATATGAGATATGCGCGGGGACCCGATTAAATACGGATATGTGATACCGTATATTAATCGGGCATTTTCTATTGGTCGGGTCGTATGTGATATGACCGGTTTGCAAAATCAAGTGTTGATTTAACAAATGACTTTTAGATTAATTCTTTAATCAACCTCTTTTTCTATTTTTGTATGCATGCATGTATGCACATGATGATGTGCATGGATACATATATACATACATAGTATCATGGTTGTTGATACATGTTTGGTGGCAATGCAAGACTTACATTGTAGAATTATCTATTTATTTATCATTTAGGAAAAGAGAAAGGATAATTCACACAAGGTTTATATTTATCATCTTTGACCATGCTTCAACCACCATTTAACCTTGAGTTAATTATCCTTTTGTCTTTAACCCATTTGATAAAAATCTAGATGATTCTAACCATGGTTGAAGTGAGAAAGGATTAATATAGTTTATTCTTTTCTCATTTGTATTATTCTTCACTCTCATTTCCTTTTTCCTTGTGTGAGAAAGCTTAGACACCATCTTCTTCTTCCTCTCTTGATAATTTCCTTTGAGTGAGGTTGATAAAAGAAAGAGTTTTGATTATAGAATACAAACCACATCATTATACTACACACATCTAGCCTATTTGTGTTGGGTGTTTGCTCTACTTCATTCACATATCGAGTAAAGCAAGTAACTTTGGGCAAAGGAGCTTCGGGTGGATCGTCGTGGACTTAGAATATCTCAAGCCAACCTTTTTCCAATCCTCAAGTAGCCAAGGAGTCTAGCGTAGGGAGCTATAAAGGTTGTACTCTCAAAACCCTAGCTTTTTCTACTTGTGATGATATACTTGTAATGAAACCTAAAATTTCTAGTGATGATTTTTTGTATGTTCTCTTAGCACCTTAAAAAATTTGATTTTGAGACATGTGATGCTTCTAAACCCTTCATGAGGTGCTAGGTTAACCTAACATTCACATGGATATCTTTTCTACCATAGCGAGGAACAAAGGTGTTAGTTTCTCGACATGCCACCTTTTTAGAAAAGGAATTTCTTGCAAAAGAAATTAGTGGCAATGAGATAGAACTGGAAGAAATCCCGGCTACACAAACTCAAACTGAAGATTTAGTGGAACCAGAGGATTCGGTAGTTCCTAACGAACCCCAGCCACTCCGCCGATCTAGTAGGGTTCCTTACCCACCTGAGAGATACTATGGTTTTCTCATGGATGGTAGGACCAAGGATTGCATCATGGAGGATGATGACCCAACTAGCTTCGAGCAGGCCATCACGAGTGGTGACTCAGTGAAATGGCTGGATGCAATGCGGTCCCAGATGGAATCCATGTACACCAACAATGTATGGACTTTGGAAGATGCTCTTGAAGGGGTAAAACCCATTGGGAGCAAGCGGATCTTCAAGAAAAAACTTGGTGTAGATGGGAAAGTGGAAGCTTTCAAAGCTAGACTTGTTGCAAAGTGTTTTCGTCAAAGACCAGGTATGGACTATGACGAAACCTTTTCTCCAATGGCTATGCTTAAATCCATCCGGATCATGCTTGCCATCGCTGCATATCATGACTATGAAATCTGGCAAATGGATGTTAAGACCGCCTTTCTAAACGGTGATTTAGAAGAGTGCGTGTACATGACTCAGCCAGAGGGATTTGTAGATAGTGGGAACAGCGGGAAGGTGTGCAAGCTGCTTAAATCTATTTATGGATTAAAGCAAGCATCGCGGAGTTGGAACATCTGCTTTGACGTCGTTATCAAAGAGTTTGATTTGTCAAAAACGTAGATGAACCTTGTAACTACAAGAAGGTGGCAGAGAGTAAAGTTGTCTTCCTCGTATTGTACGTGGACGATATACTCTTGATAGGAAATGAAATTCCTATGTTGCAATTGGTCAAGCTCTTCTTATCACAAAGATTCTCAATGAAAGATCTAGGGGATGTCTCCTACATCTTGGGGATTAAGATCTATAGAGATAGATCCAAACGGATACTGGGATTGTCCCAATCAAGGTACATTGACACCATACTAAAACGGTTTAGTATGGAAGAGTCCAAACGTGGGTTTTCACCCACGATCTCAGGGCTCACTCTCTCCAAAGAGATGTCTCCTAAGACTGATTTGGAGAGAGCTCGCATGCAAGGGATACCCTATGCTTCGGCAGTAGGCTCTATCATGTACGCGATGCTATGTACCGGACCCGATGTAGCACACTCACTAAGTATAGTGAGTAGGTATCAAGCTGATCCTGGAGAGAGTCACTGGACAGCTGTGAAGAGCATTCTCAAGTACTTGCGAAGGACTAAAGAGATGCTCTTGGTGTATGGTAACGGAGAACTCCAAGTGGAGTCCTTTACCGATTCGATCTTCCAGAGTGATAAGGACGACTCTAAGTCGCACTCGGTATTTGTCTTTACCCTTTACGGAGGGGCGGTAAGCTGGAAGAGTTCCAAGCAGGAAACCGTGGCAGACTCGACGATAGAGGCTGAATACATCGCTGCCAATGATGCTGCCAAAGAGGTTGTATGGATCAAGAATTTCATTACTGAACTTGGGGTGGTTCAATCCATTGAGCATCCAATACCTTTGTATTGTGATAACAATGGGGCGGTGGCTTTGGCCAAGGAACCCAGGTCCCATCAGCGATCCAGGCATATTTTGAGGCGGTATCACCTGATCCGGGAGATATTAGATCGCCGGGAGATCGAGGTCAGGAGGATTGACACGAAGAACAATACTGCGGATCCACTCACGAAGGCCATTCCCCAGATACAGTTTGAGAGACTCTTCGGGATACTTGGTATGCGATACTACAGCAGCTAGCCCTGGTGCAAGTGGGAGAATGTTAGTTGTATGTATGCCCTAGAGGCCAGTATTGTATAGATAATGTATATTATATTCGACGCTTGGACATATATAGAGAGGACTTTCTTGCTCGATATGATAGTATGCTATCTGGCTGCTCTTTATCTTAACATGTATATTTGTCTCTTGATACTGTCTTAAAGTTACATGTTGGTAAAGCCCTTAGGATGTGTACTTGACTACCAGGACTATGATGCTGATCGTACTAGTGGGGCCATGGTAGTCCATAAGTACATCCTTTAAATGTCCCTAGTCGTGGGTATATCGAGACGGGGAATCGATATACCAGAGTAGACTAGCGTATACGCTTCTCGACCCATAAGATGGGCGATGGATGATCCCATATCCATTGGTGTTTGACATCAGAGATGGTATTCGGGGTCTCAATAGACACTGGGTACACTGGACGGACTCGCCGAGAACTCCCAGATGGTCTTATACCTCATGTCAGATGGCAGTTCTGTGGTGACACTTGTGCAGGTTAGTCTGTAGACCCGAGATCGTCATAGAGTCTTGTGCGATTCCCACTGTGATTTGATTTCCACCTTACCACGTCCAAGAGGGCATGCAAAACGGTGGTTTTTAGGTACAGTCCCGAGTCACATAGAGGCAATGAGCGATAGGAGGGGTTTCGTCTCTCTCGGTATTGGGGGTTGATGTTGCGCTGTGCTCGATTGGCCATAACAGGGAAGTCCCTGGCCAGGGCTGATTTAGAGATTTACTGGTAAGTGTTACCAGTAGTTTCTCGACCCGTTATGAGCCTCACATCGGCACGACTTATCGGTTATTAGGGTCTGACGTCGCCACTGTACGACAAGTTTTACCGTTAGGCTTTTACAGGAGTTGGAGCGGGCTTGCTTGCTGATCTTCTGATCGCTCAATACTCGGGTAGCCGTTACGTCCAGCTAGAACCGCTGACGGCTTGTGGGTGCTTGATGTGATCATCACCTACTGCCGGCGTATTGACGAGTCTTTAGAGTCCTACATAGAGGTTTTACTGGCTCAGGCAAAACGAAATAGGAGCGCATATGTGATATGTGCGGGACCGAGAATAATGCATGTATGTGATACCGCATTCTATTCTCGCGACTTTTTGTATCGGTCGGTTATATATGATATAGCCGGGTTATCGAATCAAGTGTTGATTCGATAAGTCGATACATTGGATGTTAGTCGGTTATATGAGATATAACCGGATTATTAAGTCAAGTGTTGATTTAATAATTTAGTGTATAATTATATATTTGATATACTAATTTACATTAATTAACATTTGTTCACTTAAGGATTTTTCTCACATTTGCACAACTTTAATATATATGTGATATATATTAAAATGTGTATTCTTTTCGAAACATGGTTGTTAATACATCATTCATGGGTGTGTAAGACATACTGTTAGTGTATATGCCCTAGAGGACATTACTGTATCATACTAGCTTGTATATTACTTAATGGAAGCTTGGGATATTCACAGTTGTATAGACAATCTTGCTCGAAATAATAGTATGCTACTTGGTTTGTCTCTACTTCAATATGTGCATGTGTTTCTTTTAGCATATCGCTTATATACATATTAGTAGAGCCCTTAGGATCTTTGCTTGATTACCAGCGTTGTGATGGCGCTCACACTCGTGGGGGCTGGGTAATCCATAAGCACATCCTTATACAGGTCCCTAGTCGTAGGACTATCGAGACAGGGCATCGATACTCCGGAGTAGACTAGCGTATGCGGTTCTCATCCCAGCGTGGGAGACGGTCTGTCCCACAGCCGTTAGTACGTCGTACTTGAGATAGTATGCGGGTGCTCGTTAGGTTACGAGTACACTGGACAGGACTCGTCGGGAACTGTTGGTTGGTATTATAACTATCGTCAGTTATCAGTTCCCAGGTGACATGAGTACAGCTTAGTCCGCTGACCTGACACTGTCACTTCGCCTCGAGTGTGTTCCCACTGTACTTTAATTACTACCCTGCCACGGCTCAAAGGAGTCGTGCAAACAGGTAGTAGTTGGGTGCAGTCCCGAAGCACTTGGAGGCAGAGACGGTTAGACAGGATTCGTCTCTCCCGGTATTGGGGGTTGACATCGCGCTGTGTCCAGGAGAGCCATTACACAAGTAGTCCCTGGCCAGGGCAAGCGAGATATACTTGTAGGTTTCCAGTGTTATCTCAGGGTGTTCTGGGCTACACTCCGACACGACTTGTACCGCTATTAGGGGACTGACGTTTACCGCCCCCTAGGCCCGCCATGCGATGTATCAGACGAACAGACCGGACTGTACGGAGACTATCACATTCAATCTCAGTAGGAGTTCAGATGGGGTCACCTCGTCAGTCTTCTTATCGGCATCTACCTGGGGACCGTTACATACAGCTAGTGCCGCTTGCGGTCTGTGGTTAAACCCACTGCCAGCGTAGTGTCGAATCTTTAGAGTCCTACACAGAGAGTTATTCGCCTTTAGGCAAAATGAGTAGAGGTCGCATGGTTTTGCGACAGGGTTCGTTCACATCCGCGCACTTGTGCACGTTTGCTGTCCGGACAGCTTATACTAGCGGGCTTTGGTTTAAACCAGATCCTAGTATATGATTTGGGATTGGTTTTATCTCATTGTATTCGTGTTCCTCGGATCACGGATACGGGTGCGTATGCACAGTTGACTGAGACAGAGGGAAAGGACTTTGATTGGGGTTAATGACCATTGTCATTTTCTTAACCCTAATGCTTATGTGTGTATTATGAATAATTGATATTAGTTAAACATAATTGTGCATGGTTAGGGTTGTTGACACCATACTTGACTTGTTGACTTGGGTTGACATGTTGACCATCATCATTCCATATGAAAGATGCTCTTTGATCCTTGCAATTTGCATTTAATGTGAAATGATAATGGTCAAGTCTTTATTAACCATGACAATTATCTAGCTAATTATCTAATTTCATAATTCACCGATATTAGAGAGATTGGTTCATTATTTCTCTCATTTTATCATATGGATTCTCTCTCCTCCAATTCCTCTCTCTCAAGCTCTCCCCTCACATGAGTTGAGAAACACATGAGCTTGAGATAAACTTCTCTAAAGTAATCTCTACTCTCATCTAAGGTTCTAGGATTAGCACTTCTAGCACCTTAGTTACTTCTAGCTTGAAGTTGAAGCCAAAGGTTGAGGCTCTCGGGTGGATCCTTCTTCAACTAGAGAAGGCGACAAGGTGAACACTTTCTTTCACTCCAAGGAGCAAGGAGAGAAGGACATAAAGCCCAAGGTATAACCTTTCTTCCTTGTAGCTAAGACTAGTTAGCTTGTAGTTAGTTTTTGTTTAGCAAAGATCCTCCTTTAGTTAGTCCATGTTGCCTAGTTCGATAAAAATCCGATTTTTATACCGTTTTCCGCCTCCCCGCAAGCACCGGGGTAGGCAATGTGGACTTACAGTGGTATCAGAGCCTAACTAAACATAAACTGGCTAGTTAGTAAAGTGTATAGAAGTTCGATCGGTAAAAATCGCAAAACCAAAATTTCAAAACCCTAAATTTCTGTTGATTTTTTTTCTGCTCAAAAAAATAATAAATCATACTTCAAAAATCGGCTCAGGGTTTTTTCAAGAAGCACACCAAAAATGATCCAGTGAATTGCTCAAAGCGCCGTGGTTCCGCGGCAAGAAGATGCATTTTGCCGCGGAACCGCTGCCGTTTTGACTCGGTTCTGGACCGAGTTTGGAGCAATATTCTTCTGCTTAGGTTTTGGGATTTTTAAGATGGTTTCTTTCTGCCCAGATTTTCCTGAAAAGAAATTTGTATTTGGGGTGCCTATAAATCCGTATTTCTTGATCGAACTTCAATACACTTTGACTAATGGGTTATATCTATGATGTTTATATGTATTGAACATCTGCTAATCACTATACGTCGATTAGTGGCGGTTATACATATCTGTGATCTGTGTTTGTTGATGGTATGTTTATATGACTGCGTTGGATTGTCGCGGGTGAATAGCCGGGGGGTTTTGTGAGACGAGAGTTTTCTTTTCTTTCAATTCATGTAACATGTAAATTGATGTAATATTATTTGTATGGCCGCACAACCGGGTCAGGGTTGTAGCCGTCATTGTATAATTCTTTTTACTGTTTTTGCTCCTAGGATAGACCCATGGAGGGGGTGCACAAACTACCGGGTATCTTGAAGTGACGAGTGGCCTACTCACGTCGTTGAGGGAGGTTGCTTCGCTTCGGGTACTTGGCGGGTAGTTTGCCGCACCCGTAGGGGTCTTGGGTGGGGTATTAGCTATTCATCGCGACCGTGTAATCCGCTTTTCGTTGCAGGCTCGAACGAATCGCGGATTCCTAGTATATCCAATGTATTCATCTGTGATCTGTAATGTCTATCATTGCTATATATCTATATACGATAACTATTTAGGCGTTACTTATGTTTTACAGCTGCGCTAGCCCAGGCCCCGCTCTGTCGTTAGTTAAGTAACCTAACGGGTGATGACGGGGCCCCATGGCGAATGCGAATGGCATAAGCGTACGTCATATTTTGGTTGTTTTTTGCAATGTTAGGATTAAATGATGGGACGCATTAAAAGAACTAATGCAAGAAAATAAACCAAGTAAAAGTCGATTGGAACACTTTGAAAACCACTCGGTTCTTTTCAAAACCAAACTTTTAAACGCGGAGCTTGAACCACTCCTTTTAAAAATCTATCTCGTTGCATCGATTATATCAAGTTCACTACGTTCACGGTTTCGCCAAAACCATTCGTAGCCCTCCGTCGTTTCGTATGGATAGTCAATAGTATTCAAGCTGTGTTTGTTGGCCAAAGTCAAGGCACAGTGTTTGGTAGCTATTGGGTATTCATATATAGCATAGATAGATGCGTTGGTTTGGGACAGTCGTACTACCTTGTTGGCCAAAATCAAGGGTATGTGCGGGTGGGTTCAAATTAACCTGGATAATGACGGGTAGAACTTCACATGTGACTTATGATTTGTTGGCCAAAGTCAAGGTCATAAGAGCATGGGGCAAAAATCCACATCGGGAGTTTCAAAAGTACTGAAACTTGCTAGCGCTGCGTACCATTTGGAGTGTGATAATTCTGGTAGGATTCCTTCAGTTTTGTCACGCGATGATATATGGATCCCGATCCTACTATGAGTATATGCTACTCCTCGGGAACTTTTTCACTTAATGATCAATGCTATAAACCAAGTAGGTGTCTAGAAAGGTGTTAGCGGGGCTACGCCCACAGGGAAAAGAGGTTACTTAATTAAGGAACTTTGCGAAAGCGTTGGAAAACCTCCCTCGAAGTACCGACACTGGCCTGGCTGAACGGTTAAGCAAGTATTGTACGGTGAGATTGATCCTGACTAATTCTTCCTTTATGGTTTGAGGAGGGATTCGAGAGACAGTGGGAGCCATCCTGTTTAGATAAATTAAAAACCAATCTAAACATACAAGAGTATCATGCTAAGTGTTTTCTTCTCTCTCTCTTAATTGCAGCGACCCAATGACCGCACCTAGGTTACATCTAAATTATAAAATGACTGAATCTGACTGTTATGACTGGTAAAGGTCTGTCCAGATGTCCATTGCCCATGACAGGCTGGGACAGCCCTTAACTAATCCAACCCCTGCCGTCTCAGGTCCAGCTTCCCCTGTCATGGATATTCATATCCATAGGACATCGGAAAAAGACTGTGCGAAAGGAAAGTGCCTCGTGTTAGCCTCAGTTGATGGTACATACCAGAGGCAGCATGAGAAGATGGACTCAGTTTCTATCTTCCTCCATAACAAGGATTTATATGGAGAGCAATCACGTATCGCAAGATATGAGACCTTGAATGAATTGCTTCCAGTGAGTTTGGCTATCGGGTCATCTGTAAGGGGCAACGTCCTTACAGAGACCAGCTCTTTTGAGCTCACGGACCTGAAGACCACGTTGAAGAACGGGTCAGATGCTGACTTAGTTCAACAGTCTCTACCTACTACCCTGATGGAAACCAGGGAAGTAGAAAGAAAGGGAAGGGCAGAAGTTTCGGGAGTGGATATAGTGGAAGAGGGACGTTCCTATTGTTACAGGAATAAACATTGGCAGAAGGATTGCAGGGCTAGTATAGCTAGTAGTCAGAATTCGAAGCATGTTGTGGCTTCGGCTTCGAGTGTGTTTGTAACTGAGAACTGTATGTCAATTAACCCTACTTCCTGTGTATTGGATACCGGATCAGGATCTCATATCTGTAATTCGTTACAGGCTCTGAGAAACCGTAGGGTTATCAGGAAAGGTGATATGACTCTCAGGGTTGCTAACGGAATGAGCATGTTGTAAGTCCATGCTACCACTCCCGGTACTTTCGGGCAAGCGGAATTTGATAAAAAACGATTTTCTTAAAGGTGGTAACATGGACTTAAAACCCGGATCTTTGTTAAACATCTAACTAACAACCAAACTACGAGTTGCTAACTACTCGGTTAGGGGGTTATACCTTTCTTTTTCTCGAACTTCTTCGTCTTCAAGCTTCGATGGTCGTCCGAATCGGCTTCTCCCCGTCGTCTCCTTGCGCCGAAGATAGATCCACCTGAAAGCTTCAACCTTTGGCTCCTTCTTCGAACTTTGAAGAAACTAGTTCACTCGGTTTGCTAAACCTTGTGAACTAGAGTGAGTAGAGAAGAGTTTGTATGGGATTTTATCTATGGTTCTTGGTTCTCAACTCATGAGACAAGTGAACCATAAAATCAAGAGAGGGAGAGCAAGAGGAGGAAGTGAGAGCTCAAGAACAAGAGAGAGAATGAGCATGAAAGAATGAGAGAAGACTTTTCTCATTTGGCTCTCATAATCCAAAACAATCATAACACCTCATATCAATTAAGTATTATGTGATGGTTTAAGCAACCATAGCCATATCATTTCATGCACTCATTTTGCACAAAAGAGCAAGCAAGCAAAAGTCTTTGCCATGAAATGATAGCTATAGTTATCATAATGGTCAACCAGTCAAGCCTAGTCAACCGGTCAACAAAGTCAACAAGTCAACAAAAGTCAACAAGTCAACAAAGTCAATCCCTCAACAACCATGTCACCATAATACTTAATTAATATAATTGTTAATAACATATCATATTCTCATTAGGGTTGAGCAAAAAGTCAATAGTCAACTGTCAACGGTCAACAACCCTAATGAGAATCCTCTGCCTCTGTCTCTCCTTCAACTGTGCATACACACCCGCATCCGCGTTCCGAGGAACACGAATGCATACTGGATAAAACCAATCCCAAAAGGTACACTAGGATCTGGCTTAAACCAAAGCCCGCTAGTGTGAACTGTCCGGACACTGTACGTGCACAAGTGCACGGATGTGACCGAACCCTGTCGCAAAACCATGCGACCTGTCGCAAAACCATGCGACCTCTACTCTTTTGCCTAAAGGCGAATAGCTTTCTGTATGGGACTCTAAAGACTCGACACTACGCTGGCAGTGGATTTAACCACAGACCGCAAGCGGTACTAGCTGTGCGTAACGGTCCCCAGGTAGATGCCGATAAGAAGACTGATGAGGCGAAACCCATCCGAACTCCTACTGAGCCTGAATGTGACATTCTCCGTACAGTCCGGTCTGTTCGTCTGATACATCGCATGGCGGGCCTAGGGGGCGGTAAACGTCAGTCCCCCAATAGCGGTACAAGTCGTGTCGGAGTGAAGCCTAAAACATCTTGAGATAACACTGGAAGCCTACCAGTATATCTCGTTTGCCCTGGCTAGGGACTACTCGTGTAATGGCTCTCCTAGACACAGCGCGATGTCAACCCCCAATACCGGGAGAGACGAATCTTGTCTAACCGTCACTGCCTCCAAGTGCTTCGGGACTGCACCCAACTACCACCTGTTTGCACGACTCCTTTGAGCCGTGGTAGGGTAGTAATCAAAGTACAGTGGGAACACACTCGAGGCGAAGTGACAGTGTCAAGTCAGCGGACTAAGATGTACTCATGTCACCTGGGAACTGATAACTGACGATAGGCATAATACCAACTAGTCAGTTCCCGACGAGTCCTGTCCAGTGTACTCGTAACCCAACGAGCACCCGCATACTATCTCAAGTACGACGTACCGACGGCTGTGGGACAGACCGTCTCCCACACTGGGATGAGAAGCGCATGCGCTAGTCTACTCCGGAGTATCGATGCCCTGTCTCGATAGTCCTGCGACCAGGGACCTGCATAAGGATGTGCTTATAGATTACCCAGCCCCACTAGTGTGACTGCCATCACAACGCTGGTAATCAAGCAAAGATCCTAAGGGCTCCACTAATGTGTATAGGCGATATACTAAAATAAACACATGTACACATTGAAGTAGAAACAAACCAAGTAGCATACTACTATTTTGAGCAAGATTGTATATACAAGGTGAATATCCCAAGCTTCCATTAAGTAATATACAAACTAGTATGATACAGTAATGGCCTCTAGGGCATATACACTAACAATCTCCCACTTGCACTAAGGCCATGTACTGGCGTATCGAAGACCTATCATCTCGATCAGCCGCTCGAACTGAGTTTGGGGCAAGGCCTTGGTGAATGGATCTGCAGTGTTATCTTCTGAAGCGACTCTCCGAACCTCGATCTCCTGGCGATCCACGATCTCCCTGATCAGGTGATACCGCCTCAAGATGTGTCTGGATCTCTGATGGGACCTGGGTTCCTTTGCTAAAGCTATAGCCCCGTTGTTGTCGCAATACAGAGGTATTGGATCAACAATGGACGGAACAACCTGAAGCTCTTTCAAGAACTTCCTCATCCAGACAGCTTCTTTTGCGGCATCAGATGCAGCGATGTATTCCGCTTCCATCGTCGAGTCTGCAACGGTTTCCTGTTTGGAACTCTTCCAACACACCGCCCCTCCATTGAGGGTAAAGACAAAACCCGACATGGACTTGGAATCATCCTTGTCACTCTAGAAGCTGGAGTCAGCAAAGGCCTCGATCTGGAGGTGTTTTCCGCCATACACCAAGAACATCTCCTTAGTCCTTCTGAGGTACTTGAGAATGTTCTTTACTGCTATCCAGTGTTTCTCCCCAGGGTTTGACTGATACCGGCTTACCACACTCAGTGCATAAGCTACATCCGGTCTGGTACACAACATCGCATACATTATAGAGCCTACCGCAGAAGCGTAGGGTATAATAGACATGCGATCACTCTCCAAATCAGTCTTGGGAGACTTCTCTTTAGAGAGGGTGATCCCGTGACAAGCCGGTAGGTTACCGCGCTTGGAATCTTCCATACTGAATCTTTTCAGTATGGTGTCGATGTACCTGGACTGTGAAAGTCCTAATATCCTCTTAGATCTATCACGATGGATCCGGATCCCCAGGATGTATGAGGCATAACCCAGGTCTTTCATGGAGAACCTGTGTGACAAGAACCCCTTGACAGATTGTAGCATAGGAATGTCATTTCCTATTAAGAGAATGTCATCCACGTACAAAACGAGGAATACTACAGTTCTCGCTACAAATCAACAATAGATGCATGGTTCATCTGGATTTTTTATAAAGCCAAATTCCTTGACCGTCTCATCAAAACAGATGTTCCAACTCCGCGATGCCTGCTTTAGTCCATAGATGGACTTAAGCAACTTGCACACCTTTCCGCTGCTCCCACTCTGAATGAAACCCTCTGGTTGGTCCATATAGACACACTCCTCTAAATTTCCATTTAGAAAAACGGTCTTTACGTCCATTTTCCAGATCTCATATTCGTGGAAGGCAGCAATGGCAAGAAGGATCCGAATGGATTTCAGCATAGCCACTGGAGAAAAGGTTTCGTCATAGTCCAAGCCAGGTCTTTGACGGAAACCCTTTGCAACAAGTCTAGCTTTATAGGTCTCAACCTGTCCATCTACACCAATCTTCCTTTTGAAGATCCAGTTGCATCCTACGGGTTTTACCCCGTCTGGAGCAATGTCCAACGTCCATACTTTGTTGGTGTACATGGACTCCATTTCGGTCCGCATTGTATCCAGCCATTTTACTGAGTCAACGCTCTGAACGGCCTGCTGGAAGCTAGTAGGCTCATCATAATCTATGATGCAATCCTCTCTATCCCCGTCTATGAGAAAACCGTAGTATCTCTCGAGCGGATGAGACTGCCTACTACTCCTGCGGAGCGGCGTAAGAATGTCCTGTTCTTTTGAACCCTCTGGTTCCACTAAGCTTTCAGTAATAGCTCGTGGTTCTGGAATTTCTTCCAGTTCTACTGCGCTCCCACTAATTTCCTTTTCTAAGAACTGGTGTTCTAGAAAGTGGGCATGACGAGAAATAAAAACCTTTTGTTCCTATTCGCAATAGAAGAAATATCCCTTGGAGTTCTTTGGATATCCCACGAACTTGCACTGTACTGAGCGTGCCTTGATTGTTAGGATACGAGCGTGTTCAAGTTCAAGTTTAAATACCGCAATCAAGACGGTTTCGCATGTAGCTAGCCGGTTGAGTACGGGTCGTCCGCAGGGAGATGGGAATCTTTTTCTATGTGTTTTTCGACGAGTTAAGTCCGGATGTTCAGATTTTTGTTGTGGTTATCTAAGTGTTAAGTTGATATTTAAAGAGAGCTTGTTAGGGTTAGGATTAGGTTAGTTTGAGTTAGGAGTCTCCACATCTTTCGTTGCCCCTCTTAATATCGGTGTTACGGTAATCGGCAACAACGGGGATTAGCACGACTAGGAAGGACTTTGCGAGTATAAGCTAGGCTTTCCAACGCATAAGTCTTCCTTTTGGTTCTTGTCCGTCCGTTCTTGGCTCTTATCCATAACCTCCGGTTAATTCAACCACAACCGGTCTCACTACGGAATCACCGCTATCATGTAGGATAGGGTGCCGTAAGGAGCGGATTGTGGTTCAATCAACGGGAGTTGATTTAAGTTGTTGGGCAAGGAAAGAGTGAGAGAGATTTCCTTCTCTCAAACTTCCCTTATCCTACCCTAACAAGTATAAAACTACTCACACTTCATGATAGGAAAAACAAAACAAAACAAAAGAGGAAGATAGAAAGAAGGAGATTAGAAGAATACGACTAACTATTTGCGACCTCACCTTGGCGAGGATCAAGCGTAAGTATCATTGTCATATGTAAGGATAAAGAAAAAAGAGAAGAAAGAAACAACAAGGAAATAACAACAACTACTTAACGAATTTAAAGTTACAACAATTATAATAAAAGTAAGACAAGCATGATAACAAATTGATCTTCTTTATTTATCATTCCTCCCTCACAAAGCTCACTACAAGTTTAATGGAGAAGAGATGAGAAGAAGAAGAACAAGTGAACTAAATCCTAGAAAAAGAAAATACAAGAATGGACCCTTTTCTTCACAAAGTTCTGGGCTATTTATAGGCCAGAGAATGAAACCCTAGGGCAACCACCAGACCACACACGAAAAGACAATTCTACCCCTGAAATTCCTGCAGCTTTGGCGCCAGAACGGCCGCGGATCCACGGCCTGGACCCTACTTTGGCCGCAGATCCGCGGCCTTCTTGATGAATTGGCACTTGGTCTTTTTTGTGGCACCCTGTTTTGCTGTGTACATTATTCTGGAATATGTATTTTCTCAATTTGGCTCCCCGATTTTTCCAGAATTTCTGTTGAGGGAAAGGTGGACTTTTTGTCAAGATTTTGTCATGATTTGCCTCGAGCTCCGCGTAGATCTCTTGGATCTTGTGCAACCATTGAGCCTTATGCATGAGAATGACATTGATTTGACCTTTTGTCTTTCTATTGATATCTGGCAGCATACGGATGAAGAGCGGAGACCGTGTTTTATCTGTGGTTGGCAGGAACCCGGATTTTGTCGTGTTTTCCATGAATTTCACCGTTTTGGAACCGAGAACCTGTATCCTGCAATTGACTAGCAAACACGGCTCAAGAGTATCTACGGATATGCAATGTGATAAAATTTGGGCGGTATGAAAATGCAAAAATCTGATATGAACAAATACCCCCAAACTTATCATTTGCTCGTCCCGAGCAAAGTCCATTTATTCACAAAAAATTTCCTAACCTCATTTTCACAGGGAACGCGATTGCACTGAGCATGTGCAACAAGCCGTTAAACCTCTAGGTGTCCCTAGTAGGAGGAGTGTTGTCTCCTGAGGGTTTTCAGCGGATACTACCCACAAAATTCGGTCAAGTTGGTTTTCTAAAATAACTAAGCTTCAAACCCTAACGTTTTGTTTTAGAAAATAACAATTCTATAATCCTAAGTTTAGACCATCGAACCTTTATTTTTCACACCTCGCTTCTTATTTAACTACAGATTTTATATGTCTTTACGTGCAGTGCAAATAGTGTCGTGAAGTTCCAGAAGGATCGATTAAAGTCATCATGTCCCACAATAAAGCCCAGATAACAATTTTAAAAGGATCACATAAGTTTTATAATGAGTTATGCATTTTTCAAGTTTCGTTTTCCAGTAAGGTTTCAACTTCAGAATTTCTATCTTCCTTAACAGGAAACTGAGTCGTATTTTTCACTCCACCTTTTTCTTGTTTTCATTTCATACACACCTCTGTGAACGTGCAATAGTCTTTATCATAGAATAAAACCTTCATATCTCCGTTAAATTTTTTTTTATAAAAGCCTGTCTTTTATCAAGATTATTCTCACACAAAGAACCGTTAGGAATTTTAACTCGGAGAGAACACTTGCTTGACTTTGTTTTAAACTGGACTTTCTAGGCTTCTTAGCGAGCTTTGGGCCAATGCACCCAAACCAGTTGGTTTTAGGGCATTAGGTGTAGAAACACCCCAGCGGACTTAATTACTCAAGTTACCTAGGTCCAAAAACAAAAGACAGTTTGGCGTGAAAATCAGATGATTTAATACGAACGGAGATATAACCGGCAGTTCAATTATTTTTTGGATAAAAGACGTGTTTAGTGGGTTTGGTGTGTAATCATTCCAATCAAGTTTCAGATGGGTTATTTTTCAGACTTAGCCCCAATTACGGCATCAATAACATTCCTTCATATTTGCTTTACTTCATAAACTATTCTTGACATTACTTATTTCAGAACAAACCTATTTGATCCTCAGAAAATCATTTATCTGTTTAAAAGTTTAAACATGAAAGACTTGTCATCTAATTCCTAAAATCTTACGACACGTGTAGTGTGATGTAAAGACGTATATCAGCTATAGTTAACATCAAAGGAGAGTTATCTTTCAGGTTTTCAAAATCCAAACATAAGATCTAGTTATTCCTATTTTTTCAAACAAAAACCGTCGAAATGTTGAATCAGAGTTTATTTCACAAGCTAACTTGACAGAAAAGTTTTTATGTTTTTAGAAAATTTTCAAATTTTTGTGGATTTTATGGATTTTAATATGCAGATGCAAAATATACATATGAATGCGAAGGTAAGAAATGCGTACCGAGCGTACCCCCAAACTTAAACTGGACAGTGTCCTCACTGTCAATGCATGAAGAGATCATTTGAAGGGTCAAAAATGTCGGTTAGCGATAAAAAAAAATTTTTATTTGTTTTTGTTTTTAAAGAAAAGGAAAAGAATATACACAAATATATACAAAATGGTTTGTACATACCCCCAAACTTATTTGGAACAGTGTCCACTGTTCTTGGCTGGATAACCGAAGTTTGGAGGTAGGCAGAGGAAGATCATTCAGGGTAAACCGGCTCCTGTAAGAACAGGAGCTCCTCTGTTGGTTCGGCGCTAAAGTACGGTTTGCATCGGTGTCCGTTTACCTTGAAGAGTGAACCGTCCTTTGGATTTTCCAAATCCACAGCGCCCTGCGGATACACATTCCGCACAAAATATGGCCCTTTCCAGCGAGATCTGAGCTTTCCAGGATGGAAGTGAAGTCGGGTGTCGTAAAGAAGTACCTGCTGACCAGGTACGAAGGTTTTGCGCACAAGGTGTTTATCATGAAACACCTTCGTTCGATTCTTAACGACAACCGCGTTGTCGTAAGCCTCATCCCTAAGCTCGTTCAGTTCGTTCAACTGCAGCTTCCGATGGCTGCCCGCATCCTCCAGAGACAGATTCAGCTCCTTTATCGCCCAAAATGCACGATGCTCGATTTCGACAGGTAGGTGGCAGGCTTTTCCGTACACAAGCTGATAGGGAGACATGCCAAGGTCGGTCTTATAAGCAGTTCTAAATGCCCAAAGGGCATCAGTGAGTTTCAGAGACCAATCCTTACGGTTCTTGGAAACCGTCTTCTCCAATATCTGCTTGATTTGCCGATTTGAAACTTCGGCCTGCCCGCAGGTTTGGGGGTGGTAGGGCGTAGAAAGCTTATGATTAATGGAGTATTTCCGCATCAAGGCCTTGAAAGTCCTATTGCAGAAATGGCTTCCATTGTCGCTAATGATCGCTCGGGGGTGCCCAAACCGTGAGAAAATGTTTTCTTTAAGGAACCTAACGACAACCTTGTTGTCGTTAGTCCGGCTGGGCACAGCCTCGACCCATTTAGAGACGTAATCAACAGCTAGAAGAATGTATAAGTTCCCAAAAGAGCTGGGAAACGGCCCCATGAAGTCTATCCCCCACACATCGAAAATCTCCACAACCAAGATCGGTTGGAGCGGCATCTCGTTCCTCCGGGATATCCGGCCCAAGTGTTGGCACCGGGAGCAAGTCTTGCAATAGTCGTGAGCGTCTTTGAAGAGTTGTGGCCAGTAGAAACCACATTGCAAGATCTTCTCAGCTGTCTTTCTGGGCCCAAAATGCCCGCCACATGCTTGATCGTGGCAAAATGACAGCACACTCTTAAATTCCTCATCAGGGACACACCGACGAATAATCTGGTCGGGACAGTACTTGAACAAGTAGGGTTCGTCCCAGTAAAAGTGTTTTACTTGGGATAAGAAGCGAAGTCTGTCCTGACTCGACCATTCGGTCGGTAGTAATCCCGTGGCCAAATAGTTCATAATATCTGCGAACCAGGGTTCGCAAGATACTGTCAAGAGCTGTTCATCCGGGAAAACGTCATTGATCGGAATTGGAAGCGAAGGCGAAGAAGGAAGTCGTGAGAGATGGTCGGCAACCACGTTTTCACATCCTCGTTTGTCCTTAATGACAAGGTCAAACTCTTGAAGCAAGAGGATCCAACGGATTAACCGATATTTTGCATCTTTCTTCGCAAAAAGATGGCGCAAAGCTGAATGGTCCGTGTAGACAATGACTGGAGAGCCGATGAGGTAGGGCCTGAACTTTTCTAGAGCAAATACAACAGCTAAGAATTCCTTCTCAGTCGTTGTATAATTGAGTTGGGCGTCGTTCAGGGTTCGGCTCGCGTAATAGATTACATGCGGCATCTTGTTGATGTGCTGTCCAAGGACAGCACCGATGGCAAAGTCGGATGCATCGCACATAATCTCGAATGGGTGCGTCCAGTCAGGAGAAGAAAGAACGGGAGCAGAAGTGAGTGAGCGTTTCAGTGACTCGAAGGCAGTCACACAGCTCGAGTTGAAGTCAAATGGTGTATCCTTGGCCAGCAAAAGAGTCAAGGGCCTAGCAATCTTGCTAAAGTCCTTGATAAACCGTCTATAGAAACCGGCATGGCCAAGGAAGGCTCGGATATCTCTGACGCAACGGGGAGGAGGCAGATTGGAAATGACCTCAATCTTTGCTTTGTCAACCTCTATGCCATTTTGCGAGATGATATGTCCTAGGACAATACCTTCGCGCACCATGAAGTGGCATTTCTCCCAGTTCAAAGTGAGATTCTTGTCCTTACATCGGGTAAGGACAGCGTCAAGATGCAGCAAACACTCGTTGAAGGAATCGCCGAAGATGGAGAAGTCATCCATGAAAATCTCCAGAAATTTTTCCACCATGTCCGAGAAAATTCCCATCATACACCGCTGGAAGGTAGCGGGCGCATTGCATAACCCAAAGGGCATGCATCGATATGCAAATGTGCCGAAAGGACAAGTGAAAGTGGTCTTGTCCTGGTCTTTTTCGGCGATGGGAATTTGATTATAGCCAGAGTAGCCATCAAGAAAACAGTAGTACTCGTGTCCGGCCAATCGTTCGAGCATCTGGTCAATAAAAGGTAGCGGAAAGTGGTCTTTCCGCGTTGCGGCGTTGAGTTTTCTGTAATCAATGCAAACTCGCCACCCAGTTTGGGTGCGAGTAGGGATTAACTCATTCGCCTCGTTGGTTATGACCGTGATGCCCGACTTCTTGGGGACAACGTGAATGGGGCTAACCCACTGGCTATCAGAGATAGGGTAAATGATACCACTATCTAGACATTTGACGATCTCCTTCTTCACAGCCTCCTTCATGACTGGATTAAGACGTCTTTGTGGATCCCGGGCTGGTTTGGCATCATCCATCAGATGAATGTGATGCTCAACGATGAGGGGACTAATCCCCTTGATGTCCGCCATGGACCAGCCAAAAGCTTGCCTGTTGCTGTGCAAGACCGCGAGAAGGGCTTTCTCTTGCTCGGGAGCTAGAGAAGCCGAGATGATGACAGGAAGGGTCTCGTTTTCACCTAAGTAAGCGTACTTAAGGTGAGACGGCAACGGCTTGAGTTCGAGCGTTGGAGGTGAAATGATGGAAGGCAAGACTGGTGCAAGGGTCTCGAACTCAAAGGACACCAGCAAAGGTTCAAAGCGAGTGTAGGCAACCGAGTTGGATGGTTCAGGTAACTCATCCGGAAAGTCAAAAGATTCAAACTCGGGTTGTGCACGGCTAAGATCGTTCAAGAACGTGAAACACTCGTATTCGTTGTCGGGCGCAGAAGCAGCAGCAGGTTCGAAGAGAAACGCACTAGTGGCGTCAAGATCATCGTGTTCAAACAGAAACTCCTCGAATTCACACTCTTCGGGGGTGATCTCCTGGATCGAGCAGACATCCAGTATATGAGCATTAGGTTCGGCGGGCTGATTCCCCAACCTAAAAATGTTGAGTTCAATTGTCATATTTCCAAAAGAGAGGTTCATCGAACCATTGCGACAATTGATCACAGCATTTGAGGTTGTGAGAAATGGGCGACCGAGTATCACCGGAATTTGATTCCGGGGGTTAGCTACAGGCTGTGTGTCTAATACAATGAAGTCAACGGGGAATATGAAGTCCCCGACTTTTATTAACACATCCTCTAGCTCACTCCTAGGATGGGTGATCGATCGGTCGGCCATCTGGAGAGTGCAGTGGGTGGGTTTCAGCTCTCCGACGCCTAATTGCTCGTATACTGAATACGGAAGCAAGTTAACACTGGCACCAAGATCTAATAGTGCGCGGTTGATGTTCTTATCCCCAATAGTAATTGAAATCGTAGGACAGCCAGGGTCCTTCCGTTTTTGTGGTAAAGATTGGGTAAGGGCATCACTCACTGCACTAGCCAAGAAAACTTTCTTGGGTACCTGAGACTTCCTCTTTTTCGTGCACAAGTCCTTTAAGATTTTTGCGTAAGACGGGACTTGTTGGACAGCATCTAAAAGAGGAATGTTAATGTTAACTTGCTTAAATAACTCCAGAATCTTCTCCATTTGTGGATTTTGTTTGTTAGACCTCAACCGGTTTGGAAATGGAACATTTTGAAAATTGGTTGAGTCTAAAGATGGAGGAGGAGATTGTGGAGTTGGAACGGATCCCAGAATAGGTGTCTTCGTGGAGTGAGAAGTGGGTCCGTTCAGAGCAGAAGAAGAGGAAGGAGAGCCTGTTGCAGAATGGAGAATAGGCTCAGAAGACGAAGAAGAAGAAGAAGAAGAAGCGGCGGCCAGGGTGTCATCGTTGCTTCGCTTGCTAATGTTGTTTTGCAGCATCCTTCCCGATCTCAGTGTGGTCACGGCACTCACATTATGGTTTTGTTGTTCAAGAGCAACATGTGCATTATGTGGGTGACCGGGATTTGGAAGTGGCTGGGACGGGAGCTTCCCCTTCTCTCGCTCGCTCAAGGCCGCGTTCAGTTGTGCAATCTGGGCCTCGATGGTCTTGATGCTTTGCCCGTGTGCGGCAGTGTGTTGCACTAAAGATTGAATCGAAGACTGGATGTTGGCGGTGGATTGGGTCGACTGTTTAACGAACGCCTCCAGACTTCGCTCGAGCGAGGAAACCTTATCGTTGTTGGACGGAACAAAGTTGTTGTTTGGTGGAAAAGAGTTGTTGGGTGCAAAGTTGCTCGTCTGGTTTTGGTAAGGTTGGGGTTGGAAGGGCTGCTGATACTGATGCTGAGTTTGTTGTGGCGCTTGTTGTTGCGGTGGAGGGGCCCTTTGGAAATTGTTTCCCTGGAATTGATTCTGATTCTGATTCCAGGCGAAATTGGGGTGGTTCCTCCAACCGGGATTGTAGGTGGAAGAGTATGGATCATTCCTTGGTCTTTGCTGGAAGGCAGCATTAACCTGATCCTGTCCTTGCGAGGGTGGATTGTAAGGACACTCTTCGGTCAAGTGGGAAGGATCGGAACAACAAGCGCAGATGGTACGAAGGGGGAGAACAGGTGTGGGGGCAGGAGCAGAAAATTTGCTCTCTATCGCTTCAAGCTTTCGTGTTATTGCAGCCATTTCAGCTTTCATCGCAATAGAGACATCGAGTTGGTGGATTCCTACCCTAGACTGACCGGTAGAAGTGGAGGTAGAAGAAGAAGAAGTCGGTCTGGTGCTCTCCCACTGTAGCGTTTGCTCTGCAAGATCGTCAAAGAACTGCCATGCTTCCTCGTCAGATTTGGATAGAAAGTGGCCCTGACAGATGGTTTCCAGCAACTGCTTCGTTACTGGGTTCAGTCCCTCGTATAAGGTTTGGCAGAGTTGCCATTTCTCTATACCGTGGTGAGGACACTGAACAAGAAGGTCTTTGTACCGGTCAAAGCACTTCCAGAAGGGTTCAGAAGGAAGCTGGGAGAATTGGTTGATCTCATTTCGAATTCTTGCGGTCTTATGATTTGGATAGAATTTTTTCAGAAACGCTTTAACAAACTCGTCCCAGCTGGTGATTGAGTGGGAAGCGGTGCTATACAGCCATTTTTCAGCGAGATCGCATAGAGTGAACGGAATGACCCGTAGACGTATAGCATCGTCTGACAGCTGGGTGGTTTTCATCATGGCACAGACATTTTGAAATTTATTTATGAAGATATAGGCATCTTCAGATTCAAGCCCATGAAAACGTGGAAGCATGTTGATGAAATGGGGCTTAATTTCAAAGTTGTCCCCATTGGCCGGAGGAAGAGAAAGGCAGGTGGGAAGTGCAGAACGGGTAGGGTAGAAACGATCCTGGAGCGCAATTCGCTGTGGCGCTACAACAGGCGGAGGTGGTGGATGATTGGTCTCCGTAGGAGGTGGAGCCAATCCAGGGGTGGTCAAAGAGATGTTCGGATTAAATCCCGACATCGCGGAAGAAGAGGTTGGTGAAGGTGAAGGTGAAGGTGAATGAACAGAATTCCGGTCAACGTCGGAGTTGGCCGGCAAAGGAAGGGGTGAAAGAGGAGTGGACGGAGTATCGACTTCGGAGTCGATCGCGTAGTCGGTCGCGACTAACGTAACGCGGACTAGACGGGCGCTAGTATCCCGAGTCCAAGCGGACATACACTAAACGAGTTTAGTATAGTCAAAGCGGAGAAGGTGAGGGTAAGAAAACGTCAATGGAGAAAGGCGATGGGTGGTGGGTGAAAATGGATTTGGCGACAAAAGGGCAAGTTTTTATAAAAGTTTTTGATTTTTTTCTTTTTTTTTTGTTTTTAGAAAGAGATTTACAGAAGTATGTACGGAAATATGGCTTAAGCAATCACAAACAAGATATGCACAATCACACCTAGATCTAGGGTAACCTAGGTCTACTAGACCTGCTCCTGAACTTGATTGTCGAAGTTAAACAATGTCGAGAAACGGGCTTAAAAATACACTGATCACGAGGCCAGGTAAGTGCAGAGATAAGGGGAGGTTGTCCAACGCTTTCGCGAAGTTCCTTAATTAAATAACCCTTTCTCTTTCGGCGGTTGCGCCTTTAACACTTTCCTAGACACCCCGTAAACAATATACGGTTAAGCGAGGTTCTAAACAAGGTTTATCTTCTCCTAATGAGCGCGAAGTCCTTAGGGCTGAAGTCTAGTATTTTTTAATTTACAATGGACAATGCATATGCTTTAGTGATTTCCGGGGTCCTGGGAAGGGTGATGAAATCCTCACCCAATCTGGATTGGTTTCAAGCCCCTTAAGTCCGTATTAAAGAATGCAAAACAGTAACAAATCAACTGCAAACAATTTTTATTTTGCGGCGCAAAGAATCCTGCACAAGAATAGTTTATTGGAAGGGGGAGAAGAGTTTGCGCAAAGAAGCCTGCAGAAAACACAATTCAGTGGAGTCCAGAGGAGTGGAGAGAGGCAGAGAGAGTTACCCAGAAAAGTTGGCAGCCCAAAGGCACCAAATGGCCGCGGAACCGCGGCCTAACCCCTCTATTGCCGCGGTTCCGCGGCAAGAACAGGGACTTGGGGCTCTAAAATTTTGCTGTGGGCTGTTTTGGGTGTCCTTTGCTTGTCTGGATGTGGGGAATTCTGGTTTGCTCACTGTAACAGTTCCAGATCTTGACAGTAGACCGTATGGTTCGTTTTGTCCGTCGCGGTGTAGCCGCGAAATGTGGGTCTATCTTCCCACGTCTTTGGCACTGTACTTGAACTC
This sequence comes from Agapanthus africanus, assembly GCA_030015575.1. Taxonomy (NCBI): domain Eukaryota; kingdom Viridiplantae; phylum Streptophyta; class Magnoliopsida; order Asparagales; family Amaryllidaceae; genus Agapanthus; species Agapanthus africanus. The sequence continues at coordinate 337,226,588 of CM057346.1, read as the reverse complement.
CGTATTATCCGACGTCTTAGGCGTCGATCTTGAGCTTCGTATTTCCTGCACACTTGCACAAAAACTAATCAAGAATAACAAGATGATTTTTACAAAGTATATTTTTTTTTTTGGTTTTTGGTTGTTTTTATATTCACAAATTAACCCGAAATTACACAAGGAAATAAACTACCGTCTCCCCGGCAACGGCGCCATTTGATTGTTAGGATACGAGCGTGTTCAAGTTCAAGTTTAAATACCGCAATCAAGACGGTTTCGCATGTAGCTAGCCGGTTGAGTACGGGTCGTCCGCAGGGAGATGGGAATCTTTTTCTATGTGTTTTTCGACGAGTTAAGTCCGGATGTTCAGATTTTTGTTGTGGTTATCTAAGTGTTAAGTTGATATTTAAAGAGAGCTTGTTAGGGTTAGGATTAGGTTAGTTTGAGTTAGGAGTCTCCACATCTTTCGTTGCCCCTCTTAATATCGGTGTTACGGTAATCGGCAACAACGGGGATTAGCACGACTAGGAAGGACTTTGCGAGTATAAGCTAGGCTTTCCAACGCATAAGTCTTCCTTTTGGTGCTTGTCCGTCCGTTCTTGGCTCTTATCCATAACCTCCGGTTAATTCAACCACAACCGGTCTCACTACGGAATCACCGCTATCATGTAGGATAGGGTGCCGTAAGGAGCGGATTGTGGTTCAATCAACGGGAGTTGATTTAAGTTGTTGGGCAAGGAAAGAGTGAGAGAGATTTCCTTCTCTCAAACTTCCCTTATCCTACCCTAACAAGTATAAAACTACTCACACTTCATGATAGGAAAAACAAAACAAAACAAAAGAGGAAGATAGAAAGAAGGAGATTAGAAGAATACGACTAACTATTTGCGACCTCACATTGGCGAGGATCAAGCGTAAGTATCATTGTCATATGTAAGGATAAAGAAAAAAGAGAAGAAAGAAACAACAAGGAAATAACAACAACTACTTAACGAATTTAAAGTTACAACAATTATAATAAAAGTAAGACATGCATGATAACAAATTGATCTTCTTTATTTATCATTCCTCCCTCACAAAGCTCACTACAAGTTTAATGGAGAAGAGATGAGAAGAAGAAGAACAAGTGAACTAAATCCTAGAAAAAGAAAATACAAGAATGGACCATTTTCTTCACAAAGTTCTGGGCTATTTATAGGCCAGAGAATGAAACCCTAGGGCAACCACCAGACCACACACGAAAATACAATTCTACCCCTGAAATTCCTGCAGCTTTGGCGCCAGAACGGCCGCGGATCCGCGGCCTGGACCCTACTTTGGCCGCGGATCCGCGGCCTTCTTGATGAATTGGCACTTGGTCTTTTTTGTGGCACCCTGTTTTGCTGTGTACATTATTCTGGAATATGTATTTTCTCAATTTGGCTCCCCGATTTTTCCAGAATTTCTGTTGAGGGAAAGGTGGACTTTTTGTCAAGATTTTGTCATGATTTGCCTCGAGCTCCGTGTAGATCTCTTGGATCTTGTGCTACCATTGAGCCTTGTGCATGAGAATGACATTGATTTGACCTTTTGTCTTCCTATTGATATCTGGCAGCATACGGATGAAGAGCGGAGACCGTGTTTTATCTGTGGTTGGCAGGAACCCGGATTTTGTCGTGTTTTCCATGAATTTCACCGTTTTGGAACCGAGAACCTGTATCCTGCAATTGACTAGCAAACACGGCTCAAGAGTATCTACGGATATGCAATGTGATAAAATTTGGGCGGTATGAAAATGCAAAAATCTGATATGAACATGCCTCGAGCTTGTCCGCATGCTGCTTTTTGACAAAAGCTGGACTTCCCCATGTCTAAATGTGATTGAGATAGGGTCTCTTCCCACACCACATCTCATATGGTGTAGTAGGCACAGTCTTAGTGGAAACTCGATTCAAAAGGTATGCAGCTGATTCTAGCGCATACCCCCAGAATGATCGCGGTAACTCAGTATTACTCATCATGGACCGTACCATATCCAATAGGGTCCGGTTCCGTCTCTCCGATACACCGTTATGTTGCGGAGTGTATGGAGGAGTAAGCTGAGAGAGAATTCCATTCTCTTTTAAATAGTCCAGGAACTCGGCACTCAAGTATTCACCACCTCGATCCGATCTTAGAATCTTGATACTTTTGCCGGTTTGTTTTTCTACTTCATTCTTATATTCCTGGAATTTTCCAAAGGCTTCGGACTTATGTTTCATTAAGAAGACATAACCGTATCTTGAAAAGTCATCCGTAAAAGTAATGAAGTAAGAAAAACCGCTTCGCGCATGTATAGACATTGGACCGCACACGTCGCTGTGTACGAGTCCCAAGAGCTCGCTCGCTCTTACTCCGTGTCCAGTGAACGGAGACTTTGTCATCTTTCCATTGAGACAGGATTGACAAGTGGCATACGATTGATATTCGAACGGATTCAAATATCCTTCTGTATATAACTTTGTCAACCTTCTCTCATTGATGTGACCCAGTCTACAATGCCATAAGAAAGTCTGATTTATTTCCGGAGACTTTCTTTTGTGTGTATTCTGGACATTGAAAATCTGTGGTTGGTTTAATACGTATATACCATTGCTCAATGTACCTGACCCAATCAGAACTTGATTAAGGTGAATGTTTACAACATTGCTTACAAACGCAAATTCATAACCTTCTTTAGAAACCAAAGATACAGAAATGATATTACAAGTTGCGTTGGGTACAAAAAAGCAATTACGCAAAACCAAAACATGTCCATCTGACATTCCCAGGTGATAGTCCCCCACGGCTTTAGCATCCATGCTAGCTCCGTTCGCAACTCTGAGGGTCAAGTCACCTGCTTTCAAAATACTACGGTTTCTCAACGCCTGTAAAGAATTACAGATATGAGATCCTGATCCGGTATCCAATACCCAGGAAGTAGAGTTTATTGAAAGACAGTTTTCAATAACATACACACCTGAAGCTGAAGCTGCAACCTGCTTCAATTCCTGTGTTCTGGCCTTCCAGGCCCTGCAATCATTCTTCCAGTGTCCTTTCTTATGACAATAGAAGCATTCTTCCTTATCCACAAGCTTCCCCGCTTTCTTTGTTGCTTTAGCTTTTCCCTTCGTATCCACTTTACTAACACCGCCTCTTGGTTTGGCGGGGGCTTTCTTCTTCTTTCCCTTGGCTTTCGCCTTGGACCTAGAAGAAGATGATCCTCCTACAAACAAAGTGGATGTTTCCCTACCTTTCTGTAGGGTGCCCTCTGCGCTCCTCAGCATGTTGAGGAGCTCTGAAAGTTCAACTTCCTTTTCTTGTAAGTTGAAGTTCAGTATAAACTGGGCGTAAGTGGAAGGAAGGGACTGGAGAACTAAGTTCGTATAGAGCTCACTCTCCAATGTGGTCCCTAGGTCCGCGAGCTCCTCAAAGTAGCCGATCATCTTAAGCACGTATTCTGCTACTGATGATCCGACGGCCATCCTTCCCGAAAATAACTTTTTCGACGCTTCGTATCTTGCGATACGAGATTGCTCTCCATACAGTTCTTTTGTATGAAGAAATATGGATTCCAAGTCCATATTCTCGTGCCTCCTCTGATGTCCATTGTCCATAGAGGCAAGTACGAGGCATTTGGCCTTCGCGCTATCAATCTCCCAAGTCTTACGGATTTCCTTATCCGCGACGCTGGAAGTGGGACCAGGGACAGGAGGAGCTTTGGTGGTAAGAAGATACCCTAGCTTGTCGTAAGTGATTGCCATTTTGACATTCCTGAGCCAATCTTTGTAGTTTGGCCCTGTCAGTATGTTTTTATCTAGAAGTAACTTAAGTCCAGTCATGTCGATCTGGTCGCTGCAATTAGGAGAGAGAGAAGAAACACTCAGCATGATGCTCTTGCAAGTTTAGAGTGGTTTTTAGTTTGTCTAAACAGGATGGCTCCCACTGTTTCTCGAATCCCTCCTCAAACCATAAAGGAAGAATTAGTCGGGATCAATCCCACCGCACAATACTTGCTTAACCGTTCAGCCAGGCCAGTGTCGGTACTTCGAGGGAGGTTTTCCAACGCTTTCGCGAAGTTCCTTAATTCAACAACATCTTTTCCCTGGAGGCGTAGCCCCGCTAACACCTTTCTAGGCACCTACTAGGTTTATAGCATTGATCGTTTAGTGAGAAATTTCCCGAGGAGTAGCATATACTCACAGTAGGATCGGGATCCAAATATCATCGCGTGACGAAACTGAAGGAATCCTACCAGAATCATCACACTCCAAGTGGTATGCAAATCTAGCAAGTTTCAGTACTTATGAAACTCCCGATGTGGATTTTTGCCCCATGCTCTTATGACCTTGACTTTGGCCAAAATATCATAAGTCACATGTCAAGTTCTACCCGTCATTATCCAGGTTAATTTGGATCCATTCGCACCTACCCTTGACTTTGGCCAAAATGGCAGTACGACTGTCCCAAACCAACGCATCTATCTATGCTACACATGAACACCCAATAGCTACAAATCACTATGCCTTGACTTTGGCCAACATACATAGCTTGAATACTATTGACTATTCATGTGAAACGACGGAGGGCTACGAATGGTTTTGGTGAAACCGTGAACGTAGTGAAATTGATATAGTCGATGGAACGAGATAGATTTTAAAAGGAGTGGCTCAAGCTCCGCATTTAAAAGTTGGTTTTGAAAAGAACCGAGTGGTTTTTCGAAAGTGTTCCAACGACTTTTGCTTGGTTTTTTATCTTGCATTAGTTCTTTTAATGCGTGATATTCTTTCATTAGTTCTTTTAATGAGTCCCATCATTTAATCCTACCATTGCAGAAAACAACCAAAATATGACGTACGCTTATGCCATTCGCATTCGCCATGGGGCCCCGTCATTACCCGTTAGGTTACTTAACTAACGACAGAGCGGGGGCTGGGCTAGCGCGGCTGTAAAATATAAGCAACGCCTAAATAATATCATATATAGATATATTGCAATGATAGCCATTTCAGATCACAGATGAATACATTGGATATACTAGGAATCCGCAATTCGTACGAGCCTGTAACGAAAAACAGATTACACGGTCGCGGTGAATAGCCAATACCCCACCCAAGACCCCTACGGGTGCGGCAAACTACCCGCCAAGTACCCGAAGCGAAGCAACCTCCCTCAACTCCGTGAGTAGGCCACTCGGCACTTCGGCATACCCGGTAGTTTGTGTACCCCCTCCATGGGTCTATCCTAGGAGCAAAAACGGTAAAAAGAAATTATACAATGACGGCTATAACCCCGACCCGGTTGTGCGGCCATACAAATAATTATTACATCAATTTACAAATTTACATGAATTGAAAGAAAAGGAAAAAACTCTCGTCTCACAACCCCCCGGCTATTCACCCGCGACAATCCAACATATTCATATACACATTCCAGCAACATTACAGATCACAGATTTGTATAACCCCCACTAATCGACATATAGCGATTAGCAGACGTTCAACACAAATATCACATTACAGAAAAACTCGTCAGCTAAAGTCTTTTAGAAGTTCGATCAAAAATACGGATTTTTAGGACCCCAAAAATAAAATTTTCGTTCTGGAAAATCTGGGATGAAAATACATATACCAAAATTCCCAAAATAACCCCATAAGCACACTGTAGCAAAGGACAACCAGAGGGAGTCAGGACGGCCGCGGAACCGCGGCAACAGCAAGCTATTGCCGCGTTTCCGCGGCGTAACGAAGAGATCAGGTGATCATTTTTCTACAGTATATTTTAAAAACCCTGAGTCGATTTTTGATGAATGATTTATCATTTTTACAGAACAGAAAAATCGACAGCAAGTTTGAAAACGGGGTTCATTTCGGGACTTTTTCTTTGATCGATCTTCTAGCTACTTTGCTAACATGTTAGATAGAGTTTAACTAGGCTCGATACCACTGTAAGTCCATGCTACCTCTTCCGGTACTTTCGGGCAAGCGGAATTTGATAAAAAACGATTTTCTTAGAGGTGGTAACATGGACTTAAAACCCGGATCTTTGTTAAACATCTAACTAACAACCTAACTACGAGTTGCTAACTACTCGGTTAGGGGGTTATACCTTTCTTTTTCTCGAACTCCTTCGTCTTCAAGCTTCGATGGTCGTCCGAATCGGCTTCTCCCCGTCGTCTCCTTGCGCCGAAGATAGATCCACCTGAAAGCTTCAACCTTTGGCTCCTTCTTCGAACTTTGAAGAAACTAGTTCACTCGGTTTGCTAAACCTTGTGAACTAGAGTGAGTAGAGAAGAGTTTGTATGGGATTTTATCTATGGTTCTTGGTTCTCAACTCATGAGACAAGTGAACCATAGAATCAAGAGAGGGAGAGCAAGAGGAGGAAGTGAGAGCTTAAGAACAAGAGAGAGAATGAGCATGAAAGAATGAGAGAAGACTTTTCTCATTTGGCTCTCATAATCCAAAACAATCATAACACCTCATATCAATCAAGTATTATGTGATGGTTTAAGCAACCATAGCCATATCATTTCATGCACTCATTTTGCACAAAAGAGCAAGCAAGCAAAAGTCTTTGCCATGGAATGATAGCTATAGTTATCATGATGGTCAACTAGTCAAGCCTAGTCAACCGGTCCACAAAGTCAACAAGTCAACAAAAGTCAACAAGTCAACAAAGTCAATCCCTCAACAACCATGTCACCATAATACTTAATTAATATAATTGTTAATCACATATCATATTCTCATTAGGGTTGAGCAAAAAGTCAATAGTCAACTGTCAACGGTCAACAACCCTAATGAGAATCCTCTGCCTCTGTCTCTCCGTCAACTGTGCATACACACCCGCATCCGCGTTCCGAGGAACACGAATACATACTGGATAAAACCAATCCCAAAGGTACACTAGGATCTGGCTTAAACCAAAGCCCGCTAGTGTGAACTGTCCGGACACTGTACGTGCATAAGTGCACGGATGTGACCGAACCCTGTCGCAAAACCATGCGACCTGTCGCAAAACCATGCGACCTCTACTCTTTTGCCTAAAGGCGAATAGCTTTCTGTGTGGGACTCTAAAGACTCGACACTATGCTGGAAGTGGGTTTAACCACAGACCGCAAGCGGCACTAGCTGTGCGTAACGGTCCCCAGGTAGATGCCGACAAGAAGACTGACGAGGCGAAACCCATCTGAACTCCTACTGAGCCTGAATGTGACATTCTCCGTACAGTCCGGTCTGTTCGTCTGATACATCGCATGGCGGGCCTAGGGGCGGTAAACGTCAGTCCCCCAATAGCGGTACAAGTCGTGTCAGAGTGAAGCCCAAAACACCCTGAGATAACACTGGAAGCCTACCAGTATATCTCGTTTGCCCTGGCCAGGGACTACTCGTGTAATGGCTCTCCTAGACACAGCGCGATGTCAACCCCCAATACCGGGAGAGACGAATCCTGTCTAACCGTCAATGCCTCCAAGTGCTTCGAGACTGCACCCAACTACCACCTGTTTGCATGACTCCTTTGAGCCGTGGTAGGGTAGTAATCAAAGTACAGTGGGAACACACTCAAGGCGAAGTGACAGTGTCAAGTCAGCGGACTAAGCGGTACTCATGTCACCTGGGAACTGATAACTGACGATAGGCATAATACCAACTAGTCAGTTCCCGACGAGTCCTGTCCAGTGTACTCATAACCCAACGAGCACCCGCATACTATCTCAAGTACGACGTACCGACGGCTGTGGGACAGACCGTCTCCCATACTGGGATGAGAAGCGCATGCGCTAGTCTACTCCGGAGTATCGATGCCCTGTCTCGATAGTCCTGCGACCAGGTACCTGCATAAGGATGTGCTTATAGATTACCCAGCCCCACTAGTGTGACTGCCATCACAACGCTGGTAATCAAGCAAAGATCCTAAGGGCTCCACTAATGTGTATAGGCGATATACTAAAATAAACACATGTACACATTGAAGTAGAAACAAACCAAGTAGCATACTACTATTTTGAGCAAGATTGTATATACAAGGTGAATATCCCAAGCTTCCATTAAGTAATATACAAACTAGTATGATACAGTAATGGCCTCTAGGGCATATACACTAACACATGTATGCTGAATCCGTAGGGGAATATCATCTAGGACTGACAATTGGGCAGATATTGATTCTTCGTGACTGTTTTTATGTACCAGGTGCGACTTGTAATATCATATCTGTATCCTTACATTCTAAGGAAGGATATGATTTTACTTTTGTAAGCGATTTAGTAAACATCCACCTAAATCAAGTTCTGATTGGGTCAGGTACACTGAAATACGGTATATACGTTATGAATCAAGCTCAGGTCTTCAGTGTCCAGAACACACTTAAAAGAAAGTCTCCGGATTTAAATCAGGTTTTCTTATGGCATTGTAGACTGGGTCACATTAATGAGACACGGTTAACAAAGTTACATAATGAAGGATACTTGGATCCGTTCGAGTATCAGTCTTATGCTACTTGTGAATCTTGTCTCATGGGAAAGATGATAAAGACTCCGTTCACTGGACACGGAGAAAGAGCAAGCGAGCTCTTGGGACTCATACACAGTGATGTATGTGGTCCAATATCTACACATGCGCGAAGTGGTTATTCATACTTCATTACTTTCACAGACGATTTCTCTAGGTATGGATATGTCTTCTTGATGAGGCACAAATCCAAGGCCTTTGAGAAATTTCAGGAATACAAGAATGAAGTTGAAAAACAAACAGGCAAAAGTATCAAGACACTGAGATCTGATCGAGGTGGTGAATACTTGAGTGCCGAGTTTCTGGGCTTCTTAAAAGAGAATGGAATTCTCTCTCAGCATACTCCTCCATACACACCACAACACAACGGTGTATCGGAAAGGAGGAATCGAACCCTATTGGATATGGTTTGTTCCATGATGAGTAAGGCTGAGTTGCCGCGATCCTTCTGGGGCTATGCACTAAAATCAGCTGCATACCTTTTGAACCGAGTTCCAACTAAGATTGTGCCTACTACACCATATCAGATGTGGTGTGGGAAGAAACCCTATGTTAATCAAATTAAGACATGTGGATGTCCAGCTTTTATAAAAATGTAGCATGCGGACAAGCTCGAGGTGCGTTCAGTACAGTGTAAGTTTATGGGATACCCAAAGAACTCCAAGGGGTATCTTTTCTATTACGCAGAGGAACAAAAGGTTTTTTTTTCTCGGCATGCCCGCTTCTTAGAAACTGAGTTTTTGGAAAACCAGATAAGTGGGAGCGCAATAGAACAGGAAGAAATTCCAGAACCATGAGCTATTACTGAAAGCTTAGTAGAACCAGAGGGTTCGAAAGAACAGGATATTCCTACGCCACTCCGCAGGAGTAGTAGGCAGTCTCATCCGCCCGAGAGATACTACGGTTTTCTCATAGACAGGGATAGAGAGGATTGCACTATGGATTATGGTGAGCCTACTAGCTTCCAGCAAGCCATTCAGAGCGGCGACTCGGTAAAATGGCTGGATGCAATGCGGGTCGAGATGGAGTCCATGTACACCAACAAAGTTTGGACTTTGGACTTTGCTCCAGAAGGGGTAAAACCCGTAGGCTGCAAATGGGTCTTCAGAAAGAAGAATGGTGTAGATGGGCAGGTTGAGACCTATAAAGCTAGACTTGTTGCAAAGGGTTTTCATCAAAGACCTGGTTTGGACTATGACGAGACCTTTTCTCCAGTGGCTATGCTGAAATCCATTCGGATCCTTCTTGCCATTGTTGCCTTCCACGATTATGAAATCTGGAAGATGGACGTAAAAACGGCTTTCCTAAATGGAAATTTCGAAGAGTGCGTCTATATGGATCAGCCAGAAGGATTCACTCAGAGTGGGAGCAGCGGTAAAGTGTGCAAGTTGCTAAAGTCCATCTATGGACTTAAGCAGGCATCGCGGAGTTGGAACATCTGCTTTGATGATACTGTCAAAGAATTCGACTTTATCAAAAACCCAGATGAACCAAGCATTTAAAGTAAGATTGTAGGGAGAACTGTGGTATTCCTCGTCTTGTACGTGGATGACATTCTCCTAATAGGAAATGATATTCCTATGCTACAGTCAGTCAATGGATTCTTGTCGCAGAGGTTCTCCATGAAGGACCTGGGCGATGCCAACTACATTCTGGGGATCCAGATCTATCGTGATAGATCTAAGAGGATGTTGGGACTTTCACAGTCAAGGTACATTGACACCATACTGAAAAGATTCAGTATGGAAGATTCCAAGCGCGGTAATTTACCGGCTTGTCACGGGATCACCCTCTCTAAAGAGATGTCTCCCAAGACTGATTTGGAAAGGGATCGCATGTCTATTATACCCTACGCTTCTGCGGTAGGCTCTATAATGTATGCGATGTTATGTACCAGACCAGATGTAGCATACGCATTAAGCGTTGTAAGCCGGTATCAGTCAAACCAAGGGGAGAAACACTGGATAGCGGGAAAGAACATTCTCAAGTACCTGAGAAGGACTAAGGAGATGTTCTTGGTGTATGGCGGAAAGGACCTCTAGCTCAAGGCCTTTGCTGACTCCAGCTTCCAGAGTGACAAGGATGACTCCAAGTCCATGTCGGGTTATGTCTTTACCCTCAATGGAGGGGCGGTTTGCTGGAAGAGTTCCAAGCAGGTGACCGTTGCAGACTCGACTATGGAAGCGGAGTACATAGCTGCTTGCGATGCTGCAAAGGAAGCTGTCTGGATGAAGAAGTTCGTCACGGAGCTTCAGGTGGTTCCTACCATTGTTGATCCAATACCGCTGTACTGCGACAACAACGGCGCTATAGCTTTAGCGAAGGAACCCAGGTCCCATCAGAAGTCCAGGCACATTTTGAGGCGGTACCACCTGATCAGGGAGATCGTAGATCGCCGGGAGATCGAGGTGAAGAGAGTAAATATGGAGAATAACACTGTAGATCCACTCACGAAGGCCCTACCCCAGACTCAGTTCGAGCGGCTGATCGAGATGATAGGTCTACGATACGCCAGTACATGGCCTTAGTGCAAGTGGGAGATTGTTAGTGTATATGCCCTAGAGGCCATTACTGTATCATACTAGCTGGTATATTACTTAATGGAAGCTTGGGATATTCACAGTTGTATAGACAATCTTGCTCGAAATGGTAGTATGCTACTTGGTTTGTCTTTACTTCAATATGTGCATGTGTTTCTTTTAGCATATCGCTTATATACATATTAGTAGAGCCCTTAGGATCTTTGCTTGATTACCAGCGTTGTGATGGCGCTCACACTCGTGGGGGCTAGGTAATCCATAAGCACATCCTTATACAGGTCCCTAGTCATAGGACTATCGAGACAGGGCATCGATACTCTGGAGTAGACTAGCGTATGCGCTTCTCATCCCAGCGTGGGAGACGGTCTGTCCCACATCCGTCAGTACGTCGTACTTGAGATAGTATGCGAGTGCTCGTTAGATTACGAGTACACTGGACAGGACTCGTCGGGAACTGTTGGTTGGTATTATACCTATCGTCAGTTATCAGTTCCCAGGTGACATGAGTACAGCTTAGTCCGCTGACTTGACACTGTCACTTCGCCTCGAGTGTGTTCCCACTGTACTTTGATTACTACCCTGCCACGGCTCAAAGGAGTCGTGCAAACAGGTAGTAGTTGGGTGCAGTCCCGAAGCACTTGGAGGCAGTGACGGTTAGACAGGATTCGTCTCTCCCGGTATTGGGGGTTGACATCGCGCTGTGTCCAGGAGATCCATTACACAAGTAGTCCCTGGCCAGGGCAAGCGAGATATACTGGTAGGTTTCCAGTGTTATCTCAGGGTGTTCTGAGCTACACTTCGACACGACTTGTACGGCTATTAGGGGACTAACGTTTACCGCCCCCTAGGCCCGCCATTTGATGTATCAAACGAACAGACCAAACTATACGGAGACTGTCACATTCAGGCTTAGTAGGAGTTCAGATGGTGTCACCTCGTCAGTCTTCTTATCGGCATCTACCTAGGGACCGTTACGTACAGCTTGTGCCGCTTGCGGTCTGTGGTTAAACCCACTGCCAGCGTAGTGTCAAGTATTTAGAGTCCCAAACAGAGAGTTATTCGCCTTTAGGCAAAATGAGTAGAGGTCGCATGGTTTTGCGACAGGGTTCGTTCACATCCGCGCACTTGTGCACGTTTGCTGTCCGGACAACTTATACTAGCAGGCTTTGGTTTAAGCCAGATCCTAGTATATGATTTGGGATTGGTTTTATCTCATTGTATTCGTGTTCCTCGGATCACGGATACGGGTGCGTATGCACAGTTGACTGAGACAGAGGGAGAGGACTTTGATTAGGGTTAATGACCATTGTCATTTTCTTAACCCTAACTTTAGTCGATGTTCCACGTTCTCCTGCCTATAAGGTAGTTTTGACTTTCGCTTATGTGTGTATTATGAATAATTGATATTAGTTAAATATAATTGTGCATGGTTAGGGTTGTTGACCATACTTGACTTGTTGACTTGGGTTGATATGTTGACCATCATCATTCCATATGAAAGATGCTCTTTGATCCTTGCAATTTGCATTTAAGGTGAAATGATAATGGTCAAGTCTTGATTAACCATGACAATTATCTAGCTAATTATCTAATTTCATAATTCACCCATATTAGAGAGAATGGTTCATTATTTCTCTCATTCTATCATATGGATTCTCTCTCCTCCTCTTCCTCTCTCTCAAGCTCTCCCCTGTCATGAGTTGAGAAACACATGAGCTTGAGATAAGCCTCTCTAAAGTAATCGCTACTCTCATCTAAGGTTCTAAGATTAGCACTTCTAGCACCTTAGTTACTTCTAGCTTGAAGTTGAAGCCAAAGGTTGAGGCTCTCAGGTGGATCCTTCTTCGACTAGAGAAGGAGACAAGGTGAACACTTTCTTTCACTCCAAGGAGCAAGGAGAGAAGGACATAAAGCCCAAGGTATAACCTTTCTCCCATGTAGCTAAGACTAGTTAGCTTGTAGTTAGTTTTTGTTTAGCAAAGATCCTCCTTTAGTTAGTCCATGTTGCCTAGTTCGATAAAAATCCGATTTTTATACCGTTTTCCGCCTCCCCGCAAGCACCGGGATGGGCAACGTGGACTTACACATACACCATTCTATTTATTATGGTGGATTATAATTATTTAAGGTAACTAAAAAATTAGTGGAGATCTGGAAAGAGCATGTAGCTTGTAGAAGCTTTCTTTGTTTTGACAAAGTCCACTAACTTTGTCTTTACTTTAGATTTTTTGTTAACCTAACCATTTGGATTAGCCATGGATATGTCTCTACATGAGTTAGTATATGATACTCACTCACCCATGGTTACCTCACTCACTTGATCATTATCCTCATCTCATTATTTGTTCATCTTCTTCCTTGAGCTCAAAAGCTCTCTAGGTTTTGATTAAGTGAGAAATCAAAGTGAGATAAATAATTCTAAGGTGTACCTACTTCCTATTTCCTTATGCTCTACTAGACTAGCACTTTAGTTTAGGGTGTTTGCTTCACTAAATCTCTAGTTAGTGAAGAAGAAGCTTGAGTTCATATTGCCTCGACGTAGATCATCTTCGGCCTCGAAGACTTCAAGCAAGGACGTTCCTTTTACCTCGTGAAGCCATGCAAGAGTCCGGGAAAGCCATGCAAGAGTCCGGGAAAGCCATGATCGCAGCGAAGGGACTACTTCAAGGAGCTTATGAAGTGAAGGACCGATCTACAAAGGTTGTAATCCCTCACTCTTAGTCATAAAGATGTATACTTGCATGTGAAATCCAAATAATCTAGCAAAGATCCCGGCTTTGGGTTGTTCAGCACGTCTAATTTTTTATCCGGGCATGGTTGATGCTTTATAAACCCTTGTATGAGTGCATAGGAACCCTACAGGAGTGGGGTTTTAGAAGAGTTTTAATGGTGTTGTGAGTACTTTGAGGGGGAGGGAGAGAGAAGGAAGCAGCTTTGAGGGGAAGGGAATAAGAAAATGAAGAAGATGATGCAATAAGACTGTTCGAAATTCTCATGTTCTCGTGCAATATGTTAAGTTATGTTGTTATTAAGACATGTCTGTTTCGTTTGTTTAAAAAGGTGCACGATGTGAGACTCGAGTTTTAAAATACCGCAAGTGCACGGTGCGTTGAAGAAAGCCGGCATGTACGGGTCGAACCACAAGGAGTGGGTATCACGACATCAATTTGAGTTTTAAGCAAAGGTTGGATGATGAGTTTGTCACAAAATGCAAGATTTTAAAAGAAGACAGGAGTTAAGGAAAACCTAGGCTAATGGTTTGGTATTAGTGAAATAATACATTTACCTCCAACGTTCCATTTTGATCCGTGCTTCAAGTGTTTAGTTTCCATTAGAATTGCAAAAGCATACCGTATCTATCCGAACATGCTTCGAAATAGAATACGATATCAAGAGTGAGTATGATGGAAACTAAAAACATGAAGAAGAGAATGAAATGCATACGGAGCTAGTTAAGTGAGGTTGGCAAGTATAGGATATATGCAAGTGTGCTATATATTCTATCTAGTGAAATGAAACACTTAACAAAATTCCGTATTCATTTCAATTTCCATTCATAATATAGCAATAATGAAATGTGAAGAAAGAATAAGATATACGTTTAGTTTGATTTGCAACCATTGAAAACGATATACCAAATCAAGCAAAACATAATAAAATTGCGTATTAAGAAAAGAAGATGTAAAGTGCAAGAATCGAAAGGGAGGGGTTGGAAGTAAAGTCATTCCACAACCTACCTCACCATAGCCTAGAAAACAACTACTCACACATCATATAATCAATTGACAATAAAAAAAAAGAGAAGAAGAGAAGATATACAAGAAATACTTTATATAAGATGAAGCTTGATTACAAACAGTTCCAAGTACAAGACATGTGAAATCAAATGCCAAAATCTAATCTTGCAAGCTCAAAAGAAGTTGCAAGACCAGAGAAAGACAAGGATTTCACACTAAACTCACTAGAAGACATAATTACAATCTCACAATTCTTTTCTCTCACAAAAATGTAGTCCCCTCTATCTTGCCTACTGCCTTGGTATTTATAGGTTCCAAATCAGATTAAACATACAATAAAAATAAGGTGACTAGGCAGTAAGGGAGAGACAAAAAGAAAATGGGGCCCACTGGAGCATGGGGGGCCGGCCTCGTCGGAGTTTGCTGGGTGGCCGCCGGCCATAATCCGGCCATAGGGGGTCGAGTCTGGTGTGGGGTCATATCAGCTCTCATAGATCCCTCTGGTGTTGTTTGCTTGGTTAAATTTAACTTGGCACATCTTCAGATTTTTGGAGGGAACAAGATGCTTTGAATCACATCAAGATCTTAAGCATTAAATGCTCATTTAATGCACATCACACCAAGAAAAGCTCTTTTGCTCAACTCATCCCATCATGGCTGCCCCTAGCCAAGTGCACCTTTGTGTGATGGACCAATTCTACACAAAAAGTGTGTACACATGTATTATTTCCAAAAGAGCTCATGGGACATCGGTGGATTTTCTGGTTTGCTTGCATGTCGGCTCCCAAACGTCGTATCCGTGTTTTTGGGTATGTTTTCAGTAATGTATCACGAATACCTATAAACTGTATTAACTGAGTAGACACTGATTAGTAGTACCGAAATATAGCAAAATAGATAACAAATGAGTGGTAATAAAATGCAGTTTTATGAGATGATCAAGAGCCATACCATGGTTGACCCTTCACATCTCTCTCTCTCTCTCTCTTGCCCCTAACTCCTTAAAATTACCATTTCCTTTTTCTTTTGTTTTCTTTTCTTCTCCTTAAATTCAAACAACGATGCATGAATCATGAAGAAATGCCATGAAGAAAAATGTAACAAGTGAAAAAAAAGACTTTTGCATGCCATGTGCACAAAACACGTTTAGTGCCCGATTAGCGATATCTAATCGCGATTAGCACAAAATTAGTGTATAATAACTCATAAAATTTCATAATTTGCATAACTCACATAAAACACCCCTTTTTTTTAGAAATTTCAAAATTTTCCAATTTTTTTTTCCAATTTGTCGGTATTTAATTATACCGCCTTATTAAAATATTCAATATTTTATTATTTAATTATAAAAATTCCTAAAAATAATATTTTATTTTTTTTGAAATGTTACAATCTTCCCCCCTTAAAGAAATTCGGTCCCCGAATTTAAATTTAATTCCCTCAAATATTAAAACATTTCAGTAAAAAGTCCAAGTCGTCGGGGCTCCGAAATTATCAATACATAAGACGCATCATAGCGCAATGCATGCGCATGAACAATGAGCAAATAACTCAAAATCAAAACTCCGTCAAGCATCCCGAAATCATTGGATTCATGGTGAAGACACAGTTGTCAAATCCAAAACGAAACCAATATGATATACTCAAAAATATATATGTAAATATCTTCGAAACATCTGAAGAAATGCATGCTAAACCGTTTTAAATCGCTGTGTGATGCGCATATCGCGGCACAGTGGCTGACATCTATTATAAAAAAATAACTATATATATATATATACATATCCTTTGTTTAAATATGTACGTCCCGCCATTTTGAAAACAATTTAGAAGGGTTTCCTTTATAAAATGTTTCGTGTCATCTCGGACACGTAGGTAAATACTGAGACTATAGCTCCTTTGTGGAAATTCCTTCGGTAACTATCAATGCATGGAAAATATATCTAGGAACTGTTCTCTGACCAGTCCTGCTCAGTACGAAAACAAATAGCAAATATCATAAAAACATACTGCTCTATAAGAAAAATCCATCCCAAAATGTGCATATGAATGCTACGTGCGTCTGGTGCGCACGGAAATCGAAATCAACAAATGTGCTCTACATGGGCACTAAACAAAAATCTAAGTGCAACGGGTGTGCACGAAACACCTGTCAAAAGCAACGGGTGTGCCTGACAACAATATCAGGTGCTTCTGATATGCATGAAGAATCCCGACTTAGTGCAACTGGTGTGCACCAAAATCGTATCTCATAATATGCGCCTAACATGTGCGAAAATCCAAATCAGGTACATCCATCATGCACGAAATCACGAAATCCAATGTCAAGCACTGAACATGCGCAAAATCCAATCCACACGCCAAATATGCGCAAGAATCCAAATCAAATGCACAGAGTGCACGAAATCAACATCAATATCAGAATCGAAATCTGTTAGTTATATGTATGCCCTAGAGGCCATTACTGTACATAGGATGTATATTGTAGTGGATGCTGGGACATATATAGGGAGGACTTTCTTGCTCGACATGATAGTATGCCATCTGGTTGCTCTTTATCTTAACGTGTACACTGATTGTCTCTCTGTTACATGTTGGTAAAGCCCTTAGGATGTGTACTTGACTACCTGGACTATGATGCGGATCATACTAGTGGGGACATGGTAGTCCATAAGTACATCCTTCAAGGTCCCTAGTCGTGGGTGTATCGAGACGGGGCATCGATATACCAGAGTAGACTAGCGTATACCTTCTCGACCCATACAGATGGGCGATGGATGATCCCATATCCATTGGTGTTTGACATTAGAGATGATATACGAGTGCTCAGTGGAGACTGGGTACACTGGACGGACTCGTCGAGAACTCCCAGATGGTATTATACCTTACGTCAGATGGCAGTTCTCTGGTGACACTGGTACAGATTAGTCTGTAGACCCGAGTTCTTCATAGAGTCTTGTGTGATTCCCACTTTGCTTTGATTTCCACCTTACCACGTCCAAGAGGGCGTGCAAAACGGTGGTTTTTGGGTACAATCCCAAATCACATGGAGGCAATGAGCGATAGGAGGGGATTCGTCTCTCCCAGTATAGGGAGTTGATGTTGCACTGTGTTCGATTGGCTATAACCGGAAATCCCTGGCCAGGGTTGCTGAGATTTACTGGTAAGTGTTATCAGTAGTTTCTCGAACTGTTATAGACCTCATATCGACACGACTTATCGAGCTTCTATGGTCTGACGTTTACCACCCCTAGGCGAGATATGCGACATAACAGACGAACAGACCGGACTGTACGGTAAGTGTTGCTGGTTGGATTCACCGGAGTGTGAGCGGGCTTGCTCGTTGATCTTCTGATTACTCGGGTGGCCGTTACGTTTAGCAGACCGCTTACGGCTTGTGAGAGTTTGATATGATCATCACCTGCTGCCGGCGTATTGACGAGTCTTTAGAGTCCTACACAGAGGTTTCCTGGCTCAAGCGAAACGAAATAGCAGCGCATATGAGATATGTGCAGGACCGAGAATAATACCAGTGTAACATTTTAAAAATAATTAAATAATTAATTAAATGAATAAAATCGTTAAAGTGAATTTTATAATTTTCGGTAAAGTAAAACGTAGTTTTCATAAAACTAAACCGTAGTTATTTGTCACTATAAATTTAAAAATACCTATTTTAATTATGTTATTACTAGTAAATGGTGTTTATTTAGCCACTTATAAATTTTTAGATTAATAAAATATTTTTCTTAAATTAATTATTTTAAATATTAACATAAGCTTTACTTTTACACTAAATTAGTGTAAATTACAAATTTGAATGGGTTTAATTAGCAAAAGTGAACCATTACATATTAGAATCAAGTGTGTTTCATGAAAAATTTATTTTCAAAATTTTACAATGGTTCTAGACCATTCTAGGTCAAATGGAGTGAAGAAAATAAAGAATTTTTAAATAAATTCATGAAAAGACTTAATTGTGTGATATTTTTGTGAAACCTTCTTCACTTTTCTTCATCTTTTCTCACTCTCCTCTCTTTTCCTCACCTCATGGCCGGCCTCACCTCCATGGGCAGCCCCAATATTTTCCCCCATCATTTTTGTATTAAAAATCATCAAAATTCATCAAAAAATCAATAAAAAAACCCCACAAAATCCTAATTAATTCCTACCCTCTATTCTTTGCTCATCTTTACATGGATTTTGGAGATGAAAAGCATTCATTTTGGAGGCTTATTTTCATGTTTGGGTTTCATGTTGTGGAGCTATAAATCTTCTTCTTTTGATTTATTGTTATTAGATGTTTTATTTAAGCATAATTAGATTTAATAAATAATTTCTATCTACAAGTTTTAAAATTCAAGTTAGGGTTTGTAAAATCAAGTTATGGTTTTATAAATTAATTAGGGTTATAATAACTAGTTTAACACTTTTAGAAATGGAAAATCATGCATGTTTGATATATTGTAAATTGTTATCCATATTGTTTAAATTAAACCATTTTTTCGAAACTAGATTTCTATAAGTTGTATATATTGGGGAGATAAAATTCCAATTAATGTTTGTAACAATAGATTGTGGTTTTAATGAGGATATTAACTTGTTGGTGGAATGAAAAACTTAAATTGGTTACTAGTTTCTATTGATAATTGAAAAATACTAATAAAAATGCGATTTTGCTAACTAGATTTTGGAAATTCTTAAATAAATGAAATTTAAAATATAATTTATGGTTTCATCATATCAATATCATCATGAATTGTATTTTAATGCATTAATTCATGCAAAATCCAGTTTAGATGTGATATTGTAAAATTTTGCTTAAAAATACCGAAATCGGGCATGTTTACAAACTAGAATTTCAATTTAATACAAATTGTGGTGTTAAAAATATAGTGATGCTTTATATAGTCTAGTTATGCTAATTAATGAATATTATGATCATTTGTTTCTTTTAAACATCAAGTTGTGAAGTAAAACGGTAAATTGGTGTTTTCAGGTTTTACGGAATCGGACGATTTGATCGATTTTTAGGGTTTCGTTGGATTAAATCATGTTTTATATTATAAGTAATGAGTTTTTAAACTACAAGTTGTTTGCTGATGTTTATCTCGATCAATCGGCATTTGTACGCCGACATCGAGCGATATTTGGTTCTTTTGCATGAGCGGGTCATAGGTTTTAACCTATGCGCGTTTCGTGTGTCGTTTTGATGTTGTTCGTGATTCAGTTTACAATACTACATATGTCTGCGTATAGGTACCCCTCACGTGGACTGCGGGCGA
Organism: Agapanthus africanus; assembly: GCA_030015575.1. Lineage (NCBI taxonomy): Eukaryota > Viridiplantae > Streptophyta > Magnoliopsida > Asparagales > Amaryllidaceae > Agapanthus > Agapanthus africanus. The sequence goes on along the minus strand of CM057346.1, from coordinate 337,206,539 downwards.
TGAAGAAGAGGATGGCGACACCGTCTTCGGCAGACAAGGACCAGGTGAGTAGATGTATATCTACGTGGGGAAGTCGAGTGGATGGCGTTTAGCACACCCGCAAACGTAGAATAGGGATAGTACTTATTGTCATTAGGAAGATGTGACCTTAGATTCTTGATGAGTAGGACCCTAGTAATAACCCTAGGTTGGACTGGACTTATTTAGAAAGACCATACCAGAGGATGAATACCTTGGAAGAGATCCGTAGGTTTCAGGTAGATACACACACACGCACACACTGAGACTCGACGTGGTGTATACGTGTATGTATATATATATATAGGACTAGGAGTAGGTATATATATATACACAATACGTATATGTGATACAAGGATGTGATATGATACACGGGGATGAAACAATATAACTAGGCTGATGCCGTGATTCTTGGCTATACAGTTGTGTTATGATGTTAGCGGATCATTAGAAAATGCGATAATGGATTTGTATACTTGAACAATAATAAAAGGTGGTGATGATATTGAAGTATATGGGACTCTAAAATAGAACCCGGACCGTAACCTGTGCCCGAAATTCTGATATGATATCATATAGGTGTGACTTGATTACGACATCATATAGGTGTGACTTGATTTCGATATCATATATGTGTGACTTGATTATGATATCATATAGGTGTGACTTGATTACGATATGATCTAAGTGTGACTTAATCACAATATGATACATATGACATGATATTTCTGAGGATAAATTAACGATGTATATTTATGCTGACAATGATATATGATTGATGTATGCGATTACAGTATAGCCCCTTGATCTTGACATGTGTTGATGATGATATTATACGAATGATGAGACACGTAGGTGATACTTGACCCGTACCCCGATATTGGGATGTCGTACGATGGATTTTACCGTATGAGGCATAGATATGATGATTGATCCTCACTCTTAATTCGAGGAAGCCGTACTACGTACGTGACGATATTGAGGCTGGATCGCCGACTATTAGAGATATAGATTCAGACCTTAGGTGGACTCTTATTTCTTATTGACTAGTTTCTTAGGTTTAGTTCCTTAGGATGGTAGATGGACACTAGTTTAGGCTTGAGTCATATAGTTGTAGTTATACTTTTATATCACAGATGAGTGGTTATTACACATCCGTCTTTGCATTCATACCGTAATCATAATGGTGCATGTTCATTCATATGTTTCTATAATCAGAATAAAACTTTGCCTGTTAGGACACCAGCACCATTACCGATGATGCGCATATTCCACGCACACTTATTTTCCGGCTCACAGACATCATCATCGGTAATTGCTATGTCACGTACACTTTAGATCATATTATCTTTTATTGATACAATCAGCTAACACCAAGGTCGATATAATATTGTGATTACTCTCTGGTGTTAGTATAGATATGGTATTTATTACTTAGACATTTCATGCATTCGCATTTTCATGTTATCATGCAGTATTATGGGGCATATGCCGACACTTTTCATATACTTACTCATTATTTTGGGATTTTGGATTTCTATGAGATTTCTAGATTTTTGGGGAAAACCGTACGAATATATAAAAACTTCTCTCTCTCTCCTCCTCTCTTTTTAAAACATAAGATGCGGTTTTCTCGTGATGTATGTGTCGTCCACCATGAGATTTCATGTTTTCTGTTGGATTTCGAGACCCGATTCGAGGAGTGGATGAACCGTCTCGGGTACATGGTGGGCCCGGTATGGTACCCCGGGGCAAAAAGATCGAGTTGTAGACGATGAGCCTGGCTGGGGAGGACTACCTACCGGTGATGTCTGGTGCGGCGGATATCCGGAGGATACCGACCGTTGTCATGAGATTTGATGATATGGGCCGATCCGGACTGACGGAGCCCGAGATATTTAGACTATGAGACATTGAGATTATGAGGTATTGAGACTTGAGATTTACATGTTTTGTGTCGATGCTTGAGACGGATTTCCATGGATTTCATCGTTGATATTTCAGATTTCTATACACATTTTACCATGATAAAAGTTAAAGATTTCTTATACAGATATATCTAGATTTCAGGATTATTTATTTCACATTCATGGTGCATGCATACTCATTCACATGACATAGTTCTATATGAGGCACTGATACGGGCATGGAGCATTTGCACTTACACGTAGCTTATTATCCTGTCTTTACTTGATGACTAGTCGTATATTAGTATATTATTATGACCTAGGACAGCGTCGTGCATTCGATTTCTTTTCGCAGATATGTTCTACTCACGAGTTAGCAACTCACCCCCGTTGTGCCAAATTTTATTATAGGTTCGATGTACAGGTTTTCCTGGCAGCTTGCTGGCACATCTTTTCATTCAGGGTGATTTGCACGGTAGGTTGGTTCACTTGTATCTGGACCGCCATTGTACTTTTATTATTTCATTTGTATCTAGAAAACTCCATCAACCAAACTTGTATTACTTGATAGGTTACTGGATCAGTTGTTTATTTCGACCTTAGAGTCACGCTTGTATTATTATGATATCTGGTGATTTTGTTTTCTTTTGAGTTTTGAGCCTCGCCCTTTGGCGTTGTATACTATTGTTCGTTGATGTGGTTGTTTCCGCCTTTTGGCGTAGAGCTAGCTCCCGTTTGGGGATGCTTTTTATTGTTTGTATATATATTATTCTTGTTTGTACCTGTTTGGGGCCAGATTTTACAAAAGAGACTCTGCCGAAATTTTTGAGAAAATTGGATGTTGCTTTTAAACTTGTTTTATACATGTTTTCCTTTACTTCTTCGTCTTTTTATGGTTTAGATTTCTGGGCTTCGGCTTACTTAGGTTACGTTGCGTCTCTAGACGCTTCGTAATCTAAGTGCCGGTCACGTTCCGTACATTCGGGTCGTGACAAAGTTGGTTTCAGAGCGCTAGGTTTAATCTTTTATAAGCCTAGCGTGACCCTTGGTTGATGGAGTAGGCGACTTAGATAGAGTGACGTACCGTGGGTATGATCCGCGGCATACTTATGATACGCTACTCTTCTTAAGTAGCCTTAGGATGTACATTTGTTTGCACCGCATTTCATTCGTTCCTTTGATCTATCTTCGTCGATATCGGAGGGTGGTTTCTGTTACCACGGGTGCACGGGCAGAAAGAGCTGCGGCTCGAATGCGATAACCATTAGGGTATCGGTTATCTTGAGGATTGAAGCATTGTTTAGCGTGTGGTAGAAGGGTATTCACATGCCGTCCAGATGAAGTTAAAGGATTCGAACTATTGTTAGAAACCCATTTTCCCAAGTTTAATGTATTCGGAAGAACATGAAGGTATTTCGATGGACCCTCTAGAAGAATTAAACCCTAGCTCGACATAATGACCACGAGAACGCCCTTGAAACTTAGGGTTTACGGCAGTTCCGCAGTGCCATTAGTGAGGCTTGGGTTTGCCCTTCTACGGCAGGACCATCGATGCTGTAGTATGTACCGGATATTTTTAAACTGTACTTGAGTGTTGAGCTTTCGGGGAATTATGGGATTTTGATGGATCGATCGAAAAGTTTAATGTAGTCCGGATATCAGGTGAAGTGATCGACTACGTGGGAGACTTTAGATATGAGTATTGCCGTTGTAGCGCAGTCAGCACACCTATGAAGAGACAAGTTTGAAGCAGTCGACACCAGAAGAAAGGGGGAAAGAGGCGCACATTGACGATAGTGTTTACGATTGTGATTTGGTGATTTGAATTTCATATTTCCGTTGATTGGAATTTTTTTTTGGTATTTTGAGGATTTTGTTCTACGATTGGTATTTCTTATGTGTGCATTCATTACATTCTATTCGTGCTTCATATATCAGTTGTATTGATATTGTTTTGTACATACCCAGTATACTCGATTTGGTTTTATACATTTTGAGATTTTGATTTGATTTCGTGCATATGGGTTACACATGATTTTGACATATGCTTCGACCTAGTTTTCAAGCATTTTCGTACTGTGATTTCGATTTTGATATCCGGTGTATGTTTTCGTGCACCATGTGCACCTGATTGAGATTCTTGCACACATTCGGTGCACCTGATACGATTTGTGCATACCAGATGCACTAAATCGTGGTTTTGTGCAGATTAGATGCACCTGATATTAGAGTCGTGCACGCCCGTTGCACTTGACAGATGTTTTTGTTGCACACCTGTTGCACTCAATTTTGTTTTTGTGTGAATTCGTGGCATCTGTATTTGGTTTCGATTTCAGTGCGCACCGGACACACATGATATTTTTATGATGTGATTGGGATTGATTTCAGTTTGATCAGTATGTTTTTATAATCATTACTATTGATTTGGTAACCAGGCGGGGCGTGTATGTTAAATAAAAGATATATATATATATATAGCTATTTTTTTTTAAAATAAACGTCCGCTACTTATGCCGTGGCACGTGCATCACATGGTGATTTTCAAAAGGGGTTCTTGCATGCTTTTTTATCCAGATGTTTGGACGATTTTACTATGATGCGCACAATATATAAGTTGTAGTTTTGATGTATATTATGTTGGTTTTCGTATTGGGTTTTGGTATTTTATTTTCGCCATAACTCCAATGATTGTGTTATGCTTGACGGAGTTGATTTTAGTTATGTATTGATGATTTCGGAGCCCCGACGATTTGAGTGTTTTGGCTGAATGTTTTAATAATTGGGGGGAATTTTAATTTAAATTCGGGGACCGAATTTCTTAATTGGCGGAAAATTGTAAAATTTTAAAAATAATTAAATAATTAATTAAATTAATAAAATCGTTTAAGTGAATTTTATAATTTTCGGTAAAGTAAAACGTAGTTTTCATAAAACTAAACCGTAATTATTTTTCACTATAAATTTAAAAATACCTATTTAAATTATATTATTACTAGTAAATGGTGTTTATTTACCCACTTATAAATTTTTAGTTTAATTAAATATTTTTCCTAAATTAATTATTTTAAATATTAACATAAGCTTTATTTTTACACTAAATTAGTGCAAATTACAAATTTGAATGGGTTTAATTAGCAAAAGTGAACCATTAAATATTAGAATCAAGTGTGTTTCATGAAAAATTTATTTTCAAAATTTTACAATGGTTCTAGACCATTCTAGGTCAAATGGAGTGAAGAAAATAAAGAATTTTTAAATAAATTCATGAAAAGACTTAATTGTGTGATATTTTTGTGAAACCTTCTACACTTTTCTTCACCTTTTCTCACTCTCCTCTCTTTTCCTCACCTCATGGCCGGCCTCACCTCCATGGGCAGCCCCAAAATTTTTCCCCCATCATTTTTGAATTAAAAATCATCAAAATTCATCAAAAATTCAATAAAAAAAAACCAAAAAATCCTAATTAATTCCTACCCTCTATTCTTTGCTCATCTTTACGTGGATTTTGGAGATGGAAAGCATTCATTTTGGAGTCTTATTATCATGTTTGGGTTTCATGTTGTGGAGGTATAAATCTTCTTCTTTTGATTTATTGTTATTAGATGTTTCATTTAAGCATAATTAGATTTAATAAATAATTTCTATCTACAAGTTTTAAAATTCAAGTTAGGGTTTGTAAAATCAAGTTATGGTTTTATAAATTAATTAGGGTTATGATAACTAGTTTAACACTTTTAGAAATGGAAAATCATGCATGTTTGATATATTGTAAATTGTTATCCATATTGTTTAAATTAAACAATTTTTTGGAAACTAGATTTCTACAAGTTGTATATATTGGTGAGATAAAATTCAAATTAATATTTGTAACACTAGATTGTGGTTTTAATGAGGATATTAACTTGTTGGTGGAATGAAAAACTTAAATTGGTTACTAGTTTCTATTGATAATTGAAAAATACTAATAAAAATGCGATTTTGCTAACTAGATTTTGGAAATTCTTAAATAAATGAAATTTAAAATATAATTTATGGTTTCATTATATCATTATCATCATGAATTATATTTTAATGTATTAATTAATGCAAAATCCAGTTTAGATGTGATATTGTAAAATTTGGCTTAAAAATACCGAAATCGGGCATGTTTACAAACTAGAATTTCAATTTAATACAAATTATGGTGTTAAAAATATAGTGATGGTTTATATAGTCTAGTTATGCTAATTAATGAATATTATGACCATTAGTTTCTTTTAAACATCAAGTTTTGAAGTAAATCGGTAAATTGGTGTTTTCAGGTTTTACGGAATCGGACGATTTGATCGATTTTTAGAGTTTCGTTGGATTAAATCATGTTTTATATTATAAGTAATGAGTTTTTAAACTACAAGTTGTTTGCTGATGTTTATCTTGATCAATCGGCGTTTGTACGCCAACATCGAGCGATATTTGGTTCTTTTGCATGAGCGGGTCATAGGTTTTACCCTATGCGCGTTTCGTGCGTCGTTTTGATGTTGTTCGTGATTCAGTTTACAATACTACATATGTTTGCGTATAGGTACCCCTCATGTGGACTGCGGGCGATGAAGAAGAGGATGGCGACACCGTCTTCGACAGACAAGGATCAGGTGAGTAGATGTATATCTACAGGGGGAAGTCGGGTGGATGGCGTTTAGCACGCCCGCAAACGTAGAATAGGGATAGTACTTATTGTCATTAAAAAGCCAGACGTGACCTTAGATTCTTGATGAGTAGGACCCTAGCAATGACCCTAGGTTGGACTAGACTTATTTAGAAAGACCATACCAGAGGATGAATACCTTGGAAGAGATTCGTAGGTTTCAGGTAGATACACACACACGCACACACTGAGACTCGACGTGGTGTATACGTGTATGTATATATATATATATACAGGACTAGGTGTAGGTATATATGTATATACACAATACGTATATGTGATACAAGGATGTGATATGATACACGGGGATGAAACAATATAACTGGACTGATGCCGTGATTCTTGGCTATACAGTCGTGTTATGATGTTAGCGGATCATTAGAAAATGAGATAATGGATTTGTATACTTGAACAATAATAAAGGGTGGTGATGATATTGAAGTATATGGGACTCTAAAATAGAACCCGGACCGTAACCTGTGCCTAAAATTCTGATATGATATCATATAGGTGTGACTTGATTACGACATCATATAGGTGTGACTTGATTTCGATATCATATATGTGTGACTTGATTATGATATCATATAGGTGTGACTTGATTACGATATGATCTAAGTGTGACTTAATCACAATATGATACATATGACATGATATTTCTGAGGATAAATTAACGATGTATATTTATGCTGACAATGATATATGATTGATGTATGCGATTATAGTATAGCACCTTGATCTTGACATGTGTTGATGATGATATTATACGAATGATGAGACACGTAGGTGATACTTGACCCGTACCCCGATATTGGGATGTCGTACGATGGATTTTACCGTATGAGGCATGGATATGATGATTGATCCGCACTTTTGATTCGAGGAAGCCGTACTACGTACGTGATGCTATTGAGGCTGGATTGCCGACTATTAGAGATTTGGATTCAGACCTTAGGTGGACTCTTATTTCTTATTGACTAGTTTCTTAGGTTTAGTTCCTTAGGAGGGTAGATGGACACTAGTTTAGGCTCGAGTCATATAGTTGTAGTTATACTTGTATATCACAGATGAGTGGTTATTACACTTCCGTCTTTTAGTTCATACCGTAATCATAATGGTTCATGTTCATTCATATATTTGTATAATCAGAATAAAACTTTGCCTGTTAGGACACCAGCACCATTACCAATGATGCGCATATTCCACGCAAACTTATTTGCCGGATCACACACATCATCATCGGTAATTGCTATGTCACGTACACTTTAGATCATATTATCTTTTATTAATACAATCAGCTAACAGTTAGATCGATATAATATTGTAATTACTCTCTTGTGTTAGTATAGATATGGTATTTATTACTTAGACATTTCATGCATTCGCATTTTCATGTTATCATGCAGTATTATGGGGCATATGCCGACACTTATCATATACTTACTCATGATTTTGGGATTTTGGATTTCTATGAGATTTCTGGATTTTTGGGGAAAACCGCAAGAATATATAAAAACTTCTCTCTCTCTCTCCTCCTCTCTTTTTAAAACATAAGATGCGGTTTTCTCGTGATGTATGTGTCGTCCACCATGAGATTTCATGTTTTTTGTTGGATTTCAAGACCCGATTCGAGGAGTGGATGAACCGTTTCGGGTACATGGTGGGCCCGGTATTGTACCCCGGGGAAAGAAGATCGAGTTGTAAATGATGAGCCTGACAGGGGAGGACTACCTACCGGTGATGTCTGGCACGGCGGATATCCGGAGGATACCGACCGTTGTTGTGAGATTTGATGATATGGGCCGATCCGGACTGACGGAGACCGAGATATTGAGACTATGAGACATTGAGATTATAAGGTATTGAGACTTGAGATTTACATGTTTTGTGTCGATGCTTGACACGGATTTGCATGGATTTCATCGTTGATATTTCAGATTTCTATACACATTTTACCATGATAAAAGTTAAAGATTTCTTATACAGATATATCTAGATTTCAGGATTGGTTATTTCACATTCATGGTGCATGCATACTCATTCACATGACATAGTTCTATATGAGGCACTGATACGGGCACGGAGCATTTGCACTTACACGTAGCTTATTATCCTGTCTTTACTTGATGACTAGTAGTATATTAGTATATTATTATGACCTAGGACAGCGTCGTGCATTCGATTTCTTTTCGCAGATATGTTCTACTCACGAGTTGGCAACCCACCCCCGTTGTGCCAAATTTTATTACAGGTTCGATGTACAGGTTTTCCTGGCAGCTTGCTGGCACATCTTTTCATTCAGGGTGATTTGCACGGTAGGTTGGTTCACTTGTATCTGGACCGCCATTGTACTTTTATTATTTCATTTGTATCTAGAAAACTCCATCAACCAAACTTGTATTACTTGATAGGTTACTTGATCAGTTGTTTATTTCGATCTTAGAGTCGCGCTTGTATCATTATGATATATGGTGGTTTTGTTTTCTTTTGAGTTTTGAGCCTCGCCCTTTGGCGTTGTATACTATTGTGCGTTGATGTGGTTGTTTCCGCCTTTTGGCGTAGAGCTAGCTCCCGTTTGGGGATGCTTTTTATTGTTTGTATATATATTATTCTTGTTTGTACCCGTTTGGGGCCAGATTTTACAAAGGAGACTCTGTCGAAATTTTTGAGAAAATTGGATGTTGCTTTTAAACTTGTTTTATACATGTTTTCCTTTACTTCTTCTTCTTTTTATGGTTTAGATTTCTGGGCTTCGGCTTACTTAAGTTATGTTGCGCCTCTAGACGCTTCGTAATCTAAGTGCCGGTCACGTTCCGTACTTTCGGGTCGTGACAACCAGTATATGATACTGTATTCTATTCTCGCGATCTGTATCATAGGACGGTTATATGAGATATAGCCGGGTTACCGAATCAAGTGTTGATTCGATACATTGATACAATTGATATTAGTCGGTTATATGCAGTATGACCGGATCATTAAATCAAGTGTTGATTTAATGATTTAATGTATAATTATATATTTGATATATTACTTTACATTAACTAGTATTTGTTCACTTACGATTATTTTCTCACTAGATTGTGCATATTGTATATATGATATATTTTTGTGCACTTGTTTATATCATGTTCGATGATACATGCAAACTTGGGTATGTGTATGCTTTAAACTATGATTAGGTTAATGGTTAGGGTTTGATTTACTCATTTATTTTCTTTATTCATTTTTCGCAAAAATAAAATAGTAGTGGCTTTCTTTGTTTTGTGCAAGATGCTTCATGATATTTCTAGCATCTTTGAAAAAGTCTTACCATTTTATTTTATTCCTTAACCCTAACCATTTACCTTAACCCTAGTTTATTCTCTACATGAGTTTATTAACCCATGGCTGCAATATGATAGATATCACTTGAATTTTCTTTTTGAGTTAATGCTTTTCTTTTCTTTTCTTTCATCTTATTCTTCTTGATGAAGAAAGAGAACCTTTGCTAGAAATTTTCAAGTGATGAATCCAAGTGAGAAATCCAAATCCAAAGTGAACCCACTTTCTATTTCTTCATTCTCTACCACTTGCCATGTTGTATAGGGTGTTTTCTTCATAAGGTTGATGACCAAGTGAAGATGGAGCTTGAGTTTGAGTCGCCTCGACGTAGATCATCTTCGGCATCGAAGTCAATGACCTAGCCCGCCCATTTCTCCGATAAAACCGACGCTAGAGTCCGGGATTCCGATGATCACAGCGGAGGGACGTCAACACGGAGCTAAAGAAGTGGTGGACAGGATCTACAAAGGTTGTAGCCCCTTTCACTTATTAGTTAAGTTGTTAACTTGTTTAGTTTTCTTCTAATTTCTAGTTAACGATCTTGCTTCGGGTTGCTAGGCACATAAATTTTTGAATTTGGCATGGTTGATACCTTGTGGAACCTCTTGAGTGTGCCTAGGAACCCTACAGTGGTATCAGAGCCTAGCTAGAGCTTTAGGCGTAGTGTAGACGACGTTAGAAGTCCGATCGAACCCGAAACCCTAATCCAAAACCTTTCTCTGTACAATTTGTCAAAACCGAGATTTTTGTGAATTAAAAATAAGCAGAAAAATCAGCAGGGTTTTCTAGGAGTTACTGTGCAAAACGAGCGCCTAAATCGATCAAGGCGCCGCAGAACCGCGGCAATAGCATGGCTAGTGCGGCGGTTCCGCGGCCGTACGGTCGCTTCTTTCATCAAATTTTGCACAGTAATGTTAATCTGAATTTCCTGTATTTTCTGGGAATTTTTAATTTGCACTCAAGAGTTGAGTTATCTGGGTTTTATTGGGGATTCGATGATTCGATCGGAAACTTTAACTGCGTCTATTTGTTTTTCCAGATAATTTAGAATATGTTAAAAAGTTCGACTGGATATAAATACCCACTTTTTCCCCTGTCGGGAATTTTCCAAATATTGGATTTTTCCGTAGGTTAATGACGTTCTAAGTAGTGCAAGTAACGCGATGGTCCCTCTAGAAGACAACAAACCTTAACTCGATTATGTGACCGTCTTGAACTGCCCTTTGAACCTTAAGGTTTGGGGCAGTACGGCGTGCTACATGTGAGGCGTTGGCTTGACCCTTCTACGGCTGGACCGTTGGTGCTGTGGCATTAAGTGAATGGTTTTTTAAACTTATTTCATGTATTGAGCTGTTTCGGGAAAACTTGGGTGTTTGATTGTTCGATCGAAAAGTTTAACATTTTCTATTTATCTGGAATGTAATACAATATTTGGAATTCACAAGTAGTTATGAGATAACTAATATGAATATTATAAACATAGCACTTTAGTCTCACTTGATCGGTTGCCACGGAATTTTGATGCGATCAAAAGTCCGTCGCAATCACGTTGGATACCCGGATACTCACCGGGTAAACTTAATAGACAACTACACCCCATAGCCCTGACCAAGTGACTGTAGGAGAACCCCGTCGCCGAAAGCATCCGTTTGGGTGCTCGCGGCAGCGGTGTTCCGCCTTGGTGCATTTCGTCGACGGCATTGGGGGTGCGGCCGCCTACTAAAGTTTGCGACGAGCATTCGTTCTGGATATCGGGAATCTTGTTGAATTGCCCGACTTCATATTGAAAAGTGTTTTCGATATTGAGGCTAAAATACGGGGTTTATAATTGTTAGGCATGCGATGTCTAAAGAATTCATTTGATTAGGCATGCGATGTCTAAACAGGTTGCGGATTCCAACTGTTGTAGTTTTACACTTTCTTTTCTGTGACCGTAAGTGTAATATGTGATATCGCCGGTTTCATTGCTATATGTCAACGACAATTGGGATGCGCATATTTACATACGTTGATGACATGTGATGTTATGTGTTGCTGGATATGTTATATTGGATCGTCGCGTTATGGATAGCCGGGTTTTTTTAATGTGAGATGAGTGTTTTTCATTTTCATTCATGTAAAAACTTGTATGTAATATTCTTTTATTAGGGCACTTCCAGGTTGCGGAAGTTATCACCGTTGATGTATATTATTTTCTTTTCCGCACTAGGATAGACCCAAGGAGGAGGGCACAAGTAACCGGGTTCTGGAGTCCAGTGGGAGACCAACTCCAGGAGTCGAGTCCGGGTCTCCTAACTCTAGAATTGGTAGGGTTGCTTACCGCTCTCGTAGGGGTCTAGGGGTGTGGGTTTGGCTATTCATCGCGACCGTGGAATCCGTGTTTTATACTGCCTCGTATTGAAAACACGGACGTCCTAGTATATCCAATGTTTCATATGTTTCTTCTGCTGCGATATCTGTGATGTGATCATTTGATATGTTGTGAAAGATACTATATATAGTATATATGATATATTATATAGGCGTTACTTATGTTTTACACCCGCGCTAGCCCTGCCCCGCTCTGCCGTTAGTTACCTAACCTAACGGTGCACGAGGGGACATCGAGGCGAATGCGGATGGCATAAGTGTACGTCGTATTTATCTGTGATGTTTAGGTGATTTAAATGATGGGACATCATTAATATGATTAATGAAAGAAAAGAAACCTAAAAGATATTGTGGAATCGAATTTTCAAAAATAGGTAGCTACAGTTCTTGCTTTGCATCGCGGTGTTCCTTGTAGAATATCCTGCACCTTATTCGATAAGGAAAGGGCCGAGATCCCTTCACCGAGAGTGACCCCTTTAGTAATAACTGGCAGATGCAACAACCCTCGGTTTGTATTTTGATTGCTTCTATAGTTCTTGCTTTGTATAGTGATATATATGATATATCCCGCACCTCATTCGACGAGGAAAGGCCCGACGATCCCTTCGCCGGGAGTGACCTCTTTAGCAAAACTAGAAAAGCCTAAAAAATACTCCATTTTAAAATCATTTGATTCTACAACGATATCAAGTTCATTACGCAATAGGTTTTCAGAAAAACCTGCCGTAGCCCTCCGTCATTTCAGATAAGTCCTGCTTAGTATTCGTGCTGCGTTTGTTGACTTTGTCAAGGCGCAGTGTGCGGTAGCTGACCAGTATTTATCTGCTTATGCATATGATGCAGATTGGGTTAGGGTAGTCGTACGGCCTTGTTGACCTTGTCAAGGGTCGTGCGGGTGGGTTTAATTCAATCAAGAAATGACGGGTTGAACTTGACTTACGGTCTATGGTTTGTTGACATTGTCAAGGTCATAGATCGTTTAGGGCAAAATATTATTGGGAATTTCAAGTGTTGAAATTTGCAATGAGATTGCATACCTTCTATGAGATAGTTGGATCCCGATACCCGCTGCGAGTAATTGTTACTCCTTGGAGAATTTTACACATTATAATTAGCCGATCAAGCAGGTGTCTAGAAACGTGTCAACGGGGTTACGCCTCTGGGAAAACGAGGTTTACTTTAATTAGGTCGGTGCGAAAGCACGGGAACCTCCCTCAAAGTACCGACACTGGCCTGGCTGAAAGATTGGCGAACTTGTAGCGTGTAATTAATCACAGCTAGTCTTTCCTTTTCGGGTTTGAAGGAAGATTTGATAAAAACAGTGGGAGCCATCCTGATTAGATAAAATAATAACCAATCTATTCTTGCAAGAGCATACGCTGAGTGTTTTCTTCTCTCTCTCTCTCAGGTAGCGACCATATCACGCCTTAATCAAGATATAATACTGATGTATTGACCGAACCCGCTTGTTATACTGAGCTGGGGAACGTTGGTCCCGCTCCAACTTATAATTGTTATAAGACAGAGCAGGAAATAGAGGAATACCAGAATTCCTATGCCGCCCAAACGAAGAAAGTGCATATGATGCATCTCCTTCGGGTGTGTTCATTACAAAGAACTGCTTCTCTGTATCCTCTACGTCCTCGGTATTTGATACCGGATAAGGATCCCTGATATGTAATCTGTTACATAGGGCTACAGAAAGGTAGAACTGAGAACGGGTGATAAGTTTCATGAGACAGAAAACGGTGCAAGTGTTGCAGCCAAGTCTGTTGATCACTGTCACCCTGTATTCCAAATACATTGATTCTGAACAAATGTTATTAGATACCGAACCTGATATACAAAATCATATCAGTCTCTTTATTAGTAAAGAAACGATAAAATTTTGTATTGTTGGATAATGTTTTGAACATTTCCTATATCAAAAGTTGATCGGTTCAGACACGTTATCTAAAAGCATTGACGTTCTAAATCAAACTACAGTTCCTAGTATATAGAACACACACAAGAGGAAGAGTTCAGAAATGAACGGATCCTTCTCGAGGTATTGTAGACTAGGTCATATCAATGCGACCCGACTAGCTAAGTTGGACATAGATGCATATTTAAATCTGTTTGAATTTACATCTTGCGAAAACTTGCCTGTCATGTCACAAAGATAAGATGACCATAGCTCTGTTTATTGGAAACAGAGAAAGAGTTAGTGAACTTTTGGGACTGATACATGATGATGTATATAAGTTCCCCTATCTATACATACCAAGACCGGTTCTTTGTACTTCATTGCATTCTCTGATGATCTCTTTAGATTCAGACATATGTTCCTGTTGAAACACAAGTCCGAACCTTTTGAGATATTCACAGAATATAAGTTAGAAGTAGAGAACCAAAATACTGGTATAAGTATTATGTCCTTTGATGTGATCGAGGAGGAGAATACTTGAGCACGGAAATCCTGGACTATTCTAAAGGAGAATGAGATTCTCCCTTAGCATTACTCCTCCGTATACACCATAGCACGATGGTATATCGGGGCGGAGCAATAGCATCCTATGTGATATGGTGTGCTCTATGATGAGTACTACTGAGTTTCCTATTTCCTTTTGGGAGTTATGCGCTTGAAAAGCTGCATACCCATTGAATAGGGTTCAAATCAAAACAGTTGCCATCCGCTTCATATGTGATATGGAAAGGGAAGATCCCATATCTTAAGTTTGTTAAGCTTTGGGGTTGTCCAGCCTATGTCTGAAAAGAAAAATCCGGACAAGCTCGAGGCAAGATCTGTTTTGTAGAACTGGAAATGTTCCAGCTATACAAACTGCAGCTGATAATTTTGTAGAACCAAAGGATTCAATTGTTTACAACGAACCTCAGCCTCTCCGTCGATCTAGTAGGGTTCCTCACCCACCTGAGAGTTACTTCGGTTTCTCTATGACAGTGGGAGCGAGAATTGCATCATGAGATGATGACCCAACTAGTTTCGAGCTGGCCATCAGGAGTGGGACTCTGTAAGAATGGCTGATGCTTAGCGATCTGAGATGGAATCCTTATACACCAACAAAGTATGGACTTTGGTTGCTTTATCTGAAGGGTTAAATCCCCATCAGGAGCAAGTATATCTTGAGAAGATTACTAGGTGTACATGGAAAAGTTGAGAATTTCAAAGCTAGACTTGTTAAAGGTTTTCATCATCAACCAGGCGTGGAAAAAGATGAAACCTTTTCCAGTGGCTATGCTTAAGTCCATCCGGATCCTACTTGCCACGGCTACATACCATAACTATGATATCTGGTGGTTGGGTGTCATGACAGCTTTTCTAAATGATGTTTTAGAAAAGAGTGTCTATAAGTACACAGCCAGAGGGCTTCGTAGACAGTGGGAGCAGCGGAGACGTGTGCAAGGTGCTTTATAGGATAAAGCAGGCATCGCAGAGTTGGAATATCTGTTTTGATGTGGTAATCAAAGAGTTTGATTTAATCAAAATGGTAGATGAACCATGTATATACAAAAAGGTAGTAGGGAGTATGGTAATGATCCTCGTAGAGTACGTGGATGACATACTCTTGATAGGGAAGCAGTTTCCTATGCTACACTCGGTCAATCTCCACTTATCACAATGATTCTCCATATAGGATCAAAGTGATACCTCCTAAATTCTGGGTTTTGGATCTATGAGATAGATCTAATTGGATGTTAGGATACTCACTAGTTGTAGTGAGATGGTATCAGTTGATCCTAGGGAGAATCACTGGAAAGGTTCCAGAGTGATAAGGACGACTGAGAATCAGTCACAGGCATTGTCTTTACCCTCAGTAAAGGGACGGTATGTTGGAAGAGTTCCAAGCTAGATACCGTGGCAAACAAGACGATAAAGGCTGGATACATCGCTACTTAAGATGCTACCAAAGAGGCAGACTGGATGTATATTTGTTCATGAGATGAACTTAGTTCCTCCTATTGTGTGACAATGGAGTTGTGGCTTATGCCAAGGAACGTCTGTCCCATCAGTGATCCAGACATATTCTAAGGCAGTATCACCTGATTATGGAGATGGTTGATCTCCAAGGAGATCGAGGTTAGGAGAGAAGACTCAGAGGACAATACGGCGGATCCACTCACAAAGGCCTTTTCCCAGAGAGAGACTTTTATGGGATGGTTGAGTATGAGATACTGCAACCACTGCTACAGATAGCCCTAGTGCAAGTGGGAGATTGTTAGTTATATGTATGCCCTAGAGGCCATTACTGTACATAGGATGTATATTGTAGTGGATGCTGGGACATATATAGGGAGGTCTTTCTTGCTCGACATGATAGTATGCTATCTGGTTGCTCTTTATCTTAACGTGTACACTGATTGTCTCTCTGTTACATGTTGGTAAAGCCCTTAGGATGTGTACTTGACTACCTGGACTATGATGCGAATCATACTAGTGGGGACATGGTAGTCCATAAGTACATCATTCAAGATCCCTAGTCGTGGGTGTATCGAGACGGGGCATCGATATACCAGAGTAGACTAGCGTATAACTTCTCAACCCATACAGATGGGCGATGGATGATCCCATATCCATTGGTGTTTGACATCAAAGATGATATATGGGTGCTCAGTGGAGACTGGGTACACTGGACGGACTCGCCGAGAACTCCCAGATGGTATTATACCTTACGTTAGATGGCAGTTCTCTGGTGACACTGGTACAGGTTAGTCTGTAGACCCGAGATCGTCATAGAGTCTTGTGTGATTCCTACTGTGCTTTGATTTCCACCTTACCACGTCCAAGAGGGCGTGCGAAACGGTGGTTTTTGGGTACAGTCCCGAATCACATGGAGGCAATGACCGATAGGAGGGGATTCGTCTCTCCCGGTATAGAGTTGATGTTGCGCTGTGTTCGATTGGCTATAACCGGAAATCCCTGGCCAGGGTTGCTAAGATTTACTGGTAAGTGTTATCAGTACTTTCTCGAACTGTTATAGAACTCATATCGACACGACTTATCGAGATACTGGGGTCTGACGTTTACCACCCTTAGGCGAGATATGCGTGTAGGGTTACTAGGCACACTCAAGAGGTTCCACAAGGCATCAACCATACCAAATTAAAATTTTACGGTGCCGAGAAACCCTAATATAGATCGTTAACTAGAGATTAGGCGAAAACTATGAACAAGTAAACAACTTTACTTCTAAGAGAGCGTGAATACAACCTTTGTAGACCGGTCCTTCACTTCAATAGCTCCGTGTATTATTCCCCTTCGCTGCGATCGGAAAAACCCGGACTCTAGAGAGGCTCCACGAAGGAATGAACATGCTTGCTTCGATGATTTCGAGGCCGAAGATGATCTACGTCGGGGAGACGCTAACTCAAGCTATTCCTTCACTAGGTCAAGAACTTTGTGAAGAGAACACCATCTACTAAATGGAAAGTAGTAGAGGATGATGAAGTAGGAAGGTTGCTCACTTTAAAATTGATATTCTCACATTTTTCCTCAAGGCACCATTAGAGATAGAAAGCTTTTCAAGGAGCTTGATGAAGAAGAAGAAGAAGTGAATTATTCATCCAAATGAAAACTTATCCTCTTGAATAATTCACCCATGGTTGAGTTAAGCCCTCATGCTTAACTCTTGTAGAGAATTAACTAAGGTATGAGGTTTAAGGGTTAGGTTAAAGAAATATGAAGAGAATTGACAAAAGAGTGGACTTTGTCAAAGTTTCTCCAAGCTTCTTCAAGCTTGACAACTTTGACTAAGTTTAACTCGTTTGTTAAATCTTAAGATAATCCAATAACCCTAATCTTAACCCTAATCTTAGTATAAGTCTCATACACCCATCTTGTGTGTATCATCAAGCATGATACATACATGTACACTTGCATATATCACATATAAACAATGTGCACAAACTAGTGAGAAAATAAATCTTAAGTGAGCTAATATTAGTTAATGTAATGTAATATATCAAATATATAATTATACATTAAATTATTAAATCAACTCTTGATTTAATAATCCGGCTATAACCGACTAATATCAAAAGTAACAACTTACCGAATCAACACTTGATCCGATAACCCGGCTATATCTATACAACCGATGAATGTCACAAATCGCGAGAATCGAATACGGTATCTCATATCATATCAATCGTGGTCTCGCACATATCACATATGTGCTCCTACTCCGTTTCGCTTGAGCCAGGAAACGCCTGTGTAGGACTCTAAAGACTCATCAATACGCCGGCAGCAGGTGATGATCATATCAAACACCCACAAGCCGCAAGAGGTCTGCTAAACGTAACGGCCACCCGGGTATTGAGCGATCAGAAGATCAACGAGCATGCCCGCTCACACTCCTGTGAATCCAACGAGTAACACTACCGTACAGTCCGTTCTGTTCATCTGATATGTCGCATATCTTGTCTAGGGGTGGTAAACGTCAGACCCCAATAACTCGATAAGTCGTGTCGATATGAGGCTCATAACGGGTCGAGAAACTACTGGTAACACTTACCAGTAAATCCCTAAAGCAGCCTTGGCCAAGGACTTCCTGTTATAGCCAATCGAGCACTGAGCAACATCAACTCCCTATACCGGGAGAGACGAAACCCCTCCTATCGCTCATTGCCTCCATATGATTCGGGACTGTACCCAAAAGCCACCTTTTTGCACGCCCTCTTAGACGTGGTATGATGGAAATCAAAGCACGGTGGGAATCACACAAGGCTCTATGACGATCTCGGGTCTACAGACTAACCTGTACCAGTGTCACCAGAGAAGTGCCATCTGACGTAAGGTATAATACCATCTGGGAGTTCTCGGCGAGTCCGTCCGGTGTACCCAGTCTCCACTGAGCACCCGTATATCATCTCTGATGTCAAACACCAATGGATATGGGATCATCCATCGCCCATCTGTATGGGTCGAGAAGCTACACGGTAGTCTACTCTGGTATATCGATGCCCTGTCTCGATACACCCATGACTAGGGACTTTGAAGGATGTACTTATGGACTACCACGTCCCCACTAGTATGATCCGCATCATAGTCCAGGTAGTCAAGTACACATCCTAAGGGCTTTATCAACATGTAACAGAGAGACAATCAGTGTACA
The DNA here is from genome assembly GCA_030015575.1 of Agapanthus africanus. Lineage (NCBI taxonomy): Eukaryota > Viridiplantae > Streptophyta > Magnoliopsida > Asparagales > Amaryllidaceae > Agapanthus > Agapanthus africanus. The sequence goes on along the minus strand of CM057346.1, from coordinate 337,187,124 downwards.
CGTTAAGGTAAAGAGTAACCAGATGGCATACTATCATATCGAGCAAGAAAGTCCTCCCTATATATATCCAAGCATCCACTACAATATACATCCTATGTATAGTAATGGCCTCTAGGGCATTCATATAACTAGCAATCTCCCACTTGCACTAGGGCCATCTGATAGCAGTGGTTGTAGTATCTCATACTCAACCATCCCATAAAAGTCTCTCTCTGGGAAAAGGCCTTCGTGAGTGGATCCGCCGTGTTGTCCTTTGAGTCTACTCTTCTAACCTCGATCCCCTGGAGATCAACCATCTTCACGATCAGGTGATACTGCCTAAGAATATGTCTGGATCACTGAATGGACGGGTGTTTTTTGGCATAAGCCACAACTCCATTGTCACACAATGGGAGAAACTAAGTTCATCTCATGAACTATTATACACCCAGACTGTCTCTTTGGTAGTATCTTTGGTAACGATGTATCTTGCCTTTAATCGTCTAGTTTGTCACGGTATCTAGCTTGGAACTCTTCAAACATACCATCCCTCCACTGAGGGTATAGACAAAGCCTGCGACTGACATTTAGTCGTCCTTATCACCCTGGAACCTTCCCAGTGATTCTCCCCAGGATGGATTGATACCATCTCACAACATCTAGTGAGAATCCTAACATCCAATTAGATCTATCTCATAGATCCAAAACCCAGGATTTAGTAGGTATCACATTGATCCTATATGGAGAATCCTTGTGATAAGCGGAGATTGACCGAGTGTAGCATAGGAAACTCCTTCCCTATCAAGAGTATGTCATCCACGTACTCTACGAGGATCACCAGTATACTCCCTACTACCTTTTTGTATATACAAGGTTCATCTACCATTTTGATGAAGTCAAACTCTTTGACTACTACATCAAAACAGACGTTCCAACTCCGCGATGCCTGCTTTATCATATAAAACATCTTGCACACGTTTCCGCTGCTCCCACTGTCTACGAAGCCCTCTGACTGTGCACTTATAGACTCTTTCTTCCAAATCATCATTTAGAAAAGCAGTCAAGACACCCAACCGCCAGATATCGTAGTCATGGTATATAGCCGTGGCAAGTGGGATCTGGATGTACTTAAGCATAGCTATTTAGAAAAGGTTTCATCATAATCCATACCTGGTCAATGATGCAAACTTTTAACAAGTCTAGGTTTGAAAGTCTTAACTTTTCCATGTACACCAAGTAATCTTCTCAAGATATACTTGCTCCTGATGGGGATTTAACCCTTCAGATAAAGCAACCAAAGTCCATACTTTGTTGGTGTATAAGGATTCCATCTCAGATCGATAAGCATCCAGTCATTCTTACAGAATCCTACTCCTGATGGCCAGCCCGAAACTAGTTGGGTCAACATCTCATGATGCAATCCTTGCTCCCACTGTCATAGAGAAACCGAAGTATCTCTCAGGTGGGTGAGGAACCCTACTAGATCGGCGGAGAGGTTGAGGTTCGTTATTTGTGTAGGGTGTTTTTCGTCACCCCATTGAGATGGGAATACGCGCGCGCTTGTCAGGCGTACTACAGATTCTCCCTGCCTGGGGTAGGCCGGGGTTTAATGATTGTAGGGATCCGAATCTTCGGCAGCCGCGGACTAAACTGCCGTTAATTACCCCTCGCCTTTAGAGCGAGGGAACCTCCGATTGACGGGTTAAACTGGTCATGCGAACTCAATGTGCAGTGTACGCGTGTGTTGTTTTGGAAAAGGGGGTTTGGATATGTCGGGAGCCACGCAGAGTTTTTACGGGAGCCACGCAGTGGGGTATATGTGTGTGTAAATATGTATACATATGTATATATATATATATGTATGTATATAAAAAGAGGGGGAAAAGGCATCCAAGGGATGCGTGGGGCCAGCGCCTTGAGCGCTGTGCGCTTAGGTGCTGTGCGCTCAGGCACAAGCGTGCCACGTGTCGGCACGTGGGCGTTTTGCGCTTGAGCGCAGTGCGCCTGAGCGCAAGCACGCCACGTGTCGGCACATGGGCGCTTTGCGCTTGAGCGCAGTGTGCCTGAGCGCAAGCGCGCCACGTGTCTGCACGTGGGCGCTTTGCGCTCTAGCGCAGTGCGCCTGAGCGCAGCACGCCACGTGTCGGCACGTGGGCGCTTTACGCTCGAGCGCAGTGCGCCTGAGCGCAGCCCGCCACGTGTCGGCACGTGGGCGCTTTGCGCTCGAGCGCAGTGTGCCTGAGCGCAAGCGCGCCACATGTCGACACGTGGGCGTTTTGCGCTCGAGCGCTGGACGCTGGCGAGACAAAGGGGCTTTTAGTCCCAGAACTAGAAGCTATGCTTCAGAAAGGAAATATTCATTATATATATATATATATGTAAATATATAGAATTAAACTCCAAAAATGTTTTGGTTGATGAAAGGGGTTCTTCCTCTTCCTCCTCTGTTTGCTGGATCTTGATGATCAAGAGATGTGAGATCTAAAAATCTCTCCTTTCTGAGATCTGATGGTAGATCCAAGTTCCCCTTTATGGGTTTTGTGGTGGAAGACTTCTTAGTTTTTGAAAAGAAAGAGTAAAACTCTTGATTCAATTCAAAATAAATGAGAAGGTTTAGAACCTTGGAGAAGGAGCAGGAGGCACAAAAGATCTCAGATCTAAAATTTTTGTGGAGAGAATGAAAAGGTTTTTTTTTTATTCATTATGTTGCCTTATATAGGCTTACATATTTACATATAGCCCCTTGGGCTTTGCAAAATGGCATTTTGCCCATCCCATGGCTCATGTGCCATTTCTTTTTTGCACATAAGCCATGGGCTTACAAAATATTGGCTTTATTCCCATTTTGCATATATTCATGTATAAAAAATTACATAAAAATTATTTATCACGTGATTTTGTTGTTGGCATGGGGAGGCTGGCCGCGGGCTCGACTTAGGCATGGGCCCGCTTGACATGGGCTTGGGCCCACCTAGCTTGGGGGTTGACCTTGACTTTGACTCGGTCAACGGGGTGTAAATTTTTACCCCAACAAAGTGCCCCCCATCAATAAATGCACACCGCACATTTGAGTTGTGTGCATGAAATTGATGGATCTTGAAGCTGAACTTCGAGGTGGAACATCATTCCGGTGGTAAAGCATCATCCCGGGGAGCATGATTCCCGGGGATCGGAGCATGATTCCGGGGATCGGAGCATCATTCCGAAGAGCGGAGCATCTTTCCGAAGAGCGGAGCATAATTCTAGAGATCGGAGCATCGTTCCGATGGGCGGAGCATAATTCCAGAGATCGGAGCATCGTTCCGATTATCGGAGCATGATTCCAGGATTCGGAGCATCATTCCGAAGGGCGGAGCATAATTCCAGGGTTCGGAGCATCATTCCGAAGTGCGGAGCAGAGTTCGGAGCATCTTTCCGAAGAGCGGAGCATAATTCCAGAGATCGGAGCATCGTTCCGATGGGCGGAGCATAATTCCAGTGATCGGAGCATCGTTCCGATGATCGGAGCATGATTCCAGGATTCGGAGCATCATTCCGAAGGGCGGAGCATAATTCCAGGGTTCGGAGCATCATTCCGAAGTGCGGAGCATGATTCCAGAGTTCGGAGCATCTTTCCGAAGAGCGGAGCATAATTCCAGGATTCGGAGCATCGTTCCGAAGGGCGGAGCATAATTCCAGGGTTCGGAGCATCATTCCAGGATTCGGAGCATCATTCCGAAGGGCGGAGCATAATTCCAGGGTTCGGAGCATCATTCCGAAGTGCAGAGCATGATTCCAGAGTTCGGAGTATCTTTCCGTAGAGCGGAGAATAATTCCAGAGATCGGAGCATCGTTCCGATAGGCGGAGCATAATTCCAGAGATCGGAGCATCGTTCCGATGATCGGAGCATGATTCCAGGATTCGGAGCATCATTCCGAAGGGCGGAGCACAATTCCAGGGTTCGGAGCATCATTCCGAAGTGCGGAGCATGATTCCAGAGTTCGGAGCATCTTTTCGAAGAGCGGAGCATAATTCCAGGATTCGGAGCATCGTTCCGAAGGGCAGAGCATAATTCCAGGGTTCGGAGCATCATTCCAGGATTCGGAGCATCATTCCGAAGGGCAGAGCATAATTCTATGGTTCGGAGCATCATTCCGAAGTGCGGAGCATGATTCCAGAGTTCGGAGCATCTTTCCGAAGAGCGGAGCATAATTCCATAGATCGGAGCATTGTTCCGATGGGCGGAGCATAATTCCAGAGATCGGAGCATGATTCCAGGATTCGGAGCATCATTCCGAAGGGCGGAGCATAATTCCAGGGTTCGGAGCATCATTCCGAAGTGCGGAGCATGATTCCAGAGTTCGGAGCATCTTTCCAAAGAGCGGAGCATGATTCCAGGATTCGGAGCATCGTTCCGAAGGGCGGAGCATAATTCCAGGGTTCGGAGCATCATTCCAGGATTCAGAGCATCATTCCGATGGGCGGAGCATAATTCCAGGGTTCGGAGCATCATTCCGAAGTGAGGAGCATAATTCCAGAGTTCGGAGCATCTTTCCGAAGAGCGGAGCATGATTCCAGGATTCGGAGTATCGTTCCGAAGAGCGGAGCATAATTCCAGAGATCGGAGCATCGTTCCGATGGGCGGAGCATAATTCCAGAGATCGGAGCATGATTCCAGGATTCGGGGCATCATTCCGAAGGGCGGAGCATAATTCCAGGGTTCGGAGCATCATTCCGAAGTGCGGAGCATGATTCCAGAGTTCGGAGCATCTTTCCGAAGAGCGGAGCATGATTCCAGGATTCGGAGCATCGTTCCGAAGGGCGGAGCATAATTCAAGGGTTCGGAGCATCATTCCGAAGTGCGGAGCATGATTCCAGAGTTCGGAGCATCTTTCCGAAGAGCGGAGAATGATTCAAGGATTCGGAGCATCGTTCCGAAGGGCGGAGCATAATTCTAGGGTTCGGAGCATCATTCCAGGATTCGGAGCATCATTCCGAAGGGCGGAGCATAATTCTAGGGTTCGGAGCATCATTCCAGGATTCGGAGCATCATTCCGAAGGGCGGAGCATAATTCCAGGGTTCGGGGCATCATTCCGAAGTGCGGAGCATGATTCCAGAGTTCGGTGCATCTTTCCGAAGAGCGGAGCATGATTCCAGGATTCGGAGCATCGTTCCGAAGGGCGGAGCATAATTCCAGAGATCGGAGCATCATTCCGAGGATCGGCAGACATTCTGACCGAAGCATGATTTCGATGCAGAGGTAGATTCCTAGGCGAAGTATAATTCCGACAAGGGAGGCAAATATTCCAAGGCGAAGCATGATTTCGACATGGGGTATATTCTGAGACGGAGCATGATTCCGGCGCAGAGCTTGTTGGTTATCTTGATTCCGAGATGAAGCATAATTTCGACAGGGAAGGCAGATACACCGAGGTGAAGCATCATTTCGACACGGGGTGTATTCTGAGACGAAGCATAATTCCGACGAGGAGGTCATTATCCCGAGGCGAAGCATGATTTCGACACGGGGTACATTCTGGGACGAAGCATGATTCCGCCGCAGAGGTTGTTGGTTTGATTTGATTTAGGTTGACATCAGCATCGCTACACTGGGATATGGTACCAGGAGCGAATCATCATTTGTCATGAGAGGATTTGGGGATTGGTTTTGGTTTGGCATCTGCATTGCTGCACTGGAATAATGCCAGGAGCAACTCATCATTTGCCCCGGGAGGACTTGGAAACTGGTTTTTTTTGTTTGGTATCAGCATCGCTACACTGGAATATGGTACCAGGAGTGAATCATCATTTGCGTTTGCTTATTAGGAAACGATGGCTTAGGAGATAGGTTTTAGGTCCCTATCGCCTAAGACTTCTCAATTTTGTGAGCCGTAAGGGTCTCACAAAGCATTTTCTCCCTACGGGTCGTAAGGATCCCGTAAGTGTATTTTCTCCTTAGGAGTCATGGGGACTCCTAAGTGTGTTGCTCCTTTGTGAGTCGTAAGGATCTCACACGGGAATTTTCTTATCACAAAGTCAAGAGGACTTTGTGAGTGCATTTCATCTCTTTTTTACGAGTTTGCGCCCTTTCGGGTTTTCACAAACTCGCCGGCAGTCCTGCTGTTTTTACTCACGGAGCCCTTTCGGGTTTTCATCCGTGCCTATTTTGCTTGTGGACATACCTTTTTTATTTTTATTTTATTTTATTATTTTTTTTGGAGAGATTGGGATTGTTTTACGCCCGTGGATTGTATACGATTTTGCAGGATGTATGATCCAGACCGTAGGGCCATAAAATTTTGGGACTTTGTTGGCGTCTGTATCGCTGCACTGGAATATGGTACCAGGAGCGACTCATCATTCGCCGCTTGGGGTATGGGGAGTGGAATTTGGTTGGCGTCTGCATCGCTGCACTAGAATATGGTACCAGGAGCGACTCATCATTCGCCGCTTGGGAATTTGAGTTTGGAATTTGGTTGGCGTCTGCATCGCTGCACTGGAATATAGTACCAGGAGCGACTTGTCATTCGCCTCTTAGGGATTGGAATTTGGAATTTGGTTCGTGTCTGCATCGCTGCACTGGAATATGGTACCAGGAGCGACTCATCATTCACCACTTGGGGATCGGGGAGGGATGGCTTAGGAGACAGGTTTAGATCCCTATCGCCTAAGGCTTTTCAATTTTATTGGCCATGAAGGTCCCATAAAAGCATTTTCTTCCTACGGGTCGTAAGGATCCCGTAGGTGTATTTTCTCCTTAGGAGTCGTGAGGACTCCTAAGTGTGTTTTTCCTTCGTGAGTCGTAAGGATCCCACAAAGGTTTGTTCTCCTCATGTATCGTGAGGACACATGAGTGTGTCTTCTCAATGGAGCATAATTCCACAGGCGGAGACCAGCCGCGTAACTGGTGATTGCGGTGGGGCACGGGTATGCTGAGAATTATTTGAGCCCGTGGATTGTATACGGCAGTCAATTTGGGGACTGGCCGTAGGGCTGGGAGAATTTTGAAAAATTGGATTTTGGTTGGCGTCTGCATCGCTGCACTGGAATATGGTACCAGAAGCGACTAATCATTCGCCACTGTTTTTTTTTTGTTTTGTTGTTTTTTTTTGTTTTACCGCGATTGCTCTATCATTTCAGCTTTTCTTATCGCGAAAATCGCGATTGCCCTATCATTTCGGCTTTTATTCGCGGTTGCCCCATCATTTCGGCTTTATTTTCATTTTCATTTTTACTCGCTGGTTTTTATTGCGAGTCGCCCCATCATTTCGGCTTTTCTTTATTTTTCTTTTATTTACATATTGTTTTTTATATACACAATTTGTTTTTTACATTCCCAGTTTAACGACTTAGAGGTCGACTGTTCCCAGTTTAATGACGTGGTGGTCGACTGTTTTCAGAGAAAGGCAGATGTCTGAGAGAATCAGTTTCACGAAAAACTTCGTTCTCCGTTTGTATGAAATTGGCGGTCGCATCTTGACTGTTTACTAACACGCCTTTGGACAGTTCTATCTCTCCTGCCTTGTATTGCTTTTCAACCCAATCTTTGAAGACGAAGCAGTCCTCAATGGCATGTCCTATCACTCTGTTATAGGGGCAGTATTTGGGGCGTCGGTCCTATTCGCTTCCTGCGGTCTTTTTGACTCTGGCAGTTGTAGACCGTTCTTCAGGACGTCTTTGAATATTTTACGGATTTTGTCCCTTCTGAAGGAATAGACCTTATCCAGCTTCTCTTTCAGTGGAGATTCTCCTCCTTCTCCGAACACTGGCTTCCGAGGCTGGTTGGCGCTAGGCTCGCTCATCCCTTGCTTATTTCGGTTAGCCGAAATGTTGAAAGATCCAGAATCATCGGAGTTTCCGCCTTTGCGATTATCGTCCTTTCGGTTTCTCCAGGACCTATTGTTATTTTGAGAATCCGAGGAGGACTCCTGTTTTGAGCGCTCCAGCATCTGGACCTTCCTGGTCAGCTCTTGGAATGTTTTGAGACCCGCGGTGCATAAAAACGGGGCCATCCAATTGTTGAGATTTCCGACGAGGAGACTGACAGATTGGTCCTGCTCTATCGGCGGTTCGCATTTGACGGAGAGATTGCGCCATCGGGTTATAAAATCCGTGTTGCTTTCATCGCTCTTGGGCTTGGTCCTTACGAGCTCGGCAATGGTAATCTTATCGCTGACGCTCATGAACCTCTGCCGAAACAGAGACTCCATTTGGACAAAAGTTGTGACGGAGCCATCCGGTATGCTCGCGTAACAGTCGAAAGCAAAATCGGTCAAGCTATTAACGAACTGGCGGAGGAGAAGCGCACCGTTGCCCCCAGTGTTCCCGCATAAGGCTTTGAAGTGGGCGATGTGTTGATTCGCATTTCCCGTCCCATCGAATCTTCCGAATTTGGGGATGACATAGCCGCTAGGAAATTCTACCAGATCATATTGAGCAGGATATGGTCTCCCGCTACTGCTAACATCTTTTTGCGCTTCAGCTTCAGCTACCAGTGTTTTGACTTTGCTGGCAACCAAATCCATGATTTGATCTTGAGTTAGCGGGCTACTGTCATCGGTAGCCAAGACATTTCCCGAGATAGGATGCGACTGATTTTCAAGTGGTTCGCCCACTTTTGGATTTGAGGGAATAGGCGTCGGCTGCTTTGGGACACCACTTCCCGGTTCACGAGCAGAGCCCTCCTCTTGATTGGGCGGCTGAGAAGCAAGTCGGGCCGTGAGCTGCATCACGACATTCGTCAAGTCGTCGATTTTGGAGTAGAGTTTGGCCATCTCCTTGTCTTTGCTTCTGAGCTGTTTTCGGAGCTCTTGGAGAAGTTGCTGCTCTGCATTCTTGGGACGGAAGATTGGCTCCTCTTCACTTTCCGAGCCCAACTCCTCATGGATCGAAGGGTCTTTCTGCCTATCATCCTCATCTAGCGGAGGCGGCTGTTCTTGGGAAGCGGCAACCACATTCAAGCCAGATTGGATTTGAGATGTGGTGGCCCCGTCCTTCCTCTTGCTGCGCGTGCCCACCATGTAGACAGTGTGGACCACATACCCAGCCATTTCCTCATCTTCGGCGGGGTAACCTAGTTCTTCAAACCTCATGAGGTTTAGCCTGGCAGGAGCCCTAGCCCTTTTATTGGCTCTATATCTGAGCCTTTTCTCCCTCAGCTTCTCGATTTTGAAGGCTTGGCGGGCATCCGCTATCCAGGAAGCCATTGTGAGTTGATCAGAGGGGAGCTTAGAGAAGACACCCAAGCGAGCAATGGTCAAGGGCACCGCTGGAGCTTGCTCGGGACGCGTTGTAGCTTTGTTGGTGTTGATGGCCTTGCCCCTAGCTGGGGCCATGGAGAGTCGTTTGGAAACGGACTTGCGCTTGGGCTGAGGTGCCCTCGCGACCACCACATTTGTTCTCCTGCCTTTCGAGCCCGGTTTGTCTGCCACCGGGGCTTGAGGAGCTGGGATGGCGCCAACTGGCATGAACATGATAGAGCCGAATGGTAGCAGCGGCTCCTCCCATTGTCGCCCGAGACTGGCCGGAAGGACCGTCCTGGAGTCTATCTTCATCGTGTAGGAGACGGGAGATGAGTTGATTATTGAAGACATCGTTGAAAGGTGATTGCTTGAAAATCTGCATGAAAGAGCATTATTTTAGTATAAATACAGGTATGAACATTGATTGAGCTCGCATGAATGCTTAACCCGAAATATGGGAGGAGAGATTGGTCCCACCGGGCGTGCCAGAATTTGTAGGGTGTTTTTCGTCACCCCATTGAGATGGGAATACGCGCGCGCTTGTCAGGCGTACTACAGATTCCCCCTGCCTGGGGTAGGCCGGGGTTTAATGATTGTGGGGATCCGAATCTCCGGCAGCAGCGGACTAAACTGCCGTTAATTACCCCTCGCCTTTAGAGCGAGGGAACCTCCGATTGACGGGTTAAACTGGTCATGCGAACTCAATGTGCAGTGTATGTGTGTGTTGTTTTGGAAAAAGGGGTTTGGATATGTCGGGAGCCACGCAGAGTTTTTACGGGGGTCCCGCTACCCCGGATAGCGGGCTGGGGGTCAAAGGGGCTAGCAGCCCCCTTGCGAGGTGCGGGGCAGCGCCCGTTAGAATTTTTTTTTCTAACAGGGACAGTGTCGTGGGGTACAAGTGTGTGTAAATATGTATACATATGTATATATATATGTATGTACATAAAAAGAGGGGGAAAAGGCATCCAAGGGATGCGTGGGGCCAGCGCCTTGAGCGCTGTGCGCTTAGGTGCTGTGCGCTCAGGCGCAAGCGTGCCACGTGTTGGCATGTGGGCGTTTTACGCTTGAGCGCAGTGCGCTTGAGCGCAAGCGCGCCACGTGTCGGCACATGGGCGCTTTGCGCTCGAGCGCAGTACGCCTGAGCGCAAGCGCGCCACGTGTCTGCACGTGGGCGCTTTGCGCTCGAGCGCAGTGCGCCTGAGCGCAGCGCGCCACGTGTCGGCATGTGGGCGCTTTACGCTCGAGCGCAGTGCGCTCGAGCGCAGTGCGCCTGAGCGCAGCGCGCCACGTGTCGGCACGTGGGCGCTTTACGCTCGAGCGCAGTGCGCCTGAGCGCAGCGCGCCACGTGTCGGCACGTGGGCGCTTTGCGCTCGAGCGCAGTGCGCCTGAGCGCAAGCGCGCCACGTGTCGGCACGTGGGCGTTTTGCGCTCGAGCGCTGGGCGCTGGCGAGACAAAGGGGCTTTTAGTCCCAGAACCAGAAGCTATGCTTCAGAAAGGAAATATTTATTATATATATATATATGTAAATATATGGAATTAAACTCCAAAAATGTTTTGGTTGATGAAAGGGGTTCTTCCTCTTCCTCCTCTGTTTGCTGGATCTTGATGATCAAGAGATGTGAGATCTAAAAATCTCTCCTTTCTGAGATCTAATGGTAGATCCAAGTTCCCCTTTGTGGGTTTTGTGGTGGAAGACTTCTTAGTTTTTGAAAAGAAAGAGTAAAAATCTTGATTCAATTCAAAATAAATGAGAAGGTTTAGAACCTTGGAGAAGGAGCAGGAGGCACAAAAGATCTCAGATCTAAAATTTTTATGGAGAGAATGAAAAGGTTTTTTTTTTATTCATCATGTTGCCTTATATAGGCTTACATATTTACATATAGCCCCTTGGGCTTTGCAAAATGGCATTTTGCCCATCCCATGGCTCATGTGCCATTTCTTTTTTGCACATAAACCATGGGATTACAAAATATTGGCTTTATGCCCATTTTGCATACATTCATGTATAAAAAATTACATAAAAATTATTTATCACATGATTTTGTTGTTGGCATGGGGAGGCTGGCCACGGGCTCGACTTGGGCATGGGTCCGCTTGACCTGGGCTTGGGCCCACCTAGCTTGGGGGTTGACCTTGACTTTGACTCGGTCAACGGCGTGTAAATTTTTACCCCAACAGTTTGCTATTGAATCCTTTGGTTCTACTAAATCATTAGCTGCAGTTTGTATAGCCGGAACTGTTTCCAGTTCTACCTCATTACCAATAATTTCTTCACAAGAAATTCCCTTTCACAAAGGTGGCATGTTGAGAAACAAAACATCTTTTGTTCCTCGGTTAGGTAGAAGATATTCCCTTGCGTATGCTTGGGATATCCAACAAACTTCTATAGATCTGACTTTGCCTCGAGCTTGTCCGGATTTTGCTTTTAGACATAGGCCGGACAACCTCAAATCTTAACTGACTTAAGAGATGGGCTCTTCCCTTTCCATATCTCATATGAAATGGTAGGCATCTGATTTGATCGGAACCCTATTCAATAGGTATGCAACTTCATAAGTGCATAACTCCCTAAAAGGAAATAGGAAACTCAGTAGTACTCATCATAGAGCACACCATATCACATAGGGTGCTATTACTCCGCCCCGATATACCATCATGCTATGGTGTATATGGAGGAGTAATGTTGAGAGAGAATCCCATTCTCCTTTAGAATAATCCAGGAATTCCGTGCTCAAGTATTCTCCTCCTTGATCACATCAAAGGACATAATACTTTTACCCGTATTTTGGTTCTCTACTTCTAACTTATATTCTATGAATATCTGAAAAGGTCCGGACTTGTGTTTCAACAGTAACATATGTCTGAATCTTGAGAGATTATCAGAGAATGTAATGAAGTACAAAGAACCGGTCTTGGCATGTATAGACAGGGGACCTTCATACATCAACATGTAACATCCCAAAAGTACACTAACTCTTTCTCTGCTTCCAATAAACAGAGCTGTGATCATCTTATCTTTGTGACATGACCGGCAAGTTTTCACTAGATGTAAATTCAAACTAATTTAAATATGCATCTTAATGTAACTTCAGCAAGTCAGGTTGCATTGATATGACCTAGTCTACAATGCCTCAAGAAGGATTCGTTCATTTCTGAACTCTTCCACTTGTGTGTGTTCTGTATACTAAGAACTGTAGTTTGATTTAGAACGTCATTGCTTTTAGATAACGTGCCTGAACCGATCAACTCTTGATTTAGGAAATGTTCAAAACATTATCAAACAATACAAAATTATATCCTTCTTTACTAATAAAGAGACTGATATGATTTCGTATATCAGGTTCGGTATCTAATGACATTTGTTCAGAATCAATGTATTCAGGTAATACAGGGTGACAGTGACCAACAGACCTGGCTGCAACACTTGCACCGTTTTCTGCCTCATGAAACTTATCACCCGTTCTCAGTTCTATACCTTTCTGTAGCCCTATGTAACAAATTACATATGCGGGATCCTGATCTGGTATCACATACCCAGGACGTAAAGGATACTGAGAAACAGTTCTCTATAATGAACACACCCGAAGATGATGCATCGGTATGCACTTTCTTCGCTTAGGTGGCACGGGAATTCTGGTAATCCCTAATTTCCTGCTCTGTCTTATAACAATTATAAGTTGAAGCGGGACCAACGTTTCCCAGCTCAGTATAACAAGCGGGTTCGGTCAATGTGTCCGTATTATTATCTTGATTAAGGCGTGACATGGTCGCTACCAGGAGAGAGAGAGAAGAAAACACTCTGCGTGCGCTCTTGCAAGATCAGATTGGTTATTATTTTATCTAATCAGGATGGCTCCCACTGTTTTTATCAAATCCTCCTTCAAACCCTAAAAGGAAAGACTAGCCGGGATTAATTTCACGCTACAAGTTCGCCAATCTTTCAGCCAGGCCAGTGTCGGTACTTTGAGGGAGGTCCCCCGTGCTTTCGCACGAACCTAATTAATGTAAACCTCGTTTTCCAAGAGGCGTAACCCCGTTGACACCTTTCTAGACACCTACTTGATCGGCTAATTGTAATGTGTAAAACTCTCCCAGGAGTAACTCTTACTCGCAGCGGGTATCGGGATCCAACTATCTCATAGAAGGTATGCAATCTCATTGCAAATTTCAACACTTGAAATTCCCGATAATATTTTGCCCCTAGCAGCTATATGACCTTAACATAGTCAACAAATCATATGTGCTAGTCAAGTTCAACCCGTCATTTCCCGATTGAATTAAACCCACCCGTACGACCCTTAACATAGTCAACAAAGTCGCACGACTACCCTAATCCAATCGCATCATATGCTTATACAGATAAGCACTAATCAGCTACCGCACATTAATCCTTAACATAGTCAACAAACGTAGCACGAATACTAACTAGTACTTAGCTGAAATAACGGAGGGCTACGACAGGTTTTTCTGAAAACCTATTGCGTAATGAACTTGACATCGTTGTAGAATCAAATGATTTTGAAATGGAGTGTTTTTGAAGCTTTTCTAGTTTTGCTAAAGGGGTCACTCCCGGTGAAGGGATCGTCGGCCTTTTCCTCATCGAATAAGGTGCAGGATATATCATATATACCGCTGTGCAAAGCAAGAACTATAGGAGCAATCAAAAGACAAACCGAGGGTTGTAGCATCTGCTAGTCATTGCTAAAGGGGTCACTCCCGGTGAAGGGATCTCGGCCCTTTCCTTATCGAATAAGGTGCAGGATGTTCTATAAGGAACACCGCGATACAAAGCAAGAACCATAGCTACCTGTTTTTGAAAATTCGATTCCACAACATCATTAGGTTTCTTTTATTTCATTAATCTCATTAATGAAGTCCCATCATTTAATTCACCTAAACATCACAGATAAATACGACGTACACTTATGCCATCCGCATTCGCCTCGATGTCCCCTCGTGCACAGTTAGGTTAGGTAACTAACGACAGAGCGGGGCAGGGCTAGCGCGAATGCAAAACATAAGTAACGTCTATATAATATATCATATATACTATATACAGTATTTATCACAGAACATCAAATGATCACATCACAGATATCGCAGCAGAAGAATCATATGAAATATTGGATATACTAGGACGTCCGTGTTTTCAATACGAGCCTGTATAAAACACGGATTCCCCAGTCGTGATGAATAGCCAAACCCACACCCCTAGACCCCTACGAGAGCGGCAAGCAACCCTACAAATTCTAGAGTTAGGAGACCCGGACTCGACTTCTCGAGTTGATCTCCCACTGGACTCCAGAACCCGGTTACTTGTGCTCTCCTCCTTGGGTCTATCCTAGTGCGGAAAAGTAAATAATATACAAATGGTGACATCTTCCGCAACCTGGAAGTGCCCCAATAAAAGAATATTACATACAAGTTTTTACATGAATGAAAATGAAAAACACTCATCTCACATAAAAACCCCCGGCTATTCAAAACGCGACGATCCAATATAACATATCCAGCAACACATAACATCACATGTCATCAACGTAAGTAAATGTGCGCATCCCAATTGTCGTTGACATATAGCAACGAAACCAGCGATATCACATATTACACTTACGGTCGCAGAAAAGAAAGTGTAAAACTACAACAGTTGGAATCCGCAAACTCATTAGACATCACATGCCTAATCAAATGAATTCCTTAGACATCACATGCCTAACAATTATAAACCCTGCATTTTAGTCTCTATATCGAAAACACTATTCAATATCAAGTCGGGCAATTCAACAAGATTCCCGATAAACTGATCGAATGCTCGTCGCAAACTTTAGTAGACAGACGCACCCTCGGATGCCGTCGACGAAGTGCACTAAGGAGGAACTCCGCTGCCGCGAGCACCCAAACGGATGCTTTTGGCTACGGGGTTCTTCTACAGTCACTTGGTCGGGGCTATGGGGCATGGCTGTCTATTAAGTTTACCCGACGAGTATCCGCGTACGTTACGTGATTGCGACGGACTTTTGATCGCATCAAAATTCCGTGGCAACCGATCAAATGGGACTAAAGTGCTATGTTTATAATATTCAAATCAGTTATCTCATAACTATTTGTGGATTCCAAATATTGTATCACATTCCAGATAAATAAAAAATGTTGAACTTTCCGATCGAACAATCAAACACCCAAGTTTTCCCGAAACAGCTCAACACTTGAAATAAGTTTGAAAACATTCACTTCATGCCACAGTACCAACGGTCCAGCCGTAAAAGGGTCAAGCCAACGCCTCACATGTGGCACGCCGTACTGCCCCAAACCCTAAGGTTCAAAGAGCAGTTCAAGACGGTCACATAATCGAGTTAAGGTTTGTTGTCATCTAGAGGGTCCATCGTGTTACTTGCACTACTTAGAACGTTTTCAAACTACGGAAAAATCCAACACTTGGAAATTTCCCGACAGGGGAAAAATTGGGTATTTATATCCGGTCGAACTTTTTAACATGTTCTAAATTATCCGGAAAACATAACAAAATTAAATTCTTCGATCGAATCGATGATTACAAAATAAACCCCCAGAAAACTCAACACTTGAGTCAGTTTAAAAATACCCATAAAATAGCAATTTAATATATAAGAATTACTGTGCAAACAAAATGACTCAATCCCTCAGTACGGCAGCGGATCCGCGGCCCAAGCGTGGTAAGGCCGCGGTTCCACGGCGGTTTGGAAGTATTAGGAGCTCGTTTTTCACCACCATTCTTATAATTCCCTTCTTAATTTTTCAGGTATTTTTAATTCAGAAAATACACAGTTTTGAAAAAATGTACAAAGAGGGGGTAAACTTGGACGTATCGGGTTCGTTTGGAGTTTTAACTTCGTTAACACATCGCCTAAAGCTCTAGTTAGGCTCTGATACCACTGTAGGGTTACTAGGCACACTCAAGAGGTTCCACAAGGCATCAACCATGCCAAATTAAAATTTTATGGTGCCGAGAAACCCTAATATAGATCGTTAACTAGAGATTAGGCGAAAACTATGAACAAGTAAACAACTTTACTTCTAAGAGAGCGTGAATACAACCTTTGTAGAATGGTCCTTCACTTCAATAGCTCCGTGTAGTATTCCCCTTCGCTGCGATCGGAAAAACCCGGACTCTAGAGAGGCTCCACGAAGAAATGAACATGCTTGCTTCGATGATTTCGAGGCCGAAGATGATCTACGTCGGGGAGACGCTAACTCAAGCTATTCCTCCACTAGGTCAAGAACTTTGTGAAGAGAACACCCTCTACTAAATGGCAAGTAGTAGAGGATGATGAAGTAGGAAGGTTGCTCACTTTAAAATTGATTTTCTCACATTTTTCCTCAAGGCACCATTAGAGCTAGAAAGCTTTTCAAGGAGCTTGATGAAGAAGAAGAAAAAGAAGTGAATTATTCATCCAAATGAAAACTTATCCTCTTGAATAATTCACCCATGGTTGAGTTAAGCCCTCATGCTTAACTCATGTAGAGAATTAACTAAGGTATGAGGTTTAAGGGTTAGGTTAAAGAAATATCAAGAGAATTGACAAAAGAGTGGACTTTGTCAAAGTTTCTCCAAGCTTCTTCAAGCTTGACAACTTTGACTAAGTTTAACTCATTTGTTAAATCTTAAGATAATCCAATAACCCTAATCTTAACCCTAATCTTAGTATTAGTCTCATACACCCATCTTGTGTGTATCATCAAGCATGATACATACATGTACACTTGCATATAACACATATAAACAATGTGCACAAACTAGTGAGAAAATAAATCTTAAGTGAGCTAATATTAGTTAATGTAATGTAATATATCGAATATATATACATTAAATTATTAAATCAACTCTTGATTTAATAATCCGTCTATAACCGACTAATATCAAAAGTAACAACTTACCGAATTAACACTTGATCCGATAACCCGTCTATATCCATACAACCGATGAATGTCACAAATCGCGAGAATCGAATACGGTATCTCATATCATATCAATCTCGGTCCCGCACAGATCACATATGCGCTCCTACTCTGTTTCGCTTGAGCCAGGAAACCCCTGTGTAGGACTCTAAAGACTCGTCAATACGCCGGCAGTAGGTGATGATCATATCAAACACCCACAAGTCGTAAGCGGTCTGCTAAACGTAACGGCAACCCGGGTATTGAGCGATCAGAAGATCAACGAGCAAGCCCGCTCACACTCCTGTGAATCCAACGAGTAACACTACCGTACAGTCTGATCTGTTCGTCTGATATGTCGCATATCTCGTCTAGGGGTGGTAAACGTCATACCCCAATAACTCGATAAGTTGTGTCGATATGAGGCTCATAACCGGTCGAGAAACTACTGGTAACACTTACCATTAAATCCCTAAATCAGCCTTGGCCAAAGACTTCCTGTTATAGCCAATCGAGCACTGCGCAACATCAACTCCCTATACCGGGAGAGACGAAACCCCTCCTATCGCTCATTGCCTCCATGTGATTCGGGACTGTACCCAAAAGCCACCTTTTTGCACGAGCCTGTTTGCGAAACTATTGCATTCGAGGAAAAGCCTCAGTGAGTGGATCCGCCTAGATGTTTCTTTCTATGTCTCTCTATATCTCAAGTTCGCGGAGAAAACCATCTCCCGAAATGAGCAATACCTGTCTTAGAGTATGTCTGGATATCTGATGGGACCTAGCTCATAAATGAACTCCAAATCCAAACTTCTTAGACTGTATCGATAACTGAAATTAATCAGTACCCAGCGCCATGCCTCCCTCGGTATTGCCTTGGACCACCTGTCCAAAATACTGCCCCTCGTCTGAAGGAGAAACTACAACTCTGACAGCCACTCTGCCATCCATGTCACCTTGGAAGCCTGGAATGATAACTGCCTCCTAAAAGAGGCTGTCGTTATCACATCCCTAGAACATCAACTTATGTTCTAAAACTGCTTCCGACTGTTTCTCCAGGATTGGATTAATATTAACTTATTGCACCTACTGCAAGAACAACATCTGGTGTGGTACTTGACATCTCATGATTGACTCAATTGCCTAAGCAAGTGATCTGTCAATCATGCGTATCCCTCTCCCCTTTAGTCTGTAAGATACCTTTAGAGAGGGTGACTCCATCACCTGCAGGTACACTACCATGCCAGGAGTCGTCCATTCTAAATACTCATAGAATGCTGTCAAGGTACCCAGATTAGGAAACCACCCAAATCTAGATCTAAAACCATAGATCTAGTAACCAGAATGTCTGATATAATATCCAAGTCCTATGTGGAGAAACCACTGTATGACAACCAAAGTATAACCGATCGTAGTATAGGAATATCACTTCCTACTCTGTGTATGTCATCTAAAACCAGGACATCACACCCTACTACCTTCTTAACAGATCCATCCCCTATTCTGATGACGTCAAACCTATGACTGTCACATCAGAAATAGATGATCTATCTCCGCTATATCTGCTTTAGTCTATAGACATAAGCCTGATGTCCACCAATGCTTCCGCTGCTCCCACTGACTACGACAACCCTCTGGCAGAGTCATATAGACGTACACTTCTAAAACTAGTTTAGAATGACGCTATATTCATCCTCCTGCCGGGTTTCGGAGTCTGGAACAATAGCAATGGCAAGTGTGGGTAAACAAGAACTTCCCTGTCACCGTCCTTGAGGCTACCAGAGTACCTCTCGGGTGCCTGAAGTTACCCACCATATCTGCGGAGTGGCCAATGGAATGTCAAATCAGATTGAATCTTTAGGTTCCTTATCAAATCTTCAGTAATTGTTTGCGGTTCTGGAATCGCTTCCAGTTCTACCATACTCCCACTACTGTTTTTCTGAAAAATAACCATTTCCTTTTAAAATGCGACGAGTTAAGAACAATATCTCTATTGATCTTCCAGATGGTAGAAAATCAACCCTCGTCATAGCCTGGGTCAACCCACAAACAGCCATCACAGAAACGTGCCTTGAGTTGTCCAGTGTCTGGTTTTAATCATAAGCCGGACAACTCCCCGTACCTTAACATCGTTAAGATATGAACTGTTCTATATCCAATATAGAACCAGAGGCACTGATTTAAATGAACCAGATTCAAATCATGCAGCTATCTCCAGTGCATGTCAACTAAATGGAAGGAGGCCGATCAGCGTTACTCAACTTAGGAATGCTTCCAATTATGAGTAACCTGAAAGAGAAGCAATTTCTCTTTATCATTACTATCAACTGAATACCATACACAAGTATCTACATCTTCGATCACCTTGAAGAATCCCGATACTTGCTACACCTGGTTCTCTACTCTATTCAAATACCTATAACTCCTTAAAACTTAGACCCTGTGTTTCTACGAAACACATGTCTAAGAACTAGAGAAGTTAAAAGTAAACAGAATATAGTATGAGGACCAACCCCTCTGTCCTAATGGACACTGGACAACATACAATACTCTGTATAAGTCCGTTGAGTCTAACAACTCTTTCACTGTGCGTCGTAAGTTGAAAACTGTACTTATGGTTAAGAAGAATTACACCGCTGTTTAATGCTCCTTACCTAACCATCCACTGATATAGGTAAATGTCATCGACATAATATCAAAAGGTATATCTCACTCTATGAAAATAGACGTACAGATATATCAATTTGAAATTGGTGCACAACAGCGGATATTCAAAACCAAATATTTGCCGACCGGCAAACAGCCCAGATGATCTCCTCAAATATCACCGATTTCAATGAATCCCGATGAGGATGATCACCTTATTTCCAATAACTTACTCCCACTCATCATCTGTAAAACCATACAGATGTGAGAATCAAACCTGGTAAATACATACCCTGGAGCAAGTGTCTAATCGGGAAATCAGTTTTCTTTTAACAGTACACAGTTGAACTAAAATATTGAAATGTTTCGATAGGGTATCCTGGTATTCCTAGTAATGCCTCTACCATTATCCAGATTCACAACTATAACCGTATAATTCTTTGCCACCTCTCCAAATCCCTTTATATGTCTTTAGTCATTACCTTCTGCACACCCCTTAGGCCAAATGGTTTTCTTCCTTCCCTACCGTTCGGCACCACATTAAGCATAATGGGTGTACTATCCTAGTCCTAGGAGCACTCGCAATGCGAGAGAAGGTGAAGATAAAAGACAACCGAATAAACCTTATTCCTATTTCTCCTGAACCAGAATCCATCCCCGAACTGGAACAAGTTCCTTTCGAGTTCGTATATAACCATACGATGGAGTATCCAAAAACTTGGGATCTTCGTAGTGATACAGAGTGTCCTGGAGAAATACAAAGGTGATTTAGGATTGGCGAAGAAATACTCGGTTTGGTCGTGAATATCAGTCGCAATTTACTTTGCCCTCTTACTAATCCCTTGCTTTGTCTGAACTTAATACCTTCTGCACACCATCGCTATGCTAATTGGTTTTCTTCATTCCCTACCGGTCGGCACCAGCCTAAGGTTTGGAAGAAGACTATCCAATTTGCATAATAGGTGTACTATCTCCTAAACCAAGGAGTACTCGCAATGAGAGAAGGTGAAAAGAAAAGACAACTGAATAATCCTATTCGTTTTCTCCAGAACCAGAAACCATCCTCGAAGTCCTTCGAGTTCGTATCTAACCATACGATGGTTTTGTCCAATGGAAGTGGACGTTCGTAGTAATACGGGGTGTCCTGGAGAAAAGGGTAAAAGTAGGAGTGGCAATGAGGTTTGCAACTCTGACAATCCAAAAGCCAGTGTTAAGAAGGTTTAGTCAACTTGGTCACTGAGTCATAGTCTTAGGGTCGGGTCAATGGTTGCTGCCAGAGAGAGAGAAAAGAAACACTCAGCGTGCACTCTAACCTAGATCAGAATGGTTATCACTTTGTCTAATCTGGAAACCTCCCACTGTAACCTCAAATTCTCCTCCAAACCTGAAAAAAGAATTAGTCGGGATCACCCGAGGAGTAAACTAACTCATCAGTGGGAATCGGGATCCAACTATCATCGCATGATAACTTGACGGAATTCACTCAAGTTACCACACTCCAGAAGGTATGCGCATGCCTGGCAAGTTTCAGTTCTTTTGAAACTCCCGATGTGATTTTTACCCCTAGGACCCAAGTGACCTTGACACAGTCAACAAATCAAAGAGTCCTAGTCAAGTTCAACCCGTCATTATCCTGGATTGCATTAAACCCACCCGTACGAGCCCTTGACACAGTCAACAAAGCCGCACGACTGTCCTAACCAATCCCATTAATATGCTGCAAACAAACACTACTTAGCTACCGCACACTACGCCTTGACACAGTCAACAAACGCAGCACGAATACTAAGTAATACTTGTCAGAAATGACGGAGGGCTACGACTGGTTTTTGGCGAAAAACCTTTAACGTAATGAACTTGATATCGTTGAAGGAACTGCATAGCCTTTTATAAAAATATAGTGACGAAAACCTTTACTAAAGAGGTCACTCCCGGTGAAGGGATCTCGGCTCTTTCCCCGTAGAATGAGGTGCAGGATATTCCAACTAAATACCACGATGCAAAGCAAAAGTAACCGGCTATAGTGAAGTTAATGCCCTGACGCAAACTTCTGTCCAAGGGGTCACTCCCGGTGAAGGGATCTCGGCCCTTGCCTCGTCGACTGAGGAGCAGGATATTCCAAATGAATACCACGATGCAAAACAAAAGTGAACGTCCTTGCAATAACAGCTTTTTGAAAAAGTGTTCCAACAACATCAGATTAGGTTTGTTTATCTCGTATTGATCCGAATCAATGCAGTCCCATCAATCGATCACACCATAAAGAACGAAAATATACTGACGTACGTATATGCCATCCGCATTCGCCACTGGGTCCCGTCATCACCCGTTAGGTTAGCTAACTAACGGCAGAGCGGGGACTGGACTAGCGCGGATGAAAAACATATACAACATCTACTAATATATATACCAATATATAGTATTCGCTCAAGGCGTGAATAAAATGCAACATCACAGAAATGTACAGCATCACAGAACAATACAGATATCTGGAAGCCCCGGGTTTCACAGAGCCGCTGCTGAAACCCGACGTTCCCCTGGTCGTGTGGATAGCCTGTGCAATGAAATCCTAGACCCCTACGGGCGCGGCAAGCCACCCGCCAAAACCTGAAGCGAGGCAGCCCCCTTCAGCAACGTGAATGGACCACCCAGCACTTCACGGAATCCGGTAACTCGGGCACCCCTCCTGGGTCAACCTGTACCCCCTACGAGTGCGGCGAATAGCCCGCCAATCCAGGAGTGAAGCCCCCTCCGTCCCAATGCCATGAGATGCGGGCTTGTTGCCCTCCAGAACCCGGCTATCCGTGCACCCCACCGCGGGGCAATCCTAGTACAGAAAGTAAAATATACATACACCGGGTACATCGACCGCAACCAGGTCGTGCCCCAAAAGAATAATACAAACAGGCAGTGACGGCAGTCCACATGTCGGACGCTCGCCCCGCAATATCAAATGTACATAATACAACAAAACTGTACTAGCATTGCATCCAGGCTATCCCCACGACCGATCCGCAACAACACAGCATAAACAAAGAACATCAACGTGAAAAGTCACGTTCGCAAATCCGTCTAACCGGGCTATAGCAGTTAGACAGGATTTACCGATCAAGTGACATTCACGGTCGCAGATATAATGTAAATACTGTGAACCAATGTGTTTAAAATATCCGATCGATTAAATTTTAACAAGTGGGCCCCCAAGTACTACAGTAGCACATCAAGAAATTCTGGGCCCAAAATTAATATTCCAAAAACCCCAAAATCAGCCCACAAGCCCACTGGAAAAATTGGACACAGTGAGGATGCTAAAGTGCGGCGGAACCGCGGCCCAAGGAGGGGTTTGGCCGCGGTTCCGCGCTTTAATTATCGACTGACTGCGTCGAATTTTTACAGCAGTCTTTGAATTTCCAGTACCTTAGTTTTATGCAACCTGAAAAATTTTTCGAGCCCGGAAAAAATCGACAGAAAACTGATGCATGCAAAAACGCGGTTTTTGGAATTTTGGTCGATCGGATAAGTAAAACACATTAGAACAAGATAGGCAAGGTTAATGGCGTGGCTCTGATACCATGTTGCGCCACGGCAGCGCCCCGGCCGTCTATCCGAGGCCAAAATACGGAATCAAAATTTTTCTTAACTTTAAACTGGCGCTACCGCGGACAATATACCCAGATCGAAACCATTAACCTATACTAGCTAACTAGAGATGGGGTGAGAGATATACCGAGTGATCCGAGTCCTCCGGTCTTCTCGTCGTCGTCCCGAACTCCCGCGGATCCTCCGGTCGTCACATCCTTGCCGGAAGGGCACCACATCATCTGCATCTTTTACGGGCTCCCACCTCAATACCGAGGCAACTCGGGCGCGAAGTTGGCTAACCGACACGCCCAAGATATGCTGTAGAACAGTGTAGTGTCTATGTCTCTTTGGGGTTTGGTGTAGTTGCCATGATGGAGGAATCGATGTATGAAAAACTTTTGAAGAGAATGGTGCTCTCATTTTTCTAGTAGAGAAATGAGATCAAGCAAGCACACATGAAAATGAATCCCTCTTATCTTTTCTCAATGTGGCCGGCCCCTCAACATGTAGGAATGGGGAGGTGAACAAAAGAAGAGAAGGAAGGTTATGGTAGGAAGGGGTGACCACAAGCAAACATAATCATAACCAAAACTCAAATCCAAATCAAATCCTTTCACATCACCATTAATGCAAGTGATGGTGCAAAAGAAATGATGCTATCATAATCAAAGCATTTGCAAGAAACCCCCTCCTCAAATGTTATTTGCACAATTGCAAATAACCCCCTCCATCGGAAAAGTCCGGCAGGGAAAGAACAAAGGAAAACCGGCCGGAACGGAAAGCAAACTGGCAACTCCAGAAAACTGGTCCCGTAATAAATTACAGGAAAACCCCGATACTGTGCATACACACCCGCATCTGTATTCCGTCCGGATACAAATGCAAAGAGACAAAATCTACACTGTACTATACTAGGATCCGGCTTAAACCAAAGCCGGCTAGTAATATCCGTTCGATCCTGATCCGTGCAATACCGCACGTATCTGATCGAACCCTGCCATATATCCATACGGCCACTAGTACAAACCGTCCGATCCTGATCCGTGCAATACCGCACGTATCTGATCAGACCCTGCCATATCTCCATACGGCCTCTACAGCGTTTCGCCCGAAAGCTGAGTAACTGAAAGTGTGGTGGACTCTAAAGACTCGTCAATACTATGGCTGTGGATTTAACCACTAGCACGTCAGAGGTATTAGCCAATACGTGACGGGCCACCAGCTATTGACCAAAAGGGACGTCGATGAGCGAACTCATCCTGATACCCTACTGAGCCTGTCAGTGACAATATCCGTACAGTCCGGTCCGTTCGTCTATGAGTATCGCATGGCGGGCCTAGGGGGTTGGTAAAAGTCAGACCCCCAAAGGCGGTACAAGTCGTGTCGGAGTGTAGCCCAGAACGCCCTGAGATACTACTGGAATACCTACCAGTAAATCTCCTGCCTCGGCCGAGGGCTTTGCGTAATGGCTCTCCTAGACACAGCGCGACCTCACCCCCAATACCGGGAGAGACGAACCCCTGCAGATCCGCTCACTGCCTCCATGTGGCTCGGGACTGTACCCAACTAAAACCTGTTTGCACGACTCCTTTGAGCCGTGGTAGGGTAGTAATCAAAGCACAGTGGGAACTCACACGAGACAAATGACGATCTCAGGTCGATGAACTAACCTGTACACATGTCACCTGGGAACTGCTATCTGACGTATGGTATAATCCCAACTAGCAGGTTCCCGGCGAGTCCTGTCCGGTGTACTCATAACCCAATGAGCACCTGTATACATCTTAGGTTAATCAACTGACACCAGTGGCTTGTGAGACCGGCCACCGCCCCTCGTCGGGGTCTCGACTGTATACACTAGTCTACTAATGGAGTATCGATGCCCAGTCTCGAAACTCCCACGACTAGGGACCATTTAAGGATGTGCTTATAGACCCCAGCTCCCACGTATATGATCGCCATCATACTGCTGGTCGTCAAGCAAGAATCCTAGGGGCTCTATCAACGTGTAATAGCGACCTGTAAGGTCACCTGAAACAGTACATGATGATAAAGGTAAACCAGATAGCATACTATTATCTCGAGTAAGACTGTTCTACCGGGATAGGTCCTCCCTCAATCATTGCAATCACGTGCCTGTGATCCAATAATTGACTCTGAGGGCACTATCTCCAACAGCTTCACCTCTAACTTGAGGTAACTAGGTTTCTTAAAGTGCTAATCTAAGCAACCTAGGTGATATAGAGCTGGATTATGGATGTATTAGTCTTGCTAACCCTTGATCTCAACACATGAGAGGTTAGGGTTAGGGTTTAAAGAGAGAGAGCTTGAGGAGAGAGAAGGTGAGAATGATAATGAATTGAAATTGTTTCTCACTTCTAATATATCATGAAGCATAAAGAATATCAAATAAAATAAATCAAATGATTTATCATCATGCTTCATTTAATATGTGTAATGAATCATCAAGTGAGTCATTAAGCAATAAATGCTTCATTAACTCACTTGAATGATTCATCTCATGAGTCACAAAATCAATTAATGCTTATGCCACCTAAACCCTCAAGTCACCATCCTTCTAGAAGCTTCCCGCGAAATTACGAGAACGCCCCTCCTATCCGTGAAAACACAGAAAAACTTTAGACTGTATAAATCCAATAACCCGATACTAGAAACTGGCTTAAACCAAAGCCGGCTAGTAAAAACTTTCCGAATGTCATACGTGCGTAAACACACGTATGCGTCCGAACCCTTGTCGTAAAACCATACGACCTCTATATCGTTTCGCCTGGAGTAGGGAAACTCTCTGTGTGGGACTCTAAAGACTCAACTACTATGCTGGCAGTGGATTTAACCACAGACCGCAAGCGGCACTAGCTGTACATAACGGTCCCCAGGTAGATGTCGATGAGAAGGCCGATGAGGAAACCCATCTGAACTCCTACTGAGACTGATGTGACAATCTCCGTACAGTCCGGTCTGTTCGTCTATGACTATCGCATATCGGGCCTAGGGGGTGGCAAGCGTCAGTCCCCTAATAGCGGTATATGTCGTGTCAGAGCGTAGCCCATTACACCCTGAGAAACAACTGGAACCTACCAGTAAATCTCGCTTGCCCTGGCCAGGGACTTTGCATAATGGCTCTCTGACACAGCGCGATATCAACTCCCAATACCGGGAGAGACGAATCCTGTCTAACCGCCACTGCCTCTAAGTGCTCGGGACTGCACCCAACTGCTACCTGTTTGCACGACTCCTTTGAGCCATGGTAGGGTAGCAATCTAAGAACAGGGACACACTCGAGGCGAAGTAGCAGTGTCAAGTCTGCAGACTATGCAAACTCATGTCACCTGGGAACTGTTAACTGACGATGAGTATAATACCAACCAACAGTTCCCCGCGAGTCCTGTCCGGTGTACCCATAACGCAATGAGCACCTGTATGCTATCTCCAGTACGACGTACTGACGGTTGTGGGACAGACCATCTCCCCAACTGGGATGAGAAGCGTACACACTAGTCTACTCCCGAGTATCGATGCCCTGTCTCGATAATCCTACGACTAGGGACCTGAAAAAGGATGTTCTTGTAGACTACCCAGCCCCTACTAGTGTGACTGCCGTCACAACGCTGGTAGTCAAGCAAGATCCTAAGAGCTCTATCAATACGTATACTCACATATTAAGATAGATAAAACTAAGTAGCATACTACCATGTTTAGCAAGATTGTTATATAACTGTGAATATCCCAAGCTTCCATTAAGTAATATACAAGTTAGTATGAGACAATAATGACCCCTAGGGCATATACACTAACAAGAACTGGTGTTGTCGTCAACCGAGTCTTCAACTGCTGAAAACTCTTCTTGCACGCCTCAGTCCAAAGAAAAGGAACTCCCTTCCGGGTCAGTCCAATCAGCGGTGCAGCAATACTCGAGAAATCCTGCACAAAACTCCGATAACAACCAGCTAAGCCCAAAAAGCTGCAGACCTCAGTCACCGATACAGGTCTGGACCAAAGCTGTATAGCCTTGATCTTCCTCGGGTCTACTAGAATA
Organism: Agapanthus africanus; assembly: GCA_030015575.1. NCBI lineage: Eukaryota > Viridiplantae > Streptophyta > Magnoliopsida > Asparagales > Amaryllidaceae > Agapanthus > Agapanthus africanus. Next base: position 337,159,721 of record CM057346.1, on the reverse strand, counting down.
CCATCACCAGTCACTATATGACCCAGGAAGTCCACACTATCAAGCCAAAACGCGCACTTTAAGAATTTAGCATACAGCTGATGCTCTCTCAATATCTACAAAGCAATTCTCAAGTGCTGCTCATGCTCCTCACGACTCCTAGAGTACACCAGTATATCATCAATAAACACAATAATGAACTGGTCGAGGAACGACCTAAAAATCCAGTTCATCAGATCCATGAACGCTGTTGGCGCATTGGTGAGTCCGAACGACATCACCAAAAACTCATAATGCCCATAGCGCGTACGAAAAGTAGTTTTCGGAATGTCATCATTCCGAACCCGCAACTGATGATAACCCGAACGTAAATCAATCTTAGAAAAATGTTTCGCACCCTAGAGCTGATCAAATAAATCGTCAATGTGAGGTAAAGGATACCTGTTCCGCACCGTGACTCGGTTTAATTGACGATAATCCACACACAGCCTCAAACTACCGTCCTTCTTCTTGATGAACAGAACAGAAGCTCCCCATGGCGAAACACTCGGACGCACAAGTCCCAAATCGAGCAACTCTTGCAATTGATCTTTAAGCTCTCTAAGCTCTGCCGGAGACATCCGATAAGGCGGTATGGAAATAGGCTCCGTGCCAGGAATCAGATCAATGCAGAACTCAATATCGCGCTCTGGCGGCAACCCAGGTAACTCATCGGGAAAGACATCGGGAAATTCTCGCACGGTAGAAACCTGGTCCAACGACTCCACTGTGGCTCCAGTATCATGAATGAAAGCCAAGAATCCCCGACATCCCCTCCTAAAAAGCCGACTAGCGCACAGGACAGAAATCAAACTGTGAGGGGAGGCACCACGTCCCCTGCACAACAAACACTGACTCGCCGGGAAAACAAAATCTAACTGTCTTCTCACGGCAGTCCACGGACGCATAGCAAGTAGCTAGCCATTCCATGCCCAACAGAACATCGAACTCCAACATCTCCAGAAGGATCATGTCGACGGACAGATCTCTGTCTCCTAAACGGACAGCACAATCTCGGAACACGTGTCGCGCAACAAACGACTCTCCCACAGGAGTGGTCACGACAAGTGGCTGATCAAGGAAAACATGACTCTCGGCCTAACCTCGGCACGAAGTGCGTAGAAACATACGAATGCGTAGACCCCGGATCAAAAAGAACATGTGAATCAAAGGAGCATACAGAAAGGGTACCTGAAACCACAGCATTGGACGCCTGAGCGTCCTGGTGAGTCAAGAAAAAAACACGAGCCTGTCCTCTACCGGCTACTGGCTGTCCCCTGCCTCTACCACCTCGTCCTCTCGGCACAAAACTACCGCGACCACGACCTCTCTCAGCAGGAGTCTGACGCAGCGCAACTACAGAAATAAGAGGCAACGCTCTTTGAGGCGGAGAAGGTGGTAAGGTAACCTGGGGTACCGCTGGCCCTCTCCGATGCACTACGGTACAATCCCGAACAAGGTGATGTAGACCGCCATACCCGAAACATCCATATGACGGTCGCTGGCCCTCCTGGGAATAAGAACTGAATAACTGGCAACGTCCCACGTCTCTGCTACTCCCCGAGTCTGAAGGAACTCTGCCTCGGCATGCAAACCTCTGTCTCCGTGCTGGTACATCCGTACGAGTCCTCTTCGGTTCCGGAACAACCGATGACTCAGCTAGACGCTCCTCCACCAATAGGGCTGCATCCACAGCTGCCGCATACATGTCACAATGCTGAATGCTGATGGCTAGGAACAGCTGGGTAAGCAGGCCTCGAACAAACCTCTTCACCCTCATCTCCTCAGTCGCCACCAAATACGGAGCATACACCGACAGCTCAGTAAACAGTACATCAAACTCAGACACCGTCATCCCCGGAGTCTGACGTAATGACTCAAATTTGCACGCTCGCGCATCCCTGACGCTCGGTGGAAGAAAACGGTTGAGAAACACAGTCACAAACTCAGCCCAGGTCATAGGAGCAAGACCAGCGGCTCTTCCTCTCTCCAATGACTTACACCACTTCTGGGCCAGACCCTCCAGCGGAAACTCACGAACTCCACCCACCTCTCATCGGAGCATCCGAGCGAACGACAAATCCTGGCCATCCGGTCGATAAATGACTGCGGATCCTCAGTAGCATCTGTGCCAGTAAACACCAGAGGCCTCAGCTTCATGAACTCTGTCAGTGACACGGTAATAACCTCTGGAGCTGTAACTGCGACTGCCGGAACTGTAGGTACCATCATGGTCCATGCAACGGGTGGAACAACTGCCTACCCCTGTGCTCAAATGGCCTTAACTAAAGTCCCCACAATCTGGCGCAGGTCCTGCATACCAGCCTCAATCATAGAAATATGCTCTGGTACAACAGGCGTACCGCCCTGGTCAGTCCTCACCTCAGACGAGTCCACTCTGAACTCAGCCCTCATGGCCGCTCTCTGTGCCCTCGTAGTCTTCGGCGGCATATAGGCTAGAAATTGAAAAAAAATTCGATAAGGAAACGGAAATCGAATCACAAAGATGTATATCAATCACGGGAGGAATTTCAATCAATAAGTCCTAAGGTCACTTAGGCGGAGTACCATGTCGTAAGTATGCCGCGAAACATACACACGCTACGTCACTCTGCTTAAGCTACCTACTCCATCATACCAAGGTCATCCTACACTCCGAAAGGTAACACCTAGCACTTTGATACCAACTTTGTCACGACCCAAAACTTTGGCCCGTAACCCACTTAAACTACGTAACGTCTACAGGCGTATGCAACTCAAGTAAGCTGAAACCCAGAAATCTAAACCCCCAAAACTGGATCAACGGAGAAAACATAGTTTTAAACATTCGGAAATTTTCAAGTAAAAATCTTTAAGTTTAGTTTTCGTTCTTAAAAAATTCGGCAGCGCCTCCTTTGTAAAAACCAGCCCCGAAAATAGGTACAACATAGATAATAATAAGAGAATCCCAAACGGGAGCAAATCGCGCCCAACGGCGGAGACAACCACCACAACATATATACGACGCTGAAGCGAAGAAATATAAAAGAAAACTGCATAAAGAAGTAAAACTTTTCAACAAAACCGGCACCCACGAGCACGGCACCCAAAGTCACCACAAAATATAACACTGAATCCTCTCAAGTCGTCTCTAAGTCATATACAACATGGTGGTAGATGGAGAATACTAGATCCAACAAAAAGATATAAAATGTACAAACAGATAACCGCAAACCCACCTAAAAGCAAGGCCTCATAGCCAACCGTAGCGGTATCCGCAAAAGTAGAGATGATAAGACACCCTGCCGCGACTACTCAGAGGGTAAGTCCTGCAAAACACTGTGGCATAACGGGGGTGAGTTGCCAACTCTTGAATAGTAAATAACATTATACTGTAATCGCAAGTTTGCACGAACAGCGATCTATCTATCACATGTAATCCGATAGCATAAGTATGATAAGTGAATATACAACAATCATGTAAAAGTACATCATCAGGGTACTACAACTACATGAAGCAATGCATATCAACATAATCCAGTGTGTTGGATGATATAATATAAAATCTCAAGAAAAATCATCAGCATGGAAAAACACTAGTCTCCCTCACTGACACATCAAATCCCAAATCCTCAGGCACCGCATCCTCAGATCGGCCCTCACATCCTGTAAGTCTCATGGAACCTGAGTGTCTAACATCGACACCCAAAACATCATGAAAACCCGTGTCTAGCATCGACACGTAAATCCCCATAACTCAGGTGCTGTCACCATGACTGGACCTGACGATATGTCATACATCACTCCGGTCGGTATCCTCATAATAACCGCCGAGTCCAATTACTTTCACCGGTAGGTAGTGGTCCCACCGCCAGGCTTATCGTCTACATGACGAAATCACCACTCGCCCCGGGGTACCATACCGGGTCCACCATGTACCCACAGACGGTGCCTCCCGCTCCTCGAATCGGGTATCACAAGCCAAATCTCAGAACCGAGAAATCACATGGTGGACGCACTGAAATATCATATCAAGAGAAATCGGGTTTTCAAACAATACATAGTTTTCTTTAAATACCCCCACGGTTCTCAAATCCATAAATCATATGAAATCCATATCTCAATGCGTAAAACCATGAAAACTGATATATGCAACATAAAACAACAATATGAGCATACCAAGGGAAATCCGCTCTTTTAAATGAATCCATCTTTAAAATATATCTTGCGGTTCCCAAAATCCTCCAAAAAACAAGTGCAGCATCATATGAGGTGTACATGTAAGTGTAGCAAAGTTTAAGTATCTACATGTAAGCAAGTATGTATGATGCATTTCATAAGCGCAATGATCAACAACTCAATATCACATATCAAAACAATACCACTTAGGATAAATACAACTATAGCGAAAATATGCGGGTGTACATGTCAATATGTGTGCATGATGTACATGTAGCTGTAATAGACTATGTGGGTGTACATGTCAATATGTATGCAAGATGTACAAGTAGCTATAGTAAGGTATACGTGAAATGGATTAAGAGTTACTATCTTAACTATCCTTGTCAAACACAATAACACGTATGTAAGTGTCAACAATATCTCATATGCACAAAGGACTACCTCCACTATCCCTATCCACTACCATATCACGTATGTAGGTGGTTTGTGCGTGTCATGGCAATTACTGACGATGTGGGTGTAGCATACAATTTAGTGCTCGTGCAATATGAACCGTCAGTAATGTGTTATATCTAAAGTACAATAGATACTATTATGCAATGACATTCATATGAAATTAAGCAATATGCAATAACATGCAGCTAACATATCATATCAGCCCCGACGCATAACGCCATACGGGCGATTTTCCCGTAGTTGTTAAATCTACTCACAGATATAGGTCTCGAGCTATGAAAATCCGACCACCTGCTTCCCCTTGTCCGCAGCACCTGAAGTCCCTGCTTGCGAACCTAAAATTTCATAAATACAACACATAAGCTAAATATCCTATAATGACGAAAAGACAACGAAACGCGATGAAAACGCCCAGAAAATTACACTGCGCGCTTAGCGCATCTATCGCGCACGATATCGGCCAAAAACCCTAACTGGGGTCGCTAAACTACAAAACACCAAGTCTAGACCCCGATCGTCCCGATCGCACAACACAACACAAACAATTACGAGGAATACAATAGATATATCCTCGCAACGACCAATCGAACCCACGTCGGAAAAACCCCGAAACCTAGTAAGCAACCTATCGCAATATTTTGCACTAGTTTCAAGCTAACGCATATCTAGCGATTACAAACACCTTATAATAGCTTAACTAAGCTATCTAAACCATTCTTATATTTTTAACACTTGCTACTTAAGTTTTAGCAAAAACCTAGTAAGCAAATTTGTATAATTAAACAAAGTGCTCATTAGCAAAAATTAACATTTCTACCAGGTTAATCTTTTCCAAAAAACAAATTAACACTTTCAATGAACATTAATCACTTAAATAAACTTTAACCCTAACATGAATTTCTTAAAACAAATATAAATGAATTAATCATGATTTAAAAGCTATACTAAACACATAATTAGCTAACTTAACTAGCAAGATTAAGAATAAAACAATTAATTATGGATTAAGGTAAGAAATTATACCTCCCCATGAACACCAAAATGAAGCTTAATCCCTCATCATAGCATCAAAAAAACCATGCTTTTTTGAAGATCCAAGAAGTATTAGTAAAGGAAATGATGGTTTTATTTTTATTTAGGATTTTGTGGATTATTTTTGGAATTTTTCTTGAAGAATTTTAAAGAAAGAATGAAGAAATGAGCTTGGGAAATGTTTTGGACAGAAATGGGAAGGGGTTTCGGCCAAGGGAAGGTTGGGGATATTTTTGTGAATTTTGTGTGAGAAAATTGCTAGGAAAATGAGTAATAAAAGCTAATAAATGCTATATGCCACATTTACATCTTTTCTTTTCTTTTTAAAATAAATCCTTTTGCACTCCAAAAATATCTAGATATTTAAAAAAGAAGTTTCCAAAATATTCTAGTGACAAAATTAATTTATTCACAAGAGAAAAGTTTTCTCGATTTACGTGCACAAAATACCGCTTAAAATAATATTTTATTTGGGAAAAATTCTATCTGAACCAAAACCTCCCAAATACTCCCAAAGTTCGCGCACTAGCTTTGTTTTAGCTAAACTAGGTGCTGTCAAGCTTATACGGACGTTTGATCGAAATCGGGTTAAAACGGGAAAAACCGACAATTTTGCCCTAAAACGGGAAAATTCGCAATACGATTTCTAAAACGTTACACCAGGTCCCATCAGAAGTCCAGACATATTCTGAGGCAGTATCACCTGATCCGGGAGATAGTTGATCGCCGGGAGATCGAGGTCAGGAGAGTTGATACGAAGGACAATACTGCGGATCCACTCACGAAGGCCATACACCAGATACAATTTGAGAGACTCTTCGGGATGTTGGGTATGAGATACTACAACAGCTGGCCTTAGTGCAAGTGGGAGATTGTTAGTTATATATATGCCCTAGAGGCCATTGTTGTACATATGATGTATATTATAATGGATGCTTGGATATATATAGAGAGGACTTTCTTGCTCGACATGATAGTATGCTATTTGGTTTCACTTTGCCTTAATATGTTGACTTGTATTAGTTTACTGTCTTGCTCTCACATGTTGATAAAGACCTTAGGATATGTACTCGACTACTGGGACTATGATGAGATCATACTAGTGGGGCCAGGGTAGTCAACGAGTACATCCTATAACTGTTCCTAGTCGAGGGTGTATCGAGACAGGGCATCGATACACCAGAGTAGACTAGCGTATACACATCTTGACCCATATGATGGGTGATGGATGATCCCATATCCATCGGTGTTTGACATCAAAGATGGTGTACGGGTGCTCAGTAGAGACTGGGTACACTGAACGGACTCGCCGAGAACTCCTAGATGGATTTATACCAATCGTCAGAGAGCAGTTCTCTGGTGATACTGGTTCAGGTTAGTTTGTAGACCCGAGATCGTCATAGAGTCTTGTGTGATTCTCACTGTGCTTTGATTTCCACCATACAACGTCCAAGAGGGTGTGCAAAACGGTGGCTTTTGGGTACAGTCCCGAATCACATGGAGGCAATGAGCGATAGGAGGGGTTTCGTCTCTCCCGATATAGGGAGTTGATGTTGTGCTGTGTTCGATTGGCTATAACTGGAAGTCTCTGGCCAGGGCTGATATAGAGTACTACTGGTAAGTGTTATCAATAGTTTCTCGACCTGTTATGAGCCTCACATCGACACGACTTATCGGTTACTAGGGTCTGACGTTTACCACCCCTAGACTAGATATGCAACATATCAGACGAAGAGACCGGACTGTACGGTAGTGTTACTGATTGGATTCACAGGAGAATGTACAGGCTTTCTTGTTAATCTTCTGATCGTTCGATACCTGTGTGGCTATTACGTTTAGCTGACCGCTTGCAGCTTGTGGGTGTTTGATATGATCATCACTTACTGCCGGCGTATTGACGATTCTTTAGAGTCGTACACAGAGGTTTCTTGGCTCAGGCTAAACGGAGTAGGAGCACATGTGTGATATGTGCGGGACCGAGAATAATACGATATGAGATACCGTATTCTATTCTCACGATATATGATATCGGCCGGGTATATGTGATATAGCCGGGTTGTCGGATCAAGTGTTGATTCGATGAATCGTTACATGTTATATTAGTCGGTTATATGCGAGATAGCCGGATTGTCGGATCAAGTGTTGATTCGATAATTTGATGTATAATTATATATGTGATATATTACATTATATTAACTAATATAAGCTCGCTTTATTGATTCATTTTCTCACCGGATAATACATTGATATATATGCGATATATGTTAATTGTATTATTTTCTTTTGTTATAAAAATATTTTATATATGTGATATATAATATTGTAACAAGTTATGATTACAAATGCAACATGATTTGTAGAGATTAAACAAGTTAGGGTTTGATTTGGGTTAGCATTTGGGTTAGCTTTTTCATGAAGCTTCAAGAAGCTTTCGTTTGTTTTTTGCTTAGATATTTTTGTGTAGATATTTTCTTAACCCAACCCAAACCCTTTACCCTAGTTTATTCTCTACAAGGGTTAAGCCTTTATTCTTAACTCATGGTTGGTTTTGTAACCATAACAATAATTCATTATTCATCACAAAAGGATTATCTTTTTCTTCTTCTTCCTCTTTGAAAAAAGCTTCACTAGCTTTTGTATTTGCGATGATAAATGGTGAGAAATTGAAATAAAAGAGAGCTAAATTCCTACTTCATCATCCTTATCTATTCTAGCCACTTAGATTAGGGTGTTCCCTTCTCTAATAAGTTGTTTAGTGAAGTGTAAACTTGGGTTAAAGATTCTTCAAGGTAGATCATCTTCGAAAAGGAAGATTTCAAGCAAGCATGGATCATTCAGCTTGTGGAGCCTCTCTAGAGTCCGGAAGTTCATGGATCGCGGCGAAGGGACTACTACTCGGAGCTTATGAAGTGAAGGAACGGACTACAAAGGTTGTAATCCCTCTCTCTTAGATGTAAATTTGTTTACATGCTATGTTAACCCTAATCCTCTAGTTAAGATCTTGTTTAGGGTTTGTTTAGCACCCCAAAAATTTTAAAGTAGCATGTTTGATGCTTGCCAAAACCTTCACAAGGTGCTATCCTAACCCTACAAACACTTACCAGTAAATCTCCATATCAGCGCTGGCCAGGGACTTCCAGTTATAGCCAATCGAACACAGCGCAACATCATCCCTCAATACCGGGACAGACGAAACCCCTCCTATTTCTTAATGCCTCCATGTGATTCGGGACTGTACCCAAAAGCCACCGTTTTGCACATTCTCTTGAACGTGGTAAGGTGGAAATCAAAGCATAGTGGGAATCACACAAGACTCTATGACGATCTTGGGTCTACAGACTAACATGTACTAGTGTCACCAGAGAACTGCTATCTGATGATAGGTATAATACCAACAAGGAGTTCTCGGCGAGTCTGTTCAGTGTACCCAGTCTACACTGAGCACCCGTATAACATCTTTGATGTCACACACCAATGGATGTGGGATCATCCATCGCCCATCATATAGGTCAAAATGCGTATACACTAGTCTACTCTGAAGCATCGATGCCCTGTCTCGATACACCCTCGACTAGGAACAGTTATAGGATGTACTTATAGACTACCCTGGCCCCACTAGTATGATCTACATCATAGTCTTAATAGTCAAGTACATATCCTAAGGGCTTTATCAACATGTGAGAGCAAGACAGTAACCCAATACAAGTCAATATGTTAAGACAAAGTGAAACCAGATAGCATACTATCATGTCGAGCAAGAAAGTCCTCTCTATATATATCCAAGCATCCACAATAATATACATCATATGTACAACAATGGCCTCTAGGTCATATACATAACTAACATCTCCAGTATGATGTACCAATGGATGTGGGACAGACCATCTCTCCTGTTGAGATGAGAAGCATATACACTAGTCTACTCTGGAGTATCGATGCTCTGTCTTAATAATCCTATGACTAGGGACCTGTACAAGGATGTACTTATAGACTACCCAGCCCCCACTAGTGTGACTGCCATCACAACACTGGCAGTCAAGCAAAGATCCTAAGGGCTCTACCAATATGTATTAGCGATGCGTTAAAAAGAAACATATACACATATTGAGATAGAAACAAACCAAGTAGCATACTACTATATTGAGCAAGACTGTTACAATATCCGTGTATATCCCAAGCTTCCAAAATGTAATATACAAACTAGTACTATACAATAATGGCCTCTATGGCAGATATCACTAACATATGGTTGACCTAGTTTGGTACCCCGAGGCAAGAAAAGATTGTTGTAGAGTAAATGATGAGCCTGGAAGAGCGAGCACTACCTATCGGTGATTGTATTGAAACTCTACATATATCCGGAGTATACCGTTCAGAGTTATAAGATAAGATGGATATGAGGGCCGATTAGAGTGACGGTGCCTGAGATATTGGAATTTGGGGTGTCGTTGATGGACACCAGTTTTCCATGATAATGATTCAATGATGAGGTTTTATGTTTTATCCAACACTCAGGATTTATTTGACATGCACTGTTTCATGTAGTTGTTGTACCCTGGTGGTGTACCTTGATCATGATTTTGCTGCATATCCATATTGTTATTCTTATGCCATCAGATTGCGTATTTCAAATTATCGCTTTTCGTGTATACATACGATTATCTATGCGATATTATTTACTATTCACGAGTTGGCAACTCACCCCCGTTGTGCCACAGGGTTTTACAGGGTTGACCTGTAAGTCTATGTAGCACACCCCACATAATCGTGGGGAGGCAGAATACATCAAAAACGATTTTTCTCACTTCAAATGATCATGTTTGGCTTTGCGACATAGACTTTATCCACTTTAGGATCTTGACTAAACCTTAACTAGCAAAAACTAAACTACAAGAGGGCGTTAACTACTCGGTTAAAGTATTATACCCTCATGTCAAGTCTTTCGGGTCTTCAAGTGGTTCTTTTCTACTTGGTTCAAGCTTCTTCTTGATCTCCTTTCTTTGGCTCCTCTAAAGCTTCAAATGAACTCGGTTTCCGGTCTCCTTTGTGTCGAAGAAATATCCACCTGAGGGCCTATAGTCATGCTCCAACCTCAAATGAGGTAACTTAGTGATCCAACTTGCTAAGGAAGACTATTAAGTAGAAGTAGAGAAGATATATTGGATTAATTTGTCTCGATACTCATTGATTCACAACTCGTGTGATGGGATGAGCTTGAGGGAGGAAGAGAGGAAACTTAGGAGAGAGAATGATAATGTGAGAATTATCTTGAGAATTGGGTGTAAGAATGGCTAAGTAATTTTCCAATAATTCAAGCATGGAATAAAATACTCACAAAAAATGCAACCATGCTTGAATAGGAAACCCAAATGAATAAACAATATATCAAGCTATGCTTGCAAACCATTCCTCAAATATCTCCTAATTTCCACCTTATTAATCCTTTATCAAAAAAGGATAAATCAATAATGAGGTGTCTCCTTCTAAAAGCTCATTCTTGTGAAATTACAAGAATGCCCTCACCGTATATACATACCCGTATTCGTATTCCGAAAAATATGGATACATAAAGACAAGTATAATCCAATAGTATAATACTAGGATCCGACTTAAATCAAAGCTCACTAGTATTATCCATCCGAACATCATTCGTGTAGCCAGTACATGTATGCGATCGATGTTGGGTTGTCTACAACGGCAGCAAGGTTTCGGGAGGCATCGTCCATGTCAAATTAAAATTTTGTCGTTCTAAGTAACCCTAAACATAGATCGTTTACTAGAAATAATACGGAAAACATATGCAAACACTTTGCAAGTTATAGTTGTAGGGTTTCCTAGCACGGAAGCAAGGTTTCGGGAGGCATCCTCCATGCAAATTCAAAGATTTTCCGTTCTAGCTAACCCTAATCATGAATCGTTAATTCGAAATATACGGTAAATATATGCAAACACTTTGCAATAAGTAGTGAGCAAAGAATACAACCTTTATAGACCGGTCCTACACTTCAAATAGCTCCGTGTAGTAGTCCCCTTCGCTGCGATTGTAAACTCCGGACTCTAGAAAGGCTCTATGAAGAAACGAACGCGCTTGCTTTGATGACTTCGAGGCCGAAGATGATCTACGTCGAGGAGACACTAACTCAAACAATTCCTTCACTAGGTCATGAACTTTGTAAAGAGAACACACTCTACTACATGGCAAGTGGTAGAGAATGAAGAAGTAGGAGGTGGGCTCACTTTAGAATTGATTTTCTCACATTATTTCTCATACCTCCATTGAAGCATGAAAGCTTTTCATGGAGCTTGAAGAAGAAGAAGAAGAAGAAGAACTCTTGAATAATTCATCCAAATGAATTATTCCACCCATGGTTGAGTTAATTCTATCATTCCTAACTCATGTAGAGAATAAACCCAAGGCTATGGTTAATTGTTGGATTAAGGAAAAATATCATAAGGAATGACAAAAGAGTTGACCTTGAGAAAGTTCTACAAGCTTCTCCAAGCTTGAAAACTTTGACCAAGTCTTTTGCTCTTTTATATCAACTTAAGAAATTATCAAAACCCTGATTTAACCCTAGCATGGTATAAGTCTCATACACCCATCTTGTATGTATCATCAAGCATGACACAATAAATGTACACAATTATACATATCACATATATACAATGTGTACATCAAGTGAGAAAAGAAATCATTAGTTAGCTAAATATTAGTTAATGTAATAAAATATATCAAATATATAATTATACATTAAATTACCAAATCAACTCATGATTTAATAATTCGGCTATATCACATATAACCGACTAATATCGAATGCAACATCTTATTGAATCAACACTTGATCCAATAACTCGGCTATATCAAATATAACAAATCATGTCACACATCGCGAGAATAGAATGCGGTATCACATACACGCATTAATATCGGTCATGCACATATCACATATGCGCTCTTACTCCGTTTTGCTTGAGCCAGGAAACCTCTTTGTAGGACTCTATAGACTCATCAATACGCCGGCAGTAGGTGATGATCATATCAAACACCCACAAGCCGCAAGAGGTCTGCTAAATGTAACGGCCACCCGGGTATTGAGCGATCAGAAGATCAACAAGCAAACCTATTCGTACTCCTGTGAATCCAATCAGTAACACTACCGTACAGTCTGGTCTCTTCATCTGATATGTCGCATATCATAGCTTGGGGGTGGTATAACGTCAGACCCCAATAGCCTGATAAGTCATGCCGATGAAAGGTCCATAACGGTCCGAGAAACTACTAATAACACTAACCAGTAGATCTCAGCAACCCTGGCCAGGGATTTCTTGTTATGGCCAATTGAGCATAGCGCAACATCAACTCCCTATACCGGGAGAGACAAAACCCTTCCTATCGCTCATTGCCTCCATGTGACTCGGGACTGTACCCAAAAGCCACCGTTTTGCACGTTCTGTTGAACGCGGTAAGGTGGAAATCAAAGCACAGTGGGAATCACACAAGACTCTATGACGATCTCGGGTCTACAGACTAACAAGTACTAGTGTCACCAGAAAACTGCTATCCGACGATAGGTACAATACCATCTAGGAGTTCTCGGCGAGTCCGTCCAGTGTACCCAGTCTCCACTGAGCACCCGCATACCTTCTCTGATGTCAAACACCAATGGATATGGGATCATCCATCGCCCATCATATGGGTCAAGAAGCGTATACGCTAGTCTACTCAGGTATATCGATGCCCTGTCTCGATACACCCTCGACTAGGAACATTTGAAGGATGTACTTAATGACTACCCTGTCACCACTAGTATGATCTGCATCATATTCCCGGTAGTCAAGTACTCATCCTAAGGGCTTTATCAACATGTATTAAAGAGACTATCGGAGTACATGTTAAGATAAAGTGCAACCAGATAGCATACTATCATGTCAACAAAGAAAGTCCTCCATATATATGTCCAAGCATCCACTATAATATACATCGTATGTACAGTAATGGCCTCTAGGGCATACATATTACTAACAATCTCCCACTTGCACTAGTGCCATCTATTGTAGTATCTCATACCTACCAATCAGCAGTGGTTGAAGTATCACATACTCAACCATCCCATAAAAGTCTCTCCTGGGAATAGGCCTTTGTGAGTGGATCCGCCGTGTTGTCCTCTGTGTCTACTCTCCTAAACCTGGATCTCCCTGGAGATCAACCATCTCCACTGTTCAGGTGATACTGCCTAAGAATATGTCTGGATTACTGATGGGACGGGGGTTCCTTGGCCAAAGCCATAACTCCATTGTCACACAATGGTAGGAACGAAGTTCATCTCATGAACTAGTGTACATCCAGACTATTTCTTTGGTAGCATCCTTGGTAGCAATGTAAACAGCCTTTATCATCTAGTAAGTCACGGTATTTAGCTTGGAACTCTTCCAACATACCATCCCTCTACTGAGGGTAAAGACAATGCATGTGACTGACATTCAGTCGTCCTTATCACCCTGGAACCTTTCCCGTGATTCTCCCCAGGATCGATTGATACCATCTCACTACAACTAGTGAGAATCCTAACATCCAATTAAATTTATCTCATAGATCCATAATCCAGGATTTAGGAGGTATCACCTTGATCCTATATGGAGAATCCTTGTGATAAGAGGAGATTGACCGAGTGTAGCATAGGAAACTCCTTTCCTATCATGAGTATGTCATCCACGTACAATACGAGGATCATCACCATACTCCCTACTACCTTTTTGTATATATAAGGTTCATCTACCATTTTGATGAAGTCAAACGCTTTGACTACCACATCAAAACATATGTTCCAAATCCGAAATGCCTGCTTTGACTTATAAAGCAACTTGCACACGTTTTTGATGCTCCCACTGTCTACGAAGCCCTCTGGTTGTGTACTTATAAACGCTCTCTTCTAAATCATTATTTATAAAAGAAGTCTTGACACCCAACCGCCAGATATCGTAATCATGGTATGTAGCAATGGCAAGTAGGATCGGGATGGACTTAAGCATAGCTTTGAAAGTCTCAACTATTCCATATACACAAAGTAATCTTCTCAAGATATACTTGTTGGAGATAGTGCCCTCAGAGTCAATTATTGGATCACAGGCACGTGATTGCAATGATTGAGGGAGGACCTATCCCGGTACGACAGTCTTACTCGAGATGATAGTTTGCTATCTGGTTTACCTTTATCATCGTGTACTGCTTTAGGTGACCTGACAGGTCGCTATTGCACGTTGATAGAGCCCCTAGGATTCTTGCTTGACTGCCGGCAGTATGAGGGCGATCATATACGTGAGAGCTGGGGTCTACAAGCATATCCTTAAAAGTCCCTAGTCGTGGGAGTTTCGAGACAGGGCATCGATTCTCCAGAGTAGACTAGTGTATACAGTCGAGACCCCGACGAGGGGCGGTGGCCGGTCTCACAAGCCACTGGTGTCAGTTGGTTCACCTAAGATGTATACAGGTGCTCATTGGGTTATGAGTACACCGGACAGGACTCGCCGGGAACATGCTAGTGGGTCTTATACCTGACGTCAGATAGCAGTTCCCAGGTGACATGTGTACAGGTTAATTCATCGACCTGGGGATCGTCATTTGTCTCGTGTGAGTTCCCACTGTGCTTTGATTACTACCCTACCACGGCTCAAAGGAGTCGTGCAAACAGGTTTTAGTTGGGTACAGTCCCGAGCCACATGGAGGCAGTGAGCGGATCTTCGGGGGTTCGTCTCTCCCGGTATTGGGGGTGAGGTCGCGCTGTGTCTAGGAGAGCCATTACACGAAGTCCTTGGCCAAGGCAGGAGATTTACTGGTAGGTATTCCAGTAGTATCTCAGGGTGTTCTGGGCTACACTCCGACACGACTTGTACCGCTTTTGGGGGTCTGACTTTTACCAACCCCCTAGGCCCGACATGCGATGCTCATAGACGAACGGACCGGACTGTACGGATATTGTCACTGACAGGCTCAGTAGGGTGTCAGGATGAGTTCTCTCATCGACATCCCTTTTGGTCAATAGCTGGTGGCCCGTCACGTATTGGCTTATACCTCTGACGTGCTAGTGGTTAAATCCACAGCCATAGTATTGACGAGTCTTTAGAGTCCGCCACACATTCAGTTACTCAGCTTTCGGGCGAAACGCTGTAGAGGCCGTATGGAGATATGGCAGGGTCCGATCAGATACGTGCGGTATTGCACGGATCAGGATCGGACGGTTTGTACTAGAGGCCGTATAGGTATATGGCAGGGTTCGATCAGATACGTGCGGTATTGCACAGATCAGGATCGGACGAACAGAACTAGCCGGCTTTGGTTTAAGCCGGATCCTAGTTTAGTACAGTGTAGATTTTGTCTCATTGCATTTGTATCCGGACGGAATACAAATGCGGGTGTGTATGCACAGTATCGGGGTTTTCCTGTAATTTATTATGGGACCAGTTTTCTGGAGTTGCCAGTTTGCATTCCGTTCCGGCCGGTTTTCCTTTGTTCTTTCCCGACCGGACTTTTCCGATGGAGGGGGTTATTTGCAATTGTGCAAATAACATTTGTGGAGGGGGTTTCTTGCAATTGTTTTGATTATGATAAGCATCATATCTTTTCCACCATCATTTTGATTCTCTTGCATTAATTGTGATTAATGAGAGGGTATGGGTTTAATAGTGTGAAGCATGGTTGATGTTTCTTGGTCTTTTGATGTGGTCACCTTTTCTTCTCTCCTACACTCACCTCCCTTCATGCTACATATCCATTCCCTCCACCATTTCCATAAGTATGGGCCGGCCAACATTTTGGGAGAGGAGAGGAAAAATGAGAGAGTTTCATTTTGGTATGGTAGCATTATTCTTGATCTCTTTTTCATGCTAGAAAAATGCAAGCACCATTTTTCTTCTTGATTCCTCTATCATCTTTCAAAGGCAACATAACCCCAAAGTGAGACATAGCCTCTACACTACACATTCTACAGCTTATCTTGGGCATGTCGACTTGCCGGCTTCATGCCCGAGTTGCCTCGGTATTGAGGCGGGAGCCCGTAAAAGAAACAGGCGATGTGGTGCCCTTCCGGCGAGGAGGCGACGACCGGAGTTTCCGCGAGGAGATCGGAGTGGAGATGAAGACCGGAGGACTCGGATCAGTCGGTATATCTCTTCCCTATCTTGTTTTTGCTAGATCTAGTTTAATGGCCCGATCCGGGGTTTAGTGCGCGGTGGTGCCGGTTTGCTAAGTTCGCAAAATTAAAGTTTATCACCGTTTCCGCATTTGGCCGTCGGATTGACGACCAGGGCGCCGCCGTGCACTTACAGTGGTATCAGAGCCTCGCCATTAACTTCGTCTAGCTTCGTTTGATGTGTTTACATTTCCGATCGACCAAAATTTCCAAAAACCGTATTTTTCCTTCACATCAGTTTCTGTCGAAATTTTTTGAAGTCTAAAAATTTTTCAGGTGGTCTCAGAATGATGTCCTGGGAGTTCTAAGAACTCTGGGAAAATTCGAGACAGTGATCCCTCAGGTCGAGCGCGGAACCGCGGCAAAACCCCCCTTGTTGCCGCGGTTCCGCCGCAGGTTGGTGGGATCATTGCTTCCAATTTCTCCAGTGGGCTTCTGGGCTTATTTTAGGGGTTTTGGAATATTAAAATTGGGCCCAGATTTTCTGTGAGTGCTACAGTATTGTTTGGGGGCCCACTTGTTAATTTTTGATCGATCGGATATTTTAAACACATTTTTCACAGTATTTACATTATATCTGCGACCGTGAATGTCACTCGATCGGTAAATCCGGTCTAACTGCTATAGCCCGGTTAGACGGATTTGCGAACGTGACTTTCACGTTGATGTTCTGTGTTTTGCTGTGATGTTGCGGATCGGTCGTGGGGGATAGCCTGGATGCAATGCTAGTACAGTTGTGGTTGTATTATGTACATTTGATATTGCGGGGCGAGCGTCCGACATGTGGACTGTCGTCACTGCCTGTTTGTATTATTCTTTTGGGGCACGACCTGGTTGCGGTCGATGTACCCGGTGTATGTATATTTTACTTTCTGTACTAGGGTTACCCCGCGGAGGGGTGCACGGATAGCCGGGTTCTAGAAGGCAACGGGCCCGCATCTCAGGGCAATGAGACGGAGGGACTTCAGTCTGGAATTGGCGGGCTATTCGCCGCACTCGTAGGGGGTACAGGTTGACCCAGGAGGGGTGCCCAAGTTACCGGATTCCGTGAAGTGCTGGGTGGTCCATTCACGGCGCTGAAGGGGGCTGCCTCGCTTCAGGTTTTGGCGGGTGACTTGCCGCGCCCGTAGGGGTCTAGGTTTTCATTGCACAGGCTATCCACACGACCAGGGGAACGTCGGGTTTCAGTAGTGGCTCTGTGAAACCCGGGGATCCCAGATATCTGTATTGTTCTGTGATGCTGTACATTTCTGAGATGTTGCATTTTTATTCACGCCTTGAGCGAAATACTATATATTGGTATATATTAGTAGATGTTGTATATGTTTTTCATCCGCGCTAGTCCAGTCCCCGCTCTGCCGTTAGTTAGCTAACCTAACGGGTGATGACGGGACCCAGTGACGAATGCGGATGGCATATACGTACATCAGTATATTTTCGTTCTTTGTGGTGTGATTAATTGATGGGACTGCGTTGATTCGGATCAATGCAAGTTAAAACAAACCTATTCTGATATTGTTGGAACACTTTTCAAAAAGCTGTTATTGCAAGGACGTTCACTTTTGTTTTGCATCGTGGTATTCATTGGAATATCCTGCTCCTCAGTCGACGAGGCAAGGGCCGAGATCCCTTCACCGGGAGTGACCCCTTGGACAGAAGTTTGCGTCAGGGAATTAACTTCACTATAGCCGATTACTTTTGCTTTTCATAGTGATATTCGGTTATGAATATCCAGCACCCCATTCTACGGGGAAAGAGCCGAGATCCCTTCACCGGGAGTGACCTCTTTAGTAAAGGTTTTCGTCACTATATTTTATAAAAAGCTATCCGTTCCTTCAACGATATCAAGTTCATTACGTTAAAGGTTTTCGCCAGAAACCATTCGTAGCCCTCCGTCGTTTCATATGGGTAGTCAATAGTATTCAAGCTGTGTTTGTTGGCCTTAGTCAAGGCACAGTGTTTGGTAGCTATTGGGTATTCATATGCTGCATAGATAGATGCGTTGGTTTGGGACAGTCGTATAGCCTTGTTGGCCTTAGTCAAGGGCTTGTACGGGTGGGTTCAAATCAACCTGGACAATGACGGGTAGAACTTGACATGTGACTTATGATTTGTTGGCCTTAGTCAAGGTCATAAGAGCATGGGGCAGAAATCACATCGGGAGTTTCAAAAGAACTGAAACTTGCCAGATATGCGCATACCTTCTGGAGTGTGATACCGTGAGCGGATTCCGTCACGTTATCATGCGATGAGAGTTGGATCCCGATTCCCACTGATGAGTTGGTTTACTCCTCGGGTGACCCCGACTAATTCTTCTTTCAGGTTTGGAGGAGAATTTGAGGTACAATGGGAGGTTTCCAGATTAGATAAATTGGTAACCATTCTGATCTAGGTTTGAGTGCACGCTGAGTGTTTCTTTTCTCTCTCTCTCTTTGGCAGCGACCATTGACCCGACCCTAAGACTATGACTCAGTGACCAAGTTAACCGAACCTTCTTAACACTGGCTTTTGGATTGTCAGAGTTGCAGACCTCATTGCCACTCCTACTTTTACCCTTTTCTCCAGGACACCCCGTATTACTGCGAACGTCCACTTCCATTGGACAAAACCATCGTATGGTTATATACGAACTCGAAGGGCTTTATTCGAGGATGGTTTCCGGTTTTGGAGAAAACGGATAGGATTATTCAGTTGTCTTTTCCCTTTTACCTTTTCTCAAGTTGTGAGTACTCCTTGGTTTAGGAGATAGTACACCTATTACGCAAATTGGATAGTCTTCTTCCAAACCTTAGGCTGGTGCCGACCGGTAGGGAATGAAGAAAACCAATTAGCCTAAACGGTGTGCAGAAGGTATTAAGATTAAGACAAAGCAAGGGATTAGTAAGAGGGCAAAGTAAATTGCGACTGATATTCACGACCAAACCAAATATTTCTTCGCCAATCCTAAATCACCTTTGTATTTCTCCAGGACACTCCGTATCACTACGAAGATCCACAGTTTATTGGATACTCCATCGTATGGTTATATACGAACTCGAAAGGAACTTGTTCCAGTTCGGGGATGGATTTTGGTCCAGGAGAAATAGGAATAAGGTTTATTCGGTTGTCTTTTATCTTCACCTTTTCTCGCATTGCGAGTGCTCCTAGGATTAGGACAGTACACCCATTATGCTTATTGGATAGTCTTCTTCCAAACCATAGGCTGGTGCTGAACGGTAGGGAAGGAAGAAAACCATTTGGCCTAAGGGGTGTGCAGAAGGTAATGACTAAAGACATATAAAGGGATTTGGAGAGGTGGCAAAGAATTATACGGTTATAGTTGTGAATCTGGATAACGGTAGAGGCATTACTAGGAATACCAAGATACCCCATCGAAACATTTCAATGTTTCAGTTCAACTGTGTACTGTTAAAAGAAAACTGATTTCCCGATTGGACACTTGCTCCAGGGTATGTATTTACCAGGTTTGATTCTCACATCTGTATGGTTTTTACAGATGGTGAGTGGGAGTAAGTTATTGGGAATAGGGTAATCATCCTCATTATATCGGGATTCGTTGTAATCGGTGATATTTGAGGAGATCACCTGGGATGTTTGCCGGTCGGCAAATATTTGGTTTTGAATATCCGCTGTTGTGCACCAATTTCAAATTGATATATCTGTACGTCTATTTTCATAGAGTGAGATATACCTTTTGATATTATGTCGATGACATTTACCTATATCAGTGGATGGTTAGGTAAGGAGCATTAAACAGCAGTGTAATTCTTCTTAACCATAAGTACAGTTTTCAACCTACGACACACAGTGAAAGAGTTGTCAGACTCAGCGGACTTATACAGAGTATTGTATGTTGTCCAGTGTCCATTAGGACAGAAGGGTTGGTCCTCATACTATATTCTGTTTACTTTTAACTTCTCTAGTTCTTAGACATGTATTTCGTAGAAACACAGGGTCTAAGTTTTGAGGAGTTATAGGTATTTGAATATAGTAGAGAACCAAGTGTAGCAAGTATCGGAATTCTTCAAGTGATCGAAGATGTAGATACTTGTGTATGGTATTCAGTTGATAGTAATGATAAAGAGAAATTGCTTCTCTTTCAGGTTACTCATAATTGGAAGCATTCCTAAGTTGAGTAACGCTGATCAGCCTCTCTCCATTTAGATGACATGCACTGGAGACAGCTGCATGATTTGAATCTGGTTCAATTAAATCAGTGCCTCTGGTTCTATATTGGATATAGTACAGTTCATATCTTAACATTGTTAAGGTACGGGGAGTTGTCCGGCTTATGATTAAAACCAGACTCTGGATAACTCAAGGCACGTTTCTGAAATGGCTGTTTGTGGGTTGACCCAGGCTATGACGAGGGTTGATTTTCTACCATCTGGATGAACAATAGCGATATTGCTCTAGACTCGCCACAGTTTTATTAAAAATGGATTTTTTCAGAAAACAATAGTGGGAGTATGGTAGAACTGGAAGTGATTCCAGAACCGCAAACGATTACTGAAGATTTGATAAGGAACCTAAAGATTCAATCTGATTTGACATTCCATTGGCCACTCCGCAGATAAGGTGGGTAACTTCAGGCACCCGAGAGGTACTCCGGTAGCCTCAAGGACGGTGACAGGGAAGTTCTTGTTTACCCACACTTGCCATTGTTGTTGTTCTAGACTGCGAGACCCGGCAGGAGGATGAGTATAGCGTCGTTCTAAACTAGCTTTAGAAGTGCACGTCTATATGACTCTGCCAGAGGGTTGTCGTAGTCAGTGGGAGCAGCGGAAGCATTGGTGGACATCAGGCTTATGTCTATTTGTAGACTAAAGCAGATGTAGCGGAGATAGATCATCAATTTCTGATGTGACAGTCATAGGTTTGACGTCATCAGAATAGGGGATGGATCTGTTGAGAAGGTAGTAGGGTATGATATCCTGGTATTTGGATGACATACACAGAGTAGGAAAAGAAACTCCTATACTACGATCGGTTATACTTTGGTCGTCACACAGTGGTTTCTCCACATGGGACTTGGACATTATATCAGACATACTGGTTACTAGATCTATGGTTTTAGATCTAGATTTGGATGGTTTCCCAATCAGGGTACTTTGACAGCATTCTAAGAGTATTTAGAATGGACGACTCTTGGCATGGTAGTGTACCTGCAGGTAATGGAGTCACCCTCTCTAAAGGTGTCTTATAGACTAAAGTAGAGAGGGATGTGCATGGTTGGCAGATCACTTGCTTAGGCAATTGAGTCAATCATGAGATGTCAAGTACCACACCAGATGTTGTTCTTGCACTAGATGCAATAAGTTGATATTGATCCAATCCTGGAGAAACAGTCGGAAGCAGTTTTAGAACATCAGTGAATGTTCTAGGGATATGATAACGGCTGCCTTCTTTAGGAGACGGTTATCACTCCAGGCTTCCAAGGTGACATGGACGACAAGGAGGTTGTCAGAGTTATAGTTTTCCCTCTGATGAGGAACAGTATTCTGGACAGGTGATCCAGGCAGATACTGAGGGAGGCATGGCGCAGGATACTGATTAAGTTCAGTTGTCGATACAGTCTAAGAAGTTTGGATTTGGAGTTCATTTATGAGCTCGGTCCCATCAGACATCCAGACACTCTAAGACAGGTATTGCTCATTTCGGGAGATGGTTTTCTCCGCGAACTTGAGATATAGAGAGACATAGAAAGAAACATCAGAGCGGATCCACTCGCTGAGGCTATTCCTCGAATGCAATAGTCTCGCAAACGAGCTTTGTGAGACTGACTAGTAGAGGAGTTGGGTGTTCGGTATCACACGGGCTGTGAGTATGCGACATCGCAATAATTAGCCTTGAGTACAAGTGGGAGATTGTTGGAGATAGTGCCCTCAGAGTCAATTATTGGATCACAGGCACGTGATTGCAATGATTGAGGGAGGACCTATCCCGGTACGACAGTCTTACTCGAGATGATAGTTTGCTATCTGGTTTACCTTTATCATCGTGTACTGCTTTAGGTGACCTGACAGGTCGCTATTGCACGTTGATAGAGCCCCTAGGATTCTTGCTTGACTGCCGGCAGTATGAGGGCGATCATATACGTGAGAGCTGGGGTCTACAAGCATATCCTTAAAAGTCCCTAGTCGTGGGAGTTTCGAGACAGGGCATCGATTCTCCAGAGTAGACTAGTGTATACAGTCGAGACCCCGACGAGGGGCGGTGGCCGGTCTCACAACCCACTGGTGTCAGTTGGTTCACCTAAGATGTATACAGGTGCTCATTGGGTTATGAGTACACCGGACAGGACTCGCCGGGAACATGCTAGTGGGTCTTATACCTGACGTCAGATAGCAGTTCCCAGGTGACATGTGTACAGGTTAATTCATCGACCTGGGGATCGTCATTTGTCTCGTGTGAGTTCCCACTGTGCTTTGATTACTACCCTACCACGGCTCAAAGGAGTCGTGCAAACAGGTTTTAGTTGGGTACAGTCCCGAGCCACATGGAGGCAGTGAGCGGATCTTCGGGGGTTCGTCTCTCCCGGTATTGGGGGTGAGGTCGCGCTGTGTCTAGGAGAGCCATTACACGAAGTCTTTGGCCAAGGCAGGAGATTTACTGGTAGGTATTCCAGTAGTATCTCAGGGTGTTCTGGGCTACACTCCGACACGACTTGTACCGCTTTTGGGGGTCTGACTTTTACCAACCCCCTAGGCCCGACATGCGATGCTCATAGACGAACGGAACGGACTGTACGGATATTGTCACTGACAGGCTCAGTAGGGTGTCAGGATGAGTTCTCTCATCGACGTCCCTTTTGGTCAATAGCTGGTGGCCCGTCACGTATTGGCTTATACCTCTGACGTGCTAGTGGTTAAATCCACAGCCATAGTATTGACGAGTCTTTAGAGTCCGCCACACATTCAGTTACTCAGCTTTCGGGCGAAACGCTGTAGAGGCCGTATGGAGATATGGCAGGGTCCGATCAGATACGTGCGGTATTGCACGGATCAGGATCGGACGGTTTGTACTAGAGGCCGTATAGGTATATGGCAGGGTTCGATCAGATACGTGCGGTATTGCACGGATCAGGATCGGACGAACAGAACTAGCCGGCTTTGGTTTAAGCCGGATCCTAGTTTAGTACATTGTAGATTTTGTCTCATTGCATTTGTATCCGGACGGAATACAAATGCGGGTGTGTATGCACAGTATCGGGGTTTTCCTGTAATTTATTATGGGACCAGTTTTCTGGAGTTGCCAGTTTGCATTCCGTTCCGGCCGGTTTTCCTTTGTTCTTTCCCGGCCGGACTTTTCCGATGGAGGGGGTTATTTGCAATTGTGCAAATAACATTTGTGGAGGGGGTTTCTTGCAATTGTTTTGATTATGATAAGCATCATATCTTTTCCACCATCATTTTGATTCTCTTGCATTAATTGTGATTAATGAGAGGGTATGGGTTTAATAGTGTGAAGCATGGTTGATGTTTCTTGGTCTTTTGATGTGGTCACCTTTTCTTCTCTCCTACACTCACCTCCCTTCATGCTACATATCCATTCCCTCCACCATTTCCATAAGTATGGGCCGGCCAACATTTTGGGAGAGGAGAGGAAAAATGAGAGAGTTTCATTTTGGTATGGTAGCATTATTCTTGATCTCTTTTTCATGCTAGAAAAATGCAAGCACCATTTTTCTTCTTGATTCCTCCATCATCTTTCAAAGGCAACATAACCCCAAAGTGAGACATAGCCTCTACACTACACATTCTACAGCTTATCTTGGGCATATCGACTTGCCGGCTTCATGCCCGAGTTGCCTTGGTATTGAGGCGGGAGCCCGTAAAAAAAACAGGCGATGTGGTGCCCTTCCGGCGAGGAGGCGACGACCGGAGTTTCCGCGAGGAGATCGGAGTGGAGATGAAGACCGGAGGACTCGGATCAGTCGGTATATCTCTTCCCTATCTTGTTTTTGCTAGATCTAGTTTAATGGCCCGATCCGGGGTTTAGTGCGCGGTGGTGCCGGTTTGCTAAGTTCGCAAAATAAAAGTTTATCACCGTTTCCGCATTTGGCCGTCGGATTGACGACCAGGGCGCCGCCGTGCACTTACAATACTTGCTCCTGATGAGGATTTAACCCTTCAGATAAAGCAACCAAAGTCCATACATTGTTGGTGTATATGGATTCCATCTCAGATTGCTTAGCATCCAGCCATTCTAACAGAGTCCCCACTCTTGATGGTCTACTCGAAACTAGTTGGGCCATCATCTCATGATACAATCCTCTCTCCCACTGTCATAGAGAAAACCGAAGTATCTCTCAGGTGGATGAGGAACCATACTAGATCGGCGGAGAGGCTGAGGTTCGTCGGGAACTATTGAATCCTGCGGTTCTACCAAATCGTCAGCTGTAGTTTGTATAGCTGGAACTCCTTCCAGTTCTACCTCATGACCACCAAAAAGGTGGCATGCTGAGAAACAAAACACTTTTTGTTCCTCTGTGTGGTAGAAGATATTCCCTTGCGAATGCTTGGGGTATCCAACAAACTTCCACAGAACTGACCTTGCCTCGAGCTTGTCCGGATTTTGCTTTTAACATAGGCCGGACAACCCCAAATCTTAACATCCTTAAGAGATGGGCCCTTCCCATACCATATCACATATGGAGTGGTAGGCACCTGATTTGGTTGGAACCCTGTTCAATAGGTATGCAACTTCTCAAGTGCATAACTCCCAAAAGGAAATAGGCTACTCAGTAGTGCTCATCATAGAGCACACCATATCACATAGGGTGCGATTTGCTTCGCCCCGATACACCGATGTGCTGTGGTGTATACGGAGGAGTAATGCTGAGAGAGAATCTCATTCTCCTTTAGAATAGTCCAGGAATTCCGTGCTCAAGTATTCTCCTCTATGATCTCATCATAGGACATAATACTTATACATGTTTTTGGTTCTCTACTTCTAACTTATATTCTTTGAATTTCTCAAAAAATTCAGACTTGTGTTTCAACAGGAACATATGTCCGAATCTTGTGAGATGATCAGTGAATGTAAAGAAGTACAAAGGACCGGTCCTGGCATGTGTAGACAGGGGACTTTCATACATCAGCATGTACCAATCCTAAGAGTTCAGTAACTCTTTCTCTGTTTCCAATAAACGGAGCTACGGTCATCTTATTTTTGAGACATGATTGGCAAGTTTCACAAGATATCAATTCAAACTTATCTAATTATGCATCTTTATGTAACTTAGCTAGTCGGGTCGCATTGATATGATCTAGTCTACAATGCCATAAGAAAGATTCGTTAATTTCTGAACTCTTCCTCTCGTGTGTGTTCTGTACGTTAAGAACTGTGGTTTGATTTAGAACGTATATGCTTTTAGATAACGTGCCTGAACCGATCAACTCTTGATATGGGAAATGTTCAAAACATTATCCAACAATACAAAATTATATCCTTCTTTACTAAATAAAGAGACTGATATGATGTTGTATATCAGGTTCAATATCTAATAACATTCGTTCAGAATCAATGTATTTGGTAATACAAGGTGATAATTTCCAACTGCTTGGCTTGCAACAATTGCATCGTTTCCAACTCTTGAAACTTATCACCCGTTCTCTGTTCTCTACCTATCTGTAGCCCATGTAACATATTACATATCTGGGATCCTGATCCGGTATCACATACCCAGGACATAGAGGATACTGTGAAACAGTTCTCGGTAATGAACACACCCGAAGAAGATGCATCAGCATGCACTTTCTTTGTTTGGGCAGCACGGGAATCCTGGTAATCCCCAATTTCCTACTCTGTCTTATAACAATTATAAGTTGGAGCAGGACCAACGTTCCCCAGCACAGTATAACAAGCGGGTTCGGTTAATACATCTGTATTATTATCTTGATTAAGGCGTGACATGTTCGCTACCTGGAGAGAGAGAGAAGAAAACACTCAGCGTATGCTCTTGTAAGATTAGATTGGTTATCAATATATCTAATCAGGATGGCTCCCACTGTTTTAGTCAAATGTTCCTTCAAACCCTAAAAGGAAAGACTAGCCGAGATTAATTACACCCTACAAGTTCGCCAATCTTTCATCCAGGCCAGTGCTGGTACTTTGAGGGAGGTTCCCCGTGCTTTCGCACGGACCTAATTAAAATAAATCTCGTTTTCCCAGGGGCGTAACCCCGTTGACACCTTTCTAGACACCTACTTGATTGGCTAATTGTAACGTGTAAAACTCTCCCAGGAGAAACTCTTACACGCAGTGGGTATCGGGATCCAACTATCTCATAGAAGGTATGCAATCTCATTGCAAATTTCAACACTTGAAATTCCCGATAATGTTTTGCCCCTAGCAACTTATGACCTTAACAAGGTCAATAAATCATAAGCGCTAGCCAAGTTCAACCCGTCATTTCCCGATTCAATTAAACCCACCCGCACGACCCTTAACAAGGTCAACAAAGTTGCACGACTACCTTAATCCAATCGCATCATATGCTTTTACAGATAAGCACTAATCAACTACTGCACACTACTCCTTGACAAGGTCAACAAACGCAGCACGAATACTAACTATAACTTATCTGAAATGACGGAGGGCTACAATAGGTTTTTAAGAAAACCCTTTGCGTAAAGAACTTGATATCGTTGTATAATCGAGTGAATTTTAAAAGGAGAGTTTTTTGAGGCTTTTACTAGTTTTGCTAAAGTGGTCACTCCCGGTAAAGGGATCTCGGCTCTTTCCTTATCAAATAAGGTGCAGGATATTTCACAAATACCACTATGAAAAACAAAAACTATAAAAGCAATCAAAAGACAAACCGAGTTTGTAGTATCTGCTAGTTTCACTAAAGAGGTCGCTCCCGGTGAAGGGATCTCGGCTTTTTCCATATCGAATAAGGTTTTGGATATTCTACAAGGAATACCGCTATGCAAAGCAAGAACTAGAGCTACCGGTTTTTAAAATAAGTTTCTACAACATCTTTAGGTTTTTTTTAGTTTCTTTAATCTTATTAATGAAGTCCCATTTATTATGCTTCCCAACCATCACATTCGAAACGAAATCAACAATATACAATATATATCTCATATATATAATATAAACATTCGTCTCAGGCAGTAATATGATCTCATCACTGAACATTGCAGCAGAAGAACATATATGAAATATTGGATATACTAGGATTTCCTTGTTTTATATCAAGCCAGTATAAAACACGGATTCCACGGTGGTGATGAATAGCCAATCCCACACCCCTAGACCCCTACGAGAGCGGCAAGTAACCCTGCCAATTCTAGAGTTAGGAGACCCGGTCTCGACTCCTCGAGATGGTCTCCCACTGGACCCTAGAACCCGGTTACTTGTGCTCCCCGCCTTGGGTCTATCCTAATGCGGAAAAATAAATAATATAGAATGGTGACATCATCCTCAACCCGGAAGTGCCCCAATAAAAGAATATTACATACAATGAATTTTACATGAATGAAAATGAAAAACTCTCATCTCACATAAAACCCCCGGCTATTCAATCACGACAATCCAATATAACATATCCCAGCAACACATAACATCACGTGTCATCAATGTAAGTAAATATACGTATCCCAATTGTCGTTGACATATAGCACCGAAATCGGCGATACACCACATATTATACTTACGGTCGCAGAAAAGAATGTGAAAAACTACAACAGTTGGAATCCGCAACCACATTAGACATCATAAACCCAACGTATCACATACTTTGGATTTCATTCCTAAACAAATGAATTCCTTAGACATCGCATGCCTAACAATTATAAACCCCGCATTTTAGTCTTGATACCGAAAACACTTTTCAATAACAAGTTAGGCAATTCAACAAGATTCCCGACATCCTGATCGAATGCTCATCGAAAACTTTAGTAGACGGCCACACCCCCGATACCGTCGACGAAGTGCTCTAAGGTGGAACACCGCTGCCGTGAGCACCAAAATGTGGACTTTTGGTGATGGGGTTCTCCTACAGTCACTTGGTCGTGGCTATGGGGCGTGGCTATCTATTAAGTTTACCCGGCGAGTATCCGCGTACGCTACGTGATTGCGACGGACTTTTGATCTCATCAAAATCCCGTGGCAACCGATCAGATGAGACTAAACTGCTAGATTTATAACATTCAATTTAGTTATCTCATAACTACTTATGGATTCCAAATATTGTATCCCATCACATAATATCTGGACGACGATAAACTCTTCGATCGATTCATAAAAGTCCCACAATTTCCCGACAGCTCAACACTTGAGCACAGTTTTAATAATACCCAGAAGATGCCACAGTACCTATGAACCAGCCGTAGAAGGGTCAAACCAACGCCTCACATGTGAAACGCTAAACTACCACAAACCCTAGGGTTCAGTGGCGGTTTTGACAGCCACATAATCGAGTTAAGGTTTCATTCTTCTAGAGAGTCCACGGAATCACTTGCATGTTTTTCCGAGTACGTTAAACTTGGAAAAATGGGTTTTTAACATTCGATCGAACCTTTTAACTTCGTCTAGACAATACATGAAGCACCCGAAACAATGTTAAAACTACAAATACGAAACACTCTGAGTTACCTTTGCATTGAACTAATCATCACATGAAAAAGTAGCAAAAATAAACAACACCTCAAACACCAAATCCCAGAGAACAAAACATGGAAAAAAATTAGAACCCAAATACCGATGCAGGGCCGGCCACCTCGAATTTTGTGGCCATGTGCTCGGCCAAAATCCGAGCACATGGTCCCAATTTTCTCCCATGTGTATCTCTCTGCTCAAATGTCATTCTGCACTTGTTTGCAAAATTTTTGGAGTTGATTTTAAAATCGACAGAACGCAGGTTTTAGTGTTTCAAGTTTCGGAGTTTGTTTCGGTTTCGTAATCTAACATTATCCGTATTAATTTCTAGCATGGCTCTGATACCACTGTAGGGTTGCCTAGCACGGCAGCAAGGTTTCGGGAGGCATCGTCCATGCCAAATTCAAAGATTTGCCGTTCTAGCTAACCCTAACCATGAATCGTTAACTAGAAATATACGGTAAACATAAGTAAACACTTTGCAATAAGTAGTGAGCAAGGAATACAACCTTTGTAGACCGGTCCTTCACTTCAAATAGCTCCGTGTAGTAGTCCCCTTCGCTGTGATCGTAAACTCCGGACTCTAGAGAGGCTCTATGAAGAAACGAACGTGCTTGCTTTGATGACTTCGAGGCCGAAGATGATCTACATCGAGGAGACACTAACTCAAGCTATTCCTTCACTAGGTCATGAACTTTGTGAAGAGAACACACTCTACTACATGGCAAGTGGTAGAGTATGAAGAAGTAGGAGGTGGGCTCTCTTTAGAATTGATTTTCTCACATTATTTCTCATACCTCCATTGAAGCTTGAAAGCTTTTCATGGAGCTTGAAGAAGAAGAAGCTGAAGAAGAACTCATGAATAATTCATCCAAATGAATTATTGCATATATGGTTGAGTTAAAGCTATCATGCCTAACTCATGTAGAGAATAAACCCAAGGCTATGGTTTAAGGAAAAATATCCTAAGGAATGACAAAAGAGTTGACCTTGAGAAAGTTCTACAAGCTTCTCCAAGCTTGAAAACTTTGACCAAATCTTTTGCTCTTTTGTATTAACTTAAGAAATAATCAAAACATTCATTTAACGCTAGCATAGTATAAGTCTCATACACCCATCTTGTATGTATCATCAAGCATGACACAATACATGTACACAATTATACATATCACATATATACAATGTGCACATCAAATGTGAAAAGAAATCATTAGTGAGATAAATATTAGTTAACATAATATAATATATCAAATATATAATTACACGTTACATTATCAAATCAACTCTTGATTTAATAATCCGGCTATATCACATATAACCGAATAATATCAAATGCAACATCTTATCGAATCAACGCTTGATCCGATAACTCGGCTATATCACATATAACCAATCATGTCACATATCGCGTCAATAGAATGCGGTATCACATACACACATTAATCTCGGTCCTGCACATATCACATATGCGCTCCTACTCCATTTCGGTTGAGCCAGGAAACCTCTGTGTAGGACTCTAAAGACTCGTCAATACGGCGGCAGTAGGTGATGATCATATCACACCCACAAGGCGCAAGCAGTTTGCTAAACGTAACGTCCACCCGGGTATTGAGCGATCAGAAGATCAATAAGCAAGCATGTTCGTACTCCCGTGAATCCAATCGGTAACACTACCGTACAGTCCGGTCTCTTCGTCTGATACGCCGCATATCACAGCCTGGGGGTAGTATAACGTCAGACCCCAATAGCCTGATAAGGCATACCGATGCAAGGTCCATAACGATCCGAGAAACTACTGATAACACTTACCAGTAGATCTCAGCAACCCTGGTCAGGGATTTCATGTTATGGCCAATCGAGCATAGCGCAACATCAACTCCCTATACCGGGAGAGACGAAACACCTCCTATCGCTCATTGCCTCCATGTGACTCGGGACTGTACCCATAAGCCACCGTTTTGCACGTTCTCTTGAATGTGGTAAGGTGGAAATCAAAGAACAGTGGGAATCACACAAGACTCTATGACGATCTCGGGTCTACAGACTAACCTGTACTAGTGTCATCAGAGAACTGCTATCCGACGATAGGTACAATACTATCTAGGAGTTCTGTAAAGTTTTAAAATAAATAAATAAAATTCTTTAAGTGAATTTTATGATTTTCGGTAAAGTAAAAAATATTTTTCGTAAAACTAAACCGTAATTAGTTTTCATTATAAATTAAAAATACCTATTTTAGTTATGTAATTACTAGTAAATGGTGTTTATTTAGCCACTTATAAATTTTTAGTTTAATTAAATATTTTTCCTAAATTAATTATTTTAAATATTAACATAAGCTTTATTTATACACTAAATTAGTGTAAATTACAAATTTGAATGGGTTTAATTTCCAAAAATGAACCATTGCATATTAGAATCTAGTGTGTATCATGCAAAATTTATTTACAAATTTTTCCATGATTCTAGAATTTTCTTTAGTTGTTTTAGAAAAGAAATGAATGAAATTAAATAAAATGATGAAAAGATATAAAGAGGTGATATTTTGGGAGAACTTTCTGCATCATTCTTCACTCTTTTCTTTCTCTCCCTCACCTCCTAATTGTGGCCGGCCTCCTCACTATGGCAGCCCCCCCATTTCTCCATTTGATTTTGTTGCAAAAATCCACCAAAATTCATCAAAAATTCAATAAAAAATCCACAAAATCCTAATTAATTCCTACCTTCTATACTTTGCTCATCTTTACACGGATTTTGGAGATGGAAAGCATTCATTTTGGAGGCTTATTTTCATGTTTGGATTTCATGTTGTGGAAGTATAAATCTTATTCTTTTGATTTATTGTTATTGATGTTTCATTTAAGCATGTTTAGATTTAATAAATTAATTCTATTTACAAGTTTTAAAATTCAAGTTAGGGTTTATAAAATCAAGTTATGAATTTTATTAATTAAGTAAGGTTATAATAACTAGTCTAACATTTTTAGAAATGAAAAATCATGCATGGTTGATATATTGTAATTTGTTCATTCAAATTGTTTAAATCAAGCAATTTTTGCAAACTAGATTTTTGTATATTATATATATTGGGAAGATAAAATTCTAATTAATGTTTGTAACACTAGATTGTGGTTTTAGTGAGGATATTAACTTGTTAGTGGAATGAAAAACTTAATTTGGTTACTAGTTTCTTTTGATAATTGAAAAATACTAATAAAAATGCTATTTTTGCTAACTAGATTTTGGAAATTCTTAAATAAATGAGAGTTAAAATCTAATCTATGATTTTATTATATTACTATCATCATAAATTGTAGTTTGATAAGTTAATTTAGGCAAAATCAAGTTTAGTCGTGAAATTATGAAATTTTTGCTTGCAAGGTGTTGAAATTGATAAAATTGCAAACTAAGAATTTATTTTTAATACAAATTAGTATAATAAAAATATGGTAATGGTTTCTATAATCTAGTTATGTTATTTAATGAATATTATGACCATTAGTTTCTTTTAAACATCAAGTTTTGAAGTAAAACGGTAAATTGGCGTTTTCGGGTTTTACGAAATCGGACGATTTGATCGATTTTCAGGGTTTCGATGAATTAAATCATGTTTTATATTATAAGTAATGAGTTTTAAAACTATGAGTTGTTTGCTGATGTTTATCTAAATTCAATCGGCGTTTGTACGCCGATATCGAGCGATATTTGGTTCTTTTGCATGAGTGGGACATAGGTTTTAACCTATGCGTGTTTCGTGCGTCGTTTTGATGTTGTCCGTGATTCAGTTTACGATACTACATATGTTTGCGTATAGGTACCCCTCATGTGGACTGCAGACGATGAAGAAGAGGATGGCGACACCGTCTTCGACAGACAAGGACCAAGTGGTAGATGTATATCTACGGGGGAAAGTCAGGTGGATGGCGTTTAGCGCCCCCGCAAGCGTAGAATAGGAATAAGTACTTATTGTCATTAGGAAGCCAGACGTGACCTTAGAATTTCGGTGAGTAGGACCCTAGTAGTGACCTCAGGTTGAAGTAGATTGATTTAGAAAGACCTTACCCGAGAATGAATATCTAGGAGGAGATTCGTTGGTTTCAGGTAGATATACACACACGCACACACTGAGACTCGACGTGGTGTATACGTGTATGCATATATATATATACACAATACGTATATGTGATACAAGGAGGCGATATGATTCACGGGGATGAAACAATATAACTGGGCTGATGCCGTGATTCTTGGCTATACAGTCGTGTTATGATGTTAGCGGATCATTCGAAAATAAGATAATGGATTTGTATACATGAACAATAAAAAGGGTGGTGATGATATTAAAGTATATGGGACTCTAAAATAGATCCCGGACCGTAACCTGTGCCTGAAATTCTGATATGATATATGTGTGACTTGATTACGACATCATATAGGTGTGACTTGATTTCGATATGATATACGTGTAACTTGATTACGATATCATATAGGTGTAACTTGATTACAATATGATCTAAGTGTGACTTAATCACAATATGATACATATGACATGATATTTCTGAGGATAAATTAACGATGTATATTTATGCTGGCAATGATATATGATTTATGTATGTGATTACAGTATAGCATCTTGATCATGACATGTGTTGATAATGATATTATACGAATGATGAGACACGTAGGTGATACTTGACCCATACCCCGATATGGGAATGTCGTACGACGGATTTTTCCGTATGAGGCATAGATGTGATGATTGATCCGCACTTTTGATTCGAGAAAGTCGTACTATGTACGTGATGCTATTGAGGCTGGATCGCCGACTATTAGAGATATGGACTCAGACTTTAGGTGTACTCTTATTTCTTATCGACTAGTTTCTTAGGTTTAGTTCCTTAGGAGGTTAGATGGACACTAGCTTAGGCTTAAGACAGATAGTTGTAGTTATACTCGTCTATCAAATGAGTGGATAATACACATCCATCTTTACTTTCAGACTGTAATCATCATGGTGCATGTTCATTGATATGTTTCTGTAATCAGTATAAAACTTTGCCTGTTAGGACACCGGCACCATTACCGATGATGCGCATATTCCCCGCACACTTATTTGCCGGCTCACACACATCGGTAATTGTTATGTCACGTACACTTTAAATCATATTATGTTTTATTGATAGAATCAGCTAACAGCTAGATCGATATAATATTTTGATTACTCTCTGGTTTTAGTATAGACATGTCATTTATTACTTAGACATTTCATGCATTCACATTTTCATGTTATCATGCAGTATTATGGGGCATATGCCGACACTTATCATATACTTACTCATGATTTTGGGATTTTGGATTTCTATGAGATTTCTGAATTTTGGGGAAAACCACAAGAATATATATAAAAACTTCTCTCTCTCTCCTCCTCTTTTTTTTTAAATATAAGATGCGGTTTTCTCGTGATGTATGTGTCGTCCACCATGAGATTTCATGTTTTCTGCTGGATTTCGAGACCCGATTCGAGGAGTGGATGAACCGTCTCGGGTACATGGTGGGCCCGGTATGGTACCCCGGGGCAAGAAGATCGAGTTGTAGACGATGAGCCTGTAAGTCCATGCTACCTCTCCCGGTACTTACGGGCTTGCGGAATTTGATGAAAAACGATTTTCTAGAGGCGGTAACATGGACTCAAAACGGATCTTTGTTAAACTATCTACCTAACAACCTAACTAGGAGTTGTTAACTACTCGGTTAGGGGGTTATACCTTTCTTTCTTGAACTCCTTCGTCTTCAACTCTCGATGGTGTACGGATCGGCTTCACCCCGTCGTCTCCTTGCGCCGAAGATCGATCCACCTGAAAGCTTCCACCTTTGGCTTCTTCTTTGAACTTTGAAAAAACTAGTTCACTCGGTTTGCTAAACCTTATGAAGTAGAGTGAGTAGAGGAGAGTGTGTTGTGATTTTTCTCTATGGTTCTTTCTTCTCAACACATGAGACAAGTGAACCATAGACTAGAGAGAGGGAGAGCAAGAGGAAGAGAGTGAGAGCTCAAGCAAGAGAGAGAATGGAAATAAGGGAATGAGCAAGACTTTTCTCTCTTGGCTCTCATAATCCAAAGCCATCATAACCAATAATAGCAATCAAGTATTATGTGATGGTTTAAGTCAAAATAGCCATATCATTTCATGCACTCATTTTGCATAAGATAAACAAGCAAGCAAAAGTCTTTGCCATGAAATGATAGCTATTGTCATGATGATGGTCAACTAGTCCAACCTAGTCAACCGGTCAACAAAGTCAACAAGTCAACAAAGTCAACCCCTCAACAACCATGTCACCATAATACTTAATTAATATTATTGTTAATTATATTTCATATTCTCATTAGGATTTAGCAAAAAGTCAATAGTCAACAGTCAATGGTCAACAACCCTAATGAGAATCCTCTGCCTCTGTCTCTCCGTCAACTGTGCATACACACCCGCATCCGCGTTCCGAGGAACACGAATACATACGAGATAAAACCAATCCCAAAACGTACACTAGGATCTGGCTTAAACCAAAGCCCGCTAGTGTTAACTTTCTGGACACTAAACGTGCACAAGTGCACGGATGTGACCGAACCCTGTCGCAAAACTATGTGACCTATCGCAAAACCATGCGACCTCTACTCTTTTTCCTAAAGGCGAATAGCTTTCTGTGTGGGACTCTAAAGACTCGACACTACGCTGGCAGTTGGTTTAACCACAGACCGCAAGCGGCACTAGCTGTGCGTAACGGTCCCCAGGTAGATGCCGACAAGAAGACTGACGAGGTGAAACCCATCTGAACTCCTACTGAGCCTGAATGTGACAGTCTCCGTACAGTCCGGTCTGTTCGTCTGATACATCGCATGGCGGGCCTAGGGGGCGGTAAACGCCAGTCCCCTAATAGCGGTACAAGTCGTGTCGGAGTGAAGCCCAGAACACCCAGAGATACACTGGAAACCTACCAGTATATCTCGCTTGCCCTGGCCAGGGACTACTCGTGTAATGGCTCTCCTAGACACAGCGCGATGTCAACCCCCAATACCGGGATAGACGAATCCTGTCTAACCGTCACTGCCTCCAAGTGCTTCGGGACTGCACCCAACTACTACCTTTTTGCACGACTCCTTTGAGCCGTGGTAGGGTAGTAATCAAAGTACAGTGGGAACACACTCGAGGCGAAGTGACAGTGTCAAGTCAGCGGACTAAGCTGTACTTATGTCACCTGGGAACTGATAACTGACGATAGGTATAATACCAACCAATCAGTTCCCGACGAGTCCTGTCCAGTGTACTCGTAACCTAACGAGCACCCGCATACTATCTCAAGTACGACGTACTGACGGCTGTGGGACAGACCGTCTCCCGTGCTGGGATGAGAAGCGCATACGCTAGTCTACTCCGGAGTATCGATGCCCTGTCTCGATAGTCCTGCGACTAGGGACCTGTATAAGGATGTGCTTATGGATTACCCAGCTCCCACGAGTGTGACTGCCATCACAACGCCGGTAATCAAGCAAAGATCCTAAGGGCTCTACTAATGCGTATAGGTGATAAAATAAACACATGTACACATTAAAGTAGAAACAAACCAAGTAGTATACTACCATTTTGAGCAAGATTGTTTATACAACTGTGAATATCCCAAGCTTCCATTAAGTAATATACAAACTAGTATGATACAGTAATGGCCTCTAGGGCAAATACACTAACAATCTCCCACTTGCACTAAGGCCATGTACTGGCGTATCGAAGACCTATCATCTCAATTAGCCA
This sequence comes from Agapanthus africanus, assembly GCA_030015575.1. NCBI lineage: Eukaryota > Viridiplantae > Streptophyta > Magnoliopsida > Asparagales > Amaryllidaceae > Agapanthus > Agapanthus africanus. Next base: position 337,122,454 of record CM057346.1, on the reverse strand, counting down.
CTCGAACTGAGTATGGGGCAAGGCCTTGGTGAATGGATCTGCAGTGTTATCTTCTGAAGCAACCCTCCGAACCTCGATCTTCCTGATCAGGTGATACCGCCTCAAGATGTGTCTGGATTTCTGATGGGACCTGGGTTCCTTCGCTAAAGCTATAGCCCCGTTGTTGTCGCAATACAGAGGTATTGGATCAACAATGGACGGAACCACCTGAAGTTCTTTCAAGAACTTCCTCATTCAGACGGCTTCTTTTGCGGCATCAGATGCAGCGATGTATTCCACTTCCATGGTCGAGTCAGCAACGGTTTCCTGTTTGGAACTTTTCCAACACACCGCCCCTCCATTGAGGGTAAAGACAAAACCCGATATGGACTTGGAATCATCCTTGTCACTTTGGAAGCTGGAGTCAGCAAAGGCCTCGATCTGGAAGTCTTTTCCGCCATACACTAGGAACATCTCCTTAGTCCTTCTCAGGTACTTAAGAATGTTCTATACCGCTATCCAGTGTTTCTCCCCGGGGTTTGACTGATACCGGCTTACCACACTCAGTGCATAAGCTACATCCGGTCTGGTACACAACATCGCATACATTATAGAACCTACCGCAAAAGCGTAGGGTATAATAGACATGCGATCCCTCTCCAAATCAGTCTTGGGAGACATCTCTTTGGAGAGGGTGATCCCGTGACAAGCCGGTCGGTTACCGCACTTGGAATCTTCCATACTGAATCTTTTCAGTATGGTGTCGATGTAGCTGGACTGTGAGAGTCCTAATATCCTCTTGGATCATCACGATGGATCCGGATCCCCAGGATGTATGAGGCATCACCCAGGTCTTTCATGGAGAACCTGTGTGACAAGAACCCCTTGACAGATTGTAGTATAGGAATGTCATTTCCTATCAGAAGAATGTCATCCACGTATAAAACGAGGAATACGACAGTTCTTGCTGCAAATCTACTATAGATGCATGGTTCATCTGGATTTTTGATAAAGCCAAATTCTTTGACTGTCTCATCAAAACAGATGTTCCAACTCCGTGATGCCTGCTTTAGTCCATAAATGGACTTAAGCAACTTGCACACCTTTCCGCTGCTCCCACTCTGAATGAAACCCTCTGGCTGGTCTATATAGACACACTCCTCTAAATTTCCATTTAGAAAAGCGGTCTTTACGTCCATCTGCCAAATCTCATAATCGTGGAAGGCAGCAATGGCAAGAAGGATCCGAATGGATTTCAGCATAGCCACTGGAGAAAAGGTTTCGTCATAGTCCAAACCAGGTCTTTGACAAAAACCCTTTGCAATAAGTCTAGCTTTATAGATCTCAACCTGTCCATCTACACCAATCTTCCTTTTGAAGATCCACTTGCATCCTACGGGTTTTACCCCGTATAGAGCAATGTCCAACGTCCATATTTTGTTGGTGTACATGGACTCCATTTCGGTCCGCATTGCATCCAGCCATTTTACCGAGTCAACGCTCTGAACGGCCTGCTGGAAGCTAGTAGGCTCATCATAATCTATGATGCAATCCTCTCTATCCCCGTCTATGAGAAAACCGTAGTATCTCTCGGGCGGATGAGACTGCCTACTACTCCTGCGGAGCGGCGTAGGAATGTCCTGTTCTTTTGAACCCTCTGGTTCTACTAAGCTTTCAGTAATAGCTCATGGTTCTGGAATTTCTTCCAGTTCTACTATGCTCCCACTTATCTGGTTTTCCAAAAACTCAGTTTCCAAGAAGCAGGCATGACGAGAAACAAAAACCTTTTGTTCCTCTTCGCAGTAGAAGAAATATCCCTTGGAGTTCTTTGGATATCCCACGAACTTGCACTGTACTGAGCGTGCCTCGAGTTTGTCTGCATGCTGCTTTTTAACAAAAGCTGGACATCCCCATGTTTTAATGTGCTTAAGATAGGGTTTCTTCCCACACCACATCTCATATGGTGTGGTAGGCACAGTCTTAGTGGGAACTTGGTTCAAAAGGTATGCAGCTGATTCTAGCACATACCCCCAGAATGATCGCGGTAACTCAGCGTTACTCATCATGGACCGTACCATATCCAATAGGGTTCGGTTCCGTCTCTCCGATACACCGTTATGTTGCGGAGTGTATGGAGGAGTAAGCTGAGAGAGAATTCCATTCTCTTTTAAGTAATCCAGGAACTCGGCACTCAAGTATTCACCACCTCGATCAGATCTCAGTGTCTTGATACTTTTGCCGGTTTGTTTTTCTACTTCATTCTTATATTCCTGGAACTTTCCAAAGGCTTCGGATTTATGTTTCATTAAGAAGACATATCCGTACCTTGAAAAGTCATCCGTAAAAGTAATGAAGTAAGAAAAACCGCTTCGCGCATGTGTAGACATTGGACCGTACACGTCGCTGTGTACGAGTCCCAAGAGCTCGCTCGCTCTTACTCCGTGTCCAGTGAACGGAGCCTTTGTTATCTTTCCTTTGAGACAGGATTGACAAGCGGCATACGATTGATATTCGAACGGATCCAAATATCCTTCTGTATGTAACTTAGTCAACCTTCTCTCATTGATGTGACCCAGTCTACAATGCCATAAAAAAGTCTGATTGATTTCTGGAGACTTTCTTTTGTGTGTATTCTGGACATTGAAAATCTGTGGTTGGTTTAATACGTATATACCATTGCTCAATGTACCTGACCCAATCAGAACTTGATTAAGGTGAACGTTTACAACATTGCTTACAAACGCAAATTCATAACCTTCTTTAGAAACCAAAGATACAGAAATGATATTACAAATTGCGTTGGGTACAAAAAAGCAATTACGTAAAACCAAAACATGTCCATCTGACATTCCCAGGTGATAGTTCCCCACAGCTTTAGCATCCATGCTAGCTCCGATTGCAACTTTGAGGGTCATGTCACCTGCCTTCAAAAACCTATGGTTTCTCAACGCCTGCAAAGAATTACAGATATGAGATCCTGATCCGGTATCCAATACCCAGGAAGTAGAGTTTATTGAAAGACAGTTATCAATAACATACACACCTGAAGCTGAAGCCGCAACTTGCTTCAGATCCTGTGTTCTGGCCTTCCAAGCCCTGCAATCTTTCTTCCAGTGTCCACTCTTATGACAATAGAAGCATTCTTCTTTTCCCACAAGCTTCCCCGCTATCTTTGTTGCTTTTGCCTTTCCCTTCGTATCCACTTTACTAACACCGCCCCTTGGTTTGGCGGGGGCTTTCTTCTTCTTTCCCTTGGCTTTCCCCTTGGACCTAGAAAAGGAAGATCCTCCTACAAACAAAGTGGATGTTTCCCTACCTTTCTGTAGGGTGCCCTCTGCGCTCCTCAGCATGTTGAGGAGTTCTGAAAGTTCAACTTCCTTTTCTTGTAAGTTGAAGTTCAGGATAAACTGGGCGTAAGTGGAAGGAAGGGACTGGAGAATCAAGTCCGTATAGAGCTCATTCTCCAACGTGGTCCCAAGGTTCAACTTCCTTTTCTTGTAAGTTGAAGTTCAGGATAAACTGGGCATAAGTGGAAGGAAGGGACTGGAGAATCAAGTCCGTATAGAGCTCATTCTCCAACGTGGTCCCAAGGTCCGCGAGCTCCTCAATGTAGCCAATCATCTTAAGCACGTGTTCCGCTACCGAGGATCCGACGGCCAATCTTGCCGAAAACAACTTCTTCGACACTTCGTATCCTGCGATACGAGATTGCTCTCCATACAGTTCTTTTGTATGGAGAAATATGGATTCGAGGTCCATATTCTCGTGCCTCCTCTGATGTTCATTGTCCATAGAGGCAAGCATGAGGCACTTGGCCTTCGTGTAGTCTAGTTCCCAGGTCTTACGGATTTCCTTATTCGCGACGCTGGTTTTGGGACCTGGGACAGGGGGAGCTTTGGTGGTAAGAAGATACCCCAGCTTGTCGTAAGTGATTGCCAGCTTGACATTCCTGAGCCAATCATTGTAGTTTGGCCCTGTCAGTATGTTTTTATCTAGTAATAACTTAAGTCCAGTCATGTCGATTGGTCGCTGCAATTAGGAGAGAGAAACGAAACACTCAGCATGATGCTCTTGCAAGTTTAGAGTGGTTTTTAGTTTGTCTAAACAGGATGGCTCCTACTGTATCTCGAATTTCTCCTCAAACCAAAAAGGAAGAATTAGTCAGAATCAATCTCACCGTACAATACTTGCTTAACCGTTCAGCCAGGCCATTGTTGGTACTTCGAGGGAGGTTTTCCAACGCTTTCGCGAAGTTCCTTAATTAAATGACCTCTTTTCCCTGGGGGCGTAGCCCCGCTAACACTTTTCTAGACACCTACTTGGTTTATAGCATTGATCGTTTTGTGAGAAATTTCCCGGGGAGTAGCATATACTCACAGTAGGATCGGGATCCAAATATCATTGCATGACGAAACTGAAGGAATCCTACCAGAATCATCACACTCCAAATGGTATGCAACTCTAGCAAGTTTCAGTACTTATGAAACTCCCGATGTGGATTTTTGCCCCATGCTCTTATGACCTTGACTTTGGCCAACAAATCATAAGTCACATGTCAAGTTCTACCCGTCGTTCTCCAGGTTAATTTGAATCCACCCGTACCTACCCTTGACTTTGGCCAACAAGGTAGTACGGCTGTTCCAAACCAACGCATCTATCTATGCTGCACATGAATACCCAATAGCTACTAATCACTATGCCTTGACTTTGGCCAACAAACATAGCTTGAATACTATTGACTATTCATGTGAAACGACGGAGGGCTACGAATGGTTTTGGCGAAACCGTGAACGTAGTGAACTTGATATAATCGATGGAACGAGATAGCTTTTAAAAGGAGTGGCTCAAGCTCCGCATTGAAAAGTTGGTTTTGAAAAGAACCGAGTGGTTTTTCGAAAGTGTTCCAACGACTTTTACTTGGTTTATTTTCTTGCATTGGTTCTTTTAATGCGTCCCATCATTTAATCCTACCATTGCAGAAAACAACCAAAATATGACGTACACTTATGCCATTCGCATTCGCCACGGGGCCCCGTCATTACCCGTTAGGTTACATAACTAACGACAGAGCGGGGGCTGGGCTAGCGCTGCTGTAAAACATAAGCAACGTCTAAATAATATCATATATAGATATATATTGCAATGATAGCCATTTCAGATCACAGATGAATACATTGGATATACTAGGAATCCACAATTCGTACGAGCCTGTAACGAAAAGCAGATTACACGGTCGCGGTGAATAGCCAATACCCCACCCAAGACCCCTACGGGTGCGGCAAACTACCCGCCAAGTACCCGAAGCGGAGAAACCTCCCTCAACACCGTGAGTAGGCCACTCGGCACTTCGAGATACCCGGTAGTTTGTGCACCCCCTCCATGGGTCTATCCTAGGAGCAAAAACAGTAAAAAGAAATTATACAATGACGGCTACAACCCCGACCCGGTTGTGCGGCCATACAAATAATATTACATCAATTTACAAATATACATGAATTGAAAGAAAAGAAAACTCTCGTCTCACAACCCCCCGGCTATTCACCCGCGACAATCCAATGAATTCATATACACATACCAGCAACATTACAGACCACAGATTTGTATAACCCCTATTAATCGACATATAGCGATTAGCAGACGTTCAATACAAATATCACATCACAGATAAATACCCGTCAGCTTAAGTCTTTAGAAACTCGATCAAAATACGGTTTTTAAAGCCCCAAAAATAAAATTTTCTTTCTGGAAAATCTGGGCTGAAAAACCATATACCGAAAATCCCAAAATACCCCACTAAGTATACTGCAGTGAAGCAAATCCACAGAAGAGTTAAAACGGTCGCGGAACCGCGGCAAGAGCAAGCTCTTGCCGCGGCGCTTTGATGAGATCTGTCACGACCCGAAAGTACGGAACATGACCGGCACTTAAACTACGAACGTCTCGAGGCGTAAGTAATCTAAGTAAACCGAAAACCCAGAAATCCAAACCAAGAAAAGTAGTAGAGTGCAGGAAAACCAATTTAAACAAGTAGTTTTAATAGCATAAGCCGAATTATGCGGTTTTTAAGAACATCAAAATTTACTGAAAATTTCGGCAGAGTCTCCTTTGTAAAAACTGGCTCCCAAACGGGATACAACATGAGTAGTATACGAAATCAATAAAAAGGCATCCCCAAGCGGGAGCTAGCTCTTCGTCAATCGACGGTCACAACCACACAAGCAATATAATATACAACGCCAACGGCGAGGATCAAAACTCAAAAGGAACTCAAAACCACCAGAAATATAACGAGTGACTCTAAGGTCGAAAGAATAAACAGCACTGGTCTCTATCTCAAAATAAATAGAAGTTTGGTTGATGGAATTTACTAGATACAACTGAAATATATTATACAAGGTAATATGATGGGTACGATACAAGAAAAACCCACCTACTAGCAAGTCACCCGAATGAAACTGAGCCCGCAACGCCGTAATGAAACCTGTACGGCAAACCTGCAAGAAACTGGGGCACAACGGGGGTGAGTTGCCAACTCGTGAATAGAAAAACATCTACGCACAGAAATCGCATAAATAACGCAACCTAGGTCAATGATCATAATATATCCTCAAAAATATACATAACAAGCAGCCTATAACAACGGCTAGGGTAATATCTAACCGAGTGAAATCTCATGTGCCCGTGTCAGTGCCTCAGGTAGCAATATATCATATGAATGAGGTATGAATGCATGAAAACAGAATACATGTAAATGAAGAAACTGTTTTCATAAATTAGTGAGATTTCCTTCGTATTTTTAAACTGAGGTATCATAATGAAATCAGTATCAACAGTGTCTAGCATCGACACGAAACATAAATCTCACCGTCTCGAAATATCAATGTCTCAATCTCAATATCTAGGGCGCCGTCAGTCCAGACCGGCCCCGACCATCCATCTCAAGACCACGACGGTATCCTCCGGATATCCGACGCGTCGGGTAATATCACCGGTAGGTAATCTGTCCCCTGCCAGGCTCAACATCAACACCACATTCATCTTGCCCCGGGGTACCATACCGGGCCCACCATGTACCCGTGACGGTTCCTCCACTCCTCGACACGGATCTCGAAAACCACACCAAACTCATGGTGGACGACACTTACATCACTAGAAAACCGCAATTTACATATTTTAAAAGGTTAATAAGTTTAGAAATTTTGCGGCTTTCCCCCGAAATCCAGAAATATCATAAATCTCAAGAAGTCATCACAAGTGCATATGTCAATGCTAATGAATGTATATGGTATCAATAACCAAGTTGCAATGTATGATTAATAACTAGGCATGAACAATGGAATAACAGTATGCATGAAGTGACAAGTAATAACTACAATGTCTAAACTGGCATATAACCCAGGTACACTAATATCGTATCAACTACTAACTAACAAGCTAAGCCAAGCAATAGTATTTTCTAAGTGTACGTGACATGGCAATTACCGATGAAGATGTGTGTGAGCCGGCAAGTAAGTGTATGTGGTACATACGCATCATCGGTAATGGTGCTGGTGTCCTAACAGCATGATATAAATAATGGAGTATGCAGCAAAATAAGTATGCGGGGCAGAGCGAACAGCAATAATGTGCGGAAGCAGAATACTAGACACAACGATAACTAATCAGTATTAAACTAATATAAGTCCTACAAATGGTGCCTTTTGAAATAACACGAATCATAGGGTTTTGAAAATAGGGGCTACGGTGTTTTTATGAAAAGATACGTCTTTTGAAATATCTGTAGGATCCCTTGGGCTGTCTTTTAAAATACCCACGATTCGTTAGTCTTTGAAATAGGTAAGAAGTCTAATCTAATCTAACAACTACACTAAACTATACGGCTGAACTACAGGTAAGGGAACCGCCTATCATCTGAGTCGATACATATACATACCTGTATATGTATAGTCGGTGATCCCGCCTCAATAATATCATATCCGATACCATATCTATAATCAGGCATCCCAAGTCAAGAGTGCGGATCAATCATCAATATAGCTCGTACGTAAATCCGTCGTACGGCATCCCAATCTGGGTACGGGTCAATATCACATTCATCATACTATTCACCTGGTATCCTCTTTATCAATTATCATGATCGGGGTACTGATCTACGTCTAGTACCATACTGATACCGCCTACGTATGAATGGACGTGTGTGAAACACTACGTCAAGGACCCGCTACAACGTCATGTCGTATCTAAGATACGACCCCTGCTATATCACCGATCTCACGGCCTCAAATCGAATCTCATCGACTCAGCTCAATCCCAAGTATCATCCTCAAATCAGTATGTGAACACATAGTTCCATACCCATGTGAACACATACTATAAAGAATCCCATGAGCACATATCAATAGGAATGTATGCAGGTATGTATGTGTGTATGTGTAGTGCAACACTTCCCTAGGGTTCGCAACACTAAAATAATCCAACACACCAATATCCATCCTAAGCATCGTTATTAATCCCAAATAACATATAATAATTGTTGGTGTGTATACGTATCCGCATACACCACCACGGACTGCGGGGGTGCTATACGCCATCCACCCGACTTCTCCCCGTAGATATAAATCTACTCACCTGGTCCTCGCTCGTCGGTGCCGACGTCGCCAGGCGCTTGCTTGTCGTCCCGAAGTTCACATGGGGTACCTACATATCATAACGCACCATATCGCATTAAAACTAAATTCGAAATCGAAACGGCATACGAAAATCAAATCGGCACGCGTATCACGCATAGATCCAAACCTATCGCCTACGCATGCAAGAATAGTCAAACCAACCCCCGATATCGATGTACAAACGTCAAACCATCGAGAAACCCAAACACACCAATCGTGATTTCAAAACTCACTAATTATATAAGAAATAGGGTTTAGTTCATCAAAACCATAAAATTAAACAATTCGTTTTATTTTCCATAAACCTAGTTAGCACAAATTCCCATTTCGGTTCAAAACTTGATGTTTTACCCAAACTAAATATTTTGATGATTCTAATGGCCAAAATGCTCACTTAATATCATAATTAGGTCATACAAATCACCTCCATATTTTTAATCTCACGAATTAGCATTAACTCAAAATTCAAGTTTGCAACAAATATCGATTTTAACACTTTTCAAAGTAAAATTCACAATTTATCAATTAAGCATGGTTTTGCATGATCAAAGTCGCTAAACAACAAATTAAAATGCTAATAAAGTCATCAAAACCTTAATTACATTTTAAATCTCAATTTTATATGTATTTCACTAAAACCTAGTTTGTAAATTACATAATTAATACAAATTTAAATTTAACAAAGATATAAACTACCAACTAGATTAGTTTTAGCATAATAACATGTTAAACTACACAATTTTCCCATGATCAATTATAAGAACCCCAACTTAAATTCACAACCCTAATCTAGAATTTCTTAATCATACAATTGAACCCACATAAAACCAAATTAACACTTAATTAAGCTAACTACAAGCAATTAACAACGATTTAAGCAAAAGGGTTAGAATTTACCCAAACAAATTGAAGATCCCACAAGCACACATAGCCCTCCAAAATGCTCCCTTGTCACCAAAATCCATGCGATAAGGGCTAAGCAAAAATGGGTAGGAGTCGGATTTGGGTTTTAGGATTTTTTTGATGGATTTTGGGGCAATTTTTGAAGAAGTTTTGAAGAGAGGGAGGGGTCGGCCAGAAATTGAGTGGGGGAGGAGAGAGAGGGAGGTAGAGAAAGTGGGGGAAAGTCAAGATCAAGGTAAGGTCAAAAGTCCACCTAATTCACCCATTTCTTTTCTTTTCTTTCATATCTTTTCCTTTGAAAATCAAGTGGGGAAAAATATGGTGGCTGCTGAATTCAGCCATGGGGAGGAGTAAGTGGGGGTGTGTGGGTGTGGGTACGGGTGTGGGGTGATGAAAAATGATAAATACAATACCCCAAGCATCCATTTACGCTAAAAAAAAGCCTTTTTTCTTCAATAATTTCTAAACCGTTTTGGCAAATTATTTCGTTCCAAAAACTACATGATAAAATTTTATTTAATGTTTTATGATGCACAAAATTTGTTTCAACTCATTCCAATTTGTAATTTTACCTAATTAAATGTATTAGTGACGGCTTAAAATAATAATAAAATAATATTTTTTTCAGAAAATTTGAAATTTCACCAGCGGCTCAATAAACACCAAATAATAGCAATTACATAGCTAGAATATGTATATTTAATTTTTATAATAAGATATTTGTATTTTGACTTTTTACAGAAAACCCCCTTATTTTACCGTTTTTTCGAAATTTCACCGAAACGATTTTCAAAACGTTACAATCTTCCCCCCTTAAAGAAATTCGGTCCCCGAATTTAAATTAAAACTCTCCCCAAATACTAAAACATCTAAACCAAAACCATCAAGTCGTCAGGGCTCCGAAATTGTAAATACATAAAACAAATCGTAGCGCAGCGCATGCTCTTGAAAAATGAGTGTATAACTCAAATCAAAACTCCGTCAAGCATCCCGCAATCATCGGAGTCATGGAGAAGACATCAATGCCAAATCCAAATCAAAACCAATATGATATAACTCGAAACTATACATGTAAATATCGAATCTATATCTGTAAGTATCCGAAGGAAATGCATGCCAAATCTCCTTAAGTCGCTGTGCAACGCGTATAACACTGCACAGTGGCGGACGTCTATCATAAGAAAATAACTATATACATATATACCTTTGTTTGAAATGTACGTTCCGCTGTTTTGGAAACAATTTAGAAGGGTCTCCTTGTTTTAAACATTTCGTGTCATATCAGACACGTAGGTAAATACTGAGGCTATAGCTCGCTTTTTGGAAATCCCTTCAATAACTATCAATGCATGCAAAATATATTCAGGTACTGTCCTCTGACTAGTCCTGCTCAGTACGAAAACACATAGCAATATCATAAAAATGTACTACTCTATAAGAAATCAATCCCAAAATATGCACATGAGTACTACGTGCGTCTGGTGCGCACGGAAATCAAAATCCATGAATGTGCCATACATGCGCACAGAAACAACATCTAAGTGCATCGGGTGTGCACGAAACATCTGTCGTAGGCAACAGGTGTGCCTGACAGTAAAATCAGGTGCATCTGACATGCACAAAAAAAAATCTCGATTTAGTGCATCTGGTGTGCACCAAATCGCATCTCGTAACAGGCGCCCAACAGGCGCAAAAAATCCAATCCGGTGCATAAAATGCATAAAACAAATGTCGAGCATCACCCTCGAAATCGAAATCCAGTGTATCCAAGTGCACAAAATATATGTCACTGCACTGCCAGCATATATAAACTATACAGAGTGTAGGAACCAAATCGCGTGCGTGCATACGCACAAAATCAACTCAACTGTTTAAAACCGTAAAATCACAAACATGTGAAACTAAAGCACGAAAACGATATCAAGTGCAACACTGTGCAAAGATCGTAAATCCTCAATCATCAAAATCAAATCATACGAATAAATCACCCAAAACATCGAAACCAATAATGGCGGAATAGTATCGCTCAAGTGCATCCTCTAAGAATCTCGGGCCAACTGTCGCGGTCACTAATGGGACGTCTCGTCGATGATCATGAACTCTGGCCTGCTGGTGTGCGTAACCATGACCACTCCTGGGTCAAGGTCTTCACTGTGAATTACCAATCTTTCGGTCCATCGGCTCATCGGCCCTGTCAGGTGTGCTAACGGGGACGATTCCGTTCTGGCACTTCTCCGGTCATCTCTTGGTCAATCATCGCGACCACTCGTAAGACAGCATATCACTGGCGTCGGCCTCTGGCTCTCTGAATGTACGTGACACATCTGACCCTGGGTGCAAGTATCATTGCAACAGTGTCCTGGAAGAAATCCTGCTCACGGTCTCTTCCATGTCTCGTCTCTGCCAACTGTCCGGAAGTCATCGTCCTTTCCTATATCTGCATCTTGCTCCGGAATGGCTGCATACCCATCGCGACCTCTTCTGGAAGGTATATCCAGTACTCTGCCTCGGCATGCGTATCGCATCTCTGATGTCGGCGGAGTGGAACGTCGTCTTATCCAGATCTTGTACGGACCTCTTTACTCCACTTTCTCTAATGTCGAGTGCTTCGGACTTGTCTCATCGTGGCTACATGGACTGAGCTCCAACGGCTATCCTCGTATCGGGAGTCTCCCAAGAAATGCATCTCACCACCTAGCATCCGAATTAAGTCAAGCCATCCGATCGATTCGTCAAAACCTTATAATCCCCCAAGAGCTCAACATCTTGGGCACAGTTTAATAGTATCGAATACATACCACAGCATCGGTGGTCCAGCCGTAGAAGGGAAAACCCAAGCCTCACTAATGGCGCCGCAGAACTGCCGCAAACCCTGAGGTTCAAAGGCTTTCACATGGTCATTAAGTCGAGTTAGGGTTTCATTCTTCTAGAGGGACCATAGAATTGCCTGCATGTCTTTCCGACTACTTTAAACTTGGAATAATAGGTTTCCGACATTCGATCGTCTCTGTCGACCCTCACGTTTCTGCGTGAAGTCGTCTCTAGCTGGAATCAATCTATCTGATGACCTCGCATCGGGGTAAGCGAACGATCCACATGTCCTAGTCATTCATCCTAGATGACTAGCGACCTCCTATCATCTCTTAGTACAACTCGTCCTGCACGATTTCCAGCATCTGGGGCAATATCTCGTTGTTCGCAGCAATAGCTGGCTCGCTCGTCTGCACGCTGAACAGTGCCTCGATCGTCATGAATAAGCAACACACCAACTGGTCATCAAAATCTGGATGGCCTCCATCATTGGCTCAATTCTCTAGTGTCGATCAGCACCTCCGAGTAACCTCATAAAGGCGATCCGCCAAACGCTCGTGGCGCGGAAACACAGTAAAAAGACACATCTCTGCAATCGTGTGTCGCCGGAATTTCGCCCTGGTCAGTCCTCGTTCGTGACGAGCTTGTGCTGACCGCAACTCTAGCCGTAGCTCTCCCTGCCCGTAACCGTAGCAGCAAAACAATAACTGGTACTGATGAGGCTAGATCGGAATGAATATAATACTGAGCAAAGAAATGTACATCCTAAGGCTTCTTAAGTGGAGTAGCGTATCGTAAATATGCCGCGGAACATACCCACGATACGTCACTCAACTTTAGTCACCTATTCCATCAACCAAGGGTCATCCTACGCTCCGAAGGTAAAACCTAACGCTCTGATACCAACATTGTCACGACCCGAAAGTACGGAACATGACCGGCACTTAAACTACGAACGTCTCGAGGCGTAAGTAATCTAAGTAAACCGAAAACCCAGAAATCCAAACCAAGAAAAGTAGTAGAGTGCAGGAAAACCAATTTAAACAAGTAGTTTTAATAGCAAAAGCCGAATTATGCGGTTTTTAAGAACATCAAAATTTACTGAAAATTTCGGCAGAGTCTCCTTTGTAAAAACTGGCTCCCAAACGGGATACAACATGAATAGTATACGAAATCAATAAAAAGGCATCCCCAAGCGGGAGCTAGCTCTTCGTCAATCGACGGTCACAACCACACAAGCAAATATAATATACAACGCCAACGGCGAGGATCAAAACTCAAAAGGAACTCAAAACCACCAGAAATATAACGAGCGACTCTAAGGTCGAAAGAATAAACAGCACTGGTCTCTATCTCAAAATAAATAGATGTTTGGTTGATGGAATTTACTAGATACAACTGAAATATATTATACAAGGTAATATGATGGGTACGATACAAGAAAAACCCACCTACTAGCAAGTCACCCGAATGAAACTGAGCCCGCAACGCCGTAATGAAACCTGTACGGCAAACCTGCAAGAAACTGGGGCACAACGGGGGTGAGTTGCCAACTCGTGAATAGAAAAACATCTACGCACAGAAATCGCATAAATAACGCAACCTAGGTCAATGATCATAATATATCCTCAAAAATATACATAACAAGCAGCCTATAACAATGGCTAGGGTAATATCTAACCGAGTGAAATCTCATGTGCCCGTGTCAGTGCCTCAGGTAGCAATATATCATATGAATGAGGTATGAATGCATGAAAACAGAATACATGTAAATGAAGAAACTGTTTTCATAAATTAGTGAGATTTCCTTCGTATTTTTAAACTGAGGTATCATAATGAAATCAGTATCAACAGTGTCTAGCATCGACACGAAACATAAATCTCACCGTCTCGAAATATCAATGTCTCAATCTCAATATCTAGGGCGCCGTCAGTCCAGACCGGCCCCTACCATCTATCTCAAGACCACGACGGTATCCTCCGGATATCCGACGCGTCGGGTAATATCACCGGTAGGTAATCTGTCCCCTGCCAGGCTCAACGTCAACACCACATTCATCTTGCCCCGGGGTACCATACCGGGCCCACCATGTACCCATGACGGTTCCTCCACTCCTCGACACGGATCTCGAAAACCACAGCAAACTCATGGTGGACGACACTTACATCACTAGAAAACCGCAATTTACATATTTTAAAAGATTAATAAGTTTAGAAATTTTGCGGCTTTCCCCCGAAATCCAGAAATATCATAAATCTCAAGAAGTCATCACAAGTGCATATGTCAATGCTAATGAATGTATATGGTATCAATAACCAAGTTGCAATGTATGATTAATAACTAGGCATGAACAATGGAATAACAGTATGCATGAAGTGACAAGTAATAACTACAATGTCTAATCTGGCATATAACCCAAGTACACTAATATCGTATCAACTACTAACTAACAAGCTAAGCCAAGCAATAGTATTTTCTAAGTGTACGTGACATGGCAATTACCGATGAAGATGTGTGTGAGCCGGCAAGTAAGTGTATGTGGTATATACGCATCATCGGTAATGGTGCTGGTGTCCTAACAGCATGATATCAATAATGGAGTATGCAGCAAAATAAGTATGCGGTGCAGAGCGAACAGCAATAATGTGCGGAAACAGAATACTAGACACAACGATAACTAATCAGTATTAAACTAATATATGTCCTACAAATGGTGCCTTTTGAAATAACACGAATCATGGGGTTTTGAAAATAGGGGCTACGGTGTTTTTATGAAAAGATACGTCTTTTGAAATATCCGTAGGATCCCTTGGGCTGTCTTTTAAAATACCCACGATTCGTTAGTCTTTGAAATAGGTAAGAAGTCTAATCTAATCTAACAACTACACTAAACTATACGGCTGAACTACAGGTAAGGGAACCGCCTATCATCTGAGTCGATACATATACATACCTGTATATGTATAGTCGGTGATCCCGCCTCAATAATATCATATCCGATACCATATCTATAATCAGGCATCCCAAGTCAAGAGTGCGGATCAATCATCAATATAGCTCGTACGTAAATCCGTCGTACGGCATCCCAATCTGGGTACGGGTCAATATCACATTCATCATACTATTCACCTGGTATCCTCTTTATCAATTATCATGATCGGGGTACTGATCTACGTCTAGTACCATACTGATACCGCCTACGTATGAATGGACGTGTGTGAAACACTACGTCAAGGACCCGCTACAACGTCATGTCGTATCTAAGATACGACCCCTGCTATATCACCGATCTCACGGCCTCAAATCGAATCTCATCGACTCAGCTCAATCCCAAGTATCATCCTCAAATCAGTATGTGAACACATAGTCCCATACCCATGTGAACACATACTATAAAGAATCCTATGAGCACATATCAATAGGAATGTATGCAGGTATGTATGTGTGTATGTGTAGTGCAACACTTCCCTAGGGTTCGCAACACTAAAATAATCCAACACACCAATATCCATCCTAAGCATCGTTATTAATCCCAAATAACATATAATAATTGTTGGTGTGTATACGTATCCGCATACACCACCACGGACTGCGGGGGTGCTATACGCCATCCACCCGACTTCTCCCCGTAGATATAAATCTACTCACCTGGTCCTCGCTCGCCGGTGCCGACGTCGCCAGGCGCTTGCTTGTCGTCCCGAAGTTCACATGGGGTTCCTACATATCATAACGCACCATATCGCATTAAAACTAAATTCGAAATCGAAACGGCATACGAAAATCAAATCGGCACGCGTATCACGCATAGATCCAAACCTATCGCCTACGCATGCAAGAATAGTCAAACCAACCCCCGATGTCGATGTACAAACGTCAAACCATCGAGAAAACCCAAACACACCAATCGTGATTTCAAAACTCACTAATTATATAAGAAATAGGGTTTAGTTCATCAAAACCATAAAATTAAACAATTCGTTTTATTTTCCAAAAACCTAGTTAGCCCAAATTCCCATTTCGGTTCAAAACTTGATGTTTTACCCAAACTAAATATTTTGACGATTCTAATGGCCAAAATGCTCACTTAATATCATAATTAGGTCATACAAATCACCTCCATATTTTTAATCTCACGAATTAGCATTAACTCAAAATTCAATTTTGCAACAAATATCGATTTTAACACTTTTCAAAGTAAAATTCACAATTTATCAATTAAGCATGGTTTTGCATGATCAAAGTCGCTAAACAACAAATTAAAATGCTAATAAAGTCATCAAAACCTTAATTACATTTTAAATCTCAATTTTATATGTATTTCACTAAAACCTAGTTTGCAAATTACATAATTAATACAAATTTAAATTTAACAAAGATATAAACTACCAACTAGATTAGTTTTAGCATAATAACATGTTAAACTACATAATTCTCCCATGATCAATTATAAGAACCCCAACTTAAATTCACAACCCTAATCTAGAATTTCTTAATCATACAATTGAACCCACATAAAACCAAATTAACACTTAATTAAGCTAACTACAAGCAATTAACAACGATTTAAGCAAAAGGGTTAGAATTTACCCAAACAAATTGAAGATCCCACAAGCACACATAGCCCTCCAAAATGCTCCCTTGTCACCAAAATCCATGCGATAAGGGCTAAGCAAAAATGGGTAGGAGTCGGATTTGGGTTTTGGGATTTTTTTGATGGATTTTGGGGCAATTTTTGAAGAAGTTTTGAAGAGAAAAGAGAAGGGGAAAAGGGGGGGCTGTTGCTGCTGTAGGAGAGGGAGGGGTCGGCCAGAAATTGAGGGGGGGAGGAGAGAGAGGGAGGTAGAGAAAGTGGGGGAAAGTCAAGGTCAAGGTAAGGTCAAAAGTCCACCTAATTCACCCATTTCTTTTCTTTTCTTTCATATCTTTTCCTTTGAAAATCAAGTGGGGAAAAATATGGTGGCTGCTGAATTCAGCCATGGGGAGGAGTAAGTGGGGGTGTGTGGGTGTGGGTACGGGTGTGGGGTGATGAAAAATGATAAATACAATACCCCAAGCATCCATTTACGCTAAAAAAAAGCCTTTTTTCTTCAATAATTTCTAAACCGTTTTGGCAAATGATTTCGTTCCAAAAACTACATGATAAAATTTTATTTAATGTTTTATGATGCACAAAATTTGTTTCAACTCATTCCAATTTGTAATTTTCCCTAATTAAATGTATTAGTGACGGCTTAAAATAATAATAAAATAATATTTTTTTCAGAAAATTTGAAATTTCACCAGCGGCTCAATAAACACCAAATAATAGCAATTACATAGTTAGAATATGTATATTTAATTTTTATAATAAGATATTTGTATTTTGACTTTTTACAGAAAACCCCCTTATTTTACCGTTTTTTCGAAATTTCACCGAAACGATTTTCAAAACGTTACAAGATCCCTTGATCGTTTTTCTTCAGTGCACTATAAAAACCCTGAATCGATTTTTGAAGCATGATTTATTATTTTTACAGAACTTTAAAAATCGACAGCAAGCTTGATATCCGGGTGTATTTTGCGACTTTTTCTCCGATCGAATTTCTAGTTACTATGCTAACATGTTAGGTAGTGTTTAACTAGGCTCTGATACCACTGTAAGTCCATGCTACCTCTCCCGATACTTACGGGCTTACGGAATTTGATGAAAAACGTTTTTCTAGAGGCTGTAACATGGACTCAAAACGGATCTTTGTTAAACTATCTACCTAACTGTTAGTGTATATGCCCTAGAGGCCATTACTGTATCATACTAGTATGTATATTACTTGATGGAAGCTTGGGATATTCACAGTTGTACAGACAATCTTGCTCAATATAGTAGTATGCTACTTGGTTTGTCTCTGCTTTAATGTGTGCTTGTGTGTTTATTTATTATATCACCTATACGCATTAGTAGAGCCCTTAGGATCTTTGCTTGATTACCGGCGTTGTGATGGCGATCACACTCGTGGGGGCTGGATAATCTACAAGCACATCCTTATACACGTCCCTAGTCATAGGAGTATCGAGATAGGGCATCGATGCTCCGGAGTAGACTAGCGTATGCGCTTCTCATCCCAGCACGGGAGACGGTCTGTCCCACAGCCGTCGGTACGTCGTACTTGAGATAGTATGCGGGTGCTCGTTAGGTTACGAGTACACTGGACAGGACTCGTCGGGAACTGATGGTTGGTATTATACCTATCGTCAGTTATCAGTTCCCAGGTGACATGAGTACAGCTTAGTCCGCTGACTTGACACTGTCACTTCGCCTCAAGTGTGTTCCCACTGTTCTTTGATTGCTACCCTACCACGACTCTACTGAGTCGTGCAAACAGGTAGTAGTTGGGAGCAGTCCCGAAGCACTTGGAGGAAGTGACGGTTAGACAGGATTCGTCTCTCCCGGTATTGGGGGTTGACATCGCGCTGTGTCTAGGAGAGCCATTACACAAGTAGTCCCTGGCCAGGGCAAGCGAGATATACTGGTAGGTTCCAGTGTTATCTCAGGGTGTTCTGGGCTTCATTCCGACACGACTTGTACCGCTATTAGGGGTCTGACGCTTGCCGCCCCCCGTAGGCCCGACATGCGATGTATCATACGAACAGACCGGACTGTAAGGAGATTGTCACATACAGGCTCAGTAGGAGTTCGGATGGGTTTACCTCATCGGCCTTCTTATCGGCATCTACCTGGGGACCGTTACGTACAGCTAGTGCCGCTTGCGGTCTGTAGTTAACCCCACTGCCAGCATAAGTGTCGAGTCTTTAGAGTCCCATACAGAGGGTTACTCGCCTTTGGGCAAAACTGAGTAGAGGTCGCATGGTTTTGCGACAGGGTTCGTTCACATCCGCGCACTTGTGCACGTTTGGTGTCCGGACAGTTATTACTAGCGGGCTCTGGTTTGAGCCGGATCCTAGTATAAGCTTTGGGGTTAGTTTTATCTCATTGTGTTCATGTTTCTCGGAACATGAATGCGGGTGTGTATGCACAGTTGATTGAGGCGGAGGAAGAGTTTGTTCATTAGGGTTTTGGAACGGGTGTGTATGCACAGTTGACAATCGTCTTTTTCCAAACCCTAATGATCTTGTGATTTATCAATTAATAATATTAATTAAATGAAATTGTGTCATGGTTGGGTTTGTTGACTTGTTGACCATGGTTGACTAGTTGACTAGGTTTGAAACTTTGACCATCATCATTACCGTTTTTAGATGCTCTTTGATCTTTGCAAAATTCATTTATTGTGATATGATAATGGTCTCTTCAATCCATCCATCACCTTTTTCATTTTGAATTAATATTATTATTGGAAAATCACATATATGTTATGGTTGTAAAAATACCATCTCATTCTATCATTTTGTTTCTCTCTCTTCACATCATCTTCTTCCTCCTCTAGTTCAAGGAGAGCAAATCTCAAGAGTTGAGAATCATCTCCTTGAAGACAAAACACCCCAAAGCAAACTCTACTCACTCTAAGGTAGAAGGTCTAGCAAGCCGGATACCTTACTTTTCTCAAGATCGAGAAAGGAGCCCAAGGATGAAGCCCTCAGGTGGATCTATCTTCGACAAAGAGGAGACGAAGAGGGGAAGCCATTCAAACTACTACAAAGAGCAAGCAAGAAGAAGAACAACAAGAAGAGAAGGAGTTCAAGTTGAGGTATAACCCCTAACCGAGTAGATAGATCTCAAATTAGGTTGCTAGTGTGTTGTTTAGTAAAGATCCGGCTTTTACGGTCCATGTTGCCAAGTCCAGAAAAAATTTTGTTTTACCGTTTCCGCAACCCCGAAAGTACCGGGAGAGGTAACGTGGACCTAACAGTGGTATCAGAGCCTAACTAAACATAAACTAGCTTGGTAGTGAAGTGTATCGAAGTTCGAAACGGAAAAATCGAAAAACCGAGTTACGAAAAATCTGAGTTTCTGTTAAAAATTTTTCTGGTCAAAACAAAATTTGTCATACACCAAAAATCATCTCAGGGTTTTTTAAAGATAGCCACCAAAAACGAGCCAGCAACTCGACCAAAGAGCCGCGTTTCCGCGGCAATAGCAAGCTATTGCCGCGGAACCGCGGCCATCTTGGTAAGTCGCTGGGTCGATTTTGGTGCAGTGTATTTCTGACTTGGTTTTAGGATTTTTAAGATGGTTCATATGTGCCCAGATTTTCCAGAATAGAAATTTGTTTTTGGGGGCCTATAAATCCGTATTTTTCCGAACTTCAATATACTTTGACTATAAAGGTTATATCTGTGATGTTTATGTGTATTGAACGTTTACTAATCTCTATACGTCGATTAGTGGGGGTTATACATATCTGTGATTGTTGTTGATGGTTTGTGTATATGAACTCGTTGGATTGTCGCGGATGAATAACCGGGATGGATGTGAGATGAGAGTTTCTTTTCCTTTCATTCATGTAATAATTTGTAAATTGATGTAATATTATTTGTTTGGCCGCACAACCGGGTCGGGGTTGTAGCCGTCATTGTATAATTCTTTTTACTGTTTTTGCTCCTAGGATAGACCCATGGAGGGGGTGCACAAACTACCGGGTATCTCGAAGTGCCGAGTGGCCTACTCACGGCGTTGAGGGTGGTTGCTTCGCTTCGAGTACTGGCAGGTAGTTTGCCGCACCCGTAGGGGTCTTGGGTGGGGTTTTGGCTATTCATAGTGACCGTGTAATCCGCTTTTCGTTGCAGGCTTGAACGAATCGCGGGTTCCTAGTATATCCATAATGTTCATCTGTGATCTGGATTGGCTATCATTGCAGTATATCTATATATAATAATTATTTAGGCGTTGCTTATGTTTTACAGCCGCGCTAGCCCAGCCCCCGCTCTGTCGTTAGTTAAGTAACCTAACGGGTGATGACGGGGCCCAGTGGCGAATGCGAATGGCATAAGCGTACGTCATATTTTGGTTGTTTTCTGCAATGGTAGGATTTAAATGATGGGACGCATTAAAAGAACTAATGCAAGAAAATAAACCTAAAAGACGTTGTTGGAACAATTTTTCAAAAAGCTGTTATTGCAAGGACGTTCATTTTTGTTTTGCATCGCGGTATTCGGTTATGAATGCCCAGCACCTCAGTCGACGAGGCAAGGGCCGAGATCCCTTCATCGGGAGTGACCCCTTGGACAAAAGTTTGCGTCAGGGTAATAACTTCACTATAGTCGATTATTCTTGCTTTGCATCGAGGTATTCAGTTTGGAATATCCTGCACCTCATTCGACGAGGAAAGAGCCGAGATCCCTTCACAGGGAGTGACCTCTTTAGCAAAAGTTTTTGCCGCTATATTTTCAAAAAGTGTATCACGTTCCTTCAACGATATCAAGTTCATTACGTTAACGGGTTTTCGCCAAAACTCAGCCGTAGCCCTCCGTCATTTCTTACAAGTAACACTTAGTATTCGTGCTGCGTTTGTTGACTCCGTCAAGGCGTAGTATACGGTAGCTAAGTGCTGCTTGTTTGTATCGGTATATAGGATTGATTGGGACAGTCGTATAACCTTGTTGACTCCGTCAAGGGTTATGCGCGTGGGTTTAATGTAATCCAGATAATGACATGTTGAACTTGAGTAGGACTCTTTGATTTGTTGACTCCGTCAAGATCACTTGGGTCCTATGGGAAAAAACCACATCGGTAGTTTCAAAAGAACTGAAACTTGCAGATTTAGCATACCTTCTGGAGTGTAGTGACTAGAGTGGATTCCATCTAGGTCATCACACAATGATTGTTGGATCCCGATCCCACTGATGAGTTGGATTACTCTCGGGAGATTACTTTCACTTAACAATCAATGCTACAAACCTAGTAGGTGTCAAGAAAGGTGTTAGCGGGGTTACGCCCCCAGGGAAAAGAGGTTCTTAAATTAAGGAACTTCGCGAAAGCGTTGGAAAACCTCCCTCGAAGTACCGACACTAGCCTGGCTGAATGGTTAAGCAAGTATTGTGACGTGAATTAAATCACGGCTAGTTCTTCTTTTAAAAAGGTTTTAAGAAGAATTTGAGGAAACAGTGGGAGACATCCTGGTTAGATAAATTAATAAACCAATCTAATCTTGCAAGAGCATACGCTGAGTGTTTCTTTTTCTCTCTCTCCAGGCAGCAACCTTTTCACGCCCTAATCAAGATAATAAAATGTATCGCTTGACCGATCCGAATTCTTATTCGGGACTGGGGAAAGTTGGTTCAGCTCTAACTTGTGACAACAGTCATGAGTATGAGAATGGGAAAGGGGATTGTATGGATTTCCAGCATACCCAGTTGAAGAAGAAGCATGGTTTTGCATCTACTTCAGGTGTTCTTGTAGTTGAGAACTGTTTTACGGTCAGCCCTACCTCCTGGGTACTTGATACCGGATCAGGATCTCATATCTGTAATTTATTGAAGGGACTGAGAAAAAGTAGGAAAGTTGCACCGGGTGATATGTCGCTCAGAGTAGCGAACGGAGCACAAGTTAATGCGGCAGCCGTCGGTGAATATCACCTAGTATTGCCAAATGGAAAGACTATGATTTTGAACGATTGCTACTATGTACCCTCCATGGTTTGCAACATCATATCAGTTTCTTTACTCGATAAAGATGGATATAACTTTGTTCTTGAAAAGAATATCATGAACATTTAACTTCATAAGGTACTGGTTGCAGAGGGTACACTGTGTAATGGTATCTACGTTCTAAATCAGAATACAGTTCTCAATATACAAAACACACGCAAGAGGAAGAATTCAGATACGAATGAATCCTACTTGTGGCATTGTAGACTTGGTCATATCGGAGAGAAAAGACTGAGTAAGTTGCATAAAGATGGACTCTTGAATGCGTTCGAGTTTTCATCTTATGAAACTTGTCAGTCTTGTCTCAAAGGGAAGATGACCAAATCTCCGTTCACCGGACATGGAGAAAGAGCAACAGAGCTCTTGGGACTCATACACAGTGATGTGTGTGGTCCAATGTCTATACATGCAAGGGGTGGGTTCTCCTACTTCATCACATTCACTGACGATCTCTCTAGGTTCGGATATGTGTATCTGATGAAACACAAATCTGAAGCTTTTGAGAAATTCAAGGAATTCAGAAAGGAAGTAGAGAACCAGATTGGCAAAAGTGTCAAGATCCTCCGGTCTGATAGAGGAGGGGAGTACTTAAGCACGGAATTCCAAGATTACTTAAAAGAGAATGGTATTCTCTCTCAGCTTACTCCTCCTTATACACCACAACACAACGGTGTTTCGGAGCGGAGGAATCGTACCCTATTGGATATGGTTCGCTCAATGATGAGTAGTGCTGAGTTGCCTCTTTCATTTTGGGGACATGCGCTTCAGACAACGGCATACCTATTGAATTATGTTCCATCCAAATCAGTGCCTAAGACTCCATATAAAATATGGAGTGGAAGAAATCCGTATCTTAAGCGATTTAAGATATGGGGTTGTCCGGCCTATGTGAAAACACAGAAACCGGACAAGTTAGAGGCACGGTCAGTTCTCTGTAAATTTGTGGGATATCCTAAAGGCTCACTAGGATATCTGTTCTACCACACTGAGGAACAGAAGGTGTTTGTATCTCGCTACGCTACCTTCTTAGAAAGGGAGTTTCTTGCAAAAGAAACTAGTGGGAGTTCGGTAGAACTGGAAGAAATTCAGCGACCACAAAATGTAACTGAAAATTTGGAGGAACCGCTAGATTCAATAACCCCAAACGAACCTCAGCCACTCCGCAGATCTGGTAGGATTTCTCATCCGCCCGAGAGATACTACGGTTTTCTCGTAGACGGGGATCGAGAGGATTGCATCTTGGAAGAAGATGACCCTACCAGTTTCAGGCAGGCCATTATCAGTAGGGACTCTGATAAGTGGCAGGAAGCAATGCAATCCGAAATGGAGTCCATGTACGCCAATAAAGTGTGGACCTTGGATATTGCTCCACCTGGGGTAAAACCCGTTGGATGCAAATTGATCTACAAAAGGAAACTTGGTGTAGATGGGCAGGTTGAAACCTATAAAGCTAGACTCGTTGCAAAAGGTTTTCGTCAAAGACCTGGTTTGGACTATGATGAAACTTTTTCTCCGGTGGCTATGCTCAAATCCATTCGGATCCTACTTGCCATTGCTGCCTTCCATGACTATGAAATCTGGCAGATGGATGTTAAAACGGCTTTCCTAAACGGTTGTTTGGAAGAGTGCGTTTACATGGATCAACCAGAAGGTTTCGTAGACAGTGGGAGCAGCGGAAATGTGTGCAAGTTGCTTAAATCCATTTATGGATTAAAGCAGGCATCGAGGAGCTGGAACATCTGTTTTGATGAGGCAATCAAGGAATTTGATTTCATCAAGAACGAAGATGAACCCTGTGTATATAAGAAGATTGTAGGACGAACTGTCGTATTCCTAGTCTTGTACGTGGACGACATTCTTTTGATAGGAAATGACATTCCTATGCTACAATCGGTCAAGCTATTTTTGTCACAAAGGTTCTCCATGAAGGACCTAGGTGATGCCTCATACATTCTGGGGATCAAGATCTATAGAGATAGATCCAAGAGACTATTGGGACTTTCGCAGTCCAGGTACATAGAGACCGTACTAAAGAGATTTAGTATGGAGGGTTCCAAGCGTGGTAACATACCCGCATTGCACGGAATTACCCTCTCCAAGAAGATGTCTCCTAAGACTGACGAGGAGAGGGTTCGCATGAGCACTATACCCTACGCTTCGGCGGTAGGATCTATAATGTATGCGATGCTATGTACAAGACCAGATGTAGCTTACGCATTGAGCGCGGTAAGCCGGTATCAGTCAGACCCAGGGGAGGACCACTGGACAGCAGTGAAGAACATTCTCAAGTACCTGAGAAGGACTAAGGAGATGTTCCTGGTTTACGGTAATGGAGACCTCAGGGTCGAGTCCTTTACCGATTCAAGCTTCCAGAGTGACAAAGATGACAGCAAGACTGTCTCGGGTTTTGTGTTTACCCTCAACGGAGGGGCGGTATGTTGGAGGAGTTCCAAGCAGGATACCGTCGCAGACTCGACGATGGAGGCTGAATACATTGCTGCAAGCGATGCCGCAAAAGAGGCGGTCTGGATGAAGAAGTTCATTAGTGAACTTCAGGTGGTTCCGTCCATTGTTGACCCAATACCTTTGTATTGCGATAACAATGGGGCTATAGCTTTAGCGAAGGAACCAAGGTCCCATCAGAAATCCAGGCACATCTTAAGGCGGTATCACCTGATCAGGGAGATCATTGATCGCCAGGAGATCGAGGTGCGGAGAGTGGACACAAAGGACAACACTGCGGACCCATTCATGAAGGCTTTACCCCAGACTCAGTTCGAGCGGCTGATCGAGATGATAGGTCTTCGATACGCCAGTACATGGCCTTAGTGCAAGTGGGAGATTGTTAGTGTATATGCCCTAGAGGCCATTACTGTATCATACTAGTATGTATATTACTTGATGGAAGCTTGGGATATTCACAGTTGTACATACAATCTTGCTCAATATAGTAGTATGCTACTTGGTTTGTCTCTGCTTTAATGTGTACTTGTGTGTTTATTTATTATATCACCTATACGCATTAGTAGAGCCCTTAGGATCTTTGCTTGATTACCGGCGTTGTGATGGCGATCACACTCGTGGGGGCTGGGTAATCTACAAGCACATCCTTATACACGTCCCTAGTCGTGGGAGTATCGAGATAGGGCATCGATGCTCCGGAGTAGACTAGCGTATGCGCTTCTCATCCCAGCACGGGAGACGGTCTGTCCCACAGCCGTCGGTACGTCGTACTTGAGATAGTATGCGGGTGCTCGTTAGGTTACGAGTACACTGGACAGGACTCGTCGGGAACTGATGGTTGGTATTATACCTATCGTCAGTTATCAGTTCCCAGGTGACATGAGTACAGCTTAGTCCGCTGACTTGACACTGTCACTTCGCCTCAAGTGTGTTCCCACTGTTCTTTGATTGCTACCCTACCACGACTCTACTGAGTCGTGCAAACAGGTAGTAGTTGGGAGCAGTCCCGAAGCACTTGGAGGCAATGACGGTTAGACAGGATTCGTCTCTCCCGGTATTGGGGGTTGACATCGCGCTTTGTCTAGGAGAGCCATTACACAAGTAGTCCCTGGCCAGGGCAAGCGAGATATAATGGTAGGTTCCAGTGTTATCTCAGGGTGTTCTGGGCTTCACTCCGACATGACTTGTACCGCTATTAGGGGTCTGACGCTTGCCGCCCCCCTAGGCCCGACATGCGATGTATCAGACGAACAAACCGGACTGTACGGAGATTGTCACATACAGGCTCAGTAGGAGTTCGGATGGGTTTACCTCATCGGCCTTCTTATCGGCATCTACCTGGGGACCGTTACGTACAGCTAGTGTCGCTTGTGGTCTGTGGTTAACCCCACTGCCAGCGTAAGTGTCGAGTCTTTAGAGTCCCACACAGAGGGTTACTCGCCTTTAGGCAAAACTGAGTATAGGTCGCATGGTTTTGCGACATGGTTCGTTCACATTCGCGCACTTGTGCACGTTTGGTGTCCGGACAGTTATTACTAGCGGGCTCTGGTTTGAGCCGGATCCTAGTATAAGCTTTGGGGTTAGTTTTATCTCATTGTGTTCATGTTTCTCGGAACATGAATGCGGGTGTGTATGCACAGTTGATTGAGGCGGAGGAAGAGTTTGTTTATTAGGGTTTTGGAACGGGTGTGTATGCACAGTTGACAGTCGTCTTTTTCCAAACCCTAATGATCTTGTGATTTATCAATTAATATTATTAATTAAATGAAATTGTGTCATGGTTGGCTTTGTTGACTTGTTGACCATGGTTGACTAGTTGACTAGGTTTGAAACTTTGACCATCATCATTACCCTTTTTAGATGCTCTTTGATCTTTGCAAAATTCATTTATTGTGATATGATAATGGTCTCTTCAATCCATCCATCACCTTTTTCATTTTGAATTAATATTATTATTGGAAAATCACATATATGTTATGGTTGTAAAAATACCATCTCATTCTATCATTTTGTTTCTCTCTCTTCACTTCATCTTCTTCCTCCTCTAGTTCAAGGAGAGCAAATCTCAAGAGTTGAGAATCATCTCCTTGAAGACAAAACACCCCAAAGCACACTCTACTCACTCTAAGGTAGAAGGTCTAGCAAGCCGGATACCTTAGTTTTCTCAAGATCGAGAAAGGAGCCCAAGGATGAAGCCCTCAGGTGGATCTATCTTTGACAAAGAGGAGACGAAGAGGGGAAGCCATTCAAACTACTACAAAGAGCAAGCAAGAAGAAGAACAACAAGAAGAGAAGGAGTTCAAGTTGAGGTATAACCCCTAACCGAGTAGATAGATCTCAAGTTAGGTTGCTAGTGTGTTGTTTAGTAAAGATCCGGCTTTTACGGTCCATGTTGCCAAGTCCAGAAAAATTTTTGTTTTACCGTTTCCGCAACCCCGAAAGTACCGGGAGAGGTAACGTGGACCTAACACTAACAACCTAACTAGGAGTTGTTAACTACTCGGTTAGGGGGTTATACCTTTCTTTGTTGAGCTCCTTCGTCTTCAACTCTCGATGGAGTACGGATCGGCTTCACCCCGTCGTCTCCTTGCGCCGAAGATCGATCCACCCGAAAGCTTCTACCTTTGTCTTCTTCTTCGAACATTGAAGAAACTAGTTCACTCGGTTTGCAAAACCTTGTGAACTAGAGTGAGTAGAGGAGAGTGTGTTGTGATTTTTCTCTATGGTTCTTGCTTCTCAACACATGAGACAAGTGAACCATAGACTAGAGAGAGGAAGAGCAAGAGGAAGAGAGTGAGAGCTCAAGCAAGGGAGAGAATGGAAATGAGAGAATGAGCAAGACTTTTCTCTCTTGGCTCTCATAATCCAAAGCCATCATAACCAATAATAGCAATCAAGTATTATGTGATGGTTTAAGTCAAAATAGCCATATCATTTCATGCACTCATTTTGCACAAGATAAACAAGCAAGCAAAAGTCTTTGCCATGAAATGATAGCTATTGTCATGATGATGGTCAACTAGTCCAACTTAGTCAACCGGTCAACAAAGTCAACAAGTCAACAAAGTCAACCCCTCAACAACCATGTTACCATAATACTTAATTACTATTATTGTTAATTATATTTCATATTCTCATTAGGGTTTAGCAAAAAGTCAATAGTCAACAGTCAACAGTTAACAACCCTAATGAGAATCCTTTGCCTCTGTCTCTCCGTCAACTGTGCATACGCACCCGCATCCGCGTTCCGAGGAACACGAATACATACGAGATAAAACCAATCCCAAAACGTACACTAGGATCTGGCTTAAAGAAAAGCCCGCTAGTGTTAACTGTCCGGACACTAGACGTGCACAAGTTCACGGATGTGACCGAACCCTGTCGCAAAACCATGCGACCTGTAGCAAAACTATGCGACCTCTACTCTTTTGCCTAAAGGCGAATAGCTTTCTGTGTGGGACTCTAAAGACTCGACACTAAGCTGGCAGTGGGTTTAACCACAGACCGCAAGCGGCACTAGCTGTGCGTAACGGTCCCCAGGTAAATGCCGACAAGAAGACTGACGAGGTGAAACCCATCTGAACTCCTACTGAGCCTGAATGTGACAGTCTCCGTACAGTCCGGTCTGTTCATCTGATACATCGCATAGCGGGCCTAGGGGGCGGTAAACGTCAGTCCCCTAATAGCGGTACAAGTTGTGTCAGAGTGAAGCCCAGAACACCCTGAGATAGCACTGGAAACCTACCAGTATATCTCGCTTGCCCTGGCCAGGGACTACTCGTGTAATGGCTCTCCTAGACACAGCGCGATGTCAACCCCCAATACCGGGAGAGACGAATCATGTCTAACCGTCACTACCTCCAAGTGCTTCGGGACTGCACCCAACTACTACCTGTTTGCACGACTCCTTTGAGCCGTGGTAGGGTAGTAATCAAAGTACAGTGGGAACACACTCGAGGCAAAGTGACAGAGTCAAGTCAGCGGACTAAGCTGTACTCATGTCACCTAGGAACTAATAACTAACGATAGGTATAATACCAACCAATCAGTTCCCGACGAGTCCTGTCCAGTGTATTCGTAACCTAACGAGCACCCGCATACTATCTCAAGTACGACGTACTAACGGCTGTGGGACAGACCGTCTCCCGTGCTGGGATGAAAAGCGCATACGCTAGTCTACTCCGGAGTATCGATGCCCTGTCTCGATAGTCCTGCGACTAGGGACCTGTATAAGGATGTGCTTATGGATTACCCAGCCCCCACGAGTGTGACTGCCATCACAACGCCGGTAATCAAGCAAAGATCCTAAGGGCTCTATTAATGCGTATATGTGATAACAGAAACTCATGTACACATTAAAGTAGAAACAAACCAAGTAGCATACTACCATTTTGAGCAAGATTGTTTATACAACTGTGAATATCCCAAGCTTCCATTAAGTAAGATACAAACTAGTATGATACAGTAATGGCCTCTAGGGCATATACACTAACAGAGCCTGGCAGGGGAGGACTACCTACCGGTGATGTCTGGCGCGGCGGATATCCGGAGGATACCGACCGTTATCGTGAGATTTGATGATATGGGCCGATCCGGACTGACGAAGCCCGAGATATTGAGACTATGAGACATTGAGATTATGAGGTATTAAGACATGAGATTTACATGTTTTGTGTCGATGCTTGACACGGATTTCCATGGATTTCGTCGTTGATATTTCAGATTTCTATACACATTTTACCTTGATAAAAGCTAAAGATTTCTTATACAGATATATCTAGATTTCAGAATTGGTTATTTTACATTCATGGTGCAGGCATACTCATTCACATGACATAGTACTATATGAGGCACTGACACGAGCACGGAGCATTTGCACTTACACGTAACTTATTATCCCGTCTTTACTTGATGACTAGTAGTATATTAGTATATTAATATGACCTAGGACAGCGTCGTGCATTCGATTTCGTTTCGCAGATATCTTATACTCACGAGTTAGAAACTCACCCCCGTTGTGCCAAATTTTATCACAGGTTCGATGTACAGGTTTCCCTGGCAGCTTGCTGGCACATCTATTCCTTCAGGGTGATTTGCACGGTAGGTTGGTTCATTTGTATCTGAACCGCCGTTTTACTTTTATTATTTTATTTGTATGTAGTAAGCTCCATCAACCAAACTTGTATTACTTGATAAGTTAAAGGACCAGTTATTTATTTAGACTTTAGAGTTGCGCATGTATTATTATGGTATCTAGTGGATTTGTTTTCTTTTGAGTTTTGTGCCTCGCCCTTTGGCGTTGTATACTATTGTGCATTGGTGTGGTTGTTTCCGCCTATTGGCGTAGAGCTAGCACCCGCTTGGGGATGCCTTTTCATTATTTCATATGTATTATACTTGTTTGTACCCGTTTAGAGCCAGTTTTTACAAAGGGGACTCTGCCGAAATTTTTGAGAAAATTGGATGTTGCTTTTAAACTTGTTTTCTACATGTTTTCCTTTACTTCTTCTTTTTATGGTTTAGATTTCTGGGCTTCGGCTTACTTAGATTACGTTGCGCCTCTAGACGCTTCGTATTCTAAGTGCCCGTCTTGTTCCGTACTTTCGGGTCGTGACAAAGTTGGTATCAGAGCGCTAGGTTTAACCTTTGTATATGTCTAGGGTGACCCTTGGTTGATGGAGTAGGCGACTTAGGTAGAGTGACGTACCGTGGGTATGATCCGCGGCATACTTACGATACGCTACTCTTCTTAAGTAGCCTTAGGATGTACATTTCTTTGCACCGCATTTCATTCGTTCCTTTGATCTACCTTCATCGATATCGGATGGTGATTTCTGTTACCACGGGCGCACTGGCAGAAGGAGTTGCGGCTCGAATGCGATAACCCTTAGGGTATAGTTTATTCTTGAGGATTGAAGTATTGTTTAGCGTGCGGACGAAGGGTATTCACATGCTGTCCAGGAGAAGTTAAAGGGTTCGAACGATTGTCAGAAACCCATTTTCCCAAGTTTAAGGTATTCGGAAGAACATGCAGGTATTTCCATGGACCCTCTAGAAGAATTAAAGCCTAACTCGACATAATGACCACGAGAACGCCCTTGAACCTTAGGGTTTATGGCAGTTCCGCGGTGCCATTAGTGAGGCTTGGGTTTACCCTTCTACGGCTGGACCATCGATGCTGGGGTATGTACCGGATATTTTTTAAACTGTACATGAGTGTTGAGCAATCGGGGAATTATAGGATTTTGATGGATCGATCGAAAAGTTTAATGTAGTCCGGATATCAGGTGAAGGGATCGACTACGTAGGAGACTCTAGATATGAGTATTGCTGTTGGTAGCGCAGTCAGCACACCTATGAAGAGACGAGTTCGAAACAGTCGACACCAGAGGAAAGGGGGAAAAAGGCGCACATTGACGATAGTGTTTACGATTGTGATTTGGTGATTTGAATTTCATATTTTCGTTGATTGGATTTTGGTATTTTGAGGACTTTGTTCTACGATTGTTATTTCTTATGTGTACTTTCATTACATTCTATTTGTGTTTCATATATCAGTTGTATTGATGTTGTTTAGTATATACCCAGTGCACTTGATTTGGTTTTAATACATTTTGAGATTTTGATTTGATTTCGTGCATATGGTTACACATGATTTTGACATATGCTTCGACCTACTTTTAATGCACTTTCGTACTGTGATTTCGATTTTGATATTCGGTGTATGATTTCGTGCACCACGTGCACCTGATTGAGATTCTTGCGCACACTTGGCGCACTTGATGCGATTTTGTGCACACCAGATGCACTAAATCGGGGTTTTGTGCAGATTAGATGCACCTGATATTGAGTTGTGCACGCCCGTTGCACTTGACAGATGTTTTTGGTGCACACCTGTTGCACTTAGTTTCGTTTTTGTGTGTATCCGTGGTATCTGTATTTGGTTTCGATTTTAGTGCGCACCGGACGCACATGATATTTTTATGATGTGATTGAGATTGAATTCAGTTTAAGCAGTATGTTTTTAATATCATTACTATTTGATTTAGTAAACAGGCGGGACGTGTATATTAAATAAAAGATATATATATATATATAGCTATTTTTTTAAAATAAACGTCCGCTACTTATGCCGTGACACGTGCATCACACGGCGATTTTCAAAAAGGGGTTCTTGCATGCTTCTTTATCTAGATGTTTGGAAGATTTTACTGTGATGCGCACTATATATAATTTGTAGTTTTGATATATATTATGTTGGTTTTTGTATTGGGTTTTGATATTTTATTTTTCGCCATAACTCCGATGATTGCGTTATGCTTGATGGAGTTGATTTTAATTATGTATTGATCATTTCGGAGCCCCGACGATTTGAGTGTTTTGGCTGAATGTTTTAGTAATTGGGGGGAGTTTTAATTTAAATTCGGGGACCGAATTTCTTAAAGGGGGGAATATTGTAACGTTTTAAAATAAATAAATAAATAAAATTCTGTAAGTGAATTTTATTATTTTCGGTAAAATAAAACGTATTTTTCGTAAAACTAAACCGTAATTTGTTTTCATTATAAATTGAAAAATACCTATTTTAATTATGTAATTACTAGTAAATGGTGTTTATTTAGCCACTTATAATTTTTTAGTTTAATTAAATATTTTTCCTAAATTAGTTATTTTAAATATTAACATAAGCTTTATTTATACACTAAATTAGTGTAAATTACAAATTTGAATGGGTTTAATTTGCAAAAATGAACCATTGCATATTAGAATCTAGTGTGTATCATGCAAAATTTATTTACAAATTTTTCCATGATTCTAGAATTTTCTTTAGTTGTTTTAGAAAAGAAATGAAAGAAATTAAATAAAATGATGAAAAGACATAAAGATGTGAGATTTTGGGAGAACTTTCTACATCATTCTTCACTCTTTTCTTTCTCTCCCTCACCTCCTAATTATGTCCGGCCTCCTCACTATGGAAGCCCCCCCCCCCAATTTCTCCATTTGATTTTGTTGCAAAAATCCACCAAAATTTATCAAAAATTCAATAAAAAATCCAGAAAATCCTAATTAATTCCTACCCTCTATTCTTTGCTCATCTTTACATGGATTTTGGAGATAGAAAGCATTCATTTTGGAGGCTTATTTTCATGTTTGGATTTCATGTTGTGGAGGCATAAATCTTATTCTTTTGATTTATTGTTATTGAATGTTTCATTTAAGCATGTTCAGATTTAATAAATTAATTCTATTTACAAGTTTTAAAATTCAAGTTAGGGTTTATAAAATCAAGTTATGAATTTTATTAATTAAGTAGGGTTATAATAACTAGTCTAACATTTTTAGAAATGAAAAATCTTGCATGGTTGATGTATTGTAATTTGTTCATTCAAATTGTTTAAATCAAGCAATTTTTCCAAACTAGATTTTTGTATATTATATATATTGGGGAGATAAAATTCTAATTAATGTTTGTAACACTAGATTGTGGTTTTAGTGAGGATATTAACTTGTTAGTGGAATGAAAAACTTAATTTGGTTACTAGTTTCTTTTGATAATTGAAAAATACTAATAAAAATGCTATTTTTGCTAACTAAATTTTGAAAATTCTTAAATAAATGAGAGTTTAAATCTAATTTATGATTTCATTATATTACTATCATTATAAATTGTAGTTTGATAAGTTAATTTAGGCAAAATCAAGTTTAGTCGTGAAATTATGAAATTTTTGCTTGCAATGTGTTGAAATTGATAAAATTGCAAACTGGGAATTTATTTTTAATACAAATCAGTATAATAAAAATATGGTAATGGTTTCTATAATCTAGTTATGTTATTTAATGAATATTAAGACCATTAGTTTTTTTTAAACATCAAGTTTTGAAGTAAAACGGTAAATTGGCGTTTTCGGGTTTTACGAAATCGGACGATTTGATCGATTTTCAGGGTTTCGATGAATTAAATCATGTTTTATATTATAAGTAATGAGTTTTAAAACTATGAGTTGCTGATGTTTATCTCGATTTAATCGGCGTTTGTACGCCGATATCGAGCGATATTTGGTTCTTTTGCATGAGCGGGACATAGGTTTTAACCTATGCGCGTTTCGTGCATCGTTTTGATGTTGTCCGTGATTCAGTTTACGATACTACATATGTTTGCGTATAGGTACCCCTCATGTGGACTGCGGACGATGAAGAAGAGGATGGCGACACCGTCTTCGGCAGACAAGGACCAGGTGAGTAGATGTATATCTACGGGGGGAAGTCGGGTGGATGGCGTTTAGCACCCCCGCAAGCGTAGAATAGGAATAAGTACTTATTGTCATTAGGAAGCCAGACGTGACCTTAGAATTTTGGTGAGTTGGACCCTAGTAGTGACCTTAGGTTGAACTAGATTGATTCAGAAAGACCTTACCCGTGAATGAATATCTTGGAGGAGATTCGTTAGTTT
Source organism: Agapanthus africanus (assembly GCA_030015575.1). NCBI lineage: Eukaryota > Viridiplantae > Streptophyta > Magnoliopsida > Asparagales > Amaryllidaceae > Agapanthus > Agapanthus africanus. The sequence continues at coordinate 337,087,596 of CM057346.1, read as the reverse complement.
CAGGTAGATACACACACACGCACACACTGAGACTCGACGTGGTGTATACGTGTATGTATATATATATATATAGGAATAGGTGTAGGTATATATATACACAATACGGATATTTGATACAAGGATGCGATATGATACACGGGGATGAAACAATATTACTGGGCTGATGCCGTGATTCTTGGCTTTACAGTCGTGTTATGATGTTAGCGGATCATTAGAAAATGAGATAATGGATTTGTATACATGAACAATTAAAAGGATGGTGATGATATTGAAGTATATGGGACTCTAAAATAGAACCCGGACCGTAACCTGCGCCTGAAATTCTGATATGATATATGTGTGACTTGATTACGACATCATATAGGTGTGACTTGATTTCAATATGATATATGTGTAACTTGATTACGATATCATATAGGTGTGACTTGATTACAATATGATCTAAGTTTGACTTAATCACAATATGATACATATGACATGATATTTCTGAGGATAAATTAACGATGTATATTTATGCTGGCAATGATATATGATTTATGTATGTGATTACAGTATAGCATCTTGATCATGACATGTGTTGATAATGATATTATACGAATGATGAGACACGTAGGTGATACTTGACCCGTACCCCGATATGGGAATGTCGTACGACGGATTTTACCGTACGAGGTATAGATGTGATGATTGATCCGCACTCTTGATTCAAGGAAGTCGTACTATGTACGTGACGCTATTGAGGCTGGATCGCCAACTATTAGAAATATGGACTCAGAGTTTAGGTATACTCTTATTTCTTATCGACTAGTTTCGTAGGTTTAGTTCCTTAGGATGTTAGATGGACACTAGTTTTGGCTCGTGACAGATAGTTGTAGTTATACTCGTATATCAAATGAGTGTATAATACACATCCGTCTTTACTTTCAGACTGTAATCATCATGGTGCATGTTCATTGATATGTTTCTGTAATCAGTATAAAACTTTGCCTGTTAGGACACCAGCACCATTACCGATGATGCGCATATTCCACGTACACTTATTTGCCGGCTCACACACATCATCATCGGTAATTTCTATGTCACGTACACTTTAGATCATATTATCTTTTATTGATAGAATCAGCTAACAGCTAGATCGATATAATATTGTGATTACTCTCTGGTGTTAGTATAGACATGGCATTTATTACTTAGACATTTCATGCATTCACATTTTCATATTATCATGCAGTATTATGGGGCATATGCCGACACTTATCATATACTTACTCATGATTTTGGGATTTTGGATTTCTATGAGATTTCTGGATTTTGGGGAAAACCGCAAGAATATATATAAAAACTTCTCTCTCTCTCCTCCTCTTTTTTTTTAAATATAAGATGCGGTTTTCTCGTGATGTATGTGTCGTCCACCATGAGATTTCATGTTTTCTGCTGGATTTCGAGACCCGATTCGAGGAGTGGATGAACCGTCTCGGGTACATGGTGAGCCCGGTATGGTACCCCGGGGCAAGAAGATCGAGTTGTAGACGATGTGCCTGGCACAGGAGGACTACCTACCGGTGATGTCTGGCGCGGCGGATATCCGGAGGATACCGACCGTTGTCGTGAGATTTGATGATATGGGCCGATCCGGACTGACGGAGCCCGAGATATTGAGACTATGAGACATTGAGATTATGAGGTATTAAGACTTGAGATTTACATGTTTTGTGTCGATGCTTGACACGGATTTCCATGGATTTCGTCGTTGATATTTCAGATTTCTATACACATTTTACCTTGATAAAAGCTAATTATTTCTTATACAGATATATCTAGTTTTCAGGATTGGTTATTTTACATTCATGGTGCATGCATACTCATTCACATGACATAGTACTATATGAGGCACTGACACGAGCACGGAGCACTTGCACTTACACGTAGCTTATTATCCCGTCTTTACTTGATGACTAGTAGTATATTAGTATATTAATATGACCTAGGACAGCGTCGTGCATTCGATTTCGTTTCGCAGATATCTTCTACTCACGAGTTGGCAACTCACCCCCGTTGTGCCAAATTTTATTCCAGGTTCGATGTACAGGTTTCCCTGGCAGCTTGCTGGCACATCTATTCCTTCAGGGTGATTTGCACTTGCACGGTAGGTTGGTTCATTTGTATCTGAACCGCCGTTGTACTTTTATTATTTCATTTGTATCTAGTAATCTCCATCAACCAAACTTGTATTACTTGATATGTTAAAGGACCAGTTACTTATTTAGACCTTAGAGTCGCGCATGTATTATTATGATATCTGGTGGATTTGTTTTCTTTTGAGTTTTGAGCCTCACCCTTTGGCGTTGTATACTATTGTGCATTGGTGTGGTTGTTTCCGCCTATTGGCGTAGAGCTAGCTCCCGCTTGGAGATGCCTTTTCATTATTTCATATGTATTATACTTGTTTGTACCCGTTAGGGGCCAGTTTTTACAAAGGAGACTCTGCCGAAATTTTTGAGAAAATTGGATGTTGCTTTTAAACCTGTTTTCTACATGTTTTCATTTACTTCTTCTTCTTTTTATGGTTTAGATTTCTGGGCTTCGGCTTACTTAGATTACGTTGTGCCTCTAGACGCTTCGTAATCTAAGTGCCAGTCACGTTCCGTACTTTCGGGTCGTGACAAAGTAAAAATAGGCATTTTTGAATTTATAATAAAAACTAATTACGGTTTAGTTTTACGAAAAATACGTTTTACTTACCGAAAATCATAAATTTCACTTAAAGAATTTTATTTATTTATTTATTTATTTATTTTAAAACGTTACAAGTTCTCAGCGAGTCCGTCCAGTGTACGCAGTCTCCACTGAGCACCCGCATACCTTCTCTGATGGCAAACACCAATGGATATAGGATCATCCATCGCCCATCATATGGGTCGAGAAGCGTATACGCTAGTCTACTCTGGTATATCGATGCCCTGTCTCGATACACCCTCGACTAGAAACATTTGAAGGATGTACTTAACGACTACCCTGTCCCTACTAGTATGATCTGCATCATAGTCCTGGTAGTCAAGTACTCATCCTAAGGGCTTTATCAACATGTATTATAGAGACTATCAGAGTAATGTTAAGATAAAGTTCAACTAGATAGCATACTATCATGTCGAGCAAGAAAGTCCTCCCTATATATGTCCAAGCATCCCCTACAATATACATCGTTTGTACAGTAATGGCTTCTAGAGCATACATATTACTAACAATAGTGAGTAAGGAATACAACCTTTGTAGACCGGTCCTTCACTTCAAATAGCTCCGTGCAGTAGTCCCCTTCGTTGCGATCGTGAACTCCGGACTCTGGAGAGGCTCCCTTGAAGAAACGAATGTGCTGGCTTCGAAGACTTCGAGGCCGAAGACGATCTACGTCGAGGAGACACTAACCCAAGCTATCTCTTCACTAACTATGGAATTAGTGAAGCAAACACACTCTACTAAATGGTAAGTAGTAGAAGATGATGAAGTGGGAAGTGGGCTCACTTTAGATTTCATTTTGTCACACTTTTTCTCAAAACTCCATTAAAGTTAGTAAGCTTTTGATGATGAAGAAGAAGAAAAAAAATATCTCACATGAATAATTCATCCAAATGAATTATTGCACCCATGGTTGATTTAAGCCCCCATGCCTAACTCATGTAGAGGATAAACTCAAGGCAATGGTTAAGGGTTGGGTCAAGAAAAATATCCTAAGAAATGACAAAAGAGTGGACTTTGTCAAAGTTCTACAAGCTTCATCAAGCTTGAAAACATTGACCAAGTCAATTCTCTTTTGTAATAACTTAAGAAATAATAAAAACCCTAGTTTAACCTTAGCATGGTATAAGTCTCATACATCCATCTTGTATGTATCATCAAGCATGACACAATACATGTACACAAATATACATATCACATATATACAATGTGTACATAAAGTGAGAAAAGAAATCATTAGTGAGCTAAATATTAGTTAATGTAATATAATATATATCTAATATAAATTATAAATTAAATTATCAAATCAACTCTTGATTTAATAATCCGGCTATATCACATATAACCGACTAATACTATATGTAACAACTTATCGAATCAACACTTGATCCGATAACCCGGCTATATCGCAGATAACTGACGAATGTCATATAACGCGAGGATAAAATACGATATCTATATCGTATTAATCTCGGTCCCGCACATATCACATATGCGCTCCTACTCCGTTTCGCTTGAGCCTGGAAACCTCTGTGTAGAACTCTAAAGACTCGTCAATACGCCGGTAGTAGGTGCTGATCATATCAAACACCCAACAACAACAACAACAACAACTGAGCCTTTTATCCCAAGCATATGGGGTAGGCTACATGAACCAACATGAGAATCACGCCGGGTCCAGCACATGAATCCTCTGTCTCCACTCACTTTTATCGAACAATATACTTTCATTGAGTCCTTTGGCAACCATATCGTTTCGTATCACCTCCATCCATGTTTTCTTCGGTCTCACTTTTGCCCTTTTGCCATTACCCATATCGAGAGTATCTATTCGTCGAACCGGTGCTTCCATAGGTCTGCGTCGCACATGACCAAACCATCTAAGCCGGTTTTCCCGCATCTTCTCCTCCATGGGTGCTACACCAACTTTTGCACGAATATCCTCATTTCGCACCTTGTCTTTTCTAGTGTTACCGCACATCCAACGAAGCATGCGCATCTCCGCTACGTGCATCTTCTGTGTATGATGCTTCTTAGGAGCCCAGCATTCTGTACCATATAATAAGGCAGGCCGAATAGCACTCCGATAAAACTTCCCTTTCAATTTTAACGGAAAGTTACGATCACACAAAATCCCTGTTGCACTCCTCCATTTCAACCAACCAGCTTGGATCCTTTGATTAACATCACTATCGATCTCCCCATTCCTTTGGATGATGGAACCTAGATATCTAAACTGGTCGCTCGGTGATATCTCTTGCCCTTCCAATGTTATACCAATATGGTTTTGACTTCTCTGGCTACTAAATTTGCAGTGCATATATGCTGTCTTGGACCTGCTCAATCTGAATCCCCGAGATTCCAATGTTTGTCTCCATAATTCCAATTTGGCATTAACCCCTGCTTTCGTCTCATTTACTAGAACAATATCATCAGCGAATAGCATACACCAAGGGACCTCATCTTGGATAGTTCTAGTAAGCTCATCCATCACGATGGTAAACAGGAAAGGACTTAATGCAGATCCTTGATGTAAACCAATAGTAATCGGAAAATCACTTGTTAAGCCACCGCAAGTTCTGACATTTGCCACTACTCCGTCGTACATATCCTTGATTATGTCAATATACTTGACGGGGACCCCCTTTTTCATCATTGTCCCCCATAATACCTCTCTAGGTACCTTGTCGTACGCTTTTTCTAAATCAATAAATATCATATGCAAATCTCTTCTCCTCTGTCGAAAGCACTCGACAAGTTGACGAAGCAAATGAATCGCCTCTGTCGTCGATCGTCCAGGCATGAACCCAAATTGGTTCTCTGTTATCTTAATATCCTTCCTTAGCCTTTGTTCAATCACTCTCTTCCAAAGTTTCATGGTGTGACACATTAGTTTTATTCCACAGTAGTTTGAGCAACTTTGAATGTCACCCTTATTCTTGTAGATAGGTACAAGGATACTTTTCCTCCATTCATTTGGCATCTTTTTTGTCTGCCAAATCTTATTAAACAGATCTGTCAGCCATTTAACGCCTATTTCTCCTAAGCATCTCCAAATCTCGATAGGAATCCCGTCAGGACCAACCGCTTTTCTTAAACCCATTCTGTTCAAAGCTTCTTTAACCTCAGTAAGTCTTATTTTACGCATGAAATCACGATTTATATCTTGAGATTGAATGACAAGTCCATCCAAATTCTTAGTAAAGCTCTCATTGAACAATTTGTCAAAATAATTTCTCCATCTTTCCTTGATATCCTCATCTCGAACTAAAACCTTCTGATTTTCATTTTTGACACACCTCACCGCACATAAGTCTCTAGTCTTCCTTTCCCGCATTCGAGCAATCCGGTATATATCATTTGCAGCCTCTTTAGTGCCTAATTTCTCGTACACCTCCTTGTAGACCTTAGATTTAGCTTCCCGAACAGCTTTCTTAACTTCCTTTTTAGCCTTTTTGTACTTCTCAAATCTCTCCACATCTCTACTTTTCTTCAAATCTTTATAAGAATCTCTTTTAATTTTAATAGCAGCCTTTACATCTTCATTCCACCATGATATGTCCTTAGATGGTGGAGCACCACCTCTCGACTCACCAAGTAGATCTCTAGCTACTTTCTTGATACAACTAGCCATTTTGTTCCATGTTTTGTCTGGATCATCTTCCGACTGCCAATCCGCTTCATGTACTACACGATCTATAAAAGCCTTTTGATTACCTTCTTTCAATCGCCACCATTTAATTTTAGGCTCTACCTTACGTCTAATCTTCCTAGGTTCTCTTCTAAATCGAAAATCTAGAACTAAAAGTCTATGTTGAGTAGTTACACTCTCACCTGGCACTACCTTACAGTCGATACAACAACCTCTATCTATTCTTCTCGTCAGAAAAAAGTCTATTTGACTAGCATTTGATCCGCTCCTAAAAGTGATAAGGTGGGACTCTCTTTTCCTAAACCAGGTGTTTGCTAAGATCAAGTCATAAGATAAAGCAAAATCTAGAATCGAGTCACCTACTTCATTCCTTTGTCCGAAACCAAAACCTCCATGGATAGTATCAAACCCACTACGACTAGTACCTACATGTCCATTAAGATCACCACCAATAAATAACTTCTCTCCACTAAGTATACTTTGCACCACCTCGTCTAAATCCTCCCAGAATAGACGCTTACTAGCGTCATCAAGACCTATCTGTGGTGCATAAGCACTAATAACATTAAAGATCTCTCCACCTAGAATAAGCTTAACCAGTAAAATTCTATCACCTTTTCTCCTAATCTCAACTACATCCTCAAGCAACCGTCTATCTATGATTATACCTATCCCATTACGATTTTTATCTCTACCCGTATACCAAAGCTTATAACCCCAAGGCTCTATGACTCTACTCTTTTCACCTACCCACTTAGTTTCTTGCAAACACATAATACCAACTCTCCTCCTAATCATCACCTCCACTAATTCTATTAGTCTACCCGTAAGGGAACCTATGTTCCAGGAAGTTAGACGGATCCTATGAAACCCTTGCTTATTTTTCACTACACTCGGGGTCCGATGTAGCGCGCCGTCTCTGGACGACGACCCTTGCTTATTTGTCACTACACCCGGGGTCCGATGTAGCGCGCCGTCTGTAGACGACGACCCTTGCTTATTTGTCACTACACCCGGGGTCCGATGTAGCGCGCCGTCTCTGGACGACGACCCTTGCTTATTTGTCACTACACCAGGGGTCCGATGTAGCGCGCCGCATCTGGACGACGACCAAACCCTTGCATATTTAACACTACACCCAGGATCCGATGTAGCGCGTCGCTGAGTAGGGGACGCCCCAACGATATTCTTATTATGGTTCATGTCATAGAATGTGACAAAGTTTTACGTTGGCTGTCACAAGCCTACCACAACCCTCACCCTTTCTCATCCGGACTTGGGACCGGCAACGGTGGGTTTGATCATATCAAACACCCACAAGCCGCAAACGGTCTGCTAAATATAACGGCCACCCGGGTATAGAGAGATCAGAAGATCAACAAGCATGCCTGTTCTTACTCCTGCGAATCCAATCAGTAACACTACCGTACAGTCCGGTCTCTTCGTCTGATATGTCGCATATCACAGCCTGGGGGTGGTATAACGTCAGACCCTAATAGCCTGATAAGTCATGCCAATGTGAGGTCTATAACTGTTCGAGAAACTACTGATAACACTTACCAGTAGATCTCACCAACCCTGGCAAGGAATTTCATGTTATGGCCAATCGAGCATACCGCGACATCAACTCCCAATACCGGGAGAGACAAAACCCCTCCTATCGCTCATTGCCTCCATATGGCTCGGGACTGTAACCAAAAGCCACCATTTTGCACGATCTCTTGACCGTAGTAAGGTGGAAATCAAAGCACAGTGGGAATCACACAAGACTCTATGACGATCTCGAGTCTACAGACTAACCTGTACCAGTGTCACAAGAGAACTGCTATCCGACGATAGGTATTATACCATCTAGGAGTTCTCTGTGAGTTCGTTCAGTGTACTCAGTCTCCACTGAGCACCCGTATACTGTCTCTGATGTCAAACACCAATGGATATGGGATCATCCATCGCCCATCTGTATGGGTCGAGAAGCTATACGCTAGTATACTCTGGTTTATCGATGCCCTATCTCGATACACCCATGACTAAGAACATTTGAAGGATGTACTTAGTGACTACACTGTCCCCACTAGTATGATCTGCATCATAGTCCTGATAGTCAAGTACACATCCTAAGGGCTTTATCAACATGTAATCAAGAGACAATCAGAGTACATGTTAAGATAAAGAGTAACCAGATAGCATACTATCATGTCGAGCAAGAAAGTCCTCACTATATATGTCCAAGCATCCACTACAATATACATCGTATGTACAGTAATGGCATCTAGGGCATACATATAACTAACAATCTCCCACTTGCACTAGGGCCATATGTTGTAGTATCTTATTCCCAACAATCAGCAGTGGTTGAAGTATCTCATACTCAACCATCCCATAAAAGTCTCTCCTGGGAATAGGCCTTTGTGAGTGGATCCGCTGTGTTGTTCTCCGAGTCTACTCTCTTATCCTCTATCTCCCTGGAAATCAACCATCTCTATGATCAGGTGATACTGCCTAACAATATGTCTGGATAACAGATATGACGGGGGTTCCTAGGCATAAGCCACAACTCCATTGTCACACAATGGTAGGAACGAAGTTCATCTCACTTGCACTAGGGCCATATGTTGTAGTATCTTATTCCCAACAATCAGCAGTGGTTGAAGTATCTCATACTCAACCATCCCATAAAAGTCTCTCCTGGGAATAGGCCTTTGTGAGTGGATCCGCTGTGTTGTTCTCCGAGTCTACTCTCTTATCCTCGATCTCCCTGGAAATCAACCATCTCTATGATCAGGTGATACTGCCTAACAATATGTCTGGATAACAGATATGACGGGGGTTCCTAGGCATAAGCCACAACTCCATTGTCACACAATGGTAGGAACGAAGTTCATCTCATGAACTATTATACATCCAGACTACTTCTTTGGTAGCATCCTTGGTAGTGATATATCCATCCTTTATCGTCTAGTATGTCACGGTATCTAGCTTGGAACTCTTTCAACATACCGTCCCTCCACTGAGGGTAAAGACAATGCCTGTGACTGACATTCAGTCGACCTTATCACTCTGGAAGCTATCCAGTGATTCTCCCTAGGATCTATTGATACCATCTCACTACACCTAGTGAGAATCCTAACATCCACTTAGATCTATCTCATAGATCCAAAACCCAGGATTTAGGAGGTATCACCTTGATCCTATATGGAGAATACTTGTGATAAGAGGAGATTGACCGAGCGTAGCATAGGAAACCCCTTTCCTATCAAGAGTATGCCATCTACGTACAATACGAGGATCACCACCATACTCCCTACTACCCATTTTGTATATACAAGGTTCATATACCATTTTGATGAAGTAAAAACACTTTGACTACTACATCAAAACAGATGTTCCAACTCCGCGATGCCTGTTTTATCCCATAAAGCAACTTGCACACGTTTCCGCTGCACCCACTGTCTACGAAACCCTCTGGCTGTGTACTTACAGACGCCTTCTTCTAAATCACTATTTAGAACAACAATCATCACACACAACCGCCAGATATCATAGTCATGGTATGTAGCAATGGCAAGTAGGATCCGGATTGACTTAAGCATAGACACTAGAAAAGGTTTCATCACAAACCACACTTGATCGATGATGAGAACCTTTTACAATAAGTCTAGCTTTGAAAGTCTCAACTTTTCCATGTATACCAAGTAATCTTCTCAAGATATACTTGCTTCTGATGGGGATTTAACCCTTCAGATAAAGCAACCAAAGTCCATACTTTGTTGGTGTATATGGATTCCATCTCAGATCGCATAGCATCCATCCATTCTTACAGAGTCCCCACTCCTGATGGCCTGCTCGAAACTAGTTGGGTCATCATCTCATAATGCAATCCTCGCTCCCACTGTCATAGAGAAAAACCGAAGTATCTCTCAGGTGGGTGAGGAACCCTACTAGATCGGCGGAGAGGCTGAGGTTCATTGGGAGCTATTGAATCTTTCGGTTCTACCAAATCATCAGCTGCAGTTTGTATAGCTGAAACTCCTTCCAGTTCTACCTCATGACCACTAATTTCATCGCAATAAATTCCATTTCCCAAAGGTGGCATGCTGAGAAACAAAACACCTTTTATTCCTCAGTGGGGTAGAAGATATTCCCTTGCGAATGCTTGGGATATCCAACAAACTTCCAAAGAACTGACATTGCCTCGAGCTTGTCCGAATTATGCTTTTGACATAGGCCGAACAACCCCAAATCTTAACTTTCTTAAGAGATGGGCTCTTCCCATACCATATCACATATGGAGTGGCAGGCACGAGATTTGTTTGGAACCCTATTCAATAGGTATGCAGCTACTCAAGTGCATAACCCCCAAAAGAAAATAGGTAACTCAGTAGTACTCATCATAGAGCACACCATATCACATAGGGCGCGATTACCCCGCCCCGATACACCTACGTGCCGTGGTGAATACGAAGGAGTAATGCTGAGAGAGAATCTCATTCTCTTTTAGAATAGTCCAGGATCTCCGTGCTCAAGTATTCTCCTCCCTGATCTCATCAAAGGACATAATACTTATACACGTTTTGGTTCACTACTTCTAACTTATATTCATTGAATTTCTCAAAAGCTTCAGACTTGTGTTTCAACAGGAACACATGTGCGAATCGTGAGAGACCATCAGATAATGTAATGAAGAAAAAAGAACCAGTCCTGTCATTTGTAGACAGGGGACTTCATACATCATCATGTATCAATCCCAAGAGTTCACTAACTCTTTCTCTGTTTCCAATAAACGGGGTTATGGTCATCTTATCTTTATGATATGACAGGAAAGTTTCACAAGATGTAAATTCAAACTGATTTAAATATTCATCTAAATGTAACTTAGCTAGTCGAGTAGCATTGATATGACCTAGTCTACAATGCCACAAGAAGAATTCGTTCATTTCTGAACTCTACCTCTTTTGTGCGTTCTATACATTAATGTCACGACCCGAAATGTACAGAACTTGACCGGCACTTAAATTACGAAACGTCTCGAGGCGTACGTAATCTAAGTAAGCCGAAAACCCAGAAATCCAAACCAAGAAAGGTAGTAGAGTGAAGGAAAAACCAATTTAAATCAAGTAGTTTGCAACATACGCCGAAATATGCATTTTAAAAAAATCACAAGTCTTTTCTAAAAATTTCGGCAGAGTTTTCTTTGTAAATACTGACCCCAAACGGGTACGAAAACCTGATAAAGCATATATAATGAATAAAGGCATCCCCAAGCGGGAGCTAGCTCTTCGTCAAACGACGGTCACAACCATGCAAGCAATATAATATACAACGCCGAAGGACGAGGATCACAACAGAAAAGGAAACTCAAAACAGCATGAAATCCATAGAAATACAACGCGCGACTCTAAGGTCGAAAGAATAAACAATTGGTCTCAAGTCTGAAATAAATACATGTCTAGTTGATAGTGTTTAACTAGATACAACTGAAATAAATAATATACAGGGTATAATGGTGGTCACGATGCAAGTGCCCACCTACCAAGCAAATCACCCGGAAAGGAAGCAGTGTGCCAGCAAAGCCGTAATGAAACCTGTACGGCAAAACCTGCAAGAAACTGTAGCACAACGGGGGTGAGTTACCAACTCGTGAATAGAAAACATCTACGAGCAGAAATCGCATGAATAACGCAATCCGAGGCCATACGATCAATATAATCCTCAAAATGATAAGTCTGAAACATGAAAAGGTGGCAAGGGTAAACATCTAACCCAATTGTAATCCCACATACTCGTGTCAGTGCCTCAGGTAGCACTATAATCATATGAATGAGGTATGAATGCATGAAAACAGAATATATGTAAATGAAGAAACTGCTTTCATAACTTAGTGAGGTTTCTGTATATTTAAAATGAGGTATCATAAATGAAATCAGCATAAACAGTGTCTAGAATCGACACAAAACATAAATCCAAATGTCTCAACATCTCAGGCTCTGGCTATCCGGACTGGCCTGTATCATCAAAACTCAATACCTCAAAATCTCAGTGTCTCAATCTCACTATCTAGGATGCCGTCAGTCCGGATCAGCCCCTAACATCAATCATAGGACCACGACGGTATCCTCCGGATATCCGACGCATCAGATAAAATCACCGGTAGGCAGTCTTCCCCAGCCGGGTTCATCGTCTACTACTCGATCTTCTTGCCCCGGGGTACCTTACCGGGTCTACCATGTACCCGAGACGGTTCATCCGGCTCCTCGAATCGGGTCTCGAAATCCAACAGAAAACTCTTGGTAGACGACTCATACATCATGAGAAAACCGCAGTTTTTATTTTAAAAGGAGAGAGAAGTTTATAAATATTCTTGCGGTTTTTCCCCAAATCCAGGAAATCTCAGGAAAATCCGAAATCCAATCATCAATAGCATGTAACCAGTGAATGTAGGCATAAAACTCCATAATACGGCATGACTGTGAATGATATGCATGAAGTAGCAAGTAATAACTGCAATGTCTAAACTAGCATATAAGGAAAGTACACTAATATTATGTCGAAACTATCAGCTAAAAAGCTATGTCGATGAAATAGTATTGTCTAAAGTGTACGTGACATGTCAATTACCGATGAGGATGTGTGTGAGCCGGCAAGTAAATGTACGTGGAACATACGCATCATCGGTAATGGTGCTGGTGTCCTAACAGCATGATATCAATAATGGTATATGAAATCACAATATAAGTATGCGATGCGGAGCGAACAGCAATAAGGTGCGAGAGCTGAATGATAAACACAATGATAACTAATCTGCATTTAATATAAATATAAGTCATACAGTAGTGCCTTTTGAAATAACACGAATCGCGGTGTTTTGGAAATAAGGGCTACGGTGTTTTTAAGAAAAGATACGTCCTTTGAAATATCCGTAGAATCCCTTGGCCTGTCTTTTTAAAATACCCACGATTCATTAGTTTTTGAAATAGGTAGAAATCGAATCTAGTCTATCAACTACACTAAATTATAAGGCTGAGCAACCAGGCTAAACAAAAGGTAAGGAAACCGCCTATCATCTGAGCCGATACATATATATATATTAGTCGGTGATCCCGCCTCAATAGTATCACATGCGACACAATATCTATAATATGACAACCTCAAGTCAAGAGTGCGGATCTATCATCAATATATAGCTCGTACGTAAATCCGTCGTACGGCATCCCAAATCTGGGTACGGGTCAATATCACAATCATCACATTATTTATCTGGTATCCTCTTTATCAAACATCAAGATCCGGGGTACTGACCTACGTCTAGTACAATACGGATACCATCTATGTATGCAAGCATGTGTATGAAACAATACGTCAAAGGACCCGCTAAAATATCATGTCGTATCTCAAATACGAACCCTGTCACATCACCGATCTCACGGTCTCAAATCCAATCTCATCGACTCATCTCATATCCCAAGTACTATCCTTAAATCCAGTATATGAACACATAGTCCCATACCCTTGTGAACACATAAATACATATTCCCATATACGCACATATGAAAGAAAGAATGTATGCAAGTATGTGTGTGCGTGTGTGGGTGCAACCACTACTCTAGGGTTTCGCAACTAACACTAAACCAATCCAAGAACACCTAGAATCCATCATTACCATCAGTAAACTCAAATCAACATAATATATATATATGTGTGTGTGTATACGTATTCGTATATGTAGGGTTCCTAGGCACACTAACAAGGTTCTACAAGGCATCTACCATGCCAAAATCAAAATTTATGTGCCGAACAACCCTATGAAAGATCGTATACTAGAGATTAGGCGAACCAAATAGCAAGCAAACAACTTTACTTCTAAGGGTTAGGGATTACAACCTTTGTAGATTTGGTCCTTCACTTCTAAAGCTCCATGTTGACGTCCCTTCGCTGCGATCAACGAGATCTCGGACTCTAGTGATCGTTTCCTCGGAGAAATGAGCGGGCTAGGTCGTTGACTTCGAGGGCGAAGATGATCTACGTCGAGGAGACTCAAACTCAAGCTCCATCTTCACTAGGTCAAAAACTTTGTGAAGAGAACACCCTAAACTAATGGCAAGTAGTAGAGGATGATGAAATAGGAAGTGGGTTCACTTTGGATTTGGATTTCTCACTCTATTTCTTCACTTGAAAAATTTCTAGTAAGGTTATCTTCTTCTTGAAGAAGAAGAAGAAGAAAGAAAAGAATAAGAATGAATTATTTAAAATGAATAATCAAGTGAAGTCTATTATAATGCAACCATGGGTGAGTTTTCCTTTGTAGAGACTAAACCATAGTTTGAGGTAATGGTTAGGTTAATGAAAATCTTATGCAAAACAAAATTAGTGGACTTTGTCAAAGATGCTTGAAAGCTTCATGAAGCTTCAAGCAAAGACAAAGAAAACCACCATTTTGTTTTACCAAAATAAATAAAAACCTAAACCATTATCTTAAATATGGTGTAAGTCATACACACACCCAAGTTTGCATGTATCATCAGTCATGATACAAACTAGTGCACAAACATATATCACATATACAACTTTTGCACATCAGGTGAGAAAATCAATCTTAAGTGAACAAATACTAGTTAATGTAAAGTGATATATCAAATATATAATTATACATTAAATCATTAAATCATCACTTGATTTAATGATCCGGTCATATCGCATATAACCGACTAATATCTAGTGTATCAATATATCGAATCGACACTTGATTCGGTAACCCGGCTATATCTCATATAACCGACCGATGATACAAATCGCGAGAATAGAATACAGTATCTTATACTGGTATTATTCTCGGTCCCGCACATATCTCATATGCGCTCCTATTTCGTTTCGCTTGAGCCAGGAAACCTCTGTGTAGGACTCTAAAGACTCGTCAATACGCCGGCAGTAGGTAGGGATCATATCAATCACCCATAAGCCGCAAGCGGTCTGCTAAACGTAACGGCCACCCCGGTATTGAGTGATCAGAAGATCAACGAGTAAGCCTGCTCACACTCCTGCGAGTCCAATCAGTAACACTTACCGCACAGTCCGGTCTGTTCGTCTGATATGTCGCATATCTCGCCTAGGGGTGGTAAACGTCAGACCCCAGTAGCTTGATAAGTCATGCCGATGTAAGGTCCATAACAAGCATGAAACTACTGATAACACTTACCAGTAAATCAGTGCAACCTTGGCCAGGGATTTCCAGTTATGGCCAGTCGAGCATAGCGCAACATCAACCCCCAATACCGGGAGAGACAAATCCCCTCCTATCGCTCATTGCCTCCATGTGGATCGGGACAGTTTGCACGACTCAGTAGAGCCATGCTAGGGTGGAAATCAAAGCACAGTAGGAGACACACAAGACTCTATGACGATCTCGGGTCAACAGACTAAGCTGTAACAGTGTCACCAAAGAACTGCCATCTGACGTGAGGTATAATACCATCTGGGAGTTCTCGGTGAGTCCGTTCAGTGTACCCAGTCACCACTGAGCACCCGCATACCATCTCTGATGTCAAACACCAATGGATATGGGATCATCCATCGCCCATCACATGGGTCGAGAAGATATACGCTAGTCTACTCTGGAATATCGATGCCCCGTCTCGATATTCCCACGACTAGGAACATTGAAGGACGTACTCATGGACTACCCAGGCCCCACTAGTATGATCTGCATCATAGTCCTGGAAGTCGAGTACACATCCTAAGGGCTTTGTCAACATGTAATAGAGAGACAATAAGTATACATGTTAAGATAAAGAGCAACCAGATAGCGTACTATTATGTCGAGCAAGAAAGTCCTACCTATATATGTCCCAGCATCCACTACAATACACATCTCATGTACAGTAATGGCTTCTAGGGCATACATATAACTAACAATCTCCCACTTGCACTAGGGCCATCTGTAGCAGTGGTTGCAGTATCTCATACTCAACCATCCAATAAAAGTCTCTCTCTGGGAAAAGGCCTTTGTCAGTGGATCTGCCATGTTCTCCTCTGAGTCTACTCTCATAACCTCGATCACCCTGGAGATCAACTATCTCCATGATCAGGTGATACTGCTTTGGAATACGTCTGGGTCACTGATGGGACCGGGGTTCCTTGGCCAAGGCCTCAACACCATTGTCATACAATGGTAGGAACCTAGTTCATCTCATGAACTAATATACACCCTAACTGCCACTTTGGTAGTATCATTGATAGCGATGTCACCAGCCTTTATCGTCTAGTTTGCCACGGTATCTAGCTTGGAACTTTTCCAACATACCGTCCCTCCACTGAGGGTAAAGACAATGCCTGCGACTGACATTCAGTCATGCTTATCTCCCTGGAAGCTATCTGGTGATTCTCCCCAGGATCGAATGATACCATCTCACTACATCTAGTGAGAATCCTAATATCCATTTAGATCTATATCATAGATCCAAAACCCAGGATTTAGGAGGTATCACCTTTATCCTATACGGAGAATCCTTGTGATAAGCGGAGATTAACCGTGCGTAGCATACGAAACTCTTTTCCTATCAAGAGTATGTTGTCCACCTACAATACGAGGATGACCACCTTACTCTCTACTACCTTTTTGTATGTACAAGATTCATCTACTATTTTGATGAAGTCAAACTCTTTGACTACTACATCAAAACAGATGTTCCAACTCCGTGATGCCTGCTTTATCCCATAAAACATCTTGCATACGTTTCTGCTGCTCCCACTGTTTACGAAGCCCTTTGGCTGTGTACTTATAGACGCTCTCTTCTAAATCAGTATTTAGAAAAATAGACATGACACCCAACCACCAGATATCGTAGTCATGGTATGTAGCAATGGTAAGTAGGATCCGGATGGACTTAAGCATAACCACTGGAAAAGGTTTCATCATTATCCACGCCTGGTCGATGACGAAAACCTTTAACAAGTCTAGCTTTGAAAGTCTCAACTTTTTCATCTACACCAAGTAATCTTCTCAAGATATACTTGCTCCTGATGGGGATTTAACCCTTCAGATATAGCAACCAAAGTCCATACTTTGTTGGTGTACATGGATTCCATCTCAGATCGGTAAGCATCCAGCCATTCTTACAGAGTCCTTACTCTCGATGGCCTGCTAGAAACTAGTTGGGTCATCATCTCATGATGCATTCCTCGCTCCCACTGTCATCGAGAAACCGAAGTATCTCACAGGCGGATGAGAAACCCTGCTTAGATCGGCGAAGAGGCTGAGGTTCGTCGGGGACTATTGAATCCTTTTGTTCTGTCAAATCATCAGCTGTAGTTTGTATAGCTGGAAATCCTTCCAGTTCTACAAAACTGACCTAACCTCGATCTTGTCCGGATTTTGCTTTTGACATAGGCCGGACAACCCTAAATCTTAACTTGCTTAAGAAATGGGCTCTTCCCATACCATATCTCATATGGAGTGGTAGGCACTGATTTAATTCAAATCCAATTCAATAGGTATGCAGCTTCTCAAGTGCACAACCCCCAAAAGGAAATAGGGAACTCAGTAGTACTCATCGAAGAGCGCACCATATCTCATAGGGAGCGATTGCTCCGCCCCCATACACCATTGTGCTGTGGTGTATTCAGAGGAGTAATACGGAGAGAGAATCTCATTCCCCTTTAGAATAGTCCAAGAATTCCATGCACAAGTATTCTCCTCCCTGATCTCATCATAGGACATAATACTTATACCTGTATTGGTTCTCTACTTCTGACTTATATTCTTTGAATTTCTCAAAAGCTTCAGACATGTGTTTCAACAGGAACATGTGTCCGAATCTTGAGAGATCATCAGTGAATGTAAGGAAGTACAAATAACCAGTCATGGCATATGTAGACTGGGGACCTTCATACATCACTATGTATCAGTCCCAAGAGTTCACTAACTTTTTCTCTGTTTCGAGTAAACAGAGCTATGGTCATCTTATCTTTGTGACATGACTGGCAAGTTTCACAAGATATAAATTCAAACTGATTTAAATATGCATCTAAAATGTAGCTTCAGCTAGTCGGGTCACATTGATATGACCTAGTCTACAATACCTCAAGAAGGAATCGTTCATTTCTGAACACTTCCTCTTGTGTGTGTTCTGTACGTTAAGAACTTTGGTCTGATTTAGAATGTATATGCTTTTAGATAACGTGTCTGAACTGATCAACTCTTGATATAGGAAATGTGCAAAACATTATCCAACAATACAAAATTATATTCTTCTTTAGTAAATAAAGAGACTGATATGATGTTGTATATCAGGTTCGGTATCTAATAACATTCGTTCAGAATCAGTGTATTCTGGTAATACAGGGTGATAATTGCCAACACCTTGGCTGCAACAATTGCACCGTTTTCAACTCTTGAAACTTATCACCCATTCTCAGTTCTCTACCTTTCTGTAGCCCATGTAACAGATTACATTTGCGGGATCCTGATCCGGTATCTAATACCCAGGACGTAGAGGGTACAGAGAAACAGTTCTTTGTAATGAACACACCCGAAGAAGATGCATCATCATGCACTTTCTTCGTTTGGGCGGCATGGAAATCCTGGTATTCCCCTATTTCCTGCTCGGTCTTATAACAATTATAAGTTGGAGCGGGACCAACGTTCCCCAGCTCAGTATAACAAGCGTGTTCGGTCAATTTATCCATATTATTATCTTGATTAAGGCATGACATGGTCGCTACCTGGAGAGAGAGAGAAGAAAACACTCTGCGTACGCTTTTGCAAGATTAGATTGGTTATATATTTTATCTAATCAGGATGGCTCCCACTGTTTTTATCAAATCTTCCTTCAAACCATAAAAGGAAAGACTAGCCGGGATTAATTACACTCTACAAGTTCGCCAATCTTTCAGCCAGGCCAGTGCCAGTACTTTGAGGGAGGTTCCCCGTGCTTTTGCACGGACCTAATTAAAATAAACCGCGTTTTCCCAGGGGCATAACCCCGTTGACACCTTTCTAGACACCTACTTGATCGACTAATTGTAAAGTGTAAAACTCTCTCAGGAGTAACAATTACTCGCAGTGGGTATCGGGATCCAACTATCTCATAGAAGGTATGCAATCTCATTGCAAATTTCAACACTTGAAACTCTCGATAAAGGTTTTTTACCCCTAGCACCTATGAACTTGGCTATAGTCAACAAATCATAAGCACTAGTCAAGTTCTACCCGTCATTTCGTGATTAATTAGACCCACCCACATGACCCTTGGCTAAGGTCAACAAAGTCACATGACTGTCCTAACTAATCGCATCATATGCTGTGTAGGAAGACATCACTTTGGTACCGTACACTACGCCTCGGCTATGGTCGACAAACGCAACACGAATACTAAGTACTCTACTTCCTAAAATGATGGAGGGTTGCGGATGGTTTTAAGAAAACCTTCAATGCTTTGAACTTGATCTCATTGTAGAATCAAATGGTTTTAAAATGGAGTGCTTTTGTGGCTTTTACCAGTTTCGCTAAAGAGGTCACTCCCGGTGAAGGGATCTCGGCTCTTTCCTAGTCGAATGAGGTGCGGGATATTTACAATTCCAATATGCAAAGCAAGAACTAGAAAAGCAATCAAAAGACAAACCGAAGGTTGCAGCATCTGCTAGTTATTGCTAAAGAGGTCACTCCCAGTGAAAGGATCTCGGCTCTTTCCTTATCGAATAAGGTGCTGGATGTTCTACAAGGAACACCGCTATGCAAAGCAACAACTGGAGCTACCTGATTTTTGAAATTCGATTCCACAACATCTTTTAGGTTTATTTTCTTTCATTAATCTCATTAATGAATGTCCCATCATTTAAGTCCACCTAAACATCATAGATAAATATAACGTACACTTATGCCATCCGCATTCGCCTCGATGTCCCGTCTGCACCGTTGGGTTAGGTAACTAACGGCAGAGCGGGGCAGGGCTAGCGCGGGTGTAAAACATAAGCAGCGTCTATATAATATATCATATATACTATATACAGTATTTATCTGAACATATCACATGATCACATCACAGATAACGCAGCAGAAAATAACATATGAAATATTGGATATACTAGGACGTCCGTGTTTTATTTTGAGCCTATACAAAACACGGATTCCACGGTCGTGATGAATAGCCAATCCCACACCCGTAGACCCCTACGAGAGCGGCAAGCAACCCTACCAATTCTAGAGTTAGGAGACCCGGACTCGACTCCTCGAGATGGTCTCCCACTGGACCCTAGAACCCGGTTACTTGTGCTCCTCTCCTTGGGTCTATCCTAATGCGGAAAAGTAAACAATATACAATGGTGACATCATCCTCATCCCGGAAGTGGCCCAATAAAAGAATATTACATACAAGTTTTTACATGAATGAAAAATGAAAAACACTCATCTCACATAAAAAAAACCCCGGCTATTCAAACACGACGATCCAATATAATATATCCAGCAACACATAACATCACATGTCATCAACGTAAGTAAATATGCGTATCCCAATTGTCGTTGATGTATAGCAACGAAACCGGCGATACTCCACATATTACACTTACGGTCGCAGAAAAGAAAATGTAAAACTACAACAGTTGGAATCCGCAACCTCCTTAGACATCGCATGCCTAACCAAATGAATTCCTTAAACATCGCATGCCTAACAATTATAAACCCCGCATTTTAGTCTCATTATCGAAAACTCTTTTCAATATCAAGTCGGGCAATTCAACAAGATTCCCGACATCCTGATCAAATGCTGGTCGCGAACTTTATTAGACGGCCGCACCCCTGGATGCCGTCGACGAAGTGCACTAAGGCGGAACACCGCTGCCGCGAGCACCCGAACGGATGCTTTTGGCTACAGGGTTCTCCTACAATCACATAGTCGGGGCTATGGGGCGTGGTTGTCTATTAAGTTTATCCGGCGAGTATCCGCGTACACTACGTGATTGCGATGGACTTTTGATCACATCAAAATCCCGTGGCAACCGATCAAATGAGACTAAAGTGCTAGATTTATAACATTCAAATTAGTTATCTCATAACTATTTATGGATTCCAAATATTGTATCACATTCCAGATAAATAGACAATGTTAAACTTTCCGATCGAATAATCAAACACCCAAGTTTTCCCAAATAGCTCAACACTTGAAATAAGTTTAAAAAACATCCATTTCATGCCATAGTACCAACGGTCCAGCCGTAGAAGGTTCAAGCCAACGCCTCACATGTGGCAACGCCGTACTGCCCCAAACCCTAAGGTTCAAAAGGCAGTTCAAGACGGCCACATAATCGAGTTAAGGTTTGTTGTCTTCTAGAGGGTCCATCGCGTTACTTGCACGACTTAGAACTATCTTAAACTACGGAAAAATCCAACACTTGGAAATTTTCCGGGTCGGGAAAAAGTGAGTTATTGATATCCGGTCGAACTTTTTAACACGTTCTAAAATTACCCGGACAAAATAAACAAAGTTAAATAATCCGATCGATTCATCGAGTGCCTAATACAACCCAGAAAACTCAACTCTTGAGTATAAATTAAAAACACCCAGAAACAACAGAAAATATAATAGGGACATTACTGTGCAAAAAGGAAAGAATGACGTCATCTTATGGCCGCGGAACCGCCGCGGGAGCCATGCTCGTGCCGCGGTTCCGCGGTGCTTTGGGTGCCAAACTTTGTCGTTTTGCACAGTTTTCCATATAATTGCCTGCTGAATTTTTTAAGCATTTTTAATTCAGAAAATATTACAATTTCAAAAAATGTCCAGAGAAGGGTTTAAATTAGGGTTTCGGGGTTCGATCGGACTTCTAACTTCGTCTACACTTCGCCTAAAGCCTTAACTTGGCTCTGATACCACTGTAGGGTTCCTAGACACACTAACCAGGTTCCACAAGGCATATACCATGCCAAAATCAAAATTTATGTGCCGAACAATCCTATGCAAAATCGTATACTAGAGATTAGGCGAACCAAATAGCAAGCAAGCAACTTTACTTCTAAGGGTTAGGGATTACAACCTTTGTAGATCCGGTCCTTCACTTCTAAAGCTCCGTGTTGACGTCCCTTCGCTGCGATCATCGAGATCCCGGACACTAGTGATCGTTTCCTCGGAGAAATGAGCGGGCTAGGTCGTTGACTTCGAGGCCGAAGATGATCTACGTCGAGGAGACTCAAACTCAAGCTCCATCTTCACTAAGTCAAAAACTTTGTGAAGAGAACACCCTAAACTAAATGGCAAGTAGTAGAGGATGATGAAATAGGAAGTGGGTTCACTTTGGATTTGGATTTCTCACTCTATTTCTTCACTTGAAAAATTTCAAGTAAGGTTTTCTTCTTCTTGAAGAAAAAGAAGAAGAAGAAAGAAAAGAATAAAAATGAATTATTTAAAATGAATAATCAAGTGAAGTCTATCATAATGCAACCATGGATGAGTTTTCCTTTGTAGAGACTAAACCATAGTTTGAGGTAATGGTTAGGTTAATGAAAATCTTATGAAAAACAAAATTAGTGGACTTTGTCAAAGATGCTTGAAAGCTTCATGAAGCTTCAAGCAAAGACAAAGAAAACCACCATTTTGTTTTACCAAAATAAATAAAAACCTAAACCATTATCTTAAATATGGTGTATGTCATACACACCCAAGTTTGCATGTATCATCAATCATGATACAAACTAGTGCACAAACATATATCGCATATACAACTTGTGCACATCAAGTGAGAAAATCAATCTTAAGTGAACAAATACTAGTTAATGTAAAGTAATATATCAAATATATAATTATACATTAAATCATTAAATCATCACTTGATTTAATGATCCGGTCATATCGCATATAACCGACTAATATCTAGTGTATCAATATATCGAATCAACACTTGATTCGGTAATCCGGCTATATCTCATATAACCGACCGATGATACAAATCTGGAGAATAGAATACAATATCTTATACTGGTGTTATTCTCGGTCCCGCACATATCTCATATGCGCTCCTATTTCGTTTCGCTTGAGCCAGCAGACATCTGTGTAGGACTTTAAAGACTCGTCAATACGCCGGTAGTAGGTGGTGATCATATCAATCACCCACAAGCCGCAAGCGGTCTGCTAAACATAACGGCCACCCGGGTATTGAACGATCAGAAGATCAAAGAGCAAGCCTGCTCACACTCCTGCGAATCCAATCAGCAACACTTACCGCACAGTCCGGTCTGTTCATCTGATATGTCGCATATCTCGCCTAGGGGTGGTAAACGTCAGACCCCAGTAGCTTGATAAGTCATGCCGATGTATGGTCCATAACAAGCATGAAACTACTGATAACACTTACCAGTAAATCAATGCAACCCTGGCCAGGGATTTCCAGTTATGGCCAGTCGAGCATAGCGCAATATCAACCACCAATACCGGGAGAGACGAATCCCCTCCTATCGCTCATTGCCTCCATGTGAATCGGGACTGTACCCAAAAACCACCTGTTTGCACGACTCAGTAGAGCCGTGGTAGGGTGGAAATCAAAGCACAGTGGGAGACACGCAAGACTCTATGACGATCTCGGGTCAACAGACTAAGCTATACTAGTATCACCAGAGAACTGCCATCTGACGTGAGGTATAATACCATCTGGGAGTTCTCGGCGAGTCCGTTCAGTGTACCCAGTCACCACTGAGTACCCGCATACCATCTCTGATGTCAAACACCAATGGATATGGGATCATTCATCGCCCATCACATGGGTCAAGAAGATATACGCTAGTCTACTCTGAAATATCGATGCCCCGTCTCGATATTCCTACGACTAGGAACATTGAAGGACGTGTAGGGTTCCTAGGCACACTAATGAGGTCTCACAAGTGATGAAACATGGCTAATTCAAAATTTTCCATGTGCCTACAAACCCTAATACGGATCGTTAACTAGATAAAGAGGCGATGCAAGCAAGTAAACTACTTTATTGCTAAAGGAAAGTGACTACAACCTTTATAGATCCGGTCCTCCACCTCCTAGGCTCCATGATGATGTCCCTCCGCTGTCCATATCGGATCCCGGACTCTAGCATCGGCTTCATCGGAAAAATGGGCGGGCTAGGTCGTCGACTTCGATGCCGAAGATGATCTACGTCGAGGCAACACAAGATCAAGCTCCAACTTCACCAAGCCATGAAACTTGTGAAGAAAACACCCTATACTACTTGGCAAGTGGTGGAGGATGAAGAAATAGGATGTGGGTTCACTTTAGAATTGGATTTCTCACTCTTTTTCTCAAGTTGCCAATGATGGTTGCAAGGTTTCTTCATTGTTGATGAAAAACAAGAAGAAGAAAGAATATGATGTGAACAAATACTAGTTAATGCAAATTATTATATCAAATATATAATTATGCATTAAATCATTAAATCAACACTTGATTCAATGATCCGGTCATGTCGCATATAACCGACTAGTATCCAATGTATCGACTTATCGAATCAATCCTTGATTCGATAACTAGGTTATATCGCATACAACCATTCGACACATTCATGGCGAGAATGGAATACGGTATCACATACATGCATTATTCTCGGTCCTACACATATCTCATATGCGCTCCTATTTCATTTCGCTTGAGCCAGGAAATCTCTGTGTAGGACTCTAAAGACTCGTCAATACGCCGGCAGCAGGTGATGATCATATCAAACACCCACAAGCCGCAAGCGGTCTGCTAAACGTAACGTCCACCCGGGTATTGAGCGATCAGAAGATCGACGAGCAAGCCCGCTCACACTCCTGTGAATCCAACCAGTAACACTTACTGTACAGTCCGGTCTGTTCGTCTGATATGTCGCATATCTTGCCTAGGGGTGGTAAACGTCAGACCCCAATAGCTCGATAAGTCATGCCAACGTGAGGTCCATAACAAACGTGAAACTACTAATAACTCTTACCAGTATATCACTGCAACCCTGGCCAGGGATTTCCTGTTATGGCCAGTCGAGCATAGCGCAACATCAACCCCCAATACCGGGAGAGACGAATCCCCTCCTATCGCTCATTGCCTCCATGTGAATCGGGACTGTACCCAAAAACCACCTGTTTGCATGACTCAGTAGAGCCGTGGTAGGGTGGAAATCAAAGCACAGTGGGAGACACACAAGACACTATGACGATCTCGGGTCAACAGACTAAGCTGTACCAGTGTCACCAGAGAACTGCCATCTGACGTGAGGTATAATACCATCTGGGAGTTCTCGGTGAGTCTGTTCAGTATACCAAGTCTCCACTGAGCACCCGCATACCATCTCTGATGTCAAACACCAATGGATATGGGATTATCCATCGCCCATCACATGGGTCGAGAAGATATACGCTAGTCTACTCTGGAATATCGATGCCCCGTCTCGATATTCCCACGACTAGGAACATTGAAGGATGTACTCATGGACTATCCAGGCCCCACTAGTATGATCTACATCATAGTCCTGTAAGTCGAGCACACATCCTAAGGGCTTTATCAACATGTAATCAGAGAGACAGAGAGTATACATGTTAAGATAAAGAGCAACCAGATAGCGTACTATCATGTCAAGTAAGAAACTCCTACCTATATATGTCCCAGCATCCACTACAATATACATCCAATGTACAGTAATGGCCTCTAGGGCATACATATAACTAACAATCTCCCACTTGCACTAGGGCCATCTGTAGCAGTAGTTGTAGTATCTAATACTCAACCATCCCATAAAAGACTCTCTTTAGGAAAAGGCCTTCATGAGTGGATCCGCCGTGTTGTCCTCTGAGTCTACTCTCCTAACCTCGATCACCCTGGAGATCAACTATCTCCATGATCAGGTGATGCTGCCTCAGAATATGTCTGGGTCACTGATAGGATCATGGTTCCTTGGCCAAAGCCACACTTCCATTTTCACACAATGGTGGGAACCTAGTTCATCTCATGAACCAATATACACCCAAACTGCCTCTTTGGTAGTATGTTTAATAGCGATGTTACCAGCCTTTATCGTCTAGTTTGCCACGGTATCTAGCTTGGAACTCTTCCAACATACCGTCCCTTTACTGAGGGTAAAAATAATGCATGTGACTGACATTCAGTCGTCTTTATCACCCTGGAACCCTTCCAGTGATTCTCCCCAGGATCGATTGATACTATCTCACTACATCTAGTGAGAATCCTAGCATCCAATTACATCTATCTCATAGATGAAAACTCAGGATTTAGGAGGTATCACTTTGATCCTATTAGAGAATCCTTGTGATAAGCGGAGATTGACCGAGCGTAGTATAGGAAACCCCTTTCCTATCAAGAGTATGTTGTCCACGTACAATACGAGGATGACCACCTTACTCTCTACTACCTTTTTGTACATACAAGGTTCATCTACCATTTTGATGAAATCAAACTCTTTAACTACCACATCAAAACAGACATTCCAACTCCGTGATGCCTGCTTTATCATGTAAAGCAACTTGCACACGTTTCCGCTACTCCCACTGTTTACGAAGCCCTCTGGCTGTGTTCTTATAGACGTTCTCTTCTAAATCATTATTTAGAAAAGTAGTCATGGCACCCAACCACCAGATATCGTAGTCATGGTATGTAGCAATGGCAAGTAGGATCTGGATGGACTTAAGCATAGTCCCTGGAAAAGATTTCATCATTATCCACGCCTAGTCGATGACGAAAACCTTTAACAAGTCTAGCTTTGAAAGTCTCAACTTTTCCATCTACACCAAGTAATCTTCTCTAGATATAGTTGCTCCTGATGGGGATTTAACCCTTCAGATATAGTAACCAAAGTCCATACTTTGTTGGTGTACATAGATTCCATCTCAGATCGCTAAGCATCTATCCATACTTACAGAGTCCCTACTCTCGATGACCTGCTCGAATCTAGTTGGATCATCATCTCATGATGCAATCCTCGCTCCCACTGTCATCGAGAAACCGAAGTATCTCTCAAGCGGATGAGAAACCTTACCAGATCGGCGGAGAGGCTAAGATTCGTCGGGAACTATTGAATCCTTTGGTTCTGTCAAATCATCAGCTGCAGTTTTGTATAGCTGGAACCTTTCCAGTTCTACAGAACTGACATTGCCTCGATCTTGTCCGGATCTTGCTTTTGACACAGGCCGGACAATCCCAAATCTTAACTTACTTAAGAGATAGGCTCTTCCCATACCATATCTTATATGGAGTGGTAGGCACTGATTTGATTCGAACCCTATTCAATAGGTATGCAACTTCATAAGTGCATAACTCCTTAAAAGAAAATAGGAAACTCAGTAGTACTCATCATAGAGCGCACCATATCATATAGGGTGCAATTGCTCCGCCCCGATATACCATCGTACTATGGTGTATACGGAGGAGTAATGCTGAGAGAGAATCTCATTCTCCTTTAGAATAGTCCAGGAATTCTATGCACAAGTATTCTCCTCCCTGATCACATCAAAGGACATGATACTTATACCCGTATTGGTTCACTACTTCTAGCTTATATTCTGTGAATATCTCAAAAGGTTCGGACTTGTGTTTCAACAGGAACATATGACTGAATCTTGAGAGATTATCAGAGAATATAATGAAGTACAAAGAACCGGTCCTGGCATGTGTAGACAGGGGAGTTTACATACATCATCATATATCAGTCCCAAGAGTTTACTAACTCTTTCTCTGTTTCCAATAAACAGAGCTATGGTCATCTTAATTTTGTGACATGACTGGCAAGTTTCACAATATGTAAATTCAAACTGATTTAAATATGCATCTAAAATGTAACTTCAGCTAGTCGGGTCGCATTGATATGACCTAGTTTACAATGTCTCAAGAAGGATTCGTTCATTTCTGAACTCTTCCTCTTGTGTGTGTTCTGTATACTAGGAACTGTAGTTTGATTTAGAACATTAATGCTTTTAGATAACGTGCCTGAACCGATCAACTTTTGATATAGGAAATGTTCAAAACATTATCCATCAATACAAAATTTTATCATTACTTTAATAAAGAGATTGATATGATTTTGTATATCAGGTTCGGTATCTAATAGCATTTGTTCAGAATCAATGTATTGGTAATACAGGGTGATAGTGACCAACAGACTTGGCTGCAACACTTGCCCCATTTTCTGTCTCATGAAACTTATCACCCGTTCTCAGTTTTCTACCTTTTTGTAGCCCTATGTAACATATTACATATCTGGGATCCTGATCCGGTATCAAATACCCAGGATTCAGAGGATACTGAGAAACAGTTCTTTATAAGAACACACCCGAAGGAGATGCATCTCATTCACTTTCTTCGTTTGAGCGGCATGGGAATCCTGGTATTCCATTATTTACTGCTCGGTCTTATAACAATTATAAGTTGGAGCAGGACCAACGTTCCCCAGCTCAGTATAACAAGCGGGTTCGGTCAATACATCCATATTATTATCTTGATTAAGGCGTGATATGGTCGCTACCTGGAGAGAGAGAGAAGAAAACACTCTGCGTGCGCTCTTGCAAGATTAGATTGGTTATATATTTTATCTAATCAGGATGGCTCCCACTGTTTTTTATCAAATCTTCCTTCAAACCTTAAAAGGAAAGACTAGCCGGGATTAATTACACTCTACAAGTTCGCCAATCTTTCAGCCAGGCCAGTGTCGGTACTTTGAGGGAGGTTCCCCGTGCTTTCGCACGGACCTAATTACAGTAAACCTCGTTTTCCCAGAGGCGTAACCCCGTTGACACCTTTCTGGACACCTACTTG
The DNA here is from genome assembly GCA_030015575.1 of Agapanthus africanus. Classification (NCBI taxonomy): domain Eukaryota; kingdom Viridiplantae; phylum Streptophyta; class Magnoliopsida; order Asparagales; family Amaryllidaceae; genus Agapanthus; species Agapanthus africanus. Next base: position 337,058,451 of record CM057346.1, on the reverse strand, counting down.
ATCGGCTAATTGTAAAGTGCAAAACTCTCCCAGGAGTAACAATTACTCGCAGTGGGTATCGGGATCCAACTATCATATAGAAGGTATGCAATCTCATTGCAAATTTCAACACTTGAAACTCCCGATAAAGGTTTTTACCCCTAGCACCTATGACCTTGGCTAAGGTCAACAAATCATAGGTACTAGTCAAGTTCTACCCGTCATTTCGTGATTAATTAGACCCACCCACATGACCCTTGGCTAAGGTCAACAAAGCCACATGACTGTCCTAACTAATCGCATCATATGCTGTATAGGAAGACATCACTTAGCTACCGCACACTACGCCTCGGCTATGGTCGACAAACGTAGCACGAATACTGAGTACTCTACTTCCTAAAATGACGGAGGGTTGCGAATGGTTTTTGTGAACGTTTTGAACCTGATCTCGTTGCGGAATCAAATGGTTTTTAAATGGAATGTTTTTTAGGCTTTTCCAGTTTTGCTAAAGGGGTCACCCCCGGTGAAGGGATCGTCGGCCCTTTCCTTGTCGAATGAGGTGCGGGATATATCATATATATCACTGTGCAAAGCAGAAACTGTAGAAGCAATCAAAAGACAAACCGAGTGTGTAGCATCTGCCAGTTATTGCTAAAGGAGTCACTCCCGGTGAAGGGATCTCGGTCCTTTCCTCATCGAATAAAGTGCAGGATGTTCTATAATGGACACCACGATGCAAAGCAAGAACTGTAGCTACCTGTTTTATTTTGAAATTCGATTCCACAACATCAATTAGGTTTATTTTCTTTCATTAATCTCATTAATGAATATCCCATCATTTAAGTCCACCTAAACATCACAGTTAAATATAACGTACTCTTATGCCATCCGCATTCGCCTCGATGTCCCGTCTGCACCGTTAGGTTAAGTAACTAACGCCAGAGCGAGGCAGGGCTAGCGCAGGTGTAAAACATAAGCAACGTCTATATAATATATCATATATACTATATACTATATCTATCTGAATATATCACATGATCACATCACAGATAACGCAGCAGAAAATATCATATGAAATATTGGATATACTAGGACGTCCGTGTTTTCAATACGAGCCAGTATAAAACACGGATTCCACGGTCGTGATGAATAGCCAATCCCACACCCCTAGACCCCTACGAGAGCGGCAAGCAACCCTACCAATTCTAGGGTTAGGAGACCCGGACTCGACTCCTCGAGTTGGTCTCCCACTGGACCCTAGAACCCGGTTACTTGTGCCCTCCTCCTTGGGTCTATCCTAGTGCAGAAAAGTAAATAATATACAAATGGTGACAACATCCGCAACCTGGAAGTGCCCCAATAAAAGAATATTACATACATGTTTTTACATGAATGAAAAGAAAAAACACTCATCTCACATAAAAAAAACCCCGGCTATTCAAACACGACTATCCAATATAACTTATCCAGCAATACATAACATCACATGTCATCAACGTAACTAAATATGCGCATCCCAATTGTCGTTGACATATAGCAACGAAACCGGCGATATCACATATTACACTTACGGTCACAGAAAAGAAAGTGTAAAACTACAACAGTTGGATCCGCAACCTCTTTAGAAATCGCATGCCTAATCGAATGAAATACTTAGATATCGCATGCCTAACAATTATAAACCCCGCATTTTATCTCAAAATCGAAAACACTTTTCAATATAAAGTCGAGCAATTCAACAGGATTCCCGACATTCTGATCGAATGCTCGTCGCAAACTTTAGTAGACGGCCGCACCCCCAATACCGTTGACGAAGTGCACTAAGGCGGAACACCGCTACCGCGAGCACCCGAACGGATGATTTCGGCGACGGGGTTCTCCTACAGTCACTTGGTCGGGGCTATGGGGCGAGATTGTCTATTAAGTTTACCCGGCGAGTATCCGCGTACACTACGTGATTGCGACGGACTTTTGATCGCATCAAAATTCCGTGGCAACCGATCAAGTGAGACTAAACTGCTATGTTTACAACATTAATTCAGTTATCTCATAACTACTTGTGAATTCCAATTATTGTATCACATTCCGGATAAATAGAAAATGTTAAACTTTTCGATCGAACAATCGAGCACCCAAGTTTTCCCGATATAGCTCAACATATGAAATAAGTTTAAAAACATTCATTTCGTACCTCAGTACCAACGGTCCAGCCGTAGAAGGGTCAAGCCAACGCCTCACATGTGACACGCCGTACTGCCCCAAACCCTAAGGTTTAAAGGGCAGTTCAAGACGGTCACATAATCGAGTTAAGGTTTGTTGTCTTCTAGAGGGACCATCGCGTTACTTGCACTACTTAGAACGTGATTAAACTACAGAAATATCCAACAATTGGAAATTTCCCGGGAGGGGAAAAAGTGGGTATTTATATCCGGTCGAACTTTTTAACATATTCTAAAATTACCCGGAAAAACACACAGACAAAATTAGACAATCCGATCGAAACACCGAGTCCCCAATACAACCCAGAAAACTCAACTCTTGAGTTCAGATTAAAAATTCCCAGGAAAACCATCACTGCAAAATAGGAATTACTGTGCAAAACACAATGCAAGAGGAGACTAAACGGCCGCGGAACCGCCGCATTAGCCATGCTAATGCCGCGGTTCCGCCGCGCTTTGATGGACTAAGGAGTACGGGCTTCTCAGTAATTCTTAGAATCTCCTGCTGGTTTTTCTGCATATTTTTAATTCTCAAAAATCCCCGATTTCAAAAAATGTACAGAGAGCATTTTAGAGTTAGGGTTTCGGTTCGATCGGACTTCTAACTCCGTCTACGCATCGCCTAAGGCTCTATCTAGGCTCTGATACCACTGTAGGGTTCCTAGGCACACTAATGAGGTCTCACAAGTGATTAAACATGGCTAATTCAAAATTTTCCATGTGCCTACAAACCCTAATATGGATCGTTAACTAGATAAAGAGGCGATGCAAGGAAGTAAACTACTTTATTGCTAAAGGAAAGTGACTACAACCTTTGTAGATCCGGTCCTCCACCTCCTAGGCTCCATGATGACGTCCCTCCGCTATCCATATCGGATCCCGGAATCTAGCATCGGCTTCATCGGAAAAATGGGCGGGCTAGGTCCTCGACTTCGATGCCGAAGATGATCTACGTCGAGGCAACACAAGATCAAGCTCCAACTTCACCAAGCCATGAAACTTGTGAAGAAAACACCCTATACTACTTGGCAAGTGGTGGAGGATGAAGAAATAGGAAGTGGGTTCACTTTAGAATTGGATTTCTCATTCTTTTTCTCAAGTTGCCATTGATGGTTGCAAGGTTTCTTCATTGTTGAAGAAGAAAAAGAAGAAAGAATATGATAAGTATATTAAAAATAGAAAAAAAATATGAATACTTATCATATACCAACCATGATTAGGTGTAGAGAATGAACTATGGTTAGGATGAATGGTTAGGGTTAAGCATGAGACAAAAATGGTGGACTTGTTCAAAGCTTCATGAAACTTCAACAAAATCAAAAGAAAGCCACCATTTTTATCTTAAGCCAAAATTAAAAAAATAAATAGTTAATAAAATCAAAACCCTAACCATTACACAACCATGGTTTAATCTTTACACAAACTCAAGTTAGCACGTATCATCAAACATGATACAATCAAGTGCACACAAAAATATATCACATATACAATGTGCACATCAAGTGAGAAAATCCTTTTAAAGTGAAAAAATACTAGTTAATGCAAATTATTATATTAAATATATAATTGTGCATTAAATCATTAAATCAACACTTGATTCAATGATCCGGTCATGTCGCATATAACCGACTAGTATCCAATGTATCGACTTATCGAATCAATCCTTGATTCGATAACTAGGTTATATCGCATACAACCATTCGACACATTCATCGCGAGAATGGAATACGGTATCACATACACGCATTATTCTCGGTCCCGCACATATCTCATATGCGCTCCTATTTCATTTCGCTTGAGCCAGCAAACCTCTGTGTAGGACTCTAAAGACTCGTCAATACGCCGGCAGCAGGTGATGATCATATCAAACACCCACAAGCCGCAAGCGGTCTGCTAAATGTAACGGCCACACGGGTATTGAGCGATCAGAAGATCAACGAGCAAGCCCGCTCACACTCCTGTGAATCCAACCAGTAACACTTACCGTACAGTCCGGTCTGTTCGTCTGATATGTCGCCTATCTTGCCTAGGGGTGGTAAACGTCAGACCCCAATAGCTCGATATGTCATGCCAACATGAGGTCCATAACAATCGTGAAGTTACTGATAACTCTTACCAGTATATCACTGCAACCCTGGCCAGGGATTTCCTGTTATGGCCAGTCGAGCATAGCGCAACATCAACCCCCAATACCGGGAGAGACGAATCCCCTCCTATCGCTCATTGCCTCCATGTGAATCGGGACTGTACCCAAAAATCACCTGTTTGCATGACTCAGTAGAGCCGTGGTAGGGTGGAAATCAAAGCAGAGTGGGAGACACACAAGACTCTATGACGATCTCGGGTCAACAGACTATACTGTACCAGTGTCACCAGAGAACTGCCATCTGACGTGAGGTATAATTCCATCTGGGAGTTCTCGGTGAGTCCATTCAGTGTACCCAGTCTCCACTGAGCACCCGCATACCATCTCTGATGTCAAACACCAATGGATATGGGATCATCCATCGCCCATCACATGGTTCGAGAAGATATACGCTAGTCTACTCGGGAATATCGATGCCCCGTCTCGATATTCCCACGACTAGGAACAATGAAGGATGTACTCATGGACTATCCAGGCCCCACTAGTATGATCTACATCATAGTCCTGCAAGTCGAGCACACATCCTAAGGGCTTTATCAACATGTAATCAGAGAGACAGAGAGTATACATGTTAAGATAAAGAGCAACCAGATAGTGTACTATCATGTCGAGCAAGAAAGTCCTACCTATATATGTCCCAGCATACACTACAATATACATCCAATGTACAGTAATGGCCTCTAGGATATACATATAACTAACAGGACGTACTCATGGACTACCCAGGCCCCACTAGTATGATCTGCATCATAGTCATGAAAGTCGAGTACACATCCTAAGGGCTTTATCAATATGTAACAGAGAGACAAAAGTATACATGTTAAGATAAAGAGCAACCAGATAGCGTACTATCATGTCAAGCAAGAAAGTCCTACCTATATATGTCCCAGCATCCACTACAATACACATCTCATGTATAGTAATGGCCTCTAGGGCATACATATAACTAATAGTATACATCACCACGAACTACGGGGGTGCTATACGCCATCCACCTGACTTCCTCCGTAGATATAATCTATTCACCTTGCATCCTGCGTGCCGGTGTCGATGTCGCCTTCATCTTCTTCATCATATGAAACCCTCATGAAGGTACCTACAAAAATAACACAATCGCAAAAGCACATGCAAATCACATCGGAATACCCAAAACGAAACGCTAAGGCCTATAGGTTAGAACATATGGACTACGCTTCCAACACCATCAACACCCTCGATATCGTCGTACAAACATCAAGTGATCGAGAAAAAACACAAATACGCAAATCCAGAATTCAAAATACGAGAAACGAAACCTCGAATCAAAACAGCAACTATTGAAAATGGTCCCAGATTTCACCCTAGGTCAAATCAGTCAATTTTGCTCATATGGAGGGTCAAGTTTACTGGATATAAAGCTACAGGACCAACACGAATCAAATCCAACATGTTCTGGCCGCAAATTGCGGCCAGAAAGATTAAATCTGCGGCCATAGAGTGGATCCAGGGGCTGGGTCTTGGATGGTGCTTCCTAGGTGCCTGCATCTATCACTGTCCATGCAAAAATATTTTCAGGTGACCCGGGTGTTAGCAGATTTCCAAATACAATCACAGAATCCACAATTCTTCCAATATCGTTTTTCTAAATTCGTATTCCGGGTTTCTAATTTCTGGTTTAGTCTAATGTAACATCACAACAGGGGTTATACTCCCTAATTACACCTCAATTCACCTTTGTAATCAATTCAAACCCTAAACCCTAACTTTGAATTTCCAAAGTTCACCAAAACCACACAATATCGGTTCTAAACTAACATGGATATAAAAGCAATGGGCAAACTAAGCTAATAGTTCAGAAAATACCTCATTTGGCAACTCAAGAATTTTCTTGAGTTGCCTCAAGTGTCTAAAATGCAAGCTTTCTTGGTCCATGGGGTAGCTAGTGAGCTTGTGCAACTTTTTTATGAAATGGAGATAGGGTTTTGAGGTGTTTTTAATGGTGTTTTGAGGGTTGTAGTGGAGGAGGAAGAAGGGGGGCAGCAGCAACAGCAACAAGAGAGGGAGGGGAGAGGAAAAAGTGAATGATGAAGAGGGAATGGCCAAGTAAAGCAACCCTCACCTTTCACTCTCTTGCCTATCCCTCTTGACTTTTCTTTTCTTTTCTTTTCTATTTCTTCTCTCCTCAATAGTAAACCCAAAACAAATACCCATACACCCCAAATCATGTAGGAAAAAGTAACAAGTGTAAAAAAAAGACATGTGCACAAAACACGCTTAAAATTTGATTAGCGATTTTTAATCGCGATTGGCACAAAATTAGTGTCAAATAAATCATAAACTTCCATATTTTGCATGAATATCATAAAGCACCCTCTTTTTAGTAATTTCCATAATTTTCCAAATTTTTCCCTATTTATCAGTATTTAATTATACCAAAATATTAAAACATTCATTAAAATTTATATTAAATTATAAAAATTCCCAAAAATAATATTTTTATTTTTCTGAAATGTTACAATCTTCCCCCCTTAAATAAATTCGGTCCCCGAATTTAAATTTAAACCCCTAAATACTAAAACATTTTAGTAACAAGTCCAAGTCGTCGGGGTTCCGAAATCATCAATACATAAAACGCATCATAGCGCAATGCATGTGCATGGACAATGAGCAGATAACTCAAAATCAAAACTCTGTCAAGCATCTCGCAATCATCTGAGTCATGGGGAAGACATCAATGTCTAAATCCAATACGAAAACCAATATGATGTACATCAACACTATACATATAAACACCTGAAGGAAATGCATGCCAAACCGTTTTAAGTTGCTGTGCTATGCATATAACACTGCACAGTGGCGGACGTCTTTAGTAAGAAAATAATTATATATATATATATATCCTTTGTTTACATGCACGTACAGCCGTTTTGAAAACATTTTAGAAGGGTTTCCTTGTTTTAAACGTTTCGTGTCATCTCAGACACGTAGGTAAATACTGAGATTATAGTTCTCTTTTTGGAAATCCCTTCGATAACTACCAATGTATGCAAAATACATCCCGGTACGGTCCTCTGACTAGTCCTGCTTAGTACGGAATAGTAATAAATATCATAAAAACATATTGCTCCATAAGAATCAATCTGAAATGTGCATATAAATGCTACGTGCGTCTGGTGTGCACGGAAATCAAAATCCATGAATATGCCAAACATGTGCACCAAAACCACATCTAAGTGCAACGGGTGTGCATGAAACGCCTGTCAGAGGCAACGTGTGTGCCTGACAGCAAAATCAGGTGCATCTGACATGCATGAAGAATCTCGATTTAGTGCATCTGGTGTGCACCAAAATCGCATCTCAAAACATGCGCCCAACATGAGCAAAATCCAAATCAGATGCATCCATCATGCACGAATAAAATCTAACTCATGTGCATCCAACATGCACGAAATCGCGAAATACAATATCTAGCGCCGAACCTGCGCAAGATCCAATCCGAGCGCGTCAAATATGCGCAAGAATCCAAACAGGTGCACTAGGTGCACAAAACAATATCGTGTATCACAATCCAAATCCATATCTCAAATGACATCAAATCGAAGTCCAGTGCAACTGTGGTGCACAAAATGCATATCACTGCACAGCAAGCATATGTGAACTATACCGAGTGCAAAAACCAAATCGGGTCCGTACATATGCACAAAATCAACTCAACTGTATGAAACCCATAAAATCATAAACATGTGAAACCAAGGCACGAAAACGATATCAAGTGCAACAACTGTGCAAAAATCGTAAATACTCAGTAGGTGCAACCATGGTGCATGAAAACAAATATCATGAAACTCTATCATCAAAATCAATCATGCGAATAGATCGCCCAAAATACCGAAATCAAGTATGGCGGAATAGTCCCGCTCAAGCACATCCTCTAAGAATCTCTGGCCAACTGTCGTGGTCACTCATAGCATGTCTCGTCGACGATGCTAAACTCTGGCCTGCTGGGCATGCGCAATATGACCGCTCCTGGGTCCAAGTCTTCTCGTATAGTATTCTAGAAAGGTCCTGTCGAAGTCTCTCAAATCTCGTCTCTGCCGAACTGTCCGGAAGTCATCGTCCTTTACTATATCTGTTTCTTGTTCCAGAATGGCTGAATACTTATCGCAACTCCTTCTGGAAGATATATCCATACACAACGCCCCTGCATGCGTATCGCGTCTCTGATGTCGGCGGAGTGGAACGTCATCTTATCAAGATCTCATACGAACCTCTTACTCCACTTTTGTCTAATGTTGACTGCTTCGGACTCGTCTCGTCGGGGCTGCATGGACTGAGCTCCAACGGCTATCCTCGCATCTGGAGTCTCCCAAGAAGTGCATCTCACCACCTAGCATCCAAATGAAGTCGAAACATTCGATCGATTCGTCAAAACCTCATAATCCCCCAAGAGCTCAACATCTTGGGTACAGTTTAATAGTATCGAGTACATACCACAGCATTGGTGGACCAGCCGTAGAAGGGCAAACCCAAGCCTCACTAATGGCGCCGCGGAACTGCCGTAAACCCTAAGGTTCAAAGGCTTTCACACGGTCATTATGTCGAGTTAGGGTTTCATTCTTCTAGAGGGTCCATAGAATTGCCTGCATGTCTTTCCGAATACTTTAAACTTGGAATATGGGTTTTCTGACAATCGATCGCCTCTGTCGACTCTCAACGTATCCGCGTGAAGTCGCCTCTAGCAGGAATCAATCTATCTGATGACTTCTCATCGGGGTAAGCGAACGAACTATATGTCCTAGTCATTCATCCTCGGGTGACTAGCGACCTTCTATCATATCTCTAAGTACAACTCGTACTGCAATAGCTCCAACATCTAGGCGATATCTTGTCGTTCGCGGCAACTACTGGCTCATTCGTCTGCACGCTGAATAGTGCATCAATCATCATGAACAAGCGACACCTCCATGGTCATCACATTCTGGTTGGCCTCTATCAGTGGCTCAATCCTCTGGCGCAAATCTGCACGTCCGAGAAATCTCATACAGCGATCCATCAAACGCTCGTGGCGCGAAAACATGATAAAAAGACACATCTCTGCAATCGTGTGTCGCCGGAATTATGCCCTGGTCAGTCCTCGTTCGTGACGAGCTCATGCTGACCGCAACTCTAACCGTAGCTCCCCCTGCCCATAATCGTGACAGCAAAACCATAACCGGTACCGATGAGGCTAGATCATGAATGAATATAATACTGAGCAAAAAAATGTACATCCTAATGCTTCTTAAGTGGAGTAGCGTATCGTAAATATGCCGCGGAACATACGTACGGTACATCACTCTACTCAAGCTACCTACTCCATCAACCAAGGGTCATCCTACGCTCCGAAGGTAAAACCTAACGCTCTGATACCAACTATGTCACGACCCGAAATATACGGAACATGACCGGCACTTAAATTATGAAAAGTCTCGAGGCGTACATAATCTAAGTAAACCGAAAACCCAGAAATCCAAACCAAGAAAAGTAGTAGAGTGAAGGAAAAACCAATTTAAATCAAGTAGTTTGCAACACAAGCCGAAATATGCATTTTAAAAAAATCACAAGTCTTTTCTAAAAATTTAGGCAGAGTTTCCTTTGTAAATACTGACCCCAAACGGGTACGAAAACCTGATAAAGCATATATAATGAATAAAGCCATCGCCAAGAGGGAGCTAGCTCTTCGTCAAATGACGGTCACAACCACGCATGCAATATAATATACAACGCCGAAGGGTGAGGATCACAACAGAAAAGGAAACTCAAAAGAGCATGAAATCCATAGAAATACAACGTGCGACTCTAAAGTCGAAAGAATAAACAATTGATCTCAAGTCTGAAATAAATACATGTCTCGTTGATGGAGTTTAACTAGATACAACTGAAATAAATAATATACAAGGTATAATGGTGGTCACAATGCAAGTGAACCCACCTACCAAGCAAATCACCCGGAAAGGAAGCAGTGTGTCAGCAAAGCCGTAATGAAACCTGTACGGCAAAACCTGCAAGAAACTGTGGCACAACGGGGGTGAATTGCCAACTCATGAATAGAAAACATCTACGAGTAGAAATAGCATGAATAATGTAATCCTAGGCCATACGATCAATATAATCCTCAAAATGATAAGTCTAAAACATGAAAAGGTAGCAAGGGTAAACATCTAACCCAGGTGTAATCCCACGTACTCGTGTCAGTGCCTTAGATAGCAATATATCATATGAATGAGGTATGAATGCATGAAAACAGAATACATGTAAATGAAGAAACTGCTTTCATAACTTAGTGAGGTTTCTGTATATTTAAAACGAGGTATCATAAACGAAATCAGCATAAACAGTGTCTAGCATCGACACAAAACATAAATCCAAATGTCTCAATATCTCAGGCTCCGGCTATGCGGACTGGCCTGTATCATCAAAACTCAATACCTCAATATCTCAAAATCTCAGTGTCTCAATCTCACTATCTAGGGCGTCGTCAGTCCGGATCGGCCCCTAACATCAATTACAGGACCACAACGGTATCCTCCGGATATCCGACGCGTCAGATAAAATCACCGGTAGGTAGTGTTCCCCAGCCGGGCTCATCGTCTACTACTCGATCTTCTTGCCCCGGGGTACCTTACCGGGTCCACCATGTACCCGAGACGGTTCATCCGGCTCCTCGAATCGGGTCTCGAAATCCAACAGAAAACTCATGGTGGACGACTCATACATCATGAGAAAACCGCAGTTTTTATTTTAAAAGGAGAGAGAAGTTTATAAATATTCTTGCGGTTTTCCCCCAAATCCAGGAAATCTCAGGAAAATCCGAAATCCAATTATCAATAGCATGTAACCAGTCAATGTAGGTATAAAACTCCATAATACGGCATGACAGTGAATGATATGCATGAAGTAGTAAGTAATAACTGCAATGTCTAAACTAGCATATAAGGCAAGTACAGTAATATTATGTTGAAACTATCAGCTAACAAGCTATGTCGATGAAATAGTATTGTCTAAAGTGTACGTGACATGGAAATTACCGATGAGGATGTGTGTGAGCCGGCAAGTAAGTGTACGTGGAACAGACGCATCATCGGCAATGGTGCTGGTGTCTTAACAGCATGATATCAATAATTGTATATGAAATCACAATATAAGTATGCGATGAGGAGTGAACAGCAATAAGGTGCGGGAGCTGAATGATAAACACAATGATAACTAATCTGCATTTAATATAAATATAAGTCATACAGTAGTTCCTTTTGAAATAACACGAATCGCGGTGTTTTGGAAATAAGGGCTACGGTGTTTTTAAGAAAAGATATGTCCTTTGAAATATCCGTAGAATCCCTTGGCCTGTCTTTTTAAAATACCCATGATTCATTAGTTTTTGAAATAGGTAGGAATCGAATCTAGTCTATCAACTACACTAAACTATAGGGCTGAGCAACCAGGCTAAACAAAAGGTAAGGAAACCGCCTATCATCTGAGTCGATACATATATATATATATATATATTAGTCGGTGATCCCACCTCAATAGTATCACATGCGACATAATATCTATAATATGACATCCTTAAGTCAAGAGTGCGGATCTATCATCAATATATAGCTCGTACGTAAATCCGTCGTACGGCATCCCAAATCTGGTTACGGGTCAATATCACATTCATCATATTATTTATCTGGTATCCTCTTTATCAAACATCAAGATCCGGGGTACTGACCTACGTCTAGTAAAATACTGATACCATCTATATATGCAAGCATGTGTATGAAACACTACGTCAAAGGACCCGCTAAAACATCATGTCGTATCTCAAATACGAACCCTGTCACGTCACCGATCTCACGGCCTCAAATCCAATCTCATCGACTCATCTCATATCCCAAGTACTATCCTCAAATCCAGTATATGAACACATAGTCCCATACCCATGTGAACACATAAATACATATTCCCATATACGCACATGTGAAAGAAAGAATGTATGCAAGTATGTGTGTGCGTGTGTGGGTGCAACCACTACTCTAGGGTTTCGCAACTAACACTAAACCAATCCAAGAACACCTAGAATCCATCATTACCATCAGTAAACTCAAATCAACATAATATATATATATATATGTGTGTGCGTATACGTATTCGTATACATCACCACGAACTGCGGGGGTGCTATAGCCATCCACCCGACTTCCCCCGTAGATATAATCTACTCACCTTGCATCCTATGTGCCGGTGTCGATGTCTCCTTCATCTTCTTCATCATATGAAACCCTCGTGAAGGTACCTACAAAAATAACACAATCGCAAAAGCACATGAAAATCACATCGGAAAACCCAAAACGACACGCTAAGGCCTATAGGTTAGAACCTATGGACTACGCTTCCAAAACCATCAACACCCTCGATATCGTCATACAAACGTCAAGTGATCGAGGAAAAACAAAAATACGCAAATCCAGAATTCAGAATACGAGATACGAAACCTCGAATCAAAACAACAACTATTGAAAATGGTCCCAGATTTCACCCTAGGTCAAATCAGTCAATTTTGCACATATGGTAGGCCAATTTTACTGGAGATAAAGCTACAGGACCAACACGAATCAAATCCAACATGTTCTGGCAACGAATTGCGGCCAAAAAGATTAAATCTTCGGCCATAAAGTGGATCCAGGGGCTGGGGTCTTGGGGGGTGCTTCCTAGGTGCCTGCATGTATCACTGTCTATGCAAAAATATTTTCAAGTGACCCGGGTGTTAGCAGGTTTCCAAATACAATCACAGAATCCACAATTCTTCCGATATCGTTTTTCTAAATCCGTATTCTGGGTTTCTACTTTCTGGTTTAGTCCAATGTAACATCACAACAGGGGTTGTACTCCATAATTACACCTCAATTCACCTTTGTAATCAATTCAAACCATAAACCATAACTTCGAATTTCCAAAGTTCACCAAAACCACACAATATCGGTTCTAAACTAACATGGATGTAAAAGCAATGGGAAAACTAAGCTAATGGTTCAGAAAATATCTCATTTGGCAACTCAAGAATTTTCTTGAGTTGCTCCAAGTGTCCAAAATGCAAGCTTTCTTGGTCCATGGGGTAGCTAGTGAGCTTGTGCAACTTTTTTATGAAATGGAGATAAGGTTTTGAGGTGTTTTTAATGGTGTTTTGGGGGTTGTAGTGGAGGAGGAAGAGGGGGGCGGCAGCAGCAGCAACAAGAGAGGGAGGGGAGAGAAAGAAGTGAATGATGAAGAGGGAATGGCCAAGTCAAAGCAACCCTCACCTTTCTCTCTCTTGCCCATCCCTCTTGACTTTTCTTTTCTTTTCTTTTCTATTTCTTCTTTCCTCAATAGTAAACCCAAAACAAATACCCATACACCCCAACTCATGTAGGAAAAAGTAACAAGTGTAAAAAAAAAGACATGTGCACAAAACACGCTTAAAATCCGATTAGCGATTTTTAATCGCGATTAGCATAAAATTAGTGTCAAATAAATCATAAAGTTCCATATTTTAGATGAATATTATAAAGCACCCTCTTTTTAGTAATTTCCATAATTTTCAAAATTTCCCCCCATTTATCGGTATTTAATTATACCGAAATATTAAAATATTCATTAAAATTTATATTAAATTATAAAAATTCCCAAAAATAATATTTTTATTTTTCTGAAATGGTACAATTAAGAACTATGCTTTGATTTAGAACGTATATGCTTTTAGATAACGTGCCTGAACCGATCAACTTTTGATATATGAAATGTTCGAAAAATTATCCAACAATACAAAATTATGTCCTTCTTTACTAAATAAAGAGACTGATATGATGTTGTATATCAGGTTCGGTATCTAATAACATTTATTCAGAATCAATGTATTTTGTAATACAGGGTGATAACTGCCAACAAACTTGGCTGCAACACTTGCACCGTTTCCAACTTTTGAAACTTATCACCCATTCTGAGTTCTCTACCTATCTATAGCCCATGTAACATATTACATATCTGGGATCCTGATCCGGTATCTCATACCCAGGACGTAAAGTATACTGAGAAACAGTTCTCTGTAATGAACACACCCGAAGAGCATGCATCATCATGCACTTTCTTCGTTTGGGCGGCACGGGAATTCTGGTAATCTCGAATTTCCATCTCGGTGTTATAACAATTATAAGTTGGAGCGGGTCCAACGTTCCCCAGCGCAGTATAACAAGCAAGTTCGGTCAATACATCCGTATTATTATCTTGATTAAGGCGTGACATGGTCGCTACCTGGAGAGAGAGAGAAGAAAACACTCTGCGTGCGCTCCTGCAAGATTAGATTAGTTATTAATTTATCTAATCAAGAAGACTCCCACTGTTTTAGTCAAATCTTCCTTCAAACCCTAAAAGAAAAGACTAGCTGGGATTAATTACACCCTACAAGTTCGTCAATCTTTCAGCCAGGCCAGTGTCGGTACTTTGAAGGAGGTTCTCCATGCTTTCGCACGGACCTAATTAAAATAAGCTTCGTTTTTCTAGGGGCGTAACCCCGTTAACACCTTTCTAGACACCTACTTGATCGGCTAATTGTGATGTCTAAAACTCTCCCAGGAGTAACTCTTACTCACAGTGGGTATCGGGATCCAACTATCTCATAGGCGGTATGCAATCTCATTGTAAATTTCAACACATGAAACTCCCGATAATATTTTGCCCTAAGCTATCTATGACCTTGACAAGGTCAACAAACCATAGACTGCAAGTCAAGTTCAACCCGTCATTTCCCGATTGAATTAAACCCACCCGCATGACCCTTGACAAGGTCAACAAGGTCGCATGACTACCCTAATCCAATCGCATCATATGCTTATGCAGATAAGCACTAATCAGCAACCGCACACTACGCCTTGACAAGGTCAACAAACGTAGCACGAATACTAACTATTACTTATCTGAAATGACGGAGGGCTACGACAGGTTTTTAAGAAAACCTTTTGCATAATGAACTTGATATCGCCGTAGAATCGAGTGATTTTGAAAAGGAGTGTTTTTTGAGTCTTTTACTAGTTTTGCTAAAGTGGTCACTCCCGGTGAAGGGATCTCGGCTCTTTCCTTATCGAATACGGTGCAGGATATTTCACAAATACCACTGTGCAAAGCAAAAACTAAAAAAGCAATCAAGAGACAAAATGAGTTTCTAGCATCTGCTAGTTTTGATAAAGAGGTCCTCCCGGTGAAGGGATCTCGGCTCTTTCCTTATCGAATAAGATGCTGGATATTCTACAAGGAATACCGCTATGCAAAGCAAGAACTAGAGCTACCAGTTTTCGAGACAAGTTTCTACAACATCTTTAGGTTTCTTTTATTTCATTAATCTCATTAATGAAGTCTCATTTATTATGCTTCACAAGCATCACATATGAAACGAAATCAACAATATATGATATATATCACATATATATAATATAAACATTCGTCTCAGGCTGTAATATGATCACATCACAGAACATTGCAGCAGAAGAACATATATGAAATATTGGATATACTACGATTTTCGTGTTTTATATTAAGCCTATGTAAAACACGGATTCCACGGTCGTGATGAATAGCCAATCCCACACCCCTAGACCCCTACGAGAGCGTCAAGAAACCCTGCCAATTCTAGAGTTAGGAGAGCCAGTCTCGACTCCTCGAGATGGTCTCCCACTGGACCCTAGAACCCGGTTACTTATGCTCCCCGCCTTGAGTATATCCTAATGCGGAAAAGTAAATAATATACAATGGTGACATCATCCTCAACCCGGAAGTGCCCCAATAAAAGAATATTACATACAATGAATTTTACATGAATGAATATGAAAAACACTCATCTCACATAAAACCCCCGGCTATTCAAACATGACGATCCAATATAACATATCCCAGCAACACATAACATCACATGTCATCAACGTAAGTAAATATGCGTACCCTAGTAGTCGTTGACATATAGCACCGAAACCGGTGATACACCACATATTACACTTACGGTCCCAGAAAATAAAATGAAAAACTACAACAGTTGGAATCCGCAACCACTTTAGACATCATAAGCCCAATGTATCACATATATTGGATTTCATGCCTAACCAAATGAATTCCTTAGACATCGCATGCCTAACAATTATAAACCCCGCATTTTAGTCTCGATCTCGAAAACACTTTTCAATATCCAGTCGGGCAATTCAACAAAATTCCCGACATCTTGATCAAATGCTCGTCGAAAACTTTAGTAGACAGCCGCACCCCCCGATGCCGTCGACGAAGTGCACTAAGGCGGAACACCGCTGCCGCGAGCACCCAAATGGATGCTTTAGGTAACGGGGTTCTCCTACAGTCACTTGGTCGGGGCTATGGGGCGTGGATATCTATTAGGTTTACCCGGCGAGTATCCGCGTACACTACGTGATTGCGACTGACTTTTGATCACATCAAAATCCCGTGGCAACCGATTAAATGAGACTAAATTGCTAGATTTATAACATTCAAATTAGTTATCTCATAACTACTTTTGTGGATTCCAAATATTGTATCCCATCACATAATATCCGGACGACGTTAAACTTTTCGATCGATTCATCAAAGTCCCACGATTTTCCGACAGCTCAACACTTGAGCACAGTTTTAATAATACCCAGAAGATGCCACAGTACCTATGAACCAGCCGTAGAAGGGTCAATCCAATGCTTCACATGTGACAACGCTAAACAACCACAAACCCTAGGGTTCAAGTGGCGGTTTCGACGGCCACATAATCGAGTTAAGGTTTGCGTTCGTCTAGAGGGTCCACAGAATCACTTGCATATTTTCCGAATACGTTAAACTTGAAAAAATGGGATTTTGACATTCGATCAAACTTTTTAACTTCGCCTAGATAATACGTGAAAAACCCGAAACAATGTTAAAACTACGAATACGAAACACTTCGAATTGCATATAATGTAAGATTATATCATATGCAAAATTAGCCAAAATAAACAACACCTGAAACACCAAAACACAGTATCTGGAACACACCCAAAAATTTAACCCCATTGCCCCCTACATGGCCGGCGAGCTCAGAATCCCTAGCCTAGGGCTCGGCCAAATTTCGACGACTGGGGGTGAAATTTCTTGTGTGTTCATGTTGAATCCTATACAACATTCTACACTTGTTTAAATAATTTTTTGAACACTATTTAAAATCGACAGAAACTGGGGATTTCCGTTTCAAGTTTCGGAGTCGTTTCGGTTTCGTAATTCTAACAAAATCCGTATTAATTTCTAGCATGGAACCGATACCACTGTTGGGTTATCTACAACGGAAGCAAGGTTTCGGGAGGCATCGTCCATGCCAAATTAAAATTTTGCCATTCTAGGTAACTCTAAACATAGATCATTTACTAGAAATAATACGGAAAACATATGCAAACACTTTGCAAGTTATAGTGAGCAAGAAATACAACCTTTGTAGACCGGTCCTTCACTTCAAATAGCTTCGTGTAGTAGTCCCCTTCGCTGCGATCGTGATCTCCGGACTCTAGAGAGGCTCCCTTGAAGAAACGAGCGTGCTAGCTTCGAAGACTTCGAGGCCGAAGATGATCTACGTCGAGGAGACACTAACCCAAGCTATCTCTTCACTAACTATGGAATTAGTGAAGCAAACACACTCTACTAAATGGAAAGTAGTAGAGGATGATGAAGTAGGAAGTGGGATCACTTTAGATTTCATTTTCTCACACTTTTTCTTAAAACTCCATTAAAGCAAGTAAGCTTTTGATGATGAAGAAGAAGAAGAAGAAGAAGAAGAAGAAAATATCTCACATGAATAATTCATCCAAATGAATTATTGCACCCATAGTTGAGTTAAGCCCTCATGCCTAACTCATGTAGAGAATAAACCCAAGGCTATGGTAAAGGGTTGGGTCAAGAAAAATATCCTAAGGAATGACAAAAGAGTGGACTTTGTCAAAGTTCTACAAGCTTCATCAAGCTTGAAAACATTGACCAAGTCAATTCCCTTTTGTAATAACTTAAGAAATAATCAAAACCCTAATTAAACCTTAGTATGGTATAAGTCTCATACACCCATCTTGTATGTATCATCAAGCATGACACAATACATATCACAAATATACATATCGCATATATACAATGTGTACATAAAGTGAGAAAAAGAAATTATTAGTGAGCTAAATATTAGTTAATATAATATAATATATCAAATATATAATTATAAATTAAATTATCAAATCAACTCTTGATTTAATAATCCGGCTATATCACATATAACCGACTAATACTATATGTAACAACTTATCGAATCAACACTTGATCTGATAACCTGGTTATATCGCATATAACCGACGAATGTCACAAAACGAAAGAATAGAATATTGTCACGACCCAAAATATTAGCTCATGACCAGCACTTGAATCACGCAACGTCTAAAGGCGTAACGGAATTCAAGTAAGCTGAACCCAGAAATCGAAACCTTTTAAAGAAATTAAAGGAGGTAGAGTTTTTGAAATAAAGGTTTAATAAAATCAAGTATGCTTAATGCATATAAAGAAGCACGAATGATGAAAATGAAATTTTCTAGTTTGAAAACATGTTTCGTCTTTTGAAAAAATTTGGCAGCACCTCCTTTGTATATTTTGATCCAAAACCCCAAATACATAACAGGAATAAAGGCATCCCCAAGCAGGAGCTAGCTCTTCGCCAAACGGCGGATAACAACCACGCAATACAGTATAAATAAGTATACGACGCCCAACGGCGAAGTTCACCACAAAAAGAAAGTGAAAAGATCAAGATATAACCCCAAAGGGAAAATAAAACCCATCGCTCAAATCTCGCAACTACAAGTCTCACTAAGTCTCATCACTAATACAATTACAACTATTGATTGATCGATGGAGTTAACTAGATACAATATGAAATATAATACAAGAGTGGGCACGATACAAGTGTCCCACCTACCAATGCAAAACACCCGAATGGAACTGTGCGCCAGCGAAGCTGCTACTGATCCAAGCGGTTAACCTGCAAGAACTGTGGCACAACGGGGGTGAGTTACCAACTCATGAATAGAAATATATCTACAAGTAGAAATCGAATAAACAACGACTCCTAGGTCAACTATATCATACAGGTAATACTATGATATCTAGGGTGACCGGGTCGTATGTTTGCCAACAAGGTAGTCACTGCCTATATGCATGCGGATACTATCCAACAGTAATAATCAATGCATGTATATGGATATCGTCTAGCCATAATCAAGGTATGCAGATATGTGGATCTCGTCCACCCATGAATCAATGTCTATAAGCATGTGTATAATCTCCAATAGTAAAATCAGTGTATGTATGTATATGGATCCAGTCCATGCGTCAACCACTGACGCAACAATATCATGCATGTAAATATCGTAAAAGAGTGTGCATGAAGGTATGAGGATTATATCAACGGTGTCCCTCCCGACACATCAAAATCATGGAACCTGAGTGCCTAGCATCGACACTCGAAAACATCAAGAAAACAGTGCCCAACATCGGCACGTAAATCCTCATATATCGGGCTCCGACAGTCCAGATCGGCCCACGGGCTCCGTCAGTCCGGATCGGCCCATAGCATCTCTCGACTCCGGTCGGTATCCTCCGGATATCCCCCGAGCCCAAATACTATCACCGGTAAGTAGTAGTCCATCTGCCAGGCTCACCGTCTACTACACAGCGATCCGTTCTCGCCCCGGGGTATCATTCCGGGTCCACCATGTACCCGCAATCGGTGCCTACCACTCCTGGAATCAGGTTCCACATGCCACTCTCAGAACCGAGAAAACGCATGGTGGACGCACTGAAATATCATACCAAGAGAAACCGGGTTTTCAAAACAACACATAATCTCTTTTGAAATTTCCACGGTTCTCAAATCCAAAAATCTTATGAAAACAGCATATCTCAATGCGTAAAATAATAGAGCATGATGTATGCGACATATAAAAAGAAATGTGAGCATATCCGTGTATCATGCAACATGGAACAGTGATATGACATATTAAGGGGAAAACCGCTCTTTTAAAATGATTCCAGTTTTTAAAGTATAGCATGCGGTTCCCAAATTCCAATTAAACCAGCTATCTATGTAGGTACAATATGAATATGCGCAAGTATGAATGTATCAATAGATATGTGATGCAGCAATCCTACTGTGTAGTGACATGGCAATTATCGATGATGAGGTGTGCGAGCCGGCAAATCTGTGTACGTTTAACATACGCATCATCAATAATTGTGCAGGTGTACTATCACAGGTATATGCGATGCAATGGAAATGATATGAATGCAATATAAGGTAAATCATCAGCTAACAGCTATAAGGTATACGTAACTATCATATGTCCGAGTCGGTGAATCTATCAATCGGCATCTAGCCCAATAACACTACGTACGGTATAATCCATCGTACGGTAACCTCTAGTCAAGGGTAAGGATCAATCATCAAGTCAACTCATCACGCACGGAATATCATCGTGCGGCGGCATTATACTAAAAGGGATCCTATCATCCTATACGACAAATGTGGGTACGGCCTAATATCACATATGGCCTATTATCCATGATTCACAACATTCGATATATATATATATAACCCTATATACCTATGTCCCAGGTCGCGTCTGCAATAATCTCATATCAGGGGACCGGCAGGGTATAAATCATCTCGATCGACTCGCATCCATATACCATCATATCGTATCACCATCTCATCATATCATCAAATTCGTCTTGTATTATTTCATCGCATTTATGTCTCATATCATGTCGAATTTACATAAACATGCTATCTCTACTAAGTATAAGTATCTAATCTAACAAACACACCCGAACCATACAATCAGATTTTTAAAGAAGTGAATCGTAGTTTTGAAAACAGGGGTTACGGTGTTTTTAAGGAAAAGATGTCATTTGAAAATCCGTAACATCCCTCAAGATATATATTTAAAAGATACATACGATTCTTTTGGTTTAGAAAAAGGTATGGTTCGGATGACGCATCTGCATCGACTATCTAGTCCTACAGAACCCTAAGCGGTAATATCGCTAAACGTCATCCTAGGGTAGTAGTAGCAGCATATCACACTTAACTATCCTCTAGTTTCTAATATGAATACATAGCTATCTATATCCTAACCCTAGTTTCCTAATCTAGGTTTCCTAACCAAACTCTATAAATCCGTTTCCATCAGAAGTTTGCGGGGGTGCTATACACCATCTACCCGACTTCCCCGGTAGATATAGATCTACTCACCAGGTCTTCGCTCGCCGAAATCGATGACGCCGCTCTTCTTCACCTCGGATTCCATGCGAGAGTACTTACAATAATAACCAATCGCAAAACGTAATAAAATCGAGACAGAAAACCGATACAGCGCACAGTGTGCTCATAGGTTAGAACCTATGGCCTGAACGTGCAAATCAATCAAACAACCCCTGTTGTCGATGTACGAACACCTGACAACCAAATACAAATCCAAATATCAAGAAAGTGCATTTTAAAATATGGAAAATAAAGCCTAAAACACACCAAAATGCTTCCAGATTTTCCCCAGGTGACAATTAGCTAAAACTGCATATAGGAGGGGTCTAATTTAGTGCAAAAAGAGCCATGGACCAAATCTGGCACAATTCTACCCTACTCTGGCCGCAAATAGTGGCCAGAATGAATATATCTGCGGCCTGGGGTTAGAATTAGGGGCTCGGGTCTCAGTGGTAGCTTCCTAGGTGCCTGCACGACTCCCAGAAATCCCAAAATCAATTCTAGTGTCCCTGGGTTGCTCCAGATTCCAAAATACCTTCACAGGTCACACATTTATCCGATGTCGGGTTTCTAAATCCGTGTTTCAGGGTTTCTAAGGTCTGGTCTAGGTCACTAAACAGCACCTAAGTTTAGTTAACAGCTACTAGGCATCACCCAATTCAAACAAACACTCAAACATTCACTAGGGTTTCCCAATGTCCACTAATCTTCCCAAAACAACATCTAAACATGATATCCGACGAAACTAATCTAAAGGGAATAAATTATACCTCATCTAGTCCATTCTAGGCAGCACTAACTTCCCAACGTCGTCAAAATCCCATTTTGCTCGGTCCATCGTGTATAGGAGGAGATGGGGATAAAGTTTTGTGAAGGGAGTGTAGAGTTTTGGGGCATGGCTGGAGATAGATCTAGGGTTTTAGTGGAGGGTTGTAGAGTTGAGGAAATGAGGAAGAAGGAGGAAAATGGTGGGGGATTTGATAATGGGCAGCCCCCCCCCCCCACTAATTCGCACTCTCTTTCTCTCTCCAAAGCTCACCTAACCACTCATTATGTCTCCATTGACTTTACCTTTAATCATTTCTCTTTTCTCTACACCAATAAACCCTAATATAAAGCCCAAATAAAATGAAACATGTCATGGGGCACTAACCATGGAAACAGTAAAAATGAGGATTTGGCTTAATCGCGATTAGCAGTGCACTAATCGTGTTTTTATCAAAACCGCATATAATAAATTTTTAAAATTGCCAAATCCTTTAAATATATTTTTAAATGAATAAATAATTTTAATTTATATTTATTTCATAATTATTGGTATATATTTATACCCTTTTTCAAAAACCCCAATTTCGTAAATCGGCAGTTTTCGGGAAATATATTATTTTAATATTAAATTCCCAAAAATAATATTTTATATTTTATGAAATGTTATAATCTTCCCCCCTTAAATAAATTCGGCCCCCGAATTTAAATTTAAACCCCCAAAAACTAAAACATTTCAATAATCGGCTCAAAACAACGGGGCTCCGGAATCATGGAAAACGCAAAAATAACACAACATATCTCGTCAAATGCGCATGAAAACGAGTAAAAACTCAAAATCGAACTCCGTCAAGCATCACGCAAATCATCGAATTTGCACGCATATCCTCGGCGTTACAATAGAGATGCAGATCTCGAAATCCACTACTGAAATCCAATAAACACTAGTCAAATACTATAATACGTGTATAGTACGCATCTTTGAAAAACTCAAAAATTTGAATGAAAATACATGCATAATCTTTTCTAAATCGCCGCGTAGATGCGTAACTCATGGCATAACTGACGGACGCTTATTTTAAAATAATAATATATGTCCATATATGTTTTCTTAAATACACGTTCCGTCGCTTTTCAAAATATCCCAAAAGGTTTTCCTTTATAAACGTTCGTGTCCCTCACGGACACTTAAGAAAATAGCGAGACTATAGCTCCTCTTGAAAACCCTTTGGTAATCCTTTAATTCATGCAAAGTACTCAGGTACTGTCCTCAGATCAGTCCTGTTTGGCTACTACACCATGTAGTGCCCAACATGAAAACAAAGTGCTTAAAAGCAAAATCAGCCTCAAAGGCATGTCCAATAATCACATGCGTCTGGTGCGCATGTAAATCAAATCCAAATACAGGTACCACAATACGCACAAGGGAAAACTAAGTGCAACGGGTGTGTACAAAGCATCTGTCCAGTGCAACGGGTGTGCACGACAACCATACCAAGTGCATCTAAAGTGCACTAAGATCTCAATCCCATGCATCCGGTGTGCACAGAATCACATCTCATATAATGCGCCCAACATGCGCGAAAATCCAGCTCATGTGCATATGTCCCGTACGAATGAAATCGCATCCAATATGCACGGAAGAAAATCCAATTCAAGAGCATCCCACAAGCACGAGTAAAATCTCACTCAAGTGCATCCGATGCACACAAAATCCAAAATCGAGCGCCTTATATGCGCAAATCCAACCAAAACACGTCGGGTCCGTAAAAGCATATAGTGCAGTAACATGCACGAAAACGAACGGCAAGTGCCAACGCGCACGAAAATACAAATCTGGTAAAACGAATGCTCAAGGATATAAATCGGGTGCAACCTAGGTACGGGGTATAAATCCAGTGCAACAACGCATAAATACCCGTCCAGTGCAACAAATGCAGAATGCAATCTAGTGAATAAAATACAAATACAGTGCATCCAGTGCACGAAATACAAATACGGTGCATCTCGTGCACAAAATACCGATCAATAACTCAAATGCATAAACAGCAACACCGAGTACACCAAGGTGTATAAAATCGTAAACGTGTGCAACTGCGTGCACAAAATGCATATCAATGCACTACAAGCACATATAAGCTATACCGAGTGCAAACATCAAATCGAGTGCGTACCATACGCACAAAATCAAATCA
Organism: Agapanthus africanus; assembly: GCA_030015575.1. Lineage (NCBI taxonomy): Eukaryota > Viridiplantae > Streptophyta > Magnoliopsida > Asparagales > Amaryllidaceae > Agapanthus > Agapanthus africanus. The sequence continues at coordinate 337,033,803 of CM057346.1, read as the reverse complement.
ACCGTATGAAATCCATGAACTCATAAACATGTGCAACCAAGGCAAAAACCGATATCAAGTGCGATAAACATGCACAAATCAAAAACCAATACCATGGTGTATAGAAACATATCTCAAGTGCAATAACTATGCACACAATGTAAATACTCAGTAGGTGCAGCCATGGTGCACGAAATCAGTATTAGGAAACTCGTCATCAAAACTCAAATCCAAGCGATATAAGCGTGATACTCAGATCACAAACGCAAATCGCAACAAAGAACATCGAGGTACACATCCTACAATGTCGAGAAATAATTTGGTGCGCCTAGAAACTGGCAGAACAATAACATCGGCTTGCCTCCTGCTCACGGTCTGACATCCTCGGTCTCTGGGTCCTATCTTCTCTGTGGATTCACCAATCTCGCAATCCATCGGCTCATCGGCCCTGTCAGGTGTGCTAACGGGGACGATTCCGTTCTGGCACTTCTCTGGTCATCTCTCGGTCAATCATCATGACCACTCATAAAGCAGCACGTTGCTGGCGTCGGCCTCTGGTCCTCTGACTATACGTGACACATCTGATCCTGGGTGCAAATTTCATTGCAGCAGTGTCCTGGAAGGAATCCTGCTCAAGGTCTCTTCCGATCTCGCCTATGCCGAACTGTACGGAGGCTGGTACTCTTACCTAATCTTTCCTCATTTTCTGGACATCTGCGTGTTCCGAACACATTCCCTCGGAAACTGGCCGTATCTTAGTGCCTCTGTAAGCATATCAGGTCTCTAGTCTCGACGGGAAGTAATGACAGCTCGTCAGCGTCTCGCATGAACCTCTAGTTCCACTTGTCTTTATCATCATCCACTATGACGTCAAGCCATGCTATCTGCGCACTGCAACTGTTCTCGGCCATGGTCAATCCGAAGTCTCTCACACGGACTCAAAGTCATGAACTCGGTATCTTCATCACTCGGTAGAAGATATCTGGCCGAACACGTCTTCGGAAACTCGTCCCAACCATCGGAGACATACTCCATACTCGTCCATTCCTGATCAATTCACAATGCATCTGGGTGAGGTCCTCTATCTGAACCTGGTCAACTATCTCGTCGACGATGCCGAACCCTGGCCTGGTGGGTGTGCGCAATATGACCACTCCTGGGTCCAGGTCTTCTCGTATAGTATTCCAGAAAGGTCCTGTCGAGGTCTCTCTCAAATCTCATTCCCGCCGAATTGCCCGGAAGTTATTATCTTTTCTATATCTGTTTCTTGTTCCGGAATGGCTGCATACTCCTCGCGACTCCTTCTGGAAGGTATATCCATATACAACGCCTCTGCATGCGTATCGCACCTCTGATGTCAGCGGTGTAGAACATCACCTCGTCAAATTCTCGTGCGAACTCTTCACTTCACTCGGCTCCAATGTCGACTGATTCGGACTCGTCTTCTCATGGCTGCATGGACCGCGCTCCAATGGCTATGCTCGTATCTGGAGTCTCCCAAGCAATGTATCCCATCACATGATATCCGAATGATGTCGAACCATCCGATCAATATGTCAAAACCTCATAATCCCTCAGGAGATCAACATCTTGGGTACAGTTTAATAGTATCGAGTACATGCCACAGCGTCAGTGATCCAGCCATAGAAGGGCAAACCCAAGCCTCACTAATGGCGCCGTGGAACTGCCGTAAACCCTAAGGTTTAAAGGCTTTCACACGGTCATTATGTCGAGTTAGGGTTTCATTCTTCTAGAGGGTCCATAGAATTGCTTGCACGTCTTTCCGAATACTTTAAACTTGGAATATGGTTTCCTGACATTCGATCGTCTCTATCGACTCTCAACGAATCTGCGTGAAGTCGTCTCTAGCTAGAATCAATCTATCTGATAACCTCACATCGGTTAAGCGAACGAACCACATGTTCTAGTCCTTCGCCCTTGGGTGGCTAGCGACCTTCCATCATATCCCTAAGTATATACGTATGCTGCACTAGCTCCAACCTCTGGGCGATACCTCGTCATTTGCAGCAACGACTGGCTCATTCGTCTGTACGCTGAACAGCGCCTCAATCCTCCAGGAAAGGCGATACATTGGCGGTCATCTCTAAATTGGTCTGCTCTAGATCTGAGTAAGACTCTCCACACTGGAAATCTTCAACTCAACTGGGCTTGCTCCAGCACATAAATCGGACGAATCACCTTCGTCTCTCAAATCGGGGTAGACTAGCTATCATCTGTCGCATTTCTGCCTGGAAGCTCCGGCGGTCTTAGCTCGTAAGCTCTGGGAGAGACATCCCATCAACCTCAGCAACAGCTGGGTCATCTGTCTGCACGGTTGGCGACATCATAATCTCTGATGTATGCTGTACATCAACAGTCCTCTCTCAACTGGCTGCTCTAACAATGGCCTGATCATCCGGTGTAAAACCAAGCACTCGCCTCCACAAGAGGTCACAATCATCAATACTAACTCGAGACGTTCCCATGTCACCAGAAAACACAATAGTCGGCCCTCGTACCAGCCGAGCTCGCCCTGACCGTAACACTAGCAGCAGCTCAAACTGCGCTCAAACAATGGTGACAGGAACCTCAATCGAGTATCAAAAAGAGCAGATCAATGGCATGAAAGGAAATGACAAATCCAGTATGGATACATGATCATAAGTAGGAACAGCATCAATGAAAGTATGATCATGGAACTAATAGAATCGAGGATCTCCAAGGGATGTATAATCATGGATACGAAGAGAATCACTTGTCTCAAAAATATGTATATCCTAAGGTTTCTTAAGTGGAGTATCGTATCGTAAATATGCCGCGGAACATACGTACGGTACGTCACTCTACTCAAGCTACCAACTCCATCAATCAGGGTCAGCCAATGAAACGAAAGTTCGGGTCTAATCCCCCCCCGTTCAAGGCTAAGTCCCGCAAGGTCAAACCTAGGTTCCAAAATACATAACCGCCCTAGACTCCGCATAGTCAAACATAGACTGGAACAAAGGTTAAACCTAGTGCTCTGATACCAACTTAGTCACGACCCAAAATGTTAGCTCGTGAACTGCACTTGAATTACGCAACGTCTAAAGGCATAACGGAATTCAAGTAAGCTGAACCCCAAAGATCTAAACCTTTTTAAGAAATTAAAGGAGGTGGAGTTTTTGAAATAAAGGTATAATAAAATCAAGTGTGCTTAATGCATAGAAAGAAGCATGAATGATGCAAATGAAATTTTCTAGTTTGAAAACATGCTTCGTCTTTTGAAAAAATTTGGCAGCACCTCCTTTGTATATTTTGATCCAAAACCCCAAATACATAACAGGAATAAAGGCATCCCCAAGCGGGAGCTAGCTCTTCACCAAACGGCGGATCACAGCTACGCAATACAGTATAAATAAGTATACGACGCCCAACGGCGTAGTTCACCACAAAAAGAAAGTGAAAAGAGCAAGATATAACCCCAAAGGGAAAATAAAACCCATCGCTCAAATCTTGCAACTACAAGTCTCACTAAGTCTCATCACTTATACAATTACAACTATTGATTGATCGATGGAGTTAACTAGATACAATATGAAATATAATACAAGAGTGGGCACGATACAAGTGTCCCACCTACCAATGCAAAACACCCGAATGGAACTGTGCGCCAGCGAAGCCGCTACTGATCCAAGCGGTTAACCTGCAAGAACTGTGGCACAACCAGGGTGAGTTGCCAACTCATGAATAGAAATATATCTACAAGTAGAAATCGAATAAACAACGACTCTTAGGTCAACTATATCATACAGGTAATACTATGATATCTAAGGTGACCGGGTCGTATGTGTGCCAACAAGGTAGTCACTACCTATATGCATGTGGATACTATCCAACAGTAATAATCAATGCATGTATATGGATATCGTCTAACCATAATCAAGGTATCCAGATATGTGGATCTCGTCCACCCATGAATCAATGTCTATAAGCATGTGTATAATCTCCAATAGTGAAATCAGTGTATGTATGTATATGGATCCAGTCCATGCGTCAACCACTGACGCAACAATATCATGCATGTAAATATCATAAAAGAGTGTGCATGAAGGTATGAGGATGTATATCAACGGTGTCCCTCCCGAGACATCAAAATCATGGAACCTGAGTGCCTAGCATCGACACTCGAAAACATCATGAAAATAGTGCCCAGCATCGGCACGTAAATCCTCATATATCGGGCTCCGTCAGTCCGGATCGGCCCACGGGCTCCGTCAGTCCGGATCGGCCCATATCATCTCTCGACTCTGGTCGGTATCCTCCGGATATCCGTCGAGCCAAAATACTATTACCGGTAGGTAGTAATCCCTCTGCCAGGCTCACCGTCTACTACACAGTGATCCGTTCTCGTCCCAGGGTACCATACCGGGTCCACCATGTACCCGCAATCAGTGCCAACCACTCCTCGAATCGGGTTCCACATGCCACTCTCAGAATAGAGAAAACGCATGGTGGACGCACTGAAATATCATACCAAGAGAAACCGGGTTTTTAAAACAACACCTAATCTCTTTTGAAATTTCCACGGTTCTCAAATCCAGAAATCTCATGAAAACAGCATATCTCAATACGTAAAATAATAGAGCATGATGTATGCGACATATAAAAAGAAATATGAGCATATCCGTGTATCATGCAACATGGAACAGTGATATGACATATTAAGAGGAAAACCGCTCTTTTAAAATGATTCCAGTTTTTAAAGTATAGCATGCGGTTCCCAAATTCCAATTAAACCAGCTATCTATGTAGGTACAATATGAATATGAGCAAGTATGAATGTATCAATAGATATGCCATGTTGCAGCAATCCTACTGTGTAGGGACATGGCAATTATCGATGATGAAGTGTGTGAGCCGGCAAATCTGTGTATGTATAACATACGCATCATCGATAATGGTGCAGGTGTATTATCACAGGTATATGTGATGCAATGGAAATGATATGAATGCAATATAAGGTAAATCATCAGCTAACAGCTATAAGGTATACGTAACTATCATATGTCCAAGTCGGTGAATCTATCAATCGGCATCTAGCCCAATAACACTACGTACAATATAATCCATCGTACGGCAACCTCTAGTCAAAGATAAGGATCAATCATCAAGTCAACTCATCACGCACGGAATATCATCGTGCGGCGGCATTATACTAAAAGGGATACTATCATCCTATACGACAAATGAGGGTACGGCCTAATGTCACATACGGCCTATTATCCATGATTCACAACATTCGATATATATAACCCTATATACCTATGTCCCAGGTCGCATCTGCAATAATCTCATATCAGGGGACCGGCAGGGTATAAGTCATCTCGATCGACTCGCATCCGTATACCATCATATCATATCACCATCTCATCATATCATCAAATTCGTCTTGTATTCTTTCATCGCATTTATGTTTCATATCATGTCGAATTTACATAAACATGCTATCTCTACTAAGTATAAGTATCTAATCTAACAAACACACCCGAACCATACAATCAGATTTTTAAAAAGTGAATCGTAGTTTTCAAAACAGGGGTTACGATGTTTTTAAGGAAAAGATATCATTTGAAAATCCGTAACATTCCTCAAGATATACATTTAAAAGATACATATGATTCTTTTGGTTTAGAAAAAGGTATGGTTCGGATGACGCATCTACATCGACTATCTAGTCCTACAGAACCCTAAGCGGTAATATCGCTAAACGTCATCCTAGGGTAGTAGTAGTAGCATATCACACTTAACTATCCTCTAGTTTCTAATATGACTACATAGCTATCTATATCCTAACCCTAGTTTCCTAATCTAGGTTTCCTAACCATACTCTATAAATCGGTTTCCATCAGAAGTTTGCAGGGGTGCTATACGCCATCCACCCGACTTCCCCGGTAGATATAGATCTACTCACCTGGTCTTCGCTCGCCGAAATCGATGACGCCACGCTTCATCGCCTCGGAATCCATGCAAGGGTACCTACAATAATAACCAATCGCAAAATGTATTAAAATCGAGGCAGAAAACCGATACAGCGCACAGTGTGCTCATAGGTTAGAACCTATGGCCTAAACGTGCAAATCAATCAAACAACCCCTGTTGTCGATGTACGAACACCCGACAACCAAATACAAATCTAAATATCAAGAAAGTGCATTTTAAAATACGGAAAACATATCCTAAAACACACCAAAATGCTTCCAGATTTTCCCCAGGTGACAATTAGCCAAAACTGCATATAGGAGGGGTCTAATTTAGTGCAAAAAGAGCCATGGACCAAATCTGGGACAATTCTACCCTACTCTGGCCGCAAATTGCAGCCAGAATGAATATATCTGTAGCTTCGGGTTTGAATTAGGGGCTCGGGTCTCAGTGGTAGCTTCCTAGGTGCCTGCACGACTCCCAGAAATCCCAAAATCAATTCTAGTGTCCCCGAGTTGCTCCAGATTCCAAAATATCTTCACAGATCACACATTTATCCGATGTCGGGTTTCTAAATCCATGTTTTGGGGTTTCTAATGTCTGGTCTAGGTCACAAAACAACACCTAAGTTTAGTTAACAGCTACTAGGCATCACCCAATTCAAACAAACACTCAAACATTCACTAGGGTTTCCCAATGTCCACTAATCTTCCCAAAACGACATCTAAACATGATATCCCACAAAAATAATCTAAAGGGAAGAAATTATACCTCATCTAGTCCACTCTAGGAAGCACTAACTTCCCAACATCGTCAAAATCCCATTTTGCTCGGTCCATCGTGTAGAGGAGGAGATGGGGATAAAGTTTTGTGAAGGGAGTGTAGAGTTTTGGGGCATGGTTGGAGATAGATCTAGGGTTTTAGTGGAGGGTTGTGGAGTTGAGGAGATGAGGAAGAAGGAGGAAAATGGTGGGGGATTTGATAATGGGCAGCCCCCCCCCACTCTCTTTCACTAATTCACACTCTCTTTCTCTCTCCAAAGCTCACCTAACCACTCATTATGTCTCCATTGACTTTTCCTTTAATCATTTCTTTTTTCTCTACACCAATAAACCCTAATATAAAGCCCAAATGAAATGAAACATGTCATGGTATACTAACCATGGAAACTGTAAAAACGCGGATTTGGCTTAATCGCGATTAGCAGTGCACTAATCGGGTTTTTATCGAAACCGCATATAATAAATTTTTTAAATTGCAAAATCCTTTAAATATATTTTTAAATGAATAAATGATTTTAATTTCTAATTATTTCATAATTATTGGTATTTATTTATACCCTTTTTCGAAAACCCCAATTTCGCAAATCGGCAGTTTTCGGGAAATATATTATTTTAGTATTAAATTCCCAAAAATAATATTTTATATTTTCTGAAATGTTACAAATATGGTATCTCATATCATATTAATCTCGGTCCCGCACATATCACATATGCGCTCCTACTCCGTTTCGCTTGAGCCAGGAAACCTCTGTGTAGGACTCTAAAGACTCGTCAATACGCCGGTAGTAGGTGATGATCATATCAAACACCCACAAGCCGCAAGCGGTCTGCTAAACGTAACGGCCACCCGGGTATTGAGCGATCAGAAGATCAACAAGCAATCCTGTTTTTACTCCTGCGAATCCAATCAGTAACACTACTGTACAGTCCGGTCTCTTCATCTGATATGTCGCATATCACAGCCTGGGGGTGGTATAACGTCAGACCCCAATAGCCTGATAAATCATGCTGATGTGTGATCCATAATGGTTCGAGAAACTAGTGATAACACTTACCAGTAGATGTCAGCAATCCTGGCCAGGGATTTCATGTTATGGCCAATCGAGCATAGCGCAACATCAACTCCCAATACCGGGAGAGACGAAACCTCTCCTATCGCTCATTGCCTCCATGTGACTCGGGACTGTACCCAAAAGCCACCATTTTGCACAATCTATTGACCGTGGTAGGGTGGAAATCAAAGCACAGTGGGAATCACACAAGACTCTATAACGATCTCGCGTCTACAGACTAACCTGTACCAGTGTCACCAGAGAACTGCTATCCTGTAGGGTTCCTAGGCACACCCATGAGATTCCACAACTGATCAACAATGGCAAAATAAAATTTTTCTAGGTGCCGAGAAACCCTAATGAAGATCGTTAACTAGAGATTAGGCGAAACATGCAAGTAAACAACTTTATTGCTAAGTGAATAGAAATACAACCTTTGTAGATCCGGTCCTCCACTTCCTTAGCTCCGTGATGACGTCCCTCCACTGCAACCATCGGAATTCTGGACTCTCGCGATGGTTTCATCGGAGAAAAGAACGGGCTAGGTCGTTGACTTCGATGCCGAAGATGATCTACGTCGAGGCGACTCTGACTCGAGCTCCATCTTCACCAAGTCATGAAACTTGTGAAGAAAACACCCTATACTAGGCAAGTGGTAGAGGATGAAGAAATAGGAAGTGGGTTCACTTTGGATTTGGGTTTCTCACTTGATTTCATCACTTGACATTTTTCTAGAAAGCTTTTCTTTTCTTCACTTGAAGAAGAAGATGAAGAAGAAGAAAATGAATGATAATCTTTTTCCAAAAAGAAAATGAAGTGATATTTATCATTTAGCAACCATGGGTGAGTTAACAAGTGTAAAGAATAAACTAGGGTTAAGTAAATGGTTAGGGTTAAGGAAAGAGACAAAATGGTCAAAGCTTTTCAAAGCTTCAAGAAGCTTCAAGTAAAAACAAAAGAATCACCATTTTATTTCTTGCCCCAAAAATAAATGAAAAGTATAAATAAATAAGTAAATCAAACCCGAACCATTAACCTAATCAAGGTTTAACCATACACACCCAAGTTTGCATGTATCATCAAACATGATACAAACTAGTGCACAAAACTATATCATATATACAATGTGCACATCAAGTGAGAAAATCCATCATAAGTGAACAAATACTAGTTAATGTAAAGTGATATATCAAATATATAATTATACATTAAATCATTAAATCAACACTTGATTTAACGATCCGGTCATATCGCATATGACCGACTAATATCCAATGTATCGACTTATCGGATCGATCCTCGATTCGATAACTAGGTTATATCGCATACAACCAATCGATACATTCATCGCGAGAATAGAATACGGTATCACATACACGCATTATTCTCAGTCCCGCACATATCTCATATGCGCTCATATTTCGTTTCGCTTGAGCCAGGAAACCTCTGTGTAGGACTCTAAAGACTCGTCAATACGCCGGCAGCAGGTGATGATCATATCAAAACCCACAAGTCGCAAGCGGTCTGCTAAACGTAACGGCCACCCTGGTATTGAGCAATCAGAAGATCAACGAGCAAGCCCGCTCACACTCCTGTGAATCCAACCAGCAACACTTACCGTACAGTCCGGTCTGTTCGTCTGATATGTCGCATATCTCGCCTAGGGGTGGTAAACGTCAGACCCCAGTAGCTCGATAAGTCGTGTCGATATGAGGTCTATAACAGTTCGAGAAGCTACTGGTAACACTTACAAGTAAATCTCAGCAACCCTGGCCAGGGATTTCCGGTTATAGCCAATCGAACACAGCGCAACATCAACTCCCTATACCGGGAGAGACGAATCCCCTCCTATCGCTCATTGCCTCCATGTGATTCGGGACTGTACCTAAAAGCCACCGTTTTGCACGCCCTCTTGGACGTGGTAAGGTGGAAATCAAAGCACAGTGGGAATCACACAAGACTCTATGTCGGGTCTACAGACTAACCTGTACCAGTGTCACCAGAGAACAGCCATCTGACGTAAGGTATAATACCATCTGGGAGTTCTCGGCGAGTCCGTCCAGTGTACCCAGTCTCCACTGAGCATCCGTATATCATCTCTGATGTCAAACACCAATGGATATGGGATCATCCATCACCCATCTGTATGGGTCGAGAAGGTACACGCTAGTCTACTCTGGTATATCGATGCCCTGTCTCGATACACCCACGACTAGGGACCTTGAAGGATGTACTTATGGACTACCATGTCCCCACTAGTATGATCCGCATCATAGTCCAGGTAGTCAAGTACACATCCTAAGGGCTTTACCAATATGTAACAGAGAGACAATCAGTGTACATGTTAAGGTAAAGAGCAACCAGATAGCATACTATCATGTCGAGCAAGAAAGTCCTCCCTATATATGTCCAAGCATCCACTACAATATACATCCTATGTACTGTAATGGCCTCTAGGGCATACATATAACTAACAATTTCCCACTTGCACTAGGGCCATCTGTAGCAGTGGTTGTAGTATCTCATACTCAACCATCCCATAAAAGTCTCTCTCTGGGAAAAGGACTTTGTGAGTGGATCCGCCGTGTTGTCCTATGAGTCTGCTCTCCAAACCTCGATCCCCTGGAGATCAACCATCTCCACGATCAGGTGACACTGCCTTAGAATCTGTCTGGATCACTGATGGGACGGGCGTTCCTTAGCATAAACCATAACTCCATTGTCATACAATGGGAGGAACTAAGTTCCTCTCATGAACTAATATACACCCAGACAGCCTCTTTGGTAGCATCTTAAGTAGCGATGTATCCAGCCTTTATCGTCTAGAATGCCACGGTATCTAGCTTGGAACTCTTCCAACATACCGTCCCTCTACTGAGGGTAAAGACAATGCCTGTGACTGACATTCAGTCGTCCTTATCACCCTGGAACCTTTCCAGTGATTCTCCCCAGGATCGATTGATACCATCTCACTACTACTAGTGAGAATCCTAGCATCTAATTACATCTATCTTATAGTTAAAAACTCAGGATTTATAAGGTATCACTTTGATCCTATATGGAGAATCCTTGTGATAAGCGGAGATTGACCGAGCGTAGCATAGGAAACTCATTCCCTATCAAGAGTATGTCATCCACGTACTCTACGAGGATCACCACCATACTTCCTACTACCTTTTTGTATATACAAGGTTCATCTACCATTTTGATGATGTCAAACTCTTTGACTAACACATCAAAACAGACGTTCCAACTCCGCGATGCCTGCTTTATTACATAAAACATCTTGCTCGCGTTTCCGCTGTTCCCACTGTCTACGAGGCCCTCTGGCTGTGTACTTATAGACGCTTTCTTCCAAATCATCATTCAGAAAAGCAGTCATGACACCCAACCACCAGATATCGCAGTCATGGTTTGTAGCCGTAGCAAGTAGGATCTGGATGGACTTAAGCATAGCAACTTAGAAAAGGTTTCATCATAATCCATACCTGGTTAATGATGCAAAGCTTTAACAAGTCTAGCTTTGAAAGTCTTAACTTTTCCATGTATACCAAGTAATCTTCTCAAGATATACTTGCTTGTGATGGGGATTTAACCCTTCAGTTAGAGCAACCAAAGTCCATACTTTGTTGGTGTATAAGGATTCCATCTCAGATTGCTAAGCATCCAGCCATTCTTACAGAGTCCCACTCCTGATGGCCAGCCCGAAACTAGTTGGGTCATCATCTCATGATGCAATCCTTGCTCCCACTGTCATAGAGAAAAACCGAAGTATCTCTCAGGTGGGTGAGGAATCCTGCTAGATCGGCGGAGAGGCTGAGGTTCGTTGGTTTCTATTGAATCCTTCAGTTCTACCAAATCATCTGCTGCAGTTTGTATAGCTGGAACATTTCCAGTTCTACATAACAGACCTTGCCTCGATCTTGTCCGGATTTTTCCTTTTAGACATAGGCCGGACAACCCCAAATCTTAACAAACTTAAGTTATGGGCTCTTCCCTTTCCATATCACATATGAAGTGGTAGGCAACTGATTTGATTTGAACCCTATTCAATAGGTATGCAGCTTCTTAAGTGAATAACTCCCAAAAGGAAATAGGAAACTCAGTAGTACTCATCATAGAGCGCACCATATCATATAGGGTGTGATTGCTCCGCCCTGATATACCATCGTGCTATGGTGTAGACGGAGGAGTAATGCTGAGAGAGAATCTCATTCTCCTTTAGAATAAACCAGGAATTCCATGCTCAAGTATTCTCCTCCTTGATCTCATCATAGGACATAATACTTATACCCGTATTTTGGGTTCTCTACTTCTAACTTATATTCTGTGAATATCTAAAAAGGTTCGGACTTGTGTTTCAACAGAAACATATGTATGAATCTAAAGAGATCATCGGAGAATGTAATGAAGTACCAAGAACCGGTCTTGGCATGTGTAGACAGGGGACCTACATACATCAACATGTATCATCCCAAGAGTTCACTAACTCTTTCTCTGTTTCCAGTAAACAGAGCTATGGTCATCTTATCTCTGTGACATGACTGGCAAGTTTCACCAGATGTAAATTCAAACAGATTTAAATATGCATCTATGTGCAACTTTGCTAGTTGGGTTGCATTGATATGACCTAGTCTACAATACCTCAAGAAGGATCCGTTCATTTCTGAACTCTTCCTCTTGTGTGTGTGTTCTGTATACTATGAACTGTAGTTTGATTTAGAACATCAATACTTTTAGATAACGTGCCTGAACCGATCAACTCTTGATATAGGAAATGTTCAAAACATTATCCAACAATACAAAATTATATCCTTTCTTGACTAATAAAGAGACTGATATGATTTTGTATATCAGGTTCGGCATCTAATAAAATTCGTTCAGAAGCAATGTATTGGTAATACAGGGTGACAGTGACCAACAGACTTGGCTGCAACACTTGCCCCGTTTTCTGTCTTATGAAACTTATCACCCGTTCTCAGTTCTTTACCTATCTATTGCCCATGTAACAAATTACATATGCGGGATCCTGATCCGGTATCTCATACCCAGGACGTAAAGGATACTGAGAAACAGTTCTCTGTAATGAACATACCCGAAGATGATGCATCAGTATGCACTTCCTTCGTTTGGGCGGCACGGGAATTCTGGTAATCCCCAATTTCCTGCTCTATCTTATAACAATTATAAGTTGGAGCGGGATCAACGTTCCCCAGCTCAGTATAACAAGCGGGTTCGGTCAAATATCCGTATTATTATCTTGATTAAGGCGTGATATGGTCGCTACCTGGAGTGAGAGAGAAGAAAACACTCAGCGTTTGCTCTTGCAAGATCAGATTGGTTATTATTTTATCTAATCAGGATGGCTCCCACTGTTTTTATCAAATCTTCCTTCAAACCCTAAAAGGAAAGACTAGCAGGGATTAATTACACGCTACAAGTTCGCCAATCTTTCAGCCAGGCCAGTGTCGGTACTTTGAGGGAGGTCCCCCGTGCTTTCGCACGAACCTAATTAATGTAAACCTCATTTTCCCAGAGGCGTAACCCCGTTGACACCTTTCTAGACACCTACTTGATTGGCTAATTGTAATATGTAAAAATCTCCCAGGAGTAACTCTTACTCGCAGCGGGTATCAGGATCCAACTATCTCATAGAAGGTATGCAATCTCATTGCAAATTTCAACACTTGAAATTCCCGATAATATTTTGCCCCTAGCGTGCTATGACCTTGACACATGCCAAACAACCCATAGTCCGCTAGTCAAGTTCAACTCGTACATTTCTTGATTGAATTAAACCCACCCGCACGACCCTTGACGCATGCCAAACAACGCCGTACGAATACCCTAATCCAATCGCATCGTATGCTAGCAGATAAGCACTAGTTAGCTACCGTACACTATGCCTTGACGCATGCCAAACTACCGCAGCACGAATACTAACTAGTACTTATCTGAAATGACGGAGGGCTACGACAGGTTTTCTGAAAACCTATTGCGTAATGAACTTGATATCGTTGTAGGATCGAATGAATTTTGAAATGGAGTGTTTTTTAGGCTTTTCTAGTTTTGCTAAAGGGGTCACTCCCGGTGAAGGGATCGTCGACCCTTTCCTCGTCGAATGAGGTGCGGGATATATCATATATATCACTGTGCAAAGCAAGAACTAGAGAAGGCATCAAAAGACAAACCGAGGGTTGCAGCATCTGCCAGTTATTGCTAAAGGAGTCACTCCCGGTGAAGGGATCTCGGTCCTTTCCTTATCGAATAAGGTGCAGGATGTTCTACAAGGAACACCGCGATGCAAAGCAAGAACTGTAGCTACCTGTTTTTAATTTTGAAATTCGATTCCACAACATCTTAGGTTTCTTCTGTTTCATCAATCATATTAATGAAGTCCCATTATTTTAGTCTCCTAAACATCACAGATAAATACAACGTACATTTATGCCATCCGCATTCGCCTCGATGTCCCCTCGTGAACCGTTAGGTTAGGTAACTAACGGCAGAGCGGGGCAGGGCTAGCGCAGGTGTAAAACATAAGTAACGTCTATATAATATATCATATATACTATATACTGTATTTATCACAACATCAAATGATCACATCACAGATATCACAGCAGAAGAAACATATGAAACATTGGATATACTAGGACGTCCGTGTTTTTAATACAAGCCAGTATAAAACACGGATTCCACGGTCGCGATGAATAGCCAAATCTACACCCCTAGACCCCTACGAGAGCGGCAAGCAACCCTACCAATTCTAGAGTTAGGAGACCCGGACTCGACTTCTCGAGTTGGTCTCCCACTGGACTCCAGAACCCGGTTACTTGTGCTCCCCTCCTTGGGTCTATCCTAGTGCGGAAAAGTAAATAATATACAATGGGTGACATCTTCCGCAACCTGGAAGTGCCCCAATAAAATAATATTACATACAAGTTTTTACATGAATGAAAATGAAAAACACTCATCTCACATAAAAAAAACCCCGGCTATTCAAACACGACGATCCAATATAACATATCCAGCAACACATAACATCACATGTCATCAACGTAAGTAAACATGCGTATCCCAATTGTCGTTGACATATAGCAACGAAACCGGCGATATCACATATTACACTTACGGTCACAGAAAAGAAAGTGTAAAACTACAACAGTTGGAATCCGCAACCTCTTTAGACATCACATGCCTAACCAAATGAATTCCTTAGACATCGCATGCCTAACAATTATAAACCCCGCATTTTATTCTCTTTATCGAAAACTCTTTTCAATATCAAGTCAGGCAATTCAACAAGATTCCCGACATCCTGATCGAATGCTCGTCGCAAACTTTAGTAGGCGGCCGCACCCCCGATACCGTCGACGAAGTGCACTAAGGCGGAACACCGCTGCCGCGAGCACCCGAACGGATGCATTCGGCGATGGGGTTCTCCTACAGTCACTTGGTCGGGGCTATGGGGCGTGGCTATCTAATAAGTTTACCCGGTGAGTATCCGCGTACGCTACGAGATTGCGACGGACTTTTGATCGCATCAAAATTCCGTGGCAACCGATCAAGTGAGACTAAAGTGCTATGTTTATAACATCCAAATGTTGTTGATTCCAATTATTGTATCAGATTCCAGATAAATAGAAAATGTTAAACTTTCCGATCGAACAATCAAACACCCAAGTTTTCCCGAAAAGCTCAACACATGAAATAAGTTTAAAAACATCCACTTCATGCCACAGTACCAACGGTCCAGCCGTAGAAGGGTCAAGCCAACGCCTCACATGTGGCACGCCGTACTGCCCCAAACCCGAAGGTTCAAAGGGCAGTTCAAGACGGTCACATAATCGAGTTAAGGTTTGTTGTCTTCTAGAGGGTCCATCGCGTTACTTGCACTACTTAGAACATTCTTAAACCACGGAAAAATCCAACACTTAGAAATTTCCCGGAAGGGAAAAAGTGGGTATTTATATCCGGTCGAACTTTTTAACATATTCAAAAATTATCCGAAAAAAAAACAGACAAAGTTAAAGATTCCGATCGAATCGTCGAACTCCCAATACAACCCAGAAAACTCAACACTTGAGTATACATTAAAAATTTCCAGAAGATTCAGTAAACCAATAAGGAAGTTACTGTGCAAAAATAAAGTATCAATGTGACTTAACGGCCGCGGAACTGCCGCACGAGCCATGCTCGTGCCGCGTTTCCGCGGTGATTTAATCGAATTAGCCACTCTTTTTTCACAGTAACTCCTAAAATCGCCAGCTGATTTTTCTGCATATTTTTAATTCACAAAAATCCCAGTTTTGAAAAAATGTACAGAGAAGGATTTTGGATTAGGGTTTCGGATTCGATCGGGTTTCTAACATCGTCTACACATCGCCTAAGGCTCTAGCCTGGCTCTGATACCACTATAGGGTTCCTAGGCACACTCAAGAGGTTCCACAAGGCATCGACCATGCCAAATTCAAATTTTTCCGGTGCCGAGAAATCCTAATGCAATCGTTAACTAGAGTTTAGGCGAAACAACAAGTAAACAACTTTATTGCTAAGTGAATGGAAATACAACCTTTGTAGATCCGGTTCTCCACTTCCTTGGCTCCGTGATGACGTCCCTCCGCTGCAACCATCGGAATCCTGGACTTTCGCGGTGGTTTCATCGGAGAAAAGATCGGGCTAGTTCGTTGACTTCGATGCCGAAGATGATCTACGTCGAGGCGACTCTAACTCGAGCTCCATCTTCACCAAGTCATGAAACTTGTGAAGAAAACACCCTATACTACATGGCAAGTGGTAGAGGATGAAGAAATAGGAAGTGGGTTCACTTTGGATTTGGGTTTCGCACTTGATTTCATCACTTGACATTTTTCTAGAAAGCTTTTCTTTTCTTCACTTGAAGAAGAAGATGAAGAAGAAGAAAATGAATGATAATCCTTTTCCAAAAAGAAAATGAAGTGATAGTTATCATTTAGCAACCATGGGTGAGTTAACAAGTGTATATAATAAACTAGGGTTAGGTAAATGATTAGGGTTAAGGAAAGAGACAAAATGGTCAAAGCTTTTCAAAGCTTCAAGAAGCTTCAAGTAAAAACAAAAGAATCACCATTTTATTTCTTGCCCCAAAAATAAATGAAAAGAATAAATAAATAAGTAAATCAAACCCTAACCATTAACCTAATCATGGTTTAATCATACACACCCAAGTTTGCATGTATCATCAAACATGATACAAACTAGTGCACAAAACTATATCATATATACAATGTGCACATCAAGTGAGAAAATCCATCATAAGTGAACAAATACTAGTTAATGTAAAGTGATATATCAAATATATAATTATACATTAAATCATTAAATCAACACTTGATTTAACGATCCGGTCATATCGCATATGATCGACTAATATCCAATGTATCGACTTATCGAATCGATCCTCGATTCGATAACTAGGTTATATCGCATACAACCAATCGATACATTCATCACGAGAATAGAATACGTTATCACATACACGCATTATTCTCAGTCCCGCACATATCTCATATGCGCTCATATTTCGTTTCGCTTGAGCCAGGAAACCTCTGTGTAGGACTCTAAAGACTCGTCAATACGCCGGCAGCAGGTGATGATCATATCAAACACCCACGTGCCGCAAGCGGTCTGATAAACGTAACGGCCACCCGGGTATTGAGCGATCAGAAAATCAACGAGCAAGCCCGCTCACACTCCTGTGAATCCAACCAGCAACACTTACCGTACAGTCCGGTCTGTTCGTCTGATATGTCGCATATCTCGCCTAGGGGTGGTAAACGTCAGACCCCAGTAGCTCGATAAGTCGTGTCGATATGAGGTCTATAAAAGTTCGAGAAACTACTGGTAACACTTACCAGTAAATCTCAACAACCCTGGCCAGGGATTTCCGGTTATAGCCAATCGAACACAGCGCAACATCAACTCCCTATACCGGGAGAAACGAGTCCCCTCCTATCGCTCATTGCCTCCATGTGATTCGGGACTGTACCCAAAAGCCACCATTTTGCACGCCCTCTTGGACGTGGTAAGGTGGAAATCAAAGCACAATGGGAATCACACAAGACTCTATGACGATCTCGGGTCTACAGACTAACCTGTACCAGTGTCACCAGAGAACTGCCATCTGACGTAAGGTATAATACCATCAGGGAGTTCTCGGCGAGTCCGTCCAGTGTACCCAGTCTCCACTGAGCACCCGTATATCATCTCTGATGTCAAACACCAATGGATATGGGATCATCCATCGCCCATCTGTATGGGTCGAGAAGGTACACGCTAGTCTACTCTGGTATATCGATGCCCTATCTCGATACACCCACGACTAGAGACCTTGAAGGATGTACTTATGGACTACCATGTCCCCACTAGTATGATCCGCATCATAGTCCAGGTAGTCAAATACACATCCTAAGGGCTTTACCAATATGTAACAGAGAGACAATCAGTGTACACGTTAAGGTAAAGAGGAACCAGATAGCATACTATCATGTCGAGCAAGAAAGTCCTCCCTGTATATGTCCAAGCATCCACTACAATATACATCCTATGTACAGTAATGGCCTCTAGGGCATACATATAACTAACATATCCGACGATAGGTATTATACCATCTAGGAGTTCTCGGCGAGTCCGTTCAGTGTACCCAGTCTCAATTGATCACCCGTGTACTCTCTGATGTCAAATACCAATGGATATGGGATCATCCATTGCCCATCTGTATGGGTCGAGAAGCTATACGCTAGTCTACTCTGGTATATTGATGCCCTGTCTCGATACACCCCCGACTAGGAACATTTGAAGGATGTACTTAGCGACTACACTGTCCCCACAAGTATGATCTGCATTATAGTCCCGGTAGTCAAGTACACATCCTAAGGGATTTACCAACATGTAATCAAGAGACAATCAGAGTACATGTTAAGATAAAGAGCAACCAGATAGCATACTATCATGTCGAGCAAGAAAGTCCTCACTATATATGTCCAAGCATTCACTATAATATACATCGTATGTACAGTAATGGCCTCTAGGGCATAGATATAACTAACAATCGAAACCTTACCGTAAGACCATACGGCCTATACATCGTCTCGCCGCCTGATCTAAGGAAACCCTCTGTGTGGGACTTTACGCTGGCAGTGGGTTTAACCCCAAGTCCGTCAGTGGCACTAGCTGTACGTAACGGCAACCCAGGTACATGTCGAAAAGGAGGACGACGAGCGAGCTCATCCGAAACCCCTACTGAGCCTGTCCGTGACAATATCCGTGCAGTCCGGTCTGTTCGTCTGAGAGTATCGCATTTAAGGTCTAGGGGGTCGAAAATGTCATACCCCTAATAACCGTACAAGTCATGTCAGTATGGCTCAAGACCATCCGAAAATCTACTGGTCCGTCGACCAGTAATTCTCAATCAACCCTGGCCAGGTACTTATGGTAATGACCAACCGATCACTGTGCGATATCGACTCCCTATACCGGGAGAGACGAATCCCCAACAGTCGCTCACTGTCACCATGTGGCTCAGGACTGTACCCAACTAAAATCTGTTTGTACGACTCCTTTGAGCCGTGATAGGGTAGTAATCAAAGCACAGTGGGAATTCACACGAGACAATTGACGACCTCAGGTCGATAGACTATCTGCACACAAGTCACCAGAGAACTCCTATCTGACGCTAAGTACAATACCAACTAGTCAGTCCTCGGCGAGTCATGTCCGGTGAACTCACACCCAGTGAGCATCTGTTTACAATCTTAGGTGCACATCACCAATGACTGTGGGACTAATCCATCGCCCCTCGTCAGGGTCTAGATATGTATACACTACTCTACTCTGGAGTATCGATGCCCTGTCTCGATACTCCTACGACCAGGGACATTTAAAGATGTGCCTATTGACCACCCAGCTCCCACAAGCATGACTGCCATCACAACACTGGTAATCAGGAAAATATCCTACGGGCTTTATCAACATGTATACAATATATGAAGTACAAAGTAAAATATATCACATGTTAAGATAAAGACAAACCAAATAGCGTATTATCATATCGAGCAAGATTGTCCTGTACATACATATCCCAAGCATCCTATACAATGAAAGCCTCTAGGGCATATATATCCAACATGACTCTCAGTGTAGTTGCGGCAGGGCTCCTCATTGCATCTACTTCTGCGGATACTGTTACTGTTGGTCGTGATTTTGGTGAAGGTGGGTGGTTTTGCGGTTATCCGTATAACTTTATTGTATATCTTATTTTGTATATAGTACTCTTCATCTACCACTTACATGTATTGGATTTAGAGACGAGACTGGGGGATTTGGTATTGTATATTATTTGTGACTCTGGCGTCGAGCTCGTGTGAGCCGACCTCATGCTTTTCTGATTCTTGCTTTTATATGGTTTTTCACATTAACATGATATATCTTGCTCGTGGTTGTGTTCCACCATTCAGCGAAGAGCTAGCTCCTGCTTGGGAATGCCTTTTTATCATTGTTTATATATATATATATATATATATATATATATATATATATATTCGTTTATGTATCGGTTTGGGACCAGTTTTTACAAAGGAAACTTTGACGAAATTTTCAGAAACTTGATGCTTTTAAATGGTTTTCGATGTAACTCTATTTGTTAAAATCAATCTTTCGAAAACAAGTATTTTACCATTCTATTTTTACGGTTTAGATTCTGGGTTTTGGCTTACTTGAATTACGTTACACCTCTAGACATTGCGTGATTTAAATTCCTGTCACGTTCCACTTTCGGGTCGTAACAACTGTACCCAACTAAAACCTGTTTGGACGGCTCGTTAGCCATGGGAGGGTAGTAATCAAAGTATAATGGGAACAAACAAGATACTATGACGATCTCTGGTCAAAAGACTACCCTGTACTAATGTCACTAGAGAACTACTATCTGACAATTGGTATAATAACCATCTAAAAGTTCTTGGTGAATCCGTTCAGTGAAACTCAATCTTCAATGAGCACCTGTATATAATTTCCGGCGTCTAACACCAATAGCTGTGTGACCAACTATCTTTCTCCAACCGGATCAAGAAACATATACACTAGTCTATTCTGAAGTACCGATGCCCAATCTCGATACTCCCACGACTATGATCATTTAGGGTGCTTAGAGACTATCCAAACCCCACTGTTATGATCCCCATCATAAACCTGATAATCCAGCAAAGATCTTATGGGCTTTATCATCATGTATTAATGATATATAATAACAAGTAAATATAACAAATGGATGATAAAGACAAATCAAAAAGCATACTATCATCTCGAGTAAACTTGTTCTATCTATATAGGTTCATGTAAAATTAGAATAATTGCTTTTAGGGCACCTATATCCAACAAAATCCATTAATTATTGTAAATTGAGCGGTAGCATTATCGACACACCACAACTCTCCGAGCCCGGTTATACCCATATATACTGTAACGCCTTAGTTTTCGGTTAGTGTTAGTTTAGACGGTAATGCGGGTTTACTGTAAAAAGTTTACTAATTCGGGTTTCTTACATTTTATACCATTTAATTAATAATTTATTATTATTTTTTATGGCATGCATGCACGTGTGCACGTTAATGTAAGGGTTTGTTTGTGCTAATCTAGATTAATGACCATGACACTTAACCTAATTTAATCCTTTACTTTATCCTAATCCTTATTATAATCTAATACTTAACCCTAATCCTAAGATATTTGTGTGAGAAGAGAGATATTTATTTTGGGAGTGAGGAGGTGGCACAAGTGAGTGTGAATGCATTAATGGTGTTTTAATGCTAGGGTGCTCTTACCCCTTAACCTCACCTCTCTCTCTTTTTTTCATACTCTCTCTCACTCTCTCTCACACTCTTTTCCTTCTCATTTTCTTCATCTCTCTCTCTTTTCTTAACTGAACACTTCTTCATCCATCACAAATCCATCATAAATATTCACAAAAACTCACAAAAATCACATCTTATGTCTTGATTTGCCTCTTGGATGCCTTGGAGCTTGGGAAGCTTGGATCTTTAAGTTCTTTCGGTTAGGTATTGATATCTTTCTGTTAAGTAGGTGTTTTTTGTGTAGCATAGCTTGTTAATTTTAGTTTAGATCGCGTATTGTATCGTTTCGGGTAAATATTGTATTTTTACTGTAATTTTGGGTCTGGGATGATCTGCTATCAAACCAGGTACTTGTTGCAAAAGTTCCCATCATAGTGACTTAGTGTAGTGATCTAGAACCTACCCTCAAAATACGAGCCCATTCCCTCATGTTCAGGCCGTAAATTTATTGCTTCTGGCCGCAAATTGCGGCCAGACTAGGGAGTTAGGGTGTGGGTTTTGGTGTAGGGGTCTCTGGGGTTGTATGTGGTCTCATGGTACTTGCAACTTTTACAGATTGTTAGTATAGAAAAATCTGGGACCACTTTGCATATTTCTTGTATTTCGTTTCACGCTATACGTTATCCAATACGGTTCGTGCCTTTGTGTTCTGTTGCTCTTGATTTGGTTTCGTAGTGTCGCTATGCACGTTAGCTACAATACGAACACTTGAGAGTACGTTTGTGTTGTCGTGTTGGACCTCATAGTTTGTACGTATTTTTGGTCCATTGCTAATATATATATGTTATAGGTTCGCAAGCGAGGACTTCGGACGCTGCGACGAAGAGAAAACAGGTTATAGGCTTCACTTAGCCAGGAGCGTTGGTGAGTAGATTTAACATCTACAAGGGAATCGCCTGCATAGTGTTATGCATCTGGGCTAGAGTTGCTATATATTGTCGCATATTCTATTTCATATATAGAGTTTGTGCATACCCTTATTGCTTAGTTACTTGTTGTGCTTGGACTGGTATCCTTAAGACACTGCACTATTATTAATGGCTTATGTTGCATGAGCACTGATTGTATGCCACACACCGTCAATAATTGCCATGTTACGCACAACACACATACCTATATGATATTGTTTGGTAAGGGACATTGAGACATTAATTCATATTTTTTAAGACATATGACATATAGCATACCTGTACACATACATGCTTATACATATGCCTTGACATACTTACATGCTAGTTACCTGTATACCTATATGGTATTGTACCATTAGCGATAGGTGCATACACACATAATGACATAGCTACATGTATACCTTGCATACATACTTCACTTATACCTAGAGGGTATATTACATCATTACTGATAGATAGATACCTATATCTTGCTATACCTTTATGTTTACACACATATCTGGCTATAGCTATATGTTTACCTTTACTTGAAGTTATTTAGAATTGGAGAAATTAGGAACTGCATGATATATTATATTAACTTATTGCAGTTAATTAGCGGCTTTTCCTTTATATGCTTACATTACAGTTTTATGTTACATATATTATATTCATGGATTTTCGCATTGAGATATGGATTTTTTCATGATGTTTTCTGGATTTGAGGACCGTGGTAGTTTCATGAAATTATGCATTATTTGAAAAACCCGGCTTCTCTTGATATGATATTTCAGCATCCACCATGAGTTTTATCGGTTCTGATATATATACCCCATGCGAGGAGGAGTTGGGAGCCATATGAGGGTACATGGTGGGGACCGGAGGTACCGCGGGGCAAGAAAGGGATGTCGATGTAACATGCCGATGAGGCCTGACAGTGGAACCATACCTTCCGGTGACATTACCTATGACTCGGCGGTTATCGTGGAGATACTGACGGGAGTCATGTACGTATGGATACGTCGAAAGGCAAGCGTCAGAGCTAGGCACTCGAGCTTTCGGTATAGCGTATGATATGTACCTATCAGGGTGCCAGTCGTGGTGACGGCACCTGATAGATTTGCATTTCTGTGTCGATACTTGGCACATTAGTTTCATGATATTTTTACTCCTAAGTATATATAACAGTGGAATGGGACGTTGTTATATATATATATATATATATATATATATATATATATATATATATATATTAGTGGAATGGGACGCTAATATATATGTATACATATCAATTTATATACATCATCATAATTATTCATGCAAATATACTTAGGATATAAGAGATTCACTCGATATTGGATTTAGGACATATGAGATACACTTGATATTGGATACAGGATATATATGAGGTTGACTTGATATTAGATACCGGATATATATGAGATTGTTGATTTTGTACATTCAGGATATATGAGATTTACTTGATATTGTACACTCAGGATTTGTGAGACTTACATGATATGAGAGCCAATTTGGGGGCTGATTGAGGAAATTGGGATTTGGATTGTCTTTATGGATTTTGGTCCTACCACGATGTCAGAATTCCGTGAAAATGACATGTTTTATTCCATACTTCACATTTATTGTTTATGCACTGCTTCATGCATTAGTTTACCTGATAGAGTACCTTCCATGACTGTTGCATTTACATACTTTATTTTATATGCATTGCTTCATTTATTAGTTGTACCTACTAGCGTACCTTTCATGACTGTTGTATATATACATTGTCATATCATCGCTTCATGTATTAGTTTGTACCTGATAGAGTACCTTACATGATTGTTGCATATAGATTGTCATATTATTATTGCTTCATATTTTAGTTGTACCTGCTAGTGTACCTTTCATGACTATTGCATTCATATGACCTTTTATTGCTATTAGCTTGCATATGTTAGATTCACGTTGTACGTGCATACTTGCGATTATCTGCATATGTTACTTACTATTCATGAGTTGGCAACTCACCCTCGTTGTGCCACAGTGTTTGCAGGTTGTTCCCCAGAGTAGTCGAGGGAGGCTATTCATATATCTTATCATCTTTTGCTGCGGATACCGCATCGGCTCGCAGTGTGCAGTTTTGCTTTAGGTGGGTTTTGTGGTTATCCGATGTTGTATTGTATATTCGTTGTATCCATGTACTCTCTATCTGCTACTTTCATATTTGACTTAGAGACTTGATGTGAGGACGATATTGTATATTATTTTGTGGCTTGGAGGTCTTTTATGCAATTTTATTTATATCGTCTTTTATTTCTTCGCTACAGCGTCGTATATCTGTTGTGGTTGTTTTCCGCCTTTGGACGTGTATTTACTCCCGTTTGGGGATTCTTTACTTATATTTATGTTGTACCCATTTTTGGGGTTAGTTTTTACAAAGGAGGTGCTGCCAAATTTTTAAAGGAAGAAAAGTTAGCTTTTAAAGAATTTGGGTTGAGATTTCAAAGGTTTTAAAAAATGCTATTATTTCTTAGTACTTTTAATGGTTTAGATTGGTGGGTTTTCGGCTTACTTAAATTGCGTTACGCCTGTAGACGTTGCGTAGTTTAAGCGCCGTCACATGCCAATTTCGGGTCGTGACAAAATTGGTATCAGAGCGCTAGGTTTAACCTTTCGAAGTGTAGGATGACCTTGGTATGATGGAGTAGCTGGCTTAAGCAGAGTAACATAGGTGTGTATGTCCGCGGCATACTCTCGACGCGGTACTCCGCCTAAAATGACCTAAGTACAAATTGCTTGAAATTCCTTCTTTGTGATTCGATTTCCGTGTTCCTATCGAATCCTTTTTCCATTTATAGCCTTTGCTGCTGATGAGTATGGGGACTCAGAGTGATGCAGCGAGAGCCGAGGTCAGAGTCGACTCGAGTGGGATGAGGCCTGACCAGGATGGCACGCTCGTTGCACAGGAGCAAATGGATCCGCCTGTGACAGATCGTATCGATAGGCTTGTGACAGAGATGCAGGACTTGCGCCAGACGATGAGTTTATTGGTTGAGGCCAGTAGAGCGCAGCGACAGGAGGTTGTCACCCCTATTACGTAGTTGTTCCTTGCGATCAGCACACAACATTCCATCACCCACATAGCACCAGTGGATGCAACCCCAGTTGATGAGACACGTCTTCCAGAGACTTTAGGAGTTCTGAAATAGTGGAGGACTCGTACCAGTGTACCAGCTCAGAGAGAGAGGCCTAGTCGTCGAGACAGATTTCGTGCACGTCGCGAGGGTAGTAGAGGCTTGGGACGAGGACGGTCGTTTAGCTCTCACCCCCAGGAGGGTCGGCAGCATTCGCGTGGATTTTTCTGGTGCGGAAGCCTTCATCACCTCATCAGGGATTGTTCCTTAGCACCGTGTCAGGGTCATATTCAGAGAGGTCATGGATGCGGATGGTTCGCTCAGAGTGGACAGTTTGGCAAAGGAAGAGTTCAGCCAGTTGCGGGTAAGGGGCAGACACAAGAGTTTGCTTCTACTCATCGGGACACGTGAGCATCCATTGCAGGGTTTTCAGTTATTCTTAATTCGTATGTTCTTTTGATGCACTTGTTTGCTTTACACACTTTATGCCGTGGTTGGGCCGAGAGTCGTGTTAGCTAGATCAGCCGTTTGTTGTATTAACTTCTGTCAGCGATTCTTTTGCTGCGCGACACGTGTTTCAGTCGTGTGCCAATCGGATAGGAGATAGAGATTCGTCTGTCATTTTGATCTTTTTAGAGATGTTGGATTTGATGTTCTCCTGGGCACGGACTGGTTAGCTACGTGCTAGGCGTCTATGGACTATCACGAGGAAAATAGTCAGGTTTTTGTTTTCCCGGCGAGTCAGTTCTTGTCGTGCAAGGGGACAGTGGTGCCGCCTCTCACAGCTTGAATTTAGCCTTTTTCGCTAGTCGTCTTTTGAGGAGAGGATGTCGAGGATTCTTGGCGTTCATTCATGATACTGGAGCCACAGTGGGTTTGTGGGACCGGCTTTCATCGTGGGAGAGTTTTCCGACTTTATTCCAGATGAGCCGGCGGAGCTTAGGGAGCTTAAGGATTAGCTGCAGAGTTATTGTTGGGGGCCTTGTGCGTCTGAGTGTCTCGCTTTGGGGAGCTCATATTCTGTTCGTCAAAAGAAGGACGGCAGTTGAGGTTGTGTGTTGATTGATCGTCATTTGAACCGGATTATGGTGCGGTTAGGTATCCTTTACCCCGTATTGACGATTTCTTCGATCAGCTCCAGAGTGCGAGACATTTTCTAAGTTTTTTTGGGGATCAGGTCATCATTGTTGCAGGTTCGGAGTGATGTCATTCCGAAGTCTACTTTTGTGCGCGCTACGGGCAGTATGTGTTTTGGTGGTGTCGTTGGACTCACCAATGCCCTAGCAGCATTCGTGGATATGATGAACCAGGTTTCTTCAGGCTGTTCCTCGACCATTTTATTATTGTGTCATTGATGAAATTCTGGTCTTTTCCAAGAGTCATGAGGAACGTGAGTAGCACTTGGGGATTTGTTTTGCAGACATTGGGAGAGCCCCAGCGGTTTGCTAAATTCTCAGAATGTTCCTTCAGGCTTGATTGTGTTGACTCCTAGGTCTTGTAGTTACGGGAGACGGCTTTTGTATGGTCCCGAGGAAGATCGAAGCCGTACAGCTTTGGCCCATACTTATATCCGGGACGGAGGTCCGCAGATTTTTGGGCTTAGCAGGTTTTTACCGCCGTTTCGTGCAGGATTGCTAGTGTATCGCTGCACCGTTGACTGAACTGATCGGAAAGAGGGTTCTTTTCTTTGGACTGAGGCATGCGCGCGGAGTTTTCAGCAATTGGAGACTCGGTTGACAACTGCACCAGTTCTTTCTTGCTTGCTGATTCGGGCGACTTTGTTGTGTAACTGTGATGTTTCGTGAGTGGGGCTCGATTGTGTACTGATGTGGAACTATAGAGTTATCGGTTATGCTTCCCTACAGATGGAGGAAGTACGAGCAGGATATCCCACTCATGATCTGGAGATGGCCGCGGTGGTCGTGCGTTGGAGATTTGGAGACACTACTTGTTCGGAGAGTCGTGTCAGATTTCACGGACCACCAGAGCTTAATGTACATTTTCCTGCAACGGGTTTTGATTGTTGAGACGGTCTTCTGTAGATTTACAGTTCTTGTGCGATCGTTGAGTACAGCTTAAGTTCGCCTCTACTGAGGAGACAGCTTGCTCATGTCCACGCCCGTCCATTTCTTTTCCTTAATCGTTTTTACGAGGCACAGCCCGCCGATGCCCATTCGTCTAAGATTATTGAGCATACTCAGCTGAGTAAAGATTCAGAGTCCTTGATTTGTGACCATGGTGTGCTACGTTTAGGGACGTATTTGTGTACCTGATACTGTTGGGTAGAGATGCGAAATCCTAGAGCAGGCACATCAGCCAGCTTTCTATGTTCATTCAAGTTCCACCAATATATAGCGTGACTTGTGAGATAGTTACGGGTGGGCAGGGATGAAGAGTGAAGTTTCGGATTTCGTTTCACAATGTCTGTCTTGTTGTGAGCTAAGGTTGAGCATCTGAGACCGGCTGGAGAGTTGCAACCTTTAACCGTTCCAGAGTGGGAATAGGAGCAGATCTCCACAAATTTCATTATGCTGTCTACCCCGGTCTAGTCAGGGTGTGACTCCATTTGGGTGTTTGTTGTTCGTTTTTGCTCAGTTTGCTCAGTTGTTCTTTGTTAAGTTGTGTGTTTGCACGGAGTTCCTTCATGCGTTGTATTCAATAGAGGCACCCTGTTTGCTTGCCGTCTTGGGCAGGAGCTTCAGGAAGCCTCGGGTACTGGTTGAGCTTTAGCTCCACTTTTCCATCCGCAGGGCGAGGGTTTGTGAGAGCGGGCTATACAGACTCTGGAGGATATGCTTATGCGTGCGTACTAATTGTTGATGGCAGTTGGGATCGTCACTTGCCATTGTTAGGATTCTCCTTCAATAGCAGTTATCAGGAGACATTCCAATTAGCAACCTTTAGGTTTTTTTTTGGTAAGTCGTGTCGATCACCAGTCTGTTTTTCTGACTTTGCGAGAGTGGGATTTTGGACCCCAGCTAGTCTAGAGACTTCGGAGATGATCCGGTTGGTTCAGGTCAGGATGAGAACAACCCAGTGCAGACAGAGGTCTTATGCCGACCGTGGTGGTCGCAGACTTGAGTTCGCAGTGGGAGATCATGTATTCCTACGGATTTTTCCGATGAATGACGTGTGTTGAGTTTTGGGAAGCTTATCGCAGGATTGTAGGTCCTTTTGAGATTCTCAAGCGAGTTAGTTTCGTTGCCTTTAATTTGGCACTTCCGCCCAGATTATTGAGTATTCATCCCGTATTCCTTGTGTCGATACTTTACAAAAACCTTCATGACCTTTCTCACATGATTCAGCATCAGACCATTTAATTTGGACTCGATCTTTTGTTCACCGGCAGCCATTTATGTTAGTGGTTCGGCAGGTGGAGAAACTTTGGTCAAGGGTCATGCCATCTTTTGAAGGTTTTTCTTGGGCGTAGCCATATAGTGAGGTGATCACTTGGAAGGCTGCGAGCAAGATTTGAGAGTTTTGAAATCTTCTCTTTGAAGGTACGCTTAGTGAGAATTTTAAATTCGGGGACGAATTTTTATAAGGGGGGAGATTGTAACGCCTTAGTTTACGATTAGTGTTAGTTTAGACGGTAATGCGGGTTTACTGTAAAAAGTTTACCAATTCGGGTTGCTCACATTTTATAACATTTAATTAATAATTTATTATTATTTGTTATGGCATGCACGCACGTGTGCACGTTAATTTGAAAGTTTGTTTGTGCTAATCTAGGTTAATGACCATGACACTTAACCAAATCTAATCCTTTGCTTTATCGTAATCCTTGTTTTAATCTAATCCTAAGATATTTGTGTGAGAAGAGAGTCTAAGTCCACGTTACCCGTCCCGGTTCTTATGGGGATGCGGAAACGATAAAAAACGATTTTTATGGCAAGGTAACATGGACTAGAAAATAGGATCTTTGCTAAACAAAAACCTAGCAAACTAACTAGAAGTTTAACTACTATGTTAGAGGATTAAACCTAGGTCTTGAACTCCTTCTCTTCTTTCTCCTTGGAGTGGTTGGATCAGCTCCACCTCGTAGTCCCCTTGTTGTCGAAGAAGGATCCAGCCGAAAGCCTCTACCTTGAGCTTCTACCTCAACCGAGAGGAAACTAAAGTGCTTGGCTTACTAGACCTTGTACTCTAGAGTGAGTAGAGAAGAGTTTTATGGGTTTTATCTCAATGGCTCATGTTTCTCAACACATGAGACATGAGAGCCTTGAGAGAGAGGAAGAGAGTGAGCTTTGGATGAGAGAGAATGAGAATGATAGAATGAGCTTGACTTTTTCCAGCCATGCTCACAAAAGAAAGAATAATCATGATAATAATAATAATTAAGAATTCTGATGGTTAGTTTCAATGACCATTATCATTTCATGCATTTAATGCATTTTTTAAAGAACAACAAGTAAACAAAAGTCATAGCAATGAAATGATGATGGTCAATAAGTCCACAATGGTCAACCGGTCAACAAAGTCAACAAGTCAACAAAAGTCAAATGTTCAACTCAACCATAGCACAATAATACTTAATTAATATTATTAATCATATTTTTTATTCTCATTAGAGTTTTGAAAAAGTCAACGGCCAACAACCCCAATGAGAATCCTCTGCCTCTCCCTCTGCCAACTGTGCATACACACCCGCACCCGTGTTCCGAGGAACACGAATACAATGAGATAATACCAATCCCAAAATATATACTAGGATCTGGCTTAAACTAAAGCCCGCTAGTAATTACTGCCCGGACACCAACTGTGCATAAGTGCGCGGATGTGAACGAACCATATCGCAAAACCATGCGACCTCTACTCTATTTTGCCCAAAGGAGAATAGCTCTCTGTGTGGGACTCTAATGACTCGACACTATACTAGCAGTGGGTTTAACCACAGACCGCAAGCGGTACTAGCTGTACGTAACGGTCCCCAGGTAGATGCCGATAAGAAGACTGATGAGGTGAACCCATCCGAACTCCTACTGAGCCTGAATGTGACAATCTCCATATAGTCCGGTCTGTTCGTCTGAGAGTATCGCATGTCGGGTCAAGGGGCGGAAAACGTCAGTCCCCTAATAGCGGTACATGTCGTGTTGGAGTGTAGCCCAGAACACCTTGAGATAACACTGGAAACGCTACCAGTATATCCCGCTAGCCCTGGCCAGGGACTTTGTGTAATGGCTCTCCTAGACACAGCTCGATATCGACCCTCAATACCGGGAGAGACGAATCCTGTCTAACCGTCACTGCCTCCAAGTGCTTCGGGACTGCACCTAACTACTACCTGTTTTCACGACTCATTTGAGCCGTGGTAAGGTAGTAATCTAAGAACAGAGGGAACACACTCGAAGCGCAGTGACAGTGTCAAGTCTACGGACTATGCTGTACTCATGTCACCTAGGAACTGATAACTGACGATAGGTATACTACCAAACCAATAGTTCCCAGTGAGTCCTGTCCAGTGTACTTGTAACCTAACGAGCACCTGCATACTATCTCCAGTACGACGTACTGATGGCTGTGGGACAGACCATCTCCCCTCCTGGGATGAGAAGCGTATACACTAGTCTATTCTGGAGTATCGATGCCCTGTATCGATAATCCTACGACTAGGGACCTGTATAAGGATGTGCTTGTAGATTACCCAGCCCCCACTAGTGTGACTGCCATCACAACGTTGGTAATCAAGCAAAGATCCTAAGGGCTCCACTAATTTGTATAGGCGATATGTTAAAAGAAACACATGCACACATTAAACTAGAAACAAACCAAGTAGCATACTACTATTTCGAGCAAGATTGTCTATACAACTGTGAATATCCCAAGCTTCCATTAAGTAATATACAAACTAGTATGATACAGTAATGGCCTCTAAGGCATATACACTAACAATCTCCCACTTACACTAAGGCCATGTACTGGCGTATCGAAGACCCATCATCTCGATCAGCCGCTCGAACTGAGTCTGGGGTATGGCCTTTGTGAATGGATCTGCAGTGTTATCTTCTGTAGCAACCCTCCGAACCTCGATCTCCCGGCGATCCACGATCTTCCGGATCAGGTGATACCGCCTCAAGATGTGTCTGGACTTCTGATGGGACCTGGGTTCCTTCGCTAAAGCTATATCCCCGTTGTTGTCACAATACAGAGGTATTGAGCAACAATGGACGGAACCACCTGAAGTTCTGTCAAGAACTTCCTCATCCAAACGGCTTCTTTTGCGGCATCAGATGCAACGATATATTCCGCTTCCATCGTTGAGTCAGCAACAGTTTCCTGTTTGGAACTCTTCCAACACACCGCCCCTCTATTGAGGGTAAAGACATAACCCGACATGGATTTAGAGTCATCCTTGTCACTCTGGAAGCTGGAGTCAGGAAAGGCCTCCATCTGGAGGTCTTTTCCACCGTAAACCAAAAACATGTCCTTAGTCCTTCTGAGGTACTTCAGAATGTTCTTTACCGCTATCCAGTGCTTCTCCCCAGGGTTTGACTGATACCGGCTTACCACACTCAGTGCATAAGCTACATCTGGTCTGGTACACAACATCGCATACATTATAGAGCCTACCGCAGAAGCGTATGGTATAATAGATATGTGATCCCTTTCCAAATCAGTCTTGGGAGACATCTCTTTGGAGAGGGTGATCCCGTGACAAGCCGGTAGATTACCGTGCTTGGAATCTTCCATACTGAACCTCTTCAGTATGGTGTCGAAGTACCTGGACTGTGAAAGTCCTAATATCCTCTTGGACCTATCACGATGGATCCGGATACCCAGAATGTAAGAAGCATCACCGAGGTCTTTCATGGAGAACCTGTGTGAGAACCCTTTGACAGATTGTAGCATAGGAATGTCATTTCCTATCAAGAGAATGTCATCCACGTATAAAACGAGGAATACAACATTTCGTGCTACAATTTTACTATAGATGCATGGTTCATCTGGATTTTTTTATAAAGCCAAATTTTTTGACCGTCTCATCAAAACAGATGTTCCAACTCTGCGATGCCTGCTTTAGTCCATAAATGGACTTAAGCAACTTGCTGAAGGGGTTCCTACAGCACCACTACAAGGGTTTGGAGGCAACACACATGCCATATTTAAAATTTATATGGTGCTAAAGAAACTATCTTAAGGATCATGCTAGAAAATATATGGTAGCATAACTTTAACAATAACACAAGTAGTAAAAGCTAGGGTTTTGAGAGTACAACCTCTGTAGCTCCCTACGCTAGACTCCTTGGCTACTTGAGGGTTGGAAAAAGGTTCACTTGAGATCCTCTAGGTCCACGACGATCCACCCGGAGTCCTCTTTGTCCAAGCTTGAAGCTCCACTAGATCAAGAGAAGAAGTAGAAGCTAACACTCTAGACTAATGGGCAAGACTAGTGTAGAATGGTGATGTGGTTTGTTTTCTCACTTCAAAACCCTAACTTGATGACTCTTTTGCTTACTTGAGAAAACTAGATAGCAAGAGAGAAAGGAGGAAGAAGATGATGGCTTGTGAAGAGCTCAGATAATGATAAGCTTATGAATAAAAATGAGAAATGAAAATATATATATATTCTCTTTCTCATTCTTAACCATAGTTATAAAATATCTAGATATTTGTTTTGGATCAAAAATGGCCATAGAAAATGAATCATGGTTAAACCAAACGGTTAGTGCAAGAATAAAATATTAAACCATGATAACAATTTCCATTTCCATTTTTCTTTTCAAAAAAATAATATCTGTATATTTATATATGGTGTGAGTCTTATATTGCCACCATCCACTATATCAACAACCATGATAAAATTATGTATGCATGTATGTGTGCATGCACATCCTATGTGCATGAATGAGAATAAATGCATACATGCATGCATACAACAAAAAGACAAGAAAGGGTTTAAAGTGAGAAACTAATGGTCAATGATAAATCAACATTTGATTTAGCAAACCGGTCATATCGCATACGACCCGACCAAAAGCAAACCGCCCGATTAATATACAGTATCTCATACGCATATTTTAACTGGGTCCATGCACATATCTCATATGCGCACCACATCATTGCGCCTGGACTAGGCAACTCCATTGTGGGACTCTAAGACTCATCAATACGCCGGCAGTGGGTGATGATCATATCAAGCACCCCCAAGCCGCAAGCGGTCAGCTAAACATAACGGCCAACTGGGTATTGAGCGATTAGAAGAAAACAAGCGAACCTGTCACAACTCCCGTCGAGCCAACCAACAACACTACCGTACAGTCCGGTCTCTTCGTCAGATATGGTGCATATCGAGTCTAGGGATGGTAACGTCGACCCCAATAACTCAATAAGTCGTGCCGATGAATGGTCTATAACAGATCGAGAAACTACTGATAACACTTATCAGTAAATCTCAACAGCCCTGGCCAGGGACTTACTGATATAGCCAATTAAGCACAGCACAGCATCAACTCCCAATACCGGGAGAGACGAAACCCCTCCTATCGTTCATCGCCTTCGTGTGTCTCAGGACTGTACCCAACGGCCACCTGTTTGCACGACTCAATAGAGCCATTGTAGGGTAGTAATCAAAGTACAATGGGAGAACACACAAGACTCTATGACGATCTCGGGTCTACAGACTAATCTGTACCAGTGTCACCTGAGAACTGCTATCCGACGATAGATATAATTCCATATAGGAGTTCTCGGTGAGTCCATCCAGTGTACCCAGTCACCACTGAGCACCCATATATGATCTCGATGTCAAACATCAATGAATGTGGGAACATCCATCGCCCATCATATAGGTCTAGTATCATATACGCTAGTCTACTCTGGTATATCGATGCCCCATCTCGATACACCTACGACTAGGGACTTTTCAGGATATGCTTATAAACTACAGATGTCCCACTAGTATGATCTCCATCATAATCATAGTAGTCAAGCCTATATCCTCGGGGCTTTATCAACATGTATGAATGAATAAAAACATGATCAAGTCAACATGTCAGATAAAGAAGAACCAGATAGCATACTATCATGTCGAGCAAGAATGTACACTGAATATATATATATATACATGTATAAATACATCCACTATCATATAATGGCCTCTAGGGCATACATATATCCAACAATCTCCCACTTGCACTAAGGCCAGTTATTGGCGTATCTCATACCCAACATCTCAAAAAGTCGCTCATGCTGCGGCTGAGGGAGGGCCTTGGTGAGTGGATCCGCGGCGTTATTCTTTATGTCTACTCTCCTAATCTCGATCTCGCGGTGATCTACAATCTCCTGGATCAAATGAAAGCGCCTCAGGATGTGTCTGGACCGCTGATGGGACCTGGGCTCCTTGGCTAACGCCATAGCCCCATTATTATCACAATACAATGGTATTGGATCAATAATGGTTGGAACTACTCCTAGCTCCGAGACGAACTTCTTCATCCAGATGGCTTCCTTGGCGGCATCATTTGCAGCAATGTACTCAGCCTCCATCGTAGAGTCTGCAACGGTATCATGTTTGGAACTCTTCCAACTTACCGCCTCTCCATTGAGGGTAAATACAAACCCGAAGATAGATTTGCTGTCGTCCTTATCGCTCTGGAAGCTCGAATCGGTAAAGGCCTTCATTTGGAGATCTCCATTACCATACACCAAGAACAATTCTTTAGTCCTTCGCAAGTACTTAAAAATGTTCTTCACAGCTATCCAGTGATTCTCCCCTGGGTTGGATTGATACCTGCTTACAACACTAAGTGCATAAGCTACATCTGGGCGTGTACATAACATCGCATACATTATAGATCCTACTGCCGAAGCATAGGGTATAATGCTCATGCGAGCTCTCTCTTCATCGGTCTTTGAGCAAGAGTCCTTAGAGAGAGTGACCCCATGGCAAGCGGGTAAGGCACCCCGCTTGGAGTCTTCCATACTAAACCTTTTTAGGATGGTGTTGATGTACCTGGTTTGGGACAATCCCAATAACCTCTTGGATCTATCCCTATAGATCCTAATGCCCAGAATGTATGTGGCATCACTCAGGTCCTTCATGGAGAACCTTAGTGATAAGAAAGATTTGACCGACTGTAGCATAGGAATATCATTTCCTATCAGAAGAATGTCATCCACGTACAATACGAGGAATGTGACAGTTCTCCCTACAGCCTTCTTATAAATACAAGGTTCATCTGGATTTTTGATGAAATCAAACTCTTTGATAACATCATCGAAACAGATGTTCCAACTCCGTGATGCCTGCTTTAACCCATAAATGGATTTAAGCAATCTGCATGCTTTCCCGCTACTCCCACTGTCAATGAAGCCCTATGGCTCATCCATATAAATGCATTCTTCTAAATCTCCATTTAGAAATACCGTTTTAACGTCCATCTGCCAGATTTCATAGTCGTAGTGAGCAGCAATAGCAAGTAGGATCCGAATGGATTTAAGCATGGCTACAGGAGAAAAAGTCTCGTCATAGTCCAAACCTAGTCTTTGACGAAAACCCTTCGCCACAAGTCTTGCCTTATAGGTCTCTACCTGCCCATCTACACCAATCTTTCTTTTAAAGATCCATTTGCACCCCCACAGGTTTTACCCTAGGGGGTACAACGTCCAAAGTCCATACTTTGTTGATGTACATAAACTCCATTTCGGATCTCATGGCATCCAGCCACTTCACAGAGTCTCCACTCGTGATAGCTTGCTAAAAGCTGGTAGGATCATCATCCTCCATGATGCAGTCTTCTCTATCACCATCAATGAGGAAACCGCAGTACCTCTCCGGTGGGCGAGAAGTCCTACCTGACCTACGGAGTGGTCGAGGTTCCTCAGTTTCTATTGCAACAGCCGGTTCAACCAAGTCGTCATTTGTAGTTTGTGTCTCTAGAACCTCTTCTAGATCCACCACATTGCCATCAGCTTTATCTGTGAAAAACTCTTTTTCCAAGAATGTGGGATACTGAGAAACAAACACCTTTTGTTCCTCCTTGTGGTAGAATAGATATCCATAAGAATTCTTTGGATATCCCACAAAATTACACATGACCGACCGTGTCTCGAGTTTGTCCGGATTCTGCTTTTTAACATAGGCCGGGCAACCCCAAATCTTAATTCTCTTAAGAGATGGTCTCTTCGCATGCCATATCTCATATGGTGCGGTAAACACGGTTTTGGTTGGAACCCTGTTCAGTAGAAACGCTGCAGTTTTCAATGTATGCCCCCAAAATGAGACGGGTAACTCAGCATCACTCATCATGGAATGGACCATATCCAATAGGGTCCGATTCCGTCGTTCTGACACACCGCTGTGCTGTGGTGTGTAAGGAGGAGTGAGCTGAGAGAGAATCCCATTCTCTTTTAGGAAGTTTGCAAACTCTGTACTGAGGTACTCCCCACCTCGATCTGATCGAAGCATTTTGATGCATAAGCCAGTTTGTTTTTCTACTTCTTGTTTATATTCAGTGAATTTCTCGAAAGCTTCGGATTTGTGCTTTAATAAAATACATGACCGAATCTTGAGAAATCATAAGTGAAAGTAATGAAGTATGAAAAACTGCCTCTAGCTTGTGTAGACATTGGCCCACATACATCACTATGTATGAGGCCTAAGAGCTCAGTAGCTCTTTCTCCGTGTCCGGTAAACGGAGTTTTGGTCATTTTACCCTTGATACAAGACTAGCAAGTCGCATAAGATTTATATTCAAAAGGGTTTAAATATCCATCTTTGTGTAACTTGTTTAGTCTTGTTTCGTTAATATGACCAAGTCTACAGTGCCAAACAAAAGCTTCATTTATTTCTGAAAGTTTTCTTTTATTAGTGTGTTGTATACTGAAAACTGTGTGTTGATTTAAGACGTATATCCCGTTATTAAGCATACTATACCCAACCAACATTTGATTCAGGTGAATGTTCATAACATTGTTCTGCAATACAAAATTATATCCTTCATTGTCTAACAAAGAAACGGATATTATATTACAAAGCATACTAGGTACAAAATAACATGGGTTCAAAACCAATATACACCCTGACGGCAACCCCAAATGATACTCTCCCACTGCAACTGTATGTACATTGAAACCATTTCTGTAACGCCTTAGATTTCGGTTAGTGATCGTTTAGACGTTAATGCGGGTTTACTGTAAAAAGTTTACCATTTCGGGTTCCTCACATTTTATAACATTTAATTAATAATTTATTATTATTTTTTATAAGCTTGCACGCACGTGTGCATGTAAATGCGAGGATTTGTTTGTGCTAATTTTGTTCTTAGCAACCATGACACTTAACCCTAATCTAATCTCTTTGCTTTAATCCTAGTTAATTCAATCCTTAACCCTATTCCCTAGATCATTTGTGAGATGAGAGAAAGATATTTTGTTTGAGTGATGAGGTGTATGGGAATGCATTAATGGTTAATTAATGCATTGGATACACTCACTCTCTTTTCCTTCCTACACTCACCTCCCTCTCTCTTTAACCTCACACGCTCTCTCATTTCCTCATCTCACTCTCTCTCTCAACTAAACACTCTCCCATTTCCAACACAAATCCATCACAAATCACCAAAATCATCACAAAATCACATCTTCTCCTTGGATTTTCCCTCTTGCTTGCCTTGGTATGCACAAAGCTAGGATCTTTGTGTTCTTTTGGTTAGGTATTGTTTCTTTTCTATTGTTTGAGTTATTTTTGTGTAGCTTATCTTTAAAGTTGTTGTTTTTTTCGCGTATCGTATCGTTTCGGGTAAATATCGTATTTTTTAGTGTCGTTTCATGGTCCCGAATGATCTGCTGTTAAACTAAAGGTGTGTTGCAAAAATTGACGGGACAGTAGACTAGTATAGAGACCTAGAACCTACCCACAAAATACGAACCCATTTCCCCATACTACGGCCGCAGATTTATTCGATCTGGCCGCAATTTGCGGCCAGAGTAGGGACCTGGGTGTTGGTTTTTGGTGCAGAGGGTCTCTGGTGTTATGTGTAGGCTCATGGTACTTGCAATTTTTACAATTGGTTAGCACAGAAAAATCTGGGATCATTTGCCTATTTCTAGTGTTTCGTTTCGTGCGATACGTTATCCGATACGGTGCGTGTTTTGTATTACTGTTTGTCTGAGTTGGTTTCGTAGTGTAGCTATACGCGTTAGCTACAATACGAATCCTTTAGTGTACGTTTGTGTGTCGTGTTGGTCCGTGTAGATTGTTTGTATTTTAGGTTATTACTGATATATATTTGCTTTATCGTATCTTGTTGCAGGTTCGTAGGCGGGGACTTCGGACGCTGCTACAAAAGGAAAACAGGTGGTAGACTTCACCTAGCCAGGAGCGTTTGTGAGTAGATTTAACATCTACAGGGGAATCGCCCGCTGGAGTTATGCGTCAGGGCTAGAGATTTTATCACGTGTCGCATATTCTACGTTATTGTTAGAATTGCGCCTTTACCCTATTATTTAGATGTAGTTGTGCCTTGACTGGTAGTAGTAGGACACTGCACATACTATTGACGATTCATGTTGCACGAGCACTGATTGTATGCTACAAACACCGTCAATAATTGCCATGTCACACACAAACCATTTATAGTTAGGATATTGCTTGGTTAGGGACATTGTGACATTTATTCATATTTCTGATCGCATATGACATATAACATACCTGTATAATTACATGCTTACATATATGCCTTCATGTATTTACATGCTAGATACCTATATACCTATAGGGTATTGTGCCATCAGTTTTAGGTATATACACACTTTGTGACATAGCTACAGGTGTACCTTATAGACATACTTCACTTATACCCAGGGGGTATATTACATCATTACTTATAGGTAGATATTTATACCTTGCTATACCTTTATGTTTACACATTTATCTGGTTATAGCTACATGTTTACCTTTACCTGATGTTATGTAGAATTGGAGAAAATAGGAATCGCATGATATTATATTAACTTGTTACAGTTAATTGTTGCTTTTCCTTTATATGCTCGCATTTCAGATTTATGATGCGTATACTTTATTCATGGATTTTCGCATTGAGATATGGAATTTTCATGATGTTTTCTGGATTTGGGAACCATGGTAGTTCATGAAATTATGCATTAATTGAAAAACCTGGTTTTCCTTGATATGATATTTCAGCAACCACCATGAGATTTGTCGTTTACGATGTGTATACCCAACGCGAGGAAAGGAGGGGTCCGTGTGCGGGTACATGGTGGGGCCCGGAGGTACCCCGAAGCAAGAACGATGTCGTGGTGTCAGGCGATGAGGCTTAGGGGAACCATACTTTCCGGTGACAGGACCAATGACTCAGCGGCTATCATGTGGATACCGACGGGAGTCATGTACGTATGAATACGTCGAGAGGCGAGGGTCAGAGCTAGGCACTCGAGCTTTCGGGATAGCGTATGATACGTACCTATCAGGGGGCCAGTCATGGAGACAGCACCTGATGGATCAGCATTTCTATGTCGATGCTTGGCACATTGGTTTCATGATATTTCTAATTACTTTGTATATATAACAGGGGATTTAGCCGTTGTTATATATACCCTTACACCAATATTAGTGGAATGGGACACTAATATATGTGTATTGACCTCATCATTTTTATTTATGCAAATATAATTAGGATGTTAGAATGTTACTTGAAATCTGGTACTTGGGATATAGGAGATTCATTTGAGATTGGATATTGGATATATACGGGACTCACTTGATTTTGTACATTCGGGATATAGGAGATCTATTCGATATTGTACATTGAGGAGATGTGAGACTTATATGATATGAGAGCCCAACTTGGGGGGCTGATTTGAGGAATTGGGATATTGAATGTCTTGCTGGATTGTGATCCTACCACGATGTCAGGATTCCGGGGAAATGACATACTTCTTTCCATACTCCACATTTATTGTTTGTGCACTGCTTCATGCATTAGCAGTACCTGTTAGTGTACCTTTCTTGATTGTTGCATATTTATATCCTCGTATCATTATTGCTTGATTATTGCATACTGTTGTCATATCTTTACTGTTATATATATTGGTTGTACCTGCTAGTGTACTTTCCATTATTCTGCATTCTTATGACCTGTTATTGCTATTAATTTCATATCTTAGATTCGCGTTGTACGTGCATACTCGCGATTACCTGTATATGTTATTTTCTATTCACGAGTTGGCAACTCACCCCCGTTGTGCCACAGTGTTTGCAGGTGTTTCCCCAGAGTAGTCGAGGCTGGCATTCATCTATCATCTTTTGCTACAGATACCAAATCGACTCACAGTGTGCCGTTTTGCTTAGGTGGGTTTTGGTGGTTATCTGTATTTTGTATTGTATATTCGTTGTATCTTGTACTCTCCATCTACTATTATGTTGTGACTTAGAGACTTGGTGAGGACGGTATTGTATATTATTGTGGATTTGTTGTCTTTTATACAGTTTCCTTTTTATTGTCTCTTAGTTCTTTGCTACGGCGTCGTATATTTGTTGTGGTGGTTGTTTTCCGCCTTTGGGCGTGTATTTTGCTCCCGTTTGGGGATGCTTTACTTTATATTTATGTTGTACCCATTTTGGGGCTAGTTTTTACAAAGGAGGTGCTGCCAAAATATTAAAGAAAATAAAGTTGGAATTTTAAAGAATTTGGGTTGTAAATTTCAAATGTTTCAAAACTCCTATTATCTTTTATTGTCTTTTCCGTATTTTCATGGTTTAGATTTCTGGGTTTTGGATTTCTTTTACTGCGTTACGTCTGTAGGCGTTGCGTGGTATTAGGGCCGTCACGTGCCAAATTTTCGGGTCGTGACAAAGTTAGTATCAGAGCGCTAGGTTTTACCTTTCGGAGAGTAGGATGACCTTGGTATGATGGAGTAGGTAGCTTAAGCAGAGTAACGTAGTGTGTGTATGTCTGCAGCATACTCACGATGCAGTACTCCGCCTAAAGTGACCTAAGTACAGATTGCTTGAAATTCCTTCCTTGTGATTCGATTTCCGTGTTCTTATTGAATCCTTTTTTCCGTTTATAGCCTTGTCGCCGATGACTATGGGGACTCAGAGTGATGCAGCGAGGGCCGAGGTCAGAGTAGGTTCGGGTGAGACGAGCACCGACCAGGATGTCACTCTTGTTGCACAGGTGCAGACGGTTTCGCCTTTGACAGAAAGTATCGTTAGGCTTGTGGCAGAGATGCAGGACATGTGGCAGGCAATGAGTTCATTGATTGAGGTTGTTCGAGCACAGCGACAGGAGGTTGTCACCCCTGTTAACCAGTTGTTCCTTACGATCAGCATGCAGCAGTCCGTCACATACATAGCACCAGTGGATGCAGCCCCAGTTTACGAGACATGCCTTCCAGAGACTCGGAGAGTTCCGGAACAGTGGGGAACTCGTACCGGTGTACCAACCCAGAGACAGAGGCCTAGTCGTCGAGACAGATTTCGTGACCGTCGTGGGAGTGGCAGAGGCTTAGGACGTGGACAGTCGTTCTGCTCTCATCCCCAGGAGGGTCAGCAGTCGCCGCGTGGATGTTTCTGGTGCGGAAGCCTTCATCACCTTATCTGGAATTGTTCCTTAGCACCGCATCAGATGCGTACTCGGAGAGGTCGCAGTCGCGAAGGGTACGCTCAGAGGGGTCAGGTTGGCAGAGGAAGATTTCAACCAGTTACGGGTAGAGGGCAGACACGAGAGTCTTGTTCTACTTATCGGGACGCGCGGGCGTCCAATGCAGAGTTTTCAGGTATCCTTAATTCGTATGTTCTTTCGATGTTTTGCTTGTTGTTTTTACACTTTGTGCCGTGGTTGGGACGAGAGTCGTGTTAGGTAGATCTGTAAGTCGATGTACAACACCTCACGACTTGCGGGGAGGCGGAAATATAAAAAACGATCTTGTTCTTTGCTTAAACATCGACTAACCGCAAGAATCGAAGCTAAACGATAACTAACATCAAACATAAAAGTTAACAACTACTATGTAAAGGGATTATACCTAAAGAACCGTGTCCTTCGTCTTTACGAACTCCACCTCCTCCTCGGCCTTCTCGAAGTAGTAGACGATCCACCCGAGAGCTTTACTCCAAGCTTAGCCTCTAAACTTGAGGCAACTAAACTTCTTTAAGTGCTAATCAAAGAAGCTAGGTGAAATAGAGTGAGGGTTATGGTTTAATAAGTCTAACTAATCCTTGTACTCAACACATGAGAGGGGAGGATTAGGTTTTGAAGAGGGAGAGCTTGAGGAGAGAGAAGGTGAACATAATAATGAAGTGAGAATAATGAGTTATGATAATATATATCAAGCATTTCTTTTTATCAAGAAAATAAATCAATTTAACAACCATGCTTGATAATATCTAGTGATGATTCATCTCCATGAGTCATCAAGCATTTATGATGCATTAATGACATGGATGAATCATCCATATGACTCACTAATCACATTCATTGTATATGCCACCTAAACCCCCTTAGTCACCACCTTCTAGAAGCTTCTCGCGCAATTACGAGAACGCCCCTCCTTTCCGTAAAAATACGGAAAAACTTTAGACTGTATAAATCCAATAACCGGATACCAGTAACTGGTTTAAACCAAAGCCGACTGGTAAAAACTGTCCGAAAGTCGTACGTGCGTAAACACACGTATGCGTCCGAACCCTTGTCGTAAAACCATACGACCTCTTTATCGTTTTGCCTGGAGTAGGGAAACTCTCTGTGTGGGACTCTAGAGACTCGACTACTACGCTGGTAGTGGGTTTAACCACAGACCGCAAGCGGCAATAGCTGTACGTAACGGTCCCCAGGTAGATGTCGATAAGAAGGCCGATGAGGAAACCCATCCGAACTCCTACTGAGTCTGATATGACAATCTCCGTACTGTCCGGTCCGTTCGTCTAAGACTATCGCATATCGGGCCTAGGGGGCGGCAAGCGTCAGTCCCCTAATAGCGGTATAAGTCGTGTCGGAGCGAAGCCCATTACATCCTAAGAAACTACTGGAACCTACCAGCAAAACTCGCTTGCCCTGGCCAGGGACTTTACGTAATGGCTCTCTGACACAGCGCGATATCAACCCCCAATACCGGGAGAGACGAATCCTGTCTAACCGCCACTGCCTCCAAGTGCTCGGGACTGCACCCAACTGCTACCTGTTTGCATGACTCCTTTGAGCCGTGGTAGGGTAGCAATCTAAGAACAGTGGGACACACTCGAGGCGAAGCAGCAGTGTCAAGTCTGCGGACTATGCTGTACTCATGTCACCTGGGAACTGTTCACTGACGATTGGTATAAAACCAACCAACAGTTCCCTGTGAGTCCTGTCCGGTGTACCCGTAACCTAACGAGCACCTGCATACTATCTCCAGTACGACGTACTGACGGCTGTGGGACAGACCATCTCCCCAACTGGGATGAGAAACGTACACACTAGTCTACTCCGGAGTATCGATGCCCTGTCTCGATAATCCAACGACTAAGGACCTGAATAAGGATGTGCTTGTAGACTACCCAGCCCCCACTAGTGTGACTGCCATCACAACGCTGGTAGTCAAGCAAGATCCTAAGAGCTCTATCAATACGTATACTCACATATTAAGAAAGGAAAAACCAAGTAGCATACTACCATGTTTAGCAAGACTGTTATATATATGTGAATATCCCAAGCTTCCATTAAGTAATATACAAACTAGTATGATACAATAATGGCCCCTAGGGCATATACACTAACAATCTCCCACTTGCACTAGGGCCAAGTACTGGCATATCGAAGACCGATGATCTCGAGTAGCCTCTCGAACTGAATCTGAGGTAGGGCCTTTGTGAATGGATCAGCAATGTTCTCTTCAGAAGCAACTCTCCGAACCTCGATCTCCTGACGATCAATGATCTCCCTGATCAGGTGATACCGCCTTAAGATGTGTCTGGACTTTTGATGGGACCTTGGTTCCTTTGCTAAAGCTATAGCTCCGTTGTTATCGCAATACAGAGGTATTGGATCAACTATGGTAGGAACCACCTGAAGTTCTGTTAGGAACTTCTTCATCCAGACTGCTTCTTCTGCTGCATCGCAAG
The DNA here is from genome assembly GCA_030015575.1 of Agapanthus africanus. Classification (NCBI taxonomy): domain Eukaryota; kingdom Viridiplantae; phylum Streptophyta; class Magnoliopsida; order Asparagales; family Amaryllidaceae; genus Agapanthus; species Agapanthus africanus. Next base: position 336,989,050 of record CM057346.1, on the reverse strand, counting down.
CAGCTATATACTCCGCTTCCATCGTCGAGTCAGCAACGGTGTCCTGCTTGGAGCTCTTCCAGCACACCGCCCCTCCATTGAGGGTAAAGACATAACCCGACATGGACTTGGAATCGTCCTTATCACTCTGGAAGCCGGAATCAGAAAAGGCCTCCAACCTGAGGTCTTTTCCGCCGTAAACCAAGAACATCTCCTTAGTCCTTCTCAGATACTTGAGAATGTTCTTTACTGCTATCCAGTGCTTCTCCCCTGGGTCTGACTGATACCGGATTACCACGCTCAGTGCGTAAGCTACATCTGGTCTGGTGCACAACATCGCATACATTATAGATCCTACCGCAGAAGCGTAGGGTATAATAGACATGTGTTCCCTTTCCAAATCAGTCTTGGGAGACATCTCTTTGGAGAGGGTGATTCCGTGACAAGCCGGTAGATTACCGCGCTTAGAATCTTCCATACTGAATCTTTTCGGTACAGTGTCGATATACCTGGACTGCGAAAGTCCCAACATCCTCTTGGATCTATCACGATAGATCCGGATCCCCAGAATGTAAGAGGCATCACCCAGGTCTTTCATGGAGAACCTGTATGACAAGAATCCTTTGACAGATTGTAGCATAGGAATGTCATTTCCTATCAATAGAATGTCATCCACGTACAAGACGAGGAATACGACACTTCTCGCTACAACTTTACTATATATGCACGGTTCATCTGGATTTTTGATAAAGTCATATTCTTTGACTGTTTCATCAAAACAGATGTTCCAACTCCGCGATGCCTGCTTTAGTCCATAAATGGATTTAAGCAGCTTGCATACTTTCCCGCTGCTCCCACTCTGATTGAAACCCTCTAGCTGATCCATATAGACGCACTCTTCTAAATTTCCATTTAGAAAAGCCGTCTTTACGTCCATCTGCCAGATTTCATAATCATGGAAGGCAGCAATAGCAAGAAGGACCAGAATGGATTTGAGCATAGCCACTGGAGAAAAAGTTTCGTCATAGTCCAAACCAGGTCTTTGACGAAAACCCTTTGAAACAAGTCTAGCCTTATAGGTTTCCACCTGTCCATCTACACCAATCTTTTTCTTGAAGATCCATTTGCATCCTATGGGTTTTACCCCATCTGGAGCAAAGTCCAAAGTCCATACTTTGTTGGTGTATATGGACTCCATTTCGGTCCGCATTGCATCTAGCCATCATACCGAGTCGCCACTCTGGATGGCCTGCTGGAAGTCAGTAGGTTCAACATCATCTATGATGCAATCCTCTCTATCCCCATCTATGAGAAAACCGTAGTATCTCTCAGGCGGATGAGACGGCCTACTACTCCTGCGGAGGGGTGCGGGAATGTCCTGTTCTTCTTGAACTACCGGTTCTACCAAACTTTCAGTATTAGTTTGTGGTTCTGGAATTTCTTCCAGTTCTATTTCGCTCCCACTTGATTCCTTTTCTAAAAACTGATGTTCTAGAAAATGGGCATTACGAGAAATAAATACCTTTTGTTCCTCTGTGTAATAGATAGATATCCCCTGGAGTTCTTTGGATATCCCACAAACATACACTTTACTGATCGTGCCTCGAGCTTGTCCACATGCTGCTTTTTAACAAAAGCTGGACATCCCCAAATCTTTATATACTGTAGATGGGGTTTCTTCCCGCTCCAGATATGGAGTGGTAGGCACAGTCTTGGTAGGAACCATGTTCAAAAGATATGCTGCTGATTCTAGCGCATAACCCCAAAAAGATCGCGGTAACTCAGCATTACTCATCATGGATCGTACCATATCCAATAGGGTTCGATTCCGTCTCTCCGATACACCGTTGTGCTGTGGAGTGTATGGAGGAGTAAGCTGAGAGAGAATTCCTTTCTCTTTTAGGTAACCTAGGAACTCGGCACTCAAGTATTCACCACCTCGATCAGATCTAAGTGTCTTGATACTTTTGCCAGTTTGGTTTTCTACTTCATTCTTATACTCTTGGAATTTCACAAAAGCCTGGGATTTATGTTTCATCAGATAAATGAATCCGTATCTTGAGTAATCATCCGTGAAAGTAATGAAATAGGAAAAACCACCTCTTGCATGCGTAGACATTGGACCACATACATCACTGTGTATAAGTCCTAAGAGCTCGCTCGCTCTTACTCCTTGTCCAGTAAATGGAGTCTTTGTCATCTTTCCTTTGAGACAAGATTGACAAGTGTCATGAGTTTGATATTCGAACTAGTCCAAATATCCTTCTCTATGCAACTTAGTCAACCTTCTCTCATTGATATGACCCAGTCTACAATGCCATAAGAAAGCTTTATTTAAATCTGGAGACTTTCTTTTAAGTGTGTTATGGACATTGAAAATTTGGAGTTGGTTTAAAACATATATACCGTTATTTAGTGTACCGGACCCAATCAAACCATGATTAAGGTGGATGTTAACAACATCTCTTACAAACGTGAAATCATAACCTTTATTTGATAACAACGAAACTGATGTGTTATTACACGTTAAGCTTGGTACAAAAAACAGTTATGCAAAACCAAAATGTGTCCACTCGTCAATCCTAGGTGATAATCCCCGACGGACGCAGCTCCCATGCTAGCTCCGTTAGCAACCTTTAGGGTCATATCACCTTCCTTCAGCACTCTACGGTTTCTCAGTGCCTGCAATGAATTGCAAATATGAGATCCTGATCCGGTATCCAATACCCAGGAAGTAGAGTTAATTGACAGACAATTCTCAATTACAAACACACCTGAAGTCGAAGCCACAGCTTGCTTCAGTTCCTGGTTCTTGGCGTTCCACGCCTTGCAATCTTTCTTCCAGTGCCCTTTCCTGTGACAATGGAAGCACTCATCCTGGCCCACTACCGGTACCGCAAACTTTTTCTTTCCCTTCGCTCCCACCTTACTAACACCTCCTCTAGGTTTGGTGGCGGCCTTCTTCTTCCTTCCTTTGGCCCTAGCCTTGGACCCGGAAGAAGATGCACCGCTAACAAACATAGCAGGTGTTTCCCTTGTCTTCTGCAAGGTGCCCTTTGCACTCCTTAACATGTTCAGGAGTTCCGAAAGTTCAACTTCTTTTCTTTGAATGTTGAAGTTCAGGATAAACTGGGCGTAGGTGTGAGGAAGGAACTGGAGAATAAGGTCTGTATAGAACTCATTATCCAAAGTCGTCCCAAGGTCTGCGAGCTCTTCAATATAGCCGATCATCTTTAGGACATGTTCTCCTACCGATGACCCGACAACCAACCTCGCTCGAAACAAGTTCTTAGAGGTCTCGTATCTTGCTATACGAGATTGCTCTCCATAAAGTTCCTTTGTATGGAGAAATATGCCATCTAGGTTCATATCCTCGTGCCTCCTCTGATGTTCATTGTTCATCGAGGCAAGCACGATGCACTTGGCTTTCACGCAATCTAAATCCCAGGTTTTGCGGATTTCCTTATCCGCATTACTAGATTTGGGACCAGGGACAGCAGGTGCTGTAGCGGTGAGGACGTACCCCAGTTTGTCATAGGTCAAAGCCAATTTGACATTCCGCAGCCAATCTTTATAGTTTGGCCCTGTCAGTATATTTTTCTCTAAAAGTAACTTAAGTCCAGTCATTTTCAGGGTCGCTGCAAATAGGAGAGAGAGAAGAAAACTCTTTCGCATGATGCTCTTGCAAGTTTAGAGTGGTTTTTAGTTTATCTAAACTGGATGGCTCCCACTGTTTCTCGAATCCTTCCTCAAACCATAAAAGAAGAATTAGCCAGGACTATTCTCACCGTACAATTCTTGCTTAACCGTTCAGCCAGGCTAGTGTCGATACTTCGAGGGAGGTTTTCCAACGCTTTCGCGAAGTTCCTTAATTAAATAACCTCTTTTCTCTGGGGGCGTAACCCCGCTGACACCTTTCTTGACACCTACTTGGTTTATAGCATTGATCGTTAAGTGACGAATATCCTGATAAGTAGCATATACTCACAGTAGGATCGGGATCCAAATATCATTGTATGATAATGTTGAAGGAATCCTACCAACATTCATCAAACTCCAAATGGTATGCAACTCTTTGCAAATTTCAGTTTCTTTAGAAATTCCCGATATATATTTTTGCCCCATGCTCTTATGACCTTGGCGTTAGGTCAAAATGTCATAAGTCACATGTCAAGTTCTACCCATCATTATCTTGTCAATTTGAACCCATCCGTATATATCCTTGACGTTCGGCCAAAATAATAATACGACTGTCCCAAACTAACTCATCTATCTATGCAACATATTAATACCCAGTAGCTACCAAACACTATGCCTTGGCGTTAGGTCAAAATACATAGCTTGAATACTACTGAATACCCAGATGAAATGACGGAGGGCTACGAATGGTTTTGGCGAAACCGTGAACGTAGTGAACTTGATATAACCGAAGGAACCTGATAGCTTTTAAAAGGAGTGGTTAAAGCTCCGTATTTAAAAATATCTGTTTTTAAAATTAACCGAATGGTTTCTTTTAAATGGTTCCAACGATTAAACTTTTTGGTTTATTTTCTTTGCATAATAAATAATGCGTCCCATCATTAACCTATCATTGCAGAAAACAACGAAAATACAACGCCCTCTTATGCCATCCGCATTCGCCACGGGGTCCCGTCATCACCCGTTAGGTTACTTAACTAACGACAGAGCGGGGGCTGGGCTAGCGCGGGTGTAAAACATAAGTGACGTCTAAATAGCTATCATATATAGATATTGTACATTCGTCAGACGCAATAATAGGCATTCCGGATCACAGATGAACTTTATTGGATTTGCAAGCAATCCGTGTTTGTTTTGAGCCTGCAACAAAAGACGGATTACACAGTCGTGATGAATAGCCATTACCCCACCCAAGACCCCAACGGGTACGGCAAACTACCCGCCCGGCATTTTGTGCACCCCACCTTGGGTCTGTCCTAGGAGCAAAAACAGTAAAATGAAATAATACAACGGTGGCTACAACCGCAACCTGGATGTGCCCCGTAAAATAATATTACAACAAATTACATTTACATCAAATGAATTAAATAAAAAACCCATCACAAAACCCCGGCTATGCATCACAACAGTCCAACACAGTTCATATACACAAACAGATAAAATCCATTACAGAAATGTGCAACCCCCTGCCAACCGACATACTAGCAGTTAGGGGAGGTTTACGAACACTTTATACAAACACAGATATAATCCAACAAGCAAATACCGTATAATTTCGATCGATTAAACACATTTAATTTTGCTCCAATACTTCTCTGTAAATCTGAAACCTGAGCAAAAATAAAAAATTTCAGAAAATACTAAATATCACAGAGAACCAACACAGGAAAATTGGGTTCATGAATAGGCAACTCTGCGGCGGAAGCGCGGCGGATCGGTGGGATCCGCCGCGGTTCCGCGGCGCTTTAGCCGATTCATGGGCCCAATTTTCTTGGGTGTTCTACTACTGTCATTTAGAACTATCTGAACCTCCCTGAAAAAATTTTGGACTTCATTTAAAAATCGACAGAAACTCATGATATCGGGGTTTTCCGGTTTCGTTTTTTCCGTTCGAAATTCATACAAATTTGCAAGTTATTTATTGTTTAGCGAGGCTCTGATACCACTGTAAGTCGATGTACAACACCCCACGACTTGCGGGGAGGCGGAAATATGAAAAACGATCTTGTTCTTTGCTTAAACATCGACTAACCGCAAGAATCGAAGCTAAACGATAACTAACATCAAACATAGAAGTTAACAACTACTATGTAAAGGGATTACACCTAAAGAACCGTGTCCTTCGTCTTTACGAACTCCACCTCCTCCTCGGCCTTCTCGAAGTAGTAGACGATCCACCCGAGAGCTTTACTCCAAGCTTAGCCTCTAAACTTGAGGCAACTAAACTTCTTTAAGTGCTAATCAAAGAAGCTAGGTGAAATAGAGTGAGGGTTATGGTTTAATAAGTCTAACTAATCCTTGTACTCAACACATGAGAGGGGAGGATTAGGGTTTGAAGATGGAGAGCTTGAGGAGAGAGAAGGTGAACATAATAATGAAGTGAGAATAATGAGTTATGATAATATATATCAAGCATTTCTTTTTATCAAGAAAATAAATCAATTTAACAACCATGCTTGATAATATCTAGTGATGATTCATCTCCATGAGTCATCAAGCATTTATGATGCATTAATGACATGGATGAATCATCCATATGACTCACTAATCACATTCATTGTATATGCCACCTAAACCCCTTAGTCACCACCTTCTAGAACCTTCTCGCGCAATTACGTGAACGCCCCTCCTTTCCGTAAAAATACAGAAAAACTTTAGACTGTATAAATCCAATAACCGGATACCAGTAACTGGCTTAAACCAAAGCCGACTGGTAAAAACTGTCCGAAAGTCGTACGTGCGTAAACACACGTATGCGTCCGAACCCTTGTCGTAAAACCATACGACCTCTATATCGTTTCGCCTGGAGTAGGGAAACTCTCTGTGTGGGACTCTAGAGACTCGACTACTACGCTGGCAGTGGGTTTAACCACAGACCGCAAGCGGCACTAGCTGTACGTAACGGTCCCAGGTAGATGTCGATAAGAAGGCCGATGAGGAAACCCATCCGAACTCCTACTGAGTCTGATGTGACAATCTCCGTACAGTCCGGTCCGTTCGTCTAAGACTATCGCATATCGGGCCTAGGGGGGCGGCAAGCGTCAGTCCCCTAATAGCGGTATAAGTCGTGTCGGAGCGAAGCCCATTACACCCTAAGAAACTACTGGAACCTACCAGCAAATCTCGCTTGCCCTAGCCAGGGACTTTGCATAATGGCTCTCTGACACAGAGCGATATCAACCCCCAATACCGGGAGAGTCGAATCCTGTCTAACCGCCACTGCCTCCAAGTGCTCGGGACTGCACCCAACTGCTACCTGTTTGCATGACTCCTTTGAGCCGTGGTAGGGTAGCAATCTAAGAACAGTGGGACACACTCGAGGCGAAGCAGCAGTGTCAAGTCTGCGGACTATGCTGTACTCATGTCACGTGGGAACTGTTCACTGACGACTGGTATAAAACCAACCAACAGTTCCCTGTGAGTCCTGTCCGGTGTACCCGTAACCTAACGAGCACCTGCATACTATCTCCAGTACGACGTACTGACGGCTGTGGGACAGACCATCTCCCCAACTGGGATGAGAAGCGTACACACTAGTCTACTCCGGAGTATCGATGCCTGTCTCGATAATCCAACGACTAGGGACCTGAATAAGGATGTGCTTGTAGACTATCCAGCCCCCCCTAGTGTGACTGCCATCACAACGCTGGTAGTCAAGCAAGATCCTAAGAGCTCTATCAATACGTATACTCACATATTAAGAAAGGAAAAACCAAGTAGCATACTACCATGTTTAGCAAGACTGTTATATTTATGTGAATATCCCAAGCTTCCATTAAGTAATATACAAACTAGTATGATACAATAATGGCCCCTAGGGCATATACACTAACAAGATCAGCCGTTGTTGTGTTAATTTCTGTCAGCGGTTCTTTTGTTGTGCAGCACGTATTCAGTTGTGTGCCAATCGGGTAGGAGATTCATCTGTCACTGGATCCTTCTAGAGATGTTGGATTTGACGTTCTCCTGGGCACAGACTGGTTAGTTACGTGCTAGGCGTATGTGGACTACCGTGGGAAAATAGTCAAGGTGTTGTTTTCCCCGGCAAGTCAGTTCTTGTTGTGCGGGTGGATAGTTGTGCCACTTCTCACAGCTCGAATTCAGCCTTTTTCGCTAGTCGGCTTTTGAGGAGAGGATGTCGTGGATTCTTAGCGTTCATTCGTGGTACCGGAGCCACAGTTGGTTCGTTGGACCTGGTTCCTTTCATGCGAGAGTTATCCGACGTTGTTCCAGATGAGCCGGCGAAGCTTAGGGAGCTTAAGGATCTGCTGCAGAGTTGTTTGTTGGGGGGCTTGGGCGTCTGAGTGTTTCGCATTAGGGAGCTCCTATTTCTGTTCGTCAGGGAGGAAGACAACAGTTTAGATTGTGTATTGATGGATCGTTAATTGAACCGGCTTACGGTGCGGATAGGTATCCTTTACCTCGCATTGACGATTTCTTCGATCAGCTCCTAAGTGCGAGACACTTATTTTCTAAGTTTGTTCGGGATCAGGTCATCATTGTTGCGGGTTCGGAGTGATGACATTCCGAAGACTGCCTTGTGCGTGCTACGGGCTTTGTGTGTTTTGGTGGTGTCGTCGGACTCACCAATGCCCTAGCGGCATTCGTAGACATGATGAACCAGATTTCTTCAGGCCGTTCCTCGACCAGTTATTGTTGTGTATTTGACGACATTCTGGTCTATTCTTTGTGTCTTGAGGAACAGGAGTAGTACTTGAGGATTTGTTTTGCAAACATTGGGAGAGCCCCAGCTATTTGCTAGATTCTCGACGTGTTCTTTCAGGCTTGTTTGTGTTGACTCCTAGGTCTTGTAGTTACGGAGACGGTTTTCGTATAGTTCCGAGGAAGATCGAGGCCGTACAGCTTAGGCCCAGACTTGTGTGCGGGACGGAGGTCCGTAGATTTTTGGGCTTAGCAGGTTTTTACCGCCGTTTCGTGCAAGATTGCTAGTGTAGTGCTGCACCATTGACTGGACTGACCTGAAAGGAGGTTTCTTTTCTTTGGACTGAGGCTTGCGTGCAGAGTTTTTCAGAAGTTGTAGATTCAGTTAACAACAGCACCAGTTCTTTGTTTGCTTGTTGGTTCGGGCGACTTTATTGTTTTAACTGGGATGTTTCGCGAGTGGGACTCGATTGTGTACTGAGGGGACACTATAAAGTTATCACTTTTGCTTCCCTACATTTGGAAGAAGTACTAGCAGGATATTCCACTCATGATCTGGAGATGGCCGCGGTGGTCTTGCGTTGGAGATTTGGAGACACTACATGTTCGAGAGTCGTGTCAGATTTTCACGGACTACCAGAGCTTAATGTACATCTTCCTGTAGTGGATTTTGATTGTTGAGATAGTTTTCTGCAGATTTAAAGTTCTTGTGCGATCGTTGAGTATAGCTTAAGTTCGTCTCTACAGAAGGGACAGCTTGCTCATGTCCGCGCCCGACCACTTTTCTTTAATCGCTTTCGTGAGACACTGCCCGCCGATGCTCGTTCGTCAGAGATACTTGAGCATACTCGGCTGGGTAATGATTTGGAGTCCTTGATTTCTGGCAATGGTGTGCTAGGTTAGGGACGCGTTTGTGTACCTGATATCATCGGGTAGAGACGTGAAATCCTAGAGCTGGCACATCTGTCAAATCTCTGTTTTCGTTCGAGTTCCACCAGCATTTGACGTGACTTGTGAGATAGTTACGGGTGGATAGGAATAAAGAGTGAAGTTTTGGATTTCGTTTCACGGTGTCTGTCTTGTGGTGTGCTTTGGTTGAGCATCTGAGACCGGATGGAGAGTTGCAACCTTAAACCGTTCCGAAGTAGGAATGCGAGCAGATCTCCACGAATTTCGTTATGGTGTCTATCCAGGTTTAATAAGGGTGTGACTTCATTCGGATTCTTGTTGTCTGGTTTTACTCGGTTTGCTCAGTTGTTCTTTGTTAAGTTGTGCGTTGCACGGAGTTCCTTCATAGGTCGTATCCAATGAAGGCACCCTGTTCACTTGCCGTCTTGGGCAGGAACTTCAGGAAGCCTTGGGTACTTATAGAGCTTTAGCTCCGCTTTTCCATCTGCAGGATGATGGTTTTGTGAGAGCGGGCTATACCGACTATGGAGGATATGCTTGTGCGTGCGTTTTGGTTGTTGTCGGCAGTTGGGGATCGTCACTCGCCACTGTTAGGGTTCTCCTTCGATAGCTATTATCAGGAGACACTCCAATTGGCAACCCTTAGGTTTAGGTGTTATATCATGTCGATCACCAATCTGTTTTTCTAACTCTGTGTTGTTGGATTTTTGGACCCCAGCTAGTATAGAGACTTCGGAGATGATCCAGTTGTTATAGGTCAGGATGAAATTAGTCCATTGCGGAAAGTGGTCTTATGCTGACCGTGTTGGTCGCAGACTTGAGTTCGCAGTGGGAGATCATGTATTCCTACGGATTTTTCTCGATAAATAACATGTTGAGTTTTGGGAAGCCTATCCCAGAATTGTAGGTTCCTTTTATGATCCTATAGGCGAGTTAGTTTTGTTGCCTTTAATTTGGCACTTCCGCCCAGATTATTGAGTATTCACCCCGTATTCCTTGTGTCGATACTTTGCAATTATCTTCATGACCTTTCTCACATGATTCAGCACCAGACCATTTAGCTTTGACGCGATCTTTTCGTTCACCGGCAACCATTGGTGTAAATGGCTCGGCAGGTGGAGAAACTTCGGTCAAGAGTCTTGCTATCTGTGGAGGGTTTTCTTGGACGTAGCCGTATAGTGAGGTGATCGCTTAGGAGGCTGCGAGCGAGAATTGGGAGTTTTGTACTCTTCTTTTTGAAGGTACGCTTAGTGAGAAGTTTAAATTCGGGGACGAATTTTTATAAGGGGGGAGATTGTAACGCCTTAGATTTCGGTTAGTGATCATATAGACGTTAATGCGGGTTTACTGTAAAAAGTTTACCATTTCGGGTTCCTCACATTTTATAACATTTAATTAATAATTTATTATTATTTGTTATAAGCTTGCACGCACGTGTGCACATAAATGCGAGGATTTGTTTGTGCTAATTTTGTTCTTAGCAACCATGACACTTAACCCTAATCTAATCTCTTTGCTTTAATCCTAGTTAATCCAATCCTTAACCCTAATCCCTAGATCTTTTGTGAGATGAGAGAAAGATATTTTGTTTGAGTGATGAGGTGTATGGGAATGCATTAATGGTTAATTAATGCATTGGATACACTCACTCTCTTTTCTCTCCTACACTCACCTCCCTCTCTCTTTAACCTCACACCCTCTCTTATTTCCTCATCTCACTCTGTCTCTCAACTAAACACTCACCCATTTCCAACACAAATCCATCACAAATCACCAAAATCATCACAAAATCACATCTTCTCCTTGGATTTTCCCTCTTGCTTGCCTTGGTGTGCACAAAGCTAGGATCTTTGTGTTCTTTTGGTTAGGTATTGTTTCTTTTCTGTTGTTCGAGTTATTTTTGTGTAGCTTATCGTTAAAGTTGCTGTTTTTATCGCGTATCATATCGTTTCGGGTAAATATCGTATTTTTTAGTGTCGTTTTATAGTCCCGAATGATCTGCTGTTAAACTAAAGGTGTGTTGCAAAAATTGACGGGACAGTAGACTAGTATAGAGACCTAGAACCTACCCACAAAATACGAGCCCATTTCCCCATACTACGGCCGCAGATTTATTCGATCTGGCCGCAATTTGCGGCCACAGTAGGGACCTGGGTGTTGGTTTTTGGTGCAGGGGGTCTCTGGTGTTATGTGTAGCCTCATGGTACTAGCAATTTTTACAATTGGTTAGCACAGAAAAATCTGGGATCATTTACCTATTTTTAGTGTTTCGTTTCGTGCGATACATTATCCGATACGGTGCGTGTTCTGTATTACTGTTTGTCTGAGTTGGTTTCGCGGTGTAGCTATACGCGTTAGCTACAATACGAATCCTTTAGTGTACGTTTGTGTGTCGTGTTGGTCCGTGTAGATTGTTTGTATTTTAGGTTATTATTGATATATATTTGCTTTATCGTATCTTGTTGCAAGTTCGCAGGCGGGGACTTCGGACGCTGCTACAAAAGGAAAACAGGTGGTAGACTTCACCTAGCCAGGAGCGTTTGTGAGTAGATTTAACATCTACAGGGGAATCGCCCGCATGGCGTTATGCGTCAGGGCTAATGATTTTATTACGTGTCGCATATTCTACGTTATTGTTAGAATTGCGCCTTTACCCTATTACTTAGATGTAGTTGTGCCTGGACTAGTAGTAGTAGGACACTGCATATACTATTGACGATTCATGTTGCACGAGCACTGATTGTATGCTACACACACCGTCAATAATTGCCATGTCACACACAAACCACTTATAGTTAGGATATTGCTTGGTTAGGGACATTGTGACATTTATTCATATTTCTGATCGCATATGACATATAACATACCTGTATAATTACATGCTTACTTTTATGCCTTCATGTACTTACATGCTAGATACCTGTATACCTATAGGGTATTGTGCCATCAGTTTTAGGTACATACACACTTTGTGATATAGCTACAGGTATACCTTATAGACATACTTCACTTATACCCAGGGGGTATATTACATCATTATTTATAGGTAGATATTTATACCTTGCTATACCTTTATGTTTACACATTTATCTGGTTATAGATACATGTTTACCTTTACCTGATGTTATGTAGAATTGGAGAAAATAGGAATCACATGATATTATATTAATTTGTTACAGTTAATTGATGCTTTTCCTTTATATGCTCGCATTTCAGATTTATGATGCGTATACTTTATTCATGGATTTTCGCATTGAGATATGGATTTTTCATGATGTTTTCTGGATTTGGGAACCGTGGTAGTTCATGAAATTATGCATTAATTGAAAAACCCGATTTTCCTTGATATGATATTTCAGCAACCACCATGAGATTTGTCGTTTACGATGTGTATACCCCACGCGAGGAAAGGAGGGGTCCGTGTGGGGGTACATGGTGGGGCCCGGAGGTACCCCGAAGCAAGAACGATGTCATGGTGTCAGGCGATGAGGTTTAGGGGAACCATACTTTCCGGTGACAGGACCAATGACTCAGCGGCTATCATGTGGATACCGACGGGAGTCATGTACGTATGAATACGTCGAGAGGCGAGGGTCAGAGCTAGGCACTCGAGCTTTCAGGATAACATATGATACGTACCTAGCAGGGGGCCAGTCATGGAGACAGCACCTGATGGATCAGCATTTCTGTGTCGATGCTTGGCACATTGGTTTCATGATATTTCTAATTACTTTGTATATATAACAGGGGATTTAGCCGTTGTTATATATACTCTTACACCAATATTAGTGGAATGGGACGCTAATATATGTGTATTGACCTCATCATTTTTATTTATGCAAATATAATTAGGATGTTAGAATGTTACTTGAAATCTGGTACTTGGGATATAGGAGATTCATTTGAGATTGGATATTGGATATATACGGGACTCACTTGGTTTTGTACATTCGGGATATAGGAGATCTATTCGATATTGTACATTGAGGAGATGTGAGACTTATATGATATGAGAGCCCAACTTGGGGGGCTGATTTGAGGAATTGGGATATTGAATGTCTTGATGGATTGTGATCCTACCACGATGTCAGGATTCCGTGGAAATGACATACTTCTTTCCATACTCCACATTTATTGTTTATGCACTGCTTCATGCATTAGCAGTACCTGTTAGTGTACCTTTCATGATTGTTGCATATTTATATCCTCGTATCATTATTGCATGATTATTGCATACTGTTGTCATATCTTTACTGTTATATATATTGTGTTGCGCCACGGCAGCGCCCCGGCCGTCTACTCGAGGTCAAAATGCGGAATCAAAAATTTTCATTACTTTTAAACTGGCGCTACCGCGGACAATATACCCGGATCGTAACCATTAACCGATACTAGCTAACAAGAGATGGGGTGAGAGCTATACCAAGCGATCTGTGTCCTCCGGTCTTCGTCTCCACTCCGATCTCCCACGGAATCTCCGTCCGTCACCTCCTCGTCGAAAAGGGCACCACATAGACGGATTCTTTTACGGGCTCCCACCTCTGGACCGAGGCAACTCGGGCGCGAAGTTGGCTAGCCGACGTGTCCAAGAAGTGCTGTAGGCTAGTGTAGAATGGTTGTCTCATTTGGGGTAATGAAGTTGCCATTGGTGATGGAGGAATGAGATTAAGGAAAAATGGTGCTTTCATTTTTTTTTCCAAACAAGAAGAATGAGATGAAGAAATATGTGCCACCACAAAAATAAAATCTCTCTCATTCCTTCTCTCAAGTGTGGCCGGCCTCCTCAAGAGAAATGGTGGAAGGATAACAAAAAGGAAACCATGAAGGGAGGTAAGTGTAGGAAAAATCCAAGAGGTGACCACAACCAAAGGTTATGATAACAATATCAAATCAACCTCAAATCCTTTCTCATCTCAAAAAAAAGCAAGAAATGATCATAGAAAAGAATGGCATCAAAAGATGCTTTCATAGTCTATGCAAATGCAAGAAACCCTTCCATAATGTGTTATTTGCAAACTGCAAATAACACCCTCCATCAGAAAGTCCGGCCGTGAAGGAACAAAGGAAAACCGGCCGGAACGAAATGCAAACTGGCAACTTCAGAAAAATGATCCCGTAATAAATTACAGGAAAACCCCGCGACTATATATACATGCCCGCATTTGTATTCCCACTGAATACAAATGCAAAGAGACAAAATCTACACTGTCTAATACTAGGATCCGGCTTAAGCCAAAGCCGGCTAGTAAAAACCCGTCCGATCACGATCCGTGCAATACCGCACGTATCTGATTGAACCCTGCCATATCTCCATACGGACTCTACAGCGTTTCGCCCGAAACTTAAGTAACTGAGTGTGGTGGATTCTAAAGACTCGTCAATACTATGGCTGTGGATTTAACCACCAGCACGTCAGAGGTATTAGCCATACGTGACGGGCCACCAGCTATTGACCAAAAGGGACGTCGATGAGCGAACTCATCCTGACACCCTACTGAGCCTGTCAGTGACAATATCCGTACAGTCCGGTCCGTTCGTCTATGAGTATCGCATGGCGGGCCTAGGGGGTTGGTAAAAGTCAGACCCCCAAAAGCGGTACAAGTCGTGTCGGAGTGTAGCCCAGAACACCCTGAGATACTACTGGAATACCTACCAGTAAATCTCCTGCCTCGGCCGAGGGCTCTGTGTAATGGCTCTCCTAGACACAGCGCGACCTCACCCCCAATACCGGGAGAGACGAACCCCTGCAGATCCGCTCACTGCTTCCATGTGGCTCGGGACTGCACCCAACTAAAACCTGTTTGCACGACTCCTTTGAGCCGTGGTAGGGTAGTAATCAAAGTACAGTGGGAACTCACACGAGATAAATGACGATCTCAGGTCGATGGACTAACCTGTACACATGTCACCAGGGAACTGCTATCTGACGTCTGGTATAATCCCAACTAGCAGGTTCCCGGCGAGTCCTGTCCGGTGTACTCATAACCCAATGAGCACCTGTATACATCTTAGGTGAACCAACTGACACCAATGGCTTGTAAGACCGGCCACCGCCCCTTGTCGGGGTCTCGACTGTATACACTAGTCTACTAATGGAGTATCGATGCCCAGTCTCGAAACTCCCACGACTAGGGACCTTTTAAGGATGTGCTTATAGATTCCAGCTCTCACGTATATGATCTGTAGGGTTCCTAGGCACTCTAATGAAGTCTCACAAGTGATCAAACATGGCCAATTGAAATTTTACAAGTGCCTATAAACCCTAATACGGATCGTTAACTAGATAAATAGGCGAAGCAAGCAAGCAAACGGAAATATAGCTAAAGGAAAGGGGCTACAACCTTTGTAGATCCGGTCCACCACCTCCTAGGCTCCGTGATGAAGTCCCCTCGCTGTCCAAATCGTATCTTGGGCTCTAGCGTCGGCTTCATCGGAGGAAAAACGGGCTAGGTCATCGACGACGTGCCGAAGATGATCTACGTCGAGGCATCACTAGATCAAGCTCCACCTTCACCAAGCCATGAAAACTTGTGAAGGAAACACCCTATACTACTTGGCAAGAGGTAGAGGATGAAGAAATAGGAAGTGGGTAGACTTTAGTTTTGGATTTCTCACTAGTTTTCATCACTTGCCATTGGAGTAGCAAGCTTTTTTCATGGAAGAAGAAGATGAAGAAGAAGAAGAAGATATGATAAGTGTTGAATTATTGGATAAATAAATCAATACTTATCATATATTAACCCTTGGTTAGTTGTAGAGAATGGACCATGGTTAACTTGAAAGGTTAGGGTTAAGGATGAGACAAGAATGGTGACTTAGTCAAAGTTTCAAGAAACTTCAACTACAAACAAATCAAGCCACCATTCCATTTTCTTTATCATTTTCTTTTTCCAAAATAAACAAAAAGAATAAATAAATGAATAAGTAAATAAAATGAAACCCTAACCATTCATATAACCATGGTCAATTCTTTACACAAACCCAAGCTTGAATGTATCATCAAACATGATACAATCTTGTGCACAAAATATATCACATATACAATGTGCACAAACCAAGTGAGTAAATCCATTTAAAGTGAACCAATACCAGTTAATGCAAAGTAATATATCAAATATATAATTATACATTAAATCATTAAATCAACACTTGATTCAATGATCCGGTCATATCGCATATGACCGGCTAGTATCCAATGTATCGGCTTATCGAATCAATCCTAGATTCGATAAATAGGTTATATCGCATACAACCATTCGACACATTCATCGCGAGAATGAAATACGGTATCACATACACGCATTATTCTCGATCCCGCACATATCTCATAAGCGCTCCTATTTCGTTTCGCTTGAGCCAGGAAACCTCTGTGTAGGACTCTAAAGACTCGTCAATACGCCGGCAGCGGATGATGATCATATCAAACATCCACAAGCCGCAAGCGGTCTGCTAAACGTAACGGCCACCCGGGTATTGAGCGATCAGAAGATCGACGAGCAAGCCCGCTCACACTCCTGTGAATCCAACCAGTAACACTTACCGTACAGTCCGGTCTGTTCGTCTGATATGTCGCATATCTCGCCTAGGGGTGGTAAACGTCAGACCCCAGTAGCTCGATAAGTCATGCCGACTTGAGGTCCATAACATTCGTGAAACTACTGATAACTCTTACCAGTATATCACTGCAACCCTGGCCAGGGATTTCCTGTTATGGCCAGTCGAGCATAGCGCAACATCAACCCCCAATACCGGGAGAGACGAATCCCCTCCTATCGCTCATTGCCTCCATGTGAATCGGGACTGTACCCAAAAACCACCTATTTGCACGACTCAGTAGAGCCGTGGTAGGGTGGAAATCAAAGCACAGTGGGAGACACACAAGACTCTATGACGATCTCGGGTCAACAGACTAAGCTGTACCAGTGTCACCAGAGAACTGCCATCTGACGTGAGGTATAATACCATCTAGGAGTTCTCGGCGAGTCCGTTCAGTGTACCCAGTCTCCACTGAGCACCCGTATACCATTTCTGATGTCAAACACCAATGGATATGGGATCATCCATCGCCCATCGCATGGGTCGAGAAGATATACGCTAGTCTACTCTGGAATATCGATGCCCCGTCTCAATATTCCCTCGACTAGGAACATTGAATGATGCACTCATGGACTATCCAGGCCCCACTAGTATGATCTGTATCACAGTCCTGGAAGTCGAGTACACATCCTAAGGGCTTTATCAACATGTAACAGAGAGACAGAAAGTATACACGTTAAGATAAAGTGCAACCAGATAGCGTACTATCATGTCGAGCAAGAAAGTCCTACCTATATATGTCCCAGCATCCACTACAATATACATCCAATGTACAGTAATGGCCTCTAGGGCATACATATAACTAACAATCTCCCACTTGCACTAGGGCCATCTGTAGCAGTGGTTGCAGTATCACATACTCAACCATCCCATTAAAGTCTCTCTTTGGGAAAAGGCCTTCGTGAGTGGATCCGCCGTGTTGTCCTCTGAGTCTACTCTCCTAACCTCGATCAACCTGGAGATCAACTATCTCCATGATCAGGTGATGCTGCCTCAGAATTTGTCTGGGACACTGATGGGACCACGGTTCCAGGGCCAAAGCCACAGTTCCATTGTCACACAATGGTGGGAACCTAGTTCATCCTATGAACCAATATACACCCAAACTACCTCTTTGGTAGTATCTTTAATAGCGATGTTACCAGCCTTTATCGTCTAGTTTGTCACGGTATCTAGCTTGGAAATCTTCCAACATACCGTCCCTTTACTGAGGGTAAAGACAATGCCTGTGACTGACATTCAGTCGTCTTTATCACTCTGGAACCTTTCCAGTGATTCTCCCCAGGATCGATTGATACCATCTCACTACAACTAGTGAGTATCCTAACATCCAATTAGATCTATCTCATAGATCCAAAGCTTAGGATTTAGTAGGTATCACTTTGATCCTATATGGAGAATCATTGTGATAAGCGGAGATTGATCGAGCGTAGCATAGGAAACTCCTTCCCTAACAAGAGTATGTCATCCACGTACTCTACGAGGATCGTCACCATACTCCCTACTACCTTTTTGTTTATACAAGGTTCATCTACCATTTTGATGATGTCAACTTCTTTGACTAATCCGTCAAAACAAATGTTCCAACTCCGCGATGCCTGCTTTATCCTATAAAGCATCTTGCACAAGTTTCCGCTGCTCCCACTGTCTACGAGGCCCTCTGGCAGTGTTCTTATAGACGTTCTCTTCTAAATCAATATTTAGAAAAGTAGTCATGGCACCCAACCACCAGATATCGTAGTCGTGGTATGTAGCCATGGCAAGTAGGATCTGGATGGATTTAAACATAGTCCCTGGAAAAGGTTTCATCATTATCCGTGCCTGGTTGATGACGAAAACCTTTAACAAGTCTAGCTTTGAAAGTCTCAACTTTTCCATGTACACCAAGTAATCTTCTCAAGATATACTTGCTCCTGATGGGGATTTAACCCTTCAGATATAGCAACCAAAGTCCATACTTTGTTGGTGTATAAGGATTCCATCTCAGATCACTAAGCATCCAGCCATTCTTACAGAGTCCATACTCTCGATGGCCTGCTCGAAACTGATTGGGCCATCATCTCATGATGCAATCCTCGCTCCCATTGTCATCGAGAAACCGAGGTATCTCTCAGGCAGGCGAGGAACCCTACCAGATCGGCAGAGAGGCTGAGGTTCGTCGGGGACTATAGAATCCTTTGGTTCTGTCAAATCTTCAGCTGTAGTTTCGTATAGCTGGAACCTTTCCAGTTCTACAGAACTGACCTTGCCTCGATCTAGTCCGGATTTTGCTTTTGACATAGGCCGGACAATCCCAAATCTTAACTTACTTAAGATATGAGCTCTTCCCTTTCCATATCATATATGAAGTGGTAGGCAGTGATTTGATTCGAACCAAATTCAATAGGTATGCAGCTTCTCAAGCGCATAACTCCCAAAAGGAAATAGGTAACTCAGTAATACTCATCATAGAGCACACGATATCTAATATTGTGTGATTGCTCCGCCCCGATACACCGTTGTGCTGTGGTGTATTCAGAGAAGTAATACTGAGAGAGAATCTCATTTTCCTTTAGAATAATCCAAGGATTCCATGCACAAGTATTCTCCTCCCTGATCTCATCATAGGACATAATACTTATACCCGTATATTGGTTCTCTACTTCCTACTTATATTCTGTGAATACCTCAAAAGGTTCGGACTTATATTTCAACAGGAATATATGACTGAATCTTGAGAGATTATCAGAGAATATAATGAAGTATAAAGAACCAGTCCTGGCATGTGTAGACAGGAGACCTTGCATACATCATCATGCATCAGTCCCAAGAGTTTACTAACTCTTTCTCAGTTTCCAGTAAACAGAGCTGGTGTCATTATATCTTTGTGACATGACTGGCAAGTTTCACAAGATGTAAATTCAAACTGATTTAAATATGCATCTAAATGTAACTTCAGTTAGTCGGGTCGCATTGATATGACCAAGTCTACAATGCCTCAAGAACGAATCGTTCATTTCTGAACTTTTCCTCTTGTGTGTGTTCTGTATACTAGGAACTGTAGTTTGATTTAGAACGTCAATGCTTTTAGATAGCGTGCCTGAACCGATCAACTTTTGATATAGGAAGTGTTCAAAACATTATCCATCAATACAAAATTATATCCTTTCTTTACTAATAAAAAGACTGATATGATTTTGTATATCAGGTTCGGTATCTAATAGTATTTGTTCAGAATCAATGTATTCGTAATACAGGGTGACAGTGACCAACAGACTTGGCTGCAACACTTGCCCCGTTTTCTGTCTCATGAAACTTATCACCCGTTCTCAGTTTTTCTACCCTTTTGTAGCCCTATGTAACAGATTACATATCTGGGATCCTGATCCGGTATCAGATACCCAGGATGCGGAGGATACTGAGAAACAGTTCTTTGTAATGAACACACCCGAAGATGATGCATCATATGCACTTTCTTCGTTTGGGCGGCATAGGAATTCTGGTATTCCCCTTATTTCCTGCTCTGTCTTATAACAATTATAAGTTGGAGCGGGACCAACGTTCCCCAGCTCAGTATAACAAACGGGTTCGGTCAATACATCCATTTTATTATCTTGATTAAGGCATGATATGGTCGCTACCAGGAGAGAGAGAGAAGAAAACACTCTGCGTGCGCTCTTGCAAGATCAGATTGGTTATATATTTTATCTAATCAGGATGGCTCCCACTGTTTTTATCAAATCTTCCTTCAAACCCTAAAAGGAAAGACTAGCCGGGATTAATTACACTCTACAAGTTCGCCAATCTTTCAGCCAGGCCAGTGTCGGTACTTTGAGGGAGGTTTCCCGTGCTTTCGCACGGACCTAATTACAGTAAACCTCGTTTTCCCAGAGGCGTAACCCCGTTGACACCTTTCTAGACACCTACTTGATCGGCTAATTGCAAAGTGCAAAACTCTCCTAGGAGTAACAATTACTCGCAGTGGGTATCGGGATCCAACTATCATATAGAAGGTATGCAATCTCATTGCAAATTTCAACACTTGAAACTCCCGATAAAGGTTTTTACCCCTAGCACCTATGACCTTAACTATGGTCAACAAATCATAAGTACTAGTCAAGTTCTACCCGTCATTTCGTGATTAATTAGACCCACCCACATGACCCTTAACTAAGGTCAACAAAGTCACGCGACTGTCCTAACTAATCGCATCATATGCGGTGTAGGAAGACATCACTTAGCTACCGTACACTGTGCCTTGACTATGGTCAACAAACACAGCACGAATACTAAGTACTCTACTTCCTAAAATGACGGAGGGTTGCGAATGGTTTTTGTGAAAACCTTTAACGCTTTGAACTTGATCTCGTTGCGGAATCAAATGGTTTTTAAATGGAATGTTTTTTAGGCTTTTCTAGTTTTGCTAAAGGGGTCACTCCCGGTGAAGGGATCGTCGGCCCTTTCCTCGTCGAATGAGATGCGGGATATATCATATATATCACTGTGCAAAGCAGAAACTATAGAAGCAATCAAATGACAAACCGAGGGTTGTAGCATCTGCCAGTTATTGCTAAAGGAGTCACTCCCGGTGAAGGGATCTCGGTCCTTTCCTCATCGAATAAGGTGCAGGATGTTCTATAATGAACACCGCGATGCAAAGCAAGAACTGTAGCTACCTGTTTTTATTTTGAAATTCGATTCCACAACATCAATTAGGTTTATTTTCTTTCATTAATCTCATTAATGAATATCCCATCATTTAAGTCCACCTAATCATCACAGATAAATATAACGTACGCTTATACCATCCGCATTCGTCTCGATGCCCCGTCTGCACCGTTAGGTTAGGTAACTAACGGCAGAGCGGGGCAGGGCTAGAGCGGGTGTAAAACGTAAGCAACGTCAATATAATATATCATATATACTATATATAATATCTGTCACAGAACATCACATGATCACAGATAAATCACAGCAGAAGATACATATGAAATATTGGATATACTAGGACGTCCGTGTTTTCAATACGAGCCAGTATAAAACACGGATTCCACGGTCGTGATGAATAGCCAATCCCACACCCCTAGACCCCTACGAGAGCGGCAAGTAACCCTACCAATTCTAGGGTTAGGAGACCCGGACTCAACTCCTCGAGATGGTCTCCCACTGGACCCTAGAACCCGGTTACTTGTGCTCCCCTCCTTGGGTCTATCCTAGTGCAGAAAAGTAAATAATATACAAAAGGTGACATCTTCCGCAACCTGGAAGTGCCCCAATAAAAGAATATTACATACAAGTTTTTACATGAATGAAAATAAAAAACACTCATCTCACATAAAAACCCCCGGCTATTCAAACATGACGATCCAATATAACATATCCAGTAACACATAACATCACATGTCATCAACGTAAGTAAATATGCGCATCCCAATTGTCGTTGACATATAGCAACGAAACCGGCGATATCGCATATTACAGTTACGGTCACAGAAAAGAAAGTGTAAAACTACAACAGTTGGAATCCGCAACCTCCTCAGACATCGCATGCCTGATCAAATGAATTCTTTAGACATCGCATGCCTAACAATTATAAACCCCGCATTTTAGTCTCAAAATCGAAAACACTTTTCAATATAAAGTCGGGCAATTCAACAAGATTCCCGACATCCTGATCGAATGCTCGTCGCAAACTTCAGTAGGCGGCCGCACCCCCGACGCCGTCGACAAAGTGCACCAAGGCGGAACACCGCTGCCACGAGCACCCGAACGGATGCTTTCGGCGACGGGGTTCTCCTACAGTCACTTGGTTGGGGCTATGGAGTGAGGCTGTCTATTAAGTTTACCCGGCGAGTATCCGCGTACACTACGTGATTGCGACGGACTTTTGATCACATCAAAATTCCGTAGCAACCGATCAAGTGAGACTAAAGTGCTATGTTTATAACACTCATTCAGTTATCACATAACTTTTGTGAATTCCAATTGTTGTATCACATTCCGGATAAACAGAAAATGTTAAACTTTCCGATTGAACATTCGAACACCCAAGTTTTCCCGATACAGTCCAACACATGAAATAAGCTTAACAGCATTCAGTTCATGCCTCAGTACCAACAGTCCAGCCGTAGAAGGGTCAAGCCAACGCCTCACATGTGGCACGCCGTACTCCCCCAAACCCGAAGGTTCAAAGGGCAGTTCAAGACGGTCACATAATCGAGTTAAGGTTTGTTGTCTTCTAGAGGGTCCATCGCGTTACTTGCACTACTTAGAACATCGTTAAACTATGGAAAAATCCAACAATTGGAAATTTCCCGGCAGAGGAAAAAGTGGGTATTTATATTCGGTCGAACTTTTTAACATATTCTAAGATTATCCGGAAAAGCACACAGACAGAATTAGACAATCCGATCGATATACCGAGTCCCCAATACGACCCAGAAAATGCAACTCTGGAAAAAATTATTAAAATCCCCAGGAAAGCTAGCACAGACAACTAAGAATTACTGTGCAAAATTGGATGCACAAAACGACAAAATGGCCGCGGAACCGTCGCATGAGCATGCTCATGCCGCGGATCCGCGGCGCCTTTATGGAATCAGGCCCTCGAATTTTACAGTAAGCCTTAGATCTTCCTGCTGATTTTTCTGAATATTTTTAATCTACAAAAATCCACATTTTACAGAATTGTCCAGAGAGCATTTTCAAGTCGGGGTTTTGGGTCGATCGGACTTCTAATTCCGTCGGGACTTCGCCTAAGGCTCTAGCTAGGCTCCGATACCACTGTAGGGTTCCTAGGCACTCTAATGAAGTCTCACAAGTGATCAAACATGGCCAATTGAAATTTTACAAGTGCCTATAAACCCTAATACGGATCGTTAACTAGATAAATAGGCGAAGCAAGCAAGTAAACGGAAATATAGCTAAAGGAAAGGGGCTACAACCTTTGTAGATCCGGTCCACCACCTCCTAGGCTCCGTGATGAATTCCCCTCGCTGTCTAAATCATATCTTGGGCTCTAGCGTCGGCTTCATCGGAGGAAAAACGGGCTAGGTCATCGACGACGTGCCGAAGATGATCTACGTCGAGGCATCACTAGATCAAGCTCCACCTTCACCAAGCCATGAAAACTTATGAAGGAAACACCCTATACTACTTGGTAAGAGGTAGAGGATGAAGAAATAGGAAGTGGGTAGACTTTAGTTTTGGATTTCTCACTAGTTTTCATCACTTGCCATTGGAGTAGCAAGCTTTTTTCATGGAAGAAGAAGATGAAGAAGAAGAAGAAGATATGATAAGTGTTGAATTATCTGTAAGTCCATATTGCGACCCCCGGTACTTACGGGGAGGCGGAAACGGTATAAAAGACGAATTTTTATCGCAAGAGGCAACATGGACTAAACTTTGTCGGGATCGTTGTCTAAACTAAAACTAGTTAACAAGCTAAAGAGAGTTAGCTACTATGGAAGATGGTTATACCTAAACTTGAACTCCTTCTTCTTCAAACCTTGTAGAGGTTGATGGTTCTCTTTTCGTCGCCTTCTCCCGTCGAAGATGGATCCACCTCGAAGGTTCGACTTTGGGCTCTTCCTCGATCTTTGAGTGAACTAGGGTTTCCGGCTTGCTAAACCTTCATCCTAGAAAGAGTAGAGAGTGATTAGGGTTTGCTTTTCTATCTAAAGAGAATGATTCTCAACACATGAGAAGGTTTCTCTTTTCAAGAGGAAGAAGAAGATGAAATGAGGAGAGAGAGTGAGAATGATAGAATGAGCAAATATTTTCTCTTTCTTGCAACCATATTGCAAAAAGAAAAGAATTATCTAAATGATAATAATTGAAATAAGAATAGTTGATGGTTATTTTAGGAATGACCACTATCATGCTTCTTTAAATGAAGTGTAAGCATGAATCAAGGAGGATCTTCAAAGCATGATGGTGGTCAAAGGTCAACAAGTCAACCAAGGTCAACAAGTCAACAAAAAATCAACCATAACATAATTCTCATTTAATTACTATTATTAATAGATAATATACAAATCCATTAGGGTTTGGAAAATGATAACTGTCAACTGTGCATACGCACCCGATCCGAAACCCTAATGAAAAACCTCATTCTCCGCCTCAAGCAACTGTGCATACACACCTGCATTCTCGTTCCGAGGAACAAGAATACCAAGATATAAAAAGCAACCCCCAAAACATATACCAGTATCTGGCTCAAACCAGAGCCTGCCAGTATAATCCGTCCGGACTCCAAACGTGCACAAGTGCGCGGATGAGAACGAACCCTGTCGCAAAACCATGCGACCTCCACTCTGTTTTGCCCAGAGACGAATACCCTCTGTGTGGGACTCTAAAGACTCGACACTACGCTGGCAGTGGGTTTAACCACAGACCGCAAGCGGCACTAGCTGTGCGTAACGGTCCCCAGGTAGATGCCGACAAGAAGGCTGACGAGGTGAAACCCCATCTGAACTCCTACTGAGTCTGAATGTGACATTCTCCGTACAGTCCGGTCTGTTCGTCTGATACATCGCATGGCGGGCCTAGGGGGCGGTAAAACGTCAGTCCCCCAATAGCGGTACAAGTCGTGTCGGAGTGAAGCCCAAAACACCCTGAGATAACACTGGAAACCTACCAGTATATCTCGCTTGCCCTGGCCAGGGACTACTCGTGTAATGGCTCTCCTAGACACAGCGCGATGTCAACCCCCAATACCGGGAGAGACGAATCCTGTCTAACCGTCACTGCCTCCAAGTGCTTCGGGACTGCACCCAACCACCACCTGTTTGCACGACTCCTTTGAGCCGTGGTAGGGTAGTGATCAAAGTGCAGTGGGAACACACTCGAGGCGAAGTGTCAGTGTCAAGTCAGCGGACTAAGCTGTACTCATGTCACCTGGGAACTGATAACTGACGATAGGTATAATACCAACCTGTCAGTTCCCGACGAGTCCTGTCCAGTGTACTCGTAACCCAACGAGCACCCGTATACTATCTCCAGTACGACGTACTGATGGCTGTGGGACAGACCATCTCCCACACTGGGATGAGAAGCGCATACGCTAGTCTACTCCGGAGTATCGATGCCCTGTCTCGATAGTCCTACGACTAGGGACCTGTAAAAGGATGTGCCTATAGATTACCCAGCCCCCACTAGTGTGACTGCCATCACAACGCTGGTAATCAAGCAAAGATCCTAAGGGCTCCACTAATGTGTATAAGTGATATACTGAAATAAACACAAGTACACATTGAAGTAGAAACAAACCAAGTAGCATACTACTATATTGAGCAAGATTGTTTATACAAGGTGAATATCCCAAGCTTCCATCAAGTAATATACAAACTAGTATGATACAGTAATGGCCTCTAGGGCATATACACTAACAATCTCCCACTTGCACTAAGGCCATGTACTGGCGTATCGAAGACCTATCATCTCGATCAGCCGCTCGAACTGAGTCTGGGGTAGGGCCTTGGTGAATGGATCTGCAGTGTTCTCTTCTGAAGCAACCCTCCGAACCTCGATCTCCTTGCGATCCACGATCTCCCTGATCAGGTGATACCGCCTCAAGATGTGCCTGGATCTCTGATGGGACCTGGGTTCCTTTGCTAAAGCTATAGCCCCGTTGTTGTCGCAATACAGAGGTACTGGGTCAACAATGGACGGAACCACCTGAAGTTCTTTTAAGAACTTCCTTATCCAGACAGCTTCTTTTGCGGCATCAGATGCAGCGATGTATTCCGCTTCCATAGTCGAGTCTGCAACGGTTTCCTGTTTGGAACTCTTCCAACACACCGCCCCTCCGTTGAGGGTAAAGACAAAACCCGACATGGACTTGGAATCATCCTTGTCACTCTGGAAGCTGGAGTCAGCAAAGGCCTCAATCTGGAGGTCTTTTCCGCCATACACCAAGAACATCTCCTTAGTCCTCCTCAGGTACTTGAGAATGTTCTTTACCGCTATCCAATGTTTCTCCCCAGGGTTTGACTGATACCGGCTTACTACACTCAGTGCATAAGCTACATCCGGTCTGGTACACAACATCGCATACATTATAGAGCCTACCGCAGAAGCGTAGGGTATAATAGACATGCGATCCCTCTCCAAATCAGTCTTGGGAGACATCTCTTTAGAGAGGGTGATCCCGTGACAAGCCGGTAAGTTACCGCGCTTGGAATCTTCCATACTGAATCTTTTCAGTACGGTGTCGATGTACCTGGACTGTGAAAGTCCTAATATCCTCTTGGATCTATCACGATGGATCCGGATCCCCAGGATGTAAGAGGCATCACCCAGGTCTTTCATGGAGAACCTGTGTGACAAGAAACCCTTGACAGATTGTAGCATAGGAATGTCATTTCCTATTAAGAGAATGTCATCCACGTATAAAACAAGGAATACCACAGTTCTCGCTACAAATCTACTATAGATGCATGGTTCATCTGGATTTTTGATAAAGTCAAATTCCTTGACCGTCTCATCAAAACAGATGTTCCAACTCCGCGATGCCTGCTTTAGTCCATAGATGGACTTAAGCAACTTGCACACCTTTCCGCTGCTCCCACTCTGGATGAAACCCTCTGGCTGATCCATATAGACACACTCCTCTAAATTTCCATTTAGAAAAGCGGTTTTTACGTCCATCTGCCAAATCTCATAATCGTGGAAGGCAGCAATGGCAAGAAGGATCCGAATGGATTTCAGCATAGCCACTGGAGAAAAGGTTTCGTCGTAGTCCAAGCCAGGTCTTTGACGGAAACCCTTTGCTACAAGTCTAGCTTTATAGGTCTCAACCTGTCCATCTACACCAATCTTCCTTTTGAAGATCCACTTGCATCCTACGGGTTTTACCCCGTCTGGAGCAATGTCCAACGTCCATACTTTGTTGGTGTACATGGACTCCATTTCGGTCCGCATTGCATCCAGCCATTTTACCGAGTCAATGCTCTGAACGGCCTGCTGGAAGCTAGTAGGCTCATCATAGTCTATGATGCAATCCTCTCTATCCCCGTCTATGAGAAAACCGTAGTATCTCTCGGGCGGATGAGACTGCCTACTACTTCTGCGGAGCGGCATAGGAATGTCCTGTTCATTTGAACCCTCTGGTTCCATTAAGCTTTCAGTAATAGTCTGTGGTTCTGGAATTTCTTCCAGTTCTATTTCGCTCCCACTTACTTCTTTTTCTAAGAACTGATGTTCCAGAAAATGGGCATTACGAGAAACAAGGACTTTTTGCTCCTCTGCGTAATAGAAAAGATACCCCCTAGAGTTCTTTGGGTATCCCACAAACTTGCACAGTACTGAGCGTGCCTCGAGCTTGTCCGCATGCTGCTTTTTGACATAAGCTGGACATCCCCAAATCTTCAAGTACTGAAGATAGGGTTTCTTCCCACTCCATAACTCATATGGTGTGGTAGGCACAGTCTTAGTAGGAACTCGGTTCAATAGGTATGCAGCTGTTTCTAGCGCATACCCCCAGAATGATCGCGGTAACTCAGCGTTACTCATCATAGACCGTACCATATCCAATAGGGTGCGATTCCGTCTCTCCGATACACCGTTATGTTGCGGGGTGTATGGAGGAGTAAGCTGAGAGAGAATCCCATTCTCTTTTAAATAGTCCAGGAATTCGGCACTTAAGTATTCTCCACCTCGATCCGATCTTAGAATCTTAATACTTTTGCCGGTCTGTTTCTCTACTTCATTCTTATACTCCTGGAATTTTCCAAAGGCCTCGGACTTATGTTTCATTAAGAAGACATAACCGTACCTTGAGAAGTCATCCGTAAAAGTAATGAAGTAAGAATGTCCGCTTCGGGCATGTGTAGACATTGGACCGCACACGTCACTGTGTACGAGTCCCAAGAGCTCGCTCGCTCTTACTCCATGTCCAGTAAACGGAGTCTTTGTCATCTTTCCCTTGAGACAGGATTGACAAGTGGCATACGATTGATATTCGAACGCATTCAAATACCCTTCTGTATGTAACTTCGTCAACCTTCTCTCATTGATGTGACCCAATCTACAATGCCATAAGAAAGTCTGATTAATATCTGGTGACTTTCTTTTGTGTGTATTCTGGACATTGAAAATCTGTGGTTGGTTTAATACGTATATACCATTGCTCAGTGTACCTGACCCAATCAGAACTTGATTAAGGTGAATGTTAACAACATTACTTACAAACGCAAATTCATAACCTTCTTTAGAAACCAAAGATACAGAAATGATATTACAAGTTGCGTTGGGTACAAAAAAGCAATTACGCAAAACCAAAACATGTCCATCTGACATTCCTAGGTGATAGTCCCCCACGGCTTTAGCATCCATGCTAGCTCCGTTCGCAACTCTGAGGGTCATGTCACCTTCCTTCAAAAACCTACGGTTTCTCAACGCCTGCAAAGAATTACAGATATGAGATCCTGATCCGGTATCCAATACCCAGGAAGTAGAGTTTATAGAAAGACAGTTTTCAATAACATACACACCTGAAGCTGAAGCCGCAACCTGCTTCAGTTCCTGTGTCCTGGCTTTCCAAGCCCTGCAATCTTTCTTCCAGTGTCCACTCTTGTGACAATAGAAGCATTCCTCTTTACCAACAAGCTTCCCCGCTATCTTTGTTGCCTTTTCCTTTCCCTTCGCACCCACTTTACTAACACCGCCTCTTGGTTTGGCGGGGGCTTTCTTCTTCTTTCCCTTGGCTTTTGCCTTGGACCTAGAAGAAGAAGATCCTCCTACAAACAAAGTGGATGTATCCCTACCCTTCTGTAGGGTGCCCTCTGCGCTCCTCAGCAGGTTGAGGAGTTCTGAAAGTTCAACTTCCTTTTCTTGCAAGTTGAAATTCAGTATGAACTGGGCGTAAGTGGATGGAAGGGACTGGAGAATTATATCTGTGTAGAGTTCACTATCCAACGTGGTCCCAAGTTCCGCGAGCTCCTCAGTGTAGCCAATCATCTTAAGCACGTGGTCCGCTACCGATGATCCGACGGCCAACTTAGTCGAAAATAACTTCTTCGACACTTCGTATCTTGCGATACGAGACTGCTCTCCATACAGTTCTTTTGTATGAAGAAATATGGATTCCAAATCCATATTCTCGTGCCTCCTCTGATGGTCATTGTCCATCGAGGCAAGTACGAGGCATCTGGCCTTCGCGCTGTCAATCTCCCAAGTCTTACGGATTTCCTTATCCGCGACGCTGGAGGTGGGACCTGGGACGGGGGGAGCTTTGCTGGTAAGAAGATACCCCAGCTTGTCGTAAGAGATTGCCAATTTGACATTCCTGAGCCAATCTTTGTAGTTTGGCCCTGTCAGTATGTTTTTATCTAGAAGTAACTTAAGTCCAGTCATTTCGATTTGGTCGCTGCAGGGGGAGAGAAGAAACACTTAGCACGATGCTCTTGCAAGTTTAGAATGGTTTTTAATTTGTCTAAACAGGATGGCTCCCACTGTCTCTCGAATCCCTCCTCAAACCACAAAGGAAGAATTAGCCGGGATCAATCCCACCGTACAATACTTGCTTAACCGTTCAGCCAGGCCAGTGTCGGTACTTCGAGGGAGGTTTTCCAACGCTTTCGCGAAGTTCCTTAATTTAAGAACCTCTTTTCCCTGGGGGCGTAGCCCCGCTAACACCTTTCTAGGCACCTACTAGGTTTATAGCATTGATCGTTTAGTGAGAAATTTCCCGAGGAGTAGCATATACTCACAGTAGGATCGGGATCCAAATATCATCGCGTGACGAAAATGAAGGAATCCTACCATAATCATCACACTCCAAATGGTATGCAAATCTAGCAAGTTTCAGTACTTATGAAACTCCCGATGTGGATTTTTGCCCCATGCTCTTATGACCTTGGCGTGAGGTCAAAATGTCATAAGTCACATGTCAAGTTCTTCCCATCATTATCCCGGTTGATTTGAATCCACCCGTACCTACCCTTGACGTAGGCCAAAATGGTGGTACGACTGTCTCAAAACAACGCATTCTATCTATGCAACAGATAAATATCCGGCAGCTACCAATCACTATGCCTTGGCGTGAGGTCAAAATACATAGCTTGAATACTACCGTATATCTAACTGAAATGATGGAGGGCTACGAATGGTTTTGGCGAAACCGTGAACGTAGTGAACTTGATATAATCGATGGAACGAGATAGCTTTTAGAAGGAGTGGCTCAAGCTCCGCATTTAAAAGTTAGTTTTTGAAAAGAACCGAGTGGTTTTTCGAAAGTGTTCCATCGACTTAAACTTGGTTTATTATCTTGCATTAGTTCTTTTAATGCGTGATATTCTTGCATTAGTTCTTTTAATGCGTCCCATCATTTAATTCCTACCATTGCAGAAAACAACCAAAATATGACGTACGCTTATGCCATTCGCATTCGCCACGGGGTCCCGTCATCACTCGTTAGGTTACTTAACTAACGACAGAGCGGGGGCTGGGCTAGCGCGGCTGTAAAACATAAGCAACGCCTAAATAGAAAGCAATGATAGACATTACAGATCACAGATGAATACATTGGATATACTAGCAATCCGCATTTCTTTCGAGCCTGAAACGAAAAGCGGATAACACGGTCGCGGTGAATAGCAAATACCCCACCCAAGACCCCTACGGGTGCGGCAAACTACCCGCCAAGTTCCCGGTAGTTTGTGCACCCCACCATGGGTCTATCCTAGGAGCAAAAACAGTAAAAAGAATTATACAATGACGGCTACAACCCCGACCCGGTTGTGCGGCCAAACAAATAATATAATTACATCAATTTACATTTACAATGAATGAAAGAAAAAACAAAAGCTCATCTCACATCCACCCCGGCTATTCACCCGCGACAGTCCAACACATTCATATACACATTCCAGAACATTACAGATCATGTATAACCCCGACTAATCGACTTATAGCGATTAGCCGACGTTCAATACATGCAAACATCACAGATATAACCAACATAGCCAAAGTGCAGTGAAGTTCGGAAAAAAAATACGGAATTATAGGACCCCAAAAGTGAATTTCAGTTCTGGAAAATCTGGGTACATATAATATATCTTAAAAATCCCAAAACCAACACAGAAGAACACTGCACGAAAAACGATGCAAAGAAGACACCAACATGCGGCGGTTCCGCGGCCAGATGAATAGGTGAGGCCGCGGAAGCGCGGCGGTTTGGAGAGAACATGATATCGTTTTTCTTGTGTGTTCTTAGAAAACCCTGAGACGATTTTACAAGTATAAATTTTTTCAATTTGAGCAGAAAAAAATTCAACAGAAAGTTAGGGTTTTGATTTTCCGGTTTTGCGATTTTTCGGTTCCGAACTTCGTTACACCTTACTACCAAGCTAGTTTAAGTTTAGTTAGGCTCTGATACCACTGTAAGTCCATATTGCGACCCCCGGTACTTACGGGGAGGCGGAAACGGTATAAAAGACGAATTTTTATCGCAAGAGGCAACATGGACTAAACTTTGTCGGGATCGTTGTCTAAACTAAAACTAGTTAACAAGCTAAAGAGAGTTAGCTACTATGGAAGATGGTTATACCTAAACTTGAACTCCTTCTTCTTCAAACCTTGTAGAGGTTGATGGTTCTCTTTTCGTCGCCTTCTCCCGTCGAAGATGGATCCACCTCGAAGGTTCGACTTTGGGCTCTTCCTCGATCTTTGAGTGAACTAGGGTTTCCGGCTTGCTAAACCTTCATCCTAGAAAGAGTAGAGAGTGATTAGGGTTTGCTTTTCTATCTAAAGAGAATGATTCTCAACACATGAGAAGGTTTCTCTTTTCAAGAGGAAGAAGAAGATGAAATGAGGAGAGAGAGTGAGAATGATAGAATGAGCAAATATTTTCTCTTTCTTGCAACCATATTGCAAAAAGAAAAGAATTATCTAAATGATAATAATTGAAATAAGAATAGTTGATGGTTATTTTAGGAATGACCACTATCATGCTTCTTTAAATGAAGTGTAAGCATGAATCAAGGAGGATCTTCAAAGCATGATGGTGGTCAAAGGTCAACAAGTCAACCAAGGTCAACAAGTCAACAAAAAATCAACCATAACATAATTCTCATTTAATTACTATTATTAATAGATAATATACAAATCCATTAGGGTTTGGAAAATGATAACTGTCAACTGTGCATACGCACCCGATCCGAAACCCTAATGAAAAACCTCATTCTCCGCCTCAAGCAACTGTGCATACACACCTGCATTCTCGTTCCGAGGAACAAGAATACCAAGATATAAAAAGCAACCCCCAAAACATATACCAGTATCTGGCTCAAACCAGAGCCTGCCAGTATAATCCGTCCGGACTCCAAACGTGCACAAGTGCGCGGATGAGAACGAACCCTGTCGCAAAACCATGCGACCTCCACTCTGTTTTGCCCAGAGACGAATACCCTCTGTGTGGGACTCTAAAGACTCGACACTACGCTGGCAGTGGGTTTAACCACAGACCGCAAGCGGCACTAGCTGTGCGTAACGGTCCCCAGGTAGATGCCGACAAGAAGGCTGACGAGGTGAAACCCCATCTGAACTCCTACTGAGTCTGAATGTGACATTCTCCGTACAGTCCGGTCTGTTCGTCTGATACATCGCATGGCGGGCCTAGGGGGCGGTAAAACGTCAGTCCCCCAATAGCGGTACAAGTCGTGTCGGAGTGAAGCCCAAAACACCCTGAGATAACACTGGAAACCTACCAGTATATCTCGCTTGCCCTGGCCAGGGACTACTCGTGTAATGGCTCTCCTAGACACAGCGCGATGTCAACCCCCAATACCGGGAGAGACGAATCCTGTCTAACCGTCACTGCCTCCAAGTGCTTCGGGACTGCACCCAACCACCACCTGTTTGCACGACTCCTTTGAGCCGTGGTAGGGTAGTGATCAAAGTGCAGTGGGAACACACTCGAGGCGAAGTGTCAGTGTCAAGTCAGCGGACTAAGCTGTACTCATGTCACCTGGGAACTGATAACTGACGATAGGTATAATACCAACCTGTCAGTTCCCGACGAGTCCTGTCCAGTGTACTCGTAACCCAACGAGCACCCGTATACTATCTCCAGTACGACGTACTGATGGCTGTGGGACAGACCATCTCCCACACTGGGATGAGAAGCGCATACGCTAGTCTACTCCGGAGTATCGATGCCCTGTCTCGATAGTCCTACGACTAGGGACCTGTAAAAGGATGTGCCTATAGATTACCCAGCCCCCACTAGTGTGACTGCCATCACAACGCTGGTAATCAAGCAAAGATCCTAAGGGCTCCACTAATGTGTATAAGTGATATACTGAAATAAACACAAGTACACATTGAAGTAGAAACAAACCAAGTAGCATACTACTATATTGAGCAAGATTGTTTATACAAGGTGAATATCCCAAGCTTCCATCAAGTAATATACAAACTAGTATGATACAGTAATGGCCTCTAGGGCATATACACTAACATTATTGGATAAATAAATCAATACTTATCATATATTAACCCTTGGTTAGTTGTAGAGAATGGACCATGGTTAACTTGAAAGGTTAGGGTTAAGGATGAGACAAGAATGGTGACTTAGTCAAAGTTTCAAGAAACTTCAACTACAAACAAATCAAGCCACCATTCCATTTTCTTTATCATTTTCTTTTTCCAAAATAAACAAAAAGAATAAATAAATGAATAACTAAATAAAATGAAACCCTAACCATTCATATAACCATGGTCAATTCTTTACACAAACCCAAGCTTGAATGTATCATCAAACATGATACAATCTTGTGCACAAAATATATCACATATACAATGTGCACAAACCAAGTGAGTAAATCCATTTAAAGTGAACCAATACTAGTTAATGCAAAGTAATATATCAAATATATAATTATACATCAAATCATTAAATCAACACTTGATTCAATGATCCGGTCATATCGCATATGACCGGCTAGTATCCAATGTATCGGCTTATCGAATCAATCCTTGATTCGATAACTAGGTTATATCGCATACAACCATTCGACACATTCATCGCGAGAATGAAATACGGTATCACATACACGCATTATTCTCGGTCCCGCACATATCTCATAAGCGCTCCTATTTTGTTTCGCTTGAGCCAGGAAACCTCTGTGTAGGACTCTAAAGACTCGTCAATACGCCGGCAGCGGATGATGATCATATCAAACATCCACAAGCCGCAAGCGGTCTGCTAAACGTAACGGCCACCCGGGTATTGAGCGATCAGAAGATCGACGAGCAAGCCCGCTCACACTCCTGTGAATCCAACCAGTAACACTTACCGTACAGTCCGGTCTGTTCATCTGATATGTCGCATATCTCGCCTAGGGGTGGTAAACGTCAGACCCCAGTAGCTCGATAAGTCATGCCGACTTGAGGTCCATAACATTCGTGAAACTACTGATAACTCTTACCAGTATATCACTGCAACCCTGGCCAGGGATTTCCTGTTATGGCCAGTCGAGCATAGCGCAACATCAACCCCCAATACCGGGAGAGACGAATCCCCTCCTATCGCTCATTGCCTCCATGTGAATTGGGACTGTACCCAAAAACCACCTGTTTGCACGACTCAGTAGAGCCGTGGTAGGGTGGAAATCAAAGCACAGTGGGAGACACACAAGACTCTATGACGATCTCGGGTCAACAGACTAAGCTGTACCAGTGTCACCAGAGAACTGCCATCTGACGTGAGGTATAATACCATCTGGGAGTTCTCGGCGAGTCCGTTCAGTGTATCCAGTCTCCACTGAGCACCCGTATACCATTTCCGATGTCAAACACCAATGGATATGGGATCATCCATCGCCCATCGCATGGGTCGAGAAGATATACGCTAGTCTACTCTGGAATATCGATGCCCCGTCTCGATATTCCCTCGACTAGGAACATTGAAGGATGCACTCATGGACTATCCAGGCCCCACTAGTATGATCTGCATCACAGTCCTGGAAGTCGAGTACACATCCTAAGGGCTTTATCAACATGTAACAGAGAGACAGAAAGTATACACGTTAAGATAAAGTGCAACCAGATAGCGTACTATCATGTCGAGCAAGAAAGTCCTACCTATATATGTCCCAGCATCCACTACAATATACATCCAATGTACAGTAATGGCCTCTAGGGCATACATATAACTAACATGATCGCCCTCATACTGCTGGTAGTCAAGCAAGAATCCTAGGGGATCTATCAACGTGTAATAGCGACTCGTAAGGTCACCTAAAGCAGTACATGATGATAAAGATAAACCAGATAGCATACTATCATCTCGAGTAAGACTGTCCTACCGGGATAGGTCCTCCCTCAATCAATGCAATCACGTGCCTATGATCCAATAATTGACTCTGAGGGCACTATCTCCAACAATCTCCCACTTTCACTCAAGGCTAATTATTGCAATGTCGCATACTCACAGCCCGTGTGATACCGAATACCCAACTCCTCTACTAGTCAATCTCACAAAGCTCGTTTGCGAAACAATTGCGTTCGAGGAATAGCCTCGGTGAGTGGATCCGCTGTGATGTTTCTTTGTATGTCTCTCTAAATCTCAAGTTCGCGGAGAAAGCCATCTCCCGAAATGAGCAATAGCTGTCTTAGAATGTGTCTGGATGTCTGATGGGACCTAGCTCATAAATGAACTCCAAATCCAAACTTCTTAGACTGTATCGTCAACTGAACTTAATCAGTATCCTGCGCCATGCCTTTCCCTCAGTATCCACCCGGACCACCTGTCCAAAATACTGCCCCTCATCAGAGGGAAAACTAAAACTCTGACAGCCACTCTGCCATCCAGGTCACCTTGGAAGCCTGGAATGATAACCGTCTCCTAAAGGAGGCTGCCGTTATCAAATCCCTAGAGCATTCACTTATGTTCTAAAGCTGCTTCCGATCGTTTCTCCAGGATTGGATTAACATCTACTTATTGCATCTACTGCAAGAACAACATCTGGTGTGGTACTTGACATCTCATGATTGACTCAATTACCTAAGCAAGTGATCTGCCAATCATGCGTATCCCTCTCCCTTTTAGTCTGTAAGACACCTTTAGAGAGGGTGACTCCATCACCTGCAGGTACACTACCGTGCCAGGAGTCGTCCATTCTAAATACTCACAGAATGCTGTCTAAGTACCCTGATTAGGAAACCACCCAAATCTAGATCTAAAACCATAGATCTAGTAACCATAATGTCTGATATAATATCCAAGTCCTGTGTGGAGAAACTACTGTGTGACAACCAAAGTATAACCGATCGTAGTATAGGTATATCACTTCCTACTCTGTGTATGTCATCCAAATACCAGGACATTACACCCTACTACCTTCTTAACAGATCCATCCACTATTCTGATGAAGTCAAACCTATGACTTCACATCAGAAATAGATGATCTATCTCCGCTATATCTGCTTTGGTCTATAAATAGACATAAGCTACCTGTCCACCAATGCTTCCGTTGCTCCCACTGACTACGACAACCCTCTGGCAGAGTCATATAAACGTACACTTCTAAAGCTAGTTTAGAACGACGCCATACTCATCCTCCTGCCGGGTCTCACAGTCTGGAACAACAGCAATGGCAAGTCTGGGTAAACAAGAACCTCCCTGCCACCGTCCCTGAGCATACCGAAGTACCTCTCGGGTGCCTGAGGTTACCCACTTTATCTGCGGAGTGGCCAATGGAATGTCAAAACAGATTGAATCTTTAGGTTCTTATCAAATCTTCAGTAATCGTTTGCGGTTCTGGAATCACTTCCAGTTCTACCATACTCCCACTACTGTTTTTCTGAAAAATTCCATTTCTTTTAAAAATGTGGCGAGTCAAGAACAATATCACTATTGATCTTCCAGATGGTAGAAAGTCAACCCTCGTCATAGCCTGGGTCAACCCACAAACAGCCATTACAGAAACGTGTCCTGAGTTATCCGGAGTCTGGTTTTAAGCATAAGCCAGACAACTCCCCGTACCTTAACATCGTTAAGATATGAACTGTTCTATATCCAATATAGAAACAGAGGCACTGATTTAATTGAACCAGATTCAAATCATGCAGCTGTCACCAGTGCATGTGAACTAAATGGAAAAAGGCCGATCAGCGTTACTCAACTTAGGAATGCTTCCAATTATGAGTAACCTGAAAGAGAAGCAAGTTCTCATTACTATCAACTGAATACCATATACAAGTATCTAAATCTTCGATCACCTTGAAGAATCCCGATACTTGCAAAACCTGGTTCTCTACTCTATTCTTATACCAATAACTCCTCAAAACTCAGACCCTATGTTTCTACGAAACACATGTCTAAGAACTAGAGAAGTTAAAAGTAAACAGAATATAGTACGAGGACCAACCCCTCTGTCCTAATGGACACTGGACAACATACAATACTCTGTATAAGTCTCCTGAGTTTAATAACTCATTCCCTGTGTGTTGTAGGTCGAAAACTGTACTATGGTTATGAAGAATTACACCGCTGTTTAATGCTCCTTACCTAACCATCCACTGATATAGGTAAATGTCACAAACATAATTTCAAAAGGTATATCTCACTCTATAAAAATAGACGTACAGATATATCAATTTGAAATTTGTGCATAACAACGGATATTCAAAACCAAATATTTGCCGTCCGGCAAACAACCCAGGTGACTTCCTCAACTATCACCAATTACAACGAATTCCGATATAATGAGGATGATCACCCAATTCCCAATAACTTACTCCCACTCACCATCTGTAAAACCATACAGATGTGAGAATCATACCTGGTAAATACATACCCTGGAGCAAGTGTCTAATTGGGAAATCAGTTTTCTTTAACAGTACACAGTGAAACTGAAACATTAAAATGTTTCGATGGGGTATCCTGGTATTCCTAGTAATGCCTCTTCCAATATCCAGATTCACAACTGTAACCGTATAATTCTTTACCACCTCTCCAAATCCCTTTATATGTCTTTAGTCATTACCTGCTGTACACCCCTTTAGGCCAAATGGTTTTCTTCCTTCCCTACCGTTCGGCACCAGCCTATGGTTTGGAAGAAGACTATCCAATAAGCATAATGGGTGTACTGTCCTAATCCTAGGAACACTCGCAATGCGAGAGAAGGTGAAGATAAAAGACAACCGAATAAACCATATTCCTATTTCTCCTGAACCAGGATCCATCCCCGAACTGGAACAAGTTCCTTTCGAGTTCGTATATAACCATACGATGGATTATCCAATAAACTTGGGATCTTCGTAGTGATACGGAGTGTCCTGGAGAAATACAAAGGTGATTTAGGATTGGCGAAGAAAAACTTGGTTTGGT
The DNA here is from genome assembly GCA_030015575.1 of Agapanthus africanus. Taxonomy (NCBI): domain Eukaryota; kingdom Viridiplantae; phylum Streptophyta; class Magnoliopsida; order Asparagales; family Amaryllidaceae; genus Agapanthus; species Agapanthus africanus. The sequence continues at coordinate 336,949,890 of CM057346.1, read as the reverse complement.
CGTGAATAGCAGTCGCAATTTACTTTGCCCTCATACTGATCCCTTTCTTTGTCTTAACTTAATACCTTCTATACACCGTTTAGGCTAACTGGTTTTGTTCATTCCCTACCGTTCGGCACCAGCTTAGGGTTTGGAAGAAGACTATCCAATTTGCGTAATAGGTGTACTATCTCCTAAACCAAGGAGTACTCGCAACCTGAGAGAAGGTAAAAGGAAAAGACAACTGAATAGTCCTATTCGTTTTCTCCAGGACCGGAAACCATCCTCGAATAAAGTCCTTCGAGTTCGTATATAACCATACGATGGTTTTGTCCAATGGAAGTGGACGTTCGTAGTAATACGGGGTGTCCTGGAGAAAAGGGTAAAAGTAGGAGTGGCAACGAGGTCTGCAACTCTGACAATCCAAAAGCCAGTCTTATAAGAAGGTTCGGTTAACGTGGTCACTGAGTCATAGTGTAGGGTCGGGTCAATGGTCGCTGCCAAAGAGAGAGAGAAAAGAAACACTCAGCGTGCACTCTAACCTAGATCAGAATGGTTATCACTTTATCTAATCAGGAAACCTCCCGCTGTACCGTCAAATTCTCCTCCAAACCTGAAAGAAGAATTAGTCGGGATCACCCGAGGAGTAAACCAACTCATCAGTGGGAATCGGGATCCAACTATCATCGCATGATAACTTGACGGAATCCACTAAAGTCACCACACTCCAGAAGGTATGCGCATGCCTGGCGAGTTTCAGTTTCTTTAGAAACTCCCGATGTGTGTTTTTACCCCTAGGACCCAAGTGACCTTGACGGAGTCAACAAATCAAAGAGTCCTAGTCAAGTTCAACCAGTCATTATCTGGATTGAATTAAACCCACCCGTACGTGCCCTTGATGGAGTCAACAAGGCCGTACGACTGTCCTAACCAATCCCATTTATGCAACAAACAAGCACCACTTAGCTACCGTACACTACGCCTTGACGGAGTCAACAAACGCAGCACGAATACTAAATAATACCCGTAAGAAATGACGAAGGGCTACGGCTGGTTTTTGGCGAAAAACCTTTAACGTAATGAACTTGATATCGTTGAAGGAACTGCATAGCTTTTTATAAAAATATAGTGGCGAAAACCCTTTGCTAAAGAGGCCACTCCCGGTGAAGGGATCTCGGCTCTTTCCCCGTAGAATGAGGTGCAGGATATTCCAACTGAATACCACGATGCAAAGCAAAAGGCAATCGGCTATAGTGAAGTTATTACCCTGACGCAAACTTTTGTCCAAGGGGTCACTCCCGGTGAAGGGATCTCGGCCCTTGCCTCGTCGACTGAGGAGCAGGATATTCCAACTGAATACCACGATGCAAAACAAAAGTGAACGTCGTTGCAATAACAGCTTTTTGAAAAATGTTCCAACAACATCAGAATAGGTTTGTTTATCTTGCATTGATCCGAATCAACGCAGTCCCATCAATTGATCACACCACAAAAGAACGAAAATAATGACTACGTATATGCCATCCGCATTCGCCACTGGGTCCCGTCGTCACCCGTTAGGTTACTTAACTAACGACAGAGCGGGGACTGGATTAGCGCGGATGCAAAACATATACAACATCTACTAGTATATATATAATATATAATTTTCGCTCAAGGCATGATAAAAAATGCAACATCACAGAAATGTACAGCATCACAGAACAATACAGATATCTGGGACCCCCGGGTTTCATAGAGCCGCTACTGAAACCCGACGTTCCCCTGGTCGTGTGGATAGCCTGTGCAATGAAAATCCTAGACCCCTACGGGCGCGGCAAGTCACCCGCCAAAACCTGAAGTGAGGCAGCCCCCTTCAGCACCGTGAATGGACCACCCAGCACTTTACAGAATCCGGTAACTTGGGCACCCCTCCTGGGTCAACCTGTACCCCCTACGAGTGCGGCGAATAGCTCTGCCAATTCTAGAGTAAAGCCCCCTCCGTCTCAATGCCATGAGATGCGGGCTCGTTGCCCTCTAGAACCCGGCTATCCGTGCACCCTTCCGCGGGGCAATCCTAGTACAGAAAGTAAAATATACATACAACGGGTACATCGACCGCACCCTGGTCGTGCCCCAAAAGAATAATACAAACAGGCAGTGACGGCAGTCCACATGTCGGACGCTCGCCCCGCAATATCAAATGTACATAATACAATAAAAACTGTACTAGTATTGCATCCAGGCTATCCCCACCGACCAATCCGCAACATCACAGCACAATCACAGAACATCAACGTGAATGTCACGTTCCCAAATCCGTCTAAAAGGGCTATAGCAGTTAGACAGGATTTACCGATCAAGTGACATTCACGGTCGCAGATATAATGTAAATACTGTGAACTAATGTGTTTAAAACATCCGATCGATCAAATTTTACCAAGTGGGCCCCAAGCATTACAGTAGCACATAAAGAAATTCTGGGCCCAAAAGGAATATACCAAACCCCCTATTTCCAGCCCACAAGCCCACTGCAAAAAAATGATGACGTGAATCCACATTCCTGCGGCGGAACCGCGACCAAAGAGGGGTTATGGCCGCGGTTCCGCGGTCGTACGGAAGGATCAGGGCACCAAATTTTTCCAGTGTTCTTAGGACTTTCAGTACATCACTTTTCTAGAACCTGAAAAATTTTTGGAGTCCAAAAAATTTCGACAGAAACTGATGTGAAGAAAAATACGGTTTTTTGGAAAATTGTTCGATCGGAAATGTAAAACACATTAGACAAAGCTAGACTAGGTTAATGGCGTGTCTCTGATACCATGTTGCGCCACGGCAGCGCCCCGGCCGTCTACTCGAGGCCAAAATGCGGAATCAAAAATTTTCTTTGCTTTTAAACTGGCGCTACCGCGGACAATATACCCGGATCGTAACCATTAACCTATACTAGCTAACAAGAGATGGGGTGAGAGCTATACCAAGCGATCCGTGTCCTCCGGTCTTCGTCTCCACTCCGATCTCCCGCGGAATCTCCGTCCGTCACCTCCTCGTCGAAAACGGCACCACATAGCCGGATTCTTTTACGGGCTCCCACCTCTGGACCGAGGCAACTCGGGCGCGAAGTTAGCTAGCCGACGCGTCCAAGAAGTGCTGTAGGCTAGTGTAGAATGGTTGTCTCATTTGGGGTAATGAAGTTGCCATTGGTGATGGAGGAATGAGGTTAAGGAAAAATGGTGCTTTCATTTTTTTTTCCAAACAAGAAGAATGAGATGAAGAAATATGTGCCACCACAAAAAGAAAATCTCTCTTATTCCTTCTCTCAAGTGTGGCCGGCCTCCTCAAGAGAAATGGTGGAAGGATAACAAAAAGGAAACCATGAAAGGAGGTAAGTATAGGAAAAATCCAAGAGGTGACCACAACCAAAGGTTATGATAACAATATCAAATCCTTTCTCATCTCAAAAAAAAGCAAGAAATGATCACAGAAAAGAATGGCATCAAAAGATGCTTTCATAATCTATGCAAATGCAAGAAACCCTTCCACAATGTGTTATTTGCAAACTGCAAATAACACCCTCCATCGGAAGGTCCGGCCGTGAAGGAACAAAGGAAAACCGGCCGGAACGGAATGCAAACTGGCAACTTCAGAAAACTGATCCCGTAATAAATTACAGGAAAACCCCGCGACTGCATATACATGCCCGCATTTGTATTCCCACTGAATACAAATGCAAAGAGACAAAATCTACACTGTCTAATACTAGGATCCGGCTTAAGCCAAAGCCGGCTTGTAAAAACCCGTCCGATCACGATCCGTGCAATACCGCACGTATCTGATTGAACCCTGCCATATCTCCATACAGACTCTACAGCGTTTCGCCCGAAACTTGAGTAACTGAGTGTGGTGGACTCTAAAGACTCGTCAATACTATGGCTGTGGATTTAACCATAAGTACGTCAGAGGTATTAGCCATACGTGACGGGCCACCAGCTATTGACCAAAAGGGACGTCGATGAGCGAACTCATCCTGACACCCTACTGAGCCTGTCAGTGACAATATCCGTACAGTCCGGTCCGTTCATCTATTAGTATCGCATGGCGGGCCTAGGTGGTTGGTAAAAGTCAGACCCCCAAAAGCGGTACAAGTCGTGTCGGAGTGTAGCCCAGAACACCCTCAGATACTACTGGAATACCTACCAGTAAATCTCCTGCCTCGGCCGAGGGCTTTGTGTAATAGCTCTCCTAGACACAGCACGACCTCACCCCCAATACCGGGAGAGACGAACCCCTGCAGATCCGCTCACTGCCTCCATGTGGCTCGGGACTGCACCCAACTAAAACCTGTTTGCACGACTCCTTTGAGCCGTGGTAGGGTAGTAATCAAAGTACAGTGGGAACTCACACGAGACAAATGACGATCTCAGGTCGATGAACTAACCTGTACACATGTCACCAGGGAACTGCTATCTGACGTCTGGTATAATCCCAACTAGCAGGTTCCCGGCGAGTCATGTCCGGTGTACTCATAACCCAATGAGCACCTGTATACATCTTAGGTGAACCAACTGACACCAATGGCTTGTGAGACCGGCCACTGCCCCTCGTCGGGGTCTCGACTGTATACACTAGTCTACTAATGGAGTATCGATGCCCAGTCTCGAAACTCCCACAACTAGGGACCTTTTAAGGCTGTGCTTATAGATTCCAGCTCCCACGTATATGATCGCCCTCATACTGCTGGTAGTCAAGCAAGAATCCTAGGGGCTCTATCAACGTGTAATAGCGACTCGTAAGGTCACCTAAAGCAGTACACGATGATAAAGATAAACCAGATAGCATACTATCATCTCGAGTAAGACTGTCCTACCGGGATAGGTCCTCCCTCAATCATTGCAATCACGTGCCTATGATCCAATAATTGACTCTGAGGGCACTATCTCCAACAATATTGGTTGTACCTGCTAGTGTACTTTCCATTATTCTGCATTCTTATGACCTGTTATTGCTATTAATTTCATATCTTAGATTCGCGCTGTACGTGCATACTCGCGATTACCTGCATATGTTATTTTCTATTCACGAGTTAGCAACTCACCCCCGTTGTGCCACAGTGTTTGCAGGTGTTTCCCCAGAGTAGTCGAGGCTGGCTATTCATCTATCATCTTTTGCTACAGATACCGCATCGACTCACAGTGTGCCGTTTTGCTTAGGTGGGTTTTGGTGGTTATCTGTATTTTGTATTGTATATTCGTTGTATCTTGTACTCTCCATCTACTATTATGTTGTGACTTAGAGACTTGGTGAGGACGGTATTGTATATTATTGTGGATTTGTTGTCTTTTATACAGTTTCCTTTTTATTGTCTCTTAGTTCTTCGCTACGGCGTCGTATATTTGTTGTGGTGGTTGTTTTCCGCCTTTGGGCGTGTATTTTGCTCCTGTTTGGGGATGCTTTACTTTATATTTATGTTGTACCCATTTTGGGGCTAGCTTTTACAAAGGAGGTGCTGCCAAAATTTTAAAGAAAATAAAGTTGGAATTTTAAAGAATTTGGGTTGTAAATTTCAAATGTTTCAAAACTCCTATTATCTTTTATTGTCTTTTCCGTATTTTCATGGTTTAGATTTCTGGGTTTTGGCTTTCTTTTACTGCGTTACGTCTGTAGGCGTTGCGTAGTATTAGGGCCGTCACGTGGCAAATTTTCGGGTCGTGACAATTTCCAACGTGGAGAGTATGGTCACCTGTCTTCAAAACCTTGCTATTTCTCAGCCCCTACATAGAATTGCAAATGTGAGAACCTGAACCGGTATCTAATACCAGGAAGCAGAGTTTATTGAAAAACAGTTTTCTGTCACAAACACACCTAAAGCGGAAGCATCCCCATGTTTCTTCTTGAGATTTAAGTACTCCATGCAGTTGCACTTCCAATATCCTGTTTTGTGGCAGTGATAACATTCCCCTTTCCCCGATTCTCCGGCTTTGGACTTGTCCTTCCCCTTAACCTTTTTAACTCCACCCCTAGGATTGGTAGGCTTCTTCTTTATCTCTCCCTTGGCTTTAGTCTTTGGGCGAGAAGAGGAAGATTGCCCAACACTCAAAACGGGAGCTTTCACTGATTTCAGTGTGCTCTCTGCACTCCTTAACATATTAAGGAGTTCGGGTAGTTCCTTCTTGATGTTGTGCATGTTGAAGTTAACTATAAATTGAGAAAAGGTGGAGGGGAGGGACTGCAGAATAATATCCGTATATTGTTCATTGTCCATCGTCCATCCAAGGTCCTCAAGCTCTTCTATGAGAGCTATCATCTTCAGAACATGGTCACCTACTGGTGTGCCAGGGGCCATTCGCATCTGAAACAGTTTTCTTGATGCTTCGTATCGTAATACGCGGGATTGCTCTCCATACAACTCCTTTGTATGGAGGAATATGGCGTGAACGTCCATATTCTCGTGCTGCTTTTGATGTGTGTTATCCATCGATACAAGCGCGAGGCATTTGGCCGTGGCACAGTCAGCGTCCCATGTCTTGCGGACTTCAATATCCGCAACTGAGGATTTTGGACCTGGGACGGGCGGGGCTGGAGCCGTGAGGACATATGATACCTTATCATAAGTCAAGGCAATGTTAAGATTCCTCAGCCAGTCTTTATAATTGGTCCCATTCAGTTTAGTTTTATCTAGTAGAAGCTTGAGTCCTATCATTGGTATCTGCCATTAAGAGAGAGAGAAAAATACACTCAGCGAATGCTCTTGCAAAGATCAGATTGGTTATTATCTTATCTAATCGATGTCTCCCACTGCTTTAATCAAGTTTTTCTTTCAAACCTTAAAAAGAAAACTATCCAGAATTAATTACAGTCTACAACTTCGCTAACCGTTCAGCCAGGCCAGTGTCGGTACTTGAGGGAGGTTCCCCGTGCTTTCGCACGGACCTAATTAATATAAACCTCGTCTTCCCAGAGGCGTAGCCCCGTTTAACACCTTTCTAGACACCTAATAGGTTAGCTAATTGTAAACTGCAAAACTCTCCTGGGAGCAACTATTGCCCACAGTGGGATCGGGATCCAACCATCCTATGGAAGGTATGCAATCTCATTGCAAATTTCAACTATTGAAATCCCGATGTGGTTTTTACCCCTAGTACCCATGACCTTAACTATGGTCAACAAATCATAAGTACCAGTCATGTTCTACCCGTCATTTCTTGATTAATTAGACCCACTCACATGACCCTTAACTATGGTCAACAAAGTCGCATGAATGTCCTAATTAATCTGCATCATATGCAGTGTAGGAAGACACCACTTAGCTACCATACACTACGCCTTAACTATAGTCAACAAACGTAGCACGAATACTAAGTACTCTACTTCCTAAAATGACGGAGGGTTGCGGATGATTTTTAAGAAAATCTTTAACGCTTTGAACTTGATATCGTCGTAGAATCAAATGCTTTTCAAAAGGAGTGGCTTGAGCTCCGCGGTTTTGAAATGTAGCTTTTTCATAAAGAGCCGAGTGGTTTTCAAATCCGATTCTACAACATCTTTTTAGGTTTATTTTCTTTATATTAATCATATTAATGTAGCCCCATCATTTAAGTCCTTAAGCCAATCACAGAAAAGATACGAAAATACAACGTACGCTTATGCCATCCGCATTCGCCGCAATGTTCCGTTATGCACCGTTAGGTTACTTAACTAACGGCATACCGGGACGGGAATAGCGCGGGTGTAAAACATAAGCAACGTCTACTATATATCTCATATATAATACAACATTCGTCTCAGATATCACATCACAGTATACAGGCAGCAGAAACACAGATATGATAATATAGGATATACTAGGACGTCCGTATTTAGTATTTAGCCAACTATAGAAAATACGGATTCCACAGTCGTGATGAATAGTCAAGCCCACACCCCTAGACCCCTACGAGAGCGGCAAGCGACCCTACCAATTCTGGAGTTTAGGAGACCCGGTCTCGACTCCTCGAGATGGCCTCCCTCTGAACCCCAGAACCCGGTCACTTGTGCTCCCCTCCTTGGGTCTATCCTAATGCGGAAAAGTAAATAATATACAACACTGGTGACATCAACCTCAACCTGGAAATGCCCCAAATAAAAGAATATTATATTACATTTGAATTTTACATGAATAAAAAAAACTCTCATCTCACATCAAACCCCCCGGCTATTCAATCACGACAATCCTATATGTCAAATCTCAGCAACACATAATAACACATATCATCAACGTAAGTAAGCATGCATACTCTGATTGTCATTGATGTATAGCAACGAAACCGGCGATACACCACATACTACACTTACGGTCACAGAGAAATAAAATGAAAAACTACAACAATTGGAATCGCAACACCCTTTAGACAACACAAACCCGGAATATCACATATACAAGATTTCATGCCTAACAATGTAAAGCTCGCATTTCGGTCTCATCCATGAAAACACCTTTCCAAAACAAGCCGGATAATTCAACAAGATTTCCGATTGTTGCCGAGACCGAACTGCTAGATTTACACGCAACAAATAAATTTGTAGATTCCAATTATTGTATCAAATATTAATAAACTAGGCGACGTTAAAACATTCGATCGAACGATTGAACACCCAAAGACTTCACAGAAAGCTCAACACCTGAGTAGTTTTAAAAAATACCAGTGACGAGACAAAATACATACGGGCCTGCACAAGAAACTATGGCACATAGCTCTCCTACTGTGCCGTGGAACCGCCGCAGAAAGGCCACTATGACCGCGGTTCCGCGGTCGTATGGATGAGTCAGGGCTTCGTATTTCTGGTGGGCCCATAAAATACCCTGCTGAATTTTTTATGTATTTTTAATTTGAAAAAATTCAGGTTTAAGAAAAATTTCCAGAGAGCATCCCCCGGGCGTTGTGTTTCGTTCGTTTGAGGTTTTTAACGTCGTCTAGGTTACCCTAAGGCTCTAGCTTGGCTCTGATACCATGAAGGGGTTCCTACAGCACCACTACAAGGGTTTGGAGGCAACACACATGCCATATTTAAAATTTATATGGTGCTAAAGAAACTATCTTAAGGATAATGCTAGAAAATATAGGGTAACATAACTTTAACAATAACACAAGTAGTAAAAGCTAGGGTTTTTAGAGTACAACCTTTGTAGCTCCCTACGCTAGACTCCTTGGCTAGTTGAGGGTTGGAAAAAGATTCACTTGAGATCCTCTAGGTCCACGACGATCCACCCGGAGTCCTCTTTGTCCAAGCTTGAAGCTCCACTAGATCAAGAGAAGAAGTAGAAGCTAACACTCTAGACTAATGGGCAAGACTAGTGTAGAATGGTGATGTGTTTTGTTGTCTCACTTCAAAACCCTAACTTGATGACTCTTTTGCTCACTTGAGAAAACAAGAGAGCAAGAGAGAAAGGAGGAAGAAGATGATGGCTTGTGAAGAGCTCAAGATAATGATAAGCTTATGAATAAAAATAAGAAATGAAAATATATATATATTCTTTTTCTCATTCTTAACCATAGTTATAAAATATCTAGATATTTGTTTTGGATCAAAAATGGCCATAGAAAATGAATCATGGTTAAACCAAACGGTTAGTGCAAGAATAAAATATTAAACCATGATAACAATTTCCATTTCCATTTTTCTTTTCCAAAAAATAATATCTCTAAATTTATATATGGTGTGAGTCTTATATTACCACCATCCACTATATCAACAACCATGATGGAATTATGTATGCATGTATGTGTGCATGCACATCCTATGTGCATGAATGAGAATAAATGCATACATGCATGCATACAACAAAAAGACAAGAAAGGGTTTAAAGTGAGAAACTAATGGTCAATGATAAATCAACACTTGATTTAGCAAACCGGTCATATCAAATACGACCTGACCAAAAGCAAACCGCCCGATTAATATACGGTATCTCATACACGTATTTTAACCGTGTAGGGTTCCCAGGCACTCTCAAGAGGTCTCACAAGGCATCAACCATGCCAATTTCAAATTTTACAAGTGCCGAGAAACTCTAATACGAATCGTTAACTAGAATTTTAGGCGAAATATTAAACTAGTTAACAACTTAACTAAAGATAAGAAGCTACAACCTTTGTAGATTCGGTTATCCACTTCCTTAGCTCCACGTAGTCGTCCCCTCGCTGTCCATCTCGAATCCCGGACTCTTGCATCGGCTTCATCGGAGAAAATGAGCAGACTAGTCGTCGGCTACGATGCCGAAGATGATCTACGTCGAGGTTACACAAGATGAAGCTCCAACTTCACCAAGTTGTGAAACTTGTGAAGAAAACACCCTATACTACTTGGCAAGAGGTAGAGGGTGAAGAAATAGGAGGTGGGTTCACTTTAGAATTGGATTTCTCACTCTTTTTCTCAAGGTGCCATTGATGGAGGCAAGGTTTTCTTCATGAAGATGAAGAAGAAGAAGAAGATAGAATATGATAAGTCTTTTTGAATAATTGAAAAAGAAGTGATTCTTATCATATTCTCAACTATAGTTAAGTGTAGAGAATGAACTAGGGTTAGTTCAAATGGTTAGGGTTAAGCATGAGACAAGAATGGTGACTTAGACAAAGCTTCAAGAATCTTCAACTAACAAACAAACAAAGCCACCATTCATCTTTATCTTTCAAAAATGAATAAACAAATATTTAAATGAATAAGCAAAACCTTAATCATCAACTTAAGCATGGTTTAATTCTTTACACTTAACCAAATAAGCATGTATCATCAAACATGATACAATCATGTGCACAAAAGTATATCACATATACAACTTGCACATCCAAGTGAGAAAATCCATTTAAAGTGAACCAATACTAGTTAATGCAAAGTAATATATCAAATATATAATTATACATTAAATCAACACTTGATTCAATGATCCGGTCATGTCTCACATAACCGACTAGTATCCAATGTATCGATTTATCGAATCAATCTTCGATTCGATAACTAGGTTATATCGCATACAACCAATCGAAACATTAATCGCGAGAATGAACTACGGTATCACATACACGCATTGTTCTCGGTCTCGCACATATCTCATATGCGCTCCTATTTCGTTTCGCTTGAGCCAGGAAACCTTTGTGTAGGACCCTAAAGACTCGTCAATACGCCGGCAGCAGATGATGATCATATCAAGCACCCACAAGCCGCAAGCGGTCTGCTAAACGTAACGGCCACCCGGGTATTGAGCAATCAGAAGATCGACGAGCAAGCCCGCTCACACTCCTGTGAATCCAACCAGTAACACTTACCGTACAGTCCAGTCTGTTCGTCTGATATGTCGCATATCAAGTCTAGGGGTGGTAAACGTCAGACCCCAATAACCGATAAGTCGTGCAGATGTGAGGCTCATAACGGGTCGAGAAACTACTGGTAACACTTACCAGCAAATCTCTGATCAGCCCGGGCCAGGGACTTCCCTGTTACGGCCAATCGAGCACAGCGCAACATCAACCCCCAATACCGGGAGAGACGAAACCCCTCCTATCGCTCATTGCCTCCATGTGACTCGGGACTGTACCCAAAGACCACCGTTTTGCACGCCCTCATGGACGTGGTAAGGTGGAGATCAAAGCACAGTGGGAATCACATAAGACTCTATGACGATCTCGGGTCTACAGACTAACCTGTACAAGTGTCACCTGAGAACTGCCATCTGACGTGAGGTATAATACCATCTGGGTGTTCTCGGCGAGTCCGTCCAGTGTACTCAGTCTCCACTGAGCACCCATACACCATCTCTGATGTCAAACACCAATGGATATGGGATCATCCATCGCCCATCTCATGGGTCGAGAAGCGTATACGCTAGTCTACACTGGTATATCGATGCCCCGTCTCGATACACCCACGACTAGGGACCTTGAATGATGTACTTATGGACAACCATGTCCCCACTAGTATGATCTGCATCATAGTCCAGGCAGTCAAGTACACATCCTAAGGGCTTTACCAACATGTAACTAAAAGACAGTTTAAAGAGACTAGTGTACATATTAAGATAAAGAGCAACCAGATAGCATACTATCATATCGAGCAAGAAAGTCATCTCTATATATGTCCAAGCATCCAATATGATATACATCATCTGTACAATACTGGCCTCTAGGGCATACATACAACTAACAATCTCCCACTTGCACTAGGGCCAGCTGCTGTAGTATCGCATACCGAGCATCCCGAAGAGTCTCTCAAACTGTATCTGGGGAATGGCCTTCGTGAGTGGATCCGCCGTGTTGTTCTTCGTCTCAACCCTCCTGACCTCAATCTCCCGGCGATCAACTATCTCCCGGATCAGGTGATACCGCCTCAGAATGTGCCTGGATCGCTGATGGGACCTGGGTTCCTTGGCCAAAGCCACCGCTCCATTGTTATCGCAATACAAAGGTATTGGATGCTCAATGGATGGAACCACTCCAAGTTCAGTAATGAAATTCTTGATCCAGACAGCCTCTTTAGCAGCATCATTGGCAGCGATGTATTCAGCCTCCATCGTCTAGTCTGCCACGGTTTCCTGCTTGGAACTCTTCCAGCTAACCGCCCCTCCGTAAAGGGTAAAGACAAATCCCGACTGCGACTTAGAGTCGTCCTTATCACTCTGGAAGCTCGAATCGGTAAAGGACTCCACTTGGAGTTCTCCGTTACCATACACCAAGAGCATCTCTTTAGTCCTTCGTAAGTACTTGAGAATGCTCTTCACAGCTGTCCAGTGACTCTCTCTAGGATCAGCTTGATACATGCTCACTACACTTAGTGAGTATGCTACATCGGGTCTGGTACATAGCATCGCGTACATGATAGAGCCTACAGCCGAAGCATAGGGTATCCCTTTAATGCGAGCTCTCTCCAAATCAGTCTTAGGAGACATCTCTTTAGAGAGAGTGACTCCAGAGATCGTGGGCAAGTTCCCACGCTTGGATTCTTCCATACTAAACCTCTTTAGTATGGTGTCAATGTACTTGGATTGGGACAATCCCAATATCCGTTTGGATCTATCTCTATAGATCCTGATTCCCAATATGCAGGAGGCATCACCAAGATCTTTCATTGAGAATCTTTGTGATAAGAAGAGCTTGACTGATTGCAGCATAGGAATATCATTTCCTATCAAGAGTATGTCGTCCACGTACAATACGAGGAAGACCACCTTACTCTCTGCTACCTTCTTGTAGATACAAGGTTCATCTGGGTTTTTTACGAAATCAAACTCTTTGATAACGACGTCAAAGAAGATGTTCCAACTCCGCGATGCTTGCTTTAATCCATAAATGGATTTAAGCAGCTTGCACACCTTCCCGCTGCTCCCACTGTCTACAAAGCCTTCTGGCTGAGTCATGTACACGCACTCTTCTAAATCACCATTTAGAAAGGCGGTCTTAACATCCATTTGCCAGATTTCGTAGTCATGATATGCAGCGATGGCAAGCATGATCCGGATGGATTTAAGCATAGCCACTGGAGAAAAGGTTTCGTCATAGTCCACTCCTGGTCTTTGACAAAAACCCTTTGCAACAAGTCTAGCTTTGAAAGTCTCCACTTTCCCATCTACACCAAGTTTTTTCTTGAAGATCCACTTGCTCCTAATGGGTTTTACCCCTTCAGGAGCAACTTCCAAAGTCCATACTTTGTTGGTGTATATGGATTCCATCTCGGACCGCATTGCATCCAGCTATTTCACTGAGTCCCTACTCGTGATGGCCTGCTCGAAGTTAGTTGGGTCATCATCATCCTCCATGATGCAATCCTTGCTCCCACCATCCATGAGAAAACCGTAGTATCTCTCAGGTTGGCGAGGAACCCTACTAGATCGGCGGAGAGGCTGGGGTTCGTCGGGTACTACTGAATCCTCTGGTTCTACCAAGTCTTCTGTTATAGTTTGTGTAGCTGGAACCTCTTTCAGTTCTACCTCAATGCCACTTGTCTGTTTCATAAGAAAACTTTTTTCTAAGAAAGTGGCATGTCGAGAAACAAACACCTTTTGCTCCTCGGGATGGTAGAAGATATACCCTTGTGAATTTTTGGGATATCCTATAAACTTACATAAGACTGATCTTGCCTCGAGTTTGTCCGGATTTTGTCTTTTGACATAGGCTGGACAACCCCATATCTTAATATAATTAAGATGTGGTCTCTTCCCTTTCTATATCTCATATGGAGTGGTAGGCACTGATTTGGTAGGAACTCTATTCAATAGGTCCATGGCTGTCTCAAGCGCATATCCCCAGAAGGAAATAGGTAACTCAGCTGTACTCATCATTGAGCGCACCATATCTAATAGGGTGCGGTTTCTCCGTTCAGATACACCATTGTGCTGTGGTGTATATAGAGGAGTTAGCTGAGAGAGAATCCCATTCTCTTTTAGGAAGTCCAGGAATTCAATGCTCAAGTATTCACCTCCTCGATCAGATTGAAGGATTTTAATACTTTTTCCGGTTTGGTTCTCGACTTCTTGTTTATATTCTCTAAATTTCTCAAAAGCTTCTGATTTGTGTTTCATCAGGAACACATATCCGAATCTAGAGAGATCGTCAGTGAATGTAATGAAGTACGAAGAACCATCCCTGGCATGTGTAGACATAGGACCACATACATCACTATGTATCAGTCCCAAGAGTTCGGTAACTCTTTCTCCGTATCCCGTAAACGGAGTTTTGGTCATCTTTCCTTTGAGACATGACTGGCAAGTGTCATAAAATGAAACTTCAAACGGATTTAAATATCCATCCTTATGCAACTTAGCTAGTCGTGTTGCATTGATGTGACCCAGTCTACAATGCCACAAGAAGGATTCGTTCAGTTCAGAACTCTTCCTCTTGTATGTGTTTGTTATGCTCAGAACTGTTGATTGATTTAGAACATAAATGCCATTGCACAACGTGCCTGATCCAACCAACTTTTGGTTACGGAAAATATTCATAACATTGTCCTCTAATACAAAATTATATCCCTCTTTACTCAACAAAGAAACCGATATAATGTTGCATATCAGGTTCGGCATGTAATAGCATTCGTTCAGAATCAATGTATTACCAGTTGGTAATGCAAGGTGCTATTCCCCGACAGTCTTAGCTGCAACAATTGCACCATTTCCAACTCTAATGTCTTTATCACCTTCTCCAAGTTCTCTACCTTTTCTAAGCCCATGTAACTGATTACATATATGGGATCCTGACCCGGTATCTAATACCCAGGACGTAGGGCAAATGGAGAAACAGTTCTCTGTAACGAACACACCCGAAGAAAATGCATCAACATGTACTTTCTTCAATCGGGTGGCATGGGAATCCTGGTATTCCCCTATATCCTGTTCAGTCCTATAACTCTTATAAGAAAGAACGGAACCAACGTTCCCCAGCACAGTATAACATGCGGGTTCGGTTAATACATCCATATTATTATCTTTATTAGGGCATGACATGGTCGCTACCTGGAGAGAGAGAGAAGAAAACACTTTAGCGTATGCTCTTGCAAGATCAGATTGGTTATTATCTTATCTAATCAGGATGGCTCCCACTGGTTTTTATCAAATCTTCCTTCAAACCCTAAAAGGAAAGACTAGCCGGGATTAATTACACACTACAAGTTCGCCAATCTTTCAGCCAGGCCAGTGTCGGTACTTTGAGGGAGGTCCCCCGTGCTTTCGCACGAACCTAATTAATGTAAACCTCGTTTTCCCAGAGGCGTAACCCCGTTGACACCTTTCTAGACACCTACTTGATCAGCTAATTGCAATGTGTAAAACTCTCCCAGGAGTAACTCTTACTCGCAGTGGGTATCGGGATCCAACTATCTCATAGAAGGTATGCAATCTCATTGCAAATTTCAACACTTGAAATTCCCGATAATATTTTGCCCCTAGCGTGCTATGACCTTGACGCATGCCAAACAACCCATAGTCCGCTAGTCAAGTTCAACCCGTACAATTCGTGATCGAATTAAACCCACCCGTACGACCCTTGACGCATGCCAAACAACGCCGTACGAATACCTTAATCCAATCGCATCTCATGCTACAGATAAGTAATAATCAGCTACCGTACACTACGCCTTGACGCATGCCAAACAACCGTAGCATGAATACTGAATATTACATATCTGAATTGACGGAGGGCTACGCAGGTTTTTCTGAAAACCATGAGCGTAATCAAATTGATATCGTTGTAGAATCAAATGAAGTTTTAAAATGGAGTGATTTTGAGGCTTTTCTAGTTTTGCTAAATGGGTCACTCCCGGTGAAGGGATCGTCGGCCCTTTCCTCGTCGAATGAGGTGCGGGATATATCATATATATCACTGTGCAAAGCAGAAACTATAGAAGCAATCAAAAGTCAAACCGAGTGTGTAGCATCTGCCAGTTATTGCTAAAGGAGTCACTCCCGGTGAAGGGATCTCGGTCCTTTCCTCATCGAATAAGGTGCAGGGTATATCATATATACCGCTATGGAAAGCAAGAATTGTAGCTACCTGTTTTGTTTAAAATTTGATTCTATAACATCTTAGGTTTCTTTTCTTTCATTAATCACATTAATGAAGTCCCATCATTTAAGTCACCTAAACATCACATATAAATACGACGTATACTTATGCCATCCGCATTCGCCTTGATGTCCCCTCGTGCACCGTTAGGTTAGGTAACTAACGACAGAGCAGGGCAGGGCTAGTGCGGGTGCAAAACATAAGTAACGTCTATATAATATATCATATATACTATATACTGTATCTATCACAGAACATCACATGATCACATCACAGATATCGCAGCAGAAGAAACATATGAAACATTGGATATACTAGAACGTCCGTGTTTTCAATACGAGCCAGTATAAAACACGGATTCCACGGTCGTGATGAATAGCCAATCCCACACTCCTAGACCCCTACGAGAGCGGCAAGCAACCCTACCAATTCTAGGGTTAGGAGACCCGGACTCGACTCCTCGAGATGGTCTCCCACTGGACCCTAGAACCCGGTTACTTGTGCTCCCCTCCTTGGGTCTATCCTAATGCGGAAAAGTAAATAATATATAAAAGGTGACAACTTCCGCAACCTGGAAGTGCCCCAATAAAAGAATATTACATATAAGTTTTTACATGAATGAAAATAAAAAACACTCATCTCACATAAAAAAAACCCGGCTATTCGAACACGACGATCCAATATAACATATCCAGCAACACATAACATCACATGTCATCAACGTAAGTAAATATGCACATCCCAATTGTCGTTGACATATAGCAACGAAACCGGCGATATCATATATTATACTTACGGTCGCAGAAAAGAAAGTGTAAAACTACAACAGTTGGAATCCCCAACCTCTTTAGACATCGCATGCCTAATAAAATGAAATACTTAGACATCACATGCCTAACAATTATAAACCCCGCATTTTAGTCCCATTATCGAAAACTCTTTTCAATATCAAGTGAGACTAAACCGCTAGATTTATAACATTCATTCAACTATCTCATAACTGTTTGTGAATTCCA
This sequence comes from Agapanthus africanus, assembly GCA_030015575.1. NCBI lineage: Eukaryota > Viridiplantae > Streptophyta > Magnoliopsida > Asparagales > Amaryllidaceae > Agapanthus > Agapanthus africanus. Next base: position 336,932,393 of record CM057346.1, on the reverse strand, counting down.
ATTATTGTATCCCATTCCGGATAAATAGAAAATATTAAACTTTCCGATCGAACATTCGAACACCCAAGTTTTCCCGAAACCGTTCAACACATGAAATAAGTTCAAAGACAATCACTTCATGCCTCAGTACCAACGGTCCAGCCGTAGAAGGGTCAAGCCAACGCCTCACATGTGGCACGCCGTACTGCCCCAAACCCTAAGGTTCAAAGGGCAGTTCAAGACGATCACATAATCGAGTTAAGGTTTGTTGTCTTCTAGAGGGACCATCGCGTTACTTGCACTACTTAGAACGTCATTAAACAACGGAAAAGTCCAACAATTGGAAATTTCCTGGCAGGGGAAAGATTGGGTATTTACATCCGGTCAAACTTTTTAACATATTCTAAAATATCCGGAAAAACACATAGACAAAATTTGATAATCCGATCGAATAATCGAAGCTCCAAAACACCCCAGAAAACTCAACTCTTGAGTGCAAATTAAAAATTCCCAGAAAACTCAGCACCTGAAAACATGAATTACTGTGCAAAGTTTAGAGGCAAATCCCATCAAGTGGCCGCGGAACTGCCACAGAAGCCAGGCTTCTGCCGCGGTTCCTCCGCTCTTTAGAGGCATCATGAGATAATTTTTGCACTGTAATTCTTAGAATTCCCTGCTGAATTTTTTAAGCATTTTTAATCTGGAAAAAACCCAGTTTTTGAAAAAAGTCCAGAGAGCAATTTATGTTTAGGGTTTCGGTTCGATTCGAATTTCAAACATCGTCTACACTTCGCCTAAGGCTCTAGCTACGCTCTGATACCACTGTAGAGTTCCTAGACACTCTCAAGAGGTCTCACAAGGCATCAACCATGCCAATTTCAAATTTTACAAGTGCCGAGAAACTCTAATACGGATCGATAACTAGAATTTTAGGCGAAACATTAAACTAGTTAACAACTTAACTAAAGATAAGAAGCTACAACCTTTGTAGATCCGGTTATCCACTTCCTTAGCTCCACGTAGTCGTCCCCTCGCTGTCCATCTCGAATCCCGGACTCTTGCATCGGCTTCATCGGAGAAAATGAGCGGACTAGTCATCGGCTACGATGCCGAAGATGATCTACGTCGAGGTTACACAAGATCAAGCTCCAACTTCACCAAGTTGTGAAACTTGTGAAGAAAACACCCTATACTACTTGGCAAGAGGTAGAGGGTGAAGAAATAGGAGGTGGGTTCACTTTAGAATTGGATTTCTCACTCTTTTTCTCAAGGTGCCATTGATGGAGGCAAGGTTTTCTTCATGAAGATGAAAAAGAAGAAGAAGATAGAATATGATAAGTCTTTTTGAATAATTGAAAAAGAAGTGATTCTTATCATATTCTCAACTATAGTTAAGTGTAGAGAATGAACTAGGGTTAGATCAAATGGTTAGGGTTAAGCATGAGACAAGAATGGTGACTTAGTCAAAGCTTCAAGAATCTTCAACTAACAAACAAACAAAGCCACCATTCATCTTTATCTTTCAAAAATGAATAAACAAATATTTAAATGAATAAGCAAAACCCTAATCATCAACTTAACCATGGTTTAATTCTTTACACTTAACCAAATAAGCATGTATCATCAAACATGATACAATCATGTGCACAAAAGTATATCACATATACAACTTGCACATCCAAGTGAGAAAATCCATTTAAAGTGAACCAATACTAGTTAATGCAAAGTAATATATCAAATATATAATTATACATTAAATCATTAAATCAACACTTGATTCAATGATCCGGTCATGTCTCACATAACCGACTAGTATCCAATGTATCGATTTATCGAATCAATCTTCGATTCGATAACTAGGTTATATCGCATACAACCAATCGAAACATTAATCGCGAGAATAAAATACGGTATCACATACACGCATTATTCTCGGTCCCGCACATATCTCATATGCGCTCCTATTTCGTTTCACTTGAGCCAGGAAACCTCTGTGTAGGACCCTAAAGACTCGTTAATACGCCGGCAGCAGATGATGATCATATCAAGCACCCACAAGCCGCAAGCGGTCTGCTAAACGTAACGGCCACCCGGGTATTGAGCGATCAGAAGATCGACGAGCAAGCCCGCTCACACTCCTGTGAATCCAACCAGTAACACTTACCGTACAGTACGGTCTCTTCGTCTGATATGTCGCATATCAAGTCTAGGGGTGGTAAACGTCAGACCCCAATAACCGATAAGTCGTGCCGATGTGAGGCTCATAACGGGTCGAGAAACTACTGGTAACACTTACCAGCAAATCTCTGATCAGCCCTGGCCAGGGACTTCCCTGTTACGGCCAATCGAGCATAGCGCAACATCAACCCCCAATACCGGGAGAGACGAAACCCCTCCTATCGCTCATTGCCTCCATGTGACTCGGGACTGTACCCAAAGACCACCATTTTGCACGCCCTCATGGACGTGGTAAGGTGGAGATCAAAGCACAGTGGGAATCACATAAGACTCTATGACGATCTCGGGTCTACAGACTAACCTGTACAGTGTCACCTGAGAACTGCCATCTAACGTGAGGTATAATACCATCTGGGAGTTCTCGGCGAGTCCGTCCAGTGTACCCAGTCTCCACTGAGCACCCGTACACCATCTCTGATGTCAAACACCAATGGATATGGGATCATCCATCGCCCATCTCATGGGTCGAGAAGCGTATACTCTAGTCTACACTGGTATATCGATGCCCCGTCTCGATACACCCACGACTAGGGACCTTGAAGGATGTACTTATGGACTACCATGTTGTAACGTGTTAAAAATGATTAAATAAATAATTAAATGAATAAAAGTGTTCAAGTGAATTTTAGGATTTTCGGTAAAGTAAAATGTATTTTTCGTAAAACCAAACCGTGATTGTTTTTCATTATAATTTTTAAAATATCTATTTTAATTATGAAATTACTAGTAAATGGTATTTATTTAGCCACTTCTAAATTTTTAGTTTAATAAAATATTTTTCCTAAATTAATTATTTTAAATATTAACATAAGCTTTATTTTTAAACTAAATTAGTGTAAATTACAAATTTAAATGGTTTTAATTTGTAAAAATGAACCATGGCATATTAGAAATCAGTGTGTATCATGCAAAATTTATTTGCAAATTTTTTCCTATTTTCTAGAGCTTTCTTGAGTTGCTATAGTAAATAAATAAATAAATAATTAAATAAAGCATGAAAAGACTTGTAGTGTTGTTTCTCTTCTTGAAACTTCTACACAACATCACACTCTCTTCTTTCTCTCCCTCACCTCCCTCTAGGCCGGCCATAACCCCCCATGGCTGCCCCCCCCCCATTTCCCACTTCATTTTCATTCAAAATTCATCAAAAACACATCAAAAATTCAATTAAAATTCCACAAAATCCTATTTATTCCATACTCTTTATTCCTTGCTCATTTTTATATGAAATTTGGAGATGGAAAGCATGCATTTTGGAGGCTCATTTCTTGTTTGGATTTCACATTTTGAAGGTATAATTTTCTTTCTTTTGACTTATTGTTATTAGATGTTCATATTAAGCTTAATTAGATTTAATGAATTAATTCTATGTTCTTTTTTTTAAAATGCAAGCTAGGGTTCTAAATTCAAGTTATGATTTTTAATAATTAATTAGGGTTATAGTAGTTAGTTTAACACTTTTAGTATTAGGAAATCTTGCATGGTTATTGTTTAACAAATTGTTATTCAAAAATTGTTTTAAATTAGGAATTTAGTTAACTAGATTTTTGCAAAATGTGGTTGTGGTTAATATAAAATTCTAATTTGGGTTGTTATCATTGGATTATAGTTTTAGTGGAAATATTAGCATGTTAATGGAAAGAAAAATTTAGTTTGATTGCTAGTTTCTATGGTTAATTGATAAATTATGATAAAAATTGCTAATTTTGTAAATTAGATTTTAGAAATTCCTATATAAATGAGATTAAAAATATAATTATGGTTTCATTATATCATTATCATCATGAATTGTGGTTTAAGTCATTAATTTATGCAAAATCATGTTTTGTGGTGGAATTGTGGTATTTTGCTTGAAAAATGTTGAAAATTGTTAAAGGGTGCAAACTAGAAATTTCAAATTTATACAAGTTTGTGTAATAAAATTATAGTAATAGTTTGTATAGTCTAGTTATGCTATTTAATGAGTTTTATGACCATTAGTTTCATTTAAATGTTAAGTTTTGATGAAAAACGGTAAACTGGCATTTTCGGGTTTTGCGAAATTGGACGGTTTCATAGATTTTCGGGTTTCGATGGATTTAATCATGTTTTATAGTATAAGTAATGTGTTTTAAAACTACGACTTATTTGTTAATGTTTATCTCGATCCATCGGAGTTTGTATGCCGATATCGAGCGGTATTTGGTTCTTTTGCGTGGACGGGACATAGGTTTTAACCTATGCTTGTTCCTTGTATCGTTTGACTTTTGTATGTGATTCGGTTTACGATGCTATTTAAATGTTTGCATCTAGGTACCCCTCACGTGGACTTCGGGCGATAAAGAGAAGGATGGCGACACTGTCTTCGGCAGACATGGACCAGGTGAGTAGATGCATATCTACGGGGGGAAGTCGGGTGGATGGCGTTTAGAAGCCCCCGCAACGTAGAATAGGAATAGTACTTATTGACATTAGGAAACGAGATGTGACCCTAGTAGGACCCTAGTATTGACCCTAGGCTGGACTAGACTGATTTAGGAAAACCATATCAGAGGATGAGTACCTTGGAAGAGATTCGTAGGTTTCAGATAGAAACACACCCACGTACACACTGAAACTCGACATGGGGTATACGTGTATGTGTATATATATAGAACTAGGTATAGGTATATACATATATATACAACATGCATATGTGATTCATTGATGTGATATGATATCCTAGGTATGATGAAACAATGTAACTGGGCTTGATGCCGTAATTCTTGGCTATACAGTCGTATTAAAGTGTTAGCGGATCATTAGAGAATGAGATAATGAATATGAATATATAAATTATAAAGAGTGGTGGTGATATTGATGTATATGGGACGCTAGAATAGTACCCGGACTGTAACTTGTGACTGATCACGATATGATATATGTATAACTTGATTACGACATTATATTAGTGTGACCTGATGCCGATATCATATAAGTATGACTTAATCACAATATGATACATATGACATGATATTTCTGAGGATAAACTAATGATGCTTATCATGATGGCAATGATATATGATTGATGTATGCGATCACAGTTTAGCACCTTGATCATGAGATGTGTTGATGATGACATTATACGAATGAGGAGACACCTAGGAGATACTTGACCGTACCCCGATATTGGGATGCCGTACGATGGATTTTACCGTACGAGGCTCAGATTTGATAATTGATCCGCACTCTTGATTCGAGGAAGCCGTACTACGTACGTGGCGCTATTGAGGCGGGATCGCCGACTGTTAGAGATATTGATTCAGACCTTAGGTAGACTCTAGTTTCTTACTGACTAGTCTATTAGGTTTAGTTCTTTAGGATGTTAGATGGACACTGGTTTAGGTTCGACTCACATAGTGGTAGTTGTACTCGTATCTCGCAAAGGAGTGGATAATGCACATCTGTATTTATATTCATACTGTAATTATCATGGTGCATGTTCTTACATATGTTGCTATAATCAGTATAAACCTTACCTGTTAGGACACCCGCACCATTACCGATGATGCGCATATTCCACGCACACTTATTTGCCGGCTCACACACATCATCATCGGTAATTGCTATGTCATGTACACTTTAGATCATATTATCTTTTATTGATAGAATCAGTTAACAACTAAACCGATATAATATTGTGATTACTCTCTGATGTTAGTATAAGACATGATATTTATTACTTAGACATTCATGCATTCATATTTTCATGTTATCGCACAGTAGTATGGGCATATGCCGACACTTATCATATACTTACTCATGATTTTGAGACTTGGATTTCTATGAGATTTCTGGATTTTTGGGGAAAACCGCAAAAATATATAAAAACTTCTCTCTCTCTCTCCTCTTCTCTTTTTAAAATAAGATGCGGTTTTCTCGTGATGTATGTGTCGTCCACCATGAGTATTTCATGTTTTCTGTTGGATTTCGAGACCCAATTCGAGGAGTGGATGAACCGTCTCGGGTACATGGTGGGCCCGGTATGGTACCCCGGGGCAAGAAGATCGAGTTGTAGACGATGAGCCTGACAGGGGAAGGCTACCTACCGGTGATGTCTGGCGCGGCGGATATCCGGAGGATACCGACCGTTGTCGTGAGATTTGATGATATGGACCGATCCGGACTGACGGAGCCCGAGGTATTGAGACTATGAGACTTGAGATTTACATGTTTGTGTCGATGCTTGACACGGATTTCCATGGATTTCATTGTTGAGATTTCAGATTCTTATACACATTTTACTATGATAACAGCCAAAGATTTCTTATACAGATATACCTGGATTTCAGGATTTCTTATTTTACATTCATGGTGCATGCATATCCATTCATCTAACATAGTACTATGTGAGGCACTGACACGAGCACGGAGTATCTGCACTTACACGTAGTATTACCCTGCTATTACTAGATGTTTGGGATATAGTAGTGTATTATTATGACTTAGGATAGCGTCGTGCATTCGATTTCTTTTTTTAGATGTCTTCTACTCACGAGTTGGCAACTCACCCCCGTTGTGCCAAATTTTATTACAGGTTCGAGGTACAGGTTTCCCGGGCAGCTTGCTGGCACATCTTTTATTTCAGGGTGATTTGCACGGTAGGTTGGTTCACTTGTATCTGAACCACCATTGTATTTTATTCATTCATTTGTATCTAGTAAGCTCCATCAACCATACTTGTATTACTTGATAAGTTTATTGGACCAGACTTTTATTTCGACCTTAGAGTCGCGCATGTATTATTCTGATCTGGTGGTTTTGTTTTCTTTTGAGTTTTGAGCCTCGCCCTTTGGTATTGTATATTATTGTGCCTGTTGTGGTTGATTCCGCCTATTGGCGTTGATGCTAGCTCCCGTTTGGGGATGCTTTTTATTGTTTATGTATATTATACTTGTAGTACCCGTTTGGGGGCCAGTTTTTACAGAGAAGAAGACTCTGCCGAAATTTTTGGTAAAATTTGCTGAATTTTTTATACTTGTTTTCTTTTCTTCTTTTTCTTCTTTTATGGTTTAGATTTCTGGGCTTCGGCTTACTTAGGTCACGTGGCGCCTCTAGACGCTTCGTAATCTAAGTGCCGGTCACGTTCCGTACTTTCGGGTCGTGACAAAATTGGTATCGGAGCGCTAGGTTTAACCCTGTATAAGTCTAGGTGACCCTTGGTTGATGGAGTAGGCGATTTAGGTAGAGTAACGTACCGTGGGTATGGTCCGCGGCATACTTACGATACGCTACTCTGCTTAAGGAGCCTTAGGAGGTACATTTGTTTGCACCGTATTTCTTTCGTTCCTTTGATCTATCTTCGTCGATGTCGGAGGGTGGTTCTGTTACCACGGGCGCACGGGCAGAGGGTGCTGCGGCTCGAATGCGATAACCATTAGAGTATTGGTTATTCTTGAGGATTGAAGCATTGCTTAGCGTGCGGACGAAGGGTATTCATATGCCGTCCGGATGAAGTTAAAGGGTTCGAACGATTATCAGGAAACCATTTTCCCAAGTTTAAAGTATTCGGAAGAACATGCAGGTATTTCGATGGACCCTCTAGAAGAATGAAACCCTAACTCGACATAATGACCACGAGAACGCCCTTGAACCTTAGGGTTTACGGCAGTTCCGCGGTGCCATTAGTGAGGCTTGGGTTTGCCCTTCTACGGCTGGATCATCGATGCTGGGGTATGTACCGGATATTTTTAAACTGTACTTAAGTGTTGAGCTCTCGGGAAATTATGGGATTTTGATGGATCGATCGAAAAGTTTAATGTAGTCCGGATATCAAGTGAAGGGATCGACTATGTGGGAGACTCTAGACATGAGTATTGCCGTTAGTAGCGCAGTCAGCACACCTATGAAAAAACGAGTTCGAAGCAGTCGACATCAGAGGAAAGAGGCGCACATTGACGATAGTGTTTACGATTGTGATTTAGTGATTTGAATTTCCTATTTTCGTTGATTGGATTTTTGTATTTTGAGGACTTTGTTCTACGATTGGTATTTCCTGTGTGTACCTTCATTCTATCTGTGTTTCATATATCAGTTGTATTGATGTGGTTTAGTACGCACCCAGTACACTTGATTTGGTTTTATATATTTTGAGATTTTTGATTTGATTTCGTGCATAGGGGTTACACATGATTTTGACATATGTTTTGACTTAGTTTTCATGCATTTTTGTACTGTGATTTTGATTTTGATATTCGAGGTATGTTTTCGTGCACCATGTGCACCTGATTAGGATTCTTGCGCATACTTGGCGCACTTGATGCGATTTTGTGTACATCAGATGCACTAAATCGGGGTTTTGTGCAGATTAGATGCACCTGATATTGAGTCGTGCACGCCCGTTGCACTTGACAGATGTTTTTGGTGCACACCTGTTGCACTTAGTTTTGTTTTTGTGTGTATTCATGGTATCTTTAGCTGGTTTCGATTTCAGTGCGCACCGGACGCACATGATATTTTTATGATGTGATTGGGATTGATTTCAGTTTGAGCAGTATGTTTTCATAGTCATTATTATTTGATTTAGTAACCAGGCGGGACGTGTATGTTAAATAAAAGATATATATATAGCTATTTTTTTTAAATTAAACGTCCGCTACTTATACCGTGACACGTGCATTGCACGGCGATTTTCAAGAGGGGTTTTTGTATACTTCTTTATTATGAGGTTTAGGCGATTTTACTAGGATGCGAACTATATATAAATTGTAGATTGATGTATATTATGTTGGTTTTCATATTGGGTTTTGATATTCTCGCCATAACTCCGATGATTGCGTCATGCTTGACGGAGTTGATTTTTGTTATGTATTGATGATTTCGGAGCCCGGACGATTTGAATGTTTTGCTAAACATTTTAGTATTTGGAGGGGGAGTTTTAATTTAAATTCGGGGACCGAATTTCTAAAAGGGGGGAAGATAGTAACGTGTTAAAAATGATTAAATAAATAATTAAATGAATTAAAGTGTTTAAGTGAATTTTAGGATTTTCGGTAAAGTAAAATGTATTTTTCGTAAAACCAAACCGTGATTGTTTTTCATTATAATTTTTAAAATATCTATTTTAATTATGAAATTACTAGTAAATGGTATTTATTTAGCCACTTCTAAATTTTTAGTTTAATAAAATATTTTTCCTAAATTAATTATTTTAAATATTAACATAAGCTTTATTTTTAAACTAAATTAGTGTAAATTACAAATTTAAATGGTTTTAATTTGTAAAAATGAACCATGGCATATTAGAAATTAATGTGTATCATGCAAAATTTATTTGCAAATTTTTTCCTATTTTCTAGAGCTTTCTTGAGTTGCTGTAGTAAATAAATAAATAAATAATTAAATAAAGCATGAAAAGACTTTTAGTGTTGTTTCTCTTCTTGAAACTTCTACACAACATCAAACTCTCTTCTTTCTCTCCCTCACCTCCCTCTAGGCCGGCCACAACCCCCCATGGCTGCCCCCCCCCATTTCCCACTTCATTTTCATTCAAAATTCATCAAAAACACATCAAAAATTCAATTAAAATTCCACAAAATCCTATTTATTCCATACTCTTTATTCCTTGCTCATTTTTATATGAAATTTGGAGATGGAAAGCATGCATTTTGGAGGCTCATTTCTTGTTTGGATTTCACATTTTGAAGGTATAATTTTCTTTCTTTTGACTTATTGTTATTAGATGTTCATATTAAGCTTAATTAGATTTAATGAATTAATTCTATGTTCTTTTTTTTAAAATGCAAGCTAGGGTTCTAAATTCAAGTTATGATTTTTAATAATTAATTAGGGTTATAGTAGTTAGTTTAACACTTTTAGTATTAGGAAATCTTGCATGGTTATTGTTTAACAAATTGTTATTCAAAAATTGTTTTAAATTAGGAATTTAGTTAACTAGGTTTTTGCAAAATGTGGTTGTAGTTAATATAAAATTCTAATTTGGGTTGTTATCATTGGATTATAGTTTTAGTGGAAATATTAGCATGTTAATGGAAAGAAAAACTTAGTTTGATTGCTAGTTTCTATGGTTAATTGATAAATTGTGATAAAAATTGCTAATTTTGTAAACTAGATTTTAGAAATTCCTATATAAATGAGATTAAAAATATAATTATGGTTTCATTATATCATTATCATCATGAATTGTGGTTTAAGTCATTAATTTATGCAAAATCATGTTTTGTGGTGGAATTGTGGTATTTTGCTTGAAAAATGTTGAAAATTGTTAAAGGGTGCAAACTAGAAATTTCAAATTTATACAAGTTTGTGTAATAAAAATATAGTAATAGTTTGTATAGTCTAGTTATGCTATTTAATGAGTTTTATGACCATTAGTTTCATTTAAATGTTAAGTTTTGATGAAAAACGGTAAACTGGCATTTTCGGGTTTTGCGAAATTGGACGGTTTGATAAATTTTCGGGTTTCGATGGATTTAATCATGTTTTATAGTATAAGTAATGTGTTTTAAAACTACGACTTATTTGTTAATGTTTATCTCGATCCATCGGAGTTTGTATGCCGATATCGAGCGGTATTTGGTTCTTTTGCGTGGATGGGACATAAGTTTTAACCTATGCTTGTTCCTTGTATCGTTTGACTTTTGTATGTGATTCGGTTTACGATGCTATTTAAATGTTTGCGTCTAGGTACCCCTCACGTGGACTGCGGGCGATAAAGAGAAGGATGGCGACACTGTCTTCGGCAGACATGGACTAGGTGAGTAGATGCATATCTACGGGGGGAAGTCGGGTGGATGGCGTTTAGCACCTCCGCAACGTAGAATAGGAATAGTACTTATTGACATTAGGAAACGAGATGTGACCCTAGTAGGACCCTAGTATTGACCCTAGGCTGGACTAGACTGATTTAGGAAAACCATATCAGAGGATGAGTACCTTGGAAGAGATTCGTAGGTTTCAGATAGAAACACACCCACGCACACACTGAAACTCGACATGGGTTATACGTGTATGTGTATATATATAGAACTAGGTATAGGTATATACATATATATACAACACGTATATGTGATTCATTGTTGTGATATGATATCCGAGGTATTATGAAACAATGTAACTGGGCTTGATGCCGTAATTCTTGGCTATACAGTCGTATTAAAGTGTTAGCGGATCATTAGAGAATGAGATAATGAACATGAATATATAAATTATAAAGAGTGGTGGTGATATTGATGTATATAGGATGCTAGAATAGTACCCGGACTGTAACTTGTGACTGATCACGATATGATATATGTATAACTTGATTACGACATTATATTGGTGTGACCTGATGCCGATATCATATAAGTATGACTTAATCACAATATGATACATATGACATGATATTTCTGAGGATAAAATAATGATGCTTATCATGATGGCAATGATATATGATTGATGTATGCGATCACAGTTTAGCACCTTGATCATGAGATGTGTTGATGATGACATTATACGAATGAGGAGACACCTAGGAGATACTTGACCGTACCCCGATATTGGGATGCCATACGATGGATTTTACCGTACGAGGCTCAGATTTGATGATTGATCCGCACTCTTGATTTGAGGAAGCCGTACTACGTACGTGACGCTATTGAGGCGGGATCGCCGACTGTTAGAGATATTGATTCAGACCTTAGGTAGACTCTACTTTCTTACTGACTAGTCTATTAGGTTTAGTTCCTTAGGATGTTAGATGGACACTGGTTTAGGTTCGACTCACATAGTGGTAGTTGTACTCGTATCTCACAGAGGAGTGGATAATGCACATCTGTATTTATATTCATACTGTAGTTATCATGGTGCATGTTCTTACATATGTTGCTATAATCAGTATAAACCTTACCTGTTAGGACACCCGCACCATTACCGATGATGCGCATATTCCACGCACACTTATTTGCCGGCTCACACACATCATCATCGGTAATTGCTATGTCACGTACACTTTAGATCATATTATCTTTTATTGATAGAATCAGTTAACAACTAAACCGATATAATATTGTGATTACTCTCTGATGTTAGTATAAGACATGATATTTATTACTTAGACATTCATGCATTCATATTTTCATGTTATCGCACAGTAGTATGGGCATATGCCGACACTTATCATATACTTACTCATGATTTTGAGACTTGGATTTCTATGAGATTTCTGGATTTTTGGGGAAAACCGTAAAAATATATTAAAACTTCTCTCTCTCTCCTCTTTTTAAAATAAGATGCGGTTTTCTCGTGATGTATGTGTCGTCCACCATGAGTATTTCATGTTTTCTGTTGGATTTCGAGACCCGATTCGAGGAGTGGATGAACCGTCTCGGGTACATGGTGGGCCCGGTATGGTACCCCGGGGCAAGAAGATCGAGTTGTAGACGATGAGCCTGACAGGGGAAGGCTACCTACCGGTGATGTCTGGCGCGGCGGATATCCGGAGGATACCGACCGTTGTCGTGAGATTTGATGATATGGGCCGATCCGGACTGACGGAGCCCAAGGTATTGAGACTATGAGACTTGAGATTTACATGTTTGTGTCGATGCTTGACACGGATTTCCATGGATTTCATTGTTGAGATTTCAGATTCTTATACACATTTTACTATGATAACAGCCAAAGATTTCTTATACAGATATACCTGGATTTCAGGATTTCTTATTTTACATTCATGGTGCATGCATATCCATTCATCTAACATAGTACTATGTGAGGCACTGACACGAGCACGGAGTATCTGCACTTACACGTCGTATTACCCTGCTATTACTAGATGTTTGGGATATAGTAGTGTATTATTATGACCTAGGATAGCGTCGTGCATTCGATTTCTTTTTGTAGATGTCTTCTACTCACGAGTTGGCAACTCACCCCCGTTGTGCCAAATTTTATTACAGGTTCGAGGTACAGGTTTCCCGGGCAGCTTGCTGGCACATCTTTTATTTCAGGGTGATTTGCACGGTAGGTTGGTTCACTTGTATCTGAACCACCATTGTATTTTATTCATTCATTTGTATCTAGTAAGCTCCATCAACCATACTTGTATTACGTGATAAGTTTATTGGACCAGACTTTTATTTCGACCTTAGAGTCGCGCATGTATTATTCTGATCTGGTGGTTTTGTTTTCTTTTGAGTTTTGAGACTCGCCCTTTGGCGTTGTATATTATTATGCCTGTTGTGGTTGATTCCGCCTATTGGCGTTGATGCTAGCTCCCGTTTGGGGATGCTTTTTATTGTTTATGTATATTATACTTGTAGTACCCGTTTTGGGGGCCAGTTTTTACAGAGGAGACTCTGCCGAAATTTTTGGTAAAATTTGCTGTTGTTTTTATACTTGTTTTCTTTTCTTTTCTTCTTTTTCTTCTTTTATGGTTTAGATTTCTGGGCTTCGGCTTACTTAGGTCACGTGGCGCCTCTAGACGCTTCGTAATCTAAGTGCCGGTCACGTTCCGTACTTTCGGGTCGTGACACATGTCCCCACTAGTATGATCTGCATCATAGTCCAGGCAGTCAAGTACACATCCTAAGGGCTTTACCAACATGTAACTAAAAGACAGTTTAAAGAGACTAGTGTACATGTTAAGATAAAGAGCAACCAGATAGCATACTATCATATCGACCAATAAAGTCATCTCTATATATGTCCAAGCATCCAATATGATATACATCATCTGTACAATACTGGCCTCTAGGGCATACATACAACTAACAAACCGGGTCCACGCGCATATCTCATATGCGCACCACATCGTTTCTCCTGGACTAGGCAACTCCATTGTGGGACTCTAAGACTCGTCAATACGCCGGCAGTGGGTGATGAACATATCAAGCACCCCCAAGCCGCAAGCGGTCAGCTAAACGTAACGTCCACCCGGGTATTAAGTGATCAGAAAAAAACAAGCGAACCTGTCACAACTCCCGTCGAGCCAACCGGCAACACTACCGTACAGTCCGGTCTCTTCGTCAGATATGCTGCATATCGTGTCTAGGGATGGTAACGTCAACCCTAATAACTCAATAAGTCGTGCCGATGAATGGTCTATAACAGATCGAGAAACTACTGATAACACTTATCAGTAAATCTCAACAGCCCTGGCCAGGGACTTACTGATATTGCCAATCGAGCACAGCACAACATCAACTCCCAATACCGGGAGAGACGAAACCCCTCCTATCACTCATCACCTTCGTATGTCTCGGGACTGTACCCAACGGCCACCTGTTTGCACGACTCAGTAGAGCCGTGGTAGGGTGGTAATCAAAGTACAGTGGGAGAACACACAAGACTCTATGAAGATCTCGGGTCTACAGACTAACCTGTACCAGTGTCACCTGAGAACTGCTATCCGACGATAGATATAATTCCATATAGGAGTTCTCGGTGAGTCCATCCAGTGTACCCAGTCACCACTGAGCACCCGTATACGATCTCGATGTCAAACATCAATGAATGTGGGAACATCCATCGCCCATCATATGGGTCTAGTATCATATACGCTAGTCTACTCTGGTATATCGATGCCCCGTCTCGACACACCTACTGTCACGACCCGAAAGTACGGAACGTGACTGGCATTTAGATTACGAGACATCTAAAGGCGTAACGTAAACTAAGTCAGCCAAAACCCAGAAAATCTAAACCAAAACCAAAGAGAGTGAAGGAAACCTTTCATGAAAAACGACTTGAAATCAATTATTTGCATTGAACCCCTTTTTAAAAAAACATCAAAAATTTCCGAAAATTTCGGCAGAGTCTCCTCTGTAAATACTATCCCCCAAAATGGGTACAACAAAATATATAAACCTGTAATCACAAAATGGCATCCCTAAGCAAGAGCCAGCTCTTCGCCCAAGGCGGATCACAATCACACGCAATATATGTATGTAATCTCAAGAAAAAGAGCATAAAGAATACACAATGTCGGCTCAAGTGAGCTCGACCAAAAGAAACCACATATACACAAATCTCTCAGTCTCATCACTAGGTCGCATATACAAATAAGAAGTGGTAGATGGAGAATACTAGATACAAAAATGGTACAAAAAGAGATAATAGGGCTCTCGCAACCCACCTACAAGCAATGTCGCGAGTCTGAGCAAAAGAAGTCACTAATAAGAAAAGCCGCCGCTACAAGGCTGATGAGTCCGACCTGCAAGACACTGTGGCACAACGGGGGTGAGTTACCAGCTCGTGAGTAGAATATAACATCTAGTAAGGCTATCGTAAGAATGCACGCAAATGTGTCACAGCATGTATGTCCAGATGTGATGTAATACCTCTAGTATGCATGCACATGTATGCAATGTCAATACTAAATCTTTAAGTGTTTTAAATGTTATGAGTTCTGCATTCTTAACTTTAGAAAAAGAATATCTGCATAATAGCTAAATACCATCAAGAAATCATCTGAAACCAGTGTCAAGCATCGACACCAAATATGAAAACACATCTGTCTCAATGTCTCACTGTATCAATGTCTCAATACATCGGGCTCCGTCAGTCCGGATCGGCCCATATCATCAAATCTCACGACAACGGTCGATATCCTCCGGGTATCCGCCGTGCCAGACACCACCGGTAGGTAGTCTTCCCCTACCAGGCTCATCATCTACAACTCGATCTTCTTGCCCCGGGGTACCATACCGGGCCCACCATGTACCCGAGACGGTTCATCCACTCCTCGAATCGGGTCTCAAAATCCAACAGAAAACATGAAAACTCATGGTGGACGACACATACATCACGAGAAAACTGCAACTTTGTTTTTAAAAAAAAATGATAAATATAAGCTTTTGTTAAATTCTTGCGGTTTTCCCCCAAAATCCAGAAATCGCAGCAATACTGAAATTCTCAAGAAAATCATAATACCCAACATGTTGTATATGATAAATGTTTATGACATCAAGGTATTAGATGCGATTTGTGGCTATAAATCTTTGTAAGTATGATGATGATGCGAGGTATATACATGCTATGCGATTTCATACATCATGTATGATGCAAGTGGTGATACTAAGCTAAACAGGTTCTATAGTGCTCGTGGCATGTCAATTACCAAAGGCGTGTGTGTCACATGAATAGTGCGCGTGCAACAGGAGCCAATGGTAATGGTGTTCGTGTCCTAGGAAGTGATATCGCACATGTGTATATGAATATCATGCAATCTAGCAGACGATTAGCTATAAGGGTATGCAATGTGAATGAGGGGGGTTAGCTAACTAACAATGCAAATCTTGCAAGAAATAAAGTAAACCTAACTAGGGGGCGCCTCGCGCCATCCAGACGATTCCCCCATAGATGAATACATCTACTCATCTGAAAGCCTCGCTAATCCGATCCGACCACCGCCTTGCCTTTACGCGCCGCGTCTGATGTTTCCGCGACCGATCCTAGAATTGCATAACACACAATATAAGATTACAGATTTCTGAAATGACACAACTCACAATATGAAAAAATCGACGCTCTTGAATTAATCACAATGTGCACTCGGTACGCGGAAAATACACGAAAATCGCTAAAATCTTAACTAAAATCGCCGTTTCGGGGCAATCGTCAAACTAAAACCCGACTAGACAAAACCCCGCATTCGTGCACACTAAAAGTCGTATAAGATGCTAATTATATCGCCAAAATAACACAATTAGATCACCTCCTAAAATTTTAGAAAAACTAGTAAGCAATTAGCATAGAAATATCGATGCAATTGTCGCGATATAACGGTGTAGCGATCGCTACATCGCACAACCATCCATTCTAACCAACTAGATAACCACTACCCTTACTTAAACCCACTTATCCTACAACAAACCCTAATTAGGGCATCAACACCTCTCTTGAATTTTCAAAAACCAACAATTACAATGAAATTAACACTTTAAAATACTAATTTAGCTTATTTAAACTACAAATTTAACAACTAGTTTAGGATTTATACCTTACAAGAGTTGATTCCAAACTTCCACTAGCCTCCAAGGCACCTCTTTTCTTCACTTTTCAAACAAATTAGGGTTAGGGAAGAGATGGATTAGGATTTTGGTTTGAATTTGTGAAGGAAAAATGTGAATTTTTATGCATTTTGTTGATTTTAGAAGCAAGGAAATGGGGGGAAAAAATATGAGCTGAAGGAGGTGGCTCGGCCAGAAGTTGGGAGGTGGGGAAATGAGAGAATGTGTGGAAATTTCCACAAATAAAATATCATCTAAGTCAATTAATGCATGTTACATCAAAGTTTTTCAAAAAAAAAACCTTTTTCTTTTCAAATTTCCAACCCCTTTTACCAAAACAACCAAACATGAAATGGTTTGTCAAAAATTTTGTTACACTAAATTTTAGTTTATTATGGTTCCTAATTATGTAATTTACCCAATTAAATTTGTATTTATCACTAATTAAATGTATTTTTAAAAGCTTAAAATAATATTAAAAATAATTAATTAAGGAAAAAAATTTAATTAACTAGAAAATTTTAAGTGACATTTTAGTGACCAATTTATAGCAATATCTTATCTAAATTTTGTATAATTAGGTCTATAGTGAAAAATACCTATTTTGACTTTTTACGGAAAAGCCTGCTAATTTTGCCGATTACCGAAAAACTGCCTAAACGATTTTCGAAGCGTTACACCTACGACTAGGGACTTTTCAGGATATGCTTATAAACTACAGATGTCCCACTAGTATGATCTCCATCATAATCATAGTAGTCAAGCCTATTGTTTCGCCCAATCAGAGCAAAGCTCTGTTTGAATTCAAAATTTAAATTTTTGAAGCAACGCTTCAGATCCTTTGCGCTGCGCCATGTGTCCAGCGCAGATACATTAGCGCAGCGCACCCAATCAGAGCAAAGCTCTGTTTAAAGGAAGCAACGCTTCAGATCCTTTGCGCTAGCGCTCTGCGCCATGTGTCCAGCGCAGATACATTAGCGCAGCGCACCCAATCAGAGCAAAGCTCTGTTTAAAGGAAGCAACGCTTCAGATCCTTTGCGCTAGCGCTCTGCGCCACGTGTCCAGCGCAGATACATTAGCGCAGCGCACCCAATCAGAGCAAAGCTCTGTTTAAAGGAAGCAACGCTTCAGTTGCGCTGCGCTCTGCGCTGCGCGACACGTGTCGGCGCAGATGCGCTAGCGCAGTTGCGCTGCGCTCTGCGCTGCGCGACACGTGTCGGCGCAGATGCGCTAGCGCAGTTGCGCTGCACTTTGCGCTACATGACACGCGTCACGCGCTGGGGCATCTGCGCCAAATTAAATTAAGATTCTTAAGAAATATTTTCTGTTCTTGTTGAAACAAGAAGATTTTCTTCTGCAAAGCAGAAGCCCTTGGATCAAAGATCCAACGGTAGGGAAAATCCCCCAAATCACTCAGAGGATGATCTCTTTAACAAATTTAACTAATTTGTGAGCACTATAAAAAGGACCTTAAGCCTCAATTCAAAGGGATGAACATTTTTTTTTCTGGAGAACTCAAGAACTTTAAACAGAGAGAGAGCTCTGAAGATTTCAAAAAAAAAAAAGGTAAAGAACCTTCATGGATTAGAAGAAATTCCTTCTAATAGACCATTAGTCTAAAAAAAAATTATAAGATCAATGATCTTTATATAAAAAAGAAAACAGTGCTTTGCACTTCTTATGAACCTTTGGTTCTTTAAAAACAAGGTAAAAAAAAAAATAATAAAAGAATAGTGCTTTGCACTTTTGTGAACCTCTGGTTCTTCGAATAAAGAAGAAATTTATTTTTCTTTGATCTGATCTAGATCAAGAACTTAAACAGTGCTTCGCACTTCCTTTCTGGAATCTAAAAAGATTTTTAGTGCTTTGCACTTCCAAACTGCGCTGTTGCGCTCCTGAGAGAACGCCACGTGTTAGCTGCAGAACAACTTGCGCTACGCGTCTTGAAATAGAGCTTCGCTCTCTGGAACGGGCGCAACTCACCAGAGCGCGCCACGTGTCAGCTGCAGAACAACTTGCGCTACGCGCCTTGAAATAGAGCTTTGCTCTCTGGAACTGGCGCAACTCACCAGAGCGCGCCACGTGTCAGCTGCAGAACAACTTGCGCTACGCGCCTTGAAATAGAGCTTCGCTCTCTGGAACGGGCGCAACTCACCAGAGCGCGCCACGTGTCAGCAGCGCAACAGCGCAGCGCACTGCGCTGTTGCGCTTGCGCTCCCCAGAGCATGACACGTGTCACCACCTTATGAGCTTGCGCTCAGTGATTGGCGCAAAGCGCCTGACAAATGCAATGCATTTCACTTCCTGAAGGGCCAAGCCCAATTAAAAGGCTTAACAAGCCTAATAAATAAAATGCTGTGCATTATTTGGAAGGGCAGAGCCCAATTGAAAGGTCCAATGGACCAAAATAAATGATCTGCATCATAATAAAAAGGGCAGATCCCAATCAAAATGGGCATAAATGGCCTGAAGTAATGCAATGCATTATTTAAGTATGGGCAAAGCCCTAGCACAGGTCTAATAAAAAAAATAAATGATGGTGTTGAACATTTTCAACTGGACTTAGCCCAATTTTGGCCGTAAGTCCTTAAATTAAATTGACTGAGCAAAATGGCTCTCCTAAATCAATTTACATCCGGTTCGAAGGTACATCTCCGAACTCCTTTGACATCCATCGTTGTAATTCCTCAACGACGTCAAAGAGGTGACGGGTCCCAACGACCACACATCGATATGGACTGCGGGGTCCTTAAACTCGTGGACCGAGATGTCCCTAAACTAATATCGGACCGAAACGTCCTTAAACTAATATCGGACCGAAACGTCTTTAAACTAATATCGGACCGAGACGTCCTTAAACTAATATTGGACCGAGACGTCCTTAAACTAATGATGGACCACTACGTCCCTAAATTGGCGATGGACCGAAATGTCCTTAAACTAATAATGGACCACTACGTCCCTAAACTGGCATCGGACCGAAACGTCCCTAAACTAATAATGGACCACTACGTCCTTAAACTGGTATCGGACCGAGACGTCCCTAAACTAATAATGGACCACTACGTCCCTAAACTGGAACAATAGATCCAATTGCTCTTTTGCCGGATCTAAACGATCCCGTTTAAGTTGATCTTAGCCCCAAACACGGCTAACGTATCCTTAAACACTTAAATGGACTATAAAACCCTCAATCAGCTTTGGTTCAAGGGTACATCTCTGAGCTCCTCTGACACTTATCGTTGTAATCCTTCAACGATGTTAGAGAGGTGATGAGTCCCGATGGCCATAAATTAAATGAATCACCACGTCAGGTTGATCTTAGTCCAAAACAGGACTAACGTATCCTTGACGAATGTTTAAGTTGATCTTAGTCGCAACGCGACTAATGTATCCTTAAACTAAAAACACCAAACCCAAATCTAAGTAAATACGGATTTAGACTAATCCACGTCCTACGGGCGACGGTATTACTCAGTCTCCGTATACAATCCACGGGCAACCACAAACAAAACAAACACCCACGACACGAAGTGAAATTCTGGAGAAGGAGAAAGTTGTTACCGCGATGCGGTAGCGTAATTAACTGCAGGGGCTTGCGCCTGCAGGGAAGAGCGTCCCCATAATCAAAAACCCCTCAAGCGAGGGGGAATCTGACAAAGTCTGCTACATCGGCCGCGTCCGTCTAAACCTCCGATACACGGTGCCATAAATCAACTTGGCATCTTCGGAGAGGTAGACGGATAAAACCAAATAGCATCTGCCCCGAATCCCAGCGCCAGGACTTCGCGGTCTTGTGCGCCGCCTTTCGGAGGGGAACAGATTCTGGCACGCCCGGTGGGACATTTTCCTCTTTCCACTCCACACTTCGTGTGTCGTCTTCGCGAACCAATCGCGGTTTGTTAAATGGTTGTCCGCGGATTTCAAGTTGCTAAAATTTGGTCTTTTGTCTGGCGCAGAACTCAAGATCCGATGGCCACCAACTGCACCAGCTGCTCGAAATGCCATTGCAGCGGACGTTCCACCTCACCGAGAGGTGTAGCATATGGGCCCCAAGCGGCTTCCTTCCTGACTTTGCCGGTAGACCAGGTGACGCAAGCCACCACCGGTTTGTTTTTCGGGACCATGGTCCCCCCTGCAAGCTTCTCTATGCCGATATCCGCACCAGAAGCGAACAAGAAGTCGGTATTCGACCGGCTCACTGCTACCACGACCCCTGTCAACGGGTCGCCCGCTACTAAGCTGACAGCCTCTGTTTTCACCAGGCTAGGTCAGGATCATAAAGTGGCTGTCCCAAAGAGGGCAACGGCCACAGCTTCGGAAGTCGTTGAAGCGGCTTCTCCTATCAGAAAGTCAGTCTTCACAAGATTGACGGTTCCTACTCCTCCTTCAGCTGGTCAAAAAGCATCAGTCTTTGATAGGCTGACACCGGCAGTTACCCCACACCCAAACAGGGGGCAGCAAGAAACTATCCCGATTTCCGAGCCAGTCCCAATGGCTCGTCGTGCGCGACGTCGTCACTGGCAATGAATAAGGAAAGCAGGGGGCAACTCCCCTTCAGGGCTAACCCCGCCTGCTCCAGTGGCGGAGGTCAATGCTGCTGTTCCAACTGGAAACAGCTTTGAATTACTGAGGAAAGTGAGAAAGAACTCCCCAACCGCCGTATTGAAAAGATCTCCTCCGCCCGTGGAGAAAGCTCCGGAGGCAAAACAAGAACAGCCCTCTCAACGGTTGTCGTCCAAAATTTATAAATTCTGGCGGAGAGTTCAAGACTCCGTGATTGACTCAGACCACTTCCGTCGCCAGAAAAGGGCGAAGGTGGAAAAAGACAAGAACCACCCCATTAAACGGCAGGGGGCAACAAATGCTAGGAGGCCCACTTCAACGGCTCCTTCAACCTCAAAGGTCCATAAAAGGAAAAGACCAGAGAAGGCTCCCGCGACGATGACAAAATCTAAAAGCGGCGAACCTAAACGCCCCAAGTCAGGGGGCATGATAGTACATACAATCTATATGGCTTCGGGAAAAGAAGAAAGTCGTACTTCTACGGGCCACCGACCGCTTACCCGGTCAGTGACCAAGTCTCAGGAGCAGCAACAAAAGCTCCAGGAGATGATGACTACAATGGCTGCACTCACGGGGCCAAAAGAGAATCCTGAGACGTCCTTAGATGAACGCCAAGAGGAAGAGACCGACGCTCAGTTCCTCCGCCGAATACTGGAAAAGAGAGACAAAGAGGCTGCGGAACAGGCAGCCAACATAAAGAAAATGGCCCTCCTATTCCAAGATGTGGTGGGTATGATGATTCAACCAGATCCACCTGCTGGAGATCCCCCGATCATTCTTGAAGATGATAGGGGAGAGACATCGAATCCTCCACCGGCTCTATCCGCAGCTAAAGAGGATACCATATCAAAAGCTGATTTGGATGAATATATTGCTCAACAAATACGGGTGCATCAGGCGGCCGAAGCAGCCGGCCACGTTGTAAAAACGGGACGGCCATATCCGGGCTGGTATGATCAAATTAAGTACCCGCCAGGTTACACAATTCCTAAGTTTCATGTCTACAAGGGGACCGGCAATCCCCATCAACATGTTGCCCAGTTCAGGGCGCTTTGTGGTAACACTGGAGGCGACGACAAACTCTTGCTGCGCCAATTCGTTGGAAGCTTATCAGACACGGCTTTCGAGTGGTATTCCGAGCTCCCCAACGACTCTATCAAAACCTTTGCGGAGATGGAGCTGCTCTTCACCCAACGTTTTGCAAGTGCCAGCGAGCGTACCCCAATGACGGCACTGATCAATGCCAGGGTAAAACCCGGCGAGACATGGGTTCAGTACGCTATACGGTGGCGTAATCTATGGTCTAAGTGTGAACAGCGCATAGAAGAAGCCCCTGCGGTGGGAATGTTTGTTGGAACACTCGATCCACAAGCAACCATTTCACAATTTATGATGTTCTTCAAGCCGACTTCCTTCCAGGCTTTGATCGACAAATTGGCGCAGATGGACCAGATGGGCCATAAACCCCCTCTCCCGAAGCCGGATTCCCGAAACGACAAAGGAAAGGGAAAAGCGATCGTCGTCGCTAATGCCCAACAACAACCGAACGATTCGAAGCCGGTTGCTCGTCCAAATAATACACGCCCGTACGTACCCCTTGAGGACAGGATGGGACGTGCTTACTCCTTCCCCCGTGATAAAACAAGGAGGTTATTCGAGCTGGCATTGCGCAACAGGCTCATAAATCTGCCAGATCCAAAACGTCCGTCGCAACCAAGTGACGTTAACGATCCTAATTACTGCCCTTATCACAGAGTGTTGGGACATCCAATCGAAGACTGTTACGTTTTCAAAAATTGGCTTGAGAATCAATACCGTCAGGGCAAATTTGCGCTGTCTGACAAATGGAAGGTGAACCCTCCGCAGCCCCACACCTATAAGGGGACGAATACGCCGGGGGCAACATGCTCCGTTATTGAAGAGGCTCCCTGGGAGGTTGTATTATCGGCCAAAACGAGGAGAATGCTAAATGATCTTCAAACCTGCCCAGCGGTCAAGTGGAAGAACCCCTTTGAACCGCAGGTTATTGAAGGGATGTTGAAGCCACGACCGACTCCGAAGACCGATGGTAGTAGTTCAAGCGTTCATAGCCAGCCGTCAAAATCTTCGAAAAAGAAGAAGAAGAAATCTAAGAAGCCCGTGAAGCCTGGCGACAAGCGCACGGACTTACAAAAGCAAATCGATGCGCTGGATGAATATAACCAAAAGGCGCGAACTCCCATCACGCTCCAAGATTTCCTTGATCACGTCTTCCAAAAAGAAGGTGAAGGAGAAAGTTCATCGGATGAGTCTGACGAATATGTAGCAAGCTGTCATATGATCTCCCATTCGATCACGAACGATGAAGGAACTTCTGGCACTGAAACGCTGGGGGCAAATGCCGAATCAAAAACCCCAGGGTTACCAGTTGAAATGATTAGCGCGTTTCTTAATGAAGCTCGGTTGAAAAGTAAGGCTGATCGAGAACGCGAGACGGCTATATTCGAAAGGGCCAAGCGTCAGCGACTTGAGGAAGGAGCTGAAACGATCACGTTAGAGCAAAATGCCTCCACCGCTGACAAAAGCCAACTCAAGATAAAAAAGAAGTTCGCTAAGGCCATATCGATGGGCATAAAACTACCACCCTCTGAAGAAAAAGTTACTGGCGTGATAGAAGTGCACCCCTCTTATTGCTTATACCATCAGAAGGTCTCGCATTCCATCCAAGATTGCAAAGCTTTCAATGGATGGTGGCAAGGATACGTCGCTAATCAACAACGATTTAAGCGGGAAAAACGTAAAATTCGCCGAGAGCAAAGAAATACAACTAAAGAACTTGAAAGAACTGCCGGCAATTGTCACATGGTTAACACTACCGGGTCACAAGTGCCTACATTTGGGAGCGACTCCGATGAAGAGCTAGAGCTTGGTCCCCTCTTCGAAGAATCCACTTCGGGAAAAGAAAAAGAACTGAAGGCCTGTGAGAATATACAGCTGCGCAATCGAACATTACCCGAAAAGAACCTCGGACCCTTGAATAAGAAAAACAAAGGGAAAGAGAAGGTCTCTGAAGACATCGCTTTGGATGACCAAGTTGCGGAAGAGTTAACCGCCAAGAATCCCCCAAAAAGGAATAAAGTAGATTACAATGTCTTGGCGCATCTGAGAAAGCTACCCTCACAACTCAGCATTCTCGATGCCCTATTGCTATCAAAAGAGGCGAGGGATTCTTTGATTAAGGCCCTACAGGATCCGGACCAGTTCCAAGCTTTCCTAGCCGAACAAAAGATGAGGGATGAATTGGAAGAGGTGCACACAGCCGACGTTGCTTTTGGTGATGAAGACCTTCTCCTCGGAACGTGTGAACACAATCGCCCACTTTATGTCTCAGGATACTGCCATGACATAAAGATAGGAAAAATCTTGGTCGATAACGGATCGTCTGTCAATTTACTCAATGTGCGAGTGTTAAAGGAGATTTGCATGAGTGTCCAACACCTCGCCCGGGACAAAATCACCATCTCCGGTTTCGACTCTCAATCCTCAAAGACTCTTGGATCTGTGATATTGACGCTACGCTTCGGGGTGCTCGTCACAGACATCAAATTCCATGTTATAGACGCCAAGACGTGCTACAATGCTCTGCTCGGCCGACCATGGCTACACGAATACAATATCATCCCTTCTACACAGCATCAGTGCATGAAGGATTCTAGGGACGGCCTCGAGTACACAGTGGCAGGAGAGTTGAATCCATTTTCCGTGAACGAAGTTCGCAAGTATGAAGATGCCAAATACTTCCTACCGAGTTTCGAAGACACGGAAAGATGTCACAAACCGGAGAACAAAACTAACGCAACCATCCCTGTCTTCGGCAGTGACACCGAGGAGGAGGAGGATATAATTTATTCAGGTCCGTCCCAGTCCACCAGGCCAGGACCATCTGTTCCCTCATTGATCTTCGGTAGTGACTCAGAGGATGAAGTTCATGCTGTATTCCCCGCTCGGCCTTCAATACAGATTTCCACTGATGAAGAGCGAAGTCTGCAGATAACCATGGTGCCGCTTGAACATTACAAAGAACTGGATGCACTCGACACCAACAGCGTAGAAGAATTGCAGACATTCTATATCCCTCCCGGAAGAAAAGGCGAGAAGGCAATCCTATTCTACCGTTCTGAAGAAAACAAGGTGGAAAAAGAAATTTGGCATGGCGCGGATCCCACGCTCGACAAGCTTCAGCCTATCCGTCTTCCCAGATATTATACCGAAGGTTTGAAGAAACTGCTGAAACGCCAAGGGATGTCCTTCACACAGACCATCAGAAAAGCCAAATTCTATGACAAGGTCTGGAACGTTCCCGGAACTCAATGCAAACTGCCTAACGGGAGAACGGAAACAAAAGGGCTCGGGTACATCCGGCCAAAGAAACGGGAGTTAATAAACAGCTGTTATGCCATGTATGACTTTGATGAAGAAGCGGACGCTCAATGGGAGGACGCTAATCCCGAATCAGCAAAAGTTCCTGACACAAAGCCGCCCAGTCCATCGTCTAAAGACCCGGTGAGCAAATTTATAAAGGATGCGAGTCAAAAAGCCCGAGATGATCACGATCGTGAAATGGAAATCTATGAGAAAGCCAAGACACAACGCCTCCTTCGACAGGCAGTAAAGAACGAAGATGTCGCCCCAAGTCAGCCTGCTACAAAAAGGGTTCGACGCGAAAGCAAAAACAAGTCGAGGGGCCGAAAAGGTGCTCGACAACCGCAAGACAGAGCTAAGAAGCCACGCATACGAGAGTCGAGCGTTATTGACCTAGCCCTTATGAAGAAAATGGGTCGAGCATACTCGTTTCCTCGGAACAAAACAAGGAAAATACTTGATCTTGCTCTAAAACATCAAATGCTTACTCTGCCAGAGTCTAAACACCCTGAGCAAGCAGGCGAAGTCTCCAACCCAAATTATTGCTCTTACCATCGAGTAGTAGGGCATCCGCTTGAAGATTGTTTCACCTTTAAGAATTGGGTTGAGGACCAATATCAGTTAGGCAAATTCGCGCTTTCTGACAACTGGAGGGTAGCACCACCACAGAAGCACGAACCCGAGGCTGCAAAAGAAAAACCAACTCCGCATTGGGATTGGCAGAAAATTCGCACTTGCCACGTGGTAACAATATTAAAAGAAGAATCCGAGGACATGAACGACTTCCCTTGGTGCTTTGAAAACAGCAGCGATGAGGTAATCTCAGAATTTCCCCCAGCTCCGAAAGAACTGGAGGATGGAATCCACACCACTGCAGATAATCTCAAGAAAATTGAGTTGGGGACGGAAAATGACCCGCGACCAACATTCATCAGCGAGCTGTTATCTGAAGAAAGGGTGACTGCGTTGAAGGATATGCTTCTACAACACAAAGATTGCTTCGCGTGGAACTATTCCGAAATGCCGGGATTAGATCCAGAAATTGCTGTACACAAATTGGCGATATCCCCGGACATCAAGCCAGTCAAACAGGCGCCAAGAAGAATGCGACTCGAGCTTGAGATGAGCATCAACGCCGAAGTCAAAAAGCTGATAGACTCTGGCTTCATCCAGGAAGTTCAATACCCTGAATGGATCGCCAACATTGTCCCAGTGATGAAGAAAAATGGGACAGTGCGCGTATGCGTAGACTTTCGGGATCTTAATAAAGCCTGCCCAAAAGATGATTTCCCAGTGCCAGTCACCGAACTGATGATAGACAACACATCCACTCATGAGATTTTCTCCTTCATGGACGGCTCATCGGGGTATAATCAAATAAAAATGCATCCTGAAGATCAGAAGCACACAGCTTTCAGGACCCCTCTTGGTATATTCTGTTATAAAGTAATGCCCTTCGGTTTGAAGAACGCCGGTGCTACTTATCAGAGGGCCATGACGAAGATCTTCGACGACCTTATACACGAAATCGTCGAATGCTATATCGACGATCTCGTGGTTAAGAGCAAATCATACGAAGAACACCTCGAGCATTTGAAGACCGTGTTTCAACGCCTTCGGCAATACAACTTGAAGATGAATCCTCTTAAATGTGCGTTTGGGGTCTCCTCGGGTAAATTCCTGGGATTCGTTGTTCGACACCGAGGTATCGAAATAGATCCGTTAAAAATTAAAGCGATCATGGAAATGCCTCCGCCAAGAACTCTCAAACAGTTGCGATCTCTCCAAGGGAAGCTCGCGTATATACGGCGATTTATAGCCAACCTTTCAGGAAAGTGCCGACCTTATAGTCACCTGATGAAGAAGGGAACCCCATTCGTTTGGGACCAAAAATGCCAAGGCGCACTGGATGAGATCAAACAATACCTGCAGAACCCGCCGGTGTTGGCTGCTCCAGTTAAGGGGAAGCCTCTTATTCTTTATACAACTGCCCTCGAAGGTTCTTTAGGCGCATTATGGGCACAAGAGAACGATCAAGGGAAAGAAAGAGCACTCTATTACTTGAGTCGAGTTCTGCTGGGGGCAGAAAGCAATTACTCTCCCATTGAAAAACACTGCCTGGCATTGATCTTCGCAATAACAAAGCTTAGGCACTATGCGTTGGCACACGAAGTCCGTCTGATTTCAAAAGTCGACCCTCTCAAATATCTAATGTCAAAAGCCATATTGACAGGGCGACTCGCTAAATGGGCCCTGCTCTTGATGGAATTTTCGATAACATATCAACCTCTCAGAGCAGTGAAGGGCCAGGCCATCGCCGACTTCCTTGCTGAGCATCTCATCCCTGCCGATTCTCCTTTAAATTGCGATTTGCCAGACAGACATGCGTTTGATGCAATCGACAGTGGTGATACCCGGTGGGAGCTTTATTTCGATGGAGCATCTTCCATGAAAAAGTATAAACAAAATACGTCCATGATCAAATCAGGGGTAGGTCTTATCTTCGTAACCCCACAAGGAGGAATAATGCGATTCGCCTTCTCCTTGACAGAGCCGAGAACGAATAATGAAGCTGAATATGAGGCTTTGATAGCAGGCCTCGAGATCGCCATTGATATGGGAATTGAAGACCTACTCATATATGGGGATTCCTTACTGGTCGTCAGTCAAGTGAACGGCGACTACCAAACGTGCAAACCGGAGTTGGTGAAATACGGTGAGAAAGTGCAACAACTGCTAACCTAAATTCCCTCCTACACTTTGGAGAGCATACCGCGAGCGGAAAACAGCAAAGCGGACGCACTAGCCAAACTTGCTAAAGAACTGGCTGACGAAAACCTCGACGACGTTAGAATCGTGGTACAAAGCCGTCGAGTGCTTGCCCCAACAGAAATACCCCCAGGATCATATAAAGAAAAGGGAGCAACTGAGCAAGCGACCCTACAAATAAAAGATCATGAGAAGGCCGAAGACTGGAGAGAAGTCTTCATAGATTACTTCAAGTTCCACCGAATGCCTGAAGAAGCGTCCATAAGACATCAGCTCGTGAAACGAGCTCTGTCTTTCGCCTTCGTCAATGATACTCTATACAAGAGGTCATTCGATTCTCTGTGACTGAGATGCCTAGGACCTGACGAAGCGAAAAGAGTCGTTCAGGAAGTTCATGACGGACACTGCGGTTCTCACCAAGCAGGTCCTAAGATGAAGCTGAAGATAAAACGGATGGGCTACTACTGGCCCACGATGATGCAAGATTGCCTAGAATACGCGAGGCAATGTCATTCATGTCAAATTCATGAGG
Organism: Agapanthus africanus; assembly: GCA_030015575.1. NCBI lineage: Eukaryota > Viridiplantae > Streptophyta > Magnoliopsida > Asparagales > Amaryllidaceae > Agapanthus > Agapanthus africanus. Next base: position 336,902,936 of record CM057346.1, on the reverse strand, counting down.
ACTTCATCCATCAGCATCCCAATCCACTGCATCCAACAGTGGCTAGTTGGCCGTTCGAAATGTGGGGAACTGACATAGTCGGCCCCATCGAGCCAGCATCGTCAAAGGGACATCGTTTCATATTGGCGACGACTGATTACTTCTCCAAATGGGCAGAGGCGGTACCGTTGAGGGAGGTGAAAACGGAGAACATCCTCCATTTCTTCAGAGCGCATGTCATATACCGGTTTGGAACCCCGAGAAGAATCATCTCTGATAATGGGCCAGCCTACCGAAGTCATAAAATTAGCCGCTTCGCACAGCAGCACAATATAGACTGGAGGTATTCGTCAGTTTACAACCCACGAGCTAACGGTCTGGCCGAGGCCTTCAATAAGACCTTGACGAAGATCATAAAAAAGACAGTGTCACGAAATAAAAGAGATTGGCACGAAAGATTGCAAGAGGCTCTTTGGGCGTATCGAACTACATTTAAAATGGCCACAAACACAACGCCGTACGCGTTAGTATTTGGGACAGAGGCAGTACTCCCTCTCGAAATAGAATTACCCTCTCTACGAGTGGCAATTCACTACGAGCTGACGGATGAAGAAAATGCTCACCTCCGGCTGGAGGAGCTCGATGCCCTTGAAGAAACACGGCTCATCGCGCAACAAAATCTAGAAGCTTATAAATCAAAGATGACGCGCTCATACGAAAAATTGACCCGACCGAGGACATTCCGCCAAGGTGAACTCGTGTTAGTGGTCAAAAGGCCCATGATCCCCAATCGCGCCAAGCGGGGAAAGTTTGAACCAAACTATGAAGGACCATACATCATTGATAAAGTCTACCAGGGTGGGGCCTATCTACTCATGGACATGCACGGTGAAAGGCCTTTCAGGCCGATAAACGGTCGCTTCCTAAAGAAATATTACGCTTAATGAGTCACAGCCTAGGTCAATGATGGATGACGACGACTATGTCCGCTCGCTATCTTCCTAAGCTAGAACTTTATAAGCAGTAGTTGGCCTTCTCCGTGACGGACCGAAATGTCCTTAAACTAATAGCAGACCGAAACGTCTTTAAACTACTACCGCAGCATCTTTAGGCTGACGAGATATAAAAAAAAACATATAAAAATAAAATAAAATAAAAACGGTACGTCCACAAGCAAAATGGGCACGGATGAAAACCCGAAAGGGCTCCGTGAGTAAAAACAGCAGGGCTACCGACGAGTGTTCGTGAAAACCCGAAAGGGCGCGACCTCGTAAAAAAAAAAAAGATAGAGAAAAAGAAAAAGAAAGCAAAAAAAACGGTATGTCCATAAGCAAGATGGGCACGGATGAAAACCCGAAAGGGCTCCGTGAGTAAAAACAGCAGGACTACCGGCGAGTGTTTGTGAAAACCCGAAAAGGCGCAACTTCGTTAAAGAACCCTTACAAGATCCTCTCGACCCTGTAAAGAGAAACCACCCGCGTGAGATCCTTACGACTTACAAGGGAACAACACACTTAGGAATCCCCACGATTCCTAAGGAGAAAATACGCTTGCGAGATCCTCACGACTCGTAAAGAGAACTTTCTTATGGGACCCTCACGGCTCATAGGATTTGAAAGTCTTAAGTCACAGAGACCTAAACCTGTGCTTAAGCAAACCCCCACAAACTTCCAATGTTGCCCTACAAGTGGTTCAATATTGACCCTTGTATACAATCCACGGGCGCGAATAAACATTCCCCTAACTAAGTCCCATCTGAAACTAGGGATATGTTTGCATGGTAAACAACCCTTGTAAATCCTCTCGACTTACAAGGAGAAAGCCCTCATGTAGGATCACTTGCGACTTACAGAGAAACAAACACTTAGGGATCCTCACGACTCCTAAGGAGAAAATACACCTACAAGATCCCCACGACTCGTAGGGAGAAATACCTTCACGAGACCCTTACGGCTCATGAAGTCAAAAGCCTTAGTCGACAGGACCTTAAACCTGGTCGCTAAGCCTCCTTTGTTTGACAACGACAGAGGCAAATGATGATTCGCTCCTGGCAATATCCCAGTTGTAGCGGTGCTGATGCCGAAATCGGTGTCCAATTTCAGGTTTACAGCGAAAATCCAGTAGGCCGCACATGCATACGAAATAGCCGAAATGATGGGGCGACATGCAATAAAAAAGCAGTAAGTAAAAATATATGCATGAAGAAATAGCCGAAATGATCGGGCAACCCGCAATAAAAAGCAGCGGGTAAAAATAAAATAAAAAGCCGAAATGATTGGGCACCGCGAAAAATAGCCGAAATGATTGGGCAATCGCGACTTTCGCGATATAAAAGCTGAAATGATAGAGCATCGCGGAAATAAAATAAAATAAAAAGAAGAAATGATAAAACTTTGGCCCTACAGTTAAGATCACATCGATCCCTGTATACAATCCAAGGGCGTAAACAAAGAAGGAACCATACTTCCCCAGCGGATTCCGTCAAACGACGAAGCCAAACCTCAACGGTTCATTTCAACCGAAGAAGCCGGCAAACCTCTCAACTCACGGATACAAACACTCCTTGACGAGAGCCTTCTGATCCGCGTCGACTCGCAGAGCCACCAGCGCCTCCGTGGGAACCATCGACTCGTTTCAAACCCCAAGGACACAAATAATCCTTGGCGCTTGGGAAACAAATAATCCCTCGCAAAACTTCTCAACTCACGGATACAAACACTCCTTGACGAGAGCCTTCTGATCCGCGTCGACTCGCAGAGCCACCAGCGCCTCCGTGGGAACCATCGACTCGTTTCAAACCCCAAGGACACAAATAATCCTTGGCGCTTGGGAAACAAATAATCCCTCGCAAAACTTCTCAACTCACGGATACAAACACTCCTTGACGAGAGCCTTCTGATCCGCGTCGACTCGCAGAGCCACCAGCGCCTCCGTGGGAACCATCGACTCGTTTCAAACCCCAAGGACACAAATAATCCTTGGCGCTTGGGAAACAAATAATCCCTCGCAAAACTTCTCAACTCACGGATACAAACACTCCTTGACGAGAGCCTTCTGATCCGCGTCGACTCGCAGAGCCACCAGCGCCTCCGTGGGAACCATCGACTCGTTTCAAACCCCAAGGACACAAATAATCCTTGGCGCTTGGGAAACAAATAATCCCTCGCAAAACTTCTCAACTCACGGATACAAACACTCCTTGACGAGAGCCTTCTGATCCGCGTCGACTCGCAGAGCCACCAGCGCCTCCGTGGGAACCATCGACTCGTTTCAAACCCCAAGGACACAAATAATCCTTGGCGCTTGGGAAACAAATAATCCCTCGCAAAACTTCTCAACTCACGGATACAAACATTCCTTGACGAGAGCCTTCTGATCCGCGTCGACTCGCAGAGCCACCAGCGCCTCCGTGGGAACCATCGACTCGTTTCAAACCCCAAGGACACAAATGATCCTTGGCGCTTGGGAACAAATAATCCCTCGCAAAACTTCTCAACTCACGGATACAAACACTCCTTGACGAGAGCCTTCTGATCCGCGTCGACTCGCAGAGCCACCAGCGCCTCCGTGGGAACCATCGACTCGTTTCAAACCCCAAGGACACAAATAATCCTTGGCGCTTGGGAAACAAATAATCCCTCGCAAAACTTCTCAACTCACGGATACAAACACTCCTTGACGAGAGCCTTCTGATCCGCGTCGACTCGCAGAGCCACCAGCGCCTCCGTGGGAACCATCGACTCGTTTCAAACCCCAAGGACACAAATAATCCTTGGCGCTTGGGAAACAAATAATCCCTCGCAAAACTTCTCAACTCGCGGATACAAACACTCCGTGACGAGATCTTCTTTGACTCACATTTCGGGCAGTAAGGATTCAAAAACCTGCTTCCTGAACAATGGGATCCTGCAAGTCAATCCTAAATGGTCTCTTGCATACTATTCACGGATCTCACTCTCTGAAGTCGATTCTCGACAAAGAGGGAAACAACCGCTTACGAGTCCTCTCGATTCGTAAGAGGGAGAAATGCTCTTATAGGATCCTTACGACTTATAAGAGAAAACCACACTTAGGAATCCTCACGATTCCTAAGGAGAAAATCCACCTATGAGATCCTCTCGATCCGTAGGGAGAAAAATCTCTATGAGACCCTTACGGCTCATAGAATTGAAAAGTCTTAGGCGGCAGATCTGAACCTGCGGCCTAAGCCATCGTTGCCTCTTGGAGAAATTAAGTTGTATGCCAATCAAGTTCATCGACAACATCATGGTGTAAAGGCAGAAAACAAAAGAACGTACAAGATATTGCAAAAGAAAGTGTGTATCTTTATTCATTGACCTCAATCAAATACATGGTGAATCATACAAAAGAGCGAAGAGAGGGTACACGTTACTCAGAAAAGAAAATTTTTACAAATACATTGATACAAAGGCAGCTATTGGGAAGGAAGCGTCTTAAATAGCTCTATCAGTTGTTCGTACACCTCCTTCCATGCCTTTTCCCGATTGGATGCGATTATCAGCTCCGCCTCCACCTGGGCCCGTTGCTGTGCGACGGAGGCAAGTTGATCCCTAACGGCTTGATAAGCAGCTTCACGGCCTGGAGTGTCATGCTCGGCGACATCAAGTGCCCGCTTTAGTCTCAGCCCATTCGACATGCGCTCCAGAAGACCCTCGAACACGGTCTTTACCTCAGCAGCGTTCGCCTCAACTTCGACACGCAAGCGAGCAGTTCTGCTCGAAGAATCTTGGCACTCCTTCAGCCTCAAAGCCACTTCTTGTTCCAGATGACGGAAACGAGAAGCGCTTTGCTCGAGCCATGCTCCCCATTGAGTACTCAAGGCCAAAGTCTCGGGGGACGGGCGCATTGACTCCAGCTGATAAAGGCGAGCCTCGACCTCCCGACAATAGTTAACCCAGGAGGCAACAATACTCTCGTCATGGAAAGTGGCGAATATCGCCAACATTGGGTTAACCGTCGTGGCGAAGTCCTCAGCAGATACAGGAGCCTCGATGTCGAGTTCCTCAATATAGTCGCTCAACATGCGCAAACTATTCGCGGCACCTTTTGAGGACGGACGCCGCTGGGAAGGGCCGCCCGGTATTGTAATGCGAGACTCGAAAGGCACCGAGACTGGAACGACGGCTGGAAAAAGACGAAACGCGATTAGATGATGATTCAATAGATATGAAGGAAATCATTGATAAGATGGTTTACTATACCAGTGGAGACAGGTGGCAAGTCCGGAAGGGCTGGTGGCACAGCCAATCTTCCTGCTCCCCCTTCGATTTGCAACGCTGCAGTCACAACAAGAGAGAGTTGGAAATAATTCTACCGCTAAAAAGACAAAGCTACCAATCGGGAACAAGTACTCACCAGCGCCACCAGACGGGGAGGCGAATTCAGATGGGAAGGAGAAGTGTGGGAGCAACACTTGATAGAGATGATCAAAAAGCACTCCTGAAAGATACAACAGTGTGACTTCAGTACATAAACTGTATATCTCAAAAATAGGATTAATAAGTTATAAGCCCATACCTTCCAACATCTTTGACGGCGTAAGAGAAGGCTGAGGGGTAACCATCGCCAAGGCAGTCGTGGAAGGAGCTCCCTCAAGTAGTGGGACATCAACACTAGCTGCACCTGCATTACGAAAAATGAACTTGTCAGAAAAGATTGTAGAGCAAATAAAAAAAAAACAACAACTTAAGGTGTACCTGAGGAGCTCCCGGCGGAAACAGAGACGACTCCCTCCTCTATCGACATGAGACCACCGCCTGTGGCCTCATCGCCCGATTCAATAGGGACCGTCGTCGTGCTCGCAAGCCCGGGAGACGGCGGAGGACCGTAGACGGGAAGAGCTATGACTGGAGTATTGCCAGATTCCAGAGAAGGAGCGGTTGGCTCGTCTTCAGGAATCATGGCCACCTCGCCCACTACCATATCAGGCTCAATAGTGGCGGTTGTATCGTCCACCATCGCCGGAGGATCACCGATCTCGAGCGCCTCATTCACCGCCACTCTGGGCTCAGTTATAATGATCACGTCATCTGCCACCACTTCGGGTTCGGCATCCGTGACCTTATCGGCTGCAGGCCCCTCAACCTCTACCCCAAGCTCCAAAGCCACAACGATGTTGCCCACCGTCGGCTCGAGTTCGGCAGGTACTGCCCCCTCTGTCCCTTCGAGATTGACGGTTTCCGCCTCCCCTTCGATCGGACTTGGTCCTGCAAGATGAGAGATGTAAGGACAAACGACATTAAGATACTTATAACAAAAACTCCAAGAGAAACATTACCTGAGGCGGATTTACCGTTCGCGCTCCGAGCTGCACGTGCCACCCCTCTGCGGGCAGTGGACAGGGCGACAGGGGCCTCTTCAGAGGGAGTATCAGCTCGAGGAACGGTGCTAGGGCCCGCTCCCATAGCCAAGGCAGCCCTACGCGCCTTCGCCTCACGCCTCAACCGTTTCCTCTCCTCCCGAGCGGTCATGAGGGACCTCCGTGATGCCTCCTTCAAAGCATCATCATCTTCATTCAGGGATGCCTCCAAAGCCTTTAAGGCATCTCTCATCGGTTCTCCGAGATGAGCCTCCTGCGGTGTCCCAGAGGAAACAGGAACATCGGCTGCTGGTAGAACATCTACGTCACTAGGAGGGAGCGGCATTGAAGTCCCTGCAAGTAAGATGGAAAGGTTAGATCGACCATAACGCAAGGAAAATGAAAAATTCGATGAATCGAAACTTACTCAGACCCATAGATTCTCTGAGACGTTCCTCCTCCTGGAAAGTCTTCAGAGAAGCGGCAATGGCTTCTTCATCGGTAATGCCTGTTGAAAGAAAAGAAAGAAAAAGCGTTAGTTAAAAAGTAAATATATATATAATGAAATGACGAAGAAAATACGTTGCAATAAAGAAAAAGTGACTACTAGTTACCTGATTGCGCAAGCTTAGCCAGCCACGCATCACGCTTCACCAGCCATGCTGAAGCTCTGAGAGCAGCTTCCAAGTCTGTATCGTCCGGCAGCGGCATCAATAATCCCGCGTTAGTCCCATATTCGAGCAGACCCTCGGAATAAGGAGCGTGGGGTTCCTGGCCGAACGCAGCGTCCGCTGCAAAGAGCGACTTCTTTTTCTTTTGCCCTCCGACCCTGGGCCCGCGAGGGATCGACTTCCGTTTAGCAGCTGCTCTGGGACGACGAGTCCCGATGTCCGCACCCATGCCAGACTCCGGTGAGGGTACAACCACTGCTTCCACCTGAGCACAGGGTGCAGGAGGTACTTCCGCGATATCAGGAGGTGATAGTTCACGTGGAGGACTTTGCGCGCGTGATGGTCTGCCCCCGGCATCTTTTAAGGGAGCGATTACTGGGGTCCTAGGAACCAAGGGAGCGTTGCGATCGGTACCTGGAGGTGCACCCTTACGATCAACCAACAGTCGCCTTTCCTCCTTTATGACTGCCCCTGTCGCATGATTGTACCAGTCTTTGTACACATTGAGGAGTCTCGGAGCGTAAGTCGGCGCATTAATAAAAAAACGAGAGGTCGTATTCACGCGCATGAAATGGTGCAAGGCGTTCTCCATCCCCTCTTCAGTGGCAACTGGTTCCACCAAAAAGGCTTCCAAGGGGACCCCTTGATCGTAGCCCAGTTGTTGAGCAAAACGATGTGGGTTATACCTCATAAAAATTGCCACATCATTCTGCCTAAAAACTAAAAAGCCCGGTCTAATGGAATATAGGTGGAGGGTCTCCCGGGCCGTTAAAACAGAAGCTCCGTCCTTAAAGATATCCTGTAATGGCCGCGTCACGGTGGTAGACACCTTTCCGACGGTCAACACCTTATCGACAAAGGACATCCCGGCTTCGACGGTATGGGGGCGAAGGAGCAAGCCCCTAGCGTTCCGTTGTGAAGGGTTTACAATTGATGCACCGATCAGTTGTATAATGCGAGGAAAACCGCTCTTGTCAAAGAACGAGGGCCTCTTATGCATCCCGAAGACACCCGCTGTGTGTAACTCGAGCCACGACGCGAAGTAATGCATCGGGAAGACCACATGCAAAACCCCGGGCTCACTGGCATCCGCCGCTCGACTGAGACCGTGGTATAAGTGTGCCAGGCCGGCGATCCCAACAGCTACCTTCACCCCGATGACCATCCGATGTGCTGGATAAAAGACAGAGGGTCGCATTCGATGAGAGTGCATCGGGATAGCGAACCAACTCAACCATAACCCGAGAAACCCCAAGAAAAAGGTCTCCTCATCCATCCCAGGGGCCGCTACTTCTGCAAGAGACACGGTTGGAAAGTTAGGAAGGAAAAAATCCTTTTGACCTATTTCGCTCGCCGGCAGGTTATCCAAACCTAAACCGAAAGGATCCTCAAGGGTGGCAGACTTGGCAGTGGCCGCAGAGAGGGCGTTGGGATGAAGGAACCGAGCAATGAAATCCTCAAAGTTAACTCCTCGACTCCCATGTTCAACGAAGAGAGACTCATATATGTTCAACACGTTAATTAAGCTTGGGAACTGGTGTTGAACAGCAGTATCCGGAGTGACCCCCCTTACCATTGGCCTAGCTCCGAAAACGTACACGTCTGTTGGGAGCAGCTCCTCATAATGTTCCCCCATCACCGGTAAGCCGGATACCTCCGCAAATTCCTCCAGAGAAATTGACACTTCCCGATCCATGGCAAGGAAAGTGTGGGTGGGAATATTCCATTGCTCCAAGAAGGCCTTGAGCCACCAGGTGGGGAGCGTAGGATATTGGAAGAGAGAGACGTAGACTGCGGTGTACAATCCTAGTCTTATCAACTGCGACTTCTTCGTCGACAGGATATACCGGGCCCACGGCAGATAGCCAATCGGGTGGCGGGGAATCAGACCAAGGTTATACGATTGCCCCCAAGGCCGCGCTTCACCTTGACAGATACGACGTCCTAGGATGTCCAAAACCATAGGACGTTGAACCGGTATCGCATCTATAGCGGGATGTAGAAAACCTTTTGATGTCCAGTCGGCCAGCTCCACGGCATACTGCACCGAGGGTGGGGTAGTATAATGAATCGCCGTTATGGGTTCCGACGGCACCGCGCATGTAAAGCTCCGTCGGCCCATAATGATCTGATTGTACCACGACCCCCAAAGGTGGAGACTCTTATGCTCAGGGTCGTATGCCTTGATCATGGTCAGGACCTCACGGTCCAAAGGCGCCTCTGGGAATCCTTCCTCCGAGCGGACAAACGGGAATGAAGTGTCTTCAGACATGATCGCTGCAAAAAGAGCAATGTAGCCGTCAGTATTATAATCCCAACGTTTCACATTAAAAAAAAAAAAGAAGAAAATGCATTAATTAGATTAAAATCAAAATTAATTACACCGCACCCCAGTGCAGTGAGTAGGGGACTAAAGAGGGACCCACAAAATCTAAATGATAATACGTCAATTAAGGAGACAAACTCATCATTGGATGAGATTGTCAGTTGGCCCTTAGGGGGAACATTCCCATAATAAAAAGGGGGAAAGAATCCCTAGAGACAAGGAGAGAATCTCCTCTTTCAGAGCAAAGCTCTGTCACAGAGTGACACTTGTCAAAATCTGGTCTCAAAAGAATTAAAATTCCTTAAGAAAGAGCTTAGCTCTATAATATTCCATCAAAAAGAAAGTCTTTGAAAAGAAATTTAAAATTAAAATTTCTGAAATAAAAAAGAAAGAAGATCCATGAAAGCTTATAGAAAAATTCTTCATTTGTTTCAGATCTAAAAGATCTACATTTGATTCAAAGAGCAAAGCTCTGTTCATGGGTTAGAACCCATGAATAAGATCTCTGTAGATCTATGAATTTGTGAGAGCAAAGCTCTGTTAATGAAACCCTAAAGGGAATTTCTTCAGATCAAAAGATCCATGAGAGCAGAGCTCTATTGGTTAAAATTAATTTAAATTAACTTAACTTAATTTTAAAATTAATTATTACCTAAAGTTTTCTAAACTTTGGGAAATAAGAGCAAAGCTCTAGAGTTCTGAAAACAAGAGCAAAGCTCTGAAATTCTTAAGCAAAGAGCAGAGCTCTGAAAATCTAAACCCAAGAGAAATGGTGAGATTTTCTAAGGGTTAAAAGGCCCTATTTATAAGGCGCTTGCGCCTCTTGGAATTCCCCCTCAATCCAACGGTCAGGAGGGGTTGCCACCGTTGCACTCACGTGTGCGCCACGTGAGCGCAACGGCGGGGGGGCATTTGTTTCGCCCAATCAGAGCAAAGCTCTGTTTGAATTCAAAATTTAAATTTTTGAAGCAACGCTTCAGATCCTTTGCGCTGCGCCATGTGTCCAGCGCAGATACATTAGCGCAGCGCATCCAATCAGAGCAAAGCTCTGTTTAAAGGAAGCAACGCTTCAGATCCTTTGCGCTAGCGCTCTGCGCCACGTGTCCAGCGCAGATACATTAGCGCAGCGCACCCAATCAGAGCAAAGCTCTGTTTAAAGGAAGCAACGCTTCAGATCCTTTGCGCTAGCGCTCTGCGCCACGTGTCCAGCGCAGATACATTAGCGCAGCGCACCCAATCAGAGCAAAGCTCTGTTTAAAGGAAGCAACGCTTCAGTTGCGCTGCGCTCTGCGCTGCGCGACACGTGTCGGCGCAGATGCGCTAGCGCAGTTGCGCTACGCTCTGCGCTGCGCGACACGTGTCGGCGCAGATGCGCTAGCGCAGTTGCGCTGCGCTTTGCGCTACATGACACGCGTCACGCGCTGGGGCATCTGCGCCAAATTAAATTAAGATTCTTAAGAAATCTTTTCTGTTCTTGTTGAAACAAGAAGATTTTCTTCTGCAAAGCAGAAGCCCTTGGATCAAAGATCCAACGGTAGGGAAAATCCCCCAAATCACTCAGAGGATGATCTCTTTAACAAATTTAACTAATTTGTGAGCGCTATAAAAAGGACCTTAAGCCTCAATTCAAAGGGATGAACATTTTTTTTTCTGGAGAACTCAAGAACTTTAAACAGAGAGAGAGCTCTGAAGATTTCAAAAAAAAAAAAGGTAAAGAACCTTCATGGATTAGAAGAAATTCCTTCTAATAGACCATTAGTCTAAAAAAAAATTATAAGATCAATGATCTTTATATAAAAAAGAAAACAGTGCTTTGCACTTCTTGTGAACCTTTGGTTCTTTAAAAACAAGGTAAAAAAAAAAATAATAAAAGAATAGTGCTTTGCACTTTTGTGAACCTCTGGTTCTTCGAATAAAGAAGAAATTTATTTTTCTTTGATCTGATCTAGATCAAGAACTTAAACAGTGCTTCGCACTTCCTTTCTGGAATCTAAAAAGATTTTTAGTGCTTTGCACTTCCAAACTGCGCTGTTGCGCTCCTGAGAGAACGCCACGTGTTAGCTGCAGAACAACTTGCGCTACGCGCCTTGAAATAGAGCTTCGCTCTCTGGAACGGGCGCAACTCACCAGAGCGCGCCACGTGTCAGCTGCAGAACAACTTGCGCTACGCGCCTTGAAATAGAGCTTTGCTCTCTGGAACTGGCGCAACTCACCAGAGCGCGCCACGTGTCAGCTGCAGAACAACTTGCGCTACGCGCCTTGAAATAGAGCTTCGCTCTCTGGAACGGGCGCAACTCACCAGAGCGCGCCACGTGTCAGCAGCGCAACAGCACAGCGCACTAGCGCAGCGCACTGCGCTGTTGCGCTTGCGCTCCCCAGAGCATGACACGTGTCACCACCTTATGAGCTTGCGCTCAGTGATTGGCGCAAAGCGCCTGACAAATGCAATGCATTTCACTTCCTGAAGGGCCAAGCCCAATTAAAAGGCTTAACAAGCCTAATAAATAAAATGCTGTGCATTATTTGGAAGGGCAGAGCCCAATTGAAAGGTCCAATGGACCAAAATAAATGATCTGCATCATAATAAAAAGGGCAGATCCCAATCAAAATGGGCATAAATGGCCTGAAGTAATGCAATGCATTATTTAAGTATGGGCAAAGCCCTAGCACAGGTCTAATAAAAAAAATAAATGATGGTGTTGAACATTTTCAACTGGACTTAGCCCAATTTTGGCCGTAAGTCCTTAAATTAAATTGACTGAGCAAAATGGCTCTCCTAAATCAATTTACATCCGGTTCGAGGGTACATCTCCGAACTCCTTTGACATCCATCGTTGTAATTCCTCAACGACGTCAAAGAGGTGACGGGTCCCAACGACCACACATCGATATGGACTGCGGGGTCCTTAAACTCGTGGACCGAGATGTCCCTAAACTAATATCGGACCGAAACGTCCTTAAACTAATATCGGACCGAAACGTCTTTAAACTAATATCGGACCGAGACGTCCTTAAACTAATATTGGACCGAGACGTCCTTAAACTAATGATGGACCACTACGTCCCTAAATTGGCGATGGACCGAAATGTCCTTAAACTAATAATGGACCACTACGTCCCTAAACTGGCATCGGACCGAAACGTCCCTAAACTAATAATGGACCACTACGTCCTTAAACTGGTATCGGACCGAGACGTCCCTAAACTAATAATGGACCACTACGTCCCTAAACTGGAACAATAGAGCCAATTGCTCTTTTGCCGGATCTAAACGATCCCGTTTAAGTTGATCTTAGCCCCAAACACGGCTAACGTATCCTTAAACACTTAAATGGACTATAAAACCCTCAATCAGCTTTGGTTCAAGGGTACATCTCTGAGCTCCTCTGACACTTATCGTTGTAATCCTTCAACGATGTTAGAGAGGTGATGAGTCCCGATGGCCATAAATTAAATGAATCACCACGTCAGGTTGATCTTAGTCCAAAACAGGACTAACGTATCCTTGACGAATGTTTAAGTTGATCTTAGTCGCAACGCGACTAATGTATCCTTAAACTAAAAACACCAAACCCAAATCTAAGTAAATACGGATTTGGACTAATCCACGTCCTACGGGCTACGGTATTACTCAGTCTCCGTATACAATCCACGGGCAACCACAAACAAAACAAACACCCACGACACGAAGTGAAATTCTGGAGAAGGAGAAAGTTGTTACCGCGATGCGGTAGCGTAATTAACTGCAGGGGCTTGCGCCTGCAGGGAAGAGCGTCCCCACAATCAAAAACCCCTCAAGCGAGGGGGAATCTGACAAAGTCTGCTACATCGGCCGCGTCCGTCTAAACCTCCGATACACGGTGCCATAAATCAACTTGGCATCTTCGGAGAGGTAGACGGATAAAACCAAATAGCATCTGCCCCGAATCCCAGCGCCAGGACTTCGCGGTCTTGTGCGCCGCCTTTCGGAGGGGAACACCTATATCCTCAGAGCTTTATCACCATGTATGAATGAATAAAAACATGATCAAGTCAACATGTCAGATAAAGAAGAACCAGATAGCATACTATCATGTCGAGCAAGAATGTACACTGAATATATATATATATATATATATGTGTGTGTAAATACATCCACTATCATATAATGGCCTCTAGGGCATACATATATCCAACACTTGCACACCTTCCCGCTGCTCCCACTCTGAATGAAACCCTCTGGCTGGTCCATATAGACACACTCCTCTAAATTTCCATTTAGAAAAGCGGTCTTTACGTCCATCTGCTAACTCTCATAATCGTGGAAGGCAGCAATGGAAAGAAGGATCCGAATGGATTTGAGCATAGCCATTGGAGAAAAGGTCTCGTCATAGTCTAAACCAGGTCTTTGACGGAAACCCTTTGCAATAAGTCTAGCCTTATAGGTCTCAACCTGTCCATCTACACTAATCTTCCTTTTGAAGATCCATTTGCAGCCTACGGGTTTTACCCCTTCTGGAGTAACGTCCAAAGTCCATACTTTATTGGTGTACATGGACTCCATTTCGGTCCGCATTGCATCCAGCCATTTTACCGAGTCAATGCTCTGAATGGCCTGCTGGAAGCTAATCGGCTCATCATTATCAATGATGCAATCCTCTCTATCCCCGTCTATGAGAAAACCGTAGTATCTCTCGGGCGGATGAGACTGCCTACTACTTCTGCGGAGCGGTGCAGGAATGTCGTGTTCTTTCAAACCTTCTGGTTCTACTAAGCTTTCAGTAATAGCTTGTGGTTTTGGAATTTCTTCCAGTTCTATTTCGCTTCCACTTATCTGATTTTCCAAAAATTCAGTTTCCAAGAAGCAGGCATGACGAGAAACAAAAACCTTTTGTGTAGCGTTTTGAAAATCGTTTCGGTGAAATTTCGAAAAATCGGTAAAATAAAGGGGTTTTCTGTAAAAAGTCAAAATACAAATATCTTATTATAAAAATTAAATATACATATTCTAGCTATGTAATTGCTATTATTTGGTGTTTATTGAGCCGCTGGTGAAATTTCAAATTTTCTGAAAAAATATTATTTTATTATTATTTTAAGCCGTCACTAATACATTTAATTAGGGAAAATTACAAATTGGAATGAGTTGAAAAAAATTTTGTGCATCATAAAACTTTAAATAAAAATTTATCATATGGTTTTTGGAACGAATTCATTTGCCAAAACGGTTTAGAAATTATTGAAGAAAAAAAGGCTTTTTTTAGCGTAAATGGATGTTTGGGGTATTGTATTTATCATTTTTCATCACCCCACACCCGTGCCCACACCCACACACCACCACTTACTTCTTCCCTTAGCTAAATTCAGCAACCCCCATTTTTTTCCCCACTTGAATTTCAAAGGAAAAGAAATGAAAGAAAAGAAAAGAAAATGGATAAATTAGTTAGACTTTTGACCTTGAATTGACTTTGACTTTCTCCCCATTTTTCTCCACCCCCTCTCTCTCCTCCCCCACTCATTTTCTGGCCAAAATCTGAACCCCAACAGCCCTTCATTCTTCATCTCCTTCTCTTTAAAAAAGTTCTTCAAAAATGCTTGAAAAATCCACAAAAAATCAAGCAAAAATCCAAATCAAAATCCACCTCCTACCCATTTTCCCTCATCTCCTTTAGCATGGATCTTGGTGCAAGGATTTCAAAATGGAGGTCAGAATTCAAGTTTGATCATGGTTTGTGAGGTATAACTTTTGACCCATTATTCATTTTTTTGATTTAAATTCCTTAATGAAGCTAATTAGGTGTTAAATTGTGGGTTTGATTGAATGTTTGGAAATTCAATTGGGAATTTTGAATTGAAGCTAGGGTTTGAATTAAATTAGATTCTTTATCAGTAGCTTATGATTGTAATGAGGGGATTAACATGTAATTGAATGCAAAATCTAATTTGGTTACTAGTTGCTAATTTGTTAGTTTAAAAATGGTGATAATTATGCTAAATTGCTAACTAGGTTTTAGAAATTAAATAAAAACGTGGGATTAAAATCTAGTTAGGATTTTTAGCACATCATTAAGGTTTCTATGAGTGGTTTAACCATTTAATATATGCGAAACCAAGTTTAATTGTAAAATTGTGAATTTTACAATAAAAAGTGTTAAAATTGATATTTTTGCAATCTAGGATTTTGGAAATTATGCAAATTTATGTGATTAAATTATGGAAATGGTTTTTATGACTTATTTAAGTTATTTAATAAGTATTATGGCCGCTAGAATTGTTTAAACATCGAGTTTTGCACTAAAACGGGTAATTTTGCTTGCTAGTTTTTCGGAAAAACGGCTTTTAAAGTGAATTTGGGGTTTTTGTGAGTTTTAACCTAGTTTATATTAAAATTAGTGTGCGGGAGTGTGCAAATGAGTGTGATTGGATTTTTCTCGATGGTTTGACGTTTGTACATCGACATCGAGGGTTGATTTGACTATTCTTGCATGCGTAGGCGATAGGTTTGGACATATGCGTGATACGCGTGCCGATTTGATTTTCGTATGCCGTTTCGATTTCGAATTTAGTTTTAATGCGATACGGTGCGTTATGATATGTAGGTACCCCATATAGACTTCAAGACGACCAGCAAGCGCGTGGCGACGTTGGCACCGGCGAACGAGGACCAGGTGAGTAGATTTATATCTACGGTGAGAAGTCGGGTGGATGGCGTATAGCACCCCCGCAGTTCATGGTGATGTATACGGACACGTATACACACATATATATATATATATATATTGGTTATATATTGTTTGAGTTATTGATGATAAATATGGATATTTGGTGTTCTTGGATGATTGAGTGTCGTGAAACCCTAGAGTAGCGGTCGCACCACACTTGCACACACCCACCCATACTTGCATACTTTCTTCTTTCTTTTGTGCTTATTCGGGAATATATAGTTATGTGTTCACATAGGTATGGGACTGTGTGTTCACATACGGATTTGAGAATAGTACTTGGGATTTATGATGAGTCGATGAGATTTGATTTGAGGCCGTGAGATCGGTGATATAGCGGGGTTCGTATTTGAGATACGACATGACGTTGTAGCGGGTCCTTGACGTAGTTTTTACACACGTGCATGCATACTTAGGCGATATCAGTATTGTACTAGACGTAGATCAGTACCAGATCCTAATATTGATAAAGAGGATACCAGGTGAATAGTATGATGAATGTGATTTTGACCCGTACCCAGAATTGGAGGATGCCGTACGACGGATTTACGTACGAGCTATATCTTGATGATTGATCCGCACTCTTGACTTGGGATGTCTGATTATAGATATGGTATCGGATATGATATTATTGAGGTGGGATCACCGACTAATATATATACAGGTATGTATATGTATCGACTCAGACGTTAGGCGGTTTCCTTACCTGTAGTCCAGCTTGTTAGCTTAGCCCTTTAGCTTAGTTTAGTTGTTAGATTAGATTCGATTCTTACCTATTTCAAAGCTTACGAATCATGCGTATTTTAAAAGACAGGTCAAGGGATTCTACGGATATTTCAAAAAACGTATCTTTTCTTAAAAACACCGTAGCCCCTATTTTCAAAACCCCATGATTCGTGTTATTTCAAAAGGCACCATTTGTAGGACTTATATTAGATTAGTGCAGATTAGTTATAGTTGCGTCTAGTATTCAGCTCCCGCTTATTTTTACTGTTCGCTCCGCATCGCATACTTATATTATAATTTCTTATTGCATTATTAATATCATGCTGTTAGGACACCAGCACCATTACCGATGACGCGTATATACCACGTACACTTACTTGCCGGCTCACACACATCTTCATCGGTAATTGACATGTCACGAACACTTTAGAAAATACTATTTCATTTGACATAGGTTGTTAGCTAATAGTTTAGACATGATATTAGTGTACTTGCCTTATATGCTAGTTAGACATTGTAGTTATTGCCTACTACTTCATGCATGTTATTATTCACTGTTGTGTCGCATTCATGGATTCTCATGCTTATATTCACTGTTTACATGCTATTGATGACTTGGATTCGGATTTCATGAGATTTCTTGGATTTGGAGAAAAACCGCAAAAACATAAATAAACCTTTTCTCCCTTTTAAAATAAAAAGTGCGGTTTTCCCATGATGTATGAGTCGTCCACCATGAGTTTGCTGATGGATTTCGAGACCCGATTCGAGGAGTGGAGGAACCGTTTCGGGTACATGGTGGGCCCGGTATGGTACCCCGGGGCAAGAGGAATGTGGTGTTGACGTTGAGCCTGGCTGGGGAGCACTACCTACCGGTGATATTACCCGACACGTCGGATATCCGGAGGATACCGTCGTGGTCTTGAGATGGATGGTAGGGGCCGGTCTGGACTGACGGCGCCCTAGATATTGAGATTGAGACATTGATATTTCGAGACATTGAGATTTATGTTTTGTGTCGATGCTAGACACTGTTGATACTGATTTCATTTATGATACCTCAGTTTAAAAATACAAAGGAAATCTCACTAATTTATGAAAACAGTTCTTCATTTACATGTATTCTGTTTTCATGCATTGATACCTCAGTCATATGATATATTGCTACCTGAGGCACTGACACGGGCACATGAGATTACACTCGGGTTAGATATTTACCCTAGCCTTGTTATAGGCTACGTGTTATTCCTATATTTGAGGACATATTATGATCATTGACCTAGGATTGCGTTATTTATGCGATTTCTGTGCGTAGATGTTTTTCTATTCACGAGTTGGCAACTCACCCCCGTTGTGCCCCAGTTTCTTGCAGGTTTTGCAGTACAGGTTTCATTACGGCTTTGCGGGCTCAGTTTCATTCGGGTGACTTGCTAGTAGGTGGGTTTTTCTTGTATCGTACCCATCATATTACCTTGTATAATATTATTCAGTTGTATCTAGTAAATTCCATCAACCAAACATGTATTTATTGAGATAGAGACCAGTGTTGTTTATTCTTTCGACCTTAGAGTCGCTCGTTATATATTTGGTGGTTTTGAGTTTCCTTTTGAGTTTTGATCCTCGCCGTTGGCGTTGTATATTATATTGCTTGTGTGGTTGTGACCGTCGATTGACGAAGAGCTAGCTCCCGCTTGGGGATGCCTTTTTCTTGATTTCGTATACTATTCATGTTGTATCCCGTTTGGGGGCCAGTATTTACAAAGGAGACTCTGCCGAAATTTTCAGTAAATTTTTGATGTTTTTAAAAACCGCATAATTCGGCTTATGCTATTGAAACTACTTTCTTTCAGTTGGTTTTTCCTGCACTCTACTACTTTTTTTGGTTTGGATTTCTGGGTTTTCGGTTTACTTAGATTACGTACGCCTCGAGACGTTCGTAGTTTAAGTGCCGGTCATGTTCCATACTTTCGGATCGTGACATTTTGTTCCTCTACGCAATAAATGAAATATCCTTTGGAGTTCTTTAGATATCCCACAAACTTACACTGTACTGAGCGTGCCTCGAGTTTGTCCGCATGCTGCTTTTTGACAAAAGCTGAACATCCCCATGTCTTAATGTGCTTAAGATAGGGTTTCTTCCCACTCCACATCTGATATGGTGTGGTAGGCACTGTCTTAGTAGGAACTCGGTTCAAAAGATATGCAGCTGATTCTAGTGCATATCCCCAGAATGATCGCGGTAACTCAGCATTACTCATCATGGAACGTACCATATCAAATAGGGTTCGGTTCCTTCTCTCCGAAACACCATTATGTTGTGGGGTGTATGGAGGAGTAAGTTGAGAGAGAATTCCATTCTCTTTTAGGTAACCCAGGAACTCGGCACTCAAGTATTCACCACCTCGATCAGATCTTAGTGTCTTGATACTTTTGCCTGTTTGTTTTTCTACTTCATTCTTGTATTCCTGGAATTTTTCAAAGGCTTCAGATTTATGTTTCATTAAGAAGACATATCCGTACCTTGAAAAATCATCCGTAAAAGTAATGAAGTAAGAATAACCACTTCGCGCATGTGTAGATATTGGACCGCATACATCGCTGTGTATGAGTCCCAAGAGCTCGCTCGCTCTTACTCCATGTCCAGTAAACGGAGTCTTTGTCATCTTTCCTTTGAGACAGGATTGACAAGTTGCATATGATTGATATTCGAACAGATCCAAATATCCTTCTTTATGTAACTTCGTCAACCTTCTCTCATTGATGTGACCTAGTCTACAATGCCATAAGAAATTATGATTTATTTCTGGAGACTTTCTTTTGTGTGTATTCTGGATATTGAAAATCTGTGGTTGGTTCAACAGGTATATACCATTGCTTAATATACCCGACCCAATCAGAACATGATTAAGGTGAATGTTTACAACATTGCTTACAAATGCAAAATCATAACCTTCTTTAGACATTAAAGATATATATATGATATTACAAGTCGCACTGGGTACAAAATAACAATCACGCAAAACCAAAACGTGTCCATCTGACAATCCCAAGTGATAGTCCCCCACGGACCCAGCATCCATGCCAGCTCCGTTTGAAACTCTGAGGGTCATATCACCTGCCTTCAAAACCCTACGCTTTCTCAGTGCCTGCAAAGAATTACAGATATAAGATCCTGATCCGGTATCCAATACCCAGAAAGTAGAGTTTATTGATAGACAGTTTTCAATAACATACACACCTGAAGCCGAAGCCACAACTTGCTTCGGGTCCTGGTTTCTGGCCTTCCAAGCCTTGCAATCTTTCTTCCAGTGTCCACTCTTGTGACAATAAAAGCACTCTTCCTTTCCCACAAGCTTTCCCGCTACCTTTGCCATTTTGGCCTTTCCTTGGCTTCCACTTTACTAACACCGCCCCTTGGTTAGGTGGGGGCTTTCTTCTTCTTTCCCTTGGCTTTTGCCTTGGACCTAGAAGAAGAAGGTCCTCCAACAGACAAAGCGGGTGTTTCCTTTACTTTCTTCAGGGTGCCCTCTGCACTCCTCAACATGTTAAGGAGTTCCGGAAGTTCAACTTCCTTTCCTTGCATGTTGAAGTTCAGGATAAACTGGGCGTAAGTGGAAGGAACGGACTGGAGAATCAAGTCAGTGTAGAGCTCGTTCTCTAACGTGGTCCCAAGGTCCGCGAGTTCTTCAATGTAGCCAATCATCTGAAGCACGTGTTCCGCTACAGGTGATTCGACGGCCAATCTCGCCGAAAATAATTTTTTCGAGATTTCGTATCTGGCGATACGAGATTGCTCTCCATACAGATCTTTTGTATGAAGAAATATGGATTCTATGTCCATATCCTCGTGCCTCCTCTGATGTTCATTGTCCATAGAGGCAAGCACGATGCACTTGGCCCTCGCGCAATCAATCTCCCAGGTCTTACGGATTTCCTTATCCGCGACGCTGGATTGAGGTCGTGGGACAGGGGGAGCTTTGGTGGTAAGAAGATACCCCAACTTGTCATAAGTGATTGCCATTTTGACATTCCTGAGCCAATCTTTGTAGTTTGGCCCTGTCAATGTATTTTTTTCTAGTAGTAACTTAAGTTCGGTCATGATGTTTGGTCGCTGCAATTAGGAGAGAGAGAAGAAACACTTTAGCATGATGCTCTTGCAAGTTTAGAGTGGTTTTTAGTTTGTCTAAACAGGATGGCTCCCACTGTTTCTCGAATCCTCCCTCAAACCAAAAAAAGAAGAAGAATTAGTCAGGGTCAATCTCACCGTACAATACTTGCTTAACCGTTCAGTCAAGCCGGTGTTGGTACTTCGAGGGAGGTTTTACGACGCTTTCGCGAAGTTCCTTAATTAAATAACCTCTTTTCCCTGTGGGCGTAGCCCCGCTAACACCTTTCTAGACACCTACTTAGTTTATAGCATTGATCGTTAAGTGAGAAAGTTCCCGAGGAGTAGCATATACTCACAGTAGGATCGGGATCTAAATATCATCGCGTGATAAAACTGAAGGAATCCTACCAGAATCATCACACTCCAAATGGTCTGCAGCACTAGCAATTTTCAGTTTCTTTAGAAACTCCCGATGTGGATTTTTGCCCCATGCTCTTATGACCTTGACTTTGGCCAACAAATCATAAGTCACACGTCAAGTTCTACCCATCATTTTCCAGGTTAATTTTAACCCACCCGTACCTACCCTTGACTTTGGCCAACAAGGCAATAGACTGTCCCAAACCAACGCATCTATCTATGCTATATATGAATATCCAATAGCTACCAATCATTGTGCCTTGACTTTGGCCAACAAACACAGCTTGAATACTATTGACTATCCATATGAAATGACGGAGGGCTACGAATAGTTTTGGTGAAACCGTGAATGTAGTGAACTTGATATAATCGATGAAACATGATAGCTTTTAAAAGGAGTGGCTTAAGCTCCGCGTTTAAAAGTTGTTTTGAAAAGAAACCGAGTGGTTTTGAAATTGTTCCAACGACTTTACTTTGGTTTATTTTCTTGCATGAATTTAATGTGTCCCATCATTTAATCCTACCATTGCAGAAAACAATGAAAATATGACGTACGCTTATGCCATCCGCATTCGCCACGGGGCCCCGTCATTACCCGTTAGGTTACTTAACTAACGACAGAGCGGGGGCTGGACTAGCGCGAATGCAAAACATAAGCAAC
This sequence comes from Agapanthus africanus, assembly GCA_030015575.1. NCBI lineage: Eukaryota > Viridiplantae > Streptophyta > Magnoliopsida > Asparagales > Amaryllidaceae > Agapanthus > Agapanthus africanus. The sequence goes on along the minus strand of CM057346.1, from coordinate 336,881,025 downwards.
GCCTACTAGTTATCATATATAGATATATACATTCGTTGAATGCAATGATAGCCATTCCAGATCACAGATGAACACATTGGATATACTAGAAATCCGCATTTCGTTCGAGCCTGCAACGAAAGACGGATTACACGGTCGCGATGAATAGCCAAACCCCACCCTAGACCCCTACGGGTACGGCAAACTACCCGCCAAGTACCCGAAGTGAAGCAACCTCCCTCAACAACGTGAGTAGGCCACTCGGCACTTCGAGATACCTGGTAGTTTATGCACCCCACCTTGGGTCAATCCTAGGAGCAAAAACAGTAAAAGAAATAATATACAATGGCGGCTACAACCTCATCCCGGATGTGCGGCCATAAAAATAATATTACATCAATTTACATATTACATCAAATGAAAGATAAAGAAAACTCTCATCTCACAACCCCCGGCTATTCATCCGCGACAATCCAACGAGTTCATATACACAAACCATCAACATTACAGATCACAGATATCACAACCCCCACTAATCGACGTATAGCGATTAGTTAACGTTTAGTGCATATATCATATCACAGATATAACCCATTAGCTAAATTCTACAGAACTTCGATCAAAAATACGGATTTGTAACTACCCCAAACACAACTTTGTTCTCTGGAAAATCTGGGCAGAAACAACATATGCTAAAAATCCCAAAACAGAACACTAATGAAACTGCAGCAAAGACGAGTCACGGCCGAGTCAACTCGGCCGCGGATCCGCGGCTAGAAGCATGTTCTCGCCGCGGTTCCGCGGCGCGTTGACCGAGTCAGTGACTCGTTTTTCCTGTGTGTTCCTACAAAACCCTGAGCTGATTTTTAGTGTATGTGGAATTAATTTTTGAACAGTTTTAGAAGCGGCCGAGAGTTCAGATCTCGGAAGTGTTTTGCGATTTTTTTCTCCGATCGAAATTCTAAATACTTTGCTAACATGGTAGTTTGTGTTTATCTTGGCTCTGATACCACTGTAAGTCCACGTTACCTGTCCCGGTTCTTACGGGGATGCGGAAACGATAAAAACGATTTTTATGGCACGGTAACATAGACTAGAAAATAGGATCTTTGCTAAACAAAAACCTAGCAAACTAACTAGAAGTTTAACTACTATGTTAGAGGATTATACCTAAGTCTTGAACTCCTTCTCTTCTTTCTCCTTGGAGTGGTTGGATCGGCTCCACCTCGTAGTCCCCTTGTTGTTGAAGAAGGATCCACCAGAAAGTCTCTACCTTGAGCTCCTACCTCAACCGAGAGGAAACTAAAGTGCTTAGCTTGCTAGACCTTGTACTCTAGAGTGAGTAGAGAAGAGTTTTGTGGGTTTTATCTCAATGGCTCATGTTTCTCAACACATGAGACATGAGAGCCTTGAGAGAGAGGAAGAGGGTGAGCTTTGGATGAGAGAGAATGAGAATGATAGAATGAGCTTGACTTTTTATAGCCATGCTCACAAAAGAAAGAATAATCATGATAATAATAATAATTAAGAATTGTGATGGTTAGTTTCAATGACCATTATCATTTCATGCATTTAATGCATTTTGTAAAGAACAAGTAAACAAAAGTCATAGCAATGAAATAATGATGGTCAACAAGTCCACAATGATCAACCGGTCAACAAAGCCTACAAGTCAACAAAAGTCAAATGTTCAACTCAACCATAGCACAATAATACTTAATAATATTATTAATCACATTTTTTATTCTCATTAGGGTTTTGAAAAAGTCAACGGTCAACAACCCTAATGAGAATCCTCTACCTCTGCCTCTGCCAACTGTGCATACACACCCGCACCCGTGTTCCGAGGAACACGAATACAATTAGATAAAACCAATCCCAAAATATATACTAGGATCTGGCTTAAACCAAAGCCCGCTAGTAATTACTGCCCGGACACCAACCGTGCATAAGTGCGCGGATGTGAACGAACCCTGTCACAAAACCATGCGACCTCTACTCTGTTTTGCCCAAAGGCGAATAGCTCTCTGTGTGGGTCTCTAAAGACTCGACACTACGCTGGCAGTGGGTTTAACCACAGGCCGCAAACGGTACTAGCTGTACGTAACCGTCCCCAGGTAGATGCCGATAAGAAGACTGATGAGGTGAGCCCATCCGAACTCCTACTGAGCCTGAATGTGACAATCTCCATACAGTCCGGTCTATTCGTCTGAGAGTATCGCATGTCGGGCCTAGGAGGCGGTAAACGTCAGTCCCCTAATAGCGGTACAAGTCATGTCGGAGTGTAGCCCAGAACACCCTGAGATAACACTGGAAACGCTACCAGTATATCTCGCTAGCCCTAGCCAGGGACTTTGTGTAATGGCTCTCCTAGACACAGCGCGATATCGACCCCCAATACCGGGAGAGGCGAATCCTGTATAACCGTCACTGCTTCCAAGTGCTTCGGGACTGCACCCAACTACTACCTGTTTGCACGACTCATTTGAGCCGTGGTAGGGTAGTAATCTAAGAACAGTGGGAACACACTCGAGGCGAAGTGACAGTGTCAAGTCTACGGACTATGCTGTACTCATATCACCTGGGAACTGATAACTGACGATGGGTATACTACCAAACCAATAGTTCCCAGTGAGTCCTGTCCAGTGTACTCATAACCTAACGAGCACCTATATACTATCTCCAGTACGACGTACTGATGGCTGTGGGACAGACCATCTCCCCTCTTGGGATGAGAAGCGTATACACTAGTCTACTCTGGAGTATCGATGCCCTGTATCGATAATCCTACGACTAGGGACCTGTATAAGGATGTGCTTGTATATTACCCAGCCCCCACTAGTGTGACTGCCATCACAACGCTAGTAATCAAGCAAAGATCCTAAGGGCTCCACTATTGTGTATAGGCGATATGCTAAAAGAAACACATGCACACATTAAAGTAGAAGCAAACCAAGTAGCATACTACTATTTTGAGCAAGATTGTCTATACAACTGTGAATATCCCAAGCTTCTATTAAGTAATATACAAACTAGTATGATACAGTAATGGCCTCTAGGGCATATACACTAGCAGAGAGATATTTGTTTTGGGAGTGAGGAGGTGGCACAAGTGAGTGTGAATGCATTAATGGTGTTTTAATGCAAGGGTGCTCTTACCCCTTAACCTCACCTCTCTCTCTTCTCTTCATACTCTCTCTCACTCTCTCTCACACTCTTTTCCTTCTCATTTTCTCCATCTCTCTCTTTTCTTAACTGAACACTTCTTCATCCATCACAAATCCATCACAAATATTCATAAAAACTCACAAAAATCACATCTTGTGTCTTGATTTGCCTCTTGGATGCCTTGGAGCTTGGGAAGCTTGGATCTTTGAGTTCTTTTGGTTAGGTATTGATCTCTTTCTGTTATGTAGGTGTTTGTTGTGTAGCATAGCTTGTTAGTTTAAGTTTATGTCGCGTATTGTATCGTTTCGGGTAAATATTGTATTTTTAGTGTAATTTTGGGTCTGCGATGATCTGCTATCAAACCAGGTACTTGTTGCAAAAGTTCCCATCACAGTGACCTAGTGTAGTGACCTAGAACCTACCCTCAAAATACGAGCCCAGTCCCTCATGTTCAGGCCGCAGATTTATTACTTCTGGCCGCAGATTGCGGCCAGACTAGGGAGTTAGGATGTGGATTTTGGTGTAGGGGTCTCTGGGGTTGTATATGGTCTCATGGTACTTGCAACTTTACAGATTGTTAGTATAGCAAAATCTGGGACCACTTTGCGTATTTCTTGTGTTTCGTTTCACGCGATACGTTATCCGATACGGTTCGTGTCGTTGTGTTCTGTTTATCTTGAGTTGGTTTCGTAGTGTCGCTATGCACGTTAGCTACAATACGAACACTTGAGAGTATGTTTGTGCTGTCGCGTTTGTCCGCATAGTTTGTACGTGTTTTTGGTCTATTGCTAATATATATCTGTTATATTGTTTATGTTATAGTTTCGCAGGAGGGGACTTCTGACGCTGCGACGAAATGAAAACAGGTTGTAGGCTTCACTTAGCCAGGAGCGTTGGTGAGTAGATTTAACATCTACAGGGGTGTCACGACCCGAAAGTACGGAACGTAACTGGCACTTAGATTACGAGACGTCTAAAGGCGTACCGTAACCTAAGTCAGCCAAAGCCCAGAAAATCTAAACCAGAATCAAAAGAGAGTGAAGGAAAACCTTTAATGAAAACGGTTTTAAAATCATTTAAGTTGCATAGAATCCCTTTTTAAAACATCAAAAATTTCCGAAAATTTCGGCAGAGTCTCCCCTGTATTTTCTATCCCCCAAAATGGGTACAACAAGATAATACATATGAAATCATAAAAATGGCATCCCCAAGCGGGAGCTAGCTCTTCGCCCAGGGCGGATCACAACCACATGCAATATATACGCAATACCAAGAAAAGAGCATAGAAGAAACACAAAATATCAGAAAACGCAACGCCGGCTCAAGTGAGCTCGACCCAAAAGAAACCACCAATATACAAATCTCTCAGTCTCATCACTATGTCGCATATACAATATATAAAGTGGTAGATGGAGAATACTAGATACAATGATAAAGCAAAAGATATAAAATATGCTCGCAACCCACCTACGGGCGATGTCGCGAGTCTGCACAAAAGGAGCTGATGATAAGATAGCCGCCGCTACAAGAGTGACGGGTCCGACCTGCAAGATACTGTGGCACAACGGGGGTGAGTTTCCAGCTCGTGAGTAAATATAACATCTAGTAAGGCAATTGTAAGAATGCACGCAATGCGGAACAACCTGTATGTCCATATGTGATATAATATCTCTAGTATGCATGAACATGTATGCAATGTCTTTTCTAACTCTTTAAGTGTTTTAAATGTTAAGGTTACTGTATTCTTAACTTTTAGAAAATGAATATCTGTACAATAGCTAAGTATCATCAAGAAATCATCTGAAAACCCGTGTCAAGCATCGACACCAAATAGGAATCATATCTGTCTCAATATCGGGCTCCGTCAGTCCGGATCGGTCCATATCATAAATCTCACGACAACGGTCGGTATCCTCCGGATATCCGCCGTGCCAGACATCACCGGTAGGTAGTCTTCCCCTGCCAGGCTCATCGTCTACAACTCGATCTTCTTGCCCCGGGGTACCATACCGGGCCCACCATGTACCCGAGACGGTTCATCCACTCCTCAAATCGGGTCTCGAAATCCAACAGAAAACATGAAAACTCATGGTGGACGACACATACATCACGAGAAAACCGCAACTTTGTTTTAAAAACGATAAATATAAGCTTTTGTTAAATTCTTGCGGTTTTCCCCAAAAATCCAGAAATCACAGAAATACTGAAATCCTCGAGAAAATCATAATGTTCACATGTTATATATGATAAATGTCTATGATATCAATGTATATGATGTAAGTTTAGGCTAGAAATCTATGTAGATATGATGGTAATGCGAGGTATATGCATGATATGCAACTCCATATATCATGTATGAATGCAATGACGTTATTAAGTTAAACATGTTCTATAGTGCACGTGGCATGGCAATTACCAAAGGCGTGTGTGTCACATGATTAGTGCGCGTGCAACAGATGCCAATGGTAATGGTGTTCGTGCCCTACGAAGTGATATCGCATAAGTATAGATGAATGTCCATGCAATGTAATATACTGTTCGCTATAAGGGTATGCAGTGTACATGAATGGATAAGTTAGCTAATATATAAATCTTGCAAAAGTAGGGTAATCCTAACTAGGGGGGGCGCCTCGCGCCATCCAGACGATTCCCCCATAGATGAATATATCTACTCACCAGAAATCCCCGCTAATCTGATCCGGCCACCGCTTTGCATTTACGCGCCGTGTCCGATGTTTCTCCGACCGATCCTATATTGCACAACACCAAGTATAAGATTACATAACCTAAAACGATGCAAGTCACAATATATAATTATCGACGCTCTCAAATTAATCATAGCATGCACTCAGTGCGCGGAAAAACGCACGAAAATCGCTAACCTTTAACTAAAATCGTCATTTCGGGGAAATCGACAAAACTACAACCCGACTAGACGAAACCCCGCGTTCGCGCATTCTAATAATCCTATACGAAGCTAATAATGTTGCTAACCTAACGCAAATTGAACGCATTCTATTTTTCGTAAAAATCTAGCAAGCAAATTCAACGCCGATTCAATGCAAACATCGAAATTTAACGATTTAGCGAGCATATAAATACACCATTAACCACTACAACCAATTAGAAACCCAAAGCCCTAATTTAATCCTAACAACTATGCTTCAAACCCTAGTTTTAAAATCAATCCTTCTCTTGATTTTTCCTAAACAACATTTACCACTAAACTAATATTTAGAATTTCAATTCTAGCATAATTAAACCACAACTTAACAAAAAGATTAGAATTTTCACCTCTCAAGCTTGAACCCTAGCTTGATCAAGTCACCAAGAAGTCTCCTTTCATCTAGTTTTTGAACCAATTTGGGTAGAAGAGAGAGTGGTTTAGGGTTTTGGTTTGAATGGAGATGGAAATTTATGAATTTAAATGGATTTTTAGCAAAGAAAAAGAAGCAAAATGAAGTGATGAAGTGGGGAATTCTGCAGGAAGAGGGGTCGGCCAGCAGCAAGGGTGAGGAGGTGGGGAAAATTTGAGAAGATTCTAGGTCAAATAACACCCCATATTATCATTTAATGCTTTCATGTCAACCTTTTTACAAAAAAACCCATTTTTTACCTCATTTTTCATTAAATTTCCCACCTTTAAACCAAAAGTTTGCAAGACATGATACAATTTTATTAACACCATATTTTAGCTTATAACGACTCCTAATTAAGAAATTTACCTAATTAAATTTGTATTTATCCCTAATTAAATGTATTTTAAAAAGCTTAAAATAATATAAAAAAATTAATTAATTACGAATTTTTTTTTATTTAACTAGAAAATTATAAGTGACAAAATTATAGTAATATCTTATCTAAATTTTGTATAATTAGATCTACAATGAAAAATACCTATTTCGACTTTTTATGGAAAAAGCCGAAAAATTAGCCGATTACCGAAAACTGCCTAACGATTTTCGAAGGGTTACAATCTTCCCCCCTTAAAGAAATTCGGTCCCCGAATTTGGAATTTAACTACGCGTACCTTCAAAAATATGGGGATATCTCTTCCTCATCTCGACCTCGGTCTCCCAGGTGACCTCCTCGCTGTTCGGGCCACGCCAAAGGACTTTGACGGACGATATAACCTTCGACCTCAATTTCTTCACCTGCCGATCCAAAATGACCACCGGCTGCTCGGTGAAAGAAAGATCACGCTCTAACTGGATCGTCTGGTGTTGAATCGCCTGGGAAGGATCATGAAGGTACCTGCGGAGCATCGAGACATGGAATACGGGGTGAACATCGAGGAAGCTGGGCGGAAGAGCTAACCGATAAGCGACTGGACCAACACGCTCTAGGATCTCGAAAGGACCAACATATCTAGGACTCAGTTTCCCTTTCCGCCCAAATCTCATCACACCTTTCATCGGAGAGACCTTCAGGAAAATATGATCGCCAACAGCGAACTCGAGTCGGCGACGGCGCCTGTCCGCATAAGATTTCTGCCTGCTCTGTACCGCTCTCATCCTGTCCCGAATCAACTGTATCTTCTCGGTCATCTCCTGTACAATCTGCGGCCCCAAAATACTGCTCTCCCTGAGCTCTGTCCAACATACAGGCGATCGACATCTCCTCCCATATAAAGCCTCGAAAGGTGCCATCTGAATCGTCTCCTGGAAGCTATTATTGTAGGAAAACTCGATCAAAGGCAAATGACGATCCCAGCTACCACCGAAATCTAAAACACAAGCTCTGAGCATGTCCTCAAGAGTCTGAATCGTATGCTCCGACTGACCGTCAGTCTGAGGATGAAAGTCTGTGCTAAAACTCAATCGGGTGCCCAAAGCTTCCTGGAGTTTCTGCCACAATCGGCTGGTAAACTGGGTGCCACGGTCGGACACGATGCAAGTCGGAACACCATGCAGTCGCACTATCTCATCAATATAAACCTGGGCGTACTGAGAAAATCCAAAAGTGGTCTTCACTGGCAGGAAGTGAGCCGCTTTCGTCAGTCGATCCACAATCACCCAAATAGAGTCATACCCTCGACTGGTCCTGGGTAGACCCACAACGAAGTCCATGGAGACCTGCTCCCACTTCCACTCAGGGATGGGCAAAGGTTGTAACTCGCCGGCTGGCCTCTGGTGCTCGGCCTTGACTTGCTGACAAGTCAGGCATCTCGACACAAAGTCTGTAATATCCTTCTTCATCCCGTCCCACCAGTAAACCTCTCTCAAATCACGGTACAACTTGGTGGAACCTGGATGCACACTGTATACGGATCTATGTGCCTCCTCGAGAATATCACGCCTCAGTCCTTCTGAATCTGGCACACACAGTCGAGTCCCAAATCGAAGTATCCCCTGATCATCAATCACGAACTCAGAAACTCTGCCCTGCCGAATCTGCTCAATAATCTCTAATGTACGGGCATCGCCGGACTGTGCCTCGTGGATACGGTCAAGTAACTGTGGGCGTGCTCTGAAATGGGCCAGCTGTCCCCCTGAAGAAGTAAACTCGAACTGTACTCTGCTGTCACATAACACCTGCCAATCCGCCGTCGACTGCATCTGTACTGCGCTCAAACAAGATAGGCTACCTCCGGGCCTCCTACTCAAAGCATCTGCCACCACATTCGCTTTGCCCGGATGGTATAGAATCTCGCAGTCATAATCCTTCACCAACTCCATCCAACGGCGCTGTCTCAGGTTCAGATCTCGCTGCTGGAAGATATACTTCAAACTCTTGTGGTCAGTGAATATCTGGCACGACTCACCGTATAGGTAATGTCTCCAGATCTTGAGTGCAAATACCACTGCAGCCATCTCTAAATCATGGGTGGGGTAGTTCTGCTCGTGTTTCCTCAGCTGCCGAGAAGCATACGCGATAACTCTGTCGTGCTGCATCAATACACATCCTAGCCCCACTCTAGAAGCATCACAATATACCACGAACCCGCATGATCCTGAAGGCAATGCTAACACTGGTGCAGTAGTCAGACGAGTCTTCAACTGCTGAAAGCTATCCTCACATGCCTGGGTCCAATCAAAAGGAACCCCCTTCCGGGTCAACCCGGTCAATGGTGCAGCAATGCGGGAGAAATCCTGGATGAAACGTCGATAATAGCCGGCCAGACCTAGAAAACTACGAACCTCTGTAACTGATACTGGTCTAGGCCAACGCTGAACTGCCTCAATCTTCTTCGGGTCCACACAAATACCATCTCTCGTCACCACATGACCCAAGAAGTCGACACTGTCTAACCAGAATGCGCACTTGGAGAATTTGGCGAACAGCTGATGCTCCCTCAAAGTCTGCAATGTGATACGTAAGTGCTGCTCATGCTCCTCCCGGCTCCGAGAATAAACCAAGATGTCGTCAATGAACACAATGATGAACTGATCGAGATACGGCCTGAATACACGGTTCATCAAATCCATAAATGCTGCCGGGGCATTGGTGAGCCCGAACGACATCACCAAGAACTCATAATGACCATATCGAGTACGGAAGGCGGTCTTCGGAATATCCTCCTTCCGAACCCGCAACTGGTGATAACCTGACCGTAAATCAACCTTCGAGAAAAACCTTGCACCCTGGAGCTGATCAAATAAGTCATCAATGCGGGGTAGGGGATACCTTTTCCGCACAGTAACCCGGTTCAGCTGACGATAATCAATGCATAAGCGCATACTTCCGTCCTTCTTCTTAACAAACAAGACGGGAGCACCCCAAGGTGACACACTCGGTCGAATAAGCCCTTTGTCCAGCAAGTCCTGTAACTGATCCTTTAGCTCTCTCAGCTCCGCCGGGGCCATCCGATAAGGCGGTATAGAGATAGGCCCCGTGCCGGGGATCAAGTCAATATAGAACTCAATCTCGCGCTCTGGTGGCAGACCAGGCAGCTCGTCAGGAAATACATCAGGAAACTCTCTCACAACAGGGACCTGGTCCAACGGAACCTCTGTAGAGCTAGTATCACAAACATAAGCTAAGAATCCCTGACACCCTTTCCTTAAGAGCTGACCAGCGCTAAGAGAAGAAATCAAGCTGGGAAGGGTAGCGCTACGATCTCCCTGAATAATAAGTACCGGCTCACCAGGAAAACTGAATCTGACTGCTTTTTCACGGCAGTCCACGGATGCATAACAGGTGGCTAGCCAGTCCATACCAAGAAGAACGTCAAAGTCTAGCATATCGAGGAGAATCAAATCAACTGAAAAATCTCTCTCCCCGATACGAACGGAACATGATCGGTATATGAAACGGGCAACAAAAGACTCGCCTACCGGGGTAATAACGACAAGCGGCTGATCTAACGGAGAAGACTCTCGGCCCAACCTCGGTGCAAAGTACGTGGATACATAGGAATGTGTGGAGCCTGGATCAAATAATACCCGTGCATCAAAAGAACATACTGGCAGAGTACCTGTCACGACGGCATTGGATGCCTGTGCATCCTGAGGAGTCAATGCGAACACTCGGGCCTGTCCACCACTAATAGCTGGCTGTCCTCTGCCTCTACCTCGGCCTCTGCCTCTGCCTCTGTCGCCTCGTCCTCTTTGGACTGGACCGCCACGCCCACGGCCTCTAGAAGCATCTGACTGACGTGGAGCATCATCAGGAGTAGGAAGTAAAGCTCTCTGAGAAGGTGGTGAGGGTGGTAAGGTCACATGCGGGACTGTCGTCGTGCCCTGACGTCCCATGGTACAGTCTCTGACACGGTGGTACTGACTCCCACACCGAAAACATCCTGGAGACGACTGCTGGGTCTGTGGATATGAACCAAATAACTGACCTCGTCTCAATCCTCTGCCTCCACCATCTCCCGGAAATAATCTATCGCGGTGTCTGCCCATCTGCCGCTGAGCTGGCGTATCAGTACGGATCCTCTTCGGCCCAGAAACGACCGGAGTCTCAGAAATACGCTCCTCCAAAAGTAAGGCTGCATCCATCGCGGCTGCGTATGTATCAAAGTGCTGGGTGCCGATGGCAAGGAATAGCTGTGTATCAAGCCCTCGTACAAACCTCTTTATTCTCTTCTCTTCTGTGTCGACTAGGTACGGAGCATATCGAGACAACTGGGTAAACTGTATATCATACTCCGACACTGTCATCCCAGGAGTCTTGCGCAAAGACTCAAAACTACGGGCTCGAGCATCTCCGACACTCTCCGGAAGAAAACGGGCAAGAAATGCAGCTGTAAACTCATCCCAGGTCATAAAAGGCAGACCTGCAGCTCGGCCTCTCTCTACTGAGTCGTACCATGTCTAGGCAAGACCCTCCAGACGAAAACTCGCAAACTCCACCAATCTATCATCAGAACACCTCAACGAACGGCAAATCCGAGCCATCCTATCAAGAAATGCCTGTGGGTCCTCTGTCGCATCTGTACCGGTAAAAGCTGGAGGTCTCAATCTCATGAACTCCTGTAGTGAAACAGGGATAGTCTCCGTAGTAGCAGCAGGAGTGACCATCTGTGCAGCAGGTACGATCATGGTCTGTGCGGTGGAAGGAACGTCCTTGGATCTCTGTGCCCAGCTGGACTCAACTAAAGATCCCATCATCTGCCGCAACTCTTGCATGCCGGCCTCTAATCTGGCAATACGGTCAGGATAAGGCGGATCAGTAGGACCCTGAGGGGTAGGCTTATCCTCCCGCTCGATCCTCGCCTCAGACGAGCCCGCTCGAATCTCATCCCTAGCGGCAGCCCGCTGAGCTCTCGTAGTCTTTGGCGGCATCGAAGCTGGAATAAGAAACAGGACTGATAAGGACATTACAATTGAATCAAGGAATGCAAGGAATCAAGAAAGGAAATACAAGCAATTATGTCCTAAGGTCACTTAGGCGGAGTACCGTATCGTAAGTATGCCGCGGATCATACCCACGGTACGCCACTCTGCTTCAGTCACCTACTCCATCTACCAAGGTCGTCCTACACTCAGAAAGGTAAAACATACGCTCTGATACCAACTTTGTCACGATCCGAAAGTACGGAACGTAACTGGCACTTAGATTACGAGACGTCTAAAGGCGTACCGTAACCTAAGTCAGCCAAAGCCCAGAAAATCTAAACCAGAATCAAAAGAGAGTGAAGGAAAACCTTTAATGAAAACGGTTTTAAAATCATTTAAGTTGCATAGAATCCCTTTTTAAAACATCAAAAATTTCCGAAAATTTCGGCAGAGTCTCCCCTGTATTTTCTATCCCCCAAAATGGGTACAACAAGATAATACATATGAAATCATAAAAATGGCATCTCCAAGCGGGAGCTAGCTCTTCGCCCAGGGCGGATCACAACCACATGCAATATATACGCAATACCAATACCAAGAAAAGAGCATAGAAGAAACCCAAAATATCAGAAAACGCAACGCCGGCTCAAGTGAGCTCGACCCAAAAGAAACCACCAATATACAAATCTCTCAGTCTCATCACTATATCGCATATACAATATATAAAGTGGTAGATGGAGAATACTAGATACAATGATAAAGCAAAAGATATAAAATATGCTCGCAACCCACCTATGGGCGATGTCGCGAGTCTGCACAAAAAGAGCTGATGATAAGATAGCCGCCGCTACAAGAGTGACGGGTCCGACCTGCAAGACACTGTGGCACAACGGGGGTGAGTTGCCAGCTCGTGAGTAAATATAACATCTAGTAAGGCAATCGTAAGAATGCACGCAATGCGGAACAACCTGTATGTCCATATGTGATATAATATCTCTAGTATGCATGAACATGTATGCAATGTCTTTTCTAACTCTTTAAGTGTTTTAAATGTTAAGGTTACTGCATTCTTAACTTTTAGAAAATGAATATCTGTACAATAGCTAAGTATCATCAAGAAATCATCTGAAAACCCGTGTCAAGCATCGACACCAAATAGGAATCATATCTGTCTCAATATCGGGCTCCGTCAGTCCGGATCGGCCCATATCATAAATCTCACGACAACGGTCGGTATCCTCCGGATATCCGCCGTGCCGACATCACCGGTAGGTAGTCTTCCCCTGCCAGGCTCATCGTCTACAACTCGATCTTCTTGCCCCGGGGTACCATACCGGGCCCACCATGTACCCGAGACGGTTCATCCACTCCTCGAATCGGGTCTCGAAATCCAACAAAAAACATGAAAACTCATGGTGGACGACACATACATCACGAGAAAACCGCAACTTTGTTTTAAAAACGATAAATATAAGCTTTTGTTAAATTCTTGCGGTTTTCCCCAAAAATCCAGAAATCACAGAAATACTGAAATCCTCGAGAAAATCATAATGTTCACATGTTATATATGATAAATGTCTATGATATCAATGTATGTGATGTGAGTTTTGGCTAGAAATCTATGTAGATATGATGGTAATGCGAGGTATATGCATGCTATGCAACTCCATATATCATGTATGAATGCAATGACGTTATTAAGTTAAACAGGTTCTATAGTGCACGTGGCATGGCAATTACCAAAGGCGTGTGTGTCACATGATTAGTGCGCGTGCAACAGATGCCAATGGTAATGGTGTTCGTGCCCTACGAAGTGATATCGCATAAGTATAGATGAATGTCCATGCAATGTAATATACTATTCGCTATAAGGGTATGCAGTGTACATGAATGGATAAGTTAGCTAATATATAAATCTTGCAAAAGTAGAGTAATCCTAACTAGGGGGGCGCCTCGCGCCATCCAGACGATTCCCCCATAGATGAATATATCTACTCACCAGAAATCCCCGCTAATCTGATCCGGCCACCGCTTTGCCTTTACGCGCTGTGTCCGATGTTTCTCCGACCGATCCTATATTGCACAACACCAAGTATAAGATTACATAACCTAAAACGATGCAAGTCACAATATACAATTATTGAAGCTCTCAAATTAATCATAGCATGCACTCAGTGCGCGGAAAAACGCACGAAAATCGCTAACCTTTAACTAAAATCGTCATTTCGGGGAAATCGACAAAACTACAACCCGACTAGACGAAACCCCGCGTTCGCGCATTCTAATAATCCTATACGAAGCTAATAATATTGCTAACCTAACGCAAATTGAACGCATTCTATTTTTCGTAAAAATTTAGCAAGCAAATTCAACGCCGATTCAATGCAAACATCGAAATTTAACGATTTAGCGAGCATATAAATACTGTAAGTGCACGGCGGCGCCCCGGCCGTCAATCCGACGCCGGAATGCGGAAGCGGTGATAAACTTTTATTTTTGCGGACTTTGCAAACCGGCACCACCGCGCACTAAACTCCGGATCGTAACCATTAACAAGTCTACGCTACTAACAAGAAAGGGAAGAGATGTACCGACTGATCCGAGTCCTCCGGTCTTCATCTCCACTCCGATCTCCTCGCGGAATCTCCGTCCGTCTCCTCCTCGTCGGAAAGGGCACCACAACGCCTGTAGCTTTTACGGGCTCCCACCTCAATACCGAGGCAACTCGGGCGCGAAGCTGGCGAATCGACGCGTCCAAGATTTGCTGTAGGAAGTGTAGTGTAGAATCGTAGTCTCTTTTTGGGGTGGTTGCCATTTGATGGAGGAATGAAGATTGAGCTTTGGAGGGAAATGAAGCTATCAATTTTTGCATGAAAAATGATATGAGCAAATATATCTCCTCACAAAAATGAACCACTCTCTCTCTCTCTAAAATGTGGCCGGCCATTTCTTGTAGGAAATGGTGGAGGGAACAAAATACATGTCATGAAGGGAGGTGAGGGTAGGAGAAGTCAAGAGGTGACCACAACATCAACCATACCTTTCACTTTAAACCCATCCTCATTCAATCAAATCTCATAAAGCAAAAGCATGGTTGAAAAGCAAAGATTCTTATCATATCAAACCCTTTTGCAAGAAAACCCCTCCACAAATGTGATTTGCAAAACTGCAAATTACCCCCTCCATCGGAAAAGTCCGGCCGGGAAAGAACAAAGGAAAACCGGCCGGAACGGAATGCAAACTGGCAACTCCAGAAAACTGGTCCCGTAATAAATTACAGGAAAACCCCGATACTGTGCATACACACCCGCATCTGTATTCCGTCCGGATACAAATGCAAAGAGACAAAATCTACACTGTACTAAACTAGGACCGGCTTAAACCAAAGCCGGCTAGTATTATCCGTTCAATCCTGATCCATGCAATACCGCACGTATCTGATCGAACCCTGCCATAAACCTATACGGCTACTAGTACAAACCGTCCGATCCTGATCCGTGCAATACCGCACGTATCTGATCGGACCCTGCCATATCTCCATACGGTCTCTACAGCGTTTCGCCCGAAAGCTGAGTAACTGAAAGTGTGGGGGACTCTAAAGACTCGTCAATACAATGGCTGTAGATTTAACCACTAGCCCGTCAGAGGTATAAGCCAATACGTAACGGGCCACCAGCTATTGACTAAAAGGGACGTCGATGAGCGAACTCATCCTGACACCCTACTGAGCCTGTCAGTGACAATATCCGTACAGTCCGGTCCGTTCGTCTATGAGTATCGCATGGCGGGCCTAGGGGGTTGGTAAAAGTCAGACCCCCAAAAGCGGTACAAGTCGTGTCGGAGTGTAGCCCAGAACACCCTGAGATACTACTGGAATACCTACCAGTAAATCTCCTTGCCTTGGCCAAGGACTTTGTGTAATGGCTCTCCTAGACACAGCACGACCTCACCCCCAATACCGGGAGAGACGAACCCCTGAAGATACGCTCACTGCCTCCATGTGGCTCGGGACTGTACCCAACTAAAACCTGTTTGCACGACTCCTTTGAGCCGTGGTAGGGTAGTAATCAAAGTACAGTGGGAACTCACACGAGACAAATGACGATCCCCAGGTCGATGAACTAACCTGCACACATGTCACCAGGGAACTGCCATCTGACGTCTGGTATATGACCAACTAGCAGGTTCCCGGCGAGTCCTGTCCGGTGTACTCATAACCCAATGAGCACCTGTATACATCTTAGGTGATCCAACTGACACCAGTGGCTTGTGAGACCGGCCACCGCCCCTCGTCGGGGTCTCGACTGTATACACTAGTCTACTAATGGAGTATCGATGCCCAGTCTCGAAACTCCCACGACTAGGGACCTTTTAAGGATAAGCTTATAGACCCCCAGCTCCCACTTATATGATCGCCCTCATACTGCTGGTGGTCAAGCAAGAATCCTAGGGGCTCTATCAACGTGTAATAGCGACGTGTCAGGTCACCTAAAACAGTACACGATGATAAAGGTAAACCAGATAGCATACTATCATCTCGAGTAAGACTGTCCTACCGTGATAGGTCCTCCCTCAATCATTACAATCACGTACCTGTGACCTAATAATTGACTCTGAGGGCACTATCTCCAACAATCTCCCACTTGCACTCAAGGCTAATTATTGCGATGTCGCATACTCACAGCCCGTGTGATACCGAACATCCAACTCCTCTACTAGTCAGTCTCACAAAGCTCGTTTGCGGAACTATTGCGTTCGAGGAATAGCCTCAGTGAGTGGATCCGCTTAGTTATTTCTTTCTATGTCTCTCTAAATCTCAAGTTCGCGGAGAAAACCATCTCCCGAAAAGAGCAATACCTGTCTCAGAATATGTCTGGATGTCTGATGGGACCTAGCTCATAAATGAACTCCAAATCCAAACTTCTTAGACTGTATCGTCAACTGAACTTAATCAGTATCCTGCGCCATGCCACCCTCAGTATTGCCTTGGACCACCTGTCCAAAATACTGCCCCTCATCAGAAGGAAAAACTATAACTCTGACAACTTCCTTGTCGTCCATGTCACCTTGGAAGCCTGGAATGATAACTGTCTCCTGAATGAGGCTGTCGTTATCATCTCCCTAGAACATCCACTTATGTTCTAAAACTGCTTCCAACTGTTTCTCCAGGATTGGATTAATGTCAACTTATTGCATCTAGTGCAAGAACAACATCTGGTGTGGTACTTGATATCTCACGATTGACTCAATTGCCTGAGCAAGTGATCTGCCAATCATGCCCGTCCCTCTCCCCTTTAGTCTGTAAGACACCTTTGGAGAGGGTGACTCCATTACCTGCAGGTACACAACCGTGCCAGGAGTCGTCCATCCTAAATACTCTTAGAATGCTGTTAAGTACCCTGATTGGGAAACCACCCAAATCTAGATCTAAGACCATAGATCTAGTAACCAGTATGTCTGATGTAAAATCCATTTCCTTTGTGGAGAAACAACTGTGTGACGACCAAAGTATAACCGATCGTAGTGTAGGAGTTTCCTTTCCTACTCTGTGTATGTCATCCAAACACCATGACATCATACCCTACTACCTTCTCAACAGATCCATCCCCTTTTCTGATGAAGTCAAACCCATGACTGTCACGTCAGAAATAGATGATCTATCTCCGCTACATCTGCTCCAGTCTATAAATAGACATAAGCTACCTGTCCACCAATGCTTCCGCTGCTCCCACTGACTACGACAACCCTCTGGCAGAGTCATATAGACGTACACTTCTAAAGCAAGTTTAGAATGACGCTATACTCATCCTCCTGCCGGGTCTCGCAGCCTGGAACAACAGCAATGGTAATTGTGGGTAAACAAGAACTTCCCTGTAACCGTCCTTGAGGCTACTGTAGTACCTCTCGGGTGCCTGAAGTTACCCACCTTATCTGCGGAGTGGTCAATGGAATGTCAATCCAGATTGAATCTTTAGGTTCCTTATCAAATCTTCAGTAATCGTTTGTGGTTCTGGAATCACTTCCAGTTCTACCATACTCCCACTACTGTTTTCTGGAAAAAAATCCATTTTTAATAAAACTGTGGCGAGTCTAGAACAATATCGCTATTGTTCATCCAGATGGTAGAAAGTCAACCCTCGTCATAGCCTGGGTCAACCCACAAACAGCCATTACAGAAACGTGCCTTGAGTTGTCCAGTGTCTGGTTTTAATCATGAACCGGACAACTCCCCGTACCTTAACATCGTTAAGATATGAACTGTTCTATATCCAATATAGAAACAGAGGCACTGATTTAATTGAACCAGATTCAAATCATGCAGCTGTCTCCAGTGCATGTCAACTAAATGGAGAGAGGCCGATCAGCGTTACTCAACTTAGGAATGCTTCCAATTATGAGTAACCTGAAAGAGAAGCAATTTCTCTTTATCATTACTATCAACTGAATACCATACACAAGTATCTACATCTTCGATCACCTTGAAGAATCCCGATACTTGCTACACCTGGTTCTCTACTCTATTCAAATACCTATAACTCCTTAAAACTTAGACCCTGTGTTTCTACGAAACACATGTCTAAGAACTAGAGAAGTTAAAAGTAAACAGAATATAGTATGAGGACCAACCCCTCTGTCCGAATGGACACTGGAAAACATACAATACTTTGTATAAGTCCGCTGAGTCTTACAACTCTTTCACTGTGTGTCGTAGGTTGAAAACTGTACTTATGGTTAAGAAGAATTACACCGCTGTTTAATGCTCCTTACCTAACCATCCACTGATATAGGTAAATGTCATCGACATAATATCAAAAGGTATATCTCACTCTATGAAAATAGACGTACAGATATATCAATTTGAAATTGGTGCACAACAGCGGATATTCAAAACCAAATATTTGCCGACCGGCAAACAGCCCAGGTGATCTCCTCAAATATCACCGATTACAACGAATCCCGATATAATGAGGATGATCACCCAATTCCCAATAACTTACTCCCACTCATCATCTGTAAAACTATACAGATGTGAGAATCATACCTGGTAAATACATACCCTGGAGTAAGTATCTAATCGGGAAATCAGTTTTCTTTTAACAGTACACAGTGAACTGAAACATTGAAATGTTTCGATGGGGTATCCTGGTATTCCTAGTAATGCCTCTACCATTATCCAGATTCACAACTATAACCGTATAATTCTTTGCCACCTCTCCAAATCCCTTCATATGTCTTTAGTCATTACCTTCTGTACACCCTTTTAGGCCAAATGGTTTTCTTCCTTCCCTACCGTTCGGCACCAGCCTATGGTTTGGAAGAAGACTATCAAAAAGCATAAAGGGTGTACTGTCCTAATCTTAGGAGCACTCGTATCGCGAGAGAAGGTGAAGATAAAAGACACCTGAATGTACTTTATTCCTATTTCTCCTGAACCAGGATCCATCCCCGAACTGGAACAAGTTCCTTTCGAGTTCGTATATAACCATACGATGGATTATCCAATAAAATGGGATCTTCGTAGTGATACGGAGTGTCCTGGAGAAATACACAGGTGATTTAGGATTGGCGAAGAAATACTTGGTTTGGTCGTGAATAGCAGTCGCAATTTACTTTGCCCTCTTACTAATCCCTTGCTTTGTCTGAACTTAATACCTTCTGTACACCGTTTAGGCTAACTGGTTTTCTTCATTCCCTACCGGTCGACACCAGCCTATGGTTTGGAAGAAGACTATCCAATTTGCGTAATAGGTGTACTACTCCTAAACCAAGGAGTACTCGCAACCTGAGAGAAGGTGAAAGGAAAAGACAACTGAATAATCCTATCCGTTTTCTCCAGAACCAGAAACCATCCTCGAAGTCCTTCGAGTTCGTATATAACCATACGATGGTTTTGTCCAATGGAAGTGGACGTTCGTAGTAATACGGGGTGTCCTGGAGAAAAGGGTAAAAGTAGGAGTGGCAATGAGGTCTGCAACTCTGACAATCCAAAAGCCAGTGTTAAGTAGGTTCGGTCAACTTGGTCACTGAGTCATAGTCTTAGGGTCGGGTCAATGGTCGCTGCCAAAGAGAGAGAGAAGAAACACTCAGCGTGCACTCTAACCTAGATCAGAATGGTCACCAATTTATCTAATCTGGAATCCTCCCACTGTACCTCAAATTCTCCTCCAAACCTGAAAGAAGAATTAGTCGGGGTTACCCGAGGTGTAAACTAACTCATCAGTGGGAATCGGGATCCAACTCTCATCGCATGACAACGTGACGGAATCCGCTCACGGTATGACACTCCAGAAGGTATGCGCATATCTGGCAAGTTTCAGTACTTTTGAAACTCCCGATGTGATTTTTACCCCATGCTCTTATGACCTTGACTTTGGCCAACATATCATAAGTCACATGTCAAGTTCAACCCGTCATTCTCCAGGTTAATTTGAGTCCACCCGTACATACCCTTGACTTTGGCCAAAATGGCAGTACGGCTGTCCCAAACCAACGCATCTATCTATGCTGCATATGAATACCCAACAGCTACCAAACACTGTGCCTTGACTTTGGCCAACATACACAGCTTGAATACTATTGACTATCCATATGAAACGACGGAGGGCTACGAATGGTTTCTGGCGAAAACCTTTAACGTAATGAACTTGATATCGTCGAAGGAACGGATAGCTTTTAAAAATATAGTGACGAAAACCGTTGCTAAAGAGGTCACTCCCGGTGAAGGGATCTCGGCTCTTTCCCCGTAGAATGGGGTGCAGGATATTCCAAATGAATACCGCGATGCAAAGCAAAAGTAATCGGCTATAGTGAAGTTAATGCCCTGACGCAAAATTCTGTCCAAGGGGTCACTCCCGGTGAAGGGATCTCGGCCCTTGCCTCGTCGACTGAGGAGCAGGATATTCTAATGAATACCACGATGCAAAACAAAAGTAAACGTCCTTGCAATAACAGCTTTTTGAAAAGTGTTCCAACAACATCAGATAAGGTTTGTTTTTAACTTGCATTGATCCAAATCAATGCAGTCCCATCAATTGATCACACCAAAAAGAACGAAAATATACTGATGTACGTATATGCCATCCGCATTCGCCACTGGGTCCCGTCATCACTCGTTAGGTTAGCTTACTAACGACAGAGCGGGGACTGGACTAGCGCGGATGAAAAACATATACAACATCTACTAATATATATACCAATATATAGTATTTCGCTCAAGGCGTGAATAAAATGCAACATCACAGAAATGTACAGCATCACAGAACAATACAGATATCTGGGATCCCCGGGTTTCACAGAGCCACTACTGAAACCCGACGTTCCCCTGGTCGTGTGGATAGCCTGTGCAATGAAATCCTAGACCCCTACGGGCGCGGCAAGTTACCCGCCAAAACCTGAAGCGAGGCAGCCCCCTTCAGCGCCGTGAATGGACCACCCAGCACTTCACGGAATCCGGCAACTTGGGCACCCCTCCTGAGTCAACCTGTACCCCCTACGAGTGCGGCGAATAGCCCGTCAATCCTGGAGTGAAGCCCCCTCCGTCCCAATGCCATGAGATGCGGGCTTGTTGCCTTCTAGAACCCGGCTATCCGTGCACCCCTCCGCGGGGCAATCCTAGTACAGAAAGTAAAATATACATACAACGGGTACATCGACCGCAACCAGGTCGTGCCCCAAAATAATAATACAAACTGGCAGTGACGGCAGTCCACATGTCGGACGCTCTCCCCGCAATATCAAATGTACATAATACAACCACAACTGTACTAGCATTGCATCCAGGCTATCCCCCACTACCGATCCGCAACATCACAGTATAAACATAGAACATCAACGTGAAAGTCACGTTCGCAAATCCGTCTAACCGGGCTATAGCAGTTAGACCGGATTTACCGATCGAGTGACATTCACGGTCGCAGATATAATGTAAATACTGTGAAAAATGTGTTTAAAATATCCGATCAATCAAATTTTAACAAGCGGGCCCCAAAGCAATACTGTAGCAGTTAAAGAAATTCTGGGCCCAATGTTAATGTTCCAGAAACCCTAAAATATCCCCAGAAGCCCACTGTAGAAACCCAACCCACTGATTCCTTAATGCTGCCGCGGAAGCGCGGCCACAAGTGGGTTTTGGCCGCCCTTCCGCGGTCTTGTCAGAAGATCAGTGCATCGAATTTGAACAGTGGTCTTATAATTTTTAGTACATCAATATTTTACAACCTGAAAAAATTTTCGACACTAAAAATTTCCAACAGAAAACTGATGCGACAAAATACGGGTTTTTGGACTTTTTGATCGATCGGAAATGCAAACACATTACACAAAGCTAGACTAAGTTAATGGCGAGGCTCTGATACCACTGTAAGTGCACGGCGGCGCCCCGGCCGTCAATCCGACGCCGGAATGCGGAAGCGGTGATAAACTTTTATTTTTGCGGACTTTGCAAACCGGCACCACCGCGCACTAAACTCCGGATCGTAACCATTAACAAGTCTACGCTACTAACAAGAAAGGGAAGAGATGTACCGACTGATCCGAGTCCTCCGGTCTTCATCTCCACTCCGATCTCCTCGCGGGATCTCCGTCCGTCTCCTCCTCGTCGGAAAGGGCACCACAACGCCTGTAGCTTTTACGGGCTCCCACCTCAATACCGAGGCAACTCGGGAGCGAAGCTGGCGAAACGACGCGTCCAAGATTTGCTGTAGGAAGTGTAGTGTAGAATCGTAGTCTCTTTTTGGGGTGGTTGCCATTTGATGGAGGAATGAAGATTGAGCTTTGGAGGGAAATGAAGCTATCAATTTTTGCATGAAAAACGATATGAGCAAATATATCTCCTCACAAAAATGAACCACTCTCTCTCTCTCTAAAATGTGGCCGGCCATTTCTTGTAGGAAATGGTGGAGGGAACAAAATACATGTCATGAAGGGAGGTGAGGGTAGGAGAAGTCAAGAGGTGACCACAACATCAACCATACCTTTCACTTTAAACCCATCCTCATTCAATCAAATCTCATAAAGCAAAAGCATGGTTGAAAAGCAAAGATTCTTATCATATCAAACCCTTTTGCAAGAAAACCCCTCCACAAATGTGATTTGCAAAACTGCAAATTACCCCCTCCATCGGAAAAGTCCGGCCGGGAAAGAACAAAGGAAAACCGGCCGGAACGGAATGCAAACTGGCAACTCCAGAAAACTGGTCCCGTAATAAATTACAGGAAAACCCCGATACTGTGCATACACACCCGCATCTGTATTCCGTCCGGATACAAATGCAAAGAGACAAAATCTACACTGTACTAAACTAGGACCGGCTTAAACCAAAGCCGGCTAGTATTATCCGTTCAATCCTGATCCGTGCAATACCGCACGTATCTGATCGAACCCTGCCATAAACCTATACGGCTACTAGTACAAACCGTCCGATCCTGATCCGTGCAATACCGCACGTATCTGATCGGACCCTGCCATATCTCCATACGGTCTCTACAGCGTTTCGCCCGAAAGCTGAGTAACTGAAAGTGTGGGGGACTCTAAAGACTCGTCAATACAATGGCTGTGGATTTAACCACTAGCCCGTCAGAGGTATAAGCCAATACGTAACGGGCCACCAGCTATTGACTAAAAGGGACGTCGATGAGCGAATTCATCCTGACACCCTACTGAGCCTGTCAGTGACAATATCCGTGCAGTCCGGTCCGTTCGTCTATGAGTATCGCATGGCGGGCCTAGGGGGTTGGTAAAAGTCAGACCCCCAAAAGCGGTACAAGTCGTGTCGGAGTGTAGCCCAGAACACCCTGAGATACTACTGGAATACCTACCAGTAAATCTCCTTGCCTTGGCTAAGGACTTTGTGTAATGGCTCTCCTAGACACAGCACGACCTCACCCCCAATACCGGGAGAGACGAACCCCTGAAGATACGCTCACCGCCTCCATGTGGCTCGGGACTGTACCCAACTAAAACCTGTTTGCACGACTCCTTTGAGCCGTGGTAGGGTAGTAATCAAAGTACAGTGGGAACTCACACGAGACAAATGACGATCCCCAGGTCGATGAACTAACCTGCACACATGTCACCAGGGAACTGCCATCTGACGTCTGGTATATGACCAACTAGCAGGTTCCCGGCGAGTCCTGTCCGGTGTACTCATAACCCAATGAGCACCTGTATACATCTTAGGTGATCCAACTGACACCAGTGGCTTGTGAGACCGGCCACCGCCCCTCGTCGGGGTCTCGACTGTATACACTAGTCTACTAATGGAGTATCGATGCCCAGTCTCGAAACTCCCACGACTAGGGACCTTTTAAGGATAAGCTTATAGACCCCCAGCTCCCACTTATATGATCGCCCTCATACTGCTGGTGGTCAAGCAAGAATCCTAGGGGCTCTATCAACGTGTAATAGCGACGTGTCAGGTCACCTAAAACAGTACACGATGATAAAGGTAAACCAGATAGCATACTATCATCTCGAGTAAGACTGTCCTACCGTGATAGGTCCTCCCTCAATCATTACAATCACGTACCTGTGACCTAATAATTGACTCTGAGGGCACTATCTCCAACAAATACACCATTAACCACTACAACCAATTAGAAACCCAAAGCCCTAATTTAATCCTAACAACTATGCTTCAAACCCTAGTTTTAAAATCAATCCTTCTCTTGATTTTTCCTAAACAACATTTACCACTAAACTAATTTTTAGAATTTCAATTCTAGCATAATTAAACCACAAGTTAACAAAAAGATTAGAATTTTCACCTCTCAAGCTTGAACCCTAGCTTGATCAAGTCACCAAGAAGCCTCCTTTCATCTAGTTTTTGAACCAATTTGGGTAGAAGAGAGAGTGGTTTAGGGTTTGGGTTTGAATGGAGATGGAAATTTATGAATTTAAATGGATTTTTAGCAAAGAAAAAGAAGCAAAATGAAGTGATGAAGTGGGGAATTCTGCAGGAAGAGGGGTCGGCCAGCAGCAAGGGTGAGGAGGTAGGGAAAATTTGAGAAGATTCTAGGTCAAATAACACCCCATATTATCATTTAATGCTTTCATGTCAACCTTTTTACAAAAAAACCCATTTTTTACCTCATTTTTCATTAAATTTCCCACCTTTAAACCAAAAGTTTGCAAGACATGATACAATTTTATTAACACCATATTTTAGCTTATAAAGACTCCTAATTAAGAAATTTACCTAATTAAATTTGTATTTATCCCTAATTAAATGTATTTTAAAAAGCTTAAAATAATAAAAAAATTAATTAATTACGAAATTTTTTTTATTTAACTAGAAAATTATAAGTGACATTTTAGTGACAAAATTATAGTAATATCTTATCTAAATTTTGTATAATTAGATCTACAATGAAAAATACCTATTTCGACTTTTTACGGAAAAAGCCGAAAAATTAGCCGATTACCGAAAAACTGCCTAAACGATTTTCGAAGGGTTACAAGGGGAATCGCCTGTATGGCGTTATACGTCTGGGCTAGAGTTGTTATATATTGTCGCATATTCTATTTCATATATAGAGTTTCTCTAAGTGCACGGCGGCGCCCCGGCCGTCAATCCGACGCCGGAATGCGGAAGCGGTGATAAACTTAAATTTTGCGGACTTTGCAAACCGGCACCACCGCGCACTAAACTCCGGATCGTAACCATTAAACTAGTCTAGCTAACTAACAAGAGGGGAAGAGATGTACCGACTGATCCGAGTCCTCCGGTCTTCATCTCCACTCCTCGTCGGAAAGGGCACCACATCGCCTGTAGCTTTTACGGGCTCCCACCTCAATACCGAGGCAACTCGGGCGCGAAGCTGGTGAATCGACGCGTCCAAGATTTGCTGTAGGAAGTGTAGAGTCTATGTCTCATTGGGGTTTGTTGCCTTTGGATGGAGGAATGAAGATTGAGCTTTGGAGGGAAATGAAGCTCTCAATTTCTTTTGCATACAAAATGATATGAACAAATATATCTCCTCACAAATGAAGCACTCTCTCTCCCTCAAAGATTTGGCCGGCCATCATATGTGGAAATGGTGGAGGGAATCAATAATTAGTATGAAGGAAGGTGAGTGTAGGATAACAAAAGAGGTGACCACATCCAAACAACAACCATGCTTCACTTTTATCAAACCATACCCTCATCAAATCACATTAAATGCAAGCATGGATGAAAGTTTCAAATCCTATCATAATCAAACCATTATGCAAGAAAACCCCTCCACAAAAATAATTTGCAAAACTGCAAATTACCCCCTCCATCGGAAAAGTCCGGCCGGGAAAGAACAAAGGAAAACCGGCCGGAACGGAATGCAAACTGGCAACTCCAGAAAACTGGTCCCGTAATAAATTACAGGAAAACCCCGATACTGTGCATACACACCCGCATCTGTATTCCGTCCGGATACAAATGCAAAAAGACAAAATCTACACTGTACTAAACTAGGACCGGCTTAAACCAAAGCCGGCTAGTAATATCCGTTCGATCCTGATCCGTGCAATACCGCACGTATCTGATCGAACCATGCCATATACCTATACGGCTACTAGTACAAACCGTCCGATCCTGATCCGTGCAATACCGCACGTATCTGATCGGACCCTGCCATATCTCCATACGGCCTCTACAGCGTTTCGCCCGAAACTTGAGTAACTGTAAGTGTGGTGGACTCTAAAGACTCGTCAATACTATGGCTGTGGATTTAACCACTAGCACGTCAGAGGTATAAGCCAATACGTGACGGGCCACCAGCTATTGACCAAAAGGGACGTCGATGAGTAAACTCATCCTGACACCCTACTGAGCCTGTCAGTGACAATATCCGTGCAGTCCGGTCCGTTCGTCTATGAGCATCGCATGGCGGGCCTAGGGGGTTGGTAAAAGTCAGACCCCCAAAAGCGGTACAAGTCGTGTCGGAGTGTAGCCCAGAACACCCTGAGATACTACTGGAATACCTACCAGTAAATCTCCTTGCCTTGGCCAAGGACTTTGTGTAATGGCTCTCCTAGACACAGCACGACCTCACCCCCAATA
Organism: Agapanthus africanus; assembly: GCA_030015575.1. Lineage (NCBI taxonomy): Eukaryota > Viridiplantae > Streptophyta > Magnoliopsida > Asparagales > Amaryllidaceae > Agapanthus > Agapanthus africanus. The sequence continues at coordinate 336,854,121 of CM057346.1, read as the reverse complement.
CCGGGAGAGACGAACCCCTGAAGATCCGCTCACCGCCTCCATGTGGCTCGGGACTGTACCCAACTAAAACCTGTTTGCACGACTCCTTTGAGCCGTGGTAGGGTAGTAATCAAAGCACAGTGGGAACTCACACGAGACAAATGACGATCTCCAGGTCGATGAACTAACCTGTACACATGTCACCTGGGAACTGCTATCTGACGTCAGGTATAAGACCAACTAGCATGTTCCCGGCGAGTCCTGTCCGGTGTACTCATAACCCAATGAGCACCTGTATACATCTTAGGTGAACCAACTGACACCAGTGGCTTATGAGACCGGCCACCGCCCCTCGTCGGGGTCTCGACTGTATACACTAGTCTACTCTGGAGAATCGATGCCCTGTCTCGAAACTCCCACGACTAGGGACCTTTTAAGGATGTGCTTATCGACTCCAGCTCTCACTTATATGATCGCCCTCATACTGCTGGTCGTCAAGCAAGAATCCCAGGGGCTCTATCAACGTGCAATAGTGACATGTCATGTCACCTAAAGCAGTACACGATGATAAAGGTAAACCAGATAGCAAACTATCATCTCGAGTAAGACTGTCGTCCCGGGATAGGTCCTCCCTCAATCATTGCAATCACGTGCCTGTGATCCAATAATTGACTCTGAGGGCACTACCTCCAACAATCTCCCACTTGCACTCAAGGCTAATTATTGCGATGTCGCATACTCACAGCCCGTGTGATACCGAACACCCAACTCCTCTACTGGTCAGTCGCACAAAGCCTGTTTGCGAAACTATTGCGTTCGAGGAATAGCCTCAGCGAGTGGATCCGCTCTGAAGTTTCTTTCTATGTCTCTCTCTATATCTCAAGTTCGCGGAGAAAGCCATCTCCCGAAAAGAGCAATACCTGTCTTAGACTGTCTGGATGTCTGATGGGACATAGCTCATAAATGAACTCCAAATCCAAACTTCTTAGACTGTATCGTCAACTGAACTTAATCAGTATCCTGCGCGCCATGCCTCCCTCAGTATTGCCTTGGACCACCTGTCCAAAATACTGCCCCTCATCAGAAGGAAAACTATAACTCTGACAACCTCCTTGTCGTCCATGTCACCTTGGAAGCCTGGAATGATAACTGTCTCCTGAATGAGGCTGTCGTTATCATATCCCTAGAACATCCACTTATGTTCTAAAACTGCTTCCGACTGTTTCTCCAGGATTGGATTAATGTCAACTTATTGCATCTTGTGCAAGAACAACATCTGGTGTGGTACTTGACATCTCACGATTGACTCAATTGCCTTAGCAAGTGATCTGCCAATCATGCACGTCCCTCTCCCCTTTAGTCTGTAAGACACCTTTGGAGAGGGTGACTCCATTACCTGCAGGTACACTACCGTACCAGGAGTCGTCCATCCTAAATACTCTTAGGATGCTGTCAAGTACCCTGATTGGGAAACCACCCAAATCTAGATCTAAAACCATAGATCTAGTTAACCAGTATGTCTGATATAAAATCCATTTCCTTTGTGGAGAAACAACTGTGTGACGACCAAAGTATAACCGATCGTAGTGTAGGAGTTTCTTTTCTTACTCTGTGTATATCATCCAAAAACCAGGATATCACACCCTACTACCTTCTCAACAGATCCATCCCATATTCTGATGAAGTCAAACCCATGACTGTCACGTCAGAAACAGATGATCTATCTCCGCTACATCTGCTCTAGTCTATAAATGGACATAAGCAACCTGTCCACCAATGCTTCCGCTGCTCCCACTGACTATGACAACCCTCTGGCAGAGTCATATAGACGTACACTTCTAAAACTGGTTTAGAACGACGCTATACTCATCCTCCCGCCGGGTCTCGTAACCTGGAACAACAGCAATGGCAATTGTGGGTAAACAAGAACTTCCCTGTCACCGTCCTTGAGGCTACCGTAGTGCCTCTCGGGTGCCTGAAGTTACCCACCTAATCTGCGGAGTGGCCAATGGAATGTCAAACCGGATTGAATCTTTAGGTTCCTTATCAAATCTTCAGTAATCGTTTGTGGTTCTGGAATCACTTCCAGTTCTACCATACTCCCACTACTGTTTTCTGAAAAAAAAACATTTTTAATAAAACTGTGGCGAGTCTAGAACAATATCGCTATTGTTCATCCAGATGGTAGAAAATCAACCCTCGTCATAGCCTGGGTCAACCCACAAACAGCCATTACAGAAACGTGCCTTGAGTTGTCCAGTGTCTGGTTTTAATCATGAACCGGACAACTCCCCGTACCTTAACATCGTTAAGATATGAACTGTTCTATATCCAATATAGAAACAGAGGCACTGATTTAATTGAACCAGATTCAAATCATGCAGCTGTCTCCAGTCCATGTCAACTAAATGGAAGGAGGCCGATCAGCGTTACTCAACTTAGGAATACTTCCAATTATGAGTAACCTGAAAGAGAAGCAAGATCTCTTTATCATTACTATCAACTGAATACCATACACAAGTATCTACATCTTCGATCTCTTTGAAGAATCCCGATACTTGCTATACCTGGTTCTCTACTCTATTCAAATACCTATAACTCCTCAAAACTTAGATCCTGTGTTTCCACGAAACACTTGTCTAAAAACTAGAGAAGTCATAAGTAAACCGAATATAGTACGAGGACCATCCCCTGTGTCCTGATGGACCCTGGACAACATACAATACTCTGTATAAGTCCCTTGAGTCTAATAACTCATTCACTGTGTGTCGTAGGTTTAAAACTGTACTTATGGTTAAGAAGAATTACACCGCTGTTTAATGCTCCTTACCTAACCATCCACTGATATAGGTAAATGTCGTAGACATAATTTCAGAAAGGTATATCTCACTCTATGAAAATAGACGTACAGATATATCAATTTGAAATTGGTGCATAACAGCGGATATTCAAAACCAAATATTTGCCGACCGGCAAACAGGCCAGGTGATTTCCTCAAATATCACCGATTACAACGAATCCCGATATAATGAGGATAATCACCCAATTCCCAATAACCTACTCCCACTCATCATCTGTAAAACCATACAGATGTGAGAATCATACCTGGTAAATACATACCCTGGAGTAAGTGTCTAATTGGGAAATCAGTTTTCTTTTAATAGTACACAGTGAAACTGAAACATTGAAATGTTTCGTTGGGGTATCCTGGTATTCCTAGTAATGCCTCTTCCAGATTCACGACTGTAACCGTATAGTTCTTTGCCACCTCTCCAAATCCCTTCATATGTCTTTAGTCTTTACCTTCTGCACATCCTTTTAGGCCAAATGGTTTTCTTCCTTCCCTACCGTTCGGCACCAGCCTATGGTTTGGAAGAAGACTATCCAATAAGCATAATGGGTGTACTGTCCCAATCCTAGGAACACTCGCAATGAGAGAGGGTGAAGATAAAAGACAACCGAATAAACCTTATTCCTATTTCTCCTGAACCAGAATCCATCCCCGAACTGGAACCAGTTCCATTCGAGTTCGTATATAACCATACGATGGAGTATCCAAATAAACTGTGGATCTTCGTAGTGATACGGAGTGTCCTGGAGAAATACAAAGGTGATGTGGGAGTGGTAACGAAATATTTGGTTTGGTCGTGAATGTCCGTTGCAATTTACTTTGCCCTCTTACTAATCCCTTGCTTTGTCTGAACTTAATACTTTCTGCACACCATCGTTATGCTAATTGGTTTTCTTCATTCCCTACCGGTCGGCACCAGCCTAAGGTTTGGAAGAAGACAATCCAATTTGCGTAATAGGTGTACTACCCCTAAACCAAGGAGTACTCGTAACCTGAGAGAGGGTAAAAGGAAAAGACAACTGAATAATCCTATCCGTTTTCTCCAGAACCGGAAACCATCCTCGAATTCCTTCGAGTTCGTATCTAACCATACGATGGTTTTGTCCAATGGAAGTGGACGTTCGCAGTAATACGGGGTGTCCTGGAGAAAAGGGTAAAAGTAGGAGTGGCAATGAGGTCTGCAACTCTGACAATCCAAAAGCCTGTGTTAAAGAAGGTTCGGTCAACTTGGTCACTGAGTCAAAGTCTTAGGGTCGGGTCAAATGGTCGCTGCCAGAGAGAGAGAGAAAAGAAACACTCAGCGTGCACTCTAACCTAGATCAGAATGGTTACCAATTTATCTAATCTGGAATCCTCCCACTGTACCTCAAATTCTCCTCCAAACCAGAAAGAAGAATTAGTCGGGGTCACCCGAGGAGTAAACCAACTCATCAGTGGGAATCGGGATCCAACTCTCATCGCATGATAACGTGACGGAATCCGCTCACGGTATCACACTCCAGAAGGTATGCGCATATCTGGAAAGTTTCAGTTCTTTTGAAACTCCCGATGTGATTTCTGCCCCATGCTCTTATGACCTTGACTAAGGCCAACAAATCATAAGTCACACGTCAAGTTCTACCCGTCATTGTCCAGGTTGATTTGAACCCACCCGTACAAGCCCTTGACTAAGGCCAACAAGGCTATACGACTGTCCCAAACCAACGCATCTATCTATGCAGCATATGAATACCCAATAGCTACCAAACACTGTGCCTTGACTAAGGCCAACAAACACAGCTTGAATACTATTGACTACCCATATGAAACGACGGAGGGCTACGAATGGTTTCTGGCGAAAACCTTTAACGTAATGAACTTGATATCGTTGAAGGAACGGATAGCTTTTTAGAAAATATAGTGACGAAAACCTTTACTAAAGAGGTCACTCCCGGTGAAGGGATCTCGGCTCTTTCCCCGTAGAATGGGGTGCAGGATATTCCAACTGAATACCACGGTGCAAAGCAAAAGTAATCGGCTATAGTGAAGTTAATGCCCTGACGCAAACTTTTGTCCAAGGGGTCACTCCCGATGAAGGGATCTCGGCCCTTGCCTCGTCGACTGAGGAGCAGGATATTCCAACTGAATACCACGATGCATAACAAAAGTGAACGTCCTTGCAATAACAGCTTTTTGAAAAGTGTTCCAACAACATCAGATTAGGTTTGTTTAACTTGCATTGATCCGAATCAATGCAGTCCCATCAATTGATCACACCACAAAGAACGAAAATATACTGACGTACGTATATGCCATCCGCATTCGCCACTGGGTCCCGTCATCACCCGTTAGGTTAGCTTACTAACGGCAGAGCGGGGACTGGACTAGCGCGGGTGAAAAACATATACAACATCTACTAATATATATACCAATATATTATATTTCGCTCAAGGCGTGAAAGAAATGCAACATCTCAGAGAATGTACAGCATCATAGAAACAATACAGATATCTGGGATCCCCGGGTTTCACAGAGCCACTACTGAAACCCGACGTTCCCCTGGTCGTGTGGATAGCCTGTGCAATGAAAACCTAGACCCCTACGGGCGCGGCAAGTCACCCGCCAAAACCTGAAGCGAGGCAGCCCCCTTCAGCTCCGTGAATGGACCACCCAGTACTTCAGGGAATCCGGTAACTTGGGCACCCCTCCTGGGTCAACCTGTACCCCCTACGAGTGCGGCGAATAGCCCGCCAATCCTAGAGCGAAGCCCCCTCCGTCTCAATGCCATGAGATGCGGGCTTGTTGCCCTCCAGAACCCGGCTATCCGTGCACTCCTCCGCGGGGCAATCCTAGTACAGAAAGTAAAATATACATACACCGGGTACATCGACCGCAACCAGGTCGTGCCCCAAAAGAATAATACAATCAGGCAGTGACGGCAGTCCACATGTCGGACGCTCGCCCCGCAATATCAAATGTACATAATACAACAGCACAGTACTAGCATTGCATCCAGGCTATCCCCCACGACCGATCCGCAACATCACAGCAAATACATAGAACATCAACGTGAAAGTCACGTTCGCAAATCCGTCTAACCGGGCTATAGCAGTTAGACCGGATTTACCGATCGAGTGACATTCACGGTCGCAGATATAATGTAAATACTGTGAAAAATGTGTTTAAAAAATTTCCGATTGATCAAACAATTAACAAGTGGGCCCCAAAGAAAACTGTAGCACTCACAGAAATAATTGGCCCAACTTTAATATTCCAAAGCCCATATTTTAAGCCCAGAAGGCCTCTGTAAAAAAATGGTGAAGTGATGTGAATAGTGCGCGGCGGAAGGGCCGCACAAAGGGGGTTTTCGCGGCGGTTCCGCGCTCCAACTGTGGAGTTACTCCGTCAAATTTTTACAGAACTCTTAGATTTTCCAGTACATCAATATTTTACAACCTGAAAAATTTTTCGAGACCAAAAATTTTCAACAGAAACTGTCGTGGGCAAATACGGGTTTTTGGACATTTCGATCGATCGGAACTGAAAAACACATTACACAAAGCTAGACTAAGTTAATGGCGAGGCTCTGATACCACTCTAAGTGCACGGCGGCGCCCCGGCCGTCAATCCGACGCCGGAATGCGGAAGCGGTGATAAACTTAAATTTTGCGGACTTTGCAAACCGGCACCACCGCGCACTAAACTCCGGATCGTAACCATTAAACTAGTCTAGCTAACTAACAAGAGGGGAAGAGATGTACCGACTGATCCGAGTCCTCCGGTCTTCATCTCCACTCCTCGTCGGAAAGGGCACCACATCGCCTGTAGCTTTTACGGGCTCCCACCTCAATACCGAGGCAACTCGGGCGCGAAGCTGGCGAATCGACGCGTCCAAGATTTGCTGTAGGAAGTGTAGAGTCTATGTCTCATTGGGGTTTGTTGCCTTTGGATGGAGGAATGAAGATTGAGCTTTGGAGGGAAATGAAGCTCTCAATTTCTTTTGCATACAAAATGATATGAACAAATATATCTCCTCACAAATGAAGCACTCTCTCTCCCTCAAAGATTTGGCCGGCCATCATATGTGGAAATGGTGGAGGGAATCAATAATTAGTATGAAGGAAGGTGAGTGTAGGATAACAAAAGAGGTGACCACATCCAAACAACAACCATGCTTCACTTTTATCAAACCATACCCTCATCAAATCACATTAAATGCAAGCATGGATGAAAGTTTCAAATCCTATCATAATCAAACCATTATGCAAGAAAACCCCTCCACAAAAATAATTTGCAAAACTGCAAATTACCCCCTCCATCGGAAAAGTCCGGCCGGGAAAGAACAAAGGAAAACCGGCCGGAACGGAATGCAAACTGGCAACTCCAGAAAACTGGTCCCGTAATAAATTACAGGAAAACCCCGATACTGTGCATACACACCCGCATCTGTATTCCGTCCGGATACAAATGCAAAAAGACAAAATCTACACTGTACTAAACTAGGACCGGCTTAAACCAAAGCCGGCTAGTAATATCCGTTCGATCCTGATCCGTGCAATACCGCACGTATCTGATCGAACCATGCCATATACCTATACGGCTACTAGTACAAACCGTCCGATCCTGATCCGTGCAATACCGCACGTATCTGATCGGACCCTGCCATATCTCCATACGGCCTCTACAGCGTTTCGCCCGAAACTTGAGTAACTGTAAGTGTGGTGGACTCTAAAGACTCGTCAATACTATGGCTGTGGATTTAACCACTAGCACGTCAGAGGTATAAGCCAATACGTGACGGGCCACCAGCTATTGACCAAAAGGGACGTCGATGAGTAAACTCATCCTGACACCCTACTGAGCCTGTCAGTGACAATATCCGTGCAGTCCGGTCCGTTCGTCTATGAGCATCGCATGGCGGGCCTAGGGGGTTGGTAAAAGTCAGACCCCCAAAAGCGGTACAAGTCGTGTCGGAGTGTAGCCCAGAACACCCTGAGATACTACTGGAATACCTACCAGTAAATCTCCTTGCCTTGGCCAAGGACTTTGTGTAATGGCTCTCCTAGACACAGCACGACCTCACCCCCAATACCGGGAGAGACGAACCCCTGAAGATCCGCTCACCGCCTCCATGTGGCTCGGGACTGTACCCAACTAAAACCTGTTTGCACGACTCCTTTGAGCCGTGGTAGGGTAGTAATCAAAGCACAGTAGGAACTCACACGAGACAAATGACGATCTCCAGGTCGATGAACTAACCTGTACACATGTCACCTGGGAACTGCTATCTGACGTCAGGTATAAGACCAACTAGCATGTTCCCGGCGAGTCCTGTCCGGTGTACTCATAACCCAATGAGCACCTGTATACATCTTAGGTGAACCAACTGACACCAGTGGCTTATGAGACCGGCCACCGCCCCTCATCGGGGTCTCGACTGTATACACTAGTCTACTCTGGAGAATCGATGCCCTGTCTCGAAACTCCCACGACTAGGGACCTTTTAAGGATGTGCTTATCGACTCCAGCTCTCACTTATATGATCGCCCTCATACTGCTGGTCGTCAAGCAAGAATCCCAGGGGCTCTATCAACGTGCAATAGTGACATGTCATGTCACCTAAAGCAGTACACGATGATAAAGGTAAACCAGATAGCAAACTATCATCTCGAGTAAGACTGTCGTCCCGGGATAGGTCCTCCCTCAATCATTGCAATCACGTGCCTGTGATCCAATAATTGACTCTGAGGGCACTACCTCCAACAGTTTCCGCATACCTTTATTGCTTAGTTACTTGTTGTGCTTGGGCTAGTACCCTTAGGACACTGCACTATTATTGACGGCTCATGTTGTACGAGCACTGATTGTATGCCACACACATCATCAATAATTACCATGTTACGCACAACACACATACCTATATGATATTGTTTGGTAAGGGACATTGAGACATTAATTCATATTTCTTTATGCATATGACATATAGCATACCTGTACACCTACATGCTTACACATATGCCTTGATATACTTACATGCTAGTTACCTGTATATAGCGATAGGTACATGCATACATAATGACATAGCTACATGTATACCTTGCATACATACTTCACTTATACCTAGAGGGTGTATTACATCATTACTGATAGATAGATACTTATATCTTACTATACCTTTATGTTTACACACATATCTGGCTATAGTTATATGTTTACCTTTACTTGATATTATTTAGATTTGGAGAAATTAGGAACTGCATGATATATTATATTAACTTATTGCAGTTAATTAGCGGCTTTTCTTTTATATGCATGCATTACAGTTTTATCTTACATATATTATATTCATGGATTTTCGCATTGAGATATGGATTTTTTCATGATGTTTTCTGGATTTGAGGATCGTGGTAGTTTCATGAAATTATGCATTATTTGAAAAACCCGGCTTCTCTTGATATGATATTTCAGCATCCACCATGAGTTTTATCGGTTCTGATATACATACCCCATGCGAGGAGGAGTCGGGAGCCATATGAGGGTACATGGTGGGGACCGGAGGTACCGCGGGGCAAGAAAGGGATATCGATGTAACATGCCGATGAGGCCTGACAGTGGAACCATACCTTCCGGTGACATTACCTATGACTCGGCGGTTACGTGGGGATACCGACGGAAGTCATGTACGTATGGATACGTCGAAAGGCAAGCGTCAGAGCTAGGCACTCGAGCTTTCGGTATAGCGTATGATATGTACCTATTGAAAGGTTCCTAGGCACCCTAGTGGGTTCTCACAAGGCATCGAACATGCCAAATTAAAATTTTTAGTGCCGAGAAACCCTAGACTACGGATCTTTAACTAGATGTTTAGGCGAAAAAGAAAGCTAGTTAACAGTTAACTACTATGATACGGAAATTACAACCTTTGTAGATCCGGATATCCACCTCCACGGCTCCGCAACGTCATGTCCTCGCTGTCCATCATGAATCCTCGACTCGATCGTCGGCTTCATCGGGAAAGCAAGCGGAATAGGTCGTCGGCTTTGTGTCAAAGACGATCTACGTCGAGGTTGCACAAACTCAAGCTCCGACTTCACAAACTTGTGAAACTTGTGAAGTAAACACCCAAAACAACTTGGCAAGAGATAGAGGGTGAAGAAATAGGAGGTGGGTTCACTTTAGATTTGGATTTAACTCACTAGATCTCAACTTGCCATTTTTGTAGCAAGCTTGAAGAAGAAGAAGAAGATGAGCTCAAGAAAAGATTATGATAAGTGTTATGATAAAAATAAATATAAATCAAATACTTATCATAACTTGAACTAGGGTTAAGTGTAGAGAATTAACCATGGTCACTTGGATGGGTTAGGGTTAAGCATGAAGATAAGGATGGTTGCTAAAATCAAAGCTTCATGAAGCTTCAACAAATGACAAAGAAAGCCACCATTCTCATCTTATTCTTTTCCAAATAAATAAATAAACAAATAAATAAATAAATGAAAATGCAAAACCCTAATTATCATATTAACCATGGATTAATTTTATACACTTAACTAAATGATCAAGTATCATCAAACATGATACAAAAAAGTGCACGAAAGTATATCACATATACAATGTGCAATCCAAGTGAGAAAAATCCGTTTAAAGTGAACCAATACTAGTTAATGCAAAGTAATATATCAAATATATAATTATACATTAAATCATTAAATCAACACTTGATTCAATGATCCGGTCATGTCGCACATAACCTACTAGTATTCAATGCATCGATTTATCGAATCAATGATTCGATAACTAGGTCATATCGAATATAACCAATCGAAACATATATCGCGAGAATGAAATGCGGTATCACATACACGCATCATTCTCGGTCCTGCACATATCTCATATGCGCTCCTATTTCGTTTCGCTTGAGCCAGGAAACCTCTGTGTAGGACTCTAAAGACTCGTCAATACGCCGGTAGCAGATGATGATCATATCAAGCACCCACAAGCCGCAAGCGGTCTGCTAAACGTAACGGCCACCCGGGTATTGAGCGATCAGAAGATCGACGAGCTAGCCCGCTCACACTCCTGCGAATCCGACCAGTAACACTTACCATACAGTCAAATCTCTTCGTCTGATACGTCGCATATCAAGTCTAGGGGTGGTATACGTCAGACCCCAATAACCCGATAAGTCGTGCCGATGTGAGGCTCGTAACGGGTCGAGAAACTACTGGTAACACTTACCAGTAAATCTCTGATCAGCCCTGGCCAGGGACTTCCCTGCTACGGCCAATCGAGCACAGCGCAACATCAACCCCCAATACCGGGAGAGACGAAACCCCTCCTATCGCTCATTGCCTCCATGTGACTCGGGACTGTGCCCAAAGACCACCGTTTTGCACGCCCTCATGGACGTGGTAAGGTGGAGATCAAAGCACAGTGGGAATCACACAAGACTCTATGACGATCTCGGGTCTACAGACTAACCTGTACAAGTGTCACCTGAGAACTGCCATCTGACGTGAGGTATAATACCATCTGGGAGTTCTCGGCGAGTCCGTCCAGTGTACCCAGTCTCCACTGAGCACCTGTATACGATCTCTGATGTCAAACACCAATGGATATGGGATCATCCATCGCCCATCACATGGGTCGAGAAGCGTATACACTAGTCTACTCTGGTATATCAATGCCCCGTCTCGATATACCCACGACTAGGGATCTTGAAGGATGTACTTATGGACTACCATGTCCCCACTAGTATGATCTGCATCATAGCCTAGGTAGTCAAGTACAAATCCTAAGGGCTTTACCAACATGTAACTATAAGACAGTATAAAGAGACTAGTGTACATGTTAAGATAAAGAGCAACCAGATAGCATACTATCATGTCGAGCAAGAAAGTCATCTCTATATATGTCCAAGCATCCAATATAATATACATAATCTGTACAATACTGGCCTCTAGGGCATACATACAACTAACACCTATCAGGGTGCCAGTCGCGGTGACGGCACCTGATAGATTAGCATTTCTATGTCGATACTTGACACATTAGTTTCATGATATTTTTACTCCTAAGTATATATAACAGTGGAATGGGACGTTGTTATATATATATATGTATATATATATTAGTGGAATGAGACGCTAATATATATATATATACATATCAATTTATATACATCATCATAATTATTCATGCAAATATACTTATGATATAAGAGATTCACTCGATATTGAATTTAGGACATATGAGATACACTTGATATTGGATACATGATATATATGAGGTTGACTTGATATTAGATACTGGATATATATGAGATTGTTGATTTTGTACATTCAGGATATATGAGATTTACTTGATATTGTACACTCAGGATTTGTGAGACTTATATGATATGAGAGCCAATTTGGGGGCTGATTGAGGAAATTGGGATTTGGATTGTTTTTATGGATTTTGGTCCTACCACGATATCAGAATTCCGTGAAAATGACATGTTTTATTCTATACTTCACATTTATTGTTTATGCACTGCTTCATGCATTAGTGTACCAGATAGAGTACCTTTCATGACTGTTGCATTTACATACTTTATTTTATATGCATTACTTCATGTATTAGTTGTACCTACTAGCGTACCTTTCATGACTGTTGTATATATACATTGTCATATCATCGCTTCATGTATTAGTTTGTACCTGATAGAGTACCTTACATGATTGTTGCATAAAGACTGTCATATTATTATCGCTTCATGTATTAGTTGTATCTGGTAGTGTACCATTCATGATTATTGCACTCATATGACCTTTTATTGCTATTAGCTTGCATATGTTAGATTCGCGTTATACGTGCATACTTGCGATTACCTGCATATGTTACTTACTATTCACGAGTTGGCAACTCACCCCCATTGTGCCACAGTGTTTGTAGATTGTTCCCCGGAGTAGTGGAGGCAGGCTATTCATCTATCTTATCATCTTTTGCTGCGGATACCGCATCGTCTCGCAGTGTGCAGTTTTGCTTTAGGTGGGTTTTGTGGTTATCCGATATTGTATTGTATATTCGTTGTATCCGTATACTCTCCATCTACTACTTTCATATTTGACTTAGAGACTTGATGTGAGGACGATATTGTATATTATTTTGTGACTTGGAGGTCTTTTATGCAGTTTTATTTATATCGTCTTTTATTTCTTCGCTACGGCGTCGTATATCTGTTGTGCTGGTTGTTTTCCGTCTTTGGATGTGTATTTACTCCTGTTTGGGGATGCTTTACTTATATTTATGTTGTACCCAATTTTAGGGTTAGTTTTTACAAAGGAGGTGCTGCCAAATTTTTAAAGGAAGAAAAGTTGGATTTTTAAAGAATTTTGGTTGAGATTTCAAAGGTTTTAAAAAATGCTATTATTTCTTTCTACTTTTGATGGTTTAGATTGCTGGGTTTTCGGCTTACTTAAATTGCGTCACGCCTGTAGACGTTGCGTAGTTTAAGGGCTGTCACGTGCCAATTTCGGGTCGTAACATATACCCTCAATTCGGATGTAAATACATGGAAGGGGTCTTACAATTCCGATATAACAATCTCTGTTGATGCTGTAGTTAGATCATCCGGTTTGGCATGGGGTTTTCTTAGGCGTCGCGTGGCAAATAAAGTAAATCTTTTGAGTTTGGGTTTTGTCCACTCTTCCGATCCTGTTATAGCGGAAGCCATTGGTATTTTACACGCAACAAAGTATGGAGTGGCGAGTACTACATCGCTGGATCAAGCGCCCTTCCCTCGTTCCTCCAAGGAGTATTGCTCCAACAATCCATGAGTGCATTTGTTGGTTACTCAACTTTCACTCACAAGCATCGTTCGGTTTCATTCGTCATACTTTAAACAAAGCAGCCCAGATTTTGGCTTTCTATGTTATGGTTCAAAATTAATATGGTTCTTGGGTTTATCCTTCTTTACCCCATCATTTTTATCATGCTCTTGGTTTTAATTTGCTTGGAATTTTGCACTCTTTAATAAAAGATTGGTAACGGACATTTTACCCAAATAAAAAATAAAACACTAGCTAGCTAGCTTGTAAAATTTGTTTCTCTTTATAACAGTTAGGAGTATCCTGAACTACCATTATATGAACACATTCCAGATCTGAACATAAAAATAAAAAATAAGATCAAGAAAACAATAGAAAATTAGAAGAAATACAAAAAAAATTTTAAATTATATATATATATATATATATATATATATATATATATATTTGAATCTAAATACACGCTTCAATTTAGCTCTCGTTAGAGAGCAAAACAGTCCATCCCATTTTCCGAAACATCTACAATCATCCTCTATCTATCATCCCAAAATCCATAAGCAATCCTAAACTTGAGCACATTGCATCGGCGCGAACCCCAGCCTCGACCTTTTGGTATCATACAACAAATGAAAATTCTGCTGCTGGTAGTTTCCAATAATAGACAGTGATGACCTCGGTGTTCCCAAAATCGCCAAACACATGATCTCCTCTGGTTCAAGCCTGATAAAGTAATTCACCATTGGAAAATCCCAAACCGCTCCGTCTCCAAAAACAATACTGAACTCCGGCATCTCAACATTCCCAACTCCAGACACATTGAAACAAGGATTCAGCACCGGAAAATCTTGAATCATTGGATACTTCACTTTATTAACAAAAGCTTTCCTGATTATTTCATAAGCTGGCTCAGCGAAATAACTCAAAGTTGTTCCAGAATCAACAATTGTACCACCTGAGCCATCTTTGCTCAATTCCCAGGTTTCACTCGGAATCGAAAGAAGCTCTCCTCCGACTTTAATCCCCTTTACCTGCACATAGTAAAAAGTGTCCACCGCATTTTCTTTACCATTAACAAACATAGTATAGTTCAATCCCGGATGCTTTAGAAGGCTCTCATCCTCCCCAAAAATCAATTTGCTGCTAACTGAAAGATCGCTGTTTCGATCCACCAAACAATAAGAGAAAGTATGCCCATACAATTCTCTCAGCTGAGAAGCAAAAGACAGTGGGCCCCGGCCGAGTCCTAACAACCCTGCAGCCCCATGAAATAGCCCTCTGTTCCAATGGCCGCAGCCGAATATGACTTCCGCGACTTTTTTAGAACCTTTGCTTGTCAGGTTCACCGTGAAAACCTCTAATGCCAGATCACCAGTAGTGTTCGATTTGTCACCGTACCAGTAAAAATATGGGCATGAGTCGCTACGGTCTTTGCATTCGGCCGCCCAATCTGGAGATGATACGAGAGCGCATCTAGGATCATTGCAGGTGATCTTCTTGTATGAAGAGGACGCGGATGGATCAAAGACTGGGCCGTGCTGCTCGAAGCAGTCGTGGCAAGGGAGGCACTGTATCCAGTTGAGATCACTTCCTGTGTCGAGAATTAAGGAGAAGTGTTTAGCCGGCGTGCCTATGAATACGTCCATGAAGTACTCGCCGGAGCCTAGGGTGACTCCGGACTCGAGCGTGGCCATCAGTTTAATGCCTGCTAGATCGGAGTGGTTCCTTTTCGAGCTATTAGGTTGTTTCATCTGACCCGAGACAGGGCGGTTGAGAGTTTTGTTGCGGAATAGGGTTTGGATGCGGCGGAGGTCCTTGTGGGCGACGAGAATCAAAGAATCTTGCTTTGATGAGTTGGGTTGGTGAAGAGGGCGGTGCTTTAGATGAAGCTTCAGCTTAGGGTTGGATTGTGTTTGTGTTGCCGTCTGCTTGACTTTTGAATAGAAATTGCAGTTTGAAGAGACGGCCACGGAGTTGAAACCGAGGGTAGGGAGCTCCATCGCGGTCCGATTATAGGAGGAGAGTTTGAAGGCTGAGGTTGCTATGAAGAAGGAGAGGAGGAACAAAATCTGGAGTGAATTTGTGAAAGCCATGGGTGCAGATCAGGAGAAAGGGGAGGATCGAAAAGAAAGAGGAGAGATGGATGCAAAAGGGGAAAGGGAAAAGAGAGGAGGTAGGCAATTTCCTTGGACTTTGTTTAACTCTGTTCTAAAATTCTAATACTCGCTTGAAGACTTGGAATGGAGAGAATGGGGACGTTTGTTTGGTTTGAATAAAGAGCAAAAAAATATCGAGGCTGGCTGTTGATTGTGAAGAGGTCCACTTCTTGGAAAACGCGGTTTGATTTGATTAGTTGGAAGACTAATTTTCTACATCAAATGGTTTGGCCTTTTTGGTCAATGGCTGAAATATTTGAATATCCACAAGAATTTCTACATCGGGGTTTTTCCGTTGTACCAATATGTTACGATATTGGCTGTCTTTAGGTATGGAAAATAACGGAGAGAGATTTTATCATTTTATTCGACAAGTAGTACAGTCTAGGTTGATATTTGTCATTTAATTTTATTTATTAGGCCAAAGGGGAGATCTTGAAGCCCAAATTAATTTATATATTAGAGAAAAAAGCTACAACATAAAAAAAAAAAAAAAACAAAAACAAGATCAAGACTATCATAAAATAATAATTCATGATCAAACTTTTAAAAAGATAGGTAGTTCATTCTAATTGCGAGTAATTGATTCACCACCAAGATCCCTGACATCAAAAAATGTTATCCTTATGGAAGTATCGGAGATGATATCATGAAGCATAATTTCTTTAGTCCTACAATGAGAACTAAAGATATGGTCATTTTGTTGGATGTATATACCCTAAATGTCATTATTGTATAGTACATGATTATATATTACATATTGATGCTTGAGATATATGTATACATGACAATTTTGATCGTTATGATAGTGTGCTATCTAATTTTCCTTTACCTCAATATGTGTATATGTTCTATTTTATATTGCGTATCTCGATTATATGTTGGTAAAGCCCGTAAGATCTTTTGCTTAACCGCTAGAGTTGTGATAGCAATCATACTCGTGGGGTCTAGGTAGTGTTGGATATGTATGCCATAGAGGGCATTATTGTATATGTATACAAGTGGATATTTGGACATATGTATGTACATGATAATCTTGCTCGATATGATAGTATGCTATTTGGTTTATTTTTATCTTAACATGTGCATATATTTTACTTGTTATTACGTATCATTAATACATGTTGATAAAACTCGTAGGATCATTGCTTGACTACCAGCGTTATGATGGCAATCATACTTGTAGGAGATGTGTAGTCGAAGAGCACATCCTTAAATATCCCTAGTCGTGGGAGTATCGAGACTGCGCATCGATACCCCGGAGCAGATTGGTGTATACGTTTCGAGACCCCAACGAGGGGCGATGGTTGGTCCCGCAGCCATTAGTCTTGGGCACCTAAGATCGTATACATGTGCTTAGTAGGGGTGAGTACACTGGACGAGAGTACATTGGACGGACTCGCCGATAACTGACTAGATGGTATTATACCAATCGTCAGATTCTATGGTGATATGAGTACAGATAGTTGTAAGTCGATATTGCACACCCCACGCGGTTTATGGGGAGGTGGAATTTACAAAAACGATTTTATGACTTGCACCATCGACCTATCATACAGGATCTTTTAGTAAAGCTTAACCAGCTAAACACTTAGAGGTTTTTTTCTACTCTGAAAGAGTTTATACCTCTTTGATTCTAGTCCTTTGGGTCTTCTTCTCACTAGCTTGAGCTCCTCAAAGATGAAGATCTAGCTCAGTCGTCGGCCTCCTCGTGTTGAAGACGATCCATCCGAGAGTCTATGGTTCAAGCTCCCACCTCAAAACCGAGGTAACTAAAGTACCTAGTTCGCTAATCTAGGTAGCTTAGGAGATGTAGAAAGTTAATTGGAGTATTTTATCTCAAATGACCCTACGATTCACAACACATATGAGGGTTAGGTTTTGAGGAAGGAGGAGAACAATGGAGAGAGAGTGAGAAAATGCAAATGAACAAGTGATGAAGGCAAATGAAGAATGGCTCATTCTTTTCTCACATGAAGCATGCATTATTTTCCATAGAAAATTGTAGCCATGCTTCAATAGTAATTGCAAGCCAATAAACTAAAGAATTAGCCATGCTTCACCCATGCCACAAATATCTCCATTTTCCACCCCATTAATCTATTTTCCTAAAATAGATTAAACCAATATGTGGTGTCCCCTTCTAGAAGCATCTCTTGTAAAATTATAAGAATGCCCTCCCCATATATATGGTTAGGAATATGTATGCCCTAGAGGCCATTATTGTTGATATATTGTATGGTTGGACATATATTTAGAGGACTTTCTTACACGACATGATAGTATGTTATCTGGTTACCTTTATCTTAACATGTAGACTGGTATTATTATACTTTCTATCTCTTACATGTTGATAAAGCCCTTTGGATATGTACTTGACTACCAGGATTATGATGGGATCATACTAGTGGGGTCAGGGTGGTCCAAAAGTACATCCTTTAACTGTTCCTAGTCGAGAGGATATCGAGGGCATCGATATTCCAGAGTGGACTAGTGTGCACGTTTCTTGTCCCTTGGAGGGCGATGGTTGATCCCACAATCATTGGTATGTGACATCAAAGGTTGTACACAGGTGCTCATTAGAGAATGAGTACACCAAATAGACTCGCCGATGACTCCTAGTTGGTAGTATACCTATCGTCAGATAGCAGTTCTCTGGTGACACTGGTACATGTTAGTCTATAGACCCGAGATCGTCATAGAGTCTTGTGTGGCTCCCACTGTGCTTTGATTTCCTCCCTACCATGCTCAAGAGGAGTTGTGCAAACAGGTGGATTTTGGGTACAGTCCCGAGTCACATAAAGGCAATGAGCGATAGGAGGGGTTTCGTCTCTTCCGGTATTGGGGGTTGATGTTGCGCTATACTCAATTGGCTATAACTGGAAGTCCTTGGTCAGGGCTGCTATGTAAGTCGATGTACAACACCCCACGACTTGCGGGGAGGCGGAAATATGAAAAACGATCTTGTTCTTTGCTTAAACATCGACTAACCGAAGAATCTTTGCTAAACTATAACTAACGATAAACATAGGAGTTCTAAACTACTATGTGAAGTGATTATACCTAATGAACCGTGTCCTTCGTCTTTTCGTTCTCCGCCTCCTCCTCGTCCTTCTCCAAGTAGTAGACGATCCACCCGAGAGCTTTACTTCAAGCTTCACCTCAAACTTGAGGTAACTAGGTTTCTTAAAGTGCTAATTTAAGTAACCTACATGATATAGAGTTGGATTATGGAGTGATCAGTCTATTCTAATTCTTGATCTCAACACATGAGAGGGGAGGATTAGGGTTTGAAGAGAGAGAGCTTGAGGAGAGAGAAGGTGAGCATGAGAATTTGAGAATGAGATTGTGATCTATCATGATATATATAAAGCATTAATCTTTATCAAATAAATAGAAAATAGGATTTAACAACCATGCTTCATAAATACAAATGGGTGATTCATCTCCATGAGTCATTAAACATTTATGATGCATTAATGACATGGATGAATCATACAAATGAGTTACTAATCTCATTTAATGCATATGCCACCTAAACCCCCAAGTCACCATCTTCTAAAAGCTTCTCGTGAAATTACGAGAACGCCCCTCCTATCCGTGAAAACACGGAAAAACTTTAGACTGTATAAATCCAATATCCCGATACTAGAATCTGGCTTAAACCAAAGCCGGCTAGTAAAAACTGTCCGAAAGTCGTACGTGTGTAAACACACGTATGCGTCCGAACCCTTGTCGTAAAACCATACAACCTCTATATCGTTTCGCCTAGAGCAGGGAAACTCTCTATGTGGGACTCTAATGACTCGACTACTATGCTGGCAGTGGGTTTAACCACAGACCGCAAGCGGCACTAGCTGTACGTAACGGTCCCCAGGTAGATGTCGATAAGAAGGCCGATGAGGAGACCCATCCGAACTCCTACTGAGCCTGATGTGACAATATCCATACAGTCCGGTCTGTTCGTCTAAGACTATCGCATATCGGGCCTAGGGGACGGAAAGCGTCAGTCCCCTAATAGCGGTATAAGTCGTGTCGGAGTGAAGCCCATTACACCCTGAGAAACTACTGGAACCTACCAGTAAATCTCGCTTGCCCTGGCCAAGGACTTTGCGTAATGGCTCTCTGACACAACGCGATATCAACTCCCAATACCGGGAGAGACGAATCCTGTCTAACCGCCATTGCCTCCAAGTGCTCGGGACTGCACCCAACTGCTACCTGTTTGCACGACTCCTTTGAGCCGTGGTAAGGTAGCAATCTAAGAACAGTGGGACACACTCGAGGCGAAGTAGCAGTGTCAAATCTGTGGACTATGCTGTACTCATGTCACCTAGGAACTGTTAACTGACGACTGGTATAAAACCCAACCAACAGTTCTCTGCGAGTCCTATCCGGTGTACCTGTAACCCAACGAGCACCTGTATACTATCTCCAGTACGACGTACTGACGGCTGTGGGACAGACCATCTTCCCAACTGGGATGAGAAGCGTACACACTAGTCTACTCTGGAGTATCGATGCCCTATCTCGATAATCCTATGACTAGGGACCTGAAAAAGGATGTGCTTGTAGACTATCCAGCCCCCACTAGTGTGACTGCCATCACAACGATGGTAGTCAAGCAAGATCCTATGAGCTCTATCAATACGTATACTCACATATTAAGATAGAATAACCAAGTAGCATACTACCATGTTTAGCAAGACTGTTATATACATGTGAATATCCCAAGCTTCCATTAAGTAATATACAAACTAGTATGATACAATAATGGCCCCTAGGGCATATACACTAACAATCTCCCACTTGCACTAGGTGTTAGTTATATGTATGCCCTAGAGGCCATTACTGTACATAGGATGTATATTGTAGTGGATGCTGGGACATATATAGGGAGGACTTTCTTGCTCGACATGATAGTATGCTATTTGGTTGCTCTTTACCTTAACATGTATACTGTTTGTCTTTCTGTTACATGTTGGTAAAGCCCTTAGGATGTGTACTTGACTACCTGGACTGTGATGTGGATCATACTAGTGGGGACATGGTAGTCCATAAGTGCATCCTTCAAAATCCCTAGTCGTGGGTGTATCGAGACGGGGCATCGATATACCAGAGTAGACTAGCGTGTACCTTCTCGACCCATACAGATGGGCGATGGATGATCCCATATCCATTGGTGTTTGACATCGGAGATGATACACGGGTGCTCAGTAGAGACTGGGTACACTGGATGGACTCGCCGAGAACTCCCAGATGGTATTATACCTCACGTCAGATGGCAGTTCTCTGGTGACACTGGTACAGAGTAGTCTGTTGACCCGAGATCGTCATAGAGTCTTGTGTGGTTCCCACTGTGCTTTGATTTCCATCTTACCATGTCCAAGAGGGCGTGCAAAACGGTGGTTTTTGGGTACAGTCCCGAGTCACATGGAGGCAATGAGCGATAGGAGGGGATTCGTCTCTCCCGGTATAGGGAGTTGATGTTGCGCTGTGTTCGATTGGCTATAACAGGAAATCCCTGGACAGGGTTGCTGAGATTTACTGGTAAGTGTTACCAGTAGTTTCTCGATTGTTATAGACCTCATATCGACACGACTTATCGAGCTATTGGGGTCTGATGTTTACCACCCCTAGGTGAGATATGCGACATATCAGACGATCAGACCGGACTGTACGGTAGTGTTACTGGTTGGATTCACTGGAGTGTGAGCGGGCTTGCTCGTCGATCTTCAGATCGCTCAATACCCGGGTGGCCGTTACGTTTAGCAGACCGCTTGCGGCTTGTGGGTGCTTGATATGATCATCACCTGCTGCCGGCGTATTGACGAGTCTTTAGAGTCCTACACAGAGGTTTCCTGGCTCAAGCGAAACGAAATAGGAGCGCATATGAGATATGTGCGGGACCGAGAATAATACGTGTATGTGATACCGTATTCTATTCTCACGATGAATGTATCGAATGGTTATATGCGATATAACCTAGTTATCGAATCAAGGATTGATTCGATAAGCCGATACATTTAATACTAGTCGGTTATATGCGATATGACCGGGTCGTTAAATCAAGTGTTGATTTAATGATTTAATGTATAATTATATATTTGATATATTACTTTGCATTAACTAGTATTGGTTCACTTTAAATGGATTTTCTCACTTGATGTGCACATTGTATATGTGATATACTTTTGTGCATTTGTTTGTATCATGTTTGATGATACATGCTTGTTTAGGTGTATGTTTAGTTTAAACCTTGGTTAAGTAAATGGTTAGGGTTGTGTTTAAATTTCTTATTTATTTATTTGTTTATTTATTCATTATGGAAATTAAAAAGAATGGTGGCTTATTTTGTCATTTTGTGGAAACTTCTTGAAGTGTTGAAAGCTTAACCATTCTAGTTCTTTTCCTAAACCTAACCATTAACTCTAACCATGGTCTATTCTCTACACCTAATTTTGGTTAAAATTATGATAAGTATCATATTATTTCTTATTCCAAAAAATAATCATAACAATTAGCTTCTTCTTCTTCATCTTCTTCAAGGAAGAAAGCTTACCTCATCAATGGTGGATTGATGAAACAAGTGAGAAATCCAATTCTAAAGTCTACCCACTTCCTATTTCTTCATCCTCTACCTCTTGCCAAGTAGTAGAGTGTGTTTTCTTCACAAGTTTCTTGACTTGGTGAAGTCGGAGCTTGATTTAGCGATGCCTCGACGTAGATCATCTTCGGCATGGACATCGATGACCTAGCCCGTTCATTCTCCGATGAAGCCGACGCTAGAGCCCAGGACTTGTTATGGACAGCGAGGAGACTTCATTGCGGAGCTATGGAGATGGAGAACCGGATCTACAAAGGTTGTATTTCCGTATCTCTTAGTTAAGTGTTAACTAGTTTATTGTTTCGCCTAGACATCTAGCTAACGATCCGTAGTCTAGGGTTTCTCGGCACGTTAAAATTTAAAATTGACATGGTTGATGCCTTGTGAGACCTCATTAGGGTGCCTAGGAACCCTACAGTGGTATCAGAGCCTAGCTAGAGCCTTAGGCGAAGTCCCGACGGAATTTGAAGTCCGATCGACCCGAAACCCAAACCCTTAACATGCTCTCTGGACATTTCTGTAAAATGTGGATTTTTTGGAATTAAAAATATGCAGAGAAATGTGCAGGAAATTCTAAGAAAAACTGGAGAAAACGACAACCTAATTCAACAGTATGGCCGCGGAACCGTGGCGTTGACCCCCCTTTTGCGGCGGTTCAGCGGCCGTCTGTGATGATTAGGATGTGGTTTTTCTTCAGTTGTTTCTGTTGGTGTTTCTTGTGTGTTCTGGATGTTTTTAATATTTATTCCAGAGTTGTATTTTCTGGGATTGTTTTGGGGATTCGGTGTTTCGATCGGAATATCAAATTTTGTCTGTGTGGCTTTCTGGATAATTTATTGAATATGTTAAAAAGTTCGACCGGATATAAATACCCACTTTTTCCCCTGTCGGGAAATTTCCAAGTGTTGGATTTTTCCGTAGTTTAACGACGTTCTAAGTAGTGCAAGTAACGCGATGGTCCCTCTAGAAGACAACAAACCTTAACTCGATTATGTGACCGTCTTGAACTGCCCTTTGAACCTTCAGGTTTGGGGCAGTACGGCGTGCCACATGTGAGGCGTTGGCTTGACCCTTCTACAGCTGGACCGTTGGTACTGAGGCACGAACTGAATGTTGTTAGACTTGTTTCATGTGTTGATCTGTATCGGGAAAACTTGGGTGTTTGACTGTTCGATCGAAAAGTTTAACATTTTCTATTTATCTGGAATGGGATACAATAATTGGAATTCACAATAGTTATGAAATAACTGAATGAATATTATAAACATAGCAGTTTAGTCTCACTTGATCGGTTGCTACGGAATTTTGATGTGATCAAAAGTCCGTCGCAATCACGTAGCGTACGCGGATACTCGCCGGGTAAACTTAATAGACAGCCTTACTCCATAGCCCCGACCAAGTGACTGTAGGAGAACCCCGTCGCCGAAAGCATCCGTTTGGGTGCTCGCGGCAGCGGTGTTCCGCCTTGGTGCACTTCGTCGACGGTATCGGGGGTGCGGTCGTCTACTGAAGTTTGCGACGAGCATTCGATCAGGATGTCGGGAATCCTGTTGAATTGCCCGACTTGATATTGAAAAGAGTTTTCGATTTTGAGACTAAAATGCGGGGTTTATAATTGTTAGGCATGCGATGTCTAAGTAATTCATTTGGTCAGGCATACGATGTCTGAGGTGGTTGCGGATTCCAACTGTTGTAGTTTTACACTTTCTTTTCTGTGACCGTAAGTGTAATATGTGATATCGCCGGTTTCGTTGCTATATATCAACGACAATTGGGATGGACATATTTACTTACGTTGATGACATGTGATGTTATGTGTTGCTGGATATGTTATATTGGATCGTCGTGTTTGAATAGCCGGGGGTTTTTATGTGAGATGAGTGTTTTTCATTTTCATTCATGTAAAAACTTGTATGTAATATTCTTTTATTGGGGCACTTCCAGGTTGCGGAAGATGTCACCCTTTGTATATTATTTACTTTTCCGCACTAGGATAGACCCAAGGAGGGGAGCACAAGTAACCGGGTTCTGGAGTCCAGTGGGAGACCAACTCGAGGAGTCGAGTCCGGGTCTCCTAACTCTAGAATTGGCAGGGTTGCTTGCCGCTCTCGTAGGGGTCTAGGGGTGTGGGTTTGGCTATTCATCATGACCGTGGAATCCGTGTTTTATACTGGCTCGTATTGAAAACACGGACGTCCTAGTATATCCAATATTTCATATGATTCTTCTGCTGCGATATCTGTGACGTGATCATGTGATGTTCTGTGATAGATACAGTATATAGTATATATGATATATTATATAGACGTTACTTATGTTTTACACCCGTGCTAGCCCTGCCCCGCTCTACCGTTAGTTACCTAACCTAACGGTGCACGAGGGGACATCGAGGCGAATGCGGATGGCATAAGTGTACGTCGTATTTATCTGTGATGTTTAGGTACATAATTGATGGGACTTCATTAATGTGATTAATGAAAGTAAAAGAAACCTAAGATGTTGTAGAATCGAATTTCAAAAATAAAAAAGGTAGCTACAGTTCTTGCTTTGCACAGCGGTATATGTGATATATCCTGCACCTTATTCGATGAGGAAAGGACCGAGATCCCTTCACCGGTAGTGACTCCTTTAGCAATAACTGGCAGATGCTACACACTCGGTTTGTCTTTTGATTGCTTTTAAGTGTTTTTTCTTTGCACAGTGATATATATGATATATCCCGCACCTCATTCGACGAGGAAAGGACCGACGATCCCTTCACCGGGAGTGACTCCTTTAGCAAAACCAGAAAAGCCTAAAAAACACTCCATTTCAAAATTCATTCGATCCTACAACGATATCAAGTTCATTGCGCAATAGGTTTTCAGAAAAACCTGTCGTAGCCCTCCGTCATTTCAGATAAGTTGTATATAGTATTCGTGCTGCATTTGTTGGCTTTCGTCAAGGTGCAGTGTGCGGTAGCTATATGCTGCTTATCTGCCAGCATACGATGCGATTGGATTAGGGTAGTCGTGCGGCTTTGTTGGCTTTCGTCAAGGGTCGTGCGGGTGGGTTTAATTCAATCAAGAAATGTACGGGTTGAACTTGACTAGCGGGCTATGGTTTGTTGGCTTTCATCAAGGTCATAGCACGTTAGGGGCAAAATATTATCGGGAATTGCAAGTGTTGAAATTTGCAATGAGATTGCATACCTTCTATGAGATAGTTGGATCCCGATACCCGCTGCGAGTAAGAGTTACTCCTGGGAGAGTTTTATACATTACAATTAGCCGATCAAGTAGGTGTCTAGAAAGGTGTCAACGGGGTTATGCCTCTGGGAAAACGAGGTTTACATTAATTAGGTTCGTGCGAAAGCACGGGGGACCTCCCTCAAAGTACCGACACTGGCCTGGCTGAAAGATTGGCGAACTTGTAGTGTGTAATTAATCCCGGCTAGTCTTTCCTTTTAGGGTTTGAAGGAAGATTTGATAAAAAGCAGTGGGAGCCATCCAGATTAGATAAAATAATAACCAATCTATTCTTGCAAGAGCGCACGCTGAGTGTTTTCTTCTCTCTCTCTCCAGGTAGCGACCATATCACGCTTTAATCAAGATAATAAAACGGAATATTGACCGAACCCGCTTATTATACTGAGCTGGGGAACGTTGGTCCCGCTCCAACTTATAATTGTTATAAGACAGAGCAGGAAATTGGGGAATACCAGAATTCCCGTGCCGCCCAAACAAAGAGAGTGCATGCTGATGCATCATCTTCGGGTGTGTTCATTATACAGAACTGTTTCTCAGTATCCTCTACGTCCTGGGTATGTGATACCAGATCAGGATCCCAGATATGTAATCTGTTACATAGGGCTACAAAAGGGTAGAAAAACTGAGAACGGGTGATAAGTTTCATGAGACAGAAAACGGGGCAAGAGTTGCAGCCAGGTCTGTCGGTCACTGTCACCCTGTATTACAATACATTGATTCTGAACGAATGTTATTAGATACCGAACCTGATATACAAAATCATATCAGTCTCTTTATTAGTAAAGAAATGATAAAATTTTGTATTGTTGGATAATGTTTTGAACATTTCCTATATCAAAAGTTGATCGGTTCAGGCACGTTATCTAAAAGCATTAATGTTCTAAATCAAACCACAGTTCTTAGTATACGGAACACACACAAGAGGAAGAGTTCAGAAATGAACGAATCCTTCTTGAGGCATTGTAGACTAGGTCATATCAATGCGACCCGACTGGCTGAAGTTACATTTAGATGCATATTTAAATTAGTTTGAATTTACATCTTGTGAAACTCGCCAGTCATGTCACAAAGATAAGATGACCACAGCTCTGTTTATTGGAAACAGAGAAAGAGTTAGTGAACTCTTGGGATGATGCATGTTGATGTATGTAGGTCCCCTGTCTACACATGCCAGGAATGGTTCTTTATACTTCATTACGTTCTCTGATGATCTTTCGAGTTTCAGACCTATGTTCCTGTTGAAACACAAGTCCGAACCTTTTGAGATATTCACAGAATATAAGTTAGAAGTAGAGAACCAAAATACGGGTATAAGTATTATGTCCTTTGATGTGATCAAGGAGGAGAATACTTGAGCACGGAAATCCTGGACTATTCTAAAGGAGAATGAGATTCTCTCTCTGCATTACTCCTCCGTATACACCATGGCACGATGGTATATCGGGGCGGAGCAATCACACCCTATATGATATGGTGTGCTCTATGATGAGCATTACTGAGTCACCTATTTCCTTTAGGGAGTTATGCACTTGAGAAGCTGCATACCTATTGAATAGGGTTCCAATCAAATCAGTTGCCTACCACTCCATATGAGATATGATCTGGAAAGAGCCCATGTCTTAAGCTAGTTAAGATTTGGGGTTGTCCGGCCTATGTCTGAAAAGCAAAATCCGGACAAGCTCGAGGCAAAATCTGTTATGTACAACTGGAAAGGTTCCAGCTATACAAACAACAGCAGATGATTTAGCAGAACCAAAGGATTCAGTAGATTCCAACGAACCTCAGCCTCTCCGCCGATCTAGTAGGGTTCCTCACCCACCTGAGAGATACTTTTGTTTCTCTATGACAGTGGGAGCGAGGATTGCATCATGAGATGATGACCCAACTAGTTTCGAGCTGGCCATCGAGAGTAAGACTCTGTAAGAATGGCTGGATGCTTAGTGATCTGAGATGGAATCCATATACACCAACAAAGTGTGGACTTTGGTTGCTATATCTGAAGGGTTAAATCCCCATCAGGAGCAAGTATATCTTGAGAAGATTACTTGGTGTAGATGGAAAGGTTGAGACTTTCAAAGCTAGACTTGTTAAAGGTTTTCGTCATCGACCAGGAGTGGATAATGATGAAACCTTTTCCAGTACCTATGCTTAAGTCCATCTAGATACTACTTACCACGGCTACATACCATGACTACGATATCTGGTGGTTGGGTGTCGTGACTGCTTTTCTAAATGATGATTTGGAAGAAAGCGTCTATAAGTACACAGCCAGAGGGCTTCGTAGACAGTGGGAGCAACGGAAACGTGTGCAAGATGCTTTATAGGATAAAGCAGGCATCGCGGAGTTGGAACATCTGTTTTGATGAAGTAGTCAAAGAGTTTGACATCATCAAAATGGTAGATGAACCTTGTATAAACAAAAAGGTAGTAGGGAGTATGGTGACGATCCTCGTAGAGTACGTCGATGACATACTCTTGATAGGGAAGTAGTTTCCTATGCTACGTTCGATCAATCTCCGATTATCACAAAGATTCTCCATATAGGATCAAAATGATACCTACTAAATCCTGGATTTTGGATCTATGAGATAGATCTAAATGGATGTTAGGAT
This sequence comes from Agapanthus africanus, assembly GCA_030015575.1. Lineage (NCBI taxonomy): Eukaryota > Viridiplantae > Streptophyta > Magnoliopsida > Asparagales > Amaryllidaceae > Agapanthus > Agapanthus africanus. The sequence goes on along the minus strand of CM057346.1, from coordinate 336,825,881 downwards.
ACTCACTAGCTGTAGTGAGATGGTATCAATCGACCCTGGGGAGAATCACTGGAATAGTTCCAGGGTGATAAAGACGACTGAATGTCAGTCACAGGCATTGTCTTTACCCTCAGTAAAGGGACGGTATGTTGGAAGAGTTCCAAGCTAGATACCCTGACATACTAGAAGATAAAGGCACGATACATCGCTACTTAAGATGCTACCAAAGAGGCTGTTTGGGTGTATACTGGTTCATAAGATGAACAACGTTCCTACCATTGTGTGACAATGGAGTTGTGGCTTATGCTAAGGAACGCCCGTCCCATCAGTGATCCAGACATATTCTAAGGCAGTATCACTTGATCATGGAGATGGTTGATCTCCAGGGTGATCGAGGTTAGGAGAGTAGACTCAGAGGACAACACAGCGGATCCACTCACAAAGGCCTGATCCCAGAGAGAGGCTTTCATGGGATGGTTGAGTATGAGATACTGCAACCACTGCTACAGATGGCCCTAGTGCAAGTGGGAGATTGTTAGTTATATGTATGTGTAGGGTTCCTAGGCACCCTAATGAGGTCACACAAGGCATCGAACATGCCAAATTAAAATTTTAACGGTGCCGAGAGACCCGACTACAGATCGTTTGCTAGATGTTTAGGCGAAAAAGCTAACTAGTTAACACTTAACCAATGAGAAACGGAAATACAACCTTTGTAGATCCGGTCCTCCACCTCCACGGCTCCGAGATGAGGTCCTCTCCGCTGTCCAAATCAAATCCGGGCTCTAGCGTCGACTTCATCGGAGAACGAGCGAGCTAGGTCGTCGATGTCCATGCCGAAGATGATCTACGTCGAGGTATCGCTAAATCAAGCTCCGACTTCATCAAGTCAAGAAACTTATGAAGTAAACACACTCTACTACTTGGCAAGAGGTAGAGGATGAAGAAATAGGAGTTGGGTTCAATTTAGAATTGGATTTCTCACTCTTTATCATCAATCACCATTGATGACCTAAGCTTTTCTTCTTGAGTTCAAGGAAGAAGAAGAAGAAAAGATATGATAAGATGAATAAATATTGAAAAAGAAAATAAATACTTATCATAACATGAACCATGGTCAAGTGTAGAGATTAAACTAGGGTTAGTGGAGTGGTTAGGGTTAAGCATGAGACAAAATGGTTACTTAGGTCAAAGCTTCATGAAGCTTCAACTAGAATCCAAAACAAGCCACCATTTTCCTTTATGCTATTCATTTTTCCAAAAAGAATAAATGAACAAATAAATGAATAAGAAAATGTAAACCCTAACCATTACATAACCATGGTTTAAACTTTACACAAAACACAAGTAAACATGTATCATCAAACATGATACAATCAAGTGCACAAAATCATATCGCATATGCAATGCGCACACCCGAGTGAGAAAATCCATTTTAAAGTGAACCGATACTAGTTGATGCAAAGTAATATATCAAATATATAATTATGCATTAAATCATTAAATCAACACTTGATTTAACGATCCGGTCATGACGCACATAACCGACTGGTATCATTAGTAACATCTTATCGAATCAACACTTGATCCGATAACCCGGCTATATCGCATATAACCGATCAATGTCACATCGCGAGAATCGAATACAGTATCACATACTGGTATTATTCTCGGTCCCGCACATATCTCATATGCGCTACTATTTCGTTTCGCTTGAGCCAGGAAACCTCTGTGTAGGACTATAAAGACTCGTCAATACGCCGGCAGCGGATGATGATCATATCAAACATCCACAAGCCGCAAGCGGTCTGCTAAACGTAACGGCCACCCGGGTATTGAGCGATCTGAAGATCGACAAGCAAGCCCGCTCACACTCCAGTGAATCCAACCAGTAACACTACCGTACAGTCCGGTCTGATCGTCTGATATGTCGCATATCTTGCCTAGGGGTGGTAAACGTCAGACCCCAATAGCTCGATAAGTCGTGTCGATATGAGGTCTATAACTGTTCGAGAAACTACTGGTAACACTTACCAGTAAATCTCAGCAACCCTGGCCAGGGATTTCCTGTTATAGCCAATCGAACACAGCGCAACATCAACCCCCTATACCGGGAGAGACGAATCCCCTCCTATCGCTCATTGCCTCCATGTGACTCGGGACTGTACCCAAAAACCACCGTTTTGCACACCCTCTTGGACGTGGTAAGATGGAAATCAAAGCACAGTGGGAACCACACAAGACTCTATGACGATCTCGGGTCAACAGACTACTCTGTACCAGTGTCACCAGAGAACTGCCATCTGACGTGAGGTATAATACCATCTGGGAGTTCTCGGCGAGTCCGTCCAGTGTACCCAGTCTCTCCTGAGCACCCGTATATCATCTCTGATGTCAAACACCAATGGATATGGGATCATCCATCGCCCATCTGTATGGGTCGAGAAGGTATACGCTAGTCTACTCTGGTATATCGATGCCCCGTCTCGATACACCCACGACTAGGGACTTTGAAGGATGTACTTTTGGACTACCATGTCCCCACTAGTATGATCCGCATCATAGTCCAGGTAGTCAAGTACAGATCCTAAGGGCTTTACCAACATGTAACAGAGAGACAATCAGCATACACGTTAAGGTAAAGGGTAACCAGATAGCATACTATCATGTCGAGCAAGAAAGTCCTCCCTATATATGTCCCAGCATCCACTACAATATACATCCAATGTACAGTAATGGCCTCTAGGGCATACAGATAACTAACAATCTCCCACTTGCACTAGGGCCATCTGTAGCAGTGGTTGCAGTATCTCATACTCAATCATCCCATAAAAATCTCTCTCTGGGAACAAGCCTTTGTGAGTGGATCCGCTGTGTTGTCCTCTGAGTCTACTCTCCAAACCTCGATCACCCTGGAGATCATCCATCTCCATGATCAGGTGACACTGCCTTAGAATATGTCTGGATCACTGATGGGACCGGCGTTCCTTGGCATAAGCCACAACTCCATTGTCACACAATGGGAGGAACAAAGTTCATCTTATGAACTAATATACACCCAGACTGCCTCTTTGGTAGCATCTTAAGTAGCGATTTATCTAGCCTTTATCGTCTAGTATGCCACGGTATCTAGCTTGGAACTCTTCCAACATACCGTCCCTTTACTGAGGGTAAAGACAATGCCTGTGACTGACACTCAGTCGTCTTTATCACCCTGGAACCCTTCCAGTGATTCTCCCCAGGATCGGTTGATACTGTCTTACTACAACTAGTGAGAGTCCTAACATCCAATTAGATCTATCTCATAGATCCAAAACCCAGGATTTAGGAGGTATCACTTTGATCCTATGTGGAGAACCATTGTGATAGGCGGAGATTGATCGAGCGTAGCATAGGAAACTCCTTCCTTATCAAGAGTATGTCATCCACGTACTCTACGAGGATCACCACCATACTCCCTACTACCTTTTTGTTTATACAAGGTTCATCTACCATTTTGATGATGTCAAACTCTTTGACTACTTCATCAAAACAGATGTTCCAACTCCGCGATGCCTGCTTTATCCTATAAAGTATCTTGCACACGTTTCCGCTGCTCCCACTGTCTACGAAGCCCTCTGGCTGTGTACTTATAGACGCACTCTTCTAAAACATCATTTAGAAAAGCAGTCATGACACCCAACCACCAGATATCGTAGTCATGGTATGTAGCCGTGACAAGTAGGATCTGGATGGACTTAAGCATAGATACTGAAAAGGTTTCATCATTATCCACGCCTGGTCGATGACGAAAACCTTTAACAATTCTAGCTTTGAAAGTCTCAACCTTTTCATGTACACCAAGTAATCTTCTCAAGATTTACTTGCTCCTGATGGGGATTTAACCCTTCAGATATAGCAACCAAAGTCCATACTTTGTTGGTGTATATGGATTCCATCTCAGATCACTAAGCATCCAGCCATTCTTACAGAGTCACACTCCTGATGGCCAGCTCGAAGCTAGTTGGGTCATCATCTCATGATGCAATCCTCGCTCCCACTGTCATAGAGAAACTGAATTATCTCTCAGGTGGGTGAGGAACCCTACTAGATCGGCGGAGAGGCTGAGGTTCGTTGGAATCTACTGAATCATTTGGTTCTATCAAATCATCAGCTGCAGTTTGTATAGCTGGAACCTTTCCAGTTGTACATAACAGACCTTGCCTTGAGCTTGTCTGAATTTTGCTTTTAGACAAAGGCCGGACAACCCCAAATCTTAACTAGCTTAAGACATGGGCTCTTCCCTTTCCATATCACATATGAAGTGGTAGGCAACTGATTTGATTGGAACCCTATTCAATAGGTATGCAACTTCTCAAGTGCATAACACCCAAAAGGAAACAGGTAACTCAGTAGTACTCATCATAGAGCACACCATATCATATAGGGTGTGATTGCTCCGCCCCGATATACCATCGTGCTATGGTGTATACAGAGGAGTAATGCTGAGAGAGAATCTCATTCTCCTTTAGAATAATCCAGGATTTCCGTGCACAAGTATTCTCCTCCTTGATCTCATCATAGGACATAATACTTATACCCGTATTGGTTCTCTACTTCTCGCTTATATTCTGTGAATATCTCAAAAGGTTCGGACTCATGTTTCAACAGGAATATATGACTGAATCTTGAGAGATTATCAGAGAATATAATGAAGTATAAAGAATCAGTCTTGGCATGTGTAGACAGGGGACCTACATACATCAACATGTATCATCCCAAGAGTTCACTAACTCTTTCTCTGTTTCCATTAAACGGAGCTGTGGCCATCTTATCTTTGTGACATGACTGGCGAGTTTCACAAGATGTAAATTCAAACTGATTTAAATATGCATCTATATGTAACTCTAGCTAGTCGGGTCACATTGATTTGACCTAGTCTACAATGCCTCAAGAAGAATTCGTTCATTTCTGAACTCTTCCTCTTGTGTGTGTTCTGTATACGAGGAACTGTAGTTTGATTTAGAACATCAATGCTTTTAGATAACGTGCCTGAACCGATCAACTTTTGATATAGGAAATGTTCAAAACATTATCCAACAATACAAAATTTTATCATTTCTTTACTAATAAAGAGACTGATATGATTTTGTATATCAGGTTCGGTATCTAACAACATTCGTTCAGAATCAATGTATTGGTAATACAGGGTGACAGTGACAGACAGACTTGGCTGCAACACTTGCCCCGTTTTCTGTCTCATGAAACTTATTACCCGTTCTCAGTTCTCTACCTTTCTGTAGCCCTATGTAACATATTACATATCCGGGATCCTGATCTGGTATCACATACCCAGGACGTAGAGGATACAGAGAAACAGTTCTACATAATGAACATACCCGAAGATGATGCATCAGCATGCACTCTCTTCGTTTGGGTGGCACGGGAAATCTGGTATTCCCCAATTTCCTGCTCTGTCTTATAACAATTATAAGTTGGAGCGGGACCAACGTTCCCCAGCTCAGTATAACAAGCGAGTTCGGTCAATATTCCGTATTATTATCTTGATTAAGGCGTGATATGGTCGCTACCAGGAGAGAGAGAGAAGAAAACACTCAGCGTGCGCTCTCGCAAGAATAGATTGGTTATTATTTTATCTAATCAGGATGGCTCCCACTGCTTTTTATCAAATCTTCCTTCAAACCCTAAAAGGAAAGACTAGCCGGGATTAATTACACACTACAAGTTCGTCAATCTTTCAGCCAGGCCAGTGTCGGTACTTTGAGGGAGGTCCCCCGTGCTTTCGCACGAACCTAATTAATGTAAACCTCGTTTTCCCAGAGGCGTAACCTCGTTAACACCTTTCTAGACACCTACTTGATCGGCTAATTGTAATGTATAAAACTCTCCCAGGAGTAACTCTTACTCGCAGCGGGTATCGGGATCCAACTATCTCATAGAAGGTATGCAATCTCATTACAAATTTCAACACTTGAAATTCCCGATAATATTTTTCCCCTAGCTCGCTATGACCTTGACGCATGCCAAACAACCCATAGTCTGCTAGTCAAGTTCAACCCGTACATTTCTTGATTGAATTAAACCCACCCGCACGACCCTTGACGCATGCCAAACAACGCCGTACGAATACCCTAATCCAATCGCATCGTATGCTAGCAGATAAGCACTAGTTAGCTACCGTACACTACGCCTTGACGCATGCCAAACAACCGCAGCACGAATACTAACTAGTACTTATCTGAAATGACGGAAGGCTACGACATGTTTTTCTGAAAACCTATTGCGTAATGAACTTGATATCGTTGTAGGATCGAATGATTTTAAAATGGAGTGCTTTTGAGGCTTTTCTAGTTTTGCTAAAGGAGTCACCCCCGGTGAAGGGATCGTCGGTCCTTTCCTCGTCGAATGAGGTGCTGGATATATCACATATATCGCTGTGCAAAGCAAAAACACTTAAAAGCAATCAAAAGACAAACCGAGTGTGTAGCATCTGCCAGTTATTGCTAAAGGAGTCACTCCCGGTGAAAGAATCTCGGTCCTTTCCTTATCGAATAAGGTGCAGGATATATCATATATACCTCTGTGCAAAGCAAAAACTGTAGCTACCTATTTTATTTTGAAATTCGATTCTACAACATCTTAGGTTTCTTTTATTTCATTAATCACATTAATGAAGTCCCATCATATAAGTACCTAAACATCACAGATAAATACGACGTACACTTATGCCATCCGCATTCGCCTCGATGTCCCCTCATGCACCGTTAGGTTAGGTAACTAACGGCAGAGCGGGGCAGGGCTAGCGCGGGTGTAAAACATAAGTAACGCCTATATAATATATCATATATACTATATACTGTATCTATCACAGAACATCACATGATCACATCACAGATATCGCAGCAGAAGAATCATATGAAATATTGGATATACTAGGACGTCCGTGTTTTCAATACGAGCCAGTATAAAACACGGATTCCACGGTCGCGATGAATAGCCAAACCCACACCCCTAGACCCTTACGAGAGCGGCAAGCAACCCTACCAATTCTGGAGTTAGGAAACCCGGACTCGACTCCTCGAGTTGGTCTCCCACTGGACTCCAGAACCCGGTTACTTGTGCCCTCCTCCTTGGGTCTATCCTAGTGCAGAAAAGTAAATAATATACAAACGGTGACAACTTCCGCAACCTGGAAGCGCCCCAATAAAAGAATATTACATACAAATTTTTATATGAATGAAAATGAAAAACACTCATCTCACATAAAAACCACCGGCTATTCAAACACGACGATCCAATATAACATATCCAGCAACACATAACATCACATGTCATCAACGTAAGTAAATATGCGCATCCCAATTATCGTTGACATATAGCAACGAAACCGGCGACCACCTCAGACAATTATAAACCCCGCATGCCTAACAATTATAAACCCCGCATTTTAGTCTCATTATCGAAAACTCTTTTCAATATCAAGTCGGGCAATTCAACAAGATTCCTGACATCCTGATCGAATGCTCATCGCAAACTTTAGTAGGCGGCCGCACCCCCGATGCCGTCGACGAAGTGCACCAAGGCGGAACACGGCTACCGCGAGCACCCGGACGGATGCTTTCGGCGACGGGGTTCTCCTACAGTCACTTGGTCGGGACTATGGAGTGAGGCTGTCTATTAAGTTTACCGGCGAGTATCCGCGTACGCTACGTGATTGCGACGGACTTTTGATCACATCAAAATTCCGTGGCAACCGATCAAGTGAGACTAAACTGCTATGTTTATAACATTCATTCAGTTATCTCATAACTTGTTGTGAATTCCAATTATTGTATCCCATTCCAGATAAATAGAAAATGTTAAACTTTCCGATCGAACAATCGAACACCCAAGTTTTCCCAATACAGATCAACACATGAAATAAGTCTAACAACATTCCGTTCATGCCTCAGTGTTGGAGATAGTGCCCTCAGAGTCAATTATTGGATCACAGGCACGTGATTGCAATGATTGAGGGAGGACCTATCCCGGTAGGACAGTCTTACTCGAGATGATAATATGCTATCTGGTTTACCTTTATCATCGTGTACTGCTTTAGGTGACCTGACGTGTCGCTATTGCACGTTGATAGAGCCCCTAGGATTCTTGCTTGACTGCCAGCAGTATGAGGGCGATCATATAAGTGAGAGCTGGAGTCTATAAGCACATCCTTAAAAGGTCCCTAGTCGTGGGAGTTTCGAGACAGGGCATCGATTCTCCAGAGTAGACTAGTGTATACAGTCGAGACCCCGACGAGGGGCGGTGGCCGGTCTCACAAGCCACTGGTGTCAGTAGGTTCACCTAAGATGTATACAGGTGCTCATTGGGTTATGAGTACACCGGACAGGACTCGCCGGGAACATGCTAGTTGGTCTTATACCTCATGTCAGATAGCAGTTCCCAGGTGACATGTGTACAGGTTAGTTCATCGACTTGGGGATCGTCATTTGTCTCGTGTGAGTTCCCACTGTACTTTGATTACTACCCTACCACGGCTCAAAGCAGTCGTGCAAACAGGTTTTAGTTGGGTACAGTCCCGAGCCACATGGAGACAGTGAGCGGATCTTCAGGGGTTCGTCTCTCCCGGTATTGGGGGTGAGGTCGCGCTGTGTCTAGGAGAGCCATTACACGAAGTCCTTGGCCAAGGCAGGAGATTTACTGGTAGGTATTCCAGTAGTATCTCAGGGTGTTCTGGGCTACACTCCGACACGACTTGTACCGCTTTTGGGGGTCTGACTTTTACCAACCCCCTAGGCCCGACATGCGATGCTCATAGACGAACGGACCGGACTGTACGGATATTGTCACTGACAGGCTCAGTAGGGTGTCAGGATGAGTTCACTCATCGACGTCCCTTTTAGTCAATAGCTGGTGGCCCGTCACGTATTGGCTTATACCTCTGACGTGCTAGTGGTTAAATCCACAGCCATAGTATTGACGAGTCTTTAGAGTCCACCACACTTTCAGTTACTCAAGCTTTCGGGCGAAACGCTGTAGAGGCCGTATGGAGATATGGCAGGGTCCGATCAGATACGTGCGGTATTGCACGGATCAGGATCGGACGGTTTGTACTAATGGCCGTATGGGTATATGGCAGGGTTCGATCAGATACGTGCGGTATTGCACGGATCAGGATCGGACGGTATTACTAGCCGGCTTTAGTTTAAGCCGGATCCTAGTTTAGTACAGTGTAGATTTTGTCTCATTGCATTTGTATCCGGACGGAATACAGATGCGGGTGTGTATGCACAGTATGGGGTTTTCCTGTAATTTATTACGGGACCAGTTTTCTGGAGTTGCCAGTTTGCATTCCGTTCCGGCCGGTTTTCCTTTGTTCTTTCCCGGCCGGACTTTTCTGATGGAGGGGGTAATTTGCAGTTTTGCAAATTACATTTGAGGAGGGGGTTTCTTGAGTATGTATTTATTATGATAGCATCTTTTTGATTCCATTCTCTTCACTTGCTTTTTGTTGATAAGAAAGGATTAGATGTGATTAGAGTTTGATGTGAGATGGTTATGATTATGTTTTGGATGTGGTCACCACTTATGCTCCTACCATCACCTCCCTTCATGCTGATTATTCTTTCTCCACCATTTCTAAGTTCATGAGTTTTTTCATGGTTGAAAAAGAAGGAGATGAGAGCTTCATCTTTGAGAGAGTAGCATTCTTGATCTCATTTTTCATGTTAAGAAAAATGCAAGCACCATTTTTCTTATCTAGTTTCCTCCATCATCTTCAAATGGCAACCACCCCAAAAGAGACTATGATTCTACACTACACTTCCTACAACATATCTTGGACGCGTCGGCTAGCCTACTTCGCGCCCGAGTTGCCTCGGTATTGAGGTGGGAGCCCGTAAAAGATGCAGGCGATGTGGTGCCCTTCCGGCGAAGAGGCGACAACGAGGAGATGACGGACGAAGCATCCGCGGGAGATCGGAGTGGAGACGAAGACCGAAGGACTCGGATCATTCGGTATATCTCTTCCCCTTTCTTGTTAGTAGCTTAGACTTGTTAATGGTTACGATCCGGGGTTTAGTGCGCGGTGGTGCCGGTTTGCTAAGTCCGCAAAATCAAAGTTTATCACCGTTTCCGCATTTGGCCGTCGGATTGACGGCCGGGGCGCCGCCGTGCACTTACAGTGGTATCAGAGCCTCTCCATTAACTTCGTCTAGCTTCGTTTGATGTGTTTTGCATTTCCGATCGACCAAAATTCCAAAAACCATATTTTGATCACATCAGTTTTCTGTTTGAAATTTTTGGTGTCGAAAAATTTTTCAGGTTGTAAATTATTGATGTACTGGAAAATCTAAGAGCTCTGTAAAAATTCGATGAGGTGAATCCGCAGTGGGAGCGCGGAACCGCCGCATATACCCCATTCCCGCCGCTAATCCGCCGCGCACTGTAGGGTTCCCTGCACCAATTTTTTACAGAGGCTTTCTGGGCTTAAAATATGGGTTTTGGAATATTAATTTTGGGCCCAGTATTTCTGTGAGTGCTGCAGTATTGGTTTGGGGCCCACTAGTTTATTTTTGATCAATCGGAAAATTTTAAACACATTTTTCACAGTATTTACATTATATCTGCGACCGTGAATGTCACTTGATCGGTAAATCCGGTCTAACTGCTATAGCCCGGTTAGACGGATTTGCGAACGTGACTTTCACGTTGATGTTCTGTTTTTGCTGTGATGTTGCGGATCGGTCGTGGGGGATAGCCTGGATGCAATGCTAGTACAGTTTTTGTTGTATTATGTACATTTGATATTGCGGGGCGAGCGTCCGACATGTGGACTGCCGTCACTGCCTGTTTGTATTATTCTTTTGGGGCACGACCTGGTTGCGGTCGATGTACCCATTGTATGTATATTTTACTTTCTGTACTAGGGTTACCCCGCGGAGGGGTGCACGGATAGCCGGGTTCTAGAAGGCAACGGGCCCGCATCTCAGGGCATTGAGACGGAGGGGGCTTCAGTCTGGAATTGGCGGGCTATTCGCCGCACTCGTAGGGGGTACAGGTTGACCCAGGAGGGGTGCCCAAGTTACCGGATTCCGTGAAGTGCTGGGTGGTCCATTCACGGTGCTGAAGGGGGCTGCCTCGCTTCAGGTTTTGGCGGGTGACTTGCCGCGCCCGTAGGGGTCTAGGATTTCATTGCACAGACTATCCACACGACCAGGGGAACGTCGGGTTTTCAGTAGTGGCTCTGTGAAACCCGGGGATCCCAGATATCTGTATTGTTCTGTGATGCTGTACATTTCTGTGATGTTGCATTTTATTCACGCCTTGAGCGAAATATAATATATTGGTATATATATTAGTAGATGTTGTATATGTTTTTCATCCGCGCTAGTCCAGTCCCCGCTCTGTCGTTAGTAAGCTAACCTAACGAGTGATGACGGGACCCAGTGGCGAATGCGGATGGCATATACGTACGTCAGTATATTTTCGTTCTTTGTGGTGTGATTAATTGATGGGACTGCGTTGATTCGGATCAATGCAAGTTAAACAAACCTATTCTGATGTTGTTGGAACACTTTTCAAAAAGCTGTTATTGCAAGGACGTTTACTTTTGTTTTGCATCGTGGTATTCATTTGGAATATCCTGCTCCTCAGTCGACGAGGCAAGGGCCGAGATCCCTTCACCGGGAGTGACCCCTTGGACAAACAGTTTGCGTCAGGGCAATGACTTCACTATAGCCGATTACTTTTGCTTTGCATCGTGGTATTCATTTGGGATATCCTGCACCCCATTCTACGGGGAAAGAGCCGAGATCCCTTCACCGGGAGTGACCTCTTTAGCGAAGGTTTTCGTCACTATATTTTCTAAAAAGCTATCCGTTCCTTCAACGATATCAAGTTCATTACGTTAAAGGTTTTCGCCAGAAACCATTCGTAGCCCTCCGTCGTTTCAGACGGGTAGCACGTAGTATTCATGCTATGTTTGTTGACCTTCGTCAAGGCATAGTGTATGGTAGCTGCTTGTTGCTTTTCTGCTGCATAGATAGATGTGTTGGTTTGGGACAGTCGTATAGCCTTGTTGACCTTCGTCAAGGGCTTGTACGGGTGGGTTCAAATTAACCTGGACAATGACGGGTGGAACTTGACATGTGACTTATGATTTGTTGACCTTCGTCAAGGTCATAAGAGCATGGGGCAGAAATCACATCGGGAGTTTCAAAAGAACTGAAACTTGCCAGATATGCGCATACCTTCTGGAGTGTGATAACGTGAGCGGATTCCGTCACTTTATCATGCGATGAGAGTTGGATCCCGATTCCCACTGATGAGTTAGTTTACTCCTCGGGTGACCCCGACTAATTCTTCTTTCAGGTTTGGAGGAGAATTTGAGGTACAGTGGGAGGTTTCCAGATTAGATAAATTGGTAACCATTCTGATCTAGGATAGAGTGCACGCTGAGTGTTTCTTTTCTCTCTCTCTGGCAGCGACCATTGACCCGACCCTAGACTATGACTCAGTGACCAAGTTGACCGAACCTTCTTAACACTGGCTTTTGGATTGTCAGAGTCGCTGACCTCATTGCCACTCCTACTTTTACCCTTTTCTCCAGGACACCCCGTATTACTGCGAACGTCCACTTCCATTGGACAAAACCATCGTATGGTTAGATACGAACTCGAAGGAATTTATTCGAGGATGGTTTCCGGTTCTGGAGAAAAAGAATAGGATTATTCAGTTGTCTTTTCTTTTCACCTTCTCTCAGGTTGCGAGTACTCCTTGGTTTAGGAGTAGTACACCTATTACGCAAATTGGACAGTCTTCTTCCAAACCATAGGCTGGTGCCGACCAGTAGGGAATGAAGAAAACCAATTAGCCTAAACGGTGTGCAGAAGGTATTAAGATTAAGACATATAAAGGGATTAGTAAGAGGGCAAAGTAAATTGCGACTGATATTCACGACCAAACCAAATATTTCTTCGCCAATCCTAAATCACCTTTGTATTTCTCCAGGACACTCCGTATCACTACGAAGATCCACAGTTTATTGGATACTCCATCGTATGGTTATATACGAACTCGAAAGGAACTTGTTCCAGTTCGGGGATGGATTCTGGTCCAGGAGAAATAGGAATAAGGTTTATTCGGTTGTCTTTTATCATCACCTTCTCTCATTGCGAGTGCTCCTAGGATTAGGACAGTACACCCATTATGCTTATTGGATAGTCTTCTTCCAAACCATAGGCTGGTGCCGAACGGTAGGGATGGAAGAAAACCAATTGGCCTAAAGGGGTGTGCAGAAGGTAATGACTAAAGACATATAAAGGGATTTGGAGAGGTGGCATAGAATTATACGGTTATAGTTGTGAATCTGGATAATGGTAGAGGCATTACTAGGAATACCAGGATACCCCAACGAAACATTTCAATGTTTCAGTTTCACTGTGTACTGTTAATGGAAAACTAATTTCCCGATTAGACACTTACTCCAGGGTATGTATTTACCAGGTATGATTCTCACATCTGTATGGTTTTACATATGATGAGTAGGAGTAAGTTATTGGGAATTGGGTGATCATCCTTATTATATCGGGATTCGTTGTAATCGGTGATATTTGAGGAGATCACCTGGGCTGTTTGCCGGTCGGCAAATATTTGGTTTTGAATATCCGCTGTTGTGCACCAATTTCAAATTGATATATCTGTACGTCTATTTTCATAGAGTGAGATATACCTTTTGATATTATGTCGATGACATTTACCTATATCAGTGGATGGTTAGGTAAGGAGCATTAAACAACGGTGTAATTCTTCTTAACCATAAGTACAGTTTTCAACCTACGACACACAGTGAAAGAGTTGTTAGACTCAGCGGACTTATACAGAGTATTTTATGTTGTCCAGTGTCCATTAGGACAGAGGGGTTGGTCCTCATACTATATTCTGTTTACTTTTAACTTCTCTAGTTCTTAGACATGTGTTTCGTAGAAACACAGGGTTTAAGTTTTGAGGAGTTATAGGTATTTGAATAGAGTAGAGAACCAGGTGTAGCAAGTATCAGGATTCTTCAAAGTGATCGAAGATGTACATACTTGTGTATGGTATTCAGTTGATAGTAATGATAAAGAGAAATTGCTTCTCTTTCAGGTTACTCATAATTGGAAGCATTCCTAAGTTGAGTAACGCTGATCGGCCTCCTTCCATTTAGTTGACATGCACTGGAGATAGCTGCATGATTTGAATCTGGTTCAATTGAATCAGTGCCTCTGGTTCTATATTGGATATAGTACAGTTCATATCTTAACATTGTTAAGGTACGGGGAGTTGTCCGGCTTATGATTAAAACCAGACACTGGACAACTCAAGGCACGTTTCTGTAATGGCTGTTTGTGGGTTGACCCAGGCTATGACGAGGGTTGACTTTCTACCATCTGGCAGATCAATAGAAATATTGTTCTAGACTCGCCACAGTTTATTAAAAATGGTTTTTTTTCAAAAACAGTAGTGGGAGTATGGTAGAACTGGAAGTGATTCCAGAACCGCAAACGATTACTGAAGATTTGATAAGGAACCTAAAGATTCAATCTGGCTTGACATTCCATTGGCCACTCCGCAGGGATGGTGGGTAACTTCAGGCACCCGAGAGGTACTCCGGTAGCCTCAAGGACGGTGACAGGGAAGTTCTTGTTTACCCACACTTGCCATTGTTGTTGTTCCAGGCTGCGAGACCCGGCAGGAGGATGAGTATAGCGTCGTTCTAAACTTGCTTTAGAAGTGCACGTCTATATGACTCTGCTAGAGGGTTGTCGTAGTCAGTGGGAGCAGCGGAAGCATTGGTGGACATCAGGCTTATGTCTATTTATAGACTAAAGCAGATGTAGCGGAGAAAGATCATCTATTTCTGTTGTGACAGTCATAGGTTTGACGTCATCAGAATAGGGGATGGATCTGTTGAGAAGGTAGTAGGAAGTGATATTCCTATACTACGATCGGTTATACTTTGGTCGTCACACAGTGGTTTCTCCACAAAGGACTTGGACATTATATCTGACATACTGGTTACTAGATCTATGGTTTTAGATCTAGATTTGGGTGGTTTCCCAATGAGGGTACTTTGACAGCATTCTAAGAGTATTTAGAATGGACGACTCTTGGCACGGTAGTATACCTGCAGGTGATGGAGTCACCCTCTCTAAAGGTGTCTTATAGACTAAAGTAGAGAGGGATGTGCATGATTGGCAGATCACTTGCTTAGGCAATTGAGTCAATCATGAGATGTCAAGTACCACACCAGATGTTGTTCTTGCACTAGATGCAATAAGTTGACATTGACCCAATCCTGGAGAAACAGTCGGAAGCAGTTTTAGAACATAAGTGGATGTTCTAGGGATATGATAACGACGGCCTCATTCGGGGGACAGTTATCATTCCAGGCTTCCAAGGTGACCTGGACGACAAGGAGGTTGTCAGAGTTATAGTTTTCCTTCTGACGAGGGGCAGTATTCTAGACAGGTGGTCCAAGGCAATACTGAGGGAGGCATGGCGCAGGATACTGATTAAGTTCAGTTGACGATACAGTCTAAGAAGTTTGGATTTGGAGTTCATTTATGAGCTCGGTCCCATCAGACATCCAGACACTCTAAGACAGGTATTGCTCATTTCGGGAGATGGCTTTCTCCGCGAACTTGAGATATAGAGAGACATAGAAAGAAACATCTAGGCGGGTCCACTCACTGAGGCTATTCCCCGAACGCAATAGTTTCGCAAACAGGCTTTGTGCAACTGACTAGTAGAGGAGTTGGGTGTTCGGTATCACACGGGCTGTGAGTATGCGACATCGCAATAATTAGCCTTGAGTGCAAGTGGGAGATTGTTGGAGATAGTGCCCTCAGAGTCAATTATTGGATCACAGGCACGTGATTGCAATGATTGAGGGAGGACCTATCCCGGTAGGACAGTCTTACTCGAGATGATAGTATGCTATCTGGTTTACCTTTATCATCGTGTACTGCTTTAGGTGACCTGACGTGTCGCTATTGCACGTTGATAGAGCCCCTAGGATTCTTGCTTGACTGCCAGCAGTATGAGGGCGATCATATAAGTGAGAGCTGGAGTCTATAAGCACATCCTTAAAAGGTCCCTAGTCGTGGGAGTTTCGAGACAGGGCATTGATTCTCCAGAGTAGACTAGTGTATACAGTCGAGACCCCGACGAGGGGCGGTGGCCGGTCTCACAAGCCACTGGTGTCAGTAGGTTCACCTAAGATGTATACAGGTGCTCATTGGGTTATGAGTACACCGGACAGGACTCGCCGGGAACATGCTAGTTGGTCTTATACCTCATGTCAGATAGCAGTTCCCAGGTGACATGTGTACAGGTTAGTTCATCGACTTGGGGATCGTCATTTGTCTCGTGTGAGTTCCCACTGTACTTTGATTACTACCCTACCACGGCTCAAAGGAGTCGTGCAAACAGGTTTTAGTTGGGTACAGTCCCGAGCCACATGGAGACAGTGAGCGGATCTTCAGGGGTTCGTCTCTCCCGGTATTGGGGGTGAGGTCGCGCTGTGTCTAGGAGAGCCATTACACGAAGTCCTTGGCCAAGGCAGGAGATTTACTGGTAGGTATTCCAGTAGTATCTCAGGGTGTTCTGGGCTACACTCCGACACGACTTGTACCGCTTTTGGGGGTCTGACTTTTACCAACCCCCTAGGCCCGACATGCGATGCTCATAGACGAACGGACCGGACTGTACGGATATTGTCACTGACAGGCTCAGTAGGGTGTCAGGATGAGTTCACTCATCGACGTCCCTTTTAGTCAATAGCTGGTGGCCCGTCACGTATTGGCTTATACCTCTGACGTGCTAGTGGTTAAATCCACAGCCATAGTATTGACGAGTCTTTAGAGTCCACCACACTTTCAGTTACTCAAGCTTTCGGGCGAAACGCTGTAGAGGCCGTATGGAGATATGGCAGGGTCCGATCAGATACGTGCGGTATTGCACGGATCAGGATCGGACGGTTTGTACTAATGGCCGTATGGGTATATGGCAGGGTTCGATCAGATACGTGCGGTATTGCACGGATCAGGATCGGACGGATATTACTAGCCGGCTTTAGTTTAAGCCGGATCCTAGTTTAGTACAGTGTAGATTTTGTCTCATTGCATTTGTATCCGGACGGAATACAGATGCGGGTGTGTATGCACAGTATGGGGTTTTCCTATAATTTATTACGGGACCAGTTTTCTGGAGTTTCCAGTTTGCATTCCGTTCCGGCCGGTTTTCCTTTGTTCTTTCCCGGCCGGACTTTTCTGATGGAGGGGGTAATTTGCAGTTTTGCAAATTACATTTGAGGAGGGGGTTTCTCGCATATGTATTTATTATGATAGCATCTTTTTGATTCCATTCTCTTCACTTGCTTTTTGTTGATAAGAAAGGATTAGATGTGATTAGAGTTTGATGTGAGATGGTTATGATTATGTTTTGGATGTGGTCACCACTTATGCTCCTACCATCACCTCCCTTCATGCTGATTATTCTTTCTCCACCATTTCTAAGTTCATGAGTTTTTTCATGGTTGAAAAAGAAGGAGATGAGAGCTTCATCTTTGAGAGAGTAGCATTCTTGATCTCATTTTTCATGTTAAGAAAAATGCAAGCACCATTTTTCTTATCTAGTTTCCTCCATCATCTTCAAATGGCAACCACCCCAAAAGAGACTATGATTCTACACTACACTTCCTACAGCATATCTTGGACGCGTCGGCTAGCCTACTTCGCGCCCGAGTTGCCTCGGTATTGAGGTGGGAGCCCGTAAAAGATGCAGGCGATGTGGTGCCCTTCCGGCGAAGAGGCGACAACGAGGAGATGACGGACGAAGCATCCGCGGGAGATCGGAGTGGAGACGAAGACCGAAGGACTCGGATCATTCGGTATATCTCTTCCCCTTTCTTGTTAGTAGCTTAGACTTGTTAATGGTTACGATCCGGGATTTAGTGCGCGGTGGTGCCGGTTTGCTAAGTCCGCAAAATCAAAGTTTATCACCGTTTCCGCATTTGGCCGTCGGATTGACGGCCGGGGCGCCGTCGTGCACTTACACTCAGTACCAACGGTCCAGCCGTAGAAGGGTCAAGCCAACGCCTCACATGTGGCACGCCGTACTGCCCCAAACCCGAAGGTTCAAAGGGCAGTTCAAGACGGTCACATAATCGAGTTAAGGTTTGTTGTCTTCTAGAGGGACCATCGCGTTACTTGCACTACTTAGAACATCGTTAAACTACGGAAAAATCCAACACTTGGAAGTTTCCCGACAGGGGAAAAATTGGGTATTTATATCCGGTCGAACTTTTTAACATATTCTAAAATTTATCCGGAAAGACACACAGACAAAATTTGATACTCCGATCGAAACACCGAATCCCCAAAAACACAGCAGAAAAATTCAACTCTTGAATAAATATTAAAAATTCCCAGAAAACTCAGCTCTTTGAACTAGGAATTACAGTACAAAGGAACAGGGCTGACGTCATCAAGGGGCCGCTGATCCGCCGCAGAAGCCATGCTTCTGCCGCGGATCCGCCGCGAAAATTACTGTTCACCAGAAAATTTTTGCACCGTAATTCTTATTTTTCCCTGCTGAATTTTTTAGAAATTTTTAATTTGGAAAAACTCACTGTTTTCAAAAAAGTACAGAGAGCAAGATTGATTTGGTGTTTCGGGTTCGATCGGGTTTCAAATTCCGTCTAGACTTCGCCTAAAGCTCTAGCTAGGCTCTGATACCACTGTAGGGTTCCTAGGCACCCTAATGAGGTCACACAAGGCATCGAACATGCCAAATTAAAATTTTAACGGTGCCGAGAGACCCGACTACGGATCGTTTGCTAGATGTTTAGGCGAAAAAGCTAACTAGTTAACACTTAACTAATGAGAAACGGAAATACAACCTTTGTAGATCCGGTCCTCCACCTCCACGGCTCCGAGATGAGGTCCTCTCCGCTGTCTAAATCAAATCCGGGCTCTAGCGTCGACTTCATCGGAGAACGAGCGAGCCAGGTCGTCGATGTCCATGCCGAAGATGATCTACGTCGAGGTATCGCTAAATCAAGCTCCGACTTCATCAAGTCAAGAAACTTGTGAAGTAAACATACTCTACTACTTGGCAAGAGGTAGAGGATGAAGAAATAGGAGTTGGGTTCAATTTAGAATTGGATTTCTCACTCTTTATCATCAATCACCATTGATGACCTAAGCTTTTCTTCTTGAGTTCAAGGAAGAAGAAGAAGAAAAGATATGATAAGATGAATAAATATTGAAAAAGAAAATCAATACTTATCATAACATGAACCATGGTCAAGTGTAGAGATTAAACTAGGGTTAGTGGAGTGGTTAGGGTTAAGCATGCAACAAAATGGTTACTTAGGTCAAAGCTTCATGAAGCTTCAACTAGAATCCAAAACAAGCCACCATTTTCCTTTATGCTATTCATTTTTCCAAAAAGAATAAATGAACAAATAAATGAATAAGAAAATGTAAACCCTAACCATTACATAACCATGGTTTAAACTTTACACAAAACACAAGTAAACATGTATCATCAAACATGATACAATCAAGTGCACAAAATCATATCGCATATGCAATGCGCACACCCGAGTGAGAAAATCCATTTTAAAGTGAACCGATACTAGTTGATGCAAAGTAATATATCAAATATATAATTATGCATTAAATCATTAAATCAACACTTGATTTAACGATCCGGTCATGATGCACATAACCGACTGGTATCATTAGTAACATCTTATCGAATCAACACTTGATCCGATAACCCGGCTATATCGCATATAACCGATCAATGTCACATCGCGAGAATCGAATACAGTATCACATACTGGTATTATTCTCGGTCCCGCACATATCTCATATGCGCTCCTATTTCGTTTCGCTTGAGCCAGGAAACCTCTGTGTAGGACTCTAAAGACTCGTCAATACGCCGGCAGCGGATGATGATCATATCAAACATCCACAAGCCGCAAGCGGTCTGCTAAACGTAACGGCCACCCGGGTATTGAGCGATCTGAAGATCGACGAGCAAGCCCGCTCACACTCCAGTGAATCCAACCAGTAACACTACCGTACAGTCCGGTCTGATCGTCTGATATGTCGCATATCTTGCCTAGGGGTGGTAAACGTCAGACCCCAATAGCTCGAAAAATCGTGTCGATATGAGGTCTATAACTGTTCGAGAAACTACTGGTAACACTTACCAGTAAATCTCAGCAACCCTGGCCAGGGATTTCCTGTTATAGCCAATCGAACACAGCGCAACATCAACCCCCTATACCGGGAGAGACGAATCCCCTCCTATCGCTCATTGCCTCCATGTGACTCGGGACTGTACCCAAAAACCACCGTTTTGCACGCCCTCTTGGACGTGGTAAGATGGAAATCAAAGCACAGTGGGAACCACACAAGACTCTATGACGATCTCGGGTCAACAGACTACTCTGTACCAGTGTCACCAGAGAACTGCCATCTGACGTGAGGTATAATACCATCTGGGAGTTCTCGGCGAGTCCGTCCAGTGTACCCAGTCTCTCCTGAGCATCCGTATATCATCTCTGATGTCAAACACCAATGGATATGGGATCATCCATCGCCCATCTGTATGGGTCGAGAAGGTATACGCTAGTCTACTCTGGTATATCGATGCCCCGTCTCGATACACCCACGACTAGGGACTTTGAAGGATGTACTTTTGGACTACCATGTCCCCACTAGTATGATCCGCATCATAGTCCAGGCAGTCAAGTACAGATCCTAAGGGCTTTACCAACATATAACAGAGAGACAATCAGCATACACGTTAAGGTAAAGGGTAACAAGATAGCATACTATCATGTCGAGCAAGAAAGTCCTCCCTATATATGTCCCAGCATCCACTACAATATACATCCAATGTACAGTAATGGCCTCTAGGGCATACATATAACTAACAGTATGCCCTAGAGGCCATTACTGTACATAGGATGTATATTGTAGTGGATGCTGGGACATATATAGGGAGGACTTTCTTGCTCGATATGATAGTATGCTATCTGGTTGCTCTTTACCTTAACGTGTATACTGTTTGTCTTTCTGTTACATGTTGGTAAAGCCCTTAGGATGTGTACTTGACTACCTGGACTATGATGTGGATCATACTAGTGGGGACATGCTAGTCCATAAGTGCATCCTTCAAAGTCTCTAGTCGTGGGTGTATCGAGACGGGGCATCGATATACCAGAGTAGACTAGCGTGTACCTTCTCGACCCATACAGATGGGCGATGGATGATCCCATATCCATTGGTGTTTGACATCGGAGATGATACACGGGTGCTCAGTAGAGACTGGGTACACTGGACGGACTCGCCGAGAACTCCCAGATGGTATTATACCTCACGTCAGATGGCAGTTCTCTGGTGACACTGGTACAGAGTAGTCTGTTGACCCGAGATCGTCGTAGAGTCTTGTGTGGTTCCCACTGTGCTTTGATTTCCATCTTACCACGTCCAAGAGGGCGTGCAAAACGGTGGTTTTTGGGTACAGTCCCGAGTCATATGGAGGCAATGAGCGATAGGAGGGGATTCGTCTCTCCCGGTATAGGGAGTTGATGTTGCGCTGTGTTCGATTGGCTATAACAGGAAATCCCTGGCCAGGGTTGCTGAGATTTACTGGTAAGTGTTACCAGTAGTTTCTCGATTGTTATAGACCTCATACCGACACGACTTATCGAGCTATTGGGGTCTGACGTTTACTACCCCTAGGTGAGATATGCGACATATCAGACGATCAGACCGGACTGTACGGTAGTGTTACTGGTTGGATTCACTGGAGTGTGAGCGGGCTTGCTCGTTGATCTTCAGATCGCTCAATACCCGGGTGGCCGTTACGTTTAGCAGACCGCTTGTGGCTTGTGGGTGCTTGATATGATCATCACCTGCTGCCGGCGTATTGACGAGTCTTTAGAGTCCTACACAGAGGTTTCCTGGCTCAAGCGAAACGAAATAGGAGCGCATATGAGATATGTGCGGGACCGAGAATAATACGTGTATGTGATACCGTATTCTATTCTCGCGATGAATGTATCGAATGGTTATATGCGATATAACCTAGTTATCGAATCAAGGATTGATTTGATAATCCGATACATTTAATACTAGTCGGTTATATGCGATATGACCGGGTCGTTAAATCAAGTGTTGATTTAATGATTTAATGTATAATTATATATTTGATATATTACTTTGGATTAACTAGTATTGGTTCACTTTAAATGGATTTTCTCACTTGATGTGCACATTGTATATGTGATATACTTTTGTGCATTTGTTTGTATCATGTTTGATGATACATGCTTGTTTAGGTGTATGTTTAGTTTAAACCTTGGTTAAGTAAATGGTTAGGGTTGTGTTTAAATTTCTTATTTATTTATTTGTTTATTTATTCATTATGGAAATTAAAAAGAATGGTGGCTTATTTTGTCATTTTGTGGAAACTTCTTGAAGTGTTGAAAGCTTAACCATTCTTGTTCTTTTCCTAAACCTAACCATTAACTCTAACCATGGTCTATTATCTACACCTAACTTTGGTTAAAATTATGATAAGTATCATATTATTTCTTATTCCAAAAAATAATCATAACAATTAGCTTCTTCTTCTTCATCTTCTTCAAGGAAGAAAGCTTACCTCATCAATGGTGGATTGATGAAACAAGTGAGAAATCCAATTCTAAAGTCTACCCACTTCCTATTTCTTCATCCTCTACCTCTTGCCAAGTAGTAGAGTGTGTTTTCTTCACAAGTTTCTTGACTTGGTGAAGTCGGAGCTTGATTTAGCGATGCCTCGACGTAGATCATCTTCGGCATGGACATCGATGACCTAGCCCGTCCATTCTCCGATGAAGCCGACGCTAGAGCCCAGGACTTGTTATGGACAGCGAGGAGACTTCATTGCGGAGCTATGGAGGTGGAGAACCGGATCTACAAAGGTTGTATTTCCGTATCTCTTAGTTAAGTGTTAACTAGTTTATTGTTTCGCCTAGACATCTAGCTAACGATCCGTAGTCTAGGGTTTCTCGGCACGTTAAAATTTAAAATTGGCATGGTTGATGCCTTGTGAGACCTCATTAGGGTGCCTAGGAACCCTACACTAGGGCCATGTACTGGCGTATCGAAGACCGATGATCTCGAGTAGCCTCTCGAACTGAATCTGAGGTAGGGCCTTCATGAATGGATCAGCAATGGTCTCTTCAGTAGCAACTCTCCGAACCTCGATCTCCCGACGATCAATGATCTCGCTGATCAGGTGATACCGCCTTAAGATGTGTCTGGATTTCTGATGGGACCTTGGTTCCTTCGCTAAAGCTATAGCTCCGTTGTTGTCGCAATACAGAGGTATTGGATCAACTATGGTAGGAACCACCTGAAGTTCTGTTAGGAACTTCTTCATCCAAACTGCTTCTTTTGCGGCATCGCAAGCAGCAATATACTCCGCTTCCATCGTCGAGTCAGCAACGGTGTCTTGCTTGGAGCTCTTCCAGCACACCGCCCCTCCATTGAGGCTAAAGACATAACCCTACATGGACTTGGAATCGTCCTTATCACTCTGGAAGCCGGAATCAGCAAAGTCCTCTAACTTGAGGTCTTTTCCGCCGTAAACCAAGAACATCTCCTTAGTCCTTCTCATGTACTTGAGAATGTTCTTTACTGCTATCCAGTGATTCTTCCCTGGGTCTGACTGATACCGGCTTACCACGCTCAGTGCGTAAGCTACATCTGGTCTGGTGCACAACATCGCATACATTATAGAGCCTACCGCAGAAGCGTATAGTATAATAGACATGTGTTCCCTTTCCAAATCAGTCTTGGGAGACATCTTTTGGGAGAGGGTGATTCCGTGACAAGCCGGTAGATTACCGCTCTTAGAATCTTCCATACTGAATCTTTTCAGTATAGTGTCGATATACCTGGACTGCGAAAGTCCTAACATCCTCTTGGATCTATCACGATAGATCCGGATCCCCAGAATGTAAGAGGCATCATCCAGGTCTTTCATGGAGAACCTGTGTGACAAGAATCCTTTGACAGATTGTAGCATAGGAATGTCATTTCCTATCAATAGAATGTCATCCACGTACAAGACGAGAAATACGATACTTCTGGCTACAACTTTACTATATATACATGGTTCATCTGGATTTTTGATAAAGTCATATTCTTTGACCGTTTCATCAAAACAGATGTTCCAACTCCGCGATACCTGCTTTAGTCCATAAATGGACTTAAGCAACTTGCATACTCTACCGCTGCTCCCACTCTGATTGAAACCTTCTGGCTGTCCATATAGACGCACTCTTCTAAATTACCATTCAGAAAAGCCGTCTTTACGTCTATCTGCCAGATTTCATAATCATGGAAGGCAGCAATAACAAGAAGGACCCGAATGGATTTGAGCATAGCCACTGAAGAAAAAGTTTCGTCATAGTCTAAACCAGGTCTTTGACGAAAACCCTTTGCAACAAGTCTAGCTTATAGGTTTCCACCTGTCCATCTACACCAATCTTTTTTTTGAAGATCCATTTGCATCCTATGGGTTTTACCCCATTTGGAGCAAAGTCCAAAGTCCATACTTTGTTGGTGTACATAGACTCCATTTCGATCCGCATTGCATCTAGCCATCGTACCGAGTCGCAGCTCTGGATGGCCTGCTGGAAGCCAGTAGGTTCATCATCATCAATGATGCAATCCTCTCTATCCCCATCTATGAGAAAGCCGTAGTATCTCTCAGGCGGATGAGACGGCCTACTACTCCTACGGAGGGGTGCGGGAATGTCCTGTTCTTTTTGAACTTCTGGTTCTACCAAACTTTCAGTAGTAGTTTGTGGTTCTGGAATTTCATCCAGTTCTATTTCGCTCCCACTTGTTTCCTTTTCTAAAAACTAATATTCTAGAAAATGGGCATTACGAGAAACAAAAACCTTTTGTTCCTCTGCGTAATAGAATGATGCCCCTTGGAGGTCTTTGGATATCCCACAAACTGACATTTCACTGATCGTGCCTCGAGCTTGTCCACATGCTGCTTTTTAACAAAAGTTGGACATCCCTATATCTTTATATACTGAAGATAGGGTTTCTTCCGACTCCACATCTGATATGGTGTGGTAGGCACAGTCTTGGTAGGAACCATGTTCAAAAGATATGCCGCTGATTCTAGCGCAAAACCCCAGAAAAATCGCGGTAACTCAGCATTACTCGTCATGGAACGTACCATATCCAATAGGGTTTGATTCCGTCTCTCCGATACACCGTTATGCTGTGGAGTGTATGGAGGAGTAAGCTGAGAGAGAATTCCTTTCTCTTTTACGTAACCTAGGAACTCGGCACTTAAGTATTCACCACCTGGATCAGATCTTAGTGTCTTGATACTTTTGCCGGTTTGGTTTTCTACTTCATTCTTATACTCCTGGAATTTTTCAAAAGCCTCGGATTTATGTTTCATCAGATAAATGAATCCGTACCTTGAATAATCATTCGTAAAAGTAATGAAATAGGAAAAACCACCTCTTGCATGTGTAGACATTGGACCGCATACATCGCTGTGTACGAGCCCTAAGAGCTCGCTCGCTCTTACTCCATGTCCAGTGAATGGAGTCTTTGTCATCTTTCCTTTAAGACATGATTCACAAGTGGTATAAGTTTGATATTCGAACGAGTCCAAATATCCTTCTCTATGTAACTTAGTTAACCTTGTCTCATTGATGTGACCTAGTCTACAATACCATAAGAAAGCCTTATTTAAATCTGAAGACTTTCTTTTTAGTGTGTTCTGGACATTGAAAATCTGGAGTTGGTTTAAGACATATATACTGTTATTCAGTGTACCGGACCCAATCAAACTTTGATTAAGGTGGATGTTAACAACATCGCTTACAAACGTGAAATCATAACCTTTATTTGATAACAACGAAACTGATATGATATTACACGTTAAACTAGGTACACAAAAACAGTTATGTAAAACCAAAATATGTCCACTCGTCAATCCCAGGTGATAATCCCCGACGGACACAGCTCCCACGCTAGCTCCATTAGCAACCTTTAGGGTCATATCACCTTCCTTCAGCACTCTACGGTTTCTCAGTTCCTGCAATGAATTGCATATATGAGATCCTGATCCGATATCCAATACCTAGGAAGTAGAGTTGATTGACAAACAATTCTCAATTACAAACACACCTGAAGTCGAAACCACAGCTTGCTTCGGTCCCTGGTTCTTGGCGTTCCACGCCTTGCAATCCTTCTTCCAGTGCCCTTTCCTGTGACAATGGAAGCACTCATCCTGGGCCACTACCGGCACCGCAATCTTTTTCTTTCCCTTCCCTCCCACCTTACTAACACCTTCTCTAGGTTTGGTGGCGGCCTTCTTCTTCCTTCCTTTGGCCCTAGCCTTGGACCCGGAAGAAGAACCACCGCTAACAAACATAGCGGGTGTTTCCCTTGCGTTCTGCAAGGTGCCCTCTGCACTCCTTAACATGTTAAGGTGTTCTGGAAGTTCAACTTCTTTTCTTTGAATGTTGAAATTCAGAATAAACTGGGCGTTGGTGGAAGGAAGGGACTGGAGAATAAGGTCTGTATAGAGCTCATTATCTAAAGTCGTCCCAAGGTCTGCGAGCTCTTCTATATAGCCTATCATCTTTAGGACATGTTCTCCTACCGATGATCTGATGGCCAACCTCGCTCGAAACAAGTTCTTTGAGGTCTCGTATCTTGCTATACGAGATTGCTCTCCATAAAATTCCTTTGTATGGAGAAATATGGCATCTAGTTCCATATCCTCGTGCCTCTTCTGATGTTCATTGTTCATCGAGGCAAGCATGATGCACTTGGCCTTCGCGCAATCAAAATCCCAGGTTTTGCGGATTTCCTTATCCGCATTACTGGATTTGGGACCAGGGACAGCAGGTACCTTAGCGGTGAGGACGTACCCCAATTTGTCATAGGTCAAAGCCATTTTGACATTCCGCAGCCAATCCTTATAGTTTGGCCCTGTCAGTATATTTTTCTCTAAAAGTAACTTAAGTCCAGTCATTTTCAGGGTCGTTGCAATTAGGAGAGAGAGAAGAAAACACTTTAGCATGATGCTCTTGCAAGTTTAGAGTGGTTTTTAGTTTATCTAAACTGGATGGCTCCCACTGTTTCTCGAATCCTTCCCCAAACCATAAAAGAAGAATTAGCTAGGACTATTCTCACCGTACAATACTTGCTTAACCGTTCAGCCAGGCCAGTGTCGATATTTCGAGGGAGGTTTTCCAACGTTTTCGCGAAGTTTCTTAATTAAATAACCTCTTTTCTCTGGGGGCGTAGCCCCGCCGACACCTTTCTAGACACCTACTTGGTTTATAGCATTGATCGTTAAGTGACGAATATCCTGATAAGTAGCATACAGTAGGATCGGGATCCAAATATCATCGTCTGATAATGCTGAAGGAATCCTACCAACATTCATCAAACTCCAAATGGTATGCATTTCTTTGCAAATTTCAGTTTCTTTAGAAATTCCCGATATAAATTTTTGCCCCATACACTTATGACCTTGGCGTTGGTCAAAATATCATAAGTCACATGTCAAGTTCTACCCATCATTATCTAGTTAATTTGAACCCATCCATACATATCCTTGACGTTGGCCAAAATGATAATACGACCGTCCCAAACTAACTCATCTATCTATGCAACAAATGAATACCCAGTAGCTACCAAACACTATGCCTTGGCGTTGGTCAAAATACATAGCTTGAATACTACTGAATACCCAAATGTAATGACGGAGGGCTACGAATGGTTTTGGCGAAACCGTGAACGTAGTGAACTTTGTTAGTGTATATGCCCTAGAGGCCATTACTGTATCATACTAGTTTGTATATTACTTGATGGAAGCTTGGGATATTCACAGTTGTATATACAATCTTGCTCGAAATGGTAGTATGCTACTTGGTTTGTCTCTGCTTTAATATGTGCATGTGTTTCTTTTAGCATATCGCTGTTATACATATTAGTAGAGCCCTTAGGATCTTTGCTTAATTACCAGCGTTGTGATGGCGCTCACACTCGTGGGAGCTGGGTGATCTATAAGCACATCCTTATACAGGTCCCTAGTCGTTGGACTATCGAGACAGGGCATCGATACTCCGGAGTAGACTAGTGTATGCGCTTCTCATCCCAGCGTGGGAGACGGTCTGTCCCACAGCCGTCAGTACGTCGTACTTGAGATAGTATGCGGGTGCTCGTTAGGTTACGAGTACACTGGACAGGACTCGTCGGGAACTGTTGGTTGGTATTATACCTATCGTCAGTTATCAGTTCCCAGGTGACATGAGTACAGCTTAGTCCGTTGACTTGACACTGTCACTTCGCCTCGAGTGTGTTCCCACTGCACTTTGATTACTACCCTACCACGGCTCAAAGGAGTCGTGCAAACAGGTAGTTTTTGGGTGCAGTCCCGAAGCACTTGGAGGCAGTGACGGTTAGACAGGATTCGTCTCTCCCGGTATTGGGGGTTGACATCGCACTGTGTCCAGGAGAGCCATTACACGAGTAGTCCCTGGCCAGGGCAAGCGAGATATACTGGTAGGTTTCCAGTGTTATCTCAGGGTGTTCTGGGCTACACTCCGACACGACTTGTACCGCTATTAGGGGACTGACGTTCACCGCCCCCCTAGGCCCGCCATGCGATGTATCAGACGAACAGACCGGACTGTACGGAGATTGTCACATACAGGCTCAGTAGGATTTCGGATGGGGTTCACCTCGTCAGTCTTCTTATCGACATCTACCTGGGGACCATTACGTACAGCTAGTGCCGCTTGTGGTCTGTGGTTAAACCCACTGCCAGCGTAGTGTCGAGTCTTTAGAGTCCCACACAGAGAGCTATTCGCCTTTAGGCAAAATGAGTAGAGGTAGCATGGTTTTGCGACAGGGTTCGTTCACATTGGCGCACTTGTGCACGTTTGCTGTCCGGACTGTTTATACTAGCGGGCTTTGGTTTAAGCCGGATCCTAGTATATGATTTGGGATTGGTTTTTCTCATTATATTCGTGTTCCTCGGATCACGAATGCGGGTGCGTATGCACAGTTGCTCGAGATTGAGGGAGAGGACCTTGATTAGGGTTAATGGCTATTGTCATTTTATTAACCCTAATGCTTATGTGTGTATTATTGTTAATTGATATTAGTTTAATAATTGTGCATGGTTATGGTTGTTGACCATTTGACCTATCTTGACTTGTTGACCATGTTGACACTTTGACCATCATCATTTCTTTTGGAAGATGCTTTTTGATCCTTGCAAATTGAAATGATAATGGTCATGTCATGATAAGCCATGACAATTATCTAGCTAATTATTTAATTAAAATAATATACACATATTAGGGAGAATGGTTCACATTATTCTCATTCTATCATTTTCATTTCTCTCTCTTGTTCTTCCTCTCCCTCAAGCTCTCTCCCTCTCATGTGTTGAGAAACACTTGAGCTTGAGAAAAACCCTCTCTTGATCATCTTTACTCTCATCTAGGGTTCAAGAACTAGCACTTCTTGCACCCTAGTTACTTCTAGCTTGGAGTTGAAGCCAAAGGTTGAGGCTTTCGGGTGGATCTTTCTTTGACGGGAGAAGACGACAAGGTGACCTCCTTCCATTACTCCAAGGAGCAAGGAGAGAAGGACATAAAGACCAAAGGTATAACCTTTCTAGCACTTAGCTAGTTTCTAGTTAGCTTTAGCAAGTTTTTGTTTAGCAAAGATCCTTTAAAGTCTAGTCCATGTTGCCTAAGCTCATAAAAATCTGATTTTTATTCCGTTTTCCGCCTCCCCGCAAGTACCGGGGTGGGCAACGTGGACTTACAGTGGTATCAGAGCCTAACTAAACATAAACTAGCTAGGTAGTGAAGTGTAACGAAGTTCGAAACCGAAAAATCCAAAAACCGAGTTTTCAAAAACCTTAGTTTCTGTTAAAATTTTTTCTGGTCAAAAAAAAATTTGTTATACACCTAAAATCGTCTCAGGGTTTTTTAAAGAACACCACCAAACCCGGTCCAGTGATTCGTCTAAACCGCCGCGTTTCCGCGGCAATAGCAAGCTATTGCCGCGGAACCGCCGCCGTTTGGACTCTTCACTGGGTCGAGTTTGGTGCAGTTTTCTTACGGCTTGGTTTTAGGATTTTTAAGATGGTTTATATGTGCCCAGATTTTCCAGAATAGAAATTTATTTTTGGGGGCCTATAAATCTGTATTTTTTCCGAACTTCACTACACTTTGACTATGACGGTTATATCTGTGATGTTTGCATGTATTGAACGTCTGCTAATCGCTATATGTCGATTAGTCGGGGTTATACATATCTGTGATCTGTGATTGATTATTGGTATGTGTATATGAATGGGTTGGATTGTCGCGGGTGAATAGCCGGGATGGATGTGAGATGAGTGTTGCTTTTTCTTTCATTCATTGTAATATGTAAATTGATGTAATATTATTATTTGTTTGGCCGCGCAACCGGGTCGGGGTTGTAGTCGTCATTGTATAATTCTTTTTACTGTTTTTGCTCCTTGGATAGACCCATGGAGGGGGTGCACAAACTACCGGGTATCTCGAAGTGCCGAGTGGCCTACTCACGGTGGTGAGGGAGGTTGCTTCGCTTCGGGTACTTGACGGGTAGTTTGCCACACCCGTAGGGGTCTTGGGTGGGGTATTGGCTATTCACCGCGACCGTGTAATCCGCTTTTCGTTGCAGGCTCGAACGGATTGCGGATTCCTAGTATATCCAATGTATTCATCTGTGATCTGTAATGTCTATCATTGCTATATATTCATATATAATAACTATTTAGGCGTTGCTTATGTTTTACAGCCGCGCTAGCCCAGCCCCCGCTCTGTCGTTAGTTAAGTAACCTAATGGGTGATGACGGGGCCCCATGGCGAATGCGAATGGCATAAGCGTACATCATATTTTGGTTGTTTTCTGCAATGGTAGGATTAAATGATGGGACGCATTAAAAGAACTAATGCAAGAAAATAAACCAAGTAAAAGTCGATTGGAACACTTTGAAAACCACTCGGTTCTTTTCAAAACCAAACTTTTAAACGCGGAGCTTGAACCACTCCTTTTAAAAGCTATCTCGTTCCATCGATTATATCAAGTTCACTACGTTCACGGTTTCGCCAAAACCATCCGTAGCCTTCCATCATTTCAGTTAAATATTCGGTAGTATTCAAGCTATGTATTTTGACCTCACGCCAAGGCATAGTGATTGGTAGCTGCTGGATATTTATCTGTTGCATAGATAGAATGCGTTGGTTTGAGACAATCGTACTGCCATTTTGGCCTACGTCAAGGGTAGGTACGGGTGGGTTCAAATTAACCAGGATAATGATGGGAAGAACTTGACATGTGACTTATGACATTTTGACCTCACGCCAAGGTCATAAGAGCATGGGGCAAAAATCCACATCGGGAGTTTCATAAGTACTGAAACTTGCTAGCGCTGCATACCATTTGGAGTGTGATAATTCTGGTAGGATTCCTTCGGTTTTATCACGCGATGATATTTGGATCCCGATCCTACTATGAGTATATGCTACTCCTCGGGAAAACTCTCACTTAACGATCAATGCTATAAACTTAGTAGGTGTCTAGAAAGGTGTTAGCGGGGCTACGCCCACAGGGAAAATAGGTTACTTAATTAAGGAACTTCGCGAAAGCGTTGGAAAACCTCCCTCGAAGTACCGACACTGGCCTGGCTGAACGGTTAAGCAAGTATTGTACGGTGAGAGTGATCCTGACTAATCCTTTCTTTACGGTTTGAGAAGGGATTCGAGAGACAGTGGGAGCCATCCAGTTTAGACAAACTAAAAACCACTCTAAACTTGCAAGAGCATCATGCTAAAGTGTTTCTTTTCTCTCTCCTAATTGCAGCGACCATTCAACATGACCGGACTTAAGTTATTACTAGATAAAAACATATTGACAGGGCCAAACTACAAAGATTGGCTCAGGAATGTCAAGATGGCAATCACTTACGACAAGCTGGGGTATCTCCTTACCACCAAAGCTCCCCCTGTCCCAGGTCCCAAAACCAGTGTCGTAGATAGGGAAATCTACAAGACCTGGGAAATAGATTGCGCGAAGGCCAAATGCCTCGTACTTGCCTCGATGGACAACGAACATCAGAGGAGGCATGAGAATATGGACCTAGAGTCCATATTTCTTCATACAAAAGAACTGTATGGAGAGCAGTCTCGTATCGCAAGATACGAAGTGTCGAAGAAGTTGTTTTCGGCAAGGTTGGCCGTCGGATCATCGGTAGCCGAACACGTGCTTAAGATGATTGGCTACATTGAGGAGCTCGCGGACCTTGGGACCACGTTGGAGAATGAACTCTATAATGATTTGATTCTCCAGTCCCTTCCTTCCACTTACGCCCAGTTTATTCTTAACTTCAACATGCAAGGAAAGGAGGTTGAACTTTCCGAGCTTCTGAACATGTTGAGGAGTGCAGAGGGCACCCTACAGAAGGGTAGGGAGACATCCACTTTGTTTGTAGGAGGATCTTCCTCTTCTAGGTCCAGGGCGAAAGCCAAGGGCAAGAAGAAGAAAGCCCCCGCCAAACCAAGAGGCGGTGTCGGTAAAGTGGATACGAAGGGAAAAGGAAAAGCAACAAAGATAGCGGGGAAGCTAGTAGGGAAGGAAGAATGCTTCTATTGTCACAAAAGTGGTCACTGGAAACAGGATTGCAAGGCTTGGAAGGCCAGAACACAGGATTTGAAGCGAGTTGCAGCTTCAGCTTCAGGTGTGTATGTTATTGAAAACTGTCTATCAATAAACTCTACATCCTGGGTATTGGATACCGGATCAGGATCTCATATCTGTAATTCTTTGCAGGCGTTGAGAAAGCGTAGAGTTTTGAAGGCAGGTGACATGACCCTCAGAGTTGCAAACGGTGCTAGCATGGATGCTGAGGCCGTAGGGGACTATCACCTGGGACTGTTAGATGGACATTTATTGGTTTTGCGTAGTTGTTATTATGTACCAAATGCAACCTGTAATATCATTTCTGTATCTTTATTATCTAAAGAAGGTTATGAATTTGCATTTGTAAGTAATGTAGTGAACATTCACCTTAGTCAAGTTTTGATTGGGTCAGGTACATTGAACAACGGTATATACGTATTAAACCAGCCAAAGATTTTCAATGTCCAGAATACACACAAAAGAAAGTCTCCAGAAATCGATAAAACTTTCTTATGGCATTGTAGACTGGGTCACATCAATGAGAGAAGGTTGACTAAGTTACATGCAGAAGGATATTTGGATTCGTTCGAATATCAATCGTATGCAACTTGTCAATCCTGTCTCAAGGGAAAGATGACAAAGACGCCGTTCACTGGACACGGAGTAAGAGCAAGCGAGCTCTTGGGACTCGTACACAGCGACGTGTGCGGTCCAATGTCTACACATGCGCGAAGCGGTTATTCTTACTTCATTACTTTTACGGATGATTTCTCAAGGTTCGGACATGTCTTCTTAATGAAGCATAAATCCGAAGCTTTTGATAAGTTCCAGGAATATAAGAATGAAGTAGAAAAACAAACAGGCAAAAGTATCAAGGCACTGAGATCTGATCGAGGTGGTGAATACTTGAGTGCCGAGTTCCTGGGTTACTTAAAAGAGAATGGAATTCTCTCTCAGCTTACTCCTCCATACACTCCGCAACATAATGGTGTATCGGAGAGACGGAACCCAACCCTATTGGATATGGTACGGTCCATGATGAGTAACGCTGAGTTGCCGCGATCGTTCTGGGGATATGCGCTAGAAACAGCTGCATACCTTTTGAACCGTGTTCCCACTAAGACTGTGCCCACCACATCATATGAGTTATGGAGTGGGAAGAAACCCTATCTTCAACACTTGAAGATTTGAGGATGTCCAGCTTATGTCAAAAAGCAGCATGCGGACAAACTAGAGGCACGCTCAGTACTGTGCAAGTTTGTGGGATACCCAAAGAACTCCAGGGGGTATCTTTTCTATTACGCAGAGGAACAAAAAGTCCTTGTTTCTCGTAATGCCCATTTTCTAGAACACCAGTTCTTAGAAAAAGAAATAAGTGGGAGCGCAATAGAACTGGAAGAAATTCCAGAACCACAAGCTATTACTGAAAGCTTAGTAGAACTAGAGGGTTCGAAAGATCAAGACATTCCCACGCCACTCCGCAGGAGTAGTAGGCAGTCTCATCCGCCCGAGAGATACTACGGTTTTCTCATTGACGGGGATAGAGAGGATTGCATCATAGACCTTGATGAGCCTACTAGCTTCCAGCAAGCCATTCAGAGCGTCGACTCGGTAAAATGGCTGGATGCAATGCGGACCGAAATGGAGTCCATGTACACCAACAAAGTATGGACGTTGGACATTGCTCCAGATGGGGTAAAACCCGTAGGATGCAAGTGGATCTTCAAAAGGAAGATTAGTGTAGATGGACAGGTTGAGACCTATAAAGCTAGACTGGTAGCAAAGGGTTTTCGTCAACGACCTGGTTTGGACTATGACGAAACCTTTTCTCCAGTAGCTATGCTGAAATCCATTCGGATCCTTCTTGCCATTGCTGCCTTCCACGATTATGAGATTTGGCAGATGGACATAAAGACAGCTTTTCTAAATGGACATTTAGAGGAGTGTGTCTATATGGATCAGTTAGAGGGTTTCATTCATAGTGGGAGCAGCGGAAAGGTGTGCAAGTTGCTTAAGTCCATTTATGGACTAAAGCAGGCATCACGGAGTTGGAACATCTGTTTTGATGAGACGGTCAAGAAATTTGGCTTTATCAAAAATCCAGATAAACCATGCATCTATTGTAGATTTGTAGCGAGAACTGTAGTATTCCTCGTTTTATACGTGGATGACATTCTCTTAATAGGAAATGACATTCCTATGCTACAATCTGTCAAGGGGTTCTTGTCACACAGGTTCTCCATGAAAGACCTGGGTGATGCCTCATACATTCTGGGTATCCGGATATACCGTGACAGATCTAAGAGGATATTAGGACTTTCGCAGTCCAGGTACATTGACACCATACTGAAGAGATTCAGTATGGAAGATTCCAAGCGCGGTAATCTACCGGCTTGTCACGGGATCACCCTCTCCAAAGAGATGTCTCCCAAGACTGATTTGGAATGGGATCGCATGTCTATTATACCCTACGCTTCTGCGGTAGGCTCTATTATGTATGCGATGTTGTGTACCAGACCGGATGTGGCTTATGCACTGAGTGTGGTAAGCAGGTATCAGTCAAACCCTGGGGAGAAACATTGGATAGCAGTAAAGAACATTCTCAAGTACCTGAGAAGGACTAAGGAGATGTTCTTGGTGTATGGCGGAAAAGACCTGCAGATTGAGGCCTTTGCTGACTCCAGCTTCCAGAGTGACAAGGATGATTCCAAGTCCATGTCGGGTTTTGTCTTTACCCTCAATGGAGGGGCGGTGTGTTGGAAGAGCTCCAAACAGGAAACCGTTGCTGACTCGACTATGGAAGCGGAATACATCGCTGCATCTGATGCCGCAAAAGAAGCTGTCTGGATGAGGAAGTTCTTGAGAGAACTTCAGGTGGTTCCATCCATTGTTGACCCAATACCTCTGTATTGCGACAACAACGGGGCTATAGCTTTAGCGAAGGAACCCAGGTCCCATCAGAAATCCAGACACATCTTAAGGCGGTATCACCTGATCAGGGAGATCGTGGATCGCCAGGAGATCGAGGTCCGGAGAGTTGCATCAGAGGATAACACTGCAGATCCATTCACCAAGGCCTTGCCCCAGACTCAGTTCGAGCGGCTGATCGAGATGATAGGTCTTCGATACGCCAGTACATGACCTTAGTGCAAGTGGGAGATTGTTAGTGTATATGCCCTAGAGGCCATTACTGTATCATACTAGTTTGTATATTACTTGATGGAAGCTTGGGATATTCACAGTTGTATATACAATCTTGCTCGAAATGGTAGTATGCTACTTGGTTTGTCTCTGCTTTAATATGTGCATGTGTTTCTTTTAGCATATCGCTGTTATACATATTAGTAGAGCCCTTAGGATCTTTGCTTGATTACCAGCGTTACAGGTCCCCAGTCGTTGGACTATCGAGACAGGGCATCGATACTCCGGAGTAGACTAGCGTATGCACTTCTCATCCCAGCGTGGGAGACGGTCTGTCCCACAGCCGTCAGTGCGTCGTACTTGAGATAGTATGCGGTTGCTCGTTAGGTTACGAGTACACTGGACAGGACTCGTCGGGAACTGTTGGTTGGTATTATACCTATCGTCAGTTATCAGTTCCCAGGTGACATGAGTACAGCTTAGTCCGTTGACTTGACACTGTCATTTCGCCTCGAGTGTGTTCCCACTGCACTTTGATTACTACCCTACCACGGCTCAAAGGAGTCGTGCAAACAGGTAGTTTTTGGGTGCAGTCCCGAAGCACTTGGAGGCAGTGACGGTTAGACAGGATTCGTCTCTCCCTGTATTGGAGGTTGACATCGCGCTGTGTCCAGGAGAGCCATTACACGAGTAGTCCCTGGCCAGGGCAAGCGAGATATACTGGTAGGTTTCCAGTGTTATCTCAGGGTGTTCTGGGCTACACTCCGACATGACTTGTACCGCTATTAGGGGACTGACGTTCACCGCCCTCCTAGGCCCGCCATGCGATGTATCAGACGAACAGACCGGACTGTACGGAGATTGTCACATACAGGCTCAGTAGGAGTTCGGATGGGGTTCACCTCGTCAGTCTTCTTATCGACATCTACCTGGGGACCGTTACGTACAGCTAGTGCCGCTTGCGGTCTGTGGTTAAACCCACTGCCAGCGTAGTGTCGAGTCTTTAGAGTCCCACACCGAGAGCTATTCGCCTTTAGGCAAAATGAGTAGAGGTCGCATGGTTTTGCGACAGGGTTCGTTCACATTCGCGCACTTGTACACGTTTGCTGTCCGGACTGTTTATACTAGCGGGCTTTGGTTTAATCCGGATCCTAGTATATGATTTGGGATTGGTTTTTCTCATTATATTCGTGTTCCTCGGATCACGAATGCGGGTGCGTATGCACAGTTGCTCGAGATTGAGGGAGAGGACCTTGATTAGGGTTAATGGCTATTGTCATTTTATTAACCCTAATGCTTATATGTGTATTATTGTTAATTGATATTAGTTTAATAATTGTGCATGGTTATGGTTGTTGACCATTTGACCCATCTTGACTTGTTGACCATGTTGACACTTTGACCATCATCATTTCTTTTGGAAGATGCTTTTTGATCCTTGCAAATTGAAATGATAATGGTCATGTCATGATAAGCCATGACAATTATCTAGCTAATTATTTAATTAAAATAATATACACATATTAGGGAGAATGGTTCACATTATTCTCATTCTATCATTTTCATTTCTCTCTCTTGTTCTTCCTCTCCCTCAAGCTCTCTCCCTCTCATGTGTTGAGAAACACTTGAGCTTGAGAAAAACCCTCTCTTGATCATCTTTACTCTCATCTAGGGTTCAAAAACTAGCACTTCTTGCACCCTAGTTACTTCTAGCTTGGAGTTGAAGCCAAAGGTTGAGGCTTTCGGGTGGATCTTTCTTTGACGGGAGAAGACGACAAGGTGACCTCCTTCCACTACTCCAAGGAGCAAGGAGAGAAGGACATAAAGACCAAAGGTATAACCTTTCTAGCACTTAGCTAGTTTCTAGTTAGCTTTAGCAAGTTTTTGTTTAGCAAAGATCCTTTAAAGTCTAGTCCATGTTGCCTAAGCTCATAAAAATCCGATTTTTATTCCGTTTTCCGCCTCCTCGCAAGTACCGGGGTGGGCAACGTGGACTTACAAACTTGATATAACCGAAGGAACCTGATAGCTTTTAAAAGGAGTGGTTAAAGCTCCGCAATTAAAAAATATCTCCTGTTTTAAAATTAACCGAGTGGTTTCTTTTAAATTGTTCCAACGATTAAACTTTGGTTTATTTTCTTTGCATTAATAATAATGCGTCCTATCATTAACCTATCATTGCAGAAAACAACGAAAATACAACGTCCTCTTATGCCATCCGCATTCGCCTCTGGGTCCCGTCATCACCCGTTAGGTTACTTAACTAACGACAGAGCGGGGGCTGGGCTAGCGCGGGTATGAAACATAAGTGACATCTAAATAGCTATCATATATAGATATTGTACACTCGTCAGACGCAATAATAAGCATTCCAGATCACAGATGAACATTATTGGATATGCAAGCAATCCACGTTTCTTTTGAGCCTGCAACGAAAGACCGATTACACAGTTATGATGAATAGCCATTACCCCACCCTAGACCCCTACGGGTACGGCAAACTACCCGCCAAGTACCCGAAGTGAAGCGGTCTCCCTCAACAACGTGAGTAGGCCACTAAACATTTCAAAGTATCAGGTAGTTTGTGCACCCCACCTTGGGTCTATCCTAGGAGCAAAAACAGTAAAATGAAATAATACAACGGTGGCTACAACCGCAACTTGGATGTGCCCCGCAAAATAATATTACAACATATTACAATTACATTGATTGAATTAAAATAATAACCCATCTCAAACCCCGGCTAATCATCACAACAATCCAATACAGTTCATAATCACAAACAGTAAAATCCATTACAGAAATGTGCAACCCCCTGCCAACCGACATACTAGCAGTTAGGGGAGGTTTATGAACACATTATACAATCACAGATATAATCATTTTAGCAAACATCGTAAAATTTCGATCGAGCAAACGCTTTAGATTCTACTCCAAAACTTCTCAGTGCACCTGAGACTTGAGCAGAAAAATAAACATCCCAGAAATATCATTATTAACACTTAAGAGTTACTGAAGAAATTTGGGCTGACTCGGCCCCAACTCGGCCGCGGTTCCGCGGTGAGTTAGCCGAGTCACAAGTCCAAATTTCTGCAGTAGCCCTATTATTCCCGGCTTGTTATTCTGCAGGACCCTGAAAAATTTTTAGGGCCTGTTTTAAATTCGACAGAAACTGTGTTAAATCAATGATTTTTCCGGTTCTTTTTGCGTTCGAAATTCTTACGACTTTGCTAATGAGTTAATTATTGTTTAGCGAGTCTCTGATACCACTGTAAGTCGATGTACAACACCCCACGACTTGCGGGGAGGCGGAAATATGAAAAATGATCTTGTTCTTTGCTTAAACATCGACTAATCGAAGAATCTTTGCTAAACTATAACTAACGATAAACATAGGAGTTCTAAACTGCTATGTGAAGTGATTATACCTAATGAACCATGTCCTTCGTCTTTTCGTTCTCCACCTCCTCCTCGGCCTTCTCCAAGTAGTAGACGATCCACCCGAGAGCTTTACTTCAAGCTTCACCTCAAACCTGAGGTAACTAGCTTTCTTAAAGTGCTAATCTAAGTAACCTAGGTGATATAGAGTTGGATTATGGAGTGATTAATCTATTCTAATCCTTGATCTCAACACATGAGAGGGAAGGATTAGGGTTTGAAGAGAGAGAGAGCTTGAGGAGAGAGAAGGTGAGCATGAGAATTTGAGAATGAGATTCTGATCTATCATGATATATATGAAGCATTAATCTTTATCAAATAAATAGAAAATAGGATTTAACAACCATGCTTCATAAATACAAATGGGTGATTCATCTCCATGACTCATTAAGCATTTATGATGCATTAATTGTAGGGTTCCTAGGCACACTAATGAGGTCTCACAAGTGATCAAACATGGCTAATTCAAAATTTTCCATGTGCCTAGAAACCCTAATACGGATCGTTAACTAGATGTATAGACGATGCAATGCAAGTTAACGACTTTAACTAAAAGGGAAGGGGCTACAACCTTTGTAGATACAGTCCTCCACCTCCTAGGCTCCGTGATGACGTCCCTCCGCTGTCCATATCGGATCCCGGACTCTAGCATCGGCTTCATCGGAGAAATGGGCGGGCTAGGTCGTCGACTTCGATGCCGAAGAAGATCTACGTCGAGGCAACACAAGATCAAGCTCCAAGTTCACCACGCCATGAAACTTGTGAAGAAAACACCCTATACTACTTGGCAAGTGGTAGAGGATGAAGAAATAGGAAGTGGGTTCACTTTAGAATTGGATTTCTCACTCTTTTTCTCAAGTTGCCATTGATGGAGGCAAGTTTTTCTTCTTGTTGATGATGAAGAAGATGAGGAAAGAATATGATAAGTATTAAAACAAAAAATAGAAAATAAAATGAATACTTATCATATACACAACCATGGTCAAGTGTAGAGAATTAACTAAGGTTAGGTTAATGGTTAGGTTTAGGAAAAGAACAAGAATGGTCAAAGCTTCTTGAAACATCTAAGAAAAGAACAAAAGAAGCAACCATTCTTTCTTGCCTTAAAATTAAATAAATAAATGAATAAGTAAACAAAACCCTAACCATTCATATAACCATGGTTTAATCATACACACAAACTCAAGTTAGCATGTATCATCAAACATGATACAAACAAGTGCACAAAAGTATATCACATATACAACTTGTGTGCTTCAAGTGAGAAAATCCAATTTAAGTGAACCAATACTAGTTAATGCAAAGTAATATATCAAATATATAATTATACATTAAATCATTAAATCAACACTTGATTCAATGATCCGGTCATGTCGCATATAACCGACTAGTATCCAATGTATCGACTTATCGAATCAATCTTCGATTCGATAACTAGGTTATATCGCATACAACTAATCGATACATTCATCGCGAGAATGGAATACGGTATCACATACACGCATTATTCTCGGTCCCGCACATATCTCATATGCGCTCCTATTTCGTTTCGCTTGAGCCAGGAAACCTCTGTGTAGGACTCTAAAGACTCGTCAATACGCCGGCAGCAGGTGATGATCATATCAAACACGCACAAGCCGCAAGCGGTCTGCTAAACGTAACGGCCACCCGGGTATTGAGCGATCAGAAGATCGACGAGCAAGCCCGCTCACACTCCTGTGAATCCAACCAGTAACACTTACCGTACAGTCCGGTCTGTTCGTCTGATATGTCGCATATCTCGCCTAGGGGTGGTAAACGTCAGACCCCAATAGCTCGATAAGTCGTGTCGATATGAGGTCTATAACAGTTTGAGAAACTACTGGTAACACTTACCAGTAAATCTCAGCAACCCTGGCCAGAGATTTCCGGTTATAGCCAATCGTACACAGCGCAACATCAACTCCCTATACCGGGAGAGACGAATCCCCTCCTATCGCTCATTGCCTCCATGTGATTCGGGACTGTACCCAAAACCCTCGTTTTGCACGCCCTCTTGGACGTGGTAAGGTGGAAATCAAAGCACAGTGGGAATCACACAAGACTCTATGACGATCTCGGGTCTACAGACTAACCTGTACCAGTGTCACCAGAGAACTTCCATCAGACATAAGGTATAATACCATCTGGGAGTTCTCGGCGAGTCCGTCCAGTGTACCCAGTCTCCACTGAGCACCCGTATATCATCTCTGATGTCAAACATCAATGTATATGGGATCATCCATCGCCTATCTGTATAGGTCGAGAAGGTATACGCTGGTCTACTCTGGTATATCGATGCCCCGTCTCGATACACCCACGACTAGGGACCTTGAAGGATGTACTTATGGACTACCATGTCCCCACTAGTATGATCTGCATCATAGTCCTGGTAGTCAAGTACACATCCTAAGGGCTTTACCAACATGTAACAGAGAGACAATCAGTATACACGTTAAGGTAAAGAGCAACCAGATAGCATACTATCATGTCGAGCAAGAAAGTCCTCCCTATATATGTCCAAGCATCGACTACAATATACATCCTATGTATAGTAATGGCCTCTAGGGCATACATATAACTAACAATCTCCCACTTGCACTTGGGCCATCTGATAGCAGTGCTTGTAGTATCTCATACTCAACCATCCCATGGAAGTCTCTCTCTGGGAAAAGTCCTTTGTGAGTGGATCCGCCGTGATGTCCTATGAGCCTGCTCTCCTAACCTTGATCTCCATGGAGATCAATCATCTCCATGATCAGGTGATACTGCCTTAGAATATGTCCGGATCACTGATGGGACGGGCGTTCCTTGGCATAAGCCACAACTCCATTGTCACACAATGGCAGGAACGAAGTTCATCTCATGAACTAATATACATCCAGACTGCCTCTTTGGTAGTATCATAAGTAGCGATATATCCAGCCTTTATCGTCTAGTATGCCACGGTATCTAGCTTGGAACTCTTCCAACATACCGTCCCTTTACTGAGGGTAAAGACAATGCCTGTGATCGACATTCAGTCGACCTTATCACCCTGGAACCCTTCCAGAGATTCTCCCCAGGATCGATTGATACCATCTCACTACAACTAGTGAGTATCCTAACATCCAATTAGATCTATCTCATAGATCCAAAACCCAGGATTTAGTAGGTATCATTATGATCCTATATGGAGAATCCTTGTGATAAGCGGAGATTGACCGAGCGTAGCATAGGAAACTCCTTTCTTATCAAGAGTATGTCATCCACGTACTCTACGAGGATCATTTCCATACTTCATACTACCTTTTTGTACATACAAGGTTCATCTACCATTTTGATGAAGTCAGACTCTTTGACTACCACATCAAAAAAGATGTTCCAACTCCGTGATGCCTGCTTTATCCTGTAAAGCAACTTGCACACGTTTCCGCTGCTCCCACTATTTACGAAGCCCTCTGGCTGTGTACTTATAGACGTTCTCTTCTAAATCAGTATTTAGAAAAGCGGTCATGACACCCAACCACCAGATATCGTAGTCATGGTATGTAGCAATGGCAAGTAGGATCCGGATGGACTTAAGCATAGCCATTGGAAAAGGTTTCATCATTATCCACGCCTGGTCGATGACGAAAACCTTTAACAAGTCTAGCTTTGAAAGTCTCAACTTGTCCATGTACACCAAGTAATCTTCTCAAGATATACTTGCTCCTGATGGGAATTTAACCTTTCAGATAAAGCAACCAAAATCCATACTTTGTTGGTGTATAAGGATTCCATCTCAGATCGCTAAGCATCCAGCCATTCTTACAGAGTCCCACTCCTGATGGCCAGCTCGAAACTAGTTAGGTCATCATCTCATGATGCAATCCTCACTCCCACTGTCATAGAGAAACCGAAGTATCTCTCAGATGGGTGAGGAACCCTACTAGATCGGCGGAGAGGCCGAGGTTCATTGGAAATTATTGAATCCTTTGGTTCTGTCAAATCATCAGCTGCAGTTTGTATAGCTGGAACATTTCCAGTTCTACATAACATATCTTGCCTCGAGCTTTTCCGGATTTTGCTTTTAGACATAGCCCGGACAACCCCAAACCTTAACCAACTTAAGATATGGGCTCTTCCCTTTCCATATCACATATGAAGCGGTAGGCAACTGATTTGATTGGAACCCTATTCAATAGGTATGCAACTTCATAAGTGCATAACTCCCAAAAGGAAATAGGTAACTCAGTAGTACTCATCATAGAGCACACCTTATCATATAGGGTGTGATTGCTCCGTCCCGATATACCATCGTGCTATGGTGTATACGGATGAGTAATGCTGAGAGAGAATCTCATTCTCCTTTAGAATAGTCCAGGATTTCCGTGCTCAAGTATTCTCCTCCTTGATCTCATCAAAGGACATAATACTTATACCCGTATTAGTTCTCTACTTCTAACTTATATTCTGTGAATATCTCAAAAGGTTCGGACTTGTGTTTCAACAGGAACATATGTCTGAATCTAAAGAGATCATCAGAGAATGTAATGAAGTACAAAGAACCGGTCTTGGCATGTGTAGACTGGGGACCTTCATACATCAACATGTATCACCCCAAGAGTACACTAACTCTTTCTCTGTTTCCAGTAAACAGAGCTATGGTCATCTTATCTTTGTGACATACTGGCAAGTTTTCACAAGATGTAAATTCAAACAGATTTAAATATGCATCTATGTGCAACTTAGCTAGTCGAGTCGCATTGATATGACCTAGTCTACAATACCTCAAGAAGGATCCGTTCATTTCTGAACTCTTCCTCTTGTGTGTGTTCCGTATACTAAGAACTGTAGTTTGATTTAGAACATCAATACTTTTAGATAACGTGCCTGAACCGATCAACTTTTGATATAGGAAATGTTCAAAACATTATCCAACAATACATTATTTTATCATTTCTTTACTAATAAAGAGACTGATATGATTTTGTATATCAGGTTCGGTATCTAATAGCATTTGTTCAGAATCAATGTATTGGTAATACAGGGTGACAGTGACCAACAGACTTGGCTGCAACACTTGCCCCGTTTTCTGTCTCATGAAACTTATCACCCGTTCTCAGTTCTCTACCTTTCTGTAGCCCTATGTAACAGATTGCATATCTGGGATCCTGATCCGATATCAAATACCCAGGACGTAGAGGATATTGAGAAACAGTTCTTTGTAATGAACACACCCGAAGATGATGCATCAGCATGCACTCTCTTCGTTTGGGCGGCACAGGAATTCTGGTAATCCCCTATTTCCTGCTCTGTCTTATAACAATTATAAGTTGGAGCGGGACCAACGTTCTCCAGCTCAGTATAACAAGCGGGTTCGGTCAATACATCCGTATTATTATCTTGATTAAAGTGTGATATGGTCGCTACCTGGAGAGAGAGAGAAGAAAACACTCTGC
Organism: Agapanthus africanus; assembly: GCA_030015575.1. Lineage (NCBI taxonomy): Eukaryota > Viridiplantae > Streptophyta > Magnoliopsida > Asparagales > Amaryllidaceae > Agapanthus > Agapanthus africanus. The sequence goes on along the minus strand of CM057346.1, from coordinate 336,781,057 downwards.
GTGCGCTCTTGCAAGATCAGATTGGTTATTATTTTATCTAATCAGGATGGCTCCCACTGTTTTATCAAATCTTCCTTCAAACCCTAAAAGGAAAGACTAGCCGGGATTAATTACACACTACAAGTTCGCCAATCTTTCAGCCAGGCCAGTGTCGGTACTTTGAGGGAGGTCCCCCGTGCTTTCGCACGAACTTAATTAATGTAAACCTCGTTTTCCCAGAGGCGTAACCTCGTTTTCCCAGAGGCGTAACCTCGTTAACACCTTTCTAGACACCTACTTGATCGGCTAATTGTAATGTGTAAAACTCTCCCAGGAGTAACTCTTACTCGCAGCGGGTATCGGGATCCAACTATCTCGTAGAAGGTATGCAATCTCATTGCAAATTTCAACACTTGAAATTCCCGATAATTTTGCCCCTAACCTCCTATGACCTTGACAAAGGCCAACAAACCATAGGATGCTAGTCAAGTTCAACCCGCCATTTCCTGATTGAATTAAACCCACCCGCACGACCCTTGACAAAGGCCAACAAGGTCGCACGACTACCCCAACCCAATCTGCATCATATGCATAAGCAGATAAGCACCAGTCAGCTACCGCACACTACGCCTTGACAAAGGCCAACAAACGCAGCACGAATACTAACTACTACTTATCTGAAATGACGGAGGGCTACGACAGGTTTTTCTGAAAACCTATTGCATAATGAACTTGATATCGTTGTAGGATCGAATGAATTTTGAAATGGAGTCTTTTTGAGGCTTTTCTAGTTTTGCTAAAGGGGTCACTCCCGGTGAAGGGATCGTCGGCCCTTTCCTCGTCGAATGAGGTGCGGGATATATCATATATATCACTGTGCAAAGCAGAAACTATAGAAGCAATCAAAAGACAAACCGAGGGTGTAGCTTCTGCCAGTTATCGCTAAAGGAGTCACTCCCGGTGAAGGGATCTCGGTCCTTTCCTCATCGAATAAGGCGCAGGATGTTCTACAAGGAACACCGCGATGCAAAGCAAGAACTGTAGCTACCTGTTTTTATTTTGAAATTCGATTCCACAACATCAATTAGGTTTATTTTCTTTCATTAATCTCATTAATGAATATCCCATCATTTAAGTCCACCTAAACATCACAGATAAATATATCGTACGCTTATGCCATCCGCATTCGCCTCGATGTCCCGTCTGCACCGTTAGGTTAGGTAACTAACTCCAGAGCGAGGCAGGGCTAGCGCGGGTGTAAAACATAAGCAACGTATATATAATATATCATATATACTATATATAATATCTATCTGAACAAATCACATGATCACATCACAGATAACGCAGCAGAAAATATCATATGAAATATTGGATATATTAGGACGTCCGTGTTTTCAATACGAGCCAGTATAAAACACGGATTCCACGGTCGTGATGAATAGCCAATCCCACACCCTAGACCCCTACGAGAGCGGCAAGCAACCCTACCAATTTTAGGGTCAGGAGACCCGGACTCGACTCCTCGAGATGGTCTCCCACTGGACCCTAGAACCCGGTTACTTGTGCCCTCCTCCTTGGGTCTATCCTAGTGCAGAAAAGTAAATAATATACAAATGGTGACATCATCCGCAACCTGGAAGTGCCCCAATAAAAGAATATTACATACAAGTTTTTACATGAATGAAAATGAAAAACACTCATCTCACATAAAAACCCCGGCTATTCAAACACGACGATCCAATATAACATATCCAGCAACACATAACATCATATGTCATCAACGTAAGTAAATATGCGCATCCCAATTGTCGTTGACATATAGCAACGAAACCGACGATATCACATATTACACTTACGGTCACAGAAAAGAAAGTGTCAAACTACAACAGTTGGAATCCGCAACCTCTTTAGACATCGCATGCCTAACCAAATGAAATACTTAGACATCGCATGCCTAACAATTATAAACCCCGCATTTTAGTCTCATTATCGAAAACTCTTTTCAATATCATGTCGGGGAATTCAACAAGATTCCCGGCATTTTGATCGAATGCTCGTCGCAAACTTTAGTAGGCGGCCGCACCCCCGACGCCGTCGACGAAGTGCACCAAGGCGGAACACCGCTGCCGCGAGCACCCGAACGGATACTTTCAGCGACGGGGTTCTCCTACAGTCACTTGGTCGAGGCTATGGGGCATGGCTATCTATTAAGTTTACCGGCGAGTATCTGCGTACGCTACGTGATTGCGACGGACTTTTGATCGCATCAAAATTCTATGGCAACCGATCAAGTGAGACTAAAGTGCTATGTTTATAACATTCATATCAGTTATCTCATAACTAGTTGTGAATTCCAAGTATTGTATCACATTCCGGATAAATAGAAAATGTTAAACTTTCTGATCAAACAATCGAACACCCAAATTTTTCCGATACAGCTCAACACATGATATAAGTTTAAAAACATTCAGTTCATGCCTCAGTACCAACGGTCCAGCCGTAAAAGGGTCAAGCCAACGCCTCACATGTGGCACGCCGTACTGCCCCAAACTCTAAGGTTCAAAGGGCAGTTCAAGACGGTCACATAATCGAGTTAAGGTTTGTTGTCTTCTAGAGGGACCATCGCGTTACTTGCACTACTTAGAACGTCATTAAACTACGAAAAAATCCAACAATTGGAAATTTCCCAGCAGGGGAAAAAGTGGGTATTTATATCCGGTCGAACTTTTTAACATATTCTAAAATTACCCGGAAAAACACATAGACAAAGTTTGATAATCCGATCGAATTTACGAACTCCCAATACAACCCAGAATATTCAACTCTTGAATAAATATTAAAAAAACCCAGGAAAACCAGCACTGCAAAATAGGAATTACTGTGTAAAATTCATTGAACATGGAGACCGTACGGCCGCGGAACCGCCGCACGAGCCATGCTCGTGCCGCGGAACCGCGGCGGTTTGATGGATTTAGGCGATCGAATTTCACAGTAACTCTTACAAACTCCTGCTGATTTTTCTGCATATTTAATATGGAAAAAACCCAGTTTTAAAAAATGTACAGAGAGCCATTTTTGTGTTAGGGTTTCGGTTCGATCAGACTTCTAACTCCGTCTGTGCATCGTCTAAGGCTCTAGCTAGGCTCTGATACCACTGTAGGGTTCCTAGGCACACTAATGAGGTCTCACAAGTGATCAAACATGGCTAATTCAATATTTTCCATGTGCCTACAAACTCTAATACGGATCGTTAACTAGATGTATAGACGATGCAATGCAAGTTAACGACTTTAACTAAAAGGGAAGGGGCTACAACCTTTGTAGATCCGGTCCTCCACCTCCTAGGCTCCGTGATGACGTCCCTCCGCTGTCCATATCGGATCCCGGACTCTAGCATCGGCTTCATCGGAGAAATGGGCGGGCTAGGTCGTCGACTTCGATGCCGAAGAAGATCTACGTCGAGGCAACACAAGATCAAGCTCCAAGTTCACCAAGCCATGAAACTTGTGAAGAAAACACCCTATACTACTTGGCAAGTGGTAGAGGATGAAGAAATAGGAAGTGGGTTCACTTTAGAATTGGATTTCTCACTCTTTTTCTCAAGTTGCCATTGATGGAGGCAAGTTTTTCTTCTTGTTGATGATGAAGAAGATGAGGAAAGAATATGATAAGTATTAAAACAAAAAATAGAAAATAAAATGAATACTTATCATATACACAACCATGGTCAAGTGTAGAGAATTAACTAAGGTTAGGTTAATGGTTAGGTTTAGGAAAAGAACAAGAATGGTCAAAGCTTCTTGAAACATCTAAGAAAAGAACAAAAGAAGCAACCATTCTTTCTTGCCTTAAAATTAAATAAATAAATGAATAAGTAAACAAAACCCTAACCATTCATATAACCATGGTTTAATCATACACACAAACTCAAGTTAGCACGTATCATCAAACATGATACAAACAAGTGCACAAAAGTATATCACATATACAACTTGTGTGCATCAAGTGAGAAAATCCAATTTAAGTGAACCAATACTAGTTAATGCAAAGTAATATATCAAATATATAATTATACATTAAATCATTAAATCAACACTTGATTCAATGATCCGGTCATGTCGCATATAACCGACTAGTATCCAATGTATCGACTTATCGAATCAATCTTCGATTCGATAACTAGGTTATATCGCATACAACCAATCGATACATTCATCACGAGAATAGAATACGGTATCACATACACGCATTATTCTCGGTCCCGCACATATCTCATATGCGCTCCTATTTCGTTTCGCTTGAGCCAGGAAACCTCTGTGTAGGACTCTAATAACTCGTCAATACGCCGGCAGTAGGTGATGATCATATCAAACACCCACAAGCCGCAAGCGGTCTACTAAACGTAACGGCCACCCGGGTATTTAGTGATCAGAAGATCGACGAGCAAGCCTGCTCACACTCCTGTGAATCCAACCAGTAACACTTACCGTACAGTCCGGTCTGTTCGTCTGATATGTCGCATATCTCGCCTAGGGGTGGTAAACGTCAGACCCCAATAGCTCGATAAGTCGTGTCGATATTGTAGGGTTCCTAGGCACCCTAATGAGGTATCACAAGGCATCAACCATGCCAATTTCAAAATTTTACGGTGCCGAGAAACCCTAAACTACGGATCGTTGGCTAGATTTCTAGGAGAAACAATGAAGTAGTTAACACTTAACTACAAGGAATACGGAAATACAACCTTTGTAGATCCGGTGCTCCACCTCCATAGCTCCGCAACGAAGTCCCCTCGCTGTCCAAATGAGATCCCGGGCTCTAGCGTCGGCTTCGTCGGAGAATGGGCAAGCTAGGTCGTCGATGTCCATGCCGAAGATGATCTACGTCGAGGCATCGCAAGATCAAGCTCCAAAATTCACCAAGTCATGAAAACTTATGAAGGAAACACACTCTACTACTTGGCAAGAGGTAGAGGATGAAGAAATAGGAAGTGGGTTCAATTTAGAATTGGATTTCTCACTCTTTATCATCAATCACCATTGATGACCTCAAGGTTTTCTTCTTGAGTTCAAGGAAGAAGAAGAAGAAATGATATGATAAGTTTTTTGTTAAAAAGAAAAGAATAATCCATTCTTATCATAAAATTAACCATGGTAATGTGTAGAGAATCAATCATGGTTAAAGGAATGGTTAGGGTCAAGCTAGAGACAAAATGGTCACTTAGTCAAAGTGTTCATGAAGCTTCATGAAAACAACAAATGAAAGCCACCATTTCATTTCATTTTCTTTTATTCATTTATCATAAATAAATGGATAATTAAATAAGATAAATGAATAACAAATAATAAACCCTAACCATTTCATTAACCAAGGTTTAATACTTTACACTTAACCAAAAAGCATGTATCATCAAACATGATACAAGCAAGTGCACAAAATCATATCACATATATAATGCGCACATCCGAGTGAGAAAATCTATCTTAAGTGAACCAATACTAGTTAACGCAAAGTAATATATCAAATATATAATTATGCATTAAATCATTAAATCAACACTTGATTCAACGATCCGGTCATATCGCATATAACCGACTAGTATCCAATGTATCGGCTTATCGAATCAACCCTCGATTCGATAACTAGGTTATATCGCATATAACCATTCGATACATTCATCGCGAGAATAGAATACGGTATCACATACACGCATTATTCTCGGTCCCGCACATATCTCATATGCGCTCCTATTTCGTTTCGCTTGAGCCAGGAAACCTCTGTGTAGGACTCTAAAGACTCGTCAATACGCCGGCAGCAGATGATGATCATATCAAACACCCACAAGCCGCAAGCGGTCTGCTAAACGTAACGGCCACCCGGGTATTGAGCGATCTGAAGATCGACGAGCAAGCCCGCTCACACTCCAGTGAATCCAACCAGTAACACTACCGTACAGTCCGGTCTGTTCGTCTGATACGTCGCATATCTCGCCTAGGGGTGGTAAACGTCAGACCCCAATAGCTCGATAAGTCGTGTCGATATGAGGTCTATAACAATTCAAGAAACTATTGGTAACACTTACCAGTAAATCTCAGCAACCCTGGCCAGGGATTTCTGTAAGTCCACGTTGCGACCCCCGGTTCTTACGGGGAGGCGGAAACGGTATAAAAATCAAATTTTTAGCGCAAGGGGCAACATGGACTAAGCAAAGTCGGGATCTTTGACTAAACTAAAACTAGCATACTTAGCTAAAGAGAGTTAGCTACTCGGATGGAGATGGTTATACCTAAACTTGAACTCCTTCTCTTCAAGCTCCGATGGTGGTCCGATGGCTCCTTCTCGTCGTCTCCGTACGCCGAAGATAGATCCACTTGAAAGCTCCAACCTTTAGCTCCTTCTTCGTTCTTTGAAGAAACTAGTTCACTTGGTTTGCTAAACCTAGTGAACTAGAATGAGTAGAGAAGATTTAGAATGGGATTTTATTTATGGTTCTTGATTCTCAACTCATGAGACAAGAGAACCATAGATCAAGAGAGGGAGCAAGAGGTTGAGGGTGAGAGCAAGAGGAGAGCTCAAGAACAAGAGAGAGAATGAGCAAGAAAAGAATGAGCAAGTATTTTGTCTCTCACCCTCTCATAATCCAAAGTGATCATAACTCATCATATCAAAAAAGTCTTATGTGATGGTTTGAAGCAACCATAACCTTATCATGTCATGCACTCATTTTACTCAAATGAGCAAGCAAGTAAAAGTCTTTGGCATGAAATGATAACCATGGTTATCATGATGGTCAACTAGTCAAGCCTAGTCAACCGGTCAACAAGTCAACAAAAGTCAACAAGTCAACAAAGTCAACAAGTCAACAAAAGTCAACAAGTCAACAACCATATCACCATAATACTTAATTAATATAATAGTTAATCACATATCATATTCTCATTAGGGTTGAGCATAAAGTCAAATAGTCAACGGTCTACAGTTAACAACCCTAATGAGAATCCGCCGCCTCTGCCTCCCTGTCAACTGTGCATACACACCCGCATCCGCGTTCCGAGGAACACGAATGCAAACTGGATAAATCCAATCCCATAAGGTACACTAGGATCTGGCTTAAACCAAAGCCCGCTAGTGTAAACTGTCCGGACACTGTACGTGCACAAGTGCACGGATGTGACCGAACCTTGTCGCAAAACCATGCGACCTGTCGCAATACCATGCGACCTCTACTCTTTTGCCTAAAGGCGAAAAGCTTTCTGTGTGGGACTCTAAAGACTCGACACTACGCTGGCAGTGGGTTTAACCACAGACCGCAAGCGGCATTAGCTGTGCGTAACGGTCCCCAGGTAATGCCGACAAGAAGACCGACGAGGCGAAACCCATCTGAACTCCTACTGAGCCTGAGTGTGACATTCTCCGTACAGTCCGGTCTGTTCGTCTGATACATCGCATGGCGGGCCTAGGGGGCGGTAAACGTCAGTCCCCCAATAGCGGTACAAGTCGTGCCGGAGCGAAGCCCAAAACACCCTGAGATAACACTGGAAACCTACCAGTATATCTCGTTTGCCCTGGCCAGGGACTACTCGTGTAATGGCTCTCCTAGACACAACGCGATGTCAACCCCCAATACCGGGAGAGACGAATCCTGTCTAACCGTCACTGCCTCCAAGTGCTTCGGGACTGCACCCAACCACCACCTGTTTGCACGACTCCTTTGAGCCGTGGTAGGGTAGTGATCAAAGTACAGTGGGAACACACCCGAGGCGAAGTGACAGTGTCAAGTCAGCGGACTAAGCTGTACTCATGTCACCTGGGAACTGATAACTGACGATAGGTATAATACCAACTAGTCAGTTCCCGACGAGTCCTGTCCAGTGTACGCGTAACCTAACGAGCACACACATACTATCTCAAGTACGACGTACTGACGGCTGTGGGACAGACCGTCTCCCACACTGGGATGAGAAGCGCATGCGCTGGTCTAATCCGGAGTATCGATGCCCTGTCTCGATAGTCCTGCGACCAGGGACCTGCATAAGGATGTGCTTATAGATTACCCAGCCCCACTAGTGTGACGGCCATCACATCGCTGGTAATCAAGCAAAGATCCTAAGGGCTCTACTAATGTGTATAGGCGATATACAAAAATAAACACATGTACACATTGAAGTAGAAACAAACCAAGTAGCATACTACTATTTTGAGCAAGATTGTATATATAAGGTGAATATCCCAAACATCCATTAAGTAATATACAAACTAGTATGATACAGTAATGGCCTCTAGGGCATATACACTAACAATCTCCCACTTGCACTAAGGCCATGTACTGGCGTATCGAAGACCTATCATCTCGATCAGCCGCTCGAACTGAGTCTGGGGCAGGGCCTTGGTGAATGGATCAGCAGTGTTATCTTCTGAAGCGACTCTCCGAACCTCGATCTCCTGGCGATCTACGATCTCCCTGATCAGGTGATACCGCTTTAAGATGTGCCTGGATCTCTGATGGGACCTGGGTTCCTTCGCTAAAGCTATAGCCCCGTTGTTGTCGCAATACAGAGGTATTGGATCAACAATGGACGGAACCACCTGAAGTTCTTTCAAGAACTTCCTCATCCAGACAGCTTCTTTTGCGGCATCAGATGCAGCGATGTATTCCGCTTCCATCGTCGAGTCTGCAACGGTTTCCTGTTTGGAACTCTTCCAACACACCGCCCCTCCATTGAGGGTAAAGACAAAACCCGACATGGACTTGGAATCATCCTTGTCACTCTGGAAGCTGGAGTCAGCAAAGGCCTCGATCTGGAGGTCTTTTCCGCCATACACCAAGAACATCTCCTTAGTCCTTCTCAGGTACTTGAGAATGTTCTTTACCGCTATCCAGTGTTTCTCCCCAGGGTTTGACTGATACCGGCTTACCACACTCAGTGCATAAGCTACATCCGGTCTGGTACACAACATCGCATACATTATAGAGCCTACCGCAGAAGCGTAGGGTATAATAGACATGCGATCCCTCTCCAAATCAGTCTTGGGAGACATCTCTTTAGAGAGGGTGATCCCGTGACAAGCCGGTAGGTTACCGCGCTTGGAATCTTCCATACTGAATCTCTTCAGTATGGTGTCGATGTACCTGGACTGAGAAAGTCCTAATATCCTCTTGGATCTGTCACGGTAGATCCGGATACCCAGAATGTATGAGGCATCACCCAGGTCTTTCATGGAGAACCTGTGTGACAAGAACCCCTTGACAGATTGTAGCATAGGAATGTCATTTCCTATTAAGAGAATGTCATCCACGTATAAAACGAGGAATACTACAGTTCTCGCTACAAATCTACTATAGATACATGGTTCATCTGGATTTTTGATAAAGCCAAATTCCTTGACCGTCTCATCAAAGCAGATGTTCCAACTCCGCGACGCCTGCTTTAGTCCATAGATGGACTTAAGCAACTTGCACACCTTTCCGCTGCTCCCACTCTGAATGAAACCCTCCGGCTGGTCCATATAGACACACTCCTCTAAATTTCCATTTAGAAAAGCCGTCTTTACGTCCATTTGCCAGATCTCATAATCGTGGAAGGCAGCAATGGCAAGAAGGATCCGAATGGATTTCAGCATGGCTACTGGAGAAAAGGTTTCGTCGTAGTCCAAGCCAGGTCTTTAACGAAAACCCTTTGCTACCAGCCTAGCTTTATAGGTCTCAACCTGTCCATCTACACCAATCTTCCTTTTGAAGATCCACTTGCATCCTACGGGTTTTACCCCGTCTGGAGCAATGTCCAACGTCCATACCTTGTTGGTGTACATGGACTCCATTTCGGTCCGCATTGCATCTAGCCATTTCACTGAGTCAACGCTCTGAACGGCCTGCTGGAAGCTAGTAGGCTCATCATAATCTATGATGCAATCCTCTCTATCCCCGTCTATGAGAAAACCGCAGTATCTCTCGGGCGGATGAGACTGCCTACTACTCCTGCGGAGCGGCGTAGGAATGTCCTGTTCTGTTGAATCCTCTGGTTCCACTAACCTTTCAGTAATAGTCTGTGGTTCTGGAATTTCTTCCAGTTCTACTGCGCTCCCACTAATTTCCTTTTCCAAGAACTGGTGTTCTAGAAAGTGGGCATTACGAGAAATAAGGACTTTTTGTTCCTCTGCGTAGTAGAAAAGATACCCCCTGGTGTTCTTTGGGTATCCCACAAACTTGCACAGTACTGAGCGTGCCTCGAGTTTGTCCGCATGCTGCTTTTTGACAAAAGCTGGACATCCCCAGATCTTCAGATATTGAAGATAGGGTTTCTTCCCACTCCACATTTCATATGGGGTGGTAGGCACAGTCTTAGTCGGAACTCGGTTCAAAAGGTATGCAGCTGATTCTAGCGCATACCCCCAGAACGATCGCGGTAACTCAGCGTTACTCATCATGGACCGCACCATATCCAATAGGGTGCGGTTCCGTCTCTCCGATACACCATTATGTTGCGGGGTGTATGGAGGAGTAAGCTGAGAGAGAATTCCGTTCTCTTTTAAATAGTCCAGGAACTCGGCACTTATGTATTCTCCACCTCGATCCGATCTTAGAATCTTAATACTTTTGCCGGTCTGTTTCTCAACTTCATTCTTATACTCCTGGAATTTTCCAAAGGCCTCGGACTTATGTTTCATTAAGAAGACATAACCGTACCTTGAGAAGTCATCCGTAAAAGTAATGAAGTAAGAATGTCCGCTTCGGGCATGTGTAGACATTGGACCGCACACGTCACTGTGTACGAGTCCCAAGAGCTCGCTCGCTCTTACTCCTTGTCCAGTAAACGGAGTCTTTGTCATCTTTCCTTTGAGACAAGATTGACAAGTGGCATACGATTGATATTCGAACGCATTCAAATATCCTTCTGTATGTAACTTAGTCAACCTTCTCTCATTGATGTGACCCAATCTACAATGCCATAAGAAAGTCTGATTTATTTCTAGAGACTTTCTTTTGTGTGTATTCTGGACGTTGAAAATCTGTGATTGGTTTAACACGTATATACCATTACTCAATGTACCTGACCCAATCAAAACTTGATTAAGGTGAATGTTTACAACATTACTTACAAACGCAAATTCATAACCTTCTTTAGAAACTAAAGATACAGAAATGATATTACAAGTTGCGTTGGGTACAAAAAAGCAATTACGCAAAACCAAAACATGTCCATCTGACATTCCCAGGTGATAGTCCCCCACGGCTTTAGCATCCATGCTAGCTCCGTTCGCAACTCTGAGGGTCATGTCACCTGCCTTCAAAACCCTACGGTTTCTCAACGCCTGCAAAGAATTACAGATATGAGATCCTGATCCGGTATCCAATACCCAGGAAGTAGAGTTTATTGAAAGACAGTTTTCAATAACATACACACCTGAAGCTGAAGCTGCAACCTGCTTCAATTCCTGTGTTCTGGCCTTCCAGGCCCTGCAATCATTCTTCCAGTGTCCTTTCTTATGACAATAGAAGCATTCTTCCTTATCCACAAGCTTCCCCGCTATCTTTGTTGCTTTACCTTTTCCCTTCGTATCCACTTTACTAACACCGCCCCTTGGTTTGGCGGGGGCCTTCTTCTTCTTTCCCTTGGCTTTCGCCTTGGACCTAGAAGAAGATGATCCTCCTACAAACAAAGTGGATGTATCCCTACCTTTCTGTAGGGTGCCCTCTGCGCTCCTCAGCATGTTGAGGAGCTCTGAAAGTTCAACCTCTTTTTCTTGTAGGTTGAAGTTCAGTATGAACTAGGCGTAAGTGGAAGGAAGGGACTGGAGAACTATATCCGTATATAGCTCACTCTCTAATGTGATCCCTAGGTCAGCGAGCTCCTCAATGTAGCCGATCATCTTTAGCACGTGCTCGGCTACTGATGATCCGACGGCCATTCTTGTCGAAAATAACTTTTTCGACGCTTCGTATCTTGCGATACGTGATTGCTCTCCATACAGTTCTTTTGTATGGAGCAATATGGACTCCATGTCCATATTCTCATGCCTCCTCTGATGTTCGTTGTCCATCGAGGCAAGCAGGAGGCACTTGGCCTTCGCGCTATCAATCTCCCAAGTCTTGCGGATTTCCTTATCCGCGACACTGGAAGTTGGACCAGGGACAGGGGGAGCTTTGGTGGTAAGAAGATACCCCAGCTTGTCATAAGTGATTGCTATCTTGACATTCCTGAGCCAATCTTTGTAGTTTGGCCCGGTCAGTTTGTTTTTATCTAGGAGTAACTTAAGTCCAGTCATGTTGATTGGTCGCTGCAATTAGGAGAGAGAAGAAGAAACACTCAGCATGATGCTCTTGCAAGTTTAGAGTGGTTTTTAGTTTGTCTAAACAGGATGGCTCCCACTGTTTCTCGAATCCCTCCTCAAACCATAAAGGAAGAATTAGTCAGGATTAATCCCACCGTACAATACTTGCTTAACCGTTCAGCCAGGCCGGTGTCGGTACTTCGAGGGAGGTTTTCCAACGCTTTCGCGAAGTTCCTTAATTAAAGAACCTCTTTTCCCTGGGGGCGTAGCCCCGCTAACACCTTTCTAGGCACCTACTAGGTTTATAGCATTGATCGTTAAGTGAGAAATTTCCCGAGGAGTAGCATATACTCACAGTAGGATCGGGATCCAAATATCATCGCGTGACGAAACTGAAGGAATCCTACCAGAATCATCACACTCCAAATGGTATGCAAATCTAGCAAGTTTCAATACTTATGAAACTCCCGATGTGGATTTTTGCCCCATGCTCTTATGACCTTGGCGTGAGGTCAAAATGTCATAAGTCACATGTCAAGTTCGTCCCATCATTATCCAGGTTAATTTGAACCCACCCGTACATGCCCTTGACGTAGGCCAAAATGGCAGTACGACTGTCTCAAACCAACGCATTCTATCTATGCAACAGATAAATATCCGGCAGCTACCAATCACTATGCCTTGGCGTGAGGTCAAAATACATAGCTTGAATACTACCGAATATTTAACTGAAATGATGGAGGGCTACGGATGGTTTTGGCAAAACCGTGAACGTAGTGAACTTGATTTGGTCGATGGAACGAGATAGCTTTTAAATGGAGTGGCTCAAACTCCGTATTTTAAAAGTTTGTTTTGAAAAGAACCGAGTGGTTTTTCGAAAGTGTTCCAACGACTTTAACTTGGTTTATTATCTTGCATTAGTTCTTTTAATGCGTGATATTCTTGCATTAGTTCTTTTAATGCGTCCCATCATTTAATCCTACCATTGCAGAAAACAACCAAAATATGACGTACGCTTATGCCATTCGCATTCGCCACGGGGCCCCGTCATTACCCGTTAGGTTACTTAACTAACGACAGAGCGGGGGCTGGGCTAGCGCGTCTGTAAAACATAAGCAACGCCTAAATAATATCATATATAGATATACTGCAATGATAAACATTTCAGATCACAGATAAATACATTGGATATACTAGCAATCTGTAATTTGTATGAGCCTGTAACAAAAACAGATAACACGGTCGCGGTGAATAGCCAAAACCCCACCCAAGACCCCTACGGGTGCGGCAAACTACCCGCCAAGTACCCGAAGCGTAGTAACCTCCCTCATCTCCATGAGTAGGCCACTCGACACTTCGGCATACCCGGTAGTTTGTGCACCCCCTCCATGGGTCTATCCTAGGAGCAAAAACAGTAAAAAGAAATTATACAATGACGGCTACAACCCCGACCCGGTTGTGCGGCCATACAAATAATTATTACATCAATTTACAAATTTACATGAATTGCAAGAAAAGAAAACTCTCGTCTCACAACCCCCGGCTATTCACCCGCGACAATCCAACATATTTATATACACATTTCAGCACATTACAGATCATGTATAACCCCGACCAATCGACTTATAGCGATTAGCCGACGTTCAATACATGCAAACATCACAGATATAACCATCATAGTCAAAGTGCAGTGAAGTTCGGAAAAAATACGGAATTATAGGACCCCAAAAGGAAATTTCTTTTCTGGAAAATCTGGGGACATATAATATATTTCAAAAATCCCAAAACCAACACAGACATACACTGCACGAAAAACGATGCAGAGAAGACGACAAAATGCGGCGCTTCCGCGGCACATGCCTACCTCGTGCGGCGGAAGCGCGGCGGTTCGAACGAATTAGGGCAACGTTTTTCTTGGGTGTTCACACAAAACCCTGAGCCGAATTTAGGAGTATAAAGTTTTTCATTTTGACCAGAAAAAATTTCAACAGAAACTCAGGTTTTGTTAAAGTTAGGTTTTTGGATTTTTTTCGGTTCCGAACTTCGTTACACTTTACTACCAAGCTAGTTTAAGTTTAGTTAGGCTCTGATACCACTGTAAGTCCACGTTGCGACCCCCGGTTCTTACGGGGAGGCGGAAACGGTATAAAAATCAAATTTTTAGCGCAAGGGGCAACATGGACTAAGCAAAGTCGGGATCTTTGACTAAACTAAAACTAGCATACTTAGCTAAAGAGAGTTAGCTACTCGGATGGAGATGGTTATACCTAAACTTGAACTCCTTCTCTTCAAGCTCCGATGGTGGTCCGATGGCTCCTTCTCGTCGTCTCCGTACGCCGAAGATAGATCCACTTGAAAGCTCCAACCTTTAGCTCCTTCTTCGTTCTTTGAAGAAACTAGTTCACTTGGTTTGCTAAACCTAGTGAACTAGAATGAGTAGAGAAGATTTAGAATGGGATTTTATCTATGGTTCTTGATTCTCAACTCATGAGACAAGAGAACCATAGATCAAGAGAGGGAGCAAGAGGTTGAGGGTGAGAGCAAGAGGAGAGCTCAAGAACAAGAGAGAGAATGAGCAAGAAAAGAATGAGCAAGTATTTTGTCTCTCACCCTCTCATAATCCAAAGTGATCATAACTCATCATATCAAAAAAGTCTTATGTGATGGTTTGAAGCAACCATAACCTTATCATGTCATGCACTCATTTTACTCAAATGAGCAAGCAAGTAAAAGTCTTTGGCATGAAATGATAACCATGGTTATCATGATGGTCAACTAGTCAAGCCTAGTCAACCGGTCAACAAGTCAACAAAAGTCAACAAGTCAACAAAGTCAACAAGTCAACAAAAGTCAACAAGTCAACAACCATATCACCATAATACTTAATTAATATAATAGTTAATCACATATCATATTCTCATTAGGGTTGAGCATAAAGTCAAATAGTCAACGGTCAACAGTCAACAACCCTAATGAGAATCCGCCGCCTCTGCCTCCCTGTCAACTGTGCATACACACCCGCATCCGCGTTTCGAGGAACACGAATGCAAACTGGATAAATCCAATCCCATAAGGTACACTAGGATCTGGCTTAAACCAAAGCCCGCTAGTGTAAACTGTCCGGACACTGTACGTGCACAAGTGCACGGATGTGACCGAACCCTGTCGCAAAACCATGCGACCTGTCGCAATACCATGCGACCTGTCGCAATACCATGCGACCTCTACTCTTTTGCCTAAAGGCGAAAAGCTTTCTGTGTGGGACTCTAAAGACTCGACACTACGCTGGCAGTGGGTTTAACCACAGACCGCAAGCGGCACTAGCTGTGCGTAACGGTTCCCAGGTAATGCCGACAAGAAGACCGACGAGGCGAAACCCATCTGAACTCCTACTGAGCCTGAGTGTGACATTCTCCGTACAGTCCGGTCTGTTCGTCTGATACATCGCATGGCGGGCCTAGGGGGCGGTAAACGTCAGTCCCCCAATAGCGGTACAAGTCGTGCCGGAGCGAAGCCCAAAACACCCTGAGATAACACTGGAAACCTACCAGTATATCTTGTTTGCCCTGGCCAGGGACTACTCGTGTAATGGCTCTCCTAGACACAGCGCGATGTCAACCCCCAATACCGGGAGAGACGAATCCTGTCTAACCGTCACTGCCTCCAAGTGCTTCGGGACTGCACCCAACCACCACCTGTTTGCACGACTCCTTTGAGCCGTGGTAGGGTAGTGATCAAAGTACAGTGGGAACACACCCGAGGCGAAGTGACAGTGTCAAGTCAGCGGACTAAGCTGTACTCATGTCACCTGGGAACTGATAACTGACGATAGGTATAATACCAACTAGTCAGTTCCCGACGAGTCATGTCCAGTGTACCCGTAACCTAACGAGCACCCACATACTATCTCAAGTACGACGTACTGACGGCTGTGGGACAGACCGTCTCCCACACTGGGATGAGAAGCGCATGCGCTGGTCTACTCCGGAGTATCGATGCCCTGTCTCGATAGTCCTGCGACCAGGGACCTGCATAAGGATGTGCTTATAGATTACCCAGCCCCACTAGTGTGACGGCCATCACATCGCTGGTAATCAAGCAAAGATCCTAAGGGCTCTACTAATGTGTATAGGCGATATACAAAAATAAACACATGTACACATTGAAGTAGAAACAAACCAAGTAGCATACTACTATTTTGAGCAAGATTGTACATACAAGGTGAATATCCCAAGCATCCATTAAGTAATATACAAACTAGTATGATACAGTAATGGCCTCTAGGGCATATACACTAACAATTTCCTGTTATAGCCAATCGAACACAGCGCAACATCAACTCCCTATACCGGGAGAGACGAATCCCCTCCTATCGCTCATTGCCTCCATGTGACTCGGGACTGTACCCAAAAACCACCGTTTTGCACGCCCTCTTGGACGTGGTAAGATGGAAATCAAAGCACAGTGGGAACCACACAAGGCTCTATGACGATCTCGGGTCAACAGACTACTCTGTACCAGTGTCACCAGAGAACTGCCATCTGACGTGAGGTATAATACCATCTGGGAGTTCTCGGCGAGTCCGTCCAGTGTACCCAGTCTCTACTGAGCACCCGTACATCATCTCTGATGTCAAACACCAATGGATATGGGATCATCCATCGCCCATCTGTATGGGTCGAGAAGGTATACGCTAGTCTACTCTGGTATATCGATGCCCCGTCTCGATACACCCACGACTAGGGACTTTGAAGGATGTACTTACGGACTACCATGTCCCCACTAGTATGATCCGCATCATAGTCCAGGTAGTCAAGTACAGATCCTAAGGGCTTTACCAACATGTAACAGGGAGACAATCAGTGACACGTTAAGGTAAAGACCAACCAGATAGCATACTATCATGTCGAGCAAGAAAGTCCTCCCTATATATGTCCCAGCATCCACTACAATATACATCCAATGTACAGTAATGGCCTCTAGGGCATACATATAACTAACAATCTCCCACTTGCACTAGGGCCATCTGTAGCAGTGGTTGTAGTATCTCATACTCAACCATCCCATAAAAGTCTCTCTCTGGGAACAGGCCTTTGTGAGTGGATTCGCCGTGTTGTCCTCTGAGTCTACTCTCCAATCCTCGATCACCCTGGAGATCATCCATCTCCATGATCAGGTGACACTGCCTTAGAATATGTCTGGATCACTGATGGGACGGACGTTCCTTGGCGTAAGCCACAACTCCATTGTCTCACAATGGTTGGAACGTAGTTCATCTCATGAACCAATATACACCCAAACATCCTTCTTGGTAGCATCATAAGTAGCGATGTATCCTGCCTTTATCTTCTAGTATGCCACGGTATCTAGCTTGGAACTCTTCCAACATACCGTCCCTTTACTGAGGGTAAAGACAATGCCTGTGACTTACATTCAGTCGTCTTTATCACCCTGGAACACTTCCAGTGATTCTCCCCAGGATCAATTGATACTATCTCACTACAACTAGTGAGTATCCTAACATCCAATTAGATCTATCTCATAGATCCAAAATCCAGGATTTAGTAGGTATCACTTTGATCCTATATGGAGAATCCTAGTGATAAGCGGAGATTGATCGAGCGTAGCATAGGAAACTCTTTCCTTATCAAGAGTATGTCATCCACGTACTCTACGAGGATGGTCACCATACTCCCTACTACCTTTTTGTTTATACAAGGTTCATCTACCATTTTGATGATGTCAAACTCTTTGACTTATCCATCAAAACAGATGTTCCAACTCCGCGATGCCTGCTTTATCCTATAAAACATCTTGCACACATTTCCGCTG
Organism: Agapanthus africanus; assembly: GCA_030015575.1. Classification (NCBI taxonomy): domain Eukaryota; kingdom Viridiplantae; phylum Streptophyta; class Magnoliopsida; order Asparagales; family Amaryllidaceae; genus Agapanthus; species Agapanthus africanus. The sequence goes on along the minus strand of CM057346.1, from coordinate 336,762,973 downwards.
CTCCCACTGTCTACGAAGCCTTCTGGCTGTGTTCTTATAGACGCTCTCTTCCAAATCATCATTTAGAAAAGCAGTCAAGACACCCAACCGCCAGATATCGTAGTCATGGTATGTAGCCGTGGCAAGTAGGATCTGGATGGACTTAAGCATAGCTACTTGAAAAGGTTTCATCATTATCCACGTCTGGTCGATGACGAAAAACCTTTCACAAGTCTAGATTTGAAAGTCTCAACTTTTCCATCTACACCAAGTAATCTTCTCAAGATATACTTGCTCCTGATGGGGATTTAACCCTTCAGATATAGCAACCAAAGTCCATACTTTGTTGGTGTATAAGGATTCCATCTCAGATCACTAAGCATCCAGCCATTCTTACAGAGTCATACTCCTGATGGCCAGTTTGTAACTAGTTGGGTCATCATCTCATGATGCAATCCTCGCTCCCACTGTCATAGAGAAACCGAAGTATCTCTCAGGTGGGTGAGGAACCCTACTAGATCGGCGGAGAGGCTGAGGTTCGTTGGAATCTACTGAATCCTTTGGTTCTACCAAATCATCTGCTGTAGTTTGTATTGCTGGAACCATTCCAGTTCTACATAACAGATCTTGCCTCGAGCTTGTCCGGATTATGCTTTTAGACATAGCCCAGACAACCCAAAATCTTAACCAACTTAAGATATGGGCTCTTCCTTTTCCATATCACATATGAAGCGGTAGGCAACTGATTTGATTGGAACCCAATTCAATAGATATGCAGCTTCTCAAGTGCATAACTCCCAAAAGGAAATAGGTAACTCAGTAGTACTCATCATAGAGCACACCATATCAAATAGGGTGTGATTGCTCCGCCCCGATATACCATCGTGTTATGGTGTATACGGAGGAGTAATGCTAAGAGAGAATCTCATTCTCCTTTAGAATAGTCCAGGAATTCCATGCACAAGTATTCTCCTCCCTGATCTCATCATAGGACATAATACTTATACCCGTATTTTGGTTTTCTACTTCTAACTTATATTCTGTGATTATCTCAAAAGGTTCGGACTTGTGTTTCAACAGGAACATATGACTGAATCTTGAGAGTTTATCAGAGAACGTAATGAAGTATAAAAAACCAGTCCTGGCATGTGTAGACAGGGGACCTTTATACATCAACATGTATCAGTCCCAAGAGTAAACTAACTCTTTCTCTGTTTCCATTAAACGGAGCTATGGTCATCTTATCTTTGTGACATGACTGGCAAGTTTCATAAGATGTAAATTCAAACTAATTTAAATATGCATCTACATGTAACTTCAGCTAGTCGGGTCGCATTGATATGACCTAGTCTACAATGCCTCAAGAAGGATTCGTTCATTTCTGAACTCTTCCTCTTGTGTGTGTTCCATATACTAAGAACTGTAGTTTGATTTAGAACATCAATACTTTTAGATAACGTGCCTGAACCGATCAACTTTTGATATAGGAAATGTTCAAAACATTATCCAACAATACAAAATTTTATCGTTTCTTTACTAATAAAGAGACTGATATGATTTTGTATATCAGGTTCGGTATCTAACAACATTCGTTCAGAATCAATATATTGGTAATACAGGGTGACAGTGACCAACAGACTTGGCTGCAACACTTGCCCCGTTTTCTGCCTTATGAAACTTATCACCCGTTCTCAGTTCTCTACCTTTCTGTAGCCCTATGTAACATATTACATATCTGGGATCCTGATCTGGTATCACATACCCAGGACGTAAAGGATACTGAGAAACAGTTCTCTGTAATGAACACATCCGAAGATGATGCATCAGCATGCACTCTCTTCGTTTGGGCGGCACGGGAATTCTGGTAATCCCATATTTCCTGCTCTGTCTTATAACAATTATAAGTTGGAGCGGGACCAACGTTCCCCAGCTCAATATAACAAGCGGGTTCGGTCAATATTCCGTATTATTATCTTGATTAAGGCGTGATATGGTCGCTACCTGGAGAGAGAGAGAAGAAAACACTCAGCGTGCGCTCTGTCAAGAATAGATTGGTTATTATTTTATCTAATCAGGATGGCTCCCACTGCTTTTTATCAAATCTTCCTTCAAACCCTAAAAGGAAAGACTAGCCGGGATTAATTACACACTACAAGTTCGCCAATCTTTCAGCCAGGCCAGTGTCGGTACTTTGAGGGAGGTCCCCCGTGCTTTCGCACGAACCTAATTAATGTAAACCTCATTTTCCCAGAGGCGTAACCTCGTTAACACCTTTCTAGACACCTACTTGATCGGCTAATTGTAATGTATAAAACTCTCCCAGGAGTAACTCTTACTCGCAGCGGGTATCGGGATCCAACTATCTCATAGAAGGTATGCAATCTCATTGCAAATTTCAACACTTGAAATTCCCGATAATATTTTGCCCATAGCTCGCTATGACCTTGACGGAGGCCAAACAACTCATAGTCCGCTAGTCAAGTTCAACCCGTCATTTCCTGATTGAATTAAACCCACCCGCACGACCCTTGACGGAGGCCAAACAACGCCGTACGAATACCCTAATCCAATCGCATCATATGCTAGCAGATAAGCACTAGTTAGCTACCGTACACTACGCCTTGACGGAGGCCAAACAACCGCAGCACGAATACTAACTAGTACGTATCTGAAATGACGGAGGGCTACGACAGGTTTTTCTGAAAACCTATTGCGTAATGAACTTGATATCGTTGTAGAATCAAATGATTTTGAAATGGAGTGTTTTTGATGCTTTTCTAGTTTTTCTAAAGGAGTCACCCCCGGTGAAGGGATCGTCGGTCCTTTCCTCGTCGAATGAGGTGCGGGATATATCACATATATCACTGTGCAAAGCAAAAACTCTTAAAAGCAATCAAAAGACAAACCGAGTGTGTAGCATCTGCCAGTTATTGCTAAAGGAGTCACTCCCGGTGAAGGGATCTCGGTCCTTTCCTCATCGAATAAGGTGCAGGATATATCACATATACCGCTGTGCAAAGCAAGAACTGTAGCTACCTGTTTTATTTTGAAATTCGATTCTACAACATCTTAGGTTTCTTTTATTTCATTAATCACATTAATGAAGTCCCATCATTGAAGTACCTAAAACATCACAGATAAATACGACGTACACTTATGCCATCCGCATTCGCCTCGATGTCCCCTCGTGCACCGTTAGGTTAGGTAACTAACGGCAGAGTGGGGCAGGGCTAGCACGGGTGTAAAACATAAGTAACATCTATATAATATATCGTATATACTATATACTGTATCTATCACAGAACATCACATGATCACATCACAGATATCGCAGCAGAAGAAACATATGAAATATTGGATATACTAGGACGTTCGTGTTTTCAATACGAGCCAGTATAAAACACGGATTCCACGGTCGTGATGAATAGCCAAACCCACACCCCTAGACCCCTACGAGAGCGGCAAGCAACCCTACCAATTCTAGAGTTAGGAGACCCGGACTCGACTCCTCGAGTTGGTCTCCCACTGGACTCCAGAACCCGGTTACTTGTGCTCCCCTCCTTGGGTCTATCCTAGTGCGGAAAAGTAAATAATATACAAAGGGTGACATCTTCCGCAACCTGGAAGTGCCCCAATAAAAGAATATTACATACAAGTTTTTACATGAATGAAAATGAAAAACACTCATCTCACATAAAAACCCTATACAAGTTTTTACATGAATGAAAATGAAAAACACTCATCTCACATAAAAACCCCCGGCTATTCAAACACGACGATCCAATATAACATATCCAGCAACACATAACATCACATGTCATCAACGTAAGTAAATATGCGCATCCCAATTGTCGTTGACATATAGCAACGAAACCGACGATATCACATATTACACTTACGGTCACAGAAAAGAAAGTGTAAAACTACAACAGTTGGAATCCGCAACCACCTCAGACATCGCATGCCTGACCAAACGAATTTCTTTAGACATCGCATGCCTAACAATTATAAACCCCGCATTTTAGTCTCAAAATCGAAAACTCTTTTCAATATCAAGTCGGGTAATTCAACAAGATTCCCGACATCCTGATCGAATGCTCGTCGCAAACTTTAGTAGGCGGCCGCACCCCTGATACCGTCGACGAAGTGCACCAAGGCGGAACACCGCTACCGCGAGCACCCGAACGGATGCTTTCGGCGACGGGGTTCTCCTACAGTCACTTGGTCGGGGCTATGGAGTGAGGCCGTCTATTAAGTTTACCCGGCGAGTATCCGCGTACGCTACGTGATTGCGACGGACTTTTGATCACATCAAAATTCCGTGGCAACCGATCAAGTGAGACTAAACTGCTATGTTTATAACATTCATTCAGTTATCTCATAACTTTTTGTGAATTCCAATTATTGTATCCCATTCCAGATAAACAGAAAATGTTAAACTTTTCGATCGAACAGTCAAATACCCAAGTTTTCCCGATACAGCTCAACACATGAAATAAGTCTAACAACATTCCGTTCGTGCCTCAGTACCAACGGTCCTGCCGTAGAAGGGTCAAGCCAATGCCTCACATGTGGCACGCCGTACTGCCCCAAACCCGAAGGTTCAAAGGGCAGTTCAAGACGGTCACATAATCGAGTTAAGGTTTGTTGTCTTCTAGAGGGTCCATCGCGTTACTTGCACTACTTAGAACGTCGTTAAACTACGGAAAAATCCAACACTTGGAAATTTCCCGACAGGGGAAAAATTGGGTATTTAAATCCGGTCGAACTTTTTAACATATTCTAAAAATTACCCGGAAAGCCACACAGACAAAATTTGATAATCCGGTCGAACATTCGAATCCCCAAAACAACCCCAGAAAATTCAACTCTTGAATAAAATTTAAAAATACCCAGAGAACTCATCACTGAAAACAATGAATTACTGTGCAACTTTTAAAGGCTGACGTCATATTTTAGCCGCGGAGCCGCCGCATAAGCTAGGCTTATGCCGCGGTTCCGCCTCCGATTTCACTGTTCATCCAATAAATTTTGCGCCGTAATTCTTAGAATTCCCTGCTGAGTTTTCTGCATATTTTTAATTTGGAAAAATCCACGATTTTAGAAAAAGGACAGAGAGCATGGAAATTTTGGGGTTTCGGTTCGTTCGGACTTCAAATTCCGTCTAGACTTCGCCTAAGGCTCTAGCTTGGCTCTGATACCACTATAGGGTTCCTAGACACCCTAATGAGGTCTCACAAGGCATCAACTATGCCAATTTCAAAATTTTACAGTGCCGAGAAACCCTAAACTACGGATCGTTGGCTAGATTTCTAGGCGAAACAATAAAGTAGTTAACACTTAACTACAAGGAATACGGAAATACAACCTTTGTAGATCCGGTGCTCCACCTCCATATCTCCGCAACGAAGTCCCCTCGCTGTCCAAATGAGATCCCGGGCTCTAGCGTCGGCTTCGTCGGAGAATGGGCAAGCTAGGTCGTCGATGTCCATGCCGAAGATGATCTACGTCGAGGCATCGCAAGATCAAGCTCCAAACTTCACCAAGTCATGAAAACTTGTGAAGGAAACACACTCTACTACTTGGCAAGAGGTAGAGGATGAAGAAATAGGAAGTGGGTTCAATTTAGAATTGGATTTCTCACTCTTTATCATCAATCACCATTGATGACCTCAAGGTTTTCTTCTTGAATTCAAGGAAGAAGAAGAAGAAATGATATGATAGGTTTTTTGTTAAAAAGAAAAGAATAATCCATTCTTATCATAACATTAACCATGGTAATGTGTAGAGAATCAATCATGGTTAAAGGAATGGTTAGGGTCAAGCTAGAGACAAAATGGTCACTTAGTCAAAGTGTTCATGAAGCTTCATGAAAACAACAAATGAAAGCCACCATTTCATTTCATTTTCTTTTATTAATTTATCATAAATAAATGGATAATTAAATAAGATAAATGAATAACAAATAATAAACCCTAACCATTTCATTAACCAAGGTTTAATACTTTACACTTAACCAAAAAGCATGTATCATCAAACATGATACAAGCAAGTGCACAAAATCATATCACATATATAATGCGCACATCCGAGTGAGAAAATCTATCTTAAGTGAACCAATACTAGTTAACGCAAAGTAATATATCAAATATATAATTATGCATTAAATCATTAAATCAACACTTGATTTAACGATCCGTTCATATCGCATATAACCGACTAGTATCCAATGTATCGGCTTATCGAATCAACCCTCGATTCGATAACTAGGTTATATCGCATATAACCATTCGATACATTCATCGCGAGAATAGAATACGGTATCACATACACGCATTATTCTCGGTCCCGCACATATCTCATATGCGCTCCTATTTCGTTTCGCTTGAGCCAGGAAACCTCTGTGTAGGACTCTAAAGACTCGTCAATACGCCGGCAGCAGATGATGATCATATCAAACACCCATAAGCCGCAAGCGGTCTGCTAAACGTAATGGCCACCCGGGTATTGAGCGATCTGAAGATCGACGAGCAAGCCCACTCACACTCCAGTGAATCCAACCAGTAACACTACCGTACAGTCCGGTCTGTTCGTCTGATACGTCGCATATCTCGCCTAGGGGTGGTAAACGTCAGACCCCAATAGCTCGATAAGTCGTGTCGATATGAGGTCTATAACAATTCGAGAAACTACTGGAAACACTTACCAGTAAATCTCAGCAACCCTGGCCAGGGATTTCCTGTTATAGCCAATCGAACACAGCGCAACATCAACTCCCGATACCGGGAGAGACGAATCCCCTCCTATCGCTCATTGCCTCCATGTGACTCGGGACTGTACCCAAAAACCACCGTTTTGCACGCCCTCTTGGATGTGGTAAGATGGAAATCAAAGCACAGTGGGAACCACACAAGACTCTATGACGATCTCGGGTCAACAGACTACTCTGTACCAGTGTCACCAGAGAACTGCCATCTGACGTGAGGTATAATACCATCTGAGAGTTCTCGGCGAGTCCGTCCAGTGTACCCAGTCTCTACTGAGCACCCGTACATCATCTCTGTTGTCAAACACCAATGGATATGGGATCATCCATCGCCCATCTGTATGGGTCGAGAAGGTATACGCTAGTCTACTCTGGTATATCGATGCCCCGTCTCGATACACCCACGACTAGGGACTTTGAAGGATGTACTTACGGACTACCATGTCCCCACTAGTATGATCCGCATCATAGTCCAGGTAGTCAAGTACAGATCCTAAGGGCTTTACCAACATGTAACAGGGAGACAATCAGTGTACACGTTAAGGTAAAGATCAACCAGATAGCATACTATCATGTCGAGCAAGAAAGTCCTCCCTATATATGTCCCAGCATCCACTACAATATACATCCAATGTACAGTAATGGCCTCTAGGGCATACATATAACTAACAGATATGAGGTCTATAACAGTTTGAGAAACTACTGGTAACACTTACCAGTAAATCTCAGCAACCCTGGCCAGGGATTTCTGGTTATAGCCAATCGAACACAGCGCAACATCAACTCCCTATACCGGGAGAGACGAATCCCCTCCTATCGATCATTGCCTCCATGTGATTTGGGTCTGTACCCAAAAACCACCGTTTTCCACGCCCTCTTGGACGTGGTAAGGTGGAAATTAAAGCACAGTGGGTATCACACAAGACTCTATGACGATCTCGGGTCTACAGACTAACCTGTACCAGTGTCACCAGAGAACTGCCATCTGAGATAAGGTATAATACCATCTGGAAGTTCTCGGCGAGTCCGTCCAGTGTACCCAGTCTCCACTGAGCACCCGTATATCATCTCTGATGTCAAACATCAATGGATATGGGATCATCCATCGCCCATCTGTATAGGTCGAGAAGGTATACGCTAGTCTACTCTGGTATATCGATGCCCCGTCTCGATACACCCACGACTAGGGACCTTGAAGGATGTACTTATAGACTACCATGTCCCCACTAGTATGATCTGCATCATAGTCCAGGTAGTCAAGTACACATCCTAAGGGCTTTACCAACATGTAACAGAGAGACAATCAGTGTACACGTTAAGGTAAAGAGCAACCGGATAGCATACTATCATGTCGAGCAAGAAAGTCCTCCCTATATATGTCCAAGCATCCACTACAATATACATCCTATGTATAGTAATGGCCTCTAGGGCATACATATAACTAACATTAATGACATGGATGAATCACACAAATGAGTCACTAATCTCATTTAATGCATATGCCACCTAAACCCCCAAGTCACCATCTTCTAGAAGCTTCTCGTGAAATTAAGAGAACGCCCCTCATATCCGTGAAAACACGGAAAAACATTAGACTGTATAAATCCAATATCCCGATACTAGAATCTGGCTTAAACCAAACCGGCTAGTAAAAACTGTCCGAAAGTCGTACGTGTGTAAACACACGTATGCGTCCGAACCCTTGTCGTAAAACCATACGACATCTATATCGTTTCGCCTGGAGCTGGAAACTCTCTGTGTGGAACTCTAATGACTCGACAACTATGCTGGTAGTGGGTTTAACCACAGACCGCAAGTGGCACTAGCTGTATGTAACGGTCCCCAGGTAGGTGTCGATAAGAAGGCCGATGAGGAAACCCATCCGAACTCCTACTGAGCCTGATGTGACAATCTCCATATAGTCCGGTCTGTTCGTCTAAGACTATCGCATATCGGGCCTAGGGGGCGGCAAGCGTCAGTCCCCTAATAGAGGTATAAGTCGTGTCGGAGTGAAGCCCATTACACCCTGAGAAACTACTGGAACCTACCAGTAAATCTCGCTTGTCCTGGACAGGGACTTTGCGTAATGGCTCTCTGACACAGTGCGATATCAACTCCCAATACCGGGAGAGACGAATCCTGTCTAACCGCCACTGCCTCCAAGTGCTCGGGACTGCACCCAACTGCTACCTGTTTGCACGACTCCTTTGAGCCGTGGTAGGGTAGCAATCTAAGAACAGTGGGACACACTCGAGGTGAAGTAGCAGTGTCAAGTCTGTGGACTATGCTGTACTCATGTCACCTGGGAACTGTTAACTGACGACTGGTATAAAACCCAACCAACAGTTCCCTGCGAGTCCTGTCCGGTGTACCCGTAACCCAACGAGCACCTGTATACTATCTCCATTACGACGTACTGACGGCTGTGGGACAGACCATCTCCCCAACTGGGATGAGAAGCGTACACACTAGTCTACTCCGGAGTATCGATGCCCTGTATCGATAATCCTAGGACTAGGGACCTGAAAAAGGATGTGCTTGTAGACTATCCAGCCCCCACTAGTGTGACTGCCATCACAACGCTGGTAGTCAAGCAAGATCGTAAGAGCTCTATCAATACGTATACTCACATATTAAGATAGAATAACCAAGTAGCATACTACCATGTTTAGCAAGACTGTTATATACATGTGAATATCCCAAGCTTCCATTAAGTAATATACAAACTAGTATGATACAATAATGGCCCCTAGGGCATATACACTAACATGCTACTGAGATTTACTTATAAGAGTTATCAGTAGTTTCTCGAACCGTTATAAGTCAGACATCGGCATGACTTGTCACGTTACTGGGGTCTGACGTTTACCACCCCTAGACATGATATGCGACATATCAGACGAAGAGATTGGACTGTACGGTAGTGTAACTGATAGGCTTCATAGTGAGTATGGACAAGATTGCTTGTTGATCTTCATATCGCTCAATACCCGGGTAGCCGTTACATCCATCTAGTACCGCTGGCGGATTGTGGGTGACTGATGTGATCATCACCTACTGCTGGCGTATAGACGAGTCGTTAGAGTCCCACACATGAGTTTCCTGGTTCAAGCGAAATGAAGTAGGACACATATGTGATATGTCTGTGGGCCTGATTAAATACGTGTATGTGATACCTATTGTAATCTGGCAGTTATCTATTATCAGTTAGGTTATATATGACATAACCGGATTATCGAATCAAGTGTTGATTTGGTAATGTGATAGACAGATAAATGATATTAGTCAGTTATATGTGATATAACCGGATTATTAAATCAAGTGTTGATTTAGTAATGTGATATATATTATATTTGATATAATTATATCTTAACTAATATAATTAGCTCACTAAATATTTTCTTATATGTATGTGTGTGCGTGTGTGTCTATATATATATATAGATATATATATATGAAGCATGTCTTATTTTCTATTTTTGAGAAACATAGAAATTGATGTGGAAAAAGGGTGCATGGTGAGGCATGGCATTTTCCATTTGTTTTTTGATTTTGACTCACTATTCAAGCATGGTTGCAATTTTATATTGCATTTATCTCCATGCTTGAATAAGTGAGGGTCAAGGGGTTTTCATGTAAGTCCATGTCATGCACCCCGCGGGTTCTCGGGGAGGCGGAATTTCAAAAAACATATTTTACAAAGATCGCGACACGGACTTGAACTCCAGGATCGGTGCTAAACCCTAAGTAGCTAACAAGATGTGAGGTAAACCATAAGTGCAGAAGTTAATACCTCACGTTCATGTCCTTCGGGTCTTCCTTCCTCGCTGTCCTCCACCTCATCATAGCCTCCTCGAATCGTCCAGACCGAGCTTCCTCGTCGGACCTCTCTTTCCGAAGATGATCCACCCGAGAGTATGTATATCGAGCTCCCACCTCAATGGAGGCAACTAGGGCTTCAAGATTGCTACGCATGATGTCGTAGACAATGTATAGTGTGTAGATGGATTGGAATGTCTTTTCTTACCCTAGATTACTCAACACATGAGTTACCAGGGTTTTAAGGAAGAAGATGGTAATGGAGAAAAAGCTAGTGAGAAAAAGATTGCATAAGGAATGAGAGAGCCTCCTAAGTCTCAATTGAACTCTAGCCTTTCTAATATGAATAATTCATATTAGAAAATGAATTAGAGTTCAAGTTCCAACTTGGTGAGTCATGGGCTAAAAACCCCACAAGTGTCATCCAAAGGCATGCTCATTTTTATGCAATTTACACCTCAATATCTCCATGTCATAATATATTTCCATTTAAACTAAAATGAAAAATACTAATATGACATGTCACCTTTTAGAAGCATCTTTGACCAATTTACAAAAATGCCCCTCGTCCATTGTTCGGAATTCACCCGCGCGCGCAAACGCGTATGTTTTGGAAACGGATATGATTTTAAGGAAATGGAATGCGCACGCGAAATTGTTCTCGTTTTAAAATTTATAAACCGCAAGTGCACGGCGCGTTGTAGCAAGCCGGCAAGTACGGGTCGATCCGCAGAGAATTGTGTATTAGGTCTTGTTGTTTAAGGTTCAACAAATAACGAATGGTTTGGTTTTGTCACTAAAATAAAGAATACAAAAACGAAAAAAAACAAGCAATGAAGCTAAGAAAGAAGTGGTTGTGGATTTGGCTCGGAAGGTCGAATCGCGACGATTCCTTCGATGCTCCCTTGATCATGAGTTGTCCGTTCTTACGTCGATCCCGGCGTGAAGCATGATTTGTCAAGACTGTTGCGAAGCACAAATTATCAAATTCCGATATTCGCCGCAAAACACGAAACGAGTCCATTTTGTCCACTTACCGTTTGTATGTCCAAGTTTGGGATATCAACACTAAGCACAAGCGTTAGCAAGCTTACCACAACATCAAAAACACAATTAGTGAGTGAGAGCAAATAATTTCAGTGTTAAGTGTGCTAAGTGTTTGCGATGGTATATGGTATATGAAACCAAGAGATTTGTCAAGTCATTTAATCACAAAATACCACATCCATACTTAGCAAACTTAATACCAAATTGATTCTAATCTTAGGCTTGCAAGATAGGGTTTGTGGGGAGAATATGGTATGTGATGAGGTTACAAAGTAACCATGAAATCAACATACCACATCAACCCATATAAGTCCCAATACTATGTTTATAATCACATTAAAGCACATTAAACATTAACAAGAGGAGGAGGAGGCAAATTCTTTCATCTCACTTCCTTACCATTACCATAACCAAAGATATTAGTTAAGCGTGATAAAAATAAAAGCAAATATAAACAAGAAGCAAGTAAACAATTCAAATAAGAAAAGCAATATTATTAACATTTGAAGTTGAGGTACAAATCATTGGTAACTTGTTCAACCTCCATAATGAAGCTCTTAAGAGAAAACTTCAAGTGGAATGAAGAAGAAGGGACCAAGTTAAATCCCACTCACTGTCAAGCCTAAACCAAAAATAAACAAAAATGGAAAATGGGTATATATTACATGGTCTCTTTTGCTCAAATCTGTTCTGGTATTTATAGGCTTAACATCAGAATAAATAAACAATAGAAATAAGATGATGTGACCAAAAAAATGACCAGAAGAAAATTGGGGATGTTTGGATCTAGGGGGGCAGGCGTCGCCGGAAATATGGTGGGGAGGGGCGCCGGTCTAAATCCGAGCGTAGAGGCTCGGGTTGACATGGTGGATTTGTGTGCTCTCCACAATCACAATGATGCTGCTTGATTTATCTGTTTAAGTCCGATTTGCATTCAGAGAGATGTAGAGAACATGATGCCATACATCACATCAAAACTTTTAGCATTTATTACCCATGTCCCCCCATTTGCGCAAGCCATCATTTGTGTGTGCCATGGGCAGCCCCACCATGGTCCATGCCAAAGAGTTGTGTGTACACTTGTATTGCGATGGACCAAAATTGTGTGCACACATTTATTTGCAAAAGAACTCTTTGGATATCGGTCGGTTTTTTGTTTTGATTGCAATGTTGGCTCCCAAGCGTTATATTCGTGATATTGAGTGTGTTTCCAGTATTTAATCACGAATACCTGTAAACTGTAATTTTTTAGCGGACACTGATTAATAGTACCGATATATAACAAATTAGATAATGAATGAGCGGTAATGAAATGCAGTTTTCTGTGATGAACAAATACTCCCAAACTTATCTTTTGCTCGTCCTGACCAAAACAAAAAATCTTAGTCTCACTTTCACAGGGAAGGCGATTGCACTGAGCATGTGCAACAAGCCGTTAAATGTAACATTTCAAAAAAATAAAATATCATTTTTGGGAAATTTTATAATTTAATAATAAAATATTGAATATTTTAATAAGGCGGTATAATTAAATACCGATAAATTTGTGAAAAATTTGGAAAATTATAGATATTACTTAAAAGAGGGTGTTTTATATGAATTATGCAAATTTTAAGTATTTATGATTAATTATACGCTAATTTAGTGATAATCGCGATTAAAAATCGCTAATCGGATTTTAAGCGTGTTTTATGCAAAACATGCACCATACACTTGTGTTACATTTTCCCACATGGCTTTATCTTCATGTTTCATTCTTGTTTTGGGTTTACTATTGAGGAGAGAAGGAAATTAGAAAAGAGAAGAAAAGAATATAATATATAGGTATGAGTGAGAGAGAGAAAGGTGATGGTTTACCTTTGACTTGGTCTTGAGCCATTCCCCCATCATTATTTCACTCATTTCTCTCCTCTCCCTCTTCCCTAGCTGCTGCTGCTGATGCCCCTCTCTCCTCCTCCACAAACCCCCCCAAAACACCATGAAAATTACCTCAAAACCCAAATCCCATTTCATTAAATAGATGCACAAGCTTAAGGGAAGCACATTGGACCAAGAAAAATCAAATTTTGGACACTTGGGGCAACTCAAGAAAATTCTTGAGTTGCCAAATGAGGTATTTTCTGAACCTTTAGCTTAGTATTTCCATTACTTTTACCTCCATGTTAGATTAGAACCGATATTGTGTGGTTTGGGTTAACTTGGAAAATTCTAATTAGGGTTATTGGAATTTGAGAGTTGTGATGGATAATTAAGCTCAGTAGAGGCCATACAAACTCCCTAGTGCTAGAATCCAGACCTAAACCAGAGACTAGAACCCCGGAATACAGATTTAGAAAACCCGATATCGGAAAATTATGGATTCTGTGGATGTAAATGAAATCTGCTATTACCCGGAGACTCTGAAAATTATTTTGCATACACAGATATACATGCAGGTGATTTAGAACATACCACCAAAATCCCAGCCCCTAACCCTTAACAATGACCGCAGATTTATTCTTTCTGGACACAAATTGCGGCCAGATCAGTGAGGAAAGGGTTCGTGTTTGTTCTGTAGCTCCTACATCTGTAAATTAGACCCCTGGCATATGCAGAATTGACCAATTTGACCTAGGGTGAAATCTGGGACCATTTTCATTAGTTGCTGTTTTGATTCGGGGTTTCGTTTTGCGTATTTTGAACTCTGGATTTCTAGTATTGTGTTTTACCTCGATCACTTGACGTTTGTACGACGATATCGAGGGTTGTTTGGTTGTTTTGAAGGCGTAGTCCATAAGTTCTAACCTATAGGCCTTAGCGTGTCGTTTTGGTTTTCCGATGTGATTTTAATATGCGTTTGCGATTGTGTTATCTTTGTAGGTACCTTCACGAGGGCTTCATATGATGAAGAAGATGAAGGCGACATCGACACCGACACGCTGGATGAAAGGTGAGTAGATTATATCTACGGGGGAAGTCGGGCGGATGGCGTATAGCACCCCCGCAGTTCGATACTTAGTATATTGGATATATACTATATATATATATGTATGATAGCGTTATGTGTGACTTGGATATTCAAGATGTGATTAGGTGTACTATGGATAGATTTGTGTTTAGAAGTAAACTAGTATAGTTTCCTAGTTGCGAACCATAGAATAGGTTTACACCCACACATACACACATGCTTATCTGTTATACTTATACCTGGATGATGAGGATAGTGGATGATATTTGGAGATGAGTCGATGAGATTGGGCATAGTGCCATGAGATCGGTGATATGATGTGGTTCGTATTTGGGATACGACATGAGATTTTAGCGGGCTTTTGGACGTGTGTTTTACACACGCATATACATAGATGGTATCGGTTTGTACTAGACTTAGATCAGTACCACAGATCATGAGATATGATGATAAGGATACCAGATAATTGTGTTGGATATATATGCCCTAGAGGCCTACATTGTATAGGATGCTTGGGATATGTATGTACATGACAGTCTTGCTTGATATGATAGTACGCTATTTGGTTTGTCTTTGTCTTAACGTATGATATATTTTACTTGGTATTTATATATATGTTGATAAAGCCCATAGGGTGTTTTGCCTGACTACCGGCGTTGTGATGGCAGTCATACTTGTGGGAGCTGGATAGTCAATAGGCACATCTTTAGATGTCCCTGGTCGCAGGAGTATCGAGACTGGGCATCGATACTCCGGAGTAGACTAGTGTATACATATCTAGACCCTGAGGAGGGGCGATGGATTGGTCCCGCAGCCATTGGTGGAGTGCACCTAAGATTGTATACAGATGCTCACTGGATGTGAGTACACCTGACAGGACTCGCCGAGAACTGACTGGATGGTATTATACCTAACGTCAGATAGCAGTTCTCAGGTGACATGTGTGCAGATAGTCCGTTGACTTAAGGTCATCATTTGTCTCGTGTGAGTTCCCACTGTGCTTTGATTATTACCCTACCACGATTCAAAGGAGTCGTGCAAACAGGTTTTAGTTGGGCACAGTCCCGAGCCACGTGGAGGCAGTGAGTGACTGTTAGGGATTCGTCTCTCCCGGTATAGGGAGTTGATATCGCATGGTGATCGGTTGGTCAATACCATAAGTCTCTGGCCAGGGCTGATTGAGAATTACTGATAGATTGATCAGTAGATTCTCGGATGGTGATAGAGCCGTACCGACACGACTTGTACGGTTATTAGGGGTCTGACGTCCACCACCTCCGTAGACCATACATGCGATACTCTTAGACAAACAGACCGGGCTGCGCGGATATTGTCACAGACAGGCTCAGTAGGATTTCGGATGGGTTACCTCATCGGCTTTCTTATCGACAACTACCTGGGGACCGTTACGTACAGCTAGTGCCGCTTGCGGTCTGTGGTTAAACCCACTGCCAGCATAGTAGTCGAGTCTCTAGAGTCCCACACAGAGATTTCCTAACTCCAGGCGAAAAGATATAGAGGTCGTATGGTTTTACGACAAAGGTTCGGACGCATACGTGTTTAAACGCACGTACGACATTCGGACAGTTTTTACTAGCCGGCTTTGGTTTAAGCCAGATTCCAGTATCAGGTTATTGGATTTATACAGTCTAAAGTTTTTCCGTGTTTTCACGGATTCGAGGGGCGTTCTCGTAATTTTCGAGAAGCTTCTAGAAGGTGGTGACTTGGAGGGTGAGGTGGCATTGTCATTTAATGATCTTGTGACTCATTGTGAGTGATTCATCATGTCATTAATGCATTATTAAATGCTTAATGACTCACATAATGAATCACCCACTTGCATTTATGAAGCATGATGAATAATCTCATATTATTCATTTCTTTTTAATTCATTATGCTTCATATATCAAGTGAGAAGTAATATCATTATTATTATTATCATCATTATCATCTCCACCTTCTCTCTCCTCAAGCTCTCTCTCCTTCACCAAACCCTAATCCTACCACTCATGAGTTGAGAACAAGGATTAGAAAAGACTAAACACTCCATAACCAATCTCTACATCATCTTAGTTCCTTTATTAGCAACTAGAGAAACTAAGTAACCTCAAGTTTAGAGGTTATAGCTTGGATTAAGGTTCTCGGGTGGATCGTTTATCATGGAAAGGAAGCCGAGGAGGACGTGGAGATCCAAGGAGGCCATAGAGATCGTAAAGACGAAGGACTAGAATCGTTTGGTATAATCTTTTAACATAGTAGATCAGAACTCTATGCTTTTTGTTAATTATCGTTTAGCAAAGATCTTCGGTTAGTCGATGTTCGCTTAATAAACAAGATCGTTTTTCATATTTCCGCCTCCCTGCTACTCGTGGGGTGTTGCACATCGACTTACAGTTGTAGCAGAGCCTCACTAAACAATAATTAACACACTTACAAAATTGTATGAATTTCGAACGGAAAAACAAACCGGAAAAACCCCGATATCTTGTAGTTTCTGTCGAATTTTAAATGAGGTCCAAAAATTTTTCAGGGACCTCCAGAATGACCCATGATTTAGTGTAATTCTCGGATGTGTTTGTAAAAAGCAAGTATCGAATCAATTGTTTCCCGATAACGGTTTCATTTGATCGATAATAGTATCTTGTATCGGTATTTAGAAAATTGTATAAAGAACTCACAATCAAAGAATTATATTTGACCGCAATCAACTACGGTGTCAGTTGTAGATCGTAAGCGAGTGCGGATCGTCCACAGGGATTGTGCGATTCGTTTCTGTATTTACTTTGTTTGAATTGAAAAGTTAATCGAAAGGAAAAGAAAACATGATTCAAGAATTTATCGATTGATTCAGGTGTCACGATGTTTAATCAAGAATCAAGAAACTGATAAACAAATCAAGAATCGGTGTTTCGATGATATTTCCAACCAAATGTCAAGAATCTAAATGAGGCTCGTAGGAATCGATCGGATCTATAGACGTAATGTAATCTCAAGATTTCGTGTTCTTGTCCTTCGAAGGATTGCTACTAGATCGATGATGATCGACGAGAGTTAGGGCTTTCTTGATGAAACTAGGGTTTCATCGTTTAACCCTTGTTCTTTCGTAGATATCATTCACATTCTAGCCTCTAGCAATTTCAAGAAGTGATCGTAACTCCCCAATCTCGAGCGATATCAATCAAGAAAGCATCGCAACGAATTGGGTCGTCGATTCTTGAACTTGCTAGGGTTTACAAAACTCGTAGGATTCAAGAATCGATTTAAGATATATTACATCATCATTCTATTGATCGTCTCGACTCCTCGACGAGCGGAGTATTACTCAAACATCATCACACAGAAAGCATTCAAGAATTGAAAAGATATCATGATGCGAGAATTTAAAGAAAACAAGATAAAAGAATATCACCTTTTATTTATATCAACAATTTGATTGCAGTCGCTCAAGAACTACAAGAGGAAGAACTAAATTGTTGAATTGGCGTCGCTCGGCTCCGTGAGTCGTGGATCAGCTTGAACCACTTGCTCCGTTGAAGATCGGCTCAGCTCATAAAAGGTTGCAAGGCTTCTTGCTTGATGGGTACTCGGGATCTTGGCTTTTGATTGGAATTAGGGTTAGGGTTTCACACAAGTCCTCTCACTAGACTTGTGGAAGAAGATGAAGAGAGTGAATGACTAAAGATGAACTAATGGATTGATTTTTCCAAGATTGAATCCTAAAAATTGGGGATCCTTTTACAAGTGAGCCTAGGGTCTTATTTATAGATCTCCCAAACCCTAGGTCTAGGTTTGAAATTACAATTCCCTCCAAAAGTTTGTTGAGGAGTTTCTAGAAAGAGTTTGTTAGGAGCTAGCTTAGGTTTTAAGCTAGGATTAATTAAGCTTAGAAAACCCTAGTTTGCTGATCTGGCGGAAGCTTCTGGAACATTCTGGAATTTGTCATGTCTTGATGTAGTGTTGACCCTGAGAGAGAGATAATGCACTGCATTTGAGGAGGTAACTCCTTGGACACACCGCGGATTCGCGGCACTTTGTAGGGCTTGGGCCTTAGGCTTTTTACATTGGTCTTGTGCTAATATATTGGGCTTCATCTGATGTGTTGATTTGTATTTGTCCCTTTGGATTGATACCAGAATTGAAATCATTGAGTTGGCGTAATGTTTGATCGGTACCCTGTACATTTTGGCCTTTCTTCTGGATTTTCCTGCACAGATCTCAAAACAAGTGTTGCGCAATATAGGGATGATGCGATGCCATGAAATGCGGTCAATTTCCTTTATAGTGTCGGTTTCAGAGTCTAATACATGCAATCTGATATTTTGCGACTGTTTTGCTAATATGTAAAAATATGAATGCCGAACACTTCTATATGGATGTAAATGATGAGGAAATTGCCGGCTAAAATATGCAATATTTTAGACTAATCAAATTCTCCCAAACTTAATTTCGATCGTCTCGAGCGAATGTTTTATTAAAAAGAGATGGAGAAAATAAAGAAAGAGAAAAACTAACTAGCACACTTTCGTAGGCAACCCGATTGCACTGAGCACGTGCAACAAGCCTTTAAACCTCTAGGTGTCCCTAGTAGGAGGAGTGTTGTCTCCTGAGGGTTTTCAGCGGATTGCACCCACAAAATCCAATAATATGAATATTACATTTAAAGAAAAGAATCGTAGAAGAAAAGCTTTGAAAATTAGGGTTTCCAACTAAGCTAGCTTTTCGGTTGTCATGAGCCCTATCTTAATGGTCATGAAAAGATGTCAGAAATCACGTCCTCCCTCAATACAACATCGTCTTATTCTTCATTCCTATCTTTCTTCCAAACATCGATCATATCACCCTGCGTGTGTGTAAAGACATCCCTACACCCGGAGAATTCAATTCAAGCTATCATACTCTTACCCATCAGCCTCAGTACTTTTTAATTAATGAATATTTAGATGAGATTGCTCACACACTTTCATGCGACCGTTAATACTTCTTGAGGTACTAACCGACCGATTACTCCTGTGCTTGCTTACTTGGTGTATTTTCCTCGTCTTGCACCACTTCAGGCATAGCAGTGACTCCCAGACCAGTTGGCCTTAGGGCACTAGGTGAAGAAGCACCCTCGCTATACATTTTTTATTGCCCTTGGTGATAACAAAACCAGTGTCCATTTTTCTCACCACTTTATATTTCCTTTATTCACTTTTTTTTTATTATTTCCTTCATACATCGGCTTTAAGACAAGAGCATTTCAAGGTATCCTCTACTATCCCAGGCTTTAAGACGTGTGTAAGTGCGAATAGCAGGGTATCAACGTTCAAAATGTTTGGCTTCCACAATAGAAACTATTTTTCAGACTTATTTTTATCCTCAGATTAGTGACTTCCTTCATCTTACTAACCCTTGGGACAACGGCTCATAACTACTTATTACTAGTTCGTATAAGAAAACTTCTAATTTTCTTAGTTTTCTTAAATTTTTCTAATCTCATGGATGTAATTTTTCACTATCTAAACTTTCATTATCTTATTTATGTACAAAAAAGTGTAAATATTAAAATTATTTTTATACTTGGAAATTTTTAAATTTTTATGGGTTTTGCAAAATTTTTCAATTTTTAATTTTTTATAGATTTTTAAAGAAATGTTTTGTGCTTATGCAAATGATATGCAAATGATGCAAAAATAAGCACAAACCTCCCCCAAACTTGTTTTCAACAGTGTCCTCACTGTTGCCAATCGTTATACCTACAAAAACTGTAAGTCCGGGAGGAATTATTAGTGGGGGCAAAATATATAAGTGAAGAACTTCCCCCAAACTTATTCTTTTCACTCACCTTTATTCAAAAGATGATGCAGTGATATACTGAACATGAAGGTGAGACGGAGGAATTTTAATCAAAATAAACTGGCTCTTGTAAGAACAAGAGCTCCTCCGTGGGGTCAGTGGAAAAATACGGCTTTAGTCTATGTCTATTCACTTTGAAAAAGGTGCCGTTTTTAACATTTTCTACTTCTACTGTCCCGTGCGGGTATACAGACCGCACAACAAAAGGTCCCTTCCATCGAGATCGGAGCTTACCCGCGTGAAGGTGTAATCGTGAATCATAAAGAAGGACTTGTTGACCAGGTGAAAATGTTTTCCTCAAAATGTTTTTATCGTGAAAAATCTTAGTCCTATTCTTTGTGATTACAGCATTATCATAAGCTTCATTGTGGAGTTCGCTTAGCTCATTTATTTGCAGCTTCCGAAAGTTGCAAGCAAGGTTTAGATCAATATTTATTTCTTTTATAGCCCACAATGCTTTATGCTCTATCTCGACGGGTAAATGACATTCTTTTCCAAACACTATCCTATATAGAGACATTCCTAGGTCGGTCTTATATGCAGTTCTGAATGCCCAAAGAGCATCCGTTAGTTTGGTCGACCAGTCTTTTCTATTTTTAGCAACAGTTTTCTCCAGGATAAGTTTGATTTGTCTGTTTGAGATTTCAGCCTGCCCGCTTGTTTGTGGATGATAGGGTGTAGAAAGTCGGTGGTTGATTGAGTATTTTCGCATCAGAGTCTCGAAAGATCTGTTGCAGAAATGTGTCCCATTATCGCTAATAATAGCGCGGGGGTGTCCAAATAGCGAAAAGATATTTTCTTTTAAGAACTTAATGACAACTTTCTTGTCATTAGTGCGACATGGAATGGCTTCTACCCACTTTGAGACATAATCAACCGCCAGCAATATGTACAGATTCCCAAAGGAGTTAGGAAAGGGACCCATAAAATCAATGCCCCAAACATCAAATATTTCAACAACCAAGATGGGTTGCTGAGGCATTTCATTCCTCTGGGAGATTCTACCCGTATACTGACATTGTGTACAGGTTTTGCAATACTCAAATGCGTCCTTGAATAAGGTCGGCCAATAAAATCCACATTGCAAAACCTTCTCCGCTGTCTTTCTAGGACCAAAGTGACCCCCACAGGCCTGATCATGACAAAATGAAAGAACACTCTTGAACTCTTCATTCGGGACACACCGGCGAATGATCTGATCAGGACAATATTTAAACAAATAGGGTTCGTCCCAGTAAAAGTGTTTTACTTGGGAAAGAAAACGATATTTGTCCTGTTTTGACCAATCGCTAGGTATCAGTCCTGTGGCATGATAGTTCACAATATCCTTGAACCATGGTTCAGCGGATATGCTCAAGAGTTGTTCGTCAGGGAATGAATCATTGATCGACAGGGTCACAGGGGAAGAAGAGATGCGTGAAAGATGGTCAGCTACTACGTTTTCACATCCTTTCTTATCTTTGATAACAAGATCGAATTCTTGTAACAGTAGGATCCAACGTATTAGTCGACCTTTTGCATCTTTCTTTGCCAGAAGATGTTTTAAAGCGGAATGGTCATTGTACACAACTATAGGTGAGCCAATCAAGTAAGGCCTGAATTTTTCTAATGCAAATACAACCGCTAAGAGTTCTTCTTCTGTGGTTGTATAATTGATTTGCGCATCATTCAAGGTCTTACTTGCATAGTATATCACGTGTGGCATCTTATCGATGTGCTGTCCTAAGACTGCACCTACTGCAAAATCAGATGCGTCACACATCAGCTCAAAGGGGTAGTCCCAGTTTGGTGATGATAAAACGGGGGCTGAAGTGTGTGAGTGTTTAAGTGAGTCGAAAGCTGTCTCGCAGTCCGAGTCAAAATGGAAGGTCGTATCCTTGGCCAGGAGAAGAGTTAAAGGTCTAGCAATTTTGCTAAAGTCCTTAACGAATCTCCTATAAAAGCCCGCATGGCCAAGGAAAGATCGAATACCTTTGACGCTTTTGGGATGAGGGAGGTTTTGAATGACATCTATCTTAGCTCTGTCAACCTCAATGCCTTTCTGTGAAATAACATGTCCAAGTACAATTCCTTCTTGGACCATGAAATGGCATTTTTCCCAGGTCAAAGTCAAGTTCTTCTCTTTGCAACGAGTAAGAACAGCGTCAAGATTCGATAGGCAATCAGAAAAAGAGTCTCCAAAAATCGAGAAATCGTCCATAAAGATCTCCAGAAAATTCTCTACCATATCAGAGAATATCCCCATCATACACCGCTAAAAGGTAGCGGGAGCATTGCATAACCCAAAGGGCATGCGACTGTAAGCAAATGTACCAAAAGGACAAGTAAAAGTGGTTTTATCTTGATCCTTTTTGGCGATGGGGACCTGATTATAGCCTGAGTATCCATCCATAAAACAATAATACTCTCGTCCCGCTAAGCGTTCCAGCATCTGATCAATGAATGGTAGAGGAAAGTGGTCTTTCCTCGTGGCAGCATTGAGTTTTCTATAATCAATACATACACGCCATCCAGTTTGGGCGCGTGTCTGAATCAACTCATTTGCCTCATTGGTTATAACAGTGATGCCGGATTTCTTAGGAACGACATGTATAGGACTCACCCACTGGCTATCGGAGATGGGGTATATAATACCATTATCTAAGCATTTGACGACTCTTTCATGACAGCTTCCTTCATGACGGGATTTAACCGTCTCTGTGGTTCTCGGGTTGGTCTGGCATCATCCATCACATGTATATGATGTTCAACTATCAAGGGACTAATCCTTTTGATGTCCGCCATACTCCAACTAAACGCCTCTTTGTTAGATCTTAATACCGATAAAAGTGCATTCTCTTGCTTTGATGCAAGAGATGCGGAAATGATAACCGGTAAAGACTCATTCTCACCTAGATATGCATATTTCAGGTGAGAAGGTAAACTTTTTAGATCTAACTCAGGCGGAGAAATGATAGAAGGAGGGATCATTGAGCGATTTTTGGATTTACAAAGAAGCTCAGAGCCTGTGAAAGATACAGACTCGGGTGGAGAACAGTCAGGAGTGCAGGAATCAAGTGTAGGTAAAGTGTCCTCACTAAGATCATGTGTGAAATCAAACAGAGATGTGGTAATGTCATCGAGATCAGTAAAGCAAAGTTCCTTGGCTCCACAACTATCGGGAGCGATCTCATGGACAGAGCATACATCTAAAATATGAGCAGAGGGTTCTGATGGCTGACTTCCAACTTTGTAGATGTTTAGTTCCATGGTCATATTTCCAAATGATAAGTTCATTGAACCATTTCTACAGTTTATAACAGCGTTGGAAGTGGCAAGGAAAGGACGACCCAGAATCACCGGAATTTGGCCCCGGGGGTTTGCTACAGGATGTGTGTCGAGCATAATGAAGTCTACAGGGAAAACAAATTCCCCGACCTTTATCAACACATCCTCTAATTCACCCCTTGGTTTAGTGATAGATCGGTCTGCCATCTGGAGAGTGCAGTGAGCAGGTTTCAGCTCTCCAATCCCTAATTGCTCATAGACAGAATAAGGGAGCAGGTTAACACTTGCGCCAAGGTCTAAAAGAGCACGATTTATGTTTTTACCCCCAATCGAAATCGATATTGTAGGACATCCTGGGTCCTTTCGTTTCTTTGGTAGCTGGGGTATAAAAGCAGTGCTAATATTATTAGACATAAAGACCTTCTTCGGCACTTGAGTCTTCCTCTTCCTAGTGCACAAGTCCTTAAGAATTTTCGCATAAGCGGGGACTTGTTGAATCGCATCTAGGAGAGGGATATTGATGTTAACCTGTTTGAACATTTCCAAAATTTTCTCCATATGAGGACTCGTTCTATTAGCCCTTAACCGGTTCGGATAAGGAGCTTTCGCAATAAGCGCAGGGTCCATCACAGGAGAAGGAAGAGGGGGTAGATGAGGTCCCAAAAGAGGTGTGGGGACTGTCTGTGGAGAACTAGAAGGGCTATACTGAGGTGTCGAGCCTAATGGGAAATGGAGAATAGGCTCGCGAGAAAGTGGTGTGGTAGAAGAAGAAGGATCAGAAGGAGAAGTGTGTGTGTGTGGAAAGGTCTCAGCCGGGGTGTTGATATGATTTTCAGTATCATCAATACCTTCCCCGACATGATTGTTCAGCACTCTTCCCAATCTCAACGTTGTGACGGCATTTACATTGTAATGCCCAGGATTCTGTAGGGGTTGAGAGGGAAGTTTCCCTTTTTCTCTCGCACTCATTTCGGCTTTAAGTCGTGCGATTTCAGCTTCCATCGTTCTGATACTCTCAGCTTGTGACGCTGAGTTTTTCTTTATCTCACCGACGGAAGATCTAACCTCAGCCGAAACCTCTATGAAATTTGACAAAAGTGATTTCATGGTTTGAGTGAATTGAGAGAATTCGTCAGAACAGGTCATAGGATTAGACTGTGTAGGAGTGTTGACCTGATTTTGGAAATTTTGTGACTGATAGGGGTGCTGAGTGAGTTGAAGGGGTTGCTGTTGTGGTGGAGGAAGAGCCCTTTGAAATTGATTCGTGTTTGGAACCGTGTTTTGAGATTGGTTTTGGTTCCAAGCGAAATTCGGGTGATTCCTCCAACCCTGATTGTACGTGGAAGAATATGGATCGTTTCGAGGTCTTTGAAATGCGGCATTAGAATGCTCGTGACCTTGAAACGCAGAGTTTAATGGACATTCTTCCGTTAAATGAGACATATCAGAACAGCACCCACAAACAGTTTTGGGGAGCGACACTGGGTTTAGGGAGGCTGCTGCAAATTTGTGTTCCATAGCGTCGAGCTTCTTTTGCATTGCTGCCATCTCAGCTCGAACACCTATGGACACATCTATTTGGTGTACGCCACCCCTATTCAATGGTTGGGTTCCACTCTCCCACTGTAGTGATTTTTCAGCGAACTCTTCTAAATACTTCCAAGCTTCCCTATCATCCTTAGTCATAAAAGTACCTTGACACATGTTTTCAAGGCTCTGTTTAGTATTTGGGTTAATGCCCTCATAAATGATTCGGCATAATTCCCATCTCGGGATGCCGTGATGAGGACACTGAACCAAAAGATCCTTGAAACGTTCAAAGCATTTAGAGAATGGTTCAGCAGGGAGCTGGGCTAATTGATTCAGTTCGCTACGGATTCGAGCTGTCTTTTGTATTGGGTAAAATTTCTTAAGGAATGCAGCGACGAATTCTTCCCAATTCGTGATAGAATGTGCAGTAGTGTTATATAGCCACTTCTCGGCTATATCGCACAATGTAAATGGAAGAAGTTGTAGACGCATCGCATCCACTGAAAGTTGTGACGTACCCATCATTGCGCATACGTTTTCAAATTTGGTAATGAAAACGTAAGCGTCCTCAGTCTCGAGTCCGTGGAATTTGGGTAAAAGATTGATATACTGGGGCTTAATCTCAAAGTTATCCCCGTTGGCTTGTGGTGTGGATAAGCAGGTCGAAAGAGGACCTCGAATAGGGTAGCACCTCTCCTGGAGAGAGATGCGGGATGGATTCTGCGCACCAACGGACGGCGGCAGATTAGGGTTAAAGAAGTTTGATGGATTCGGATCCATCGGTGTGGGTGTGGTAGTGGGTAAAGGAAAGGTAAATGGAGAAATATCGACTTCGGAGTCGATAAAGGGTACGCGGACTAAACGGGCACTATAATCCCGTGTCCAGCCTATCTTGCACTAAAAAGGGTTAGTACAAGTGGCAGCGTTGACTTATAATTAGGGGTAATGAATGAATGCGGTGCTTGCTTTAAAAAAGGGACGGATTTTTGAAAAAATGACGCAACAAAACAAATGCAGCACACAAACCCTAGAATCTAGTGGTCACCTAGGTCCGGCTCTAGACCGCTCCTAACTGCCAAAAGACAAGTCACAGGATAGAATCCTCCACTGCCTCTTTGTCCCCCTGTGGCCGGATAAGTGCCAGGTAAGTGGGAAGGTACGCCACTACGTAAGTAGTGGGCCTAATTAAAAACCACTAGCCTTAGACACACTCGCCTTAGGCACCACAAGAAAACGCGGATAAGCAATGAATTATCCACGGCCTTCTCTTGTCCTAATTGAGCGCGACAGTCCTTAGAGTCTTCTCTAGATTTCTTTTAGTTAATGTGGGTCAATGCGGATGCAAGTTTTGTGGTTTTTGGGGCTTAGGAAGGGTAATGAAATCCCCACCTAATTTGGATTTGGCCGTGCCCCTTAATTTCCGTATTTAGAATGCAAACAACCAAGAAATCAAAATCACGCACAAATTTAATTTTGCTTTTGCGGCGCTGCGATTATTTGCAAAGAATCCTGCAGAAAATTGTTAGTTGGAGCTAAAAAGAGGAGAGAGGAGAAGGTAAGAAGTCACCTGAAGCAAAATTTTCACAGAGAACCCTCCACCAAGCCGCGGTTCCGCCGCATATGGGCCTTTTTGCCGCGCATCCGCGGTCTCTTGATGAGATCACTCCACCAAAAGTTTCCAGGGAGCTTCTGTAGACTCCCTCAACTCTCTGGTATTTTCCAAAAATTTTCTTCAATTGCCAAACAGCTCCAGATTCCCTTGCAATGAACCACCACAAATCGTTTAGGGTTTGCACGAATTTTGATCTCAAAATAACAATGGAATAATTCTTTCAATTCAAACTATAATATGAAACGAATTAGCGCGCGATCCCCGGCAACGGCGCCATTTTGATTTAGTGTAATTCTCGGATGTGTTTGTAAAAAGCAAGTATCGAATCAATTGTTTCCCGATAACGGTTTCATTTGATCGATAATAGTATCTTGTATCGGTATTTAGAAAATTGTATAAAGAACTCACAATCAAAGAATTATATTTGACCGCAATCAACTACGGTGTCAGTTGTAGATCGTAAGCGAGTGCGGATCGTCCACAGGGATTGTGCGATTCGTTTCTGTATTTACTTTGTTTGAATTGAAAAGTTAATCGAAAGGAAAAGAAAACATGATTCAAGAATTTATCGATTGATTCAGGTGTCATGATGTTTAATCAAAAATCAAGAAACTGATAAACAAATCAAGAATCGGTGTTTCGATGATATTTCCAACGAAATGTCAAGAATCTAAATGATGCTCGTAGGAATCGATCGGATCTATAGACGTAATGTAATCTCAAGATTTCGTGTTCTTGTCCTTCGAAGGATTGATACTAGATCGATGATGATCGACGAGAGTTAGGGCTTTCTTGATGAAACTAGGGTTTCATCGTTTAACCCTTGTTCTTTCGTAGATATCATTCACATTCTAGCCTCTAGCAATTTCAAGAAATGATCGTAACTCCCCAATCTCGAGCGATATCAATCAAGAAAGCATCGCAACGAATTGGGTCGTCGATTCTTGAACTTTCTAGGGTTTACAAAACTTGTAGGATTCAAGAATCGATTTAAGATATATTACATCATCATTCTATTGATCATCTCGACTCTTCGACGAGCGGAGTATTACTCAAACATCATCACACAGAAAGCATTCAAGAATTGAAAAGATATCATGATGCGAGAATTTAAAGAAAACAAGATAAAAGAATATCACCTTTTATTTATATCAACAATTTGATTACAGTCGCTCAAGAACTACAAGAGGAAGAACTAAATTGTTGAATTGGCGTCGCTCGGCTCTGTGAGTCGTGGATCAGCTTGGACCACTTGCTCCGTTGAAGATCGGCTCGGCTCGTAAAAGGTTGCAAGGCTTCTTGCTTGATGGATACTCGGGATCTTGGCTTTTGATTGGAATTAGGGTTAGGGTTTCACACAAGTCCTCTCACTAGACTTGTGGAAGAAGATGAAGAGAGTGAATGACTAAAGATTAACTAATGGATTGATTTTTCCAAGATTGAATCCTAAAAATTGGGGATCCTTTTACAAGTGAGCCTAGGGTCTTATTTATAGATCTCCCAAACCCTAGGTCTAGATTTGAAGTTACAATTCCCTCCAAAAGTTTGTTGAGGAGTTTCTAGAAAGAGTTTGTTAGGAGCTAGCTTAGGTTTTAAGCTAGGATTAATTAAGCTTAGAAAACCCTAGTTTGCTGATCTGGCGGAAGCTTCTGGAACATTCTGGAATTTGTCATGTCTTGATGTAGTGTTGACCCTGAGAGAGAGATAATGCACTGAATTTGAGGAGGTAACTCCTTGGACCCACCGCGGATCCGCGACGCAAGCAGGCTCCTGCCGCGGATCCGCGGCACTTTGTGGGGCTTGGGCCTTGGGCTTTTTACAGTGGTCTTGTGCTAATATATTGAGCTTCATCTGATGTGTTGATTTGTATTTGTCCCTTTGGATTGATACCAGAATTGAAATCATTGAGTTGGCGTAATGTTTGATCGGTACCCTGTACATTTTGGCCTTTCTTCTGGATTTTCCTGCACAGATCTCAAAACAAGTGTTGCGCAATATAGGGATGATGCGATGCCATGAAATGCGGTCAATTTCCTTTATAGTGTCGGTTTTAGAGTCTAATACATGCAATCTGATATTTTGCGACAGTTTTGCTAATATGTAAAAATATGAATGCCGAACACTTCTACATGGATGCAAATGATGAGGAAATTGCCGGCTAAAATATGCAATATTTTCTACTAATCAACCCACATGAAAATATAAGAACACCCAAGAAAAATGGGCTCCTGAATCGGCCAAGGCGCCGCGGAACCGCGGCCGATCCCACCTATCCGCCGTGGTTCCGCCGCCGAGTTGGGGCCGATTCAGCCCAGTTTTCTTCTGTGCCTTCTTTGTGATATTTGGGATTTTCTGGTATTTTTTAATGTTTGCTCAGGTTTCAGATTTGCAGAGAAGTATTGGAGCAAAATTAAAAGTGTTTAATCGATCGAAATTATACGGTGTTTGCATGTTTGATTATATCTGTGAAATGTTTTATGTGTTCGTGAACCTCCCCTAACTGCTAGTATGTCGGTTGGCAGGGGGTTGAACATATCTGTGATGTTATATATAACTGTTTATGTATATAAACTGTATTGGACTGTTGTGGTGATTAGCCGGGTTTTGTGATGGGTTATTGTATTAATTCATTCGATGCAATTGTAATAAGTTGCAATATTATTTTGCGGGGCACATCCAGGTTGCGATTGTAGCAACCGTTGTATTATTTTTTTTTACTGTTTTTGCTCCTAGGATAGACCCAAGGTGGGGTGCACAAACTACCGGGTATTTTGAAGTGTTGAGGCAGACCGCTTCACTTCTGGTACTTGACGGGTAGTTTGCCGTACCCGTAGGGGTCTGGGGTGGGGTAATGGCTATTCATCACAACTGTGTAATCCGTCTTTCATTGCAGGCTCAAAAGATATGTGGATTGCTTGCAAATCCAATATTGTTTATCTGTGATCTGGAATGCCTATTATTGCGTCTGACGAATGTACAATATCTATATATGATAGCTATTTAGACGTCACTTATGTTTTACACCCGCGCTAGCCCAGCCCCTACTCTATCGTTAGTTAAGTAACCTAACGGGTGATGACGGGACCCCGTGGCGAATGCGGATGGCATAAGAGGACGTTGTATTTTCGTTGTTATCTGTAATGATAGGTTAAATGATGGGACACATTATTATTAATGCAAAGAAAATAAAACCTAAACTGAATCGTTGGAACAATTTCTAAAACCACTCGGTTTTCTTGAAAAAGCAAATTTTAAATGCGGAGCTTAAACCACTCCTTTTAAATAAAAGCTATCCTTGTTCCTTCGATCATATCAAGTTCATTACGTTAACGGTTTTTTGCTAAAAACCAGCTGTAACCCTCCGTCGTTTCAGATTGACAGCACATCGTATTCAAGCTATGCTTGTTAGCCTACGTCAAGGCATAGTGTATGGTAGCAGTGTGTGTGTCTGTTTGTTGCATAGATAGATGCATTAGTTTAATACAGACGTACACCTTGTTGGCCTACATCAAGGGCTTGTACGATGTACTTAAATTGACCAGGACAACGACGGGTAGAACTTGACTTGCGTCGTATGACTTGTTGGCCTACGTCAAGGTCTATAAGAGCTTGGGGTAAAAATCACATCGGGAGTTTCAAACATAAAGGAAACTTGCAGATTTAGCTTACCTTCTGGAGTGTGGTGACTAGAGTGGCTTCCATCTAGGGCATCATACAATGATAGTTGGATCCCGATCCCACTGATGAGTAGGATTACTCTCGGGAATTTTTCTCACTTAACAATCAATGCTATAAACCAAGTAGATGACTAGAAAAGTGTTAGAGGGGCTACGCCTCCAGGGAAAAAAGGTTATTTAATTAAGGAACTTCGCGAAAGTGTTGGAAAACCTCCCTCGAAGTACCAACACTAGCCTAGCTGAAAGTTTAAGCAAGTATTGTGACGTGTGATTAAAACCTGACCAGTTCTTCTTTTAAGGTTTTGAAGAAGGATATGAGGAAACAGTGGGAGCCATCCTGTTTAGATAAATTAATAAACCAATCTAAACTTATAAGAGCATATGCTGAGTGTTTTCTTTTCTCTCTCTCTGTCAGCTACCATGACTGGATTAAAACTATTACTCGAAAAAAATATATTAACCGGGCAGAACTATAAAGATCGGCTAAGGAACGTCAATATTGCACTGACTTATGATAAAGTAGCATATGTTACCACCGCTGTTCCTCCCCTTATCCCTGGACCAGATTCCTCAGTTATGGACAGGGAAGTCCGCAAAACCTGGGATCTAGATTGTGAGTGAGCTAAGTGTATCGTGCTGGCATCCATGAACAATGAACTCCAGAAACAGCACGAGAGTATGGATATTCTATCCATCTTTCTCCATGTCAAAGAATTGTATGGGGAGCACTCCCGTATCGCGAGGTACGAAACCTCAAGGAAACTTTTCCAGATGAGGTTAGCTCCAGGATCGCCTGTAGGAGAGCACGTCCTCAAAATGATCATCCTCATTGAGGAACTCGCTAACCTGGGATGCGTGCTAGAGAACGATTTGTATATCGACTTGATTTTGCAGTCCCTTCCCCACACCTTCTCTCAGTTCGTGCTGAACTTCAACATGCACGAAATGGAAGCAGATCTTCCAAAGCTCCTCAATATGTTGAGGGTAAAAAGGGGAAGACCCCCGTTCTGTATGTTGGCCAATCATCTTCTTCTAAATCTAAAGCGATAGCTAAAGGGAAGAAGAAGATGAAAGCCACCAAACCGAAAGGTGGGGTCAAGAAGGTGCAGGGAACGAACAAGGCAGGAAGGGTGAAGACAGAAAAGAACTAGTGCTTCTATTGTCACAAGCAAGGGCACTGGAAGAAGGATTGTCAGGCCTTCAAAGCCAAGGACATGAAGCAAGTAGTTGCTTCAACTTCAGGTGTGTTTGTAATTGAAAATTGTCTTTCAGTTAACTCTACATCATGGGTACTTGATACCGGTTCTGGTTCTCATATCTGTAATTCATTGCAGGATCTGAGAAATAGTAGAGTGCTGGGGACAGGTGATATGACTCTCCGGATGGGCAATGGAATGCATGTAGATGCAATTGCAATAGGGGAATATCACCTAGGGTTGACTAGTGGACACATTTTGGTGTTGTACAGCTGTTTTTGTATTCCCAGTATGTTGTGTAATATTATATCAGTATCTTTGTTATCGAATGAAGGATATAGTTTTGCGCTTGAAAGAAATGTTATGGACATTCACCTAAATCAAGAACTGATTGGGTATGGCACACTGGAAAACGGCATATTCTTACTTAATCATCCTCAAATTTTCTATATTCAAAACACGCGTAAAAGAAAGGCTCCAGATTCGAATCAAGCCTTCCTATGGCATTGTAGACTTGGTCATATAAATGAAACAATGTTGACTAAGTTACATAAAGATGGATATCTAGATCCGTTTGAATATTCATCATATGCAACTTGTCAATCATGTATCAAAGGAAAAATGACCAAATTTCCGTTCACCGGATACGGAGAAAGAGCCACTGAACTTTTGGGACTTGCACACAGTGATGTATGTGGTCCGATGTCTACGCATGCACGAAGTGGTCACTCCTACTTCATCACTTTTACTGATGACTTCTCTAGGTATGGACATGTGTTCTTAATGAAGCGTAAATCCGAGGCTTTTGAGAAGTTTAAGCAGTATAAAATTGAAGTAGAGAAATAGACTGGTAAAAGCATCAAGACACTTCGATCTGATCGAGGTGGAGAATACTTAAGTACCAGTTTTCTTGAATGCTTAAAAGAGAATGGAATTCTCTCTCAGCTTACTCCGCCTTATACACCTCAGCATAATGGTGTATCAGAAAGGAGGAATCGCACGCTATTAGATATGGTGCGTTCAATGATGAGTAGTACTGAGTTGCCACTTTCCTTCTGGGGATTTGCCCTAGAATCAGCAGCATACTTATTGAATAGAGTTCCAACTAAGTCTGTGCCTATCACTCCATATGAAATATGGAGCGGGAAGAGACCATATCTCAAGTATATCAAGATATGGGGGTGTCCAGTATATGTTAAAAAGCATAATCCGGACAAGCTCGAGGCACGATCGGTTTTGTGCAAGTTTGTAGGATACCCCAAGCATTCAAGAGGGTATATGGTCTACCATACTGAAGAACAAAAGGTGTTTGTCGCTCGCCACATTGTCTTCTTAGAAAGCGAATTTCTTACAAAAGAAATTAGTGGGAGCGCGGTAGAACTGGAAGAAATTCCAGAACCTCAAACTGCTACCGAGGACTTAGAAGAATCTCAGATTTCAATAGAACATGACGAACCAACACCACTCCGCCGATCTAGTAGGCTTTCTCATCCTCCTGAAAGATACTATGGTTTTCTTCTAGATGGGGATCGAGAGGATTGTAGGGTTCCTAGGCACGCTAATGAGGTCTCACAAGGCATCAACCATGCCAATTTCAAACTTTTACAAGTGCCGAGAAACCCTAATACGGATCGTTAACTAGAATTTTAGGCGAAACAATGAAACTAGTTAACAACTTAACTAAAAGAACGGAAATACAACCTTTGTAGATCCGGTCCTCCACCTCCATAGCTCCATGATGAAGTCTCCTCGCTGTCCAAATAGAATCCCGGGCTCTAGCGTCGGTTTCATCGGAGAAATGGGCGGGCTTGGTCGTCGGCTTCGATGCCGAAGATGATCTACGTCGAGGCAACACTAGATCAAGCTCCAACTTCACCAAGTCAAGAAACTTGTGAAGAAAACATCCTATACTACTTGGCAAGAGGTAGAGGATGAAGAAATAGGAAGTGGGTTCACTTTAGAATTGGATTTCTCACTCTTTTTCACTAGTTGCCATTGTTGATAGCAAGCTTTTCTTCATGTGAAGAAGAAGAAGAAGAAGAAAGAATATCATAAGTGTTATGTCAAAATAATAAAATAATTGAATACTTATCATATCCTAACTATGATTAAGTGTAGAGAATATACTAGGGTTAGTGAATGGTTAGGTTTAGTAGATGAAGACAAAATGGTCAAACCTTCTTGAAACTTCAACAAGCATCATGTTTCTCAAGCAACCATTTTGTTTTCTTCTCTCTATATTTGACCAAAAATAAATGGATAAATAAATAAATAAATGAATAATTCAAAACCCTAACCATTATGATAACCATGGTATAAGTCTTTACACAAAGCCAAGTAAGCATGTATCATCAAACATGATACAAGCTTGTGCACAATAATATATCACATATACAATGTGCACAAACAAGTGAGAAAAACCATTTAAAGTGAACCAATACTAGTTAATGCAAAGTAATATATCAAATATATAATTATTCATTAAATCATTAAATCAACACTTGATTTAACGATCCGGTCATATCGCATATAATCGACTAATATCCAATGTATCGGCTTATCGAATCAATCCTTGATTCGATAACTAGGTTATATCGCATACAACCATTCGATACATTCATCACGAGAATGAAATACGGTATCACATACACGCATTATTCTCGGTCCCGCACATATCTCATATGCGCTCCTATTTCGTTTCGCTTGAGCCAGGAAACCTCTGTGTAGGACTCTAAAGACTCGTCAATACGCCGGCAGCAGGTGATGATCATATCAAGCACCCACAAGCCGCAAGCGATCTGTTAAACGTAACGGCCACCCGGGTATTGAGCGATCAGAAGATCGACGAGCAAGCCCGCTCATACTCCTGTGAATCCAACCAGTAACACTTACTGTACAGTCCGGTCTCGTCGTCTGATATGTCGCATATCTCGCCTAGGGATGGTAAACGTCAGACCCCAGTAGCTCGATAAGTCGTGTCGATATGAGGTCTATAACAGTTCGAGAAACTACTGGTAACACTTACCAGTAAATCTCAGCAACCCTGGCCAGGGATTTCCGGTTATAGCCAATCGAACACAGCGCAACATCAACTCCCTATACCGGGAGAGACGAATCCCCTCCTATCGCTCATTGCCTCCATGTGATTCGGGACTGTACCGAAAAGCCACCGTTTGCACGCCCTCTTGGACGTGGTAAGGTGGAAATCAAAGCACAGTGGGAACCATGTTAGTTATATGTATGCCCTAGAGGCCATTACTGTACATAGGATGTATATTGTAGTGGATGCTGGGACATATATAGGGAGGACTTTCTTGCTCGACATGATAGTATGCTATCTGGTTGCTCTTTACCTTAACGTGTATACTGATTGTCTCTCTGTTACATGTTGGTAAAGCCCTTAGGATAGGTACTTGACTATCTGGACTATGATGCGGATCATACTAGTGGGGACATGGTAGTCCATAAGTACATCCTTCAAAGTCCCTAGTCGTGGGTGTATCGAGACGGGGCATCGATATACCAGAGTAGACTAGCGTATACCTTCTCGACCCATATAGATGGGCGATGGATGATCCCATATCCATTGGTGTTTGACATCAGAGGTGATATACGGGTGCTCAGTAAAGACTGGGTACACTGGACGGACTCGCCGAGAACTCCCAGATGGTATTATACCTCACGTCAGATGGCAGTTCTCTGGTGACACTGGTACAGAGTAGTCTGTTGACCCGAGATCGTCATAGAGTCTTGTGTGGCTCCCACTGTGCTTTGATTTCCATCTTACCACGTCCAAGAGGGCGTGCAAAACGGTGGTTTTTGGGTACAGTCCCGAGTCACATGGAGGCAATGAGCGATAGGAGGGGATTCGTCTCTCCCGGTATAGGGAGTTGATGTTGCGCTGTGTTCGATTGGCTATAACAGGAAATCCCTGGCCAGGGTTGCTGAGATTTACTGGTAAGTGTTACCAGTAGTTTCTCGAATTGTTATAGACCTCATATCGACACGACTTATCGAGCTATTGGGGTCTGACGTTTACCACCCCTAGGCGAGATATGCGACAGATTAGACGATCAGACCGGACTGTACGGTAGTGTTACTGGTCGGATTCACTGGAGTGTGAGCGGGCTTGCTCATCGATCTTCAGATCGCTCAATACCCGGGTGGCCGTTACGTTTAGCAGACCGCTTGCGGCTTGTGGGTGTTTGATATGATCATCGCCTGCTGCCGGCGTATTGACGAGTCTTTAGAGTTCTACACAGAGGTTTCCTGGCTCAAGCAAAACGAAATAGGAGCGCATATGAGATATATGCGGGACCGAGAATAATGCGTGTATGTGATACCGTATTCAATTCTCGCGATGAATGTATCGATTAGGTTATATGCGATATACCCTAGTTATCGAATCAAAGGTTGATTTGATAAGCCGATACATTATATACTAGTCGGTTGTGTGCGACATGACCGGGTCATTGAATCAAGTGTTGATTTAATTATTTAATGCATAATTATATATTTGATATATTACTTTGCATTAACTAGTATCGGTTCACTTTAAATGGATTTTCTCACTCGGGTGTGCGCATTACATATGCGATATGATTTTGTGCATTTGATTGTATCATGTTTGATGATGCATGTTTACTTGGTTAAGTATAAAGAATTAAACCATGGTTAAACATATAATTAGGGTTTTATTTTCCATTACTTATTTATTCATTTATTTATTTGTTTATATATTTTGGAAAATAAATGGAAAAGAGAAAAGAATGGTGGCTTAATTTGTTGTTTAGTTGAAGCTTCATGAAGCTTTGACCTTGACCACCATTCTTATCTCATCCTTAACCCTAACCAATGTTTTAACCATGGTCAATTCTCTACACATAACCATAGTTAGGATTATGATAAGTTTGGATATTCTTTTCATTTTTAATTAACTTATCATAATTCTTTCTTCTTCTTCTTCATCTTCTTCCATGAAGAAACCTCCACTTCATCAATGGTGATTGATGAAGATGAGTGAGAAATCCAATTCTAAAGTGAACCCAACTCCTATTTTTTCATCCTCTACCTCTTGCCAAGTAGTAGAGTGTGTTTACTTCACAAGTTTCTTGACTTGGTGAAGTCGGAGCTTGATTTAGCGATGCCTCGACGTAGATCATCTTCGGCACGTCGTCGATGACCTAGCCCGCCCATTCTCCGATGAAGCCGACGCTAGAGCCCGGATTTGATTTGGACAGCGGAGACGACCTCATCTCGGAGCCGTGGAGGTGGAGGACCGGATCTACAAAGGTTGTATATCCGTATCCCTTAGTTAAGTGTTAACTAGTTATGCTTTTCGCCTAGAAATCTAGCAAACGATCCGTAGTCGGGTCTCTCGGCACTTGTAGAATTTGAAATTGGTATGTTCGATGCCTTGTGAGACCTCACTAGAGTGCCTAGGAACCCTACAGTGGTATCAGAGCCTAGCTAGAGCCTTAGGCGAAGTCTAGACGGAATTTGAAACCCGATCGAACCCGAAACCCCAAATCAAAATTGCTCTCTGGAAATTTTCTAAAATCGTGGATTTTTCCAAATTAAAAATTGCTAAAAAATTCAGCAGGGAAAAATAAGAATTACGGTGCAAAAAGTTTCTGGTGAACAGTAAATTTCGCGGCGGATCCGCGGCAGAAGCATGGCTTCTACGGCGGATCAGCGGCCCCTTGATGACGTCAGCCCTGTTCCTTTGCACAGTAATTCCTAGTTCAAAGAGCTGAGTTTTCTGGGAATTTTTAATATTTATTCAAGAGTTGAATTTTTCTGCTGTGTTTTTGGGGATTCGGTGTTTCGATCGGAGTATCAAATTTTGTCTGTATGGCTTTCCGGATAAATTTTAGAATATGTTAAAAAGTTCGACCGGATATAAATACCCAATTTTTCCCCTGTCGGGAAATTTCCAAGTGTTGGATTTTTCCGAAGTTTAACGACGTTCTAAGTAGTGCAAGTAACACGATGGACCCTCTAGAAGACAACAAACCTTAACTCGATTATGTGACCGTCTTGAACTGCCCTTTGAACCTTCGGGTTTGGGGCAGTACGGCGTGCCACATGTGAGGCGTTGGCTTGACCCTTCTACGGCTGGACCGTTGGTACTGAGGCACGAACTGAATGTTGTTAGACTTATTTCATGTGTTGATCTGTATTGGGAAAACTTGGGTGTTCGATTGTTCGATCGAAAAGTTTAGCATTTTCTATTTATCTGGAATGTGATACAATAATTGGAATTCACAATGAGTTATGAGATAACTGAATGAATGTTGTAAACATAGCAGTTTAGTCTCACTTGATCGGTTGCCACGGAATTTTGATGTGATCAAAAGTCCGTCGCAATCACGTAGTGTACGCGGATACTCGCCGGGTAAACTTAATAGACAGCTTCACTCCATAGCCCCGACCAAGTGACTGTAGGAGAACCCCGTCGCCGAAAGCATCCGTTCGGGTGCTCGCGGTGTCGGTGTTCCGCCTCGGTGCACTTCGTCGACGGTATCGGGGGTGCGGCCGTCTACTGAAGTTTGCGATGAGCATTCGATCAGACTGTCGGGAATCTTGTTGAATTGCCCGACTAGATATTGAAAAGTGTTTTCGATAATGAGACTGAAATGCGGGGTTTATAATTGTTAGGCATGCGATGTCTAAGGAATTCATTTGGTCAGGCATGCGATGTCTGAGGTGGTTGCGGATTCCAACTGTTGTAGTTTTACACTTTCTTTTCTGTGACCGTAAGTGTAATATGTGATATCGCCGGTTTCGTTGCTATATGTCAACGACAATTGGGATGCGCATATTTACTTACGTTGATGACATGTGATGTTATGTGTTGCTGGATATGTTATATTGGATCGTCGTGTACGAATAGCCGGGGATTTTTATGTGAGATGAGTGTTTTTCATTTTCATTCATGTAAAAACTTGTATGTAATATTCTTTTATTGGGGCACTTCCAGGTTGCGGGAGTTGTCACCGTTTGTATATTATTTACTTTTCTGCACTAGGATAGACCCAAGGTGGGGAGCACAAGTAACCGGGTTCTGGAGTCCAGTGGGAGACCAACTCGAGGAG
This sequence comes from Agapanthus africanus, assembly GCA_030015575.1. Taxonomy (NCBI): domain Eukaryota; kingdom Viridiplantae; phylum Streptophyta; class Magnoliopsida; order Asparagales; family Amaryllidaceae; genus Agapanthus; species Agapanthus africanus. The sequence goes on along the minus strand of CM057346.1, from coordinate 336,724,201 downwards.
TCGAGTCCGGGTCTCCTAACTCTAGAATTGGTAGGGTTGCTTGCCGCTCTCGTAGGGGTCTAGGGGTGTGGGTTTGGCTATTCATCACGACCGTGAAATCCGTGTTTTATACTGGCTCGTATTGAAAACACGGACGTCCTAGTATATCCAATATTTCATATGATTCTTCTGCTGCGATATCTGTGATGTGATCATGTGATGTTCTGTGATAGATACAGTATATAGTATATATGATATATTATATAGACGTTACTTATGTTTTACACCCGTGCTAGCCCTGCCCCGCTCTGCCGTTAGTTACCTAACCTAACGGTGCATGAGGGGACATCGAGGCGAATGCGGATGGCATAAGTGTACGTCGTATTTATCTGTGATGTTTAGGTACTTAAATGATGGGACTTCATTAATGTGATTAATGAAAGAAAAGAAACCTAAGATGTTGTAGAATCGAATTTCAAAATAAAACAGGTAGCTACAGTTCTTGCTTTGCACAGCGGTATATGTGATATATCTTGCACCTTATTCGATGAGGAAAGGACCGAGATCCCTTCACCGGGAGTGACTCCTTTAGCAATAACTGGCAGATGCTACACACTCGGTTTGTCTTTTGATTGCTTTTAAGAGTTTTTGCTTTGCACAGTGATATATATGATATATCCCGCACCTCATTCGACGAGGAAAGGACCGACGATCCCTTCACCAGGAGTGACTCCTTTAGCAAAACAAGAAAAGCCTCAAAAACACTCCATTTCAAAATCATTTGATTCTGCAACGATATCAAGTTCATTACGCAATAGGTTTTCAGAAAAACCTGTCGTAGCCCTCCGTCATTTTAGATAAGTACTAGTTAGTATTCGTGCTACGTTTGTTGACTATGTTAAGGCGTAGTGTGCGGTAGCTAATTAGTGCTTATCTGCATAAGCATATGATGCGATTGGATTAGGGTAGTCGTGCGACTTTGTTGACTATGTTAAGGGTCGTGCGGGTGGGTTTAATTCAATCGGGAAATGACGGGTTGAACTTGACTAGCACTTATGATTTGTTGACTATGTTAAGGTCATATAGCTGCTAGGGGCAAAATATTATCGGGAATTTCAAGTGTTGAAATTTGCAATGAGATTGCATACCTTCTATGAGATAGTTGGATCCCGATACCCGCTGCGAGTAAGAGTTACTCCTGGGAGAGTTTTACATATTACAATTATAAGGTTAGTATAGCACCCTATGAAGTGTTTTGAAGCATCAAATGACCCAAAGTTAGAATTTTTAAGGTGCTAAACTAACATGCAAGTGGATCGATCCTAGAAAATTAGGGTTATTAAACTTTAAGCTAGAAAAGATTAGGGTTTGAAGGCTACAACCTTTGTAGCTCCCCTTTGCTAGACTCCTTGGTGTCTTGGGTGTTGAGTCGAGGTCCTCTCGATGTTCCCTTGCGTCCACGACGATCCACCACGGAGCACTCCGTCCAAGCTCGCAATTTCGACAAACCGAAAAGAACACTCTAAACAAAGCGGCTAAGCTTGTGTAGAATGATGTTGTGGTTGGGTTTCTCACTTCAAAAACCTTTCTTTTATTGTATTTCACTCACTAGAAAATACTAGAGAAGAAAAGATGAAGGAAGATGAAGATGGTGGCTAATATTAACAAGAGATAAAAGATAACCCTTGTAGTTGAAAAAGGAGAAAGAAAATATATATCACTATATATATTTTATTCCTTCTTGACTTCAACCATGATTAAATAATAGATAGTTAATTTAACTTGGGTTTAGAATGATAAAGAGAAGGATAACCATAGTTTAGTGGTAGTTGAGATAGGTTAGGTTAGAAGAAGAATGTAGAAGCAAGAATGTTTATCCTTTCCTTTTTCATTTTACTTTAAAACCAAAATTAAATAATTATCCATTGTTTAATCTATGGTGTGAGGCTTATATTGCCACCATTTCCATATATAATCAACCATGATGGTTTGATGTATGTATGTGTACATGTATGCACATTTACATGTGCATGAAACTAGAAAAGAAGAAAGAAACATATGCATGCATGCATACATCCATCAAACCCTAGAAAGGTTTTAAGTGAGAAAACTAATGGTTAAATGATAAATCAACACTTGATTTATCAATCCGGTCATATCTCATATGACCCCACCAAAAGCAGTTCACCCGATCAATGTTCGGTATCATATACGCACATTTCAATCGGGTGCATGCGCATATCGCATATGCGCACCACAACATTTCGCCTGGACTGGATAACTCCTCTGTGGGACTCTAAGACTCGTCAATACGCCGGCAGAGGATAATGATCATATCAAGTACCCTCAAGCCGCAAGCGGTCAGCTAAACGTAACGGCCACCCAGGTATTGAGCGATCAGAAGACAACAAGCGAACCTGCTACAACTCCCGTCGAGCCATCCGGCAACACTACCGTACAGTCCGGTCTCTTCGTCAGATATGCTGCATATCGAGCCTAGGGATGGTCACGTCGACCCCAATAACTCAATAAGTCGTGTCGGTGAATGGTCTATAACAGATCGAGAAACTACTGATAACACTTATCAGCAAATCTCAGCAGCCCTGGCCAGGGACTTGCTGTTATAACCAGTCGAGCACAGCACAGCATCAACTCCCAATGCCGGGAGAGACGAAACCCCTCCTATCGCTCATTGTCTTCGTGTGTCTCGGGACTGTACCCAACGGCCACCTGTTTGCACGACTCAGTAGAGCCGTGGTAGGGTGGCAATCAAAGTGCAGTGGGAGAACACACAAGACTCCATGACGATCTCGGGTCTACAGACTAACCTGTACCAGTGTCACCTGAGAACTGCTATCCGACGATAGATATAATTCCATATAGGAGTTCTCGGTGAGTCCGTCCAGTGTACCCAGTCAGCACTGAGCACCCGTATATGATCTTGATGTCAAACATCGATGAATGTGGGAACATCCATCGCCCATCATATGGGTCTAGTATCATATACGCTAGTCTACTCTGGTATATCGATGCCCCGTCTCGATATACCTACGACTAGGGACGTTCCAGGATATGCTTATAGACTACATATGTCCCACTAGTATGATCTCCATCATAATCAGAGTAGTCAAGCCGATATCCTCAGGGCTTTATCAGCATGTATGAATGAATAAAAGCATGATCAAATCAACATGTCAGATAAAGAATAACCAGACAGCATACTATCATGTCGAGCAAGAATGCAAACTGAATATATATACATGTATAGATACATCCACTATCACATAATGGCCTCTAGGGCATACATATATCCAACAATCTCCCACTTGCACTAAGGCCAGTTATTGGCGTATCTCATACCCAACATCTCAAAAAGTCGCTCATGCTGCGGCTGAGGGAGAGCCTTGGTGAATGGATCCGCGGCGTTGTTCTTTGTGTCTACTCTCTTAATCTCGATCTCGCGGCGATCTACAATCTCCCGGATCAAATGAAAGCGCCTCAGGATATGTCTGGACCGCTGATGGGATCTGGGCTCCTTGGCTAACGCCATTGCCCCATTATTGTCACAATACAAAGGTATTGGATCAATAATGGTTGGAACTACTCCTAGCTCCGAGACGAACTTCTTCATCCAGACAGCTTCCTTGGCGGCATCATTTGCAGCAATGTACTCAGCTTCCATCGTAGAGTCTGCAACGGTATCTTGTTTGGAACTCTTCCAACTTACCGCCCCTCCATTGAGGGTAAATACAAACCCCGAGATAGATTTGCTGTCATCCTTATCGCTCTGGAAGCTCGAATCGGTAAAGGCCTCCATTTGGAGATCTTTATTACCATACACCAAGAACAATTCTTTAGTCCTTCGTAAGTACTTAAGAATGTTCTTCACAGCTGTCCAGTGGTTCTCCCCTGGGTTGGATTGATACCTGCTTACAACACTAAGTGCATAACCTATATCTGGGCGTGTACATAACATCGCATACATTATAGATCCTACTGCCGAAGCATAAGGTATAATGCTCATGCGAGCTCTCTCTTCATCGGTCTTTGGACAAGAATCCTTGGAGAGAGTGACTCCATGGCAAGCGGGTAAGGCACCCCGCTTGGAGTCTTCCATACTAAACCTCTTTAGGATGGTGTTGATGTACCTGGTCTGGGACAGTCCCAATAACTTTTTGGATCTATCCCTATAGATCCTTATGCCCAGGATGTATGTGGCATCACCCAGGTCCTTCATGGAGAACCTTAGTGATAAGAATGATTTGACCGACTGTAGCATAGGAATATCATTTCCTATCAGAAGAATGTCATCAACGTACAATACGAGGAATGTGACAGCTCTTCCTACAGCCTTCCTATAAACACAAGGTTCATCTGGATTTTTGATGAAATCAAACTCTTTGATAACATCATCGAAACAGATGTTCCAACTCCGAGATGCCTGCTTTAACCCATATATGGATTTAAGCAATCTACATGCTTTCTCGCTGCTCCCACTGTCAATGAAGCCCTCTGGCTGATCCATATAAACGCATTCTTCTAAATCTCCATTTAGAAATGCTGTTTTAACGTCCATCTGCCAGATTTCATAGTCGTAGTGAGCAGCAATAGCAAGTAGGATCCGAATGGATTTAAGCATGGCTACGGGCGAAAAAGTTTCGTCATAGTCCAGACCTGGTCTTTGACGAAAACCTTTTGCCACAAGTCTTGCTTTATAGGTCTCTACCTGCCCATCCACACCAATCTTTCTTTTAAAGATCCATTTGCACCCTACAGGTTTTACCCCAGGGGGTACAACGTCCAAAGTCCATACTTTGTTGGTGTACGTAGACTCCATTTCGGATCTCATGGCATCCAGCCACTTCACAGAGTCACCACTCATGATAGCTTGCTGAAAACTGGTAGGGTCATCATCCTCCATGATACAGTCTTCTCTGTCACCATCAATGAGGAAACCGTAGTACCTCTCCGGTGGGCGAGAAGTCCTACCAGACCTACGGAGTGGCCGAGGTTCTTCAGTTTCTGCTGCAACAGTTGGTTCAACCAAATCGTCATTTGTAGTTTGTGTCTCTAGAACCTCTTCTAGATCTACCACTTTGCCATCATCTTTATCTGTGAAAAACTCTTTTTCCAAGAATGTGGCATGTTGAGAAACAAACACTTTTTGTTCCTCTTTGTGGTAGAACAGATATCCATAAGAATTCTTTGGATATCCCACAAAGTTACACATGACTGACCGTGTCTCGAGTTTGTCCGGATTCTGCTTTTTAACATAGGCCGGGCAACCCCAAATCTTAACTCTCTTAAGAGATGGTCTCTTCCCATGCCATATCTCATATGGCGTGGTAGACACGGCTTTGGTTGGAACCCTGTTTAGTAGAAACGCTGCAGTCTCCAATGCATGCCCCCAAAACGAGACTGGTAACTCAGTGTCACTCATCATGGACCGGACCATATCTAATAGGGTCCTATTCCGTCGTTCTGACACACCGTTGTGCTGTGGTGTGTAAGGAGGAGTGAGCTGAGAGAGAATCCCATTCTCTTTTAGGAAGTTTGCAAATTCTGTACTGAGATACTCTCCACCTCGATCTGATCGAAGCATCTTAATACTCAAGTCGGTTTGTTTTTCTACTTCTTGTTTATATTCAATGAATTTCTCGAAAGCGTCGGACTTGTGCTTTAATAAAAATACATTACCGAATCTTGAGAAATCATCAGTGAATGTAATGAAGTATGAAAAACCACCTCTAGCCTGTGTAGACATAGGCCCACATACATCACTATGTATGAGGCCCAGGAGCTGAGTAGCTCTTTCTCCGTGTCCGGTAAACGGAGTTTTGGTCATTTTACCCTTGATACAAGACTGGCAAGTCGCATAAGATTTATATTCAAAAGGATTTAAATATCCATCTTTGCGTAACTTGTTTAGTCTTGTTTCGTTAATATGACCAAGTCTACAGTGCCAAAGAAAAGCTTCATTTAATTCTGAAAGTTTTCTTTTATTAGTGTGTTGTATACTGAAAACTGTGTGTTGATTTAGGACATATATTCCGTTATTAAGTGTACCATACCCAACCAACATTTGATTCAGGTGAATGTTCATAACATTGTTTTGCAATACAAAATTATACCCTTCATTGTCCAACAAAGAAACGGATATTATATTACATAGCATATCAGGTACAAAATAACATGGATTCAAAATCAAAATATATCCAGACGGCAACCCCAAGTGATACTCTCCCACTGCGACTGTATGTACATTGGAACCATTTCCAACGCGGAGAGTATGGTCACCTGTCTTCAAAACCTTGCTATTTCTCAGCCCCTGCATAGAATTGCAAATGTGAGAACCTGAACCGGTATCCAATACCCAGGAAGCAGAGTTTATAGAAAAACAGTTTTCAGTCACAAACGCACCTGAAGCAGAAGCATCAACATGCTTCTTCTTGAGATTCTAGTATTCCGTGCAGTTGCGCTTCCAATGTCCTGTCTTGTGGCAATGAAAACATTCGCCCTTCCCCGAGTCTCCAGCCTTGGACTTTCCCTTTCCCTTCACCTTTTGAACTCCGCCTTTAGGATTAGTGGGTTTCTTCTTTTTCTTTCCCTTGGCTTTAGCTTTCGGGCGAGAAGAAGAAGACTGTCCAATAGTCATAACGGGAGTTCGAACTGACTTCATAGTGCTCTCTGCACTCCTTAACATGTTAAGGAGTTCAGGGAGATCCTTCTCCATGCCGTGCATGTTGAAGTTCACTATGAACTGAGCAAAGGTGGAGGGGAGGGACTGCAGAATAATATCAATATATTGTTCATTGTCCATTGTCCATCCCAGGTCCTCAAGCTCTTCTATAAGGGCTATCATCTTCAATACATGGTCACCTACTGGTGTGCCAGGGGCCATTCGCATGTGAAACAGTTTCTTTGATGCTTCGTATCGTAATACGCGGGACTGTTCCCCATACAACTCCTTTGTATGGAGCAGTATCCCGTGAATGTCCATGTCCTCGTGCTGCTTTTGATGTGTGTTGTCCATCGATGCAAGCGCGAGGCATTTTGCCGTGGCACAGTCAGCGTCCCATGTCTTGCGGACTTCAATGTCCGCAACTGAGGATTTTGGGCCTGGGACGGGCGGGGCTGAAGCCGTGAGGACATATGATACTTTATCATAAGTCAAGGCGATCTTCAGATTCCTTAGCCAGTCTTTATAGTTGGTCCCATTCAGTTTGTTTTTATCTAGTAGAAGCTTAAGTCCAGTCATTGGTATCTGCCATTAAGAGAGAGAAAAGAATACACTCAGTGAAAGCTCTTGCACAGATTAGATTGGTTTATTATCTTGTCTAATCGATGTTTCCCACTGCTTTTTATCAAGTTTTTCTTTCAAACCTTAAAAAGAAAAACTAGCCAGGATTAATTACAGTCTACAACTTCGCTAACCGTTCAGCCAGGCCAGTGTCGGTACTTTGAGGGAGGTTCCCCGTGCTTTCGCACGGACCTAATTAGAGTAAACCTCGTTTTCCCAGAGGCGGAGCCCCGTTAACACCTTTCTAGACACCTAATGAGTTAGCTAATTGTAAACTGTAAAATTCTCCTAGAAGCAACTATTGCCCACAGTGGGGTCGGGATCCAACAATCATATGGAAGGTATGCAATCTTATTGCAAATTTCAACACTTGAAATTCCCGATGTGGTTTTTACCCCTAATACTCGTGACCTTGGCTAAGGTCAACAAATCACGAGCACTAGTCAAGCTCAACCCGTCATTTCTTGATTAATTAGACCCGTTCATATGACCCTTGGCTAAGGTCAACAAAGTCATATGCCCGTCCTAATTAATCTGCATCATATGCGTTTGTAGGAAGACATCACTTAGCTACCGTACACTACGCCTTGGCTAAGGTCAACAAACGTAGCACGAATACTAAGTACTCTACTTCCTAAAATGACGGAGGGTTGCGGATGATTTTTAAGAAAATCTTTAACGCTTTGAGCTTGATATCGTTGTAGAATCAAAAGGTTTTCAAAAGGAGTGGCTTAAGCTCCGCATTTTTGAAATATAGCTCTTTCATAAATAGCCGAGTAGTTTTTAAATCCGATTCTACAACATCTTTTAGGTTTATTTTCTTTACATTAATCACATTAATGTAATCCCATCATTTAAGTCCTTAAGCCAATCACAGAAAAGAAACGAAAATAACACGTACGCTTATGCCATCCGCATTCGCCACAATGTTCCGTTATGCACCGTTAGGTTACTTAACTAACGGCATACCGGGACGGGACTAGCGCGGGTGTAAAACATAAGCAACGTCTACTATATATCATATATATAATATGTCATTCGTCTCATATATCACAGAACACAGGCAGCAGAAATATAGATATAACGTGGGATATACTAGGACGTCCGTATTTAGTATTTAGCCAGAATAGAAAATACGGATTCCACAGTCGCGATGAATAGCCAAGCCCACACCCTGGACCCCTACGAGAGCGGCAAGTGACCCTACCAATCCTGGAGTTTAGGAGACCCGGTCTCGACTCCTCGAGATGGCCTCCCACTGAACCCCAGAACCCGGTCACCTGTGCTCTCCTCCTTGGGTCCATCCTAATGCGGAAAAGTAAATAATATACAACACTGGTGACACAACCGCAACCTGGAAGTGCCCCAAATAAAAGAATATTACATTACATTTGAATTTACATGAATGAAAATATAAAACTCTCATCTCACAAAAACCCCCGGCTATTCGATCGCGACAATCCTGCACATCATATCTCAGCAACACAAAATATCACATATCATCAACGTAAGTAAGTATGCGTACCCCGATTGTCGTTGATGTATAGCAACGAAACCGGCGATATCTAACATACTACACTTACGGTCACAGAAAAGAAAGTGTAAAACTACAATATTTGGAATCCAGATTCTCTTTAGACATCATAAATGCGAAATATCACATATTTCGTATTTCATGCCTATACTATATGAATTCCACATATTGTATCACATTCCAGACAAACAGACAGTATTAAAGTTTTCGAACGAACAATCAAGCACCCAAGATTCACTAGAGCTCAACACTTGAGCAGGGTTCAAAAAATCTGGAGTGTGACACAGTAGCGGCGGTCCAGCCGTAGAAGGGTCAAGCCAACGCCTCACATGTGGCACGCCGTACTGCCCCAAACCCTAAGGTTCAAAGGGCAGTTCGAGACGGTCATATAATCGAGTTAAGGTTTGTTGTCTTCTAGAGGGACCACCGCAAAATGACTTGCATGTATCTCCAAACTATTTAAACCCCGTGAATATTGAGTAAATGATATTCGTTCAAACACTTCAATACTTTCTAGTTTACCTGGAAAAGCTACGAAATGAAAGTCCCGATCGAATCGATGAATCCAAAAACATCTCCAGAATTTTTCAAAACTTTATTCAGTTTAAAAATACCCAAAACATTATACATGCAGAAAATAGAATTACTGCAGAAACAGTATACCCTAATTCATTTGTACGGCCGCGGAACAGCGGCCTAAGCAAGCTTAGGCCGCGTTTCCGCGGCTGTAACTACTGTTCATTGGATTATTTTTCTGCCGTAATTCTTATATTTTCCTGCTATGATTTTTACATATTTTTAATTCTGGAAAATGTCAAGTTTTAGAAAATTTCCAGAGAGCACCTAAAAATACGGTATTTTTGTCCGATCGGGGTTTTCACTTCGTAAAAACGTCGCCTAATGTTCTAGGTCGGCTCTGATACCAATGTAAGGTTAGTATAGCACCCTATGAAGTGTTTTGAAGCATAAAATGACCCAAAGTTAGAATTTTTAAGGTGCTAAACTAACATGCAAGTGGATCGATCCTAGAAAATTAGGGTTATTAAACTTTAAGCTAGAAAAGATTAGGGTTTGAAGGCTACAACCTTTGTAGCTCCCCTTTGCTAGACTCCTTGGTGTCTTGGGTGTTGAGTCGAGGTCCTCTCGATGTTCCCTTGCGTCCACGACGATCCACCACGGAGCACTCCGTCCAAGTTCGCAATTTCGACAAACCGAAAAGAACACTCTAAACAAAGCGGCTAAGCTTGTGTAGAATGATGTTGTGGTTGGGTTTCTCACTTCAAAAACCTTTCTTTTATTGTATTTCACTCACTAGAAAATACTAGAGAAGAAAAGATGAAGGAAGATGAAGATGGTGGCTAATATTAACAAGAGATAAAAGATAACCCTTGTAGTTGAAAAAGGAGAAAGAAAATATATATCACTATATATATTTTATTCCTTCTTGACTTCAACCATGATTAAATAATAGATAGTTAATTTAACTTGGGTTTAGAATGATAAAGAGAAGGATAACCATAGTTTAGTGGTAGTTGAGATATGTTAGGTTAGAAGAAGAATGTAGAAGCAAGAATGTTTATCCTTTCCTTTTTCATTTTACTTTAAAACCAAAATTAAATAATTATCCATTGTTTAATCTATGGTGTGAGGCTTATATTGCCACCATTTCCATATATAATCAACCATGATGGTTTGATGTATGTATGTGTACATGTATGCACATTTACATGTGCATGAAACTAGAAAAGAAGAAAGAAACACATGCAAGCATGCATACATCCATCAAACCCTAGAAAGGTTTTAAGTGAGAAAACTAATGGTTAAATGATAAATCAACACTTGATTTATCAATCCGGTCATATCTCATATGACCCCACCAAAAGCAGTTCACCCGATCAATGTTCGGTATCATATACGCACATTTCAATCGGGTGCATGCGCATATCGCATATGCGCACCACAACGTTTCGCCTGGACTGGGTAACTCCTCTGTGGGACTCTAAGACTCGTCAATACGCCGGCAGAGGGTAATGATCATATCAAGTACCCTCAAGCCGCAAGCGGTCAGCTAAACGTAACGGCCACCCGGGTATTGAGCGATCAGAAGACAACAAGCGAACCTGCTACAACTCCGGTCGAGCCATCCGGCAACACTACCGTACAGTCCGGTCTCTTCGTCAGATATGCTGCATATCGAGCCTAGGGATGGTCACGTCGACCCTAATAACTCAATAAGTCTTGTCGGTGAATGGTCTATAACAGATCGAGAAACTACTGATAACACTTATCAGCAAATCTCAGCAGCCCTGGCCAGGGACTTGCTGTTATAACCAGTCGAGCACAGCACAGCATCAACTCCCAATACCGGGAGAGACGAAACCCCTCCTATCGCTCATCGTCTTCGTGTGTCTCGGGACTGTACCCAACGGCCACCTGTTTGCACGACTCAGTAGAGCCGTGGTAGGGTGGCAATCAAAGTGCAGTGGGAGAACACACAAGACTCCATGACGATCTCGGGTCTACAGACTAACCTGTACCAGTGTCACCTGAGAACTGCTATCCGACGATAGATATAATTCCATATAGGAGTTCTCGGTGAGTCCGTCCAGTGTACCCAGTCAGCACTGAGCACCCGTATATGATCTTGATGTCAAACATCGATGAATGTGGGAACATCCATCGCCCATCATATGGGTCTAGTATCATATACGCTAGTCTACTCTGGTATATCGATGCCCCGTCTCGATATACCTACGACTAGGGACGTTCCAGGATATGCTTATAGACTACATATGTCCCACTAGTATGATCTCCATCATAATCAGAGTAGTCAAGCCGATATCCTCAGGGCTTTATCAGCATGTATGAATGAATAAAAGCATGATCAAATCAACATGTCAGATAAAGAATAACCAGATAGCATACTATCATGTCGAGCAAGAATGCAAACTGAATATATATACATGTATAGATACATCCACTATCACATAATGGCCTCTAGGGCATACATATATCCAACAACAATTAGCCGATCAAGTAGGTGTCTAGAAAGGTGTTAACGAGGTTACGCCTCTGGGAAAACGAGGTTTACATTAATTAGGTTCGTGCGAAAGCACGGGGGACCTCCCTCAAAGTACCGACACTGGCCTGGCTGAAAGATTGGCGAACTTGTAGTGTGTAATTAATCCCGGCTAGTCTTTCCTTTTAGGGTTTGAAGGAAGATTTGATAAAAAGCAGTGGGAGCCATCCTGATTAGATAAAATAATAACCAATCTATTCTTGCAAGAGCGCACGCTGAGTGTTTTCTTCTCTCTCTCTCCAGGTAGCGACCATATCACGCCTTAATCAAGATAATAATACGGATTATTGACCGAACCCGCTTGTTATACTGAGCTGGGGAACGTTGGTCCCGCTCCAACTTATAATTGTTATAAGACAGAGCAGGAAATTGGGGAATACCAGATTTCCCGTGCTGCCCAAACGAAGAGAGTGCATGCTGATGCATCATCTTCGGGTGTGTTCATTATACAGAACTGTTTCTTTGTAACCTCTACGTCTAGGTATGTGATACCGGATCAGGATCCCAGATATGTAATCTGTTACATAGGGCTACAGAAAGGTAGAGAACTGAGAACGGGTGATAAGTTTCATGAGGCAGAAAACGGGGCAAGAGTTGCAGCCAAGTCTGTCGGTCACTGTCACCCTGTATTACCGATACATTGATTCTGAACGAATGTTATTAGATACCGAACCTGATATACAAAATCATATCAGTCTCTTTATTAGTAAAGAAAGGATATAATTTTGTATTGTTGGATAATGTTTTGAACATTTCCTATATCAAAAGTTGATCGGTTCAGGCACGTTATCTAAAAAGCATTGATGTTCTAAATCAAACTACAGTTCTTAGTATACTGAACACACACAAGAGGAAGAGTTCAGAAATGAACGAATCCTACTTGAGGCATTGTAGACTAGGTCAGATCAATGTGACCCGACTAGCTAGAGTTACATATAGATGCATATTTAAATCAGTTTGAATTTACATCTTGTGAAACTCGCCAGTCATGTCACAAAGATAAGATGACCATAGCTCCGTTTACTGGAAACAGAGAAAGAGTTACTGAACTCTTGGGATGATACATGTTGATGTATGTAGGTCCCCTGTCTACACATGCCAAGACCGGTTCTTTGTACTTCATTACATTCTCTGATAATCTCTCAAGATTCAGACATATGTTCCTGTTGAAACACAAGTCTGAACCTTTTGAGATATTCACAGAATATAAGTTAGAAGTAGAGAACCAATAAGGGTATAAGTATTATGTCCTTTGATGTGATCGAGGAGGAGAATACTTGAGCACGGAAATCCTGGACTTTTCTAAAGGAGAATGAGATTCTTTCTCAGCATTACTCCTCCGTATATACCATAGCACGATGGTATGTCGGGGCGGAGCAGATACACCCTATTTGATATGGTGTGCTCTAAGATGAGTACTGCTGAGTTACCTTTTTCCTTTTGGGAGTTATGCACTTATGAAGTTGCATACCTATTGAATAGGGTTCCAATCAAATCAATTGCCTACCACTTCATATGTGATATGGAAGGGGAAGAGCCCATATCTTAAGTTAGTTAAGATTTGGGGTTGACCGGCCTATGTCTAAAAGCAAAATCCGGACAAGCTCGAGGCAAGGACTGTTATGTAGAACTGGAAATGTTCCAGCTATACAAACTGCAGCTAATGATTTGGTAGAACCAAAGGATTCAGTATATTCCAACGAACCTCAGCCTCTCCGCCGATCTAGTAGGGTTCCTCACCCACCTGAGAGATACTTCGGTTTCTCTATGAAAGTGGGAGCGAGGACTGCATCATGAGATGATGACCCAACTAGTTTCGAGCTGGCCATCAGGAGTAAGACTCTGTAAGAATGGCTGGATGCTTAGTGATCTGAGATGGAATCCTTATACACCAACAAAGTATGGACTTTGGTTGCTATATCTGAAGGGTTAAATCACCATCAGGAGCAAGTATATCTTGAGAAGATTACTTGGTGTGCATGGAAAAGTTGAGACTTTCAAAGCTAGACTTGTTAAAGGTTTGCATCATTGACCAGGTGTGGATCATGATGAAACTTTTTCTAAGGATCTATGCTTAAGTCGATCCAGATCCTACTTGTCACGGCTACATACCATGACTACGATATCTGGTGGTTGGGTGTCATGACTGCTTTTCTAAATGATGTTTTAGAAGAGTGCGCCTATAATTACACAGCCAGAGGGCTTCGTAGACAGTGGGAGCAGCGGAAACGTGTGCAAGATGCTTTATAGGATTAAAGCAGGCATCGCGGAGTTGGAACATCTGTTTTGATGAATTAGTCAAAGAGTTTGACATCATCAAAATGGTAGATGAACCTTGTATAAACAAAAAGGTAGTAGGGAGTATGGTGGTGATCCTCGTAGAGTACGTGGATGACATACTCTTGATAAGAAAGGAGTTTCTTATGCTACGCTCGGTCAATCTCCGCTTATCACAATGATTCTCCACATAGGATCAAAATGATACCTCCTAAATCCTGGATTTTGGATCTATGAGATAGATCTAAATGGATGTTAGGATACTCACTAGTTGTAGTGAGTTGGTATCAATCGATCCTGGGGAGAATCACTGGAAGTGTTCCAGGGTGATAAAGACGACTGAATGTCAGTCGCAGGCATTGTCTTTACCCTCAGTAAAGGGACGGTATGTTGGAAGAGTTCCAAGCTAGATACCATGACATACTAGACGATAAAGGCAGGATACATCGCTACTTAAGATGCTACCAAAGAAGCTGTTTGGGTGTATATTGGTTCATGAGATGAACTATGTTCCTCCCATTGTGTGACAATGGAGTTGTGGCTTATGCCAAGGAACGTCCGTCCCATCAGTGATCCAGACATATTCTAAGGCAGTATCACCTGATCATGGAGATGGTTGATCTCCAAGGGATCGAGGTTAGGAGAGTAGACTCAGAGGACAAACACAGCGGATCCACTCACGAAAGGCCTTTTCCCAGAGAGAGACTTTTATGGGATGGTTGAGTATGAGATACTGCAACCACTGCTACAGATGGCCCTAGTGCAAGTGGGAGATTGTTAGTTATATGTATGCCCTAGAGGCCATTACTGTACATAGGATGTATATTGTAGTGGATGCTGGGACATATATAGGGAGGACTTTCTTGCTCGACATGATAGTATGCTATCTGGTTGCTCTTTACCTTAACGTGTATACTGATTGTCTCTCTGTTACATGTTGGTAAAGCCCTTAGGATATGTACTTGACTATCTGGACTATGATGCGGATCATACTAGTGGGGACATGGTAGTCCATAAGTACATCCTTCAAAGTCCCTAGTCGTGGGTGTATCGAGACGGGGCATCGATATACCAGAGTAGACTAGCGTATACCTTCTCGACCCATATAGATGGGCGATGGATGATCCCATATCCATTGGTGTTTGACATCAGAGATGATATACGGGTGCTCAGTAAAGACTGGGTACACTGGACGGACTCGCCGAGAACTCCCAGATGGTATTATACCTCACATCAGATGGCAGTTCTCTGATGACACTGGTACAGAGTAGTCTGTTGACCCGAGATCGTCATAGAGTCTTGTGTGGCTCCCACTGTGCTTTGATTTCCATCTTACCATGTCCAAGAGGGCATGCAAAACGGTGGTTTTTGGGTACAGTCCCGAGTCACATGGAGGCAATGAGCGATAGGAGGGGATTCGTCTCTCCCGGTATAGGGAGTTGATGTTGCGCTGTGTTCGATTGGCTATAACAGGAAATCCCTGGCCAGGGTTGCTGAGATTTACTGGTAAGTGTTACCAGTAGTTTCTCGAATTGTTATAGACCTCATATCGACACGACTTATCGAGCTATTGGGGTCTGACGTTTACCACCCCTAGGCGAGATATGCGACAGATCAGACGATCAGACCGGACTGTACGGTAGTGTTACTGGTCGGATTCACTGGAGTGTGAGCGGGCTTGCTCATCGATCTTCAGATCGCTCAATACCCGGGTGGCCGTTACGTTTAGCAGACCGCTTGCGGCTTGTGGGTGTTTGATATGATCATCGCCTACTGCCGGCGTATTGACGAGTCTTTAGAGTCCTACACAGAGGTTTCCTGGCTCAAGCAAAACGAAATAGAAGCGCATATGAGATATGTGCGGGACCGAGAATAATGCGTGTATGTGATACCGTATTCAATTCTCGCGATGAATGTATCGATTAGGTTATATGCGATATACCCTAGTTATCGAATCAAAGGTTGATTTGATAAGCCGATACATTATATACTAGTCGGTTGTGTGCGACATGACCGGGTCATTGAATCAAGTGTTGATTTAATTATTTAATGCATAATTATATATTTGATATATTACTTTGCATTAACTAGTATCGGTTCACTTTAAATGGATTTTCTCACTCGGGTGTGCGCATTACATATGCGATATGATTTTGTGCATTTGATTGTATCATGTTTGATGATGCATGTTTACTTGGTTAAGTATAAAGAATTAAACCATGGTTAAACATATAATTAGGGTTTTATTTTCCATTAATTATTTATTCATTTATTTATTTGTTTATATATTTTGGAAAATAAATGGAAAAGAGAAAAGAATGGTGGCTTAATTTGTTGTTTAGTTGAAGCTTCATGAAGCTTTGACCTTGACCACCATTCTTATCTCATCCTTAACCCTAACCAATGTTTTAACCATGGTCAATTCTCTACACATAACCATAGTTAGGATTATGATAAGTTTGGATATTCTTTTCATTTTTAATTAACTTATCATAATTCTTTCTTCTTCTTCTTCATCTTCTTCCATGAAGAAACCTCCACTTCATCAATGGTGATTGATGAAGATGAGTGAGAAATCCAATTCTAAAGTGAACCCAACTCCTATTTCTTCATCCTCTACCTCTTGCCAAGTAGTAGAGTGTGTTTACTTCACAAGTTTCTTGACTTGGTGAAGTCGGAGCTTGATTTAGCGATGCCTCGACGTAGATCATCTTCGGCACGTCGTCGATGACCTAGCCCGCCCATTCTCCGATGAAGCCGACGCTAGAGCCCGAATTTGATTTGGACAGCGG
This sequence comes from Agapanthus africanus, assembly GCA_030015575.1. NCBI lineage: Eukaryota > Viridiplantae > Streptophyta > Magnoliopsida > Asparagales > Amaryllidaceae > Agapanthus > Agapanthus africanus. The sequence continues at coordinate 336,707,240 of CM057346.1, read as the reverse complement.
AGACGACCTCATCTCGGAGCCGTGGAGGTGGAGGACCGGATCTACAAAGGTTGTATATCCGTATCCCTTAGTTAAGTGTTAACTAGTTATGCTTTTCGCCTAGAAATCTAGCAAACGATCCGTAGTCGGGTCTCTCGGCACTTGTAGAATTTGAAATTGGCATGTTCGATGCCTTGTGAGACCTCACTAGAGTGCCTAGGAACCCTACAAACCACACAAGACTCTATGACGATCTCGGGTCAACAGACTACTCTGTACCAGTGTCACCAGAGAACTGCCATCTGACGTAAGGTATAATACCATCTTGGAGTTCTCGGCGAGTCCGTCCAGTGTACCCAGTCTTCACTGAGCACCCGTATATCATCTCTGATGTCAAACACCAATGGATATGGGATCATCCATCGCCCATCTGTATGGGTCGAGAAGGTATACGCTAGTCTACTCTGGTATATCGATGCCCCGTCTCGATACACCTACGACTAGGGACCTTGAAGTATGTACTTATGGACTACCATGTCCCCACTAGTATGATCTGCATCATAGTCCAGGTAGTCAAGTACACATCCTAAGGGCTTTACCAACATGTAACAGAGAGACAATCAGTATACACGTTAAGGTAAAGAGCAACCAGATAGCAAACTATCATGTCGAGCAATAAAGTCCTCCCTATATATGTCCAAGCATCCACTACAATATACATCCTATGTATAGTAATGGCCTCTAGGGCATACATATAACTAACAATCTCCCACTTGCACTAGGGCCATCTGATAGCAGTGGTTGTAGTATCTCATACTCAACCATCCCATAAAAGTCTCTCTCTGGGAAAAAGGCCTTTGTGAGTGGATCCGCCGTGTTGTCCTCTGAGTCTACTCTCCTAACCTCGATCACCCTGGAGATCAACTATCTCCATGATCAGGTGATACTGCCTTAGAATATGTCTGGATCACTGATGGGACGGACGTTCCTTGGCATAAGCCACAACTCCATTGTCACACAATGGGTGGAACGAAGTTCATCTCATGAACTAATATACACCCAGACTGCCTCTTTGGTAGCATCTCAAATAGCGATGTATCCAGCCTTTATCGTCTAGTATGCCACAGTATCTAGCTTGGAACTCTTCCAACATACCGTCCCTTTACTGAGGGTAAAGAAAATGCCTGTGACTGACTTTCAGTCGTCCTTATCACTCTGGAACCCTTCCAGTGATTCTCCCCAGGATCGATTGATACCATCTCACTATAACTAGTGAGAATCCTAACATCCAATTAGATCTATCTCATAGATCCAAAACCCAGGATTTAGGAGGTATCACTTTGATCCTTTGTGTAGAATCATTGTGATAAGCGGAGATTGACCGAGCGTAGCATAGGAAACTCCTTCCCTATCAAGAGTATGTCATCCACGTACTCTACAAGGATCATCACCATACTCCCTACTACCTTTTTGTATATACAAGGTTCATCTACCATTTTGATGACGTCAAACTGTTTGACTACTACATCAAAACAGATGTTCCAACTCCGCGATACCTGCTTTATCCTATAAAGCATCTTGTACACGTTTCCGCTGCTCCCACTGTCTACGAAGCCATCTGGCTGTGTACTTATAGACGTTCTCTTCTAAAACATCATTTAGAAAAGCAGTCATGGCACCCAACCGCCAGATATCGCAGTCATGGTATGTAGCCGTGGCAAGTAGGATCTGGATGGATTTAAGCATAGCCACTTGAAAAGGTTTCATCATTATCCACGCCTGGTTGATGACGAAAAGCTTTAACAAGTCTAGCTTTGAAAATCTCAACTTTTCCATGTACACCAAGTAATCTTCTCAAGATATACTTGCTCCTGATGGGGATTTAACCCTTCAGATAAAGCAACTAAAGTCCATACTTTGTTGGTGTATAAGGATTCCATCTCAGATCACTAAGCATCTAGCCATTCTTACAGAGTCCCACTCCTGATGGCCAGCTCGAAACTAGTTGGGTCATCATCTCATGATGCAATCCTCGCTCCCAATGTCATAGAGAAACCGAAGTATCTCTCAGGCGGGTGAGGAACCTTACTAGATCGGCGGAGAGGCTGAGGTTCGTTGGTATCTACTGAATCCTTTGGTTCTACCAAATCATCTGCTGTTGTTTGTATAGCTGGAACATTTCCAGTTCTACATAACAGATCTTGCCTCGAGCTTGTCCGGATTTTGCTTTTCAGACATAGGCTGGACAACCCCAAATCTTAACTAACTTAAGAGATGGGCTCTTCCTTTATCATATCAAATATGAAGTGGTAGGCAACTGATTTGATTTGAACCCTATTCAATAGGTATGCAGCTTCTCAAGTGCATAACTCCCAAAAAGGAAATAGGTAACTCAGTAGTACTCATCATAGAGCACATCTTATCATATAGGGTGTGATTGCTCCACCCCGATATACCATCGTGCTATGGTGTATACGGAGGAGTAATGCTGAGAGAGAATCTCATTCTCCTTTAGAAAAGTCCAAGAATTTCGTGCTCAAGTATTCTCCTCCATGATCTCATCATAGGACATAATACTTTTACCCGTATTTGGTTCTCTACTTCTAACTTATATTCTGTGAATATCTCAAAAGGTTCGGACTTGTGTTTCAACAGGAACATAGGTCTGAATCTCGAAAGATCATCAGAGAATGTAATGAAGTACAAAGAACCGGTCTTGGCATGTGTAGACATGGGACCTACATACATCAACATGTATCGTCCCAAGAGTTTACCAACTCTTTCTCTGTTTCCAATAAACGGAGCTATGGTCATCTTATCTCTGTGACATGATTGGCAAGTTTCATAAGATGTAAATTCAAACTTATTTAAATATGCATCTATATGTAACTTCAGCTAGTCGGGTCGCATTGATATGACCTAGTCTACAATACCTCAAGAAGGATTCATTCATTTCTGAACTCTTCCTCTTGTGTGTGTTCTGTATACTAAGAACTGTAGTTTGATTTAGAACATCAATGCTTTTAGATAACGTGCCTGAACCGATCAACTTTTGATATAGGAAATGTTCAAAACATTATCCAACTATACAAAATTTTATCATTTCTTTACTAATAAAGAGATGGATATGATTTTGTATATCAGGTTCGGTATCTAATAACATTCGTTCAGAATCAATGTATTTGGAATACAGGGTGACAGTGACCAACAGACTTGGCTGCAACACTTGCCCCGTTTTCTGCCTCATGAAACTTATCACCCGTTCTCAGTTTTTCTACCTTTTTGCAGCCCTATGTAACATATTACATATCTGGGATCCTGATCTGGTATCACATACCCAGGACGTAAAGGATACTGAGAAACAGTTCTCTGTAATGAACACACCCGAAGATGATGCATCATCATGCACTCTCTTCGTTTGGGCGGCACGGGAATTCTGGTAATCCCCAATTTCCTGCTCTGTCTTATAACAATTATAAGTTGGAACGGGACCAACGTTCCCCAGCTCAGTATAACAAGCGGGTTCGGTCTATATTCCGTATTATTATTTTGATTAAGGCGTGATATGGTCGCTACCTGGAGAGAGGGAGAAGAAAACACTCAGCGTGCGCTCTTGCAAGAATAGATTGGTTATTATTTTATCTAATCAGGATGGCTCCCACTGCTTTTTATCAAATCTTCCTTCAAACCCTAAAAGGAAAGACTAGCTGGGATTAATTACACACTACAAGTTCGCCAATCTTTCAGCTAGGCCAGTGTCGGTACTTTGAGGGAGGTCCCCCGTGCTTTCGCACGAACCTAATTAATGTAAACCTCGTTTTCCCAGAGGCGTAACCTCGTTGACACCTTTCTAGACTCCTACTTGATCGGCTAATTGTAATGTGTAAAACTCTCCCAGGAGTAACAATTACTCGCAGTGGGTATCGGGATCCAACTATCTCATAGAAGGTATGCAATCTCATTGCAAATTTCAACACTTGAAATTCCCGATAATATTTTGCCCCTAGCGTCCTATGACCTTGACGGAGGTCAACAAACCATAGGCTACTAGTCAAGTTGAACTCGCCATTTCTTGATCGAATTAAACCCACCCGCACGACCCTTGACGGAGGTCAACAAGGCCGCACGACTACCCTAATCCAATCTGCATCATATGCATAAGCAGATAAATACTAGTTAGCTACCACACACTACGCCTTAACGGAGGTCAACAAACGTAGCACGAATACTAACTACCACTTATCTGAAATGACGGAGGGCTACGACAGGTTTTTCTGAAAACCTATTGCGTAATGAACTTGATATCGTTGTAGAATCAAATGAATTTTGAAATGGAGTGTCTTTGAGGCTTTTCTAGTTTTGCTAAAGGAGTCACTCCCGATGAAGGGATCGTCGGTCCTTTTCTCGTCGAATGAAGTGCGGGATATATCATATATATCACTGTGCAAAGCAGAAACTATAGAAGCTATCAAAAGACAAACCGAGTGTGTAGCATCTGCCAGTTATTGCTAAAGGAGTCACTCCCGGTGAAGGGATCTCGGTCCTTTCCTTATCGAATAAGGTGCAGGATATATCATATATACCTTTGTGCAAAGCAAGAACTGTAGCTACCCTTTTTATTTTGAAATTCGATTCTACAACATCTTTAGGTTTCTTTTCTTTCATTAATCATATTAATGAAGTCCCATCATTTAAATTACCTAAACATCACAGATAAATACGACGTACACTTATGCCATCCGCATTCGCCTCGATGTCCGCTCGTGCACCGTTAGGTTAGGTAACTAACGGCAGAGCGGGGCAGGGCTAGCGCGGGTGTAAAACATAAGTAACGCCTATATAATATATCATATATACTATATACAGTATCCATCACAGAACATATCACATGATCACATCACAGATATCACAGCAGAAGAAACATATGAAATATTGGATATAGTAGGACGTCCGTGTTTTCAATACGAGCCAGTATAAAACACGGATTCCACGGTCGTGATGAATAGCCAAACCCACACCCCTAGACCCCTACGAGAGCGGCAAGCAACCCTACCAATTCTGGAGTTAGAAGACCCGAACTCGACTCCTTGAGTTGGTCTCCCACTGGACTCCAGAACCCGGTTACTTGTGCTCCCCTCCTTGGGTCTATCCTAGTGCGGAAAAGTAAATAATATACAAAAGGTGACATCTTCCGCAACCTGGAAGTGCCCCAATAAAAGAATATTACAGACAAGTTTTTACATGAATGTAAATGAAAAACACTCATCTCACATAAAAACCCCCGGCTATTCAAACACGACGATCCAATATAACATATCCAGCAACACATAACATCACATGTCATCAACGTAAGTAAACATGCGCATCCCAATTGTCGTTGACATATAGCAACGAAACCGGCGATATCACATATTACACTTACGGTCACAGAAAAGAAAGTGTAAAACTACAACAGTTGGAATCCGCAACCTCTTTAGACATCGCTTGCCTAATCAAATGAGTTCCTTAGACATCGCATGCCTAACAATTATAAACCCCGCATTTTAGTCTCAAAATCGAAAACACTTTTAAATATAAAGTCAGGCAATTCAACAAGATTCCCGACATCCTGATCGAATGCTCGTCGCAAACTTCAGTAGGCGGCCGCACCCCCGACGCCGTCGACGAAGTGCACCAAGGCGGAACACCGCTACCGCGAGCACCCGAATGGATGCTTTCGGCGACGGGGTTCTCCTATAGTCACTTGGTCGGGGCTATGGAGTGAGGCTGTCTATTAAGTTTACCCGGCGAGTATCCGCGTACGCTACGTGATTGCGACGGACTTTTAATCACATCAAAATTCCGTGGCAACCGATCAAGTGAGACTAAACTACTAGATTTATAACATTCATTCAGTTATCTCATAACTATTTGTGAATTCCAAATGTTGTATCACATTCCGGATAAATAGAAAATGTTAAAATTTCCGATCGAACATTCAAACACCCAAGTTTTCCTGAAACAGCTCAACACATGAAACAAGTTTAAAAACATTCACTTCGTGCCTCAGTACCAACGGTCCAGCCGTAGAAGGGTCAAGCCAACGCCTCACATGTGGCACGCCGTACTGCCCCAAACCCTAAGGTTCAAAGGGCAGTTCAAGACGGTTACATAATCGAGTTAAGGTTTGTTGTCTTCTAGAGGGACCATCGCGTTACTTGCACTACTTAGAACGTCTTTAAACCACGGAAAAATCCAACACTTGGAAATTTCCCGACAGGGGAAAAAGTGGGTATTTATATCCGGTCGGACTTTTTTAACATATTCAATAATTATCCGGAAAGACACATAGACAAAGTTTGACAATCCGATCGAATTTACGAACTCCCAATACAACCCAGAAAACTCAACTCTTGAGTAAAGATTAAAAATTCCCATAAAACTCAGCACTGTAAAATAGGAATTACTGTGCAAATGTGGAGGGCTGACGTCATCAAAGGGCCGCGGAACCGCTGCAGAAGCTAGGCTTCTGCCGCGGTTCCGCCGCAGTTTAGAGGTATCTTTTGGCCAATTTTGCACCGTAATTCTTAGAACTTCCTGCTGAATTTTTTAAGCATTTTTAATCTGGAAAAAACCCAGTTTATGAAAAAAGTCCAGAGAGAATGAAATTTTGAGGGTTTCGGGTTCGTTCGGCTTTCAAACTTCGTCTACGCATCGTCTAAGGCTCTAGCTAGGCTCTGATACCACTGTAGGGTTCCTAGGCACGCTAATGAGGTCTCACAAGGCATCAACCATACCAATTTCAAACTTTTACAAGTGCCGAGAAACCCTAATACGGATCGTTAACTAGAATTTTAGGCGAAACAATGAAACTAGTTAACAACTTAACTAAAAGAACGGAAATACAACCTTTGTAGATCTGGTCCTCCACCTCCATAGCTCCATGATGAAGTCTCCTCGCTGTCCAAATAGAATCCCGGGCTCTAGCGTCGGTTTCATCGGAGAAATGGGCGGGCTTGGTCGTCGGCTTCGTTGCCGAAGATGATCTACGTCGAGGCAACACTAGATCAAGCTCTAACTTCACCAAGTCAAGAAACATGTGAAGAAAACACCCTATACTACTTGGCAAGAGGTAGAGGATGAAGAAATAGGAAGTGGGTTCACTTTAGAATTGGATTTCTCACTCTTTTTCACTAGTTGCCATTGTTGATAGCAAGCTTTTCTTCATGTGAAGAAGAAGAAGAAGAAAGAATATCATAAGTGTTATGTCAAAATAATAAAATAATTGAATACTTATCATATCCTAACTATGATTAAGTGTAGAGAATATACTAGGGTTAGTGAATGGTTAGGTTTTGTAGATGAAGACAAAATGGTCAAACCTTCTTGAAACTTCAACAAGCATCATGTTTTTCAAGCAACCATTTTGTTTTCTTCTCACTATATTTGACCAAAAATAAATGGAAAATAAATAAATGAATAATTCAAAACCCTAACCATTATGATAACCATGGTATAAGTCTTTACACAAATCCAAGTAAGCATGTATCATCAAACATGATACAAGCTTGTGCACAATAATATATCACATATACAATGTGCACAAACAAGTGAGAAAAACCATTTAAAGTGAACCAATACTAGTTAATGCAAAGTAATATATCAAATATATAATTATGCATTAAATCATTAAATCAACACTTGATTTAACGATCCGGTCATATCGCATATAACCGACTAATATCCAATGTATCGGCTTATCGAATCAATCCTTGATTGGATAACTAGGTTATATCGCATACAACCATTCAATACATTCATCGCGAGAATGAAATACGGTATCACATACATGCATTATTCTCGGTCCCGCACATATCTCATATGCGCTCCTATTTCGTTTCGCTTGAGCCAGGAAACCTCTGTGTAGGACTCTAAAGACTCGTCAATACGCCGGCAGCAGGTGATGATCATATCAAGCACCCACAAGCCGCAAGCGGTCTGCTAAACGTAACGGCCACCCGGGTATTGACCGATCAGAAGTTCGACGAGCAAGCCCGCTCATACTCCTGTGAATCCAACCAGTAACACTTACCGTACAGTCCGGTCTCGTCGTCTGATATGTCGCATATCTCGCCTAGGGGTGGTAAACGTCAGACCCCAGTAGCTCGATAAGTCGTGTCGATAAGAGGTCTATAACAGTTCAAGAAACTACTGGTAACACTTACCAGTAAATCTCAGCAACCCTGGCCAGGGATTTCCGGTTATAGCCAATCGAACACAGCGCAACATCAACTCCCTATACCGGGAGAGACGAATCTCCTCCTATCGCTCATTGCCTCCATGTGATTCGGGACTGTACCCAAAAGCCACCATTTTGCACGCCCTCTTGGACGTGGTAAGGTGGAAATCAAAGCACAGTAGGAACCACACAAGACTCTATGACGATCTCGGGTCAACAGACTACTCTGTACCAGTGTCACCAGAGAACTGCCATCTGACGTAAGGTATAATACCATCTGGGAGTTCTCGGCGAGTCCGTCCAGTGTACCCAGTCTTCACTGAGCACCCGTATATCATCTCTTATGTCAAACACCAATGGATATGGGATCATCCATCGCCCATCTGTATGGGTCGAGAAGGTATACGCTAGTCTACTCTGGTATATCGATGCCCCGTCTCGATACACCCACGACTAGGGACCTTGAAGGATGTACTTATGGACTACCATGTCCCCACTAGTATGATCTGCATCATAGTCCAGGTAGTCAAGTACACATCCTAAGGGCTTTACCAACATGTAACAGAGAGACAATCAGTATACACGTTAAGGTAAAGAGCAACCAGATAGCATACTATCATGTCGAGCAAGAAAGTCCTCCCTATATATGTCCAAGCATCCACTACAATATACATCCTATGTATAGTAATGGCCTCTAGGGCATACATATAACTAACAAGGATTGCATCATCGATGATGATGAGCCTACTAGTTTTCAGCAGGCTATTATGAGTAGTGACTCGATGAAATGGCTGGATGCTATGAGATCCGAAATGGAATCCATATACACCAATAAAGTATGGACTTTAGAAGTTGCTCCTCCTGGAGTAAAACCAGTTGGATGCAAATGGATCTTCAAAAAGAAGATTGGTGCATTTGGACAAGTGGAAACCTACAAAGCTAGACTCGTAGCAAAAGGTTTTCGTCAAAGACCAGGATTGGACTATGATGAAACCTTTTCACCTGTAGCTATGCTTAAATCCATTCGGATCCTGCTTGTGATTGCTGCCTTCGTTGACTATGAAATCTGGCAGATGGATGTAAAAACAGCTTTTCTAAATGGACATTTAGAAGAGAGTGTTTACATGGATCAACCAGAAGGTTTCTTAGACAGTGGGAGCAGCGGAAGAGTCTGCAAGTTGCTTAAATCCATTTATGGATTAAAGCAAGCATCGCGGACTTGGAACATCTGCTTTGATGAGACAATCAAAGAATTTGACTATATTAAAAATGTAGATGAACCATGTATTTATAGGAAGATTGTGTAAAGAGCAGTAATCTTCCTCGTTTTGTACGTCGACGACATACTACTGATAGGGAATGATATCCCTATGCTACAATCTGTAAATCTCTTCTCGTTTTGCTTAAATCCATTCTTGTCGTCCGGTTATACTCAGTTTATTCAGTTGTTTTGTTAAGTGGTGGGTTCGTTTGGTCGTTGTCAGCAGTTGGGGATCGTCACTCGCCATCGTTAGGGTTCTCCTTCGATAGCCGTTATCAGGAGACACTCCAATTGGCCACCCGTAGGCTTAGGGGTTAGGTCGTGTCGATCCCCAGTTTGTTGTTCTTCTGACTCTGTGTAAGTAGGACTTTGGACCCCAGCTAGTCTAGAGACTTCGGAGACGGTCCAGTTGTTTTAGGTCAGGATGGGGATTGTCCATTTCGAACCGAGGTCTTGTGACGACTGTGTTGGTCATAGACTCGAGTTCGCAGGGACAGATCATGTATTCCTATGGACTTTCCGATGAATGACGGTGTTGGATTTTAGGAAGTTTGTCCCAGGATTTAGGTCCTTTTAAAATCCTATAAGCGAGTTAGTTTTGTTGCCTTTAATTTGGTTCTTCCGCCTAGATTATTGGATTTTCACCCCGTATTCCTTATGATGATACTTTACAACTACCTTCTTGACCTTCCTCACATGATCTAGCATCAAACCACTTAACTTGACGCGATCTTTCGTTCGCCAGCAGCCAATTGTGTTAATGGCTCAGCAGGTGGAGAAACGTCGGTCAAGGGTCTTGCCGTCTGTGAAGGGTTTTTCTTGGACGTAGCCGTATAGTGAGATAGTCACTTGGGAGGCTGTGAGCGAGATTGAGTATTTTAATCTTCTCTTTGAAGGTATGCGTAACAGTAAAATTTTAAATTCGGGGACGAATTTCTTTTAAGGTGGGAGATTGTAACACCTTAGATTGTGTTTTGTTGCTAATTATATTTTTATATATGGTTTTTAATAAAAGTTTACCAAATTTAGTTTTAAATATTTTATCCTATTTAATGAGTATTTTATTAGAATTTTGTTAGGCACACACACACTTGTGCATGATAACTAGGGTTTAGAGATGGGGTTAGACCATGTTTAGCAAGCATGATAGATTAACCCATTCTCTTTAAGTTTTTAATTATTGTATTAAGTGTTTTGGGTGTAATAGTGATGGTTGTTTTAAAAGTGAAAATGAATTTAAATAGGCTTTTTAAATTGGCTTCATGGTTGACTTGGGAGAGAGAGAGAGAGGGCATGGGGCATCATGGCATGAGCCATGCCTCATTTAATGATGAGAGAGAAGGAGAGAGGGAAGGGTTCTAGCCTTACTCTCATTTTTCTCACTCTCATATCACTCATCTCTCACTCACTCTCTCTCACACACACACACAGAGCAGAGCAGCAGTTGCAGCAGCCCAGGAGAAGCAGCAGCAACACCAGAAGCAGCAGCAGCAGCCATCAGCATCATCATCATCCTCAGCAACTACATCAGCAACAGTAGCAGCTCCAGCAGCCACAGCAGCTCTATATCCCCTCCTTCTTCTTCCTCCTGCCTTCTAGGGCTCTCTTGGGTATATTTCTGAACCCCAATCCCTAGTTTGCTTAGTTGTGTGATTATTAGTGTCGGTTTGTGTTAAATTAGCCAATTTAGTGCTAGATTATGGTGATTTATGTGGAAATTGGGTTAGAATGAGTTTGAGTTAGTTAACCTAGCTCATTTTAGTGTTGTTGGGTCACCTTAACTGAGATTCAACCCAGGTTTCACAAAAATACCATAGGTTTTCCTTTTCGTGCTAAATTGTCGTTTTTAAGCGATATTTGTGATTTCTGTGATCTGCCTGTGACCCGATGGATTCAGGTTAAAATTGAGAAGACTGCAGTATAGTGGATAGGTGCTGATACCCCAGATTTAACCCGACCCCCAAATTCCATCTCATGGCCGCCAATTAATTCGTTCCGGCCGCAATTTGCGGCCAGATGGGTAGGGTTTGGGTTGGGGTTTGGTCCATTGGGTGTCTGCTGCTATGTGTAGTTCTGTGGTATACTTATTTTTTGCAATATAGGTTCTGTGTAGAAATCTGGGATCAAATAGCGTTTTTCATGTCCGTTGTGTTTGCGCGATTCGCGCGATACGTGAGTGGGTTCTGTGATCCAGCGTATCGCGGCGTGTCGCGATGGTTTTAGACGCATGCACACACGATTCAGCGTATCGTGCACACGCGCGTTTAGTTCGCGACGCGAGTTTCTCGTTTCGATTTGATATCGCGTTTCGCGGAATATTTGGCTTATATGTGATTTCCATGTCTTATTTGCAGGTTTGCAGACAGGGACTACGGACACGGCTACAGGGGGAGCAATTGGTAGGATTCACCTAGCGTGGAGCGTAGGTGAGTAGATTTAACATCTACAGGGGAATCGCTCGCATGGCGTTATGCGTCTGGGCTAGGATTCAAATACCTGTCGCGCATTCTACGTCATTGTTAGAATTGCGCCTTTATTTTAGTTCCTTGATATAGTTGTACTGTGACTAGCAGCCGTAGGACACTGCACACATTATTGACGGTTCATGTTGCACGAGCACGGATGGTATGCTACACATACACCGTCAATAATTGCCATGTCACACACAACCCCTTATAGATTCTATTGCCTATCATACTTGACATCTATCTTATCGTATACCTGTAGTGTATCTTACCTTTAGTGATAGGTACATATACACTTTGCGATACAGCTACAGGTATACCATGCACATATTTTAGTTATACCGGGGGGGGGGGGTTTCCTACATATGTTACTTATACCCAGGGGGTATACGACATCAGTTCTTATAGGTAGATACCTATACTTGGCTGTACCTTATTGATTTTGCATACATCTGGTTCAGCTATATACTTTTGTTTACCTGCTCGTATTCAGATATGTCGCATATATTTATTCCTGGATTTGCGCATTGTTTATTTGGATTTTATATGATGTTTTCGGGATTTGGGAACCGCGGGAGTTCATGAAATTATGCATACATGAACAACCCGGTTTCCTTGATATGATATTTGTGCGTCCACCATGAGTTTTATCGGTGCTGATTATATACTCCATACGAGGTGTGGTTACCGTATGAGAGTACATGGTGGGGCCCGGTATGGTTCCCCTCGGCAAGAAGATCGATGGGTTTGCCGATTGAGCCTGGAGGCGGGCGAGTACCTACCGGTGACTGGTTGGACCTGGCAGTTGTCCGGAGGATACTGGCCAGAGTCGAGAGATGGATGCGGGATGATCTGTACTGCCGGGGCCGAGGGCCGACACCGCAGACGGACCCCTTGGGCCGATCCGGACTGACGGAGCCCGATATACGAGGATTTCTGTGTCGATGCTTGGCACACTGTTTTCATGATATTTCTTTTAATAGCTTTGTATATATAACAGGGGATTTAGCCGTTGTTATATATACCTTTACACCAATATTAGTGGAATGGGACGCTAATATATGTGTATTGCCCCCATCATATTTATTTCTGCATATACATATATACCTGTAGGATGTTAGGTTTTACTTGAGATTTGACTTGGGATAGTAGGTGATTCATTGAGATTGGATATTGGATATGAAAGAGATGGTTGATTTGTACATTCGAGATATAGGAGAGCTATTCGATATTGTACTTTGAGGTGATGTGAGATCTATGTGATGTGAGAGCCCAGTTTGGGGGCTGATTTAACGATTTGGGATGTGAGTGTCTTGATGGATTGTGATCCTACCACGATGTTAGGTTTCCGTGGAAATGACATATTCCCCCGATACCTCACCCTTATCTACCTTATGCACGGATTCATATAGTGATAGTACCCGTTGTGTACCCTTATGATAGTTGCACATCTACATTTTTATATCCTTATTGCATAGTTACTGCATATTACTGTCATGTTATTATAGCTTCACATTTTGATTATACCGGCTACTGTACTTTCCTTATTTCATCATTTGCATAACATGTTATTATTGTAATCGCATATCTTAGATTCATGTTGTACGTGCATTCCTGCGATTACCAGCATATGTTATCTACTATTCACGAGTTGGCAACTCACCCCCGTTGTGCCACAGGTGTTTCAGGTTGTTCCCCAGAGTAGTCGAGGCAGGCTATTCTTCTATTCCGCTTTCCAGCTATCATCTTTTGCTACAGATACCGCATCAGCTCACAGTACTATTTTGCTTAGGTGGGTTTTGGTGGTCATCTATATTTCATTTGTATATTCGTTGTATTTGTACTCTCCATCTACTATTGTATTGTTGACTTAGAGACTTGGTGAGGACGTTAATGTGTATCTTTGTGGATTTGATGTCTTTTATATACAGCTTTTCTCTATTGTCTTTATTTCTTCGCTACGGCGTCGTATATTCTGTTGTATTCATCTTGATTAGTCTTTACAAAAAGGGGGTGTTGCTAAAATTTTAAAGAAAGAAAGTAGACTTTTTTTAAGGAATTTGGGTTGCGATTTCAAATGTTTCCAAAACTTATATTATCTTTTTCCGTATTTTCATGGTTTAGATTTCTGGGTTTGGCTTTCTTTACTACGTTGCGTCTTTAGGCGTTGCGTAGTATTAGGGCCGTCACGGGCCAATTTTGGGTCGTGACAAAGTTGGTATCAGAGCGTTAGGTTTCACCTTTCGGAGTGTAGGATGACCTTAGTATGATGGAGTAGGGAGCTTAAGCAGAGTAACGTAGTGTGAGTATGTCTGCAGCATACCCACGGTGCGGTATTTTGCATTAAGTGACCTAAGTACAATTTGCTTGAAATTCCTTCCTTGATATTCCTATCCTTAAGATTCGATTTCCTTATTCTCGTCGGATCTTATATCTATTTATAGCCGTGCCGCCGATGACTTTGGGGACTCAGAGTGATGCAGCGAGGGCCGAGGTCAGAGTTGGCTCGGGTGAGACGAGTACTGATCAGGATGGCCCTCTAGTTGCACAGGTGCAGACGGATCAGCCTACGATCTATATATGGATAGACTTTTGGTAGAGATGCAGGACTTCCGCCAGATGATGAGTTCTTTGGTTGATGTCGTTCGGGAGCTACGACAGGAGGTTGTCACCCCTGTTACTCAGCTGTCCCTTACGATCAGCGTGCAGCAGTCCGTCACTTACATAGCACCAGTAGTTGCAGCTCCAGTTAATGAGGCGCATATTCCAGAGGCTCGAGGAGTTCCAGGACAGTAGAGGACTCGTACCAGCGTACCAGCCCAGAGACAGAGGTTTGGTCATCGAGACAGATTTCGTGGCCATCGTGGGAGTAGCAGAGGCTTAGGATGAGGACAGCTGTTCAGCTCTCATCCCCAGGATGGTCAGCAGTCAGCGCGTGGATGTTTTCGATGCGGAAGCCTTCAGCACTTCGTCAGGGATTGTTCCATAGCACCTCGACAGAGTCGTATTCAGAGAGGCCGTGGACGTGGAAGATTCACTCAGAGGGCTCAGTCTACCAGAGGAGTTCATCCAGCTGCGAGTAGAGGGCAGACACAGGAGTTTGCTTTTACTCATCGGGACGCGTAGACGTCTAATGTGGAGTCTTCAGGTATCTTTATTTATATGTTCTTTTGATGTATTCGGTTGTCTTCTTGCTTGTACCGTTGTCGGGTAGATTAGTAGTAGTTGTTTTAACTTCTGTCAGCGATCCTTTGTTGTGCGACACGTATTCAGTTGTGTGCCAATCGGATAGGAGATAGAGATTCATCCGTCGTTTAGATCCTTCTAGAGATGTTGGATTTGACGTTCTCCTGGGCACCGACTGATTAACTACGTGTTAGGCGTCTGTGGACTACCGTGAGGAAACAGTCAGGGTTGTTTTCCCGGCATGTCAGTTCTTGTTGTGCAGATGGATAGTTGTGCCGCCTTTCACAGCTTGAATTCAGCCTTTTTCGCTAGTCGGCTACTGAGGAGATGTCGTGGATTCTTGGCGCTTATTCGTGATACCGGAGCCACAGTGAGATTGTTGGACCGGGTTCCTTTCGTGCGAGAGTCTTTCCAACGTTGTTCCGGAGGAGCCGGCGAAGCTTGGAAGCTAAAGGATCAGCTGCAGAGTTATGGTTTGGGGAGTTTTGTGTGTCTGAGTGTTTCGCTTTTGGAAGCTCCGATTTCTGTTCGTCGAGGAGGAAGACGGCAGTTTAAGGTTGTGTATTGACGGATCGTCAATTGAACCGACTTACGGTGCAGATAGGTATCCCTTACCTTACATTGACGATTTCTTCGATCAGCTCCAGAGTGCGAGACATTTTTCCAGAGATGAGATGGGCCGATCCGGACCGACGGAGCCCGTGGGCCGATCCGGACTGACGGAGCCCTATATATATATATATAAGGATTTACGTGCCGATGCTTGGCACAACTTTCATGATGTTTTCGAGTGTCGATGCTAGACACTCAGGTTCCATGATTTTGATATGTCGCTAGGGACATATGTTGATTTACATCCGCATACTTCCATGCATTTGCTTTATGATATTTACATGCATGATGCTTATTGTCTTTGGGAGACACGTGGATGAGATCCACCTACATACAGACATTGGTTACATAGTTGGATGATATCCACATACTTATAGACTCCTTGATATAGTTGACATTGATTCATGTTGATTACATTGATCATACCTCATATTTATGATATGTCGTTACCCGAGGCACTGACACGAGCACATGGGATTACACTTATGTATAGATGTTTACCCTGGCCACCTTTTCATGCTTCGGACTTATTCATTTGAGGTTTATATATATATCTGATCGTATTGACCTAGGATTGAGTCATACATACGATTTCTGCTCTATGATGTTTTTTATTCACGAGTTGGCAACTCACCACCGTTGTGCCACAGTTTCTTGCAGGTTTTGCCGTACAGGTTTCATTGCGGCTTTTCTGGCACACTGCTTCCTTCTGGGTGATTGCATTAGTAGGTGGGTTCACTCGCATCGTGACCACCCTTGTATTTATTTTATTCAGTTGTATCTAGTAATTCCATCAACTAAACATGTATATTTGTTTCAGACTTAGAAAACCGGTTGTATATTATTTCGACCTTAGAGTCGCGCGTTGTAGTATTATAGTTTTCATGATACTTTTGAGTTTCCTTTGGAGTTTTGATCCTCGCCCTTTGGCGTTGTATATTATACTGCTTGCGTGGTTGTGACCGTCGATTGACGAAGAGCTAGCTCCCGTTTGGGGATTCCTTTTATCAATGTGCATATATTATTATTGTTGTACCCCGTTCGGGGCCAGTATTTACAAAGGAAACTCTGTCGAAATTTTCAGAAAAGACTAGAGGTTTTAAAAATGCATATTCGTCTTACTTAATTAAAAATCTTGTTTTTAAAACATGTTTTCTTCACTTCTTAAAAACTAGTTTTCTTTTTTACTTCTTAAAATGGTTTTAGACTTCTGGGCTTTTGGCTTACTTGAATTAGAAGAGGTCCTATAGACTTCATATGATTCTAGGGCCAGTCACGTGCTATTTTGGGTCATGACAAAGTTGGTATCAGAGCGCTAGGTTAACCTTGGTTCGAGTCTAAGTTTGACTATGCGGAGCCTAGAGCGTTTATATATATACGGACTTAGGCTTGACCTTACGGAACTTAGACATAGTCGAGGGGGTATTATACCCGAACTTTCGTCGCGTAGGATGACCCTGGTTGATGGAATAGGTGACTTCAGTAGAGTGACGTACCGTGTGTATGTTCCGCGGCATACTTACGATACGCTACTCCGCTTAAGGAGCCTTAGGATGTATATTTCCTTGCACAGTATTATATTCATTCCTATGATCTATCCTTATCGATGTTGGTTATGATTTTGCTGCCACGATTACACGGCAGAGAGAGCTACGGCTAGAGTTGCGTCAGCTTGAGCTTGTCACGGACGAGGACTGACCAGGGCATGATTCCAGAGACGTACGATTGCATAGAGGCTTCGTTTTATTATGTTTTTGCGCTATGAGCGTTTGACAGATCGCTTTTACGAGATTTCTCGGACGTACAGATCAACACCAGAGGATCAGGCTACTGCTAGAAGCCATCCAGAATGTGATGACCACTGATATATCGCTTATTCATGATGATTGAGGCGCTGTTCAACGTACAGACGAATGAGCCAGTTGTTGCTGCAAATGACGAGATATTGCCCAGATGTTGGAGCTACTGCAGCATGAGTTTATACTTAGAGATATGATGGAAGGTCGCTAGTCACCCATGGAGGAAAGACTAGACATGTGGTTCGTTCGCTTACTCCGATGCGAGGTCATCAGATAGATTGATTCCAGCTAGAGACGACTTCACGCAGATTCGTTGAGAGTCGATAGAGACGATCGAATGTCAGGAACCCATTTCCAAGTTTAAAGTATTCGGAAGACAATGCAAGTAATACTATGGACCCTCTAGAAGAATGAAACCCTAACTCGACGTAATGACCATGGAACGCCTTCGAACCTTAGGATTTGCGGCAGTTTAGTGATGCCATTTGTGAAGCTTGGGTTTGCCCTTCTACGGTTAGTCCGCAGGTGCTGTGGCATGTACCGGAATACTATTAAACTGTACTCAAGATGTTGATCTCTTGGGGGATTATGAGGTTTTGAAAAATCGATCAGATGATTCGACATCATTCAGATATCATGTGATGGGATACATTGCTTGGGAGACTCCAGATACGAGTATAGCCGTTGGAGCGCGGTCCATGCAGCCATGAGAAGAAAAGTCCGAATCAGTCGACATTGGAACAGAGTGGAGTAAAGAGTTCGCACGAGATTTCGACAAGATGACATTCCACTCCGCTGACATCAGAGATGCGATACGCATGCAGAGGCGCTGTATATGGATATACCTTCCAGAAGGAGTCGCGATGAGTATGCAGCCGTTCCGGAACAAGAAACAGATATAGTGAAGGATGGTAACTTCCGGGCAATTCGGCAGAAACGGGATTTGAGAGAGACCTCGACAGGACCTTTTTGGAATATTCTACGAGTGACTTGGACCCAGGAGTGGTCATATTGAGCACACCCAGCAGGCCAGAGTTCGGCATCGTCGACGAGATAGTTTACCAGGTTCGGATAGAGGACCTCACCCAGATGCGTTGTGAGTTGATCAAGAAAGGACTAGTATGGAGTATACTTCCGCAGATTGGGACGAGTTCCTGAGGACGTGTTCGGCTAGATATCTTCCATAAAGTGATGAATATACCGAGTTCATGATTTCGAGTCCATGTGAGAGACTTCGGATTGACCGTAGCCGAGAACATTTGCAGTACGTAGATATAGACGTGGCGTCGAAGTGGACGATGATACAGACAAGTGGGACAAGAGGTTCGTGCGAGATGCTGACGAGGCGTTGTTACTCCCCGTTAAGATTAAGGGTCGGATATGTCTACAGAGGAGTTAGGATGCGACCAGTTTCCGAGAAAATGCTGTGCGGAGGACGCAGATGTCCAGAGAGCGAGAAAAGATTATGCAAGAGTACCAACCTCCGTACAGTTCGGCATAGGCAAGATCGGAAGGTACCTTGAGCGGGATTCCTTCCTGGACACTGCTGCAATAAGATTTGCACCTAGGAACAGATGTGTAATGTGCATTCAGACGACTAGAGTCGACGCCAGTGACGTGCTGCCTTACGAGTGGCCGTGAGGATTGACCGAGAGATGACCAGAGAAGTACCAGGACGGAATCGCCACTGTTAGCACACCTGACAGGGCCGGTGAGCCGATGGATTGCAAGATTGGTAATCCACAGAGAAAGATAAGGGCACGGAGACAGAGGACGCCAGACCGTGAGCAGGAGGCAAGTAGATAACTTGCGCTGCTAGCATTGGATGCACCGACACCATCTCGACTGCGAAGGAGGAAATATCTGTTGGAGATAGTGCCTTCAGAGTCAATTATTGGATCACAGGCACGTGATTGCAATGATTGAGGGATGACCTATACCGGTAGGACAGTCTTCCTCAAGATGATAGTATGCTATCTTGTTTATCTTTATCATCGTGTACTGCTTTAGGTGACATTACTGATCACTATTGCACGTTGATAGAGCCCCTATGATTCTTGCTTGACTGCCAGCAGTATGAGGGTGATCATATACGTGGGAGCTGGGGTCTATAAGCACATCCTTAAAAGGTCCCTAGTCGTGGGAGTTTCGAGACAGGGCATCGATACTCCAGAGTAGACTAGTGTATAAAGTCGAGACCCCGACGAGGGACGGTGGACGGTCTCACAAGCCACTGGTGTCAGTTGGTTCACCTAAGATGTATACAGGTGCTCATTGGGTTATGAGTACACCGGACAAGACTCGCCGGGAACATGCTAGTTGGGATTATACCAGACGTCAGATAGCAGTTCCCTGGTGACATGTGTACAGGTTAGTTCATCGACCTGAGATCTTCATTTGTCTCGTGTGAGTTCCCACTGTACTTTGATTACTACCCTACCATGCTCAAAGGAGTCGTGCAAACAGGTTTTAGTTGGGTACAGTCCCGAGCCACATGGAGGCAGTGAGCGGATCTTCAGGGGTTCGTCTCTCCCGGTATTGGGGGTGAGGTCGCGCTGTGTCTAGGAGAGCCATTACACGAAGTGCTTGGACAAGGCAGGAGATTTACTGGTAGGTATTCCAGTAGTATCTCAGGGTGTTCTGGACTACACTCCGACACGACTTGTACCGCTTTTGGGGGTCTGACTTTTACCAACCCCCTAGGCCCGCCATGCGATGCTCATAGACGAACGGACCGGACTGTACGGATATTGTTATTGACAGGCTCAGTAGGGTGTCACCATGAGTTCGCTCACAGACGTCTCTTTTGGTCAATAGCTGGTAGCCCGTCATGTATGGCTAATACCTCTGACGTGCTAGTGGTTAAATCCACAGCCAAAGTATTGACGAGTCTTTAGAGTCCCCCACAGACAGTTTCTTAAGTTTCGGGCGAAACGCTGTAGAGGCCGTATGGAGATATGGCAGGGTTCGATCTTATCCGTGCGGTATTGCACGGATCATGATCGGACAGATAATACTAGCGGGCTTTGGATTAAGCCGAATCTTAGTATTGTACAGTGTAGATTTTGTTTCATTGCATTTGTATTCGGTCGGAATACAAATACGGGTATGTATATATGGTCACGGGTTTTTCCTGTAATTTATTACGGGATCAATTTTTTGAAGTTGCCAGTTTGCATTTCGTTCCGACCAGTTTTCCTTTGTTCCTTCACGGCTGGATTTTTGTGGTGGGAGGGGCTAATTTGCATATTTGCAAATTAGCAATTGTGGAGGGTTTATTTGGATATGGAAAGATTATGATGGCATCTTTTCTTTTCATGCATCATTTCATAGCTTTATGAGATTGGATTAGTTTTGATGGTGGTGTAACCTTTTTACCTCATTATCTTCACATGGCTTATGGTCACCCTTTGCTTTTCCTACACTCACCACCTTTGTTTTATCCTCCACCATTTTTCAATAAGGGGCCAGCCACATTATGAGTAGATGAGGGGCAATTCATTTGGAGAAAAAAAATTGATTCATCTCATTTGCTTGCTTGCAAAAATTCGTAACACCTCTCCAAAGTTCATTTTTCCTTCTCCATCAAATGGCAACTTCAAACCCCAAAAGACAAATCGATTCTACTCTTAGTCTACAGCGTTTCTTAGACACGTCGGTTCACCAACTTCGTGCCCGAGTTGCCTCGGTCCAGAGGTGGGAGCCCGTAAAAGAACCCGGCGATGTGGTGCTCTTTCCGACGAGGAGGTGAAGACCGGAGATTCCGCGAGAAGATCGGGATGGAGGCCGAAGACCGAAGGACACGCATCGCTCGGTATAGCATTCTACCCATTCTCGTATTTGCTAGGAGTAGGTTAATGGCCCGATCAGGGTTTATAGTGCGCGGTAGTGCCGGTTTACAAGTTTAAAGAAAAGTTTCGTTTCCGCATTCCGGCGTCGGATTGACGGCCGGGGCGCTGCCGTGCACTTACAATGGTATCAGTGCCACGCTATTAACCTAGTCTAGCTTGCTCTAACGTGTTTACAAGTTTGATCGAACGGATTTTCCAAAAACCGCGTTTCCATGTCGTACTTTCTGTCGAATTTTTCTGTGCTCTAAAAAATTATTTGGTACATTGGAAAATTACGTGCAGGGTTTTTTATGAATTCTGTGAAAATTTGGTAGGCTGATATTACTGTAGCGCGGCGGATCAACGGCCAAAACCACGTTTTTGCCGCGGATCCGCTGCCGTTATGTGGCCAAACTGCACCAAATTTTCACAGTGGGCTTCTGACATGGAAATAGGGTTTTTGGTATGTTCTGTTTGGGACCAGATTTATTTTGAGTACTGGGTATTGTGCTTGGGGCCCACTTCGGAAAATTTAGTCGATCGAAAATTTTAAAAATGTTAATTCACAGTATTTACATTATATCTGCGACCGTGAATGTCATTTGATCGGTAAATCCTGTCTAACTGCTATAGCCCTTTTAGATGGATTTGCGAACGTGACATTCATGTTGATATTCTGTGTTGTGCTGTGATGTTACGGATCTGTCGTAGTGGATAGCCTAGATGCAATGTTAGTACAGTTTGGTTGTATATGTACATTTGATATTGCGGGGCGATCGTCCGACATGTGGACTGCCGTCACTGCCTGTTTGTATATTATTCTATTGGGGCACGACCGGGCTGAGGTCGAAATACCCGTTGTATATATTTTACTTTCTGTACTAGGATTACCCCGCGGAGGGGTGCACGGATAGCCGGGTTCTAGAGGGCAACGGGCCCGCATCTCATGGCATTGAGACGGAGGGGGCTCACTCTAGAATTGGAGGGCTATTCGCCGCACTCGTAGGGGGTATAGGTTGACCCAGGAGGGGTGCCCAAGTTACCGGATTCCGTGAAGTGCTGGGTGGTCCATTCACGTTGTTGTAGGGGGCTGCCTCGCTTCAGGTTTTGGCGGGTAACTTGCCGTGCCCGTAGGGGTCTAGGATTTCATTGCACAGGCTATCCACATGACCAGGGGAATGTCGGGTTTCAGTAGCGGCTCTATGAAACCCGGGGATCCCAGATATCTGTATTATTCTGTGATGCTTATTACATTTCTGTGATGTTGCATTTTATCACGCCTTGAGCGAATATTATATATTGTTATATATATACTAGTAGATATTGTATATGTTTTGCATCCGCGCTAGTCCAGTCCCCACTCTGTCGTTAGTTAAGTAACTTAACGGGTGATGACAGGACCCAGTGGCGAATGCGGGTGGCATATACGTATATCATTATTTTCGTTCTTTTCTGGTGTGATCAATTGATGGGACTGCGTTGATTCAGATCAATGCAAGCTAAACAAACCTATTCTGATGTTGTTGGAACAATTTTTCGAAAAGCTGTTATTGCAAGGGCGTTCTCTTTTGTTTTGCACAATTGTATTCGGTTATGAATATCCAGCACCTCAGTCGACGAGGCAAGGGCCGAGATTCCTTCACCGGGAGTGACCCCTTGGACAAAAGTTTGTGTCAGGGCAATAACTTCACTATAGTCGTTTACTTTTGCTTTGCATCGTGGTATTCAGTTGGAATATCCTGCACCTCATTCTACGGGGAAAGAGCCGAGATCCTTTCATTAGGAGTGACCTCTTTAGCAAAGGTTTTCGCCACTATATTTTTATAAAAGCTATCCAGTTCCTTCAACGATATCAAGTTCATTACGTTAAAGGTTTTTCGCCAGAAACCATTCATAGCCCTTCGTCATTTCAGACGGGTAGCACGTAGTATTCATGCTATGTTTGTTGACCTTCGTCAAGGCATAGTGTATGGTAGCTGCTTGTTACCTTTCTGCTGCATAGATAGATGCGTTGGTTTGGGACAGTCGTATAGTCTTGTTGACCTTCGTCAAGGGCTTGTACGGGTGGGTTCAAATTAACCTGGACAATGACGGGTAGAACTTGACATGTGACTTATGATTTGTTGACCTTCGTCAAGGTCATAAGAGCATGGGGCAAAAATCACATCGGGAGTTTCTAAAGAAACTGAAACTTGCCAGATATGCGCATACCTTCTGGAGTGTGATAACGTGAGCGGATTCCGTCACGTTATCATGCGATGATGGTTGGATCCCGATTTCCACTGATAAGTTGGTTTACTCCTCGGGTGATCCCGACTAATTCTTCTTTCAGGTTTGGAGAAGAATTTGACGTTACAGTGGGAGGTTTCCTGATTAGATAAAGCGATAACCATTCTGATCTAGGTTAGAGTGCATGCTGAGTGTTTCTTTTCTCTCTCTCTTTGGCAGCGTCCATGACCCGACCTTTGACTATGACTCAGTGACCAAAACCGAACCTTCTTAAACACTGGCTTTTGGATTGTCAGAATTGCAAACCTCTTTGCCACTCCTACTTTTACCCTTTTCTCCAGGACACCCCGTATTACTATGAACGTCCACTTCCATTGGACAAAACCATCGTATGGTTATATACGAACTCGAAGGAATTTATTCGAGGATGGTTTCCAGTTCTGGAGGAAACGAATAGGACTATTCGGTTGTCTTTTCCTTTTACCTTCTCTCAGGTTGCGAGTGCTCCTTGGATTAGGACGGTACACCTATTACGCAAATTGGATAGTCTTCTTCCAAACCTTAGGCTGGTGCCGACTGGTAGGGAATGAAGATAACCAATTAGCATAACGATGGTGTGCAGAAGGTATTAAGTTAAGACAAATAAAAGGATTAGTAAGAGGGCAAAGTAAACTGCGACTGCTATTCACGACCAAACCAAGTATTTCATTACCACTCCCACTTCACCTTTGTATTTCTCCAGGACACTCCGTATCACTACGAAGATCCACAGTTATTTGGATACTCTATCGTATGGTTATATACGAACTCGAAAGGAACTTGTTCCAGTTCGGGGATGGATTTTGGTTCAGGAGAAATAGGAATAAGGTTTATTCGGTTGTCTTTTATCTTCACCTTCTCTCGCATTGTGAGTGCTCCTAGGATTAGGACAGTACATCCATTATGCTTATTGGATAGTGTTCTTCCAAACCATAGGCTGGTGCCGAACGGTAGGGAAGGAAGAAAACCATTTGGCCTAAAGGGGTGTGCAGAAGGTAACGACTAAAGACATATAAAGGGATTTGGAGAGATGGCAAAGAAATATACGGTTACAGTTGTGAATCTGGATAATGGAAGAGGCATTACTAAGAATACCAGGATACCCCTACGAAACATTCACACGTTTCAGTTTCACTGTGTACTGTTAAAAGAAAACTGATTTCCCAATTAGACACTTGCTCCAGGGTATGTATTTACCGGGTATGATTCTCACATCTGTATGGTTTTACAGATGATGAGTGGGAGTAAGTTATTGGGAATTAGGTGATCATCCTCATTATATCGGAATTCGTTGTAACTGGTGATATTTGAGGAAATCGCCTGGGCTGTCTGCCGGACGGCAAATATTTGGTTTTGAATATCCGCTGTTATGCACCAATTTCAAATTGATATATCTGTACGTCTATTTTTATAGAGTGAGATATACCTTTTTGAAATTATGTCGATGGCATTTACCTATATCAGTGGATGGTTAGGTAAGGAGCATTAAACAACGGTGTAATTCTTCTTAACCATATGTACAGTTTTCAACCTACGACACACAGGGAATGAGTTATTAGACTCAAGGGACTTATACAGAGTATTGTATGTTGTCCAGCGTCCATGAGGACAGAAGGGTTGGTTCTCGTACTATATTCGGTTTACTTATGACTTCTCTAGTTTTTAGACAGGTGTTTCGTAGAAACATAGGGTCTAAGTTTTGAGAAGTTATAGGTATATGGATAAAGTAGAGAACCAGGTGTTGCAAGTATCGGCATTCTTCAAGGTGATCGAAGATGTGGATACTTGTGTATGGTATTCAGTTGATAGTAATGATTAAGAGAACTTGATTCTCTTTCAGGTTACTCATAATTGGAAGTACTCCTAAGTTGAGTAATGCTGATCGGCCTTTTTCCGTTTAGTTGACATGCACTGGAGACAGCTGCATGATTTGAATCTGGTTCAATTAAATTAGTGCCTCTGTTTCTGTATTGGATATAGAACAGTTCATATCTTGACATTGTTAAGGTACGTGGAGTTTTCCGGCTTATGCTTAAAACCAGACTCAGGATAACTCAAGACACGTTTCTGTAATGGCTGTTTGTGGGTTGACCCGGGATATGACGATGGTTGATTTTCTACCATCAGGAAGATAATAGTGATATTGTTCTTGACTCGCCACAGTTTTAATAAAAGTGGATTTTTTCAGAAAACAGCAGTGGGAGTATGGTAGAACCGGAAGTGATTCCAGAACCGCAAACGATTACTGAAAATTTGATAAGAACCTAAAGATTCAATCTGATTTGACATTCCATTGGCCACTCCGCAGATATGGTGGGTAACCTCAGGCACCCGAGAGGTACTCTGGTAGCCTCAAGGACGATGACAGGGAGGTTCTTGTTTATCCAGACTTGCCATCGCTGTTGTTCCAGGCTGTGAGACCCGGCAGGAGGATGAGTATAGCGTCGTTCTGAACTAGCTTTAGAAGTGTACGTCTATATGACTCTGCCAGAGGGTTGTCATAGTCAGTGGGAGCAGTGGAAGCATAGTGGACAAGTGGCTTATGTCTATTTATAGACTAAAGCAGATATAGCGGAGATAGGTCATCTATTTCTGATGTGACAGTCATAGGTTTGACTTCATCAGAATAGGGGATGAATCTGTTAAGAAGGTAGTAGGGTGTGATGTCCTAGTATTTGGATAACATACATAAAGTAGGAAGTGAAATTCCTGTACTACGTTCGGTTATACTTTGGTTGTCACATAGTAGTTTCTCCACATAGGACTTGGATTTCACATCAGACATTCTGGTTACTAGATCTATGGTTTTAGATCTAGATTTGGGAAGTGTTCCAATCTGGGTACTTAGACAGCATTCTAAGAGTATTTAGAATGGACGACTCATGGCACGGTAGTTTACCTGCAGGTGATGGAGTCACCCTCTCTAAAGGTGTCTTACAGACTAAAGGGGAGAGGGATGTGCATGATTGGAAGATCACTTGCTTAGGCAATTGAGTCAATCATGAGATGTCAAGTACCACACCAGATGTTGTTTTTGCAGTAGGTGCAATAAGTTGATATTAATCCAATTCTGGAGAAACATTCGGAAGCATTTTTAGAACATAAGTGCATGTTCTAGGGATATGATAACGACAGCTTCTTTTGGGAGAAGGTTATCATTCCAGGCTTCCAAGGTGACCTGGATGACAGAGTGACTGTCAGAGTTATAGTTTTCCCTCTGACGAGGGACAGTATTTTGGACAGGTGGTCCAGGTGGATACTGAGGGAGGCATGGTGCAGGATACTGATTAAGTTCAGTTGACGATACAGTCTAAGAAGTTTGGATTTGGAGTTCATTTCTGAACTAGGTCCCATCAGACATCCAAACATATTCTAAGACAGGTATTGCTCATTTCAGGAGATGTCTTTCTCCGCAAACTTGAGATAAAGAGAGACATAGAAAGAAACATCAGGGCGGATCCACTCACTGAGGCTATTCCTCGAACGCAATAGTTTTGCAAACGAGCTTTGTGAGACTGACTAGTAGAGGAGTTGGGTGTTCGGTATCACACGGGCTGTGAGTATGCGACATCGCAATAATTAGCATTGAGTGCAAGTGGGAGATTGTTGGAGATAGTGCCCTCAGAGTCAATTATTGGATCACAGGCACGTGATTGCAATGATTGAGGGAGGACCTATACCGGTAGGACAGGCTTACTCAAGATGATAGTATGCTATCTGGTTTATCTTTATCATCGTGTACTGCTTTAGGTGACATTACTGATCACTATTGCATGTTGATAGAGCCCCTAGGATTCTTGCTTGACTGCCAGCAGTATGAGGGCGATCATATACGTGGGAGCTGGGGGTCTATAAGCACATCCTTAAAAGGTCCCTAGTCGTGGGAGTTTCGAGACAGGGCATTGATACACCAGAGTAGACTAGAGTATACAGTCGAGACCCCGACGAGGGGTGGTGGCCGGTCTCACAAGCCACTGGTGTCAGTTGGTTCACCTAAGATGTATACAGATGCTCATTGGGTTATGAGTACACCGGACAGGACTCGCCGGGAACATGCTAGTTGGGATTATACCAGACGTCGGATAGCAGTTCCCTGGTGACATGTGTACAGGTTAGTTCATCGACCTGAGATCGTCATTTGTCTCGTGTGAGTTCCCACTGTACTTTGATTACTACCCTACCACGCTCAAAGGAGTCGTGCAAACAGGTTTTAGTTGGGTACAGTCCCGAGCCACATGGAGGCAGCGAGCGGATCTTCAGGGGTTCGTCTCTCCCGGTATTAGGGGTGAGGTCGCGCTGTGTCTAGGAGAGCCATTACACGAAGTCCTTGGCCAAGGCAGGAGATTTACTGGTCGGTATTCCTGTAGTATCTCAGGGTGTTCTGGACTACACTCCGACACGACTTGTACCGCTTTTAGGGGTCTGACTTTTTCCAACCCCCTAGGCCCGCCATGCGATGCTCATAGACGAACGGACCAGACTGTACGGATATTGTCACTGACAGGCTCAGTAGGGTGTCAGCATGAGTTCGCTCACAGACGTCCCTTTTGGTCAATAGCTGGTAGCCCTTCACGTGTGGCTAATACTTCTGACGTGCTAGTGGTTAATGCACAACCAAAGTATTGACGAGTCTTTAGAGCCCCCCACAGACAGTTTCTCAAGTTTCGGGCGAAACGATGTAGAGGCCGTATGGAGATATGGCAGGGTTCGATCTTATCCGTGTGGTATTGCACAGATCATGATCAGACAGATAATACTAGCGGGCTTTGGATTAAGCCGGATCCTAGTATTGTACAGTGTAGATTTTGTCTCATTGCATTTGTATTCGGTCGGAATACAAATGCGGGTATGTATATAAGGTCACGAGGTTTTCCTGTAATTTATTACGGGATCAGTTTTTTGAAATTGCCAGTTTGCATTCCGTTCCGGGCAGTTTTCCTTTGTTCCTTCACGGCTGGATTTTTGTGGTGGGAGGGGCTAATTTGCATATTTGCAAATTAGCAATTGTGGAGGGTTTATTTGGATATGGAAAGATTATGATGGCATCTTTTCTTTTCATGCATCATTTCATAGCTTTATGAGATTGGATTAGTTTTGATGGTGGTGTAACCTTTTTACCTCATTATCTTCACATGGCTTATGGTCACCCTTTGCTTTTTCTACACTCACCCCCTTTGTTTTATCCTCCACCATTTTTCAATAAGGGGCCGGCCACATTATGAGTAGATGAGGGGAAATTCATTTGGAGAAAAAAAATTGATTCATCTCATTTTCTTGCTTGCAAAAATTCCTAACACCTCTCCAAAGTTCATTTTTCCTTCTCCATCAAATGGCAACTTCAAACCCCAAGAGACAAATCGATTCTATACTTAGTCTACAGCATTTCTTGGACACGTCGGCTCGCCAACTTCATGCCCGAGTTGCCTCGGTTCAGAGGTGGGAGCCCGTAAAAGAACCCGGCGATGTGGTGCTCTTTCCGACGAGGAGGTGAAGACCGGAGATTCCGCGAGGAGATCGGGATGGAGGCCGAAGATCGAAGGACACGGATCGCTCGGTATAGCATTCTACCCATTCTCGTATTTACTAGGAGTAGGTTAATAGCCCGATCCGGGTTTATAGTGCGCAGTAGTGCCGGTTTACAAATTTAAAGAAAAGTTTCGTTTCCGCATTCCGGCGTCGGATTGATGGCCGGGGCGCTGCCGTGCACTTACAATATTGACGACGGTATTTATGATTTGTGATATGGTGATTCGATTATCACGTATCCGTCACCTTGGATTTCGGTACTTTGGGCGATCTATTCGCATGATTTATTCTTGATGACTGGGTTTCATGATATTTGTTTTCGTGCACCATGGTTGCACCTACTGGGTATTCATATTTGTGCAAAGTTATTGCACCTGATATAGTTTTTGTGCCTTGGTTGCACATGCTTATGACTTCAGGGATTTCTTACCGTTGGGTCGATTTTGTGCACATGGTATGCATACGATTTGGCTTTTTGCACTCGGTATAGCTTATATGTGTTTGTAGTGCATGGATATGTGTTTTGTGCACACAGTCGCACACGTTTATGATTTTTACGCTTTGGTACACTCGGTGTTGCTATTTACGTATTTGAGTTATTGTTTGGGGTTTTGTGCACAGGATGCACTGTATTTGTATTGTTGCACCGGATTTATATTTTCATGCGTTTGTTGCACCTGACTTCGGTTTGATGTCATTCGATATGTTGATTTTGATTTGATGCCTATGTTATACATGCGATTTGACTTATGCTTTCGGCATAGTTTTCATTCACTTTTAGTGTTTTGATTTGATTTGTGCACGTTGATGCACACGTTTGTGAGATTATACACCGCGGTATACCTGATTTGGATTGAGCTGTATTGTATATCGTCGATTTCGATTCTGATATTGATGTTGATTTCGTGCATTCTGTGCACTTCTTTTGGATTCTTGTGCATATGTGACGCCCTGGATATTGGATTTTGTGATTTCGTGGATGCTGGATGTACATGATTTAGATGTTATTCGTGCATGATGAATGCACCGATTTGGATTTTCGCGTATATTGGGCGCATGTTATGAGATGCGATTTTGGCGCACACCAGATGCACTGAATCGAGATTCTTCGTGCATATCGGATGGACCTGATTTTGCTGTCAGGCATACACGTTGCCTATGACAGATGTTTCGTGCACACCCGTTGCACCTAGATGTTGATTCTGTGCATATGTATGGCACATATATGGATTTTGATTTTCGTGCGCACCAGATGCACAGGGTATTCTTATATACATTTTGGGATTGATTCCTTATGGAGAAGTACGTTTTTATGATATTTGCTATTTGTTTTCGTATTGAGCAGGACTAGTCAGAGGACAGTACCTGGAGATATTTTGCATGCATTGAGAGTTATCGATGGGATTCCTAAAAAGGGAGCTATAGTCTCAGTATTTACCTACGTGTCTGATATGACACGACACGTTTAAAACAAGAGAACCCTTCTAAATTGTTTTCAAAACGGTGGAACGTACATATTAAACAAAAGATGTATCCATATATGGTTATTTTCTTACAATAGACGTCCGCCACTGTGCAATGTTATGCGCATCGCACAGCAACTTAAAAAAAAAGGTTTGGCATGCATTTCCTTCAGTTATTTACATGTATGGATTTGATGTCTACATATATAATTTTGATGTATATCATAATGGTTCTGTTTTGGATTCGACATTTGTTGTCACGACCCGAAACTGGCACGTGACGGCCCTAATACTACGCAACGTTTCAGGCGTAACGCAGTAAAAGAAAGCCAAAACCCAGAAATCTAAACCATTAAAAGACAAGAAATGATAAGAAACATTGTTTAAACTTTCGAAAATCTCAAGTATAATTTCTATAAGTCCAATATATTTTCTTAAAAATTTCGGCAGCACCACATTTGTAAAAACCAACCACAAAAATGGGTACAACATAAATATAAAATAAATGCATCCCCAACGGGAGCAAATCCATGCCAAAAAGGCGGAAAACAACCACCACAACAGATATACGACGCCGTAGCGAAGAAAGAGATGATATAAATAAAACTGCATAAAAACCTCCAAGTCACAAAATAATATACAATATCATCCTCACATCAAGTCTCTAAGTCATACAAGATAATGGTAGATGGAGAGTATATGATACAACGAATATACAACAAGCAATATCGGATAACCGCAAGACCTACCTAAGCAAAACTGCACACTGTCAGGCGAAGCGGTATCCGCAGCAAAAGATGATACGATGGATGGAAATAGCTCTGCCTCTGACTATCCTGAGGAACACCTGCAAAACACTGTGGCACAACGGGGGTGAGTTTGTAACACCTTAGGATGTGTTTAGTGGCTAATTGTATGTTAATATATGATTTTAAATGAAAAGTTTACCAAATTGAGTTTCAAATATTTTTCCAAATTTAATGAATATTTTATTAGATTTTTCCTAGGCTTGCACACACTTGTGCATGTAAACTAGGGTTAAAAATGGGGTTGAACCATGATTAGCAACCATGGTGGGTTAAAACATGGAAATTAAGTCATGGGGATTTTAATTAAGTTTGATTGGTAATTTTATTTAAAGGTTATTTTTATTATATATTTTAAATGATTTGAATATGTTGACTTGGAGAGAGAGAGAGGAGAGAGAGAGAGTGAGAATGGGCATCATGGCAAGTGCCATGCTTGTATTAAATGAAGAGAGAGAAAGAGGGGTTGACCATTGTGCTATCATTCCTTGCCTCTCATTTCTTTTTTCTTCTCACTTCACTCTCACTCACTCATACACACACACACTCTTTCACAGCAGCAGCCCCAGCCCCAGCAGCAGCAGCAAGGGCATCAGCAGCAGCACAAGAGGCAACAAAAGCAGCAAGCAGGCAGTAGCTGCAGCAGCAGTGAGCAACAGCAACAACATCAGCTCCAGTTGCAGCAGCAGCAGTTCCAGCAGCTCCAGCAGCACCAAGTCTTCTTCTTCTCTTTCCTCCTGCTTCCTAGGGTCGAGAGTGGGGTATATTCTTAACCCTACATCCTAGTTTTCTTAGTTGGTGTGTTTATAGGTTCGATTAGTGATTAATTATGCGTTTTTAGTGCTATATATGGTGATTAGTATGAACTTTGGTTAAGTGAGGTTAGTATTGGGTAGACTAACTTAATTAAGTCTTATTAGGGCCACTTAAACCTAGTTAAACCCCAGATTGCACTAAAATACCCTAAGTTTTCAATTTGTGCAAAATTTAACCCGTTTAAGCAAAATCTTGGCTTTCAGTGATCTGCTATAGATCCGGGTACTTCAGATAAAATCTGAGTTGACTGTAGCCTACTTGGGAGACCCTGACCACACCACCAGAGCACAAGACTCCAACCCCACCTTTAGGCCGCCGGAATATTCCTTCTGGCCGCAAATTGCGGCCAGACAAGGGAGCTAGGTGTTAGGGTTTGTTCTGTAGGAGTCTGCTACATTTCTAAGGTCTATGGTATATGCAATTTTGTAAGTTTTTAACCTGGGTAGAATGTTGGACAATATATCGTTTTTCAGGTACGTTTAGTTTGCGCGATACACGCGATACGTGAGTGAGTTCTGTGATCCAGCGTGTCGCGACGTGTCGGGTTAGTTTTAGACGCGTATACACATGTTTCAGCGTATCGTACACACGCGCATTAATTTGCTACGCGAGTTTCTCGTTTTGTTTCGATATCGCATTTTGCGAGATATTTGCTTATATATGGATTCTTTGTGTAAATTCCAGGTTTGCAAGTGGATACGTCGGACGCCGCCAAGAAAGGGAAGCAAGCGGTCGGCTACGTATAGCACGCGACCAGGTGAGTAGATTTAACATCTGCGGGGAAATCGCCCGTATGGCGTTAAGCGTCATGGCGTAATAGGATATGTCAGTTGCATGTGTTCATGTAGGTATATTGTAGTAGCATACCTTCTTGCTGCATGTTGGCATATATATATATATTCATATACATACCTTGATATATCACTACCTGCGCACATGCACCCTTTGTGTTCATCTTAGTTCATACATACCTTGATATATCACTACCTGCGCACATGCACCCTTTGTGTTCATCTTAGTGCATGCATACATTGATATATCTACACTTGTGCGCATATACATCATATATCCATATTAGTGCACATGTACGTTGCTACACTCACATTGCGTATATATCCATTTGCACATCCATACCTATGCATATACATATGTTACATACATGGATGATATTGACATGTTTTAAAAACTAAGGGACCGCATGGGATATTTCAAAACTGGATCTTTTAAAGGAACGGTTTTCCCTTTCTTTTACTCTCAGTATTATATGATACATTGCATGGATTTACGCATTGAGTTTTGGATTCATATGATTTCTGGATTTGAGAACCGTGGTATCGTTTTAAGAAAATACGCACTGTTTAAAAAAGCCGGTCTCTCTTGATATGATATTTCAGTGCGTCCACCATAAGTTTTCTCGGTTCCAGAGAGCTTGTGTGAGCATACCCGATTCAAGGAGCGGTAGGCACCGATTGCGTGTACATGGTGGACCCGGTACGGTACCCCGGGACAAGAAGACTCGTATTGTTAGACGGTGAGCCCGGCGGAGGGACTACTACCTACCGGTGATTGGTTAGACCTGGCGATTATCCGGAGGATACCGACCAGAGTCGATAGATGGATACGGGATGACGCGTACAGCCGGGGCCGAGGGCCGATTCCGCAGACGGAGCCCGTGGGCCGATCCGATGGATGGAGCCCAATACTTGAGGATTTGGGCGTCGATGCTAAACACGGCTGATTTTATGATATTTCGAGTGCCGATGTTGGGCACTCACGATTCTATGAGATTTACAGGATTTGAGGGCCGATGAGGATGACGGCGCCTGAGTCTTTTCTAGGATTTGGTGTATTGATGGACTCCAGTTATTTTCCACGTTGATATTCCGTGTAGATATTACTTATTCCCATGCTCAGTATTTAGTATTTCACATCTCATCCTGTATCTGTAGTACCTGTTAGAGTACACATGCTATGCACGATTATTTCATACCTTGCTCATCACATAGAGATGTTATTAGATCGCATTTGTTGCATGATTTGAGCATCCAGTTCATCATATAGATGTTATCTGTTGGTATAGGTTAGAGTATCCAAGCATGTGCATACTCGCGATTACCATTATATGTTATCTACTATTCACGAGTTGGCAACTCCCCCCCGTTGTGCCACAGTGTTTGCAGGTTTCCCCTCAGAGTAGTTGCGGTAGGCTGCTTTCGTACATCTTTTGACACAGATACCATTGCAGTTGGCATACTAGCCCTTTTGCTGATAGGTGAGTTTTTGTGCGGTATCTGTTTATTTTTCCAGTTGTATACATCATTGTATCTAGTATTATCCATCTACTACTTATGTATGGACTTAGAGACCGGTTGTGAGGACGATGTATATTATTGTACTCTGGTGTCGAGCTTGTTGTGAGCCGACTTTATTATGCAGTTTTATATTTCTTGTTGTCTTCACTTATTTTTACCCTTTCTTCGCTACGGCGTCGTATATTATCATTGTGGTGTTGTTTTCGCCGTTGGGCGTGATTGCTCCCGTTTGGGATGCTTATTTCTTATTGTGTATCATTTTACTCATTTATTACTTTGTACCCAATCTCGGGGCTAGTTTTACAAAGGAAATGCTGCCAAAATTTTTAAATGATAACTTGAACTTTAAGGAATTCTACTAAACAACTTACAGTTTTCTAAATGTTTTAACAAAGATTCTAATAAATGTTTTAAGCACTCTATACCTTTTTATGGTTTTGATTTCTGGGTTTTGGCTTACTTAGTCGCGTTACGCCTTTAAACGTTACGTGGTTAAGTGCCGGTCACGGGCCGAACTTTGGGTCATGACAAAGTTGGTATCAGAGCGTAGGTTTTACCTTCGGAGTGTAGGATGACCCTGGTATGATGGAGTAGGTAGCTGAAGCAGAGTGGCGTAGCATGCGTATGTTCCACGGCATACTCACGACACAGTACTCCGCCTAAGCGACCATAGGACTTGCTGATTGAAATTCCTTCATGATTGTATACATTCTTGCGATTCGAATTCTGTATCCTTATCGAATCCTATTTTCCTTTTCAGCCATTATGCCGCCAAAGACTACGAGAGCGCAGAGAGCGGCCGCGAGGGCCGAGATTCGAGTTGACTCATCCGATACGAGGACTAGTCCGGGTAGTACCCCTGTTGTACCAGAGCAGACTGTTCCTCCTTCGACAGACCAGATGATGGGATCCAGTATGCAGGAGATGCGCTAGATGATGAGATCCAGTATGCAGGAGATGCGCCAGATGATAGGATCGCTTGTTGAGATGCTTCGAGCGCAGTGACCAGAGGTAGCTCCACCCGTCACAGGGACCGCGATGGTACCTACCGTGCAAGCAATTTCCCCTGCAGCCCCGGAGGTGATTACAGTATCGTTATCAGAGTTCATGAGGCTGAAGCCTCCGGTCTTCACAGGCACCGATGCAGCCGAGGACCCACAGTCTTTCATTGATAGGATGGCCTGGATATGCCGTTCGCTTAGATGCTCAGATGCGAGATGGGTAGAGTTCGCGAGCTTTCGCCTGGAAGGTCTTGCGCAGAAATGGTGTGAATCGGTTGAGAAGGGCAGAGTAGCAGGTCTTCCTCCTATGACCTGGATCGAGTTTGTGACGGTATTTCTAGCCCGTTTCCTTCCCTACAGTGTCAGGGATGCCCGAGCATACAGATTCGAGTCATTGCGCTAGACACCAGAGATGACAGTGGCAGAGTACGATGTACTGTTCACCGAGCTATCAGTTTATGCTCCGTACCTAGTGGCTACTGAGGAGATGCGGGTCAAGAGATTTGTCCGAGGCTTGCTTTCACCACTGTTCCTTGCGATCAGCGCACAGCATTGCGAGACATATGCAGCAGCTGTAGACGCAGCCTTATTAGTCGAGGAGCGACTTGCGGAGACTTCGGTAGTTCCAGGGCCGAAGAGGGTTCGTACCGATACAGCAGCACATGGACTTTCATTCAGACGCCATGATAGACATCATACAAGTGGCAGAGACACGGGGCAAGGTCAGATGTTTAGCACATATCCCCAGGAGGGTCAACGGTCGTCACATGGATGTTTCGGATGTTCCCATCACCGCATCAGAGATTGTACCGAGATACGCCGGAGGGATCCAGCAGTACCGCATGTCACACTTCCACCTTCTCCACCCCAGAGGGCGTTGCCTGTTGTACCTATTGTTGCCCCGCATCAGACTCATGCGCAGAGAGGCCGTGGTCGCGGAGGGTTTGTTCCTAGAGGGCGAGGTGGCACCGGCAGAGTGCAGCCAGTTGCTAGTGGGGGACCGCCAGTCGCAGGTGGAGGACAGATGCGGATTTTCACGTTGACGCATCAGGACGCACAGGCGTCCAATGCTGTGGTCTCAGGTACCCTATCAGTATGTTCTGTTGACGCACACGTGTTGTTTGATCCTGGATCCACACACTCGTACGTTTCCACACACTTCGTGTCGAGTTTGGATAGAGAGTCCGGTTTGCTTGATCAGCCGCTTGTTGTGACCACTCCTGTGGGAGAGTCGTTTATTGCTAGGCACGTGTTCCGATCCTGTGTTGTCCGTATTGGCGAGAGAGAATTGCTTGTCGACTTGATCCTTCTTGAGATGTTGGACTTTGACGTTCTTTTGGTCATGGATTGGTTAGCCACGTGCTATGCGTCTGTGGAATGCCGCGAGAAGACAGTTAGATTTTGTTTTCCCGGCGAGTCGGCTTTTGTTGTGCAGGGGGACCATGGTGCCGCCCCTCACATTTTGATTTCTTCTCTTCACGCTGGACAGCTGTTGAGGAAGGGATGTCGGGGATTTCTAGCCTATGTTTGCGATACTAGAGCTACATATGTTCCATTGGACCAGGTTCCGATTGTATGTGAGTTCCCTGATGTTTTCCCTGTTAGGTCCACGTTACCTCTCCCGGTACTTTCGGGCTTGCGGAAACGGTAAAACCAAAAAAAATTTCTGGACTTGGCAACATGGACCGAAAAGCCGGATCTTAGCAAAACAACACATTTGCATCCTAACTAGAGATTTATCTACTCGGTTAGGGGTTATAACTCAACTTGAACTCCTTCTCTTTTTGTTGTTCTTCTCTTTGCTTGCTCCGATGGTTGATCCGGACTTCGGTCACCTCCGCGGCCTCCTTGAGTCGAAGACGATCCACCCGAGAGATGTACACCGAGCTCCACCTCGAGCCGAGGTAACTAGGGCAAAGAGATTGCTAATCTAGAAGCCCTAGGTTGTGTAGAAGTGGTAGATGAATGGTTTTGTCTTCGTGGGATCTTTGTCTCTCAACACATGAGATCAAAAGATGAATCAAGAGGAGGAAGAAGGAGGAGCTAGCTAACAACCATGGAGCTTCTCATTTCAAGAGAGAGAATGAGAATGAGCAAATGAAAAACCTCACCAAGAGAAAAACCAACCATGGTTGCAATAATGCAAAAACATTATCATTACTAATCCCATCAAGATAAAGTTGATGGCTACAACTGACATGACCATTATCATAACAAAAAGAAAAAGAAAACCAAAGAATACTTTAGATCTTTCAAGAAGATCCTAGTCAACTTTGGTCAAACGGTCAACAAAGTCAAGATGGTCAAATGGTCAATGTAATTAGCCATAACATAATTATCAATGAAAGGATTAGTAAATAATGTCACCGGCTCATAATGGTTTTGACCAAACGAACTGTCAAAACCCTAATGAGTCTGCCACATAACGGTTTTGGCCGAACCAACTGCCAAAACCCTAATGAGGCACCTCCTCCTTCATCACTCCGGAAAACTGTGCATACATACCTGCATCCGCATTCCGTAGAATGCGGATGCGCAGAAGACAAAATAAATCCATCCGTGCAATACTAGGATCCGGCTTAAACCAAAGCCCACTAGCATTGCCTGCCCGAACACCACACGCACACAAGTGTACGCAAGTGATCGCAGCCCTGCCGTAAAACCATACGGCCTCTACACGTTTCGCTCAGTGCAGGGAAACTCTCTGTGTGGGACTCTAAAGACTCGACACTACGCTGGCAGTGGGTTTAACCACAGACCGCAAGCTGCACTAGCTGTACGTAACGGTCCCCAGGTAGATGTCGATAAGAAGGCCGATGAGGTAAACTTATCCGAACTCCTACTGAGCCTGTATGTGACAATCTCCGTACAGTCCGGTCTGTTCGTCTGATACATCGCATGGCGGGCCTAGGGGGCGGTAAACGTCAGTCCCTTAATAGCGGTACAAGTCCTGTCGGAGTGAAGCCCAGAGCACCCTGAGATAACACTGGAAACCTACCAGTATATCTCGCTTGCCCTGGCCAGGGACTACTCGTGTAATGGCTCTCCTAGACACAGCGTGATGTCATCCCCCAATACCGGGAGAGACGAATCATGTCTAACCGTCACTGCCTCCAAGTGCTTCGGGACTGCACCCAACTACTACCTGTTTCCACGACTCAGTAGAATCGTGGTAGGGTAGTAATCAAAGAACAGTGGGAACACACTTAAGGCGAAGTGACAGTGTCAAGTCAGCGGACTAAGCTGTACTTATGTCATCTGGGAACTGATAACTGACGATAGGTATAATACCAACCATCAGTTCCCGACGAGTCCTGTCCAGTGTACTCGTAACCTAACGAGAACCCGCATACTATCTCCAGTACAACGTACTGACGGCTGTGGGACAGACTGTCACCCTTGCTGGGATGAGAAGCGCATACGCTAGTCTACTCCGGAGTATCGATGCCCTATCTCGATACTCCCATGACTAGGGACGTGTATAAGGATGTGCTTGTGGATTACCCAGCCCCCACGAGTGTGATCGCCATCACAACGCCGGTAATCAAGCAAAGATCCTAAAGGCTCTACTAATGCGTATAGGTGATATAATAAATAAACACACATGTACACATTAAAGCAGAGACAAACCAAGTAGCATACTACTATATGGAGCAAGATTGTCTGTACAACTGTGAATATCGCAAGCTTCCATCAAGTAATATACATACTAGTATGATACAGTAATGGCCTCTAGGGCATATACACTAACAATCTCCCACTTGCACTAAGGCCATGTACTGGCGTATCGAAGACCTATCATCTCGATCAGCCGCTCGAACTGAGTCTGGGGTAAGGCCTTCATGAATGGGTCTGCTGTGTTGTCCTTTGTGTCCACTCTCCGCACCTCGATCTCCTGGCGATCAATGATCTCCCTGATCAGGTGATACCGCCTTAAGATGTGCCTGGATTTCTGATGGGACCTTGGTTCCTTCGCTAAAGCTATAGCCCCGTTGTTATCGCAATACAAAGGTATTGGGTCAACAATGGACGGAACCACCTGAAGTTCACTAATGAACTTCTTCATCCAGACCGCCTCTTTTGCGGCATCACTTGCAGCAATGTATTCAGCCTCCATCGTCTAGTCTGCGACGGTATCCTGTTTGGAACTCCTCCAACATACCGCCCCTCCGTTGAGGGTAAACACAAAACCCGAGACAGACTTGCTGTCATTTTTGTCACTCTGGAAGCTTGAATCGGTAAAGGACTCGACCCTGAGGTCTCCATTACCGTAAACCAG
The DNA here is from genome assembly GCA_030015575.1 of Agapanthus africanus. Classification (NCBI taxonomy): domain Eukaryota; kingdom Viridiplantae; phylum Streptophyta; class Magnoliopsida; order Asparagales; family Amaryllidaceae; genus Agapanthus; species Agapanthus africanus. The sequence goes on along the minus strand of CM057346.1, from coordinate 336,667,419 downwards.
GAACATCTCCTTAGTCCTTCTCAGGTACTTGAGAATGTTCTTCACTGCTGTCCAGTGGTCCTCCCCTGGGTCTGACTGATACCGGCTTACCGTGCTCAGCGCGTAAGCTACATCTGGTCTTGTACATAGCATCGCATACATTATAGATCCTACCGCCGAAGTGTAGGGTATAGTGCTCATGCGAACCCTCTCCTCGTCAGTCTTAGGAGACATCTTCTTGGAGAGGGTAATTCCGTGGAATGCGGGTATGTTACCGCGCTTGGAATCCTCCATACTAAATCTCTTTAGTACGGTCTCTATGTACCTGGACTGCGAAAGTCCTAGTAGTCTCTTGGATCTATCTCTATAGATCTTGATCCCCAGAATGTACGAGGCATCACCCAGGTCCTTCATGGAGAACCGTTGTGAAAAAAATAGCTTGACCGATTGTAGCATAGGAATGTCATTTCCTATCAAAAGAATGTCGTCCACGTACAAGACTAGGAATACGACAGTTCGTCCTACAATCTTCTTATAGACACAGGGTTCATCTTCGTTTTTGATGAAATCAAATTCCTTGATTGCCTCATCAAAACAAATGTTCCAGCTCCGCGATGCCTGCTTTAATCCATAAATGGATTTAAGCAACTTGCACACCTTGCCGCTGCTCCCACTGTCTACGAAACCTTCTGGCTGATCCATATAAACGCACTCTTCCAAACAACCGTTTAGGAAACCTGTTTTAACATCCATCTGCCAGATTTCATAGTCATGGAAGGCAGCAATGGCAAGTAGGATCCGAATGGATTTGAGCATAGCCACCGGAGAAAAAGTTTCGTCATAGTCCAAACCAGGTCTTTGACGGAAACCTTTTGCAACGAGTCTAGCTTTATAGGTTTCCACCTGCCCATCTACACCAAGTTTCCTTTTGTAGATCCATTTGCATCCAACGGGTTTTACCCCAGGTGGAGCAATATCCAAGGTCCACACTTTATTGGCGTACATGGACTCCATTTCGGATTGCATTGCTTCCTGCCACTTATCAGAGTCCCTACTGATAATGGCCTGCCTGAAACTGGTAGGGTCATCTTCTTCCAAGATGCAATCCTCTCGATCCCCGTCTATGAGAAAACCGTAGTATCTCTCGGGCGGATGAGAAATCCTACCAGATCTGCGGAGTGGCTGAGGTTCTTCTGGGGTTATTGAATTCTGAGCTTCTGTCAAATCTTCAGTTTCATTTTGTGGTCGCTGAATTTCTTCCAGTTCTACCGAACTCCCACTTGTTTCTTTTGCAAGAAATTGCCACTCTAAAAAGGTGGCGTGGCGAGATACAAACACCTTCTGTTCCTCGGTGTGGTAGAACAGATATCCTGTGGAGTTCTTAGGATATCCCACAAATTTACATAGAACTGAACGTGCCTGAAGTTTGTCCGGATTTTGTACTTTTACATAGGCCGGACAACCCCATACCTTAATACGTTTAAGATACGGCTTTTTACCATTCCATATCTCGAATGGTGTCTTAGGCACAGATTTAGACGGAACATCGTTCAATAGATATGCTGCCGTCAACAGCGCATGTCCCCAAAATGAAAGAGGTAACTCGGCATTACTCATCATGGAGCGAACCATATCCAGTAGGGTACGATTCCTCCGCTCCGATACACCGTTGTGCTGTGGTGTATAAGGAGGAGTAAGCTGAGAGAGAATACCATTCTCTTTTAAGTAATCTAGGAATTCCGTGCTTAAGTACTCCCCTCCTCTATCAGACAGGAGGATCTTGATACTTTTGCCAGTCTGGTTCTCTACTTCGTTTCTGAATTCCTTGAATTTCTCAAAAGCTTCAGATTTGTGTTTCATCAGATACACATATCCGAACCTAGAGAGATCGTCAGTGAATGTGATGAAGTACGAGAACCCACCCCTTGCATGTATAGACATCGGACCACATACATCACTATGTACGAGTCCCAAGAGCTCTGCTGCTTTTTCTCCATGTCTTGTAAATGGAGATTTGGTCATCTTCCCTTTGAGACAAGACTGACAAGTTTCATAAGATGAAAACTCGAACGCATCCAAGAGTCCATCTTTATGCAACTTACTCAGTCTTTTCTCTCCGATATGACCAAGTCTACAATGCCACAAGTAGGATTCATTCGTATCTGAATTCTTCCTCTTGCGTGTGTTTTGTATATTGAGAACTGTATTCTGATTTAGAACGTAGATACCATTACACAGTGTACCCTCTGCAACCAGTACCTTATGAAGGTAAATGTTCATGATATTTCTATCAAGAACAAAGTTATATCCATCTTTATCGAGTAAAGAAACTGATATGATGTTGCAAACTATGGAGGGTACATAGTAGCAATCGTTCAAAATCATAGTCTTGCCATTTGGCAATACTGGGTGATATTCACCGACGGCTGCCGCATTAACTTGTGCTCCGTTCGCTACTCTGAGCGACATATCACCCGGTGCAACTTTCCTACTTTTTCTCAGTCCCTGCAATAAATTACAGATATGAGATCCTGATCCGGTATCAAGTACCTAGGAGGTAGGGCTGACCGTAAAACAGTTCTCAATTACAAGAACACCTGAAGTAGATGCAAAACCATGCTTCTTCTTCAACTGGGTATCCTGGGAATCCATGCAATCCCCTTTCCCTTGCTCATACTTATGACTGTTGTCACAAGTCAGAGCTGAACCAACGTTCCCCAGCCCCGAATAAGAATTCGGATCGGTCAAGCGATACATTTTATTATCTTGATTAGGGCGTGAAAAGATTGCTACCTGGAGAGAGAGAAAAGAAACACTCAGCGTGCGCTCTTGCAAGATTAGATTGGTTTATTAATTTATCTAACCAGGATGTCTCCCACTGTTTCCTCAAATTCTTTCTTAAAACCTTTTAAAAGAAGAACTAGCCGGGATTTAATTCACGTCACAATACTTGCTTAACCTTTCAGCCAGGCTAGTGTCGGTACTTCGAGGGAGGTTTTCCAACGCTTTCGCGAAGTTCCTTAATTTAAGAACCTCTTTTCCCTGGGGCGTAGCCCAGCTAACACCTTTCTAGACACCTACTAGGTTTATAGCATTGATTGTTAAGTGAAACAATCTCCCGAGAGTAATCCAACTCATCAGTGGGATCGGGATCCAACTATCACTGTGTGATGACCTAGATGGAATCCACTCTAGTCACCACACTCCAGAAGGTATGCTAAATCTGCAAGTCTCAGTACTTTTGAAACTCCCGATGTGGTTTTTGCCCCTTGGACCCAAGTGACCTTGACTGAGCCAACATATCAAAGGATCCTAGTCAAGTTCAACCCGTCATTATCTTGATTGCATTAGACCCACCCGTACGAGTCCTTGACTGAGACAAAATGACCGCACGACTGTCCTAACCAATCACTTTGTATCCTACGGAAAAATATTACATAGCTACCGTGCACTACGCCTCGGCTGAGCACGAAATACGTAGCATGAATACTAAGCAATATCAATCCGAAACGACGGAGGGCTACGACTGGGTTTTGGCGAAAACCCGTTAACGTAATGAACTTGATATCGTTGAAGGAACGTGATACAGTTTTTGAAAATATAGTGGCGAAAACTTTTGCTAAAGAGGTCACTCCCTGTGAAGGGATCTCGGCTCTTTCTTCATCGAATGAGGTGCAGGATATTCCAAACTGAATACCTCGATGCAAAGCAAGAATAATCGACTATAGTGAAATTATTACCCTGACGCAAACTTTTGTCCAAGGGGTCACTCCCGATGAAGGGATCTCGGCCCTTGCCTCGTCGACTGAGGTGCTGGGCATTCATAACCGAATACCTCGATGCAAAACAAAAGTGAACGTCCTTGCAATAACAGCTTTTTGAAAAATTGTTCCAACAACGTCTTTTAGGTTTATTTTCTTGCATTAGTTCTTTTAATGTGTCCCATCATTTAAATCCTACCATTGCAGAAAACAAGCAAAATATGACGTACGCTTATGCCATTCGCATTCGCCACGGGGCCCCGTCATCACCCGTTAGGTTACTTAACTAACGATAGAGCGGGGGCTGGGCTAGCGCGGCTGTAAAACATAAGCAACGCCTAAATAGTTATTATATATAGATATATAGCAATGATAGCCAATCCAGATCACTGATGAACACTTTGGATATACTAGGAACCCGCGATTCGTTCGAGCCTGCAACGAAAAGCGGATTACACGGTCGCGATGAATAGCCAATACCCCACCCAAGACCCCTACGGGTGCAGCAAACTACCCGCCAAGTACCCGAAGCGAAGCAACCTCCCTCAACGCCGTGAGTAGGCCACTCGGCACTTCGAGATACCCGGTAGTTTGTGCATCCCCTCCATGGGTCTATCCTAGGAGCAAAAACAGTAAAAAGAATTATACAATGACGGCTATAACCCCGACCCGGTTGTGCGGCCATATAAATAATATTACATCAATTTACAAATTTATTACATGAATGAAAGAAAAAGAAACTCTCATCACACATCCACCACGGCTATTCATCCGCGACAATCCAACGAGTTCATATACACATACCAACAATAACACAGATTACAGATATGTATAACCCCCACTAATCGACGTATAGCGATTAGTAGACGTTCAATACACATATAACATTACAGATATAACCATTAGCCAAAGTCTGCAGAACATCGACCAAAAATACGGATTTTTGAGCCCTAAAAACAAAATTTTCTTTCTGATAAATCTGGGCAGAAAAGTCATATTCCAAAAATCCCAAAATACCCAAATAAGAAAGCTGCAGGAAAAAGATTCCCCAACAGAGCCAAGTCGGCCGCGGAACCGCGGCGCTTTGGACGAGTTGGGGGATGAAATTTCTCCAGTTTTCTAACAAAAGCCTGAGCCGATTTTTAGTGTATGATTTATTGCTTTTGGAACAGATCTGAAAATCGGCAGAAACTAAATTTTTCGGGATGATTTTGCGGTTTTTTGTTCGATCGAAATTCTAAATACTTTGCTAACATGCTAGGGTGTGTTTAGTTAGGCTTTGATACCACTGTTAGGTCCACGTTACCTCTCCCGGTACTTTCGAGCTTGCGGAAACGGTAAAACAAAAAAAATTTCTGGACTTGGCAACATGGACCGAAAAGCCGGATCTTTGCTAAACAACACACTAGCATCCTAACTAGAGATTTATCTACTCGGTTAGGGGTTATACCTCAACTTGAACTCCTTCTCTTCTTGTTGTTCTTCTCTTTGCTTGCTCCGATGGTTGATCCGGACTTCGGTCACCTCCGCGGCCTCCTTGAGTCGAAGACGATCCACCCGAGAGATGTACACCGAGCTCCACCTCGAGCCGAGGTAACTAGGGCAAAGAGATTGCTAATCTAGAAGCCCTAGGTTGTGTAGAAGTGGTAGATGAATGGTTTTGTCTTTGTGGGATCTTTGTCTCTCAACACATGAGATCAAAAGATGAAACAAGAGGAGGAAGAAGGAGGAGCTAGCTAACAACCATGGAGCTTCTCATTTCAAGAGAGAGAATGAGAATGAGCAAATGAAAAACCTCACCAAGAGAAAAACCAACCATGGTTGCAATAATGCAAAAACATTATCATTACTAATCCCATCAAGATAAAGTTGATGGCTACAACTGACATGACCATTATCATAACAAAAAGAAAAAGAAAACCAAAGAATACTTTAGATCTTTCAAGAAGATCCTAGTCAACTTTGGTCAAACGGTCAACAAAGTCAAGATGGTCAAATGGTCAATGTAATTAGCCATAACATAATTATCAATGAAAGGATTAGTAAATAATGTCCCCGGCTCATAATGGTTTTGACCAAACGAACTGTCAAAACCCTAATGAGTCTGCCACATAAAGGTTTTGGCCGAACCAACTGCCAAAACCCTAATGAGGCACCTCCTCCTTCATCGCTCCGGAAAGCTGTGCATACACACCTGCATCCGCATTCCGTAGAATGCGGATGCGCAGAAGACAAAACAAATCCATCCGTGCAATACTAGGATCCGGCTTAAACCAAAGCCCACTAGCATTGCCTGCCCGAACACCACACGCACACAAGTGTACGTAAGTGATCGCAGCCTTGCTGTAAAACCATACGGCCTCTACACGTTTCGCTCAGTGCAGGGAAACTCTCTGTGTGGGACTCTAAAGACTCGACACTACGCTGGCAGTGGGTTTAACCACAGACCGCAAGCGGCACTAGCTGTACGTAACGGTCCCCAGGTAGATGTCGATAAGAAGGCCGATGAGGTAAACCTATCCGAACTCCTACTGAGCCTGTATGTTACAATCTCTGTACTGTCCGGTCTCTTCGTCTGATACATCGCATGGCGGGCCTAGGGGACGGTAAACGTCAGTCCCCTAATAGCGGTACAAGTCGTGTCGGAGTGAAGCCCAGAACACCCTGAGATAACACTGGAAACCTACCAGTATATCTCGCTTGCCCTGGCCAGGGACTACTCGTGTAATGGCTCTTCTAGACACAGCGCGATGTCAACCCCCAATACCGGGAGAGACGAATCCTGTCTAACCGTCACTGCCTCCAAGTGCTTCGGGACTGCACCCAACTACTACCTGTTTGCACGACTCAGTAGAATCGTGGTAGGGTAGAACAGTGGGAACACACTTGAGGCGAAGTGACAGTGTCAAGTCAGCGGACTAAGCTGTAATCATGTCACCTGGGAACTGATAACTGACGATAGGTATAATACCAACCATCAGTTCCCGACGAGTCCTGTCCAGTGTACTCGTAACCTAACGAGCACCCGCATACTATCTCAAGTACGACGTACTGACGGCTGTGGGACAGACTATCTCCCGTGCTGGGATGAGAAGCGCATACGCTAGTCTACTCCGGAATATCGATGCCCTATCTCGATACTCCCACGACTAGGGACGTGTATAAGGATGTGCTTATGGATTACCCAGCCCCCACGAGTGTGATCGCCATCACAACGCCGGTAATCAAGCAAAGATCCTAAAGGCTCTACTAATGCGTATAGGTGATATAATAAATAAACACACATGTACACATTAAAGCAGAGACAAACCAAGTAGCATACTACTATATGGAGCAAGATTGTCTGTACAACTGTGAATATCCCAAGCTTCTGTAACATTTTAAAAATAATTAAATAAATAATTAAATGAATAAAAGTGTTTAAGAGAATTTTAGGATTTTCGGTAAAGTAAAATGTATTTTTCGTAAAACCAAACCGTGATTGTTTTTCACTATAAATTTAAAAATATCTATTTTAATTATGAAATTACTAGTAAATAGTGTTTATTTAGCCACTTATAAATTTTTAGTTTAATAAAATATTTTTCCTAAATTAATTATTTTAAATATTAACATAAGCTTTATTTTTACACTAAATTAGTGTAAATTACAAATTTAAATGGTTTTAATTTGTAAAAATGAACCATGGCATATTAGAAATTAGTTTGTATCATGCAAAATTTATTTGCAAATTTTTCCTAATTTCTAGAGCTTTCTTGAGTTGCTATAGTAAATAAATAAATAAATAAATGCATGAAAAGACTTTTAATGATGTTTCTCTTCTTGAAACTTCCACACACTTTGCACACTCTCCTCTTTCTCACTCTCCTCACTTAGGCCGGCCACAACCCCACCATGGCTGCCCCCCCCATTTTCCACCTTTTTTATTCAAAAATGATCAAAAATACATCAAAAATTCCATTAAAATTCCACAAAATCCTATTTATTTCATACCCTTTATTCCTTACTCATTTTTACATGGATTTTGGTGATGGAAAGCATGCATTTTGGAGGCTCATTTCTAGTTTGGATTTCATATTTTGGGAGGTATAATTTCTTTCTTTTGATTTATTGTTTTAGATGTTCATTTAAGCTTAATTAGATTTAATGAATTAGTTCTATGTTCAATTTTAAAAATTCAAGTTAGGGTTTCTAAATTCAAGTTATGATTTTTGTTAATTATTTAGGGTTATAATAGTTAGTTTAACACTTTTGGATTTGGAAAATCTTGCATGATTGTTGAATTGTAAATTTTTCATTGAAAATGGTTTAAATTAGGAAATTTTGCTAACTAGGTTTCTATAAAACCTAATTTTTGGTGAAATAAATCTCAATTAATATTGGTAATACTAGATTTTGGTCTTAATAAGAGTATTAACTTGTTGGTGGAAAGAAAAACCTAGTTTGATTGCTAGTTTCTATGGATAACTGATAATTGTGATAAAAATTGCTAATTTTGTAAACTAGATTTTAGAAATTTCTATATAAATGAGATTAAAAATATAATTATGGTTTTATTATATCACTATCATCATGAATTGTAGTTTAAGACATTAATTCATGCGAAATCATGTTTTGTGGTGGAATTGTGGTATTTTGCTTTAAAATGTTGAAAATTGTTAAAGGATGCAAACTAGAAATTTCAAATAAATGCAAAATTGTGTAATAAAAATATAGTAATGGTTTGTATAGTCTAGTAAGGCTATTTAATGAGTTTTATGACCATTGGTTTCATTTAAATGTTAAGTTTTGATGAAAAACGGTAAACTGGCATTTTCGGGTTTTGCGAAATTGGACGGTTTGATAGATTTTCGGGTTTCGATGGATTTAATCATGTTTTATAGTATAAGTAATGTGTTTTAAAACTACAAGTTGTTTGATGATGTTATCTCGATCCATCGGAGTTTGTACGCCGATATCGAGCGGTATTTGGTTCTTTTGCGTGGACGGGACATAGGTTTTAACCTATGCTTGTTCCTTGTCTCTTTTGACTTTTGTATGTGATTCGGTTTACGATACTATTTATATGTTTGCGTTTAGGTACCCTTCAAGTGGACTGCGGGCGATGAAGAGGAGGATGGCGACACCGTCTTGGGCAGACATGGACCAGGTGAGTAGATGTATATCTACGGGGGGAAGTCGGGTGGATGGCGTTTAGCACCCCCGCAACATAGAATAGGAATAGTACTTATTGACATTAGGAAACCAGATGTGACCCTAGATTCTTAATGAGTAGGACCCTAGTAATGACCCTAGGCTGGACTAGACCGATTTAGGAAAAGCATACCAGAGGATGAATACTTTGGAGGAGGTTCGTAGGTTTCAGATAGAAACACACACGCACACACTGGAACACGTCATGGTGTATACGTGCATGTGTATATATATATAGAACTAGGTATAGGTATATATATATATATATACACACACACAACACGTACATGGGATTCATTGATGCGATATGATATCTGAGGTATGATGAAATAGTATAACTGGGCTTGATGCCGTGATTCTTGACTATACAGTCGTATTAAGTGTTAGCGGATCATTAGAGAATGAGATGATGTACAGGTATATATAAATTATAATGGGTAGTGATGATATTGAGATACATGGGACTCTAAAATAGTACTCGGACTGCAACTTGTGACTGATCACGATATGATATATGTACAACCTGATTACGATATTGTATAGGTGTGACCTGATGCCGATATCATATAGGTGTGACTTGATGATGACATTATACGAATGATGAGGCACCTAGGAGATACTTGACCCGTACCCCGATATTGGGATGCCGTGCGATGGATTTTACCGTACGAGGCATGGATATGATGATTGATCCGCACTCTTGATTCGAGAAAGCCATACTACGTATGTGACGCTATTGAGGCTGGATCGCCGACTATTAGGGATATTGATTCAGACCTTAGGTAGACTCTTATTTCTGTTGACTAGTTCTTAGGTTTAGTTTTCCTTAGGAGGTTAGATGGACACTAGGTTAGGTTCGAGTCATATAGTGGTAGTAGTATTAGTATATTAAATGAGTAGGTAATATACATTCGTCTTTACTTTCGCATTGTATCATAATGTTGCATGTTCATACATATGTTGCTATAAACAGTATAAACCTTACCTGTTAGGACACCAGCACCATTACCGATGATGCGCATATTCCACGCACACTTATTTGCCGGCTCACACACATCATCATCGGTAATTTCTATGTCACGTACACTTTAGATCAGATTATCTTTTATTGATAGAATCAGTTAACAACTAAACCGATATAATATTGTGATTACTCGCTGATGTTAACATAGACATGATATTTATTACTTAGACATTCATGCATTCATATTTTCATGTTATCACGCAGTATTATGGGCATATGCCGACACTTATCATATATTTACTCATGATTTTGAGATTTGGATTTCTGTGAGATTTCTGGATTTTTGGGGAAAACCGCAAAAATATATAAAAACTTCTCTCTCTCTCCTCTCTTTTTAAACAAAGTTGCGGTTTTCTCGTGATGTATGTGTCGTCCACCATGAGATTTTATGTTTTCTGTTGGATTTCGAGACCCGATTCGAGGAGTGGATGAACCGTCTCGGGTACATGGTGGGCCCGGTATGGTACCCCGGGGCAAGAAGATCGAGTTGTAGACGATGAGCCTGGCAGGGGAAGGCTACCTACCGGTGATGTCTGGCGCGGCGGATATCCGGAGGATACCGACCGTTGTCGTGAGATTTGATTATGGACCGATCCGGACTGACGGAGCCCGAGGTATTGAGACTGTGAGACTTGAGATTTACATGTTTGTGTCGATGCTTGACACGGATTTTCATGGATTTCATTGTTGGGATTTCAGATTCTTATACACATTTTACTATGATAACAGCCAAAGATTTCTTATACAGATATACCTGGATTTCAGGATTGCTTATTTTACATTCATGGTGCATGCATATCCATTCATATAACATAGTACTATATGAGGCACTGACACGAGCACGGAGTATCTGCACTTACACGTAGTATTACCCTGCTATTACTAGAGGATTGAGATTTAGTAGTGTATTATTATGACCTAGGATAGCGTCGTGCATTCGATTTCTTTTTGTAGATGTCTTCTACTCACGAGTTGGCAACTCACCCCCGTTGTGCCAAATTCTTTACAGGTTCGATGTACAGGTTTCCCGTGGCAGCTTGTTGGCACATCTTTTCTTCAGGGTGATTTGCACGGTAAGTTGGTTCACTTGTATCCGAACCACCATTGTACTTTTATTCATTCATTTGTATCTAGTAAGCTCCATCAACCATATTTGTATTACTTGATAAGTTATTGGACCAGTCTTTTACTTCGACCTTAGAGTCGCGCCTGTATTATTCTGATCTGGTGGTTTTGTTTTCTTTTGAGTTTGAGCCTCGCCTTCTGGCGTTGTATATTATTGTGCTTGTTGTGGTTGTTTCCGCCTGTTGGCGTTGAGCTAGCTCCCGTTTGGGGATGCTTTTTATTGTTTATGCATATTATACCTGTTGTAGCCCGTTTGGGGGCCAGTTTTTACAGAGGAGACTCTACCGAAATTTTTGGGAAAATTTGATGTTGCTTTTAAACTTGTATTCTACATGTTTTCTTCTTCTTCTTCTTCTTCTTTTATGGTTTAGATTTCTGGGCTTCGGCTTACTTAGGTTACGTTGCGCCTCTAGACGTTTCGTAATCTAAGTGCCGGTCACGTTCCGTACTTTCGGGTCGTGACAAAGTTGGTATCAGAGCGCTAGGTTTAACCCTGTATAAGTCTAGGTGACCCTTGGTTGATGGAGTAGGCGATTTAGGTAGAGTAACGTACCGTGGGTATGGTCCGCGGCATACTTACGATACGCTATTCTGCTTAAGGAGCCTTAGGATGTACATTTGTTTGCACCGTATTTCATTCGTTCCTTTGATCTATCTTCGTCGATGTCGGATGGTGGTTTCTGTTACCACGGGCAGAGGGAGATGCGGCTCGAATGCAGTAACCAATAGAGTATTGGTTATTCTTGAGGATTGAAGCATTGCTTAGCATGCGGACGAAGGGTATTCATATGCCGCCCGGATGAAGTTAAAGGGTTCGAACGATTATCAGAAAACCATTTCCTAAGTTTAAAGTATTCGGAAGAACATGCAGGTATTTCGATGGACCCTCTAGAAGAATGAAACCCTAACTCGACATAATGACCATGAGGACGCCCTTGAACCTTTGGGTTTACGGCAGTTCCGCGGTGCCATTAGTGAGGCTTGGGTTTGCCCTTCTACGGCTGGATCATCGATGCTGGGGTATGTACCGGATATTTTTAAGCTGTACTTGAGCGTTGAGCTCTCGGGGAATTATGGGATTTTGATGGATCGATCGAAAAGTTTAATGTAGTCCGGATATCAGGTGAAGGGATCGATTACATGGGAGACTCTAGATATGAGTGTTGCCGTTGGTAGCGCAGTCTGCTTAGCTACGAAGAGACGAGTTCGAAGCAATCGACATCAGAGGAAAGGGGCGCGCATTGACGATAGTGTTTACGATTGTGATTTAGTGATTTGAATTTCATATTTTCATTGATTGGATTTTAGTATTTTGAGGATTTTGTGCTACGATTGGTATTTCATGTGTGTACCTTCATTCTATTTGTGTTTCATGTATCAGTTGTATTGATGTTGTTGAGTACACACCCAGTACACTTGATTTGGTTTTACATATTTTGAGATTTTGAGTTGATTTCGTGTATAGGGGTTACACATGATTTTGACATATGTTTCGACCTAATTTTCATGCATTTTTATGCTGTGATTTCGATTTTGATATTCAATGTATGTTTTCGTGCTCCATGTGCACCTGATTAGGATTCTTGCGCATACTTGGCGCACTTGATGCGATTTTGTGCACACCAGATGCACTAAACCGGGGTTTTGTGCAGATTAGATGCACCTGATAGTGAGTCGTGCACGCCCGTTGCACTTGACAGATGTTTTTGGTGCACACCTGTTGCACTTAGTTTTGTTTTGTGGGTATTCATGGTTTCTGCATTTGGTTTCGATTTCAGTGCGCACCGGACGCACATGACATTTTATTGATGTGATTGGGATTGATTTTAGTTTGAGCAGTATGTTTTCATGATCATTATTATTTGAGTTAGTAACCAGGCGGGACGTGTATGTTAAATAAAAGATATATATATATATAGCTATATTTTTAAAAAATTTAAACGTCCGCTACTTAGACCGTGACACGTGCATCACACGGCGATTTTCAAAAAGGGGTTTTTGCATATTTCCTTATTCAGATATTTGAACGGCTTTACTATGATGCGCACTATATATAAGTTATAGATTGAGGTATATTAAGATGGTTTTCATATTGGGTTTTGATATTTTATTCTTGCCATAACTCCGATGATTGCATTATGCTTGACGGAGTTGATTTTTGTTATGTATTGATAATTTCGGAGCCCCGACGATTTGAGTGTTTGCTAAACGTTTTAGTGTTTGAAGGGGGAGTTTTAATTTAAATTCGGGGACCGAATTTCCTAAAGGGGGGAAGATTGTAACATTTTAAAAATAATTAAATAAATAATTAAATGAATAAAAGTGTTTAAGAGAATTTTAGGATTTTCGGTAAAGTAAAATGTATTTTTCGTAAAACCAAACCGTGATTGTTTTTCACTATAAATTTAAAAATATCTATTTTAATTATGAAATTACTAGTAAATAGTGTTTATTTAGCCACTTATAAATTTTTAGTTTAATAAAATATTTTTCCTAAATTAATTATTTTAAATATTAACATAAGCTTTATTTTTACACTAAATTAGTGTAAATTACAAATTTAAATGGTTTTAATTTGTAAAAATGAACCATGGCATATTAGAAATTAGTTTGTATCATGCAAAATTTATTTGCAAATTTTTCCTAATTTCTAGAGCTTTCTTGAGTTGCTATAGTAAATAAATAAATAAATAAATGCATGAAAAGACTTTTAATGATGTTTCTCTTCTTGAAACTTCCACACACTTTGCACACTCTCTTCTTTCTCACTCTCCTCACTTAGGCCGGCCACAACCCCACCATGGCTGCCCCCCCCATTTTCCACCTTTTTTATTCAAAAATGATCAAAAATACATCAAAAATTCCATTAAAATTCCACAAAATCCTATTTATTTCATACCCTTTATTCCTTACTCATTTTTACATGGATTTTGGTGATGGAAAGCATGCATTTTGGAGGCTCATTTCTAGTTTGGATTTCATATTTTGGGAGGTATAATTTCTTTCTTTTGATTTATTGTTTTAGATGTTCATTTAAGCTTAATTAGATTTAATGAATTAGTTCTATGTTCAATTTTAAAAATTCAAGTTAGGGTTTCTAAATTCAAGTTATGATTTTTGTTAATTATTTAGGGTTATAATAGTTAGTTTAACACTTTTGGATTTGGAAAATCTTGCATGATTGTTGAATTGTAAATTTTTCATTGAAAATGGTTTAAATTAGGAAATTTTGCTAACTAGGTTTCTATAAAACCTAATTTTTGGTGAAATAAATCTCAATTAATATTGGTAATACTAGATTTTGGTCTTAATAAGAGTATTAACTTGTTGGTGGAAAGAAAAACCTAGTTTGATTGCTAGTTTCTATGGATAACTGATAATTGTGATAAAAATTGCTAATTTTGTAAACTAGATTTTAGAAATTTCTATATAAATGAGATTAAAAATATAATTATGGTTTTATTATATCACTATCATCATGAATTGTAGTTTAAGACATTAATTCATGCGAAATCATGTTTTGTGGTGGAATTGTGGTATTTTGCTTTAAAATGTTGAAAATTGTTAAAGGATGCAAACTAGAAATTTCAAATAAATGCAAAATTGTGTAATAAAAATATAGTAATGGTTTGTATAGTCTAGTAAGGCTATTTAATGAGTTTTATGACCATTGGTTTCATTTAAATGTTAAGTTTTGATGAAAAACGGTAAACTGGCATTTTCGGGTTTTGCGAAATTGGACGGTTTGATAGATTTTCGGGTTTCGATGGATTTAATCATGTTTTATAGTATAAGTAATGTGTTTTAAAACTACAAGTTGTTTGATGATGTTATCTCGATCCATCGGAGTTTGTACGCCGATATCGAGCGGTATTTGGTTCTTTTGCGTGGACGGGACATAGGTTTTAACCTATGCTTGTTCCTTGTCTCTTTTGACTTTTGTATGTGATTCGGTTTACGATACTATTTATATGTTTGCGTTTAGGTACCCTTCAAGTGGACTGCGGGCGATGAAGAGGAGGATGGCGACACCGTCTTGGGCAGACATGGACCAGGTGAGTAGATGTATATCTACGGGGGGAAGTCGGGTGGATGGCGTTTAGCACCCCCGCAACATAGAATAGGAATAGTACTTATTGACATTAGGAAACCAGATGTGACCCTAGATTCTTAATGAGTAGGACCCTAGTAATGACCCTAGGCTGGACTAGACCGATTTAGGAAAAGCATACCAGAGGATGAATACTTTGGAGGAGGTTCGTAGGTTTCAGATAGAAACACACACGCACACACTGGAACACGTCATGGTGTATACGTGCATGTGTATATATATATAGAACTAGGTATAGGTATATATATATATATATACACACACACAACACGTACATGGGATTCATTGATGCGATATGATATCTGAGGTATGATGAAATAGTATAACTGGGCTTGATGCCGTGATTCTTGACTATACAGTCGTATTAAGTGTTAGCGGATCATTAGAGAATGAGATGATGTACAGGTATATATAAATTATAATGGGTAGTGATGATATTGAGATACATGGGACTCTAAAATAGTACTCGGACTGCAACTTGTGACTGATCACGATATGATATATGTACAACCTGATTACGATATTGTATAGGTGTGACCTGATGCCGATATCATATAGGTGTGACTTGATGATGACATTATACGAATGATGAGGCACCTAGGAGATACTTGACCCGTACCCCGATATTGGGATGCCGTGCGATGGATTTTACCGTACGAGGCATGGATATGATGATTGATCCGCACTCTTGATTCGAGAAAGCCATACTACGTATGTGACGCTATTGAGGCTGGATCGCCGACTATTAGGGATATTGATTCAGACCTTAGGTAGACTCTTATTTCTGTTGACTAGTTCTTAGGTTTAGTTTTCCTTAGGAGGTTAGATGGACACTAGGTTAGGTTCGAGTCATATAGTGGTAGTAGTATTAGTATATTAAATGAGTAGGTAATATACATTCGTCTTTACTTTCGCATTGTATCATAATGTTGCATGTTCATACATATGTTGCTATAAACAGTATAAACCTTACCTGTTAGGACACCAGCACCATTACCGATGATGCGCATATTCCACGCACACTTATTTGCCGGCTCACACACATCATCATCGGTAATTTCTATGTCACGTACACTTTAGATCAGATTATCTTTTATTGATAGAATCAGTTAACAACTAAACCGATATAATATTGTGATTACTCGCTGATGTTAACATAGACATGATATTTATTACTTAGACATTCATGCATTCATATTTTCATGTTATCACGCAGTATTATGGGCATATGCCGACACTTATCATATATTTACTCATGATTTTGAGATTTGGATTTCTGTGAGATTTCTGGATTTTTGGGGAAAACCGCAAAAATATATAAAAACTTCTCTCTCTCTCCTCTCTTTTTAAACAAAGTTGCGGTTTTCTCGTGATGTATGTGTCGTCCACCATGAGATTTTATGTTTTCTGTTGGATTTCGAGACCCGATTCGAGGAGTGGATGAACCGTCTCGGGTACATGGTGGGCCCGGTATGGTACCCCGGGGCAAGAAGATCGAGTTGTAGACGATGAGCCTGGCAGGGGAAGGCTACCTACCGGTGATGTCTGGCGCGGCGGATATCCGGAGGATACCGACCGTTGTCGTGAGATTTGATTATGGACCGATCCGGACTGACGGAGCCCGAGGTATTGAGACTGTGAGACTTGAGATTTACATGTTTGTGTCGATGCTTGACACGGATTTTCATGGATTTCATTGTTGGGATTTCAGATTCTTATACACATTTTACTATGATAACAGCCAAAGATTTCTTATACAGATATACCTGGATTTCAGGATTGCTTATTTTACATTCATGGTGCATGCATATCCATTCATATAACATAGTACTATATGAGGCACTGACACGAGCACGGAGTATCTGCACTTACACGTAGTATTACCCTGCTATTACTAGAGGATTGAGATTTAGTAGTGTATTATTATGACCTAGGATAGCGTCGTGCATTCGATTTCTTTTTGTAGATGTCTTCTACTCACGAGTTGGCAACTCACCCCCGTTGTGCCAAATTCTTTACAGGTTCGATGTACAGGTTTCCCGTGGCAGCTTGTTGGCACATCTTTTCTTCAGGGTGATTTGCACGGTAAGTTGGTTCACTTGTATCCGAACCACCATTGTACTTTTATTCATTCATTTGTATCTAGTAAGCTCCATCAACCATATTTGTATTACTTGATAAGTTATTGGACCAGTCTTTTACTTCGACCTTAGAGTCGCGCCTGTATTATTCTGATCTGGTGGTTTTGTTTTCTTTTGAGTTTGAGCCTCGCCTTCTGGCGTTGTATATTATTGTGCTTGTTGTGGTTGTTTCCGCCTGTTGGCGTTGAGCTAGCTCCCGTTTGGGGATGCTTTTTATTGTTTATGCATATTATACCTGTTGTAGCCCGTTTGGGGGCCAGTTTTTACAGAGGAGACTCTACCGAAATTTTTGGGAAAATTTGATGTTGCTTTTAAACTTGTATTCTACATGTTTTCTTCTTCTTCTTCTTCTTCTTTTATGGTTTAGATTTCTGGGCTTCGGCTTACTTAGGTTACGTTGCGCCTCTAGACGTTTCGTAATCTAAGTGCCGGTCACGTTCCGTACTTTCGGGTCGTGACAGCTTCCATCAAGTAATATACATACTAGTATGATACAGTAATGGCCTCTAGGGCATATACACTAACATTCCCTGACGAGCTTCCTGGGCTACCGCCTGAGCGCGATATTGCCTTCTGTATTGATTTGATTCCCGGCACGGGGCCTATTTCTATACCGCCTTATCGGATGGCCCCGGCGGTGCTTAGTGAGTTGAAGGGTCAGTTGCAAGATTTGCTGGATAAGTGACTTATTCGACCCAGTGTTTCTCCTTGGGGTGCTCCAGTCCTGTTCGTCAAGAAGAAGGAGGGCAGTTTGCGTTTGTGTATCGACTACCGCCAGCTGGACCGGCTTACCGTACGGAACAGATAACCTTTGCCACGCATCGACAACTTGTTCGACCACATTCAGGGGGCAGGATAATTTTCAAGAATCGATTTGTGATCAGGCTACCATCAGCTGCGGGTTCGACAGGAGGACATTCCGAGGACAACTTTCCGCACGCGCTACGGCCATTATGAGTTTTTGGTGATGTCGTTCGGACTCACCAATGCACCAACAGTATTCATGGACTTGATGAACCGTTTATTTAGGCCGTATTTGGACTTGTTCATCATCGTATTCATTGACGATATATTGGTGTATTCCCGGAGCAGAGAGGAGCACGAGCAGCACCTGCGGATCACACTGCAGACCTTAAGGGAGCACCGGCTTTTCGCAAAGTTCTCCAAGTGTGCATTCTGGCTTGACAGTGTAGACTTCTTAGGCCACGTGATTACACGAGATGGTATATGTATTGACCCGAGGAAGATCGAGGCTGTTCAGAGTTGGCCCAAGCCTGCATCCGTTACTGAGATACGCAGTTTTCTAGGATTGGCTGGTTACTACGGGCGATTTGTATAGGATTTCTCCCGTATTGTTGCACCTTTGACCGGATTGACCAGGAAGGGAGTTCTTTCGATTGGACGAAGGAGTGCGAGCATAGCTTTCAGCAGCTACGGACTTGTTTGACTACGGCGCCAGTGTTATCATTGCCTTCAGGATCAGGCAGATTTGTGGTCTATTGTGACGCTTCACGAGTGGGGCTAGGGTGCGTATTGATGCAGCAAGACAGGGTGATCGCGTATGCTTCGCGGCAATTGAAGAGACATGAACAGAACTACCCTACTCACGATTTAGAGATGGCCGCAGTGGTCTTTGCACTTAAGATTTGGCGACATTACCTATACGGAGAGTCGTGCCAGATATTCACTGATCATAAGAGCATAAAGTATATATTTCAGCAGCGAGACCTGAATCTCAGACAGCGCCGTTGGATGGAACTAGCAAAGGACTACGATTGTGAGATCTTGTATTTGTTAGTTATATGTATGCCCTAGAGGCCATTACTGTACATAGGATGTATATTGTAGTGGATGCTGGGACATATATAGGGAGGACTTTTTTGCTCGACATGATAGTATGCTATCTGGTTGCTCTTTATCTTAAAGTGTACACTGATTGTCTCTCTGTTACATGTTGGTAAAGCCCTTGGGATGTGTACTTGACTACCTGAACTATGATGCGGATCATACTAGTGGGGACATGGTAGTCCATAAGTACATCGTTCAAGGTCCCTAGTCGTGTGTGTATCGAGACGGGGCATCGAAATACCAGAGTAGACTAGCGTATACCTTCTCGACCCATACAGATGGGCGATGGATGTGTTGGATATATGTATGCCCTAGAGGCCATTATATGATAGTGGATGTATTTATACATGTATATATATATTCAGTATGCATTCTTGCTCGACATGATAGTATGCTATCTGGTTCTTCTTTATCTGACATGTTGATTTGATCATGCTTTTATTCATTCATACATGCTGATAAAGCCCTGAGGATATCGGCTTGACTACTCTGATTATGATGGAGATCATACTAGTGGGACATCTGTAGTCTATAGGCATATCCTGAAAAGTCCTTAGTTTTAGGTATATCGAGACGGGGCATTGATATACCAGAGTAGACTAGCGTATATGATACTAGACCTATACGATGGGCGATGAATGTTCCCACATTCATCGATGTTTGACATCAAGATCATATACGGGTGCTCATTGGTGACTGGGTACACTGGACGGACTCACCGAGAACTCCTATATGGAATTATATCTATCGTCGGATAGCAGTTCTCAGGTGACACTGGTACAGGTTAGTCTGTAGACCCGAGATCGTCATAGAGTCTTGTGTGTTCTCCCACTGTACTTTGATTGCCACCCTACCACGGCTCTACTGAGTCGTGCAAACAGGTGGCCGTTGGGTACAGTCCCGAGACATACGAAGGCGATGAGCGATAGGAGGGGTTTCGTCTCTCCCGGTATTGGGAGTTGATGCTGTGCTGTGCCCGACTGGTTATATGAGTAAGTCCCTGGCCAGGGCTGCTGAGATTTGCTGATAAGTGTTATCAGTAGTTTCTCGATCTGTTATAGACCATTCACCACCACGACTTATTGAGTTATTGGGGTCGACGTGACCATCCCTAGGCTCGATATGCAGCATATCTGACGAAGAGACCGGATTGTACGGTAGTATTGCCGGATGGCTCGACGGGAGTTATAGCAGGTTCGCTTGTTTTCTTCTGATCACTCAATACCCGGTTGGCCGTTACGTTTAGCTGACCGCTTGCGGCTTGGGGGTGCTTGATATGATCATCACCCACTGCCGGTGTATTGACGAGTCTTAGAGTCCCACAAAGGAGTTACCTAGTCCAGGCGAAACGTTGTGGTGCGTGTATGCGATATGCGCATAGACCCGATTAAAATGCGCGTGTAGGATACCGTATATTGATCGGGCGGCTTGCTTTTGGTGGGTTCATATGTGATATGGCCGGATTAATAAATCAAGTGTTGATTTATCATTTAACCATTAGTTTTCTCACTTGAAACCTTTTCTTGTTCATGATGGATGTATGCATGCATGTATGCTATCTTTCTTTTAGTTTCATGCACATATGGATGTGCATACATAAATACATACATACACCATCTATCATGTTTGATTACACATGGAAAATGGTGGCAATATATGACTCACACCATGGATAAATATATGGATTATTATTTGATTTTGTGTTTAAAACAAAATGGAAAAGAAAAGGATAATTCTTGACTTGTTTCTACACTCTTCTTAACCTAACCATCCTCACCTACCCTTAACCTTGGATTAAACTTCCCTTCTATGTTTTAAACTCTAATCAAATAATAACTCAAACATTTAACCATGGTTTGAGATGAGAAGAAATAAAATATATATAGATATATTTCATTTCTTTTCTAAGGTTAATCTTTTCTCTTCTTCAAAAGAAAAGCCATCATCTTCCTCCTCCTTCTTCCATTTGCTCTCTAGTTTCTTCTAGTGAGAAAAACACACATCAAGAAAGGTTTTTGAAGTGAGAATTAGAACCACAACATCATTCTACACAAGTTTAGCCCATTTGTGTAGAGTGTTATCTTCATTTCTCCTCTTGAAAAGTGAAGTTGCAAGCTTGGACTAGGAGCTTCGGGTGGATCGTCGTGGACGCTAGAAGATTTCAAGAGAACCTTCCTCCAACACTCAAGAGGCCTAAGAGTCCAGCGAAGGGAGCTATAAAGGTTGTAGTCTTGAAACCCTAGCTTTTGTCGTTTGTAAAATCATGAAACCCTAATTTTCTAGGATAAGATCCTTTGTATGCTTGCTTAGCACCATAAAAACTTGAACTTTATGACATGTGATACTTCCAAACTCTACATAGGGTGCTAGGTAAACCTAACGTTGGTATCAGAGCTGACCTAGAACATTAGGCGACACTTTTACGAAGTAAAAATCCCGATCGGATCAAAATACGACTTTTCGAGACCTTCTCTGGACAAATTTTAAAATCTGACATTTTTCAGAATTAAAAATACTTAAAAAATACAGCAGGAAAAATTAAGAAACACTGTGAAATTTGAGGCTCTGATCCGTACAAACCGCCGCGGAACCGCGGCAATTCCTTGCTTAGGCCGCGGTTCCGCGGCCGTACAGTGGGATCATTGATTCAAATTTGCACTGTAATTCTTATAACTGCTTGTATAGTGTTTTAGGTATGTTTAATCTGAATATAGTACTGTAGTTTCTGGAGATGGTTCTGGACTCGTCGATTCGATCGGAATTTTCATTTCGTTGCTTTTCCGGGTAAACTAGAAAGTATTGAAGTGTTTGAACGAGTATCATTTGCTCATTATTCATGGGGTTTAAATATTTTGGAGATACGTGCAAGTCTTTTTGTGGTGGTCCCTCTAGAAGACAACAAACCTTAACTCGATTATGTGACCGTCTTGAACTGCCCTTTGAACCTTAGGGTTTGGGGCAGTACGGCGTGCCACATGTGAGGCGTTGGCTTGACCCTTCTACGGCTGGACCGCTACTAC
Organism: Agapanthus africanus; assembly: GCA_030015575.1. NCBI lineage: Eukaryota > Viridiplantae > Streptophyta > Magnoliopsida > Asparagales > Amaryllidaceae > Agapanthus > Agapanthus africanus. The sequence goes on along the minus strand of CM057346.1, from coordinate 336,645,217 downwards.
TGTGTCACACTCCGGGTTTTTGAACTCTGCTCAAGTGTTGAGCTTTAGTGAATCTTGGGTATTTGATCGTTCGTTCGAAAATTTTAATACTGTCTGTTTATCTGGAATGTGATACAATATGTGGAATTCATATAGTTTAGGCATGAAATACGAAATATATGATATTTCGCATTTATGATGTCTAAAGAGAATGTGGATTCCAAATATTGTAGTTTTACACTTTCTTTTGTGTGACCGTAAGTGTAGTATGTCCGATATCGCCGGTTTCATTGCTATACATCAACGACAATTGGGGTATGCATACTTACTTACATTGATGATATGAGATATTATGTGTTGCTGAGATATGATGTGCAGGATTGTCGCGAAAGAATAGCCGGGTTTTTTTTATGTGAGATGAGAGTTTTATATTTTCATTCATGTAAAATCAAATGTAATGTAATATTCTTTTATTTGGGGCACTTCCGGGTTGAGGTTGTGTCACCAGTGTTGTATATTATTTACTTTTCCGCATTAGGATGGACCCAAGGAGGGGAGCACAGGTGACCGGGTTCTGGGGTTCAGTGGGAGGCCATCTCGAGGAGTCGAGACCGGGTCTCTCCTAAACTCCAGAATTGGTTGGGTCGCTTGCCGCTCTCGTAGGGGTCCAGGGTGTGGGCTTGGCTATTCATCGCGACTGTGGAATCCGTATTTTCTATTCTGGCTAAATACTAAATACGGACGTCCTAGTATATCCCACATTATATCTATGTTTCTGCTGCCTGTGTTCTGTGATATCTGAGACGAATGACATATTATATATATGATATATAGTAGGCGTTGCTTATGTTTTACACCCGCGCTAGTCCCGTCCCGGTATGCCGTTAGTTAAGTAACCTAACGGTGCATAACGGAACATTGCGGCGAATGCGGATGGCATAAGCGTACGTGTTATTTTCGTTTCTTTTCTGTGATTGGCTTAAGGACTTAAATGATGGGATTACATTAATGTGATTAATGTAAAGAAAATAAACCTAAAAAGATCTTGTAGAATCGGATTTAAAAACACTCGGCTATTTATGAAAAAGCTACATTTCAAAACTGCGGAGCTTAAGCCATTCCTTTTGAAAACTATTTGATTCTACAACGAAATCAAGTTCAAAGCGTTAAAGATTTTCTTAAAAATCATCCGCAACCCTCCGTCATTTTAGGAAGTAGAGTACTTAGTATTCGTGCTACGTTTGTTGACTATAGTTAAGGCGTAGTGTACGGTAGCTAAGTGATGTCTTCCTACATTGCATATGATGCAGATTAATTAGGACATTCTTATGACTTTGTTGACCATAGTTAAGGGTCATATGAGTGGGTCTAATTAATCAAGAAATGACGGGTAGAACTTGACTGGTACTTATGATTTGTTGACCTTAGTTAAGGTCATAAGTACTAGGGGTAAAAACAACATCGGGAATTTCAATAGTTGAAATTTGCAATGAGATTGCATACCTTCCATGTGATGGTTGGATCCCGATCCCACTGTGGGCAATAGTTGCTCCTAGGAGAGTTTTACAGTTTACAATTAGCTAACTCATTAGGTGTCTAGAAAGGTGTTAACGGGGCTCCGCCTCTGGGAAAATGAGGTTTACTCTAATTAGGTCCGTGCGAAAGCACGGGGAACCTCCCTCAAGTACCGACACTGGCCTGGCTTAACGGTTAGCGAAGTTGTAGACTGTAATTAATCCTGGCTAGTTTTTCTTTTTAAGGCTTGAAAGAAAAACTCGATAAAAGCAGTGGGAAACATCGATTAGACAAGATAATAACCAATCTGATCTATGCAAGAGCTTTCGCTGAGTGTATTCTTTTCTCTCTCTTAATGGCAGATGCCCATGACTGGACTCAAGCTTCTACTAGATAAAAACAAACTGAATGTGACCAATTATAAAGACTGGCTGAGGAATCTGAAAATAGCCTTGACTTATGATAAAGTATCATATTTCCTCACGGCTTCAGCCCCGCCCGTCCCAGGTCCAAAATCCTCAGTTGCAGACATTGAAGTCCGCAAGACATGGGACACTGACCGTGCCACGGCAAAATGCCTCGCGCTTGCATCGATGGATAACACACATCAAAAACAGCACGAGGATATGGACATTCACGGTATATTGCTCCATACAAAGGAGTTGTATGGAGAGCAATCCCGCGTATTACGATACGAAGCATCAAAGAAATTGTTTCAGATGCGAATGGCCCCTGGCACATCAGTAGGAGACCATGTTCTGAAAATGATAGCTCTTATAGAAGAGCTTGAGGACCTTGGATGGACGATGGACAATGAACAATATATAGATATTATTCTGCAGTCCCTCTCCTCCACCTTTGCTCAATTCATAGTGAACTTCAACATGCACGGCATGAAGAAGGAACTCCCTGAACTCCTTAACATGTTAAGGAGTGCAGAGAGCACTATGAAGTCAGCAAAAACTCCCGTTATGACTGTTGGACAGTCTTCGTCTTATCACCCGAAAGCTAAGTCCAAGGGAAAGAAAAAGAAGAAGCCCACCAATCCTAAGGGTGGAGTTAAAAAGGTGAAGGGAAAGGAAAAGTCCAAAGCTGGAGACTCGGGGAAAGGCGAATGTTTTCATTGCCACAAGACAGGACATTGGAAGCGCAACTGCACGGAGTACTTAAATCTCAAGAAGAAGCATGGGGATGCTTCTGCTTTAGGTGCGTTTGTAACAGAAAACTGTTTTTCAATAAACTCTGCTTCCTGGGTATTGGATACCGGTTCAGGTTCTCACATTTGCAATTCTATGCAGGGGCTGAGAAATAGCAAAGTTTTGAAGACAGGTGACCATACTCTCCGCGTTGGAAATGGTTCCAATGTACATACAGTCGCAGTGGGAGAGTATCACTTGGGGTTGCCATCTGGATGTATTTTGGTTTTGAATCCATGTTATTTTGTACCAAGTATGCTTTGCAATATAATATCCGTTTCTTTGTTAGACAATGAAGGATATAATTTTGTATTGCAGAACAATGTTATGAACATTCACCTGAATCAAATGTTGGTTGGGTATGGTTCGCTTAATAACGGAATATATGTCCTAAATCAACACACAGTTTTCAGTATACAAAACACTAATAAAAGAAAACTTTCAGAATTAAATGAAGCTTTGCTTTGGTACTGTAGACTTGGTCATATTAACGAAACAAGACTAAACAAGTTACACAAAGATGGATATTTAAACTCTTTTGAATATAAATCTTATGCGACTTGCCAGTCTTGTATCAAGGGTAAAATGACCAAAACTCCGTTTACCGGATACGAAGAAAGAGCTACTGAGCTCCTAGGCCTCATACATAGTGATGTATGCGGGCCAATGTCTACACAGTCTAGAGGCGGTTTTTCATACTTCGTTACATTCATTGACGATTTCTCAAGATTCGTTCATGTATTTTTATTAAAGCACAACTCCGAAGCTTTCGAGAAATTCATTGAATATAAACAAGAAGTAGAAAAACAAACCGGCTTGAGTATCAAGATGCTTCGATCAGATCGAGGTGGTGAGTATCTCAGTACAGAATTTGCAAACTTCCTAAAAGAGAATGGGATTCTCTCTCAGCTCACTTCTTCTTACACACCACAGCACAACGGTGTGTCAGAACGACGGAATAGGACCCTATTAGATATGGTCCGGTCCATGATGAGTGACGCTGAGTTACCAGTCTCGTTTTGGGGGCATGCATTGGAGACTGCAGCGTTTCTACTAAACAGGGTTCCATCCAAAGCCGTGTCTACTACGCCATATGAGATATGGCATGGGAAGAGACCATCTCTTAAGAGAATTAAGATTTGGGGTTACCCGGCCTATGTTAAAAAGCAGAATCTGGACAAACTCGAGACACGGTCAGTCATGTGTAACTTTATGGGATATCTAAGGAATTCTTATGGATATCTATTCTACCACAAAGAGGAACAAAAAGTGTTTGTTTCTCAGTATGCGACATTCTTAGAAAAAGAGTTTTTCACAGATAAAGATGATGGCAAGATGGTGGATCTAGAAGAGGTTCTAGAAACACAAACTACAAATGACAATTTGGTTGAACCGGCTGTTGCAACAGAAACTGAGGAACCTCGGCCACTCCGTAGGTCTAGTAGGACTTCTCGCCCACCGGAGAGGTACTACGGTTTCCTTATTGATGGTGACGGAGAAGACTGCATCATGGATGATGATGATCCTATCAGTTTTCAGCAAGCTATCACGAGTGGAGACTCTGTGAAGTGGCTGGATGCCATGAGATCCGAAATGGAGTCTATGTACACCAACAAAGTATGGACTTTGGACATTGTACCCCCTGGGGTAAAACCTGTGGGGTGCAAATGGATCTTTAAAAGAAAGATTGGTATAGATGGGCAGGTGGAGACCTATAAGGCAAGACTTGTGGCAAAGGGTTTTCGTCAAAGACCAGGTTTGGACTATGACGAGACCTTTTCTCCCGAAGCCTTGCTTAAATCCATTCGGATCCTACTTGTTATTGCTGCTCACTACGACTATGAAATCTGGCAGATGGACGTTAAAACCGCATTTCTAAATGGAAATTTAGAAGAATGCGTTTATATGGATCAGCCAGAGGGCTTCATTGACAGTGGGAGCAGCGGGAAAGCATGTAAATTGCTTAAATCCATTTATGGGTTAAAGCAGGCATCTCGGAGTTGGAACATCTGTTTCGATGATGTTATCAAAGAGTTTGATTTCATCAAAAATCCAGATGAACCTTGTGTTTATAAGGAGAATATAGGGAGAGCTGTCACATTCCTCGTATTGTACGTGGATGACATTCATCTGATAGGAAATGATATTCTTATGCTACAGTCGGTCAAATCTTTCTTATCACTGAGGTTCTCCATGAAGGCCCTGGGTCATGCCACATACATTCTGGGCATAAGGATCTATAGGGATAGATCCAAAAGGTTATTGGGATTGTCCCAAACCAGGTACATTAACACCATCCTAAAAATGTTTAGTATGGAAGACTCCAAGCGGAGTTCCTTTCCGGCTTGCCATGGGGTCACTCTTTCCAAGGATTCTTGCCCAAAGACCGATGAAGAGAGAGCTCGCATGAGTGTTATACCCTATGATTCGGCAGTAGGATCTATAATGTATGCGATGTTATGTACACGCCCAGATGTAGCTTATGCACTTAGTGTTGTAAGCAGGTATCAATCAAACCCAGGGGAGAATCACTGGACAGCTGTGAAGAACATTCTTAAGTACTTGCGAAGGACTAAAGAATTGTTCTTGGTGTATGGTAATGGAGATCTCTAAATGGAGGCCTTTACCGATTCGAGCTTCCAGAGCGATAAGGACGACAGCAAATCTATCTCTGGGTTTGTATTTACCCTCAATGGAGGGGCGGTAAGTTGGAAGAGTTCCAAACAGGATACCGTTGCAGACACAACGATGGAAGCTGAGTACATTGCTGCGAATGATGCTGCCAAGGAAGCCTTCTGGATGAAGAAGTTCGTCTCGGAGCTAGGAGTAGTTCCAACCATTATTGATCCAATACCTTTGTATTGTGATAATAATGGGGCTATGGCGTTAGCTAAGGAGCCCAGATCCCATCAACGGTCCAGACACATCCTGAGGCGTTTTCATTTGATCCGGGAGATTGTAGATTGCCGCGAGATCGAGATTAGGAGAGTAGACACAAAGAATAACGCCGCGGATCCATTCACCAAGGCCCTTCCTCAGCCGCAGCATGAGCGACTTTTTGAGATGTTGGGTATGAGATACGCCAATAACTGGCCTTAGTGCAAGTGGGAGATTGTTGGATATATGTATGCCCTAAAGGCCATTATATGATAGTGGATGTATCTATACATGTATATATATATTCAGTATGCATTCTTGCTCGACATGATACTATGCTATCTGGTTCTTCTTTATCTGACATGTTGATTTGATCATGCTTTTATTCATTCATACATGCTGATAAAGCCCTGAGGATATCGGCTTGGCTACTCTGATTATGATGGAGATCATACTAGTGGGACATCTGTAGTCTATAGGCATATCCTAAAAAGTCCCTAGTTGTAGGTATATCGAGACGGGGCATTGATATACCATAGTAGACTAGCGTATATGATACTAGACTTATACGATGGGCGATGAATGTTCCCACATCCATCGATGTTTGACATCAAGATCATATACGGGTGCTCTGTGGTGACTGGGTACACTGGACGGACTCATCGAGAACTCCTATATGGAATTATATCTATCGTCGGATAGAATTTCTCAGGTGACACTGGTACAGATTAGTCTGTAGACCCGAGATCGTCATAGAGTCTTGTGTGTTCTCCCACTGTACTTTGATTGCCACCCTACCACGGCTCTACTGAGTCGTGCAAATAGGTGGCCGTTGGGTACAGTCCCGAGATACACGAAGGCGATGAGCGATAGGAGGGGTTTATTCTCTCCCGGTATTGGGAGTTGATGTTGTGCTGTGCCCGACTGGTTATATTAGTAAGTCCCTGGCCAGGGCTGCTGAGATTTGCTGATAAGTGTTATCAGTAGTTTCTCGATCTGTTATAGACCATTCACCGGCACGACTTATTGAGTTATTGGGGTCGACGTGACCATCCCTAGGCTCGATATGCAGCATATCTGACGAAGAGACCGGACTGTACGGTAGTGTTGGCGGATGGATCGACGGGAGTTGTAGCAGGTTCGCTTTCTTTCTTCTGATCGCTCAATACCCGGGTGGCCGTTACGTTTAGCTGACCGCTTGCGGCTTGGGAGTGCTTGATATGATCATCACCCACTGCCGGCGTATTGACGAGTCTTAGAGTCGCACAAAGGAGTTACCTAGTATAGGCGAAACGTTGTGGTGCGCGTATGCGATATGCGCATAGACCCGATTAAAATGCGCGTGTGGGATACCGTATATTGATCGGGCGGCTTGCTTTTGGTGGTTTCATATGTGATATGGCCGGATTGATAAATCAAGTGTTGATTTATCATTTAACCATTAGTTTTCTCACTTGAAACCTTTTCTTGTTCATGATGGATGTATGCATGCATGTATGCTATCTTTCTTTTAGTTTCATGCACATATGGATGTGCATACATAAATACATACATACACCATCTATCATGTTTGATTACACATGGAAAATGGTGGCAATATATGACTCACACCATGGATAAATATATGGATTATTATTTGATTTTGTGTTTAAAACAAAATGGAAAAAGGAAAGGATAATTCTTGACTTGTTTCTACACTCTTCTTAACCTAACCATCCTCACCTACCCTTAACCTTGGATTAAACTTTCCTTTTATGTTTTAAAGTCTAATTAAATAATAACTCAAACATTTAACCATGGTTTTAGATGAGAAGAAATAAAATATATATAGATATATTTCATTTCTTTTCTAAGGTTAATCTTTTCTCTTCTTCAAAACAAAAGCCATCATCTTCCTCCTCCTTCTTCCATTTGCTCTCTAGTTTCTTCTAGTGAGAAAAACACACATCAAGAAAGGTTTTTGAAGTGAGAATTAGAACCACAACATCATTCTACACAAGTTTAGCCCACTTGTGTAGAGTGTTATCTTCATTTCTCCTCTTGAAAAGTGAAGTTGCAAGCTTGGACTAGGAGCTTCGGATGGATCGTCATGGACGCTAGAAGACTTCAAGAGAACCTTCCTCCAACACTCAAGAGGCCTAAGAGTCCAGCGAAGGGAGCTAAAAAGGTTGTAGTCTTGAAACCCTAGCTTTTGTCGATTGTAAAATCATGAAACCCTAATTTTCTAGGATAAGATCCTTTGTATGCTTGCTTAGCACCAGAAAAACTTAAACTTTGTGACATGTGATGCTTCCAAACTCTACAAATGGTGCTAGGTAAACCTAACAGGATGATCCCATATCCATTGGTGTTTGACATCAGAGATGATATACGGGTGCTCAGTAGAGACTGGGTACATTGGACGGACTCGTCGAGAACTCCCAGATGGTATTATACCTTACGTCAGATTGCAGTTCTCAGGTGACACTGGTACAGGTTAGTCTGTAGACCCGAGATCGTCATAGAGTCTTATGTGATTCCCACTGTGCTTTGATTTCCACCTTACCACGTCCAAGAGGGCGTGCAAAACGGTGGTTTTTGGGTACAGTAACAAATCACATGGAGGCAATGAGCGATAGGAGGGGATTCGTCTCTCCCGGTATAGGGAGTTGATGTTGCGCTGTGTTCGATTGGCTATAACCGGAAATCCCTGGCCAGGGTTGCTGAGATTTACTGGTAAGTGTTATCAGTAGTTTCTCGAACTATTATAGACCTCATATCGACACGACTTATCGAGCTATTAGGGTCTGACGTTTACCACCCCTAGGCGAGATATGCGACATATCAGACGACGAGACCGGACTGTACGGTAAGTGTTACTGGTTGGATTCACAGGAGTGTGAGCGGGCTAGCTCGTTGATCTTCTGATCGCTCAATACCCGGGTGGCCGTTACGTTTATTAGACCGCTTGCGGCTTGTGGGCGTTTGATATGATCATCACCTACTGCCGGCGTATTGACGAGTCTTTAGAGTCCTACAAAGAGGTTTCCTGGCTCAAGCGAAATGAAATAGGAGCGCATATGAGATATGTGCGGGACCGAGAATAAAACCAGTATGTGATACTGTATTCTATTCTCGCGATTTGTATCATTGGACGGTTATATATGATATAGCCGAGTTACCGGATCAAGTATTGATTCGATACATTGATACACTTGATATTAGTCGGTTATATGCGATATGACCGGATTATTAAATCAAGTGTTGATTTAATGATTTGATGTATAATTATATATTTGATATATTACTTTACATTAACTAGTATTTGTTCACTTAAGATGGATTTTCTCACTTGATGTGCACAAGTAGTATATGTGATATATTTTTGTGCACTAGATTGTATCATGTTTGATGATACATGCAAACTTGGGTGTGTGTATGCTTTGAACCATGTTTAGGTAAATGGTTAGGGTTTTAATTTATTTATTCATTTATTTATTTATTCATTTTAGCAAGAAATAAAATGGTGGCTAACTTTGGATTTTCTTTGAAGCTTCATGAAGCTTTGAAAAGTTCAACCATTTTGTTTCTTTTGCTTAACCTAACCATTTGCCTAAACCCTAGTTTATTCTCTACACTTGTTAACTCATCCATGGTTGCAATATGATAAGGGTCACTTGAATTTTCTAATTGGATAATTCATTTTTTCCTTTTCTTTCTTCTTCTTCTTCTTGATGAAGAAAGAAAAGCTTTGCTAGAAATATTCAAGTGATGATCCCAAGTGAGAAACCCAAATCCAAAGTGAACCCACTTCCTATTTCTTCATCCTCAACCACTTGCCATGTTGTATAGGGTGTTTTCTTCACAAGTTTCATGAGCTAGTGAAGATGGAGCTTGAGTTAGAGTTGCCTCGACGTAGGTCATCTTCGGCATCGAAGTCAACGACCTAGCCCGCTCATTTCTCCGACGAAACCATCGCTAGAGTCCGGGATCCCAGTGATCGCAATGGAGGGACGTCAACACGGAGCTAGAGAAGTGGTGGACCGGATCTACAAAGGTTGTATTTCCATTCACTTTAGGAGCAAAGTTGTTTGCTTGTTTCTTTTTCGCCTAATCTCTAGTTAACGATCTTCATTAGGGTTTCTCGGCACCGGAAAAATTTGAATTTGGCATGGTCGATGCCTCTATAAGGAAAGGACAGGAAATGACCGAGATCCCTTCACCGGGAGTGACTCTTTTAGCAGTAACTAGCAGATGATACAACCCTCGGTTTGTCTTTTGACTGCTTCTATAGTTTTTGCTTTGCACAGCGGTATGTATGATATATCCTGCACCTTATTCGATGAGGAAAGGGCCGACGATCCCTTCACCGGGAGTGACCCCTTTAGCAAAACTAGAAAAGCCTAAAAAACACTCAATTTTAAAATCATTTGATTCTACAACGATATCAAGTTCATTACGCAATCGGTTTTCAGAAAAACCTGTCGTAGCCCTCCGTCATTTCAGACAAGTCCTACTTAGTATTCGTGCTACGTTTGTTGACCTCCGTCAAGGCGTAGTGTGCGGTAGCTAACTAGTATTTATCTGCTTATGCATATGATGCAGATTAGGTTAGAGTAGTCGTACGGCCTTGTTGACCTCCGTCAAGGGTCGTGCGGGTAGGTTTGATACAATCAAGAAATGACGGGTTGAACTTGACTAGTAGCCTATGGTTTGTTGACCTCCGTCAAGGTCATAGGGTGCTAGGGGCAAAATTATCGGGAATTTCAAGTGTTGAAATTTGCAATGAGATTGCATACCTTCTATGAGATAGTTGGATCCCGATACCCACTGCGAGTAATTGTTACTCCTGGGAGAGTTTTACATTTTATAATTAGCCGATCTAGTAGGTGTCTAGAAAGGTGTCAACGGGGTTATGCCTCTGGGAAAACGAGGTTTACTGTAATTAGGTCCGTGCGAAAGCACGGGGAACCTCCCTCAAAGTACCGACACTGGCCTGGCTGAAAGATTGGCAAACTTGTAGCGTGTAATTAATCCCAGCTAGTCTTTCCTTTTAGGGTTTGAAGGAAGATTTGATAAAAACAGTGGGAACCATCCTGATTAGATAAAATAATAACCAATCTGATTTTGCAAGAGCATACGCTGAGTGTTTTCTTCTCTCTCTCTCCAGGCAGCGACCATATCACGCCTTAATCAAGATAATAAAACGGATATTTTGACCGAACCAACTTGTTATACTGAGCTGGGAAACGTTGGTCCCGCTCCAACTTATAATTGTTATAAGACAGAGCAGGAAATAGGGGAATACCAGAATTCTTATGCCGCCCAAACGAAGAAAGTGCATATGATGCATCTCCTTCGGGTGTGTTCATTATAAAGAACTGTTTCTCTGTATCCTCTACGTCCTGGGTATTTGATACCGGATCAGGATCCCAGATATGTAATCTGTTACATAGGGCTACAGAAAAGTAGAGAACTGAGAACGGGTGATAAGTTTCATGAGACAGAAAACGGTGCAAGTGTTGCAGCCAAGTATGTTGGTCACTGTCACCCTGTATTCTAAATACATTGATTCTGAACGAATGTTATTAGATACCGAACCTGATATACAAAATCATATCAGTCTCTTTATTAGTAAAGAAATGATAAAATTTTGTATTGTTGGATAATGTTTTGAACATTTCCTATATCAAAAGTTGATCGGTTCAGGCACGTTATCTAAAAGCATTGATGTTCTAAATCAAACTACAGTTCTTAGTATACGGAACACACACAAAAGGAAGAGTTTAGATATGAACAAATCCTTCTTAAGGTATTGTAGACTAGGTCATATCAATGCGACCCGACTGGTTGAAGTTACATGTAGATGCATATTTAAATCTGTTTGAATTTACATCTTATGAAACTTGCCAGTCATGTCACAAAGATTAGATGACCATAGCTCTGTTTATTGGAAACAGAGAAAGAGTTAGTGAACTCTTAGGATGATACATGTTGATGTATGTAGGTCCCCTGTCTACATATGCCAAGACCGGTTCCTTGTACTTCATTACATTCTCTGATGATCTCTTAAGATTCAGACATATGTTCCTGTTGAAACATAAGTCCGAACCTTTTGAGATATTCACAGAATATAAGTTAGAAGTAGAGAACCAAAAATACGGGTATAAGTATTATGTCCTTTGATGTGATCGAGGAGGAGAATACTTGAGCATGGGATTCCTGGACTATTCTGAGAATAAGATTCTCTCTCAGCATTACTCCTCCGTATACACCACAGCATGTCGGTGTATCGGGGCGGAGCAATCACACCCTATATGATAAGGTGTGCTCTATGATGAGTACTACTGAGTTACCTATTTCCTTTAGGGAGTTATGCGCTTGAGAAGCTGCATACCTATTGAATAGGGTTCAAATCAAATCAGTTGCCTACCACTTCATATGTGATATGGAAAGGGAAGAGCCCATATCTTAAGTTGGTTAAGATTTGGGGTTGTCCGGACTATGTCTAAAAGCAAAATCCGGACAAGCTCGAGGCAAGGTCTGTTATGTAGAACTGGAAAGGTTCCAGCTATACAAACTACAGCAGATGATTTGGTAGAACCAAAGGATTCAATAGTATCCAACGAACCTCAGCCTCTCCGCCGATCTAATAGGGTTCCTCACCCACCTGAGAGATACTTCTGTTTCTCTATGACAGTGGGAGCGAGGATTGCATCATGAGATGATGACCCAACTAGTTTCGAGCTGGCCATCAGGAGTGGGACTCTATAAGAATGGCTGGATGCTTAGCGATCTGAGATGGAATCCTTATACACCAGCAAAGTATGGACTTTGGTTGCTTTATCTGAAGGGTTAAATGCCCATCAGGAGCAAGTATATCTTGAGAAGATTACTTGGTGTAGATGGAAAAGTTGAGACTTTCAAAGCTAGACATGTTAAATGTTTTCATCATCGACCAGGCGTGGATAATGATGAAACCTTTTTCAGTGGCTATGCTTAAGTCCATCTAGATCCTACTTGCTACGGCTACATACCATAAATACGATATCTGGCGGTTGGGTGTCATGACTGCTTTTCTAAAATGATGTTTTAGAAGAGTGCGTCTATAAGTACACAACCAGAGGGCTTCGTAGACAGTGGGAGCAGCAGAAACGTGTACAAGATGCTTTATAAGATTAAAGCAGGCATCGCGGAGTTGGAACATCTGTTTTGATGAGATAGTCAAAGAGTTTGACATTATCAAAATGGTAGATGAACCTTGTATATAAAAAAGGTAGTAGGGAGTATGGTGATGATCCTCGTAGAGTACATGGATGACATACTCTTGATGGGGAAGGAGTTTCCTATGCTATGCTCGGTCAATCACCGCTTATCACAAGGATTCTCTATACAGGATCAATGTGATACCTACTAAATCCTGAGTTTTGATCTATGAGATAGAAGTAATTGGATGTTAGGATTCTCACTAGTTGTAGTGAGATGGTATCAATCGATACTGGGGAGAATCACTGGAAAGGTTCCAGGGTGATAAGGACGACTGAATGTCAGTCACAGGCATTGTCTTTACCCTCAGTAAAGGGACGATATGTTGGAAGAGTTCCAAGCAAGATACCGTGGCATACTAGACGATAAAGGCTGGATACATCGCTACTTAAGATGCTACCAAAGAGGCAGTCTGGATGTATATTAGTTCATGAGATGAACTTCGTTCCTCCCAATGTGAGACAATGGAGTTGTGGCTTATGCCTAGGAACGCCTGTCCCATCAATGATCCAGACATATTCTAATTCAGTATCACCTGATCATGGAGATGGTTGATCTCCACGGTGATCGAGGTTAGAAGAGTAGACTCAGAGGACAACACGGCGGATCCACTCACAAAGGCCTTTTCCCAGAGAGAGACTTTTATGGGATGGTTGAGTATGAGATACTGCAACCACTGCTACAGATGGCCCTAGTGCAAGTGGGAGATTGTTAGTTATATGTATGTCCTAGAGGCCATTACTGTACGTAGGATGTATATTGTAGTGGATGCTGGGACATATATAGGGAGGACTTTCTTGCTCGACATAATAGTATGCTATCAGGTTGCTCTTTATCTTAACGTGTACACTGATTGTCTCTCTGTTACATGTTGGTAAAGCCCTTAGGATGTGTACTTGACTACCTGAACTATGATGCGGATCATACTAATGGGGACATGGTAGTCCATAAGTACATCCTTCAAGGTCCCTAGTCGTGGGTGTATTGAGACGGGGCATCGATATACCAGAGTAGACTAGCGTATACCTTCTTGACCCATACAGATGGGCGATGGATGATCCCATATCCATTGGTGTTTGACATCAGAGATGATATACGGGTGCTCAGTAGAGACTGGGTACACTTGACGGACTCGCCGAGAACTCCCAGATGGTATTATACCTTACGTCAGATGGCAGTTCTCAGGTGACACTGGTACAGGTTAGTCTGTAGACCCGAGATCGTCATGGAGTCTTGTGTGATTCCCACTGTGCTTTGATTTCCACCTTACCACGTCCAAGACGGCGTGCAAAACGGTGGTTTTTGGGTACAGTCCCGAATCACATGGAGGCAATGAGCGATAGGATGGGATCCGTCTCTCCCGGTATAGGGAGTTGATGTTCCGCTGTGTTCGATTGGCTATAACCGGAAATCCCTGGCCAGGGTTGCTGAGATTTACTGGTAAGTGTTATCAGTAGTTTCTCAAACTGTTATAGACCTCATAACGACACGACTTATCGAGCTATTGGGGTCTGACGTTTACCACCCCTAGACGAGATATGCGACATATCAGGCGACGAGACCGGACAGTACGGTAAGTGTTACTGGTTGGATTCACAGGAGTGTGAGCGGGCTGCTCGTTGATCTTCTGATCGCTCAATACCCGGATGGCCGTTACGTTTAGCAGACCGCTTGCGGCTTTTGGGCGTTTGATATGATCATCATCTACTGCCGGCGTATTGACGAGTCTTTAGAGTCCTACACAGAGGTTTCCTGGCTCAAGCGAAATAAAATAGGAGCGCATATGAGATATGTGCGGGACCGAGAATAATACCAGTATGTGATACTGTATTCAATTCTCGCGATTTGTATCATTGGACGGTTATATATGATATAGCCGAGTTACCGGATCAAGTGTTGATTCGATACATTGATACACTTGATATTAGTCGTTATATGCGATATGACCGGACCATTAAATCAAGTGTTGATTTAATGATTTGATGTATAATTATATGCTTGATATATTACTTTACATTAACTAGTATTTGTTCACTTAAGATGGATTTTCTCACTTGATGTGCACAAGTAGTATATGTGATATATTTTTGTGCACTAGATTGTATCATGTTTGATGATACATGCAAACTTGGGTGTGTGTATGCTTTGAACCATGTTTAGGTAAATGGTTAGGGTTTTAATTTATTTATTCATTTATTTATTTATTCATTTTAGCAAGAAATAAAATGGTGGCTAACTTTGGATTTTCTTTGAAGCTTCATGAAGCTTTGAAAAGTTCAACCATTTTGTTTCTTTTGCTTAACCTAACCATTTGCCTAAACCCTAGTTTATTCTCTATACTTGTTAACTCACCCATGGTTGCAATATGATAAGGGTCACTTGAATTTTCTAATTAGATAATTCATTTTTTCCTTTTCTTTCTTCTTCTTCTTCTTGATGAAGAAAGAAAAGCTTTGCTAGAAATATTCAAGTGATGATCCCAAGTGAGAAACCCAAATCCAAAGTGAACCCACTTCCTATTTCTTCATCCTCTACCACTTGCCATGTTGTATAGGGTGTTTTCTTCACAAGTTTCATGAGCTAGTGAAGATGGAGCTTGAGTTAGGGTTGTCTCGACGTAGATCATCTTCGGCATCGAAGTCAACGACCTAGCCCGCTCATTTCTTCAACGAAACCATCGCTAGAGTCTGGGATCCCGGTGATCGCAACGGAGGGACGTCAACACGGAGCTAGAGAAGTGGTGGACCGGATCTACAAAGGTTGTATTTCCATTCACTTTAGTAGCAAAGTTGTTTGCTTGTTTCTTTTTTGCCTAATCTCTAGTTAACGATCTTCATTAGGGATTCTCGACACTTGTAAAATTTGATTTTGGCATGGTTGATACCTTGTGGAACCTCATTAGTGTGCCTAGGAACCCTACAGTATCACCCTGGCAAGGCTAATATAGTGGCGGATGCTTTGAGCAGGAGGCCCGGGGGCAGTCTATCTTTTTTGAGCGCAGTGCAGAGGCAGTCGTCGGCAGATTGGCAGATATTATGCGACAGCCGAGTGCAGTTCGAGTTCACGCCGATAGGGAGACAGCTTGCGCATGTTCGTGCACGCCCACAGTTGTTTGACCGTATACATGAGGCACATCACAGTGATGACCGATGTTCAGAGATCATGGCGCAGATTGGACAGGGTAGATTTTCCGAGTTCGTGATCGATGATCACGGGATACTGCAATTTCGGACTAGACTGTGCGTACCAGATGTGGAGGGACTGCGGCGTGAGATTCTTGAGGTGGCACATCGATCGGTGTACAGTGTTCATCCGGGTTCCACCAAGATGTACCATGATATGAGAGATGTTTACTAGTGGGACGGAATGAAGAGGGACATCGCAGACTTCGTGTCGAGATGCCTGACTTTTCAACAAGTCAAGGCCGAGCACCAGAGGCCAGCGGGAGAGCTACAGCCGTTACCCATTCTGGAGTGGAAATGGGAACAGATTTCGATGGATTTCGTTTTGGGTCTATACCCAGGACTAGGCGAGGGTATGACTCCATTTGGGTGATCATGGATCGTTTGACGAAAGCGGCTCACTTCCTGCCAGTGAAGACGACTTTTGGATTTGCTCAGTATGCCCTGATAAACATCGACGAGATAATACGACTGCATAGAGTCCTGACGTGTATCGTGTCCGACCGAGGCACCCAGTTTACCAGCCGACTATGGCAGAGGCTTTAGGAGGCTTTGGGCACCCGTTTGAGTTTCAGCACAACATTTCATCTGCAGACCGACGGCCAGTCAGAGCAGACTATTTAGACTCTCGAGGACATGCTCCGAGCGTGCGTTTTAGACTTTGGTGGTAGCTGGGATCATCATTTACCCTTGGTGGAGTTCTCCTACAACAATAGTTTCCAGGATACTATTCAGATGGCACCGTTCGAGGCTTTGTATGGGAGGAGATGTAGATCGCCCGTCTGTTGGACAGAGCTCAGTGAGAGCAGTATTTTGGGGCCACAGCTCGTACAGGAGACGACCGAGAAGATACAGCCGATTCGAGATAGGATGAGGACAGCTCAGAGCAGGCAGAGATTGTATGCTGACAGGCGCCGCCGCAGATTAGAGTTCGCAGTTGGCGATTACGTTTTTCTGAGGGTCTCTCCGATGAAGGGGGTGATGAGGTTTGGAAGGAAGGGGAAGCTTAGCCCCAGATTCATAGGTCCCTTCGAGATCCTCGAGCGTGTGGGCGCAGTAGCATATCGTTTGGCTATTCTACCCGACTTCCCAAATGTTCACCCCATGTTCCACGTGTCGATACTTCGCAGATACCTACATGATCCTTCGCACATGATTCAGCATCAAACCGTTCAGCTCGAGCGTGATCTTTCGTTCACCGAGCAGCCAGTCGTGATATTGGACCGGCAGGTGAAGAAACTTAGATCGAAGGTCTTGCTATCAGTGAAGGTGCTTTGGCGCAGCCCGAATGGTGAAGAGATCACTTGGGAGGCCGAGGGCGAGATGCGAAAGAAGTTCCCTTATCTCTTTGAAGGTATGCGTAGCTTTATATTTTAAATTCGGGGACGCATTTCCTTAAGGGGGGAAGATTGTAACACCATATGATGTGTTTAGTGGCTAATTATATGTTAATATATGATTTTAAATAAAAAGTTTACCAAATTGAGTGTCAAATATTTTTCCAAATTTAATGAATATTTTATAGATTTTTCTTAGGCTTGCACACACTTGTGCATGTAAACTAGGGTTAAAAATGGGGTTGAACCATGATTAGCAACCATGGTGGGTTAAAACATGGAAATTAAGTCATGGGGGTTTTAATTAAGTTTAATTGGTAATTTTATTTAAAGGTTATTTTTATTATATATTTGAAATGATTTGAATATGTTGAATTGGGGTGAGAGAGAGAGAGAGTGAGAATGGACATCATGGCAAGTGCCCTGCTTGTATTAAATGAAGAGAGAGAGAGAGAGAGAGAGAGGGGTTGACCATTGTGCTATCATTCCTTGCCTCTCATTTCTTTTTTCTTCTCACTTCACTCTCACTCACTCATACACACACACACTCTCTCTCACAGCAGCAGCCACATCACAAGCAGCAGCAGCAAGGGCATCAGCAGCAGCACAAGAGGCAACAGCAGCAGCAATCAGGCAGCAGCAGCAGCAGTGAACAATAGCAACAACATCAGCTCCAGTTGCAGCCGCAGCAGTTCCAGCAGCTCCAGCAGCACCAAGTCTTCTTCTTCTCCTTCCTCCTGCTTCCTAGGGTCGAGAGTGGGGTGTATTCTTAACCCTACATCCTAGTTTGCTTAGTTGGTGTGTTTATAGCTTCGATTAGTGATTAATTATGCGTTTTTAGTGCTATATATGGTGATTAGTGTGAACTTTGGTTAAGTGAGGTTAGTATTGGGTAGACTAACTTAATTAAGTCTTATTAGGGCCACTTAAACCTAGTTAAACCCCAGATTGCACTAAAATACCCTAAGTTTTCAATTTGTGCAAAATTTAACCTTTTTAAGAAAAATCTTGGCTTTCTGTGATCTGCTATAGACCCGGGTACTTCAGATAAAATCTGAGTTGACTGTAGCCTACTTGGGAGACCCTGACCACACCACCAGAGCACGAAACTCCCACCCCACCTTTAAGCCGCCGGAATATTCCTTCTGGCCACAAATTGCGGCCAGACAAGGGAGCTAGGTGTTAAGGTTTGTTCTGTAGGTGTCTACTACATTCTAAGGTCTATGGTATATGCAATTTTGTAAGTTTTTAACCTGGGTAGAATCTTGGACAATATATCGTTTTTCAGGTACGTTTAGCTCGCGCGATACGCGCGATACGTGAGTGGGTTCTGTAATCCAGCGTGTCGCGACGTGTCGAGTTAGTTTTAGACGCGTATACACACGTTTCAGCGTATCGTACACACGCGCGTTAATTCGCGATGCGAGTTTCTCGTTTTGTTTCGATATCGCGTTTATAATGGATTCTTTTTGTAAATTCCAGGTTTGCAAGCGGGTACGTCGGACGCCGCCAAGAAAGGGAAGCAAGTGGTCGGCTACGTATAGCACGCGACCAGGTGAGTAGATTTAACATCTACGGGGAAATCGCCCGTATGGCGTTAAGCGTCAGGGCGTTATAGGATATGTCAGTTGCATGTGTTCATGTAGGTATGTAGTAGCATACCTTCTTGCTGCATGTTGGCATATATATATATATATATATATTCATATACTTACCTTGATATATCACTACCTGCGCACATGCACCCCTTATGTTCATCTTTGTGCATACATATCTTGATATATCACTACCAGCGCACATGCACCCATTGTGTTCATCTTAGTGCATACATACCTTGATATATCACTACCTGCGCACATGCACCCTTTGTGTTCAACTTAGTGCATACATACCTTGATATATCACTACCTGCGCACATGAACCCTTTGTGTTCATATTAGTACATACATACCTTGATATATCACTACCTGCGCACATGCACCCTTTGTGTTCATCTTAGTGCATACATACATTGATATATCTACACTTGTGCGCATATACATCGTATATCCATATTAGTGCACATGTACATTGCTACACTCACATTGCGTATATATCCATTTGCACATCCATACCTATGCACATACATGTTACATACATGGATGACAATAACATGTTTTAAAAACTAAGGGACCGCATGGGATATTTCAAAACTGGATCTTTTAAAGGTGCGGTTTTCCCTTTCTTTTACTCTCAGTATCATACGATACATTACATGGATTTACGCATTGAGTTTTAGATTCATATGATTTCTGGATTTGAGAACCGTGGTATCGTTTTAAGAAAATACGCACTGTTTTAAAAACCCGGTCTCTCTTGATATGATATTTCAGTGCGTCCACCATGCGTTTTCTCGGTTCCAGAGAGCTTGTGTGAGTATATCCGATTCGAGTAGCGGTATGTAAGTCCATGGTAGCGCCCGGCCTTCTAACAGACGCCAATTGCGGAACAAAAACTTTTTACAAACTGGCGCTATCGTGTACTATAACCCGGATCTGCCATTAAAGCTAAACTAACAAACTACAAAATGGGTAGAAATGTTATACCGAACGATCCGAGTCCTTCGGTCTTCAACCATCATCCCACGCTTTGTTGTGGATGCTCCGATCTCCTGAATCTCCAATCTTCTCGTCCAGGTGGCACCACGTCGACGGATCTTTAAACGGGCTCCCGCCTCTGAACCGAGGCAACTCGATCATCAAGTTTGCCAAAAGAGATGACCAAGATTTATGTAGAGAATGAGTATAATACATTGTCTCGTTACGTCCAAAACTATGGACGAACGGTTAATGAAGTTGCCTTTTTGGATCGGGTGGAAATGTGAAATGAGTATCTATCAAATTTCCATACACTAAAACTATCATCTTTTTTCTCTCAAGCAACCATCATCTCTTGCAAGAGGGGGCCGGCCACTAAATAGGATGAGGGAGGTGAGTGTAGGAGAGGGGGGTGACCACAACAATAAATGAGAAAGGATGATTCATAATACACCTTGTATGAACTCATTAAAAGCAAACCAATGAACATAAACCTAGTCATTAACCTAGTCACCCTTGCATTAAATGAATCATTAAATGCACTAATGAGCCACTTAACACCTCACCATCCTAGTCATCATCTAGAAGCATCCACACTCATCTCAAGAAAAGATAAATCCGCATTTAACCGAATGTTAAATACGGCTGATAGAAAACTGGAAACTGGCAACTTCTAAAAGCGATCCCGAAATGAATTTCAGCATAACCCCGTATTGGTATAAACATACCCGCATTTGTATTACGATCGAATACAAATGCAACTGAGACAAAGATATTATATCTACACAGTATAATACTCGGATCCGGCTTAAACCAAAGCCCACCGGTATTATCTGCCCTAAATATGACACGTGCGTAAACGCACGTGCATTTTCCGAACCTTGCCATAAAACCATACGGCCTCTACAACATTTCGCCCGAACTTGGGAAACGGTCTGTGGGGGACTCTAATGACTCATCAACACACTGGCACTGGGTATAACCACTAGTACGTCAGAGCTATTAACTGCATGTAACGGTTGCCTATGTATTGATTGGAAGGGAAGCTGATGAGCGAACTCATCCATAAACCCTACCGAGCCTAACAGTGACAATATACATACAGTCCGGTCCGTTCGTCTATGAGTATCGCATATCGGCCTAGGGGGCTGGAAACTTCAGACCCCTAATAGCGGTATAAGTCGTGTCAGAGAGTGGCCCAGAACACCCTGAGATACTACTGGAGTACCTACCAGTAAATCTCCTGCCTCGGCCGAGGGCTTTGTGTAATGGCTCTTCTAGACACAGCGCGATCTCACCCCCAATACCGGGAGAGACGAATCCCCTGCCGATCTGCTCACTTGCCTCCATGTGGCTCGGGACTGTACCCAAAAAAGACCTGTTTGCACGACTCCTTTGAGCCGTGGTAGGGTAGAAATCAAAGTACAGTAGGAACTCACACAAGACAAATGACGATCTCAGGTCGATGAACTAACCTGCACACATGTCACCAGGGAACTGCTATCTGACGATATGTATAATACCAACTAGCAGATTCCCGGCGATTCCTGTCCGGTGTACTCATAACCTAATGAGCACCTGTATACATCTTAGGCGATCCTACTGACACCAATGGCTTGTGAGACTGGCCATCGCCCCTCGTCGGGGTCTCGACTGTATACACTAGTCTACTCTGGAGTATCGATGCCCTGTCTCGAAACTCCTAAGACTAGGGACACATTTAAGGATGTGCTTATAGACCCCAGCTCCCACGTATATGATCGCCATCATACTGCTGGTAGTCAAGCAAGAATCCTATGGGCTCTATCATCATGCAATAGTGAACTAAAGCATGTATACGATGATAAAGACAAACCAGATAGCATACTATCATCTCGAGCAAGACTGTCATATCGGTATAGGTCCTGCCTCAATCATTGCCATCACGTACCTACGATCGAATAATTGACTTTGAGGGCACTATATCCAACACGGTAGGCACCGATTGCGGGTACATGGTGGACCCGGTACGGTACCCCGGGGCAAGAAGGCTCGTATTGTTAGACGGTGAGCCCGGCGGAAAGACTACTACCTACCGGTGATTGGTTAGACCTGGCGATTATCCGGAGGATACCGACCAGAGTCGATAGATGGATACGGGACGACGCATACTGCCGGGGCCGAGGGCCAATTCCGCAGACGGAGCCCGTGGGCCGATCCGATGGACGGAGCCTGATACTTGAGGATTTGCGTATCGATGCTAGACACGGCTGATTTTATGATATTTCGAGTGCCGATGTTGGGCACTCACGATTCTATGAGATTTACAGGATTTGAGGGCCGATGAGGATGACGGTTCCTGAGTCTTTTCTGGGATTTGGTGTATTGATGGACACCAGTTATTTTCCACGTTGATATTTCGTGTAGATATTACTTATTCCCATGCTCAGTATTTAGTATTGCACATCTCATCCTGTATCTGTAGTACCTGTTAGAGTACACATGCTATGCACGATTATTGCATACCTTGCTCATCACATAGAGATGTTATTAGATCGCATTTGTTGCATGATTTGAGCCTCCCGTTCATCATATAGATGTTATTTGTTGGCATAAGTTAGAGTATCGCAGCACGTGCATACTCGCGATTACCTTTATATGTTATCTACTATTCACGAGTTGGCAACTCACCCCCGTTGTGCCACAGTGTTTGCAGGTTGCCCCTCGGAGTAGTCGCGGCAAGCTGCTTTCGTATATCTTTTGACACAGATACCATTACAGTTGGCATACTAGCCCTTTTGCTGATAGGTGGGTTTTTGTGCGGTATCTGTTTATTTTTCCAGTTATATACATCATTGTATCTAGTATTCTCCATCTACTACTTATGTATGGACTTAGAGACCAGTTGTGAGCATGATGTATATTATTGTACTTTGGTGTCGAGCTCGTTGTGAGCCGACTTTATTATGCAGTTTTCTATTTCATGTTGTCTTCACTTATTTTTACCTTTTCTTCGCTACGGCGTCGTATATTATCATTGTGGTGTTGTTTCCGCCGTTGGACGTTATTGCTCCCATTTGGGATGCTTATTTCTTATTGTGTATCATTTTACTCATTTATTACTTTGTACCCAATCTCGGGGCTAGTTTTACAAACGAAATGCTGCCAAAATTTTTAAATGATAACTTGAACTTTAAGGAATTCTACTAAACAACTTAAAGTTTTCTAAATGTTTTAACAAAGATTCTAATAAATGTTTTAAGCACTTTATACCTTTTTATGGTTTTGATTTCTGGGTTTCGGCTTACTTAGTCGCATTACGCCTGTAGACGTTACGTGGTTAAGTGCCGGTCACGGGCCGAACTTTGGGTCATGACAGAGTTGCCAACTCGTGAATAGTAAATAACATATGCAGGTAATCGCGAGTATGCACATACAACGCGAATCTAACATAAGCATTTAATAGCAATGAATAGTCATATGTAATGCATCAGTCATGAAAGTTATGCTAGTAGGTACTACTAATACATGAAGTAATAATATGACAATCGGTATGTAATAATCATGTAAGGTACTCTATCAGGTACAATAATATATGAAGCAATGCATAAATAATAAATGTTGAGTATGGAATAAAACATGTCATTCCCACAGAAATCCTAACCTCGTGGTAGGACCAAAATCAAACAAGACAATCAAATTCCCAATTTCCACAATCAGCCCCCAAATTGGCTCTCATGTCATGTAAGTCTCGTATATCCTGTATGTACAACATCAGTATATCTCACATATCCTGTATATCCAGTATCAGTATATCTCACATATCCTATATGTCCAATATCAATATATCTCACATATCCTGTATGTCCAATATAAGGTGAATGTACAGTATCGACACCCAAAAACATCATCAAATAAGTGTCTAGCATCGACACAAAAATACATGTTTATACGTCCTCGAATCTTAAGTGCCAAACACCGACACTTTCGATCCCCGTATCGGTAATATACATCCTCGAATCATAAGTGCCAAACACCGACACTCTTGATCACCGTATCGGTAATATACGTCCTCGAATCTTAAGTGCCAAACACCGACACTCTCGATCCCCGTATCGGTAATATACGTCCTCGAATCTTAAGTGCCCCCAACATCGACACTCTCGATCTCCGTATCGGTATAAAAAAAATCTCAAGTGATTCCATCCAATATCAAGTAAAGAAATAGAATACTTGAATAATTCCATGAAACTACCAAGGTCCTCAAATCCAGAAACATCAAGTAGTGAATACGTATGAATGCATGAATTAATACACAGATATTAGCGTCCCATTCCACTAATATATGTGTATAGGCATATATAACAGCGTCCCATTCCACTGTTATATATACATAGGAGTAAAAATATCATAGAACATAATATGAAATCCATGAATGTAATATATGCAACATGAAACAGTAATATGAGAATATAAAGGAAAACAGCTATTTAAATGCAACAAGTTACTGAATATATCACGGGGTTCCCGATTTCCCCGAAATCAGATGCAACATCATAGACATGTGAACATGTAGCTATAACAAGGTATGCGTAACCATGTCGGTATAGCAAGATATGTGTGTCCATAAGTAAGTATGTATGATGTCTAAGTAGTTGTAGCAAGGTATGTGTCTATACCTATCCATAATACCCTCCAGGTATATGTATGTATGCCAGATGTACATGTAGCTATATCTCATATGTGTATATCCCTATCACAATGGTACAATACCATATAGGTATATGGGTAACTAGCATGTAAGCATGTCAGGTATATATGTGTGAGCATGTAGGTATACAGGTATACTATATGTCATACACACAAGGAAATATGAATCAATGTCTCAATGTCCCTAACCAAACAATATCATATCTATAAGGGTATTGTGCGTGTCATGGCAATTATTGACGGTGTGTGTGGCATATAATCAGTGCTCGTGCAATATAAGCCGTCAATAATAGTGCAGTGTCCTGAGGATACTAGTACAAGCACAACTATAACCCAGTAGTAATGTGTATGCGCAACTCGATGTATGCAATATAATATGCGACAAAACATAACGGTTCTAGCCCTGACGCATAACGCCATGCGGGCGATTCCCCTGTAGATGTTAAATCTACTCACCAACCGTCCTGGCTAAGCAAAGCCAACCACCTGTTTTTCCTTCTTCGCAGCGTCCTAAGTCCCCACCTGCGAACCTAAAACAACACAACGATAACACAAGTATATATTAGTAAATGACTAAAAACATGAACAAACTACGTTTTAACGACACAACAACTCCAAACCTACTCCTAAGTGTTCGTATTGTGGCTAACGTACGTAGCGACACGACGAAACCAACTCAAGAGCAAAACCAGCACGAAGTGTATGGACCGTGTCGGATAACGTATTGCGCGTCGTCGTATCACTAAATACTATCTATGTAATCCCAGATTTTTCATACAGAAAAAACTCAACAACTAAACAAGACCAAACATACCTAAACCGCTGCAGACACCTACCCACAAAAACCCAACATCCATCTCCCCTCCAAAACCGGCGTCGCCGGAGTTCCTTCTTGGGTCACCGGCCAAAGCCGGTGGGGTGGTTCTCATGTCTCAGGTGGGGTCTTAGGTTCACTAGCACATCACTACAATCTTGTTTGGTCACTCAGTAAAAATTTCAGACCACAGCAGTTCACAGAAGCTCTAAAAAGACACAAAATACGATATTGGTACGAAACGGTACTTTAAGTGTCCTACGCAATAGCCAATGAGCTATACATCATAGAAACTCTTACTTAACTGATTAGGGATTTTACCTATCAATACTTGCTCACAAGATCCAAGCTTTCCTAGCTCCAAGTGAACATGAAGGCAAAACAAGACTTGATGTGTTTTTTGTGATTTATTTTAGGAATTTTGGAGATTTATTGAGCTTGGATTGATGCAAATAGTAAAAGAAGTGATCAAGGGCAGAGGGATGAGGAAGGATCTCGGCCAAGGGAGAAGGATGGAGAATTGTGTGGATTGTTCTAGAAAGAATTGCAATAAATGCACACATAAATGCGTATGCATGCATATGCCACCTATTCCATTCAATTCTTTTCTTTAAAACAATAATTCCTTTTCACACTAGAATATCTAGATATGATAAAGAGGTTTTGTTTTACTCAAACTTGATTTATTTGAAAAGATTCCAATTCTGGAGAAATTTCCCAAAATGTAAATACCACATTAAAATAATATTAAAATAAGGAAAAATTCAAATTGAACCAAAACGTCCAATATACCCCTAAAACTCGTGCACTAGCTTTATTTCAGCTAAACTAGGTGCTGGCAAGTCTATATGGACGTTTGATCACAGTCGAGTTAAAACGGAAAATGTCGACAATTTTACCCTAAAACGGAAAAATTCGCATAACGATTTCTAAAACGTTACAATCTCCCCCCTTATAAAAATTCGTTCCCAAATTTAAAATTCTCACTAAGCGTACCTTCAAAGAGATGAGTACAAAACTCTCAAATCTCTCTCGCAGCCTCCCAAGCGACCACCTTACTATACGGCTATATCCAAGAAAACCCTCCACAGATGGCAAGACCATTAACCGAAGTTTCTTCACCTGCCGAGCCACTAACACAAATGGCTGCCGATGAATGAAAAGATCACATCCAAGCAAAATGGTCTGGTGCCGAATCATGTGAGAAAGGTCATGAAGGTAATTGCAAAGTATCGTCAAGAGGAATACGGGGTGAATACTCAATAATCTGGGCGGAAGTGCCAAACCAAAGGCAACGGAATTAACTCGCTTTTAAGGATCTCAAAAGGACCTACAATCCTGGGATAAGCTTCCCAAAACTCAACACGTCATTCATCGGAAAATCCTTAGGAATGCATGATCTCCCACTGCGAACTCAAGTCTGTGACCTCCACGATCGACATAAGACCTCTGTCTGCACTGGGCTGTCCTCATCCTGACCTGAACCAACTGGATCATCTCCGAAGTCTCTAGACTAGTTGGGGTCCAAAAATCCTACTCACGCAGAGTCAGAAAAATAGAATAGCGATCGACACAACCTATCAACAAAACCTAAAGTTTGCCAATTGGAATGTCTCCGGATAACAGCTATCGAAGGAGAACTCTAACAATGGCAAGTGACGATCCCAACTGCCAACAACACTTAGTACGTACGCACATGCATATCCTCCAGAGTCTGTATAGTCCGCTCAACTGACCACCGTCCCACAGATGGAAAAGCGGAGCTAAAGCTCAACCAGTACCCAAGGCTTCCTAAAGCTTCGGTCAACTACGGCTAGCGAACAGGGTTCCCCTAATTGGATACAACGCATGAAGGAACTCCGTGCAACGCACAAACTTATCAAAGAACAACCGAGAAAACTGAGAATAACCAGATAACAAACACCCCAAATGGAGTCACACTCTGACTAAACCTGGGTAGACGCCACAACGAAAATTCATGGAGATCTGCTCCCATTCCCTCTCTGTCACGACCCGAAAGTACGGAACGTGACCGGCACTTAGATTACGAAGCGTCTAGAGGCGCCACGTAACCTAAGTAAGCCGAAGCCCAGAAATCTAAACCATATAAAAGAAGAAGAAGTAAAAGACAAGAAGAAAAACAAGTTTAAAAGTATCAGCAAATTTTCCCAAAAATTTCGGCAGAGTCTCCTCTGTAAAAACTGGCCCCCAAACGGGTACAACAAGTATAATATAAATAAATAATAAAAAGTATCCCCAAACGGGTGCTAGCTCAACGCCAACAGCCGGAAACAACCACAACAACACAATAATATACAACGCCAAAGGGAGATGCTCAAAACTCAAAAGAAAACAAAACCACCAGATCAGAATAATACATGCGCGACTCTAAGGTCGAAATAAAAGATTGGTCCAATAAACTTATCAAGTAATACAAGTATGGTTGATGGAGCTTACTAGATACAAATGAAAGAATAAAAGTACAATGGTGGTTCAGATACAAGTGAACCAACCTACCGTGCAAATCACCCTGAAAGAATAGATGTGCCAGCAAGCTGCCAGGGAAACCTGTACATCGAACCTGTAATAAAATTTGGCACAACGGGGGTGAGTTGCCAACTCGTGAGTAGAAGACATCTACAAAAAGAAATCGAATGCACGACGCTATCCTAGGTCATAATAATACACTACTATATCCCAAACCTCTAGTAATAGCAGGGTAATACTACGTGTAAGTGCAGATACTCCGTGTTCGTGTCAGTGCCTCATATAATACTATGTCATATGAAATGAAATGCATGCACCATGAATGTAAAGTAACAAATCCTGAAATCCAGATATATATGTATAAGAACTCTTTAGCTGTTATCATAGTAAAGTGTGTATAAGCATCTGAAATCTCAACAATGAAATCCATGGAAATCCGTGTCAAGCATCGACACAACACATGTAATCTCAAGTCTCAATATGTCGGGATCCGTCAGTCCGGATCGGCCCATATCATCAAATCTCACGACAACGGTCGGTATCGTCCGGATATCCGCCGCGCCAGACATCACCGGTAGGTAGTCTTCCCCTGTCAGGCTCATCGTCTACAACTCGATCTTCTTGCCCCGGGGTACCATACCGGGCCCACCATGTATCCGAGACGGTTCATCCACTCCTCGAATCGGGTCTCGAAATCCAACAGAAAACATGAAATCTCATGGTGGACGACACATACATTACGAGAAAACAGCATCTTATTTTAAAAAGAGAGGAGGAGAGAGAGAGAAAAGGTTTTATAATTTCTAGCGGTTTTCCCCAAAAATCCAGAAATCTCATAGAAATCCAAATCATAAAATCATGAGTAAGTATATGATAAGTGTCGGCATATGCCCATGATACTACATGATAACATGAAAATATGAA
This sequence comes from Agapanthus africanus, assembly GCA_030015575.1. NCBI lineage: Eukaryota > Viridiplantae > Streptophyta > Magnoliopsida > Asparagales > Amaryllidaceae > Agapanthus > Agapanthus africanus. Next base: position 336,616,396 of record CM057346.1, on the reverse strand, counting down.
TGCATGAATGTCATGTAATAAATATCATGTCTATACTAACATCAGAGAGTGATCACGATATTATATCGGTCTAGTTGTTAACTGATTCTATCAATAAAAGATCATATAATCTAAAGTGTACGTGACATAGCAATTACCGATGATGATGTGTGTGAGCCGGCAAATAAGTGTGCGTGGAATATGCGCATCATCGGTAATGGTGCTGGTGTCCTAACAGGTAAAGTTTATACTGATTATAGCAGCATATGTAAGAACATGCCCCATGATGATTACAGTATGAATGTGAAGACAGATGTGCATTATCCACTCATTTGATATACCATTACCACTACCACTATATGATTTGAACCTAACCTCGTGACCATCTAATCTCCTAAGGAACAAAACCTAAGAAACTAGTCAATAAGAAACAAGAGTCTACCTAAGGTCTGGATCAATATCTCGAATAGTCGGTGATCCGGCCTCAATAGCATCACGTACGTAGTACGGCTTCCTCGAATCAAGAGTGCGGATCAATCATCATATTTATGCCTCGTACGGTAAAATCCATTGTACGGCATCCCAATATCGGGGTGCGGGTCAAGTATCTCCTGGGTGTCTCATCATTCGTATAATGTCATCACCAACACATCTCATGATCAAGGTACTAAACTGTAATCTCCTACATCAATCATATATCATTGCCCTCATAATATGCATCATTAGTTTATCCTCAGAAATAGCATGTCATATGTATTATATTGTGATTAAGTCATACTGATATCATATCGTCATCAGTCACAAGTTACAGTCCGGATACTATTTTAGAGTCTCGTGTATCTCAATATCATCACTACCTATTATAATTTATGTATACATGTTCATTATCTCATCTCTAATGATCCGCTAACACTTTAATGCGACTGTATCATCAAGAATCACTGCATCAAGCCCAGTTATACGGTTTCATCACACCTCAGATATCACATCACATCAATGAATCCCATATACGTGTTGTATATATATATATATATACTATACCTAGTCCTATATATACATACACATATACGTATACACCATGTCGAGTTTCAGTGTGTGCGTGTGTGTTTCAATCTGAAACCTATGAACCTCTTCCAAGGACCTCATCCTCTGATATGGTTTTCCTAAATCAGTCTAGTCCAGCCTAGGGTCATTACTAGGGTCCTACCCATTAAGAATCTAGGGTCACATCTTGTTTCCTAATGTCAATAAGTACTATTCCCATTCTACGTTGCGGGGGTGCTAAACGCCATCCACCAGACTTCCCCCCGTAGATATGCATCTACTCACCTGGTCCATGTCTGCCGAAGACGGTGTCGCCATCCTCCTCTTCATCGCCCGCAGTCCACGTGAGGGGTACCTAAACGTAAACATATAAATAGCATCGTAAACTGAATCACATACGAAAGTCAAACGATACAAGGAACAAGCATAGGTTAAAACCTATGTCCCGTCCACGCAAAAGGACCAAATATAGCTCGATATCGGCGTACAAACTCTGATGGATCGAGATAAATATCAACAAATAACTCGTAGTTTTAAAACACCTTACTTATATTGTAAAACATGATTAAATCCATCGAAACCCTAAAATCCATCAAACCTTCCAATTTCGTAAAACAAGAAAATGCCAATTTACCGTTTTTCATCAAAACTTGACATTTAAATGAAACCAATGGTTATAAAACTCATTAAATAGCATAACTATACTATACAAACCATTACTACATTTTTATTACACAAATTTGTATGAATTTGAAATTTCTAGTTTGCAACCTTTAACAATTTTTCAACATTTTTCAAGTAAAATATCACAATTCCACCACAAAACGTGATTTTACATGAATTAATGTATTAAACCATAATTCATGATGATAATGATATGATGAAACCATAATTATATTTTTAATCTCATTTATTTAGGAATTTCCCAAAATCTAGTTTACAAAAATAGCATTTTATTACTATTTTCCCAATTATCACAAGAAACTAGTGATCAAACTATGTTTTTCATTCCTTTAATATGCTAATATTCTCCTTAAAACAACCATCTAATGATAACAACCTTAATAAGAATTTTAATTTACCCACAAACACATTTTAGAAAAATCTAGTTAGCTAAATAGCTTAATTAAAACAATTTGAATAAACAATTTATTATACAACAACCATGCAAGATTTTTCCACTCTAAAAGATGTTAAACTAGCTATTATAACCTTATTTAATTAATAAAAACCACAACTTGAATTTACAAACCCTAACTAGAATTTTAAAATTTGCAACTAGAATTAATTTAATAAATCTAATTATGCTTTAAAAGAAACATCTAATAGAAATAAAACAAAAGAAGGAAATTTATACCTTCAAAATATGAAATCCAAACATGAAAATGAGCCTCCAAAATGCATGCTTTCCCACTCCAAAAATCCATGTAAAGAAGAGCAAAGAACAAAAGGTAGGAATTTATTAGGATTTTGTGCAATTTTTATTGAATTTTGGAGGATTTTTGATGATTTTTGGAGTTGAAATAAAAATGAAAATTGGGGGGGCTGCCATGGGGGTGTGGCCGGCCTTGCAAGGGAGAGAGGGAGAAAGAGAAAAGAGTTTCATGAGTTGTGTAGAAATTTCATCAATTAACATCTCACTTTATGTCTTTTCATGAATTTCTTCATTTTCTTTCATTTCTTTACTAAAACAACTTAGAAAACTCTAGAAAAATGGGAAAATTTGCAAATAAATTTTGCAGATACACACTAAATTCTAATATGCCATAGTTCATTTTTACAAATTAAAACCATTCAAATTTGTAATTTACACTAATTTAGTGTAAAAATAAAGCTTATGTTAATATTTAAAATAATTAATTTAGGAAAAATATTTAATTAAACTAAAAATTTATAAGTGGCTAAATAAACACCATTTACTAGTAATTACATAATTAAAATAGGTATTTTTGAAATTATAATGATAAAAAATCACGGTTTGGTTTTACGAAAAATACATTTTACTTTACCGAAAATCATAAAATTCATTTAAACAATTTTATTCATTTAATTATTTATTTAATTATTTTTAAAACGTTACAATCTTTCCCCCTTTAAGAAATTCGGTACCCGAATTTAAATTAAAACTTCCCTTCCAAATACTAAAACATTTAACAAAACACTCAAATCGTCAGGGCTCCGAAATCATCAATACATAACAGAAATCAACTCCATCAAGCATAACGCAATCATCGGAGTTATGGTGAAGATAAAATATCAAAACCCAATATGAGAACCATTATAATATATATCAATCTATAACTTATATATAGTGTGCATCATAGTGAAGCCGTCCAAATATCTGGATAAGGAAATATACAAAAACCTCTTTTGAAAATTGCCGTGTGATGCACGTGTCACGGCATAAGTAGCGGACATTTAATTTTTAAAAAAATAGCTATATATATATATATCTTTTATTTAACATACACGTCCCGCCTGGTTACTAAATCAAATAGTAATGATTATGAAAATATACTGCTCAAACTGAAATCAATTCCAATCACATCAATAAAATATCATGTGCGTCCGGTGCGCACTGAAATCGAAACCAAATACAGATACCATGAATACACACAACAACAAAACTAAGTGCAACAAGTGTGCACCAAAAACATCTGTCAAGTGCAACGGGCGTGCACGACTCAAAATCAGGTGCATCTAATCTGCACAAAACCCCGATTTAGTGCATCTGGTGTGCACAAAATCGCATCAAGTGCGCCAAGTATGCGCAAGAATTATAATCAGGTGCACATGGTGTACGAAAACATACATCGAATATCAAAATCGAAATCGCGGTACAAAAATGCATGAAAACTAGGTCGAAACATATGTCAAAATCATATGTAACCCCTATGCACGAAATCAAATCAAAAATCTCGAAATATATAAAACCAAATCAAGTGTACTGGATATGTACTAAACAACGTCAATACAACTGATATATGAAACACAAATAGAATGTAATGAAGGTACACACATGAAATACCAATCGTAGAACGAAGTCCTCCAAACACCAAAATCCAATCCACGAAAATATGAAATTCAAATCACAAAATCCCAATCGTAAACACTATCGTCAATGTGCGCCTCTTTCTTCTGATGTCGATTGCTTCGAACTCGTCTCTTTGTAGCTGTGCTGACTGCGCTACCAACGACAATCCTCATATCTAGAGTCTCCCATGTAGTCGATCCCTTCACTTGATATCCGGACTACATTAAACCTTTCGATCGATCCATCAAAATCCCATAATTCCCCGAGAGCTCAACACTCAAGTACAGTTTAAAAATATCCGGTACATACCCCAGCATCGATGATCCAGCCGTAGAAGGGCAAACCCAAGCCTCACTAATGGCACCGCGGAACTGCCGTAAACCTTAAGGTTCAAGGGCGTTCTCGTGGTCATTATGTCGAGTTAGGGTTTCATTCTTCTAGAGGGTCCATCGAAATACCTGCATGTTCTTCCGAATACTTTAAACTTGGGGAAATGGTTTTCTGATAATCGTTCGAACCCTTTAACTTTATCCGGACGGCACGTGAATACCCTTCGTCCGCACGCTAAGTAATGCTTCAATCATCAAGAATAAACGATACCCTAATGGTTATCGCATTCGAGCCGCGGCTCCCTCTGCCGGTGCGCCCGTGGTAACAGAATCACCCTCCGACATCGACGAAGATAGATCAAAGAAACGAATGAAATACTGTGCAAACAATGTACATCCTAGGGCTCCTTAAGCAGAGTAGCGTATCGTAAGTATGCCGCGGACCATACCCACGGTACGTTACTCTACCTAAATAGCCTACTCCATCAACCAAGGGTCACCTAGACTTATACAAGGTTAAACCTAGCGCTCTGATACCAACTTTGTCACGACCCGAAAGTACGGAACGTGACCGGCACTTAGATTACGAAGCGTCTAGAGGCGCCACGTAACCTAAGTAAGCCGAAGCCCAGAAATCTAAACCATATAAAAGAAGAAGAAGTAAAAGACATGAAGAAAAACAAGTTTAAAAGTATCAGCAAATTTTCCCAAAAATTTCGGCAGATTCTCCTCTGTAAAAACTGGCCCCCAAACGGGTACAACAAGTATAATATAAATAAACAATAAAAAGCATCCCTAAACGGGTGCTAGCTCAACGCCAACAGGCGGAAACAACCACAACAACACAATAATATACAACGCCAAAGGGCGAGGCTCAAAACTCAAAAGAAAACAAAACCACCAGATCAGAATAATACATGCGCGACTCTAAGGTCGAAATAAAAGACTGGTCCAATAAACTTATCAAGTAATACATGTATGGTTGATGGAGCTTACTAGATACAAATGAAAGAATAAAAGTACAATGGTGGTTCGGATACAAGTGAACCAACCTACCGTGCAAATCACCCTGAAAGAATAGATGTGCCAGCAAGTTGCCAGGGAAACCTGTACATCGAACCTGTAATAAAATTTGGCACAACGGGGGTGAGTTGCCAACTCGTGAGTTGAAGACATCTACGAAAAGAAATCGAAAGCACGACGCTATCCTAGGTCATAATAATACACTACTATATCCCAAACCTTTAGTAATTGCAGGGTAATACTACGTGTAAGTGCAGATACTCCGTGTTCATGTCAGTGCCTCATATAATACTATGTCATATGAAATGAAATTAATGCACCATGAATGTAAAGTAACAAATCCTGAAATCCAGATATATATGTATAAGAACTCTTTAGCTGTTATCATAGTAAAGTGTGTATAAGCATCTGAAATCTCAACAATAAAATCCATGGAAATCCGTGTCAAGCATCGACACAACTCATGTAATCTCAAGTCTCAATATGTCGGGCTCCGTCAGTCCGGATCGGCCCATATCATCAAATCTCACGACAACGGTCGGTATCCTCCGGATATCCGCCGCGCCAGACATCACCGGTAGGTAGTCTTCCCCTGCCAGGCTCATCGTCTACAACTCGATCTTCTTGCCACGGGGTACCATACCGGGCCCACCATGTACCCGAGACGGTTCATCCACTCTTCGAATCGGGTCTCGAAATCCAACAGAAAACATGAAATCTCATGGTGGACGACACATACATCACGAGAAAACCGCATCTTATTTTAAAAAGAGAGGAGGAGAGAGAGAGAAAAGGTTTTATAATTTCTAGCGGTTTTTCCCAAAAATCCAGAAATCTCATACAAATCCAAATCTTAAAATCATGAGTAAGTATATGATAAGTGTCGGCATATGCCCATGATACTACATGATAACATGAAAATATGAATGCATGAATGTCAAGTAATAAATATCATGTCTATACTAACATCAGAGAGTGATCACGATATTATATCGGTCTAGTTGTTAACTGATTCTATCAATAAAAGATCATATAATCTAAAGTGTACGTGACATAGCAATTACCGATGATGATGTGTGTGAGCCGGAAAATAAGTGTGCGTGGAATGTGCGCATCATCGGTAATGGTGCTGGTGTCCTAACAGGTAAAGTTTATACTGATTATAGCAGCATATGTAAGAACATGCCCCATGATGATTACAGTATGAATGTGAAGACAGATGTGCATTATCTACTCATTTGATATACCATTACCACTACCAGTATATGACTTGAACCTAACCTCGTGACCATCTAATCTCCTAAGGAACAAAACCTAAGAAACTAGTCAATAAGAAACAAGAGTCTACCTAAGGTCTGGATCAATATCTCGAATAGTCGGCGATCCGGCCTCAATAGCGTCACGTACGTAGTACGGCTTCCTCGAATCAAGAGTGCGGATCAATCATCATATTTATGCCTCGTACGGTAAAATCCATCGTACGGCATCCCAATATCGGGGTACGGGTCAAGTATCTCCTAGGTGTCTCATCATTCATATAATGTCATCTCCAACACATCTCATGATCAAGGTACGAAACTGTAATCGCCTACATCAATCATATATCATTGCCCTCATAATATGCATCATTAGTTTATCCTCAGAAATATCATGTCATATGTATCATATTGTGATTAAGTCATACTGATATCATATCGTCATCAGTCACAAGTTACAGTCCGGATACTATTTTAGAGTCCCGTGTATCTCAATATCATCACTACCTATTATAATTTTTGTATAGATGTTCATTATCTCATCTCTAATGATCCGCTAACACTTTAATACGACTGTATCTTTAAGAATCACGGCATCAAGCCCAGTTATACGGTTTCATCACACCTCAGATATCACATCACATCAATTAATCCCATATACGTGTTGTATATATATATATATATACTATACCTAGTCCTATGTATACATACACATATACGTATACACCATGTCGAGTTTCAGTGTGTGCGTGTGTGTTTCTATCTGAAACCTACGAACCTCTTCCAAGGACCTCATCCTCTGATATGGTTTTCCTAAATCAGTCTAGTCCAGCCTAGGGTCATTACTAGGGTCCTACTCATTAAGAATCTAGGGTCACATCTTGTTTCCTAATGTCAATAAGTACTATTCCCATTCTACGTTGTGGGGGTGCTAAACGCCATCCACCCGACTTCCCCCCGTAGATATGCATCTACTTACCTGGTCCATGTCTGCCGAAGACGGTGTCGCCATCCTCCTCCTCATCGCCCGCAGTCCACGTGAGGGGTACCTAAATGTAAACATATAAATAGCATCATAAACTGAATCACATACGAAAGTCAAACGATACAAGGAACAAGTATAGGTTAAAACCTATGTCCCGTCCATGCAAAAGAACCAAATATCGCTCGATATCGGCGTACAAACTCCGATGGATCGAGATAAATATCAACAAATAACTCGTAGTTTTAAAACACCTTACTTATATTGTAAAACATGATTAAATCCATCGAAACCCTAAAATCCATCAAACCTTCCAATTTCGTAAAACAAGAAAATGCCAATTTACCGTTTTTCATCAAAACTTGACATTTAAATGAAACCAATGGTTATAAAACTCATTAAATAGCATAACTAAACTATACAAACCATTACTACATTTTTATTACACAAATTTGTATGAATTTGAAATTTCTAGTTTGCAACCTTTAACAATTTTTCAACATTTTTCAAGTAAAATACCACAATTCCACCACAAAACGTGATTTTGCATGAATTAATGTATTAAACCATAATTCATGATGATAATGATATGATGAAACTATAATTATATTTTTAATCTCATTTATTTAGGAATTTCCCAAAATCTAGTTTACAAAAATAGCATTTTATTACTATTTTCCCAATTATCACAAGAAACTAGTGATCAAACTAAGTTTTTCATTCCTTTAATATGCTAATATTCTCCTTAAAACTACCATCTAATGATAACAACCTTAATAAGAATTTTAATTTATCCACAAACACATTTTAGAAAAATCTAGTTAGCTAAATAGCTTAATTAAAACAATTTGAATAAACAATTTATTATACAACAACCATGCAAGATTTTTCCACTCTAAAAGATGTTAAACTAGCTATTATAACCTTATTTAATTAATAAAAACCACAACTTGAATTTACAAACCCTAACTTGAATTTTAAAATTTGCAACTAGAATTAATTTAATAAATCTAATTATGCTTTAAAAGAAACATCTAATAGAAATAAAACAAAAGAAGGAAATTTATACCTTCAAAATATGAAATCCAAACATGAAAATGAGCCTCCAAAGTGCATGCTTTCCCACTCCAAAAATCCATGTAAAGAAGAGCAAAGAACAAAAGGTAGGAATTTATTAGGATTTTGTGCAATTTTTATTGAATTTTGGAGGATTTTTGATGATTTTTGGAGTTGAAATAAAAATGAAAAATGGGGGGGCTGCCATGGGGGTGTGGCCGGCCTTGCAAGGGAGAGAGGGAGAAAGAGAAAAGAGTTTCATGAGTTGTGTAGAAACTTCATCAATTAACATCTCACTTTATGTCTTTTCATGAATTTCTTCATTTTCTTTCATTTCTTTACTAAAACAACCTAGAAAACTCTAGAAAAATGGGAAAATTTGCAAATAAATTTTGCATGATACACACTAAATTCTAATATGCCATGGTTCATTTTTACAAATTAAAACCATTCAAATTTGTAATTTACACTAATTTAGTGTAAAAATAAAGCTTATGTTAATATTTAAAATAATTAATTTAGGAAAAATATTTAATTAAACTAAAAATTTATAAGTGTCTAAATAAACACCATTTACTAGTAATTACATAATTAAAATAGGTATTTTTGAAATTATAATGATAAAAAATCACGGTTTGGCTTTACGAAAAATACATTTTACTTTACCGAAAATCATAAAATTCACTTAAACAATTTTATTCATTTAATTATTTTTAAAACGTTACACTCTCCGGAACGGTTAAAGGTTGCAACTCTCCAACCGGTCTCAAATGCTCAACCCTAGCTCACAACAAGACAGACACCTTGAACGAAATCCGAAACTTCACATTTTCATCCTGCCCACCAGTAACTAACTCTCAAGTCACGTTACATCTTAGCAGCACTTGGATGAACACAGAAAGCTGACCGATGTTCCTGCTCCGGGACCTCGCGTCTCTACCTATCAGTATCAGGTACACACAAACGCGTCCCTAAATGTAGCACACCCTAGTCACAAATCAAGGATTCTGAAACTTTACCCTGCCGAACGTGCTCAAGTATCACAGACAACGAGCATCGGTGGGCTATGCCTCACGAAAACGATTAAGGGAAAAGTGGTCGGACATGGACATGAGCAAGCTGTACCCTCAGTAGAGGTAGACCAAGCTGTACTCCACGATCACACAAGAACTGTAAATCTGCAGAAGACTGTCCCTGAACTGCGCACCACTAGAACAAGCTAACCCCGGGCCCTTGACTCAAGCATCAGCTACCACAATCGCCTTGCCACGGGTAACCAAAGGATCTCACAAACACAATCCTCCACACGTTCCATCCAACGGTGCTGTCTCAACAATCAAAACCCGCTGCAGGAAGATGTACATTAAGCCCTGGAGGTCCGTGAAGATCTGACACGACTCTCCACACAAGTAGTGTCCTCGGATCTTCAACGCACGACCACTTCGGCCATCTCCAGATCATGAGTAGGATATCCTACTCGTACTTCCTCCAACTGTCGGGAAGCAAAAGCGATAACTCTATAGTGCCACATCAGTACACAATCGAGCCCTACTCGCGAAACATCACAGTTAAGCAACAAGGTCGCCCGAACCAGAAAACAAGAAGGAACTGGTGCAGTTGTCAACCGAATCTCCAACTGCTGAAAACTCCGCACACATGCCTCCGTCCATCGAAAAGAACCTCCTTCCCGGTCAGTTCAGTCAACGGTGTAGCGATACACAAGCAATCCTGCACGAAACGGCGGTAAAAACATGCTAAGCCCAAAATCTGTGGACCTCTGTTCCGGATATAAGTATGGGCCAAAGCTGTACGGCCTCGATCCTCCTTGGGTCTATACGAAAACCATCTCCAGTAACTACCAGACCTAAGAGTCAACACAATCAAGCCTGAAAGAACACTCTGAGAATTTAGCAAACTTTTGGGCTCTCCCAATGTCTGCAAAACAAATCCCCAAGTGATGCTCACGTTCCTCACGACTCTTGGAATAGACCGGAATGTCATTAATGACACAACAATAAACTGGTCGAGGAACGGCTTGAATAAATCTGGTTCATCATATCCACGATTGCTGCTAGGGCACTGGTGAGTCCAAAGACACCACCAAAACACATAAAGCCCATCGCACGCACAAAAGCAGTCTCCGGCATGTCATCACTCCAAACCCGCAACAATGATGACTTGATCACAAACAAACTCAGAAAGAGTCTCACACTCTGGAGCTGATCGAAAAAATCGTCAATGCGAGGTAAAGGATATCTATACGCACTGTAACTCGGTTCAATTGACGATCCATCAACACATAACCTGTAGGGTTCCTATCGACGGCAGCAAGGTTTCGGGAGGCATTGTCTATGCCATTTTTAAAATTTTGCCGTTAAAAGGGAACTCTAAACTAGAATCGATAACTAGAAATAATACGGAAACATAGTAAACCATTTACTATCTAAGTGAAATCGAAATACAACCTTTGTAGATCGGTCCTTCACTTCATAAGCTCCTTGTAGTTGTCCCTTTGCTGCGATCATCGAACTCCCGGACTCTTGGACGGCTCCATGAGAAGAGGGCAACGGTTTTGCTTGAAGTCTTCGAGGCCGAAGATGATCTACGTCGAGGGAATACGAACTCAAGCTTCTACTTCACTAACTAGAGAATTAGTGAAGCAAACACCCTAAAATAAAGTGCTAGTCTAGAAGAGGATGATGAAATAGGAAATGGGTTCACTTTAGAATTTCTTTTCTCACTTTATTTCTCATATTGGATCAAACCCTAGCAAGCTTTTCTTTTTCAAGAAGAAGATGAAGATAGATGTCACGACCCAAAATTTGGCCCATAACCGGCACCTAAACTACGTAACGTCTACAGGCATACGCAACTCAAGTAAGCCGTAACCCAGAAATCTAAGCCACCCAAATCTGGATCAACGGAGAAAAACATAGTTTTAACATTTTGAAAATCAGAAGTAAAATCTCTAATTCTAGTTTTCTTTCTTGAAAATTTCGGCAGCACCTCCTTTGTAAAAACTAGCCCCGAAAACGGGTACAACACAGATAATATAAAAGCATCCCAAATAGGAGCAAAATCACGCCCAACGGCGGAGACAACCACCACAACAGGTATACGACACCGAAGCAAAGAAATAACAAAGGAAAGACTGCAATAAGAAGTAAACTTTCCAACATAACCGGCTCCCACGAGCACGGCACCCAAAGTCACAAAAATAATTCAACACCAAATCCTCACAAGTCATCTCTAAGTCATAGACAACAGGGGTAGATGGAGAATACTAGATCCAACAAAAAAGATATACAATGTACAAACAGATAACCACAAACCCACCTAAAAGCAAAGGCCTCACTGCCTAACGTAGCGGTATCCGCAAAAGTAATGATGATAAGATGCCCTGCCGCGACAACTCTGAGGGTAAGTCCTACAAAACACTGTGACACAACGGGGGTGAGTTGCCAACTCGTGAATAGTAAATAACATCATACTGTAATCGCAGGTATGCACGAACAGCGATCTATCTATCACATGTAATCCGATAGCATAAATATGATAGGTGAATATGCAACAATTATGTAAAGGCACATCATCGGGGTACTACAACTACATGAAACAATGCATAACAACAATAATCCTGAGTGTGTGGGATGATACAATAAAATCTCATGCAAAATCATCAGCATGGAGAACACCAGTGTCCTCACTGACACATCAAATCCCAAATCCTCAGGCACCACATCCTCAGATCGGCCCTCACATCCTGTAAGTCTCATGGAACCTGAGTATCTATCATCGACACCCAAAACATCATGAAAACATATACATGTAAGTGTGTATATATATATATATATATAAGGATATCAACCACGTATGTCCCCTGACGATACGTAAAAATCATGGAAACCTGAGTGTCTAACACCGACACTCGAAATATCATGAAACCCGTATCTAACATCGACACGTAAATCCTCATAACTCCGGCGCTGTCACCATGACTGGCCCTGACGATATGTCATACCTCACTCCGGTCGGTATCCCCATGATAACCGCCGAGTCCAAATACTATCACCGGTAGGTAGTGGTCCCACCGCCAGGCTTATCGTCTATACCACGAAATCACCACTCGCCCCGGGGTACCATACCGGGTCTACCATGTACCCCCAGACGGTGCCTCCCGCTCCTCGAATCGGGTATAACAAGCTAAATCTCAGAACCGAGAAATCATATGATGGACGCACTGAAATATCATATCAAGAGAAACCGGGTTTTCAAACAATACATAGTTTCTTGAAAATACCCCCACGGTTCTCAAATCCATAAATCATATGAAATCCATATCTCAATACGTAAAACCCATATAAAACTGATATATGCAACATAAAACATCAACATGAGCATATAAAGGGAAAACCGTTCTTTAAATTGAATCTAGCTTTTAAAATATATCTTGCGGTTCCCAAAATCCTCCGAAAACAAATAGAGCATCATATGAGGTGTACATGTAAGTGTAGCCAGGTTTAAGTATCTACATGTAAGCAAGTGGGTATGATGCATTTCATAAGCGCAATGATCAAAAACTCAATATCACATATAAAAACAATACCTCTTAGGGTATATACAACTATAGCAAGCATATGCGGTATACATGTCAGTATGTGTGCATGATGTACATGTAACTATGGTAAAATATACGTGAAGTGGAATAAGGGTCACTACCTCAACTATTCCTGCCCAATGCAATATCACGTATGTATGTGCCCACAATATTTCATATGCACAATGGAATAAGAGTTACTACTCCAATCATTCCTATCCACAACCATATCACGTACGTAGGTGTTTGTGCGTGTCATGGAAATTACTGACGATATGGGTGTAGCATACAATCTAGTGCTCGTGCAATATGAACCGTCAGTAATGTGTTATATCTAAAGGTACGAGTCAAGTACAACAGATAATGCTATGCAATGACATTCATATGAAAGTAACTAATATGCAAATACTATGCAGCTAATATATCATATTTGCCCCGATGCATAACGCCATACGGGCGATTTCCCCGTAGATGTTAAATCTACTCACCAATGGTATCCAGCTATGAAAATCCGACCACCTGCTTCCTCTTGTTCGCAGTGTCCGAAGTCCCCGCTTGCGGCGCTATATTTTCACAAACACAAGAAATAATGCGAACATCTCAGAATCGATAAATATAACGCAAAACTACGTATTAAATAACGCAACAATGCTAAACTAACTCGCGAGTGTGCGTCAAGTGGCTAACGTGCGTCACGATACCACAAAACCAAACTGAGTACAGCAGCTGCACCAGATCACGATTCGTGTCGCAAAACGTAACACGCGGATTCAAAACACTAGATTATAGGTAATTGATCCCAGATTTTGTATACTGAAATTACTAAAAAAGTAAGCAGTACCAAACACCCATAACCAACAACAGACAGCTACCCACAAAAGCCAAACCCCAGCAGCTCCCTACATCGCCGTCGTCGCCGGAATTCGCCTTAGGGGTCGCCGGCCCCGACCGGTGGGGTGGTCCCCATCTCTCAGGTGGTGTCTCAGGTTCACTAGTACATCACTATAAATTTGTTTGGTCACACACTAAATTTTCCAGGTCACAGCAGATACAAAGTCTCTAAAAAGACACTAAAAACCCGATATTGCATAAATCGATATAGAAAGCGTTCTACGCTACAACCAACGAGCAAAACAACATACAAACTCCTAATTAACAGTGTAGGGATTATACCTAACAATCTTGCTCACAAGGTCCAAGCTTTCCCTAGCTCCAAGTGATCAAAGAGCAAGAATCAAGAACTTTTGGTATTTTTGTGATATATTTTGGGATTTTTTAGGATTTATGAGTTTGGATTGATGCAAAATAAGAAGGAAAAGAGCAAGGGCAGTAGAAAAAGAAGGGATCTCGGCCAAGAGAGGAGGTGAGTGTTTTGTGAGGGGTTTCCTAGCAATTACCAACAATAAATGCAATTAAATGCATTCATACACACATATGCACACATGCATGCATCTCTTTCTTTTCTTTTCTTTTTCTTTAAATCTAAAACCCTAAGTGAACACAAGGATCTAGATAAGAAGCGAAGGTTTTGATTCAACCCAACAATAATTGAAGAAAAGATACAAGAGAAGTTTTCCAAAAATGTGAATACCGCATTAAAATAATATTAAAATTGGGAAAAATTCAAATTGAACCAAAATGTCCCATATACCCCCAAAGCTTGCGCACTAGCTTTATTTTAGCTTAACTATGTGCTGACAAGTTTATATGGTCGTTTGAACACAGTCAGGTCAAAACGAAAAATACCGACAAATTAACCCTAAAAGAGAAAAATTCGCATAACGATTTCTAAAACGTTACAATCTCCCCCCATATAGAAATTCGGTCCCCGAATTAAAATTTCATACTAAGCGTACCTTCAAAGAGGTGAGGGAATTTCTTCCGCATCTCGCTCTCGGCCTACTAAGTGATCTCCTCACTAGTAGGGCTACGCCAAAGAACCTTCACAGACGGCAAGACCTTTGACCGAAGTTTCTTCACCTGCCGATCCAAAATAACTACCGGCTGCTCGGTGAACGAAAGATCGCGCTCAAGCTGAACGGTCTCGTGCTGAATCATGTGAGAAGGATCATGAAGGTATCTACAAAGCATCGACATATGAAAAACAGGGTGAACATCGGGAAAACTAGGCGGGAGCGCCAAACGATAAGATACAGAACCCACTCGCCCAAGGATCTCGAAAGGACCTATAAATCTGGGACTGAGCTTCCCTTTCTTCCCAAATTACATAACGCCCTTCATCGGAGAAATCCTCAGGAATACACGATCCCCCACTGCGAACTCAAGTCTGTGACGACGACGCTCGGCATAAGACTTTTGCCTGCACTGGGCTGCTCTCATCCTGTCCTGAATCCGCTGGATCTTCTCCACAGTCTCCTGAACTAGCTAGGGTCCTAAAACCAGACTCTCACTAAGCTCGGTCCAACAGACTGGCGATCGACACTTCCTACCATATAGAGCCTCAAAAGGTGCCATCTGAATAGTCTCCTGAAAGCTGTTGTTGTAGGAGAACTCAATCAACGGTAAGTGACGATCCAAACTGCCACCAAAATCAAGCACACATGCACGGAGCATATCCTCCAGAGTCTGAATAGTCCGCTCCGACTGACCATCGGTCTGCGGATGAAAAGCGGTGTTAAAACTCAACCGGGTACCCAAAGCTTCCTGAAGCTTCTGCCAAATACGGCTAGTAAACTGGGTGCCTCTGTCGGATACTATGCATGCGGGAACACCGTGCAAACGCACAATCTCATCTATATACAGCTGCGCATATTGAGCATAACCGAAAGTGGCCTTCACTGGAAGGAAGTGAGCCGCTTTCGTCAACCGGTCAACAATCACCCAAATGGAGTCATACCCCCTACTGGTCCTGGGTAGATCCACAATGAAGTCCATAGAAATCTGCTCCCATTTCCACTCCGGAATGGGTAAAGGCTGCAACTCTCTAGCCGGTCTCTGATGCTCCGCCTTGACTTGCTGACAAGTCAGGCACCTCGAAACGAAGTCCGAAATATCGCGTTTCATCCCTTCCCACCAGTAAAAGTCTCTCAAGTCACGGTACATCTTGGTGGAACCTGGATGAACGCTAAAGGCTGACAGATGTGCCTGCTCTAGGATCTCGCGTCTCAACCCATCAGCATCTGGTATACACAAGCGAGTCCCGCATCGTAGCACACCCTGGTCATCAATCATGAACTCCAAAACTGTACCCTGTCGAACAAGCTCAAAAATATCGGACAAACGGGCATCACTGGGTTGCGCCTCACGGATACGATCAAATAGTAGTGGACGGGCGCGGACATGAGCAAACTGTCCCCCAGTGGAAGAAAACTCGAACTGCACTCTACTATCAAACAAGAGCTGCCAATCTGCAGACGACTGACGCTGAACTGCGCTCAACTGGGACAAGCTACCCCCGAGCCTACGACTCAAAGCTTCAGCCACCACATTCGCCTTGCCCGGGTGATAAAGGATCTCACAATCATAATCCTTCACTAGCTCCATCCATCGACACTGTCTCAGGTTCAGATCCCGCTGCTGGAAGATATACTTCAAGCTCTTGTGATCCGTGAAGATCTGACACGACTCTCCGTACAAGTAGTGTCTCTAAATCTTCAACGCAAAGACTACCACGGCCATCTCAAGATCGTGAGTGGGGTAATTCTGCTCGTGCTTCTTCAGCTGCCTAGAAGCATACGCAATCACCATGTCATGCTGCATCAAAACACAGCCGAGCCCCACTCTAGAAGCATCACAATAAACAACGTAGCCGCCCGATCCAGAAGGTAAAGAAAGAACTGGTGCTGTCGTCAACCGAGTCTTCAACTGCTGAAAACTCTGCTCGCATGCATCAGTCTAAAGAAAAGGAACTCCCTTCCGGGTCAGTCCCGTCAGCGGTGCAGAAATACTCGAGAAATCCTGCACAAAACGACGATAATAACCAGCTAAGCCCAAAAAGCTGCGGACCTCAGTGACCGATACAGGTCTGGGCCAAAGCTGTACAGCCTCGATCTTCCTCGGGTCCATAAGAATACCATCACCAGTCACCACATGACCCAGAAAGTCAACTCTATCAAGGCAAAATGCGCACTTTGAGAATTTAGCATATAGCTGGTGCTCTTTCAATATCTGCAAAGTAATCCTCAAGTGCTGCTCATGCTCCTCACGACTCCTAGAGTAGACCAGTATGTCATCAATAAACATTATAATAAACTGGTCGAGGAACGGCCTGAAAATCCGGTTCATCAGATCCATGAACGCTGCTGGCGCATTGGTGAGTCCGAACGACATCACCAAAAACTCATAGAGCCCATAGCGCGTACGAAAAGCAGTCTTCGGAATGTCATCATTCCGAACCCGCAACTGATGATAACCCGAACGCAAATCAATCTTTGAAAAATGTTTTGCACCCTCGAGCTGATCAAATAAATCGTCAATGCGAAGAAAAGGATACCTGTTCCGCACCGTAACTTGGTTCAACTGACGATAATCCACACATAGCCTCAAACTACCGTCCTTCTTCTTGACGAACAGAACAGGAGCTCCCCACGGTGAAACACTCGGACGCACAAGTCCCAAATCAAGCAACTCTTGCAATTGATCTTTAAGCTCTCTCAGCTCTGCCGGAGCCATCCGATAAGGCGGTATAGAAATAGGCCCCGTGCCAGGAATCAGATCAATGCAAAACTCAATATCGCGCTCTGGCGGCAACCCAGGTAACTCATCGGGAAAGACATCAGGAAACTTTCGCACAGTAGAAACCTGGTCCAACGACTCCACTGTGGCTCCGGTATCATGAATGAAAGCCAAGAATCCCCGACATCCCCTCCTCAAAAGCCGACTAGCGCACAGAACAGAAATCAAACTGCGAGGGGCGGCACCACGGTCCCCCTGCACAATAAACACTGTTAGTTATATGTATGCCCTAGAGGCCATTACTGTACATTGGATGTATATTGTAGTGGATGCTGGGACATATATAGGGAGGACTTTCTTGCTCGACATGATAGTATGCTATCTGGTTGATCTTTACCTTAACGTGTACACAGATTGTCTCTCTATTACATGTTGGTAAAGCCCTTAGGATGTGTACTTGACTACCTGGACTGTGATGCGGATCATACTAGTGGGGACATGGTAGTCCATAAGTACATCCTTCAAAGTCCCTAGTCGTGGGTGTATCGAGACGGGGCATCGATATACCAGAGTAGACTAGCGTGTACCTTCTCGACCCATACAGATGGGCGATGGATGATCCCATATCCATTGGTGTTTGACATCAGAGATGATATACGGGTGCTCAGTGGAGACTGGGTACACTGGACGGACTCGCCGAGAACTCCCAGATGGTATTATACCTTACGTCAGATGGCAGTTCTCTGGTGACACTGGTACAGAGTAGTCTGTTGACCCGAGATCGTCATAGAGTCTTGTGTGGTTCCCACTGTGCTTTGATTTCCATCTTACCATGTCCAAGAGGGCGTGCAAAACGGTGGTTTTTGGGTACAGTCCCGAGTCACATGGAGGCAATGAGCGATAGGAGGGGATTCGTCTCTCCCGGTATAGAGAGTTGATGTTGCGCTGTGTTCGATTGGCTATAACCGGAAATCCCTGGCCAGGGTTGCTGAGATTTACTGGTAAGTGTTACCAGCAGTTTCTCGAATTATTATAGACCTCATATCGACACGACTTATCGAGCTATTGGGGTCTGACGTTTACCATCCCTAGGCGAGATATGCGACATATCAGACGATCAGACCGGACTGTACGGTAGTGTTACTGGTTGGATTCACTGGAGTGTGAGCGGGCTTGCTCGTCGATCTTCTGATCACTCAATACCCGGGTGGCTGTTACGTTTAGCAGACCGCTTGCGGCTTGTGGGTGCTTGATATGATCATCACCTGCTGCAGGCGTATTGACGAGTCTTTAGAGTCCTACACAGAGGTTTCCTCGCTCAAGCAAAACGAAATAGGAGCGCATATGAGATATGTGCGGGACCGAGAATAATGCGTGTATGTGATACCGTATTCTATTCTCGGGATGAATGTATCGAATGGTTGTATGCGATATAACCTAGTTATCGATTCAAGCGTTGATTCGATAAGTCGATACATTGAATACTAGTCGGTTATGTTTAACATGACCGGATCATTGAATCAAGTGTTGATTTAATGATTTAATGTATAATTATATATTTGATATATTGCTTTACATTAACTAGTATTGGTTCACCATAAATGGATTTTCTCACTTGAATTGTGCAAGTTGTATATGTGATATACTTTTATGCACATGATTGTATCATGTTTGATGATACATGCTTATTTGTGTAGGGTTCCTAGGCATCCTAATGAGGTCTCACAAGGCATCAACCATGCCATTTTCAAAAATGAACGGTGCCGAGAAACCCTAGAACGGATCGTTGGCTAGAAATCTAGGCGAAACAATAAACTAGTTAACACTTAACTAAGAGATACGGAAATACAACCTTTGTAGATCCGGTTCTCCACCTCCATAGCTCCGCAATGAAGTCTCCTCGCTGTCCATAACAAGTCCCGGGCTCTAGCGTCGGCTTCATCGGAGAATAGGCGAGCTAGGTCGTCGATGTCCATGCCGAAGATGATCTACGTCGAAGCATCGCAAGATCAAGCTCTCACTTCACCAAGTCAAGAAACTTGTGAAGAAAACACACTCTACTACTTGGCAAGAGGTAGAGGATGAAGAAATAGGAAGTGGGTAGACTTTAGAATTGGATTTCTCACTCATTTCATCAATTCACCATTGATGTAGTCAAGCTTTTCTTCTTGAGTTTAAGGAAGAAGAAGAAGAAAGTGTTATGATAAGTTAATTAGAAAATAGAAAATAAAAGAATACTTATCATAATCAACCATGGTCAAGTGTAGAGAATTAACTAAGGTTAGATTAATGGTTAGGGTTAAAGATAAAGACAAAGTGGTCACTTTGGTCAAAGCTTCATGAAGCTTCAAAAAGCTTCATGAAAGAAAATAAAATAGAGAAACCATTTTCCTTTTCTTTTATGCTTTTATCAATATCCAAAATGAATAAACAAATGATTAAATGAAAAAGCAAAACCCTAATCATTAAGTTAACCATGGTTTAATTCTATACACTTAACCAAAAGGCATGTATCATCAAACAAGATACAAGCAAGTGCACAAAATCATATCGCATATGCAATGCGCACATCCGAGTGAGAAAATCCATTTAAAGTAAACCGATACTAGTTAATGCAAAGTAATATATCAAATATATAATTATGAATTAAATCATTAAATCAACACTTGATTTAACGATCCGGTCATATCGCATATAACCGACTAGTATCATTAGTAACAACTTATCGAATCAACACTTGATCCGATAACCCGGCTATATCGCATATAACCGATCAATGTCACATCGCGAGAATCGAATACAGTATCACATACTGGTATTATTCTCGGTCCCGCACATATCTCATATGCGCTCCTATTTCGTTTTGCTTGAGCCTGGAAACCTTTGTGTAGGACTCTAAAGACTCGTCAATACGTCGGCAGCAGGCGATGATCATATCAAACACCCACAAGCCGCAAGCGGTCTGCTAAACGTAACGGCCACCCGGGTATTGAGCGATCTGAAGATCGACGAGCAAGCCCGCTCACACTCCAGTGAATCCAACCAGTAACACTACCGTACAGTCCGGTCTGATCGTCTGATATGTCGCATATCTCGCCTAGGGGTGGTAAACGTCAGACCCCAATAGCTTGATAAGTAGTGTCGATATGAGGTCTATAACAATTCGAGAAACTACTGGTAACACTTACCAGTAAATCTCAGCAATCCTGGCCAGGGATTTCCTGTTATAGCCAATCGAATACAGCGCAACATCAACTCCCTATACCGGGAGAGACGAATCCCCTCCTATCGCTCATTGCCTCCATGTGACTCGGGACTGTACCCAAAAACCACCGTTTTGCATGCCCTCTTGGACGTGGTAAGATGGAAATCAAAGCACAGTGGGAACCACACAAGACTCTATGACGATCTCGGGTCAACAGACTACTCTGTACCAGTGTCACCAGAGACCTGCCATCTGACGTGAGGTATAATACCATCTGGGAGTTCTCGGCGAATCCGTCCAGTGTACCCAGTCTCTACTGAGCACCCGTATATCATCTCTGATGTCAAACACCAATGGATATGGGATCATCCATCGCCCATCTGTATGGGTCGAGAAGGTATACGCTAGTCTACTCTGGTATATCGATGCCCCGTCTCGATATACCCACGACTAGGGACTGTGAAGGATGTACTTATGGACTACCATGTCCCCACTAGTATGATCCGCATCATAGTCCAGGCAGTCAAGTACACATCCTAAGGGCTTTACCAACATATAACAGAGAGACAATCAGTATACACGTTAAGGTAAAGATCAACCAGATAGCGTACTATCATGTCGAGCAAGAAAGTCCTCCCTATATATGTCCCAGCATCCACTACAATATACATCTTATGTACAGTAATAGCCTCTAGGGCATACATATAACTAACAATCTCCCACTTGCACTAGGGCCATCTGTAGCAGTGGTTGTAGTATCTCATTCTCAACCATCCCATAAAAGTCTCTCTCTGGGAACAGGCCTTTGTGAGTGGATCCGCTGTGTTGTCCTCTGAATCTACTCTCCAAACCTCGATCTCCTTGGAGATCAACCATCTCCATGATCAGGTAATACTGCCTTAGAATATGTCTGGATCACTGATGGGACGGACGTTCCTCGGCATAAGCTACAACTCCATTGTCTCACAATAGGAGGAACAAAGTTCATCTTATGAACTTATATACACCCAGACTGCCTCTTTGGTAGCATCTTAAGTAGCGATGTATCCTTCCTTTATCGTCTAGTATGCCACGGTATCTAGCTTGGAACTCTTCCAACATACCGTCCCTCTACTGAGGATTAAGACAATGCCTGTGACTGACACTCAGTCGTCTTTATCACCCTGGAACCCTTCCAGTGATTCTCTCCAGGATCGATTGATACCATCTCACTACAACTAGTGAGAATCCTAACATCCATTTAGATCTATCTCATAGATCCAAAATCCAGGATTTAGTAGGTATCATCTTGATCCTACGTGGAGAATCTTTGTGATAAGCGGAGATTGATCGAGCGTAGCATAGGAAACTTCTTCCCTATCAAGAGTATGTCATCCACGTACTCTACGAGGATCGCCACCATACTCCCTACTACCTATTTGCTTATACAAGGTTCATCTACCATTTTGATGATGTCAAACTCTTTGACTAACACATCAAAACAGACGTTCTAACTCCGCGATGCCTGCTTTATCAGATAAAACATCTTGCACACGTTTCCGCTGCTCCCACTGTTTACGAAGCTCTCTGGCTGTGTACTTATAGACTCCCTCTTCTAAAACACCATTTAGAAAAGCTGTCATGACACCCAACCACCAGATATCGTAGTAATGGTATGTAGCCGTGGCAAGTAGGATCTGGATGGACTTAAGCATAGATCCTTAGAAAAAGTTTCATCATGATCCACACCTGGTCAATGATGCAAACCTTTAACAAGTCTAGCTTTGAAAGTCTCAACTTTTCCATGTACACCAAGTAATCTTCTCAAGATATACTTACTCCTGATGGGGATTTAACCCTTCAGATATAGCAACCAAAGTCCATACTTTGTTGGTGTATAAGGATTCCATCTCAGATCACTAAGCATCCAGCCATTCTTATAGAGTCTTACTCCTGATGGCCAGCTCGAAACTAGTTGGGTCATCATCTCATGATGCAATCCTCGCTCCTACTGTCATAGAGAAACCGAAGTATCTCTCAGGTGGGTGAGGAACCCTACTAGATCGGCGGAGAGGCTGAGGTTCATTGGTAATTATTGAATTCTTTGGTTCTGTCAAATCTTCAGCTGCAGTTTTGTATAGCTGGAACATTTCCAGTTCTACATGACTGACCCTGCCTCGAGCTTGTCCGGATTTTGCTTTTAAACATAGGCCGGACAACCCCAAATCTTAACTAGCTTAAGACATGGGCTCTTCCCTTTCCATATCACATATGAAATGGTAGGCAACTGATTTGATTGGAACCCTATTCAATAGGTATGCAACTTCATAAGTGCATAACTCCCAAAAGGAAAAAGGTAACTCAGTATTACTCATCATAGAGCACACCTTATCATATAGGGTGTAATTGCTCCACCCCGATATACCATCGTGCTATGGTGTATACAGAGGAGTAATGCTGAGAGAGAATCTCATTCTCCTTTAGAATAGTCCAGGAATTCCATGCACAAGTATTCTCCTCCCTGATCTCATCATAGGACATAATACTTATACCCGTATTTTGGTTCTCTACTTCTCGCTTATATTCCGTGAATATCTCAAAAGGTTCGGACTTGTGTTTCAACAGGAACATATGTCTGAATCTTGAGAGATTATCAGAGAATATAATGAAGTATAAAGAACCAGTCCTGGTATGTGTAGACAGGGGACCTACATACATCAACATGTATCATTCCAAGAGTTCACTAACTCTTTCTCTGTTTCCAATAAACAGGGCTATGGTCATTTTATCTTTGTGACATGACTGGCAAGTTTCACAAGATGTAAGTTCAAACTGATTTAAATATGCATCTACATGTAACTTCAGCTAGTCGGGTCACATTGATCTGACCTAGTCTACAATACCTTAAGAAGGATTCGTTCATTTCTGAACTCTTCCTCTTGTGTGTGTTCCGTATACTAAGAACTGTAGTTTGATTTAGAACATCAATGCTTTTAGATAATGTGCCTGAACCGATCAACCTTTGATATAGGAAATGTTCAAAACATTATCCAACAATACAAAATTTTATCATTTCTTTACTAATAAAGAGACTGATATGATTTTGTATATCAGGTTCGGTATCTAATAACATTCGTTCAGAATCAATGTATTGTAATACAGGGTGACAGTGACCGACAGACTTGGCTGCAACACTTGCCCCGTTTTCTGCCTCATGAAACTTATCACCCGTTCTCAGTTCTCTACCTTTCTGTAGCCCTATGTAACATATTACATATCTGGGATCCTGATCTGGTATCACATACCCAGGACGTAAAGGATACTGAGAAACAGTTCTCTGTAATGAACACACCCGAAGATGATGCATCAACATGCACTCTCTTCGTTTGGGCGGCACGGGAATTCTGGTATTCCCCAATTTCCTGCTCTGTCTTATAACAATTATAAGTTGGAGCGGGACCAACGTTCCCCAGCTCAGTATAACAAGCGGGTTCGGTCAATAATCCGTATTATTATCTTGATTAAGGCGTGATATGGTCGCTACCAGGATAGAGAGAGAAGAAAATACTCAGCGTGCGCTCTTGCAAGAATAGATTGGTTATTATTTTATCTAATCAGGATGGCTCCCACTGCTTTTTATCAAATCTTCCTTCAAACCCTAAAAGGAAAAACTAGCCGGGATTAATTACACACTACAAGTTCGCCAATCTTTCAGCCAGGCCAGTGTCGGTACTTTGAGGGAGGTCCCCCGTGCTTTCGCACGAACCTAATTAATGTAAATCTCGTTTTCCCAGAGGCGTAACCTCGTTAACACCTTTCTAGACACCTACTTGATCGGCTAATTGTAATGTATAAAACTCTCCCAGGAGTAACTCTTACTCGCAGCGGGTATCGGGATCCAACTATCTCATAGAAGGTATGCAATCTCATTGCAAATTTCAACACTTGAAATTCCCGATAATATTTTGCCCCGAACGATCTATGACCTCGACAAGGTCAACAAACCATAGACCGCAAGTCAAGTTCTACCCGTCATTTCTTGATTGAATCAAACCCACCCGCACGACCCTTGACAAGGTCAACAAGGCCGCACGACTACCCTAACCCAATCTGCATCATATGCATAAGCAGATAAATACTGGTTAGCTACCGCACACTGCGCCTTGACAAGGTCAACAAACGCAGCGCGAATACTAAACGGGATTTATCTGAAATGACGGAGGGCTACGACAGGTTTTTCTAAAAACCTATTGCATAATGAACTTGATATCGTTGTAGAATCAAATGATTTTAAAATGGAGTGCTTTTGAGGCTTTTCTAGTTTTGCTAAAGAAGTCACTCCCGGTGAAGGGATCGTCGGTCCTTTCCTCGTCGAATGAGGTGCGGGATATATCATATATATCACTGTGCAAAGAAAAAACACTTAAAAGCAATCAAAAGACAAACCGAGTGTGTAGCATCTGTTGGAGATAGTGCCCTCAGAGTCAATTATTGGATCACAGGCACGTGATTGCAATGATTGAGGGAGGACCTATCCCGGTAGAACAGTCTTACTCGAGATGATAGTATGCTATCTGGTTTAACTTTATCATCGTGTACTGCTTTAGGTGACCTGACAGGTCGCTATTGCACGTTGATAGAGCCCCTAGGATTCTTGCTTGACTGCCGGCAGTATGAAGGCGATCATATAAGTGAGAGCTGGAGTCTATAAGCACATCCTTAAAAGGTCCCTAGTCGTGGGAGTTTCGAGACAGGGCATCGATTCTCCAGAGTAGACTAGTGTATACAGTCGAGACCCCGACGAAGGGCGGTGGCCGGTCTCACAAGCCACTGGTGTCAGTTGGTTCACCTAAGATGTATACAGGTGCTCATTGGGTTATGAGTACACCGGACAGGACTCGCCGGGAACATGCTAGTTGGTCTTATACCTGACGTCAGATAGCAGTTCCCAGGTGACATGTGTACAGGTTAGTTCATCGACCTGGGGATCGTCATTTGTCTCGTGTGAGTTCCCACTGTACTTTGATTACTACCCTACCACGGCTCAAAGGAGTCGTATAAACAGGTTTTAGTTGGGTACAGTCCCGAGCCACATGGAGGCAGTGAGCGGATCTTCGGGGGTTCGTCTCTCCCGGTATTGGGGGTGAGGTCGCGCTGTGTCTAGGAGAGCCATTATAC
Organism: Agapanthus africanus; assembly: GCA_030015575.1. Classification (NCBI taxonomy): domain Eukaryota; kingdom Viridiplantae; phylum Streptophyta; class Magnoliopsida; order Asparagales; family Amaryllidaceae; genus Agapanthus; species Agapanthus africanus. The sequence goes on along the minus strand of CM057346.1, from coordinate 336,590,099 downwards.
GAAGTCCTTGGCCAAGGCAGGAGATTTACTGGTAGGTATTCCAGTAGTATCTCAGGGTGTTCTGGGCTACACTCCGACACGACTTGTACCGCTTTTAGGGGTCTGACTTTTACCAACCCCCTAGGCCCGACATGCGATGCTCGTAGACGAACGGACCGGACTGCACGGATATTGTCACTGACAGGCTCAGTAGGGTGTCAGGATGAGCTCGCTCATCGACGTCCCTTTTGGTCAATAGCTGGTGGCCCGTTACGTATTGGCTTATACCTCTGACGTGCTAGTGGTTAAATCCACAGCCATAGTATTGACGAGTCTTTAGAGTCCACCACATTTTCAGTTACTCAGCTTTCGGGCGAAACGCTGTAGAGGCCGTATGGAGATATGGCAGGGTCCGATCAGATACGTGCGGTATTGCACGGATCAGGATCGGACGGTTTGTACTAGAGGCCGTATAGATATATGGCTGGGTTCGATCAGATACGTGCGGTATTGCACGGATCAGGATCGAACGGATATTACTAGCCGGCTTTGGTTTAAGCCGGATCCTAGTTTACTACAGTGGAGATTTTGTCTCATTGCATTTGTATCCGGACGGAATACAGATGCGGGTGTGTATGCACAGTATCGGGGTTTTCCTGTAATTTATTACGGGACCAGTTTTCTGGAGTTGCCAGTTTGCATTCCGTTCCGGCCGGTTTTCCTTTGTTCTTTCCCGGCCGGACTTTTCCGATGGAGGGGGTTATTTGCAAGTTTGCAAATAACATTTTGTGGAGGGGTTTATTGCAAAAGGATTTATTATGAGAGCATCTTTTCTTTTGTTGCACCATTCTTGCATTAATTGAGGTAAGGATGGGTATGGGTTTGATGTGCTTAAGCATGGTTGATGTTTTGCTTATGGTCACCATTTTCTATCTCCTACCATCACCTCCCTCTTGGATTTTGTTCACACCTCCACCACCATTCTCACTAGAATTGGCCGGCCACAAATTTGGAAGAGGAGGAGAGAATGAGAGAGTTTCATTTGGTGTGGGAAAATTAATCATTCATATCATTTTCCATTGCCACAAAAATCCCCAAGTTCATATCATCTTGATTCCTCCATCAAGGCAACATAACCCCAAAGAGACTAAGCACTACACATTCTACAGCAAATCTTGGGCACGTCGACTTGCCAGCTTTGTGCCCGAGTTGCCTCGGTATTGAGGTGGGAGCCCGTAAAAGATGCAGGCGATGTGGTGCCCTTCCGGCGAGGAGGCGACGACCGGAGTTTCCGCAGAGGATCGGGATGATGATGAGAAGACCGGAGGACTCGGATCACTCGGTATATCTCTTCCCATCTTGTAGTTAGCTAGAATAAGTTTAATGGCCCGATCCGGGGTTTAGTGCGCGGTGGTGCCGGTTTGCAAAGTTCGCAAAATTAAAGTTTATCACCGTTTCCGCATTTGGCCGTCGGATTGACGGCCGGGGCGACGCCGTGCACTTACAGTGGTATCAGAGCCAGGCCATAACTTCGTCTAGTTTCGTTTGATGTGTTTTGCATTTCCGATCGACCAAAATTCCAAAATCTACATTTTCCTTTACATCTGTTTTCTGTCGAAATTTTTTGAGTCTAAAAATTTTTCAGGTTGTAGAAAATTGATGTACTAGAAGTTCTAAGAAATCTGGAAAAATTTGAGACACTGATCTCTTCAGTGGAGCGCGGAACCGTGGCAAAACCATACTTGTTGCCGCGGTTCCGCCGCAGTATGGAGGATTCAGTGGGTCGGGTTTTTACAGTGGGCTTCTGGGGTGATTTTAGGGGTTTTGGAATATTAATATTGGGCCCAGATTTTCTGTGAGTGCTACAGTATTGCTTGGGGGCCCACTTGTTAATTTTTGATCGATCGGATATTTTAAACACATTTTTCACAGTATTTACATTATATATGCGACCGTGAATGTCACTCGATCGGTAAATCCGGTCTAACTGCTATAGCCCGGTTAGATGGATTTGCGAACGTGACTTTCACGTTGATGTTCTGTGTTTTGCTGTGATGTTGCGGATCGGTCGTGGGGGATAGCCTGGATGCAATGCTAGTACAGTGTTGTTGTATTATGTACATTTGATATTGCGGGGCGAGCGTCCGATATGTGGACTGCCGTCACTGCCTGTTTGTATTATTATTTTGGGGCACGACCTGGTTGCGGTCGATGTACCCGTTGTATGTATATTTTACTTTCTGTACTAGGTTTACCCCGCGGTGGGGTGCACGGATAGCCGGGTTCTAGAGGGCAACGGGCCCGCATCTCAGGGCATTGAGACGGAGGGGCTTCAGTCTGGAATTGGCGGGCTATTCGCCGCACTCGTAGGGGGTACAGGTTGACCCAGGAGGGGTGTCCAAGTTGCCGGATTCCGTGAAGTGCTGGGTGGTCCATTCACGGTGCTGAAGGGGGCTACCTCGCTTCAGGTTTTGGCGGGTAACTTGCCGCGCCCGTAGGGGTCTAGGATTTCATTGCACAGGCTATCCACACGACCAGGGGAACGTCGGGTTTCAGTAGTGGCTCTGTGAAACCCGGGGATCCCAGATATCTGTATTGTTCTGTGCTGCAGTACATTTCTGTGATGTTGCATTTTATTCACGCCTTGAGCGAAATACTATATATTGGTATATATATTAGTAGATTTTGTATATGTTTTTCATCCGCGCTAGTCCAGTCCCCGCTCTGCCGTTAGTTAGCTAACCTAACGGGTGATGACGGGACCCAGTGGCGAATGCAGATGGCATATACGTACGTCAGTATATTTTCGTTCTTTGTGGTGTGATCAATTGATGGGACTGCGTTGATTCGGATCAATGCAAGTTAAACAAACCTAATCTGATGTTGTTGGAACACTTTTCAAAAAGCTGTTATTGCAAGGACATTCACTTTTGTTTTGCATCGTGGTATTCATTTAGAATATCCTGCTCCTCAGTCGACGAGGCAAGGGCCGAGATCCCTTCACCGGGAGCGACCCCTTGGACAGAAGTTTGCGTCAGGGCATTAACTTCACTATAGCCGATTACTTTTGCTTTGCATCGTGGTATTCAGTTGGAATATCCTGCACCTCATTCTACGGGGAAAGAGCCGAGATCCCTTCACCGGGAGTGACCTCTTTAGTAAAGGTTTTCGTCACTATATTTTCTAAAAAGCTATCCGTTCCTTCAACGATATCAAGTTCATTACGTTAAAGGTTTTCGCCAGAAACCATTCGTAGCCCTCCGTCGTTTCATATGGGCAGTCAATAGTATTCAAGCTGTGTATGTTGGCCAAAGTCAAGGCACAGTGATTGGTAGCTATTGGGTATTCATATGCAGCATAGATAGATGCGTTGGTTTGGGACAGCCGTACTGCCATTTTGGCCAAAGTCAAGGGTAGGTACGGGTGGATTCAAATTAACCTGGAGAATGACGGGTTGAACTTGACATGTGACTTATGATATTTTGGCCAAAGTCAAGGTCATAAGAGCATGGGGTAGAAATCACATCGGGAGTTTCAAAAGAACTGAAACTTGCCAGATATGCGCATACCTTCTGGAGTGTTATAGCGTGAGCGGATTCCGTCACGTTATCATGCGATGATAGTTGGATCCCGATTCCCACTGATGAGTTGGTTTACTCCTCGGGTGACCCCGACTAATTCTTCTTTCAGGTTTGGAGGAGGATTTGAGGTACAGTGGGAGGTTTCCAGATTAGATAAATTGGTAACCATTCTGATCTAGGTTTGAGTGCACGCTGAGTGTTTCTTTTCTCTCTCTCTCTGGCAGCGACCATTGACCCGACCCTAAGACTTTGACTCAGTGACCAAGTTGACCGAACCTTCTTAACACTGGCTTTTGGATTATCAGAGTTGCAGACCTCATTGCCACTCCTACTTTTACCCTTTTCTCCAGGACACCCCGTATTACTACGAACGTCCACTTCCATTGGACAAAACCATCGTATGGTTAGATACGAACTCGAAGGGATTCGAGGATGGTTTCCGGTTCTGGAGAAAACGGATAGGATTATTCAGTTGTCTTTTCCCTTTTACCTTTTCTCAAGTTGTGAGTACTCCTTGGTTTAGGAGATAGTACACCTATTACGCAAATTGGATAGTCTTCTTCCAAACCTTAGGCTGGTGCCGACCGGTAGGGAATGAAGAAAACCAATTAGCCTAAACGATATGCAGAAGGTATTAAGATTAAGACAAAGCAAGGGATTAGTAAGAGGGCAAAGTAAATTGCGACTGATATTCACGACCAAACCAAATATTTCTTCGCCAATCCTAAATCACCTTTGTATTTCTCCAGGACACTCCGTATCACTACGATGATCCACAGTTTATTGGATACTCCATCGTATGGTTATATACGAACTCGAAAGGAACTTGTTCCAGTTCGGGGATGGATTTTGGTCCAGGAGAAATAGGAATAAGGTTTAATTCGGTTGTCTTTTATCTTCACCTTCTCTCGCATTGCGAGTGCTCCTAGGATTAGGACAGTACACCCATTATGCTTATTGGATAGTCTTCTTCCAAACCATAGGCTGGTGCCGAACGGTAGGGAAGGAAGAAAACCATTTGGCCTAAGAGGTGTGCAGAAGGTAACGACTAAAGACATATAAAGGGATTTGGAGAGGTGGCAAAGAATTATACGGTTATAGTTGTGAATCTGGATAATGGTAGAGGCATTACTAGGAATACCAGGATACCCCATCGAAACATTTCAATGTTTCAGTTCTACTGTGTACTGTTAAAAGAAAACTGATTTCCCGATTAGACACTTGCTCCAGGGTATGTATTTACCAGTTTTGATTCTCACATCTGTATGGTTTTACAGATGATGAGTGGGAGTAAGTTATTGGGAATTGGGTGATCATCCTCATTATATCGGGATTCGTTGTAATCGGTGATATTTGAGGAGATCATCTGAGCTATTTGCTGGTCGGCAAATATTTGGTTTTGAATATCTGCTGTTGTGCACCAATTTCAAATTGATGTATCTGTACGTCTATTTTAATAGAGTGAGATATACCTTTTGATATTATGTCGATGACATTTACCTATATCAGTGGATGGTTAGGTAAGGAGCATCAAACAGCAGTGTAATTCTTCTTAACCATAAGTACAGTTTTCAACCTACGACACACAGTGAAAGAGTTGTTAGACTCGGCGGACTTATACAGAGTATTGTATGTTGTCCAGTGTCCATTAGGACAGAGGGGTTGGTCCTCATACTATATTCTGTTTACTTTTAACTTCTCTAGTTCTTAGACATGTGTTTCATAGAAACACAGGGTCTAAGTTTTGAGGAGTTATAGGTATTTGAATAGAGTAGAGAACCAGGTGTAGCAAGTATCGGGATTCTTCAAGGCGATCGAAGATGTAGATACTTGTGTATGGTATTCAGTTGATAGTAATGATAAAGAGAAATTGCTTCTCTTTCAGGTTACTCATAATTGGAAGCATTCCTAAGTTGAGTAACGCTGATCGGCCTCTCTCCATTTTGTTGACATGCACTGGAGACAGCTGCATGATTTGAATCTGGTTCAATTAAATCAGTGCCTCTGGTTCTATATTGGATATAGAACAGTTCATATCTTAACGTTGTTAAGGTACGGGGAGTTGTCCGGCTTATGATTAAAACCAGACTCTGGACAGCTCAAGGCGCGTTTCTGTAATGGCTGTTTGTGGGTTGACCCAGGCTATGACGAGGGTTGACTTTCTACCATCTGGAAGATCAATAGTGATATTGTTCTTAACTCGCCACATTTTAAAAGAAATGGTTATTTTTCAAAAACAGTAGTGGGAGTATGGTAGAACTGGAAGTGATTCCAGAACCGCAAACGATTACTGAAGATTTGATAAGGAACCTAAAGATTCAATCTGTTTTGACATTCCATTAGCCACTCCGCAGATAAGGTGGGTAACTTCAGGCACCCGAGAGGTACTCCGGTAGCCTCAAGGACGGTGACAGGGAAGTTCTTGTTTACCCACACTTGCCATTGTTGTTGTTCCAGGCTGCGAGACCCGGCAGGAGGATGAGTATAGCGTCGTTCTAAACTAGCTTTAGAAGTGCACGTCTATATGACTCTGCCAGAGGGTTGTCGTAGTCAGTGGGAGCAGCGGAAGCATTGGTGGACATCAGGCTTATGTCTATTTATAGACTAAAGCAGATATAGCGGAGATAGATCATCTATTTCTGATGTGACAGTCATGGGTTTGACGTCATCAGAATAGGGGATGGATCTGTTGAGAAGGTAGTAGGGTGTGATATCCGGGTTTTGGATGACATACACGTAGTAGAAAAAGAAACTCCTATACTACGATCGGTTATACTTTGGTCGTCACACGGTGGTTTCTCCACAAAGGACTTGGACATTATATCAGACATACTGGTTACTGGATCTATGGTTTTTAGATCTAGATTTGGGTGGTTTCCCAATCAGGGTACCTTGACAGCATTCTAAGAGTATTTAGAATGGACGACTCCTGGCATGGTAGTGTACCTGCAGGTGATGGAGTCACCCTCTCTAAAGGTGTCTTATAGACTAAAGTAGAGAGGGATGTGCATGATTGGCAAATCACTTGCTTAGGCAATTGAGTCAATCATGAGATGTCAAGTACCACACCAGATGTTGTTCTTGCACTAGATGCAATAAGTTGACATTGATCCAATCCTGGAGAAACAGTCGGAAGCAGTTTTAGAACATAAGTGGATGTTCTAGGGATATGATAACGACAGCCTCATTTGGGAGACAGTTGTCATTCCAGGCTTCCAAAGTGACATGGACGACAAGGAGGTTGTCAGAGTTATAGTTTTCCTTCTGACGAGGGGCAGTATTTTGGACAGGTGTTCCAAGGAAATACTGAGGGTGGCATGGCGCAGGATACTGATTAAGCTCAGTTGACGATACAGTCTAAGAAGTTTGGATTTGGAGTTCATTTATGAGCTCGGTCCCATCAGACATCCAGACACTCTAAGAAAGGTATTGCTCATTTCGGGAGATGGCTTTCTCCGCGAACTTGAGATATAGAGAGACATAGAAAGAAACTTCAAGGTGGATCCACTTACTGAGGCTATTCCTCGAACGCAATAGTCTTCCAAACAGGCTTTGTGAGACTGACTAGTAGAGGAGTTGGGTGTTCGGTATCACACGGGCTGTGAGTATGCGACATCGCAATAATTAGCCTTGAGTGCAAGTGGGAGATTGTTGGAGATAGTGCCCTCAGAGTCAATTATTGGATCACAGGCACGTGATTGCAATGATTGAGGGAGGACCTATCCCGGTAGAACAGTCTTACTCGAGATGATAGTATGCTATCTGGTTTAACTTTATCATCGTGTACTACTTTAGGTGACCTGACAGGTCGCTATTGCACGTTGATAGAGCCCCTAGGATTCTTGCTTGACTGCCGGAAGTATGAGGGCGATCATATAAGTGAGAGCTGGAGTCTATAAGTACATCCTTAAAAGGTCCCTAGTCGTGGGAGTTTCGAGACAGGGCATCGATTCTCCAGAGTAGACTAGTGTATACAGTCGAGACCCCGACGAGGGGCGGTGGCCGGTCTCACAAGCCACTGGTGTCAGTTGGTTCACCTAAGATGTATACAGGTGCTCATTGGGTTATGAGTACACCGGACAGGACTCGCCGGGAACATGCTAGTTGGTCTTATACCTGACGTCAGATAGCAGTTCCCAGGTGACATGTGTACAGGTTAGTTCATCGACCTGGGGATCGTCATTTGTCTCGTGTGAGTTCCCACTGTACTTTGATTACTACCCTACCACGGCTCAAAGGAGTCGTGTAAACAGGTTTTAGTTGGGTACAGTCCCGAGCCACATGGAGGCAGTGAGCGGATCTTCGGGGGTTCGTCTCTCCCGGTATTGGGGGTGAGGTCGCGCTGTGTCTAGGAGAGCCATTATACGAAGTCCTTGGCCAAGGCAGGAGATTTACTGGTAGGTATTCCAGTAGTATCTCAGGGTGTTCTGGGCTACACTCCGACACGACTTGTACCGCTTTTGGGGGTCTGACTTTTACCAACCCCCTAGGCCCGACATGCGATGCTCGTAGACGAACGGACCGGACTGCACGGATATTGTCACTGACAGGCTCAGTAGGGTGTCAGGATGAGCTCGCTCATCGACGTCCCTTTTGGTCAATAGCTGGTTGCCCGTTACGTATTGGCTTATACCTCTGACGTGCTAGTGGTTAAATCCACAGCCATAGTATTGACGAGTCTTTAGAGTCCACCACATTTTCAGTTACTCAGCTTTCGGGCGAAACGCTGTAGAGGCCGTATGGAGATATGGCAGGGTCCGATCAGATACGTGCGGTATTGCACGGATCAGGATCGGACGGTTTGTACTAGAGGCCGTATAGATATATGGCTGGGTTCGATCAGATACGTGCGGTATTGCACGGATCAGGATCGAACGGATATTACTAGCCGGCTTTGGTTTAAGCCGGATCCTAGTTTAGTACAGTGGAGATTTTGTCTCATTGCATTTGTATCCGGACGGAATATAGATGCGGGTGTGTATGCACAGTATCGGGGTTTTCCTGTAATTTATTACGGGACCAGTTTTCTGGAGTTGCCAGTTTGCATTCCGTTCCGGCCGGTTTTCCTTTGTTCTTTCCCGGCCGGACTTTTCCGATGGAGGGGGTTATTTGCAAGTTTGCAAATAACATTTTGTGGAGGGGTTTATTGCAAAAGGATTTATTATGAGAGCATCTTTTCTTTTGTTGCACCATTCTTGCATTAATTGAGGTAAGGATGGGTATGGGTTTGATGTGCTTAAGCATGGTTGATGTTTTGCTTATGGTCACCATTTTCTATCTCCTACCATCACCTCCCTCTTGGATTTTGTTCACACCTCCACCACCATTCTCACTAGAATTGGCCGGCCACAAATTTGGAAGAGGAGGAGAGAATGAGAGAGTTTCATTTGGTGTGGGAAAATTAATCATTCATATCATTTTCCATTGCCACAAAAATCCCCAAGTTCATATCATCTTGATTCCTCCATCAAGGCAACATAACCCCAAAGAGACTAAGCACTACACATTCTACAGCAAATCTTGGGCACGTCGACTTGCCAGCTTCGTGCCCGAGTTGCCTCGGTATTGAGGTGGGAGCCCGTAAAAGATGCAGGCGATGTGGTGCCCTTCCGGCGAGGAGGCGACGACCGGAGTTTCCGCAGAGGATCGGGATGATGACGAGAAGACCGGAGGACTCGGATCACTCGGTATAGCTCTTCCCATCTTGTAGTTAGCTAGAATAAGTTTAATGGCCCGATCCGGGGTTTAGTGCGCGGTGGTGCCGGTTTGCAAAGTTCGCAAAATTAAAGTTTATCACCGTTTCTGCATTTGGCCGTCGGATTGACGGCCGGGGCGCCGCCGTGCACTTACAGCATCTGCCAATTATTGCTAAAGGAGTCACTCCCGGTGAAGGGATCTCGGTCCTTTCCTTATCGAATAAGGTGCAGGATATATCATATATACCGCTGTGCAAAGCAAGAACTGTAGCTACCTGTTTTTATTTTGAAATTCGATTCTACAACATCTTAGGTTTCTTTTATTTCATTAATCACATTAATACAGTCCCATCATTTAAATACCACCTAATCATCACAGATAAATATAACGTACGCTTATGCCATCCGCATTCGCCTCGATGTCCCGTCTGCACCGTTAGGTTAGGTAACTAACGGCAGAGCGGGGCAGGGCTAGCGCGGGTGTAAAACATAAGCAACGTCTATATAGTATATCATATATACTATATAAAGTATCTATTACAGAACATCACATGATCACATCACAGATATCGCAGCAGAAGAAACATATGAAATATTGGATATACTAGGGCGTCCGTGTTTTCAATACGAGCCAGTATAAAATACGGATTCCACGGTCGTGATGAATAGCCAAACCCACACCCCTAGACCCCTACGAGAGCGGAAAGCAACCCTACCAATTCTAGAGTTAGGAAACCCGGACTCGACTCTTCGAGTTGGTCTCCTACTGGACTCCAGAACCCGGTTACTTGTGCTCCCCTCCTTGGGTCTATCCTAGTGCGGAAAAGTAAATAATATACAAAGGGTGACATCTTCCGCAACCTGGAAGCGCCCAACAAAAAGAATATTACATAAAAGTTTTTACATGAATGAAAATGAAAAACACTCATCTCACAGAAAAACCCCGGCTATTCAAACACGACGATCCAATATAACATATCCAGCAACACATAACATCACATGTCATCAACATAAGTAAATAGGCGCATCCCAATTGTCGTTGACATATAGCAACGAAACCGGCGATATCACATATTACACTTACGGTCACAGAAAAGAAAGTGTAAAACTACAACAGTTGGAATCCGCAACCACCTCAGACATCGCATGCCTGACTAAATGAATTACTTAGACATCGCATGCCTAACAATTATAAACCCCGCATTTTAGTCTCAAAATCGAAAACTCTTTTCAATATAAAGTCGGGCAATTCAACAAGATTCCCGACATCCTGATCGAATGCTCGTCGCAAACTTTAGTAGACGGCTGCACCCCCGATACCGTCGACGAAGTGCACCAAGGCGGAACACCGCTACCGCGAGCACCCTGACGGATGCTTTCGGCGACGGGGTTCTCCTACAGTCACTTGGTCGGGGCTATGGAGTGAGGCTGTCTATTAAGTTTACCGGCGAGTATCCGCGTTCACAACGTGATTGCAACGGACTTTTGATCACATCAAAATTCCGTGGCAACCGATCAAGTGAGACTAAAGTGCTATGTTTATAACATTCATTCAGTTATCTCATAACTACTTGTGAATTCCAATTATTGTATCCCATTCCGGATAAATAGAAAATGTTAAACTTTTCGATCAAACAATCGAACACCCAAGTTTTCCCGATACAGCTCAACACATGAAATAAGTCTAACAACATTCAGTTCGTGCCTCAGTACCAACGGTCCAGCCGTAGAAGGGTCAAGCCAACGCCTCACATGTGGCACGCCGTACTGCCCCAAACCCGAAGGTTCAAAGGGCAGTTCAAGACGGTCACATAATCGAGTTAAGGTTTGTTGTCTTCTAGAGGGTCCATCGAGTTACTTGCACTACTTAGAACGTCGTTAAACTACGGAAAAATCCAACACTTGGAAATTTCCCGACAGGGGAAAAATTGGGTATTTATATCCGGTCGAACTTTTTAACATATTCTAAAAATTTATCCGGAAAGCCACATAGACAAAATTTGATACTCCGATCGAAACACCGAATCCCCAAAACAACTGCAGAAAATTCAACTCTTGAAAAAATTTTAAAAATACCCAGAGAACTTAGCACCTGAAACAATGAATTACTGTGCAAACAGTTACTGCTGACATCACACTTCTGCCGCTGAACCGCCGCATAAGCTAGGCTTATGCCGCGGTTCCGCCGCCGAATACACTGTTCATGAAAAACTTTTTGCGCCGTAATTCTTAGATTTCCCTGCTGAGTCTTCTGCATATTTTTAATTTGGAAAAATCCCAGATTTTAGAAAATTTCCAGAGAGCAATTTTGATTTGGGGTTTCGGGTTCGATCGGGTTTCAAATTCCGTCTAGACTTCGCTTAAGGCTCTAGCTAGGCTCTGATACCACTGTAGGGTTCCTAGGCATCCTAATGAGGTCTCACAAGGCATCAACCATGCCATTTTCAAAAATGAACGGTGCCGAGAAACCCTAGAACGGATCGTTGGCTAGAAATCTAGGCGAAACAATAAACTAGTTAACACTTAACTAAGAGATACGGAAATACAACCTTTGTAGATCCCGTTCTCCACCTCCATAGCTCCGCAATGAAGTCTCCTCGCTGTCCATAACAAGTCCCGGGCTCTAGCGTCGGCTTCATCGGAGAATAGGAGAGCTAGGTCGTCGATGTCCATGCCGAAGATGATCTACGTCGAAGCATCGCAAGATCAAGCTCTCACTTCACCAAGTCAAGAAACTTGTGAAGAAAACACACTCTACTACTTGGAAAGAGGTAGAGGATGAAGAAATAGGAAGTGGGTAGACTTTAGAATTGGATTTCTCACTCATTTCATCAATCCACCATTGATGTAGTCAAGCTTTTCTTCTTGAGTTTAAGGAAGAAGAAGAAGAAAGTGTTATGATAAGTTAATTAGAAAATAGAAAATAAAAGAAAACTTATCATAATCAACCATGGTCAAGTGTAGAGAATTAACTAAGGTTAGATTAATGGTTAGGGTTAAAGATAAAGACAAAGTGGTCACTTTGGTCAAAGCTTCATGAAGCTTCAAAGAGCTTCATGAAAGAAAATAAAATAAAGAAACCATTTTGCTTTTCTTTTATGCTTTTATCAATATCCAAAATGAATAAACAAATGATTAAATGAAAAAGCAAAACCCTAATCATTAAGTTAACCATGGTTTAATTCTATACACTTAACCAAAAGGCATGTATCATCAAACATGATACAAGCAAGTGCACAAAATCATATCGCATATGCAATGCGCACATCCGAGTGAGAAAATCCATTTAAAGTGAACCGATACTAGTTAATGCAAAGTAATATATCAAATATATAATTATGCATTAAATCATTAAATCAACACTTGATTTAACGATCCGGTCATATCGCATATAACCGACTAGTATCATTAGTAACAACTTATCGAATCAACACTTGATCCGATAACCCGGCTATATCGCATATAACCGATCAATGTCACATCACGAGAATCGAATACAGTATCACATACTGGTATTATTCTCGGTCCCGCACATATCTCATATGCGCTCCTATTTCGTTTTGCTTGAGCCAGGAAACCTCTGTGTAGGACTCTAAAGACTCGTCAATACGCCGGCAGCAGGCGATGATCATATCAAACACCCACAAGCCGCAATCGGTCTGCTAAACGTAACGGCCACCCGGGTATTGAGCGATCTGAAGATCGACGAGCAAGCCCGCTCACACTCCAGTGAATCCAACCAGTAACACTACCGTACAGTCCGGTCTGATCGTCTGATATGTCGCATATCTCGCCAAGGGGTGGTAAACGTCAGACCCCAATAGCTCGATAAGTCGTGTCGATATGAGGTCTATAACAATTCGAGAAACTACTGGTAACACTTACCAGTAAATCTCAGCAACCCTGGCCAGGGATTTCCTGTTATAGCCAATCGAACACAGCGCAACATCAACTCCCTATACCGGGAGAGACGAATCCCCTCCTATCGCTCATTGCCTCCATTTGACTCGGGACTATACCCAAAAACCACCGTTTTGCACGCCCTCTTGGACGTGGTAAGATGGAAATCAAAGCACAGTGGGAACCACACAAGACTCTATGACGATCTCGGGTCAACAGACTACTCTGTACTAGTGTCACCAGAGAACTGCCATCTGACGTGAGGTATAATACCATCTGGGAGTTCTCGGCGAGTCCGTCCAGTGTACCCAGTCTCTACTGAGCACCCGTATATCATCTCTGATGTCAAACACCAATGGATATGGGATCATCCATCGCCCATCTGTATGGGTCGAGAAGGTATACGCTAGTCTACTCTGGTATATCGATGCCCCGTCTCGATATACCCACGACTAGGGACTGTGAAGGATGTACTTATGGACTACCATGTCCCCACTAGTATGATCCGCATCATAGTCCAGGTAGTCAAGTACACATCCTAAGGGCTTTACCAACATGTAACAGAGAGACAATCAGTATACACGTTAAGGTAAAGATCAACCAGATAGCGTACTATCATGTCGAGCAAGAAAGTCCTCCCTATATATGTCCCAGCATCCACTACAATATACATCTTATGTACAGTAATGGCCTCTAGGGCATACATATAACTAACAATTTGGTTAAGTGTAAAGAATTAAACCTATGGTTAAGTATATGGTTAGGTTTTTATTTATTTATCCATTCATTTATCTATTTATCTTGGATTAATAAAGAGAGAAGAAAACAAAATGGTTGGATTGATTCATGAAGTTTCTTGAAGCTTCATTCAACTTTGACCATTTTGTCTTCATCTCCTTAACCTAACCATTCACTAACCCTAGTCTATTCTCTACACCTAACTATGGTTGGAATTATGATAAGGATTGATTTTTCTTTTCAATTCTAATTAACTTATCATAATTCTATTATCTTTCATCATCTTCTTCAAGTTGAAGAAAACCTTTCTTCATCAATGGTGATTGATGAAAAAGGGTGAGAAATCCAATTCTAAAGTGAACCTACTTCCTATTTCTTCATCCTCTACCTCTTGCCAAGTAGTAGAGTGTGTTTCCTTCACAAGTTTTCTAGACTTGGTGAAGTTGGAGCTTGATCTAGCGATGCCTCGACGTAGATCATCTTCGGCACGTCGTCGACGACCTAGCCCGCTCTTTCTCCGATGAAGCCGACGCTAGAGCCCGGGATTTGATTTGGACAGCGGAGAGGACTTCATCACGGAGCCGTGGAGGTGGAGGACCGGATCTACAAAGGTTGTATTTCCGTATTCTTGTAGTTAAGTGTTAACTAGTTTGCTTTGTCGCCTAAAAATCTAGCCAACGATCCGTATTAGGGTTTCTCGGCACCCGTAAAATTTGAAATTGGCATGGTTGATGCCTTGTGAGACCTCTTGAGAGTGCCTAGGAACCCTACAGTGGTATCAGAGCCTAGCTAGAGCCTTAGGCGAAGTCTAAACGACGTTTGAAACTCGATCGAACCGAAAACCTAACTCTCAAAATGCTCTCTGTCCAATTTTTAAAAATCTGGATTTTTCAATATTAAAAATATGCAGAAAAATAAGCAGGTTCTTATTTGAATTACTGTGAAATACGAGGGTCTAATTCAAATATTCCACCGCGGAACCGCGGCATAAGCCCTCACATGCGGCGGTTCCGCGGCCGTACAGTCCCTTTGACCAATGTTTTCTGCACAGTAATTCATATAATTGAATGCTATATTTTCTGGTTATTTTTAATGTGACTCTACAGTTGAGTATTCTGGGGTTGTTTTAGGGATTCGGTGTTTCGATCGGAGTATCAGATTTTGTCTATGTGGCTTTCCGGATAAATTTTAGAATATGTTAAAAAGTTCGACCGGATATAAATACCCAATTTTTCCCCTGTCGGGAAATTTCCAAGTGTTGGATTTTCCGTAGTTTAACGACGTTCTAAGTAGTGCAAGTAACGCGATGGACCCTCTAGAAGACAACAAACCTTAACTCGATTATGTGACCGTCTTGAACTGCCCTTTGAACCTTCGGGTTTGGAGCAGTACGGCGTGCCACATGTGAGGCGTTGGCTTGACCCTTCTACGGCTGGACCGTTGGTACTGAGGCACGAACTGAATGTTGTTAGAGTTGTTTCATGTGTTGATCTGTATCGGGAAAACTTGGGTGTTCGATCGTTCGATCGGAAAGTTTAACATTTTCTATTTATCCGGAATGTGATACAATAATTGGAATTCACAAGTAGTTATGAGATAACTGAATGAATGTTATAAACATAGCAGTTTAGTCTCACTTGATCGGTTGCCACGGAATTTTGATGTGATCAAAAGTCCGTCGCAATCACGTAGCGTACGCGGATACTCGCCGGGTAAACTTAATAGACAGCCTCACTCCATAGCCCCGACCAAGTGACTGTAGGAGAACCCCGTCGCCGAAAGCATCCGTTCGGGTGCTCGCGGTAGCGGTGTTCCGCCTTGGTGCACTTCGTCGACGGTATCGGGGGTGCGGCCATCTACTGAAGTTTGCGACGAGCATTCGATCAGGATGTCGGGAATCTTGTTGAATTGCCCGACTTGATATTGAAAAGTGTTTTCGATTTTGAGACTAAAATGCGGGGTTTATAATTGTTAGGCATGCGATGTCTAAGGAATTCATTTGGTCAGGCATGCGATGTCTGAGGTGGTTGCGGATTCCAACTGTTGTAGTTTTACACTTTCTTTTCTGTGACCGTAAGTGTAATATGTGATATCGCCGGTTTCGTTGCTATATGTTAACGACAATTGGGATGCGCATATTTACTTACGTTGATGACATATGATGTTATGTGTTGCTGGATATGTTATATTGGATCGTCGTGTTTGAATAGCCGGGTTTTTTTTATGTGAGATGAGTGTTTTTCATTTTCATTCATGTAAAAACTTGTATGCAATATTCTTTTATTTGGGGCACTTCCAGATTGCGGAAGATGTCACCCTCTGTATATTATTTACTTTTCCGCACTAGGATAGACCCAAGGAGGGGAGCACAAGTAACCGGGTTCTGGAGTCCAGTGGGAGACCAACTCGAGGAGTCGAGTCCGGGTCTCCTAACTCTAGAATTGGTAGGGTTTCTTGCCTCTCTCGTAGGGGTCTAGGGGTGCGGGTTTGGCTATTCATCGCGACCGTGGAATCCGTGTTTTATACTGGCTCGTATTGAAAACACGGACGTCCTAGTATATCCAATATTTCATATGATTCTTCTGCTGCGATATCTGTGATGTGATCATATGATGTTCTGTGATAGATACTGTATATAGTATATATGATATATTATATAGGCGTTACTTATGTTTTACACCCGCGCTAGCCCTGCCCCGCTCTGTCGTTAGTTACCTAACCTAACGCTGCACGAGGGGACTTCAAGGCGAATGCGGATGGCATAAGTGTACGTCGTATTTATCTGTGATGTTTAGGTACTTAAATGATGGGACTTCATTAATGAGATTAATGAAATAAAAGAAACCTAAAGATGTTGTAGAATCGAATTTCAAAATTAAAACAGGTAGCTACAGTTCTTGCTTTGCACAGCGGTATATGTGATATATCCTGCACCTTATTCAATGAGGAAAGGACCGAGATCCCTTCACCGGGAGTGACTCCTTTAGCAATAACTGGCAGATGCTACACACTCGGTTTGTCTTGATTGCTTTTAAGTGTTTTTGCTTTGCACAGCGATATATATGATATATCCCGCACCTCATTCGACGAGGAAAGGACCGACGATCCCTTCACCGGGAGTGACTCCTTTAGCAAAACTAGAAAAGCCTCAAAAGCACTCCATTTTAAAAATTCATTCGATCCTACAACGATATCAAGTTCATTACGCAATAGGTTTTCAGAAAAACCTGTCGTAGCCTTCCGTCATTTCAGATAAGTAGTAGTTAGTATTCGTGCTGCGTTTGTTGGCCTTTGTCAAGGCGCAGTGTGCGGTAGCTAACTGGTGCTTATCTGCTTATGCATATGATGCAGATTGGGTTAGGGTAGTCGTGCGACCTTGTTGGCCTTTGTCAAGGGCCGTGCAGGTGGGTTTAATTCAATCAGGAAATGACGGGTTGATCTTGACTAGCATCCTATGGTTTGTTGGCCTTTGTCAAGGTCATAGGAGGTTAGGGGCAAAATATTATCGGGAATTTCAAGTGTTGAAATTTGCAATGAGATTGCATACCTTCTATGAGATAGTTGGATCCCGATACCCGCTGCGAGTAAGAGTTACTCCTGGGAGAGTTTTATACATTACAATTAGCCGATCAAGTAGGTGTCTAGAAAGGTGTCAACGGGGTTACGCCTCTGGGAAAACGAGGTTTACATTAATTAGGTTCGTGCGAAAGCACGGGGGACCTCCCTCAAAGTACCGACACTGGCCTGGCTGAAAGATTGGCAAACTTGTAGTGTGTAATTAATCCCGGCTTGTCTTTCCTTTTAGGGTTTGAAGGAAGATTTGATAAAAAGCAGTGGGAGCCATCCTGATTAGATAAAATAATAACCAATCTATTCTTGCAAGAGCGCACGCTGAGTGTTTTCTTCTCTCACTCTCCTGGTAGCGACCATGTCACGCCTTAATCAAGATAATAAAACGGATATTTGACCGAACCCGCTTGTTATACTGAGCTGGGGAACGTTGGTCCCACTCCACCTTATAATTGTTATAAGACAGAGCAGGAAATTGGGGATTACCAGAATTCCTATGCCGCCCAAACGAAGAGAGTGCATGTTGATGCATCATCTTCGGGTGTGTTCATTACAGAGAACTGTTTCTCAGTATCCTTTACGTCCTGGGTATGTGATACCAGATCAGGATCCCAGATATGTAATATGTTACATAGGGCTACAGAAAGGTAGAGAACTGAGAACGGGTGATAAGTTTCATGAGGCAGAAAACGGGGCAAGTGTTGCAGCCAAGTCTGTTGGTCACTGTCACCCTGTATTCCAAATACATTGATTCTGAACGAATGTTATTAGATACCGAACCTGATATAAAAAATCATATCAGTCTCTTTATTAGTAAAGAAATGATAAAAGTTTGTATTGTTGGATAATGTTTTGAACATTTCCTATATCAAAAGTTGATCGGTTCAGGCACGTTATCTAAAAGCATTGATGTTCTAAATCAAACTACAGTTCTTAGTATATGGAACACACACAAGAGGAAGAGTTCAGAAATGAACGAATCCTTCTTGAGGCATTGTAGACTAGGTCATATCAATGTGACCCGACTAGCTGAAGTTACATGTAGATGCATATTTAAATCAGTTTGAATCTACATCTTGTGAAACTTGCCAGTCATGTCACAAAAATATAATGACACCAGCTCTGTTTATTAGAAACAGAGAAAGAGTTAATGAACTCTTGGGATGATACATGTTGATGTATGTAGGTCCCCTGTCTACACATGCCAAGACTGGTTCTTTGTACTTCATTACATTCTCTGATAATCTCTCAAGATTCAGACATATGTTCCTGTTGAAACACAAGTCCGAACCTTTTGAGATATTCATAGAATATAAGCTACAAGTAGAGAATCAAAATACGGGTAAAAGTATTATGTCCTATGATGAGATCAAGGAGGAGAATACTTGAGCACGAAATTCTTAGACTTTTCTAAAGGACAATGAGATTCTCTCTCAGTATTACTCCTCCGTATACACCATAGCACGATGGTGTATCGGGGCGGAGCAATAACACCCTATATGATAAGGTGTGCTCTATGATGAGTACTACTGAGTTACCTATTTCCTTTTGGGAGTTATGCACTTGAGAAGCTGCATACTTATTGAATAGGGTTCCAATCAAATCAGTTGCCTACCATTTCATATGTGATATGGAAAGGGAAGAGCCCATGTCTTAAGTTAGTTAGATTTGGGATTGTCCGGCCTATGTCTAAAAGCAAAATCCGGACAAGCTCGAGGCAAGGTAAGTTATGTAGAATTGGAAGTGTTTCAGCTATACAAACTACAGCAAATGATTTGGTAGAACCAAATGATTCAATAGTTATCAACGAATCTCAGCCTCTCCGCCAATCTAGTAGGGTTCCTCACCCACCTGAGAGATACTTAAGTTTCTCAATGACAGTGGGAGCGAGGATTGCATCATGAGATGATGACCCAACTAGTTTTGACCTGGCCATCAGGAGTTAGACTCTATAAGAATGGCTGGATGCTTAGCGACCTGAGATGGAATCCATGTACACCAACAAAGTATGGACTTTGGTTGCTATATTTGAAGGGTTAAATCCCCATCAGGAGCAAGTATATCTTGAGAAGATTACATGGTGTACTTGGAAAAGTTGAGACTTTCAAAGCTAGACTTGTTAAAGGTTTTCGTCATCGACCAGGCATGGATAATGATGAAACCTTTTCCAGTGCCTTTGCTTAAGTCCATCCAGATCCTACTTGCCACGGCTACATACCATGACTACGATATCTGGTGGTTGGGTGTCATGACTGCTTTTCTAAATGATGTTTTAGAAGAGTGCGTCTATAAGTACACAGCCATAGGGCTTCGTAAACAGTGGGAGCAGCGGAAACGTGTGCAAGATGCTTTATAGGATAAAGCAGGCAACGCGGAGTAGGATCATCTGTTTTGATGGATAAGTCAAAGAAGTTGACATCATCAAAATGGTAGATGAACCTTGTATAAACAAAAAGGTAGTAGGGAGTATTGTGACGATCCTCATAGAGTACGTGGATGACATACTCTTGATAGGGAAGGAGTTTCCTATGCTACGCTCGATCAATCTCCGCTTATCACAATGATTCTCCACATAGGATCAAAGTGATACTTACTAAATCCTGGATTTTGGATCTATGAGATAGATCTAAATGGATGTTAGGCTACTCACTAGCTGTAGTGAGTTGGTATCAATCGATCCTGGGGAGAATCACTGGAAGGGTTCCAAGGTGATAAAGACGACTGAGTGTCAGTCACAGGCATTGTCTTTACCCTTAGTAAAGGGACGGTATGTTGGAAGAGTTCCAAGCTAAATACCGTGGCATACTAGACGATAAAGGCAGGATACATCGCTACTTAAGATACTACCAAAGAGGCTGTTTGGGTGTATATTGGTTCATGAGATGAACTATGTTCCTCCCATTGTGTGACAATGGAGTTGTGGCTTATGCCAAGGAACGCAGGTCCCATCAGTGATCCAGACATATTCTAAGGCAGTATCACTTGATCATGGAGATGGTTGATCTCTAAGGGATCGAGGTTAGGAGAGTAGACTCAGAGGACAACACGGCGGATCCACTCACGAAGGCCTATTCCCAGAGAGAGACTTTTATGGGATGGTTGAGTATGAGATACTACAACCACTGCTACAGATGGCCCTAGTGCAAGTGGGAGATTGTTAGTTATATGTATACCCTAGAGGCCATTACTGTACATTGGATGTATATTGTAGTGGATGCTGGGACATATATAGGGAGGACTTTCTTGCTCGACATGATAGTATGCTATCTGGTTGATCTTTACCTTAACGTGTACACAGATTGTCTCTCTATTACATGTTGGTAAAGCCCTTAGGATGTGTACTTGACTACCTGGACTGTGATGCGGATCATACTAGTGGGGACATGGTAGTCCATAAGTACATCCTTCAAAGTCCCTAGTCGTGGGTGTATCGAGACGGGGCATCGATATACCAGAGTAGACTAGCGTGTACCTTCTCGACCCATACAGATGGGCGATGGATGATCCCATATCCATTGGTGTTTGACATCAGAGATGATATACGGGTGCTCAGTGGAGACTGGGTACACTGGACGGACTCGCCGAGAACTCCCAGATGGTATTATACCTTACGTCAGATGGCAGTTCTCTGGTGACACTGGTACAGAGTAGTCTGTTGACCCGAGATCGTCATAGAGTCTTGTGTGGTTCCCACTGTGCTTTGATTTCCATCTTACCACGTCCAAGAGGGCGTGCAAAACGGTGGTTTTTGGGTACAGTCCCGAGTCACATGGAGGCAATGAGCGATAGGAGGGGATTCGTCTCTCCCGGTATAGAGAGTTGATGTTGCGCTGTGTTCGATTGGCTATAACCGGAAATCCCTGGCCAGGGTTGCTGAGATTTACTGGTAAGTGTTACCAGCAGTTTCTCGAATTGTTATAGACCTCATATCGACACGACTTATCGAGCTATTGGGGTCTGACGTTTACCATCCCTAGGCGAGATATGCGACATATCAGACGATCAGACCGGACTGTACGGTAGTGTTACTGGTTGGATTCACTGGAGTGTGAGCGGGCTTGCTCGTCGATCTTCTGATCGCTCAATACCTGGGTGGCCGTTACGTTTAGCAGACCGCTTGCGGCTTGTGGGTGCTTGATATGATCATCACCTGCTGCCGGCGTATTGACGAGTCTTTAGAGTCCTACACAGAGGTTTCCTGACTCAAGCGAAACGAAATAGGAGCACATATGAGATATGTGCGGGACCGATTATAATGCGTGTATGTGATACCGTATTCTATTCTCGGGATGAATGTATCGAATGGTTGTATGCGATATAACCTAGTTATCGATTCAAGCGTTGATTCGATAAGTCGATACATTGAATACTAGTCGGTTATGTTTAACATGACCGGATCATTGAATCAAGTGTTGATTTAATGATTTAATGTATAATTATATATTTGATATATTGCTTTACATTAACTAGTATTGGTTCACTTTAAATGGATTTTCTCACTTGAATTGTGCAAGTTGTATATGTGATATACTTTTATGCACATGATTGTATCATGTTTGATGATACATGCTTATTTGGTTAAGTGTAAAGAATTAAACCTATGGTTAAGTATATGGTTAGGTTTTTATTTATTTATCCATTCATTTATCTATTTATCTTGGATTAATAAAGAGAGAAGAAAACAAAATGGTTGGATTGATTCATGAAGTTTCTTGAAGCTTCATTCAACTTTGACCATTTTGTCTTCATCTCCTTAACCTAACCATTCACTAACCCTAGTCTATTCTCTACACCTAACTATGGTTGGAAATATGATAAGGATTGATTTTTCTTTTCAATTCTAATTAACTTATCATAATTCTATTATCTTTCATCATCTTCTTCTTCTTCTTCTTCAAGTTGAAGAAAACCTTTCTTCATCAATAGTGATTGATGAAAAAGGGTGAGAAATCCAATTCTAAAGTGAACCCACTTCCTATTTCTTCATCCTCTACCTCTTGCCAAGTAGTAGAGTGTGTTTCCTTCACAAGTTTTCTAGACTTGGTGAAGTTGGAGCTTGATCTAGCGATGCCTCGACGTAGATCATCTTCGGCACGTCGTCGACGACCTAGCCCGCTCTTTCTCCGATGAAACCGATGCTAGAGCCCGGGATTTGATTTGGACAGCGGAGAGGACTTCATCACGGAGCCGTGGAGGTGGAGGACCGGATCTACAAAGGTTGTATTTCCGTATTCTTGTAGTTAAGTGTTAACTAGTTTGCTTTGTCGCCTAAAAATCTAGCCAACGATCCGTATTAGGGTTTCTCGGCACCCGTAAAATTTGAAATTGGCATGGTTGATGCCTTGTGAGACCTCTTGAGAGTGCCTAGGAACCCTACAAACACTGACTCGCCGGGAAAACAAAATCTAACTGTCTTATCGCGGCAGTCCACAAAAGCATAGTAAGTAGCTAGCCAGTCCATGCCCAACAAAATGTTGAAGTCCAACAACTCAAGAAGGATCAAGTCGACGGACAGATTTCTATCTCCTAAACAGACAGCACACGATCGGAACACGTGTCGCGCAACAAACGACTCTCCCACAGGAGTAGTCACGACAAGCGTTTGATCTAGCAAACACGACTCTCGGCCTAACCTCGGCACGAAGTGCGTAGAAACATACGAATGTGTAGATCCCGGATCAAAAAGAACATGTGCATCATAAGTACATACAGAAAGGGTACCTGAAACCACTGCATTGGACGCCTGAGCGTCCTGGTGAGTCAAGGCAAAAACCCGAGCCTGTCCTATACCGGCTACTGGCTGTCCCCTGCCTCTGCTACCTCATCCTCTGGGCACAAAACCACCGCTACCATGACCTCTCTGAACAGGAGTCTGACGTGGCGCAACAACAGAAATAAGAGGCAACGTTCTCGGAGGCGGAGAAGTTTATAAAGTAACCTGTGGTACTGCTGGCCCTCTCTGACGCACCACAGTACAATCCCGAACAAGGTGATGTAGACTGCCACACCCGAAGCATCCATAAGACGGTCGCTGGCCCTCCTGGGAATAAGAACTGAATAACTGGCCACGTCCTACGTCTCTGCTACTCCCCGAGTCTGAAGGAACTCTGCCTCGGCGTGCAAACCTCTGTCTCCGTACTGGTACATCCGTACGAGTCCTCTTCGGTTCCGGAACAACCGATGACTCAGCTAGACGCTCCTCCACCAATAGAGCTGCATCGACAGCTGCCGCATACGTGTTGCAATGCTGAATGGTGATGGCTAGGAACAACTGGGTCAGTAGGCCTTGAACAAACCTCTTCACCCTCTTCTCCTCAGTCGCCAACAGGTACGGAGCATACACCGACAGCTCGGTAAACAACACATCATACTCAGACACCGTCATCCCCGGAGTCTGACGTAACGACTCAAATTTGCGCGATCGTCCATCCCTGATGCTCGGTGGAAGAAAACGCGTGAGAAACACCGTTACAAACTTAGCCCAGGTCATAGGAGCAAGACCAGCGGCTCTGCCCTTCTCCAACGACTCACACCACTTCTGGGCCATACCCACTAGCCGGAAACTGGCAAACTCCACCCATCTCTCATCGGAGCATCGGAGTGAACGAAAAATCCTGGCCATCCGGTCGATGAACGACTGCGGATCCTCAGTAACATCTGTGCCAATAAACACAGGAGGCCTCACCTCATAAAATCTGTCAGTGACACAGTAATAACCACCGGAGCTGTAACTACGACTACCGGAACAGTAGGTACCATCGTGGTCCCTGCAACGGGTGGAACAACTGCCTGCCCCTGCGCTCGGATGGTCTCTACTAAAGTCCCCAGTATCTGGCGCAGATCATGCATACCAGTTCCAATCATAGCAATATGCTCCGGTACAACAGGCGTACTGCCCTGGTTAGTCCTCTCCTCAGACGAGTCAACTCTGACCTCGGCCCTCACGGCCGCTCTCTGTGCCCTCGTAGTCTTCGGCGGCATATAGGCTTGAAATTGAAACAAGATTAGATAAGGAATAGGAATCGAATCACAAAGATGTATATCATCACGGAAGGATATCAATCAATAAGTCCTAAGGTCACTTAGGTGGAGTACTCGTAAGTATGCCGCGGAACATACCCACGCTACGTCACACTGCTTAAGCTACCTACTCCATCATACCAAGGTCATCCTATACTTCGAAAGGTAAAACCTAGCGCTCTGATACCAACTTTGTCACGACCCGAAATTTGGCCCGTAACCGGCACTTAAACTACGTAACGTCTACAGGCGTACACAACTCAAGTAAGCCGAAACCCAAAAATCTAAACCACCCAAATCTGGATCAACGGAGAAAAACAAAGTTTTAACATTTTGAAAATCACAAGTAAAAACTCTAACTCTAGTTTTCTTTCTTGAAAATTTCGGCAGCACCTCCTTTGTAAAAACCAGCCCCCGAAAACGGGTACAACACAGATAATATAAAAGCATCCCAAACGGGAGAAAAATCATGCCCAACGGCGGAGACAACCACCACAACAAGTATACGACACCGAAGCGAAGAAATAACAAAGGAAAGATTGCAATAAGAAGTAAACTTTCCAACATAACTGGCTCCCACGAGCACGGCACCCAAAGTCACCAAAAAAATACAACACCAAATCCCCACAAGTCGTCTCCAAGTCATATACAACAGTGGTAGATGGAGAATACTAGATCCAACAAAAAGGACATATAATGTACAAAAAGATAACCGCAAACCCACCTAAAAGCAAAGGCCTCACTGCCTAACGTAGCGGTATCCGCAAAAGTAGTGATGATAAGACGCCCTACCGTGACTACTCAGAGTGTAAGTCCTGCAAAACACTATGGCACAACGGGGGTGAGTTGCCAACTCATGAATAGTAAATAACATCATACTGTAATCGCAGGTATGCACGAACATCGATATATCTATCACATGTAATCCGATAGCATAAGTATGATAAGTGAATATGCAACAATCATGTAAAAGTACATCATCAGGGTACTACAACTATATGAAACAATGCATAACAATAATAATCCTGAGTGTGTGGGATGATACAATAAAATCTCATGCAAAATCGTCAGTATGGAAAACACCAGTGTCCTCACTGACAAATCAAATCCCAAATCCTTAGGCACTGCATCCTCAGATCGGCCCTCACATCCTGTAAGTCTCATGGAACCTGAGTGTCTATCATCGACACCCGAAACATCATGAAAACATATACATGTAAGTATATATATATATAAGGATATCAACCACGTATGTCCACCGACGATACGTAAAAATCATGGAAACCTGAGTGTCTTACACCGACACTCGAAAGATCATGAAACCCGTGTCTAACATCGACACATAAATCCTCATAACTCAGGCGTTGTAACCATGACTGGCCCTGACGATATGTCATACCTCACTCCGGTCAGTATCCCCATGATAACCGCCGAGTCCAAATACTATCACCGGTAGGTAGTGGTCCCACCGCCAGGCTTATCGTCTACACCACGAAATCACCACTCGCCCCCGGATACCATACCGGGTCCACCATGTACCCACAGACTGTGCCTCCCACTCCTCGAATCGGGTATCACAAGCCAAATCTCAGAACCGAGAAATAACATGGTGGACGCACTGAAATATCATATCAAGAGAAACCGGGTTTTCAAACAATACATAGTTTCTTGAAAATACCCCCACGGTTCTCAAAAGAAAGTTCATCACTTTTTCATCCTCCATCCATTTTTGGAATCCATAAATCATATGAAATCCATATCTCAATGCGTAAAACCCATATAAAACTGATATATGCAACATAAAACATCAACAAGAGCAAATAAAGGGAAAACCGCTCTTTAAATTGATCTAGCTTTTAAAATATATCTTGCGGTTCCAAAAATCCTCCGAAAACAAATACAGCATCATATGAGGTATACATATAAGTGTAGCCAGGTTTAAGTATCTACATGTAAGCAAGTGGGTATGATGCATTTCATAAGCGCAATGGTCAGCAACTCAATATCACATATAAAAACAATACCTCTTAGGGTATATACAACTATAGCAAGCATATGCGGTATACAAGTCAGTATGTGTGCATGATATACATGTAACTATAGTAAGATATACGTGAAGTGGAATAAGGGTCACTATCTCAACTATTCCTGCCCAATGCAATATCACGTATGTAAGTGCCTACAATATTTCATATGGATAATGGAATAAGAGTTACTACTCCAATCATTCCTATCCACTACCATATCACGTACGTAGGTGTTTATGCGTGTCATGGCAATTACTGACGATGTGGGTGTAGCATACAATCTAGTGCTCGTGCAACATGAACCGTCAGTAATTTGCTATATCTAAAGGTACGAGTCAAGTACTGTTAGTTATATGTATGCCCTAGAGGCCATTACTATACATAGGATGTATATTGTAGTGGATGCTTTGACATATATAGGGAGGACTTTCTTGCTCGACATGATAGTATGCTATCTGCTTGCTCTTTACCTTAACGTGTATACTGTTTGTCTCTCTGTTACATGTTGGTAAAGCCCTTAGGATGTGTACTTGACTACCTGGACTATGATGCAGATCATACTAGTGGGGACATGGTAGTCCATAAGTATATCCTTCAAGGTCCCTAGTCGTGGGTGTATCGAGACGGGGCATCGATATACCAGTGTAGATTAGCGTATACCTTCTCGACCCATACAGATGGGCGATGAATGATCCCATATCCATTGGTGTTTGACATCAGAGATGATATACGGGTGCTCAGTGGAGACTGGGTACACTGGACGGACTCGCCGAGAACTCCCAGATGGTATTATACTTTACGTCAGATGGCAGTTCTCTGGTGACACTGGTACAGAGTAGTCTGTTGACCCGAGATCGTCATAGAGTCTTGTGTGGTTCCCACTGTGCTTTGATTTCCATCTTACCACGTCTAAGAGGGCGTGCAAAACGGTGGCTTTTGGGTACAGTCCTGAATCACATGGAGGCAATGAGCGATAGGAGGGGATTCGTCTCTCCCGGTATAGGGAGTTGATGTTGCGCTGTGTTCGATTGGCTATAACCGGAAATCCCTGGCCAGGGTTGCTGAGATTTACTGGTAAGTGTTACCTGTAGTTTCTCGAACTGTTATAGACCTCATATCGACACGACTTATCGAGCTATTGGGGTCTGACGTTTACCACCCCTAGGCGAGATATGCGACATATCAGACGACGAGACCGGACTGAACGGTAAGTGTTACTGGTTGGATTCACAGGAGTATGAGCGGGCTTGCTCGTCGATCTTTTGATCGCTCAATACCCGGGTGGCCGTTACGTTTAGCAGACCGCTTGCGGCTTGTGGGTGTTTGATATGATCATCACCTGCTGCCGGCGTATTGACGAGTCTTTAGAGTCCTACACAGAGGTTTCCTGGCTCAAGCGAAACGAAATGGGAGCGCATATGAGATATGTGCGGGACCGAGAATAATGCGTGTATGTGATACCGTATTCTATTCTCGCGATGAATGTATCGAATGGTTGTATGCGATATAACCTAGTTATCGAATCAAGGATTGATTTGATAAGCCGATACATTGAATATTAGTCGGTCATATGCGATATGACCGGATCGTTAAATCAAGTGTTGATTTAATGATTTAATGCATAATTATATATTTGATATATTACTTTGCATTAACTAGTATTGGTTCACTTTAAATGGATTTTCTCACTTGAAGTTCACAAGTTGTATATGTGATATACTTTTGTGCACTCTTTTGTATCATGTTTGATGATACATGCTAACTTGGGTTTGTGTAAAGGATTAAACCATGGTTATATAATGGTTAGGGTTTTCATTTTCTTATCTATTTATTTATTTATTTATTTTGGCAAAAGGTAAAGAGAAAATGGTGGCTTTCTTTGTTTGTTGTTGAAGCTTCATGAAACTTTGACTAAGTGACCATTTTGTCTTCATGCTTAACCCTAACCATTCTAATTAACCATAGTCTATTCTCTAAACCTAACCATGGTTAGTATATGATAAGTATTCATATTCTTTTCCTTTTGAAAAATAACTTATCATATTATCTTCTTCTTCTACTCCTTCTTCAACATGAAGAAAGCTTGCCTCCATCAATGGCAACTTGAGAAAAAGAGTGAGAAATCCAATTCTAAAGTGAACCCACTTCCTATTTCTTCATCCTCTACCACTTGCCAAGTAGTATAGGGTGTTTTCTTCATAAGTTTCATGGCTTGGTGAAGTTGGAGCTTGATCTAGTGTTGCTTCGACGTAGATCATCTTCGGCATCGAAGCCGACGACCAAGCCCGCCCATTTCTCCGATGAAGCCGACGCTAAAGCTCGGGATTCGATTTGGACAGCAAGGAGACTTCATCATGGAGCTATGGAGGTGGAGGACCGGATCTACAAAGGTTGTATTTCCGTTCACTGAGTTAAGTTGTTAACTAGTTGCTTGTTTCGCCTAAAATTCTAGTTAACGATCCGTATTAGGGTTTCTCGGCACTTGTAAATTTTTAAATTGGCATGGTTGTTGCTTTGTGAGACCTCATTAGCGTGCCTAGGAACCCTACAGTGGTATCAAAGCCTAGCTAGAGCCTTAAGCGAAGTGTAGACGACGTTTGAAATCCGAACGAACATCGAAAGCCTAATCCAAAACGCTCTCTGGACATTTTTTTAAAACTGGGATTTTTGCAAATTAAAAATATGCAGAAAAATCAGCAGGGTTTTATAAGGGTTACTGTGAAAAACGACCATCTGATTCTACTAAACCGCCGCGGAACCGCGGCAAGAGCCTGGCTCAGGCGGCGGTTCCGCGGCCATATAGTCCCATTATTCAATTATTTTTGCACAGTAACTTCTTTATTTAAGTGCTCGTTTTCCTGGGAATTTTTAATATGAACTCAAGAGTTGAGTTTTCTGGGTTGTATTGGGAGTTCGTATATTCGATCGGATTATCAAACTTTGTCTATGTGTTTTTCCGGGTAATTTTAGAATATGTTAAAAAGTTCGACCGGATATAAATACCCACCTTTTCCCCTGTCGGGAAATTTCCAAGTGTTGGATCTTTCCGTAGTTTAACGACGTTCTAAGTAGTGCAAGTAACGCGATGGTCCCTCTAGAAGACAACAAACCTTAACTCGATTATGTGACCGTCTTGAACTGCCCTTTGAACCTTCGGGTTTGGGGCAGTACGGCGTGCCACATGTGAGGCGTTGGCTTGACCCTTCTACGGCTGGACCGTTGGTACTGAGGCATGAACTGGATGTTTTTAAACTTGTTTCATATGTTGATCTATTTCGGGAAAACTTGGGTGTTTGATTGTTCGATCGGAAAGTTTAACATTTTCTATTTATCCGGAATGTGATACAATAATTGGAATTCACAAGTAGTTATGAGATAACTGAATGAATGTTATAAACATAGCAGTTTAGTCTCACTTGATCGGTTGCCACGGAATTTTGATGCGATCAAAAGTCCGTCGCAATCACGTAGCGTACGCGGATACTCGCCGGGTAAACTTAATAGACAGCCTCACTCCATAGCCCCGACCAAGTGACTGTAGGAGAACCCCGTCGTCGAAAGCGTCCGTTCGGGTGCTCGCGGCAGCGGTGTTCCTCCTTGGTGCACTTCGTCGACGGTATCGGGGGTGCGGCCGCCTACTAAAGTTTGCGACGAGCATTCGATCAGGATGTCGGGAATCTTGCTGAATTACCCGACTTGATATTGAAAAGAGTTTTCGATAATGAGACTAAAATGTGGGGTTTATAATTGTTAGGCATGCGATGTCTAAGTATTTCATTTGATTAGGCATGCGATGTCTAAAGAGATTGCGGATTCCAACTGTTGTAGTTTTACACTTTCTTTTCTGTGACCGTAAGTGTAATATGTGATATCGCCGGTTTCGTTGCTATATGTCAACGACAATTGGAATGCGCATATTTACTTACGTTGATGACATGTGATGTCATGTGTTGCTGGATATGTTAAATTGGATCGTCGTGTTTGAATAGCCCGGGTTTTTTTTATATGAGATGAGTGTTTTTCTTTTTCATTCATGTAAAAACTTGTATGTAATATTCTATTATTGGGCACTTCCAGGTTGCGGAAGATGTCACCCTTTGTATATTATTTACTTTTCCGCACTAGGATAGACCCAAGGAGGGGAGCACAAGTAACCGGGTTCTGGAGTCCAGTGGGAGACCAACTCGAGGAGTCGAGTCCGGGTCTCCTAACTCTAGAATTGGTAGGGTTGCTTGCCGCTCTCGTAGGGGTCTAGGGGTGTGGGTTTGGCTATTCATCACGACCGTGGAATCCGTGTTTTATACTGGCTCGTTTTGAAAACACGGACGTCCTAGTATATCCAATATTTCATATGATTCTTCTGCTGCGATATCTGTGATGTGATCATGTGATATGTTCTGTGATGGATACTTTATATAGTATATATGATATATTATATAGGCGTTACTTATGTCTTACACCCGCGCTAGCCCTGCCCCGCTCTGCCGTTAGTTACCTAACCTAACGGTGCATGAGGGGACATCGAGGCGAATGCGGATGGCATAAGTGTACGCCGTATTTATCTGTGATGTTTAGGTACTTAAATGACGGGACTTCATTAATGTGATTAATGAAAGTAAAATAAACCTAAAGATGTTGTAGAATCGAATTTCAAAATAAAAAAGGTAGCTACAGTTCTTGCTTTGGACAGAGGTATATGTGATATATCCTGCACCTTATTCGATGAGGAAAGGACCGAGATCCCTTCACCGGGAGTGACTCCTTTAGCAATAACTGGCAGATGCTACACACTCGGTTTGTCTTTTGATTGCTTTTAAGAGTTTTTGCTTTGCACAGTGATATATATGATATATCCCGCACCTCATTCGACGAGGAAAGGACCGACGATCCCTTCACCGGGAGTGACTCCTTTAGCAAAACTAGAAAAGCCTCAAAAACACTCCATTTTAAAATCATTTGATTCTACAACGATATCAAGTTCATTACGCAATAGGTTTTCAGAAAAACCTATCGTAGCCCTCCGTCATTTCAGATAAGTAGTAGTTAGTATTCGTGCTGCGTTTGTTGGCCTTTGTCAAGGCGCAGTGTGCAGTAGCTAACTGGTGCTTATCTGCTTATGCATATGATGCAGATTGGGTTAGGGTAGTCATGCGACCTTGTTGGCCTTTGTCAAGGGTCGTGCGGGTGGGTTTAATTCAATCAGGAAATGACGGGTTGAACTTGACTGGCATCGTATGGTTTGTTGGACTTTGTCAAGGTCATAGGAGGTTAGGGGCAAAATTATCGGGAATTTCAAGTGTTGAAATTTGCAATGAGATTGCATACCTTCTATGAGATAGTTGGATCCCGATACCCACTCCGAGTAATTGTTAATCCTGGGAGAGTTTTACACATTACAATTAGCCGATCATGTAGGTGTCTAGAAAGATGTCAACGGGGTTACACCTCTGGGAAAACGAGGTTTACTGTAATTAGGTTCGTGCGAAAGCACGGGGGACCTCCCTCAAAGTACCGACACTGGCCTGGCTGAAAGATTGGCGAACTTGTAGTGTGTAATTAATCCCGGCTAGTCTTTCCTTTTAGGGTTTGAAGGAAGATTTGATAAAAACAATAGGAGCCATCTTGATTAGATAAAATAATAACCAATCTATTCTTGCAAGAGCACACGCAGAGTGTTTTCTTCTCTCTCTCTCCAGGTAGCGACCATATCACGCCTTAATCAAGAAAATAATACGGAGTATTGACCGAACCCGCTTGTTATACTGAGCTGGGGAACGTTGGTCCCGCTCCAACTTATAATTGTTATAAGACAGAGCATTAAATAGGGGAATACCAGATTTCCCATGCCGCCCAAACGAAGAGAGTGCATGCTGATGCATCATCCTCGGGTGTGTTCATTACAAAGAACTGTTTCTCAATATCCTTTACGTCCTGGGTATGTGATACCAGATCAGGATCCCAGATATGTAATCTGTTACATAGGGATACAGAAAGGTAGAGAACTGAGAACGGGTGATAAGTTTCATGAGGCAGAAAATGGGGCAAGTGTTGCAGCCAAGTCTGTTGGTCACTGTCACCTTGTATTACAAATACATTGATTCTGAACAAATACTATTAGATACCGAACCTGATATACAAAATCATATCAGTCTCTTTATTAGTAAAGAAATGATAAAATTTTGTATTGATGGATAATGTTTTGAACATTTCCTATATCAAAAGTTGGTCGGATCAGGCACGTTATCTAAAAGCGTTGATGTTCTAAATCAAACTACAGTTCTTAGTATACAGAACACACACAAGAGGATGAGTTCAGAAATGAACGAATTTTTCTTGAGGTATTGTAGACTAGGTCATATCAATGCGACCTGACTAGCTGAAGTTACATTTAGATGCATATTTAAATCTGTTTGAATTTACATCTTATGAAACTTGCCAGTCATGTCATAAAGATATAATGACCTCAGCTCTGTTTATTGGAAATAGAGAAAGAGTTAGTGAACTCTTGGGATGATACATGTTGATGTATGTAGGTCCCCTGTCTACACATGCCAAGACCGGTTCTTTGTACTTCATTAAATTCTCTGATGATCTTTCGAGATTCAGACCTATGTTCCTGTTGAAACACAAGCCCGAACCTTTTGAGATATTCACAGAATATAAGTTAGAAGTAGAGAACCAAAATACGGGTATAAGTATTATGTCCTTTGATGTGATCAGGGAGGAGAATACTTGAGCACGGAAATCCTGGATTATTCTAAAGGAGAATGAGATTCTCTCTCAGCATTACTCCTCCGTATACACCATAGCACAATGGTATATCGGGGCGGAGCAATAGCACCCTATGTGATATGGTGTGCTCTGTGATGAGTACTACTGTGTTTCCTATTTCCTTTTGGGAGTTATGCACTTGAGAAGCTGCATACCAATTGAATAGGATTCCAATCAAATCAGTTGCCTACCGCTTCATATGTGATATGGAAAGGGAAGAGCCCATATCTTAAGTTGATTAAGATTTGGGGTTGTCCGAGCTATGTCTAAAAGCATAATCCGGACAAGCTCGAGGCAAGATCTGTTATGTACAACTAGAAAGGTTCCAGCTATACAAACAACAGCAGATGATTTGGTAGAACCAAAGGATTCAGTAGATTCCAACGAACCTCAGCCTCTCCGCCGATCTAGTAGGGTTCCTCACCCACCTGAGAGATATTTCGGTTTCTCTATGACAATGGGAGCGAGGATTGCATCATGAGATGATGACTCAACTAGTTTCGAGCTGGCCATCAGGAGTGGGACTCTGTAAGAATGGCTGGATGCTTAGTGATCTGAGATGGAATCCTTATACACCAACAAAGTATGGACTTTAGTTGCTATATCTGAAGGGTTAAATCCCCATCAGGAGCAAGTATATCTTGAGAAGATTACTTGGTGTACATGGAAAAGTTGAGACTTTCAAAGCTAGACTTCTTAAAGGTTTTCGTCATCGACCAGGCGTGGATAATGATGAAACCTTTTTCAGTGGCTATGCTTAAGTCCATCCGGATACTACTTGCCACGGCTACATACCATGACTACGATATCTGGCGGTTGGGTGTCATGACTGCTTTTCTAAAATGATGTTTTAGAAGAGAGCGTCAGTAAGTACACAGCCAGAGGGCTTCGTAGACAGTGGGAGCAGCGGAAACATGTACAAGATGCTTTATAGGATAAAGCAGGCACGCGGAGTTGGAACGTCTGTTTTGATGAAGTAGTCAAAGAGTTTGACATCATCAAAATGGTAGATGAACCTTGTATAAACAAAAAGGGAGTAGGGAGTATGGTGACGATCCTCGTAGAGTACGTGGATGACATACTCTTGATAGGGAAGGAGTTTCCTATGCTACGCTCGATCAATCTCCGCTTATCACAATGATTCTCCATATAGAATCAAAGTGATACCTCCTAAATCCTGAATTTTAGATCTATGAGATAGATCTAAATGGATGTTAGGATTCTCACTAGATGTAGTGAGATGGTATCAATTGATCCTGGGGAGAATCACTGGAAGTGTTCCATGGTGATAAGGACGACCGAATATCAGTCACAGGCATTGTCTTTACCCTCAGTAAAGGGACGGTATGTTGGAAAAGTTCCAAGATAGATACCGTGGTATACTAGACGATAAAGGCTGGATTCATCGCTATTTGAGATGCTACCAAAGAGGAAGTCTGGGTGTATATTAGTTCATGAGATGAACATCGTTCCTACCATTGTGAGACAATGGAGTTGTGGCTTATGCCTAGGAACGCCCATCCCATCAGTGATCCAGACATATTCTAAGGCAGTATCACCTGATCATGGAGATGGTTGATCTCCAGGGTGATCGAGGTTAGGAGAGTAGACTCAGAGGACAACACGGCGGATCCACTCACAAAGGCCTTTTCCCAGAGAGAGACTTTTATGGGATGGTTGAGTATGAGATACTACAACCACTGCTATCAGATGGCCCTAGTGCAAGTGGGAGATTGTTAGTTATATGTATGCCCTAGAGGCCATTACTATACATAGGATGTATATTGTAGTGGATGCTTGGACATATATAGGGAGGACTTTCTTGCTCGACATGATAGTATGCTATCTGGTTGCTCTTTAACTTAACGTGTATACTGATTGTCTCTCTGTTACATGTTGGTAAAGCCCTTAGGATGTGTACTTGACTACCTGAACTATGATGCAGATCATACTAGTGGGGACATGGTAGTCCATAAGTACATCCTTCAAGGTCCCTAGTCGTGGGTGTATCGAGACGGGGCATCGATATACCAGTGTAGACTAGCGTATACCTTCTCGACCCATACAGATGGGCGATGGATGATCCCATATCCATTGGTGTTTGACATCAGAGATGATATATGGGTGCTCAGTGGAGACTGGGTACACTGGACGGACTCGCCGAGAACTCCCAGATGGTATTATACCTTACGTCAGATGGCAGTTCTATGGTGACACTGGTACAGAGTAGTCTGTTGACCCAAGATCGTCATAGAGTCTTGTGTGGTTCCCACTGTGCTTTGATTTCCACCTTACCACGTCCAAGAGGGCGTGCAAAACGGTGGCTTTTGGGTACAGTCCCGAATCACATGGAGGCAATGAGCGATAGGAGGGGATTCGTCTCTCCCGGTATAGGGAGTTGATGTTGCGCTGTGTTCGATTGGCTATAACCGGAAATCCCTGGCCAGGGTTGCTGAGATTTACTTGTAAGTGTTAGCTGTAGTTTCTCGAACTGTTATAGACCTCATATCGACACGACTTATCGAGCTATTGCGGTCTGACGTTTACCACCCCTAGGCGAGATATGCGACATATCAGACGACGAGACCGGACTGTACGGTAAGTGTTACTGGTTGGATTCACAGGAGTATGAGCGGGCTTGCTCGTCGATCTTCTGATCGCTCAATACCCGGGTGGCCGTTACGTTTAGCAGAACGCTTGCGGCTTGTGGGTGTTTGATATGATCATCACCTGCTGCCGGCGTATTGACGAGTCTTTAGAGTCCTACATAGATGTTTCCTGGCTCAAGCGAAACGAAATGGGAGCGCATATGAGATATGTGCGGGACCGAGAATAATGCGTGTATATGATACCGTATTCTATTCTCGCGATGAATGTATCGAATGGTTGTATGCGATATAACCTAGTTATCGAATCAAGGATTGATTTGATAAGCCGATACATTGAATATTAGTCGGTCATATGCGATATGACCGGATCGTTAAATCAAGTGTTGATTTAATGATTTAATGCATAATTATATATTTGATATATTTCTTTGCATTAACTAGTATTGGTTCACTTTAAATGGATTTTCTCACTTGAAGTTCACAAGTTGTATATGTGATATACTTTTGTGCACTCTTTTGTATCATGTTTGATGATACATGCTAACTTGGGTTTGTGTAAAGGATTAAACCATGGTTATATAATGGTTAGGGTTTTCATTTTCTTATCTATTTATTTATTTATTTATTTTGGCTAAAGGTAAAGAGAAAAGGGTGGCTTTCTTTGTTTGTTGTTGAAGCTTCATGAAGCTTTGACTAAGTGACCATTTTGTCTTCATGCTTAACCCTAACCATTCTAATTAACCATAGTCTATTCTCTACACCTAACCATGGTTAGTATATGATAAGTATTCATATTCTTTTCCTTTTGAAAAATAACTTATCATATTATCTTCTTCTTCTTCTCCTTTTTCAACATGAAGAAAGCTTGCCTCCATCAATGGCAACTTGAGAAAAAGAGTGAGAAATCCAATTCTAAAGTGAACCCACTTCCTATTTCTTCATCCTCTACCACTTGCCAAGTAGTATAGGGTGTTTTCTTCACAAGTTTCATGGCTTGGTGAAGTTGGAGCTTGATCTAGTGTTGCCTCGACTTAGATCATCTTCGGCATCGAAGCCGACGACCAAGCCCACCCATTTCTCCGATGAAGCCAACGCTAAAGCCCGGGATTCGATTTGGACAGCAAGGAGACTTCATCATGGAGCTATGGAGGTGGAGGACCGGATCTACAAAGTTTGTATTTCCGTTCACTGAGTTAAGTTGTTAACTAGTTGCTTGTTTCGCCTAAAATTCTAGTTAACGATCCGTATTAGGGTTTCTCGGCACTTGTAATTTTTGAAATTGGCATGGTTGATGCCTTGTGAGACCTCATTAGCGTGCCTAGGAACCCTACAAGTACAACAGATAATGCTATGTAATGACATTCATATGAAAGTAACTATTATGCAAATACTATGCAGCTAATATATCATATTTGCCTCGACGCATAACGCCATACGGGCGATATCCTCGTAGATGTTAAATCTACTCACCAATGGTCTCCAGCTATGAAAATCCGACCACCTGCTTCCTCTTGTTCGCAGCGTCCGAAGTCCCCGCTTGCGACGCTATATTTTCACAACACAAGAAATAATGAGAACATCTCAGAATCGATCAATATAACGCAAAACTACGTATTAAATGACGCACCAACGCTAAACTAACTTGCGAGTGTGCGTCAAGTGGCTAACGTGCGTCACGATACCACAAAACCAAACTGAGTACAGCAGCTGCACCAGATCACGATTCGTGTCGCGAAACGTAACACGCGGATTCAAAACACTAGATTATAGGTAATCGATCTCAGATTTTGTATACTAAAATTACTAAAAAAGTAAACCGTACCAAACACCCCTAACCAATAACAGACAGCTACCCACAAAAGCCAAACCCCAGCAGCTCCCTACATCGCCGGCATCGCCGGAATTCGCCTTAGGGGTCGCCGGCCCCGGCCCGTGGGGTGGTCCCCATGTCTCAGGTGGTGTCTCAGGTTCACTAGTACATCACTATAAATTTGTTTGGTCACACACTAAATTTTCCAGGTCACAGCAGATACAAAGTCTCTAAAAAGACACTAAAAACCCGATATTGCACAAATCGATATAGAAAGCGTTCTACGCTACAACCAACGAGCAAAACAATATACAAACTCCTAATTAACAGTGTAGGGATTATACCTAACAATCTTGCTCACAAGATCCAAGCTTTCCTTAGCTCCAAGAGATCAAAGAGCAAGAATCAAGAACTTTTGGTATTTTTGTGATATATTTTAGGATTTTTGAGGATTTATGAGTTTGGATTGATGCAAAATGAGAAGGAAAAGAGCAAGGGTAGTAGGAAAAGAAGGGATCTCAGCCAAAAGAGGAGGTGAGTGTTTTGTGAGGGGTTTCCTAGCAATTATCAACAATAAATGCAATTAAATGCATTCATACACACATATGCACACATGCATGTATCTCTTTCTTTTCTTTTCTTTTTCTTTAAATCTAAAACCCTAAGTCAACCCAAGGATCTAGATAAGAAGAGAAGGTTCTGATTCAACCCAACAATAATTGAAGAAAAGATACAAAGAAAAGTTTTCCCAAAATGTGAATACCGCATTAAAATAATATTAAAATTGGGAAAAATTCAAATTGAACCAAAACGTCCCATATACCCCAAAGCTTGCGCACTAGCTTTATTTTAGCTTAACTATGTGCTGGCAAGTCTATATGGTTGTTTGAACACAGTCGGGTCGAAACGGAAAATACCGACAAATTAACCCTAAAACAGAAAAATTCGCATAACGATTTCTGAATCGTTACAAAAGAAGATGAGAATGAAAATTAATCCAAGTTAGATAGCTAACCATATATGAGTGGGTATCATATACTAACTCATGTAGAGACATAACCATGGCTAATTATAGTGGTTAGGTTAAATAATATCTTAAGTAAAACAAAACTAGTGGACTAAGTCAAAGCAACCATAAGCTTCATGAAGCTTCATGCACTTGAACAATTATCCACTAATTTTGTATTTACTTTGTATATTAAAACCCTACCAATATAATTAGTATGGTGTATGTCTCATACACCCATGATGTTGTATCAACAACCATGATACAAAAAGAAACAATGTACATTAATATATATCACATATATATTACATGTACATACTAGTGAGAAAAGAATACTTAAGTGAGCCAATGTTAGTTATTGTAAATTAGTATATCAAATATACAATTACATACTAAATTATTAAATCAACACTTGACTTAAAAATCCGGCTATATCATATATAACCGACTAACACAAAATATACCAACTTATCGAATCAACACTTGATTCGATAACCCGGCTATATCACATACAACTGGCTGATACAAAAGTCGCGAGAATAGAATACGGTATCACATACACGCATTATTCTCGGTCACGCACATATCACATATGCGCTCCTATTTCGTTTCACCTGAGACAGTAAAATCTCTATGTAAGACTCTAAAGACTCGTTAATACGCCGGCAGTAGGTAATGATCACATCAAGCACCCATAAGCCGTCAGCGGTACTAGCTGGACCTAACGGCTACCCGGGTATTGAGCGATCATAAGATCAACAAGCAATCTCACTCCAACTCCTGCAAAAGCCTGACAGTGACACTATCGTACAGTCCGGTCTCCTCGTCTGTTATGTCGCATATCAAGTCTAGGGGTGGTAAACGTCAGACCCCAATAACCGATAAATCATGCCGATATGAGGCTCATAACGGGTCGAGAAACTACTGGTAACACTTACCAGTAAATCTCTAAACCGGCCCTGGCCAGGGACTTCCTTATTATGGCCAATCGAGCACGGCGCAACATCAACCCCCAATACCAGGAGAGTCGAAACCCCTCCTATCGCTCACTGCCTCCATATGACTCGGGACTGTACCCAATAACCACCGTTTTGCACGCCCTCTTGGACGTGGTAAGGTGGAAATCAAAGCACAGTGGGAATCACACAAAACTCTATGACGATCTCGGGTATACAGACTAACCTGTACCAGTGTCACCAGAGAACTGCCAACTGACGTAAGGTATAATACCATCTGCGAGTTCTTGGCGAGTCCGTCCAGTGTACCCAGTCTTCACTGAGCACCCGTATATCATCTCTGATGTCAAACACCAATGGATATGGAATCATCCATCGCCCATATATATGGGTCGAGTAGTTATATGCTAGTCTACTCTGGTATATCGATGCCCCGTCTCGATACACCCACGACTAGGGACCTTAAAGGATGTACTGATGGACTACCATGGCCCCACTAGTACGATCTGCATCATAGTGTAGGTAGTCAAGTACGCATTCTAAGGGCTTTACCAACATGTAACAGAGAGACAATCAGTGTACACGTTAAGGTAAAGAGTAACCAGATAGCATACTATCATGTCGAGCAAGAAAGTCCTCCCTATATATGTCCAAGCATCCACTACAATATACATCTCATGTATAGTAATGGCCTCTAGGGCATACATATAACTAACAATCTCCCACTTGCATTAGGGCCATCTGATAACAGTGGTTGTAGTATCTCATACTCAACCATCCCATAAAATTCTCTCTCTGGGAAAAGGCCTTTGTGAGTGGATCCGCCGTGTTGTCCTCTGAGTCTACTCTCCTAACCTCGATCCCCTGGAGATCAACCATCTCCATGATCAGGTGATACTGCCTTAGAATATGTCTGGATCACTGATTGGACGGGCGTTCCTAGGCATAAGCCACAACTCCATTATCACACAATGGTA
The DNA here is from genome assembly GCA_030015575.1 of Agapanthus africanus. Lineage (NCBI taxonomy): Eukaryota > Viridiplantae > Streptophyta > Magnoliopsida > Asparagales > Amaryllidaceae > Agapanthus > Agapanthus africanus. The sequence continues at coordinate 336,549,459 of CM057346.1, read as the reverse complement.
GGAACGAAGTTCATCTCATGAACTAATATACACCCAGACTATCTCTTTGGTAGCATCTTTAGTAGCGATGTATCTAGCTTTTATCGTCTAGTTTTCTACGGTATCTAGCTTGGAACTCTTCCAACGTACCGTCCCTTTACTGAGGGTAAAGACAATGCCTGTGACTGACATTCAGTTGACCTTATCACCCTGGAAGCTATCCAGTGATTCTCCCCTGGATCGATTGATACCATATCATTACACCTAGTGAGAATCCTAACATCCTATTAGATCTATCTCATAGATCCAAAAAAACCAGGTTTTAAGAGGTATCACCTTGATCCTATATGGAGAATCAATGTGATAAGAGGAGATTGATCGAGCGTAGCATAGGAAACTCCTTTCCTATCAGGAGTATGTCATCCTTGTACTATACGAGGATCACCACCATACTCCCTACTACCTTTTTGTTTATACAAGGTTCATCTACCATTTTGATGAAGTCAAACTCTTTGACTACCATATCAAAACAGATGTTCCAACTCCACGATGCCTTCTTTAACCTGTAAAGCAACTTGCACATGTTTCCGCTGCTCCCACTGTCTACGAAGCCCTCTGGCTGTGTACTTATAGACGCTCTCTTCTAAATTACTATTTAGAACAGCATTCATGACACCCAACCATCAGACATCGTAGTCATGGTATGTAGCAATGGCAAGTAGGGTCTGGATGGACTTAAGCATAGGCACTTAGAAAAGGTTTCATCATAAGCCACACCTGGTCGATGATGCAAACCTTTAACAAGTCTTGCTTTGAACGTCTCAACTTTTCTATGTACACCAAGTAATCTTCTCAAGATATACTTTCTCCTAATAGGGATTTAACCCTTTAGATATAGCAACCAAAGTCCATACTTCGTTGGTGTACATAGATTCCATCTCAGATCGCTTAGCATCCAGCCATTCTTACAGAGTCCCCACTCTTGATGGCCTGCTTGAAACTAGTTGGGTCATCATCACATGATGCAATCCGCGCTCCTACTGTCATAGAGAAACCAAAGTATCTCTCATGTGGATGAGGAACCCTACCAGATCGGCGGAGAGGCTGAGGTTCGTTGGGAGCTATTGAATTCTAAGGTTCTACCAAATCATCAACTGTAGTTTGTATAGCTGGAACTCCTTCCAGTTCTACCTCATGAACACTAATTTGTTTCCAAAATAAATTCCTTTTCCTAAAAAGGTGGCATGCCGAGAAATAAAACACCTTTTGTTCCTCGGTGCGGTAGAAGATATTCCCTTGCAAATGTTTGGGATATCCAACAAACTTCCACAGAACTGACCTTGCCTCGAGTTTTTTCGGATTTTGCTTTTAGACATAGCCCAGACAACCCCAAATCTTAACCGACTTAAGAGATGGACTCTTCCCATACCATATCACATATAGAGCGGTAGGCACCTGATTTGGTTGGAACCCTATTCAATAGGTATGCAGCTTCACAAGTGCATAACCCCAAAAGGAAATAGGCAACTCAGTAATACTCATCATAGAGCACACCATATCGCATAGGGTGCTATTGCTCCGCCCCGATACACCGAGGTGCTGTGGTGTATGCGGAGGAGTAATGCTGAGAGAGAATCTTATTCTCCTTTAGAATAGTCCAGGAATTCCGTGCTCAAGTATTCTCCTCCCTGATCTCATCAAAGGACATAATACTTATACCTATTTTGGTTCTCTACTTCTGACTTATATTCATTGAATATCTCAAAAGGTTCAGACTTATGTTTCAACATGAACATATGTCCGAATCTTGAGAGATCATCAGTGAATGTAATGAAGTACAAAGAACCAGACCTGGCATATGTAGACAGGGGACCTCCATACATCATTATGTATCAATCCCAAGAGCTCACTAACTCTTTCTCTGTTTCCAGTAAACGGAGTTATGGTCATGTTATCTTTGTGACATGACTGGCAAGTTTCACAAGATGAAAATTCAAACTGATTTAAATATGCATCTTTATGTAACTTCAGCTAGTCGGGTCGCATTGATATGACCTAGTCTACAATGCCTCAAGAAGGATTCGTTCATTTCTGAACTCTTCCTCTTGTGTGTGTTTTGTACGTTAAGAACCGTGGTTTGATTTATAATGTATATGCTTTTAGATAACGTGTCTGAACCGATCAACACTTGATATAAGAAATGTTCAAAACATTATCCAACAATACATGATTATATCCTTCTTTACTTAAATAAAGAGACTGATATGATGTTGTATATCAGGTTCGGTATCTAATAACATTCATTCAGAATCAATATATTCGGTAATACAGGGTGATAACAGCCAACATCTTGGCTGCAACAATTGCACCGTTTCCAACTCTTGAAATTTTATTACCTGTTCTCAGTTCTCTACCTATCTGTAGCCCATGTAACATATTACATATGTGGGATCCTGATACGGTATCTCATACCCAGGACGTAGAGGATACTGAGAAACAGTTCTCGGTAGTGAATACACCCGAAGAAGATACATCGGTATGCACTTTCTTCGTTTGGGCGGCACGGGAATCCTGGTAATCCCCTATTTCCTGCTCGGTCTTATAACAATTATAAGTTGGAGCGGGACCAACGTTTCCCCAGCGCAGTATAACAAGCGGGTTCGGTCAATACATCCATATTATTATCTTTGATTAAGGCGTGACATGGTCGCTACCTGGAGAGAGAGAGAAGAAAACACTCTGCGTGCGCTCTTGCAAGATCAGATTGGTAATGATTTTATCTAATCAGGATGGCTCCCACTGTTTTTATCAAATCTTCCTTCAAACCCTAAAAGGAAAGACTAGCCGGGATTAATTACAACCTACAATTTTGCCAATCTTTCAGCCAGGCCAGTGTCGGTACTTTGAGGGAGGTTCTCCGTGCTTTCGCACAGACCTAATTAAAATAAACCTTGTTTTACCAGAGGCGTAACCCCGTTGACACCTTTCTAGACACCTACTTGATTGGCTAATTGTAATGTGTAAAACTCTCCCAGGAGTAACAATTACTCGCAGTGGGTATCGGAATCCAACTATCTCATAGAAGGTATGCAATCTCATTGAAAATTTCAACACTTGAAATTCCCGATAATATTTTGCCCCTAACGTGCTATGACCTTGACGAAAGCCAATAAACCATAGCCCGCTAGTCAAGCTCAACCCGTACATTTCTTGACTAAATTAAATCCACCCGCATGACCCTTGACGAAAGCCAACAAAGCCGTACGACTACCCTAATCCAATCGCATCATATGCAGCAGATAAGCAGCATCTAGCTACCGCACACTACACCTTTACGAAAGCCAACAAATGCAGCACGAATACTATATACAACATATCTAAAATGACGGAGGGCTACGACAGGTTTTTCAGAAAACCTATTGCGTAATGAACTTGATATCGTTGTAGAATCAAATGATTTAAAATGGAGTGTTTTTGAGGCTTTTGCTAGTTTCGCTAAAGAGGTCACTCCCGGTGAAGGGATCTCGGCTCTTTCCTCGTCGAATGAGGTGCAGGATATATCATATATATCGCTGTTCAAAGCAAGAACTAGAAAAACAATCAAAAGACAAAACAGAGAGATGTAGCACCTGCCAGTTATTGCTAAAGGGGTCACTCCCGGTGAAGGGATCTCGGCCCTTTCCTTATCGAATAAGGTGTAGGATGTTCTACAAGGAACACCGCTATGCAAAGCAAGAACTGTAGCTACCTGTTTTTGAAAAATCGATTCCACAACATCTTTTAGGTTTCTTTTCTTTCATTAATCATATTAATGAAGTCCCATCATTTAAGTCACCTAAACATCACAGATAAATACAACGTACAAATATGCCATCCGCATTCGCCTCGATGTCCCCTCGTGCACCGTTAGGTTAGGTAACTAACGGCAGAGCGGGGCAGTGCTAGCGCGGGTGTAAAACATAAGCAACATCTATATAATATATCATATATACTATATATAGTATCCATCTGAACATATCAAATGATCACATCACAGATATCGCAGCAGAAGAAACATATGAAATATTGGATATAGTAGGAGGTCCGTGTTTTATTTTGAGCCTCTATAAAACACAGATTCCACGGTCGCGATGAATAGCCAAACCCACATCCCTAGACCCCTACGAGAGCGGTAAGAAACCCTACCAATTCTAGAGTTAGGAGACCCGGTCTCGACTCCTCGAGATGGTCCCCTACTGGACCCTAGAACCCGGTTACTTGTGCTCTCCACCTTGGGTCTATCCTAATGCGGAAAAGTTAATAATATACATATGGTGACATCAACCTCAACCCGGAAGTGCCCCAATAAAAGAATATTACATACATTTAATTTTACATGAATGAAAACAAAAACTCTCATCTCACAAAAAACCCCTGGCTATTCAAAACGCGACGATCCAATATAACATATCCAGCAACACATAACATCACATGTCATCAACGTAAGTAAATATGCGCATCCCAATTGTCGCTGACATATAGCAACGAAACCGACGATATCACATATTACACTTACGGTTGCAGAAAAGAAACTGTAAAACTACAACATTTGGAATCTACAAACACCTTAGACATCATAAATCCGAAATATCACATACTTCGCATTTAATGCCTAATAGTATGAATTCCACATATTGTATCACTTTACAGAAAAACTAAACGCTGTTAAACATTCCAATTGAATCATCGAACACCCATGATTACCCAGAAAGCTCAACACTTTCAACACACGCCACAACACCAATGAACCAGCCGTAGAAGGGCCAAACCAACGCCTCACATGTGAAACGCTAAACCACCACAAACCCTAGGGTTCAAATGGCGGTTTTGACGGCCACATAATAGAGTTATGGTTTTGTTCTTCTAGAGGGTCCATCGCATAACTTGCATGATCTTTGAAAGCTTTTTAATTACGGGAAAAATCCAACACTTGGAAATTTTCCCGGCAAGGGTTAAAATGGGTATTTTACATCCGATTGAACTTTTTAACGTCGTTTAAAGATACCCGAAAACAGTTAAAATTACGACTACGAAACACTCCGAGTTGTTATAATGGTAAATTAACATCACATGACAATTTAGCAAAAATAAACAACATCTGAAGCACCAAAACCCAAGAAACAGAACATTGGAAAAATTTGGAGGGGGGCTCGGATTGGGCCGGTGGGGGTGTGTGGCCGGCCCAAACAATTCAATTTGGCTCTATATTTCTGCAGTGTTCATAGTATCATACATACATCATTCTGTACATGTTTAAAAAAATTTTAAGGATCGTTTAAAATTCGACAGAAAGTGGCATTTTGGGTTTCAAGTTTCGGAGTTCGTTCTGCATTCGTAATCTAACAAAATCCGTATATTTTCCTAGCTAGGCTCTGATACCACTGTAGGGTTCCCATCGATGGCAGCAAGCTTTCGGGAGGCATCGTCCATGCCATTTTTAAAATTTTGCCGTTAAAAGAGAACTCTAAACTAGAATCGATAACTAGAAATAATACGGAAACATAGTAAACCATTTACTATCTAAGTGAAATCGAAATACAACCTTTGTAGATCGGTCCTTCACTTCATAAGCTCCTTGTAGTAGTCCCTTCGCTGCGATCATCGAACTCCGGGACTCTTGGATGGCTCCATGACAATAGGGCAATGGTTTTGCTTGAAGTCTTCGAGGCCGAAGACGATCTACGTCGAGGGAATACGAACTCAAGCTTCTACTTCACTAACTAGAGAATTAGTGAAGCAAACACCCTAAACTGAAGTGCTAGTCTAGGAGAGGATGATGAAATATGAAATGGGTACACTTTACTTCTCATATTGGATCAAACCCTAGCAAGCTTTTCTTTTTCAAGAAGAAGATGAAGAAAGAAGATGAGAATGAAAATTAATCCAAGTTAGATAGCTAACCATGGGTGAGTGGGTATCATATACTAACTCATGTAGAGACAGAACCAATGCTAATTATAGTGGTTTGGTTAAATAATATCTTAAGTAAAACAAAACAAGTGGACTAAGTCAATGCAAACATAAGCTTTATGAAGCTTCATGCACTTGAACAATTATCCACTAATTTTGTATTTACTTTGTATATTAAAACCCTACCAATATAATTAGTATGGTGTATATCTCATACACCCATGTATGTTGTATCAACAACCATGATACAAAAACAAACAATGTACATTAATATATATCACATATATATTACATGTACATACAAGTGAGAAAAGAATACTTAAGTGAGCCAACGTTAGTTAATGTAAATTAGTATATCAAATATACAATTATACACTAAATTATTAAATCAACACTTGACTTAATAATTCGGCTATATCACATATAATCGACTAACACAAAATGTACCAACTTATCGAATCAACACTTGATTCGATAACCCGGCTATATCACATACAACCGGCTGATACAAAAGTCGCGAGAATAGAATACGGTATCACATACACGCATTATTCTCAGTCCCGCACATGTCACATATGCGCTCCTATTTCGTTTCGCCTGAGCCAGTAAAACCTCTATTTAGGACTCTAAAGACTCGTCAATACGCCGGCAGTAGGTGATGATCACATCAAGCACCCATAAGCCGTCAGCGGTACTAGCTGGACGTAATGGCTACCCAGGTATTGAGCGATCAGAAGATCAGCAAGCAATCCCGCTCCAACTCCTATAAAAGCCTGACAGTGACACTACCGTACAGTCTGGTCTCCTCGTCTGATATGTCGCATATCAAGTCTAGGGGTGGTAAACGTCAGACCCCAATAACCGATAAGTCATGCCGATATGAGGTTCATAACGGGTCGAGAAACTACTGGTAACACTTACCAGTAAATCTCGGACTTCCCTGTTATGGATAATCGAGCACGGCGGAACATCAACCCCCAATACCTGGAGAGACGAAACCCCTCCTATCGCTCATTGCCTCCATGTGACTCGGGACTGTACCCAAAAACAACCGTTTCGCACCCCCTCTTGGACGTGGTAAGATGGAAATCAAAGCACAGTGGGAATCACACAAGACTCTATGGCGATCTTGGGTCTACAGACTAACAAGTACCAGTGTCACCAGAGAACTGCCATCTGACGTAAGGTATAATACCATCCGGGAGTTCTCTGCGAGTCCGTCCAGTGTACCCAGTCTCCACTGAGCACCCGTATATCATCTCTGATGTCAAACACCAATGGATATGGGATCATCCATCGCCCATCTATTTGGGTCGAGAAGGTATACGCTAGTCTACTCTGGTATATCGATGCCCCGTCTCGATACACCCACGACTAGGGTCCTTAAAGGATGCACTTATGGACTACCATGGCCCCACTAGTATGATCTGCATCATAGTCCAGGTAGTCAAGTACGCATCCTAAGTGCTTTACCTACATGTAACAGAGAGACAATCAGTGTACACGTTAAGGTAAAGAGTAACCAGATAGCATATTATCATGTCGAGTAAGAAAGTACTCCCTATATATGTCCAAGCATCCACTACAATATACATCTCATGTACAGTAATGGCCTCTAGGGCATACATATAACTAACACAACCTCAAGCTGCCGTCCTTCTTCTTGACGAACAGGAAAGGAGCTCCCCAAAGCGAAACACTCGGACGCATAAGTCCTTCGACCAACAACTCTGCAGCTGATCCTTAAGCTTCCTAAGCTTTGCCGGCTCATCTGGAACAACGTCGGAAAACTCTCGCACAATAATATCCTGAAAAAAACTGCTGGCCATCATGGGGATAAAAGCTGAATGACTGTCGTCGTCCCAGGCCTCTGCTATTCCCGTGTCGGTCACGAAATCTGTTTCGACGCCTAGGCCTCGGTCTCTGGGCTGGTACACTTGTACGAGCCCTCCTCTGTTCCGGAACTCCCAAAGTCTCGGAAAAACGCTCCTCGTCCAAACGGGCTGCGTGCACTGGTGCTGTATAAGTAACACGAGGCTGAGTGCTGAATGCAAGGAACAACTGGGTAACAGGGGTGACAACCTCCTGTCGCTGCGCTCGAATGGCCTCAACCAAAGAACTCATCGTCTGGCGCAAATCCTGCATCTCTGCCACAAGCCTATCAATATGATCTATCGAAAGCGGATCCATATAGTCCGATGCAACGAGCGTGCCATCCTGGTCAGTCTTCGTCCCACGCGAGTCCACTCTGACCTCGGCTCTCGCTGCATAACTCAAGTCCTCATAATCATCAGCGGCAAAGGCTATAAATGGAAGAAGGATTCGATATGAACACGGAAATCGAATCACAAGGATATGTATCATCAAGGAAGGAATTTCAAGCAAATTGTACTTAGGTCATTTTAGGCGGAGTACCGCGTCGTGAGTATGCCGCGGACATACACACACTACGTTACTCAGCTTTAAGCTACCTACTCCATCAATCCAAGGTCATCCTATACTCTGAAAGGTAAAACCTAGCGCTCTGATACCAACTTTGTCACGACCCGAAACTGGCACGTGACGGCCCTAATACTGCGCAACGTCTACAGGCGTAACACAGTAAAAGAAAGCCAAAACCCAGAAATCTAAACCATTAAAAGACAAGAAAAGATAAGAAACATTGTTTAAACTTTTGAAAATCTCAAGTATAATTTCTTTAAGTCCAATATATTTTCTTTAAAATTTCGGCAGCACCTCCTTTGTAAAAACCAACCCCAAAAATGGGTACAACATAAATATAAAATAAAAGCATCCCCAACGGGAGAAAATCCACGCCAAAAAGGCGGAACACAACCACCACAACAAATATACGACGCCGTAGCAAAGAAAGAGACGATATAAATAAAACTGCATAAAAACCTCTAAATCACAAAATAATATACAATATCGTCCTCACATCAAGTCTCTAAGTCATACAAGATAATGGCAGATGGAGAGTACAGGATATAATGAATATACAACAAGCAACATCGGATAACCGCAAGACCTACCTAAGCAAAACTGCACACTGTCAGGCGAAGCGGTATCCGCAGCAAAAGATGATACGATGGATGGAAATAGCCCTACCTCTGACTATCCTGAGGAACACCTGCAAAACACTGTGGCACAACGGGGGTGAGTTGCCAACTCATGAATAGTAAATAACATATGCAGGTAATCACGAGTATGCACGTACAACGCGAATCTAACATAAGCATTTAATAGCAATGAATAGTCATATGTAAGGCATCAGTCATGAAAGGTATACTAGTAGGTACTAGTAATACATGAAGCAATAATATGACAATCGGTATGTAATAATCATGTAAGGTACTCTATCAGGTACAATAATACATGAAGCAATGCATAAACAATAAATGTGGAGTTTGGAATAAAACATGTCATTCCCACGGAAATCCTAACCTCGTGGTAGGTCCAAAATCCAACAAGACAATCAAATTCCCAATTTCCACAATCAGCCCCCAAATTGGCTCTCATATCATGTAAGTCTCGTATATCCTGTATGTACAACATCAGTATATCTCACATATCCTGTATATCCAGTATCAATATATCTCACATATCCTGTATATGTCCAATATAAGGTGAATGAACAGTATTGACGCCCAAAAACATCATGAAATAAGTGTCTAGCATTGACAAAAATACATGTTTATACGTCCTCGAATCTTAAGTGCCAAACACCGACACTCTCGATCCCCGTGTCGGTAATATACATCCTCGAATCTTAAGTGCCAAACACCAATACTCTCGATCCCCGTACCGGTAATATACGTCCTCAAATCTTAAGTTCCAAACACCGACATTCTCGATCCCCGTATCGGTAATATACGTCCTCGAATATTAAGTGCCCCCAACATCGACACTCTCGATCCCCGTATCGGTATAAAACAAATCTCAAATGGATCCATCCAATATCAAGTAAAGAAATAGAATACTTGCATAATTCCATGAAACCACCAATGTCCTCAAATCCAGAAACATCAAGTAATGAATACGTATGAATGCACGAATCAATACACAGATATTAGCGTCCTATTCCACTAATATATGTGTATAGGCATATATAACAGTGTCCCATTCCACTGTTATATATACATAAGAGTAAAAATATCATAGAACATAATATGAAATCCATGAATGTAATATATGCAACATGAAACAGTAATATGAGCATATAAAGGAAAACAACTATTTAACTGCAACAAGTTACTAAATATATCACGGGGTTCCTGATTTCCCCGAAATCAGATGCAACATCATAGAAAGGTGAACATGTAGATATAACAAGGTATGCGTAACCATGTCGGTATAACAAGATATGTGTGTCCATAAGTAAGTATGTATGATGTCAAAGTAGTTGTAGGAAGGTATGTGTCTATACCTATCCATAATACCCTCCAGGTATATGTATCTATGCCAGATGTATATGTAGCTATGTCTCATATGTGTATATACCTATTACAATGTTACAATACCATATAGGTATATGGGTAACTAGCATGTAAGCATGTCAGGTACATATGCGTGAGCATGTAGGTATACAGGTATGCTATATGTCATGCGCATTAGGAAATATGAATCAATGTCTCAATGTCCCTAACCAAACAATATCATATCTATAAGGGTATTGTGCATGTCATGGCAATTATTGACGGTGTGTGTGGTATATAATCAGTGCTCGTGTAACATAAGCCGTCAATAATAGTGCAGTGTCCTGAGGATACTAGTCCAAGCACAACTATAACCCAGTAGTAATGTATATGCGCAACTCTATGTATGCAATAGAATATGCGAAAAAACATAACAGTTCTAGCCCAGACGCATAACGCCATGCAGGCGATTCCCCTGTAGATGTTAAATCTACTCACCAACCGTCCTGGCTAAGCAAAGCCAACCACCTGTTTTTCCTTCTTCGCAGCGTCCTATGTCCCCACCTGCGAACCTAAAATAACACAACGATAACATAAGTATATATTAGTAAACGACTAAAAACACGAACAAACTACGTTTTAACGACACACCAACTCCAAACCTACTCCCAAGTGTTCGTATTATGGCTAACGTACGTAGCGACACGACGAAACCAACTCAAGAGCAAAACCAGCACAAAGTGTACGGACCGTGTCGGATAACGTATCGCGTGTAGTCATATCACTAAAAACTATCTATACGATCCCAGATTTTTCATACAGAGAAAACTCAACAACTAAATAAGACCAAACATACCTAAACCACTGCAGACACCAACCCACAAAAACCCAACATCCATCTCCCCTCCAAAACCGGCGTCGCCGGAATTCCTTCTTGGGTCGCCGGCCAAAGCAGGTGGGGTGGTTCTCATGTCTCAGGTGGGGTCTTAGGTTCACTAGCACATCACTACAATCTTGTTTGGTCACTCAGTAAAAATTTCAGATCACAGCAGTTCACAGGAGCTCTAAAAAGACACAAAATACGATATTGGTACGAAATTATACTTTAAGTGTCCTACGCAATAGACAACGAGCTATACATCATAAAAACTCTTATTTAACTGATTAGGGATTTTACCTATCAATACTTGCTCACAAGATCCAAGCTTTCCTAGCTCCAAGTGATCATGAAGGCAAAACAAGACTTGATGTGTTTTTTGTGATTTATTTTAGGAATTTTGGAGATTTATTGAGCTTGGATTGATGCAAATAGTGAAAGAAGTGATCAAGGGCAGAGGGATGAGGAAGGATCTCGGCCAAGGGAGAAGGATGGAGAATTGTGTGGATTGTTCTAGAAAGAATTGCAATAAATGCACACATAAATGCGTATGCATGCATATGCCACCTATTCCATTCAATTCTTTTCTTTAAAACAACAATTCCTTTTCACACTAGAATATCTAGATATGATAAAGAGGTTTTGTTTTACTCAAACTTGATTTATTTGAAAAGATTCCAATTCTGGAGAAATTTCCCAAAATGTAAATACCACATTAAAATAATATTAAAATAAGAAAAAATTCAAATTGAACCAAAACGTCCCATATACCCCCAAAGCTCGCGCACTAGCTTTATTTCTGCTAAACTAGGTGCTGGCAAGTCCATATGGACGTTTGATCACAGTCGGGTTAAAACGGAAAATATCGACAATTTTACCCTAAAACGGAAAAATTCGCATAACTATTTCTAAAACGTTACATTTGTGTCTTTACCATGACTCCGATGATTGTGGGATGCTGGACGGAGCTTTGTTTTTGAGTTATCTGCTCATGGTTCATGCGCATGCATTGCGCTATGATGCGTCTAATATATTGATGATTTCGGAGGCCCGACGACTTGGACTTTTACTGAAATGTTTTAGTATTTGAAGGGTTCAAATTAAAATTCGGGGACCGAATTTCATTAAGGGGAGAAGATTGTAATATTTCAAGAAAATAAAATATTATTTTTGGGAATTTTTATAATTTAATAATAAAATATTGAATATTTTAATAAGGCAGTATAATTAAATACCGATAAATTTGTGAAAAATTTGGAAAATTATAGAAATTACTTAAAAGAGGGTGTTTTATGTGAATTATGCAAATTTTAAGTTTTTGTGATTAATTATACGCTAATTTAATGATAATCGCGATTAAAAATCGCTAATCGGATTTTAAGCGTGTTTTGTGCAAAACATGCACCATATCTTTTCACACTTGTGTTACATTTTCCCACATGGCTTTAACTTCATGTTTCATTCTTGTTTTGGGTTTACTATTGAGGAGAGAAGGAAATTAGAAAAGAGAAGAAAAGAATATAATATATAGGTATGGGTGAGAGAGAGAAAGGTGAGAGTTTACCTTTGACTTGGTCTTTAGCCATTCCCCCATCATTATTTCACTCATTTCTCTCCTCTCCCTCTTCCCTAGCTGCTGCCGCTGCCCCTCTCTCCTCCTCCACAAACCCCCCCAAAACACCATGAAAATCACCTCAAAACCCAAATCCCATTTCATTAAATAGATGCACAAGCTCAAGGGAAGCACATTGGACCATGAAAAATCAAATTTTGGACACTTGGGGCAACTCAAGAAAATTCTTGAGTTACCAAATGAGATATTTTCTGAAACTTTAGCTTAGTATTTTCATTACTTTTACCCCCATGTTAGATTAGAACCGATATTGTGTGGTTTGGGTTAACTTGGAAAATTCTAATTAGGGTTATTGGAATTTGAGAGTTGTGATGGATAATTAAGTTTAGTAGAGGCCATACAAATCCCCTAGTGCGAGAATCCAGACCTAAACCAGAGACTAGAACCCCGGAATACGGATTTAGAAAACCCGATATCGGAAAATTGTGGATTCTGTGGATGTAAAATGAAATCCGCTATTACCCGGAGACTCTGAAAATTATTTTGCATACACAGACATACATGTAGGTGATTTAGAACATATCACCAAAACCCCAGCCCCTAACCCTTAACAATGGCAGCAGATTTATTCTTTCTGGCCGCAAATTGCGGCCAGATTAGTGAAGAAAGGGTTCGTGTTTGTCCTGTAGCTCCTACATCTGTAAATTAGACCCCTGGCATATGCAGAATTGACCAATTTGACCTAGGGTGAAATCTGGGACCATTTTAATTAGTTGCTGTTTTGATTCGGGGTTTTGTTTTGCGTATTTCGAATTCTGGATTTCCAGTATTGTGTTTTACCTCGATCACTTGACGTTTGTACGACGATATCGAGGGTTGTTTGTTGGTTTTGAAAGCGTAGTCCATAGGTTCTAACCTATAGGCCTTAGCGTGTCGTTTTGGTTTTCCGATGATATTTTAATGTGCGTTTGCGATTGTGTTATCTTTGTAGGTACCTTCATGAGGGCTTCATATGACGAAGAAGATGAAGGCGACATCGACACCGACATGCAGGATGTAAGGTGAGTAGATTATATCTACGGGGGAAGTCGGGCGGATGGCGTATAGCACCCTCGCAGTTCGATACTTAGTATACTAGATATATACTATATATATATATGTATGTATGATAGCGTTATGTGTGACTTGGATATTCAAGATGTGATTAGGTGTACTATGGATAGATTAGGGTTTAGAAGTAAACTAGTATAGTTTCCTAGTTGCGAACCTTAGAATAGGTTTACACCCACATGCACACACATGCTTATCTGTTATACTTATATCTGGATGATGAGGATAGTGGATGATATTTGGAGATGAGTCGATAAGATTGGGCATAGTGCCATGAGATCGGTGATATGATGTGGTTCTTGATTGGGATACGACATGAGATTTTAGCGGGCCTTTGGACGTGTGTTTTACACACGCATTTAGATAGATGGTATCGGTTTGTATTAGACTTAGATCAGTACCACAGATCATGAGATATGATGATAAAGATACGAGATAATTGATGAGATGAATGTGATATTGACCCGTACCCAGACTTGGGATGCCTTACGATAGATGTACCGTACGAGCTGAATATTGATGATAGATCCGCACTCATGACTCGAGGATGTCATATGATATATTGTAACGTACGTGATACTATTGAGGCAGGATCACCGACTATTATATTTATATATATATATATATATATATATATATATATATATCGACTCAGATTTAGGTGGTTTCCATACCCCTCCCGATTGACTTGTTAGTTAGATCTGTAGTTTTTCTTAGTAGATGTTAGGCTAGGCCGATGCCATATCTATTTTAAAAACTAACGAATCGGGAGTATTTTAAAGACAGGCAAAGGAATTCTACGGATATTTTCAAAAGTTGCATCTTTTCTTTAAGACACCGTAGCCCTTATTTTCCTAAAAACCCCGATTCGTTTTCTTTCAAATGGCAAAACAGTATGTCATAGATACATTGATTTAGATACTGCACTGTTGTATTTATTATTCATTTGCCGCATATTCTTGCTTTTCGCATCACACTGCATGTTGAAATATGTTTATTGTTATATTAAAACCATGCTGTTAGGACACCAGCACCATTATCGATGATGCATATGTTCCACGTACACCTACTTGCCGGCTCACACACTTCATCATCGATAATTGCCATGTCACTACATAGTAGGATTATTGCATCAGGATATGATCTCTTGCATGGCATACTTGTATACTTACATATTGTACACTCATACTTGTGCACATACCTATTGTACACTCATACTTGTGCATATACCTATTGTACACTCATACCTGTGTACATACATACTGTACACTCGTACTTGTGCACCTACCTGTTGTGCACTCATACCTGTGTACATACATACTGTACACTCGTACTTGTGCACCTACCTGTTGTACACTCATAGTTGTGTACATACATACTGTACACTCATACTTGTGCACCTACCTGTTGTACACTCATACTTGTGCACATACTTATTGTACACTCATACTTGTGTACATACATATTGTACACTCATATGTGTATACATACGTATTTGCACATACGTAGATGTTCTGGATTGATTTGGAGATTTGGGAACCGCAAGATACTCTTTAAAACTGATTCATTTTAAAAGAGCGGTTTCCCTCAATATGTGCATATTACTATTCCATGTTGTATGATATACTGAGATGTTTACATTTCTTTTACATGTCGCATACATCATGCTTTATGATTATACGCATTGAGATATGTTGTTTCCATGATATTTCTGGATTTGGGAACCGTGGGTATTTCAAAAGAGAGTATGTATTGTTTTAAAAACCCGGTTACCCTTGATATGATATTTCGGTGCGTCCACCATGTGTTTTCTCGATTATGAGATCGATATGAGAAACCCGATTCGAGGAGAGGTAGGCACTGTCTGCGGGTACATGGTGGACCCGGTGAGGTACCCCGGGGCAGAAGACTCGTATATGTTGGACGGTGAGCCTGGCAGGGGAGTACTACCTACTGGTGATTGTATTTGAGCTCGGCGGATATCTGGAGGACACCGACCGGAGTTGAGAGATGAGACAGACCGATCCGGACTGACGGAGCCCGTGGGCCGATCCGGACTGACGGAGCCCTATATATATGAGGATTTACGTGCCGATGCTTGGCACAGCTTGTAGGGTTCCTAGGCACACTAAGGAGGTCTCACAAGGCATCAACCATGCCAATTTCAAAATTTTACGGGTGCCGAGAAACCCTAATACGGATCATTGACTAGAAATTTAGGCGAAACAATAAACTAGTTAACAACTTAACTACGAGTAAACGGAAATACAACCTTTGTAGATCCGGTCCTCCACCTCCATAGCTCCGCAATGAAGTCTCCTCGCTGTCCAAATGGAAATCCGGGCTCTGGCGTCAGCTTCATCGGAGAAATGGGCGGGCTAGGTCGTCGACTTCGTGCCGAAGATGATCTACGTCGAGGCATCACAAGATCAAGCTCCCACTTCACCAAGTCATGAAACTTGTGAAGAGAACACCCTATACTACTTGGCAAGAGGTAGAGGATGAAGAAATAGGAAGTGGGTTCACTTTAGAATTGGATTTCTCACTTGTTTTCTCAAGTTGCCATTGTTGTAGCAAGCTTTCTTCATGTGATGAAGAAGAAGAAGAAGAAAGAATGAATATGATAAGTTAATTTAAATTGAAAAGAAAAATTAATACTTATCATAATCAAACCATGGTCAAGTGTAGAGAATGAACTAGGGTTAAGTGGAATGGTTAGGGTTAAGCATGAGACAAATATGGTCACTTAGTCAAAGCTTCATGAAGCTTCAACTAGCATCCAAAGAAAGCCACCATTCATTTATTTTGCAAAATAAATAAACAAAATAAATAAATGATAAATAAAAAGAAAACCCTAACCATTACACAACCATGGTTTAAACTTTACACAAACTCAATTTAGCTTGTATCATCAAACATGACACAAACTTGTGTACAAAAGTATATCACATATACATTGTGCACAAATCAAGTGAGAAAAAATCCATTTAAAGTGAACCAATACTAGTTAATGCAAAGTAATATATCAAATATATAATTATGCATTAAATCATTAAATGAACACTTGATTCAATGATCCGGTCATGTCGCACACAACCGACTAGTATAAATGTATCGTTTTATCGAATCAATCCTTGATTCGATAACTAGGTTATATCACATACAACCTTTCGATACATTCATCGCGAGAATGAAATACGGTATCACATACACGCATTATTCTCGGTCCCGCACATATCTCATATGCGCTCCTATTTCGTTTCGCTTGAGCCAGGAAACCTCTGTGTAGGACTCTAAAGACTCGTCAATACGCCGGCAACAGGTGTTGATCATATCAAACACCCACAAGCCGCAAGCGGTCTGCTAAACGTAACGGCCACCCGGGTATTGAGCGATAAGAAGATCGACGAGCAAGCCCGCTCATACTCCTGTGAATCCAACCATTAACACTTACCGTACAGTCCGGTCTCGTCGTCTGATATGTCGCATATCTCGCCTAGGGGTGGTAAACGTTAGACCCCAATCGCTCGATAAGTCGTGTCGATATGAGGTCTATAACAATTCGAGAAACTACTGGTAACACTTACCAGTAAATCTCAGCAACCCTGGCCAGGGATTTCCGGTTATAGCCAATCGAACACTGCGCAACATCAACTTCCTATACCGGGAGAGACGAATCCCCTCCTATCGCTCATTGCCTCCATGTGACTCGGGACTGTACCCAAAAACCACCGTTTTGCACGCCCTCTTGGACGTGGTAAGATGGAAATCAAAGCACAGTGGGAACCACACAAGACTCTATGACGATCTCGGGTCTACAGACTACTCTGTACCAGTGTCACCAGAGAACTGCCATCTGACGTATGGTATAATACCATCTGGGAGTTCTCGGCGAGTCCGTCCAGTGTACCCAGTCTCCACTGATCACCCGTATATCATCTCTGATGTCAAACACCAATGGATATGGGATCATCCATCACCCATCTGTATGGGTCGAGAGGGTATACGCTAGTCTACTCTGGTATATCGATGCCCCGTCTCGATATACCCACGACTAGGGACCTTGAAGGATGTACTTATGGACTACCATGTCCCCACTAGTATGATCCGCATCATAGTCCAAGTAGTCAAGTATACATCCTAAGGGCTTTACCAACATGTAACAGAGAGACAATCAGTGTACACGTTAAGGTAAAGATCAACCAGATAGCATACTATCATGTTGAGCAAGAAATTCCTGACTATATATGTCCCAGCATCCACTACAATATACATCCTATGTATAGTAATGGCCTCTAGGGCATACATATAACTAACAATCTCCCACTTGCACTAGGGCCATCTGATAGCAGTGGTTGTAGTATCTCATACTCAACCATCCCATAAAAGTCTCTCTAGGAATAGGCCTTCGTGAGTGGATCCGCCGTGTTGTCCTATGAGTCTACTCTCCTAACCTCGATCCCTTGGAGATCAACCATCTCCATGATCAGGTAATACTACTTTAGAATATGTCTGGATCACTGATGGGACGGACGTTCCTTGGCATAAGCCACAACTCCATTGTCACACAATGGGAGGAACTTAGTTCATCTCATGAACTAGTATACACCCAGACAGCCTCTTTGGTAGCATCTTAAGTAGCGATGTATCCAGCCTTTATCGTCTAGTATGCCACGGTATCTAGCTTGGAACTCTTCCAACATACCGTCCTTTTACTGAGGGTAAAGTCAATGCCTGTGACTGACATTCAGTCGTCCTTATCACCCTGGAACATTTCCAGTGATTCTCCTCAGGACCAATTGATACCATCTCACTACAACTAGTGAGAATCCTAACATCCATTTAGATCTATCTCATAGACCCAAAACCTAGGATTTAGTAGGTATCACTTTGATCCTATGTGGAGAATCATTGTGATAAGCGGAGATTGATCGAGCGTAGCATAGGAAACTCCTTTCTTATCAAGAGTATGTCATCCACGTACTCTACGAGGATCGCCACCATACTCCCTACTACCTTTTTGTTTATACAAGGTTCATCTCCCATTTTGATGATGTCAAACTCTTTGACTAATACATCAAAACAGATGTTCCAACTCCGCGATACTTGCTTTATCCTATAAAGCATCTTGTACACGTTTCCGCTGCTCCCACTGTCTACGAAGCCCTCTGGCTGTGTACTTATAGACGTTCTCTTCTAAAACATCATTTAGAAAAGCAGTCATGGCACCCAACCACCAGATATCGTAGTCATGGTATGTAGCCGTGGCAAGTAGGATCTGGATGGACTTAAGCATAGCCACTTGAAAAGGTTTCATCATTATCCACGCCTGGTCGATGATGAAAAGCTTTAACAAGTCTAGCTTTGAAAGTCTCAACTTTTCTATCTACACCAAGTAATCTTCTCAAGATATACTTGCTCCTGATGGGGATTTAACCCTTCAGATATAGCAACCAAAGTCCATACTTTGTTGGTGTACATGGATTCCATCTCAGATCGCTAAGTATCCAGCTATTCTTACAGAGTCTTACTCCTGATGGCCAGCTCGAAACTAGTTGGGTCATCATCTCATGATGCAATCCTCGCTCCCACTGTTATAGAGAAACCGAAGTATCTCTCAGGTGGGTGAGAAACCCTACTAGATCGGCGGAGAGGCTGAGGTTCGTTGGTAACTATTGAATCCTTTGGTTTTTTCAAATCATCTGCTATAGTTTGTATAGCTGGAACCTTTCCAGTTCTACATTACAGACCTTGCCTCGAGCTTGTCCGGATTTTGCTTTTTAGACATAGGCTGGACAACCCCAAATCTTAACTAACTTAAGATATTGGCTCTTCCCTTATCATATCAAATATGAAGTGGTAGGCAACTGATTTGATTTGAACCTTATTCAATAGGTATGCAGTTTCTCAAGTGCATAACTCCCAAAAAGGAAATAGGTAACTCAGTAGTACTCATCATAGAGCACACCTTATCATATAGGGTGAGATTGCTCCGCCCCGATATACCATCGTGCTATGGTGTATACGGAGGAGTAATGCTGAGAGAGAATCTCATTCTCCTTTAGAATAATCCAGGAATTCCGTGCACAAGTATTCTCCTCCTTGATCGCATCAAAGGACATAATACTTATACCCTCAATTTGGTTCTTTTACTTCTAACTTATATTCCGTGAATATCTCAAAAGGTTCGGACTTGTGTTTCAACAGGAACATATGTCTGAATCTTGAGAGATTATCAGAGAATGTAATGAAGTACAAAGAACCAGTCCTGGCATATGTAGACAGGGGACCTTACATACATCAACATGTATCATCCCAAGAGTTTACTAACTCTTTCTCTGCTTCCAATAAATAGAGCTGTGGTCATCTTATCTCTGTGACATGACTGGCAAGTTTCATAAGATGTAAATTCAAACAGATTTAAATATGCATCTAAATGTAACTTCAGCTAGTCAGGTCGCATTGATATGACCTAGTCTACAATACCTCAAGAAGGAATCGTTCATTTCTGAACTCTTCCTCTTGTGTGTGTTGAATATACTAAAGAACTATAGTTTGATTTAGAACATCAATGCTTTTAGATAACGTGCCTGATCCGATCAACCTTTGATATAGGAAATGTTCAAAACATTATCCAACAATACAAAATTTTATCATTTCTTTACTGATAAAGAGAATGATATGATTTTGTATATCAGGTTCGGTATCTAATAACATTCGTTCAGAATCAATGTATTTTGAATACAGGGTGACAGTGACCAACAGACTTGGCTGCAACTCTTGCCCCGTTTTCTGCCTCATGAAACTTATCACCCGTTCTCAGTTCTCTACCTCTCTATAGCCCTATGTAACAGATTACATATCTGGGATCCTGATCTGGTATCACATACCCAGGACGTAAAGGATACTGAGAAACAGTTCTTTGTAACAAACATACCCGAAGATGATGCATCAGCATGCACTCTCTTCGATTGGGTGGCACGGGAATTCTGGTAATCCCCTATTTCCTGCTCTGTCTTATAACAATTATAGGTTGGAGCGGGACCAACGTTCCCCAGCTCAGTATAACAAGCGGGTTCGGTCAATAATCCGTATTATTATCTTGATTAAGGCGTGATATGGTCGCTACCTGGAGAGAGAGAGAAGAAAACACTCAGCGTGCGCTCTTGCAAGAATAGATTGGTTATTATTTTATCTAATCAGGATGGCTCCCACTGCTTTTTATCAAATCTTCCTTCAAACCCTAAAAGGAAAGACTAGCCGGGATTAATTACACACTACAAGTTCGCCAATCTTTCAGCCAGGCCAGTGTCGGTACTTTGAGGGAGGTCCCCCGTGCTTTCGCACGAACCTAATTAATGTAAACCTCATTTTCCCAGAGGCGTAACCTTGTTAACACCTTTCTAGACACCTACTTGATCGGCTAATTGTAATATGTAAAACTCTCCCAGGAGTAACAATTACTCGCAGCGGGTATCGGGATCCAACTATCTCATAGAAGGTATGCAATCTCATTGCAAATTTCAACAATTGAAATTCCCGATAATATTTTGCCCCGAACGATCTATGACCTTGACAAGGTCAACAAACCATAGATCGCAAGTCAAGTTCAACCTGTCATTTCTTAATTGAATCAAACCCACCCACACGACCCTTGACAAGGTCAACAAGGCCGCACGACTACCCTAACCCAATCTGCATCATATGCATAAGCAGATAAATACTGGTTAGCTATCGCACAATGCGCCTTGACAAGGTCAACAAACGCAGCACGAATACTAAACAGGACTTATCTGAAATGACGGAGGGCTACGACAGGTTTTTCTGAAAACCTATTGCGTAATGAACTTGATATCATTGTAGAATCAAATGATTTTTAAAATGGAGTGTTTTTGAGGCTTTTCTAGTTTTGCTAAAGGAGTCACTCCCGGTGAAGGGATCGTCGGTCCTTTCCTCGTCGAATGAGGTGCGGGATATATCACATATATCACTGTGCAAAGCAAAAACTCTTAAAAGCAATCAAAAGACAAGCCGAGTGTGTAGCATCTGCCAGTTATTGCTAAAGGAGTCACTCCCGGTGAAGGGATCTCGGTCCTTTCCTCATCGAATAAGGTGCAGGATATATCTCATATATCGCTATGCAAAGCAAGAACTGTAGCTACCTGTTTTATTTTTGAAATTCGATTCTACAACATCTTAGGTTTCTTTTTACTTTCATTAATCACATTAATGAAGTCCCATCATTTAAGTACCTAAACATCACAGATAAATACGACGTACACTTATGCCATCCGCATTCGCCTCGATGTCCTCTCGTGCACCGTTAGGTTAGGTAACTAACGGCAGAGCAGGGCAGGGCTAGCGCGGGTGTAAAACATAAGTAACATCTATATAATATATCATATATACTATATACTGTATCCATCACAGAACATATCACATGATCACATCACAGATATCGCAGCAGAAGAATCATATGAAATATTGGATATACTAGGACGTCCGTGTTTTCAATACGAGCCAGTATAAAACACGGATTCTATGGTCGTGATGAATAGCCAAACCCATACCCCTAGACCCCTACGAGAGCGGCAAGCAACCCTACCAATTCTAGAGTTAGGAGACCCGGACTCGACACCTCGAGTTGGTCTCCCACTGGACTCCAGAACCCGGTTACTTGTGCTCCCCTCCTTGGGTCTATCCTAGTGCGGAAAAGTAAATAATATACAAAAGGTGACATCTTCCGCAAACTGGAAGTGCCCCAATAAAAGAATATTACATACAAGTTTTTACATGAATGAAAATGAAAAACACTCATCTCACATAAAAACCCCCGGCTATTCAAACACGACGATCCAATATAACATATCCAGCAACACATAACATCACATGTCATCAACGTAAGTATGTCCATCCCAATTGTCGTTGACATATAGCAACGAAACCGGCGATATCACATATTACACTTACGGTCACAGAAAAGAAAGTGTAAAACTACAACAATTGGAATCCGCAACCTCCATAGACATCGCATGCCTAATCAAATGAATTACTTAGACATCGCATGCCTAACAATTATAAACCCCGCATTTTAGTCTCAAAATCGAAAACACTTTTCAATACCAAGTCGGGCAATTCAACAGGATTCCCGACAATTTGATCGAATGCTCGTCGCAAACTTCAGTAGACGGCCGCACCCCCGATACCGTCGACGAAGTGCACCAAGGCGGAACACCGCTACCGCGAGCACCCGGACGGATGCTTTCGGCGACGGGGTTCTCCTACAGTCACTTGGTCGGGGCTATGGAGTGAGGCTGTCTATTAAGATTACCCGGCGAGTATCCGCATACGCTACGTGATTGCGACGGACTTTTGATCACATCAAAATTCCGTGGCAACCGATCAAGTGAGACTAAACTGCTATGTTTATAACATTCATTCAGTTATCTCATAACTACTTGTGAATTCCAATTATTGTATCACACTCCGGATAAATAGAAAATGTTAAACTTTTCGATCAAACAGTCGAACACCCAAGTTTTCCCGAAACAGCTCAACTCATGAAATAAGTTCAAAGACATTCACTTCGTGCCTCAGTACCAACGGTCCAGCCGTAGAAGGGTCAAGCCAACGCCTCACATGTGGCACGCCGTACTGTCCCAAACCCTAAGGTTCCAAGGGCAGTTCAAGACGGTCACATAATCGAGTTAAGGTTTGTTGTCTTCTAGAGGGTCCATCGCGTTACTTGCACTACTTAGAACGTCTTTAAACCACGGAAAAATCCAACACTTGGAAATTTTCCGGCAGGGGAAAGATTGGGTATTTATATCCGGTCGAACTTTTTAACATATTCAAAAATTATCCGGAAAGCCACAGAAACAAAATTTGATAATCCGATCGAACATTCGAATCCCCAAAACAACTCTTGAAAAAATATTAAAAATTCCCAGGAAAACCAGCACTGCAAATTATGAATTACTGTGCAAAATTCGATGCCACATAAGACAAAACGGCCGCGGAACCGCCGCACGAGCCATGCTCGTGCCGCGGAACCGCGGCGCATTGATGGAATTAGGCACACGAATTTTACAGAAACCCTTATAATTTCCTGCTGATTTTTCTGCATATTTTTAATATCGAAAAACTCCAGATTTTGGAAAAAGTCCAGAGAGCATGTTTGTGTTAGGGTTTCGGGTTCGTTCGGGTTTCAAACTTAATCTACGCATCGCCTAAGGCTCTAGCTAGGCTCTGATACCACTGTAGGGTTCCTAGGCACACTAAGGAGGTCTCACAAGGCATCAACCATGCCAATTTCAAAATTTTACGGGTGCCGAGAAACCCTAATACGGATCGTTGACTAGAAATTTAGGCGAAACAATAAACTAGTTAACAACTTAACTACGAGTAAACGGAAATACAACCTTTGTAGATCCGGTCCTCCACCTCCATAGCTACGCAATGAAGTCTCCTCGCTGTCCAAATGGAAATCCGGGCTCTGGCGTCGGCTTCATCGGAGAAATGGGCGGGCTAGGTCGTCGACTTCGTGCAGAAGATGATCTACGTCGAGGCATCACAAGATCAAGCTCCCACTTCACCAAGTCATGAAACTTGTGAAGAGAACACCCTATACTACTTGGCAAGTGGTAGAGAATGAAGAAATAGAAAGTGGGTTCACTTTAGAATTGGATTTCTCACTTGTTTTCTCAAGTTGCCATTGTTGTAGCAAGCTTTCTTCATGTGATGAAGAAGAAGAAGAAGAAAGAATGAATATGATAAGTTAATTTAAATTGAAAAGAAAAATGAATACTTATCATAATCAAACCATGGTCAAGTGTAGAGAATGAACTAGGGTTAAGTGGAATAGTTAGGGTTAAGCATGAGACAAATATGGTCACTTAGTCAAAGCTTCATGAAGCTTCAACTAGCATCCAAAGAAAGCCACCATTCATTTATTTTGCAAAATAAATAAACAAAATAAATAAATGATAAAGAAAAAGAAAACCCTAACCATTACACAACCATGGTTTAAACTTTACACAAACTCAAGTTAGCTTGTATCATCAAACATGACACAAATTTGTGTACAAAAGTATATCACATATACATTGTGCACAAATCAAGTGAGAAAAAATCCATTTAAAGTGAACCAATACTAGTTAATGCAAAATAATATATCAAATATATAATTATGCATTAAATCATTAAATGAACACTTGATTCAATGATCCGGTCATGTCGCACACAACCGACTAGTATACAATGTATCGTTTTATCGAATCAATCCTTGATTCGATAACTAGGTTATATCACATACAACCTTTCAATACATTCATCGCGAGAATGAAATACGGTATCACATACACGCATTATTCTCGGTCCCGCACATATCTCATATGCGCTCCTATTTCGTTTCGCTTGAGCCAGGAAACCTCTGTGTAGGACTCTAAAGACTCGTCAATACGCCGGCAGCAGGTGTTGATCATATCAAACACCCACAAGCCACAAGCGGTCTGCTAAACGTAACGGCCACCCGGGTATTGAGCTATCAGAAGATCGACGAGGAAGCCCGCTCATACTCCTGTGAATCCAACCAGTAACACTTACCGTACAGTCCGGTCTCGTCGTCTGATATGTCGCATATCTCGCCAAGGGGTGGTAAGCGTCAGACCCTAATAGCTCGATAATGTAGGGTTCCTAGGCACCCTAGTGAGGTCTCACAAGGCATCGAACATGCCAATTTCAAAAATTCTAGGTGCCGAGAGACCCGACTACGGATCGTTTGCTAGAAAACTAGGCGAAAAAGCTAACTAGTTAACACTTAACTATGAGAATACGGATATACAACCTTTGTAGATCCGGTGCTCCACCTCCATAGCTCCGCAACGAAGTCCTTTCCGCTGTCCAAAAAGAATCCGGGCTCTAGCGTCGACTTCATCGGAGAATAAGCGAGCTAGGTCGTCGATGTCCATGCCGAAGATGATCTACGTCGAGGCATCGCTAAATCAAGCTCCGACTTCACCAAGTCAAGAAACTTGAGAAGAAAACACACTCTACTACTTGGCAAGAGGTAGAGGATGAAGAAATAGGAAGTGGGTAGACTTTAGATTTGGATTTCTCACTCTTTTTCATCAATCACCATTGATGACCTCAAGCTTTCTTCACTTGAAGAAATGAAGAAGAAGAAGAAAGAGTTATGATAAGTTAATTAAAAATGAAAAGAAAAATCAAAACTTATCATAATCTAAACCATGGTCAAGTGTAGAGATTGAACTAGGGTTAAATCAAATGGTTAGGTTAAGCATGAGATAAGAATGGTGGACAAAGTCAAAGGTTCATGAATCTTCAACTACAAACAAAGAAAGCCACCATTCTTCTCATTTCTTTTTCCAAAAAGAAAATAAATAAATAAATGAATAAATAGATATGAAAAACAAAACCCTAACCATGGTTTAATCTTTACACAAACCAAAAAGCATGTATCATCAAACATGATACAAGCAAATGCACAAAATCATATCATATATATAATGCGCACACCCGAGTGAGAAAATCCATTTTAAAGTGAACCGATACTAGTTAATGCAAAGTAATATATCAAATATACAATTATGCATTAAATCATTAAATCAACGCTTGATTTAACGATCCGGTCATGTCGCACATAACCGACTGGTATCATCAGTAACAACTTATCGAATCAACACTTGATCCGATAACCCGGCTATATCGCATATAACCGATCAATGTCACATCGCGAGAATCGAATACAGTATCACATACCGTATTATTCTCGGTCCCGCACATATCTCATATGCGCTCCTATTTCGTTTCGCTTGAGCCAGGAAACCTCTGTGTAGGACTTTAAAGACTCGTCAATACGCCGGCAGCAAATGATGATCATATCAAACATCCACAAGTCGCAAGCGGTCTGCTAAACGTAACGGCCACCCGGGTATTGAGCGATCTGAAGATCGACGAGCAAGCCCGCTCACACTCTAGTGAATCCAACCAGTAACACTACCGTACAGTCCGGTCTGATCGTCTGATATGTCGCATATCTCGCCTAGGGGTGGTAAACGTCAGACCCCAATAGCACGATAAGTCGTGTCGATATGAGGTCTATAACAATTCGAGAAGCTACTGGTAACACTTACCAGTAAATCTCAGCAACCCTGGCCAGGGATTTCCTGTTATAGCCAATCGAACACAGCACAACATCAACTCCCTATACCGGGAGAGACGAATCCCCTCCTATCGCTCATTGCCTCCATGTGACTCGGGTCTGTACCCAAAAACCACCGTTTTGCACGCCCTCTTGGACGTGGTAAGATGGAAATCAAAGCACAGTGGGAACCACACAAGACTCTATGACGATCTCGGGTCAACAGACTACTCTGTACCAGCGTCACCAGAGAACTGCCATCTGACATGAGGTATAATACCATCTGGGAGTTCTCGGCGAGTCCGTCCAGTGTACCCAGTCTCTACTGAGCACCCGTATATCATCTCTGATGTCAAACACCAATGGATATGGGATCATCCATCGCCCATCTGTATGGGTCGAGAAGGAATACGCTAGTCTACTCTGGTATATCGATGCCCCGTCTCGATACACCCACGACAAGGGACTTTGAAGGATGTACTTATGGACTACCATGTCCCCACTAGTATGATCCGCATCATAGTCCAGGTAGTCAAGTACAGATCCTAAGGGCTTTACCAACATGTAATAGAGAGACAAACAGTATACACGTTAAGGTAAAGAGCAACCAGGTAGCATACTATCATGTTGAGCAAGAAAGTCCTCCCTATATATGTCCCAGCATCCACTACAATATACATCCTATGTACAGTAATGGCCTCTAGGGCATACATATAACTAATAATCTCCCACTTGCACTAGGGCCATCTGTAGCAGTGGTTGCAGTATCTCATACTCAACCATCCCATAAAAGTCTCTCTCTGGGAAAAGGCCTTTCGTGAGTGGATCCGCTGTGTTTTCCTCTGAGTCTACTCTCCAAACCTCGATCTCCCTGGAGATCAACTATCTCCATGATCAGGTGATACTGCCTTAGAATATGTCTGGATCACTGATGGGACCGGCGTTCCTTGGCAAAAGCCACAACTCCATTGTCACACAATGGAAGGAACATAGTTCATCTCATGAACCATTATACACCCAAACAGCCTCTTTAGTAGCATCTTAAGTAGCGATGTATCCAGCCTTTATCTTCTAGTATGTCACGGTATCTAGCTTGGAACTCTTCCAACATACCGTCCCTTTACTGAGGGTAAAGACAATGCCTGTGACTGACACTCAGTCGTCTTTATCACCCTGGAACCCTTCCAGTGATTCTCCCCAGGATCGGTTGATACCGTCTCACTACAACTAGTGAGAGTCCTAACATCCAATTAGATCTATCTCATAGATCCAAAATCCAGGAGTTAGTAGGTATCATTATGATCCTATATGGAGAATCATTGTGATAAACGGAGATTGACCGAGCGTAGCATAGGAAACTCCTTCCCTATCAAGAGTATGTCATCCACGTACTCTACGAGGATCGCCACCATACTCCCTACTACCTTTTTGTATATACAAGGTTCATCTACCATTTTGATGATGTCAAACTGTTCGACTAATCCATCAAAACAGATGTTCCAACTCCGCGATGCCTGCTTTATCCTATAAAGCATCTTGCACACGTTTCCGCTGCTCCCACTATCTACGAAGCCCTCTGGCTGTGTACTTACAGACGCTCTCTTCTAAATCATCATTTAGAAAAGCAGTCAAGACACCCAACCACCAGATATCGCAGTCATGGTATGTAGCCGTGGCAAGTAGGATCTGGATGGACTTAAGCATAGCTACTTGAAAAGGTTTCATCATTATCCACACCTGGTCAATGATGCAAACTTTTAACAAGTCTAGCTTTGAAAGTCTCAACTTTTCCATCTACACCAAGTAATCTTCTCGAGATATACTTGCTCCTGATGGGGATTTAACCCTTCAGATATAGCAACTAAAGTCCATACTTTGCTGGTGTACATGGATTCCATCTCAGATCGCTAAGCATCCAGCCATTCTTACAGAGTCTTACTCCTGATGGCCAGCTCGAAGCCAGTTGGGTCATCATCTCATGATGTAATCCTCGCTCCCACTGTCATAGAGAAACCGAAGTATCTCTCAGGTGGGTGAGGAACCCTACTAGATCGGCGGAGAGGCTGAGGTTCGTTGGTATCTACTGAATCCTTTGGTTGTACCAAATCATCTGCTGTAGCTTGTATAGCTGGAACTATTCCAGTTCTACATAACAGACCTTGCCTCGAACTTGTCCGGATTATGGTTTTAGACATAGGCCGGACAACCCCAAATCTTAACTAGCTTAAGGCATGGGCTCTTCCCATACCATATCTCATATGGAGCGGTAGGCAACTGATTTGATTGGAACCCTATTCAATAGGTATGCAACTTCATAAGTGCATAACTCCCTAAAGGAAAAAGGTAACTCAGTAGTACTCATCATAGAGCACACCTTATCATATAGGGTGTGATTGCTCCGCCCTGATATGCCATCGTGCTATGGTGTATACAGAGGAGTAATGCTGAGAGAGAATCTCATTCTCCTTTAGAATAATCCAGGATTTCCGTGCACAAGTATTCTCCTCTTTGATCTCATCAAAGGACATAATACTTATACCCTTTTATTGGTTCTCTACTTCTAACTTATATTCTGTGAATATCTCAAAAGGTTCGGACTTGTGTTTCAACAGGAACATAGGTCTGAATCTCGAAAGATCATCAGAGAATGTAATGAAGTACAAAGAACCGGTCCTGGCATGTGTAGACAGGGGACCTACATACATCAACATGTATCATCCCAAGAGTTCACTAACTCTTTCTCATTTTCCAGTAAACGGAGCTATGGTCATCTTATCTTTGTGACATGACTGGCGAGTTTCACAAGATGTAAATTCAAACTGATTTAAATATGCATCTATATGTAACTCTAGCTAGTTGGGTCACATTGATCTGACCTAGTCTACAATGCCTCAAGTAGGATTCGTTCATTTCTGAACTCTTCCTCTTGTGTGTGTTCCGTATACTAAAGAACTGTAGTTTGATTTAGAACATCAAAGCTTTTAGATAACGTGCCTGAACCGATCAACTTTTGATATAGGAAATGTTCAAAACATTATCCAACAATACATAATTATATCCTTTCTTTACTAATAAAGAGACTGATATGATTTTGTATATCAGGTTCGGTATCTAATAACATTCGTTCAGAATCAATGTATTGGTAATACAGGGTGACAGTGACCAACAGACTTGGCTGCAACACTTGCCCCGTTTTCTGCCTCATGAAACTTATCACCCGTTCTCAGTTCTCTACCTATCTGTAGCCCTATGTAACAAATTACATATCTGGGATCCTGATCCGGTATCATATACCCAGGACGTAAAGGATACTGAGAAACAGTTCTGTATAATGAACAAACCCGAAGATGATGCATCAGCATGCACTCTCTTCGTTTGGGCTGCACGGGAAATCTGGTATTCCCCAATTTCCTGCTCTGTCTTATAACAATTATAAGTTGGAGCGGGACCAACGTTCCCCAGCTCAGTACAACAAGCGGGTTCGGTCAAATATTCCGTATTATTATCTTGATTAAGGCGTGATATGGTCGCTACCTGGAGAGAGAGAGAAGAAAACACTCAGCGTGCGCTCTGTCAAGAATAGATTGGTTATTATTTTATCTAATCAGGATGGCTCCCACTGCTTTTAATCAAATCTTCCTTCAAACCCTAAAAGGAAAGACTAGTCGGGATTAATTACACACTACTAGTTCGCCAATCTTTCAGCCAGGCCAGTGTCGGTACTTTGAGGGAGGTCCCCCGTGCTTTCGCACGAACCTAATTAATGTAAACCTCGTTTTCCCAGAGGCGTAACCCCGTTGATACCTTTCTAGACACCTACTTGATCGGCTAATCGTAATGTATAAAACTCTCTCAGGAGTAACACTTACTCGCAGCGGGTATCGGGATCCAACTATCTCATAGAAGGTATGCAATCTCATTGCAAATTTCAACACTTGAAATTCCCGATAATATTTTGCCCCTAGCGTCCTATGACCTTGACAGAGGTCAACAAACCATAGGCTGCTAGTCAAGTTCAACCCGTCATTTCCTGATTGAAGTAAACCCACCCGCACGACCCTTGACAGAGGTCAACAAGGTCGCACGACTACCCTAAATCAATCACATCATATGCTTATGCAGATAAGCACTAATCAGCTACCGCACACTGCGCCTTGACAGAGGTCAACAAACGCAGCACGAATACTAACCAGTACATATCTGAAATGACGGAGGGCTACGACAGGTTTTTCTGAAAACCTATTGCGTAATGAACTTGATATCGTTGTAGGATCGAATGAATTTTGAAATGGAGTGTTTTTGAGGCATTTCTAGTTTTGCTAAAGGAGTCACTCCCGGTGAAGGGATCGTCGGTCCTTTCCTCGTCGAATGAGGTGCGGGATATATCATATATATCATTGTGCAAAGCAAAAACACTTAAAAGCAATCAAAAGACAAACCGAGTGTGTAGCATCTGCCAGTTATTGCTAAAGGAGTCACTCCCGGTGAAGGGATCTCGGTCCTTTCCTCATCGAATAAGGTGCAGGATATATCACATATACCTCTGTACAAAGCAAGAACTGTAGCTACCTGTTTTATTTTGAAATTCGATTCTACAATATCTTTAGGTTTCTTTTATTTTCATTAATCACATTAATGAAATCCCATCATTTAAATACCTAAACATCACAGATAAATACGACGTACACTTATGCCATCCGCATTCGCCTCGATGTCCCCTCGTGCACCGTTAGGTTAGGTAACTAACGGCAGAGCAGGGCAGGGCTAGCGCAGGTGTAAAACATAAGTAACGTCTATATAATATATCATATATACTATATACTGTATCTATCATAGAACATCACATGATCACATCACAGATATCGCAGCAGAAGAATCATATGAAATATTGGATATACTAGGACGTCCGTGTTTTCAATACGAGCCAGTATAAAACACGGATTCCACGGTCGTGATGAATAGCCAAACCCACACCCCTAGACCCCTACGAGAGCGGCAAGCAACCCTACCAACTCTGGAGTTAGGAGACCCGGACTCGACTATTCGAGTTGGTCTCCCACTGGACTCCAGAACCCGGTTACTTGTGCCCTCCTCCTTGGGTCTATCCTAGTGCGGAAAAGTAAATAATATACAACAACGGTGACAACTTCCGCAACCTGGAAGCGCCCCAATAAAAGAATATTACATACAAGTTTTTACATGAATGAAAATGAAAAACACTCATCTCACATAAAAACCCCCGGCTATTCAAACACGACGATCCAATATAACATATCCAGCAACACATAACATCACATGTCATCAACGTAAGTAAATATGTGCATCCCAATTGTCGTTGACATATAGCAACGAAACCGGCGATATCACATATTACACTTACGGTCACAGAAAAGAAAGTGTAAAACTACAACAGTTGGAATCCGCAACCACCTCGGACATCGCATGCCAGACCAAATGAATTCTTTAGACATCGCATGCCTAACAATTATAAACCCCGCATTTTAGTCTCAAAAACGAAAACACTTTTCAATATTCAAGTCGGGCAATTCAACAAGATTCCCGACAGTCTGATCGAATACTCGTCGCAAACTTTAGTAGGCGGCTGCACCCCTGATACCGTCGACGAAGTGCACCAAGGCGGAACACCGCTGCCGCGAGCACCCGGACGGATGCTTTCGGCGACGGGGTTCTCCTACGGTCACTTGGTCAGGGCTATGGAGTGAGGCTGTCTATTAAGTTTAAGCGGCGAGTATCCGCGTACGCTACGTGGTTGCGACGGACTTTTGATCACATCAAAGTTCCGTGGCAACCGATCAAGTGAGACGAAACTGCTATGTTTATAACATTCATTTAGTTATCACATAACTTTTGCGAATTCCAATTATTGTATCCCATTCCAGATAAATAGAAAATGTTAAACTTTCCGATCGAACAATCGAACACCCAAGTTTTCCCAATACAGATCAACACATGAAATAAGTCTAACAACATTCAGTTCGTACCTCAGTACCAACGGTCCAGCCGTAGAAGAGTCAAGCCAACGCCTCACATGTGGCACGCCGTACTGCCCCAAACCCGAAGGTTCAAAGGGCAGTTCAAGACGGTCACATAATCGAGTTAAGGTTTGTTGTCTTCTAGAGGGACCATCGCGTTACTTGCACTACTTAGAACGTCGTTAAACTACGGAAAAATCCAACACTTGGAAATTTCCCGACAGGGGAAAAATTGGGTATTTATATCCGGTCGAACTTTTTAACATATTCTAAAATTTATCCGGAAAGCCACACAGACAAAATTTGATACCCCGATCGAAACTCCGAATCCCCAAAACAACTGCAGAAAATTCAACTCTTGAAAAAATATCAAAAATACCCAGGAAAACCAGCACAGAATATTATGAATTACTGTACAAATTTGGATGCCACAAACGACAAAATGGCCGCGGTTCCGCCGCACGAGCCATGCTCGTGCCGCGGAAACGCGGCGCTTTGATGGAATCAGGCATACGAATTTTGCAGTATCCCTTAGAATTTCCTGCTGATTTTACTGAATATTTTTAATATGGAAAAATCCCAATTTTTGAAAAAAGGACAGAGAGCATGATTTGAGACGGGTTTCGGGTTCGTTCGGGTTTCGGATTCCGTCTGGACTTCGCCTAAGGCTCTAGCTAGGCTCTGATACCACTGTAGGGTTCCTAGGCACCCTAGTGAGGTCTCACAAGGCATCGAACATGCCAATTTCAAAAATTCTAAGTGCCGAGAGACCCGACTACGGATCGTTTGCTAGAAAACTAGGCGAAAAAGCTAAGTAGTTAACACTTAACTATGAGAATACGGATATACAACCTTTGTAGATCCGGTGCTCCACCTCCATAGCTCCGCAACGAAGTCCTCTCCGCTGTCCAAAAAGAATCCGGGCTCTAGCGTCGACTTCATCGGAGAATAAGCGAGCTAGGTCGTCGATGTCCATGCCGAAGATGATCTACGTCGAGGCATCGCTAAATCAAGCTCCGACTTCACCAAGTCAAGAAACTTGTGAAGAAAACACACTCTACTACTTGGCAAGAGGTAGAGGATGAAGAAATAGGAAGTGGGTAGACTTTAGATTTGGATTTCTCACTCTTTTTCATCAATCACCATTGATGACCTCAAGCTTTCTTCACTTGAAGAAATGAAGAAGAAGAAGAAAGAGTTATGATAAGTTAATTAAAAATGAAAAGAAAAATCAAAACTTATCATAATCTAAACCATGGTCAAGTGTAGAGATTGAACTAGGGTTAAATCAAATGGTTAGGTTAAGCATGAGATAAGAATGGTGGACAAAGTCAAAGGTTCATGAATCTTCAACTACAAACAAAGAAAGCCACCATTCTTCTCATTTCTTTTTCCAAAAAGAAAATAAATAAATAAATGAATAAATAGATATGAAAAACAAAACCCTAACCATTTAAATAACCATGGTTTAATCTTTACACAAACCAAAAAGCATGTATCATCAAACATGATACAAGCAAATGCACAAAATCATATCACATATATAATGCGCACACCCGAGTGAGAAAATCCATTTTAAAGTGAACCGATACTAGTTAATGCAAAGTAATATATCAAATATACAATTATGCATTACATCATTAAATCAACACTTGATTTAACGATCCGGTCATGTCGCACATAACCGACTGGTATCATCAGTAACAACTTATCGAATCAACACTTGATCCGATAACCCGGCTATATCGCATATAACCGATCAATGTCACATCACGAGAATCGAATACAGTATCACATACCGTATTATTCTCGGTCCCGCACATATCTCATATGCGCTCCTATTTCGTTTCGCTTGAGCCAGGAAACCTCTGTGTAGGACTCTAAAGACTCGTCAATACGCCGGCAGCAGATGATGATCATATCAAACATCCACAAGCCGCAAGCGGTCTGCTAAACGTAACGGCCACCCGGGTATTGAGCGATCTGAAGATCGACGAGCAAGCCCGCTCACACTCTAGTGAATCCAACCAGTAACACTACCGTACAGTCTGGTCTGATCGTCTGATATGTCGCATATCTCGCCTAGGGGTGGTAAACGTCAGACCCCAATAGCTCGATAAGTCGTGTCGATATGAGGTCTATAACAATTCGAGAAACTACTGGTAACACTTACCAGTAAATCTCAGCAACCCTGGCCAGGGATTTCCTGTTATAGCCAATCGAACACAGCACAACATCAACTCCCTATACCGGGAGAGACGAATCCCCTCCTATCGTTCATTGCCTCCATGTGACTCGGGACTGTACCCAAAAACCACTGTTTTGCACGCCCTCTTCGACGTGGTAAGATAGAAATCAAAGCACAGTGGGAACCACACAAGACTCTATGACGATCTCGGGTCAACAGACTACTCTGTACCAGCGTCACCAGAGAACTGCCATCTGACGTGAGGTATAATACCATCTGGGAGTTCTCGGCGAGTCCGTCCAGTGTACCCAGTCTCTACTGAGCACCCGTATATCATCTCTGATGTCAAACACCAATGGATATGGGATCATCCATCGCCCATCTGTATGGTTCGAGAAGGTATACGCTAGTCTACTCTGGTATATCGATGCCCCGTCTCGATACACCCACGACTAGGGACTTTGAAGGATGTACTTATGGACTACCATGTCCCCACTAGTATGATCCGCATCATAGTCCAGGTAGTCAAGTACAGATCCTAAGGGCTTTACCAACATGTAATAGAGAGACAAACAGTATACACGTTAAGGTAAAGAGCAACCAGGTAGCATACTATCATGTTGAGCAAGAAAGTCCTCCCTATATATGTCCCAGCATCCACTACAATATACATCCTATGTACAGTAATGGCCTCTAGGGCATACATATAACTAACAGATAAGTCGTGTCGATATGAGGTCTATAACAATTCGAGAAACTACTGGTAACACTTACCAGTAAATCTCAGCAACCCTGGCCAGGGATTTCCGGTTATAGCCAATCGAACACTGCGCAACATCAACCCCCTATACCGGGAGAGACGAATCCCCTCCTATCGCTCTTTGCCTCCATGTGACTCGGGACTGTACCCAAAAACCACCGTTTTGCACGGCCTCTTGGATGTGGTAAGATGGAAATCAAAGCACAGTGGGAACCACACAAGACTCTATGACGATCTCGGGTCTACAGACTACTCTGTACCAGTGTCACCAGAGAACTGCCATCTGACGTATGGTATAATACCATCTGGGAGTTCTCGGCGAGTCCGTCCAGTGTACCTAGTCTCCACTGAGCACCCGTATATTATCTCTGATGTCAAACACCAATGGATATGGGATCATCCATCGCCCATCTGTATGGGTCGAGAGGGTATACGCTAGTCCACTCTGGTATATCGATGCCCCGTCTCGATATACCCACGACTAGGAACCTTGAAGGATGTACTTATGGACTACCATGTCCCCACTAGTATGATCCGCATCATAGTTCAAGTAGTCAAGTATACATCCTAAGGGCTTTACCAACATGTAACAGAGAGACAATCAGTGTACACGTTAAGGTAAAGATCAACCAGATAGCATACTATCATGTCGAGCAAGAAAGTCCTGACTATATATGTCCCAGCATCCACTACAATATACATCCTATATATAGTAATGGCCTCTAGGGCATACATATAACTAACACAGCTTTCATGATGTTTTCGAGTGTCGATGCTAAACACTCAGGTTTTGTGATTTTGATATGTCGCTAGGGACATATGTTGATTTACATCCTCATACTTCCATGCATTTGCTTTATGATATTTACATGCATGATGCTTATTGTCTTTGGGAGACACGTGGACGAGATCCACCAACATACAGACATTGATTACATATTTGGATGATATCCACATACTTATAGACTCCTTGATATAGTTGACAATGATTCATGTTGATTACATTGATTATACCTCATATTTATGATATGTCGTTACCTGAGGCACTAACACGAGCATATGGGATTACACTTATGTATAGATGTTTACCCTGGCCACCTTTTCATGCTTCAGACTTATTCATTTGAGGTTTATATATATATCTGATCGTATTGACCTAGGATTGAGTCATACATACGATTTCTGCTCTATGATGTTTTCTATTCACGAGTTGGCAACTCACACCC
The DNA here is from genome assembly GCA_030015575.1 of Agapanthus africanus. Taxonomy (NCBI): domain Eukaryota; kingdom Viridiplantae; phylum Streptophyta; class Magnoliopsida; order Asparagales; family Amaryllidaceae; genus Agapanthus; species Agapanthus africanus. The sequence goes on along the minus strand of CM057346.1, from coordinate 336,512,227 downwards.
GTTGTGCCGCAGTTTCTTGCTGGTTTTGCCGTACAGGTTTCATTGCGGCTTTTCTGGCACACTGCTTCCTTCTGGGCGATTGCATTAGTAGGTGGGTTCACTCGCATCATGACCACCCTTGTATTTATTTTATTCAGCTGTATCTAGTAATTCCATCAACCAAACATGTATATTTGTTTCAGACTTAGAAAACCGGTTGTATATTATTTCGACCTTTGAGTCGCGCGTTGTAGTATTATGGTTTCCATGATGCTTTTGAGTTTCCTTTTAAGTTTTGATCCTCGCCCTTCGGCGTTGTATATTATACTGCTTGCGTGGTTGTGACCGTCGATTGACGAAGAGCTAGCTCCCGCTTGGGAATGCCTTTTATCATTGTGCATATATTATTATTGTTGTACCCCGTTCGGGGCCAGTATTTACAAAGGAAACTCTGCCGAAATTTTCAGAAAAGACTAGAGGTTTTAAAAATGCATATTCGGTTTAGTTATTTAAAAACCTTGTTTTTAAAACATGTTTTCTTCACTTCTTAAAAACTAGTTTTCTTTCTTACTCCTTAAAATGGTTTTAGACTTTTGGGCTTTTGGTTTACTTGAATTAGATGAGGTCCTATAGACTTCATATGATTCAAGGGCCAGTCACGTGCTATTTCGGATTGTGACATTAAACCTCTAGGTATCCCTAGTAGGAGGAGTATTGTCTCCTGAGGGTTTTCAGCGGATTACACCCACAAAATCCACTCAAGTTAGTGTCGTGGAGAAACCGTTGATTCTAATCTTAAGTTGGAGATCAAAGTTAGAAGTTCTATTACCCAAGTAAGAAATGTTAAACCCTATTATTTACTTCTCGCAATTTGTTTAACATAAGCTCATATACGTCTTTACGTGATTGTGCGGATAGTGTCCATAAGATTTTAAGAACTTTGATTAGGGTCATCATGTTATAATTACAAACCAGGATAAACTTCTGAAGGATCACACGAGTTTGAAGGAGTTAAGATTTTCTCATGTTTTTGTTCTCAAGTTAGGTTTCAAGTCAGAATTTCAATCGTTTTTAACGCAGAACCTAAGTCTTATTCTTCACTCCTACCTTACACCTATTTTTGTTCATACACACCCTTCGTTATCGTGCAAAACGTCTTTATAAATATAAACTTTCATATCTCCGAAAAAACTGTTTCATAAGAAAACTTGTCTCCGCCAAGATTATTCTCCCACAAAGAACCGTAAGGATTTTTAACTCGGAGAGAACACTTGCTTAGCTTGTTTTATTTGGCGATTGGAAACTTAGCGAGTTTTTGGTCAATGACTCCCAAACCAGATGGTTTTAGGGCATAAGGTATGGAGACACCCCAAGGACTTAATTACCCAAGTTACCAAGGCCACAAAACAAAAGGCTCATTTTATTTTAAAATATTCTGAACTCAGTGAAAATGGAGATATAGCCAGCTTTTCTTTTAAATCCAAAGATGTTACATATGGATAAGGTGTGTAATCACTCCAACAAGCTTCCGAATGGGTTATTTTTTAGATTTATAGCTTCTATTAAAACCTCAATAATATCCTTCATATTGACCTTACTTTATAAACTATTCTTGATATTACATAACTCAGAACAAACCTGTTTGATCCTAAAGATGTTTATAAATTTTAAATGTTTACAGACATGTCAGACTTTCATCAAGTTCTCAAAACACATATGACACGTGTAAAGTGTTATAAAAGACGTATATCAGCTATGGTTAAACACAAGGGCGAGTTATCTTTCGGGTTTTCAGTCTCACAAAAAGGATTTAGTTATTTCAAACTTATCAACCGAACCGTCGGACTTCGATTCTAAGTCCCCCCGCTAGCTAACATGACAAACAAGTTTTTATATTTTTGGGAATTTTTTTCAATTTTATGGTTTTTTTTAATAAGTATGCAATGTAGAATATACATATGATGCAACAAAATAAACATAGTGCTCAACCCCAAACCTGAGTTTTACGATATCCTCATCGTTCCCCCCGTCACCGGTAGCTAGACTTAGATATTAGGGTGAGAATTTTATTCAAAGAAAAATAAAAAAAAACCTAAGACTAATTACAATATATACATGTTAGAAGATTGGGTTAGTCCAGAAATTAATACCAGCCATTTAAAGATTTTGTCTATATAGTGCAATGACTGATAAAAGAATATGTATATAAAAAGAAAAAAGAAAAGAAAAGGTATATGTTAGATGTTAGTGAAGGGCATGGGCGTGTGTATGTAGGGATCGGAAGACGTTGAAGATGAAGATGAAGTTTTGAAGAGCTCAAAGAATTGTTTCCTGGATGAATTGAATGTTCATAAAGCACATGTTGAGTTCCGAAGTCAAGTTCATTTAAAAACTGGAGTTCATCCACAAAAAGTTCAGCAAAAGAAATATTTTTAGGATGTTCCCAAATTGATCCTGACTCAAACTCACCAAAGATATCAAATTCATCCGCAAAAATTTTCTCAAAACTCGATATGAAAGAATATTTTTCAATGATGTCTTCCTCCTTATGATTTTTCACAATCCTATTCTTGTCATTATAGCCTAATATCTCTCCTAATACAATTTTTCCCTCATTACATTCACAATTGGATAGGTTCATGTCATCTAAAAAAGTAGGTTCCCACCCTAACGTTTCTTCCGAAACAATATCACTAGGTGATACAAAAATTATGGGTTCCTGATTATTGATCTCTTCTAAGAATCTATCCCAACCATATCCGTCAAATGCACAAACTCCCTCCTTTAAAATTAGAGTACAAAAATCTGTCGGTTCAAGATTTTCCTCATAAAGTATTATTTCAGTTAAATCAACCTCAAAATCACAAGTGACAGGAGGTTCAGTGGGTACTTGAAGGTTAGTGGTGGACTGACTTAGAGGGTTTTCCTGTGTGTCCTGATTACACTTAATCAATTCATTTGCATCGTCATCTATGAAATCATCAAAATTCAATTGATCGTTTTTCTCACTTGGGTGACTTCCTAGATGACAGATATTGACACTATGTGTTTCTAATTGACTGTGTTCACTCTTTAGAATCACTACAGCTACATGCTCTTTAATTCTAGCCAATGATTGAACTTGAGCATGAAACAATTGCTCAGACTGCTGTATACACAGGGCTAGCGTAGAAGCTGTTTGATTCTCGACTACAATCATCACTTTAATATATTTATCTAAAGCGGTCAACCTATCATCCATCTGACCATCCCTTAAGGATGGGTCAGTTGTTTCAGGAAGGGAGGGTTGTGACGGTGGTGATGCTAAAGCAGTTACCCTGTTGACCTCTTTCTCTAAATCTTCAATCATTAGGTCTATAATTGAAGTGAGACTGGGTTCAAGAGTGTTATGTGGGTGGCCATTATCAAAAATCTAGGAGGGTTGGTCACCCCCTAGAAAAGGACAATTATTATAAATGTGGGAAGAATCGTGGCAATTTGAACAAAAGAATTGGGACTGAGTATAAACAGAGGAATAAGAATCGTGAAAATTTGAATTAAATCGTGTATCACCCATAACAACAAGAATTCACAAATATCACAAAAACAAAGAATATCACACCTCTAGCAGTTTATGTTATACTAGTCAACTAAACCTGCTCAAGAACCTGATTGTTGAAGTAAAACCGTGTCGAGAAACGGGCTCAAGATATACAGATCACGAATCCAGGTAAGTGCAAGAGATAAAGGGAGGTTTTCCAATGGTTTCACGAAGTTCCTTAATTAGATAACCCTTACTCTTGAACACTTGCCTAGACACCCCATGAACGATATACCGTTAAGCGGTGTTCTAAACACAGTTAACTTCTTTTAATGAGCGTGAAGTCCTTAGAGTCAAAGTTCTAGTTGAATTTAAATTACTGTGAGTATGCAAGAATGCAATTTTATGATTTGTGGGCTACGGAAAAAGTTGATGAAATCCTTTACCGTATCTTATTTTGTAACGTTTTGAAAATCGCTTCGGTGAAATTTCGAAAAATCGGTAAAATAAGGGGGTTTTCTGTAAAAAGTCAAAATACAAATATCTTATTATAAAAATTAAATATACATATTCTATCTATGTAATTGCTATTATTTGGTGTTTATTGAGCCGCTGGTGAAATTTCAAATTTTCTGAAAAAAATATTATTTTATTATTATTTAAGCCGTCACTAATACATTTAATTAGGGAAAATTACAAATTGGAATGAGTTGAAACAAATTTTGTGCATTATAAAACATTAAATAAAATTTTATCATGTGGTTTTTGGAACGAAATCATTTGCCAAAATGGTTTAGAAATTATTGAAGAAAAAAGGCTTTTTTTTAGCGTAAATGGATGTTTGGGGTATTATATTTATCATTTTTCACCACCCCACACCCGTACCCACATCCACACACTCCCATTTACTTCTCCCCTTGAAGAATTCAGCAGCCCACTTCTCCCCCTCAAAAATTTCTCCATCTCATTTGTATGGGTGAAATAGAGTTTATAGGTGTAGGTTAAGATGTATTGTTTTGGAGGCTCATTGTACCTTGATTTGAGGGGGGTTGACTTGACCAATTGTGCACAACACCCACACCATTCCCCCCATCACCCCATGGCCGAAATTCTGCAGCCCTTCCCCCTTCATTTTCCCTATTTTCATTTCCTTCAATTTAAATCAAAAAATTGCTCCAAAATCCAATTTAAATCTCACAAATTGATTTCCATTCTTCATCCCATTCTCCTTAGCTTTTATCACTTGGATCATGGTGTTATGAAGCCATCATTGGAGGCAAATTCTTCTTGCTAGATCACTAGATTTTAAGGTATAATTTCTACCCATTTAAATTCTTATGTTTAGATTTATTTAATTGAGTTGTTTTAGTGTTAATTTTAGTGCTATTTGCATACTAGTTTTTTTTTTTAAAAGTTTATGGCTTGAGTTGAATTAGGGTTTTGTTGTGGAAATGGGTTATGATAAATTGTGCATGGTTTTGTGTTGTGGATTAACATCTTAAGTTTTATAGAAAGCTAATTTAGTTGTTAATTCCAAACCATTACTTATAAAATGCCCTAATTAAGTTATTTTGCTAACTAGAGTTTTGGAAAATTATTAAATGCCTTAGATTAAATTATAATTATGGTTTCATGTCATTATAGATAATATATTGAGTGGGTTAATGCTTTTAGTTCATGAAAATCCTAGCTAAATTGTTGTTTGTGCATTTTTGCTATAAATTGTAAAAAAAATTGGGTATTTTGTAAACTAGAATTTTGGGGTTAATGGAATTTAATGAGATTAAATTATGGAAATTGTTTTTATGACTTATTTAAGATATTTAATAAGTATTATGGCCACTAGATTTGTTTAAACATCATGTTTTGTACAAAAACGGCGAATTGTGCTTGCTAGATTTTCGGAAAAATGACTTTTTAAGTGAAATTGGGGTTTTTGTGAATTTTAACCTATTTTATATTAAAATTAGTGTTCGTGAATGTGCAAATGAGTGTATTTGGGTTTTTCTCGATGATTTGGCGTTTGTACGCCGACGTCGAGGGTTTTTGGGTTGATTTGTGAAAGCAACCATAGGTTTGACCTATGTGGGATTCGTGTGTCGTTTTGGTCATGAGTCGGATTTTAATACGATACGGTGCGTTATGATATGTGGGTACCCCATGTGGACTTCGAGACGACAAGCAAGCGCGTGGAGACGTCGGCACCGGCGAACGAGGACCAGGTGAGTAGATTTATATCTACGGGGAGAAGTCGGGTGGATGGCGTATAGCACCCCCGCAGTTCGTGGTGATGTATACGAATACGTATACACACAGATATTGATTATATGTTGTTGAGATTATTGATGATAAGATGGATATTTGGTATTTTTGGATTGGTTTAGTGTAGTTGCGAAACCCTAGAGTAGTGGTCGCACTCACACACGTGCACACACACATACTTGCATACATTCTTCTTTTATATGTGCGTATATGGGAGTATATATTTATGTGTTCACATGGGTATGTGACTATGTGTTCATATACTGGATTTGAGGATAGTATTTGGAATATGAGATGAGTTGATGATATTGGGCCTGAGGCCAGAAGATCGGTGATGTGATTTGGTTCGTATTCAGATACGACATGATGTTTTAGCGGGTCTTTTGACGTAGCAATTCTTACACCTGTATGCATGCTTAGGCGGTATCAGTATTGTACTAGACGTAGGAATTGTCCCGGATCATGATATTTGATAAAGAAGATACCAGATGAATAGTGTGATTCAATGTGATATTAACCCGTACCAAGATTTGGGGATGCCGTACGACGGATTTACGTACGAGCTATATTGATGATTGATCCGCACTTTTGACTTGGGATGCCTGATTATAGATATGGTATCGGATATGATATTATTGAGGCGGGATCACCGACTATACATATACAGGTATGTATATGTATCGACTCAGATGATAGGCGGTTTCCTTACCTGTAGTTCAGCTTGTTAGTTCAGCCGTATAGTTTAGTGTAGTTGTTAGATTAGATTAGACTTCTTACCTATTTCAAAAACTAACGAATCGTGGGCATTTTTAAAGACAGCCCAAGGGATCCTACGGATATTTCAAAAGACGTATCTTTTCATAAAAACACCGTAGCCCCTATTTTCAAAACCCCATGATTCGTGTTATTTCAAAAGGCACCATTTGTAGGACTGATATTAGATTAATGCAGATTAGTTATAGTTGCGTCTAGTTTTCAGCTCCCGCTCATTTTTGTGGTCCGCTTCGCATCGCATGCTTATTTTATGTTTCATACTCCATTATTGATATCATGCTGTTAGGACACCAGCACCATTACCGATGATGCGTATGTACCACGTACACTTAATTGCCGGCTCACACACATCTTCATCGGTAATTGCTATGTCACGTACACCTTAGAAAATGTTATTGCTTGACATAGCCTGTTAGCTAATAGTTAGACATGATATTAGTGTACTTGCCTTATATATTAGATTAGACATTGTAGTTATTACCTGCTACTTCATGCATACTGTTATTCATTGTTATGCCGCATTCATGGATTCTCATGCATATATTCACTATTTTACGTGTTATTGAGGTTTTGGACTCGGATTTCCATGAGATTTTCTGGATTTGGAGGAAAACCGCAAAAACTTATATGAACTGATTTCTCTCTTTTTAAAATAAAAAGTGCGGTTTTCCCATGATGTATGAGTCGTCCACCATGAGTTTGCTGATGGATTTCGAGACCCGATTCGAAGAGACGGATGAACCGTTTCGGGTACATGGTGGACCCGGTAAGGTACCCCGGGGCAAGAAGCACGTGATGATGACGATGTGAGCCTGGCAGTGGAGCACTACCTACCGGTGATTTTACCCGACGCGTCGGATATCCGGAGGATACCGTCGTGGTCTTGAGATGGATGGTAGGGGCCGGTCTGGACTGACGGCGCCCTAGATATTGAGGTACAGAGACCGTGATACAGAGATATCGAGATATTGGGATTACGTTTTGTGCCGATGCTAGGCACTGTTTTATGCTGATTTCATTATGATACCTCATTTTAAAAATACAAAAGAAATCTCACTAAATTATGGAAACAGTTCTTCATTTACATGTATTCTGTTTTCATGCATTCATACCTCATTCATATGATATATTGCTACCCTTGGGCACTGACACGGGCACATGAGATTACATTCGGGTTAGATATTTACCCTAGCCTTGTTATAGGCTACGTGTTATTCATATATTTGAGGATATATTATGATCATTGACCTAGGTTGCGTTATTTATGCGATTTCTGTGCGTAGATATTTTTCTATTCACGAGTTGGCAACTCACCCCCGTTGTGCCCCAGTTTCTTGCAGGTTGCCGTACAGGTTTCATTACGGCTTTGCGAGCTTAGTTTCATTTGGGTGACTTGCTAGTAGGTGGGTTTTTCTTGTATCGTACCCATCATATTACCTTGTATAATATTATTCCGTTGTATCTAGTAAATTCCATCAACCAAACATGTATTTTTTTGAGATAGAGACCAGTGTTGTTTATTCTTTCGACCTTAGAGTTGCTCGTTATATTTCTGGTGGTTTTGAGTTTCCTTTTGAGTATTGATCCTCGCCGTTGGCGTTGTATATTATATTGTTTGTGTGGTTGTGACCGTCGATTGACGAAGAGCTAGCTCCCGCTTGGGGATGCCCTTTTCTTGTTTTCGTATACTATTCATGTTGTATCCCGTTTGGGGGCCTGTATTTACAAAGGATACTCTGCCGAAATTTTCAGTAAATTTTTGATGTTTTAAAAACCACATAATTCGGCTTATGCTATTAAAACTACTTGTTTTAAATTGGTTTTCCTTCACTCTACTTCTTTTCTTGGTTTGGATTTCTGGGTTTTCGGTTTACTTAGATTACGTACGCCTCGAGACGTTTCGTAGTTTAAGTGCCGGTCATGTTCCGTACTTTCGGGACGTGACATATTTGGTCTTTTTGCCCTTAAATCCGTATTAAGATGCAAATGCGTAATCAATAAAAGAATTCAAGACATCAAGAAATTTAAGCAATTCTTTTTCGTTTAAATTTAAGCACTGCAAAAAATATGGTTAGTTCTCTGTGCAATTGGTGGCAAGCTTATGCGAAGAATCCTGCAGAAGATAGAATAATGGAATGCATCGGATTCAAGAGGAATGTGTTAGGAAATACGTACCGATGTGATTTGGTTAAGAAAACCCCTTTGAAGTAATTACGGGTATTTGAATGTTCAGTTGCGCGGGTCAAACTACCTGGATCTTTAGCACTGTACTTCCCTAACGTCTTGAAATTGAATTTGAGCCTCGCTCTGCACGATCGCTGGTCGTAATTCCTTAAAGACTAAAATGTCGGGAAAATACGATATTTAGAGTCAAAAAGCAATATATCGGCCTCAATTCCTGCACACTAAAAGTTATAAAAATCAAACAATACTACTAGAATACCAACACTGCACTGGAGATCACACAAAACAAAATATCCCAAATTACCTCACTTGACCCGGCGGCGTCGGACTATTTAGCAAGGTCGCCGGTCGAATTCCGAGGAGAGGGGCTATAATTTTGTGTGGGTTCTATAGGCACTATTAGTAATCTATTGGTATACTTTGATTTTTTAAGTTAAGTTAAGGGTGATAGCAAGTTGTAACAACGGAGAGCAAAGTGTTAGAATCTTGTTTTGTTAGTTTTGAAAGAATTGAGTTAAAAGTTAGTGAGTTAGTATGAACCAGAAATAACAATTCCTAATAACTACCAACTCCCCGGCAACGGTGCTAAAAACTTGTTGGGAATTCACCCGCGTGCGCAAACACGTATGTTTTGGAAATGGATATGATTTTAAGGAAATGACATGCGCACGCGAGATCGTTCTCGTTTTAAAATTTATAAACCACAAGTGCACGGCGCGTTGTAGCAAACCGACAAGTACGGGTCGATCCGCAGGGAATTTTGTATTAGGACTTGTTGTTTAGGGTTCAACAAATAACGAATGGTTTGGTTTTGTACTAAAATAAAGAATACGAAAACAAAGAAAAACAAGCAAAGAAGCTAAGAAAGAAGTAGTTGTGGTTTTGGCTCGGAAGATTGAATCGCGACGATTCCTTCGATGCTCCCTTGATCATGAGTTGTCCGATCTTACGTCGATCCCGGCATGAAGCATGATTTGTCAAGGCCGTTGCGAAGCACAAATCATCAAATTCCGATATTCGCCGCAAACATGAAACGGGCCCGTTTTGTCTACTTACCGTTTGTATGTCCAAGCATGGGGTATCAGCACTAAGTACAAGGGTTAACAAGCTTACCACAATATCAAAAACACAATTAGTGAGTGAGAGCAAATGATTTCAGTATTAAGTGTGCTAATGTCACGACCCGAAATTGGCACGTGACAGCTCTTAAACTACGCAATGTCTACAGGCGTAATGCAATTTAAGTAAGCCGAAAACCCATCAATCTACACCAACAAAAGTAGTAAGTGATAATAGCATTTTCAAAATCTTTGAAATCTTAACCCAAATTCTTTAAAATCCAACTTTATTTCCTTTAAAATTTTGGCAGCACCTCCTTTGTAAAAACCAACCCCAAAAATGGGTACAACAAAGATATAAATAAAGCATCCCAAACGGGAGCAAAACGCGCCCAAAGGCGAAAAACAACCACCATAACAGATATACGACGCCGTAGTGAAGAAATAAAAGTCGATATAAATAAAATTGCATAAAAGACCTCTAAGTCACAAAATAATATACAATATCGTCCTCACATCAAATCTTTAAGTCATACAAGATAATGGTAGATGGAGAGCACAGGATAAAACGAATATACAATAAAGAACATCGGATAACCGCAAAACCCACCTAAGCAAAACTGCACACTATGAGCCGAAGCGGTATCCGCTGCAAAAGATGATATGATAGATGAATGGCCTGCCTCGACTACTCTGGGGAACAACTTGAAAAACACTGTGGCACAACGGGGGTGAGTTGCCAACTCGTGAATAGTAAATAACATATGCAAGTAATCCCAAGTATACACGTACAACGCGAATCTAACATATGCAAGCTGATAGCAATAAAAGGTCATATGAATGCAACAGTCATGAAAGGTACACTAGCATGTACAACTAATACATGAAGCAATAAATGGCAATATGTATATGCAACAGTCATGAAAGGTAATCTATCATGTACTACTAATACATGAAGCAATAAATGGCAATATGTATATGCAATAGTCATGAAAGGTACTCTATCAGGTACTACTAATACATGAAGCAATAAAAGGCAATATGTATATGCAACAGTCATTAAAAGTACTCTATCAGGTACTACTAATACATGAAGCAATGCATATAAAATAAGTGCGGAGTATGTGATAAAATATGCCATCCACACATCGGGCACATAGGCCCCTCACATCGACCATATAGGCCCCTCACATCGACCATATAGGCCCCACTCGTATCGAGCACATAGGCCCCTCACATCGACCATATAAGCCCCTCACATCGACCATAAATGTCACGACCCGAAATATTAGCTCGTGACCAGTACTTGAATCACGCAACGTCTAAAGGCGTAACGGAATTCAAGTAAGCTGAAACGCAGAAATCTAAACCTTTTAAGAAAAATAAAGGAGGTGAGGTTTTGAAATAAAGGTATAATGAAATCAAGTTTTCTTAATGCATAGAAAAGGAACATGAATGATGCAAGTGAAATTTACTAGTTTGAAAACATGTTTCGTCTTTTAATAATTTTGGCAGCACCTCCTTTGTATATTTTGATCCAAAACCATATATACAAGATAAGAATAATGGCATCCCCAAGTGGGAGCTAGCTCTTCGCCAAACGGCGGATCACAACCACGCAAGACAATATAAATAAGTATACGATGCCAACCGGCGAAGTTCACCAGAAAAGATAAGTAAATAAGCAAGATAAAAAACCACAAGTAGCGGAAAACCCCTCGCTCTAAGTCTCGCAACCACAATCCCACTAAGTCTCATTACTTATACAATTTACTAATTTTGATTGATGGAGTTCACTAGATACAATAATGAAATATAGATACAAGAGTGGGTACGATACAAATGTCCCACCTACCAATGCAAAACACCCGAATGCAACTGTGTGCCAGCGAAGCCGCTACTGATCCAAGCGGTCAACCTTCAAGAACTGTGGCACAATGGGGGTGAGTTGCCAACTCGTGAGTAGAAAAATATCAACAGATAGAAATCGAATAAACAACGACTCCTAGGTCAACTATATCATAAAGGTAATACAATAATATCTAGGGTGATCGGGTCTGTATGTGTGCCAACGAGGTAGTCAATACCTATATGCATGTGGATAACATACAATAGTAATAATCAATGCATGTATGCATGTGGATTTCGTCCACCCATATAATCAGTGTATGTATGCATGTGGATCTCGTCCAACCATATAATCGGTGTATGTATGCATGTAAGCATGGGGATATAAATCAACGTGTGTCCCTCACGACAGATCAAAAATCATGGAACCTGAGTGCCTAGCATCGACACTCGAAAACATCATGAAAACCGTGCCCAGCATCGGCACGTAAATCCTCATATATCGGGCTCCGTCAGTCCGAATTGGCCCACGGGCTCCGTCAGTCCGGATCCGCCCATATCATCTCTCGACTCCGGTCGGTATTCTCCGGATATCCGCTGAGCCCAAATGCTATCACCGGTAGATAGTAGTCCTTCTGCCAGGCTCATTGTCGTCCATACGAAATCTCACTCTCCCCCCGGGGTACCATACCGGGTCCACCATATACCCGCAGCCGGCGTCATCCGCCTCCTCCAATCGGGTTTCACATGTCACTCTCAGAACTGAGAAAACACATGGCGGACGCACTGAAATATCATATCAAGAGAAACCGGGTTTTTAAAAAAGTACATGCTTTCTTTTTAAATCGCAACGGTTCTCAAATCCAGAAATCTCATGAAAACAGCATCTCTCAATGCGTAAAATTATAAAGCATGATGTATGCGACATATGATAGAAATGTAAGTATATCCGTATATCATGCAACATGGAACAGTGATATGACATATTAAGGGAAAACCGCTATTTTAAATGATTCCAGTTTTAAAATATAATATGCGGTTCCCAATTAATCCAATAAAACCAGTTATCTATGTAGGCACAATATGTATATGCGCAAGTATAGAGGTACTAATGTGTATATGCGCCAAGATGGGTATGCAATGTGCATATGCGCAAGTATGGATGTATCAATGTATATGTGCAACAATATGAATATACAATGTGTATGTGCGCAAATAAGGATGTATCAATGTATATGTGCACTAGTATGAATATACAATGTGTATGTGCGCAAATAAGGATGTATCAATGTATATGTGCACCACTATGAATATACAATGTGTATGTGCGTAAATAAGGATGTATCAATGTATATGTGCACCAATATGAATAAACAATGTGTATGTACGCAAATAAGGATGTATCAATGTATATGTGCACCAATATGAATATATAATGTGTATGTGCGCAAATAAGGATGTATCAATGTATATGTGCACCACTATGAATATACAATGTGTATGTGTGCAAATAAGGATGTATCAATGTATATGTGCACCAATATGAATATACAATATGTATGTGCGCAAATAAGGATGTATCAATGTATATATGCACCAATATCAATATACAATGTGTATGTGCGCAAATATAGGTATATAGATGTATATGTAAGCTTGTTATGCAAAGAGTCAAATTATGATGCAGCAATCCTACTGTGTAGTGATATGGCAATTATCGATGATGAAGTGTGTGAGACTACAATCTGTGTACGTGTAACATACCTATCATCGATAATGGTGCAGTTGTACTATCACAGGTATAAGTAGTACAATGTGAATAACATGAATGCATCATAAGGTAAATTGTCAGCTAAAAGCTATAAGGTATACATATCTAACATGGTCGAGCCGGTGAATCTATCAATCGACATCCAGCCTAACAACATTGTGTACGGTATAGTCCATCGTACAACAACCTCTAGTCAAGGGTATGGATGGATCATCAAGCCAAACTCATCACGCACGGAAAATCATCGTACGGCGGCATTAAGCTAATAGGGATCCTATCATCCTATACGACAAATGAGGGTACGACCTAATATCACGTACGACCTTTCATCCATGATTCACAACATTCTATATATATATATATATATCCCTAAATACCTATGTCTCAGGTCACATCCGCAAAAATCTCATATCAAGGGACCGGCAGAGTATAAATCGTCTCAATCGACTCGCATCCGTATACCATCATATCATCATCTCATCATATCTGTCTTATATTATTTCATCGCATTTATATCTCACACCATGTCGAATTTACATAAACATTCTATCTCTACTATAAGTATAAGTATCTAATCTAATATACACCCCCGAAACATACAAGCGGATTTTAAAAGAAGCGAATCGTAGTTTTAAAAATAGGAGTTACGGTGTTTTTAAGGAAAATATATCATTTGAAAATCCGTAACGACCACCAAGGTATCTGTTTAAAAGATGCATACGATTCTTCAGTTTGGAAATATATAAGGTTCGGATGACACATCTACGTCGACTATCTAGTCCTATAGTATCCTAAACGGCAATATCATCAAACATCATCCTCAAATCCCATTATCACGTATTAGCCATATTATATCATTTCTAAGTACCCTTAGTTTCTAATATGGTTTTACTAACTATCATTTAACTCTAACCCTAGTTTCCTAATCTAGGTTCCCTTAACCATATTCTATAAATCAGTTTCTATCAAAACTTTGCGGGGGTGCTATACACTATCCACCCGACTTCCCCGGTAGATATAGATCTACTCACAGTGGTCTTCGCTTGCCGAAGTCGTTGACACCACGCTCCGTCGCCTCAGAATCCATGCGAAGGTATCTACAATAACAACACATATCACAACGCTATAAAAATCAAGTTCTAAAATCCAAAACGGCATGCGCCTTGCTCTTAGGTTAGAACCTATAGCACACGCGTTAAAAATCAACCAAACAACCCTTGATATCGATGTACAAACATGCGACAACTAAATACGAATCCAAATATCAAGACTCATCATTCAAAATACGGAAAACATATCCTAAATCACACACAAGTGTTCCCAGATTTTGACTCAGGTCAAATAAGGGTAAGCAAATAAGTATAGGGTGATGTATAATGTGTAATTGAGCTACTGAACCAATCCCAACACCCCAGACAACCAAGTAGCCGGCCCCATCCCTAGAAATTCCTGCGAGACCGGCCCCCTATGCTCAGTTGGGTCTCGTTTTGTCATGGTGGTCTCCTCTGGTCTCTGATATTGTTTGGTTGTCTCAGATATTCCCCAGGTCATCCCAGATTCATAGTAGGCACACAAAAGTCACAAAACCAATACGGATCAAATCATAAGTTCGTGCATTGGTTCAATTCTAAGGTTCAGGTCAGGGTAACGTATCACCATGGTCATGTGAACACCCCTAACAGTTCCTAGATTCCACCTATTATCACAACAGAAAAATCTAGTAGGACCAAACACCCTTAAACACTTTCAGGTAGCTACCCTATAGAACCCAAACCCTAACTCCTCTACCCACCCATGGTCGCCACAATTTCACCAATAGCCGCCGGCCAAAACAGCCCAGATAGGTCTCGTTCTTCAGGTGGTCACTTAGAGTTACAAGTACAACACTATCACACTGTTTGTTTTTACAGTGAACACTCGGGGTCACAACAGGTTCTGGATAGCATAAAACGACACTAAAATACGACATCGTACAAAACTAAACTAAAGGGAAGAAGTTATACCTCATCTAGTCCACTCTAGGCAGCACTAACTTCCCAATGTTGTCAAAATCCCACTTTGCTCGGTTCAAAGTGTAGAGGAAGAGATGGGGATTAATTTTTGTGAAAGTGGTTTAGGGTTTTGGGGATTGTTTGGAGATAGATCTAGGGATTTAAGTGGAGGGTTGTGAGCTTGAGGAAGATGAAGGAGAGAAGATAAATGATGGGGGAAAATGAAGTGGCAGCAGCCCCCCTCTTTCTCACTAATATTCACTCTCTCTCTCTCTCCCCAAAAGTCTACCTAACCTAATCATTTTGTCCCCTTTGACTTTTCTTTTTCTTTTCTCCCCACCAATAAACCATAACACATAACCCAAATGAAATGAAACAACATATAAGCAAATGAAACATGTCATGGTGCATTAACCATGAAAACTGTAGGACCACGGATTTGGATTAATCGCGATTAGCAGTGCACTAATCGGGTTTTTATCAAAACTGCGTATAATAAATTTTAAAATTGCCAAATCCGTTAAATATATTTTTAAATGAATAAATCATTTAAATTTTCATTTATTTCACAAATATTGGTATATATTTATACCCTTTTTTCGAAAACCCCAATTTTGCAAATCGGGCAGTTTTCGGGTAATGTATTATTTTAATATTAAATTCCAAAAATAATATTTTATATTTTCTGAAATGTTACAGTCTTCGCCCCTTAAATAAATTCGGTCCCCGAATTTAAATTTAAACCCCCAAAATCTAAAACATTTCAATAATTAACTCAGATCAACGGGGCTCTGAAATCACGGAAGATCCAGAAACAACACAGCGCGTCAAGTGCGCATGAAAATGAGTACAAAACTCAAAATCGAACTCCGTCAAGCGTCACGTAAATCTTCGGATTTGCATGCATATCCTTGGAGTTACAATAGTGATGCAGATCTCAAAATCCATTACCGAAATCCAATATACACTAGTCAAATACTATAATACGTGTATAGTACGCATCTTTGGAAACTTTCAAGAACTAAATAAAACTCATGCAAAAATCTTTTCTAAATCGCCGTGTGATGCATAACTCACGGCCCAAGTGATGGACGTCCATTGTAAGGAAATAATATATGTCCATATATATTTTGCTAAATATACGTTCCGTCGTTTTCAAAATATCCCAAAAGGTTTACTTTATAAACGTTCGTGTCGCCCACGGACACGTAGGAAATAGCGAGACTATAGCTCCTTTGAAAACCTCTTGGTAAGCTATTAATGCATGCAAAGTACTCAGGTCCTGTCCTCAGATCAGTACTGTTTAGCTACTACACACTATAGTGCCCAACATGAAACAAAGTGCTCAAAAGCAAAATCAGCCTCAAAAGGCGTATCCAATAATCATATGCGTCTGGCGCGCACCGGAAATCAAGTCCAAACACAGGTGCCACTATACGCACAAAGCAAAACTAAGTGCAACGGATGTGCACAAAAGCATCTGTCCACTACAACGGGTGTGCATGACAACAATACCTGGTGCATCTATTGTGCACGAAAATCTCAATCATGTGCATCCAACATGCACGAAATCACGAAATCCAATACCAAGCTCCGATCATGCACAAGGATCCAATCAGGAGCATAAGGTGCATAAAACAAATATCGAGTATCAAAATCAAAATCGACGGTATACAACACATTTCAATCCAAATCCAAATCAGGTATACCGTGGCATATAATCTCATAACCATGTGCATCAGCGTGCACAAAAGCAAATCAAATACCGAAAGTGCATGAAAACTTTGCTAAAAGCATAAATCAAATCATATGCATGCCCCAGGCATGAAATCACAATAAATATCTTAAATGACATCAAAACGAAGTCAGGTGCAACTGTGGTGCACAAAATACGTATCAATGCACTACAAGCACATATAAGCTATACCGAGTGCAGAAATCAAATCATCCGTATGAAATCCACGAGATCATAAACACATGCTACGAAGGTACAAAATCGACATCAATGCAATAGATATGCACAAATCGCAAATCAACACAACGGTGTATAAAATATATGTCAAGTGTGACAACTATGCGCCAAATGTAAATACCCAGTAGGTGCAGCCATGGTGCACGAAATCAATATCAGAAAACTCGTCATCAAAACTCAAATCCAAAAGATATAAGCATGATACTCGGATCACAAACACAAATCGCAACAAAGGACATCGAGGTACACCTCCTACAATGTCGAAAAAAATGAATCGGTGCGCCTAAAACCGGCAGAATAAGAATATCCGCTCGCCTCCTGCTCACAGTCTGGCGTCCTCTGTCTCTGGGTACTCATCTTCTATGTAGATTTACCCATCTCGCAATCCATCGGCTCATCGGCCCTGTCAGGTGTGCTAACGGGGACGATTCTGTTCTGGAACTTCTCTGGTCACTTCCCGGTCAATCATCAGGACCATTCATAAGGCAGCACGTCCCTGGCGTCGGCCTCTGGCTATCTGAATACACGTGACACATCTGATCCTGGGTGCAAATCTTATTGCAGCAGTGTCCCGGAAGGAATCCTGCTCAAGGTCTCTTCCGATCTCGCCTATGCCGAACTGTATGGAGGCTGGTACTCTTGCAAAATCCATTCTCGCTCTCTGGGCATCTGCATTTTCAGCACAACATTTCCTCAGGAATTGGCCGCATCCCAACGCCTCTGTAAGCATATAAGGTCTCTAATCTCGACGGGGAATAACAACAGCTCGTCAGCGTCTCGCACGAACCTCTGGTTTCACTCGTCTGTATCATCGTCCACTATGATGTCACGTCTTTCTGTCTGTGCACTGCAACTGTTCTCAGCCACGGTCAATCTAAAGTCTCTCGTACGGACTTGAAATCGCGTACTCTGTAGCTTCATCGCTCTATAGAAGATATCTGGCCGAACACGTCCTCGGGAACTCGTCCCAACCATCGGAGGAATACTCAATACTCGTCCGTCCTCGATCAACTCACAACGCCTCAGGGTGAGGTCCTCTATACGAAGCTGGTCAGCTTACCGGTCTCTTATCACATGGTATCCGGACGACGTCAAACTTTTCGATCGAGTCATCAAGGTTCCAAAATTTCCCGAAGGATCAGCACCTGAGCACAGTTTAAAAATATCTGGTATATACCACAGTACATCTAGACCAACCATAGAAGGGCAAACCCAAGCCTCATTGACGGCACCGCTAAACTGCCATAAACCCTAAGGCTCAAAGCGGTTCCATGGTCATCATGTCGAGTTAGGGTTTCATTCTTTTAGAGGGTCTACAGAATTACCTACATATTCCTCCGAACACTTTAAACTTGGGGAAAATAGGTTTCTGACACTCGCTCGAACTTTTTAACTTCGCCTAGGCGATATGCGAATACCCTTCGTCCGCACGCTAAACAATGCTTCAATCCTCCAGGAAAGGCGATACACCGGCGGTCATCTCTGGATCGGTCTGCTCTAGATCTGAGTAAGACTCTCCACACTGGAAATATTCAACTCAACTGGTCCTGTGTCGGTGTATTAATCTGACGAATCACCTTCGTCTCTCAAATCGGGGTAGACTAGCTATCATCTGTCGCATCTCTGCCCGGATGCTCCGGTGATCTTAGCTCATAAGCTCTGGAAGCGACATCCCATCATCTTAGCAACAGCTGGGTCACCTGTCTGCACGGTAGGCGACCTCAAAATCTCTGAGGTATGCTGTACATCAACAGTTCTCTCGCAACTGGCAGCTCTAACAATGGCCCGATCATCCTGTGTAAAACTAAGCACTCGCCTCCATAAGAGGCCATAATATAACACTACATCGAGACGTTCCCATGTCACCAGAAACACAATGGTCAGTCCTCGTACCAGACGAGCTCTCCCTGACTGCAACACTAACAGAAGCTCAAACTGCGCTCAAACTATGGTGACAAGAACCTCAATCGAGTATCGAAGAAAGCAGATCAACGGCATGGAGGAAACGACAGATCCAGAATGGTTACATGATCATAAGAAGGAACAACATCAATGAAAGTATGATCATAGAAATGAATAGAATCAAGGATCTCTAATGGATGTATAATCATGGGTATGAAGAGAATCATAAGTCTCAAAATATGTACATCCTAAGGTTTCTTAAGTGGAGTATCGTATCATAAATATGCCGCGGAACATATGTACGGTACGTCACTCTACTCAAGCTACCTACTCCATCAATCAGGGTCAGCCTATGAAACGAAAGTTCGGGTCTAATACCCCTCGTTCAAGTCTAAGTTCCGTAAGGTCAAGCCTAGGTTCCGAAATACATACCCGCCCTAGACTCCGCATAGTCAAACGTAGACTCGAACAAAGGTTAAATCTAGCTCTCTGATACCAACTTTATCACGACCTGAAATATTAGCTCGTGACCAGCACTTGAATCACGCAATGTCTAAAGGCGTAACGGAATTCAAGTAAGCTGAAACCCAGAAATCTAAACCTTTTAAGAAAAATAAAGGAGGTGAGCTTTTGAAATAAAGGTATAATGAAATCAAGTTTTCTTAATGCATAGAAAAGGAACATGAATAATGCAAGTGAAATTTACCAGTTTGAAAACATGTTTCGTCTTTTAAAAATTTTGGCAGCACCTTCTTTGTATATTTTGATCCAAAACCATATATACAAGATAAGAATAATGGCATCCCCAAGCGGGAGCTAGCTCTTCGCCAAACTGCCGATCATAACCACGCTAGACAATATAAATAAGTATACGACGCCCAACGGCGAAGTTCACCAGAAAAGATAAGTAAATAAGCAAGATAACAAACCACAAGTAGCGGAAAACCCCTCGCTCTAAGTCTCGCAACTAAAATCCCACTAAGTCTCATTACTTATACAATTTACTAATTTTGATTGATGGAGTTAACTATATACAATAATGAAATATAGATACAAGAGTGGGTACAATACAAATGTCCCACCTACCAGTGCAAAACATCCGAATGCAACTGTGTGCCAGCGAAGCCGCTACTGATCCAAGGGTCAACCTGCAAGAACTGTGGCACAGCGGGGGTGAGTTGCCAACTCGTTAGTAGAAAAATATCAACAGATAGAAATCGAATAAACAACGACTCATAGGTCAACTATATCATAAAGGTAATACTATGATATCTAGGGTGACCGGGTCTGTATGTGTAGCAACGAGGTAGTCAATACCTATATGCATGTGGATAACATCCAATAGTAATAATCAATGCATGTATGCATGTGGATCTCGTCCACCCATATAATCAGTGTATGTATGCATGTGGATCTCTTCCAACCATATAATCAGTGTCTGTATGCACGTGGATCTCGTCCAACCATATAATCGGTGTATGTATGCATGTGGATCTCGTCCAACCATATAATCGGTGTATGTATGCATGTAAGCATGAGGATATAAATCAACGTGTGTCCCTCGCGACACATAAAAAATCATGGAACCTGAGTGCCTAGCACCGACACTCGAAAACATCATGAAAACCGTGCGTAGCATCGGCACGTAAATCCTCATATATCGGGCTCCGTCGGTCCGGATCGGCCCACGGGCTCTAACAGTCCGGATCGGCCCATATCATCTCTAGACTCTGGTCGGTATTCTCCGGATATCCACCGAGTCCAAATGCTATCACCGGTAGGTAGTTGTCCCTCTGCCAGGCTCATCTTCATCCACACGAAATCTCTCTCGCCCCGGGGTACCATACCGGGTCCACCATGTACCCGCAGCCGGCCTCATCTGCCTCCTCGAATCGGGCTTCACATGTCGCTCTCAGAACCGAGAAAACACATGGTGGACGCACTGAAATATCATATCAAGAGAAACCGGGTTTTTAAAACAGAAGATGCTTTTTTTTGAAATCGCCACGGTTCTCAAATCCAGAAATCTCATGAAAACAGTATATCTCAATGCGTAAAATCATAAAGCATGATGTATGCGACATATGATAGAAATGTATGCATATCCGTATATCATGCAACATGGAACAGTGATATGACATATTAAGAGAAAACTGCTCTTTTAAATGATTCCAGTTTTAAAATATAACACACGGTTCCCAATTTTCCAATAAAACCAGTTATCTATGTAGGCACAAAATGTATATGCGCAAGTATAGAGGTACCAATATGTATATGCGCCAAGATGGGTATGCAATGTGCATATGCGCAAGTATGGATGTATCAATGTATATGTGCACCAATATGAATATACAATGTGTATGTGCGCAAATAAGGATGTATCAATGTATATGTACACCAATATGAATATACAATGTTTGTGTGCGCAAATAAGGATGTATCAATGTATATGTGCACCAATATGAATATACAATGTGTATGTGCGCAAATATGGATGTACCAAAGTATATGTGCACCAATATGAATATACAATGTGTATGTGCGCAAATAAGGATGTATCAATATATATGTGCACCAATATGAATATACAATGTGTATGTGCGCAAATAAGGATGTATCAATGTATATGTGCACCAATATGAACATACATTGTGTATGTGCGTAAATAAGGATGTATCAATGTATATGTGCACCAATATGAACATACAATGTGTATGTGCGCAAATAAGGATGTATCAATGTATATGTGCACCGATATGAATATATAATGTGTATGTCCGCCAATAAGGATGTATCAATGTATATGTGCACCGATATGAATATATAATGTGTATGTGCGCAAATAAGGATGTATCAATGTATATGTGCACCAATATGAATATACAATGTGTATGTGCGCAAATATAGGTATATCGATGTATATGTAAGCATGTTATGCAAAGAGTCATATCATGATTCAGCAATCCTACTGTGTAGTGATACGGCAATTATCGATGATGAAGTGTGTAAGTCTACAATCTGTGTACGTGTAATATGCGCATCATCGATAATGGTGTAGGTGTACTATCACAAGTATAAGTAGTACACTGTGAATAACACGAATGCATCATAAGGTAAATTGTCAGATAGAAGCTATAAGGTATACATATCTAACATGGTCGAGTCGGTGAATCTATCAATCGGCATCCATCCTAACAACATTGCGTACGGTATAATCCATCGTACGACAACCTCTAGTCAAGGGTATGGATCAATCATCAAGTCAAACTCATCACGCACGGAAAATCATCGTACGGCGGTATTAAGCTAAAAGGGATCCTATCATCCTATACAACAAATGAGAATATGACCTAATATCACGTACAACCTATCATCCATGATTCACAACATTCTATATATATATCCCTATATACCTATGTCCCAGGTCACATCCGCAATAATCTCATATCAGGGGACCGGCAGGGTATAAATCATCTCGATCGACCCGCATCCGTATACCATCATATCATCATATCATCATCTCATCATATTCGTCTTATATTCTTTCATCGCATTTATATCTCACATTAAGTCGAATTTACATAAACATTCTATCTCTACTATAAGTATAAGTATCTAATCTAACATACACCCGCGAACCATACAAGCGAATTTTAAAAGAAGCGAATCGTAGTTTTAAAAACAGGAGTTACGGTGTTTTTAAGAAAAAGATATCATTTGAAAATCCGTAACGTCCCCCAAGGTATCTGTTTAAAAGATGCATATGATTTTTCAGTTTAGAAATATGTATGGTTCGGATGACACATCTACGTCGACTATCTAATCCTATAGTATCCTAAACGGCAATATCGTCAAACATCATCCTCAAATCCCATCATCACGTATTAGCCGTATTATATCATTTCTAACTACCCTTAGTTTCTAATATTGTTTTACTAACTATCATTTAACTCTAACCCTAGTTTCCTAATCTAGGTTCCCTTAACCATATTCTATAAATCAGTTTCCATCAAAACTTTATGGGGATGCTATACGCCATCCCCCCGACTTCCCCGGTAGATATAGATCTACTCACAGTGGTCTTCGCTTGCCGAAGTCATTGACACCATGCTCCGTCGTCTCAGAATCTACGCGAAGGTACCTACAATAACAACACATATCGCAACGCTATAAAAATCAAGTTCTAAAATCCAAAACGGCACGCGCCTTGCTCGTAGGTTAGAACCTATAGCATACGCGTTCAAAATCAACCAAACAACCCTTGTTGTCGTTGTACAAACATGCGACAACCAAAAACTAATCCAAATATCAAGACTCATCATTCAAAATACGGAAAACATATCCTAAATCACACACAAGTGTTCCCAGATTTTGACTCAGGTCAAATAAGGGAAAGCAAATAAGTATACGGTGATGCATAATGTGTAATTGAGCTACCGAACCAATCCCAACACCCCAGACAACCAAGTGGTCGGTCCCAAACCCTAGAAATTCCGGCGAGACCAGCCCCCTATGCTCAGTTGGGTCTCGTTTTGTCATGGTGGTCTCCTCTGGTCTAAAATTGGTCTCTGGTATTGTTTGGTTGTCTCAGATATTCCCCAGGTCATACTAGATTCACAGTAGGCACACAAAAGTCACAAAACCAATACAGATCAATTCTAAGTTCGTGCATCGGTTCAATTATAAGGTTCAGGTCAGGGTAACGTGTCACCAAGGTCATGTAAACACCTATAGCAGTTCCAAGATTCCACCTATTATCACAACAGAAAAATCTAGTAGGAACAAACACCCTTAAACACCTTCAGGTAGCTACCCTACAGAACCCAAACCCTAACTCCTCTACCTACCCGAGGTCGCCGGAATTTCCCCAATAGTCGCCGGCCAAAACCGCCCAGATAGGTCTTGTTCTTCAAGTGGACACTTAGGGTTACAAGTACAACACTATCACACTGTTTGTTTTTACAGTGAACACTCGGGGTCATAGCAGGTCCTGGATAGCACAAAAATACACTAAAATACGACATCGTACAAAACTAAACTAAAAGGAAGAAGTTATACATCGTCTAGTCCACTCTAGGCAGCACTAACTTCCCAATGTCGTCAAAATCCCACTTTGCTCGGTTCAATGTGTAGAGGAAGAGATGGGGATTAATTTTTGTGAATGGGGTTTAGGGTTTTAGGGATTGTTTGGGGATAGATCTAGAGATTTAAATGGAGGGTTGTGAGTTTAAGGAAGATGAAGGAGAGAAGATAAAATGATGGGGGGAAATGAAGTGGCAGCAGCCCCCCTCTCTCTCTCTCACTAATATTCACTCTCTCTCTCTCTCTCTCCCCAAAAGTCTACCTAACCTAATCATTTTGTCCCCTTTGACTTTTCCTTTTCTTTTCTCCCCACCAATAAACCATAACACATAACCCAAATGAAATGAAACAACATGTAACCATATGAAACATGTCAAGGTGCACTAATCATGAAAACTGTAGAAGCACGGATTTGGCTTAATAGCGATTAGCAGTACGCTAATCTGGTTTTTATCAAAACTGCGTATAATAAATTTTAAAATTGCATAATCCGTTAAATATATTTTTAAATGAATAAATCATTTTAATTTTCATTTATTTCACAAATATTGGTATATATTTATACCCTTTTTCGAAAAACCCCAATTTCGCAAATCGGGTAGTTTTCGGGAAATGTATTTATGTAATCTTAAATTCCAAAAATAATATTTTATATTTTCTGAAATGTTACAATATAGGCCCCTCTCGTATCTAATGAATAAGTATATTTGCATAGATCATTATGATGATATATTATGTAGGTGTGTATATATATCAGTGTCCCATACCACTAATATATATATATATACGATGGGTATACATATATATATCAGCGTCCTATACCACTGATATATATATACGCAGGAGTCAAACAATCCAGAAAACATCATATGAAAACCATATCACAATGCGAAATCCATGAATTATAATATATGCAACGTGAAACAGTAATATGAGCATACAAAGGAAAAATCGCTATTTAATTGCAACAAGTTATAAAATATATCATGCGGTTCCTAATTTCTCCAAGTCCATATAACATCAAATAAAGGTGAACATGTAGTTATCTCAAAGCATATGTGTAAGCATGTAAGTATACATGTATGCTATATGTCATATGTAAAATGGAATATAAGGATCATGTCATAATATCCCTAAACAATAAAATATCACATGTGTATAGGTGTTGTGCGTGTCATGGAAATTATCAACGGTGTGTGTGTAGCATAAAATTAGTGCTCGTGAAATATGAACCGTCAATAATGTTGTTGTGTCCTAAGGGTACATGTCCAAGCACAACAGGTAAATAATATGCGATGAGGTGTATACGCAAACTCTATATATGCAGTAGAATATGTGACTAATATCATTTCATCTCTAGCCCAGACGCATAACGCCATGCGGGCGATTCCCATGTAGATGTTAAATCTACTCACTACGTTCGTGGCTAGGTAAATCCAACCACCTGTTTCCCCTTCTTCGCAGCGTCCGAAATCCCCGCCTGCGATCCTAGAATTTATACAAGGCAACACACATAAGGCTAGAGTCCTGCAAAAACATGATATCAAGAATATATGAAAAACTAGCGTCGCAAGCTAACGCGTGTGCAAACGTGGCACCAAAACATGTGTGCAAGCGCCTGGAACCACCCTGACACGCCGTGATACGCAGAACACACCAGACCCAAACTCAGAACATGTGTTTCGCGCAAGTCTAAAAGTATAGAAAACAAGGTTTTAGATCCCAGATTTTGACTCGAGTGGAAATAGGAAAAGTTGTATATACCAAACACCTACAAAACCTAGTAGACACCTACAGAAAAACCACCAACATCCAATTCACCCTTCTGGCTGCAATTTGCGGCCAGAACGAATTTTTCTGCGGCCTGGGATGGAAGGTGGAGTCTCGTTCTTTGTGTGTGTGTTCCTAGCTCAGTAACTAAGTCCCAGTATCTGCAACTTTTTCATGAAGCACTCGGTTTAAAAGCATATCACAAAACTACCCAATATCTTAACTAAAACGTTTAATTAACCCTAAACTAAAACAATATGGTATTTTAGTGTAAACTGAAGCAAATACTTGGGTTAAACGACACTAATAGCACTTAATTAAGTTAATCAAGCCAAAACAACCTTAACTTAACCTAATCTTCTCTTAAACCACCTAATTAGCACTAAAACCCAAATGAACACTAATTTATGCTAAATAAACTACAAGTTAGCAAAGAGGTGATTAAGGTGGGCTTAATACCTCACAATGGTCAAGTGGTGGCATAAACTTGCTGGCCTTGCCTCCTAGAACTCAGAGTAGGCTCAAAAACCAACAAAGGAATGACTTTGGAGTGATAAATGTGAGGTTGGTGTGATAAATGATGGATTTTTGTGAATGGAGATGATGTTAGAAATGATGAGAGGAAGGAGAATGGGGGAAGGCTGCAGGAGCTGTTGCTGCAGGGGGGGAGAGAGATAGTGTTGTGCAAATTCAAAGCTCCCCATGCCCATTAAATGCACCATGCCTCTCATTTCTTTTCTTTTTTCTTATTTCTTATTAGTTTTAGTTTTAGTTTGTTATGGTTTTATTAAAAAGGAAGGAAATGAAAATTTTGAATGAAGAGGGGAAAGAAGAAAGTGTTACAATATGTGTTAAGTTGTGCATGCATGTTACACTAAATTGCTTAGGAAAAATGATTACGTAACTTTTTAATTAAGTGAACACTAAACTAATTAATAATTAATAAAACACAATTATATATAATTACATAATTTCACAATTAAAGTTCGATTTATTCTAGTTTATGTGGAATTAATAATTACGAGATTTTATGAAAAACACGCATTATTGCCAATTAACACGAAATTAATCTAAACGAATTTCGAAGCGTTACAATCTTCCCTCCATAAAGAAATTCGGTCCCCGAATTTAAAAATCTAGCTACGCGTACCTTCAAAAAGAAGGGGATATTTCTTCCTCATCTCGTCCTCGGTCTCCCAGGTGACCTCCTCACTGCTCGGGCCACGCCAGAGGACCTTCACGGACGGCAAGACCCTTGACCGAACTTTCTTCACTTACCGATCCACCAACATTATCGTCTTTTGGTGAACGAAAAGATCGCGTCAAAACTAAATGGTCTGGTGCAGAATCATATGAGAAAGGTCATGAAGGTAATTGCGAAGTATCGACACAAGGGAAATGGGGTGAATACTCAATAATCTGGGCGGAAGTGCCAATTTATAGGCAACGGTACTAACTCGTTTGAGGATCTCAAAAGGACCTACAATCTGGGACTAAGCTTCCCAAAACTCAACATGCCATTCTTCGGAAAAATCCGTAGGAATACATGATCTCACAGTACGAACTCAAGTCTGGGACCACCACGGTCGGCATAAGACTTCTGTCTGCATTGGGCTACTCTCAACCTGACCTGAATCAACTGGATCATCTCCGAAGCCTCTCGACTAGCTGGGGTCCAAAAATCCTACTCACGCAGAGTCAGAAAAACAGACTGGCGATCGACACCACCTAGCAACAAGCCTAAAAGTTGCCAATTGGAATGTCTCTTGATAACAGCTATCGAAGAAGAACCTTAACAATGGCAAGTGATGATCCCAACTGCCAATAACCACTTAGTACGTAAGCACAAGCTTATCCTCCAGAGTCTGTATATTCTGCTCTGTCTAACCATCGTCCAACGGATGGAAAGAGGAGCTAAAACTCAACCAGTACCCAAGGCTTCCTAAAGCTTCTGCCAAGAACGGCAAGCAAACAGGGTGCCTCCATTGGATACAACACATGAAGGAACTCCTTGCAAACACACAAACTTAACGAAGAACAACTGAGCAAACTGAGCATAACCGGACAACAAACACCCAAATGGAGTCACACCCTGTCTAGACCTGGGTAGACACTACAATGAAATTCATGGAGATCTGCTACCATTCCCACTCTAGAACGGTAAAAAGGTGCAACTCTCCAGCCGGTCTCAAATGATCAACCCTAGCTCACAACAAGACAGACACCTCGAAACGAGATCCGAAACTTCACACTTCATCCCTGTCCACCCGTAACTATCTCACAAGTCACGCTACAAATTGGTGGAACTTGAATGAACACAGAAAGATGACTGATGTGCTTGCTCTAGATTTCATGTTTCTACCCATCAGCAGTATGAGGTACACACGAATGCGTCCCTAAACGTAGCATACCCTGGTCACAAATCAAGGACTCCGAATCTTTACCCTGCCGAACATGCTCAAGTATCACAGACAACGAGCATCGGTGAGCTGTGCCCCGCGAAAACGATTAAGGAAAAAAATGGAAGGGCGCGGACATGAGCAAGCCATCCCTTCAGTAGAGGCGAACTTAAGCTGTACTCAACAAAGTCACCCAAACCAGAAAGCAAAGAAAGAACTGGTGCAGTTGTCAATCGAGTCTTCAATTGCTGAAAACTCCGCACACACGCCTCAGTCCAAAGAAAAGGAACCACCTTTCCGGTCAGTCCAGTCAACGGTGCAGCGCCACACAAGCAGTCCTGCATGACACGGCAGTAAAAACCTGCTAAGCCTAAAATCTGCGGACCTCCTTCCCGTACACAAATCTGGGCCAAAGCTGTACGGCCTCGATCTTCCTCAGGACTATACGAAACCGTCTCCCGTAACTACAAGACCTATAAGTCAACACAATCAAGCCTAAAGGAACACTCCGAGAATTTAGCAAATAGCTGGTACTCTCCCAGTATCTGCAAAAAAAATCCTCAAGTGCTGCTCACGTTCTTCACGACTCTTGGAATAGACCAGAATGTCATCAATGACATAACAATAAACTAGTCGAGAAACGGCCAGAAGAAATCTGGTTCATCACATCCACGAATGCTGCTAGGGCATTGGTGAGTCCAACGACACCACCAAAACACATACAACCCGTAGCACGCACAAAAGCGGTCTTCGGAATGACATCATCCGAACCCGCAACAATGTTGACCTGATCCCAAACAAACTTAGAAAAATATCTCGCACCCTAAAGCTGATCAAAGAAATCTTCAATGCGAGGTAAAGGACTATAGGGTTACTAGGCACTCTCACAACGGTCTATAAGGCATCAACCATGCCCGATTTAAAATTTAGACGTGCCGAACAACCCTAACCAAGATCTTTAAACTAGAGATTAAGCGAAACAAAGCATGTTAAACACTTTAACATCTAAGAGTTTGGGATTATAACCTTTGTAGTCCAGTCCTTCACTTCTAAAGCTCCGTGTTGAGGTCCCTTCGCTGCGATCATCGAGTACCTGGACTCTAGAGAGGCTCCACGAAGAGAAAGATGCAAGCTTGCTTCCGATCTTCGATAACAAAGATAATCTACCTTGAAGTTTCTTTAACACAATCTCTCACTCACTAATGAAGTGAACACCCTAATCTAAATGGCTAGGATAGATTAGGATGATGAAGTAGGATTTTAGCTCTCATTTGTTTTCTTAGTCTCACTCATTTTCATCACCTCCCAAAAAGCTAGAAAGCTTTTCAAGCAAAGAAGAAGAAGGAAGAAAATGATCTATTTCTTTTGTGATGAATAATGAAAGTCAAGTGTTTGGTTAGAAATGCAACCATGGTATATGTAACCCTTGTAGAGATTTAACTAAGTTTAAAGGGTTGGGTTGGGTTAAACAAATATCTCACAAAATATTAATACAAATATCTTTGCAAGAAACAAAAGGAAAGCTTCTAGAAACTTCTATAAAAGTTTAACCCAAATCAAACCCTAACCTTGTTTAATCTCCACTAAACATGTTGCATTAAAAACCATAACATGTTACAATATTATATATCACATATACAATGTTTATTGTAACAAAATAAAATAATACATTTAACATATATCGCATATATATAAATGTATTACTCGAGTGAGAAAAAGAATCTTTTAGTGAGCTTATATCAGTTAATTTAATTTAATATATCAAATATATAATTATACATTAAATTATCGAATCAACACTTGATCCGATAATCCGGCTATTTCATAAATAACCAACTAATATAATCTGTATCAGTTTATCGAATCAACACTTGATCCGATGACCCGGCTATATCTCATATACCCGGCCGATATCTCATATCGCGAGAATCTAATACGGTATCACATACACGTACTGTCCTCGTTCCCGCACATATCACATATGTCCTACTCCGTTTTGCCTGAGCCAAGAAACCTCTGTGTAGAACTCTAAAGAATCATCAATACGCCGGCAGTAGGTGATGATCATATCAAACACCCACAAGCTGCAAGTGGTCAGCTAAACGTAACAGCCACCCAGGTATTGAGCGATCAGAAGATCAACAAGCAAGCCTGTAATTTCTCCTGCGAATCCAATCAGTAACACTCCCGTACAGTTCGGTCTCTTCGTCTGATATGCCGCATATCTCGTCCAGGGGTGGTAAACGTCAGACCCCAGTAGCTTGATAAGTTGTGTCGATATGAGGTCTATAACAGTTAGAGAAACTACTGATAACACTTACCAGTAAATCTCAACAACCTTGGCCAGGGATTTCTAGTTATAGCCAACCGAACACAGTGCAACATCAACTCCCTATACCGGGAGAGACGAATCCCCTCCTATCGCTCATTGCCTCCATGTGATTCGGAACTGTACCCAAAAGCCACCTTTTTGCACGCTCTCTTGGACGTGGTATGATGGAAATCAAAGCACAGTGGGAATCACACAAGACTCTGTGACGATCTCGGGTCTACAGACTAACCTGTACCAGTGTCACCAGAGAACTGCCATCTGACATGGTGTATAATACCATCTGGATGTTCTCGGCGAGTCCGTCCAGTGTACCCAGTCTCTACTGAGCACCCGTATACCTTCTCTGATGCCAAACACCAATGGATATGGGATCATCCATCACCCATCATATGGGTCAAGAAGCGCATACTCTAGTCTACTCTGGAGTATTGATGCCCTGTCTCGGTACTCCCACGACTAGGAACATTTGAAGGATGTACTTGGCGACTACACTGTCCCCACTAGTACGATCCGCATCATAGTCCTGGTAGTCAAGTACTCATCATAAGGGCTTTATCAACATGTAACATAGAGACAATCAGAGTACATGTTAAGATAAAGTGTAACCATATAGCGTACAATCATGTCGAGCAAGAAAGTCCTCCCTAAATATGTCCTAGCATCTACTACAATATACATCGTATCTACAGTAATGGACTCTAGGGCATTCATATAACTAACAATCTCCTACTTGCACTAGGGCCATCTGTTATGGTATCCCATACCCAACAATTAGCTGTGGTTGAAGTATCTCATACTCAACCATCTCGTAAAAGTCACTACTGGGAAAAAGACCTTTGTGAGTGGATCCGCGCTGTTGTCCTCTGTGTCTACTCTCCTAACCTCGATCTCCCTGGAGATCAACCATCTCCATGATCAGGTGATACTGCCTAAGAATTATATCTGGATTTCTGATAGGATGGGGGTTCCTTGGCGAAAGCCACAACTCCATTGTTACACAATGGTAGGAACGAAATTCATCTCATGAACTTATATTTATCCAGACTTCCTCTTTGGTAGCATCCTTGGTAACGATGTATCTAGCCTTTAATCGTCTAGTATGTCACGGTATCTAGCTTGGAACTCTTCCAACATACCGTCCCTCCACTGAGGGTAAAGACAATGCCTGCGACTGACATTCAGTCGTCCTTATCACCCTGGAACCTTTTCCAGTGATTCTCCCCAGGATCGATTGATACCATCTCACTACAATTAGTGAGAATCCGAACATCTATTTAGATCTATCTCATAAATATAAAACCTAGGATTTAGGAGGTATCACCTTGGTCATATATGGAGAATCCTTGTGATAAGCTGAGATTGACCGAGCGTAGCATAGGAAACTCCTTCCCTATCAAGAGTATGTCATCCACGTACTCTACGAGGATCACCACCATACTCCCTAATGCCTTTTTGTATATACAAGGTTCATCTACCATTTTGATGAAGTCAAACTCTTTGACTACCACATCAAAACAGATGTTCCAACTCTGCGATGCCTGATTTATCACATAAAACATCTTGCACACGTTTCCGCTGCTCCCACTGTCTATGAAGCCCTCTGGCTGTGTACTTATAGACGCTCTCTTCTAAATCAACATTTAGAAAAGTAGTCATGACACCCAACCGCCAGATATCGTAGTCATGGTATGTAGCCGTGGCAAGTAGGATCTGGATGGACTTAAGCATAGCTTTGAAAGTCTTAACTTTTCCATGTACACCAAGTAATCTTCTCAAGATATATTTGCTCCTAATGGGGATTTAACCCTTCAGATAAAGCAACCAAAGTCCATACATTGTTGGTGTATAAGGATTCCATCTCAGATCGCTAAGCATCCAGCCATTCTTACAGAGTCCTACTCCTGATGGCCAGCTTGAAACTAGTTGGGTCATCATCTCATGATGCAATCCTCGTTCCCACTGTCATAGAGAAACTGAAGTATCTCTCAGGTGGGTGAGGAACCCTACTAGATCGGCGGAGAGGCTGAGGTTCGTTAGAAACTATTGAATCCTTTAGTTCTACCAAATCATCAGTTACAGTTTGTATAGCTGGAACTCTTTCCAGTTCTACCTCAAGACCACTAATTTCTTCACAAGAAATTCCCTTTCACAAAGGTGGAATGTTGAGAAACAAAACATCTTTTGTGTTGGAGATGTGCCCTCAGAGTCAATTATTGGATCACAAGCATGTGATTGCAATGATTGAGAGAGGACCTATCCCGGTAGGACAGTCTTACTGAAGATGATAGTATGCTATCTGGTTTATCTTTATCATCGTGTACTGCTTTAGGTGACCGGACAGGTCGCTATTACACGTTGATAGAGCCCCTAGGATTCTTGCCTGACTGCCAGCAGTATGAGGGCAATCATATACGTGGGAGCTGGTAGACTATAAGCACATCCTTAAAAGGTCCCTAGTCGTGGGAGTTTCGAGACAGGGCATCGATACGCTAGAGTAGACTAGTGTATACAGTCGAGACCCCGACGAGGGGCGGTGGCCGGTCTCACAAGCTACTGGTGTCAGTTGGTTCACCTAAGATGTATACAGGTGCTCATTGGGTTATGAGTACACCGGACAGGACTCGCCGGGAACATGCTAGTTGGTCTTAAACCTGACGTCAGATAGCAGTTTCCTGGTGACATGTGTACAGGTTAGTTCATCGACCCGAGGATCGTCATTTGTCTCGTGTGATTTCCCACTGTACTTTGATTACTACCCTACCACGCTCAAAGGAGACGTGCAAACATGTTTTAGTTGGGTACAGTCCCGAGCGACATGGAGGCAGTGAGCGGATCTGCAGGGGTTCGTCTTTCCCGGTATTGGGGGTGAGGTCACGCTGTGTCTAGGAGAGCCATTACACGAAGTCCTTGGCCAAGGCAGGAGATTTACTGGTAGGTATTCCAGTAGTATCTCAGGGTGTTCTGGGCTACACTACGGCACGACTTGTACCGCTTTTGGGGGTCTGACTTTTACCAACCCCCTAGGCCTGCCATGCGATGCTCGTAGACGAACGGACCAGACTGTAAGGATATTGTCACTGACAGGCTCAGTAGGGTGTCAGGATGAGTTCGCTCATCGACGTCCCTTTTGGTCAATACCTGGTAGCCCGTTACGTATAGGCTAATACCTCTGACGTGCTAGTGGTTAAATCCACAACCAAGGTGTTGGCGAGTCTTTAGAATCCCCCACAGAACAGTTTCTCAAGTTTCGGGCGAAACGCTG
Source organism: Agapanthus africanus (assembly GCA_030015575.1). Classification (NCBI taxonomy): domain Eukaryota; kingdom Viridiplantae; phylum Streptophyta; class Magnoliopsida; order Asparagales; family Amaryllidaceae; genus Agapanthus; species Agapanthus africanus. The sequence continues at coordinate 336,478,121 of CM057346.1, read as the reverse complement.
TAGAGGCCGTATGGAGATATGGCAGGGTTCGATCAGATACGTGCGGTATTGCACGGATCATGATCGGACGGTTAATACTAGCGGTGTTGGAGATAGTGCCCTCATAGTCAATTATTGGATCGCAGGTACGTGATTGCAATGATTGCGGAGGACCTATCACGGTAGGACAGTCTTACTCGAGATGATAGTTTACTATCTGGTTTGCCTTTATCAGTCGTGTACATGTTCAGGTGACTGATTGCATGTTACGCTTTGATAGAGCCCTTAGGATCTGGCTTTACTACCAACTGTATGATGGCGATCATATACGTGAGAGTTGGGTAGTTTATATGCATATCCTTAATTGTGATCCCTAGTCGTGGGAGTTTCGAGACAGGGCATCGATACTCCGGAGTAGACTAGTGTATACAGTCGAGACCCCGACGAGGGGCGGTGGCCGGTCTCACAAGCCACTGGTGTCAGTTGGATCACCTAAGATGTATACAGGTGCTCATTGGGTTATGAGTACACCGGACAGGACTCGCCGGGAATCTGCTAGTTAGTACTATACCTATCGTCAGATAGCAGTTCCCAGGTGACATGTGTACAGGTTAGTTCATCGACCTGAGGTCGTCATTTGTCTCGTGTGAGTTCCCACTGTGCTTTGATTTCTACCCTACCACGGCTCAAAGGAGTCGTGCAAACAGGTAGCTTTTGGGTACAGTCCCGAGCCATATGGAGGCACGTGAGCGGATCGGCAGGGGATTCGTCTCTCCCGGTATTGGGGGCGAGATCGTGCTGTGTCTAGGAGAGCCATTACACATAGCCCACGGCCGTGGTAGGAGATTTACTGGTAGGTACTCCAGTAGTATCTCAGGGTGTTATTGGGCTACACTCCGACATGACTTATACTGCTTCTGGGGGTCTGACGTTACTAGCCCCCTAGGCGGATATGCGATACTCATTGACGAACGGACCGGACTGTATATACATTGTCGCTGTTAGACTCAGTAGGGTTTCTGGATGTGTTAGCTCATCGGCCACCCTTGAGTGCGCTCATCAGCCTCCCTTAAGTTCAGTCCGTGGGCAACCGTCACGCATAGCTAGTGCCGCTGACGGTTTGTGGTTAAACCCACTGCCAGGGTACTGAAGAGTCATTAGAGTCCCCCACAGACAGTTTCCCAAGTTTCGGGCGAAACGTTGTAGAGGCCGTATGGTTTTATGGCAGGGTTCGGAAAATGCACGTGCGTTTACGCACGTGTCAGTTTTCGGGCAGATGATACTGGTCGGCTTTGGTTTAAGCCGGATCCGAGTATTATATTGAGTAGGTATAATATCTTTGTCTCAGTTGCATTTGTATTCGGTCGTAATACAAATGCGGGTATATTTATACAGTTTCGGGGTTATCCTGAAAGTCGTTTCAGGATCACTTTTGGAAGTTGCCAGTTTCCAGTTTTCTATCAGCCGTCTTTTAACATTCGGTTAAAGACGGATTTATCTTTTCTTCTGATATGAGTGAGTCATCATTCTAGAAGCTTCTAGAAGTGATGATGAGGCATATGACTCATTAGTGCATTAATGGTTTCATTAATGGCTTGATGAGGTGTGATTATGACTCATGCTTTGAAATTTATACATTCTTGTTTTGGCTAAGATATTTCTTCATGATAAGCTTCATCATATGGTCACCCCCCTCTCCTACGGTCACCTCCCTCTTGCTATATATGGCCGGCCCTCTCTCTCCTCACTCTAACTCTCACTTGTTGTTCCACTTGAAAAGATATGATAGTATTTGGGGTGCATGGAATTTTACAGTTCATTTCATTCCATCACCCAATTCCCTCGGCAACTTCATTAACCGATCGTCCACGGATTTGGACGAAATGAGACGAAGTCATCTACTCATTCTCTACATCAAATCTTGGTCGTCTCTTCTAGCAAACTTGACGATCGAGTTGCCTCGAGTCAGAGGCGGGAGCCCGTTTAAAGAATCGGTGATGTGGTGCCACCTCGACGAGGATATCGGAGTTCGACGAGATCGGAGCAGCCGCAACGGAGCGTGGGATGATGGTTAAAGAACGAAGGACTCGGATCGTTCGGTATAACCTTTCTACACTCTTTACAGTTTGTTAGTTTAGCAATAATGGCAGATCCGGGTTAAAGTATACGATAGCGCCAGTTTAAAAGTTTTTATTCCGCATTTGGCGTCTGTAGACGGCCGGGGCGCTAGCGTAGACTTACAGTGGTATCAGAGCCTAACCATTTTGCTATACTAACTTGTGCTAACGCGTTCAAAACATCGATCGAACCGAAAATCAAAAACGGCAAAATCCTAACCCGACAGTTTCTGTTGATTTTAAATGATCTCAAAATTTATTTCTGGATGTCTTAGAAATCTGAGCAGGCATTTCTAAGAGTCACGACAAAATTTGGGGTCGTGATCCCTCCAAGCCGCTGCGGAAGGGCGGCCAAACCCATGGTTTGGCCGCGCAACCGTGGCCATGTGGGGAGCACGTGCTCCCAAATTTGGTCAGTGGGTTCTTTGTTGGATTTTGGGGTTTTTGGTAAATATCATTTTGGCCCAGGTTTTGTTACTGTTCACCAGTAAGCAGTGGGGCCCACTTTTTGATATTTGGTCGATCGAAATTTAAACACGTTAGTTTACAGTGCTTACATTATATCTCCAACCGGGAATGTCATTTGATCGGTAAACCGCGTTTGATTGCTATAGTTCTTTTAGACGGGTTTGCGAACATGACATTCGCGTTGATATTCTGTGTTGTGCTGTATTGTTGCGGATTTGTCGTGGTGGATAGCAGTGTGCAATGGTAGTACAGTTTGTGTTTATTTGTACATTTGATATTGCGGGGCGAGCGTCCAACTTGTGGACTGCCGTCACTGCCTGTTGTATAATATTCTTTTGGGGCACGACCAGGTTGCGGTCGATGTACCTATTGTACTATTTTTCATTACTGTACTAGGTTTTACCCCGAGACGGAGTGCACGGATGGCCGGGTTCTGGAGGGCAACGGGTCCGCATCTCATGGCTTTGGGAGGCAGAGGGGCCCCACTCTAAAATTGGCAGACTATTCGCCTCACACGTAGGGGGTACAGGTTGACCCAAGGAGGGGTGCTCAATTTACCGGATTCCGTGAAGTGCCGGGTGTTCTATTCACTATGCTGTGGGGACTACCTCGCTTCAGGTTTTGGCGGGTAACTTGCCGCACCCGTAGGGGTCTAGGTTTCATTGCACAGGCTATCCACACGACAGGGGAACGTCGAGTTTCAGCAGCGGCTCTGTGAAACTCGGGGATCCCAGATTATCTGTATTGTTCTGTGATGCTTATTACTTTTCTGTAATGTTGCATATTATCACGCCTGGAGAGATTATGTATATTGGTTTATATACTATTAGATGTTGTATATGTTTTACACCCGCGCTAGTCCAGTCCCCGCTCTGTCGTTAGTTAAGTAACCTAACGGGTGATGATGGGACCCAGTGACGAATGCGGATGGCATATACGTACATTTTATTTTCGTTCTTTTCTGGTGTGATTGATTGATGGGACTGCATTGATTCTGATCAATGCAAAAGTTATACAAACCTATTTGATGTTGTTGGAACAATTTTAAAAAGTGTTATTGCAAAGACGTTTCCTTTTGTTTTGCATAGCGGTATTCGGTGGAATATCCTGCACCTCATTCGACGGGGCAAGGGTCGATATCCCTTCACCGGGACTGACCCCTTGGGCAGAAGTTTGCGTCAGGGTAATAACTTCACTATAGCCGATTACATGTTGCTTTGCATAGCGGTATTCAGTGGAATATCCTGCACCTCATTCCACGAGAAAGAGCCGAGATCCCTTCACCGGGAATGACCTCTTTAGCAAAGGTTTTCGCCACTATATTTTAAAAAGCTATCAGGTTCCTTCAGCGATATCAAGTTCACTACGTTAAAGGTTTTCGCCAAAAACCATCCGTAGCCCTCCGTCACTTCTTTTGAGTATTCAGTAGTATTCAAGCTATGTATTTTAGCCAAAGTTAAGGCATAGTGTTTGGTAGCTGCTGGGTATTTCAATTGTTGCATAGATAGATGAGTTGGTTTGGGACAGTCGTTCTGCCGATTGGCCAAAGTCAGGGGCATGTGCGGGTGGGTTCAAATTGACAAGATAGTGATGGGTAGAACTTGGCATGTGACTTATGACATTTTGACCAAAGCCAAGGTTATAAGAGCATGGGGCAAAAAAATAAGATCGGGAGTTTCTAAAGAAACTGAAACTTGCCAAGTATGCGCATACCTTCTGGAGTATGAGTAACGTGGATGCATTCCATCACGTTATCATGCGATGAGAGTTGGATCCCGATTCCCACTGATGAGTTGGTTTACTCTTCGGGTGATCCCGATTGGTTCTTCTTTAGGTTTGGAGGAGAATTTGACAGGACAGTGGGAGGTTTCCGGATTAGATAAAGTTATGACCATTCTGATCTAGGTTAGAGTGCACGCAGAGTGTTTCTTTTCTCTCTCTCTCTTTGGCAGCGACCTTTGACCGACCCTAGACTATGACTCAGTGACCAGGTTGACCGAACCTTCCTAAAATACTGGCTTTTGGATTGTCTTTGTTGCATAAGTCATTGCCACTCCTTCTTCTACCCTTTGCATTTCTCAGAACACCCGTTTTACTACGGATATCCACTTCCATTGGATAGATCCATCGTATGGTTATATACGAACTCGAAAGGACTTCTTCGAGGATGGATCCAGGTTCAGGAGAAATAGAATTGGTTTATTCAGTTGTCTTTTATTATCACCTTCTCTCAGGTTGCGAGAGCTCCTTAGTTTAGGAGAGTACACCTATTACGCTTATTGGATAGTCTTATTCCAAACCATAGGCAGGTGCCGAAAGGTAGGGAATGAAGAAAACCAATTAGCCTAAGTAGGGTGTGCAGAAGGTAATATGTAAAGACAAAATAAAGGGATTAGAAAGAGGGCAAAGTAAATTGCGACTGATATCATTCACGACCAAAACCGCGTACTTCATCGCCACTCCTATTTCACTTTTAAAGGAATAAGGTATTATTCAGTTGTCTTTTATCATCACCTTCTCTCGAGATACGAGTATTCCTTGGTTTAGGAGGGTACACCTATTATGCTTACTGGATAGTCTTCTTCCAAACCATAGGCTGGTGCTGAACGGTAGGGAAGGAAGAAAACCATTTAGCATAACGATGGTGTACAGAAGATAACGACTAAAGACAAGTAAAGCGATTTAGAGAGATGGCAATAAAATATACGGTTAAAGTCATGAATTGGATTATGGAAGAGGCATTGCTATGAATACCAGGATACCCCTACGAAACATTTTCATGTTTCAGTGCATCGTTAAAAGAAAACCTGTTTTCCCGATTAGACACTTACTCCAAGGGTATGTATTTACCAGGTTTCATTCTCATATCTGTATGGTTTTACAGATGATGAGTGGGAGTAAGATATTGGGAATTAGGTGATTATCCTCATTATATCGGAATTCGTTGTAATTGGTGATATTTGAGGAAATCGCCAGGGTACAGTTTTCAACCTACAACGCACAGGTTTTGAGTTGTTTAACTCAGCGGACTTATACAGAGTATTGTATGTTGTCCAGTGTCCATCAGGACAAAGGGGTAGGTCCTCGTACTACGTTCTGTTTACTTATAATTTCTCTAGTATTTAGACAAGTGTTTCGTAGAAATACAAGGTCTAAGTTTTGAGAAGTTGTGAGTATAAGAATAAAGTAGAGAACCAGGTATCACAAGTATCAGGATTCTTCAAAGAGATCGAAGATGTAGATTCTTGTGATTGGTATTCAGATGATAGTGATGGTTTTGAGAAACATGTTTCTCTTTCAGGTTACTCATAATTGGATGGATTCCTAAGTTGAGTAATGCTGATTAGCCTCTTTCCATTAAGTTGATATGCACTGGAGACAGCTGCATGATTTGAATATAGTTCCAATTAAATAAGTGCCAAAGTTTCTGTATTGGATATAGAATGGATCGTACCTTAAAAGAAATTAAGGTACGGGGAGTTGTCCAGCTTATGCTTAAAACCAGACACTGGATAACTCAGGGCACGTTTCTGTAATGGCTGTTTGTGGGTTGACCCTGGCTATGACGAGGGTTGATATTCTACCATTTGGAAGATCAATAGTGATATTGTTCTTGACTCGCCACAGTTTTAGTAAAATGGATCTTTTTCAGAAAACAGTAGTGGGAGTATGGTAGAACTGGAAGTGATTCCAGAACCGCGAACGATTACAGAAAATTTAATAGGACCTATATATTCAATCAGGTTTGACATTCCAATAGCCACTCCGCAGATATGGTGGGTAACCTCAGACACCCGAGAGGTACTTCGGTAGCCTCAAGGACGGTGACAGGGAGGTTCTTATCTACCCAGACTTGACATTACTGTTGTTCCAGGTTATGAGACCCGGTAGGAGGGTTGTCGTAGTCAGTGGGAGCATCGGAAGCATAGTGGGCAAGTAGCTTATGTCTATTTATAGACTAGAGCAGTTATAGCGGAGATAGATCATCTAATTTTGATGTGAAAGTCATAGGTTTGACTTCATCAGAATAGGGGATGGATCTGTTAAGAAGGTAGTAGGGTGTGATGTCATGGTATTTGGATGACATACACAGAGTAGGAAGTAAAATTCCTATACTACGATCGGTTGTACTCTGATCGTCACACAGTTGTTTCTCCAGACAGGATATGGATATAATATTTGACATTCTGGTTTCTAGATCTATAGTTTTAGATCTGGATTTGGGTAGTTTCCCAATGTGGGTACTTTGACAGATATTCTAATGGTTTTTAGAATAGTTGACTCCTAGCATGGTAGTGTACCTGCAGGTATTGGAGTCACCCTCTCTAAAGGTGTCGTATAGACTAAAGGGGAGAGGGATGTGCATGATTGGCAGATCACTTGCTTAGGCAATTGAGTCAATCATGAGATGTCAAGTACCGCACCAAATGTTGTTTTTGCACTAGATGCAATAAGTTTGTATTAATCCAATCCTGGAGAAACATAAGGAAGCAGTTTTAGAACATTAGTACATGTTCTACGGATTTGATAATGGCAGCCTCTTTCGGGAGACGGTTATCATTCCAGGCTTCAAAGGTGACATGGATGACAGAGTGATTGTCAGAGTTTTAGTTTTCCCTCTGACGAGGGACAGTATTATGGACAGGTGGTTCCAGAGGATACTGTGGGTGGCATGGTGCCAGATACTGATTAGGTTCAGTGATCCATACAGTCTAAGAATTTTGGATATGGAGTTCATTTATGAACTAAGGTCCCATCAGATATCCAGACATATTCTAAGACAGGTACTACTCAATTCGGGAGATGGCTTTCTCCGCGAACTTGAGATTAAGAGAGATAAAGAAAGATACTTCTAGGCGGATCCACTCACTGAGGCTATTTCTCGAACACAATAGTTTTGCAAACGGGCTTTGTGAAACTGATTAGTAGAGGAGTTGGATGTTCGGTTTCACACGGGCTGTGAGTAGTCGACATCGCAATAATTAGCCTTGAGTGCAAGTGGGAGATTGTTGGAGATAGTGCCCTCATAGTCAATTATTGGATCGCAGGTACGTGATTGCAATGATTGCGGAGGACCTATCACGGTAGGACAGTCTTACTCGAGATGATAGTTTACTATCTGGTTTGCCTTTATCAGTCGTGTACATGTTCAGGTGATTGATTGCATGTTACGCTTTGATAGAGCCCTTAGGATCTGGCTTTACTACCAACTGTATGATGGCGATCATATACGTGAGAGTTGGGTAGTTTATATGCATATCCTCAATTGTGATCCCTAGTCGTGGGAGTTTCGAGACAGGGCATCGATACTCCGGAGTAGACTAGTGTATACAGTCGAGACCCCGACGAGGGGCGGTGGCCGGTCTCACAAGCCACTGGTGTCAGTTGGATCACCTAAGATGTATACAGGTGCTCATTGGGTTATGAGTACACCGGACAGGACTCGCCGGGAATCTGCTAGTTAGTACTATACCTATCGTCAGATAGCAGTTCCCAGGTGACATGTGTACAGGTTAGTTCATCGACCTGAGGTCGTCATTTGTCTCGTGTGAGTTCCCACTGTGCTTTGATTTCTACCCTACCACGGCTCAAAGGAGGCGTGCAAACAGGTAGCTTTTGGGTACAGTCCCGAGCCATATGGAGGCACGTGAGCGGATCGGCAGGGGATTCGTCTCTCCCGGTATTGGGGGCGAGATCGTGCTGTGTCTAGGAGAGCCATTACACATAGCCCACGGCCGTGGCAGGAGATTTACTGGTAGGTACTCCAGTAGTATCTCAGGGTGTTATTGGGCTACACTCCGACACGACTTATACTGCTTCTGGGGGTCTGACGTTACTAGCCCCCTAGGCGGATATGCGATACTCATTGACGAACGGACCGGACTGTATATACATTGTCGCTGTTAGACTCAGTAGGGTTTCTGGATGTGTTAGCTCATCGGCCACCCTTGAGTGCGCTCATCAGCCTCCCTTAAGTTCAGTCCGTGGGCAACCGTCACGCATAGCTAGTGCCGCTGACGGTTTATGGTTAAACCCACTGCCAGGGTACTGAAGAGTCATTAGAGTCCCCCACAGACAGTTTCCCAAGTTTCGGGCGAAACGTTGTAGAAGCCGTATGGTTTTATGGCAGGGTTCGGAAAATGCACGTGCGTTTACGCACGTGTCAGTTTTCGGGCAGATGATACTGGTCGGCTTTGGTTTAAGCCGGATCCGAGTATTATATTGAGTAGGTATAATATCTTTGTCTCAGTTGCATTTGTATTCGGTCGTAATACAAATGCGGGTATATTTATACAGTTTCGGGGTTATCCTGAAAGTCGTTTCAGGATCACTTTTGGAAGTTGCCAGTTTCCAGTTTTCTATCAGCCGTCTTTTAACATTCGGTTAAAGACGGATTTATCTTTTCTTCTGATATGAGTGAGTCATCATTCTAGAAGCTTCTAGAAGTGATGATGAGGCATATGACTCATTAGTGCATTAATGGTTTCATTAATGGCTTGATGAGGTGTGATTATGACTCATGCTTTGAAATTTATACATTCTTGTTTTGGTTAAGATATTTCTTCATGATAAGCTTCATCATATGGTCACCCCCCTCTCCTACGGTCACCTCCCTCTTGCTATATATGGCCGGCCCTCTCTCTCCTCACTCTAACTCTCACTTGTTGTTCCACTTGAAAAGATATGATAGTATTTGGGGTGCATGGAATTTTACAGTTCATTTCATTCCATCACCCAATTCCCTCGGCAACTTCATTAACCGATCGTCCATGGATTTGGACGAAGTGAGACGAAGTCATCTACTCATTCTCTACATCAAATCTTGGTCGTCTCTTCTAGCAAACTTGACGATCGAGTTGCCTCGAGTCAGAGGCGGGAGCCCGTTTAAAGAATCGGTGATGTGGTGCCACCTCGATGAGGATATCGGAGTTCGACGAGATCGGAGCAGCCACAACGGAGCGTGGGATGAGGGTTAAAGAACGAAGGACTCGGATCGTTCGGTATAACCTTTCTACACTCTTTACAGTTTGTTAGTTTAGCAATAATGGCAGATCCAGGTTAAAGTATACGATAGCGCCAGTTTAAAAGTTTTTATTCCGCATTTGGCGTCTGTAGACGGCCGGGGCGCTAGCGTAGACTTACAAGCGGGCTTTGGTTTAAGCCGGATCCTAGTATTGTACAGTGTAGATTTTGTCTCATTGCATTTGTATTTCGGTCGGAATACAAATGCGGGTATGTATATACAGTAGCGGGGTTTTCCTGTAATTTATTACGGGATCAGTTTTTTTTGGAGTTGCCAGTTTGTTTTCCGTTTCAGCCATATTTCTTTGTATCTTTCATTGGCTGAAGATTGGTGGAGGAGGGCTTATTTGCATTTGTGCAAATAAGCATTTTGGAGGGTTGTCTTTGCACATTGTAGTGTCATGATGGTTGCACCATCCCTTGACTTCTTCATGATTGCTTGACTTTGGAGTAATGATGATGGTTGGTGGAGTGTTGTTTTGAATGTGTGATCATTTCTTTTCATGATAACACTTTTGATCTCTCTCTTGCATTATTTTTGTGAGGCTCTCTCTCATTCTCTCAACTTCTTCTCTTCCTCATGCCATGGCCGGCCAAGGTGAGAGGGGCTGCCCATTTTTGTGTAGGGGATTTTGGTTCTCTTCTTGTATGCAAAATCCCCAAGTTCATCCACAAAAATTCCACAAGTTCATTTCCTCCACCAAAGGCAACTTCCTACAACCCCAAATGAGACATAGCACTACACTATTCTACAGCAAATCTTGGGCACGTCGACTCGCCAACTTCGTGCCCGAGTTGCCTCGGTCCAGAGGTGGGAGCCCGTAAAAGAAGCCGGCGACGTGGTGCCCTTCCGGCGAAGAGGTGGAGACCGGACATTCCGCGGGAGATCGGGACGATGACGAGAAGACCGAAGGACACTGATCGCTCGGTATATCTCTTTACCCTTCTCTTGTTAGCTAGGACTAGATTAATGGCACGATCCGGGTTATAGTGCGCGGTGGTGCCGGTTTAAAAAGTTAAAGTAAAGCATCGCTTCCGCATTCCGGCGTCGGATTGACGGCCGGGGCGCCGCCGTGCACTTACAGTGGTATCAGAGCCTCGCCATTAACCTAGTCTAGCTTTGTCTAATGTGTTTTACATTTCCGATCGAACAAAATTCCAAAACCGCATTTTCGAATAGCATCAGTTTCTGTCGAAATATTTTTGGCTCCAAATATTTTTCAGTGTGTTGTAGAAGTATGTACATGGAATTTTAAGCATACTGTAAAAATTCGATGCACTAATTCCCTAGAACGACCGCGGAACCGCGGCCAAACCCCTGTTTGGGCCGCGGTTCTTCGGCAATAAGAAGGAATCATTGCACCAATATTTTACAGAGGCCTCCTGACTTGAAAATATGGTTTTTGGAACATTCTTTTTGGGCCCAGAATTTCTTTAAGTGCTACAGTAATGCTTGGGGGATAGCTTAGGAAAATTTGATCGATCGGATATTTTAAACACATTAGTTCACAGTATTTACATTATATCTGCGACCGTGAATGTCACTCGATCGGTAAATCCTGTCTAACTGCTATGGCCCGGTTAGACAGATTTGCGAACGTGACATTCACGTTGATGTTCTGTGTTGTGCTCTGATGTTGCGGATTGGTCGTGGGGGATAGCCTGGATGCAATGTTAGTACAGATTTGGTTGTATTATGTGCATTTGATATTGCGGGGCGAGCGTCCGACATGTGGACTGCTGTCACTGCCTGTCTGTATATTATTCTTTTGGGGCACGACCAGGTTGCGGTCGATGTACCCGTTGTATGTATATTTTACTTTCTGTACTAGGATTGCCCCGCGGAAGGGAGCACGGATAGCCGGGTTCTAGAGGGCAACAAGCCCGCATCTCATTGCGTTGAGACGGAGGGGGCTTCACTCTAGAATTGGCGGGCTATTCGCCGCACTCGTAGGGGGTACAGGTTGACCCAGGAGGGGTGCCCAAGTTACCGGATTCCGTGAAGTGCTGGGTGGTCCATTCATGTTGCTGAAGGGGGCTGCCTCGCTTCAGGTTTTGGCGGGTAACTTGCCGCGCCCGTAGGGGTATAGGATTTCATTGCACAGGCTATCCACACGACCAGGAGAACGTCGGGTTTCAGTAGCGGCTATGTGAAACCCGGGGATCCCAGATATCTGTATTATTCTGTGATGCTGTACATTTCTGTGATGTTGCATTTTATCACGCCTTGAGCGAAATATTATATATTGATATATATACTAGTAGATGTTGTATATGTTTTGCATCCGTGCTAGTCCATTCCCCGCTCTGTCGTTAGTTAACTAACCTAACGGGTAATGACGGGACCCAGTGGCGAATGCGGATGGAATATACGTACGTCATTATTTTCGTTCTTTACTGGTGTGATCAATTGATGGGACTGCGTTGATTCGGATCAATGCAAGATAAAAACAAACATATTCTGATGTTGTTGGAACACTTTTCAAAAAGTTGTTATTGCAAGGATGTTCTCTTCTGTTTTGCATCGTGGTATTCAGTTGGAATATCCTGCTCCTCAGTCGACAAGGCAAAGGCCGAGATCCCTTCACCGGGAGTGACCCCTTGAACATAAGTTTGCGTCAGGGCAATAACTTCACTATAGCCGATTACTTTTGCTTTGCATCGTGGTATTCAGTTGGAATATTCTGCACCTCATTCTACGGGGAAAGAGCCGAGATCCCTTCACCGGGAGTGACCTCTTTAGCAAAAGTTTTCGTCACTATATTTTATAAAGCTATCCGGTTCCTTCAACGATATCAAGTTCATTAAGTTCAAGGTTTTCGCCAAAAACCATTCGTAGCCCTCCGTCATTTCAGAAAGGTAGCACTTAGTATTCATGCTATGTAGTTGCCCTTCGTCAAGGCATAGTGTATGGTAGCTATTTGTTACTTTTCTGTAGCATAGATAGATGCGTTGGTTTGGGACAGTCGTACTACTATTTTGGCCTTCGTCAAGGGTATGTATGGGTGGGTTCAAATTAACCTGGACAATGACGGGTAGAACTTGACATGTGACTTATGATATGTTGGCCTTCGTCAAGGTCATAAGAGCATGGGGCAAAAATTCACATCGGGAGTTTCTAAAGAAACTGAAACTTGCCAGATATGCGCATACCTTCTGGAGTGTGATAACGCGAGCGGATTCCGTCACGTTATCATGCGATGATAGTTGGATCCCGATTCCCACTGATGAGTTGGTTTACTCCTCGGGTGATCCCGACTAATTCTTCTTTCAGGTTTGGAGGAGAATTTGACGGTACAGTGGGAGGTTTCCAGATTAGATAAATTGGTAACCATTCTGATCTAGGTTAGAGTGCACGCTGAGTGTTTCTTTTCTCTCTCTCTTTGACAGCGACCATTGACCCGACCCTAGACTATGACTCAGTAACCAAATTAACCGAACCTTCTTAAACACTGGCTTTTGGATTTTCAGAGTTGCAAACTTCATTGCCACTCCTACTTTTACCCTTTTCTCCAGGACACCCCGTATTACTACGAACGTCCACTTCCATTGGACAAAACCATCGTATGGTTATATACGAACTCGAAGGAATTTATTCGAGGATGGTTTCCGGTTCTGGAGAAAACGAATAGGACTATTCAGTTGTCTTTTCCTTTTACCTTCTCTCAGGTTGCGAGTACTCCTTGGTTTAGGAGATAGTACACCTATTACGCAAATTGGATTGTCTTCTTCCAAACCTTAGGCAGGTGCCGACCGGTAGGGAATGAAGAAAACCAATTAGCCTAACGATGGTGTACAGAAGGTATTATGTAAAGACAGAGAAAGGGATTAGAAGGAGGGCAAAGTAAATTGCGACTGATATTCACGACCAAACCAGGTATTTCATTACCACTGCCACTTCACCTTTGTATTTCTCCAGGACACTGTTAGTTATATGTATGCTCTAGAGGCCATTACTATACATAGGATGTATATTGTAGTGGATGCTGGGACATATATAGGGAGGACTTTCTTGCTCGACATGATAGTATGCTATCTAGTTGATCTTTACCTTAACGTGTATACTGATTGTCTCTCTGTTACATGTTGGTAAAGCCCTTAGGATGTGTACTTGACTACCTGGACTATGATGCAGATCATACTAATGGGGACATGGTAGTCTATAAGTACATCCTTCAAGGTCCCTAGTCGTGGGTATATCGAGACGGGGCATCGATATACCAGAGTAGACTTGCGTATACCTTCTCGACCCATGCAGATGGGCGATGGTAGATCCCATATCCATTGGTGTTTGACATCAGAGATGATATACGGGTGCTCAGTGGAGACTAGGTACACTGGACGGACTCGTCGAGAACTCCCAGATGGTATTATACCTTACGTCAGATGGCAGTTCTCTGGTGACCCTGGTACAGAGTAGTCTGTTGACCCGAGATCGTCATAGAGTCTTGTATGGTTCCCACTGTGCTTTGATTTCCACCTTACCACGTCCAAGAGGGCGTGCAAAACGGTGGCTTTTGGGTACAGTCCCGAATCACATGGAGGCAATGAGCGATAGGAGGGGATTCGTCTCTCCCGGTATAGGGAGTTGATGTTGCGCTGTGTTCGATTGGCTATAACCGGAAATCCCTGGCCAGGGTTGCTGAGATTTACTGGTAAGTGTTACCAGTAGTTTCTCAAACTATTATAGACCTCATATCGACACGACTTATCGAGCTATTGGGGTCTGACGTTTACCACCCTAGGCGAGATATGCGACATATCAGACGATCAGACCGGACTGTACGGTAAGTGTTACTGGTTGGATTCACAGGAGTGTGAGCGGGCTTGCTCGTCGATCTTCTGATCGCTCAATACCCGGGTGGCCGTTACGTTTAGCAGACCGCTTGCGGCTTGTGGGTGTTTGATATGATCATCACCTGCTGCCGGCGTATTGACGAGTCTTTAGAGTCCTACACAGAGGTTTCCTGGCTCAAGCGAAACGAAATAGGAGCGCATATGAGATATGTGCAGGACCGAGAATAATGCGTGTATGTGATTCCGTATTCAATTCTCGCGATGAATGTATCGAATGGTTGTATGCGATATAACCTAGTTAACGAATCATGGATTGATTCGATAAGTCGATACATTGGATATTAGTCGGTTATATGCGATATGACCGGATCGTTAAATCAAGTGTTGATTTAATGATTTAATGCATAATTATATATTGATATATTACTTTGCATTAACTAGTATTGGTTCACTTTAAATGTATTTTCTCACTTGCATTGCACAAGTTGTATATGTGATATACTTTTGTGCACTTGATTGTATCATGTTTGATGATACATGTTTACTTAGGTTTGTGTAAAGATTAAACTATGGTTATATGAATGGTTAGGGTTTTGTTTTCTTATTCATTTATTTATTTATTCTTTTTGAAAAATAAATGGCATAAAGAGAAAATGGTGGCTTTCTTTGTTTGCATCTTGAAGCTTCATGAAGCTTTGACTAAGTGACCATTTTGTCTCATGCTTAACCCTAACCACTCCACTTAACCCTAGTTGATTCTCTACACTTGACCATGGTTGTATTATGATAAGTATTGATTTTCTTTACTATTCAAAAAAATTCTTATCATAATATTCATCATCTTCTTCTTCTTCTTCAAGATGAAGAAGCTTGATTCCATCAATGGCAACTTGAGGAATCAAGTGAGAAATCCAATTCTAAAGTGAACCCACTTCCTATTGCTAAGTAGTATAGGGTGTTTTCTTCACAAGTTTCATGACTTGGTGAAGTGGGAGCTTGATCTAGTGATGCCTCGACGTAGATCATCTTCGGCATCGTAGTCGATGACCTAGCCCGCCCATTTCTCCGATGAAGCCGACGCTAGAGCCCGGGATTTGATTTGGACAACAAGAAGACTTCATCATGGAGCTATGGAGGTGGAGAACCGGATCTACAAAGGTTGTATTTCCGTTCACTTAGTTAATTTGTTAACTAGTTTCCTTTTTCGCCTAAAATTCTAGTTAACGATCCGTATTAGGGTTTCTCGGCACTTGTATAATTTGAAACTGGCATGGTTGATGCCTTGTGAGACCTCATTAGTGTGCCTAGGAACCCTACAGTGGTATCAGAGCATAGCTAGAGCCTTAGGCGAGGCGTAGACGGAGTTTGAAGTCCGATCGAACCGAAATCCCATTTCCAAAATGCTCTCTGGACTTTTTTTAAAAACTGGGTTTTTTCCGGATTATAAATTGCTAAAAAATTCAGCAGGGTCTTAGTTGAATTACTGTGAAATTCGAGGGGCTAACTTGTCACTTGTGCGGCGGTTCCGCTGCCATATGATGACGTCAGCCCTCCATTTTTGCACAGTAATTTGTCACTTCAGTTGCTGGATTTTCTGGGAATTTTTTAATATTTATTCAAGAGTTGAATATTCCAGGGTGTTTTGGAGCTTAGATGATTCGATCGGATTATCAGATTTTGTCTATGTGTTTTCCGGATAATTTGTTGAATATGTTAAAAAGTTCGACCGGATATAAATACCCAATTTTTCCCCTGTCGGGAAATTTCCAAGTGTTGGATTTTTCCGTGGTTTAAAGACGTTCTAAGTAGTGCAAGTAACGCGATGGACCCTCTAGAAGACAACAAACCTTAACTCGATTATGTGACCGTCTTGAACTGCCCTTTGAACCTTAGGGTTTGGGGCAGTAAGGCGTGCCACATGTGAGGCGTTGGCTTGACCCTTCTACGGCTGGACCGTTGGTACTGAGGCATGAACTGAATGTTTTTAGAGTTATTTCATGTGTTGAGCTGTATTGGGTAAACCTGGGTGTTCGAATGTTCGATCGGAAAGTTTAACATTTTCTATTTATCCGGAATGTGATACAACATTTGGAATTCACAAGTAGTTATGAGATAACTGAATGAATGTTATAAATCTAGTAGTTTAGTCTCACTTGATCGGTTGCCACGGAATTTTGATGTGATCAAAAGTCCGTCGCAATCACCTAGCGTACGGGGATACTCGCCGGGTAAACTTAATAGACAGCCTCACTCCATAGCCCCGACCAAGTGACTGTAAGAGAACCCTGTCGCCGAAAGCATCCGTTCGGGTGCTCGCGGCAGCGGTGTTCCGCCTTCGTGCACTTCGTCGTCGGCATCGGGGGTGCGGCCGTCTACTAAAGTTTGCGACGAGCATTCGATCAGGATGTCGGGAATCTTGTTGAATTGCCCGACTTGATATTGAAAAGAGTTTTCGATAATGAGACTAAAATGCGGGGTTTATAATTGTTAGGCATGTGATGTCTAAGGTATTCATTTGATTAGGCATGCGATGTCTATGGAGATTGCGGATTCCAACTGTTGTAGTTTTACACTTTCTTTTCTGTGACCGTAAGTGTAATATGTGATATCGCCGGTTTCGTTGCTATATGTCAACGACAATTGGGATGCGCATATTTACTTACGTTGATGACATGTGTTGTTATGTGTTGCTGGATATGTTCTATTGGATCGTCGTGTTTGAATAGCCGGGGTTTTTTATGTGAGATGAGTGTTTTTCATTTTCATTCATGTAAAAACTTGTTTGTAATATTCTTTTATTGGGGCACTTCCAGGTTGCGGATGATGTCACCATTTGTATATTATTTACTTTTCTGCACTAGGATAGACCCAAGGAGGGGAGCACAAGTAACCGGGTTCCGGAGTCCAGAGGGAGACCAACTCGAGAAGTCGAGTCCGGGTCTCCTAACTCTAGAATTGGTAGGGTTGCTTGCCGCTCTCGTAGGGGTCTAGGGGTGTGGGTTTTGCTATTCATCGCGACCGTGGAATCCGTGTTTTATACTGTCTCGTATTGAAAACACGGACGTCCTAGTATATCCAATATTTCATATGATTCTTCTGCTGCAATATCTGTGATGTGATCATGTGATATATTCTGTGATAAATACTGTATATAGTATATATGATATATTATATAGGCGTTACTTATGTTCTACACCCGCGCTAGCCCTGCCCCGCTCTGCCGTTAGTCACCTAACCTAACGGTGCACGAGGGGACATCGAGGCGAATGCGGATGGCATAAGTGTACGTCGTATTTATCTGTGATGTTTAGGTACTTTGATGATGGGACTTCATTAATGTGATTAATGAAATAAAAGAAACCTAAAGATGTTGTAGAATCGAATTTCAAAATAAAAAAGGGGTAGCTACAGTTCTTGCTTTGCACAGAGGTATATGTGATATATCCTGCACCGTATTCGATGAGGAAAGGACCGAGATCCCTTCACCGGGAGTGACTCCTTTAGCAATAACTGGCAGATGCTACACACTCGGTTTGTCTTTTGATTGCTTTTAAGAGTTTTTGTTTTGCACAGCGGTATATGTGATATATCCTGCACCTTATTCGATAAGGAAAGGACCGACGATCCCTTCACCGGGAGTGACTCTTTTAGCAAAACTAGAAAAGCCTAAAAAACACTCCATTTCAAAAATCATTTGATTCTACAACGATTTCAAGTTCATTATGTAATAGGTTTTCAGAAAAACCCGTCGTAGCCCTCCGTCATTTCAGATAAGTACTAGTTAGTATTCGTGCTGCGGTAGTTTGGCATTCGTCAAGGCGTAGTGTGCGGTAGCTAACTAGTATTTATCTGCTTATGCATATGATGCAGATTGGATTAGGGTATTCGTACGGCGTTGTTTGGTATTCGTCAAGGGTCGTGCGGGTGGGTTTAATTCAATCAAGAAATGTACGGGTTGAACTTGACTAGTGGACTATGGGTTGTTTGGCATTCGTCAAGGTCATAAAACGCTAGGGGCAAAATTATCGGGAATTTCAAGTGTTGAAATTTGCAATGAGATTGCATACCTTCTATGAGATAGTTGGATCCCGATACCCGCTGCGAGTAATTGTTACTCCTGGGAGAGTTTTACACATTACAATTAGCCGATCAAGTAGGTGTCTAGAAAGGTGTCAACGGGGTTACGCCTCTGGGAAAATGAGGTTTACATTAATTAGGTCCGTGCGAAAGCACGGGGGACCTCCCTCAAAGTACCGACACTGGCTTGGCTGAAAGATTGGCGAACTTGTAGTGTGTAATTAATCCCGGTTAGTCTTTCCTTTTAGGGTTTGAAGGAAGATTTGATAAAAAGCAGTGGGAGCCATCCTGATTAGATAAAATAATAACCAATCTATTCTTGCAAGAGCGCAAGCTGAGTGTTTTCTTCTCTCTCTCTCTCCAGGTAGCGACCATATCACGCCTTAATCAAGATAATAATACGGATTTTGACCGAACCCGCTTGTTATACTGAGCTGGGGAACGTTGGTCCCGCTCCAACTTATAATTGTTATAAGACAGAGCAGGAAATTGGGGATTACCAGGATTCCCGTGCCGCCCAAACGAAGTAAGTGCATGCTGATAGATCTAATTGGATGTTAGGATTCTTACTAGTATCGCGGAGTTGGAACATCTGTTTTGATATGTTAGTCAAAGAGTTTGACATCATCAAAATGGTAGATGAACCTTGTATAAACAATAAAGGGAGTAGGGAGTATAGTGACGATCGTCGTAGAGTACGTGGATGACATGCTCTTGATAGGGAAGGAGTTTCTTTTGCTACGCTCGGTCAATCTCCGCTTATCACAATGATTCTCCATATAGGATCAAAGTGATACCTCCTAAATCCTGAGTTTTGGATCTATGAGATAGATCCAATTGGATGTTCGGATTCTCACTAGTTGTAGTGAGATGGTATCAACCGATCCTAGGGAGAATCACTGGAAGGGTTCCAGGGTGATAAGGACGACTGAAAGTCAGTCACAGGCATTGTCTTTACCCTCAGTAAAGGGACGGTATGTTGGAAGAGTTCCAAGCTAGATACCGTGGCATACTAGACGATTAAGGCTGGATACATCGCTACTTAAGATGCTACCAAAGAGGCTGTCTGGGTGTATATTAGTTCATGAGATGAACTAAGTTCCTCCCATTGTGTGACAATGGAGTTGTGGCTTATGCCAAGGAATGCCAGTCCCATCAGTGATCCAGACATATTCTAAGGCAGTGTCACCTGATCATGGAGATGGTTGATCTCCAGGGTGATCGAAGTTAGGAGAGTAGACTCAGAGGACAACACGGCGGATCCACTCACAATGGCCTTTTCCCAGAGAGAGACTTTTATGGGATGGTTGAGTATGAGATACTACAACCACTGCTATCAGATGGCCCTAGTGCAAGTGGGAGATTGTTAGTTATATGTATGCCCTAGAGGCCATTACTATACATAGGATGTATATTGTAGTGGATGCTGGGACATATAGGGAGGACTTTCTTGCTCGACATGATAGTATGCTATCTGGTTGATCTTTACCTTAACGTGTATACTGATTGTCTCTCTGTTACATGTTGGTAAAGCCCTTAGGATGTGTACTTGACTACCTGGACTATGATGCAGATCATACTAGTGGGGACATGGTAGTCCATAAGTACATCCTTCAAGGTCCCTAGTCTTGGGTATATCGAGACGGGGCATCGATATACCAGAGTAGACTAGCGTATACCTTCTCGACCCATACAGATGGGCAATGGTAGATCCCATATCCATTGGTGTTTGACATCAGAGATGATATACGGGTGCTCAGTGGAGACTGGGTACACTGGACGGACTCGCCGAGAACTCCCAGATGGTATTATACCTTACATCAGATGGCAGTTCTCTGGTGACACTGGTACAGAGTAGTCTGTTGACCCGAGATCGTCATAGAGTCTTATGTGGTTCCCACTGTGCTTTGATTTCCACCTTACCACGTCCAAGAGGGCGTGCAAAACGGTGGCTTTTGGGTAAAGTCCCGAATCACATGGAGGCAATGAGCGATAGGAGGGGATTCGTCTCTCCCGGTATAGGGAGTTGATGTTGCGCTGTGTTCGATTGGCTATAACCGGAAATCCCTGGCCAGGGTTGCTGAAATTTACTGGTAAGTGTTACCAGTAGTTTCTCAAATTGATATAGACCTCATATCGACACGACTTATCGAGCTATTGGGGTCTGACGTTTACCACCCCTAGGCGAGATATGCGACATATCAGACGATCAGACCGGACTGTACGGTAAGTGTTACTGGTTGGATTCACAGGTGTGTGAGCGGGATTGCTCATCGATCTTCTAATCGCTCAATACCCGGGTGGCCGTTACGTTTAGCAGACCGCTTGCGGCTTGTGGGTGTTTGATATGATCATCACCTGCTGCCGGCGTATTGACGAGTCTTTAGAGTCCTACACAGAGGTTTCCTGGCTCAAGCGAAACGAAATAGGAGCGCATATGAGATATATGCAGGACCGAGAGTAATGCGTGTATGTGATACCGTATTCAATTCTCGCGATGAATGTATCGAATGGTTGTATGCGATATAACCTAGTTATCGAATCATGTATTGATTCGATAAGTCGATACATTGGATATTAGTCGGTTATATGCGATATGACCGGATCGTTAAATCATGTGTTGATTTAATGATTTAATGCATAATTATATATTGATATATTACTTTGCATTAACTAGTATTGGTTCACTTTAAATGGATTTTCTCACTTGCATTGCACAAGTTGTATATGTGATATACTTTTGTGCACTTGATTGTATCATGTTTGATGATACATGTTTACTTGGGTTTGTGTAAAGATTAAACCATGGTTATATGAATGGTTAGGGTTTTGTTTTCTTATTCATTTATTTATTTATTTATTTATTCTTTTTGGAAAATAAATGGCATAAAGAGAAAATGGTGGCTTTCTTTGTTTGCATCTTGAAGCTTCATGAAGCTTTGACTAAGTGACCATTTTGTCTCATGCTTAACCCTAACCACTCCACTTAACCCTAGTTGATTCTCTACACTTGACCATGGTTGTATTATGATAAGTATTGATTTTCTTTACTATTCAAAAAAATTCTTATCATAATATTCATCTTCTTCTTCTTCTTCTTCAAGATGAAAAGCTTGATTCCATCAATGGCAACTTGAGGAATCAAGTGAGAAATCCAATTCTAAAGTGAACCCACTTCCTATTTCTTCATCCTCTACCTCTTGCCAAGTAGTATAGGGTGTTTTCTTCACAAGTTTCATGACTTGGTGAAGTGGGAGCTTGATCTAGTGATGCCTCGACATAGATCATCTTCGGCATCGTAGTCGATGACCTAGCCCGCCCATTTCTCCGATGAAGCCGACGCTAGAGCCCGGGATTTGATTTGGACAGCAAAGAGACTTCATCATGGAGCTATGGAGGTGGAGAACCGGATCTACAAAGGTTGTATTTCCGTTCACTTAGTTAATTTGTTAACTAGTTTCCTTTTTTGCCTAAAATTCTAGTTAACGATCCGTATTAGGGTTTCTCGGCACTTGTATAATTTGAAACTGGCATGGTTGATGCCTTGTGAGACCTCATTAGTGTGCCTAGGAACCCTACAGACACTCCGTATCACTACGAAGTGTTAGTGTATATGCCCTAGAGGCCATTACTTTATCATACTAGTTTGTATATTACTTAATGGAAGCTTGGGATATTCACAGTTGTATAAACAATCTTGCTCAAAATGGTAGTATGCTACTTGGTTTGTTTCTACTTTAATGTGTACATGTGTTTATTTTATCACCTATACGCATTAGTCGAGCCCTTAGGATCTTTGCTTGATTACCAGCGTTGTGATGGCAGTCACACTCGTGGGGGCTGGGTAATCCATAAGCACATCCTTATACAGGTCCCTAGTCGCAGGACTATCGAGACAGGGCATCGATACTCCGGAGTAGACTAGCGTATGCGCTTCTCATCCCAGCAGGGAAGACGGTCTGTCCCACAGCCGTCAGTACGTCGTACTTGAGATAGTATGCGGATGCTCGTTAGGTTACGAGTACACTGGACAGGACTCGTCGGGAACTGATTGGTTGGTATTATACCTATCGTCAGTTATCAGTTCCAGGTGACATGAGTACAGCTTAGTCCGCTGACTTGACACTGTCACTTCGCCTCGAGTGTGTTCCTATTGTACTTTGATTACTACCCTACCACGGCTCAAAGGAGTCGTGCAAACAGGTAGTAGTTGGGTGCAGTCCCGAAGCACTTGGAGGCAGTGACGGTTAGACAGGATTCGTCTCTCCCGGTATTGGGGGTTGACATCGCGCTGTGTCTAGGAGAGCCATTACACGAGTAGTCCCTGGCCAGGGGAAGTGAGATATACTGGTAGGTTTCCAGTGGTATCTCAGGGTGTTCTGGGCTTCACTCCGAAACGACTTGTACCGCTATTAGGGGACTGACGTTTACCGCCCCCTAGGCCCGTCATGCGATGTATCAGACGAACGGACCGGGCTGTACGAAGACTGTCACATTCAGGCTCAGTAAGAGTTCAGATGGGTTTCACCTAGTCAGTCTTCTTGTCGGCATCTATCTGGGGACCGTTACGCACAGCTAGTGCCGCTTGCGTTCTGTGGTTAAACCCACTGCCAGCGTAGTGTCGAGTCTTTAGAGTACCACACAGAAAGCTATTCGCCTATTGGCAAAAGAGTAGAGGTCGCATGGTTTTGCGACAGGTCGCATGGTTTTGCGACAGGGTTCGGTCACATCCGTGCACTTGTGCACGTTTAGTGTCCGGACAGTTAACACTAGCGGGCTTTGGTTTAAGAAAGATCCTAGTGTACGTTTTAGGATTCGTTTTATCTCGTATGTATTCATGTTCCTCGAAACACGGATGCGGGTGTGTATGCACAGTTGACGGAGAGACAGAGGCAGAGGATTCTCATTAGGGTTGTTGACTGTTGACTGTTGACTATTGACTTTTTGCTAAACCCTAATGAGAATATGAAATATGATTAACAATAATATTAATTAAGTATTATAGTGACATGGTTGTTGAGGGGTTGACTTTGTTGACTTGTTGACTTTGTTGACCGTTTGACTAGGTTGGACTAGTTTACTATCATCATGACAATAGCTATCATTTCACGGCAAAGACTTTTGCTTGCTTGTTTACCTTGTGCAAAATGAGTGCATGAAATGATATGGCTATTTTGACTTAAACCATCACATAATACTTGATTGCTATGATTTGTTATGAAGGCTTTGGATTATGAGAGCCAAGAGAGAAAAGTCTTACTCATTCTCTCATTTTTCATTCTCTCTCTTTGCTTGAGCTCTCACTCTCTTCCTCTTGCTCTCCCTCTCTCTAGCCTATGGTTCACTTGTCTCATGTGTTGAGAAGCAAGAACCATAGAGAAAAATCCCAACACACTCTCCTCTACTCACTCTAGTTCATAAGGTTTAGCAAACCGAGTGAACTAGTTTCTTCAAAGTTCGAAGAAGAAGCCAAAGGTGGAAGCTTTCGGGTGGATCGATCTTCGGCGCAAGGAGACGACGGGGTGAAGCCGATCTGTACACCATCAAGAGTTGAAGACGAAGGAGTTTAAGAAAGAAAGGTATAACCCCCTAACCGAGTAGTTAACAACTCCTAGTTAGGTAGATAGTTTAACAAAGATCCGTTTTGAGTCCATGTTACCGCCTTTAGAAAATCGTTTTTCATCAAATTCCGCAAGCCCGTAAGTACCGGAAGAGGTAGCATGGACTTACAGACGAAGATCCACAGTTTATTGGATACTCCATCGTATGGTTATATACGAACTCGAAAGGAACTTGTTCCAGTTCGGGGATGGATTCTGGTTCAGGAGAAATAGGAATAAGGTTTATTAGGTTGTCTTTTATCTTCACCTTCTCTCGCATCGCGAGTGCTCCTAGGATTAGGACAGTACACCCATTATGCTTGTTGGATAGTCTTCTTCCAAACCATAGGCTGATGCCGAACGGTAGGGAATGAAGAAAACCATTTGGCCTAAAGGGGTGTGCAGAAGGTAATGACTAAAGACATATGAAGGGATGTGGAGAGATGGCATAGAAATATACGGTTAAAGTTGTGAATCTGATAATGAAAGAGGCATTACTAGGAATACCAGGATACCACATCGAAACATTTCAATGTCTCAGTTTCACTGTGTACTTTTAAAAGAAAACTGATTTCCCAATTAGAAACTTGCTCCAGGGTATGTATTTACCAGGTATGATTCTCACATCTGTATGGTTTTACAGATAATGAGTGGGAGTGAGTTATTGGGAATTAGGTGATTATACTCATTATATCGGAATTCTTTGTAATTGGTGATATTTGAGGAAATCGCCTGGGTTGTTTGCCGGACGGCAAGTATTTGGTTTTGAATATCCGCTGTTATGCACTAATTTCAAATTGATATATCTGTACGTCTATTTTTTATAGAGTGAGATGTACCTTTTTGAAATTATGTCTATGACATTTACATATATCAGTGGATGGTTAGGTAAGGAGCATTAAACAGCGATGTAATTCTTCTTAACCATAAGTACAGTTTTCAACCTACGACACACAGGGAATGAGTTATTATACTCAAGGGACTTATACAGAGTATTGTATGTTTTCCAGTGTCCATTAGGACAGAGGGGTTGGTTCTCGTACTATATTCGGTTTACTTAGGACTTCACTAGTTTTTAGACAGGTGTTTCGTAGAAACACAGGGTCCGAATTTTGAGAAGTTATAGGTATAAGAGTAGAGTAGTGAACCAGGTGTTGCAAGTATCGGGATTCTTCAAGGTGATCGAAGATGTAGATACTGGTGTGTGGTATTCAGTTGATAGTAATGATTAAGAGAACATGCTTCTCTTTCAGGTTGCTCATAATTGGAAGCATTCCTAAGTTGAGTGATGCTGATCGGCCTCTCTCCATTTTGTTGACATGCACTGGAGACAGCTGCATGATTTGAATCTGGTTTAATTAAATCAGTGCCTATGTTTCTATATTGGATATAGAAAAGTTCGTATCTTAACGATGTTAAGGAACGGGGAGTTGTCCGGCTTATGCTTAAAATCAGACTCTGGACAACTCAAGGCACGTTTCTGTAATGGCTGTTTGTGGGTTGACCCAGGCTATGATGAGGGTTGACTTTCTACCATCTAGAAGATCAATAGTAATATTGTTCTAGACTCGCCACAGTTTTAATAAAAATAGATTTTTTCAGAAAACAGTAGTGGGAGTATGGTAGAACTGGAAGTGTTTCCAGAACCATAAACGATTACTGAAGATTTGATAGGAATCTAAAGATTCAATCTGGTTTGACATTCCATTGGCCACTCCGCAGATAAAGTGGGTAACTTCAGGCACCCGGGAGGTACTCCGGTAGCCTCAAGGACGGTGACAGGAAAGTTCTTGTTTACCCAGACTTGCCATTACTGTTGTTCCAGACTGTGAGACCCGGCAGGAGGATGAGTATAGCGTCGTTCTAAACTGGCTTTAGAAGTGTACGTCTATATGACTCTGCCAGAGGGTTGTCAGGGTCAGTGGGAGCAGCGGAAGCATAGTGGACAAGTGGCTTATGTCTATTTATAGACTAAAGCAGATATAGCGGAGATAGATCATCTAATTCTGATGTGACAGTCATAGGTTTGACTTCATCAGAATAGAGGATGGATCTGTTAAGAAGATAGTAGGGTGTGGTGTCCTGGTATTTGGATGACATACACAGAGTAGGAAGTGATATTCCTATACTACGATCGGTTATACTTTGGTTGTCACACAGTGGTTTCTCCACATGGGACTTAGATATAATATCAGACATTCTGGTTACTAGATCTATGGTTTTAGATCTAGATTTAGGAAGTGTCCCAATCAGGGTACTTAGACAGCATTCTAAGAGTATTTAGAATGGACGACTCCTGGCACGGTAGTGTACCTGCAGGTGATGGAGTCACCCTCTCTAAAGCTGTCTTACTTACTAAAGGGGAGAAGGATGTGCATGATTGGCAGATCACTTGCTTAGGCAATTGAGTCAATCAAGAGATGTCAAGTACCACACCAGATGTTGTTTTTTGCACGAGATGTAGTAAGTTGATATTAATCCAATCCTGGAGAAACAATCGGAAGCAGTTTTAGAACATAAGTGGATGTTCTAGGGATATGATAACGACAGCCTCATTCGGGAGACAGTTATCATTCCAGGCTTCCAAGGTGACTTGGATGACAGGGAGGTTGTCAGAGTTATAGTTTTCCTTCTGACGAGGGGCAGTATTTTGGACAGGTGGTCCAAGGCAATACTGAGGGAGGCATGGCGCAGGATACTGATTAAGCTCAGTTGACGATACAGTCTAAGAAGTTTGGATTTGGAGTTCATTTATGAGCTAGGTCCCATCAGACATCCAGACACATTCTAAGACAGGTATTGCTTATTTCGGGAGATGGTTTTCGCCGCGAACTTGAGATACAGAGAGACATAGAAAGAAACATCAGAGCGGATCCACTCACTGAGGCTATTCCTCGAACGCAATAGTTTCGCAAACGAGCTTTGTGAGACTGACTAGTAGAGGAGTTGGGTGTTCGGTATCACACGGGCAGTAAGTATGCGACATCGCAATAATTAGCCTTGAGTGCAAGTGGGAGATTGTTGGAGATAGTGTCCTCAGAGTCAATTATTGGATCACAGGCACGTGATTGCAATGATTGAGGGAGGACCTATCCCGGTAGGACAGTCTTACTTAAGATGATAGTATACTATCTGGTTTATCTTTATCATCGTGTACTGCTTTAGGTGACCTGACAGGTCGCTATTACACATTGATAGAGCCCCTAGGATTCTTGCTTGACTGCCAGCAGTATGAGGGCGATCATATACGTTGGAGCTGGTAGTCTATAAGCACATCCTTAAAGGGTCCCTAGTCATGGGAGTTTCGAGACAGGGCATCGATACTCCAGAGTAGACTAGTGTATACAGTCGAGACCCCGACGAGGGGCGGTGGCCGGTCTCACAAGCCACTGGTGTCAGTTGGTTCACCTAAGATGTACACATGTGCTCATTGGGTTATGAGTACACCGGACAGGACTCGCCGGGAACATGCTAGTTGGTCTTATACCTGACGTCAGATAGCAGTTCCCTGGTGACATGTGTACAGGT
The DNA here is from genome assembly GCA_030015575.1 of Agapanthus africanus. Lineage (NCBI taxonomy): Eukaryota > Viridiplantae > Streptophyta > Magnoliopsida > Asparagales > Amaryllidaceae > Agapanthus > Agapanthus africanus. Next base: position 336,450,532 of record CM057346.1, on the reverse strand, counting down.
TAGTTCATCGACCTGAGGATCGTCATTTGTCTCGTGTGAGTTCCCACTGTACTTTGATTACTACCCTACCACGCTCAAAGGAGACGTGCAAACAGGTTTTAGTTGGGTACAGTCCCGAGCCACATGGAGGCAGTGAGCGGATCTGCAGGGGTTCGTCTCTCCTGGTATTGGGGGTGAGGTCGCGCTGTGTCTAGGAGAGCCATTACACGAAGTCCTTGGCCAAGACAGGAGATTTACTGGTAGGTATTCCTGTAGTATCTCAGGGTGTTCTGGGCTACACTCCGACACGACTTGTACTGCTTTTGGGGGTCTGACTTTTACCAATCCCCTAGGCCCGCCATGCGATGTTCATAGACGAACGGACCGGACTGTACGGATATTGTCACTGACAGGCTCAGTAGGGTGTCAGGATGAGTTCGCTCATCGACGTCCCTTTTGGTCAATACCTGGTAGCCAGTTACGTATAGGCTAATACCTCTGACGCGCTAGTGGTTAAATCCACAACCAAGGTGTTGACGAGTCTTTAGAGTCTCCGACAGACCAGTTTCTCAAGTTTCGGGTGAAACGCTGTAGAGGCCGTAAGGAGATATGGCAGGGTTCGATCAGATACGTGCGGTATTGCACGGATCATGATCGGACGGTTAATACTAGCGGGCTTTGGTTTAAGCCGGATCCTAGTATTGTACAGTGTAGATTTTGTCTCATTGCATTTGTATTTCGGTCGGAATACAAATGCGGGTATGCATATACAGTAGCGGGGTTTTCCTGTAATTTATTACGGGATCAGTTTTTTATTTGGAGTTGCCAGTTTGTTTTCCGTTCCAGCCATATTTCTTTGTATCTTTCATTGGCTGAAGATTGGTGGAGGAGGGCTTATTTGCATTTGTGCAAATAAGCATTTTGGAGGGTTGTCTTTGCACATTGTAGTGTCATGATGGTTGCACCATCCCTTGACTTCTTGACTTCTTCGTGATTGCTTGACTTTGGAGTAATGATGATGCTTGGTGGAGTGTGGTTTTGAGTGTGTGATCATTTCTTTTCATGATAACATTTTTGATCTCTCTCTTGCATTATTTTTGTGAGGCTCTCTCTCATTCTCTCAACTTCTTCTCTTCCTCATGCCATGGCCGGCCAAGGTGAGTGGGGCTGCCCATTTTTGTGTAGGGGATTTTGGTTCTCTTCTTGTATGCAAAATCCCCAAGTTCATCCACAAAAATTCTACAAGTTCATTTCCTCCACCAAAGGCAACTTCCTACAACCCCAAATGAGACATAGCACTATACTATTCTACATCAAATCTTGGGCACGTCGACTCGCCAACTTCATGCCCGAGTTGCCTCGGTCCAGAGGTGGGAGCCCATAAAAGAAGCCGGCAACGTGGTGCCCTTCCGGCGAGGAGGTGGAGACCGGACATTCCGCGGGAGATCGGGACGATGACGAGAAGACCGAAGGACATGGATCGCTCGGTATATCTCTTTACCCTTCTCTTGTTAGCTAGGACTAGATTAATGGCACGATCCGGGTTATAGTGCGCGGTGGTGCCGGTTTAAAAAGTTAAAGTAAAGTATCGCTTCCGCATTCCGGCGTCGGATTGATGGTCGGGGCGCCGCCGTGCACTTACATTTTGTTCCTCGGTTAGGTAGAAGATATTCCCTTGCGAATGCTTGGGATATCCAACAAACTTCTAGAGAATTGACTTTGCCTCGAGCTTGTCCGGATTATACTTTTAGACATAGGCTGGACAACCCCAAATCTTAACTTACTTAAGATATGGGCTCTTCATATACCATATCACATACGGAGTGGTAGGCAACTGATTTGATTGGAATCCTATTCAATAGGTATGCAGCTTCACAAGTGCATAACTCCCAAAAAGGAAAATAGGAAACTCAGTAGTACTCATCAAAGAGCGCACCATATCTAATAGGGTGTGATTACTCCACCCCGATACACCGACGTGCTGTGGTGTATACGGAGGAGTAATGCTGAGAGAGAATCTTATTCTCCTTTAGAATAGTCCAGGAATTCCGTGCTCAAGTATTCTCCTCCTTTATCTCATCAAAGGACATAATACTTATACCCATTTTTGGTTGTCTACTTCTAACATATATTCATTGAATTTCTCAAAAGTTCCAGACTTGCGTTTCAACAGGAACATATGTCCTAATCTTGAGAGATAATCAGTGAATGTAATGAAGTACAAAGAACCGATCTTGGCATGTGTAGAAAGGGGACCTTCATACATATGCATGTATCAATCCCAAGAGTTCACTAACTCTATCTCTGTTTCCAATAAACGGAGCTGTGGTCATCTAATCTCTGTGACATGACCGGCAAGTTTCACAAGATGTAAATTCAAACAAATTTAAATATGCATCTAAATGTAACTTCAGCTAGTCGGGTCGCATTGATATGACCTAGTCTACCATGCCTCAAGAAGGATTCGTTCATTTCTGAACTCTTCGTCTTGTGTGTGTTCTGTACGTTAAGAACTGTGGTTTGATTTAGAATGTATATGCTTTTAAATAACGTACCTGAACCGATCAACTCTTGATATAGCAAATGTTCAAAACATTATCCAACATTACAAAATTATATCCTTCTTTACTAATAAAGAGACTGATATGATGTTGTATATCAGGTTCGGTATCTAATAACATTCGTTCAGAATCAATGTATTCTGATAATACAGGGTGATAACTGCCAACAGACTTGGCTGGAACACTTGCATCATTTCCAACTCTTGAAACTTATCACCCGTTCTCAGTTCTCTAACTATCTGTAGCCCATGTAACAGATTACATATGTGGGATCCTGATCCGGTATCTCATTCCCAGGATGTAACGCACACAGAGAAATAGTTCTCGGTAATGAACACACCCGAAGAAGATGCATCAGCATGCACTTTCTTCGTTTGGGCGGCATGAGAATTCTGGTAATCCCCTATTTCTTGCTCTATCTTATAACAATTATAAGTTCGAGCGGGACCAACATTCCTTAGCGCAATATAACAAGCGGGTTCGGTCAATACATCCGCATTATTATCTTGATTAAGGCGTGACATAGTCGCAACCAGGAGAGAGAGAAGAAAACACTCAGTGTGCGCTTTTACAAGATTAGATTGGTTATCAATTTATTTAATCAGGATGGCTCCCACTGTTTTAGTCAAATCTTCCTTCAAACCCTAAAAGGAAAGACTACCCGGGATTAATTATACTCTACAAGTTCGCCAATCTTTCAGCCAGGCCAGTGCCGGTACTTTGAGTGAGGTTCCCCGTGCTTTCGCACGGACCTAATTAAAATAAACCTCGTTTTCCCAGGGGCGTAACCCCGTTGACACCTTTCTAGACACTTACTTGATCGGCTAATTGTAATGTGTAAAACTTTCCCAGGAGTAAGTCTTACTCGCAGCGGGTATCGGAATTCATCTATCTCATAGAAGGTATGCAAACTCATTGCAAATTTCAACACTTTAAATTCCAAATAATATTTTGCCCCAAGCGATCTATGATCTTGACTAAGTCAACAAACCATAGACCGCAAGTAATGTTCAACCCGTCATTTCCTGATTGAATTAAACCCACCCGCACGACCCTTGACTAAGTCAACAAGGCCGCACGACTACCCTAATCCAATCGCATCATATGCTTTTACAGATAAGAATAAATAGCTACCGCACACTACGCCTTGACTAAGTCAACAAACGCAGCACGAATACTAAAGACTACTTAACCGAAATGACGGAGGGATACGACAGGTTTTTAAGAAAACCCTTTGTGTAATGAACTTTATATCGTTGTAGAATCGAGCGGTTTTGAATGGAATGTTTTTGAGGCCTTTTCTAGTTTTGCTAAAGAAGTCACTCCCGGTGAAGGGATCGTCGGCTCTTTCCTTATTGAATAAGGTGCAGGATATTTCACAAATATCACTAGGTAAAGCAAAAACTATAAAAACAATCAAAAGACAAACCGAGTTTGTAGCATCTGCTAGTTTCGCTAAAGAGGTCACTCCCGGTGAAGGGATCTCGGCTCTTTCCTTATCGAATAAGGTGCTGGATGTTCTACAAGGAACACCTCTATGTAAAGCAAGAACTAGAGCAACCTATTTTTAAACAAGTTTCAACAACATCTTTAGGTTTCTATTATTTCATTAATCTCATTAACGAAGTCCCGTTTTATTATGCTTTGCAAGAATCACATTTGAAACGAAATCTGCAATATAACATATATCTCATATATATAATATAAACATTCGTCTCAGGCAGTAATATGATCTCATCACAGAACATTGCAGCAGAAGAACATATATGAAATATTGGATATACTAGGACGTCCGTGTTTTAATATGAGCCTGTGTAAAACACGGATTCCATGGTCGCGATGAATAGCCAAACCCACATCCCTAGACCCCTACGAGAGCGGCAAGCAACACTGCCAATTCTAGGGTTAGGAGACCCGGTCTTGACTTCTCGAGATGGTCTCTCACTGAACCCTAGAACCCGGTTACTTGTGCTCCCCGCCTTGGGTCTATCCTAATGCGGAAAAGTAAATAATATACAATAGTGACATCATTCTCATCCGGGAAGTGTCCCAATAAAAGAATATTACATACAAATGAATTTTACATGAATGAAAATAAAAACCCTCATCTCACATAAAACCCCCGGCTATTCAGAACACGACGATCCAATATAACATATCACAGCAACACATAATATCACATATCATCAACGTAAGTAAATATGCGTATCCCAATTGTAGTTGGTGTATAGCAACGAAACCAACGATACACCACATATTACACTTACGGTCGCAGAAAAGAAAGTGTAAAACTACAACAGTTGGAATCCGCAACTTCCTTAGACGTCGCTTGCCTAACCAAATGAATTTCTTAGACTTCTCATGCCTAACAATTATAAACCCCGCATTTTAGTCTCTTTTTCGAAAACTCTTTTCAATATCAAGTCAAGCAATTCAACAAGATTCCCGACATCCTGATCGAATGCTCGTTGCAAACTTTATTAGACGGCCGCACCCCCGGATGCCGTCGACGAAGTGCACTAAGGAGGAACATCGCTGCCGCGAGCACCCGAACGGATGCTTTTGGCGACGGGGTTCTCCTACAGTCACTTGGTCGGGGCTATAGGGGGTGGCTATCTATTAAGTTTACCCGGCGAGTATCCGCGTACGCTACGTGATTGCGACGGACTTTTGATTGCATCAAAATCCCGTGGCAACCGATTATCTGAGACTGAACTGCTAGATTTATAACATTCGAATTAGTTATCTCATAACTACTTGTGGATTCTAAATATTGTATCATATTCCAGATAAATAGACAACGTTAAACATTCCAATCGAATAATCAAACACCCAAGTTTTCCTAAATAGTTCTCAACACTTGAAATTTGTTTAAAAACATCCATCACATGCCACAGTACCAATGGTCCAGCCGTAGAAGGGTCAAGCCAACGCCTCATATGTGGCAACGCCGTACTGCCCCAAAACCTAAGGTTCAAAGGCAGTTCAGACGGTCACATAATCGAGTTAAGGTTTGTGTTCTTCTAGAGGGTCCACCGCGTTACTTGCACGACTTAGAACGTTCTTAAACTACGGAAAAATCCAACACTTGGAAATTTTCCGGCCGGGAAAAAGTGAGTTATTGATATTCGTTCGAACATTTTAACACGTTCTAAAATTACCCGGAAAAATTAAACGAAGTTAATCTTTCTGATCGAATCAACGAGTTCCCAACACAACCCAGAAAACTTAACACTTGAGTATAAATTAAAAATTCCCGGAAGAATCAGGAAATAGATACGGATTTAACTGTGAAAAAAGAAAACAATAAGTCTACTGTACGGCCGCGGAACCGCCGCGCAAGCCATGTCATTGCCGCGGTTCTGCGGCTGTTTAATGGTTTTTAATGCTCGTTTTTCACAGTAATTCCTGAAATACCCTGCTGATTTTTTTGAGTATTTTTAATATGAAAAAATCAACATTTTTGAAAATTTTCTAAAAAATAGGGTTTTACGGGTATTCGGAGTTCAATCGGTCTTTAAACTTCGCCTAGACCTCGCCTAAAGCTCTAGCCTGGCTTTGATACCACTGTAGGGTTACTAGGCACTCTCACAAGGGTCTATAAGGCATCAACCATGCCCGATTTAAAATTTAGACGTACCGAACAACCCTAACCAATATCTTTAAACTAGAGATTAGGCGAAACAAAGCATGTTAAACACTTTAACATCTTAGAGTTTGGGATTACAACCTTTGTAGTCCGGTCCTTCACTTCTAAAGCTCCGTGTTGAGGTCCCTTCGCTGCGATCATCGAGTACCCGGACTCTAAAGGGGCTCCACGAAGAGAAAGATGCAAGCTTGCTTCCGATCTTCGATAACAAAGATGATCTACCTTGAAGTTTCTTTAACACAAGCTCTTACTCACTAATGAAGTGAACAACCTAATCTAAATGGCTAGGATAGATTAGGATGATGAAGTAGGATTTTAGCTCTCATTTTTTTTTCTTAATCTCACTCATTTTCATCACCTCTCAAAAAGCTAGAAAGCTTTTCAAGCAAAGAAGAAGAAAGAAGAAAATGATCTATTTCTTTTGTGATGAATAATGAAAGTCAAGTGTGAGGTTAGAAATGCAAGCATGGTATATGTAACCCTTGTAGTGATTTAACTAAGGTTAAAGGGTTGGGTTGGGTTAAACAAATATCTCACAAAATATCAATACAGATATCTTTGCAAGAAACAAAAGGAAAGCTTCTAGAAACTTCTAGAAAAGTTTAACCCAAATCAAACCCTAACCTCATTTAATCTCCACTAAACATGTTGCATTAAAAACCCTAACATGTTACAATATTACATATCACATATACAATATTTATTGTAACAAAATAAAATAATACATTTAACATATATCGCATATATATCAATGTATTACCCGAGTGAGAAAAAGAATCTTTCAGTGAGCTTATATAAGTTAATGTAATTTAATATATCAAATATATAATTATACATTAAATTTTCGAATCAACACTTGATCCGATAATCCAGCTATTTCACAAAAAACCGACTAATATAATCTGTATCAGTTCATCGAATCAACACTTGATCCGATGACCCGGCTATATCTCATATAACCGGCCGATATCTCATATCGTGAGAATCACATACACGTATTGTTCTCGGTCCCGCGCATATCACTTATGTGCTCCTACTCCATTTTGCCTGAGCCAAGAAACCTCTGTGTAGGACTCTAAAGAATCGTCAATATGCCGGCAGTAGGTGATTATCATATCAAACTCCAACAAGCTGCAAGCGGTCAGGTAAACATAACAGCCACCCAGGTATTGAGCGATAAGAAGATCAACAAGCAAGCCTGTACTTTCTCCTGCGAATCCAATCAGTAACACTCCCGTACAGTCTGGTCTCTTCGTCTAATATGTCGCATATCTCGCCTAGGGGTGGTAAACGTCAGACCCCAGTAGCTTGATAAGTTGTGTCGATATGAGGTCTATAACAGTTAGAGAATCTACTGATAACACTTACTAGTAAATCTCAACAACCCTGGCCAGGGATTTCTAGTTACAGCAAATCGAACACAGCGCAACATCAACTCTCTATACCGGGAGAGACGAATCCCCTCCGATCGCTCATTGCCTCCATGTGATTCGGGACTGTACCCAAAAGCCACCTTTTTGCACGCCTTCTTTGACGTGGTATGATGGAAATCAAAGCACAGTAGGAATCACACAAGACTCTGTGACGATCTCGGGTCTACAGACTAACCTGTACCAGTGTCACCAGAGAACTGCCATCTGACGTGGTGTATAATACCATCTGGGAGTTCTCGGCGAGTCCGTCCAGTGTACCCAGTCTCCACTGAGCACCCGTATACCTTCTCCGATGTCAAACACCAATGGATATGGGATCATCCATCGCTCATCATATGGGTCAAGAAGTGCATACGCTAGTCTACTCTGGAGTATCGATGCCCTATCTCGGTACTCCCACGACTAGGAACATTTTAAAGATGCTCTTGGCGACTACACTGTCCCCACTAGTATGATTCGCATCATAGTCCTAGTAGTCAAGTACTTATCCTAAGGGCTTTATCAACATGTAATATAGAGACAATCAGAGTACATGTTAAGATAAAGTGTAACCAGATAGCGTACTATCATGTCGTGCAAAATGTCCTCCCTATATATGTCCAAGCATCTACTACAATATACATTGTATGTACAATAATGGCCTCTAGGGCATACATATAACTAACAAGGATACTTATCCGCACCATAACCCGGTTCAATTGACGATCCATCAATACACAAACTCGAACTGTCGTTCTTCTTTTGACGAACAGCAAAGGAGCTCCCCAAAGCGAAACACTCAGACACACAAGTCCTCCAACAAACAACTCTGCAGCTGATCCTTAAGCTCCATAAGATCCGCCGGCTCATCTAGAACAACATCGGAAAACTCTCGCACGATGGAATGCCGGTCCAACAAACCCACTGTAGCTCCAGTATCATGAATGAAAGCCAAGAATCCTTGACATCCTCTCCTCAAAAGCCGACTAGCGAAAAGGCTGAATTCAAGCTGTGAGAGGCGGCACCACAGTCCCCCCTGCATAACAAGAACTGACTCGCCGAGAAAACAAAACCTGACTGTTTTCTCGCGACATTCCTCAGACAGATAGCACGTAGCTAACCTGTCCGTGCCCAGGAGAACGTCAAATCCAACATCTCTAGAAGGATCAAAACGACGGACGAATCTCTATCTCCTATCCGATTGGTACATGACCGAAACACGTGTCGCACAACAAAAGAATCGCTGACAGAAGTTAACACAACAACGGCTGATCTAGCTAACCGACTCTCGGCCCAACCACGACACAAAGTGTGTAAAACAACAAGTACATCAAAAGAACATAAGAGTTAAGAATACCTGAAAACTCAGCACTGGATGCCCATGCGTCCCGATGAGTAGAAGCAAACTCTCGTGTCTGCCCCCTACTCGCAACTGGCCGAACTCCTCCTCTGCCAACCTGTCCCCGCTGAGCGAACCCTCCGCGTCCACGACCTCTAAGAATAAGACACTGACGCGGTGTTAGGGAACAATTCTTGATAAAGTGATGAAGGCCCCCGCACTGATAGCATCCTCTCTATGGCTGCCGACCCTCCTGGGAATACGAGCTAAAATACTGACCTCGTCCCAAGACTCCACTAGTCCCGCGACATGCCCGAAACCTATCACGGCGATTGAACCTCTGTCTCTGGGCTGGTACACCTGGATGAGCCCTCCTTTGCTCCGGAACTCCCAAAGTCTCTGGAAGAGTGCCTCGTCAACTAGGGCTGCATCCACTGGTGCTATGTAAGTGACGGAAAGCTGTGTACTGACCGCAAGGAACAACTGGGTAACAGGGGTGGCAACCTCATGTCGCTGCACTCTACTGGCCTCAACCAAAGACCTCATCGTATGGCGCAAATCCTGCATCTCTGCCACAAGCCTAGCGATACGATCTGTCAAAGGAGGATCCATCTGCTCCTGTGCAACGAGCATGCCATCCTGGTCAGTCCTCATCCCACCCGAGTCAACTCTGACCTCGGCCCTCGCTACATCACTCTGAGTCCCCATAGTCATCGGCGGAAATGGCTATAAATGGAAAAGGATTCAATAAGAACACGGAAATAGAATCACAAGGATATATCATCAAGGAAGAAATTTCAAGCAATTAGTACTTAGGTCAATTTAGGCGGAGTACCGTGTTGTGAGTATGCCGCGGACATACACATACTACGTTACTCTGCTTAAGTTACCTACTCCATCATACCAAGGTCGTCCTACACTCCGAAAGGTAAAACCTAGCGCTCTAATACCAACTTTGTCATGACCCGAAATTGGTACGTGACGGCTCTTAAACTACGCAACGTCTACAGGCGTAACGCAATTTAAGTAAGACGAAAACCCAGCAAACTAAACCATCAAAAGTAGTAAGTGATAATAGCATTTTCAAAACCTTTGAAATCTCAACCCAAATTCTTTAAAATCCAAATTTATTTCCTTTAAAATTTTGACAGCACCTCCTTTGTAAAAACCAGCCCCAAAAATGGGTACAACAAAAATATAAATAAAGCATCCCCAAACGAGAGCAAAATGCGCCTAAAGGCGGAAAAAAACTACCACAACAGATATACGACGCCGTAGCGAAGAAATAAAAGACGATAAAAATAAAACTGCATAAAAGACCTCCAAGTCACACAATAATATACAATATCGTCCTCACATCAAGTTTCTAAGTCATACAAGATAATGGTAGATGGAGAGTAGAAGATACAACTGTAAGTCTACGGTAGCGCCCCGGCCGTCTGTCCGAGGCCAAAATGCTGAAATGAAAACTTTTTCTAAACTAGAAACCGGCGCTATCGCAGACATTAATCCTGGATCGAACCATTAACCTATAACTAGCAACTAGAGAAAGGGTTGGAAAGCTATACCGATCGATCTGTATCCTTCGGTCTTTGGCCACCATCCTAAGCTCCTCGCGACATCTCCGATCTCAATCTCCTCGTCGGAAAGGGCACCACATCATCGAGTCTTTTTACGAGCTTCCGCTTTATCCAAAGCAACTCGGGCATGAAGTTTGCTACCCGACGTGTCCAAGGCGATGTAGAGAATGTGTGTGATAAGTTTGTCTCAAGCATCCATTGATTCTCATCATATGAGAGTGTATGGATGGAGGTTAGAGATGATGCCATTAATGGAGGTTGTGAGCTAGAGGAGGAAGAAGAAGCGGAGCCATTTCCTTTCTTTTGTTCTATGATAAAATGAGAGTGTGAGAAGGAAAAATACAAGACCAAACACTTTACAATGGCTTCCCTTCTCTCTCTTCTTCTCAATTCACCTCACAAATCAATCACACAATGTGACATTTGCACAAGAAATGAGACCATGAGTCACCTATGAAGTACATGTCACATTTAATGCACAAAATGATGATTTAAGATCACAATTTCCATTTGTAAATATTAACCCAAATGTTTACAACAATAAAAAGATACGGCAACATCTAAAGTAAACTCGTGACGGATCACAAGGATACCCCTCACCTGTATATACATACCTGCATTCGCATTCCGACTGAATGCGAAAGCGATATGACTAAAGTAATCCAACAAATCTAATACTAGGATCCGGTTTAAACCAAAGCCTACTGGTATGATCTGTCCGATCATGATCCGCGCACTACTGCACGTATATGATCGAACCCTTCCATATATCATACGGCCTCTACAACGTTTTGCCCGAAACATGAGAAACAGTCTGTGGGGGACTCTAAAGACTCGTCAATATTTTGGCTGTGGATTTAACCACTAGCACGTCAGAGGTACTAGCCGTACGTAACGGGCTACCAGGTATTGACCAAAAGGGAGGTCGATGAGCGAACTCATCCTGACACCCTACTGAGCCTTTTAGTGATAATATCCATACAGTCCGGTCCGTTCTTCTATGAGCATCGCATGGCGGGCCTAGGGAGTTGGTAAAAGTCAGACCCCCAAAAGCGGTACAAGTCATGTCGGAGTGTAGCCCAGAACACCCTGAGATACTACTGGAATACCTACCAGTAAATCTCCTGCCTTGGCCAAGGACTTCATGTAATGGCTCTCCTAGACATAGCGCGATCTCACCACCAATACCGGGAGAGACGAAACCCCTGCCGATCCGCTCACTGCCTCCATATGGCTCGGGACTGTACCCAAATAAAACCTGTTTGCATGACTCCATTGAGCCGTGGTAGGGTAGTAATCAAAGTACAGTGGAAACTCACACGAGACAAATGACGATCTCTGGTCGATGAATTAACTTATACACATGTCACCAGGGAACTGCTATCTGACGTCAGGTATAATACCAACTAGCATGTTCCCGGCGAGTCATGTCCGGTGTACTCATAACCCAATGAGCACCTGTATACATCTTAAGTGAACCAATTGACACCAATGGCTTGTGAGACCAACTACCGTCCCTCATCGAGGTCTCGACTGTATACACTAGTCTACTAATGGAGTATCGATGCCCAGTCTCCAAACTCCCACGAGTAGGGAGCACTTTAAGGATGTGCTTATAGACTACCCAACTCTCACGTATATGATCGCCATCATACTGCTGGTAGTCAAGCAAGAATCCTAAGGGCTCTATCAACGTGTAATAGCGACCTGTAAGGTCACCTAAAGTAGTACACGATGATAAAGTCAAACTATGCTAGCATACTATTCTCTATCAACGTGTAATAGTGAACTACAATGCCACTTAAAGCATGTACATGATGATAAAGACAAACCAGATAGTATACAAACCTCTCGAGTAAGTCTGTCCTACCGGTATAGGTCCTCCCTCAATCATTACAATCACATGCCTGTGATCCAATAATTGACTCTGAGGGCACTATATCCAACAATCTCCCACTTGCACTCAAGGCTAATTATTGCGATGTCACATACTCACAGCCCGTGTGATACCGAACACCCAACTCCTCTACTAATCAGTCTCACAAAGCCCATTTGCGAAACTATTGTGCTCGAGGAATAGCCTCAGTGAGTGGATCCGCCCTGATGTTTCTTTCTATATCTCTCTTAATCTCAAGTTCGCGGAGAAAGCCCTCTCCCGAAATGAGTAATACCTGTCTCAGAATATGTTTGGATATCTGATGGGAACTAGTTCGCAAATGAACTCCAAATCCAAACTTCTTAGACTGTATCGTCAACTGAACTTAATCAGTATCCTGCGCCATGCCTCCATCAGTATCCGCTTCGACCGCCTGTCCAAACTACCGCCCCTCGTCAGAGGGAAAAATATAACTCTGACAGTCACTCTATCATCCAGGTCATCTTGGAAGCCTGAAATGATAACCGTCTCCCGAAGGAGGCTGCTGTTATCAGATCCCTAGAACATCCACTCATGTTCTAAAACTGCTTCCGATCGTTTCTCCAGGATTGGATTAATATCAACTTATTGCATCTTGTGCAAAGACAACATTTGGTGTGGTACTTGACATCTCATGATTGACTCAATTGCCTAAGCATGTGATCTGCCAATCATGCACATCACTCTCCTCTTTAGTCTATAAGACACCTTTAGAGAGGGTGACTCCATCACCTGCAGGTACACCACCATGCCAGGAGTCGTCCATTCTAAATACCTTTAGAATACTGTCTAAGTACCCAGATTAGGAAACTATCCAAATCTAGATCTAAAACCATAGATCTAGTAACCAGAATGTCTGATATAATATCCAAGCCTTATGTGGAGAAACCACTGTGTGACAACCAAAGTATAACCGATCGTAGTATCTGAATATCACTTCCTATTATGTGTATGTCATCCAAACAACAGGACATCACACCCTACTACCTTCTTAACAGATCCATCCCCTATTCTGATGAAGTCAAACCTATGACTCACATCAGAAATAGATGATCTATCTCCGCTATATTTTCTTTAGTCTATAAATAGACATAAGCCACTTATCCACTGTGCTTCCGCTGCTCCCACTGACTACGACAACCCTCTGGCAGAATAATATACACGTGTACTTCTAAAGCCAGTTCAGAACGACGCTATACTCATCCTCCTGCCGGGTCTCATAGTCTGGAACAACAGTAGTGTCAAGTCTAGGTAAACAAGAACCTCCCTGTCACCGTCTTTGAGCATACCGAAGTACCTCTCGAGTTCCTGAGGTTACCCACCATATCTGCGGAGTGGCTAATGGAATGTCAATCCAGATTGAATCTTTAGGTTCTTATCAAATTTTCAGTAATCGTTTGCGGTTCTGGAATTACTTCCAGTTCTACCATACTCCCACTACTGTTTTCTGAAAAAATCCTTTTTTATTAAAACTGTGGCGAGTCAAGAACAATATCACTATTGATCTTCCAGATGGTAGAAAGTCAACCCTCGTCATAGCCTGGGTCAACCCAAAAACTGCCATTACAGAAACGTGCCTTGAGTTATCCAAAGTCTGGTTTTAAGCATAAGCCGGACAACTCCCCGTACCTTAACATTGTTAAGATATGAACTATTCTATATCCAATATAGAAACAGAGGCACTGATTTAACTGGAACGAGATTCAAATCATGCAATTGTCTCCAGTGCATGTCAACTAAATGGAGAGAGGCCGATCAGCATTACTCAACTTAAGAATACATCGAGATATCAGTAACCTAAAAGCGAAGCAAGTTCTCTTAATCATTACTATCATCTGAATACCATACACAAGTATCTATATCTTTGATCACCCTGAAGAATCCTGATACTTGCAATACCTGGTTCTCTATTTTATTTATATACCTACAACTTCTTAAAACTTGGATCTTGTATTTCTATGGAACACATGTCTAAGAACTAGAGAAGTCATAAGTAAACAGAATATAGTACGAGTACCAACCCCTCTGTCCTAATGGACACTGGACAATACACAGTACTCTATATAAGTCCCCTGAGTGTAATAACCCATTCCCTGTGTGTCGTAGGTTGAAAACTGTACTTATGGTTAAGAAGAATTACACTGCTATTTAATGCTCCTTACCTAACCATCAACTGATATAGATAAATTTCATGGACATAATTTCAAAAAGTTATATCTCACTTTATAAAAAATAAACGTACAGATATATCAATTTGAAATTGGTGCATAACAATGGATATTCAAAACCAAATATTTGCCGTCCGGCAAACAACCCAGGCGATTTCCTCAAATATCACCAATTTCAACGAATTCCGATATAATGAGGATGATCACCTAATTCCCAATAACTTACTCCCACTCATCATCTGTAAAACCATACAGATGTGAATCATACCTGGTAAATACGTACCCTGGAGTAAGTACCTAATTGAGAAATTAGTTTTCCATTAACAATGCTCAGTGAAACTGAAACATGAAAATGTTTCGAAGGGGTATCCGGGTATTCCTAGTAATGCCTCTTCCATTATCCAGATTCACGACTGTAACCGTATATTTCTTTGCTATCTCTCCAAATCCCTTTATATGTCTTTAGTCATTACCTTCTGCATACCCCTTTAGGCTAAATGGTTTTCTTCCTTCCCTACCGTTCGGCACCAGCCTATGGTTTGGAAGAAGACTATCCAATAAGCGTAATAGGTATACTGTCCTAATCCTAGGAGCACTCGCAACCCGAGAGAAGGTAAAGATAAAAGATAACTGAATAAAACCTTATTCCTAGTTCTTCTGAACCAGAATCCATCCCCCAACTGGATCAAGTCCCTTCAAGTTCGTATATAACCATACGATGGAGTATCCAAATAACTGTGGATCTTCGTAGTGATATGGAGTGTTCCGGAGAAATGCAAAGGTGAAGTAGGAGTGGCGATGAAATACTTGGTTTGGTCGTGAATAGCAGTCGTAGTTTACTTTGCCCTCTTACTAATCCCTTTATATGTCTTTACTTATTACCTTCTGTACACCATCGTTAGGCTAATTGGTTTTCTTCATTCCCCACCGTTCGGCACCTGCCTATGGTTTGGAAGAAGCTTATCCAATTATCATAATAGGTGTACTGTCCGAATCCAAGGAACACTCGCAACCTGAGAGAAGGTAAAGGAAAATACAACTAAATAGTCCTATTCGTTTTCTCCAGAACCGGAAACCATCCTCGAATCTGGAAAAAGTTCCTTCGAGTTCGTATATAACCATACGATGGTTTTATCCAATGGAAGTGGACATTCGTAGTAATACGTGGTGTTCTAGAGAAAAGGGTAAAAGTAGGAGTGGCAATGAGGTATGCAACTCTGACAATCCAAAAGCCAGTGTTTAAAGAAGGTTCGGTTAACTTGGTCACCGAGTCATAGTCAAGGGTCGGGACATGGTCACTGCCAAAGAGAAAGAGAAAAGAAACACTCTGCGTGTACTCTAACCTAGATCAGAAAGGTTATCACTTTATCTAATCAGGAAACCTCCCACTGTAATCTCAAATTCTCCTCCAAACCTAAAAGAAGAATTAGTCGGGATCACCCGAGGAGTAAACCAACTCATCAGTGGGAATCGGGATCCAATTATCATCACATGATAGCATGACGGAATCCACTCATGTTATTACACTCCAGAAGGTATGTGCATGCCTGGTAAGTTTCAGTTTCTTTAGAAACTCCCGATATGATTTTTACCCCATGCTCTTATGATCTTGATTTTGGCCAACAAATCATAAATCACATGTCAAGTTCTACCCGTCATTATCCAGGTTAATTTGAACCCACCTGTACCAACCTTGACTTTGGCCAACAAAGCAGTACGACTGTCCTAAACCAACTCATCTATCTATGCAACAGAAAGGTAACAAATAGCTACCATACACTATGCCTTGACTTTGGCCAACAAACATAGCATGAATACTAAGTGCTACCCATCTGAAATGATTGAGGGCTACGAATGGTTTTTGGCGAAAAATTTTAACGTAATGAACTTGATATCGTTGAAGGAACCGGATAGCTTTTTATAAAAAATATAGTGGCGAAAACCTTTGCTAAAGATGCCACTCCCGGTGAAGGGATCTCGGCTCTTTCCCCGTAGAATGAGGTGCAGGATATTCCAACTGAATACCACGATGCAAAGCAAAAGGTAATCGGCTATAGTGAAGTTATTACCCTGACGCAAACTTCTGTCCAAGGGGTCACTCCCGGTGAACGGATCTCAGCCCTTGCCTCATCGACTGAGGTGCAGGATATTCCAACTGAATACCACTGTGCAAAACAAAAGAGAACGTCCTTGCAATAACAGCCTTTTTTGAAAAATGATCCAACAACATCATAATAGGTTTGTTTAGCTTGCATTGATCCGAATCAATGCAGTCCCATCAATTAATCACACCACAAAAGAATGAAAATATGATGTACGTATATGCCATCCGCATTCGCCACTGGGTCCCGTCATCACCCGTTAGGTTACTTAACTAACGACAGAGCGGGGACTGGACTAGCGCGGGTGTAAAACATATACAACATCTACTAGTATATATATCAATATATAATAATCGCTCAAGGCGTGATAAATGCAACATCACAGAAATGTAATAAGCATCACAAAACAATACAGATAATCCGGAAGCCCCGGGTTTCATAGAGCCGCAACTGAAACCCGACGTTCCACTGGTCTTGTGGATAGCCTGTGCAATGAAATCCTAGACCCCTACGGGTGCGGAAAGTTACCCGCCAAAACCTGTAGCGAGGCAGCCCCTTTCAACAAAGTGAATGGACCACCCAGTACTTCACGGAATCCGGTAACTTGAGCACCCCTCCTTGGGTCAACCTGTACCCCCTACGAGTGTGGCGAATAGCCCGCCAATTCTAGAGTGAAGCCCCCTTCGTCTCAAAGCCATGAGATGCGTGCCCGTTGCCCTCTAGAACCCGGTTATCCGTGCACCCCACCTTGGGGTAATCCTAGTACAGAAAGTAAAATATATACAACGGGTACATCGACCTCAGCCCGGTAGTGCCCCAAAAGAACAATATACAAACAGGCAGTGACGGCAGTCCACAAGTCGGATGCTCGCCCCGCAATATCAAATGTACAAATATAAACAAACTGTACTAACATTTCATCCAGGCTATCCACCACGACAAATCCGCAACATCACAGCACAACACAGAAAATCAACGTGAATGTCACGTTCGCAAATCCGTCTAAAAGGGCCATAGCAATTAGATAAGATTTACCGATCAAATGGCATTCACGGTCGTAGATATAATGTAAATACTGTGAACTAACATGTTTAAAATTTTCGATCGACAAAATTCCTCGAAGTGGGCCCCAAGCACAATTCCCAGTACTCAAACAAATCTGGGCCCAAAGAAAAAATACCAGATACCCTAATTCCAACTCAAGAACAACCGTAGAAATTTTGGTGCCCTATTGCTATAGTAGTGCGGCGGAACCGCTGCCAAAACAAGGGTTATGCCGCGGTTCCGCGGTGCTACAGTGGGCTTAGGCTACCAATTTTCTGCAGTGGTCTTAGAATAGCCTGCATGATTTTCTGACGTACTAAAAAAAATTTTTAGACGACAAAAAAATTTCGACAGAAACTGCACAAATTGGAATTGCGGTTTTGGAAATTTCGTTCGATCGAAGTTCTAAACACGTTAGAGCAAGCTACTAAAGGTTAATGGCGTGGCTCTGATACCATGTAAGTCTACGGTAGCGCCCCGGCCGTCTGTCCGAGGCCAAAATGCGGAAACGAAAACTTTTTCTAAACTAGAAACCGGCGCTATCGCAGACTTTAATCCCGGATCGAACCATTAACCTATAACTAGCAACTAGAGAAAGAGTTGGAAAGCTATACCGATCGATCCGTGTCCTTCAGTCTTTGGCCACCATCCCAAGCTCCTCGCGGCATCTCCGATCTCGATCTCCTCGTCGGAAAGGGCACTAAATCATCGAGTCTTTTTACGGGCTCCCGCTTCATCCGAAGCAACTCGGGTACGAAGTTTGCTAGACGATGTGTCCAAGGTGATGTAGAGAATGTGTGTGATAATTTTGTCTCAAGCATCCATTGATTCTCATCACATGAGAGTGTATGGATGGAGGTTAGAGATGATGCCATTAATGAAGGTTATGAGCTAGAGGCGGAAGAAGAAGAGGAGCCATTTCCTTTCTTTTGTTCTATGATAAAATGAGAGAATGAGAATGAAAAATACAAGACCAAACTCTTTACAATGGCTGCCCTTCTCTCTCTTCCTCTCAATTCTCCTCACAAATCAATCACACATTGTGACATTTGCACAAGAAATGAGACTATGAGTCACCTATGAAGTACATGTCTCATTTAATGCAGAAAATGATGATTTAAGCTCACAATTTCCTTTTGTAAAAATTAACCCAAATGTTTACAACAATAAAAAGATACGACAACATCTAAAGTAAACTCGTGACGGATCACAAGGATACCCCTCACCTATATATACATACCTGCATTCGCATTCCGACTGAATGCGAAAGCGATGAGACTAAAGTAATCCAACAAATCAAATACTAGCATCCGGCTTAAACCAAAGACCACTAGTATGATTCGTTCGATCATGATCCGTGCACTACTGCACGTATATGATCGAACCCTGCCATATATCATACGGCCTCCACAACGTTTCGCCCGAAACATGAGAAACAGTCTGTGGGGGACTCTAAAAACTCTTCAATACTTTGGCTGTGGATTTAACCACTAGCACGTTAGAGGTACTAACCGTACGTAACGGGCTACCAGGTATTGACCAAAAGGGAGGTTGATGAGCGAACTCATCCTGACACCCTACTGAGCCTGTCAGTGACAATATCCGTACAGTCCGGTCCGTTCTTCTATGAGCATCGCATGGCGAGCCTAGGAGGTTGGTAAAAGTCAGACCCCTAAAAGCGGTATAAGTCGTGTCGGAGTGTATCCCAGAACACCCTGAGATACTCTTGGAATACCTACCAGTAAATCTCCTGCCTTGGCCAAGGACTTCGTGTAATGGCTCTCCTAGACACAGCGCGATCTCACCCGGGGAGCAACGAAACCCCTGCCGATCCGCTCACTGCCTCCATGTGGCTCAGGACTGTACCCAACTATAACCTGTTTTCACGACTCCTTTGAGCCGTGGTAGGGTAGTAATTAAAGTACAGTGGGAACTCACACGAGACAAATGACGATCTCAGGTCGATGAACTAACCTGTACACATGTCACCAGGGAACTGCTATCTGATGTCAGCTATAATACCAACTAGCATGTTCCCGGCATGACCAGTCCGATGTACTCATAGTCCAATGAGCACCTGTATACATCTTAGGTGAACCAACTGACACCAATTGCTTGTGAGACCAGCCACCGCCCCTCGTCGGGGTCTCGACTGTATTCACTAGTCTACTAATGGAGTATCGTTGCCCAGTCTCGAAACACCCACGACTAGGGACCACTTTAAGGATGTTCTTATAGACTACACAATTCTCACGTATATAATTGCCATCATACTGCTGGTAGTCAAGATAGAATCCTAAGGGCTCTATCAACGTGTAATAGCGACCTGTAAGGTCACGTAAAGCAGTACACGATGATAAAGACAAACCATGCTAGCATACTATTCTCTATCAACGTGTAATAGTGAACTACAATGTCACCTAAAGCATGTACACGATGATAAAGACAAACCAGATAGTATACAAACCTCTCGAGTAAGACTGTCCTACCGGTATAGGTCCTCCCTCAATCTTTGCAATCATGTGCCTGTGATCCAATTATTGACTCTGAGGGCACTATATCCAATAACAACGAATATACAATAAACAACATCGGATAACCGCAAAACCCACCTAAGCAAAACTGCACACTACGAGCCGAAGCGGTATCCGCTGCAAAAGATGATATGATAGATGAATAGCCTGCCTCGACTACTCTGGGGAACAACCTGCAAAACACTGTGGCACAACGGTGGTGAGTTGCCAACTCGTGAATAGTAAATAACATATGCAGCTAATCGCAAGTATGCACGTACAGCGCGAATCTAACAAATGCAAGCTGACAGCAATAAAAGGTCATATGAATGTAACAGTCATGAAAGGTACACTAGCAGATACAACTAATACATGAAGCAATAAATGGCAATATGTATATGCAACAGTCATGAAAGGTAATCTATCAGGTACTACTAATACAAGAAGCAATAAATGGCAATATGTATATGCAATAGTCATGAAAGGTACAATATCAGGTACTACTAATACATGGTGCAATAAATGGCAATATGTATATGCAACAGTCATGAAAAGTACTCTATCAGGTACTACTAATACAAGAAGCAATGCATATAAAATAAATACGGAGTATGGGATATAACATGCCATCCACACATCAGGCACATAGGCCCCTCACATCGACTATATAGGCCCCTCACATCGACCATATATGCCCCACTCGTATCGAGCACATAGGCCCCTCACATCGACCATATAGGCCCCTCACATTGACCATATAGGCCCCACTCATATCGAGCGCATAGGTCCCTCACATCGACCATATAGGCCCCTCTCGTATATAATGAATAAGTATATTTGCATAGATCATTATGATAATATATTATGTAGGTGTATATATATCAGCGTCCCATACCACTAATATATATATATACGATGGGTATACATACATACATACATACATACATATATATATATATATATATATATATATATATATCAGCATCCCATACCACTGATATATATACGCAGGAGTAAAACTATTCAGAAAAAATCATATGAGAACCATATCACAATGCGAAATCCATGAATTATAATATATGCAATGTGAAACAGTAATATGAACATATAAAGGAAAAATCGCTATTTAACTGCAACAAGTTATAAAATATATCATGCGGTTCCTAAGTTCTCCAAGTCCATATAACATCAAATAAAGGTGAACATGTAGTTATGTCAAAGCATATGTGTAAGTATGTAGGTATACAGGTATACCTATATGTCATATGCAAAAAGGAATATAAGGATCATGTCATAATATCCCTAAACAATAAAATATCACATGTGTATAAGTTTTGTGCGTGTCATGGCAATTATCGACGGTGTGTGTGTAGCATACAATTAGTGCTCGTGAAACATGAACCGTCAATAATATTGTTGTGTCCTAAGAGTACAAGTCCAAGCACAACAGGTAAATAATATGCGATGAGGTGTATCCGCAAACCCTATATATGCATTAGAATATGTGACTAATATCATATCATCTCTAGCCCAGACGCATAACGCCATGAGGGCGATTCCTCTGTAGATGTTAAATCTACTCACCACGTTTCTGGCTAGGTAAAGCCAACCACCTGTTTTCCTTTCTTCGCAGCGTCCGAAGTCCCCGCTTGCGATCCTAGAATTTACACAAGGCGACACACATAAGGCTAAAGTCCTGCAAAAACATGATATCAAGACTATATGAAAAACTAGTGTCGCAAGCTAACGCGTGTGCAAACTTGATACCAAAACATGTGTGCAAGCGCCTGGAACCACCCTGACACGCCGTGATACGCAGAACACACCAGACCCAAACTCAGAACATGTGTGTCGGCAAGTCTAAAAGTATAGAAAACAAGGTATTAGATCCCATATTTTGACTCGAGTGGAAATAGGAAAGTTGCATATACCAAACACCTACAAAACCTAGCAGACACCTACAGAAAAACCACCGACGTCCAATTCACCCTTCTGGCCGCAATTTGCGGCCAGAACGAATTTTTCTGCGGCCTGGGATAGAAGTTGGAGTCTCGTGCTTTGTGTGTGTGTTCCTAGCTCAGTAACTAAGTCCCAGTATCTGCAACTTTTGCCTGAAGCACTCGGTTTAAAAGCATATCACAAAACTACCCAAAATCTTAACTAAAACGTTTAATTAACCCTAAACTAAAACAATATGGTATTTTAGTGTAAACTGAAGCAAATATTTCGGTTAAACGACACTAATAGCACTTAATTAAGTTAATCAAGCCAAAACAACCCTAACTTAATCAAATCTTCACTTCAACCACCTAATTAGCACTAAAACCCACATGAACACTAATATAAGCTAAATAAAATACAAGTTAGCAAAGAGGTGATTAAGGTGGGCTTAATACCTCACAATGGTCAAGTGGTGGCACAAGCTTGCTGGCCTTGCCTCCTAGAACTTAGAGTAGGCTCAAAAACCAACAAAGGAATGACTTTTAAGTGATAAATGTGAGGTTGGTGTGATAAATGATGGATTTTTGTGAATGGAGATGAGGTTAGAAATGAAGAGAGGAAGGAGAATGGGGGGAAGGCTGCAGGAGCTACTGCTGCTGCAAGGGGGGAGAGAGAGTGTTGTGCAAAGTCAAAGCTTCCCATGCCCATTAAATGCACCATGCCTCTCATTTCTTTTCTTTTCTCTTATTTCTTATTAGTTTTAGTTTTTGTTTGTTATGGTTTTATTAAAAAGGAAGGAAATGAAAATTTTGAATGAAGAGGGAAAAGAAGAATGCGTTACAATATGTGTTAAGTTGTGCATGCATGTTACACTAAATTGCTTAGGAAAAATGATTACATGAATTTTCTAATTAAGTGAACACTAAACTAATTAATAATTAATAAAACACAATTATATATAATTACATAATTTCACAATTAAATTTTGATTTATTCCAGTTTATGTGGAATTAATAATTATGAGATTTTATGAAAAGCACACATTATTGCCAATTAACACGAAATTAATCTAAACGAATATCGAAGCGTTACATCTAAGTATTTGTGATGGTATATGGTATATAAAACCAAGAGATTTGTCAAGTC
Source organism: Agapanthus africanus (assembly GCA_030015575.1). Taxonomy (NCBI): domain Eukaryota; kingdom Viridiplantae; phylum Streptophyta; class Magnoliopsida; order Asparagales; family Amaryllidaceae; genus Agapanthus; species Agapanthus africanus. The sequence continues at coordinate 336,427,183 of CM057346.1, read as the reverse complement.
ATTTAATCACAAAATACCACATCAAGGCTTAGCAAACTTAACACCAAATTGATTCTAATCTTAGACTTGCAAGATGGGGTTTGTGGGGAGAATATGGTATGTGATGAGGTTACAAAGTAACCATGAAATTAACATACCACATCAACCCATCCAAGTTGCAATACTAAGTTTATAATCACATTAAAGCACATTAAACATTAACAAGAGGAGGAGGAGGCAAGGCCTTTCATCTCACTTCTTTACCATTACCACAACCAAAGATATTAGTTAAGCATGATAAAAAGAAAAGAAAATAAGAACAAGAAGCAAGTAAACAATGGAAATAACAAAAGCAATATTATTAACAATTGAAGTTGAGGTACAAATCATTGGTAATGTCACGCCCCGCTTCCCAGTATACGGGCAGAGAACTCGACTGGGCCACTACGTATTTACTGTGAAGTGAATACGCTAAGCGTATCTAAGCAATATAAAAGTAAAATAAACAAGAGACAAGATATAATCAAAACAACAATTTTATTTATTCACATTCTTTCTGTACAATACATGGAAAGTAAATACAACTGATAAAAAGTAATTCCTAAACAATAGCATAACAGAAATGAAAAGTATTGAATAGAAATTGTACAATGAACTAGAGCTCGGAGTCTTCACTGAATTGGTCCAAATCTTCAGCAGTGGGCTCGATCTCTGACGTGTCCAGACCACCTGACGACATTCAAAGAAGAAAGAAAGAGAATGTCGTCAGCGAACAGATCGCTCGGTAAATCCCAAAGATAAGGGAGAAATAGAATAGACAGAGTAAGAAGGTATCTTTTAAAGTTGTATTATATTGTTATAATATTGTGTTAATGCTGTTGTTTGTAGCTTGGTACAGAAGAATGCCAGTGTATACGAGAGGGGTCCCTATATGCTAGAGACCAGGGCAAACGGAATGTACAAGGAACCGTTGGGCCACGGTACAACAGCAACGGAATATAGGTTAGGTGTCTTAATCTTACTGTCTCGTGGCACTTCTAACACCTTCCATACCAATCTATCCCTTAAACCCATTAGTGTTTTGATTGTATTGTTTGTCTTGTATTGTAACTGTATAGATTGTATAATTGGATGACTGACCGAAACTATGATATCAGTAAACGGATGTAACTGGAGAATCATGTAAATGAATGTAACTGGAGAATCATGTAAATGGAAGTATATCTATGGCTCGGTTCAGTCAATACAGATTGAATAGTTTGAACAGATTGAATATATGGATTTATGGATTCATATAGAATTGTAATATTGTAGATTGTAGATTGTACTTGAATCATATTCAAGTCAGATTATAATGAGACTCACTCTGAGTAAGACAATTAGAAAAGTAAATTGAAGTCCTGATTGTTTTGATGTTATCGGTAACTGCTGTACATGGGCAGCAGGGTTTGTGTCTTTTTCGAAGACGATTACCGTATTGATAACACTATTGTTAAGTTGTCTACCTTAGATAGGAATGCACCCATATCTCCGGCTCCCTGAGGCTCAAGAGACCGCTCCCGCTTAAACCTATGTTTAATAGGGTCCTTAGGGTAATTTATAGAACTTGAGGGGATTTTATGTAAAAATACTTTTATAAGCATTTCAAAATACTCCCCAAGTATTTAGTTATCGTCTTTAGAGTTGTAATGAATGTAGATTTTATATTGTGATATTTCTAGTGAAAATATCCTAATTTCATAAATAAAGGTATTTATTTATAATATTGATTTGTAGGGAATTCATGGTATTTTAGTGTAAAATGATTCCTGTGATATTTTTAGAAAAATGTGGAATATTTATATTATTACAAAATTGATATTTTATATACATATATTTATATGAAAATAATTTTTAATATATATAATATTTCTAGAAATCTTATTTTCTTCAGATTTTTGTATTTTAAATCTTTCGAGACCGAATGCTCCTTGCGGAGGTCTGCATCTCGCACTACTAAGCCCGAGGATGTGCGATAATCAGCACCATCCCAAACGGGTTCCCCAAATGGGTTGTAGCGGTGCTTTACAAAGATTTGTATAAATATTTAATTGTTTAGAAAATGGTTTTATTATTTAAAGGTATTTAAATGAAATGGTGTCGTTTTCCCGTATTCTATGTTTCTGAGGGTATTGTGCTATGTTACATATGAGTGTGTGTGGAGGTAGGTCATTACCTCGTGATCTACTTAAAGGTATAGCAAGGGTTTTGATGGTTTAAATGTAGAAATGAAACTATATGGTATTTCAATGAAAAAAATACGGTAAAATGGAAATAGCAATTACTTTTGGTATAGAACATGTTCAATATGATTAGTTAGTGTTTAATAGTCAACATGAATTGGTTTTAACAAGATTGTATTAAAGAAAAGCGAGAGTTTTAGAAAGAAACCGAATCGGAAATCGAATTTGTTCCGATTCCGTCGGGTTTTGGAAGTTCGTATTTTTAGAAAAGAGTAAAGGAGTGAAATTGGGACTTACGAGTTTGAGAATTTAAAGAAGAGGAAGGGGAGATGAGAGGAGTCGACGGTGAGTCGTTTCGTCGTCGGGAGTTTCTACGGTTGTCGCCGGAAAATCCGCCGGAGCTTCGCCTTTCGCTCACTTCGATTGCACACTAGGGTTTCTAGAGATTTCTTGAGAGTTGGCTCAGAGTTTTAGGGTGAGGGGGTAAAGTGTAGGGGTGGTATTTATAGGGTTAGGCTAGGGTTAGGGTAGATGAAGAGTTTAAATTGAAAAAATATAAAAAAATATATTAAAATTCATTAAAATATGGAGTAAATGGGGATTTCAAAGGTCTCTGGAACCGATCTGGGGAAATGAAGTGTGCAGGGGGGTTGAAAAGACGAAGAGGCAGGAATTTGCTGTTGACGACTCGGCCGACCGGCCGTGTCCGGCCGGCGGCGCAGGCCCGAGTCGGGAGCTTGGGATGTGTATCGTCGCCTGGTGATCTTACTGCTATATTTACTTTTTTATGTGTAGTTGGGTTTTTGTGAGAAATGTAGGGTTCCTAGGCACACTAATGAAGTCTCACAAGGCATCAACCATGCCTATTTCAAATTTTACAAGTGTCGAGAAACCCTAATACGGATCGTTAACTAGAATTTTAGGCGAAAAGATAAGCTAGTTAACATCTTAACTAAAAGTGAGAAGCTACAACCTTTGTAGATCCGGTTCTCCACTTCCTTAGCTCCACGTAGACGTCCTCTCGCTGTCCTAGTCGGATCTCGGACTCTAGCATCGGCTTCATCGGAGAAATGAGCGGACAAGTCGTCGGCTACGATGCCAAAGATGATCTACGTCGAGGTTACACAAGATCAAGCTCCAACTTCACCAAGTTGTGAAACTTGTGAAGAAAACACCCTATACTACTTGGCAAGAGGTAGAGGGTGAAGAAATAGGAGGTGGGTTCACTTTAGAATCAGATTTCTCACACTTTTGCTCAAGTTGCCATTGATGAAGGCAAGCTTTTTCTTAAAGAAGAAGATGAAGAAGAAGATAGAATATGATAAGTGTCTCATTTAAAAATGCAAAAGAAATGAATACTTATCATAATATGAACCATGGTTAGGTGTAGAGAATTGCCTAAGGTTAGATGAATGGTTAGGGTTAAGCATGAAGACAAAATGGTCACTTTGGTCAAAGCATCATGAAGCTTCAACAAGCTTCAAGAATGATAGCAACCATTTTGTTTTCTTTTGCAATTTCTTTTTAATCCAAATTAAAAAGATAAATGCATGAATAAATAAAAACCCTAACCATTTACTTAACCAAGGTTTAATTCTTTACACTTAACCAAATGAGCAAGTATCATCAAATATGATACAAACATGTGCACAAAAGTATATCACATATACAACTTGCACATCAAGTGAGAAAATCCATTTAAAGTGAAACAATACTAGTTAATGCAAAGTGATATATCAAATATATAATTATACATTAAATCATTAAATCAACACTTGATTTAACGATCCGGTCATATCGCATACAACCGTCTAGTATCCTATGTATCGGCTTATCGAATCAATCCTTGATTCGATATCTAGGTTATATCGCATATAGCCAATCGATACATTCATCGCGAGAATGAAATATGGTATCACATACACACATTATTCTCGGTCCTGCACATATCTCATATGCGCTCCTATTTCGTTTCGCTTGAGCCAAGAAACCTCTGTGTAGGACTCTAAAGACTCGTCAATACGCCGGCAGCAGATGATGATCATATCAAGCAACCACAAGCTGCAAGCAGTCTGCTAAACGTAACGGCCATCCGGGTATTGAGCGATCAGAAGATCGACGAGCTAGCCCGCTCACACTCCTGTGAATCCAACCAGTAACACTTACCGTACAGTCCGGTCTGTTCGTCTGATATGCCGCATATCAAGTCTAGGGGTGGTAAACGTCAGACCCCAGTAACCGATAAGTCATGCCAATGTGAGGCTTATAACGGGTCGAGAAACTACTGGTAACACTTACCAGCAAATCTCTGATCAGCCCTGGCCAGGGACTTCCCTGTTACGGCCAATCGAGCACAGCGCAACATCAACCCCCAATACCGGGAGAGACGAAACCCCTCCTATCGCTCATTGCCTCTATGTAACTCGAGACTGTACCCAAAGACCACCGTTTTGCATGCCCTCATGGACGTGGTAAGGTGGAGATCAAAGCACAGTGGGAATCACACAAGACTCTATGACGATCTCGGATCTACAGACTAACCTGTACAAGTGTCACCTGAGAACTGCCATCTGACGTGAGGTATAATACCATCTGGGAGTTCTCGGCGAGTCCGTCCAGTGTACCCAGTCTCCACTGAGCACCCGTATACCATCTCTGATGTCAAACACCAATGGATATGGAATCATCCATCGCCCATCTCATGGGTCGAGAAGCATATACGCTAGTCTACACTGGTATATCGATGCCCCGTCTCGATACACCCACGACTAGGGACCTTGAAGGATGCACCTATGGACTACCATGTCCCCACTAGTATGATCTGCATCATAGTCCAGGTAGTCAAGTACACATCCTAAGGGCTTTACCAACATGTAACTATAAGACAGTTTAAAGAGACAAGTGTACATGTTAAGATAAAGAGCAACCAGATAGCATACTATCATATCGAGCAAGAAAGTCATCTCTATATATGTCCAAGCATCCAATATAATATACATCATCTGTACAATACTGGCCTCTAGAGCATACATACAACTAACAATCTCACACTTGCACTAGGGCCAGCTGCTGTAGTATCGCATACCGAGCATCCCGAAGAGTCTCTCAAACTGTATCTGGGGAATGGCCTTCGTGAGTGGATCCGCCGTGTTGTTCTTCGTGTCAACCCTCCTAACCTCGATCTCCCGGCGATCAACTATCTTCCGGATCAGGTGATACCGCCTCAGAATATGCCTGGATCGCTGATGGGACCTGGGTTCCTTGGCCAAAGCCACCGCTCCATTGTTATTGCAATACAAAGGTATTGGATGCTCAATGGATGGAACCACTCCAAGTTCAGTAATGAACTTCTTGATCCAGACAGCCTCTTCAGCAGCATCGTTGGCAGCGATGTATTCAGCCTCCATCGTCGAGTCTGCCACGGTTTCCTGCTTGGAACTCTTCCAGCTAACCGCCCCTCCGAAAAGGGTAAAGACAAATCCCGACTGCGACTTAGAGTCGTCCTTATCACTCTGGAAGCTCGAATCGGTAAAGGACTCCACTTGGAGTTCTCCGTTACCATACACCAAGAGCATCTCTTTAGTCCTTCGTAAGTACTTGAGAATGCTCTTCACAGCTGTCCAGTGACTCTCTCCAGGATCAGCTTGATACCTGCTCACTACACTTAGTGAGCATGCTACATCGGGTCTGGTACATAGCATCGCGTACATGATAGAGCCTACAGCCGAAGCATAGGGTATCCCTTGCATGCGAGCTCTCTCCAAATCAGTCTTGGGAGACATCTCTTTGGAGAGAGTGACTCCAGAGATTGTGGGCAAGTTTCCACGCTTGGATTCATCCATACTAAACCTCTTTAGTATGGTGTCAATGTACCTGGATTGGGACAATCCTAATATCCTTTTGGATCTATCTCTATAGATCCAGATTCCCAATATGCAGGAGGCATCACCAAGATCTTTCATTGAGAATCTTTGTGATAAGAAGAGCTTGACTGATTGCAGCATAGGAATATCATTTCCTATCAAGAGTATGTCGTCCACGTACAATACGAGGAAGACAACCTTACTCTCTGCCACCTTCTTGTAAATACAAGGTTCATCTGGGTTTTTGACGAAATCAAACTCTTTGATAACGACGTCAAAGCAGATGTTCCAACTCCGCGATGCTTGCTTTAATCCATAAATGGATTTAAGCAGCTTGCACACCTTCCCGCTGCTCCCACTGTCTACGAAGCCCTCTGGCCGAGTCATGTACACGCTCTCTTCTAAATCACCATTTAGAAAGGCGGTCTTAACATCCATTTGCCAGATTTCGTAATCATGATATGCAGCGATGGCAAGCATGATCCGGATGGATTTAAGCATAGCCACTGGAGAAAAGGTTTCGTCATAGTCTACACCTGGTCTTTGACGAAAACCCTTTGCAACAAGTCTAGCTTTGAAAGTCTCCACTTTCCCATCTACACCAAGTTTTTTCTTGAAGATCCATTTGCCCCTAATGGGTTTTACCCCTTCAGGAGCAACATCCAAAGTCCATACTTTGTTGGTGTACATGGATTTCATCTCGGACCGCATAGCATCCAGCCATTTCACTGAGTCCCTACTCGTGATGGCCTGCTCGAAGCTAGTTGGGTCATCATCCTCCATGATGCAATCCTCGCTCCCACCATCCATGAGAAAACCGTAGTATCTCTCAGGTTGGCGAGGAACCCTACTAGATCGGCGGAGAGGCTGGGGTTCGTCGGGTACTACTGAATCCTCTGGTTCTACCAAGTCTTCTGTTATAGTTTGTGTCGCTGGAACCTCTTCCAGTTCTACCTCAATGCCACTTATCTGTTTCATAAGGAAACTTTTTTCTAAGAAAGTGGCATGTCGAGAAACAAACACCTTTTGTTCCTCGGGATGGTAGAAGATATACCCTTGTGAATTTTTAGGATATCCTATAAACTTACATAAGACAGATCTTGCCTCGAGTTTGTCCGGATTTTGTCTTTTGACATAGGCTGGACAACCCCATATCTTAATATAATTAAGATGTGGTCTCTTCCCTTTCCATATCTCATATGGAGTGGTAGGCACTGATTTGGTAGGAACTCTATTCAATAGGTCCATGGCTGTCTCAAGCGCATATCCCCAGAAGGAAATAGGTAACTCAGCTATACTCATCATTGAGCGCACCATATCTAATAGGGTGCGGTTTCTCCGTTCAGATACACCGTTGTGCAGTGGTGTATATGGAGGAGTCAGCTGAGAGAGAATCCCATTCTCTTTTAGGAAGTCCAGGAATTCATTGCTCAAGTATTCACCTCGTCGATCAGATCGTAGGATTTTAATACTTTTTCCGGTCTGGTTCTCAACTTCTTGTTTGTATTCTCTAAATTTCTCAAAAGCTTCTGATTTGTGTTTCATCAGGAACACATACCCGAACCTAGAGAGATCGTCAGTGAATGTAATGAAGTATGAAGAACCATCCCTGGCATGTGTAGACATGGGACCACATACATCACTATGTATTAGTCCCAAGAGTTCAGTAACTCTTTCTCCGTGTCCCGTAAACGGAGTTTTGGTCATCTTGCCTATGAGACGTGACTGGTAAGTGTCATAAGATGAAAATTCGAATGATTTCAAATATCCATCCTTATGCAACTTAGCTAGTCGTGTCGCATTGATGTGACCCAGTCTACAATGCCACAAGAAGGATTCGTTCAGTTCTGAACTCTTCCTCTTGTGTGTGTTTGTTATGCTCAGAACTGTTGATTGATTTAGAACATAAATGCCATTGCACAACGTGCCTGATCCAACCAACTTTTGGTTACGGAAAATGTTCATAACATTATCCTGTAACACAAAATTATATCCCTCTTTACTCAATAAAGAAACCGATATAATGTTGCATATCAGGTTCGGCATGTAATAGCATTCGTTCAGAACCAATGTATTACCAGTTGGTAATGCAAGGTGATATTCCACGACAGTCTTAGCTGCAACAATTGCACCATTTCCAACTCTAATGTCTTTATCACCTTCTCCAAGTTCTCTACCTTTTCTAAGCCCATGTAACTGATTACATATATGGGATCCTGACCCGGTATCTAATACCCAGGACGTAGGGCAAATGGAGAAACAGTTCTCTGTAACGAACACACCCGAAGAAAATGCATCACCATGTACTTTCTTCAATCGGGTGACATGGGAATCCTGGTATTCTCCTATATCCTGTTCATTCCTATAACTCTTATAAGAAAGAACGGAACCAACGTTCCCCAGCACAGTATAACATGCGGGTTCAGTCAATACATCCATATTATTATCTTTATTAGGGCATGACATGGTCGCTACCTGGAGAGAGAGAGAAGAAAACACTTTAGCGTATGCTCTTGCAAGATCAGATTGGTTATTATCTTATCTAATCAGGATGGCTCCTACTGGTTTTTATCAAATCTTCCTTCAAACCTTAAAAGGAAAGACTAGCCGGGATTAATTACACACTACAAGTTCGCCAATCTTTCAGCCAGGCCAGTGTCGGTACTTTGAGGGAGGTCCCCCGTGGTTTCGCACGAACCTAATTAATGTAAACCTCGTTTTCCCAGAGGCGTAACCCCGTTGACACCTTTCTAGACACCTACTCGATCAGCTAATTGCAATGTGTAAAACTCTCCCAGGAGTAACTCTTACTCGCAGTGGGTATCGGGATCCAACTATCTCATAGAAGGTATGCAATCTCATTGCAAATTTCAATACTTGAAATTCCCGATAATGCTTTTGCCCCTAGCGTGCTATGACCTTGACGCATGCCAAACAACCCATAGTCCGCTAGTCAAGTTCAACCCGTACAATTCGTGATCGAATTAAACCCACCCGTACGGCCCTTGACGCATGCCAAACAACGCCGTACGAATACCTTAATCCAATCGCATCTCATGCTACAGATAAGTAATAATCAGCTACCGCACACTACGCCTTGACGCATGCCAAACAACCGTAGCACGAATACTGAATATTACATATCTGAATTGACGGAGGGCTACGCTGGTTTTTCTGAAAACCATGAGCGTAATGAACTTGATATCATTGTAGAATCAAATGAAGTTTTGAAATGGAGTGATTTTGAGGCTTTTCTAGTTTTGCTATAGGGGTCACTCCCGGTGAAGGGATCGTCGGCCCTTTCCTCGTCGAATGAGGTGCGGAATATATCATATATATCACTGTGCAAAGCAGAAACTATAGAAGCAATCAAAATTCAAACCGAGTGTGTAGCATCTGCCAGTTATTGCTAAAGGAGTCACTCCCGGTGAAGGGATCTCGGTCCTTTCCTCATCGAATAAGGTGCAGGGTATATCATATATACCGCTATGCAAAGCAAGAACTGTAGCTACATGTTTTTTTTAAAATTTGATTCTACAACATCTTAGGTTTCTTTTCTTTCATTAATCACATTAATGAAGTCCTATCATTTAAGTCACCTAAACATCACAGATAAATACGACGTACACTTATGCCATCCGCATTCACCTGGATGTCCCCTCATGCACCGTTAGGTTAGGTAACTAACGACAGAGCACGGCAGGGCTAGTGCGGGTGAAAAACATAAGTAACGTCTATATAATATATCATATATACTATATACTGTATCTATCACAGAACATCACATGATCACATCACAGATATCGCAGCAAAAGAAACATATGAAACATTGGATATACTGGGACGTCCGTGTTTTCAATACGAGCCAGTATAAAACACGGATTCCACGGTCGTGATGAATAGCCAATCCCACACCCTTAGACCCCTACGAGAGCAGCAAGCAACCCTACCAATTCTAGGGTTAGGAGACCCGGACTCGACTCCTCGAGATGGTCTCCCACTGGACCCTAGAACCCGGTTACTTGTGTTCCCCTCCTTGGGTCTATCCTAATGCGGAAAAGTAAATAATATACAAAAGGTGACAACTTCCGCAACCTGGAAGTGCCCCAAATAAAAGAATATTACATACAAGTTTTTACATGAATTAAAATGAAAAACACTCATCTCACATAAAAAAAAACCCCGGCTATTCAAACACGACAATCCAATATAACATATCCAGCAACACATAACATCACATGTCATCAACGTAAGTAAATATGCGCATCCCAATTGTCGTTGACATATAGCAACGAAACCAGCGATACCACATATTACACTTACGGTCACAGAAAAGAAAGTGTAAAACTACAACAGTTGGAATCCGCAACCTCTTTAGACATCGCATGCCTAATCAAATGAAATACTTAGACATCACATGCCTAACAATTATAAACCCCGCATTTTAGTCCCATTATCGAAAACTCTTTTCAATATCAAGTGAGACTAAACCGCTAGATTTATAACATTCATCCAGTTATCTCATAACAGTTTGTGAATTCCAATTATTGTATCCCATTCCGGACAAATAGAAAATATTAAACTTTCCGATCGAACATTCGAACACCCAAGTTTTTCCGAAACCGTTCAACAAATGATATAAGTTCAAAGACATTCACTTCATGCCTCAGTACCAACAGTCCAGCCGTAGAAGGGTCAAGCCAATGCCTCACATGTGGCACGCCGTAATGCCTCAAACCCGAAGGTTCAAAGGGCAGTTCAAGACGGTCACATAATCGAGTTAAGGTTTGTTGTCTTCTAGAGGGACCATCGCGTTACTTGCACTACTCGGAACGTCCTTAAACCACAGAAAAATCCAACACTTGGATATTTTCCGGCAGGGGAAAGATTGGGTATTTACATCCGGTCGAACTTTTTAACATATTCCAAAATATCCGGAAAGCCACATTGACAAAGTCTGATAATCCGATCGAATCATCGAATCCCCAAAACAACCCCAGAAAATTCTACTCTTGAATAAATATTAAAAATTCCCATAAAACTCAGCATCATATAATAAGAATTACTGTGCAAAAATGGTAGCATGTTCACACAATCTGGCCGTGGAACCGCCGCAGAAGCCATGCTTCTGCCGCGGTTCCGCCGCACTATTGACACATCTTCAGGAAAATTTTGCACCGTAATTCTTAGAATTCCCTGCTGAATTTTTTAAGCATTTTTAATCTGGAAAAAACCCAGTTTTTGAAAAAAGTCCAGAGAGCAATTTGATTTAGGGTTTCGATATTCATTCGGGTTTCAAACGTCGTCTACACTTCGCCTAAGGCTCTAGCTAGGCTCTGATACCACTGTAGGGTTCCTAAGCACACTAATGAAGTCTCACAAGGCATCAACCATGCCTATTTCAAATTTTACAAGTGCCGAGAAACCCTAATACGGATCGTTAACTAGAATTTTAGGCGAAAAGATAAGCTAGTTAACATCTTAACTAAAAGTGAGAAGCTACAACCTTTGTAGATCCGGTTCTCCACGTAGACGTCCTCTCGCTGTCCTAGTCGGATCTCGGACTCTAGCATCGGCTTCATCTGAGAAATGAGCGGACAAGTCGTCGGCTACGATGCCGAAGATGATCTACGTCGAGGTTACACAAGATCAAGCTCCAACTTCACCAAGTTGTGAAACTTGTGAAGAAAACTCCTATACTACTTGGCAAGAGGTAGAGGGTGAAGAAATAGGAGGTGGGTTCACTTTAGAATTGGATTTCTCACACTTTTGCTCAAGTTGCCATTGATGAAGGCAAGCTTTTTCTTAAAGAAGAAGATAAAGAAGAAGATAGAATATGATAAGTGTCTCATTTAAAAATGCAAAAGAAATGAATACTTATTATAATATGAACCATGGTTAGGTGTAGAGAATTGACTAAGGTTAGATGAATGGTTAGGGTTAAGCATGAAGACAAAATGGTCACTTTGGTCAAAGCTTCATGAAGCTTCAACAAGCTTCAAGAATGATAGCAACCATTTTGTTTTCTTTTGCAATTTATTTTTAATCCAAATTAAAAAGATAAATGCATGAATAAATAAAAACCCTAACCATTTACTAAACCAAGGTTTAATTCTTTACACTTAACCAAATGAGCAAGTATCATCAAATATGACAAACATGTCCACAAAAGTATATCACATATACAACTTGCACATCAAGTGAGAAAATCCATTTAAAGTGAACCAATACTAGTTAATGCAAAGTGATATATCAAATATATAATTATACATTAAATCATTAAATCAACACTTGATTTAACGATCCGGTCATATCGCATACAACTGTCTAGTATCCTATGTATCGGCTTATCGAATCAATCCTTGATTCGATATCTAGGTTATATCGCATATAACCAATCGATACATTCATCGCGAGAATGAAATACGGTATCACATACACGCATTATTCTCGGTCCTGCACATATCTCATATGCGCTCCTATTTCGTTTCGCTTGAGCCAGGAAACCTCTGTGTAGGACTCTAAAGACTCGTCAATACGCCGGCAGCAGATGATGATCATATCAAGCACCCACAAGCCGCAAGCGGTCTGCTAAACGTAACGGCCATCCGGGTATTGAGCGATCAGAAGATCGACGAGCTAGCCCGCTCACACTCCTGTGAATCCAACCAGTAACACTTACCGTACAGTCCGGTCTGTTCGTCTGATATGTCGCATATCAAGTCTAGGGGTGGTAAACGTCAGACCCCAGTAACCGATAAGTCGTGCCGATGTGAGGCTCATAACGGGTCGAGAAACTACTGGTAACATTTACCAGCAAATCTCTGATCAGCCCTGGCCAGGGACTTCCCTGTTACGGCCAATCGAGCACAGCACAACATCAACCCCCAATACCGGGAGAGACGAAACCCCTCCTATCGCTCATTGCCTCCATGTGACTCGGGACTGTACCCAAAGACCACCGTTTTGCACGCCCTCATAGACGTGGTAAGGTGGAGATCAAAGCATAATGGGAATCACACAAGACTCTTTGACGATCTCGGGTCTACAGACTAACCTGTACAAGTGTCACCTGAGAACTGCCATCTGACGTGAGGTATAATACCATCTGGGAGTTCTCGGCGAGTCCGTCCAGTGTACCCAGTCTCCACTGAGCACCCGTATACCATCTCTGATGTCAAACACCAATGGATATAGGATCATCCATCGCCCATCTCATGGGTCGAGAAGCGTATACGCTAGTCTACACTGGTATATCGATGCCCCGTCTCGATACACCCACGACTAGGGACCTTGAAGGATGCACCTATGGACTACCATGTCCCCACTAGTATGATCTGCATCATAGTCCAGGTAGTCAAGTACACATCCTAAGGGCTTTACCAACATGTAACTATAAGACAGTTTAAAGAGACAAGTGTACATGTTAAGATAAAGAGCAACCAGATAGCATACTATCATATCGAGCAAGAAAGTCATCTCTATATATGTCCAAGCATCCAATATAATATACATCATCTGTACAATACTGGCCTCTGGGGCATGCATACAACTAACAAGAAATGCACGTGTATCTGTTGGTATTCTAAAAAATTCAAAACAAAGTAATATAAAAAATAATGTAGGGTATGGGATTTGAACTCTGGTGGCTTGGTTCAGTAGTGCAAGGTCTTACCAATGAGCTACAAGGTTGTCCATGCACATATTTAATTAGAATTAAATATATGCGGTTGCTTGAAAAGAAAGTAGGCTTTTTGGGCTTAAGAGATTGGGAATGAAAAGAATGGAATTGGGCTTAAAGAATAAGTTTGGGTAAAAAGAAATGAGTTTTAGAAAATACTTAGATGTGAAAAATAGATGAAGAGATTAAATATAACTAATAACATGGAAATAAAAATATACAAATACAGTATTTTATTAATATGAAGATATAGGAATTTTAGAGTCATTTCAGGTAACTTGTTCAACCTCTATAATGAAGCTCTCAAGAGAAAGCTTCAAGAGGGAAGCAGAAGAAGAGACCAAGTTAAATCCCACTCACTCTCAAGCCTAAACCAAAAGTAAACAAAAATGGAAAATGGGTATATATTACATGGTCCCCAAATCTATCCTGGTATTTATAGGCTTAACATCAGAATAAATAAACAATAGAAATAAGATGATGTGACTTAAAGAAATGACCAGAAGAAAACTGGGGAAGTTTGGAGCTAGGGGGCGGTGTCGCCGGAAATATGGGGGGGCCTGCCGGTCTAAATTCGAGCGTAGAGGCTCGGGTTGACATGGTGAATTTGTGTGCTCTCCACAATCATAATGATGCTGCTTGATTTATCTGTTTAAGCCATGTTTGCATTCAGAGAGATGGAGGGAACATGATGCCATACATCAAATCAAAAATTTTAGCATTTATTATCCATGTCCCCCTATTTGTACAAGCCATCATTGTGTGTGCCAAGGGCAGCCCCACCATGGTCCATGTGTTAGTTATATGTATGCCCTAGAGGCCATTACTGTACATACGTTTTATATTGTAGTGGATGCTTGGACATATATAGGGAGGACTTTCTTGCTCGACATGATAGTATGCTATCTGGTTACCCTTTATCTTAACATGTAATCTGATTGTCTCTATGTCACATGTTGATAAAGCCCTTAGGATGAGTACTTGACTACCAGGACTATGATGTAGATCATACTAGTGGGGACAGGGTAGTCGCCAAGTACATCCTTCAAATGTTTCTAGTCGTGGGAGTGCCGAGACAGGGCATCGATACTCCAGAGTAGACTAGCGTATGCGTTTCTTGACCCATATGATGGGCGATGGATGATCCCATATCCATTGGTGTTTGACATCACAGAAGGTATACGGGTGCTCAGTGGAGACTGGGTACACTGGACGGACTCGCCGAGAACTCCCAGATGGTATTATACCTCACGTCAGATGGCAGTTCTCTGGTGATACTGGTACAGGTTAGTCTGTAGACCCGAGATCGTCATAGAGTCTTGTGTGATTCCTACTGTGCTTTGATTTCCATCATACCACGTCCAAGTGGTCGTGCAAAAAGGTGGCTTTTGGGTACAGTCCCGAATCACATGGAGGCAATGAGCGATAGGAGGGGTTTCGTCTCTCCCGGTATAGGGAGTTGATGTTGTGTTGTGTTCGATTGGCTATAACTGGAATTCCCTGGCTACGGTTGCTGATATTTACTGGTAAGTGTTATCAGTAGTTTCTCGAACTGTTATGGACCTCATATCGACACGACTTATCAAGCTACTGGGGTCTGACGTTTACCACCCCTAGGCGAGATATGCGACATATCAGACGAAGAGACCGGACTGTACGGGAGTTTTACTGGTTGGATTCACGGGGGAATGTACAGGCTTGCTTGTTGATATTCTGATTGCTCAATACCTGGGTGGTTGTTACGTTTAGCAGACCTCTTGCAGCTTGTGGGTGTTTGATATGATCATCACCTGCTGCCGGTGTATTGACGATTCTTCAGAGTCCTACACAGAGGTTTCTTTGCTCAGGCAAAATGGAGTTGGAGCACATATGTGATATATGCGGGACCGAGAATATTACGATATGAGATACCGTATTATATTCTCGCTATATGAGATATCGGCCGGGTATATGTGATATAGCCGCGTCATCGGATCAAGTGTTGATTCGATGAACTGATACAGATTATATTAGTCGGTTATTTATGAAATAGCCGGATTATCGGATCAAGTGTTGATTCGATAATTTAATGTATAATTATATATTTGATATATTAAATTACATTAACTAATATAAGCTCACTTAAAGATTCTTTTTCTCACTCGGGTAATACAATGATATATATATGTGATATATGTTAATTGTATTATTTTATTTTGTTACAATAAATATTATATATGTGATATATAATATTGTAACAAGTTATGATTACTAATGCAACATATTTTGTGGAGATTAAACATGATTAGGGTTTGATTTGGGTTAGCACTTTCATGAAGCTTCTAGAAGCTTTATGTTTTGTTTTAAGAAAAGATATTTTGTTATGATATTTTGAAGATATTTTCTTAACCCAATCCAAACCCTTTACCATGGTTTATTCCCTACAATGGTTAAGTCTTTTGTTTCTTAACCAAGGGTTGATTGGTAACCATAACTAAGGATTTCATTATTCATCACAAAGTGACTTCTTCTTCTTCTTCCTTCGACAAAAGCTTTCTAGCTTTTTCTAATGTGATGAAAATGAGTGAGAAATTGAAAAAAAATGAGAGCTAAACTCCTACTTCATCATCCTCATCTATTCTAGCCGCTTAGATTAGGGTGTTTGCTTTGTTAATACTTGATTATCAAAGCAAGACCTTGGGTTTGAGTTTCTTCAAGGTAGATCATCTTTGTTATAGAAGATCGGAAGCAAGATTGCATCTTTCTCTTCATGGAGCCTCTCTAGAGTCCGGATACTCGATGATCACAGTGAAGGGACCTCAACACGGAGCTTTAGAAGTGAAGGAACGGACTACAAGGGTTGTAATCCCTAACTCTTAGAAGTAAAGTTGTTTACTTTCTTTGTTTCGCCTTAATCTCTTGTCTATGATCTTGGTTAGGGTTGTTCGGCACATGAAAAATTTGCTTTTGGCTTGGTTGATGCCTTGTAGAACCTTGTTCTTATGCCTAGTAACCCTACACCATGCCAAAGAGTGTGTGTACACTTGTATTGTATTGGACCAAAATTGTGTGCACATTTATTTGCAAAAGAACTCTTCGTATATCGGTCGGTATCCTGTTCTGATTGCTGTGTTGGCTCCCAAGCATTATATCCGTGATATTGAGTGTGTTTCCAGTATTTAATCACGAATACTTGTAAACTGTAATTACCGAGTAGACACTAATTAATAGTACCGATATATAACAAAATAGATAATAAATGAGCGGTATTAAAATGCAGTTTTCTGTGTGGGACTCTAAATATTCGACAATATGCTAGTAGTAGGTTTAACCACAAGTCCGTCGGCGACATTAGCTGTACGTAACGGCAACCCAGGTACCTTTCGAAAAGAAGGCCGACGAGCGAACTCATCCGAACCCTTCCTAAGCCTATCCGTGACAATCTCCGTATAGTCTGGTCTGTTAGTCTAAGAGTATCGTATATCAGGCTTAGGGGGTGGTAAACATTAGACCCCCAATAGCGCAATAAGTCGTATCGGTGTAGAGCCAAATACACCCTGAGAAACTACTAGTGTACCTACCAGTAAATCTCACTTTCCCTGGCTAGGGACTTTATGTATTGGCTAAACGTACATAGCACGATATCAACTCCCAATACCGGGAGAGACGAACCCCTTTTAACCCCTACTGCCTCCAAGTTCTTCGGGACTGCACCCAACCACTACCTGTTTGCACGACTCATTTAAGCCATGGTAGGGTAGTAATCTAAGTACAGTAGGAACACACTCAAGACGAATAGTGATGTCAAGTCAACGTACTAAGCTATACTTATGTCACTCGGGGACTGCTAACTGACGATAGGTATAATACCAACCAGTAGTTCCCATCGAGTCCGTCCAGTGTAACTCATAACCCAATGAGCACATGTATACTATCTTTGGTACCGTATACCAATGGCTGCGAGACAGGCCACCTCCCCTGACGGGGATAAGAAGCATATACACTAGTCTACTCTGGAGTATCGATGCCCTATCTCGATAATCCTACGACTAGGGACAAGCTTATGGATGTGCTTATAAACTACCCATCCCCCACTAGTGTGACTGCCATCACAACGTTGGTAGTCAAGCAAAGATCCTAAGGGCTCTATCAATATGTATTAGCGATACGTTAAAAGAAACATATACACATATTAAGATAGATACAAACCAAGTAGCATACTACCATATTGAGCAAGACAGTTATAAATCAATGTGTATATCCCAAGCTTCCAAAATGTAATATACAAACTAGTACTATACAATAATGGCCTCTAGGGTATATATCACTAACAATCTCCCACTTGCACTAAGGCCATGTATTGGCATATCGCAGACCTTGCTTCTCGAATAGCTTCTCGAACTACGTCTGAGGGATGATCTTTGTGAGTGGATCTGAAGCGTTGTTCTCCCTGTCTACTCTCTGCACCTCGATCTCCCGGTGATCCACTATCTCCCTGATCAGGCAATACAAAGGTATTGGATCAACAATGGATGAAACCACTTGATGTTCTATAACTAACTTCTTCATCTAGACTGCTTCTTTCACGGCATCACATGCTGTTATATACTTTGCCTCCATCGTCAAGTCAGCAACGGTATCCTGCTTGGAGCTCTTCCAACAGACCGCCCCTCCATTGAAGGTGAAGAAATAACCAGACAAGGATTTGGAGTCATCCTTGTCACTCTGGAAGCTGGAGTGAGCGAAGACCTCGATCTGGAAGTCTTTACTGCCATACACCAAGAACATCTTCTTAGTCCTTCTCAAGTACTTGAGAATGTTCTTAACTGCTATCCAGTGCTTCTCTCCAGGGTTTGACTGATACTTGCTTACCGCGCTCAGTACGTAAGCAACATTTGGTATGGTACACAACATCGCATACATTATAGATCCTAAGCGTAGGGTATAATACTCATGAGATCCCTTTCCAAATCAGTCTTAGGAGACATCTTTTTGGAGAGGGTGATCCCGTGACAAGCCGGTAGATTACCGCACTTGGAATCTTCCATACTAAATATTTTCAGTATGGTGTCGATATACCTGGACTGTGAAAGTCCCAACATCCTCTTAGATCTATCACGATAGATCTTGATCCCCAAAACGTAGGAGACACCACCCAGGTCTTTCATGGAGAACTTCTGTGACAAGAATCCTTTGACTGATTGTAGCATTGGAATGTCATTTCCTCTCAGGAGAATGTCATCCATGTACTAGACGAGGAATACAACAGTCCTCGCTACAATCTAACTATAAATGCATGGTTCATCTGGATTTTTGATAATGAAAAATTCTTTGACCGTCTCATCAAAGCAGATGTTCCAACTCCGCGATACCTGCTCTAATCTATAAATGGATTTAAGCAACTTACACACTCTTCCGCTGCTCCCACTCCCTATGAAACCCTCTGGCTGATCCATATAAATACACACTTCTAAATTTCCATTCGGAAAAGCGGTCATTACGTCCATCTGCCAAATTTCATAATCATGGAAGAAAGCAATGGCAAGAACGATCCGAATGGATTTAAGAATAATCACTGGAGAAAAGGTTTCATCATAGTCCAAGACAGGTCTTTGATGAAAACCTTTTGCTACAAGTCTAGCCTTATAGGTTTCAACATGTCCATCTGCACCAATTTTCTTTCTGAAGATCCATTTGCAGCCTACAGCTTTTACCCCTTGAGGTGAAATGTCCAAAGTCCAAACATTGTTGGTGTACATGGATTCCATTTCGGTCCGCATTGCATCCATCCATTTTACCGAGTCTCTGCTCGTAATAGCCTGCTGGAAACTAGTTGGTTCATCATCATTAATGATGCAATTCTCTTTATCCCCTTCTACGAGAAAACCTTAGTATCTCTTGGGCGGATGAGATTGCCTACTAAATCCGCGGAGTGGTGTAAGGACGTCCGGTTCTTTTGAAAATTCTGTTTCCACTATGCTTTCAATAATAGTTTATGGTTCTGGAATTTCTTCCAGTTCTATTGCGCTCTCACTTGTTTCTTTTTCAAGAAATTGAGTCTCCAGAAAATGGGCATGCCGAGAAACAAAAACCTATTGTTCCTCTGCGTAATAGAAAAGATACCCCCTGGAGTTCCTTGGGAATCCTACAAACTTACACAGTACTAATCGTGCTTCGAGCTTGTCCGCATGCTGTTTTTGACAAAAGCTGGATATCTCCATATCTTAAGATACTTAAGATAGGGTTTCTTCCCACTCCCCATTTCATATAGTGTGGTAGGCACAGACTTAGTAGGAACTTTGTTCAAAAGATATGCAGCAGATTCTAGTGCATAACCCCAGAAGGATCGCGGTTACTTAGCGTTACTCATCATGGAATGTACCATATCTAATAAGGTGCGGTCCCGTCTTTCCGATACCGTTGTATTGAGGTGTGTATGTTCTCTGCCGAAAGACGCGACCGGGAGGTTGGGACATCCGGCCTGAATTTTGGGGGCAGATACTATTTGGTTTTATCCGTCCACCTCTCCGAAGATGCCAAGTTGATTTATTGCACCGTACATCAGAGGTTTAGACAGATGCGGCCGTTGCAGCAGACTTCGTCAGATTCCCCTTCGTTTTCGAGGGTTTTTTTGATTCTGGGGACGCTCTTCCCTACAGGCGTAAGCCTCTGCAGTTAATTACGGTACTGTATCGCGGTATCCACTTTCTCCTTCTCCAGATGGTCACTTCGTGTCGTGTGTGTTTGTTTTATTTTTGGTTGCCCATGGATCGTATACAGAGACTAATTTATGTTGTCGCCCGTAGGGCGTAGATTAGTCCAAATCCGTATTTTCTTAGATTTGGATTTGGGTTGGTTTAAGGATCGTTAATCTTGTTTATAGATTAAGATAAACTTAAATGCTTGTTAAGGATACGCTAGTCTAATTTTAGACTAAGATCTACTTAACAAGACTTTGGGATCATTTAGATCCAACAAAAGAGTATTTTGACTCAATCATTTTAGTTTAGGGACATTGCGGTCCATTGGGTTTATGGACATCATAGTCCATGGAGTTTAAGGACATCATAGTCCACAGTTTAAAGACGTCATAGTCTATAGAGTTTAGTTTAGGGACGTTGCGGTCCAAGGTTTAAGGACATCATAGTCCATAGAGTTTAGTTTAGGGATGTTGCGGTCCATAGTTTGTTTGAGGACATTACGATCCATTGGGGTGTATCCATGGGTTTGGAAATGTACCAAAAAGTTGTTGGTTGTCGGGACCTGCCACCTCCATGAAGACGTTGAGGAAATACAATGACATGTATCAGAGGTGTAGAGAGATGTACCCTTGAACCAATGTCCCGACTGAGTGGGGATGGGATGAACATCATTTTAGATGCCATTTGTTAGGAGCACATTAGCTATCTTTGGGACTGAGATCGGTTTAGGGGACCCTGAGCATGAGGGGCTCAATTGATTGTCCTCGGGAAATTTGGTCTAAGTTTGGCTAATATTGGCCTCTCATAGTGTTTAAATACTAGTATATGCTCAGCGCTCACGTGCTCTCACGTGCAGCTTTAAAGCAGTGTTGAACACTGAAATTTTAGGGACGCTCACGTGTGGCACGTGAGGCGCCTAAAAATTGGAGCTGTTCATTAGGTTCTATTCCCGTTTTATATATGTAAGTGTTAAACACTTAGCTCCCTATGGTGCTCACGTGCGAGCACGTGAGGCGCCTACAAAATGTGAGCGCTCCTTTTGGATATATTTCTTTTCCATATGAGTGCTGAGCAATTGGTTCATTAAATGGTCACGTGCGGACACGTGAGGTATTCTCCAAATGTAGGCGCTGTATTTGGGTGTTCAGTGCTTAGTTCATTAACGCTCACGTGCTAACACGTGAGGTGCTCTCAAAATGTGAGCTCTGCCTTTGGGCTCATTCCTTTTTCTATATAGGTGCTAACCACTTTTAGAGGGCCACTTGGGATCACGTGAGGTGCCACAAAAGTGGTAACTGTCTCTGGGGTTTATGCCCTTTCTCTTTTGGAAATGCTAAGCACTTTTAGTGGGGTCACGTGGCTAGATCTCAGTCTTTCATTTTTCGTTCCTCAAAGGTGCTCACGTGGGAACACGTGAGATTTTATTGTGTAGCGTTGAACGCTAATGAATCACCAGGCTGTTCTTCTATGGTTCTGAGGAATCAAGTTCTCCTTTTGTTCTTTGTAGTGATTTAATTCTTTTTAAAGGGTTAAACCCTAGTTTCAGAGGAATTAAATTCCCATATATTTTATAAGAGTTAAACTCTTTTGGATTCAGTTCTTTCCCCTAGGTTTTGAATCTGCATGACAGAATCTCTCCGATGAGAATTAAATTCTCAACTTGTGGGGAGATCTGCTTCTACAGATCTTAACCAGAGGAAGATCTAAGTTCTTTGAGAAGAGTTGAACTCTTGGTTTGAGAATTAAATTCTCTTTTTGTGGGAGCTTTTGCGGGGGTTCCTCTTCTTTTGAGAATTAAATTCTCTCTATTTTTCTTCCCCTCTCCTTCTCTTTTTTTTTCTTTTTGTCTTTTGGCTCCTATTTATAGGAGAAAGAAAAGAATAAATTTTTTAGAAAATTCTCTCATTGAGAGATTTTGATCAACCAACATGATCTTTTAGATCATTCGGTGAATTTTATTCACCGTTGGATTTTTAATCCATGGACTTCTGTTTTACAGAAGATATTTCTTTTGTTGTTCTTAACAAGTTTAGGAAGATATTTCCTTGCACAGAATTTTTCTGTAGATTGGTGATTTTTAATCACCTTTGGATCTTTAATCCAACGGCGCTATGTTTTACAGAGCGTAATCTTTCTTATCTAGAAAGATCCAAGGAAATATTTTCCCAATAAGGCTTTTGATCTCTTTTAATTAGAATTTAATTCTATCGGTTCAGAAGGCTTAGGAGCCCATCACATGTAGCACGTGACCTCACCAAATTAAGCATAAAGTTTTTGATTCCTTTTAATTAAAATTTAATTCTATCGGTTCAGAAGGCTTAGGAGCCCATCACGTGTAGCACGTGACCTCACCAAATTAGGTATACCAAAGAGCGTCACATGCGATCACATGGTTTTTTTTCTCTGGCCAATTGTTTGTTTTAGATAAGCGCTCATATACTCTGTATATAGGGGTCACGTGTCTGCACGTGAGGCTCAGTTTCGGCTTATTTTTTTAAGCGTAGTGCCTATCACATGTGGGCACGTGATGCTCCATTTGGGGGTTTTTCTCATTGCTTTTTATTTATTATTCAGTTTTTTTTATCAGAGAACAAATGCCCCCGCAGCGTTGTTCTCACGTGGTTTGCACGTGAATGCAATGCTGTCACCTTTACAGCCGTTGGATTTCCTAGGGGGATGGGGAGATGAACCGCCCTTGTCACGTCTTATAAATGTGAGGGTTGAGTTCCTTAGGCAGCCACTGTTTCTTCATCTTCTTCCTCCTTCATTTTCTTTGAGAATTCAATTCTCTACCTCAGAGCTTAGTTCACTATCATTGTAATTCCAGAGTTTAACTTTGTCAAAAAGAAAACCCTTTTTAGATAAATATCCTGCACATCATAAAAAAAACTTTTCTTTTTGAACAAAAAATTTCTGGATTTTAAATCTATCATGAGAGCTTTTCTCTCCTTAGAAACCCATTCACTTAGGGATCCAAAGATGTGATCTTTGATCGGTAAACTTCCATATCTCGAACATTCACCTCTGTTTTTGAGGATTCATGGGACTTTATTTCTCATATATGTTTTTTGTGAGTTTCTGGAATATAAAATGGAATTTAATTCCTAAAGTGAAGAGCTTAGCTCTAAAATATCAGGAGGACCCGTTGGGAATTTTATTTCCTGGTGTTCTTGAAAATCTTTTCATAGGGTTTTACCCTTATTCGCACAAATTTGAATTTGTTGGTAACTTAACAGAACTTGTTTTGCCAAGAATTGTTTGAATTCCATTGTCTGTTTACTGAGGATCTTCTTGATTCTCACAATGATTACCCTGTCTCATCATTAGTGAGCCGCCATATTGATTTTGTGGGGTCCATGTGTTTTTTAGGCAGTGGTCCCGCAAGACAGATATCTTGTCGTTTCCTTTTGTTATTGTTATTATTATTATTATTATTATTATATATATATGTGTGTGTGTGTGTGTGTGTGCGCGCGCGCATGGGTTTCACTAATGCTTCTTCTTTTCTTTATTTCAGGAACAATGGCTTCTCTTCCTTATTTCCCTTACACCCGCTCGGATGCCGTCTTTCCACAATCGCCGTCAGATGAGGAGGCAATGGCGATGATCAGAGCTCATGATAAAGACCAGACAAGTCTGTTCTTATAGGGCACTTGGAATGGCCACATCATCCGGGGGCGCCGAAATTTTATTTGCGAAGAGCCAGCGGAACCTCTTTGCCCTATACTGCCGATGGAACGCCCACAGACTGCTTACGCGGTGGAGGTGACCGATTGGACTTCTTCGGGCCGGCTGGAGCCCTCTACACCTGGGATACCCAACCAGCCCTTACCGGCTATAGACATCTTGGTGCATCCGATTTGCCAAGGTGAAGCTCGACCTTGGGGGAAGGTCTATAAAGTGGGCGTTACTCCCGGCACCTGGTAAGCTACCTTATTTGGGCTCGCTACATTTTTTCCGCCCATCGCGCAAGACTGCAAAAGGTCGGGCTGTATCAGGCTGTATACGCGTCGCTATTCCACTATCAGGCTCCTCACGTCTGGTGGATCAAAGCTTTCGTAAACCAATGGAATCCGCCTACCAACACCTTTCTGCTAGGGGATCGAGAGGTGTCTATTTCATTGGACGAGTTTCATGAGATTTCGGGGTTGCCAATCAGGGGTGAGCATTACGATGAGTTGCTGCCTCCAGATGAATATGTTTTCTCCACCATGTCGGCTACGCTTGACGGCCTGACGCCTGAAACTGCTACCCGTCATAAGTATCCTAGTCTAATCAAGACTCTAGGTATCTTCGACAGATTGTTTGTGAAGTCAGAGAGGTAGGGTGTCACTTTCGAGAGTTTCATCGCTTGCTTCATCCGGGAAGAAGCTCTATCCAAGGATGCCCCGAAGTTTGCGAGTATCGACGACCCTTTTGGGTTTGGGTTGAATATGCTGCCGGCCAAAGAAGAAGATTTACCGCAGTTTTACATCCCGATCACGTCGACCGTGTATTTTGATGCAATTGCGGCCCCCGGCATATACGAAGAGACCTTCTTCGTCGGCTTTATTAGCCTCTGGCTCAGTTGGTTTGCGATACCAACCTACCGCCGCTTCATGAGAGCTTGTGCCTTCTACCGCGCCCATCGTGCAGCTGAAGGGGCAAGGTTGGTCGTAGGTATTGCGGGATTATCACACCTTTATCATGGGTTAAGTGTTGCAGCCAACACTTTGACTCCAGGTGAAGATGTTGTGAATCTCCCCCTTCATTACTTCACATCTTGGATCGAAATGCATGTGCTGGGGGCATTCGCAGCACATCGACGGCCGAGTTTCTATGACTCTTACACCTTCCCGCGAGTTATGAGATTGGTGGATGCCTCCGCTCCCGATCCGACTCAGCTAGGGGCCCTCCGCGTTATGCTCAATACATATGCTAATGAGGGCGGGATGGTGTTTACTGATCGAGTTCTTTCTGCCCCGGCGGGGCCCATCCAACAGCTATTCGACTTTTCGAAAGGGGGAGCACCATCTTTAAAGCCTAAGGGGATCATGCATTTATATTCGATTAGGCCGGGCTATTTGGTGTTCCGCCAGAATGATACGGCTCTCCTCATGAGGTATAATCCGTACTGCTTCGCTCGGCAATTGGGCTATAATCAGGGCGTCCCATTCGAAGCATTTTTGCTTGAGCCTACCTCATCTCTGGGAGTTATTCGCGACATCATTCATCACTTCATGCGGCTGAACACTGGCTCTGTGTTCATGATCCCAGAACCTGACTACCTCCCAAGGCCTGTAGGGTCCTTTATGGTCTGGTATCGCCATCGGGTTGGTCCTGTTATTGCTGAGGAGAGGAGGGCACTATTCGAGTATAAGACTCTTGCTCCAACCCAAGCTGCCAGCGTTCCGTTGCGACCGCGGTTAGTCGTTCGCCCACTTTTGAGGGATGCCGGCGTAGTCCTTATCTCGCATGTCGTAGAAACAGAATCGATTCCTCCCACTGCAGGGATGCCAATGCACACTAGAGCTCAAGCAAAGGCTTTCGCTGAAGCGCCAGCAGCAGTGCCATTAGTGGCAACGCTATCAGCAGTGGTGTCGTCAAAAGTGGATAGTGGAGACGAAGTGGGTCAACATCGTGCCAAAGCGCCGAAGGGAAGGAAACGATCTTCTTCCAGCGTTAATTCTGGGTCGAAGAGGAGAAAGAAGACGGTCACCGGTCTGCTTGAACTTTTGCTGGAATCCGAGCCTATTGTTCAAGACGAGCCAATATCCATGCAAGTGCCGGATGACGGTCTTCTCTTTCCGGGTTTGTCTACCGAGGAAGCCGCACAATTAGCTGAGGCTATAAGGCGCTCACAAGACGAAACTGAGAATGTGGGTGTCCCGAAGAAACCTTACCCACCCGTCATATTCTATGAAGATCCCCCATCAGTACGGAGGGTACATATGGGTCCCCTGCGATGGGAAGATGAGATAGCCCTCATGCAACCTATCTCAGCCGCTTCCGAAGATGAGCTGGCATTAAAGGCCGGTGGCCATGAATCTGCATTTGAACCCCGGTGAACACACTTCCTCAAGAAGGAACGACGGCTTGAAAAAGCCATACTAGAAGCATCTTGGCGCATCGATATGTGTGCTTTTCATATTTATCCTTTCAGCAAATAATTTGTATTGCTTTTTATATCTCCTTATCTTCGTGAAAAACTTTGCAGGGACTTTGGTGATGATAGAGGATTTGAGACCAAATCGTGCTCCGCTTGTGTATTTTACAAATGTCTCCAATGAGGCACCGGCAGGTGCGGAGGAGATTGTTATAGTTGCTATTCCTGCTACGGAGCTTCCGATGATAGCCTCTACTTCTTCATTACCTACACCTTCCACAGAGGCGACCTTGTCAGTTATAGACCCGATGGATCTTTGTGTTGGCGCCTCAAAAATTGTAGAAAGCACCTCCATGGCCATTGTTCCCTCCTTGGAGCCTAAAATGGTAGATATCGATTCGCGACTGGAAGCTGCTACGCCAGCCCACGTCCTCGGTGATGTGCCGAGGGTACGGAGGAGGCCGCCGAAGCTGCTATCCTTCCAGTTCAAAGTGGAAGGAGCATCGAAGGTAGTTTTCTATATTTTGTTTTAATGATCTTTCTATTATCTGAATCTTTCTGTCTTTTCAGAATTACGAGGGTTGGCGGCGTCCATCGTGGATCTATCCCTAAGAAAGTCTTTTCTGCGTCTGCTCGAGATGGCCGCCCCATAGGCAATGTCCCCGCAAAGCATCGTCCTCTCTTCTGGGCAAGGTTGGTTTTATTTAACCCCTTCATTGTATTATCATTATTTCGTATAACGATGCTAATATGTCTTCTGTAGTTCAGGAAGCTGACGACAAAGTTGAGATCCTCGACGGGCTTGGGGATTTTTTAATCCCTCCTTGCTTGACTGTAGGTAAGTAAGGTTTTGACGTTGTTCCATCTATTCATTGTTTGATAATCTCGCTGATTGTTCACGAATCTTGACAGTTTTGCCCGCTCTTACCTTGCTGGAGTCTTGCATCATTATGTCACCAGGCCCTTATGCCCGACATGCGTCTGAACGGATGGCGAAACAAAGCCTCCACTCCTTGTCGGCTCTTATCGAAGATCTTCATGCTGGTAGTTCGATCACAGCCGAAGAATTTGCTGCTGAAGCCAACATCTCTTTACCCTTTCTCTCCACTTACCACGATGAAACCTTAGTGCATGTCTAGGTCGAGTATTATCGCCGAGTGGGTACGCCTTCCCTCAGAGATCCTTGCTACAAAGATGGACTTGCGGGGGTTGATTGAACGGTGCGCTGCGAATTTGCAGTCATGTGAGAAGAGGCTCAACCGAAAATTTTCGGAGTAGGAGCTAGCCTCGAATGCTTTGGGAGAACTCCAGACTCAACTCACTACCAAGACCACTCATGCCTATGAAATCTGGCGAGTACTTCAAGATGCTATCACTGAAGTAGTCGCTCTCGAAAAAGCCGTCATCTTTACCCGTGAGATGGTTGAAGCTCATCAGGCCACCGAAAGGGAGCTCGATAACCGGTTCGCATAGTATAAGACCCAACAGTCCCAGGCGGAGACCCGTCTTGTGGCAATAACAAAACGTGAAACCGAGTCCCAGCAGAAGAAGGATGAACTAACAAATTTATTACACCGTCCGCTGGCTTGAAGATTTTTTTGTATACTCTCCTTTTTTTGTATTCACTTCTGAATGAGAGACTATTTTGTATCCATTTTGATTCTTTTTCTGAAATGTATCTTGTATTCATTTTGAATTCATGAATAAAAGAAGTATACTTTATTTCATATTGGCGTGTCCCTTTTAGCAAATGCGTTCCGTAAATAGTCTATCTTGATCTCCTTGCAGGACAGCGACGGCTTAGGAAACAGGTTCAGGTCTGTTACCTAAGACTTTTCAACTTTATGAGTCATAAGGGTCCCACAAAGACTTCTCCCTACGAGTCGAGAGGATTTCGCAGGTGTATTTTCTCCTTAGGAATCGTGAGGATTCCTAAGTGCATTTTCACTTGAGAGTCGTAAGGATCTCACAAGAGAATTTTCTCCCTTACAAGTCGAGAGGACTCATAAGTGGTTGTTTCCCTCTTCGTCGATATTCTACTTCGGAGAGTGTGGCCCATAGATAGTCCATCTTGACCTCCTTGCAGGGCAGTGATGGCTTAGGAGAAAAGGTTAGGCTCTTCCACCTAAGACTTTTCAATTTTATGAGCCATGAGGGTCTCATAAAGACTTTTCTCCCTACGAGTCGAGAGGATCTCATAGGTGTCTTTTCTCCTCAGGAGTCGTGAGGACTCCTAAGTGCGTTTTCTATTGAGAATCGTAAGGATCCCACAAGAGAATTTTCTTTATGCGTAGGGACACTAATTTTCCCGCAGGTCGAGACGAATCGAGATATTCCTGCAAAGACACTGATTTCCTTACGGGTCAAAGCGAGTCGAGAAGTTCGCACCAAGGACATTGATTTCCCAGAATCAAGATTTTTGCCAAGGTCGCTGATTTCCCTGAGATCGAAACGAATCGAAAGATTCCTGCAAAGACACTGATTTCCTTATGGGTCGAAACGAATCGAGAAGTTCTCACCAGGGGACGCTGATTTCCCTGAATCAAGATATTTTCTAAGGACGCTGATTTCCCTGAGGTCGAAATGAATCGAGAGATTCTTGCAAAGACACTGATTTCCTTGCGGGTCAACGCGAATCGAGAGGTTCTCACCAAGGACGCTGATTTCCCTGAATCAAGAAGTCTTGCCAAGGACACTGATTTCCATGGAGGTTGGTTGACTTGTTTCCGAGACGGTGTCATTAGATGACGTATTTCCGAGACGGGGTCATTGCTGACGTATTTCCGAGACGGGGTCATTGGATGACGCATTTTCGAGACGGGTTCATTTGATGATGTGTTTCTGCGACGGGGTCATTTGCTGACGTATTTCTGTGACGGGGTCATTTGCTGACGTATTTCCGCGACGGGGTCATTAGATGATGTATTCCAGAGATAGGGTCATTGGATGACGTATTTCCAAGACGGGGTCACTTGCTGACGTATTTCCGAGACGGGGTCATTGGATGCGTATTTTCGAGATGGGGTCATTGGATGACGTATTTCCGTGACGGGGTCATTTGCTGACGTATTTCCGCGACGTGGTCATTGGATGACGTATTTCCACGATGGGGTCATTGGATGACGTATTTCCGAGACGGGGTCATTTGCTGACGTATTTTCGTGACGGGGTCATTGGATGACGTATTTCCGAGACGGGGTCATTGGATGACGTATTTCCGCGACAGGGTCATTTGCTGACGTATTTCTGCGATGGGGTCATTTGCTGATGTATTTCCGCGACGGGGTCATTTGATGACGTATTTCCACTTTCTGCGGTGTTGGGTTGACTTGCTCCGCTTTCTGTGGTGTCAGAGCAGACTCTAGATTGTCTGTGTACCGTAAAGTCTTGGAACTGGGGACTTTGCCGTGGCTCCGATTGGTGGTGTCGTGTCCGTGCCCTGCTGGCAGGAGGAACGCCGTTGTTGATCTAGTGCGATGCAGATGTTGCTGTTGAGATCTGACTTTCCCTTTGACAGAGTTTGTTGGGACATGTGGTTCCCTTTTCGTTTATGCCCATAGATTGTATGCAGGGGCTAGTATGGACTTATCTGTAGGGTAAAAGTTTCATTCGTTCATCATTTTTTTATTTCTTTCCGCGATGCTCTATCATTTCAGGTTTTTATACCGCGAAAGTCGTGATTGCCCAATCATTTTGGCTATTTTTCATGGTGCCCAATCATTTCGGCTTTTTTTCTTTTTACTCGCTGATTTTTATTGCGATTATCTAATCATTTCGGCTATTTTTGTATGCATATATTTTACTTGCTGATTTTGTTGCAAGTTGCCCTATCATTTTAGCTATTTCATATTCACTTATGGCTCGCTGACTTTTGCCGCAAGTATGGAACTTAGAAT
Source organism: Agapanthus africanus (assembly GCA_030015575.1). Classification (NCBI taxonomy): domain Eukaryota; kingdom Viridiplantae; phylum Streptophyta; class Magnoliopsida; order Asparagales; family Amaryllidaceae; genus Agapanthus; species Agapanthus africanus. The sequence goes on along the minus strand of CM057346.1, from coordinate 336,396,777 downwards.
TTTATACCGATTTAGGCATCAGCTTCGCTACAACTGGGATATTTCCAGAAGCAAATCATCATTTGCCTTTGTCGATTCGATCAAAGGTGGCTTAGCAAATAGGATTAAGATCCTGTCAACTAAGGCTTTTGACAACATAAGTTGTAAAGGTCTCATAAAGATGTTTCTCCTTACGGGTCGTGAGGATCTCGTAAGTGCGTTTTCTTCTTAAGAATCGTGAGGGTTCTTAAGTGTTTGTTCTCTTATAAGTCGTAAGGATCTTACAAGAGTGTTTTCTCCTTATAAGTCGAGAAGACTTACAAAGGTCATTCACCTTGTGAGGATATCCCTCGTCGCTGGTGGGACTCTATTGAGGAAATGTTTATTCGTGCCCGTGGATTGTATACAAGGATCAATATTGAAATGCTTGTAGGGCATTCTGGGAAATGTGATGGCTTAAGAACAGGTTCAGATCCCTGTAGCTTAAGGCTTTTAAATCTTGTGAGCCGCTAGGGTCTCATAAGAGGGTTCTCCTTACGAGTCGTGAGGATCTCGTAAGTGTAATTTTTCATTAGGAATCGTGGGGATCCCTAAGTGTGTCGCTCCTTCGTGAGTCGTAAGGATCTCAAGCAGGTATTTTCTCCTTATATGGTCGAGAGGACCTTGCAAGTGTGCATAAATTTTTTAACGAGTCTGCGCCCATTCAGGTTTTCACAAACTAGCCGGTAACCCTGCTGTTTTACTCACGGAGCCCTTTCGGGTTTTCATCCGTGCCCATTTTGCTTATGGACATACCGTTTTTTTTTTTACGAGTCTGCGCCCTTTCGGATTTTTACAAACATCGCCGGTAGCCTTGCTGTTTTTACTCACAGAGCCCTTTCGGGTTTTCAACCGTGCCCATCTTGCTTATGGACGTACGGTTTTTTTTTACGAGTCTGCGCCCTTTCGGGTTTTCACAAACATCGCCGGTAGCCATGATATTTTTACTCATGGAGCCTTTTCGGGTTTTCATCCGTGCCCATCTTACTTATGGATGTACCGTTTTTTTACGTCAGCCTTAGGAGGCTGCGGTTTGTAGAAGTTTGAAGACGTTTCGGTCCGTCACTAGTTTTAGAACATTAAGGTCCATAGCTAGTTTTAGGACATTATGGTCCATTTTTAGTTTTAGGAGATTACGGTCCACTGTTAGTTTTAAGGACATTACGGTCCATTTTTAGTTTAGGGACGTTTCGGTCCACAGCTAGTTTTAAGGACATTATGGTCCATTGTTCATCCTGCATGCATGTGTATTTGTTACATGACGGGATACGTAACGATAAAGTAGGATACACCATTTAGGGTGTGATTTGGTTTGGTTGGGGTGTTTTGGGATCCATCCCTACCTCGACTTCTTCCACTTGACGTCGACGCCTGACTTTTTCGAATATGGTCAATTTGCGTTCTCGATCAACTTTGCTCTTCTGCCGGGCATCGTTTAACAGCACGTCAATCAGCTCATCGGACGGTTCCAAGGATTTTGGTGCCTATTTTTCCCCTAGCTCCTCTATGCTATTTTCTAATGCTGAGTGAGCTTCTTCATCATTTAGTGACGAGTGAGAGATCCTGTGACAACTTGTCACGTAATCCTCAAGTTCTTCTGACGCGTCGTCTTCTTCGTCATTGTCATTGCCTCTATTCTTAAGGGTATGGTTGAGAAACTCATGGAGTGTGACTGGGGTCTACGCCTTCTGGTTGTATTCCTCAAGCGCGTCAATATGCTTTTGTATGTCCCATGCGCTTGTCATCAGGCTGCGCGGGCTTCTTGGTCTTCTTCTTCTTCTTCGAAGACTTTAATGGCTGGACCTGGGTATTTTGCCCATTGCTACCAAATCCCGGGTTGGGCACGGCTTCAGCATTCCCTCAATAATCTCGGGCTCTAGCTGGCTTTTCCACCTGATTGCAGGGCATACTTGAAGATCCTTCAGCATTCTTTTCGGTTTTGTCGAAAGAACTACTTCCTATGGAGTTTCCTCTATGAATGAGCATGATGTCCCTGGCGTATCTACCCTTTTAGGAGTGTGCTGTTGTGGCGAATTTACCTTCCAGTTTTCGGATAGCGCGAACTTGCCTTGTTGGTACTGGTCTTTAACCAAATTTTTGAAGACGTAACAGTTTGTGATCGGGTGGCCCAATATTCGATTGTAGGGGCAGTAGTTGGGATTGTTGACGTCGCTCAGTTGCGGTGGGTATCTCGGCTCTAGTAGAGTGATGAGCCCGTTGCGCACTGCCGGTTCGAACAGTCTCCTTGTTTTATCCTGGGGAAACGAGTAAGGACGTCTCAACTTCTCATCGAGGGATTGCCGCTTGTTGCTTTGGCGAACAACCGGTTTTGGATCACTCGGCTGTTGCTGAGCATTGGAGATGAAGGCTGCTTTCCCTTTCCCTTTTTCATTCCGAGGCTCCTTCTTTGAAGAGGAAGGCCTATGGCTCATCTGGTCCATTTGGGATAGCTTGTCAATAAAGGCCTGGAAGGTGGTTGGCTTGAAAAACATCATGAATTAGGATATGGTCACCTGCGGATCGAGGGTTCCCACAAACATGCTTACTGCAGGAGCCTCTTCCATGCGAAGTTCATACTTCGACCATAGGTTGTGCCACCGAATTGCATACTGAATCCATGTCTCCCCTGGCTTCACTCGGGCATTGATCGGGTGCGTTCGCTAGCGGTTGCAAAACGCTGAGTGAATAGCAACTCCATCTCCGTGAATGTTTTGACGGAGTCGTTGGGGAGCTTCGAATACCATTCGAAGGCCGTCTCACCAAACTGCCGACGAATTGGTGAAGCAGCAGCTTATCGTCACCACCAGTATTGCCGCAGAGAGCTCTGAACTGGGCGACATGCTGGTGGAGGTTGCATGTCCCCTTATATACATGAAATTTAGGGATTGTGTATCCTGGCAGGCACTTAATCTGATCGTACCAGCTGGGATAGGGTCGCCCTGTTTTGACGACTTGGCCAACAGCTTCGTTCGCTTGATAGGCTCGTATCTGTTGAGCTATATAATCATTGAGCACAACTTTCGAGATTGTTGCCTCCTTTGCGGCTGAAAAGGCCAAAAGAGGGTTTGATGTCTTCCCTCTGTCGTCTTCAATGATCACCGGAGGCTCCTCCACTGGAGAGTCCGGCTGTATCATTATGTCCACCATGTCTTGGAATAATAGCGGCATTTTTTTTATGTTGGCCGCTTGTTCCATGGCTTCTTTATCTTTCTTCTCGAGCATTCTGCGGAGAAACTCGGCATCGGTTTCTTACTCCTAGCGTTGTTTCGGCGACGTCTCCGGGTTTTCTTTTGGTCCAGTGAGTGCGTCCATCATTGTTAACATTTCCTGGAGCTTCTGTTGTTGCTCCTGGGCCTTTGTTATGGATCAGGTGAGTGGTCGATGATGTAGGATTCCTATAGTGGACATCAAGGTATCGGGAGGTATCGTCCATGCCATTTTCAAAATTTTCCGTTTTAAAGAACCCTAAACTAGAATCGATAACTAGAGAATCATATGAAACACAAAGTGAACTACTTTACTTCTAAGTGTTTGCGGAATACAACCTTTGTAGACCGGTCCTTCTTTTCTAAAGCTCCGAGTTGAAGTCCCTTCGCTGCGATCCAAGTCCCGGACTCTTGCATGGCTTCTCAAGATGAAAAGAACGATCTTGATTGAATACTTCGAGGCCGAAGACGATCTACGTCGAGGATGTTGGATATATATGCCCAAGAGGCCTTCATTGTATAGGATGCTAGGGATATGTATGTACATGACAATCTTGCTTGATATGATAGTACGCTATTTGGTTTGTCATTATCTTATCGTGTGATATATTTTACTCTGTATTTATAAACATGTTGATAAAGCCCATAGGGTGTTTGCCTGACTACCGGCGTTGTGATGGCAGTCATACTTGTGGGAGCTGGATAGTCAATAGGCACATCCTTAAATGTCCCTGGTCGCAGGAGTATCGAGACAGGGCATCGATGCTCCAGAGTAGACTAGTGTATACATATCTAGACCCTGACGAGGGGCCATGGATTGGTCCCACAGCGATTGGTGATATGCACCTAAGATTGTATACAGATGCTCACTGGATGTGAGTACACCGGACAGGACTCACCGAGAACTGACTGGATGGTATTTATACCTAACGTCAGATAGCAGTTCTCAGGTGACATGTGTGCAGATAGTCCGTTGACTTAAGGTCGTCATTTGTCTCATGTGAGTTCCCACTGTGCTTTGATTACTACCCTACCACGTTTCAAAGGAGTCGTGCAAACAGGTTTTAGTTGGGTACAGTCCCGAGCCACGTGGAGGCAGTGAGCGACTGTTAGGGATTCCTCTCTCCCGGTATAGGGAGTTGATATCGCACGGTGATCGGTTGGTCATTACCATAAGTCCCTGGCCAGGGCTGATTGAGAATTACTGATGGACTGATCAGTAGATTCTCGGATGGTAATTGAGCCATACCGGCATGACTTGTACGGTTATTAGGGGTCTGACGTTTACCACCTCCCTAGACCATACATACGATATTCTTAGACGAACAGACCGGACTGCGCGGATATTGTCATGGACAGGCTCAGTAGGAGTTCGGATGGGTTTCCTCATCGGCCTTCTTATCGACATCTACCTGGGGACCGTTACATACAGCTAGTGCTGCTTGCGGTCTGTGGTTAAACCCACTGCCAGCGTAATAGTCGATTCTTTGGATTCCGACACAGAGATTTCCCTACTCCAGGCGAAACGATATAGAGGTCGTATGGTTTTACGACAAGGGTTCGGACGCATACGTGTGTTTACGCACGTACGACGTTCGGACAGTTTTTACTAGCCGGCTTTGGTTTAAGCCAGATTCTAGTATCAGGTTATTGGATTTATACAGTCTAAAGTTTTTCCGTGTTTTCACGGATAGGAGGGGCATTCTCGTAATTTTACGGGAAGTCTCCAGAAGCATGGTGACTTGAGGGTTTAGGTGGCATTTTCTTTAAATGAAATTGCGACTCATTTTGTGTGATTCATCATATCATTAATGCATCATTAAATGCTTAATGACTCATATAGTGAATCACTCATATCGAATTAATGTAGCATGATGAATAATCATTTTTTTTCATTTATTTGATAATACATTATGCTTCATATATTCAAGTGAGAAACAATTTCATTATCATTATCATGTTCACCTTCTCTCTCCTCAATCTCACTCTCTCTTCAAATCCTAATCCTACCACTCATGAGTTGAGATCATGGATTAGAATAGACTAATTAATCCATTACCTAACTCTATATCACCTATGTTCCTTTGATTAGCAACTATAGAAACTTAGTTACCTCAAGACTAGAGGTGAAGCTTGGATTAAGGTTCTCGGGTGGATCATCTATCACGTAGAGGAGGCCGAGGAGGACGTAGAGAATGAAAAGACGAAGGGCACGATTAACTAGGTATAATCTCTTTTCATAGTAGCTAAGAACTTCTATGGTTGTTGTTAGTTATCTTTTAGTAAAGATCTCCGGTTAGTCGATGTTTGCTTAGAGAACAAGATCGTTTTTCATATTTCCGCCTCCCCGCAACTCGTGGGGTGTTGTACATCGACTTACAGTGGTATCCGAGCCTCACTAAAAAATAATTAACTCATTTGCAAAGTCGTATGAATTTCGAACGCAAAACGAACCGGAAAACATATCGTATTCACATAGTTTCTGTCGATTTTAAAATGAGGCCTAAAAATTTTCAGGGACCTCCAGAATAACCTACAGGAAATTATAAGAACACTGGAGAAATTTGGGTGCATGAATTGGCCAACCCACCGCGGAACCGCGGCCGATCCCACCGATCCGCCGCTGATCCGCGGCCGAGTTGAGACCGATTCACCCCTAATCTCCCCAGTTATTCTTATGTGAATATTTTATCTTTTCTGGAATGTTTATTTTTTGCTCGAATCTCAGGTTTACAGAGAAATTTTTGGAGCAGAATCTAATGTGTTTGATCGATCAAAATTATACGATATTTGCTAATTTGATTATATCTGTGAACTGTATTATGTGTTCGTAAACCTCCCCTAACTGCTAGTATGACGGTTGGCAGGGGGTTGCACATATCTGTAATGTTTTAACTGTTTGTGATTATGAACTGTATTGGATTGTTGTGATGATTAGCCGGGGTTTTGTGATGGGTTATTGTTTTAATTCATTCGATATAATTGTAATATGTTGTAATATTATTTTGCGGGGCACATCCAGGTTGCGGTTGTAACCACCGTTGTATTATTTTTTTTACTGTTTTTACTCCTAGGATAGACCCAAGGTGGGGTGCACAAACTACGGGATACTTTGAAGTGTTTAGTGGCCTACTCACGTTGTTGAGGGAGACCGCTTCACTTCGGTTACTTGGCGGGTAGTTTGCCGTACCCGTAGGGGTCTAGGGTGGGGTAATGGCTATTCACCAAAACTGTGTAATCCGTCTTTTGTTGCAGGCTCAAAAGAAACGCGGATTGCTTGTATATCCAATAATGTTCATCTGTGATCTGGAATGCCTATTATTGCGTCTGACGAATGTACAATATCTATATATGATACCTATTTAGACGTCACTTATGTTTTACACCTGCGCTAGCCCAGCCCCCGCTCTGCCGTTAGTTAAGTAACCTAACGGGTGATGATGGGACCCCATGGCGAATGCGGATGGCATAAGAGGACGTTGTATTTTCGTTGTTATCTGTAATGATAGGTTAATGATGGGACGCATTATTATTAATGCAAAGAAAATAAAACCTAAACCGAATCGTTGGAACAAATTCAAAACCACTCGGTTTTCTTCAAAAAGCAAATTTTAAATGCGGAGCTTAAACCACTCCTTTTAAAAAGGGCTATCATGTTTCCTTCGATCATATCAAGTTCATTACGTTAACGGTTTTTTGCCAAAAACCAGCCGTAACCCTCCGTCGTTTCAAATAGACAGCACATTGTATTCATGCTATGCTTGTTGGCCTACGTCAAGGCATAGTGTATGGTAGCAGTGTAATGCTTATTTGTTGCATAGATAGATGCATTAGTTTAGGACAGACGTACAACCTTGTTGGCCTACGTCAAGAGCATGAACGATGTACCTAAATTAATCAGGACAACGACGGGTAGAACTTGACTTGCGTCTTATGATTTGTTGGCCTACATCAAGGTCATAAGAGCTTGGGGTAAAAATCACATCGGGAGTTTCAAACATAAAGGAAACTTGCGGATTTAGCATACCTTCTGGAGTGTGGTGACTAGAGTGGCTTCCATCTAGGGCATCATGCAATGATAGTTGGATCCCGATCCCACTGATGAGTAGGATTACTCTCGAGAATTTTCTCACTTAATAATCAATGCTATAAACCAAGTAGGTGTCTAAAAAGGTGTTAGAGGGGCTACGCCTCCTGGGAAAAGAGGTTCTTTAATTAAGGAACTTCGCGAAAGCGTTGGAAAACCTCCCTCAAAGTACCAACACTGGCCTGGCTGAAAGGTTAAGCAAGTATTGTGACATGTGATTAAATCCTGACTAGTTCTTCTTTTAGGTTTTGAAGAAGGATTTGAGGAAACAGTGGGAGCCATCCTGTTTAGATAAACTAATAACCAATCTAAACTTGCAATAGCATATGCTGAGTGTTTTCTTTTCTCTCTCTCTGGCAGCTATCATGACAGGACTAAAACTATTACTTGAAAAAAATATACTGACCGGGTAGAACTATAAAGATTGGCTAAGGAACGTCAACATTGCACTGACATATGACAAAATAGCATATGTTACCACCGTTGTTCCTCCCCTTATCCCAGGACCAAATTCCTCAGTTGCGGACAAGGAAGTTCGCAAAACCAGGGATCTAGACTGTGAGAGAGCTAAGTGTATCGTGCTGGCGTCCATGAACAATGAACTCCAGAAACAGCACGAGAGTATGGATATTATATCCATCTTTCTCCATTGCAAGGAATTGTATGGGGAGCACTTCCGAATCGCGAGGTACGAGACCTCAAGGAAACTTTTCCAGATGAGGTTAGCTCCAGGATCACCTGTAGGAGAGCACGTCCTCAAAATGATCATCCTCATTGAGGAACTCGGAAACCTGGGATGCGTGCTAGAGAATGATTTGTACATCGACTTGATTTTGCAGTCCCTTCCCCACAACTTCTCTCAGTTCGTGCTGAACATCAATATGCACGAAATGGAAGTTGATCTTCCAAAGCTCCTCAACATATTGAGGGTAGCAGAGACCTCCTTGAAAAAGGAGGAGACCCACGTTCTGTATGTTGGCCAATCATCCTCTTCTAAATATAAAGCGAAAGCTAACGGGAAGAAGAAGATGAAAGCCACCAAACCGAAAGGTGGGGTCAAGAAGGTGCAGGGAACGAACAAGGCAGGAAGGGTGAAAGCGGAAATAAACGAATGCTTTTATTGTCACAAGCAAGGGCACTGGAAGAAGGATTGTTTGGCCTTCAAAGCCAAGGACAAGAAGCAAGCTGTTGCTTCTGCTTCAGGTGTGTTCGTAATCGAAAATTCTCTTTTAGTAAACTCTACATCATGGGTACTTGATACCGGTTCTGGTTCTCACATCTGTAATTCTTTGCAGGATCTGAGAAATAGTAGAGTACTTGGGACATGTGATATGACTCTCCGGATGGGCAATGGAATGCATGTAGATGCTATTGCAATAGGGGAATATCACCTAGGGTTGGCTAGTGGGCACATTTTGGTGTTGTACAGCTGTTTTTGTATTCCCAGTATGTTGTGTAATATTATATCAGTATCTTTGTTATCTAATGAAAGATATAACTTTGCGTTTGAAAGAAATGTCATGAACATTCTCCTAAATCAAGAACTGATTGGGTTTGGCACACTGGAAAACGGCATATACATACTTAATCAACCTCAAATTTTCAACATTCAAAACACGGTTAAAAGAAAGGCTCCAGATTCAATCCAAGCCTTTCTATGGCATTGTAGACTTGGTCATATAAACGAAACAAGGTTGACTAAGTTACATAAAGATGGATATTTAGATCCTTTTGAATATTCATCATATGCAACTTGTCAATCATGTATCAAAGGAAAAATGACCAAATCTCCGTTCACCGGACACGAAGAAAGAGCCACAGAACTCTTGGGACTTCTACACAGTGATGTATGTGGTCAATGTCTACGCATGCACGAAGCGGTCACTCCTACTTCATTACTTTTACAGATGACTTCTCTAGGTATGGACATGTGTTCTTAATGAAGCATAAATCCAAGGCCTTTGAGAAGTTTAGGGAGTATAAAAATGAAGTGGAGAAACAGACTGGTAAAAGCATCAAGACACTTCGATCTGATCGAGGTGGAGAATACTTAAGTACCAGTTTCCTTGAATGCTTAAAAGAGAATGGAATTCTCTCTCAGCTTACTCCGCCTTATACACCTCAGCATAATGGTGTATCAGAAAGGAGGAATCGCACTCTATTAGATATGGTGCGTTCAATAATGAGTAGTGCTGAGTTGCCACTTTCCTTCTGGGTTTTGTTCTAGAATCAGCAGCATACCTATTGAATAGAGTTCCGACTAAGTCTGTGCCTACCACTCAAGAGGTTCCTAGGCACACTCAAGAGGTTCCACAAGGCATCAACCATGCCAAATTCTTATAATTTAGGTGCCGAGAAACCCTAATATAGATCCTTAACTAGAAATTAGGTGAAACTACAAGCTACTAAACTGCTTTAGTGCTAAGTGAATGGAAATACAACCTTTGTAGATCCGGTCCTCCACTTCTTTAGCTCCGTGATGACGTCCCTTCGCTGCAATCACCGGGATCCCGGTCTCTAGAGATGGTTTCGTCGGAGAAAAGAGCGGGCTAGGTCGTTGACTTCGATGCCGAAGATGATCTACGTTGAGGCAACTCTAACTCAAGCTCCATCTTCACTAAGTCATGAAACTTGTGAAGAAAACACCCTATACAACATGGCAAGTGGTAGAGGATGAAGAAATAGGAAGTGGGTTCACTTAGGATTTTGATTTCTCACTTGGATTCATCACTTAGAATTTTCTAGCTAGGTTTTCTTCTCTTCATGAAGAAGATGAAGAAGAAGAAAGAAAAAGCATTATTATTAAAGGAAAATTCAAGTGATATCTATCATATTGCAACCATGGGTTAGATAAACTCATGTAGAGAATAAACTAGGGTTAAGGTAAATGGTTAGGGTTAAGGAACAAAACAAAATGGTAAGATGCTTTGAAGCTTCAAGCCAAAATAAGAAAAGACACCATTTTGTTTTTCCAAAAATAAATAACGAAATAAAATAAGACCTTAACCATTAACCTAAACCATGGTTTAAAACATACACACCCAAGTTTGCATGTATCATCAAACATGATACAAATTAGTGCACAAACATATATCATATACACAATGTGCAAAATCAAGTGAGAAAATAATCCTAAGTGAACCAATACTAGTTAATGTAAAGTAATATATCAAATATATAATTATACATTAAATCATTAAATCAACACTTGATTTAACGATCCGGTCATATCGCATATGACCGACTAATATCCAATGTATCGACTTATCGAATCAATCCTCGATTAGATAACTAGGTTATATCGCATAAAACCAATCGATACATTCATCGCGAGAATAGGATACTGTATCACATACACGCATTATTCTCGGTCCTACACATATCTCATATGCGCTCCTATTTCGTTTCGCTTGAGTTAAGAAACCTCTGTGTAGGACTCTAAAGACTCCTCAATACGCCGGCAGCAGGTGATGATCATATCAAACACCCACAAGCCGCAAGCGGTCTGCTAAACGTAACGGCCACCCGGGTATTGAGCGATCAAAAGATCAACGAGCAAGCCCGCTCAGACTCCTGTGAATCCAACCAGCAACACTTACCGTACAGTCCGGTCTCGTCGTCTGATATGTCGCATATCTTGCCTAGGGGTGGTAAACGTCAGACCCCAATAGCCCGATAAGTCGTGTCGATATGAGGTCTATAACAGTTCGAGAAACTACTGGTAACGCTTACCAGTAAATCTCAGCAACTCTGGCCAGGGATTTTCGATTATAGCCAATCGAACAAAGCGCAACATCAACTCCCTATACCAGGAGAGATGAATCCCCTCCTATCGCTCATTGCCTCCTTGTGATTCGGGACTGTACCCAAAAACCACCGTTTTGCACGCCCTCTTGGACGTGGTAAGGTAGAAATCAAAGCACAGTGGGAATCACACAAGACTCTATGACGATCTCGGGTCAACAGATTACTCTGTACTAGTGTCACCAGAGAACTGCCATCTGACGTGAGGTATAATACCATCTGGGAGTTCTCGGCGAGTCCGTTCAGTGTACCCAGTCTCCACTGAGCACCGGTATATCATCTCTGATATCAAACACCAATGGATATGGGATCATCCATCGCCCATCTGTATGGGTCGAGAAGGTATATGCTAGTCTACTCTGGTATATCGATGCCCCGTCTCGATACACCAACGACTAGGGACCTTGAAGGATGTACATATGGACTACCATGTCCCCACTAGTATGATCCGCATCATAGTCCAGGTAGTCAAGTACACATCCTAAGGGCTTTACCAACATGTAACAGAGAGACAATCTGTGTACACGTTAAGGTAAAGAGCAACCAGATAGCAAACTATCATGTTGAGCAAGAAAGTCCTCCCTATATATGTCCAAGCATCCACTACAATATACATCCAATGTACAGTAATGGCCTCTAGGGCGTACATATAACTAACAATCTCCCACTTGCACTAGGGCCATCTGATAGCAGTGGTTGTAGTATCTCATACTCAACAATCCCATAAAAGTCTCTCTCTGGGAAAAGGCCTTTGTGAGTGGATCCGCCGTGTTGTCCTCTGAGTCTACTCTTCTAACCTCGATCGCCCTGGAGATCAACTATCTCCATGATCAGGTGAAGCTGCTTCAGAATACGTCTGGGTCACTGATGGGACGGACGTTCCTTGGCATAAGCCACAACTCCATTATCACACAATGGGAGGAACTAAGTTCATCTCATGAACTAATATACACCCAGACAGCCTCTTTGGTAGCATCTTAATTTGCAATGTATCTTGCCTTTAATCGTCTAGTATGTCACGGTATCTAGCTTGGAACTCTTCCAACATACCGTCCCTGTACTGAGGGTAAAGACAATGCATGTGACTGACTTTCAGTCGTCCTTATCACCGTGGAACCTTTCCAGTGATTCTCCCCAGGATCCATTGATACCATCTCACTACAACTAGTAAGAATCCTAACATCCAATCAGATCTATCTCATACATCAAAAACCCAGGATTTAGTAGGTATCATTTTGATCCTATATGGAGAATTCTTGTGATAAGCGGAGATTGATCGAGCGTAGCATAGGAAACTCCTTCCCCATCAAGAGTATGTCATCCACGTACTCTACGAGAATTACCACCACACTCTCTACACCTTTCTGTTTATACAAGTTTCATCTAACATTTTGATGAAGTCAAACTCTTTGAATACCACATCAAAACAGATGTTCCAACTCCCGATGCCTGCTTTATCACATAAAACATCTTGCACACGTTTCCGCTGCTCCCACTGTCTACGAAGCCCTCTGACTGTGTACTTATAGACTCTCTCTTCTAAATCTTTATTTAGAAAAGCAGTCATGACACCCAACCGCCAGATATCGTAGTCATGGTATGTAGCCGTGGCAAGTAGGATCTGGATGGACTTACGCATAGGTACTTAGGAAAGGTTTCATCACAATCCATACTTGGTCAATGATGCAAACTTTTAACAAGTCTAGCTTTGAAAGTCTCAACTTTTCCATGTACACCAAGTAATCTTCTCAAGATATACTTGCTCCTGATGGGGATTTAACCCTTCAGATATAGCAACCAAAGTCCATATTTTGTTGGTGTATATGGATTCCATCTTAGATCGTTAAGCATCCATCCATTCTTACAGAGTCCCTACTCTTGATGGCCTTCTTGAAACTAGTTGGGTCCTCATCTCATGATGCAATCCTCGCTCCCACTGTCATAGCGAAACCGAAGTAACTCTCAGGTGGGTGAGGAACCCTATTATATCGGCGGAGAGGCTGGGGTTTGTTGGAATCTACTGAATCCTTTGGTTCTATCAAATCATCAACTGCAGTTTGTATAACTGGAACATTTCCAGTTCTACATAACTGACCTTGCCTCGAGCTTGTCCGGATTTTTCTTTTTAGACATAGGCCGGACAACCCCAAATCTTAACAAACTTAATATATGGGCTCTTCCCTTTCCATATCACATATGAAGTGGCAGGCAACTGATTTGATTTGAACCCTATTCAATAGGTATGCTGCTTCTTAAGTGCATAACTCCCAAAAGGAAATAGGAAACTCAGTAGTACTTATCATAGAGCGCACCATATCATATAGGGTGTGATTGCTCCGCCCCGATACACCGTTGTGCTGTGGTGTATTCAGAAGAGTAACACTGAGAAAGAATCTCATTCTCCTTTAGAATAGTCCAAGAATTCCATGCACAAGTATTCTCCTCCCTGATCTCATCATAGGACATAATACTTATACCCATATTTTGGTTCTCTACTTCTAACTTATGTTCTGTGAATATCTCAAAAGGTTCGGACTTATGTTTCAACAGGAATATATGTATGAATCTTGAGAGATCATCAGAGAATGTAATGAAGTACAAAGAACCGGTGTTGGCATGTGTAGACAGGGGACCTTTTTACATCACCATGTATCATCCCATGAGTACACTAACTCTTTCTCTGCTTCTAATAAATAGAGCTATAGTCATCTTATCTCTGTGACATGACTGGCAAGTTTCACAAGATGTAAATTCAAATTAATTTAATTATGCATCTAAATGTAACTTCAGCCAGTCGGGTCACATTGACATGACCTAGTCTACAATGCCTCAAGAAGGATTCGTTCATTTTTGAACTCTTCCTCTTGTGTGTGTTCCGTATACTAAAACTGTAACTTGATTTAGAACATCAATGCTTTTAGATAACGTGCCTGAACCGATCAACTTTTGATATAGGAAATGTTCAAAACATTATCCAACAATATAAAATTTTATCATTTCTTTACTAATAAAGAGACTGATATGATTTTGTGTATCAGGTTCGGTATCTAATAACATTCGTTCAGAATCAATGTATTTGGAATACAGGGTGACAGTGACCAACAGACTTGGCTGCAACACTTGCACCGTTTTCTGTCTCATGAAACTTATCACCTGTTCTCAGTTCTCTACCTTTCTGTAGCCCTATGTAACAGATTACATATCTGGGATCCTAATCCGGTATCAAATACTAAGGACGTAAAGGATACTGAGAAACAGTTCTATGTAACGAACACACCCGAAGATGATGCATCAACATGCACTTTTTTCGTTTAGGCGGCACGGGAAATCCGGTATTCCCCAAAATCCTGCTCTATCTTATAACATTTATAAGTTGGAGCGGGACCAACGTTCCCCAGCTCAGTATAACAAGCGGGTTCGGTCAATATATCCGTTTTATTATCTTGATTAAGGCTTGATATGGTCGCTACCTGGAGAGAGAGAGAAGAAAACACTCAGCGTATGCTCTTGCAAGATCAGATTGGTTATTATTTTATCTAATAAGGATGGCTCCCACTGTTTTTATCAAATCTTCCTTCCAAACCTAAAAGGAAAGACTAGCCGGGATTAATTACACGCTACAAGTTCGCCAATCTTTCAGCCAGGCCAGTGTCGGTACTTTGATGGAGGTTCCCCGTGCTTTCGCACGGACCTAATTAAAGTAAACCTCCTTTTCTCAGAGGCGTAACCCCGTTAACACCTTTCTTGACACCTACTTGATCGGCTAATTGTAATGTGTAAAACTCTTCCAAGAGTTACTCTTACTCGCAGCAGGTATCGGGATCCAACTATCTCAGAGAAGGTATGCAATCTTATTGCAAATTTCAACACTTGAAATTCCCGATAATATTTTGCCCCAAACGATCTATGACCTTGACGAGGTCAACAAACCATAGACCGTAAGTCAAGTTCAACCCGTCATTTCTTGATTGAATCAAACCCACCCGCACGTCACTTGACAAGGTCAATAAGGCCGTACGACTACCATAACCCAATTTGCATCATATGCATAAGCAGATAAATACTGGTTAGCTACCGACACTGCACCTTGACAAGGTCAACAAACGCAGCACGAATACTAAGCAGGACTTATCTGAAATGACGGAGGGCTACGACAGGTTTTTCTGAAAACCTATTGCGTAATGAAATTGATATCGTTGTAGGATCGAATAAATTTTGAAATGGAGTGTTTTTGAGGCATTTCTAGTTTTGCTAAAGGGGTCATTCCCGGTGAAGGGATCGTCGGCACTTTCCTCATCGAATAAGGTGCAGGATATATCAAATATACCGCTGTGGAAAGCAAAAACTATAGAAGCAATCAAAAGGCAAACCGAGGGTTGTAGCATCTGCCAGTTATTGCTAAAGGGGTCACTCCCGGTGAAGGGATCTCGGCCCTTTCCTTATCGAATAAGGTGCAGGATGTTCTACAAGGAACATCGCGATGCAAAGCAAGAACTGTAGCTACCTGTTTTTGAAAATTCGATTCCACAACATCTTTTAGGTTTCTTTTCTTTCATTAATCATATTAATGAAGTCCATCATTTAAGTCACCTAAACATCACAGATAAATACAACGTACGCTTATGCCATCCGCATTCGCATCGATGTCCCCTCGTGCACCGTTAGGTTAGGTAACTAACGGCAGAGCGGGGCAGTGCTAGCGCGGGTGTAAAACATAAGCAACGTCTATATAATATATCATATATACTATATATAATATCTATCACAACATATCAAATGATCACATCACAGATATCGCAGCAGAAGAAACATATGAAATATTGGATATACTAGGACGTCCGTGTTTTCAATACGAGCCAGTATAAAACACGGATTCCATGGTCGTGATGAATAGCCAAACCTACACCCCTAGACCCCTACGAGAGCGGCAAGCAACCCTACCAATTCTAGAGTTAGGAGACCCGGACTCGACTCCTCGAGTTGGTCTCCCACTGGACTCCAGAACCTGGTTACTTGTGCCCTCCTCCTTGGGTCTATCCTAGTGCGGAAAAGTAAATAATATACAAAAGGTGACATCTTCCGCAACCTGGAAGTGCCCCAATAAAAGAATATTACGTACAAGTTTTTACATGAACGAAAATGAAAAACACTCATCTCACATAAAAAACCCCGGCTATTCAAACACGACGATCCAATATAACATATCCAGCAACACATAACATCACATGTCATCAACGTAAGTAAACATGCGTATCCCAATTGTCGTTGACATATAGCAATGAAACCGGCGATATCATATATTACACTTATGGTCGCAGAAAAGAAAGTGTAAAACTACAACAGTTGGAATCCGCAACCTCTTTAGACATCGCATGCCTAACCAAATGAATTCCTTAGACATCGCATGCCTAACAATTATAAACCCCGCATTTTAGTCTCATTATTGAAAACACTTTTCAATATCAAGTCGGGCAATTCAACAGGATTCCCGACATACTGATCGAATGCTCGTCGTAAACTTTAGTAGACGGCCACACCCCCGATACCGTCGACGAAGTGCACCAAGGCAGAACACCGCTACCGCGAACACCCGAACGGATGCTTTCGGCGACGGGGTTCTCCTACAGTCACTTGGTCGGGGCTAAGGGGTGTAGCTGTCTATTAAGTTTATCCGGCGAGTATCCGCGCACGCTACGTGATTGCGACGGACTTTTGAACGCATCAAAATTCCATGGCAACCGATCAAGTGAGACTAAAGTGCTATGTTTATAACATTCATAATAGCTATCTCATAACTACTAATGGATTCCAAATATTGTATCACATTCCAGATAAATAGAAAATGTTAAACTTTCCGATCGAACAATCAAACACCCAAGTTTTCCCAAAATAGCTCAACACTTGAAATAAGTTTAAAAAACATTCACTTCATGCCTCAGTACCAACGGTCCAGCCGTAGAAGGGTCAAGCCAACGCCTCACATGTGGCACGCCGTACTGCCCCAAACCCTCAGTTTCAAAGAGCTGTTCAAGATGGTCACATAATCGAGTTAAGGTTTGTTGTCTTCTAGAGGGTCCATCGTGTTACTTGCACTACTTAGACGTTCTTAAACTACGGGGAAAAATCGAACACATGGAAATTTTCCGGCAGAGGAAAAAATGGGTATTTATATCCGGTCGAACTTTTTAGCAGTTTCTAAAATATCCGGAATAACATAAACGAAGTTAAATTATCCGATCGAATTAACGAGTCCCCAATAAAACCCTAGAAAACTGAACACTTCAGTGGAATTAAAATATTCCGAGAAAAAAATGACAATAAAGGACCTAAGAATAAATAAGTGAAGTTTGAGGGACTAATTCACCATTTTGGCCGCGGAACCGCCGCCAAACCCTTGTTTTGGCCGCGGTTCCGCGGTCAAATTTTTGAGTTAGAGGTCCATACTTCAAAGTAATTCTTAGATTTTCCTGCTTAATTTTCTGAGCATTTTAATTCAGAAAAATCCACATTTTGAAAAAAATGTACAGAGAAGGGTTTTGATCGGGGTTTCAGGGTTCGTTCGGATCTCTAACTTCGTCTACACTTCGCCTAAAGCTCTAGCTAGGATCTGATACCACTGTAGGGTTCCTAGGCACACTCAAGAGGTTCCACAAGGCATCAACCATGCCAAATTCTTATAATTTAGGTGCCGAGAAACCCTAATATAGATCGTTAACTAGAAATTAGGCGAAACTACAAGCTACTATACTGCTTTAGTGCTAAGTGAATGGAAATACAAGCTTTGTAGATCCGGTCCTCCACTTCTTTAGCTCCGTGATGACGTCCCTTCGCTGCGATCACCGGGATCCCGAACTCTAGCGATGGTTTCGTCGGAGAAAAGAGCGGGCTAGGTCGTTGACTTCGATGCCGAAGATGATCTACGTCGAGGCAACTCTAACTCAAGCTCCATCTTCACTAAATCATGAAAATTGTGAAGAAAACACCCTATACAACATGGCAAGTGGTAGAGGATGAAGAAATAGGAAGTGGGTTCACTTTGGATTTTGATTTCTCACTTGGATTCATCACTTAGAATTTTCTAGCTAGGTTTTCTTCTCTTCATGAAGAAGATGAAGAAGAAGAAAGAAAAAGCATTATTATTAAAGGAAAATTCAAGTGATATCTATCATATTGCAACCATGGGTCAGATAAACTCATGTAGAGAATAAACTAGGGTTAAGGAACAAAACAAAATGGTAAGACTTTTTCAAAGATGCTTTGAAGCTTCATGAAGCTTCAAGCCAAAATAAGAAAAGCAACCATTTTGTTTTTCCAAAAATAAATAAAGAAATAAAATAAGACCTTAACCATTAACCTAAACCATGGTTTAAAACATACACACCCAAGTTTGCATGTATCATCAAACATGATACAAATTAGTGCACAAACATATATCAAATACACAATGTGCACAATCAAGTGAGAAAATAATCCTAAGTGAACCAATAATAGTTAATGTAAACTAATATATCAAATATATAATTATACATTAAATCATTAAATCGACACTTGATTTAACGATCCGGTCATATCGCATATGACCGACTAATATCCAATGTATCGACTTATCGAATCAATCCTCGATTCGATAACTAGGTTATATCGCATACAAACAATCGATATATTCATCGCGAGAATAGGATACGGTATCACATACACGTATTATTCTCGGTCCCGCACATATCTCATATGCGCTCCTATTTCGTTTCGCTTGAGCTAAGAAACCTCTGTGTAGGACTCTAAAAACTCGTCAATACGCCGGCAGCAGGTGATGATCATATCAAACACCTACAAGCCGCAAGCGGTCTGCTAAACGTAACGGCCACCCTGGTAATGAGCGATCAAAAGATCAACGAGCAAGACCGCTCAGACTCCTGTGAATCCAACCAGCAACACATACCGTACAGTTCGGTCTCGTCGTCTGATATGTAGCATATCTTGCCTAGGGGTGGTAAACGTCAGACCCCAATAGCCCGATAAGTTGTGTCGATATGAGGTCTATAACAGTTCAAGAAACTACTGGTAACACTTACCAGTAAATCTCAGCAACCCTGGCCAGGGATTTCCGGTTATAGCCAATCGAACACAGCGCAACATCAACTCCCTATATCGGGAGAGACGAATCCCCTCCTATCGCTCATTGCCTCCATGTGATTCGGGACTGTACCCAAAAACCACCGTTTTGCACGCCCTCTTGGACGTGGTAAGGTGGAAATCAAAGCACGGTGGGAATCACACAAGACTCTATGACGATCTCGGGTCAACAGACTACTCTATACCAGTGTCACCAGAGAACTGTCATCTGACGTTAGGTATAATACCATCTGGGAGTTCTCGTTGAGTCTGTCCAGTGTACCCAGTCTCCACTGAGCACCCGTATATCATCTCTGATGTCAAACACCAATGGATATGGGATCATCCATCGCCCATCTGTATGGGTCGAGAAGGTATACGCTATTCTACTCTGGTATATCGATGCCCCGTCTCGATACACCCACGACTAGGGACCTTAAAGGATGTACTTATGGACTACCATGTCCCCACTAGTATGATCCGTATCATAGTCCAGGTAGTCAAGTACACATCCTAAGGGCTTTACCAACATGTAACAGAGAGACAATCAGTGTACACGTTAAGGTAAAGAGCAACCAGATAGCATACTATCATGTTGAGCAAGAAAGTCCTCCCTATATATGTCCAAGCATCCACTACAATATACATCCAATGTACAGTAATGGCCTCTAGGGCATACATATAACTAACATTAAATATTTCAGAAAAACGTGCATGTGATGTGATGGACCCTCTAGAAGACAACAAACCTTAACTCGATTATGTGACCATCTTGAACCGCCCTTTGAACCTTAGGGTTTGGGGCAGTACGACGTGCCACATATGAGGCGTTGGCTTGACCCTTCTACGGCTGGACCGTTGCTACTGTGACGTATTCTGGAATTTTTGAACTCCGCTCAAGTGTTGAGTTATTATGGAAATCTTGGGTGTTTGATTATTCGATCGGAACGTTTAATACTGTCTATTTATCTGGAATGTGATACAACATGTAGAATTCATACAGTTAGACATGAAATGCGAAGTATGTGATATTTCGGATTTACGATGTCTAAAGAAATTATGGATTCCAAATGTTGTAGTTTTACACATTCTTTTCTGTGACTGTAAGTGTAATATGTGATATCGCCGGTTTCGTTGCTATATGTCAACGACAATTGGGATGCGCATATTTACTTACGTTGATGACATGTGATGTTATGTGTTACTGTATATGTTATAGGATCGTCGTGTTCTGAATAGCCGGAGGGGTTTATGTGAGATGAGAGTTTTTATTTTCATTCATGTAAAATTAATTGTATGTAATATTCTTTTATTGGGGCACTTCCAGGATGAGGTTGTTGTCACCTTTTGTATATTATTTACTTTTCCGCACTATGATAGACCCAAGGAGGAGAGCACAAGTAACCGGGTTCTGGAGTCCAATGGGAGACCAACTCGAGGAGTCGAGTCCGGGTCTCCTAACGCTAGAATTGGTAGGGTTGCTTGCCGCACTCGTAGGGGTTTATGGGTGTGGGTTTGGCTATTCATCGCGACCGTGGAATCCGTGTTTTATAGAGGCTCAAAATAAAACACGGACGTCCTAGTATATCCAATGTCTCATATGTTTCTTCTGCTGCGATATCTGTGATGTGATCATTTGATGTGCTGTGATAAATACTGTATATAGTATATATATGATATATTATATAGACGTTACTTATGTTTTACACCCGCGCTAGCCCTACCCTGCTCTGCCGTTAGTTACCTAACCTAACGGTGCACGAGAGGACATCGAGGCGAATGCGGATGGCATAAGTGTACGTCGTATTTATCTGTGATGTTTAGGTGACTTAAATGATGGGACTTCATTAATGTGATTAATGAAAGAAAAGAAACCTAAAAGATGTTGTAGAATCAAATTTTCAAATAAAAGGGTAGCTACAGTTTTGCTTTGCATAGCGATATATATGATATATCCCGCACCTTATTCGATGAGGAAAGATCCAAGATCCCTTCACCGAGAGTGACCCATTTAGCAAAACTGGCAGATGCTACAACACTCAGTTTGACTTTTGACTACTTTTGGAGTTTTTGCTGATGCATATGATATATCCTGCACCTTATTCCATAAGGAAAGAGCCGAGATCCCTTCACCGGGAATGACCTCTGTAGCAAAACTAATAAAAGCCTCAAAATCACTCCATTTCAAAATTCACATGATTCTACGATGATATCAAGTTCATTACGCAATAGGTTTTCAGAAAAACCTGTCGTAGCCCTCAGTCATTTCAAATAAGTCCTGCTTAGTATTCGTGCTGCGTTTGTTGACCTTGTCAAGGCGTAATGTGCGGTAGCTGACCAGTATTTATCTGTTTATGCATATGATGTAGATTGTTTTAGGGTAGTCGTAAGGCCTTGTTGACCTTGTTAAGGGTCGTGCGGGTGGGTTTAATTCAATCAAGAAATGACGGGTTGAACTTGATTTACGGTTTATGGTTTGTTGACCTTGTCAAGGTCATAGATCGTTTGGGGCAAAATATTATCGGGAATTTCAAGTGTTGAAATTTGCAATGAGATTGCATAACTTCTATGAGATAGTTGGATCCCGATACCCAGTGCGAGTAATTGTTACTCCCGGGAGAGTTTTACACAGGACAATTAGCCGATCAAGTAGGTGTCTAGAAAGGTATCAATGGGGTTACACCTCTGGGAAAACGAGGTTTATAATTTTGTTGAGAAAAGAGGGATATAATTTTGTATTACAGGATAATGTTATGAACATTTCTCTAAACCAAAAGTTGGTTGGATCAGGCACGATGTGCAATGGCATTTATGTTCTAAATCAATCAACAGTTCTGAGCATAAGAAACACACACAAGAGGAAGAGTTCAGAAATGAACGAATCCTTCTTGTGGCATTGTAGACTGGGTCACATCAATGCGACACGACTAGCTAAGTTGCATAAGGATGGATATTTGAATCCGTTTGAATTTTCATCTTATGACACTTGCCAGTCATGTCTCAAAGGCAAGATGACCAAAGCTCCGTTTACGGGACACGGAGAGAGAGTTACGGAACTCTTGGGACTAGTACATAGTGATGTATACGGCCCCATGTCTACACATGCCAGGAATGGTTCTGTGTACTTCATTACATTCACTGACGATCTCTCTAGATTCGGATATGTGTTCCTGATGAAACACAAATCAGAAGCTTTTGAGAAATTTAGAGAATATAAACAAGAAGTCGAGAACCAAACCGGGAAAAGTATCAAAATCCTTCGATCTGATCGAGTAGGTGAATAGTTGAGCAATGAATTCCTGGACTTCCTAAAAGAGAATGAGATTCTCTCTCAGCTGACTACTCCATATACACCACAACACAACGGTGTATCGGAACGGAGGAACCGCATCCTATTAGATATGGTGCGCTCTATGATGAGCACAGCTGAGTTACCTATTTCCTTCTGGGGGTATGCGCTGGAGACAGCAGCATACCTATTGAATCAAGTTCCATCTAAATCTGTACCTACCACACCATATGAGATATGGAGTGGGAAGATGCCATATCTTAAACGAGTTAAGATATGGGGTTGTCCGGCCTATGTCAAAAGACAAAATCCGGACAAACTCGAGGCACGGTCAGTTCTTTGCAAGTTTGTGGGATATCCAAAGAACTCATATGGGTATTTTTTCTACAATAGTGAGGAACAAAAGGTGTTTGTTGCTCAACATGCCACCTTTTTGAAAAAAGAATTTCTTGTAAAAGAAATTAGTGGCAAAGTGGTAGAGCTGGAAGAGGTTCCAGATACACAAACTGCAACTGAAGATTTAGTGGAACCAGAGGATTCGGTAGTTCCCAACGAACCACAGCCTCTCCGCCGATCTAGTAGGGTTCCTCACCCACCTGAGAGATACTACGTTTTTCTCGTAGACGCTGGGAGCGAGGATTGCATCATAGTTGATGATGACCCAACTAGCTTCGAGCAGGCCATCACGAGTGGGGACTCAGTGAAATGGATGGATGCAATGCGGTCCGAGATGAAATCCATGTACACCAACAAAGTATGGACTTTGGAAGATGCTCCTGAAGGGGTAAAACTCGTTGGGAGCAAGTGGATCTTCAAGAAAAAACTTGGTGTAGATAGGAAAGTGGAGACTTTCAAAGCTAGACTTGTTGCAAAGGGTTTTCGTCAAAGACCAGGTGTGGACTATGACGAAACCTTTTCTCCAGTGGCTATGCTTAAATCCATCCGGATCATGCTTGCCATTGCCACATATCATGACTACGAAATCTGGCAAATGGATGTTAAGACCGCCTTTCTAAACGGTGATTTAGAAGAGTGCGTGTACATGATTCAGCCAGAGGGCTTCGTAGATAGTGGGAGCAGCGGGAAGGTGTGCAAGATGCTTAAATCCATTTATGGATTAAAGCAAACATCGCGGAGTTGGAACATCTGCTTTGACGTCGTTATCAAAGAGTTTGATTTCGTCAAAAACGTAGATAAACCTTGTATCTATAAAAAAGGAGGCAGAGTGTAAGGCTGTCTTCCTCGTATTGTACGTGGACGACATACTCTTGATAGGAAATGACATTCCTATGCTGCAATCGGTCAAGCTCTTCTTATCACAAAGATTCTCAACGAAAGAACATGGTGATGCCTCGTGCATATTGGGAATTAGGATCTATAGAGATAGATCTAAAAGGATATTGGGATTGTCCCAATCCAGGTAGATTGACACCATACTAAAGAGGTTTAGTATGGAAGAGTCCAAACGTGGGTTTTTACCCACGATCTCAGGGCTCACTCTCTCCAAAGAGATGTCTCCCAAGACTGATTTGGAGAGAGCTCGCATGCAAGGGATACCCTATGCTTCGGCAGTAGACTCTATCATGTACGCGATGCTATGTACCAAACCCGATGTAGCATACTCACTAAGTATAGTGAGTAGGTATCAAGCTGATCCTGGAGAGAGTCACTGGACAGCTGTGAAGAGTATTCTCAAGTACTTGCGAAGGACTAAAGAGATGCTCTTGGTGTATGGTAATGGAGAACTCCAAGTGGAGTCCTTTACCGATTCGAGTTTCCAGAGTGATAAGGACGACTCTAAGTCGCAGTCGGGATTTGTCTTTATCCTTTACGGAGGGGCGGTTAGCTGGAAAAGTTCCAAGCAGGAAACCGTGGCAGATTCGACGATGGAGGCTGAATACATCGCTGCCAACGATGCTGCCAAAGAGGCTGTCTGGATCAAGAAGTTCAATACTGAACTTGGAGTGGTTCCATCCATTGAGCATCCAATACCTTTGTATTGCGATAACAATGGAGCGGTGGTTTTGGCCAAGGAACCCAGGTCCCATCAGCGATCCAGGCATATTCTGAGGTGGTATCACCTGATCCGGGAGATAGTTGATCGCCGGGAGATCGAGGTCAGGAGGGTTGATATGAAGAACAACACAGCGGATCCACTCACGAAGGCCATTCCCCAGATACAGTTTAAGAGACTCTTCGGGATGCGTGGTATGCGATACTACCGCAGCTGGCCTTAGTGCAAGTGGGAGATTGTTAGTTGTATGTATGCCCTAGAGGCCAGTATTGTACAGATGATGTACATTATATTGGATGCTTGGACATATATAGAGAGGACTTTCTTGCTCGATATGATTGTATGCTATCCGGTTGCTCTTTATCTTAACATGTATACTTATCTCTTTATACTGTCTTATAGTTACATATTGGTAAAGCCCTTAGGATGTGTACTTGACTACCTGGACTATGATGCGGATCATGCTAGTAGGGACATGGTATTCCATAAGTACATCCTTCAAGGTCCCTAGTCGTGGGTGTATCGAGATAGGGCATCGATATACCAGTGTAGACTAGCGTATACGCTTCTCAACCCATGAGATGGGCGATGGATGATCCCATATCCATTGGTGTTTGACATCAGAGATGGTATACGAGTGCTCAGTGGAGACTGGGTACACTGGACGGACTCGTCGAGAACTCCCAGATGGTATTATACCTCACGTCAGATGGGAGTTCTCTGGTGACACTTGTGCAGGTTAGTCTGTAGACCCGAGATCGTCATAGAGTCTGTAGACACTTATGATTCCCACTGTGCTTTGATTTCCACCTTACCACGTCCATGAGGGCGTGCAAAACGGTGGTTTTTGGGTTCAGTCCCGAGTCACATGGAGGCAATGAGCGATAGGAAGGGTTTCGTCTCTCCCGGTATTGGGGGTTGATGTTGCGCTGTGCTCGATTGCCCGTGCCAGGGAAGTCCCTGGCCAGGGCTGATTTAGAGATTTACTGCTATGTGTTACCAGTAGTTTCTCGACCCGTTATGAGCCTCACATCGGCACGACTTATCGGTTATTGGGGTCTGACGTTTACCACCCCTAGACTTGATATGCGACATATCAGACGAGGAGACCGGACTGTACAGGAAGTGTTACCGGCAGGCTTTTACAGGAGTTGGAGCGGGCTTGCTTGCTTGCTGATCTTCTGATCGCTCAATACCCTGGTAGCCGTTACGTCCAGCTAGTACCGCTGACGGCTTGTGGGTGCTTGATGTGATCATCACCTACTGCCGGCGTATTGACGAGTCTTTAGAGTCTTACATAGAGGTTTTACTGGCTCAGGCAAAACGAAATAGGAGCACGTATGTGATATGTGTAGGACCGAGAATAATGCGTGTATGTGATACCGTATTCTATTCTAGCGACTCTGTGTATCAGTCGGTTATATATGATATAGCCGGGTTATCGAATCAAGTGTTGATTCGATAAGTCGATACATTGGATGTTAGTCGGTTATATGAGATATGACCGGATTATTAAGTCAAGTATTGATTTAATAATTAAGTGTATAATTGTATATTAGGTATACTAGTTTACATTTACTAACACACGATCACTTAGGGTTTTTTCTCACATGTACACATCTTTACTATATATATGATATATATTAAAATGTGTTATGTTATTGTATCAAGGTTGATGATACACTTGACTTAGGTGTATGAGACATACACCATGCTTTTTGTTATGTTGGGTTTTAACATTTAAAAGCAATTACAAAATTAGTGGTAAATTAGAAAATGCATGAAGCTTGTGGAAGCTTGTGGATGCATTGACTAAAGTCCACTAAATTTGTTTTTACTTTGGGTTTTAACCTAACCTTAACACTTAGCCATGGTAATGTCTCTACAAGAGCTAGTATATGATACTCACTCACCATGGTTAGCTCACTCACTTGATCATTATCCTCTTCATTTTCTTTTGTTCATCTTCTTCTTGGTTCAAAAGAAAAAGCTTGCTAGGGTTTGATCCAAAGTGAGAATCATTGTGAGAAATAAAATTCCAAAGAGAACCCACATCCTATTTCTCCATCCTCTACTAGATTAGCACTTTAGTTTAGGGTGTTTACTTCACTAATTCTCTAGTTAGTGAAGTAGTAGCTTGAGTCGGAATTCCATCGACGTAGATCATCTTCGGCCTCGGAGACTTCAAGCAAGGTCGCATCTTTCACCTCGTGAAGCCATGCAAGAGCCCGGGAGAACTTTGATCGCAGCGAAGGGACTTCAACAAGGAGCTAAAGAAGTGAAGGACCGATCTACAAAGGTTGTATTTCTTATTCCCTTTAGAGTAAAGTTGTTTACTTGCTATTAGTTTCGCCTAAACTCTAGTATACGATCTTACTTAGGGTTGTTCGGCACATAAAAATTTAATTTTGGCATGGTCGATGCCTTGTAGAGCCTTGTTAGTGTGCCTAGTAACCCTTTAGTCGATGTTAACCTGTTAAAAGATTTCCGTGATCTTCTCCATTTGCGGACTAATTCAGTTTTCCCTTAACCGATTCGGATAAGGAGCTTTAGCAATAAGGTCGGGGTCCAACATTGGAGAAAATCGTGTGGGTAGGAACGATCTAAGAATAGGTGTGGGGATCGTTTTTGGTGGACTAGAAGAGGTTTGCTGAGGGGTCGAGCCTTAGGGAAAACGGAGAATAGCCTCGGAAGAAGGTGGTGGGGTAGAAGAACACGGATCAGAAGTAGAAGCGGAAGTGGAAGGAAAAGTCTCAGCCGGGGTATCATCGATTGATTCTTCATTATTAGCAATCTCTTCACCAACATGATTGTCAAGCACTCTTCCAGATCTCAACGTGGTGATAGCGTTCACATGATGTGAATAGCCAGGATTTGGTAGTGGTTGAGATGGAAGTTTCCCTTTCTCTCTAGCACTCAATTCGGCATTTATACGGGCAATTTGTACTTCCATCGATTTAATATTTTCATTTTGAGAGACAATGATCTTCATCATATTATCGAAGGAAGGTTGAATATTTGTCGTCCTTTGGATGGATTGTTTCATGAAAGTATCCAAGGTTCGTTCGAGTGCAGAGGAATTATCAGTACCGACCATTTTCAGAGAATTTTCATATGGTGCAGAAGTGTTGGCCGGATTTTGAAAGTTTTGTGATTGGTAGGGGTGCTGACTCAGTTGAAGTGGTTGTTGTTGTGGTGGAGGAGCCCTTTGGAAATTGTTTTGATTTAGAATGGTGTTTTGAGTTTCTGATTGGTTCCAAGCAAAATTAGGGTGATTCCTCCAACCCTGATTATAAGTGGAAGAAAACGGATCGTTTCTAGGTCTTTGTTGGAAAGCAGCATTGATATGCTCATGACCTTGAAACGGAGAATTCAATGGACATTCTTCCGTAAGATGTGATGGACCAGAACAACATCCACAGACAGTTTTGGAGAGTGACATTTGATTCAGGGCGGCTGCTAAAAATTTATTTTCCATAGTTTCGAGTTTCTTTTGCATTACTGACATTTCAGCTCTAACTCCTATGGAAACATCAGATTGGTTATTGCCACCCCTAGATGATGTCTGACTTCCACTCTCCCACTGTAATGATTTTTCAGCGAAATCTTCTAAGAATCTCCAGGCTTCACCATCATCTTTAGTCATGAAGGTGCCTTGACACATGGATTCAAGGGTCTGTTTTGTGGTAGGATTAATGCCCTCATAAATTATTCTGCACAGATTCCATCTAGGAATTCCATGATGTGGACATTGAACTAACGGATCCTTGAAGCATTCAAAACACTTCGAGAATGGTTCATTTGGAAGCTGGGTGAACTGATTTATTTCTCTACGGACTCGAGCTTTTTTATGATTGGGGTAGAATTTCTTTAGGAATGCTTTTACGAATTCTTCCCAGATTGAAATAGAATGTGCGGCTGTGTTATAAAGCCACTTCTCGGCTATATCACACAGGGTGAATGGGAGAAGACGTAGACGCATAGCATCCACAGAAAGCTGTGAAGTACCTATCATAGCGCATACATTTTCAAATTTGGTAATAAAGACATATGCGCCTTCAGACTCGAGACCGTGATATTTTGGTAGAAGATTGATGTATTGGGGTTTTATTTCAAAATTGTCCCCATTGGCTGGTGGAATGGTGAGACAGGTCGAAAGAGGACCTCGCATAGGATAGCATCTCTCTTGGAGAGAGATGCAGGGTAGATTCTACGCACCTGCGAACGGTGGCAGAGTAGTGTTAAAGAAGTTCGATGGAGAATTGTCCATCGAAGTGGGTGTGATGGTGGGTAAAGACGAAGTAGTCGTAGAATTACCGACTTCGGAGTCGATAGGGGGAACGCGGACAAGACGGGCACTAGAATCCCGTGTCCAGCCGAGCATGCACTAAATGGTTTAGCACAAGTGGCAGCGTTGTGATAATTAAGGAAAATATGGATTGGTGTTTATTTTGAAAAAGATACGGATTTTTGAAAAAAATGCAAATCACATAAAATGCACAAGCAACCCTAAGTCTAGTGGTCACCTAGGTCAAGTCTCTAGACCGCTCCTAGACTTCCAGAAAACAAATCGCAGGATCAATTCTCTACTGCCTCTTTATCCCTCCTGTGGCCAGATAAGTGCCAGGTAAGTAGGAGGTTGTCCACTACGTAAGTAGTGGGCCTAATTAAGTAACCACTTGCCTTAAACACACTTGCCTTAGACACCACAAAAGAAACGCGGATAAGCAATAGAATACCCACGACCTCCTTCTGTCCTAAGTGAGCGCGACGGTCCTTAGAGTCATGTCTAGATATTTTTTAGTTAATGAAGCTAATGCGGATGCAGTTTTGTGATTTTTGGGGCTTAGGAAGGGTAATGAACTCCCTACTTAATCTGAATTTGGTCTTTGCCCCTTAATTTCCGTATTAAAAATGCAAACAACCAAGATCAAACACGCACAATTTTTATTTTTACGGCGCTGCGAATTTTTGCAAAGAAGCCTGCAGGAATTGGTTAATGGAGCAGATCAAGGAGGAGATAAGAAAGTCAGAAACTCACCGAGCAAATTCGGAGAACTGAAGCGTTCAATGCGCTGCGGAACCGCCGCAATATGCTACAATTAGCTGCACTTCCGCGGTCATGTGATCAGATCGCTGCACAAAAACTTTTCCAGAGACTCATATTCACTCGCTGAACTCCCTGAAATGATCAAAATATTTTTCCTCCCGCTCCACAGATTCCAGATTTTCTTGCAACAAATCACAATGAATCGTTTAGTGTTTGTGCGAATTTTGATCTAAAAATTCTGCTGGATTAATAAATCTTTCAACTCAAATTTCAAAAACGAACAAATTAGCACACTATCCCCGGCAACGGCGCCATTTGATTGAATGATTCTCGGTGTCATATATAAAATGTGTAAAGATCACAACCAAAGAAATTTGTAAACCGCAATCAATAACGGTGTCAATTGTAGGTTCGTTATCGAGTGCGGATCGTCCACAGAGAAAGTGTGATTTGATCGTAATTGATTTAGATGAATTGAAAATTAAAGGATGTTAGTTGTATGTATGCCCTAGAGACCAATATTGTACAGATGATGTATATTATATTGGATGCTTGGACATATATAGAGATGACTTTCTTGCTCGATATGATAGTATGCTATCTGGTTGCTCTTTATTTTAACATGTACACTTGTCTCTTTAAACTGTCTTACAGTTACATGTTGGTAAAGCCCTTAGGATGTGTACTTGACTACCTAGACTATGATGCAGATCATACTAGTGGGGACATGGTAGTCCATAGGTACATCCTTCAAGGTCCCTAGTCGTGGGTGTATCGAGACGGGGCATCGATATACCAGTGTAGACTAGCGTATACGCTTCTCGACCCATGAGATGGGCGATGGATGATCCCATATCCATTGGTGTTTGACATCAGAGATGGTATACGGGTGCTCGGTGGAGACTGGGTACACTGGACGGACTCGCCGAGAACTCCCAGATGGTATTATACCTCACGTCAGATGGCAGTTCTCAGGTGACACTTGTACAGGTTAGTCTGTAGACCTGAGATCGTCATAGAGTCTTGTGTGATTCCCACTGTGCTTTGATCTCCACCTTACCACATCCATGAGGGCGTGCAAAACGGTGGTCTTTGGGTACAGTCCCGAGTCACATGGAGGCAATGAGCGATAGGAGGGGTTTCGTCTCTCCCGGTATTGGGGGTTGATTTTGCGCTGTGCTCGATTGGCCGTAACAGGGAAGTCCCTGGCCAGGGCTGATCGGAGATTTGCTGGTAAGTGTTACCAGTAGTTTCTCGACCCGTTATGAGCCTCACATCAGCACGAATTATCGGTTATTGGGGTCTGGCGTTTACCACCCATAGACTTGATATGCGACATATCAGACGAACAGACCGGACTGTACGGTAAGTGTTACTGGTTGGATTCACAGGAGTGTGAGCGGGCTAGCTCGTCGATATTCTGATCGCTCAATACCCGGGTGGCCGTTACGTTTAGCAGACCGCTTGCGGCTTGTGGGTGCTTGATATGATCATCACCTGCTACCGGCGTATTGACGAGTCTTTAGAGTCCTACACAGAGGTTTCCTGGCTCAAGCGAAACGAAATAGGAGCGCATATGGGATATGTGCAGGACCGAGAATAATGCGTGTATGTGATACCGTATTCCATTCTCGCGATGAATGTATCGATTGGTTATATGCGATATAACCTAGATATCGAATCAAGGATTGATTCGATAAGCCGATACATAGGATACTAGTCGGTTATATGCGATATGACCGGATCGTTAAATCAAGTGTTGATTTAATTATTTAATGTATAATTATAAATTTGATATATTACTTTGCATTAACTAGTATTGGTTCACTTTAAATGGATTTTCTCACTTGATGTGCAAGTTGTATATGTGATATACTTTTGTGCACATGTTTATATCATGTTTGATGATACTTGCTCATTTGGTTAAATCTAAAGAATTAAACCTTGGTTAAGTAAATGGTTAGGGTTTTATTTATTCATTCATTTATCTTTTTAATTTGAATTAAAAAGAAATTGCAAAAGAAAACAAAATGGTTGCTATCATTCTTGAAGCTTGTTGAAGCTTCATGAAGCTTTGACCAAAGTGACCATTTTGTCTTCATGCTTAACCCTAACCATTCATCTAACCTTAGTCAATTCTCTACACCTAACCATGGTTCATATTATGATAAGTATTCATTTCTTTTCCATTTTTTAAAACATATACTTATCATATTCTATCTTGAGCTTCTTCTTCTTCTACAAGAAAAAGCTTGCCATCATCAATGGCTTCTTGAGTAAAAGTGTGAGAAATCCAATTCTAAAGTGAACCCACCTCCTATTTCTTCACCCTCTACCTCTTGCCAAGTAGTATAGGGTGTTTTCTTCACAAGTTTCAGAACTTGGTGAAGTTGGAGCTTGATCTTGTGTAACCTCGACGTAGATCATCTTCGGCATCGTAGCCGACGACTGTTCCGCTCATTTCTCCGATGAAGCCGATGCGAGAGTCCGGGATTCGAGATAGACAGCGAGGGGACAACTACGTAGAGCTAAGGAAGTGGATAACCGGATCTACAAAGGTTGTAGTTTCCTACTTTTAGTTAAGCTGTTAACAAGTTTCCTTTTTCGCCTAAAATTCTAGTTAACGATCCGTATTAGGGTTTCTCGGCACTTGTAAAATTTGAAATTGGCATGGTTGATGCCCTGTGAGACCTCTTGAGAGTGCCTAGGAACCCTACAGTGGCATCAGAGCCTAGCTAGAGCCTTAGGCGAAGTGTAGACGACGTTTGAAACCCGAATGAACATCGAAACCTTAAATCAAATTGCTCTCTGGACTTTTTTCAAAAACTGGGTTTTTTCCAGATTAAAAATGCTTAAAAAATTCAGCAGGGAATTCTAAGAATTACGGTGCAAAATTTTCCTGAAGATGTGTCAATAGTGCGGCGGAACCGCGGCAGAAGCATGGCTTCTGCGGCGGTTCCGCGGCCAGATTGTGTGAACATGCTACCATTTTTGCACAGTAATTCTTATTTTATGATGCTGAGTTTTATGGGAATTTTTAATATTTATTCAAGAGTTGAATTTTCTGGGGTTGTTTTGGGGATTCGATGATTCGATCGAATTATCAGATTTTGTCTATGTGGATTCCAGATAATTTTAGAATATGTTAAAAAGTTCGACCGGATATAGATACCCAACTTTTCCCCTGCCGGAAAATTTCCAAGTGTTGGATTTTTCTGTGGTTTAAGAACGTTTTGAGTAGTGCAAGTAACGCGATGGTCCCTCTAGAAGACAACAAACCTTAACTCGATTATGTGACCGTCTTGAACTGCCCTTTGAACCTTAGGGTTTGGGGCAGTACGGCGTGCCACATGTGAGGCATTGGCTTGACCCTTCTACGGATGGACCGTTGGTACTGAGGCATGAAGTGAACGTCTTTGAACTTATTTCATGTGTTGAACGGTTTCGGGAAAACTTGGGTGTTCGAATGTTCGATCGGAAAGTTTAATATTTTCTATTTATCCGGAATGGGATGCAATAATTGGAATTCACACACAGTTATGAGATAACTGAATGAATGTTATAAATCTAGCGGTTTAGTCTCACTTCATATTGAAAAGAGTTTTCGATAATGAGACTAAAATGCGGGGTTTATAATTGTTAGGCATGTGATGTCTAAGTATTTCATTTGATTAGGCATGCGATGTCTAAAGAGGTTGCGGATTCCAATTGTTGTAGTTTTACACTTTCTTTTCTGTGACCGTAAGTGTAATATGTGATATCGCCGGTTTCGTTGCTATATGCCAACGACAATTGGGATGCGCATATTTACTTACGTTGATGGCATGTGATGTTATGTGTTGCTGGATATGTTATATTAGATCGTCGTGTTTGAATAGCCGGGGGTTTTTATGTGAGATGAGTGTTTTTTTATTTTCATTCATGTAAAAACTTGTATATAATATTCTTTTATTTGGGGCACTTCCAGGTTGCGGAAGCTGTCACCCTTTGTATATTATTTACTTTTCTGCATTAGGATAGACCCAAGGAGGGGAGCACAAGTAACCGGGTTCTAGGGTCCAGTGGGAGACCATCTCGAGGAGTCGAGTCCGGGTCTCCTAACCATAGAATTGGTAGGGATGCTTGCCGCTCTCATAGGGGTCTAGGGTTGTAGGATTGGCTATTCATCACGACCGTGGAATCCGTGTTTTATATTGGCTCATATTGAAAACACGGACGTCCTAGTATATCCAATGTTTCATATGTTTCTTCTGCTGCGATATCTGTGATGTGATCATGTGATGTACTGTGATAGATACTGTATATAGTATATATGATATATTATATAGGCGTTACTTATGTTTTACATCCGCGCTAGCCCTGCCCCGCTCTGCCGTTAGTTACCTAACCTAACGGTGCACGAGGGGACATCGAGGCGAATGCGGATGGCATAAGTGTACGTCGTATTTATCTGTGATGTTTAGGTATTTAAATGATGGGACTTCATTAATGTGATTAATGACATAAAAGAAACCTAAAGATGTTGTAGAATCGAATTTCAAAATAAAACAGGTAGCTACAGTTCTTGCTTTGCATAGCGGTATATATGATATACCCTGCACCTTATTCGATGAGGAAAGGACCGAGATCCCTTCACCGGGAGTGACTCCTTTAGCAATAACTGGCAGATGCTACACACTCGGTTTGTTTTTGATTGCTTCTATAGTTTCTGCTTTGCACAGTGATATATATGATATATCCCGCACCTCATTCCACGAGGAAAGGGCCGACGATCCCTTCACAGGGAGTGACCCCTTTAGCAAAACTAGAAAAGCCTCAAAATCATTCCATTTCAAAACTTCATTTGATTCTACAACGATATCAAGTTCATTACGCAATAGGTTTTCAGAAAAACCTGTCGTAGCCCTCCGTCATTTCTGATAAGTACTAGTTAGTATTCGTGCTACGTTTGTTGACTATGTTAAGGCGTAGTGTGCGGTAGCTAATTAGTGCTTATCTGCATAAGAATATGATGCGATTGGATTAGGGTAGTCGTGCGACTTTGTTGACTATGTTAAGGGTCGTGCGGGTGGGTTTAATTCAATCGAGAAATGACGGGTTGAACTTGACTAGCACTTATGATTTGTTGACTATGTTAAGGTCATATAGCTGCTAGGGGTAAAATATTATCGGGAATTTCAAGTGTTGAAATTTGCAATGAGATTGCATACCTTCTATGAGATAGTTGGATCCCGATACCCACTGCGAGTAAGAGTTACTCCTGGGAGAGTTTTACACATTACAATTAGCCGATCAAGTAGGTGTCTAGAAAGGTGTCAACGGGGTTACGCCTCTAGGAAAACGAGGTTTACATTAATTAGGTTCGTGCGAAAGCACGGGGGACCTCCCTCAAAGTACCGACACTGGCCTGGCTGAAAGATTAGCGAACTTGTAGTGTGTAATTAATCCCGGCTAGTCTATCCTTTTAGGGTTTGAAGGAAGATTTGATAAAAACAGTGGGAGCCATCCTGATTAGATAAGATAATAACC
The DNA here is from genome assembly GCA_030015575.1 of Agapanthus africanus. Taxonomy (NCBI): domain Eukaryota; kingdom Viridiplantae; phylum Streptophyta; class Magnoliopsida; order Asparagales; family Amaryllidaceae; genus Agapanthus; species Agapanthus africanus. The sequence goes on along the minus strand of CM057346.1, from coordinate 336,361,668 downwards.
AATCTGATCTTGCAAGAGCATACGCTAAAGTGTTTTCTTCTCTCTCTCTCCAGGTAGCGACCATTTCATGCCCTAACAAACATAATAATATGGATGTATTGACCGAACCCGCATGTTATACTGTGCTGGGGAACGTTGGTTCCGTTCTTTCTTATAAGAGTTATAGGAATGAACAGGATATAGGGGAATACCAGGATTCCTATGCCACCCGAAAGAAGAAAGTACATGTTGATGCATTTTCTTCGGGTGTGTTCATTACTGAGAACTGTTTCTCCATTTGCTCTACGTCCTGGGTATTAGATACCGGGTCTGGATCCCATATATGTAATCAGTTACATGGGCTAAGGAAAGGTAGAGAACTTGGAGAAGGTGATAAAGACATAAGAGTTGGAAATGGTGCAATTGTTGCAGCTAAGACTGTCGGGGAATATCACCTTGCATTACCTACTGGTAATACAATGGTTCTGAACGAATGCTATTACATGCCGAACCTGATATGCAACATTATATCGGTTTCTTTATTAAGTAAAGAGGGATATAATTTTGTATTACAGGATAATGTTATGAACATTTTCCGTAACCAAAAGTTGGTTGGATCAGGCACGTTGTGCAATGGCATTTATGTTCTAAATCAATCAACAGTTCTGAGCATAACAAACACACACAAGAGGAAGAGTTCAGAACTGAACGAATCCTTCTTGTGGCATTGTAGACTATGTCACATCAATGCGACACGACTAGCTAAGTTGCATAAGGATGGATATTTGAAACCATTCAAATTCTCATCTTATGACACTTGCCAGTCATGTCTCAAAGGCAAGATGACCAAAACTCCGTTTACGGGACACGGAGAAAGAGTTACCGAACTCTTGGGACTGATACATAGTGATGTATGCGGTCCCATGTCTACACATGCCAGGGATGGTTCTTCGCACTGCATTACATTCACTGACGATCTCTCAAGATACGGACATGTGTACTTGATAAGACACAAGTCTGAAGCTTTTGAGAAATTTAGAGAATATAAACAAGAAGTCGAGAACCAAACCGGAAAAAGTATTAAAATCCTTCGATCTGATCGAGGGGGTGAATACTTAAGCAATGAATTCCTGGACTTCCTAAAAGAGAATGGGATTCTCTCTCAGCTGACTCCTCCATATACACCACAGCACAACGGTGTATCAGAACGGAGGAACCGCACCCTATTAGATATGGTACGCTCTATGATGAGCACAGCTGAGTTACCTATTTCCTTCTGGGGATATGCGCTGGAGACAGCTGCATACCTATTGAATCAAGTTCCATCTAAATCCGTATCTACCACACCATATGAGATATGGAGTGGGAAGAGACCATATTTTAAACGAGTTAAGATATGGGGTTGTCCGGCCTATGTCAAAAGGCAAAATCCAGACAAACTCGAGGCACGGTCAGTTCTTTGTAAGTTTGTGGGATATCCTAAGAATTCACAAGGATATTTTTTCTACCATGCTGAAGAACAAAAGGTGTTTGTTTCTCAATATGCCACCTTTTTAGAAAAGGAATTCCTTGAAAAAGAAATTAGTGGCAAAGTGGTGGAGCTGGAAGAAGTTCCAGATACACAAACCGTAACTGAAGATTTAGTGGAACCAGAAGATTCAGTAGTTCCCAATGAACCTCAGCCTCTCCGCCGATCTAGTAGGGTTCCTCGCCAACCTGAGAGATACTACGGTTTTCTCATGGATGGTGGGAGCGAGGATTGCATTATGGAGGATGATGACCCAACTAGCTTCGAGCAGGCCATCATGAGTAGGGACTAGTGAAATGGCTGGATGCTATGCGGTCCGAGATGGAATCCATGTACACCAACAAAGTATGGACTTTGGATGTTGCTCCTGAAGGAGTAAAACCCATCGGGAGCAAGTGGATCTTCAAGAAAAAACTTGGTGTAGATGGGAAAGTGGAGACTTTCAAAACTAGACTTGTAGCAAAGGGTTTTCGTCAAAGACCAGGTGTGGACTATGACGAAACCTTTTCTCCAGTGGCTATGCTTAAATCCATCCGGATCATGCTTGCCATCGCTGCATATCATGATTACGAAATCTGGCAAATGGATGTTAAGACCGCCTTTCTAAATGGTGATTTAGAAGAGTGCGTGTACATGACTCAGCCAGAGGGCTTCGTAGACAGTGGGAGCAGCGGAAAGGTGTGCAAGCTGCTTAAATCCATTTATGGATTAAAGCAAGTATCGCGGAGTTGGAACATCTGCTTTGACGTCGTTATCAAAGAATTTGATTTCGTCAAAAACCCAGATGAACCTTGGATTTACAAGAAGGTAGTAGAGAGTAAGGTGGTCTTCCTCGTATTGTACGTGGACGACATACTCTTGATAGGAAATGATATTCCTATGCTGCAATTGGTCAAGCTCTTCTTATCACAAAGATTCTCAATGAAAGATCTTGGTGATGCCTCCTGCATATTGGGAATAAGGATCTATAGAGATAGATCCAAACGGATATTGGGATTGTCCCAATCCAGGTACATTGATACCATACTAAAGAGGTTTAGTATGGAAGAATCCAAGCGTGGGAACTTGCCCACGATCTCTGGAGTCACTCTCTCCAAAGAGATGTCTCCCAAGACTGATTTGGAGAGAGCTCGCATTCAAGGGATACCCTATTCTTCGGCTGTAGGCTCTATCTTGTACGCGATGCTATGTACCAGACCCGATGTAGCATACTCACTAAGTGTAGTGAGCTGGTATCAAGCTGATCCTGGAGAGAGTCACTGGACAGCTGTGAAGAGCATTCTCAAGTACTTACGAAGGACTAAAGAGATGCTCTTGGTGTATGGTAACGGAGAACTCCAAGTGGAGTTATTTACCGATTCGAGCTTCAAGAGTGATAAGGACGACTCTAAGTCGCAGTCGGGATTTGTCTTTACCCTTTACGGAGGGGCGGTTAGCTGGAAGAGTTCTAAGCAGGAAACCTTGGCAGACTCGACGATGGAGGCTGAATACATCGCTGCCAACGATGCTGCCAAAGAGGCAGTCTGGATCAAGAAGTTCATTACCGAACTTGGTGTGGTTCCATCCATTGAGCATCCAATACCTTTGTATTGCGATAACAATGGAGCGGTTGGTTTGGCCAAGGAACCCAGGTCCCATCAGCGATCCAGGCATATTCTGAGGCGGTATCACCTGATCCGGGAGATAGTTGATCGCCGGGAGATCGAGGTCAGGAGGATTGACACGAAGAACAACACGGCGGATCCACTCACGAAGGCCATTCCCCAGATACAGTTTGAGAGACTCTTCGGGATGCTCGGTATGCGATACTACAGCAGCTGGCCCTAGTGCAAGTGGGAGATTGTTAGTTGTATGTATGCCCTAGAGGCCAGTATTGTACAGATGATGTATATTATATTGGATGCTTGGACATATATAGAGATGACTTTCTTGATCGATATGATAGTATGCTATCTGGTTGCTCTTTATCTTAACATGTACACTTGTCTCTTTAAACTGTCTTACAGTTACATGTTGGTAAAGCCCTTAGGATGTGTACTTGACTACCTGGACTATGATGCAGATCATACTAGTGGGGACATGGTAGTCCATAGGTACATCCTTCAAGGTCCCTAGTCGTGGGTGTATCGAGACGGGGCATCGATATACCAGTGTAGACTAGCGTATACGCTTCTCGACCCATGAGATGGGCGATGGATGATCCCATATCCATTGGTGTTTGACATCAGAGATGGTATACGGGTGCTCGGTGGAGACTGGGTACACTGGACGGACTCGCCGAGAACTCCCAGATGGTATTATACCTCACGTCAGATGGCAGTTCTCCGGTGACACATGTACAGGTTAGTCTGTACACCCGAGATCGTCATAGAGTCTTGTGTGATTCCCACTGTGCTTTGATCTCCACCTTACCATGTCCATGAGGGCGTGCAAAACGGTGGTCTTTGGGTACAGTCCCGAGTCACATGGAGGCAATGAGCGATAGGAGGGGTTTCGTCTCTCCCGGTATTGGGGGTTGATGTTGCGCTGTGCTCGATTGGCCGTAACAGGGAAGTCCCTGGCCAGGGCTGATCGGAGATTTGCTGGTAAGTGTTACCAGTAGTGTCTCGACCCGTTATGAGCCTCACATCAGCACGACTTATCGGTTATTGGGGTCTGACGTTTACCACCTCTAGACTTGATATGCGACATATTAGACGAACAGACCGGACTGTACGGTAAGTGTTACTGGTTGGATTCACAGGAGTGTGAGCGGGCTAGCTCGTCGATATTCTGATCGCTCAATACCCGGGTGGCCATTATGTTTAGCAGACCGCTTGCGGCTTGTGGGTGCTTGATATGATCATCACCTGCTACCGACGTATTGACGAGTCTTTAGAGTCCTACACAGAGGTTTCCTGGCTCAAGCGAAACGAAATAGGAGCGCATATGGGATATGTGCAGGACCGAGAATAATGCGTGTATGTGATACCGTATTCCATTCTCGCGATGAATGTATCGATTGGTTATATGCGATATAACCTAGATATCGAATCAAGGATTGATTCGATAAGCCGATACATAGGATACTAGTCGGTTATATGCGATATGACCGGATCGTTAAATCAAGTGTTGATTTAATGATTTAATGTATAATTATATATTTGATATATTACTTTGCATTAACTAGTATTGGTTCACTTTAAATGGATTTTTTCACTTGATGTGCAAGTTGTATATGTGATATACTTTTGTGCACATGTTTGTATCATGTTTGATGATACTTGCTTATTTGGTTAAGTGTAAAGAATTAAACCTTGGTTAAGTAAATGGTTAGGGTTTTATTTATTCATTCATTTATCTTTTTAATTTGAATTAAAAAGAAATTGCAAAAGAAAACAAAATGGTTGCTATCATTCTTGAAGCTTGTTGAAGCTTCATGAAGCTTTGACCAAAGTGACCATTTTGTCTTCATGCTTAACCCTAACCATTCATCTAACCTTAGTCAATTCTCTAAACCTAACCATGGTTCATATTATGATAAGTATTCATTTCTTTTCCATTTTTTAAAACATATACTTATCATATTCTATCTTGAGCTTCTTCTTCTTCTACAAGAAAAAGCTTGCCATCATCAATGGCTTCTTGAGTAAAAGTGTGAGAAATCCAATTCTAAAGTGAACCCACCTCCTATTTCTTCACCCTCTACCTCTTGCCAAGTAGTATAGGGTGTTTTCTTCACAAGTTTCAGAACTTGGTGAAGTTGGAGCTTGATCTTGTGTAACCTCGACGTAGATCATCTTCGGCATCGTAGCCGACGACTGTTCCGCTCATTTCTCCGATGAAGCCGATGCGAGAGTCCGGGATTCGAGATAGACAGCGAGGGGACAACTACGTAGAGCTAAGGAAGTGGATAACCGGATCTACAAAGGTTGTAGTTTCCTACTTTTAGTTAAGCTGTTAACTAGTTTCCTTTTTCGCCTAAAATTCTAGTTAACGATCCGTATTAGGGTTTCTCGGCACTTGTAAAATTTGAAATTGGCATGGTTGATGCCCTGTGAGACCTCTTGAGAGTGCCTAGGAACCCTACAAAGGATAAAAGAAAAGAAAATTTAATTCAAGATTTATGAAATTAAGTTTCAAGAATCATCGAAAACTAGATCTAATATCAAGAATACTATAGATCAAGAATCAAGAATCAAGAATTGTTAATATGATATCCAAATCGAATGAGTAATCAAGATTTGCAATAAGGCTCGTAGGAATCGATCAAATTAATAGTGAGGATGAAGACTTGTGATTACGTATTCTTATCCATTAATGATTTGTTGCTAGATCGATGACGATCAACAAGGTTTAGGGGTCTATCGAAGAAACTAGGGTTTCTTCATCATATCCTTTGTCCTTTCGTTGATTATCATTCAAACGCTAGCCTCTAGGAAATTCAATTATCGATCGTTGATCTCTAATTAAGAGCGAAAACATTCAAGAAAGCATCTCGCTCGAAACTAGATTGTCGATGATTCAATTTTCTAGAGTTTACAAAACTCATAAGACTTAAGAATCGTTTCAAGAATATAATCATCATCATCTATCAATTATCTCGATTCCTCCACGAGCGGAGTTTTCACTCAAACATCATGACAAAGAAAACAATCAAGAATTAAGAACTCATCATAATGCTCAAATGTAAAGAAAAGCAAGATCAAGAGTTTTCACTTTTCATTATTCGAAGTTTCGTTACAATTCACTCAAGAAACTACAAGAATTGAGGAAAGAACTCGATCGCCGAATTAGCTTCGTATCGTCTCCGTGAGTCGCGGATCGTCTTGGATCACTTGCTCGGTTGAAGATCGGCGTCGCTCCAACAAGGCTTGATGGCTTCTTGCTTGATTTGGTACTCGGTGATCTTGAATTGGATTTTTGAATTGGATTTGGGCTACAAGTTGTGTCACTCAACTTGTGCTTGGAAAATTGTTGGACAACCTTCAGAATGAAGCCTTTGGGTCCTTTTTATAGCCTTCTCCTTTAGCTTCCCCTAGAAGCTTGATTAGGATTAGCTTCCTTTAGAAACTAAGCTAGGTTTAGCTTCTCTTGCAAGCTTAGCAGTTATGAAGGAAGCTTCTAGATTTAGGTAGTTAGCTAGCTTCCTTGATAAGATTGGTTGTTGGAAAGAACCTTCTAGGTTTAGCTAGCTTGTTTGAGAAGCTTGGATGAATTAGGCTTGTACAAGAAGCTTGGCTGTTAGGACGGAAGCTTCTGGAGATCTCTGGAGTTTAAAGTGTCTTGAAGAAGTTTGCCAAGTGAAAGGAGAACTCTAAGAAGTCAAACTGCCGATGACTTGATGACGTGGCCGCGTATCCGCCGCCAATAGGTCCATTCGGCCGCGTATCCGCAGCCGTTTAAGGAGCTTGATGCACTGAATTTCTATGGTGTTTTGGTGCTGATCCATAGGGCCTTATTTTATGTCTGGAATATTTTTATACTCTCTTGTTCACTGCCAGATCACAAGTCTTGGAGTTGGCGTATTATTATCAGCACTTTTAGCAGTTTCGGCTCTTTTCCTGGAATTTCCTGCACACAATCTCGAGACAAGTGTTGCGATATACAAAGATCATACGTGCAATAATAAACACACAATTTCCCTAAAAATGCCGGTTATAATATATAACACAAGTTATTTGGTATTTTACAGACAAATTGCTAATATGTGCTATATTCATACCGAACACCTTTAGATGATTGCAAATAGTAGGAAAATTAACGTGTTAAAAATGCAATATTTTCGACTGATCACGTGGTAAGGTAGAAATCAAAGTACAGTGGGAATCATACAAGACTCTATGACGATCTCGGCTCTACCGACTAACCTGTACTAGTGTCACCTGAGAACTGCTATCTGACGTGAGGTATAAAACCATCTAGGAGTTCTCGGCGAGTCCATCCAGTGTACCCAGTCTCTACTGAGCACCCGTATCCATCTCTAATGTCAAACACCAATAGATATGGGATCATCCATCGCCCATAACATGAGTCGAGAAGCGTATACGCTAGTCTACTCTGGTATATCGATGCCCCGTCTCGATACACCCACGACTAGTAACATTAAAGGATGAACTTATGGACTACTATGGCCCCACTAGTATGATCTGCATCATAATCCTGGTAGTCAAGTACACATCCTGAGGGATTTACCAACATATAACCATAAAACAGTGTCAAGAGACAAGTATACAGTGTCAAGAGACAAGTATACATGTTAAGATAAAGAGCAACCAGATAGCATACTATCATGTCGAGAAAGAAAGTCATCTCTATATATGTCCAAGCATCCAATAAAATACACATCATATGTACAATAATGGCCTCTAGGGCATACATACAACTAACAATCTTCCACTTGTACTAGGGCCATGTGTTGTAGTATCGCATACCCAACATCCCGAAGAGTCTCTCGAACTGTATCTGGAGAATGGCCTTCGTGAGTGGATCCACAGTGTTGTTTTTCGTGTTAACTCTCCTGACCTCGATCTCCCGGCGATCAACTATCTCCCGGATCAGGTGATACCGCCTCAGAATATGCCAGGATCGCTGATGGGACCTGGGTTTCTTGGCCAAAGCCACCGCTCCATTATTATCGCAATACAAAGGTATTGGATACTCAATGGATGGAACCACTCCAAGTTCAGTTATGAACTTCTTCATCAAGAAAGCCTATTTGGCAGTATCATTGGCAGCGATGTATTCAGCCTCCATCGTCGAGTCCGCCACGGTTACCTGTTTGGAACTCTTCCAGCAAACCACCCCTCCATTGAGTGTAAAGACAAATCCCGAGTGTGACTTAGAGTCGTCCTTATCACTCTGGAAGCTCGAATCGATAAAGGACTCCACTTGGAGTTCTCCGTCATCATACACCAAGGGCATCTCTTTAATCCTTCTCAAGTACTTAAGAATGCTCTTCACAGCTGTCCAGTGACTCTCTCCAGGATCTGCTTGATACCTGCTCACTGTACTTAGTGAGTATGCTATATCGGGTCTGGTACATAGCATCGCGTACATGATAGAGCCTACTGCCGAAGCATAGGGTATCCTTGCATGCAAACTCTTTCCAAATCAGTCTTGGGAGACATCTCTTTGGAGAGAGTGAGTCCTAAGATCGTGGGTAAAAACCCACGCTTGGATTCTTCCATACTAAACCTCTTTAGTATGGTGTCAATATACCTGGATTGGGACAATCCGAATATCCGTTTAGATCTATCTCTATAGATCTTAATCCCCAAGATATAGGAGGCATCCCCTATATCTTTCATTAAGAATCTTTGTGATAAGAAGAGCTTGACCGATTGCAGTATAGGAATATCATTTCCTATCAAGAGTATGTCATCCACGTACAATACGAGGAAGACAACCTTACTCTCTGCCACCTTCTTGTATATACAAGGTTCATCTACGTTTTTGACGAAATCAAACTCTTTGATAGCGACATCAAAACAGATGTTCCAACTCTACGATGCTTACTTTAACCCGTAGATGGATTTAAGCAGCTTGCACACCTTTCTGCTGCTCCCACTGTCTACGAAGCTCTCTGGCTGAGTCATGTACATGAACTCTTCCAAATCACCATTCAGAAAGGCGGTCTTAACATCCATTTGCCAGATTTCGTAGTCATGGTATGCAGCAATGGCAATGTAACATTTTAGAAATCGTTTTGCGAATTTTCCGTTTTTAGGTAAATAGTCGGTATTTTCCGTTTTAACCCGATTGTGATCAAACTTCAATTTAGACTTGCCGACACCTAGTTTAGCTAGAATAAAACTAGTGCGTGAATTTTGGTGGTCAATGGGAAGTTTTGGCTTACATGGAATTTTTCCCTAATAAAATATTATTTTAATGCTATATCTGTGAACTTTATTAGTGGTAATTACTTTTTTTGTGGGTTAATTACTACTAATGTGGTTTTATGCTAAACTAATCACTAGAATTATGTTTAGAACCTTCTCTCCAAAATATCTTGATTTTTGTGGAATTATTTGATTTTTTTTAAAAGAAAAGATAATGAAGACTTAAAGCTTTTGTTTTATTATACAATTATTGCAATTTCCTTCTAGAAATTTCCACACAACTCCACAGAAACCCTAGCCTTCTCACTTGGCCGACCACATCCAATTCCTTGCTGCCCTTCATTTTTCTTCACCCATTTCTTCTATTTTGCTTCAAAAAAATCATGAAAATCCAAATAAATTCATACAAATTCAAATATAAATCAAACCCATCATTCTTCTTATTCAATCTTGTTTGGATCTTCATTCTACTGAGGATTTTGGAGGCTAAAGTTTGGATTGTTCTTGTTTCAAATCTTGTCTCTTTGAAGGTATAAATCCAAACCCTAATATCTTTTTGTAGTTTAATACTTTAATTAGCTTAATTAGATGTTTAATTTAAGCTTTTAAATTCATATTTAGAAATTCAAGATATCATTTTGATAATCAAATTAGGGTTTTGATTAGTGGATTGGTTAAGCGATAAGCTAAGACAAATGAAAACTTAATCAAGTTGCTAATTTGTTAAATGGTATTTTCCTAATCAGCTAATTAAGCTAATTAACGAACTAAACATTTGCTAATCCTAAATAGTGAAATCTAAAATTGTAGTAAAGATTTAAATGGTTTAATCTTACTAATTAGTGATGTTTGTAAATTCTAGTTTGGTAAAGACTTGTAGTTTTGTGCTAAATTGATATAAGTTGCCTACTAGGTTTCGGTGAATTTTAGGCGTGGGTTTCTTTTGACGTTGCGACGTTAATTATATTGATTCCACGTTTATTAGTGTGTTGTGAATGCGTGATCGGTACGATCAGGGTCTAGGCTTGGTGGTTGTGTCGCTTTGCATTCCTAGCTATGGTTGTGCCGATGTCGTTCGTGTCTTGGTGTAGCTTTTGCTCCTGAATTAGTTTCGTAGTGTCACTACGCGCGTTAGCCACTTGACGAACACTTGAGAGTATGTTTGTAGTTGGTACGTGTTTTGGGCCTATTGCTAATATATACCTGTTATATTTTTATAGGTTTTCAGGATCGCAGGCGGGGACTTCGGGCGCTGCGAACAGGGAAAGCGAGTGGTAGGCCTTACTTAGCCAGGAGCGTTGGTGAGTAGATTTAACATCTACAGGGGAATCGCCCACATGGCGTTATGCGTCTAGGCTAGAGATGACTTGATTTGTCGCATATTCTATTTCATATATAGAGTTGCGCATGCAGCTTCTTGCTTAGATACTTGTTGTGATTGGACTAGTACCCTTAAGGCATTGCACTATTATTGACGGCTCATATTGCATGAGCACTGATTGTATGCCATATACACCGTCAATAATTGCCATGACATGCACAACACACATACCTATATGATATTGTTGGGTTAGGGACATTGAGACATTGATTAATATTTCTTTATGCATATGACATATAGCATACGTGTATACCTACATGCTTACACATATACCTTGACATGCTTACATGCTAGTTACCATTAGTGATAGGTATATTTCACATGTAATGACATAGATATATGTATACCTTCCATACATACTTCACTTATACCTGGATGGTATATTACATCATTATTGGTAGGTAGATACATATACCTTGCTATACCTTCATGTTTACACACATATCTGGTTATAGCTACATGTTTACCTTTATTTGATGTTACATAGACTTGGAGAAATTAGGAACCGCATATATATATATTTTAACTTGTTGCAGTTAAATAGCGTCTTTTCCTTTATATGCTTACATTACAGTTTTCTGTTGCATATATTATATTCATGGATTTTCGCATTGAGATATGGATTTTTCATGATGTTTTCTGGATTTGAGGACCGTGGTAGTTTCATAAAATTATACATTATTTGAAAAAACCAGTTTCTCTTGATATGATATTTCAGCAGCCACCATGAGATTTATCGGTTCTGATATATATACCCCATGCAAGGAGGCATAGTGGGCCGTATGAGGGTACATGGTGGGGCCCGGAAGTACCCCGAGGCAAGACGATTGAAGGACCTTGCCGAATGAGCCTGACAGGGGAACCATACCTACCGGTGACAATACCTATGAATCGGCGGTTATCGTGGGGATACCGACGGGAGTCTTGTACGTATGGATACGTCGAGAGGCGAGGGTCAGAGCTAGGCACTCGAGCTTTTGGTATAGCGTATGATACGTACCTATCAAGGTGCTAGTCGTGGTGACAGCACCTGATAGATCAGCATTTTTGTGTCGATACTTGACAGATTGGTTTCATGATATTTTTACTCTTAAGTATATATAACAGTGGAATGGGACGCTATTATATTAGCATATATATATATATATATATATATTAGTGGAATTGGACGCTAATATATATGTATACATATCAATTTATATACATCATCATATTTATTCGTGCAAATATACTTAGGATATATGAGATTCACTTGATATTGGATTCAGGATATATGGGATTCACTTGATATTGGATACATGATATATATGAGATTAGCTGATTTTGTACATTCAGGGTATATGAGATTTACTTGATATTGTACATTCAGGATTTGTAAGACTTATTTGATATGAGAGCCAACTTGGGGGCCGATTTGAGGAATTGGGATTTGGATTGTCTTGATGGACTTTGGTCTACCACGATGTCAGGATTCTGTGGAAATGTCATGTTTCATTCCATACTCCACATTTATTGTTTATGCACTGCTTCATGTTTTAGTTGTACCCGATAGAGTACCTTCCATGAATGTTGCATTTACATACTTTTATTTTATATGCTTTGCTTCATGTATTAGTTGTACCTGCTAGAGTACATGTCATAACTATTGCATATATACATATTCATATCATCATTTCATGTATTAGTTGTACCTGATAGAGTACCTTACATGATTGTTGCGTACAGATTGTCATACTATTACTTCATGTATTAGATGTACCTGCTAGAGTATCTTTCATGACTATTACATTCATATGACCATTTATTGCTTTTAGCTTGCATATGTTAGATTCGCGCTGTACGTGCATACTTGCGATTACCTGCATATGTTATTTACTATTCACGAGATGGCAACTTACCCCCGTTGTGCCACAGTGTTTGCAGGTTGTTCCCCAGACTAGTCGATGCAGGCTATTCATCTATCATATCATCTTTTGCAGCGGATACCGCTTCAGTTCATAGTGTGAAGTTTTGCTAAGGTGGGTTTACGGTTATCCATGGTTGTTTATTGTATTTTCGGTTTATCCATGTACTCTCCATCTACCATAATCTTGTATGATTTAGAGACTTGATGTGAGGATGATATTGTATATTATTTTGTGACTTAGAGGTCTTTTATGCAGTTTTACTTCTATGTCTTTTATTTCTTTGCTACGGTGTAGTATATTTGTTGTGGTGGTTGTTTTCCGTCTTTGGGCGTGGATTTTGCTCCCGTTTGGGATGCTTTACTATATTTATGTTGTACCCATTTTTGGGGTTAGTTTTTAGAAAGGTGGTGCTGCCAAAATTTTAAAGGAATTAAAATTGGGACTTTAAAGAATTTTGGTTGAGATTTCAAAAGTTTTAACAATGTCCTTATTTCTTACTACTTTTGATGGTTTAGATTGCTGGGTTTCTGGCATACTTAAATTGCGTTACGCCTGTAGACGTTGCGTAGTTTAAGGGCCGTCACGTGTCTATTTCGGGACGTGACAAAGTTAGTATCAGAGCGCTAGGTTTTTTCTTTCGGAGTGTAGGATGACCTTGGTATGATGGAGTAGGTAGCTTAAGCAGAGTAACGTAGTGTGTGTATGTCCGCGGCACACTCATGATGCGGTACTTCGCCTAAAGCGACCTAAGTACAAATTGCTTGAAATTCCTTCCTTGATAATTCATATCCTTGTGATTTGATTTACGTGTTCTTATCGAATCTTATTTCCATTTATTAGCCTTTGCCGCCGATGACTATGGGGACTCAGAGTGGTACAGCGAGGGCCGAGGTCAGATGTCACGACCCAAATGTGGCACGTGACCAGCACTTAAATCACGTGACATCTAAAGACATCGACACGGTTCAAGTAAGCCAAAACCCGTAATCTAAACCCTTTTTGAAAATAGTTGAGGTGAGGTTTAATTAATCATCCTACAAAATCCATTTAAAATAACATCTATATTTATATAAGTATATAAAAAAATATTTATGACGTTTTGAAACTTAACATTACTCCCTTTGTATTTTTATAAAGCCCCGATACAACATAATAATAAAATGGCAATCCAACGGAAGCCATCTTTCACGTCAAAAAGATGGAACAACCAAACAATCAATATCAGAAGTCGACTCTAAAGAGTGCGACATCACCACACATAAACTCTAAGTCTCGATTCTAAGTCCACAGTATATCGTTTCAAAGTTTATGGAGTTTCTGCTAGATACAAGAATAAAAGAATAATCAAGAGTGAGTATGATACAATAATAACTCACTTACCCATCAATCCCCAAAAGAAGGTATGCCCTGTAAGTCCACGTTGCGACCCCCGGTTCTTACGGGGAGGCGGAAACGGTATAAAAAACGAATTTTTATCGCAAGAGGCAACATGGACTAAACTATGGTCGGGATCGTTGTCTAAACTAAAACTAGCAAACTAAGCTAAAGATATTTAGCTACTCGGATGAAGATGGTTATACCTAAACTTGAACTCCTTCTCTTCAAGCTCCGATGGTGGTTCGATGGCTCCTTCTCGTTGTCTCCGTACGCCGAAGATAGATCCACTTGAAAGCTCCAACCTTTAGCTCCTTCTTCGTTCTTTGAAGAAACTAGTTCACTTGGTTTGCTAAACCAAGTGAACTAGAATGAGTAGAGATGATTTAGAATGGGATTTTATCTATGGTTCTTGATTCTCAACTCATGAGACAAGAGAACCATAGATCAAGAGAGGGAGGAAGAGGTTGAGGGTGAGAGCAAGAGGAGAGCTCAAGAACAAGAGAGAGAATGAGCAAGAAAGAATGAGGCTCTCTTTTCTCTCTCACCCTCTCATAATCCAAAGCAATGATAACTCATCATATCAACAAAAGTCTTATGTGATGGTTGAAGTAACCATAACCTTATCATGTCATGCACTCATTTTACTCAAATGAACAAGCAAGAAAAAGTCTTTGGCATGAAATGATAACCATGGTTATCATGATGGTCAACTAGTCAAGCCTAGTCAACCGGTCAACAAGTCAACAAAAGTCAACAAGTCACCAAAGTCAACAAGTCAACAAAAGTCAACAAGTCAACAACCATGTCACCATAATACTTAATTAATATAATAGTTAATCACATATCATATTCTCATTAGGGTTGAGCAAAAAGTCAAAAAGTCAACGGTCAACTGTCAACAACCCTAATGAGAATCCGCTGTCTGTGCCTCCCTGTCAACTGTGCATACACACCCGCATCCGCGTTCCGAGGAACACGAATGCAAACTGGATAAATCCAATCCCATAAGGTACACTAGGATCTGGCTTAAACCAAAGCCCGCTAGTGTAAACTGTCCGGACACTGTACGTGCACAAGTGCACGGATGTGACCGAACCCTGTCGCAAAACCATGCGACCTGTCGCAATACCATGCGACCTCTACTCTTTTGCCTAAAGGCGAAAAGCTTTCTGTGTGGGACTCTAAAGACTCGACACTACGCTGGCAGTGGGTTTAACCACAGACCGCAAGCGGCACTAGCTGTGCGTAACGGTCCCCAGGTAATGCCGACAAGAAGACCGACGAGGCGAAACCCATCTGAACTCCTACTGAGCCTGAGTGTGACATTCTCCGTACAGTCCGGTCTGTTCGTCTGATACATCGCATGGCGGGCCTAGGGGGCGGTAAACGTCAGTCCCCCAATAGCGGTACAAGTCGTGCCGGAGTGAAGCCCAATACACCCTGAGATAACACTGGAAACCTACCAGTATATCTCGTTTGCCCTGGCCAGGGACTACTCGTGTAATGGCTCTCCTAGACACAGCGCGATGTCAACCCCCAATACCGGGAGAGACGAATCCTGTCTAACCGTCACTGCCTCCAAGTGCTTCGGGACTGCACCCAACCACCGCCTGTTTGCACGACTCCTTTGAGCCGTGGTAGGGTAGTGATCAAAGTACAGTGGGAACACACCCGAGGCGAAGTGACAGTGTCAAGTCAGCGGACTAAGCTGTACTCATATCACCTGGGAACTGATAACTGACGATAGGTATAATACCAACTAGTCAGTTCCCGACGAGTCCTGTCCAGTGTACCCGTAACCTAACGAGCACCCGCATACTATCTCAAGTACGACGTACTGACGGCTGTGGGACAGACCGTCTCCCACACTGGGATGAGAAGCGCATGCGCTGGTCTACTCCGGAGTATCGATGCCCTGTCTCGATAGTCCTGCGACCAGGGACCTGCATAAGGATGTGCTTATAGATTACCCAGCCCCACTAGTGTGACGGCCATCACATCGCTGGTAATCAAGCAAAGATCCTAAGGGCTCTACTAATGTGTATAGGCGATATACAAAAATAAACACATGTACACATTGAAGTAGAAACAAACCAAGTAGCATACTACTATTTTGAGCAAGATTGTATATACAAGGTGAATATCCCAAGCATCCATTAAGTAATATACAAACCAGTATGATACAGTAATGGCCTCTAGGGCATATACACTAACAATCTCCCACTTGCACTAAGGCCATGTACTGGCGTATCGAAGACCTATCATCTCGATCAGCCGCTCGAACTGAGTCTGGGGCAGGGCCTTGGTGAATGGATCAGCAGTGTTATCTTCTGAAGCGACTCTCCGAACCTCGATCTCCTGGCGATCTACGATCTCCCTGATCAAGTGATACCGCCTTAAGATGTGCCCGGATCTCTGATGGGACCTGGGTTCCTTCGCTAAAGCTATAGCCCCGTTGTTGTCGCAATACAGAGGTATTGGATCAACAATGGACGGAACCACCTGAAGTTCTTTCAAGAACTTCCTTATCCAGACAGCTTCTTTTGCGGCATCAGATGCAGCGATGTATTCCGCTTCCATCGTCGAGTCTGCAACGGTTTCCTGTTTGGAACTCTTCCAACACACCGCCCCTCCATTGAGGGTAAAGACAAAACCCGACATGGACTTGGAATCATCCTTGTCACTCTGGAAGCTGGAGTCAGCAAAGGCCTCGATCTGGAGGTCTTTTCCGCCATACACCAAGAACATCTCCTTAGTCCTTCTCAGGTACTTGAGAATGTTCTTTACCGCTATCCAGTGTTTCTCCCCAGGGTTAGACTGATACCGGCTTACCACACTCAGTGCATAAGCTACATCCGGCCTGGTACACAACATCGCATACATTATAGAGCCTACCGCAGAAGCGTAGGGTATAATAGACATGCGATCCCTCTCCAAATCAGTCTTGGGAGACATCTCTTTAGAGAGGGTGATCCCGTGACAAGCCGGTAGGTTACCGCGCTTGGAATCTTCCATACTGAATCTCTTCAGTATGGTGTCGATGTACCTGGACTGTGAAAGTCCTAATATCCTCTTGGATCTGTCACGGTAGATCCGGATACCCAGAATGTATGAGGCATCACCCAGGTCTTTCATGGAGAACCTGTGTGACAAGAACCCCTTGACAGATTGTAGCATAGGAATGTCATTTCCTATTAAGAGAATGTCATCCACGTATAAAATGAGGAATACTACAGTTCTCGCTACAAATCTACTATAGATGCATGGTTCATCTGGATTTTTGATAAAGCCAAATTCTTTGACCGTCTCATCAAAGCAGATGTTCCAACTCCGCGATGCCTGCTTTAGTCCATAGATGGACTTAAGCAACTTGCACACCTTTCCGCTGCTCCCACTCTGAATGAAACCCTCTGGCTGGTCCATATAGACACACTCCTCTAAATTTCCATTTAGAAAAGCTGTCTTTACGTCCATTTGCCAGATCTCATAATCGTGGAAGGCAGCAATGGCAAGAAGGATCCGAATGGATTTCAGCATGGCTACTGGAGAAAAGGTTTCGTCGTAGTCCAAGCCAGGTCTTTGACGAAAACCCTTTGCTACCAGCCTAGCTTTATAGGTCTCAACCTGTCCATCTACACCAATCTTCCTTTTGAAGATCCACTTGCATCCTACGGGTTTTACCCCGTCTGGAGCAATGTCCAACGTCCATACCTTGTTGGTGTACATGGACTCCATTTCGGTCCGCATTGCATCCAGCCATTTCACTGAGTCAACGCTCTGAACGGCCTGCTGGAAGCTAGTAGGCTCATCATAATCTATGATGCAATCCTCTCTATCCCCGTCTATGAGAAAACCGTAGTATCTCTCGGGCGGATGAGACTGCCTACTACTCCTGCGGAGCGGCGTAGGAATGTCCTGTTCTGTTGAACCCTCTGGTTCCATCAAGCTTTCAGTAACAGTCTGTGGTTCTGGAATTTCTTCCAGTTCTACTGCGCTCCCACTTATTTCTTTTTCTATGAACTGGTGTTCTAGAAAGTGGGCATGTCGAGAAACAAGAACTTTTTGTTCCTCTTCACAGTAGAAGAAATATCCCTTGGAATTCTTTGGATATCCCACAAACTTGTACAGTACTGAGCGTGCCTCGAGCTTGTCCGTATGCTGCTTTTTGACAAAAGCTGGACTTCCCCATATCTTAATGTGATTAAGATGGGGTCTCTTCCCACACCACATCTCAAATGGCGTGGTAGGCACAGTCTTAGTGGGAACTCGGTTCAAAAGGTATGCGGCTGATTCTAGCGCATACCCCCAGAATGATCGCGGTAACTCAGCGTTACTCATCATGGACCGCACCATATCCAATAGGGTGCGGTTCCGTCTCTCCGATACACCGTTATGTTGCGGGGTGTATGGAGGAGTAAGTTGAGAGAGAATTCCGTTCTCTTTTAAATAGTCCAGGAACTCGGCACTTAAGTATTCTCCACCTCGATCCGATCTTAGAATCTTAATACTTTTGCCGGTCTGTTTCTCTACTTCATTCTTATACTCCTGGAATTTTCCAAAGGCCTCGGACTTATGTTTCATTAAGAAGACATAACCGTACCTTGAGAAGTCATCCGTAAAAGTAATGAAGTAAGAATGTCCGCTTCGGGCATGTGTAGACATTGGACCGCACACGTCACTGTGTACGAGTCCCAAGAGCTCGCTCGCTCTTACTCCTTGTCCAGTAAACGGAGTCTTTGTCATCTTTCCTTTGAGACAAGATTGACAAGTGGCATACGATTGATATTCGAATGCATTCAAATATCCTTCTGTATGTAACTTAGTCAACCTTCTCTCATTGATGTGACCCAATCTACAATGCCATAAGAAAGTCTGATTTATTTCTGGAGACTTTCTTTTGTGTGTATTCTGGACGTTGAAAATCTGTGGTTGGTTTAACACGTATATACCATTACTCAATGTACCTGACCCAATCAAAACTTGATTAAGGTGAATGTTTACAACATTACTTACAAACGCAAATTCATAACCTTCTTTAGAAACTAAAGATACAGAAATGATATTACAAGTTGCGTTGGGTACAAAAAAGCAATTACGCAAAACCAAAACATGTCCATCTGACATTCCCAGGTGATAGTCCCCCACGGCTTTAGCATCCATGCTAGCTCCGTTTGCAACTCTGAGGGTCATGTCACCTGCTTTCAAAACACTACGGTTTCTCAACGCCTGCAAAGAATTACAGATATGAGATCCTGATCCGGTATCCAATACCCAGGAAGTAGAGTTTATTGAAAGACAGTTTTCAATAACATACACACCTGAAGCTGAAGCTGCAACCTGCTTCAATTCCTGTGTTCTGGCCTTCCAGGCCCTGCAATCATTCTTCCAGTGTCCTTTCTTATGACAATAGAAGCATTCTTCCTTATCCACAAGCTTCCCCGCTATCTTTGTTGCTTTACCTTTTCCCTTCGTATCCACTTTACTAACACCGCCCCTTGGTTTGGCGGGGGCTTTCTTCTTCTTTCCCTTGGCTTTCGCCTTGGACCTAGAAGAAGATGATCCTCCTACAAACAAAGTGGATGTATCCCTACTTTTCTGTAGGGTGCCCTCTGCGCTCCTCAGCATGTTGAGGAGCTCTGATAGTTCAACCTCTTTTTCTTGTAGGTTGAAGTTCAATATAAACTGGGCGTAAGTGGAAGGAAGGGACTGGAGTACTATATCCGTATATAGCTCACTCTCCAATGTGATCCCTAGGTCAGCGAGCTCCTCAATGAAGCCGATCATCTTTAGCACGTGCTCGGCTACTGATGATCCGACGGCCATTCTTGTCGAAAATAACTTTTTCGACGCTTCGTATCTTGCGATACGTGATTGCTCTCCATACAGTTCTTTTGTATGGAGCAATATGGACTCCATGTCCATATTCTCATGCCTCCTCTGATGTTCGTTGTCCATCGAGGCAAGCAGGAGGCACTTGGCCTTCGCGCTATCAATCTCCCAAGTCTTGCGGATTTCCTTATCCGCGACGCTGGAAGTTGGACCAGGGACAGGGGGAGCTTTGGTGGTAAGAAGATACCCCAGCTTGTCATAAGTGATTGCTATCTTGACATTCCTGAGCCAATCTTTGTAGTTTGGCCCTGTCAGTTTGTTTTTATCTAGGAGTAACTTAAGTCCAGTCATGTTGATTGGTCGCTGCAATTAGGAGAGAGAAGAAGAAACACTCAGCATGATGCTCTTGCAAGTTTAGAGTGGTTTTTAGTTTGTCTAAACAGGATGGCTCCCACTGTTTCTCGAATCCCTCCTCAAACCATAAAGGAAGAATTAGTCAGGATCAATCCCACCGTACAATACTTGCTTAACCGTTCAGCCAGGCCGGTGTCGGTACTTCGAGGGAGGTTTTCCAACGCTTTCGCGAAGTTCCTTAATTAGAGAACCTCTTTTCCCTGGGGGCGTAGCCCCGCTAACACCTTTCTAGGCACCTACTAGGTTTATAGCATTGATCGTTAAGTGAGAAATTTCCCGAGGAGTAGCATATACTCACAGTAGGATCGGGATCCAAATATCATTGCGTGACGAAACTGAAGGAATCCTACCAGAATCATCACACTCCAAATGGTATGCAAATCTAGCAAGTTTCAGTACTTATGAAACTCCCGATGTGGATTTTTGCCCCATGCTCTTATGACCTTGACTTTGGCCAAAATATCATAAGTCACATGTCAAGTTCTACCCGTCATTATCCAGGTTAATTTGGATCCATCCGTACCTACCCTTGACTTTGGCCAAAATGGCAGTACGACTGTCCCAAACCAACGCATCTATCTATGCTACACATGAACACCCAATAGCTACCAATCACTGTGCCTTGACTTTGGCCAACATACACAGCTTGAATACTATTGACTATTCATGTGAAACGACGGAGGGCTACGGATGGTTTTGGCAAAACCGTGAACGTAGTGAACTTGATATGGTCGATGGAACGAGATAGCTTTTAAATGGAGTGGCTCAAACTCCGTATTTTAAAAGTTTGTTTTGAAAAGAACCGAGTGGTTTTTCGAAAGTGTTCCAACGACTTTAACTTGGTTTATTATCTTGCATTAGTTCTTTTAATGCGTGATATTCTTGCATTAGTTCTTTTAATGCGTCCCATCATTTAACCCTACCATTGCAGAAAACAACCAAAATATGACGTACGCTTATGCCATTCGCATTCGCCACTGGGCCCCGTCATTACCCGTTAGGTTACTTAACTAACGACAGAGCGGGGGCTGGGCTAGCGCGTCTGTAAAACATAAGCAACGCCTAAATAATAAGCAATGATAGACATTACAGATCACAGATGAATGCATTGGATATACTAGCAATCCGCAATCCTTTCGAGCCTGAAACGAAAAGCGGATAACACGGTCGCGGTGAATAGCCAAATACCCCACCCAAGACCCCTACGGGTGCGGCAAACTACCCGCCAAGTACTCGGTAGTTTGTGCACCCCTCCATGGGTCTATCCTAGGAGCAAAAACAGTAAAAAGAATTATACAATGACGGCTACAACCCCCGACCCGGTTGTGCGGTCAAACAAATAATAATTATTACATCAATTTACATTTACAATGAATGAAAGAAAAACAAAAGCTCATCTCACATCCACCCCGGCTATTCACCCGCGACAGTCCAACACATTCATATACACATTCCAGCACATTACAGATCATGTATAACCCCGACTAATCGACTTATAGCGATTAGCCGACGTTCAATACATGCAAGCATCACAGATATAACCATCATAGTCAAAGTGCAGTGAAGTTCGGAAAAAATACGGAATTATAGGACCCCAAAAGGAAATTTCTTTTCTGGAAAATCTGGGCACATATAATATATTTTAAAAATCCCAAAACCAACACACAAACACACTGCACGAAAAACGATGCAGAGAAGACACCAAGTCGCGGCGGTTCCGCGGCGTCTAAGAAGGATCACGCGGCGGAAGCGCGGCACTTTAGGCGAATCACTGTATCGTTTTTCTTGGGTGTTCACACAAAACCCTGAGCCGAATTTAGGAGTATAAAGTTTTTCATTTTGAGCAGAAAAAATTTCAACAGAAACTCAGTTTTTGTGATTATCCGGTTTTGTGATTTTTTTCCGGTTCCGAACTTCGTTACACTTCACTACCAAGCTAGTTTAAGTTTAGTTAGGCTCTGATACCACTGTAAGTCCACGTTGCGACCCCCGGTTCTTACGGGGAGGCGGAAACGGTATAAAAAACGAATTTTTATCGCAAGAGGCAACATGGACTAAACTATGGTCGGGATCGTTGTCTAAACTAAAACTAGCAAACTAAGCTAAAGATATTTAGCTACTCGGATGAAGATGGTTATACCTAAACTTGAACTCCTTCTCTTCAAGCTCCGATGGTGGTTCGATGGCTCCTTCTCGTTGTCTCCGTACGCCGAAGATAGATCCACTTGAAAGCTCCAACCTTTAGCTCCTTCTTCGTTCTTTGAAGAAACTAGTTCACTTGGTTTGCTAAACCTAGTGAACTAGAATGAGTAGAGATGATTTAGAATGGGATTTTATCTATGGTTCTTGATTCTCAACTCATGAGACAAGAGAACCATAGATCAAGAGAGGGAGGAAGAGGTTGAGGGTGAGAGCAAGAGGAGAGCTCAAGAACAAGAGAGAGAATGAGCAAGAAAGAATGAGGCTCTCTTTTCTCTCTCACCCTCTCATAATCCAAAGCAATGATAACTCATCATATCAACAAAAGTCTTATGTGATGGTTGAAGTAACCATAACCTTATCATGTCATGCACTCATTTTACTCAAATGAACAAGCAAGAAAAAGTCTTTGGCATGAAATGATAACCATGGTTATCATGATGGTCAACTAGTCAAGCCTAGTCAACCGGTCAACAAGTCAACAAAAGTCAACAAGTCACCAAAGTCAACAAGTCAACAAAAGTCAACAAGTCAACAACCATGTCACCATAATACTTAATTAATATAATAGTTAATCACATATCATATTCTCATTAGGGTTGAGCAAAAAGTCAAAAAGTCAACGGTCAACTGTCAACAACCCTAATGAGAATCCGCTGTCTGTGCCTCCCTGTCAACTGTGCATACACACCCGCATCCGCGTTCCGAGGAACACGAATGCAAACTGGATAAATCCAATCCCATAAGGTACACTAGGATCTGGCTTAAACCAAAGCCCGCTAGTGTAAACTGTCCGGACACTGTACGTGCACAAGTGCACGGATGTGACCGAACCCTGTCGCAAAACCATGCGACCTGTCGCAATACCATGCGACCTCTACTCTTTTGCCTAAAGGCGAAAAGCTTTCTGTGTGGGACTCTAAAGACTCGACACTACGCTGGCAGTGGGTTTAACCACAGACCGCAAGCGGCACTAGCTGTGCGTAACGGTCCCCAGGTAATGCCGACAAGAAGACCGACGAGGCGAAACCCATCTGAACTCCTACTGAGCCTGAGTGTGACATTCTCCGTACAGTCCGGTCTGTTCGTCTGATACATCGCATGGCGGGCCTAGGGGGCGGTAAACGTCAGTCCCCCAATAGCGGTACAAGTCGTGCCGGAGTGAAGCCCAATACACCCTGAGATAACACTGGAAACCTACCAGTATATCTCGTTTGCCCTGGCCAGGGACTACTCGTGTAATGGCTCTCCTAGACACAGCGCGATGTCAACCCCCAATACCGGGAGAGACGAATCCTGTCTAACCGTCACTGCCTCCAAGTGCTTCGGGACTGCACCCAACCACCGCCTGTTTGCACGACTCCTTTGAGCCGTGGTAGGGTAGTGATCAAAGTACAGTGGGAACACACCCGAGGCGAAGTGACAGTGTCAAGTCAGCGGACTAAGCTGTACTCATGTCACCTGGGAACTGATAACTGACGATAGGTATAATACCAACTAGTCAGTTCCCGACGAGTCCTGTCCAGTGTACCCGTAACCTAACGAGCACCCGCATACTATCTCAAGTACGACGTACTGACGGCTGTGGGACAGACCGTCTCCCACACTGGGATGAGAAGCGCATGCGCTGGTCTACTCCGGAGTATCGATGCCCTGTCTCGATAGTCCTGCGACCAGGGACCTGCATAAGGATGTGCTTATAGATTACCCAGCCCCACTAGTGTGACGGCCATCACATCGCTGGTAATCAAGCAAAGATCCTAAGGGCTCTACTAATGTGTATAGGCGATATACAAAAATAAACACATATACACATTGAAGTAGAAACAAACCAAGTAGCATACTACTATTTTGAGCAAGATTGTATATACAAGGTGAATATCCCAAGCATCCATTAAGTAATATACAAACCAGTATGATACAGTAATGGCCTCTAGGGCATATACACTAACATGCCCCAAATCGCTGATAATCCAAGCGGTATAACCAGCAAGAAACTATGGCACAACGGGGATGAGCTGCCAACTCAGTGAATAAAAGTACATCTAAAGGTAGAAATCGAAATGCATGACTATACCTAGGTCATACGTATAGTATTATCATAATCTGTACTGATGTGCTATGTGACATGTATATGTGCACTACTAACTATCATGCAATCCCAAGTATAATATCCTAATGTCATATGAGTCAAAATCATGAATCTATAGTTCGTACTTGAATCCTTTTATTTGTATATGAATGTATATACCAATATATGTAGGTACTGTCCTCCGGATCAGTCCTGGTTAGATCCACCAGTAATCTCTAAATGTGTACCTCATGATAATGATCATATCAATATATACCAATATATATAGATTTCCAGCATCGGCATCGAATTCCGAAATCTCTCGTGTCCATCATCGACACATAAATACAGATATCGTCGACACCACCTCAATAGATGATCGCCACGCGATATCCTGGCTACGATCAGTATCCCCTGGATATCTGTCGCACCAAGTCGAACCCCGGTCAGTATCCCCTGGATATCTGCCGTGTTCGTTTTTATCTCCGGAATCAAGTATCCTCGTTAGGCTCCTCCGCCTCAATGCGGCATCCTGCCCCTCGGTCTCGATACGGGTCCACCATGTATCCGACTGTATATTTTCGCCACTCAGTACGGATATTTTACAAATCCGAAACCGTATAGCTACCCCACCCGGCCCGGAATCAAAATCAGGAAAAACAAAACTCATGGTGGACGTTTAACTCATCATATCAAAATATCAAGTAAGAAATAAGAATACTTGCATAGATTATATTGATGATATATTATATATATACATATATAACAGTATACCATACCACCGATATATATCATCAGGAGTAAAATATCCAGAAAATCCATAAGAATCAAATATAGCATTTATAGTATAATATTCGTAACTTACAACAGGAATACAGAAGACTACATAATTACATCACATAATTATAGATTTCAATTCTACTGTGTCATGGTACTACTAATGATGTGTAGTGTAACATACGCATCTGTGCTCGTGCAACATGTCAATCATTAGTATTTGAGCAAGCGTTCTTCAGTGTAACATCCTATTTATTTTAATACATATATAACAGCACGGTTCTATAGAGACATGGCAGTACCAATGGGGTGTAGTGTAACATATATTCAAGTGCTTGTGAAGCAAAGTACTCATTGGTATTTGTGCGGTGTTCTATCAGAGTGTGCGTAATCGTAGAAACGTAAAATATGAGTAATACACTGCAAACATGTAAATTAATCTAAACGTAACTATTGTAATTGCTTGCTATGAGCTATACCATTATCTTTAGAAATGATCGAAGCGTTAAGTTTAAAATAAGGAAGCTGCCCTAAATTTAAAATAGGTATTCGTTTTAGAACTGGCACGCATCCGCGTATTTTATTTAGAAGACAACGAATCATAGTTTTTAAAAGAATATAGCTCACACAACTATTACATTCTAAAACAGAATATAATCTAACTCTACGAGTCAAAAGATCAATTAGCCATATTCGTCAAATAAAGTTCATCATTTCCAATTCGCATAAATCCTTGTATTATCTTAAGTACGGCATGATTCCTCGTACGAACTCATCAAACGACATTTCTGAGGGAAATTAGGTGTTTATCATTGCATCGCATAATCTTTGTGTAGCGCAACACTTGTCTCGAGAATCTGTGCAGGAAATTCCAGGAAAGGAGCAAAAACAGTTAAAAGTGCTGAGAAAAATATGCCAAGTCCAAGACTTGAAATCTGGCAGTGAACAAGAAAGTTTTATGAGATTCCACATATTAGGAAAGTGTAAAAATGTTAGCACAAATGTACTCTGGAATTTTGATGCAATGTTCATACTATAATATTGCATTATTATATACCCCATTCTTATTCTTTTTACAAATAAACATGTGCTTTTGACCCATGTCTGCTACATAGTACAGGTTACAGGTTCTTGGATATAAAACAGTGAAAAAGATAAAAGATGATGCAAAAGTGGAACTACAACCAACAAACAGAAGGATCTTGATCAAGCCTACATAAAAGATAAAGTTCACAAAGTACAAGGCAATGCAAGGTCAAAGATCGCGAAGCCACGGTTAAAGTCCACCACAATTATTCACTGGAAAATCTGGAAGAGAACCAGAAGCTATTATGAAGAATGAAGTGAAGAACAAAGTAGCCCAAGACAACCAGAACAAAGCCCAGAAATTACAGAGGCCAATCCCTTCATTGGGCCGCGGAACCGCGGCCTAACCCCTGCTGAGCCCGCGGTTCCGTGGCCATCTAAAGCCTAGAGAAGAGAAATTTTTTACAAAAATTTGTTGCGGCTCTGACTAGTCAATCTAGGGGTATTTTAGTAAATGCAGATATGCGGCAATTGTAAACCTAGGATTTTCTATGTCCTATAAATAGAAACCCAAATCCTTGTATTAGGTTATGCCTCTTTTTATGAATAAAATTCAGAATTCTTTTGGAGAGCATCGATGCCTCTTTTCATATCATCTATTCAGATCTGACAACCCTGTGTAAATGTTTGGAGAGAGCTATCTGTAAAGTAAGTAGGTAATTTCAATTCTTGCCCTAGGTAATTTTTTATTCTCTGCGCTAGATAAATGTTTTTAAATTCCCTAATGAGAGAGTAGTCTCCTCGCTTCTTTGGGTTAGCTTTGGGGATGGCTTTTGAGAGATGAGAACTCCCATCCCTTTCTTGCCCATCATACTTTTTCATAGGACTCCATGCATACATGCACACACCGCTCCCTACGTCACCCTATCCCACGAGGTAGCGGTGATACCGTAGTATAATGGCCCGGTTGCGCGTGTTTTCCATGGAGGTTAGGGTAAGGATTGATAAAGGAAGGACAAGAACCTAGAGGAAGGAACACCTTCCCGAATGGATCTAATCCCCTTTATTGATAATTAACATAACTCCTCATAGATCTTCATTTGGGTATAGAAAGCGTTAAGATTTATTTACATTTCCAAACCTACCCTAGACCTAACCCTAGCAAGACTTAGATCTAGATAATCTTAGTATAGAATAATTTAGTTTTTAGATTTAATAATCAATCCGACCACAATCGGAATTAACTCGTTTGAGCGACTAGGAAATTCATAACATCCCTATGGACCGACCCGTAATCACCGGCTAGCTACCAAGCGATGCCGTTCTTGATTGCGGTTACTAAATATTCGATAAAATCTCTACCAATCAAATGGTGCCGTTGCCGGGGATGGCGTGTTATTTCCTTTTTGCAATTTCGGGTTAATATTAAATTAAAAAACCGTAAAAACTGAAATATCACAAAAATATAAAAATATATCATCTGTTATTTTTTGATGGGTATTTTTGTGACTCTTTGCAGGATCGACGGATCTGGAAAAATCCAGAGTGCGAAATAGAAAAAGGTAGATCAGAACAGAATGGAATTGGACCAATAGAACACCAGAAGTTTTTCAGAGACCTGAAGCCTCAACGCCGCCGCCTTTCCACCGTGAAAGCCGCCTCCCGCCGCTAATCCGTGGTCCTTCTGGCTCTTCATCGCGCGAAATTTTCACTGTTTGTTTCCTTTTTCCCCCCTTTGCAACCTAAAATATATCTTTTGTCAAATCTCCTGCAGGATTCTTTGCGCTTAAAAATCTTCCCCTTTCTCAATAACAAATCTTGTGCGGGATTCTTTGCACCGCGCATAAAATAAAAAGATTTGATTGCAAGTGATTTACTGTTTTGCATATCTTTAATCGGACTTTAAGGGGCTTTTGACCAATTCAGATTGGGTGGGGATTTCATCACCCTTCCTAGGACCCCAGAAATCACATAAAGCATTTGCATTGACCAATCTTTAATTAAAAAATACTAGACTCAGCCCTAAGGACTTCGAGCTCAATAGGATAGAGGACTAGTTATAGGCATCGGCCGTTAATCCTAACCTGACATTGCGGTGTCTAGGCAAGTGTGTCTAAGGCAAGTGGTTACTTAATTAGGACCGCTACTTGTAGCGGGGGGGGCTCCCACTCACCTGGCACTTACCTGGCCGCAATTGGTGGTGAAGAGGCGGTTTGAGGTCCTATTTCTAGCCCTTTGGAACAGTTAGGAGCTGTCTAGCTGACCTAGGTGGCCCTAGATCTAGGCCTGATTGTGCATTTCTGGTTGATTGCATTTGTGTCTAAGACCTTTATCGAAAATCTTTTTTGCAAAAAGTTACAAATAAAAAAAAGGAATTTTTTTTTAAAAAGACATGCAACTTTTGTCGCTAAGAAATCCGTGCACCCCAATCTTCTTTCTCTTCTCCCTCTTACATCATGGGTATCCCACCTCATAAATCTCTTGTTGAACTTTGGTATCCTGAACCTAACTTTACCTCGTACGTCAGTTGTTTCGGTCGATTTAAGGACGATCTCTCCATGCCCAAAATTTCTTTGAAAGATCAAATAGAAGCGTCTAGGAGAAATAGTTCGACATTGCAACCCAGTTTGTGTCAACCATTTCAACCTTCACCACCTTCGTACGTTGATACCACTTTTTTGAGTCCTGTTGTAACTCCTAAACCGATGTCTATTGCTGAGCATATCACATAATCTAGTAGCCGATCTTTCATCCCTCTCCGCACATCCAGTTCTAGGGATCAACAAGTCCATTCACCTTTTTATACACATGTTGATCCTACTCCTATCCAACTATCCAATTCCTACCAGTCCGACCCGACTTTCCCACCGTCACTAGACATTGCTTCTACACAGCCTTTTGGGAGTTTCACGTATCCAAACAATTTTGAATCTTTTACCGAAACTCCTTCATCACCCATGTCTAGTTTGGAACAGTCGTTGGCAGCTTATATTTCACCAACAAACAAAATGGTTAGGAATGTGGATGCGTCCATTGCCACCCTTATGCAACCTAGTGAACCGGCAGCTAGTTTCCAACTAGCTCCAAATTTTCCCATGTATGAGGAGGCGGTTGGACAGAGTGAGAATTTGAGAGGAGCGAGTGAGTTCTACACATTCCCAATCAGACCTACCCATACCCATTTGAAGCCCACAACTCTGGTTTTCCATCGATTGTCCCAAATAGCTCACCAGTTGAAAATAAAAACGAGTTGTGTGACTTTGTAGTGCTTGATTGCCAGATTGTGAAGAATCCCTTTTGAGTTAAACCACACCTAATCCTTTTGAACTTTACACCTCCACTCTAGAACCTGAATTGATAAATATCCATGCTTTTGATGAGGTGTCAGAAAAAATTGATTTTCACTTGATTGAGGATATAGACGTCGGGAATATTTTGGATGATGAACCCGTAGATTTGATTGAAATTTTATGTCCAATTCATCTTCCCGAGTCATTAAATGTTTCTCCCGAACCTCATATGCGTCTTGATTTTGATGATAATGGCATGGATAGGCTAAATTTTGAGGAGAGTATTGAGGATAGTATTGAGAATTATGATGATAGTATTGAGGAGAGTATTGAGGATCATATTGAGGTTGAACCATTTTTGTTTGAGGTGTATGATTTTCCAATTCATCCTCCTGAACCTTTAACTGTTATATCACCCTCCCTCCCTTCCATCATTCCGCCCACGCTAAAGATCATGCTTGAAGACTGTGAACGTGACAACAGTTCTCACAGCCGATAACACTTACGAGTGTTTCACTTTTTCGGACGATGTTGAAGACTCACCGCCCGAGTTTTAGTCCTTTGAATTTTCAGATGAGTTAGTTGAACCATCAAACTCGGTTACTTACAGTCATTTCGAACCATTCATGGAATCCTTCGAGTTCGAGACAATTTACTTAGGTGAGAATGAGACTATCCCTAATTCACTCCCTTTCGTCCATCCTATCGTTCCGACCTTGCAAGAGACCGTTACGCTTTCATCTCCAATACCAAGTTCGACGTACCCATGTTTGCTCACGAATCTTGAGGGATTTAATCTCAATTTTCCGTGGGTTGATAGATTAGCACAATCGCTTTTTACACATCGGTCATTACAAATTGTGCTAATTTATACACTTCATCCTCACCCTCAAGTTCGTATTCCCACTTTCTTTGGTTCTACTAGTCTTTCTTTAATGATACCGAGTGTTGATGAATCACAATCCGATATTTTGAGTTTGATAATTTTCAATTGGACCTTCGATAACAGTTTCGAAGATATTTTCGCCGACGAACTCGCATTCTTAAACGATACGAATTTTGTGATTAATCAACCTCCACTTGAAGAAGTAGAACCACTACCATTTCTTTTCCCCTTCCGCCATTCTTCTCCTCCACCGAGACCGTATACTTCTTCTATCTCGACATGGTCTCGTGTGCTTCTCATTTCATTTCTCTACACCCCATTCTTTCACCAACTCTACCATTATCACGATAGAATTTTTGAATGGTTGGTGCTAACATTTGGCTTGTGTGAGGCCTTGCTTAAGTTTGGGGGGAACCTTGTTGTATATATAATTTGTTTTTTCTTTTAACAAAAAAAAATAAAAATAAAAAAATAAAAAATAAAAATTTTGCAAATAAATAAACAGGGGAGTGCCGACATTCTCAACCCTCTTGGTATAGCATGACAGTGAGGACACTGTCAAGTTTAAGTTTGGGGGTATGCTCGGTAAGCCTTCTTCCTTCGCATTCATATGTATATATTTTTGCATTTGCATATTTATTTCAAAACCCATAAAAATTGAAAATTTTCAAAAATTATAAAAATTAATGTATTCAATTTTGGCTGTATTTGACTTGAGTTTGACAAATAGGTTAACTAGTTAGGAACAACTAGATCTTAGACTCAGTAAATTAAAAACCCTAAAAATAACCTTCCTTAAAGTTTAACGGTAGAAAGTATATGTCTTTGTATCTTATTTAGAAATAGGCAAATCTTGAGTTCACTTCTTGGGCTAAGTCGAAACAAAGGAAAAGTATTGATATTTTTTTTAGAGTATAAGTTTGAAAAATAATTCCTAGATTAAGTCTAGATTCTGAAAATGTATACCCTACAAATTGCACTAACACGCACCTTGAAACTTGGAATAGTAGAGGAGACCTTGAAATGCTCTTGTCTAAAGTCCTTAGTACGAAGAAAATGAAAAAAAAAAATAAGTGTGAATAAAGAAAAAAAATTGAACACTGGTTTTTGTGATTACCTAAGGCTAAAAAATAGAAAAATATTTAGCGAGGGTGCTTCATCACCTAGCGCCTTAGACCAACTGGTTTGGTAGTCACTGCTAAAGTCTTGGGTGTTGCAAGACTAGGAATTACGTTTTAATGTGCAAACACGTCTTGTAATCGGTTGTTGGTACCTCAAGAAGTATTAACTGTCGAATGAAGGATGTGTAAGCAAACTTCATTTAAAAATTCACCAATTAATAAATGTTTTGGACAACGGACAAGGGTATGATTGCTTGATTTGAATTTCCAAGTGTAGGGGTGATATATACACACACGTAGGGGTATGTGATTGGAGTTTAGATGAGAGAAAGGAGTGAAGAATAGAACTTGTATCTTTAGTAAAGTTGATAAAAATTCCTATGTAGAGATGGAACCCTAGAAGGAAAATTTAAGAGATGCCGAAAGCTAAGTAGGTCTACAGAACGTATATAATCTTAAGTTAAGTGATAAGGAAGCGTGAAGAATATGGGCGGATAATTTATGAGTCGAAGATAATAGAATTTCTTGTTGGAAAACCTAATTGGAGACTAAAACTCAATGGGCCTAATTGATAGGATTTTGTGGGTAGTATCCGCTGAAAACCCTCAGGAGACAACACTCCTCCTACTAGGGACAACTAGAGGTTTAACCGCTTGTTGCACGAGCTCAGTGCAATCGCGATTCCCTGCGAAAGTGAGGTTAGGTTTTTGTCGAGAATAAAAATAAGTTTGCTCGAGGACGAGCAAAAGATAAGTTTGGGGGTATTTGTCATACCATAATATTGCATTATTATATTCCCTATTCTTATTCTTTTTAGAAATAAACAGGTGCTTTTGACCCATGTCTGCTACATAGTACAGGTTACAGGTTCATGGATCTAAAACAGTGAAAAAGATAAAAGATGATGCAAAAGTGGAACTACAACCAACAAACAGAAGGATCTTGATCAAGCCTACATAAAAGATAAAGTTCACAAAGTATAAGGCAATGCAAGGTCCAAGATCGCGAAGCTACGGTTAAAGTCCACCACAATTATTCACTGGAAAATCTGGAAGAGAACCAGAAGCTATTATGAACAATAAAGTGAAGAACAAAGTAGCCCAAGACAACCAGAACAAAGCCCAGAAATTTCAGAGGCCAATTCCTTCATTGGGCCGCGGAACCGCGGCCTAACCCCTGTTGAGGCCGCGGTTCCGCGGCCATCTAAAGCCCATAGAAGAGAAATTTTTTACCAAAATTTGTTGCGACTCTGACTAGTCAACCTAGAGGTATTTTGGTAAATGCAGACGTGCGGCAATTGTAAACCTAGGGTTTTCTATGTCCTATAAATAGAAACCCAAATCCTTGTATTAGGTTATGCCACTTTTTATGAATAAAATTAAGAATTCTTTTGGAGAGCATCGATACCTCTTTTCATATCATCTATTCAGATCTGACAACCCTGTGTAAATGTTTGGAGAGAGCCATCTGTAAAGTAAGTAGGTAATTTCAATTCTTGCCCTAGGTAATTTTTCATTCTCTGCCCTAGATAAATGTTTTTAAATTCTCTAATGAGCGAGTAGTCTCCTCGCTTGTTAGGGTTAGCTTTGGGGAAGGCTTTTGAGAGATGAGATCTCTCATCCCTTTCTTGCCTATCACACTTTTTCATAGGACTCCATGCATACATGCACACACCGCTCCCTACGGCACCCTATCCCACGAGGTAGCGGTGATACCGTAGTATAAAGGCCCGGTTGCGCGTGTTTTTCATGGAGGTTAGGGTAAGGATTGATAAAGGAAGGATAAGAACCTAGAGGAAGGAACACCTTCCCGAATGGATCTAATCCCCTTTATTGATAATTACCATAACTCCTCATAGATCTTCATTTGGGTATAGAAAGCGTTAAGATTTATTTACATTTCCAAACCTACCCTAGACCTAACCCTAACAAGACTTAGATCTAGATAATCTTAGTATAGAATAATTTAGTTTTTAGATTTAATAATCAATTCGACCACAATCGGAATTAACTCGTTTGAGCGACTAGGAAATTCACAACATCCCTGTGGACCGACCCATACTCACCGGCTAGCTACCAAGCGACGCCGTTCTTGATTGCGGTTACAAAATATTTTTGATCGATAAAATCTCTACTAATCATGCATCAAAGCCACTAATGGGCCGTGGATCCGCAGCCAGAACCCCACTTCCGCCGCTGAACCGCGGCCACGTGGGCGTGACGTCAGCAGATATTTACTTCATGCTTCTCAGTTCAACTTCAGAGCTCATTTAAGCCACTGCAAATTCCATAATTCTCCAGAAGCTTCTGCCAGAACAGCAAGGCTTATTGTTCAAGCTAATCACCCTCAAGCTTCCAAAGCAAGCTACTTAACAACCTAAGCCTAGAAGCTTCCCCCTAACCTCTAAACTTATGATGGAAGCTAAGCCTAACTAACTACCTCTAGAAGCTTCTACCTAACTACCAAGCTTACAAGGGATGCTAAACTAAACCTAGCTTCTAAAGGAAGCTAATCCTAATCAAGGATATAAAGGGACCCTAAGGCTTCACTTCTAAGGTTGTTCTCCAATTTCCCCAACACAAGTTGAGTGACACAACTTGTAACCCTAACCCTAATCCAATCAAATCCAAGCCAAAGTTCAAGATCTTCGAGTTCAAACCAAGCAAGAAGCCTTCAACCTTTTGAAAGCGACGCCGGACTTCATCAGAGCAAGTGATCCAAGAAGATCCGCTACTCAAGGAGACGAGCGAACCCGAAATCAACGATCAAGTTCTTTCCTCTTGTGGCTCTTAAGAGAATTGTAACAAAATTGTTGATAAATAAAGGTGAAATTTCTATATCTTGCTTATCTTGCTATTTGAGCATTATGATTCAATCTAGATTCTTGAATGTGTTTTTTGTTATAATGCTCGAGTAAAACTCCGCTCGTGAAGGAGTCAAGAGAATCAATAGATGATGATGTTACACATCTTGAAACGATTCTTAATTCCTATAAGTTTTGTAAACTCTTGTAAATTGAAGAATCGGAAACCTAGTTTCGAGCGATGCTTTCTTGATTGTGTTAGCTCTTAATTAGTGATCCACGATCGATTCTTGAATTTACTAGAGGCTAGAATTTGAATGAGATTTATCGAAAGGACAAAGGATGAGATGAAGAAACCCTAGTTTCTTCAAAAGATCCTTAAACCTCGATTAATCCTCATCGATCTAATATCAAATCATTAATGGATAAGAAAACATAATCAATAGATTTCATCACGTCTATAGATTCGATCGATTCCTACAAGCCTCACTTCGATTCTTGATTATTGGATTGGAAATCATCAATTCTTGATTCTTGATTTTAATGTTTTCTTGTTATTAGTTTTAGATCTAGATAATTCTTGAACTTCAATTTTATAAATCTTGAATTGAATTGTCTTTTTTTTTTCTTTAATTTTCAATTCATCTTATTCAAATTTGAACGGATCTCACTTTCCCTATGGACGATCCGCACTCGCTAACGCGCTACATCCGACACCGTTATTGATTGCGGTCAAAAATTTCTTTGATTGTGAAACATCATTTCTTAAACACGACACATCGAGAAAACGAAAATATCAATCAAGGTCTTTTATGCAGTTTTACTTTTATCGTCTTTTATTTCTTCGCTACAGCGTCGTATATTTGTTGTGGTGGTTGTTTTTCGCCTTTGGGCGTTGATTTTGCTCCCAATTGGGATGCTTTACTTGTATTTATGTTGTACCCATTTTTGGGGTTAGTCTTTACAAAAGAGGTGCTGCCAAAATTTTAAAGGAAATAAAATTGGGACTTTAAAGAATTTGGGTTGAGATTTCAAAAGATTTAACAATGTTCTTATTTCTTACTACTTTTGATGGTTTAGATAGCTGGGTTTTTGGCTTACTTAAATTGCGTTACTCCTGTAGATGTTGTGTAGTTTAAGGGCCGTCACGTGCCAATTTCGAGTCATGACAGGCAAGCATGATCCGGATGGATTTAAGCATAGTCACTGGAGAAAAGGTTTCGTCATAATCCATACCTGGTCATTGACGAAAACCCTTTGCAACAAGTCTAGCTTTGAAAGTCTCCACTTTCCCATCTACACCAAGTTTTTTCATGAAGATCCATTTGCTCCCAATGGGTTTTACCCCTTCAGGAGTATCTTCCAAAATCCATACTTTGTTGGTGTACATGGATTCCATCTCGGATCGCATAGCATCCAGCCATTTCACAGAGTCCCCACTCGTGATTGCCTGCTTGAAGCTAGTTGGGTCATCATCCTCCATGATGCAATCCTCGCTCCCGCCATCAATGAGAAAACCACAGTATCTCTCAGGTGGATGAGGAACCCTACTAGATCGGCGGAGAGGCTGGGGTTCGTTGGGCACTATCGAATCCTCTGGTTCCACAAAATCTTCTGTTACAGCTCTTGCAGCTGGAACCTCTTCCAGTTCTACCTCATGGCCACTAATCTCTTTTGCAAGAAATTCGTTTTCTAAAAAGGTGGCATGCCTAGAAACAAACACGCTTTGTTCCTCGGTGTGGTAAGATATACCTTTGTGAATTTTTGGGATATCCTACAAATTTGCACAGAACAGGCCGTGCCTCGAGTTTGTCCGGATTTTGCCGTTTGACATAAGCTGGACAACCCCATATTTTAACATAATTAAGACGTGGTCTCTTCCCATTCCATATCTCATATGGAGTAGGCACTGATTTGGTGGGGACCATATTCAATAGATGTATGGTTGTCTCCAGCGCATACCCCCAGAAGAAAATAGGTAACTCAGCTGTGCTCATCATAGAGCACACCATATCTAATAGGGTGAGGTTCCTCCGTTCCGATACACCGTTGTGCTGTGGTGTATATTGAGGAGTTAGCTGAGAGAGAATCCTATTTTCTTTTAGGAAGTCCAGGAATTCATTGCTCAAGTATTCACATCCTCGATCAGATCAAAGGATTTTAATACTTTTTCCCGTTTGATTCTCGACTTCTTGTTTATATTCTCTAAATTTCTCAAAAGCTTCAGACTTGTTTTTCATCAGGAATACATGTCCATATCTTGAGACGTTCGTTAGTGAATGTAATGAAGTACTAGGAACCATCCCTGGCATGTGTAGATATGAGACCACATACATCAGTATGTATCAGTCCTAAGAGTTCCGTAACTTTTTCTCCATGTCCTGTAAACAGAGTTTTGGTCATCTTGCCTTTGAGACATGACTGGCAAGTGTCATAAGATAAAAATTCGAACGGATTCAAATATCCATCCTTATGAAACTTATCTAGTCGTGTCGCATTGATATGACCTAGTCTACAATGCCATAAGAAGGATTCGTTCATTTATGAACTCTTCCTCTTGTGTGTGTTTTGTACATTAAGGACTGCAGTTTGATCTAGAACGTATATGCCATTATTTAACGAGCCTGATCCAATCAACTTTTGATTCAGGAAGATTTTCATAACATTATCCTGTACTATAAAATCATATCCATTTTTACTTAATAAATAAACGGATATAAGATTGCATATCAGGGTCGGAATGTAATAGCATTTGTTCAGGATCAATGTGTTGCCACTTGGTAACACAAGGCGATATTCGCCAACAGCTTTGGCTGCAACATTTTCCCCATTACCTACTCTTACGGAATAATCATCTATTCCCCGTTCTCTACCTTTCCGTAGCCCATGTAACATATTACATATGTGGGATCCTGATCCGGTATCTAATACCCAGGACGTAGAGTGAACTGAGAAATAGTTCTCAATAACTAACACACCCGAAGAAGACGCATCAACATGTTTCTTCTTCGTTTGGGAGGCATGGGAATCCGGATATTCCCCTATTCCCTGTTTAGTCTTATAACAATTATAAGAAAGAACGTAACCAACGTTCCCCTACATAGTATAACATGCGGGTTCGGTCAATACATCCATATTATTATCTTGATTAAGACGTGACATGGTCGCTACCTGGAGAGAGAGATAAGAAAACACTTTAGCGTATGCTCTTGGAAGATCAGATTGGTTATTATTTTATCTAATCAGGATGGCTCCCACTATTTTTATCAAATCTTCCTTCAAACCCTAAAAGGAAAGACTAGCCGGGATTAATTACACCCTACTATTTTGCCAATTTTTCAGCCAGGCCAGTGCCGGTACTTTGAGGGAGGTTCCCCGTGCTTTCGCACGTACCTAATTAAAATAAACCTCGTTTTCCAAGGGGCGTAACCCCGTTGACACCTTTCTAGACACCTACTTGATCGGCTAATTGTCTTGTGTAAAACTCTCCCAGGAGCAACGCTTGCTCGGAGCGGGATCGGGATCCAACTATCTAATAGAAGGTATGCAATCTCATTGCATGTTTCAACACTTGAAACTTCCGATATATTTTGCTCTTAACGTGCTATGACCTTGACAAAAGCCAACAAACCATAGTGCGCTAGTGAAGTTCAACCCTTACATTTCATGATTGAATTAAACCCACCCGCACGACCCTTAATGAAAGCCAACAAATCCGTACGACTACCCTAATCCAATCGCATCATATGCAGCAGATAAGCAGTATGTAGCTACCACACACTAAACCTTGAAGAAAGCCAACAAATGTAGCACGAATACTAGATACTACTTATCTAAAATGACGGAGGGCTACGACAGGTTTTTCTGAAAACCTTTTGCGTAATGAACTTGATATCGTTGTAGAATCGAGTGAATTTTGAAAAGGAGTGTTTTTTAGGCTTTTCCTAGTTTTGCTAAAGTGGTCACTCCCGGTGAAGGGATCTCGGCTCTTTCCTCATCGAATAAGGTGCGGAATATATCTCATATATCACTATGCAAAGCAAGAAACTCTAAAAGCAATCAAAAGACAAACCGAGTCTTGTAGCATCTGCCAGTTATCGCTAAAGAGGTCACTCCCGGTGAAGGGATCTCGGCTCTTTCCTTATCGAATAAGGTGCGGGATATATCACATATATGACTATGCAAAGCAATAACTGTAGCTACCCTTTTTGAAAATTTGATTCTACAACATCTTTTAGGTTTCTTTTACTTTAATCATATTAATGAAGTCTCATCATTTAAGCTTCCTAAGCATCACAGAAAATGAAACGAAAATACAACGTACGCTTATCCCATCCGCATTCGCTACAGTGTCCCGTTATGCACCGTTAGGTTACTTAACTAACGGCATACCGGGACGGGACTAGCGCAGGTGCAAAACATAAGCAACATCTACTATATATCTCATATATAATGTATATCCATTCGTCTCAGAATCCAAAGTGATCACATCACAGAGCAGTAGAAGAAACATATGAAATATTGGATATAATAGGAGGTCCGTGTTTTATTTTGAGCCTGTATAAAACACGGATTCCACGGTCGCGATGAATAGCCAAACCCACATCCCTAGACCCCTACGAGAGCGGCAAGAAACCTTACCAATTCTAGAGTTAGGAGACTCGGACTCGACTCCTCGAGTTGGTCTCCCACTGGACTTTAGAACCCGGTTACTTGCGCTCCCCTCCTTGGGTCTATCCTAATGCGGAAAAGTAAATAATATACAACAACAGTGACATCTTCCTCAACCCGGAAGTGCCCCAATAAAAGAATATTACATACATTGAATTTTTCATGAATGAAAATAAAAAAACTCTCATCTCACATAAAACCTCCGGCTATTCAAAACATGACGATCCAATATAACATATCACAACAATACATAACATCACAAGTCATCAACGTAAGTAAATATGCGTATCCCAATTGTCGTTGACATATAGCAATGAAACCGGCGATACACCACATATTACACTTACGGTCGCAGAAAAGAAAATGTTAAACTACAACATTTGGAATCCATAATAACCTTAGACATCTTAAACCTAAAATATCACATACTTTGGATTTCATGCCTAACAATACGAATTCCACATATTGTATCACATTCCAAAAATAGCTAGACGATATTAAACATTCCGATTGAATCAACAAACACCGAAAATTATCCAAAAAACTCAACACTTGAGCGAAGTTAAAGTACCCAAAAACGTGCCACGGTACCTATGATCCATCCGTTGAAGGGACAAACCAAGGCCTCACCTATGACACCGCGGAACTATGGCAAACCCTAAGGTTCAGTCGTGGTCCCGAAGGCATAGAATCGAGTTATGGTTTTTGTTCTTCTAGAGGGTCCATAGAGTTACTTGCATGACTATCGAATATAATTAACTTAAGAAAATTCCAACACGTGAAAATTTTCAGCGAGGGTTAAAATGGGTATTCGATATCCGTTCGAACTTTTTAACACCGTCTAAAATAACCCGAAAACAGTTTGAATTACGACTACGAAATACTCCGAGTTGCCTTTGCAGTAAGTTAATCATCACATGAAAAATTAGCAAAATCAAACAACACCTGAAACACCAAAACCCACAGCACAGAACATGAAAAAAATTGGGACCATTTCCTCTCTTCCAGGCCGGCCTCCTCGGAAATTGTGCCCATGTGCTCGGCCAAATTCCGAGCATATAGTCCCAATTTTCTCCCATGTTCTTATATTTGCTCATAGACGATTTTGCACCAATTTGAAAAATTTTTGGAGCTCATTTGAAAAACGACAGAACCTAGATTTTAAGGTCTAAAGTTTCGGAATTTGTTTCGGTTTCATAATCTAACACAATTCGTCTAATTCTCTAGCTAAGCTTTGATACCACTGTTGGGTTCCTATAGTGGACAGCAAGGTTTCGGGAGGCATCGTCCATGCTAATTTAAAAATTTTGCCGTTTTAAAGAACCCTAAACTAGAACCGATAACTAGAGAATCATACGAAACACAAAGTGAACTAATTTACATCTAAGTGTTTGCGGAATACAACCTTTGTAGACTGGTCCTTCGCTTCTAAACCTCCGAGTTGAAGTCCCTTCACTGCGATCCAAGTCCCGGACACTTGCATGGCTTCTCAAGATGAAAAGAACGATCTTGCTTGAAGTCTTCGAGGCCGAAGACGATCGAAGTTGTGGAGACACTAACTCAAGCTACTACTTCACTAATTGAGAGATTAGTGAAGAAAACACCCTATATTAAAGTGCTAATCTAGTAGATGATGATGAAGTAGTGTCACGACCGGAAAGTACGGAACGTGACCGGCATTTAAATTACGAAGTGTCCAGAGGCGCCACGTAATCTAAGTAAGCCGAAACCCAGAAATCTAAACCATATAAAAGAAGAAGTAAAAGAAAACATGTAGAAAACAAGCTTAAAAGCTACGTCCAATTTTCTCAAAAATTTCGGCAGAGTCTCCATTGTAAAAACTAGCCCCAAACGGGTACAAACAAGTAAAATATATATATACAAACGATAAAATGGCATCCCCAAGCGGGAGCTAGCTCTACGCCAACAGGCGGAAGCAACCACACCAAGCACAATAATATACAACGCTAAAAGGCGAGGCTTAAAACTCAAAAGAAAACAAATCCACCAAACCACAATAAAACATGCGCGACTCTAAGGTCGAAATAAATAACTGGTCCCTACAATTTATCAAGTGATACAAGTTTGGTTGATGGAGCATACTAGATACAAATGAAATAATTAAAAGTACAACGGCGGTCAAGATACAAGTGAACCAACCTACCGTGCAAATTACCCTGAATGAAATGATGTGCCAGCAAGCTGCCAAGGAAACCTGTAAATCGAACCTATAATAAAATTTGGCACAACGGGGGTGAGTTGCTAGCTCGTGAGTAGAAGACATCTGTGAAAAGAAATCGAATGCATGACGCTGTCCTAGGTCATAATAATACACTACTATATCACTAGTCATCAAGTAAAGACAGGGTAATAAACTACGTGTAAGTGCAAATGCTCCGTGCTCGTGTCAGTGACTCAAATAATAATATGTCATGTGAATGAGTATGCATGCACCATGAATGTAAAACAATCAATCCTGAAATCTGGATACATCTGTATAATAAGTCTTTAACTTTTATCATGGTAATTTGTACAGAAATCTGAATATCATCGATGAAATCCATGGAAATCCGTGTCAAGCATCGACACAAAGCAAGTAAATCTCACGTCTCAATACCTCATAGTCTCAATATCTCGGGCTCCGTCAGTCCGGATCGGCCCATATCATCAAATCTCACGACAACGGTCGGTATCCTCCGGATATCCGCCGCGCCATACATCACCGGTAGGTAGTCTTCCCCTGCCAGGCTCATCGTCTACAACTCGATCTTCTTGCCCCGGGGTACCATACCGGGCCCACCATGTACCCGAGACGGTTCATCTACTCCTCGAATCGGGTCTCGAAATCCAACAGAAAACATGAAATCTTATGGTGGACGAGACATACATCACGAGAAAACCGCAACTTATATTTTAAAAGAGAGGAGGAGAGAAAGAAGTTTTTATATATATTCTTGCGATTTTCCCCAAAATCCAGAAATCTCATAAAAATCCAAAATCCCAAAATCATGAGTAAGTAAATAATAAATGTCGGCATAAGCCCCACAATACTGCATGATAACATGAAAATGTGCATGCATGAAATGTCTAAGTAATAAATGCCATGTCCAGACTAACACCTGAGAGTAATCACAATATTATATCGATCTATCTTTTAGCTGATTCTATCAATAAAAGATAATATGTTCTAAAGTGTACGTGACATAGCAATTACCGATGATGATGTGTGTGAGCCGGCAAATAAGTG
Source organism: Agapanthus africanus (assembly GCA_030015575.1). Taxonomy (NCBI): domain Eukaryota; kingdom Viridiplantae; phylum Streptophyta; class Magnoliopsida; order Asparagales; family Amaryllidaceae; genus Agapanthus; species Agapanthus africanus. The sequence goes on along the minus strand of CM057346.1, from coordinate 336,319,342 downwards.
TGCGTGGAACATGCGCATCATCGGTAATGGTGCTGGTGACCTAACAGGCAGAATTTTATATTGATTTTAGAAACATATGTATGAACATGCAACATGATGATTACGGTCTGAATGTAAAGACGGATGTGTATTAACCACTCATTTGTAATATACAAGTCTAACTACAACTATATGACTCGAGCCTAAACTAGTGTCCATCTAACCCCGTAAGGATCTAAACCTAAGAAACTAGTCGATAAGAAATAAGAGTCCACCTAAGGTCTGAGTCCGTATCTCTAATAGTCGGCGATCCAGCCTCAATAGCGTCACGTACGTAGTACGGCTTCCTCGAATCAAGAGTGCGGATCAATCATCACAACTATGCCTCATACGGTAAAATCCATCGTACGGCATCCCAATATCGGAGTACGGGTCAAGTATCACCTACGTCTGTCATCATTCGTATAATATCATCATCAATAATGTCATGATCAAGGTACTTTACTGTAATAGCATACATCAATCATATATCATTGCCAGCCTAAATATACATTGTCAATTTGTCCTCAGAAATATCATGTCACATATATCATATCGTGATTAAGTCACACTTATATCGTATCGTAATCAAGTCACACCTATATGATATCGTAATCAAGTCACACATATATCATATCGTAATTTCAGTCATAGGTTACAGTCCGGGTTCTATTTTAGAGTCCCATGTACCTAAATATCATCACCACCCATTATAATTTATGTACACCAATTCATTATCTCATTTTCTAATGATCCGCTGACATTATAATACGACTGAATAGCCAAGAATCACGGCAACAAGTCCAGTTATATTGTTTCATCCCCATGTATTATATCACATCCTTGTATCACATATACATGTTGTGTACATATATACCCACACCTAGTCCTATACATATATACACATACACATATACACCAAGTCAAATCTCTGTGTGTGCGTGTGTGTGTCTACCTGAAACTTACGAATCTCTTCCAAGGTATTCATCCTCTGGTATGGTCTTTCTAAATCAGTCTAGTCCAACCTAAGGTCATTACTAGGGTCCTACTCATCAAGAATCTAAGGTCACGTCTGGCTTCCTAATGACAATAAGTACTATTCCTATTCTACGTTTGCGGGGGTGCTAAACGCCATCCACCCAACTTCCCCCGTAGATATGCATCTACTCACATGGTCTTTGTCTGCCGAAGACGGTGTCGCCATCCTCTTCTTCATGGTCCGCAGTCCACGTGAGGGGTACCACAAAAATTTGAGATCACCCTTGGTTCATGACCTCCAAGATGGATCTCTTGCCTTCAAATTCCAAGCTAAAATAGAAGCAAAGAAAATTGGATAAGGTTGAATGATGAATTTGTGCTAATATGAGTGGATTTGTAATAGATTTTTAGAGGTTTTTGAAGCAACGATGAAATAGGAAAATGTGGGGAAGGGGGAAACCTGTGCTCGGCCAGGAATTGGGAGGAGAAAAAGTGATGGAGTGAGGGTGTGGAGATGTGTGGAAGGTTCACTCATTATTTCTTTCTTTATGTCTTTTCAAGTTTAATTTATTTTCTTTTCATTTTTCCATTAATCCTAAATTCTAGAAGCCACTTGAAGAATCAAGTGAGAGGGGGGGGGTGCCAAGGCCGGCCACTACTGTTGGGGAAAGGGTGTGGGTTTTGTTTGGGTGAGAAAAAAAAGATAAATGTTGTACCCCACTTCCATTTACACTAATTTCAATGAAAAAAGCCTTTTTCTTCGATATTTTCTAACACCGGTTAACAACACCATTTCAATTTGAAAACCACATGTTAAAATTTTGTTTAATGTGTTATGATGCACAAAATTTGTTTCAACTCATTCCATTTTGTAATTTTCCCTAATTAAATGTATTAGTGACGGCTTAAAATAATATTAAAATAATTAATTTCGGAAAAATTTTCAGAAATTTTGAAATTTCACCAGTGTCTCAATAAACACCAAATACTAGCAATTACATAGCTAGAATGTGTATATTTAATTTTAAAATAAAGATATTTGTATTTTGACTTTTTACAGAAAACCCCTTTATTTTACCGATTTTCCGAAATTTCACCAAAACGATTTTCAAAACGTTACAATCTTCCCCTCTTAAAGAAATTCGGTCCCTGAATTTAAATTAAAACTCCCCCTCTAATTACTAAAAAATTTAGCAAAACACTCAAATCGTCGGGGCTCCGAAATCATCAATACATAAAACACGTTTTTAGCACGATACAAGCGCATGAAAAACAAGTACATAACTCAAAATCAAAACTTCGTCAAACATAACACAATCATCGGAGTTATAGTGAAAATAGAATATCTAAGCCCAATACGAAAACCAACATAATATACATCAAATCTATAACTTATATATGGTGCGCATCGTTGTAAAATCGTCTAAACATCTTAATAAAGAGGCATGCAAAAACCTCTCTTCAAAATCGTCGTGCGATGCACGTGTCACGGCATAAGTAGCGGACGCTTATTTTTAAAAAAAATAGCTATATATATATATATATCTTTTATTTAACATACACGTCCCGCCTAGTTACCAAATCAATAGTAATGATTATAAAAACATACTACTTAAACTGAAATCAATCCCAATCACATTATAAAAATATCATGTGCGTCCGGTGCGCACTGAAATCGAAACCAAATACAGATGCCATGAATACGCACAGAAACAAAACTGAGTGCAACAGGTGTGCACCAAAAACATCTGTCAAGTGCAACGGGCTTGCACGACACAATATCAGGTGCATCTAATCTGCACAAAACCCCGATTTAGTGCATCTGGTGTGCACAAAATCGCATCAAGTGCGCCAAGTGTGCGCAAGAAACTCAATCAGGTGCACATGGTGCACGAAAACATACACTGAATATCAAAATCGAAATCACAGTACGAAAATGCATGAAAACTAGGTCGAAGCATATGTCAAAATCATGTGTAACCCATATGTACGAAATCAAATCAAAATCTCAAAATGTATAAAACCAAATCGAATGCACAGGGTATGTACAAAACAACATCAATACAACCGACATGTGAAACACACATAGAATATAATGAATGTGCACATAAAAAATAACAATCGTAGAACAAATTCCTCAAAATACCAAAATCCAACAACAGAAATATGAAATTCAAATCACCAAATCACAATCGTAAACACTATCGTCAATGTATGCCTCTTTCCTTTGATGTCGAATGCTTCGAACTCGTCTCTTCGTAGGTGTGCTGACTGTGCTACCAACGGCAATACTCAAATGTAGAGTCTCCCATGTAATCTATCCCTTCACCTGATATCCGGACTACATTAAACTTTTCGATCGATTCATCAAAATCCCATAATTTGCCGAGCTCAACACTCAAGTACAGTTTAAAAATATCCAGTACATACCCCAGTATCTGCGGACGAGCCGTAGAAGGGCAAACCCAAGCCTCACTAATGGCACCGCGGAACTGCCGTAAACCCTAAGGTTAAATGGCGTTCTCATGGTCATTATGTCGAGTTAGGGTTTTATTCTTCTAGAGGGTCCATTGAAATACCTGCATGTTCTTCCGAATACCTTAAACTTGGGAAAATAGGTTTCTGACAATCGTTCGAATGCTTTAACTCCGTCTGAATGGCATGTGAATACCCTTCGTCCGCACGCTAAACAATGCTTCAATCCTCAAGAATAAACGATACCCTAATGGTTATCCCATTCGAGCCGCAGCTCCCTCTGACCGTGCGACCGTTGTAACAGAAACCACCATCCGATATCGACGAAGATAGATCAAAGGAACGAATGAAATGCGGTGCAAAGAAATGTACATCCTAAGGCTTCTTAAGCAGAGTAGCGTATCGTAAGTATGCCACGGATCATACCCACGGTACGTCACTCTACCTAAGTCACCTACTCCATCAACCAAGGGCCACCCTAGACTTATACAAGGTTAAACCTAGCGCTCTGATACCAACTTTGTCACGACCCGAAAGTACGGAACGTGACCAGCACTTAAATTACGAAGCGTCTAGAGGCGCCACGTAATCTAAGTAAGCCGAAGCCCAGAAATCTAAACCATATAAAAGAAGAAGTAAAAGAAAAAATGTAGAAAACAAGTTTAAAAGCAACGTCCAATTTTCTCAAAAATTTCGACAGAGTCTCCTTCGTAAAAACTGGCCCCAAACGGGTACAAACAAGTAAAATATATATATATACAAACGATAAAATGGCATCCCCAAGCGGGAGCTAGCTCTACGCCAACAGGCGGAAACAACCACACCAAGCACAATAATATACAACGCCAAAAGGGGAGGCTCAAAACTCAAAAGAAAACAAATCCACCAAACCACAATAAAACATGCGCGACTCTAAAGTCGAAAAAAATAACTGGTCCTTACAACTTATCAAGTAATACAAGTTTGGTTGATGGAGCTTACTAGATACAAATGAAATAATTAAAAGTACAACGGCGGTCCAGATACAAGTGAACCAACCTATCATGCAAATCACCTTGATTGAAATGATGTGCCAGCAAGCTGCCAAGGTAACCTGTACATCGAACCTGTAATAAAATTTGGCACAACGGGGGAGAGTTGCCAGCTCATGAGTAGAAGACATCTGCAAAAAGAAATCGAATGCACGACGCTGTCCTAGGTCATAATAATACACTACTATATCACTAGTCATCAAGTAAAGACAGGGTAATAAACTACGTGTAAGTGCAAATGCTCCGTGCTCGTGTCAGTGCCTCAAATAATAATATGTCAGGTGAATGAGTATGCATGCACCATGAATGTAAAACAATCAATCCTGAAATCTGGATACATCTGTATAAGAAGTCTTTAACTTTTATCATGGTAATTTGTATAGAAATCTGAATATCATCGTTGAAATCCATGGAAATCCGTGTCAAGCATCGACACAAAACATGTAAATCTCACGTCTCAATACCTCATAGTCTCAATATCTCGGGCTCCGTCAGTCCGGATCGGCCCATATCATCAAATCTCACGATAATGGTCGGTATCCTCCGGATATCCGCCGCGCCAGACATCACCGGTAGGTAGTCTTCCCCTGCCAGGCTCATCGTCTACAACTCGATCTTCTTGCCCCGGGGTACCATACCGGGCCCGCCATATACCCGAGACGGTTCATCCACTCCTCAAATCGGGTCTCGAAATCCAACAGAAAACATGAAATCTCATGGTGGACGACACATACATCACGAGAAAACTGCAACTTATATTTTAAAAGAGAGGAGGAGAGAAAGAAGTTTTTATATATATTCTTGCGGTTTTCCCCAAAATCCAGAAATCTCATAAAAATCCAAAATCCCAAAATTATGAGTAAGTAAATAATAAATGTCGGCATAAGCCCCACAATACTGCATGATAACAAGAAAATGTGCATGCATGAAATGTCTAAGTAATAAATGCCAAGTCCAGACTAACACCTGAGAGTAATCACAATATTATATCGGTCTATCTTTTAGCTGATTCTATCAATAAAAGATAATATGTTCTAAAGTGTACGTGACATAGCAATTACCGATGATGATGTGTGTGAGCCGGCAAATAAGTGTGTGTGGAATATGCACATCATCGGTAATGGTGTCCTAACAGGCAGAATTTTATACTGATTATAGAAACATATGTATGAACATGCAACATGATGATTACGGTCTCAATGTAAAGACGGATGTGTATTAACCACTCATTTGTAATATACAAGTCTAACTACAACTATATGACTCGAGCCAAAACTAGTGTTCATCTAAACCCTTAAGGAACTAAACTTAAGAAACTAGTTGATAAGAAATAAGAGTCCACCTAAGGTCTGAGTCGATATCTCTAATAGTTGGCGATCCAGCCTCAATAGCGTCAAGTACGTAGTACGGCTTCCTCGAATCAAGAGTGCGGATCAATCATCACAACTATGCCTCTTACGGTAAAATCCATCGTACGGCATCCCAATATCGGGGTACGGGTCAGGTATCACCTACGTCCGTCATCATTCATATAATATCATCATCAATAACATCATGATCAAGGTACTATACTGTAATCGCATACATCAATCATATATCATTGCCAGCCTAAATATACATCGTCAATTTGTCCTCAGAAATATCATGTCACATATATCATATCCTGATTAAGTCACACTTATATCGTATCGTAATCAAGTCACACCTATATGATATCGTAATCAAGTCACACAAATATCATATCGTGATTTCAGTCACAGGTTACAGTCCGGGTTCTTTTTTAGAGTCTCATGTACCTCAATATCATCACCACCCATTATTATTTATGTACACCTATTAATTATCTCATTTTTTAATGATCCGCTAACATTATAATACGACTGAATAGCCAAGAATCACGGCATCAAGCCCAGTTATATTGTTTCATCCCCATGTATCATATCACATCCTTGTATCACATATACATGTTGTGTATATATACCTACACCTAGTCCTATACATATATACACATACGCATATACACCAAGTCAAATCTCTGTGTGTGGGTGTGTGTGTCTACCTGAAACCTACGAATCTCTTCCAAGGTATTCATCCTCTGGTATGGTCTTTCTAAATCAGTCTAGTCCAACCTAGGGTCATTACTAGGGTCACGTCTGGTTTCCTAATGACAATAAGTACTATTCCTATTCTACGTTTGCGGGGGTGCTAAACGCCATCCACCCGACTTCCCCCGTAGATATGCATCTACTCACTTGGTCCTTGTCTGCCGAAGACGGTGTCGCCATCGTCTTCTTCATCGTCTGCGGTCCACGTGAGGGGTACCACAAAAATTTGAGATCACCCTTGCTTCATGACCTCCAAGATGGATCTCTTGCCTTCATATTCCAAGCTAAAATAGAAGGAAAGAAAATTGGATAAGGTTGCATGATGAATTTGTGCTAATATGAGTGGATTTGTGATGGATTTTTGGAGGTTTTTGAAGCAAAGATGAAATAGGAAAATGTGGGGAGGGGGGAACCTGTGCTCGGCTAGGAATTGGGAGGAGAAAAAGTGATGGAGTGAGGGTGTGGAGATGTGTGGAAGGTTCACTCATTATTTCTTTCTTTATGTCTTTTCAAGTTTAATTCATTTTCTTTTCATTTTTCCATTAATCCTAAATTCTAGAAGCCACTTGAAGAATCAAGTGAGAGGGGGTGGGCTGCCAAGGCCGGCCACAACTGTTGGGGAAAGGGTGTGGGTTTTTTTTTGGGTGAGAAAAAAAAGATAAATGTTGTACCCCACTTCCATTTACACTAATTTCACCGAAAAAGCCTTTTTCTTCGATATTTTCTAACACCGGTTAACAACACCATTTCAATTTAAAAACCACATGTTAAAATTTTGTTTAATGTGTTATGATGCACAAAATTTGTTTCAACTCATTCCAGTTTGTAATTTTCCCTAATTTAATGTATTAGTGACGGCTTAAAATAATATTAAAATAATTAATTTCGGAAAAATATTCAGAAATTTTGAAATTTCACCAGTGCCTAAGTAAACACCAAATACTAGCAATTACATAGCTAGAATGTGTATATTTAATTTTAAAATAAAGATATTTGCATTTTGACTTTTTACAGAAAACCCCTTTATTTTACCGATTTTCCGAAATTTCACCAAAACGATTTTCAAAACGTTACAATCTTCCTCCTTAAAGAAATTCGGTCACCGAATTTGAATTAAAACTCCCCCTCCAATTACTAAAAACTTTAGCAAAACACTCAAATCGTCGGGGCTCCGAAATCATCAATACATAAAACACGTTTTTAGCTCGATACAAGCGCATGAAAAAAAAGTACATAACTCAAAATCAAAACTCCGTCAAACATAACACAATCATCGGAGTTATGGTGAAAATAGAATATCCAAGCCCAATACGAAAACCAACATAATATACATCAAATCTATAACTTATATATAGTGCGCATCGTAGTAAAATCGTCTAAACATTTTAATAAAGAAGCATGCAAAAACCCCTCTTGAAAATTGCCGTGCGATGCACGTGTCACGGCATAAGTAGCAGCCGTTTATTTTTTTAAAAAATAGCTATATATATATATATATCTTTTATTTAACATACACGTCCCGCCTGGTTACCAAATCAATAGTAATGATTATAAAAACATACTGCTTAAACTGAAATCAATCCCAATCACATCATAAAAATATCATGTGCGTCCGATGCGCACTGAAATCGAAACCAAATACAGATGCCATGAATACGCACAGAAACAAAACTGAGTGCAACAGGTATGCACCAAAAACATCTGTCAAGTGCAGCGGGCGTGCACGACACAATATCAGGTGCATCTAATCTGCACAAAACCCCGATTTAGTGCATCTGGTGTGCACAAAATCGCATCAAGTGCGCCAAGTGTGCGCAAGAATCTCAATCAGGTGTACAAGGTGCACGAAAAGATACACCGAATATCAAAATCGAAATCACAGTATGAAAATGCATGAAAACTAGGTCGAAGCATATGTCAAAATCATGTGTAACTCTTATGCACGAAATCAAATCAAAATCTCAAAATGTATAAAACCAAATCGAGTGCACCGGGTATGTACAAAACAACATCAATACAACCGACATGTGAAACACACATAGAATATAATGAATGTGCACATAAGAAATACTAATCGTAGAACAAAATCCTCAAAATACCAAAATCAAACAACAGAAATATGAAATTCAAATCACCAAATCACAATCGTAAACACTATCGTCAATGTACGCCTCTTTCCTCTGATGTTGACTGCTTCGAACTCGTCTCTTTGTAGGTGTGCTGACTGCGCTACCAACGACAATACTCATATATAGAGTCTCCCACGTAATCTATCCCTTCACCTGATATCCGGACTACATTAAACTTTTCGATCGACTCATCAAAATCCCATAATTCCCCGAAAGCTCAACACTCAAGTGCAGTTTAAAAATATCCAGTACATACCCTAGCATCTGCGGACCAGCCGTAGAAGAGCAAACCCAAGCCTCACTAATAGCACTACGGAACTGCGTAAACCCTAAGGTTCAAGGGCGTTCTTGTGGTCATTATGTCGAGTTAGGGTTTCATTCTTCTAGAGGGTCCATAAAAATACCTGCATGTTCTTCCGAATACCTTAAACTTGGGAAAATGGGTTTCTGACAATCGTTCGAATGCTTTAACTTCGTCTAGATGGCATGTGAATACCCTTCATCCGCACGCTAAACAATGCTTCAATCCTCAAGAATAAACGATACCCTAATGGTTATCACATTCGAGCCGCAGCTCCCTCTGCCCGTGCGACCGTGGTAACAGAAACAACCATCCGATATCGACGAAGATAGATCAAAGGAACGAATGAATGGCGGTGTAAAGAAATCTACATCCTAAGGCTCCTTAAGCAGAGTAGCGTATCGTAAGTATGCCGCGGATCATACCTACGGTACGTCACTCTACCTAAGTCACCTACTCCATCAACCAAGGGTCACCCTAAACTTATACAAGGATAAACCTAGAGCTCTGATACAAACTTTGTCACGACCCGAAAGTACGGAACGTGACCGGCACTTAAATTACGAAGCGTCTAGAGGCGCCATGTAATCTAAGTAAGCCGAAACCCAGAAATCTAAACCATATAAAAGAAGAAGTAAAAGAAAACATGTAGAAAACAAGTTTAAAAGCTACGTCCAATTTTCTCAAAAATTTCGGCAGAGTCTCCTTTGTAAAAACTGGCCCCAAACGGGTACAAACAAGTAAAATATATATATATATTCAAACGATAAAATGGCATCCCCAAGCGGGAGCTAGCTCTACGCCAACAGGCGGAAACAACCAGACCAAGCACAATAATATACAACGCCAAAGGGCGAGGCTCAAAACTCAAAAGAAAACAAATCCACCAAACCACAATAAAACATGCGCGACTCTGGGGTATAAATAAATAACCGGTCCTTACAACTTATCAAGTGATACAAGTTTGGTTGATAGAGCTTACTTGATACAAATGAAATAATTAAAAGTACAACGGCTGTCCAGATACAAGTGAACCAACCTACCGTGCAAATCACCCTGAATGAAATGATGTGCCAGCAAGCTGCCAAGGAAACCTGTACATCGAACCTGTAATAAAATTTGGCACAACGAGGGTAAGTTGCCAGCTCATGAGTAGAAGACATCTGCGAAAAGAAATCGAATGCACAACGCTGTCCTACGTCATAATAATTCACTACTATATCACTAGTCATCAAGTAAATACAGGGTAATAAACTACGTATAAGTGCAAATACTCCATGCTCGTGTCAGTGCCTCAAATAATAATATGTCATGTGAATGAGTATGCATGCACCATGAATGTAAAGCAATCAATCCTGAAATCTGGGTACATCTGTATAAGAAGTCTTTAACTTTTATCATGGTAATTTGTATAGAAATCTGAATATCATCGATGAAATCCATGGAAATCCGTGTCAAGCATCGACACAAAACATGTAAATCTCACATCTCAATACCTCATAGTCTCAATATTTCGGGCTCCGTCAGTCCGTATCGGCCCATATCATCAAATCTCACGACAACGGTCGGTATCCTCCGGATATCCACTGCGCCAGACATCACCGGTAGGTAGTCTTCCCCTGCCAGGCTCATCGTCTACAACTCGATCTTCTTGCCCTGGGGTACCATACCGGGCTCACCATGTACCCGAAACAGTTCATCCACTCATCGAATCGGATCTCGAAATCCAACAGAAAACATGAAATCTTATGGTGGACGACACATACATTACGAGAAAACCGCAACTTATATTTTAAAAGAGAGGAGGAGAGAAAGAAGTTTTTATATATATTCTTGCGGTTTTCCCCAAAATCCAGAAATCTCATAAAAATCAAAAATCCCAAAATCATGAGTAAGTAAATAATAAATGTCGGCATAAGCCCCACAATACTGCATGATAACAAGAAAATGTGCATGCATGAAATGTCTAAGTAATAAATGCCATGTCCAGACTAACACCTGAGAGTAATCACAATATTATATCGGTCTATCTTTTAGCTGATTCTATCAATAAAAGATAATATGTTCTAAAGTGTACGTGACATAGCAATTACCGATGATGATGTGTGTGAGCCGACAAATAAGTGTGCGTGGAATATGCACATCATCGGTAATGGTGCTGGTGTCCTAACAGGCAGAATTTTATACTGATTATAGAAACATATGTATGAACATGCAACATGATGATTACGGTCTCAATGTAAAGACGGATGTGTATTAACCACTCATTTGTAATATACAAGTCAAACTACAACTATATGACTCGAGCCTAAACTAGTATCCATCTAACCCACTAAGGAACTAAACCTAAGAAACTAGTCGATAAAAAATAAGAGTCTACCTAAGGTCTGAGTCCATATCTCTAATAGTCGGTGATCCAGCCTCAATAGCGTCACGTACGTAGTACGGCTTCCTCGAATCAAGAGTGCGGATCAATCATCAAAACTATGCCTCGTACGGTAAAATCCATCGTACGACATCCCAATATCGAGGTACGGGTCAGGTATCACCTACGTCTGTCATCATTCGTATAATATCATCATCAATAACGTCATGATCAAGGTACTGTACTGTAATCGCATACATCAATCATATATCATTACCAGCCTAAATATACATCGTCAATTTATCCTCAGAAATATCATGTCACATATATCATATCATGATTAAGTCACACTTATATCGTATCGTAATCAAGTCACACCTATATGATATCGTAATCAAGCCACGCATATATCATATCGTGATTTCAGTCACAGGTTACAGTCCGGGTTCTATTTTAGAGTCTCATGTACCTCAATATCATCACCACCCATTATTATTTATGTATACTTATTCATTATCACATTTTCTAATGATCCGCTAACATTATAACATGACTGAATAGCCAAGAATCACGGCATCAAGCCCAGTTATATTGTTTCATCCCCATGTATCATATCACATCCTTATATCACATATACATGTTGTGTATATATATACCTACACCTAGTCCTATACATATATACACATACACATATACACCAAGTCAAATCTCTGTGCGTGCGTGTGTGTGTCTACCTAAAACCTACGAATCTCTTCCAAGGTATTCATCCTCTGGTATGGTCTTTCTAAATCAGTCTAATCCAACCTAGGGTTATTACTAGGGTCCTACTCATCAAGAATCTAAGGTCACGTCTGGCTTCCTAATGACAATAAGTACTATTCCTATTCTATGTTTGCGGGGGTGCTAAACGCCATCCACCCGACTTCTCCCGTAGATATGCATCTACTCATCTGGTCCTTATCTGCCGAAGACGGTGTCGCCATCCTCTTCTTCATCGTCCGCAGTCCACGTGAGGGGTACCAAAAAAATTTGAGATCACCCTTGCTTCATGACCTCCAAGATGGATCTCTTGCCTTCAAATTACGAGCTAAAATAGATCAAAGAAAATTGGATAAGGTTGAATGATGAATTTGTGCTAATATGAGTGGATTTGTGATGGATTTTTGGAGGTTTTTGAAGCAAAGATGAAATAGGAAAATGTGGGGAGGGGGGAAACCTGTGCTCGGCCAGGAATTGGGAGGAGAAAAAGTGATGGAGTGAGGGTGTGGAGATGTGTGGAAGGTTCACTCATTATTTCTTTCTTTATGTCTTTTTAAGTTTAATTCATTTTCTTTTCATTTTTCCATTAATCCTAAATTCTAGAAGCCACTTGAAGAATCAAGTGAGAGGGGGGGACTGCCAAGGCCAGCCACAACTGTTGGAGAAAGGGTGTAGGTTTTGTTTGGGTGAGAAAAAAAAGATAAATGTTGTACCCCACTTCCATTTACACTAATTTCACCGAAAAAGCCTTTTTCTTCGATATTTTCTAACACCGGTTAACAACTCCATTTCAATTCAAAAACCACATGTTAAAATTTTGTTTAATGTGTTATGATGCACAAAATTTGTTTTAACTCTTTCCAGTTTGTAATTTTCCCTAATTAAATGTATTAGTGACGACTTAAAATAATATTAAAATAATTAATTTCGGAAAATTTTTCAGAAATTTTGAAATTTCACCAGTCGCTCAGTAAACACCAAATACTAACAATTACATAGATAGAATATGTATATTTAATTTTAAAATAAAGATATTTGCATTTTGACTTTTTACAGAAAACTCCCTTATTTTACCGATTTTCCGAAATTTCACCAAAACGATTTTCAAAACGTTACAAGTAGGAAGTGGGCTCACTTTAGTTTTATTTTTCTCACAATATTTTCTCTCTTTAGAAAACCCTAGCAAGCTTTAGCTCAAGGAAGAAGAAGATGAGCTCAAGAGATGAGAATGAACTAATGAGGTGAGAAAAACAATCATTGGTGAGTTTGTATCATATACTCACTCATGTAGAGACATAACCATGGCTAAATTATAATGGTTCGGTTAATAAATTCTTAAGTAAAACAAAACTAGTGGACTTAGTCAAAGCATCCACAAGCTTCATGAAACTTTATGTATGTGACTAATTATGCACTAATTTGGATTTACTATAAATATTTAAAACCCAACATTATAATTCGTATGGTGTAAGTCTCATACACCCATATAGTGTGTATCAACAACCATGATACAAAATAAAACACAATTAATATATATAACATATATATTAAGTGTGCACATATGAGAATAATAAATTCTTAAGTGAGCTAATATTAGTTAATGTAAATTAGTATATCAAATATACAATTATACACTAAATTATAAAATCAACACTTGATTTAATAATCCGGCTATATCACATATAACCGACTAATATTAAATGTACCAACTTATCAAATCAACAATTGATTCGATAACCCGGCTATATCACATATAACCGTCCGATACAAATATCGTGAGAATAGAATACGGTATCACATACTCGCATTATTCTCGGTCCCGTACATATCACATATGTGCTCCTAATTCGTTTTGCCTGAGCCAAGAAAACCTCTATGAAGGACGCTAAATACTCGTCAATACGCCAGCAGTAGATGATGATCACATCAAGCATCCATAAGCCGTCAGCGGTAATAGTTGGACGTAATGGCTACCCGGGTATTGAACGATCAAAAGATCAGCAAGCAAACCCGCTCTAACTCCTGCAAAATCCTGACAGTAGCACTACCATACAGTCCGGTCGCCTCGTCTGATATGTCGCATATCAAGTATAGGGGTAATAAACATCAGACCCCAATAATCGATAAGTCATGTCGATATGAGGCTTATAACGGGTCAAGAAACTACTGATAACACTTACCATTAAATCTCTAAAACAGCCCTGGCCACGGACTTCCCTGTTATGGGCAATCGAGCACAGCGCAACATCAACCCCCAAAACCGGGAGAGACGAAACCCCTCCTATCGCTCATTGCCTCCATATGACTCGGGACTGTACCCAAAAACCACCGTTTTGCACGTCCTCTTGAACGTGGTAAGGCGGAAATCAAAGCACAGTGGGAATCACACAAGACTCTATAACGATCTCGGGTCTACAAACTAACCTGTACCAGTGTTACCTGAGAACTGCTATCTGATGTGAGGTATAATACCATCTAGGCGTTCTCGGTGAGTTTGTCCAGTGTACCCAGTCTCCACTGAGAACCCATATACCATCTCTGATGTCAAACACCAATGGATATGGGATCATCCATCACCCATCACATGGGTCGAGAAGCGTATACGCCAGTCTACTTTGGTATATCGATGCCCCGTCTCGATACACCCACGACTAAGAACATTAAAGGATGAACTTAAGGACTTCCATGGCCCCACTAGTATGATCTGCATCATAATCCTGGTAGTCAAGTACACATCCTAAGGGCTTTACCAACATGTAACCATAAGACAGTGTCAAGAGACAAGTATACATATTAGGATAAAGAGCAACCAGATAGCATACTATCATGTCGAGCAAGAATGTCCTCTCTATATATGTCCAAGCATCCAATATAATATACATCATATGTACAATAATGGCCTCTAGGGCATACATACAACTAACAGATGACCCCCGGAAGCGCGGTTCTCCTCTTTCCCGGAAGCCATATAAACAGTATGCACCACCATTCCTCCAAACTTGGAGTGCCTGGGTTCAGTGTGTAACATATAAAAAAAAATTATTTTTGCGAATTTTTTTAATTAAATAATAAAATATTGAATATTTTAATAAGGCGGTACAATTAAATACCGATAAATTGGGAAAAATTTTGAAAATTTTGGAAATTTCTAAAATAAGGGTGCTTTATTGGATTTATGCAAATTATGAAGTTTTACGATTTATTTGACACTAATTTAGTGCTAATCGCGATTAAAAATCGCTAATCGTGTATTAAACCGGATTTGTGCACATGACAAGCACCATGTCATTTTTACACTTGTTAAATTTTTATCATGGCTTTTCTTCATGTTTTATATCATGGTTGTTTTTTTATTTGAGAGGGGAAAAGAGAAGAAAAGAAAAAGATAAAGGATTAGAATATTAGGTATGGGCAAGAGAGAGAGAGAGGGTGAGGGGTCAAACCTTGGACCATGGATCTTTCCCTACACTTTTTCTTCCTCATTTTTGTAAGGTTACTAGGCACTGTCACAAGGTTCTACAAGGCATCAACTATACCCGATTTAAAATTTAGACGTGCCGGACAACCCTAACAAAGATCTTAGACTAGAGATTAGGCGAAACAAAGAACAAGTAAACAACTTTACTTCTAAGAGTTAGGGATTACAAACTTTGTAGTCCGTTCCTTCACTTCTAAAGCTCCGTGTTGAGGTCCCTTCACTGCAATCATCGAGTACCTGGACTGTAGAGAGGCTCCATGAAGAGAAAAATGCAAGCTTGCTTCCGATCTTCAATAACAAAGATGATCTACCTTGAAGAAACTCAAGCACAAACTTTTGCTTCGTTTATTAAGTATTAGCAAAGCAAACACCCTAATCTAAGTGGCAAGAATAGATGAGGATGATGAAGTAAGAATTTAGCTCTCATCTATTTTCAATTTCTCACTCATTTTCATCACATATGAAAAAGCTAGAAAGCTTTTTTTTATCAAAAGAAGAAGGAAGAAGATGAAGAAGCAAATCTCTTTGTGATGAATAATGAATCAAGTGTGTGGTTAGAAATGCAAGCATGGTTTAAGTATGAAGACTTAACCCATGTAGAGAATCAACTATGGTTAAAGGGTTGGGTTGGGTTAAAGAAATATCTATGCAAAACATCAAGGTCAAAGTTAAAGCTTCAAGAAGCTTCTTGAAAGCTTAACCCTAATCCAAACCCTAACCATATTTAAACTCCACAAATCATGTTGCATTTAAAACCATAACATGTTATAATATTATATATCACATATACAATATTTATTGTAACAAAATAAAATAATACAATTAACATATATCAATGTATTATCTGAGTGAGAAAAAAAATCTTTAAATGAGCTAATATTAGTTAATGTAATATAATATATCAAATATATAATTATACATTAAATTATCGAATCAACACTTGATCCGATAATCCGTCTATTTCGCAAATAACCGACTAATATAATTTGTATCAGTTCATCGAATCAACATTTGATCCGATGACCCGGCTATATCACATATACCCGGCCGATATCTCATATCGCGAGAATCCAATACGGTATCACATACACGTATTATTCCCGGTCCTGCACATATCACATATGTGCTCCTACTCCGTTTTGCCTGAGCCAGGATACCTCTGTGTATGACTCTAAAGAATCGTCAATACACCGGCAGTAGGTGATGATCATATCAAACACCCACAAGCTGTAAGCAGTCAGCTAAACGTAACAGCCACCCAGGTATTGAGCAATCAGAAGATCAACAAGCAAGCCTGTACATTCTCCCGTGAATCCAACCAGTAACACTCCCGTACAGTCCGGTCCCTTCGTCTGATATGTCGCATATCTCGCCTAGGGGTGGTAAACGTCAGACCCCAGTAGCTTGATAAGTCATGTCGATATGAGGTCCATAACAGTTCGAGAAACTACTGATAACACTTACCAGTAAATCTCAGCAACCCTGGCCAGGGATTTCCAGTTATATTCAATCGAACACAGCGCAACATCAACTCCCTATACTGGGAGAGAGGAAACCCCTCCTATCGCTCATTGCCTCCATGTGATTCGGGACTGTACCCAATAGCCACCTTTTTGCATGCCCTCTTGGACGTGGTATGATGGAAATCAAAGCACAGTGGGAATCACACAAGACTCTATGACGATCTCGGGTCTACAAACTAACCTGTACCAGTGTCACCAGAGAACTGCTATCTGACGTGAGGTATAATACCATCTGGGAGTTCTCAGCAAGTCCGTCCAGTGTACCCAGTCTCCACTAATCACCCGTATACCTTCTCTGATGTCAAACACCAATGGATATGGGATCATCCATCGCCCATCATATGGGTCAAGAAGCGCATACGCTAGTCTACTCTGGACTATCGATGACCTATCTCGGTACTCCCACGACTAGGAACATTTGAAGGATGTACTTGGCGACTACACTGTCCCCAGTAGTATGATCTGCATCATAGACCTGGTAGTCAAGTACTCATCTTAAGGGTTTTATCAACATGTGACATAAAGACAATCAGAGTACATGTTAAGATAAAGAGTAACCAGATAGCATACTATCTTGTCGAGCAAGAAAGTTCTCCCTATATATGTCCAAGCATCCACTACAATATACATCGTATGTATAGTAATGGCCTCTAGGGCATATATATAACTAACAATCTCCCACTTGCACTAGGGCCATCTTTTGCGGTATCGCATACCCAACAATCAGCTATGGTTAAAGTATCTCATACTCAACCATCCCATAAAAGTCTCTACTGGGAAATAGGCCTTTGTGAGTGGATCCGCGCTGTTTTCTTCTGTGTCTACTCTCCTAACCTTGATCTCCCTGGAGATCAACCATCTCTATGATCAGGCGATACTTCCTAAGAATATGTCTGGATCTCTGATGGGACGGGGGTTCCTAGGCAAAAGCCACAACTCCATTGTCACACAATGGCAGAAACGAAGTTCATCTCATGAACTAAAATATATCCAGACTGTCACTTTGATAGAATCCTTGGTAACGATGTATCTTCCCTTTAATCGTCTAGTAAGTGACGGTATCTAGTTTGGAACTCTTCCAACATACCGTCCCTCCTCTGAGGGTAAAGACAATGCCTGCGACTGACATTTAATCGTCCTTATCACCCTGGAACCTTTCCAGTGATTCTCCCCAGGATCGATTGATACCATCTCACTACAACTAGTGAGAATCCTAACATCCAATTAGATCTATTTCATAGATGCATAACTCAGGATTTAGGAGGTATCACTTGATAAGCGCAGATTGACCGAGCGAAGCATAGGAAACTCCTTCCCTATCAAGAGTATGTCATCCACGTACTATACGAGGATCACCACCATTCTTTCTACTACCTTTTTAGTACATACAAGGTTCATCTGCCATTTTGATGAAGTCAAACTCTTTGACTACTACATCAAAACCGACGTTCCAACTCCGCGATGCCTGATTTATCCCATAAAACATCATGCTCACGTTTCCGCTGCTCCCACTGTCTACGAAGCCCTCTGGCTGTGTACTTATAGATGCTCTCTTCTAAATCAATATTTAGAAAAGCAGTCATGACACCCAACCGCCAGATATCGTAGTCATGGTATGTAGCCGTGGCAAGTAGGATATGGATGGACTTAAGCATAGCTTTGAAAGTCTCAACTTTTCCATGTACACCAACTAATCTTATCAAGATATACTTGCTCCTGATGGGGAATTAACCCTTCAGATAAAGAAACCAAAGTCCATACTTTGTTGGTGTATAAGGATTCCATCTCAAATCGCTAAGCATCCAGCCATTCATATAGAGTCCCACTCTTGATGGCCTGCTCGAGACTAGTTGGGTCATCATCTCATGATCCAATCCTCGCTCCTATTGTTATAGAGAAACCGAAGTATCTCTCAGGTCGATGAGGAACCCTACCAGATCGGCGGAGAGGCTGAGGTTTATTGGAAACTATTGAATCCTCCGGGTTTACCAAATCATCAGCTGCAGTTTGTATAGCTGGAACTAGTTCTAGTTCTACCTCATGACCACTAATTTCTTCATAAGAAATTCCCCTTTTTCTCAAAAAGTGGTATGCCGAGAAATAAAACATCTTTTGTTCCTCGGTGTGGTAGAAGATATTCCCTTGCGAATGCTTGGGATATCCAACAAATTTCCACAGAACTGACCTTGTCTCGAGCTTGTCCGGATTTTGCTTTTGACATAGGCCGGACAACCCCAAATCTTAACTTCCTTAAGAGATGGGCTCTTCCCATACCATATCACATATGGAGTGGTAGGCATTTAATTTGGTTGGAACCCTATTCAATAGGTATGCAACTTCTCAAGTGCATAACCCCAAAAGAAAATAGGCAACTCAGTAGTACTCATCATAGAGCACACCATATCTCATAAGGTGTGATTGCTCCGTCCCGATACACCGACGTGCTGTGGTGTATATGGAGGAGTAATGTTAAGAGAGAATCTCATTCTCCTTTAGAATAGTCCAGGAATTCCGTGCTCAAGTATTCTCCTCCTTGATCTCATCAAAGGGCATAATACTTATACCCGTTTTTGGTTCTCTACTTCTAACTTATATTCTGTGATTATCTCAAAAGTTTCGGACTTGTGTTTCAACAGGAACATATGTCTGAATCTTGAGAGATCATTAGTGAATGTAATGAAGTACAAAGAACCGGTCCTGGCATATGTAGACAGGGGATTTTCATACATCAGCATGTACCAATCCCAAGAGTTCACTAACTTTTTCTCTGTTTCCAATAAACGGAACTGTGGTCATCTTATCTTTGTGACATGACTGGCAAGTTTTACAAGATGTAAATCCAAACTAATTTAAATATGCATCTTTATGTAACTTCAGCTAGTCGGGTCACATTGATATGACCTAGTCTACAATGCCTCAAGAAGGATTCGTTCATTTCTAAACTCTTCCTCTTGTGTGTGTTCTGTATGTTAAGAACTGTGGTTTGATTTAGAACGTCTATGCTTTTAGATAACGTGCCTGAACCGATCAACTCTTGATATAGGAAATGTTCAAAACATTATCCAATAATACAAAATTATATCCTTCTTTACTAATAAAGAGACTGATATGATGTTGTATATCAGGTTCGGTATCTAATAACATTCATTCAGAATCAATGTATTCTGATAATACAGGGTGATAACTGCCAACAGACTTGGCTGCAACACTTGCATCATTTCTAACTCTTGAAACTTATCACCCGTTCTCAGTTCTCTACCTATCTGTAGCCCATGTAACAAATTACATTTGCGGGATCCTGATCCGGTATCTCATACCCAGGACGTAAAGGATACTGAGAAACAGTTCTCGGTAATGAACACACCCGAAGATGATGCATCAGCATGTACTTTCTTCATTTGGGCGGCACGGGAATTCTGGTAATCCCCTATTTCCTTCTCTATCTTATAACAATTACAAGTTGGAGCGAGACCAACGTTCCCTAGCGCAGTATAACAAGCGGGTTCGGTCAATACATCCGTATTTTTATCTTGATTTAAGGCGTGGCATAGTCGCTACCTGGAGAGAGATAGAAGAAAACACTCAGCGTATGCTCTTACAAGATTAGATTGGTTATTTATATATCTAATCAGGATGTCTCCCACTGTTTTAGTCGAATCTTCCTTCAAACCTTAAAAGGAAAGACTAACCGGGATTAATTACACCCTACAAGTTCGCCAATCTTTCAGCCAGGCCAGTGCCGGTACTTTAAGGGAGGTTCCCCGTGCTTTCGCACAGTCCTAATTAAAATAAACCTCGTTTTCCCAGAGGCATAACCCCGTTAACACCTTTCTAGACACCAACTCGATTGGGTAATTGTAATGTGTAAAACTCTCCCAAGAGTAACTCTTACTCGCAGCGGGTATCGGGATCAAACTATCTCATAGAAGGTATGCAATCTCATTGCAAATTTCAACACTTGAAATTCCCAATAATATTTTACCCCTAGCAGCTATATGACCTTAACATAGTCAACAAATCATAAGTGCTAGTCAAGTCCAACCCGTCATTTCCCGATTGAATTAAACCCACCCGCACGACCCTTAACATAGTCAACAAAGTCGCACGACTACCCTAATCCAATCGCATCATATGCTTATACAGATAAGCACTAATCAGCTACCACACACTACGCCTTAACATAGTCAACAAACGTAGCACGAATACTAACTAGTACTTATTTGAAATGACGGAGGGCTATGACAGGTTTTTAAGAAAACCTTTAGCGTAATGAACTTGATATCCTTGTAGAATCGAGTGATTTTAAATGGAGTGTTTTTGAGGCCTTTGCTAGTTTCACTAAAGAGGTCACTCCCGGTGAAGGGATCGTCGGCTCTTTCCTCATCGAATAAGGTGCAGGATATTTCACAAATATCACTATCCAAAGCAAAAACTATAAAAACAATGAAAAGACAAACCGAGTTTATAGCATCTACTAGTTTCGCTAAAGAGGTCACTTCCGGTGAAGGGATCTCGGCTCTTTCCTTATCGAATAAGGAGCTGGATGTTCTACAAGGAACACCGCTATGCAAAGCAAGAACTAGAGTATAAGTTTTTAAGACAAGTTTCTACAACATCTTTAGGTTTCTTTTATTTCAATAATCTCATTAATGAAGTCCCATTTTATTATGATTCACAAGCATCACATTTGAAACGAAATCAGCAATATAACATATATCTCATATATATAATATAAACATTCATCTCAGACAGTAATATGATTTCATCACAGAACATTGCAGCAGAAGATAACAAATGAAATATTGGATATACTAGGATTTTCGTGTTTTTATGCGAGCCTGTATAAAACACGGATTCCACGGTCGCGATGAATAGCCAAACCCACATCCCTAGACCCCTACGAGAGCGGCAAGCAACACTGCCAATTTTAGGGTTAGGAGACCCGGTCTCGACTCCTCGAGATGGTCTCCCACTGGACCCTAGAACCCGGTTACTTGTGCTCCCCGCCTTGGATCTACCTAATGCGGAAAAATAAATAGTATACAAAGGTGACATCATCATCAGCCCGGAAGTGCCCCAATAAAAGAATATTACATGCAATGAATTTTACGTGAATGAAAATAAAAACCCTCATCTCTTAAAAAAAACCCGGCTATTCAAAACACGACGATCCAATATAATATATCACAGCAACACATAATATCTCATATCATCAACGTAAGCAAGCATGCGTATCCCGATTGTCGTTGATGTATAGCAACGAACCCGGCGATACACCACATACTACGCTTACGGTCATAGAAAAGAAAGTGTAAAACTACAACAGTTAGAATCCGCAAACTTCTTAGACATCTCATACCTAACCAAATGAATTCCTTAGACATCGCATGCCTAACAATTATAAATCCCGCATTTTAGTCTCGATCTCGAAAACACTTTTCAATATCAAGTCGGGCAATTCAACAGGATTCCCGACATCCTGATTGAATGCTCGTCGCAAACTTTAGTAGACGGCCGCACCCCCGGATGCCGTCGACGAAGTGCACTAAGGCAAAACACCGCTGCCGCGAGCACCCGAACGGATGCTTTTGGTGACGGGGTTCTCCTACAGTCACTTGGTCGGGGCTATGGGGAGTGGCTATCTATCAAGTTTACCCGGCGAGTATCCGCGTACGCTACGTGATTGCGACGGACTTTTGATCACATCAAAATCCCGTGGCAATCGATCAAATGAGATTAAACTTCTAGATTTATAACATTCAAATTAGTTGTCTCATAACTACTTGTGGATTCCAAATATTGTATCGCATTCCAGATAAATAGACAATGTTAAACTTTCCGATCAAATAAACAAACACCTAAGATTTCCCCAATAGCTCAACACTTGAGCGGAGTTCAAAAAGTATCCATCACATGCAACAGTACCAATGGTCCAGCCGTAGAAGGGTCAAACCAATGCCTCACATATGGCAACGTCGTACTGCCCCAAACCCTAAGGATTAGAGGCGGTTCAGACGGTCACCTAATCGAGTTAAGGTTTGTGTTCTTCTAGAGGGTCCACCGCGTTACTTGCACGACTATGAATGTTCTTTAATTAAGGAAAAAATCCAACCCTTGGAAATTTTCCGGCAGGGGAAAAAGTGAGTTATTGATATCCGTTCGAACTTTTTAACACGTTCTAAATTACCCGGAAAAAGTTAAACGAAATTAAACGTTCCGATCGAATCAACGAATACAAAAGATCTCAAGAAAACTCAACACTTGAGTAAAATTAAAAATTCCCAGAAACATGCAAAAGTACCAACGGATCAGCTGTTCAAAAACGATCCCTCAATCCACAAGACTTGCCGCGGAACCGCCGCCAATACCCTGGTTTGGCCGCGGTTCCGCGGCGTTTTGATGGATTCAGTGGGTCGTTTTTCACACATATCCATAAAAACACCTGCTTAATTTTCTGAGTATTTTTAATACAGAAAAAATCAACATTTTAAAAAATTTCCACAGAGGGGTGTATATCGACGTTTCAGGGTTCGATCGGACTTTGAACTTCGTCTAGACTTCGCCTAAAGCTCTAGCTTGGCTCTGATACCACTGTAAGGTTACTAGGCACTGTCACAAGCTTCTACAAGGCATCAACCATGCCCGATTTAAAATTTAGACGTGCCGAACAACCCTAACCGAGATCTTATACTAGAGATTAGGCGAAACAAAGAACAAGTAAACAACTTTACTTCTAAGAGTTAGGGATTACAACCTTTGTAGTCCGTTCCTTCACTTCTAAAGCTCCGTGTTGAGGTCCCTTCACTGCGGTTATCGAGTGCCCGGACTCTAGAGAGGCTCAATGAAGAGAAAGATGCAAGCATGCTTCCGATCTTCAATAATAAAGATGATCTACCTTGAAGAAACTCAAGCCTAAGATTTTGCTTTGTTAATTAAGTATTAGCAAAGCAAACACCCTAATCTAAGTGGCAAGAATAGATGAGGATGATGAAATAGGAATTTAGCTCTCATTTGTTTTCAATTTCTCACTCATTTTCATCGCATATGAAAAAGCTAGAAAGCTTTTTTTATCAAAAGAAGAAGGATGAAGATGAAGAAGCAAATCTCTTTGTGATGAATAATGAATCAAGTGTGTGGTTAGAAATGCAACCATAGGTTAAGTATGAAGACTTAACCCATGTAGAGAATCAACTATGGTTAAAGGGTTGGGTTGGGTTAAAGAAATATCTATGGAAAATATCAAGGTCAAAGTCAAAGCTTCTTGAAAGCTTCATGAAAGCTTAACCCTAATCCAAACCCTAACCATATTTAAACTCCACAAATCATATTACATTTTTAACCATAACATATTACAATATTATATATCACATATAAAATATTTATTGTAACAAAATAAAATAATACAATTAACATATATCACATATATATCAATGTATTATCCGAGTGAGAAAAAGAATCTTTAAGTGAGCTAATATTAGTTAATATAATATAATTTATCAAATATATAATTATACATTAAATTATCGAATCAACACTTGATCCGATAATCCGGCTATTTCGCAAATAACCGACTAATATAATCTGTATCAGTTTATCGAATCTACACTTGATCCGATGACCCGGCTATATCACATATACCCGGCCAATATCTTATATCACGAGAATCCAATACGGTATCGCATACACGTATTAGTCCCGTTCCCGCACATATCACATATGTGCTCCTCCTCCGTTTTGCCTGAGCCAGGAAACCTCTGTGTAGGACTCTAGAGAATCGTCAATACACCGGCAGTAGGTGATGATCATATCAAACACCCACAAGCTGCAAGCGTTCAGCTAAACGTAACAGCCACCCATGTATTGAGCAATCAGAAGATCAACAAGCAAGCCTGTACATTCTCCCGTGAATCCAACCAGTAATACTCCCGTACAGTCCGGTCTCTTCGTCTGATATATCGCATATCTCGCCTAGGGGTGGTAAACGTCATACCTCAGTAGCTTGATAAGTCGTGTCGATATGAGGTCCATAACAATTCGAGAAACTACTTATAACACTTACCAGTAAATCTCAGTAACCCTGGCCAGGGATTTCCAGTTATAGCCAATCGAACACAGCGCAAAACAACTCCCTATACCGGGAGAGACGAAACCCCTCCTATTGCTCATTTCCTCCATGTGATTCGGGACTGTACCCAAAAGCCACCTTTTTGCACGCCCTCTTGGACGTGGTATGATGGAAATCAATGCACAGTGGGAATCACACAAGGCTCTATGACGATCTCGGGTCTACAGACTAACCTGTACCAGTGTCACCAGAGAACTGCCATCTGACGTGTTGTATAATACCATCTGGGAGTTCTCGGCGAGTCCGTCCAGTGTACCCAGTCTCCACTGAGCACCCGTATACCTTCTCTGATGTCAAACACCAATGGATATGGGATCATCTATCGCCCATCATATGGTCAAGAAGCGCATACGCTAGTCTACTCTGGAGTATCGATGCCCTATCTCGGTACTCCCACGACTAGGAACATTTGAAGGATGTACTTGGCGACTACACTGTCCCCACTAGTATGATCTGCATCATAGTCCTGGTAGTCAAGTACTCATCTTAAGGGCTTTATCAACATGTGACATAGAGACAATCAGAGTACATGTTAAGATAAAGAGTAACCAGATAGTATACTATCATGTCGAGCAAGAAAGTCATCCCTATATATGTCCAAGCATCCACTACAATATACATCGTATGTATAGTAATGACCTCTAAGGCATATATATAACTAACAATTTTTCCCTCTCCCTCTAAGATCAGCTGCTGCTGCTGCCCTCCACCCCCTCCCTCCTCAAACACCCAACTTCATCATTAAAACAACACCAAAACATCATCTCCTCTTCACAAAAATTGTGCACGAGCTCAAAAGCTACACCGTGAACCAAGAAAGTTCGCATTTTGGTGCTGTAGGGGTTTCTTGAGTGCCAAATAAGGTGATCCCTTCACACTTAGTGTAGTTTTTCCTTCACTTTAAACCATATATGTGTTTATTTGTGATTTGGTGCGATTTGGTGAACTTTAGACTTTACTAGTTAGGGTTAGGGTTGAATTGGTTTGAGATAGTGTAATTGTGGCTTAATATTGACCTTAAACCCCTGTGGTGATTGATTGGAGACCTAAACCAGAGACTAGAACCCCAATTAGCGAACTTAGAAATCGCCGACATCGTATTTTGTGAATTCTGTGATGGTATTTTGATATCTGCTATCACCCGGAGCCTCTGAAAATTATTTAGCATATACAGAGATACCAGCAGGCACCTAGGAAGCACCATCCAAGACCCCAGCCCCTACCCTCTCACCTGGGCCGCAAAAATAACCCTATTGGCCGCAATTTGCGGCCAGAGCATGAAGTTTGGGCTTCGTGCTTCTCCTGTAGCTTCTATATCTGTAATCTAGACCCTTGGCACGTGCAAAATTGGATAATTTGACCTAGGGTAAAATCTGGGACCTTTTTCAAGAGTTGTTGTTTTGATTCGGGGTTTAGTTTCTCCTATTTTGAATTCTGGATTTTTATATCTGTGTTATACCTCGATCACTTGATGTTTGTATGACGATATCGAGGGTTGTTTGGTGGTTTTGAAAGCATGGTCCATAGGTCCTAACCTATAGGCCTTAGCGTGTCGTTTTTGTTTTCCGAAGTGATCTTAATGCGCTTTGCGCTTATGTTATATGTGTAGGTACCCCCACGATGATTCAAGATGATGAAGGAGATGATGACGACATCGACATCGGCAAGCAAGATCAAGATGAGTAGATTATATCTATGGGAGAAGTCGGGTGGATGGCGTATAGCACCCCCGCAGTTCGATGTATAGTATGCTATATATATACTATATTTATATGATAACTTTATGTGTGACATGGATATTCAAGATATGTTTAGGTGTTCAATGGTTATATTAGGGTTATTAGAAGTGAACTAGTATAGCTTCTTAGTCGCGAACCCTAGAATAGGTTTACACCCACACGCACACACATGCTTACTTTGTTATACTTGTGCGTATATGGGGATACATACACACACACACACACACACACACACATAGGTATGGGATGATGTATATATACACGTATACCTACAATTGGATGATGAGGATAGTGGATAATATTTGGAGACGAGTCGATGAGTTTGGGCATGGTGCCATGAGATCGGTGATATGATGTGGTTCGTATTATGAGATACGACATGAGTTATAGCGGGCATTTAGGCGTGTGTTTTCATACACAAACCTATATATTTATAGATGGTATCGGTTTGTAATAGACTTAGATCTTTACCCCAGTT
The DNA here is from genome assembly GCA_030015575.1 of Agapanthus africanus. Taxonomy (NCBI): domain Eukaryota; kingdom Viridiplantae; phylum Streptophyta; class Magnoliopsida; order Asparagales; family Amaryllidaceae; genus Agapanthus; species Agapanthus africanus. Next base: position 336,291,838 of record CM057346.1, on the reverse strand, counting down.
CATGAGATATGATGATAAGGATACCAGATAATTGTTGAGATAAATGTGAGATTCGACCCGTACCCAGATTTGGGATGCCGTACGACGGATTTACGTACGAGCTATATATTGATGAAATATCCGCACTCTTGACTCGAGGACGTCATATTGTATTTTATCGTATGTTATACTATTGAGGCGGGATCACCGACTATTATATTTATTATATATCGACTCAGATTTAGGTGGTTTCCATACCCTTTTGTTTAGCTTGTTAGTTAGATCTGTAGTTTACTTAGTAGATGTTAGACTATACCCGAGTCATACATATTTCAAAACTAACGAATCGTGAGTATTTTTATGACAGGTCAAGAGATTCTACGGATATTTTCAAAAGACGCATCTTTTCTTAAAAACACCGTAGCCCTTATTTTTCTAAACCCCACGATTCGTGTTATTTCAAAAGGCAAAACTGTATGACATATACATATTGACATAGATTCTTCACTGTTGTGTTTATTATTCGATTTCTGCATTTCTTGCTATTTGCATCGCATTGCATGTGTATATGTGTTTATTGTTATATTAAACCCATGCTGTCAGGACACCAACACCATTATCGATGATGTGTATGTTCCACGTACACCTACTTGCCGGCTCACACACTTCATCATTGATAATTGCCATGTCACTACAAAGTAGGATTGTTGCATCAGGATATGACTACTTGTACATCTATATTGGCGCACATGCATATTGTACACTCATACTTGCGTACACACATATTGTACACCCATACTTGCATACATGCGTAATACATAGATGATTCTGGCTTTATTTTGGAGATTTGGGAACCACAAGATATATTGTAAAACTAGATTCATTTTAAAAGAGTGGTTTTTCCCTCGATGTGTGCATATTACTGTTTTATTTTGCATGATATACGGATATAGTTACATTTCTATCATATGTCGGATACATCATGCTTTATGATTTTACGCATTGAGATATGCCGTTTTCATGAGATTTCTGGATTTGAGAACCGTGGTCATTTCAAAAGAAAGTATGCATTGTTTAAAAACTCGGTTTCTCTTGATATAATATTTCAGTGCGTCCACCATGATTTTTATCGGTTCTGAAATGTATATACCCCATGCGAGGAAGAGTCGTGAGTCGTATGCGGGTACATGGTGGGGCCCGGTATGGTACCCCGGGGCAAGAAAAGGAAGCTGTGTATACAGACGGTGAGCCTGGCCGAAGGACTCCTACCTACCGGTGATTGTATTTGAGCTCGGCGGATATCTGGAGGATACCGACCGGAGTTGAGAGATGATATGGGCCGATCCGGACTGACGGAGCCCGTGGGCCGACTCGGACTGACGGAGCCCGATATATGAGGATTTACGTGCCGATGCTGGGCACAGGTTTCATGATGTTTTTGAGTGTCGATGCTGGACACTCAGGTTCCATGATTTTGATGTGTCGCGAGGGACACACGTTGATTTACATCCTCATACTTCCATACATAGGCTTTATTATATTTACCTGCATGATGTTTTGTGTCATTGGGTGACACGTGGAAGAGATCCACATACATCCAGACATGATTACATTGATGATAGCTCATATTTATGATATGTTGCTACCTGAGGCACTGACACGAGCACCTGGTATTACACTGATGTATATATGTTTACCCTTGCCACCTTATCATGCTTCAGACTTTATCATATTAGGGATATATATTATTACTGATCGTTTGACCAAGTATGAGTCATACATACGATTTCTGCTCTGTGATGTTTTCTATTCACGAGTTGGCAACTCACCCCCGTTGTGCCACAGTTCTTGCAGGTTTTGCCGTACAGGTTTCATTGCGGCTTCTCTGGCACACTGCTTCCTTTTTGGGTGATTGCTTTGGTAGGTGGGTTCACTCGCATCGTGACCACCCTTATATTTATTTTAATCGGTCGTATCTAGTAATTCCATCAACCAGACTTATATATTTATTTCGTACTTAGAAAACCAGTTGTGTATTATTTCGACCTTAGAGTCACGCGTTGTAGTATTATGGTTTTCTTGATGATTTCGAGTTTATTTTTGAGTTTTCATTCTCGCCCTTCGGCGTTGTATATTATGTTGCTTGCATGGTTGTGACCGTCGATTGACGAAAAGCTAGCTCCCGCTTGGGGATGCCTTTTATCATTATGAATATATTATTCATGTTGTACCCCGTTTGGGGCCAGTATTTACAAAGGAAATTCTGCCGAAATTTTCAGAAACAAATTGAGATTTTAAAAATGCATATTCGGCTTACTTATTTAAAAACCTTGTTTTTAAAACATGTTTTCTTCACTTCTTTAAAACTAATTTTCCTTCATTTATTATTTAAAATGGTTTTAGATTTCTGGGCTTTTGGCTTACTTGAATTAGATGGGGTCCTATAGACTTCATATGATTCAAGGGCCAGTCACGTGCTATTTTGGGTCGTGACAAAGTTGGTATCAGAGCGCTAGGTTAACCTTGGTTCGAGTCTAAGTTTGACTATGCGGAGCCTAGAGCGTTTGTATATATATGGAACTTAGGCTTGATCTTATGGAACATAGACTTGGTCGAGGGGGTATTAGACCCGAACTTTCGTCGCATAGGTTGACCTTGGTTGATGGAGTGGGTGACTTCAGCAGAGTGACGTACCGTGTGTATGTTCTACGGCATACATACGATATGCTACTCAACTTAAGGAGCCTTAGGATGTATATTTCCTTGCACAGTATTATATTCATTCCTATGATCTATCCTCATCGATATTGGTTATGATTTTGCTGCCACGATTACACGGGCAAAGAGAGCTACGGGTAGAGTCGCGGTCAGCACGAGCTCGTCACGAACGTAGACTGAATAGGGCGTGATTCTAGAGACATACGATTGTATAAAGGCATCGTTTTATTGTGTTTTCGCGCCATGAGCGTTTGATGGATCGCTTTTACGGGATTTCTCGGACGTGCAGATCAGCACCGGAGGATCAGGCTACTGCTAGAGGCCAACCAGAATGTGATGACCGTCGATGCACCTATTAATTGATAATTGAGGCACTGTTCTGCGTGCGGACAAATGAGCCAGTTGTTGCTGCGAACGATGAGATATCGCCCCAGATGTTGGAGCTATTGTAGTATAAGATGTACTTAGAGATATGATAGAAGGTCACTAGTCACCTGAGGATGAAAGACTAGGACATGTGGTTCGTTCGCTTACCCCGACGCGAGGCCATCAGATGGATTGATTCCAGCTAGAGACAACTTTACGCAGGTACGTTGAGAGTCGATGGATACGATCGAATGTTAGGATCCCATTTTCCAAGTTTAAAGTATTCAAAGACAAATGCAAGTATTGCTATGGACCCTCTAGAAGAATGAAACCCTAACTCGACGTAAGGACCATGGAACGCCTTTGAACCTTAAGGGTTTGCAGCAGTTTAGCGGTGCCATTTGTGAGGCTTGGGTTTGCCCTTCTACGGTTGGTCCACAAGTACTGTGGCATGTACTGGAGTACTATTAAACTGTACCCAAGATGTTTAGCTCTTGGGGGAATTATGGAGCCATGACAAATCGATCGAAAGGCTTGACATCTTTCGGATATCAAGTGATGGGATGCATTGCTTGGGAGACTCCAAATACGAGTATAGCCGTTGGAGCACAGTCCATGCAGCCACGAAGAGACGAGTCCGAACTAGTCGACATTAGAGAGAAAGTGGAGTAAAGAGTTCGCACGAGATGACGTATGACTCCGCCGACATCAGGGATGTGATACACATGCAGAGGCGTTGATTAGCGATATATCTTCCAGAAGGAGTCGTGATGAGTATGCAGCCATTCCGGAACAAGAAATAGATAAAGTAAAGAGTGGTAACTTCTGGGCAACTCAGCAGAAACGAGATTTGAGAGAGACTTCGACAGGACCTTTCTGGAATACTATACGAGAAGACTTGGACCCAGGAGCGGTCATATTGCGCACACCCAGTAGGCTATAGTTCGGCACTATCGATGAGATAGTTGGGCAGAGATCTGTAGAGGATGTACCAGAGCGGGACTGTTTCCGTCGTCATTCCATATTGGGTCGTTATGCCAAGGAGCTATATATCTAGCAATGTACAGTGAGAGACAATATCCTAAAAGCACCAGGTGTCAGACCATGAACAGGAGGCAAGTAGATATCTTGCTCTGCTAGCATTGGATGCACTGACACCTTCTCAACTTTGAAGAAGGAAATATCGACGACGATATTTATGATTTGTGATTTGGTGATTCGATTATCACGTATCCGTCACCTTGGATTTCGGTATTTTGGGCGATATATTCGCATGATTTAGTCTTGATGACTGAGTTTCATGATTTTTTTTTCATGCACCATGGTTGCACCTACTGGGTATTCATATTTTGTGCATAGTTATTACCCTTGAGATATGCTTTATACACCGTTGTGTTGATTTATGATTTGTGCACGGTGATTGTGCTCAATATCGTTTTGGTGCCTTGGTCGCACATGATTATGGTTTCATGGATTTTATACAGCTGGGTTGATTTTGTGCACATGGTATGCACATGATTTGGTTTCTGCACTCGGTATAGCTTATATGTGCTTGTAGTGCATTGATATGTGTTTTGTGCACGCGGTTGCACACGTTTATGATTTTTACACCTTAGTACACTCGGTGTTGCTATTTACGTATTTGAGTTATTGATTGGTATTTTGTGCACATGATGCACTTTATTGGTATTTTGTGCACAGGATGCACTGTATTGGTATTTTGTGCACTAGATGCACTGGATTAGTATTTTGTGCACATGATGTACTGTATTTGTATTTCTTGCACAGGATGCATCGGATTTGTGTTCCGTGCAGTTGTTGCACTAGATTTTCATTTCGTGCGTTTGTCGCGCCAGATTTATATTTTGTGCATTTGTTGCACCGGATTTATATTTCGTGCGTTTGTTGCACTGGGTTTACATTTTGTGCACCACGGTTGCAACTGACTTCGGTTTGATGTCATTCGATATGTTGATTTTGATTTCATGCATATGTTATGCATGTGATTTGACATATGCTTTCAGCATAGTTTTTATGCACTTTTAGTGTTTTGATTTGAATTGTGCACGCTGATGCACATGGTTGTGAGATTATATACCGCGGTATACCTGATTTGGATTCAGCTTTATTGTATACCGTCGATTTCGATTGTGATACTCGATATTTGTTTTGTGCACCTTATGCACCTGGTTGGATTCTTATGCATATTTGACGCGCTTCGATTGGATTTTGTGCATGTTCGGCGCTTGATATTGGATTTTGTGATTTCGTGCATGTTGGATGCATATGATATAGATTTTATTCGTGCATGATGGATGCACCTGATTTGGATTTTTACGCTTGTTGAGCGCATGTTTTGAGATACGATTTGGATGCACACCAGATGCACTAAATCGAGATTCTTTGTGCATGTCAGATGCATCTGATTTTGCTGTCAGACACACACGTTGCCTCTGACAGGTGTTTCGTGCACACCCGTTGCTCCTAGATGTTGTTTCTGTGCACATGTATGGCACATTTTTTGATTTCTATTTCCGTGCACACCAGACGCACAGGATATTCTTATATACATTTTGGGATTGATTTCTTATGGAGCAGTACGTTTTTATGATATTTACTATTATTTTCGTACTGAGCAGGACTAGTCAGAGGATAATACCTGGATGTATTTTGCATGCATTGATAGTTATCGAAGAGATTTCCAAAAGAGACCTGTAGTCTCAGTATTTACCTATGTGTCTGAGATGACACGAAACGTTTAAAATAAGGGAACCCTTCTAAATTGTTTTCAAAATGGCGGAACGTACATATTAAACAAAAGATATATACATATATGGTTATTTTCTTACAATAGACGTCGGCCACTGTGCAGTGTTATGCGCATCGCTGTCACGACCCGAAATTGGCACGTGACGACCATAATACTACGCAACTTCTACAGGCGTAACGCAGTAAAAGAAAGCAAAAACCCAGAAATCTAAACCATTAAAAGAGAACAAAAGATAAGAAACATTGTTTAAACTTTTGAAAATCACAAGTATAAATTATTTAAGTCCAATTTACTTTCTTAAAAATTTCGGCAGCACCTCCTTTGTAAAAACCCACACCAAAAATGGGTACAATATAAATATAAAGTAAAGCATCCCAAACAGGAGCAAGCCCACGCCCAACGGAGGAAAAACAACCACCATAACGGATATACGACGCCGTAGCGAAGAAATAAAAGACGATATAAGTAAAACTGCATAAAAGACATCCAAGTCCCCAAAATATACAATATCGTCCTCATATCAAGTTCCTAAGTCATACAAGATAATGGTAGATGGAGAGTACATGGATACAACGAATATACAATAAAACAACGAATAACCACAAAACCCACCTAAGCAAACTGCACATTGTGAGCTGATGCGGTATCCGCAGCAAAAGATGATAAGATAGATGAATAGCCTACCTCGACTACTCTTGGGAAACACCCTGCAAAACAACTGTGGCACAACGGGGGTGAGTTGCTAACTCGTGAATAGTAAATAACATATGCAGGTAATCGCAAGTTTGCACAAACAGTGCAAATCTAACATATGCAATTAATAGCAATAAATGTCATATGAATTCAATAATTATGAAAGGTACACTAGCAGGTGCAACTAATACATGAAGCAATAATAATATGACAATCGGTATGCAATAATCATGCTATAATGATATGAAAATGTATATATCCAACAGTCATGAAAGGTACTCTAGCAGGTACAAATAACACATGAAATAATGCATATAAATAAAGGTATGTAAATGCAACAGTCATGAAAGATACTCTATCAAGTACAACTAATACATGAAGCGGTGCATAAACAATAAATGTGGAGTATGGAATGAAAAATGTCATTTCCAAGGAATCCTGATATCGTGGTAGGATTACAATCCATCAAGACAATCTAAATCACAATTCTTCAAATCAGCCCCCAAATTGGCTCTCATATCATATAAGTCTCACAAATTCTTAATGTACAATATCGAATAAATCTCATATATCCTGAATGTACAAAGTCAAGTGAATCTCATATATCTTTTATGTACAATATCAAGTAATCTCAAATGTCCTAAATCCAATATCAAGTGAATCTTTTATATTCGAGGTATATTTGCATGAATAAATATGATGAAGTATATGAATTTATATGTATACAAATATATTAGCATCCCATTCCACTAATATATATGTATATGCATATATAAAAGCGTCCTATTCCACTGTTATATATACTTAGGCATAAAATATCATGAAAACCAAGTGTCAAGCATCGACACAAAATAATGATCTATCAGGTGCTGTCACCAAGATTGGCACCCTGATAGGTACGCATCATACGCTATACCGAAAGCTCGAGTGCCTAGCTCTGACCCTCGTCTCTCGACATATCCATATGCACATGACTCCCGTCGGTATCCCATTGATAACCGCCGAGTTATTTGTAATGTCACCGGAGTGTCTGGTTCCCCTGCCAGGCTCAATCGGCAAGGTCCATCAATCGTCTTGCCCAGGGTACCTCCGGGCCCCACCATGTACCCTCATATGGCCCCCGACTCCTCGCATAGGGTAATATATATCAGAACCGACAAATCTCATGGTGGATGCAGAAATATCATATCAAGAGAAGCCGGGTTTTTCAAATAATGCATAATTTCATGAACTACCACGGTCCCCAAATCCAGAAAACATCATGAAAAATCCATATCTCAATGCGAAAATCCATGAATATAATATATGCAACATAAAACTGAAATGCAGGCATAAAAGGAAAAGCCGCTAATTAACTACAACAAGTTAATATAAAATATCATGCGGTTCCTATTTTCTCCAATTCTAAATAACATCAAATAAAGGTAAACATGTAGCTATAAATGATATATGCGTAAACATAAAGGTATAGCAAGATATAGATATCTACCTATAAAAAATGATGTAATATACCCCCCGGGTATAAGTGAAGGATGTAAGCAAGATATACATGTAGCTATGTCATTATGTGTATGTACCTATCGCTAATGGTTGTTAGTTATATGTATGCCCTAGAGGCCATTACTATACATAGGATGTATATTGTAGTGGATGCTTGGAGATATATAGGGAGGACTTTCTTGCTCGACATGATAGTATGCTATCTGGTTGCTCTTTACCTTAACGTGTATACTGATTGTCTCTCTGTTGCATGTTGGTAAAGCTTTAGGATGTGTACTTGACTACCTGGACTATGATGCAGATCATACTAGTGGGGACATGGTAGTCCCTAAGTACATCCTTCAAGGTCCCTAGTCGTGGGTGTATCGAGACGGGGCATCGATATACCAGTGTAGACTAGCGTATACCTTCTCAACCCATACAGATGGACGATGGATGATCCCATATCCATTGGTGTTTGACATCGGAGATGATATACGGGTGCTCAGTGGAGACTGGGTACACTGGACGGACTCGCCGAGAACTCCCAGATGGTATTATACCTTACGTCAGATGGCAGTTCTCTGGTGACACTGGTACAGAGTAGTCTGTTGAACCGAGATCGTCATAGAGTCTTGTGTGATTCCCACTGTGCTTTGATTTCCACCTTACCACGTCCAAGAGGGCGTGCAAAACGGTGGTTTTTGGGTACAGTCCCGAATCACATGGAGGCAATGAGCGATAGGAGGGGATTCGTCTCTCCCGGTATAGGGAGTTGATGTTGCGCTGTGTTCGATTGGCTATAACCGGAAATCCCTGGCCAGGGTTGCTGAGATTTACTGGTAAGTGTTACCTGTAGTTTCTCGAACTGTTATAGACCTCATATCGACACGACTTATCGAGCTATTGGGGTCTGACGTTTACCACCCCTAGGCGAGATATGCGACATATCAGACGACGAGACCGGACTGTACGGTAAGTGTTACTGGTTGGATTCACAGGAGTATGAGCGGGCTTGCTCGTCGATCTTTTGATCGCTCAATACCCGGGTGGCCGTTACGTTTAGCAGACCGCTTGCGGCCTGTGGGTGTTTGATATGATCATCACCTGCTGCCGGCGTATTGATGAGTCTTTAGAGTCCTACACAGAGGTTTCCTGGCTCAAGCGAAACGAAATAGGAGCGCATATGAGATATGTTCAGGACCGAGAATAATGCGTGTATGTGATACCGTATTTCATTCTCGCGATGAATGTATCGAATGGTTGTATGCGATATAACCTAGTTATCGAATCAAGGATTGATTCGATAAGTCGATACATTGAATATTAGTCGGTTATATGCGATATGACCGGATCCTTAAATCAAGTATTGATTTAATGATTTAATGCATAATTATATATTTGATATAGTGATTTGCATTAACTAATATTGGTTCACTTTAAAAGGATTTTCTCACTTGAAATGCACATTGTATATGTGATATATTTTTGTGCACAAGATTGTATCATGTTTGATGATACATGCTCACTTGGGTTTGTGTAAAGATTAAACCATGATTGTGTAATGGTTAGGGTTTTTCATTTTCTTATCTATTTATTTATTTATTTATTTTAGAAAAGAAGAAAAGATAATGGTGGCTTGTTTTGTTTGCTTGTTGAAGCTTCTTGAAGCTTTGAACAAGTCCACCATTCTTGTCTCTTCTCTAACCCTAACCATTGATCTAACCTTAGTTAAATCTCTACACTAAACCATGGTTGAATACATGATAAGTATCATATTCTTTTCTTTTAAAAAGAAATACTTATCATATTTTCTTCTTCTTCTTCTTCAAGAAGAAAAAGCTTGCAACCATCATTGGTGATTTGATGAAAAGAGTGAGAAATCCAATTCTAAAGTGAACCCACTTCGTATTTCCTCATCCTCTTCCTCTTGCCAAGTAGTATAGGGTGTTTTCTTCACAAGTTTCAAGACTTGGTGAAGTGGGAGCTTGATCTTGTGATGCCTCGACGTAGATCATCTTCGGCATCGAAGTCGACGACCTAGCCTGCCCATTTCTTCGATGAAGCCGACGCTAGAGTCCAGGATCCATTATGGATAGCGAGGGGACTTCATCACGGAGCCATGGAGGTGGAGAACCGGATCTACAAAGGTTGTAGCCTCTTTCTATTAGTTAAGTTGTTAACTAGTTTCATTTTTCGCCTAAACTCTAGTCAACGATCCGTATTAGGGTTTCTCGGCACTTGTAATTTTTGAAATTGGAATGGTTGATGCCTTGTGAGACCTCATTAGTGTGCCTAGGAACCCTACAGTGGTATCAGAGCCTAGCTAGAGCCTTAGGCGAAGTCTAGACGACGTTTGAAATCCGAACAAACCCGAAACCCTAACTCTAAAATGCTCTCTGGAAATTTTCTGAAAATTTGGATTTTTGTGAATTAAAAATTGCTAAAAAATTCAGCAGGGTGTTATTTGAATTACTGTGAAATTTGAGGGGCTGATTCAACTAAAGCGCGGCGGAACCGCGGCACAAGCATGGCTTGTGCGGCGGTTCCGCGGCCATTTTGTCGCATTAATTTATGAATTTTGCACAGTAATTCATGTTTTCTGGTGCTGAGTTTTCTGGGAATTTTTTATTTGAACTCAAGAGTTGAGTTTTCTGGGGTGTTTTGGAGCTTGGATGATTCGATCGGATTATCAGACTTTGTCTATGTGGCTTTCCGGATATTTTAGAATATGTTAAAAAGTTCGACCGGATATAAATACCCATTTTTTCCCCTGCCGGGAAATTTCCAATTGTTGGATTTTTCTGTAGTTTAATCACGTTCTAAGTAGTGCAAGTAACGCGATGGTCCCTCTAGAAGACAACAAACCTTAACTCGATTATGTGACCGTCTTGAACTGCCCTTTGAACCTTCGGGTTTGGGGCAGTACGGCGTGCCACATGTGAGGCGTTGGCTTGACCCTTCTACGGCTGGACCGTTGGTACTGAGGCATGAACTGAATGTTCTTAGACTTATTTCATGTGTTGAGCTGTATTGGGAAAACCTGGGTGTTCGATTGTTCGATCGGAAAGTTTAATATTTTCTATTTATCCGGAATGTGATACAATAATTGGAATTCTTAAGTAGTTATGAGATAACTAAATGAATGTTATAAACATAGCAGTTTAGTCTCACTTGATCGGTTGCCACGGAATTTTGATGCGATCAAAAGTCCGTCGCAATCACGTAGCGTACGCGGATACTCGCCGGGTAAACTTAATAGACAGCTACACCCCTTAGCCCCGACCAAGTGACTATAGGAGAACCCCGTCGCCGAAAGCATCCGTCTGGGTGCTCGCGGTAGCGGTGTTCCGTCTTGGTTCACTTCGTCGACGGTATCAGGGGTGCGGCCGTCTACTGAAGTTTGCGACGAGCATTCGATCAGGATGTCGGGAATCTTGTTGAATTGCCCGACTTGATATTGAAAAGAGTTTTCGATAATGAGACTAAAATGCGGGGTTTATAATTGTTAGGCATGCGATATCTAAGGAATTCATTTGATTAGGCATGCGATGTCTATGGAGGTTGCGGATTCCAACTATTGTAGTTTTACACTTTCTTTTCTCTGACCGTAAGTATAATATGTGATATCGCCGGTTTCGTTGCTATATGTCAACGACAATTGGGATGCGCATATTTACTTACGTTGATGACATGTGATGTTATGTGTTGCTGGATATGTTATATTGGATCGTCGTGTTTGAATAGCCGGGGGATTTTTATGTGAGATGAGTGTTTTTCATTTTCATTCATGTAAAAACCTGTATGTAATATTCTTTTATTGGGGCACTTTCAGGTTGCGGAATATGTCACCCTTTGTATATTATTTACTTTTCCGCACTAGGATAGACCCAAGGAGGGGAGCACAAGTAACCGGGTTCTAGGGTCCAGTGGGAGACCATCTCGAGGAGTCGAGTCCGGGTCTCCTATCCCTAGAATTGGGAGGGTTGCTTGCCGCTCTCGTAGGGGTCTAGGGGTGTGGGTTTGGCTATTCATCGCCACCGTGGAATCCGTGTTTTATACTGGCTCGTATTGAAAACACGGACATCCTAGTATATCCAATATTTCATATGATTCTTCTGCTGCGATATCTGTGATGTGATCATGTGATATGTTTTGTGATGGATACTTTATATAGTATATATGATATATTATATAGGCGTTACTTATGTTTTACACCCGCGCTTGCCCTGCCCCGCTCTGCCGATAGTTACCTAACCTAACGGTGCATGAGGGGACATCGAAGCGAATGCGGATGGCATGAGTGTACGTCGTATTTATCTGTGATGTTTAGGTACTTAAATGATGGGACTTCATTAATGTGATTAATGAAAGTAAAAGAAACCTAAAGATGTTGCAGAATCGAATTTCAAAAATAAAACAGGTAGCTACAGTTCTTGCTTTGCACAGCGGTATATATGATATATCCTGCACCTTATTCGATGGGGAAAGGACCGAGATCCCTTCACCGGGAGTGACTCCTTTAGCAATAACTGGCAGATGCTACACACTCGGTTTGTCTTTTGATTGCTTTTAAGAGTTTTTGCTTTGCACAGTGATATATGTGATATATCCTGTAAGTCCACGTTGCCTTCCCCGGTTCTTGCGGGGAGGCGGAAAACGGTATAAAAAACAATTTTTTAGCGCAAAGGGCAACATGGACTATCAAAGTCAGGATCTTTTCTAAACTAAACTAGCTATCATTCTAAAGAGAGTTAGCTACTCGGATAAAAGGTTTTACCTAACTTGAACTCCTTCTTCTTGAAACCTTTGTAGGGTTTGATGGTGCTTTCCTCGTCGCCTTCTTCCGTCAAAGATGGATCCACCTGAGGGTTCAACCTTCGGGCTCTTTCTCGAACTTTGAGTGAACTAGGATCTTTGGCTTGCTAAACCTCTAACCCTAGAGTTAGTAGAGAGTGGCTTTGGGGTGTTTTTATCTCAAGGAGATGGATTCTCAACACATGAGAAGGGAGCTCCTTGAACTAGAGGAGGAAGAAGAAGTGAGGAGAGAGAAGTGTTATGATAGAATGAATAATATCCTTCTAATTTTGCAACCATAACAAAATGAAAAGAATTATCAAATTAACAATAATAATAAAAATGAAATAGTTGATGGAAGGTTTGGAATGACCATTATCATTACATTCATTAAATGGTTTTGCTAGAATCAAAGAGCATCTTTGATATGTAATGATGATGGTCAAACTTTCAACCATGGTCAACAAGTCAACCTTGGTCAACAAGTCAACAAAACCAACCATGACACAATTTCATTTAATTAATATTATTAATTGATATATCATAAATTCATTAGGGTTTGGAAAAAGACGACTGTCAACTGTGCATACGCACCCGTTCCGAAACCCTAATGAAAATCCTCTTCCTCCGCCTCAATCAACTGTGCATACACACCCGCATTCTTATTCCGAGGAACATGAATACAATGAGATAAAATCAACCCCAAAACATATACCAGTATCTGGCTCAAACCAGAGCCAGCTAGTAATATCTGTCCGGACTCCAAACGTGCACAAGTGCGCGGATGAGAACGAACCCTGTCGCAAAACCATGCGACCACTACTCTGTTTTGCCCAGAGGCGAATAGCCCTCTGTGTGGGACTCTAAAGACTCGACACTACGCTGGCAGTGGGTTTAACCACAGACCGCAAGCGGCACTAGCTGTGCGTAACGATCCCCAGGTAGATGTCGATAAGAAGACTGATGAGGTGAACCCCATCTGAACTCCCACTGAGTCTGAATGTTACAGTCTCCGTACAGTCCGGTCTGTTCGTCTGATACATCGCATGTCGGGCCTAGGGGGCGGTAAACATCAGTCCCCTAATAGCGGTACAAGTCATGTCGGAGTGAAGCCTAAAACACCCTGAGATAACACTGGAAGCCTACCAGTATATCTCGCTTGCCCTGGCCAGGGACTACTCGTGTAATGGCTCTCCTAGACACAGCGTGATGTCAACCCCCAATACCGGGAGAGACGAATCCTGTCTAACCGTCACTGACTCTAAGTGCTTCGGGACTGCACCCAACCACTACCTGTTTGCACGACTCCTTTGAGCCGTGGTAGGGTAGTGATCAAAGTGTAGTAGGAACACACTCAAGGCGAAGTGCCAGTGTCAAGTCAGCGGACTAAGCTGTACTCATGTCACCTGGGAACTGATAACTGACGATAGGTATAATACCAACTTGTCAGTTCCCGACGAGTCCTGTCCAGTGTACTCGTAACCTAACGAGCACCCGCATACTATCTTAAGTACGACGTACTGACGGCTGTGGGACATACCGTCTCCCACACTGGGATGAGAAGCGCATGCGCCAGTCTACTCCGGAGTATCGATGCCCTGTCTCGATAGTCCTGCGACTAGGGACCTGTATAAGGATGTGCTTATAGATTACCCAGCCCCCACTAGTGTGACTGCCATCACAACGCTGGTAATCAAGCAAAGATCCTAAGGGCTCCACTAATGCGTATAAGTGATATGATAAAATAAACACATATACACATTGAAGTAGAAACAAACCAAGTAGCATACTACTATTTTGAGCAAGATTGTATATACAAGGTGAATATCCCAAGCTTCCATTAAGTAATATACAAACCAGTATGATACAGTAATGGCCTCTAGGGCATATACACTAACAATCTCCCACTTGCACTAAGGCCATGTACTGGCGTATCGAAGACCTATCATCTCGATCAGCCGTTCGAACTGTGTCTGGGGTAGGGCCTTGGTGAATGGATCTGCAGTGTTTTCTTCTGAAGCAACCCTCCGAACCTCGATCTCCTTGCGATCCACGATCTCTCTGATCAGGTGATACCGCCTCAAGATGTGTCTGGATCTCTGATGGGACCTGGGTTCCTTCGCTAAAGCTATAGCCCCGTTGTTGTCGCAATACAGAGGTATTGGGTCAACAATGGACGGAACCACCTGAAGTTCTTTCAAGAACTTCCTCATCCAGACAGCTTCTTTTGCGGCATCAGATGCAGTGATGTATTCCGCTTCCATCGTCGAGTCTGCAACGGTTTCCTGTTTGGAACTCTTCCAACACACCGCCCCTCCATTGAAGATAATGACAAAACCCGACATGGACTTGGAATCATCCTTGTCACTCTGGAAGCTGGAGTCAGCAAAGGCCTCGATCTGGAGGTCTTTTCCGCCATACACCAAGAACATCTCCTTAGTCCTTCTCAGGTACTTGAGAATGTTTTTTACTGCTATCCAGTGTTTCTCCCCAGGGTTTGACTGATACCGGCTTACCACACTTAGTGCATAAGCTACATCCGGTCTGGTACACAACATCGCATACATTATAGAGCCTACCGCAGAAGCGTAGGGTATAATAGACATGCGATCCCTCTCTAAATCAGTCTTGGGAGACATCTCTTTAGAGAGGGTGATCCCGTGACAAGCCGGTAGGTTACCGCGCTTGGAATCTTCCATACTGAATCTCTTCAGTATAGTGTCGATGTACCTAGACTGTGAAAGTCCTAATATCCTCTTGGATCTATCACGATGGATCCGGATCCCCAGGATGTATGAGGCATCACCCAGGTCTTTCATGGAGAACCTGTGTGACAAGAATCCCTTGACAGATTGTAGCATAGGAATGTCATTTCCTATTAAGAGAATGTCATCCACGTATAAAACGAGGAATACTACAGTTCTCGCTACAAATCTACTATAGATGCATGGTTCATCTGGATTTTTGATAAAGCCAAATTTCTTGACCGTCTCATCAAAACAGATGTTCCAACTCCGCGATGCCTGCTTTAGTCCATAAATGGACTTAAGCAACTTGCACACCTTTCCGCTGCTCCCACTCTGAATGAAACCCTCTGGCTGGTCCATATAAACACACTCCTCTAAATTTCCATTTAGAAAAGCGGTTTTTACGTCCATCTGCCAAATCTCATAATCGTGGAAGGCAGCAATGGCAAGAAGGATCCGAATGGATTTCAGCATAGCCACTGGAGAAAAGGTTTCGTCATAGTCCAAACCAGGTCTTTGACGAAAACCCTTTGCAACAAGTCTAGCTTTATAGGTCTCAACCTGTCCATCTACACCAATCTTCCTTTTGAAGATCCACTTGCATCCTACGGGTTTTACCCCGTCTGGAGCAATGTCCAACGTCCATACTTTGTTGGTGTACATGGACTCCATTTCGGTCCGCATTGCATCCAGCCATTTTATCGAGTCAACGCTCTGAACGGCCTGTTGGAAGCTAGTAGGCTCATCATAATCTATGATGCAATCCTCTCTATCCCCGTCTATGAGAAAACTGTAGTATCCCTCGGGCGGATGAGACTGCCTACTACTCCTGCGGAGCGGCGTAGGAATGTCCTGTTCTTTTGAACCCTCTGGTTCCACTAAGCTTTCAGTAATAGTCTGTGGTTCTGGAATTTCTTCCTGTTCTACTGCGCTCCCACTAATTTCCTTTTCTAAGAACTGGTGTTCTAGAAAGTAGGCATTACGGGAAACAAGAACTTTTTGTTCCTCTGCGTAGTAGAAAAGATACCCCCTGGTGTTCTTTGGGTATCCCACAAACTTGCACAGTACTGAGCGTGCCTCGAGTTTGTCCGCATGCTGCTTTTTGACAAAAGCTGGACATCCCCAGATCTTCAGATATTGAAGATAGGGTTTCTTCCCACTCCATAGCTCATATGGTGTGGTAGGCACAGTCTTAGTGGGAACTCGGTTCAAAAGGTATGCGGCTGATTCTAGCGCATATCCCCAGAATGATCGCGGTAACTCAGCGTTACTCATCATGGACCGTACCATATCCAATAGGGTGCGGTTCCGTCTCTCCGATACACCGTTATGTTGCGGAGTGTATGGAGGAGTAAGCTGAGAGAGAATTCCATTCTCTTTTAAATAGTCCAGGAACTCGGCACTCAAGTATTCACCACCTCGATCCGATCTTAGAATCTTGATACTTTTGCCGGTTTGTTTTTCTACCTCATTCTTATATTCCTGGAATTTTCCAAAAGCTTCGGATTTATGTTTCATTAAGAAGACATGTCCGAACCTTGAAAAATCATCCGTAAAAGTAATGAAGTAAGAAAAACCGCTTCGCGCATGTGTAGACATTGGACCGCACACGTCGCTGTGTACGAGTCCCAAGAGCTCGCTCGCTCTTACTCCGTGTCCAGTGAACGGAGTCTTTGTCATCTTTCCTTTGAGACAGGATTGACAAGTGGCATACGATTGATATTCGAACGGATTCAAATATCCTTCTGTATGTAACTTAGTCAATCTTCTCTCATTGATGTGACCCAGTCTACAATGCCATAAGAAAGCCTGATTTATATCTGGAGACTTTCTTTTGTGTGTATTCTTGACATTGAAAATCTGTGGTTGGTTTAATACGTATATACCATTGCTTAGTGTACCTGACCCAATCAGAACTTGATTAAGGTGAATGTTTACAACATTACTTACAAACGCAAATTCATAACCTTCTTTAGAAACCAAAGATACAGAAATGATATTACAAGTTGCGTTAGGTACAAAAAAGCAATTACGTAAAACCAAAACATGTCCATCTGACATTCCCAGGTGATAGTCCCCCACGGCTTTAGCATCCATGCTAGCTCCGTTCGCAACTCTGAGGGTCATGTCACCTGCCTTCAAAACCCTACGGTTTCTCAACGCCTGCAAAGAATTACAGATATGAGATCCCGATCCGGTATCCAATACCCAGGAAGTAGAGTTTATTGAAAGACAGTTTTCAATAACATACACACCTGAAGCAGAAGCCGCAACCTGCTTCAGTTCCTGTGTCCTGGCCTTCCAAGCCCTGCAATCTTTCTTCCAGTGTCCACTCTTATGACAATAGAAGCATTCTTCTTTACCCACAAGCTTCCCCGCTATCTTTGTTGCCTTTACCTTTCCCTTCGTATCCACTTTACTAACACCGCCCCTTGGTTTGGCGGGGGCTTTCTTCTTCTTTCCCTTGGCTTTCGCCTTGGACCTAGAAGAAGAAGATCCTCCTACAAACAAAGTGGGTGTTTCCCTACCTTTTTGTAGGATGCCCTCTGCGCTCCTCAGCATATTGAGGAGTTCTGAAAGTTCAACTTCTTTTTCTTGTAAGTTGAAGTTCAGTATAAACTGGGCGTAAGTGGAAGGAAGGGACTGGAGAATCAAGTCCGTATAGAGCTCACTCTCCAACGTGGTCCCAAGTTCTGCGAGCTCCTCAATGTAGCCAATCATCTTAAGCACGTGTTCCGCTACCGATGATCCGACGGCCAATCTTGCCGAAAATAACTTTTTCGATATTTCGTATCTTGCGATACGAGACTGCTCTCTATACAGTTCTTTTGTATGGAGAAATATGGATTCCAGGTCCATATTCTCGTGCCACCTCTGATGTTCGTTGTCCATAGAGGCAAGCACGAGGCACTTGGCCTTCGCGCAATCAATCTCCCAAGTCTTACGGATTTCCTTATCCGCGACGCTGGAGGTGGGACCTGGGACGGGGGGAGCTTTGGTGGTAAGAAGATACCCCAGCTTGTCGTAAGTGATTGCCATCTTGACATTCCTGAGCCAATCTTTGTAGTTTGGCCCTGTCAGTATGTTTTTATCTAGAAGTAACTTAAGTCCAGTCATGTTGATTGGTCGCTGCAATTAGGAGAGAGAGAAGAAACACTCAGCACGATGCTCTTGCAAGTTTAGAATGGTTTTTAATTTGTCTAAACAGGATGGCTCCCACTGTCTCTCGAATCCCTCCTCAAACCATAAAGGAAGAATTAGTCGGGATCAATCCCACCGCACAATACTTGCTTAACCGTTCAGCCAGGCCAGTGTCGGTACTTCGAGGGAGGTTTTCCAACGCTTTCGCGAAGTTCCTTAATTTAAGAACCTCTTTTCCCTGGGGGCGTAGCCCCGCTAACACCTTTCTAGACACCTACTAGGTTTATAGCATTGATCGTTTAGTGAAAAATTTCCCGAGGAGTAGCATATACTCACAGTAGGATCGGGATCCAAATATCATTGCGTGACGAAAATGAAGGAATCCTACCATAATCATCACACTCCAAATGGTATGCAAATCTAGCAAGTTTCAGTGCTTATGAAACTCCCGATGTGGATTTTTTGCCCCATGCTCTTATGACCTTGGCGTGAGGTCAAAATGTCATAAGTCACATGTCAAGTTCTACCCATCATTATCCCTGTTGATTTGAACCCACCCGTATCTACCCTTGACGTAGGCCAAAATGGCAGTACGGCTGTCCCAAAACAACGCATTATATCTATGCAACAGATAAATATCCGGTAGCTACCAATCACTATGCCTTGGCGTGAGGTCAAAATACATAGCTTGAATACTACCGAATATTTAGCTGAAATGATGGAGCGCTACGAATGGTTTTTGCTAAACCGTGAACGTAGTGAACTTGATATAATCGATGGAACGAGATAGCTTTTAAAAGGAGTGGCTCAAGCTCCGCATTTAAAAGTTAGTTTTGAAAAGAACCGAGTGGTTTTTCGAAAGTGTTCCAACGACTTTAGCTTGGTTTATTATCTTGCATTAGTTCTTTTAATGCGTGATATTCTTGCATTAGTTCTTTTAATGTGTCCCATCATTTAATCCTACCATTGCAGAAAACAACCAAAATATGACGTACGCTTATGCCATTCGCATTCGCCACGGGGTCCCGTCATCACCCGTTAGGTTACTTAACTAACGACAGAGCGGGGGCTGGGCTAGCGTAGCTGTAAAACATAAGCAACGCCTAAATAGTTACAAATATATAGCAATGATAGACATTACAGATCACAGATGAATACATTGGATATACTAGGAATCCGCAATCCTTTCGAGCCTGCAACGAAAAGCGGATTACACGGTCGCGGTGAATAGCCAATACCCCACCCAAGACCCCTACGGGTGCGGCAAACTACCCGCCAAGTACCCGAAGTGGAGCAACCTCCCTCAACGCCGTGAGTAGGCCACTCGGCACTTCGAGATACCCGGTAGTTTGTGCACCCCTCCATGGGTCTATCCTAGGAGCAAAAACAGTAAAAAGAATTATACAATGACGGCTACAACCCCGACCCGGTTGTGCGGCCATACAAATAATAATATTACATCAATTTACATTTTACATGAATCAAAGAAAAAGAAACACTCATCTCACATCCACCCCGGCTATTCACCCGCGACAGTCCAACGCATTCATATACACAAACCATCATCAAATACAGATCACAGATATGTATAACCCCGACTAATCGACATATAGCGATTAGCCGACGTTCAATACATATAAACATCACAGATATAACCAATATAGTCAAAGTGTAGTGAAGTTCGATAAAAATACGGATTTATAGGCCCCCAAAAACAAATTTCTTTTCTGGAAAACCTGGGCACAAATAAACCATCTGAAAAATCCCAAAACCATACCAGAAGAACACTGCACAAAACCCGATCACGAGAGGAGGCTAAACGGCGGCGGTTCCGCGGCAAATGCATACCTATTGCCGCGGAACCGCGGCGGTTTGAGGGAATCAGGGGATCGTTTTTGGTGGGTGTTCTCACAAAACCCTGAGCCGATTTTAGGAGTAAAACTTTTAAATTTTATAGCACAAAAATTTTCAACAGAAAGTTAGGGTTTTGTTTTTCCGGTTTTTGCGATTTTTCCGTTCGAACTTCCATACACTTTACTACTAAGCTAGTTTAAGTTTAGTTAGTCTCTGATACCACTGTAAGTCCACGTTGCCGTCCCCGGTTCTTGCGGGGAGGCGGAAAACGGTATAAAAAACAAATTTTTAGCGCAAAGGGCAACATGGACTATCAAAGTCGGGATCTTTTCTAAACTAAACTAGCTATCATTCTAAAGAGAGTTAGCTACTCGGATAAAAGGTTATACCTAACTTGAACTCCTTCTTCTTGAAACCTTTGTAGGGTTTGATGGTGCTTTCCTCGTCGCCTTCTTCCGTCAAAGATGGATCCACCTGAGGGTTCAACCTTCGGGCTCTTTCTCGAACTTTGAGTGAACTAGGATCTTTGGCTTGCTAAACCTTTAACCCTAGAGTGAGTAGAGAGTGGCTTTGGGGTGTTTTTATCTCAAGGAGATGGATTCTCAACACATGAGAAGGGAGCTCCTTGAACTAGAGGAGGAAGAAGAAGTGAGGAGAGAGAAGTGTTATGATAGAATGAATAATATCCTTCTCATTTTGCAACCATAACAAAATGAAAAGAATTATCAAATTAACAATAATAATAAAAATGAAATAGTTGATGGAAGGTTTGGAATGACCATTATCATTACATTCATTAAATGGTTTTGCTAGAATCAAAGAGCATCTTTGATATGTAATGATGATGGTCAAACTTTCAACCATGGTCAACAAGTCAACCTTGGTCAACAAGTCAACAAAACCAACTATGACACAATTTCATTTAATTAATATTATTAATTGATATATCATAAATTCATTAGGGTTTGGAAAAAGACGACTGTCAACAGTGCATACGCACCCGTTCCGAAACCCTAATGAAAATCCTCTTCCTCCGCCTCAATCAACTGTGCATACACACCCGCATTCTTGTTCCGAGGAACATGAATACAATGAGATAAAATCAACCCCAAAACATATACCAGTATCTGGCTCAAACCAGAGCCAGCTAGTAATATCTGTCCGGACTCCAAACGTGCACAAGTGCGCGGATGAGAACGAACCCTGTCGCAAAACCATGCGACCTCTACTCTGTTTTGCCCAGAGGCGAATAGCCCTCTGTGTGGGACTCTAAAGACTCGACACTACGCTGGCAGTGGGTTTAACCACAGACCGCAAGCGGCACTAGCTGTGCGTAACGATCCCCAGGTAGATGTCGATAAGAAGACTGATGAGGTGAACCCCATCTGAACTCCCACTGAGTCTGAATGTGACAGTCTCCGTAAAGTCCGGTTTGTTCGTCTGATACATCGCATGTCGGGCCTAGGGGGCGGTAAACGTCAGTCCCCTAATAGCGGTACAAGTCGTGTCGGAGTGAAGCCCAAAACACCCTGAGATAACACTGGAAGCCTACCAGTATATCTCGCTTGCCCTGGCTAGGGACTACTCGTGTAATGGCTCTCCTAGACACAGCGCGATGTCAACCCCCAATACCGGGAGAGACGAATCCTGTCTAACCGTCACTGCCTCCAAGTGCTTCGGGACTGCACCCAACCACTACCTGTTTGCACGACTCCTTTGAGCCGTGGTAGGGTAGTGATCAAAGTGCAGTGGGAACACACTCGAGGCGAAGTGCCATTGTCAAGTCAGCGGACTAAGCTGTACTCATGTCACCTGGGAACTGATAACTGACGATAGGTATAATACCAACTTGTCAGTTCCCGACGAGTCCTGTCCAGTGTACTCGTAACCTAATGAGCACCCGCATACTATCTCAAGTACGACGTACTGACGGCTGTGGGACATACCGTCTCCCACACTGGGATGAGAAGCGCATGCGCCAGTCTACTCCGGAGTATCGATGCCCTGTCTCGATAGTCCTGCGACTAGGGACCTGTATAAGGATGTGCTTATAGATTACCCAGCCCCCACTAGTGTGACTGCCATCACAACGCTGGTAATCAAGCAAAGATCCTAAGGGCTCCACTAGTGCGTATAAGTGATATGATAAAATAAACACATGTACACGTTGAAGTAGAAACAAACCAAGTAGCATACTACTATTTTGAGCAAGATTGTATATACAAGGTGAATATCCCAAGCTTCCATTAAGTAATATACAAACCAGTATGATACAGTAATGGCCTCTAGGGCATATACACTAACATATCCCGCACCTCATTCGACGAGGAAAGGGCCGACGATCCCTTCTTAGGGAATGACCCCTTTAGCAAAACTAGAAAAGCCTCAAAAGCACTCCATTTCAAAAACATTTGATTCTACAACGATATCAAGTTCATTACGCAATAGGTTTTCAGAAAAACCTGTCGTAGCCCTCCGTCATTTCAGATAAGTCCTGTTTAGTATTCGTCCTGCGTTTGTTGACCTTGTCAAGGCGCAGTGCGCGGTAGCTAACCAGTATTTATCTGCTTTTGCATATGATGCAGATTGGGTTAGGGTAGTCGTGCGGCCTTGTTGACCTTGTCAACGGTCGTGCGGGTGGGTTTGAATCAATCAAGAAATGATGGGTTGAACTTGAGTTGCGGTCTATGGTTTGTTGACCTTGTCAAGGTCATAGATCGTTCGGGGCAAAATTATCGGGAATTTCAAGTGTTGAAATTTGCAATGAGATTGCATACCTTATATGAGATAGTTGGATCCCGATACCCACTGCGAGTAATTGTTACTCCTGAGAGAGTTTTACACATTACAATTAGCCGATCAAGTAGGTGTCTAGAAAGGTGTCAACGGGGTTACGCCTCTGGGAAAACGAGGTTTACTGTAATTAGGTTCGTGCGAAAGCACGGGGGACCTCCCTCAAAGTACCGACACTGGCCTGGCTGAAAGATTGGCGAACTTGTAGTGTGTAATTAATCCCGGCTAGTCTTTCCTTTTTGGGTTTGAAGAAAGATTTGATAAAAAGCAGTGGGAGCCATCCTGATTAGATAAAATAATAACCAATCTATTCTTGCAAGAGCGCACGCTGAGTGTTTTCTTCTCTCTCTCTCCAGGTAGCGACCATATCACGCCTTAATCAAGATAATAATACGGAAGTATTGACCGAAACCACTTGTTATACTGAGCTGGGGAACGTTGGTCCCGCTCCAACTTATAATTGTTATAAGACAGAGCAGGAAATTAGGGATTACCAGAATTCCCGTGCCGCCCAAACGAAGTAAGTGCATGCTGATGCATCATCTTCGGGTGTGTTCATTATATAGAACCGTTTCTCAGTGTCCTTTACGTCCTGGGTATATGATACCGGATCAGGATTCCAGATATGTAATATGTTACATAGGGCTATAGAAAGGTAGAGAACTGAGAACGGGTGATAAGTTTCATGAGGCAGAAAACGGGGCAAGAGTTGCAGCCAAGTCTGTTGGTCACAGTCACCCTGTATTACCAATACATTGATTCTGAACAAATATTATTAGATACCGAACCTGATATACAAAATCATATCAGTCTCTTTATCAGTAAAGAAATGATAAAATTTTGTATTGATGGATAATGTTTTGAACATTTCCTCTATCAAAAGTTGATCGGTTCATGCACGTTATCTAAAAGCATTGATGTTCTAAATCAAACTACAGTTCTTTAGTATACGGAACACACACAAGAGGAAGAGTTCAGAAATGAACGAATCCTTCTTGAGGCATTGTAGACTAGGTCATATCAATGTGACCCGACTAGCTGAAGTTACTTTTAGATGCATATTTAAATCAGTTTGAATTTACATCTTGTGAAACTTGCCAGTCATGTCACAAAGATATAATGACACCAGCTCTGTTTATTGGAAACAGAGAAAGAGTTAGTAAACTCTTGGGATGATACATGTTGATGTATGTAAGGTCCCCTGTCTACATATGCCAGGACTGGTTCTTTGTACTTCGTTACATTCTCTGATAATCTCTCAAGATTCAGACATATGTTCCTGTTGAAATACAAGTCCGAACCTTTTGAGATATTCACAGAATATGATTTAGAAGTAGAAAACCAAAACACGGGTATAAGTACTATGTCCTTTGATGAGATCGAGGAGAAGAATACTCGAGCACGGAAATCCTGGACTATTCTAAAGGAGAATGAGATTCTCTCTCAGCATTACTCCTCCGTATACACCATAGCACGATGGTATATCGGGGTGGAGCAAATGCACCCTATGTGATATGGTGTGCTCTATGATGAGTACTACTGTGTTTCCTATTTCCTTTTGGGAGTTATGCAGATGAGAAGATGCATACCAATTGAATTGGGTTCCAATCAAATCAGTTGCCTACCATTTCATATGTAATATGGAAAGGGAAGAGCCCATATCTTAAGTTGGTTAAGATTTGGGGTTGTCCGGGCTATGTCTAAAAGCAAAATCCGGACAAGCTCGAGGCAAGGTCTGTAATGTAGAACTGGAAAGGTTCCAGCTATACAAGTTACAGCACATGATTTGATAAAACCAAAGGATTCAATAGTTACCAACGAACCTCAGGCTCTCCGCCGATCTAGTAGGGTTCCTCACCCACCTGAGAGATACTTCGGTTTCTCTATGACAGTGGGAGCGAGGATTGCATCATGAGATGATGACCCAACTAGTTTCGAGCTGGCCATCAGGAGTAAGACTCTGTAAGAATGGCTGGATGCTTAGTGATCTGAGATGGAATCCATGTACACCAACAAAGTATGGACTTTGGTTGCTATATCCGAAGGGTTAAATCCCTATCAGGAGCAAGTATATCTTGAGAAGATTACTTGGTGTAGATGGAAAAGTTGAGACTTTCAAAGCTAGACTTGTTAAAGGTTTTCGTCATCGACCAGGCGTGGATAATGATGAAACCTTTTCAAGTGGCTATGCTTAAGTCCATCCAGATCCTACTTGCCACGGCTACATACCATGACTACGATATCTGGCGGTTGGGTGTCATGACTGCTTTTCTAAATGATGCTTTGGAAGTGAGCGTCTATAAGTACACAGCCAGAGGGCTTCGTAGACAGTGGGAGCAGCGGAAACGTGTACAAGATGCTTTATAGGATAAAGCAGGTATCGCGGAGTTGGAACATCTGTTTTTATGAAGTAGTCAAACAGTTTGACATCATCAAAATGGTAGATGAACCTTGTATATACAAAAAGGTAGTAGGGAGTATGGTGATGATCCTCGTAGAGTACGTGGATGACATACTCTTGATAGGGAAGGAGTTTTCTATGCTACGCTCGGTCAATCTCCGCTTATCACAATGATTCTCCATAAAGGATCAAAGTGATACCTCCTAAATCCTGGGTTTGGATCTATGAGATAGATCTAATTGGATGTTAGGATTCTCACTAGTTGTAGTGAGATGGTATCAATCGATCCTGGGGAGAATCACTGGAAGGGTTCCAGGGTGATAAAGTCGACTGAATGTCAGTCGCAGGCATTGTCCTTACCCTCAGTAAAGGGACGGTATGTTGGAAGAGTTCCAAGCTAGATACCGTGGCCAAGTAGACGATAAAGGCACGATACATCGCTATTTAAGATGCTACCAAAGAGGATGTTTGGGTGTATATTGGTTCATGAGATGAACTACGTTCCAACCATTGTGAGAAAATGGAGTTGTGGCTTATGCCAAGGAACGTCCGTCCCATCAGTGATCCAGACAAATTCTAAGGCAGTATCACCTGATCATGGAGATGGTTGATCTCCAGGGTGATCGAGGTTAGGAGAGTAGACTCAGAGGACAACACGGCGGATCCACTCACAAAGGCCTTTTCCCAGAGAGAGACTTTTATGGGATGGTTGAATATGGGATACTACAACCACTGCTATCAGAAGGCCTTAGTGCAAGTGGGAGATTGTTAGTTATATGTATGCCCTAGAGACCATTACTATACATAGGATGTATATTGTAGTGGATGCTTGGACATATATAGGGAGGACTTTCTTGCTCGACATGATAGTATGCTATCTGGTTGCTCTTTACCTTAACGTGTATACTGATTGTCTCTCTGTTGCATGTTGGTAAAGCCCTTAGGATGTGTACTTGACTACCTGGACTATGATGCAGATCATACTAGTGGGGACATGGTAGTCCATAAGTACATCCTTCAAGGTCCCTAGTCGTGGGTGTATCGAGATGGGGCATCGATATACCAGTGTAGACTAGCGTATACCTTCTCGACCCATACAGATGGGCGATGGATGATCCCATATCCATTGGTGTTTGACATCAGAGATGATATACGGGTGCTCAGTGGAGACTGGGTACACTGGACGGACTCGCCGAGAACTCCCAGATGGTATTATACCTTACGTCAGATGGCAGTTCTCTGGTGACACTGGTACAGAGTAGTCTGTTGACCCGAGATCGTCATAGAGTCTTGTGTGATTCCCACTGTGCTTTAATTTCCACCTTACCACGTCCAAGAGGGCGTGCAAAACGGTGGTTTTTGGGTACAGTCCCGAATCACATGGAGGCAATGAGCGATAGGAGGGGATTCGTCTCTCCCGGTATAGGGAGTTGATGTTGCGCTGTGTTCGATTGGCTATAACCGGAAATCCCTGGCCAGGGTTGCTGAGATTTACTGGTAAGTGTTACCTGTAGTTTCTCGAACTATTATAGACCTCATATCGACACGACTTATCGAGCTATTGGGGTCTGACGTTTACCACCCCTAAGCGAGATATGCGACATATCAGACGACGAGACCGGACTGTACGGTAAGTGTTACTGGTTGGATTCACAGGAGTATGAGCGGGTTTACTCGTCGATCTTCTGATCGCTCAATACCCGGGTGGCCGTTACGTTTAGCAGACCGCTTGCGGCTTATGGGTGTTTGATATGATCATTACCTGCTGCCGGCGTATTGACGAGTCTTTAGAGTCCTACACAGAGGTTTTCTGGCTCAAGCGAAACGAAATAGGAGCGCATATGAGATATGTACGGGACCGAGAATAATGCGTGTATATGATACCGTATTTCATTCTCGCGATGAATGTATCGAATGGTTGTATGCGATATAACCTAGTTATCAAATCAAGGATTGATTCGATAAGTCGATACATTGAATATTAGTCGGTTATATGCGATATGACCGGATCCTTAAATCAAGTATTGATTTAATGATTTAATGCATAATTATATATTTGATATAGTGATTTGCATTAACTAATATTGGTTCACTTTAAAAGGATTTTCTCACTTGAAATGCACATTGTATATGTGATATATTTTTGTGCACAAGATTGTATCATGTTTAATGATACATGCTCACTTGGCTTTGTGTAAAGATTAAACCATGGTTGTGTAATGGTTAGGGTTTTTCATTTTCTTATCTATTTATTTATTTATTTATTTTAGAAAAGAAGAAAAGATAATGGTGGCTTGTTTTGTTTGCTTGTTGAAGCTTTGAAAAAGTCCACTATTCTTGTCTCTTCTCTAACCCTAACCATTGATCTAACCTTAGTTAAATCTCTACACTAAACCATGGTTGAATACATGATAAGTATCATATTGTTTTCTTTTAAAAAGAAATACTTATCATATTTTCTTCTTCTTCTTCTTCAAGAAGAAAAAGCTTGCAACCATCAATGGTGATTTGATGAAAAGAGTGAGAAATCCAATTCTAAAGTGAACCCACTTCCTATTTCCTGATCCTCTACCTCTTGCCAAGTAGTATAGGGTGTTTTCTTCACAAGTTTCATGACTTGGTGAAGTGGGAGCTTGATCTTGTGATGCCTCGACGTAGATCATCTTCGGCATCGAAGTCGACGACCTAGCCCGCCCATTTCTCCGATGAAGCCGACGCTAGAGTCCGGGATCCGTTATGGACAGCGAGGGGACTTCATCACGGAGCCATGGAGGTGGAGAACCGGATCTACAAAGGTTGTAGCCTCTTTCTATTAGTTAATTTGTTAACTAGTTTCATTTTTCGCCTAAACTCTAGTCAACGATCCGTATTAGGGTTTCTTGGTACTTGTAATTTTTGAAATTGGCATGGTTGATGCCTTGTGAGACCTCATTAGTGTGCCTAGGAACCCTACAATGGTGCAATACTTTATAGGTAAACAGGTAACTAGCATGCAAGTATATCAAGGCATATATGTAAGCATGTAGGTATCCAGGAATACTATATATCATATGCGATAAGAAATATGAATCAATATCCCAATGTTCCTAACCAAACAATATCACATCTATAAGTGGGTTGTGCGTGACATGGCAGTTATTGACGGTGTGTGTGGCATACAATCAGTGCTCGTGCAATATGAGCCGTCAATAATTGTGCAGTGTCATAAGGATACTAGTCCAAACACAACAATTAACTAAGCAGTAAGGTGAATACGCAATTCTAAATATGAAATAGAATATGCAATAAGTCAAGTCATTTCTAGCCCAGAAGCATAACGCCATACGGGCGATTCCCTTGTAGATGTTAAATCTACTCACCAACGCTCCTGGCTAAGTGAAGCCTATCACCTGTTTTCCTGTTGTCGTAGCGTCCGAAGTCCCCGCCTGCGAACCTAAAATTTCATAAATATATCACATAAGCTAAATATCCTACATCGACGAAAAGACAAAGAAACGCAAGGATAACGCCCTGAAGATTACACTGCGCACTTAGCGCATTTAACGCGCACGACATCGGTCAAAATCCTAACTAGGGTCGCTAAACTACGAAACACTAAGTCTAGACTCTGATCGTCCCGATTGCGCAACACAACAAATTAAAATGCGAGGAATATAATAGATATAATCTCGCAAAGACTAATTGAATCCACGTCAGAAAAACCCCGAAACCTAGTAAACAACTTACCGCAATATTTCGCACTAGTTTCAAGCTAACGCATATCTAGCGATTACAAACACCTTATAATAGCTTAACTAAGCCATCTAAACCATTTCCATATTTTTAACACTTGCAAAATAAGTTTTAGCAAAAACCTAGTAAGCAATATTTCATAATTAAACAAAGTATTCATTAACAATAATTATCATTTTCTACTAGGTTAAGCTTTTCCTAATCATAAATTAACACTTTAATTAACATTAAACACTTAATCAAGCTTTAACCCAAACTTTAATTTCATTAAAATTATGAATAATGAGTTTATCATGATTTAAAAGCTATATTAAATATCTAATTAAGCTAATTAAAGTATTAATACATGAACTTAAGCTTAGAGTTAGGATTTATACCTCAAACTTGATTTCAAAAACTAGCAAAAATCTCCAAAATTAGCCTCCAAAATTCCCACTAGAATGAAGATCCAAGCAGGATTGAAGAAGAAGAATGATGGGTTTGATTTATATTTGAATTTGTATGAATTTATTTGGATTATTCATCATTTTTTTGAAGTAAAATGAGAAGAAATGAGTGAAGAAAAATGATGGGCAACAAGGAAATGAGTGTGGCCGGCAAAGGAAGAAGCTAGGGCTTGTGTGGAGGTGTGTGAAATTTTCTAGAAGGAAAAAATACAATAAATGCTTCATTAAATGCATTTTGCCACCTTTCTTTCTTTTCTTTTCTTTTTTTTAAATTTTAATTCCATTGACCAAAAAAAATCTAGATATTTAAAAAGAAGGTTCTAAAATAATTGCAGTCATGATTTCTAATGATTCTCATTTAGAAGAAATTTCTCGATTTGCGTGCATATTTTACCGGCTAAAATAATATTTTATTTGGGAAAAATTATATCTGAACCAAAACCTCCCATATACCCCCAAAATTCATGCACAAGCTTTATTTTAGCTAAAATAGGTGCCGGTAAGTTTCTACGGAAGTTTGATCGAAATCGGGTTAAACGGAAAATACCGACTATTTTGCCCTAAAACGGAAAAATTCGCAAAACGATTTCTAAAACGTTACAATCTCCCCACCCCTTATAAAAATTCGTCACCGAATTTAAAATTTTTACTAAGCGTACCTTCAAAGAGAAGATTACAAAACTCCCAAATCTCGCTCGCAGCCTTCCAAGTGAGCACCTCACTATACGGCTACGTCTAAGAAAACCCTTCACAGATGGCAAGACCCTTGATCGAAGTTTCTCCAGCTGCCGAGCCATTAACACAATGGGCTACCGGTGAACGAAACGATCGCGTCCAAGCCAAATGGTCTGGTGCTGAATCATGTGAGAAAGGTTAAGAAGGTAATTGCAAAGTACCGACACAAGGAATACGGGGTGAACACTCAATAATCTGGGTGGAAGTGCCAAATCAAAGGCAACGGAACTAACTCGCTTTAAGGATCTTAAAAGGACCTACAATTCTGGGATATGCTTCCCAAAACTCAACACGTCATTCATCGGAAAAATCCGTAGTACATGAGCTCCCACTGCGAACTCAAGTCTGCGACTACAACGGTCGACATAAGACCTCTGTCTGCACTGGGCTGTCATCATCCTGACCTGAACCAACTGGATCATTTCCAAAGTCTTTAGACTAGCTGGGGTCCAAAAATCCTAATCTCTCAGAGTCAGAAAAACAGAATGGAGATCGACACCACCTAACAAACAAAACTTAAAGGATGCCAATTGGAGTGCCTCCTGATAACAGCTATCGAAGGAGAATCCTAACAATGGCAAGTGACGATCCCAACTGCCGACAACAATTAATACGTATGCACAAGCATATCCTCCAGTGTCGATATAGCCCGCTCTCACAAAACCATCATCCTACGGATGGAAAAACGGAGCTAAAGCTCAACCAGTACCCAAGGCTTCCTGAAGTTCCTGCCCAAGAGGGCAAGCGAATAGGGTGCCCTATTTGGATACGACCCATGAAGGAACTCCGTGCAATGCACAAACTTACCCAAGGACAACTGAGCAACCCGAGTATAACCGGACAACTAGCATCCGAATGGAGTCACACCCAGACTAAACCTGGGTAGACTCCACAATGAATATTCATTGAGACCTGCTCCCATTCCTACTCCGGAACGGTTAAAGGTTGCAACTCTCCAGCTGGTCTCAGGTGTTCAACCTTTGCACACAACAAGACAAACACCTTGAAACGAAACCGAAAACTTCTCTTTACATTCCTGCCAACCCGTAACTATCTCACAAGTCACGTCAAATGCTAGTGGAACTTGAATGAGTACAGAGAGTTGACAGATGTGCCTGCTATAGGATTTCACGTCTCTACCCAATAGTATCAGGTACACAAATGCGTCCCTAAACTTAGCACACCCTTGTCACAAATCAAGGACTCCGAATCATTACCTAGCCAAGTATGCTCAAGAATTTTTGACGAACGAGTATTGATCAGTCGAAAATACTGCATTTCTAACACGGCAATTTCCCTACCTTTTGCATTCATGTATAGGTATCTCGTATTCATATTGCACATATTAGCAAAACACATGTAAAATACTGGATTACTTGTACTGTATACTAAAACCAGCACTTTAAGGGAAATTGACTGTGTTTCATGGCATCGCATCATCCTTGTACTGCGCAACTCTTGTCTCGGAGAAATTGTGCAGGAAATTCCAGAAGCAGGGCCTAAATTGGGAAAAGAACTGATAAAAGACACACCAATTCAAAGGCTAAAGATCTGGAGCAATACAGAAGGCAAAATGAGATTTCACATATTGTATAAAGGCCTACCAGGAAGCCTAAGAGTTACCATATAAAAATAAATCACCAAGGCCACTAAAGGGCCGCGGTTCCGCGGCCCAAACCTCCTTGGCGCCACGGATCCGCGGCCCTTTTAAGAGATCAAAGCATCAAATTATTTACACGTGTCTCCCCTAATGGCCAAAGCTTCCAGAAGACCCCAGAAGCGCCACGTGGCACATCTAGAAAGCTCGGCTTAACAAACTCTTGGAGGGAAATTCAAATTTTGGGCTTAACTAACTTTTGGAGGGAAATTTAAATCTTTTGGCTTACAAACTTGTGGAGGGAATTCAAATTTCAATCCTAGATCTAGAATTTGGAGGTCTATAAAAGAGAGCCTAGATCTAGGTGCAAATGGTTCAAGAATCATCACCATCTTCAACCCACAAGTTTAGTGACAAAAACTTGTGCCTCTAATTCAAACCCCAATTCAAAATCAAGATCAAGATCCCGAGATCAATTCAAGCAAGAGAGCCTTCAACCTTTAGAAGCGACCCCGGATTTCAACGGAGCAAGAGATCCACGCCGATCCGCGACTCAAGGAGCCGAGCGAAGCCGAAATCGACGATCTAGTTCCTTCCTTTTGTAAATTCAAGAGAGTTGTAACGAAATTTGTCGATAAAAAAAGGTGAATTTTCTATATTCTTGGTTATCTTTTAATTCAAACATAATGATTAGAACTCAATTTGTGATTGTGTTTGTGATCATGATGTTTGAGTAATCTCCTCTCGTGTAGGAGTTGTGACGATTTTTAGATGATGATGATTTAGATATTTTTACAATTCTTAAATCCTATAATGTTTGGAAATTCTAGTGAATCAAATGATTAATAACCTAGTTTCGAGATGATGCTTTCTTGATCGTGTTCACTCGAAACTAGGGAACAACTATTGACCATTTGATTATCTAGAAGCTAGAATTTGAATGCGATCCATCGAAAGGACAAAGGATGAGTTGCGGAATCCCTAATTTCCTCGCAAGATCCTTAAACCTCGATGAATTTGCATCGATCTAGTATCAATTCATTAATAGATAAGAATTAGTAATTTTTAGATCTGATCACATCTATAGATCCGATCTACTCCTACGAGCCATGCTTCTAATCTTGATTGTTGGTTGGAAATTATCACGCATCTCAATTCTTGTTTTTAATGTCTTTTCTAGATCTAGATTTTTCTTATTTCTTGATCTTCAGATGCAAATCATGAATTGTTTTCTTTTCTTTTCCTTAAATTTTCAACTCATCTAATTCGGAAATTGAACGGATTACACTTTCCCTGTGGACGATCCGCACTTACCAACGCGCTACATCCGACACCGTTATTGATTGCGGTCAAAATATTTTTGGTTGTGATTTCTCTTTACTATTTTCTAAAAAAAACCATACACATCAAGAATATCATTCAATCAAAATGGCGCCGTTGCCGGGGATCGTGTGCTATTTGTTCATTTTTTGAAATTTGAGTTGAAAAGTTTATTCCATCCATATTTTTTAGATCAAAACTTGCGCAAACACTAATACGTGTTGTTGTGATTTGTTCGAGGAAATCTGGAGCTTGCTGTGAAATTGGAAAATTAATTGGATAATTCCAGAGGACTATGGAAGTGATCAGGAGTGTTCTGTAAATTTTTTGTCAAGAGATCCGACTAAGCCACCGCGGAAGCACGGTCTAAGCCATCATTTGCCGCGGAACTGCCGCATCCTTGAGGGTTCTCTGTGAAATTTTTAGCAGGTAATTTCTATCTTTCTTATCTCCTTCTTAAAATCTGCTCCAATTAACAATTTGTTGCAGGCTTCTTTGCAAAAATCGCTGCGCCGCAAAAAGCAAAATAAATTGTGCTTGTTTTTGATTTTGTAGTTGTTCGCATAATTAATATGGACATTAAGGGGCACGGCCAAATCTAGATTAGGTGGGGAGTTCATTACCCTTCCTAAGCCCCAAAAATCACAAACCTGCATCCGCATTACCCTCATTAATTAAAAAATATCTAGAGATGACTCTAAGGACCGTCGCGCTCACTTAGGATAGAAGAAGGCCGTGGGTAATTCATTGCTTATCCGCGTTTCTTTTTGTGGTATCTAAGGCATGTGTGCCGAAGGATAGTGGTTACTTAATTAGGCCCACTACTTACATAGTGGAGAACCTTCCACTTACCTGGCACTTACTTGGCCACAGGAGAAACAAAGAGGCAGTGGAGGATTTTATCCTGCGAATTGTCTTTTGGAAGTTAGGAGCGGTCTAGAGATTGGACCTAGGTAACCATAAATTTTAGGGTTGCTTGTTGCATTTGTTGTGATCGCATCATCTTTTCAAAATCCGTATCATTTTTCAAAACAAACACCGCATTCACTTCATTCCCCTAATTATAAATCACGCTGCCACTTGTACTAACCCCATTTAGTGCAAGATAGGCTGGACACGAGATTCTAGTGCCCGACTTGTCCGCGTCCCCTCGATCGACTCCGAAGTCGGTATTTCTCCATTTACCTTTCTTTTACCCACCACTACACCCACATCGATGGATCCGTCTCCATCGAACTTCTTTTCCACTACCCCGCCGCCGTCCGTTGGTGAGCAGAATCCACCTCGTATCTCTCTCCAAGAGAGGTGCTATCCAACACGAGGCCTCCTTTCCACCTGTCTTTCCATTCCACCAGCCAACGGGGAAAATTTTTCAGATTAAACCCCAATACATCAACCTTCTACCAAAATTTCACGGTCTCGAGTCTGAGGACGCATACGTGTTTATCACGAAATTTGAAAATGTATGCGCAATGATGGGTACCTCACAGCTGTCTGTGGATGCTTTGCGTCTTCGTCTTCTCCCATTCACCCTTTGCGATATAGCTGAGAAGTGGCTGTATAACACTACCGCACATTCCATTTCAAACTGGGAAGAATTCGTCAAAGCATTCCTTAAGATATTTTACCCACATCATAAAACAGCTCGAATCCATAGCGAAATCAATCAATTCACCCAGCTTCCAAATGAAACATTTTCACAATGTCTTGAGCGCTTTAAGGATCTGCTAGTTCAATGTCCACATCACGGCATCCCCAGATGGGATCTGTGCTGAATCATTTATGAGGGCATTAATCCTAACACAAGACAGACCCTTGAATTAATGTGTCAAGGCAATTTCATGACCAAAGATGATGGGGAAGCCTGGAAATTTTTTGAAGATTTCGCTGAAAGATCTTTACAGTGGGAGGGTGTAAGTCAATCATCTAGGGCTGGCAATAACCAATCGGAAGTTTCCATAGGAGTTAGAGCTGAAACTTCAGCTATGCAAAAGAAACTCGAGACTATGGAAAACAAATTTTTAGCTGCCGCCCTAAACCAAATGTCACTCTCCAAAACTGTATGTGGATGTTGTTCTAATCCATCACATCTCACGGAAGAATGTCCACGAAATTCTCCGTTTCAAGGTCACGAGCATATCAGTTCTGCTTACCAACAAGGACCTAGAAACGACCCATTTTCTTCCACACATAATCAGGGTTGGAGGAATCACCCGAACTTTGCTTGGAACCAATCACAATCTCAAAACACGGTTCCAACCCAAAACAATTTCCAAAGGGTCCCTCCACCACAACAGCAACCACAATTGAGTCAGCACCCCTTTCACGCACAAAACATCCAAAATCCGGTCAATACACCTGCACCGTCCAATCTGTTGCAGTTGATCGGTTCAGATGAATCCTCTTCATTCATGAACTTGCTTTTGACAATAAAAACTTCCGTCGATGACATAAAGAGAAACTCTGCGTCCCAAAGCGAGACTATTAAATCGATGGAAGAAGAAATTGCACGTTTAAAAGCTGAAATGAGTGCAAGAGAGAGAGGGAAACTCCCAGCTCAACCTTTACCCAATCCTGGCTATTCACATCATGTGGATGCAATCACGATGAGATCTGGAAGAGTGCTTGACAATCACGTTGGGGAAGAGATTGATGACACAGAAAAATCTATCCATAACACCCCGGCTGAGACCTTTCCTCACACACACGCTTCTGCTTCTGACTCTTGTTCTTCTACCCCACCGCCTTCTCGCGAGCCTATTCTCCATTTCCCACTAGGCTCGCCACCTCAGCCCACCTCTTCTACTCCTCCACAGACGATCCCCACTTCTATTTTGGGATCAGGGCCACACACACTTCCTTCTCCTATGATGGACCCAGCGCTTATTGCTAAAGCATCTTATCCTAATCGGTTAAGGGCTAACAAATCGAGTCCACATATAGAGAAGATTATGGACATGTTTAAGCAAGTTAAAATCAACATCCCTCTCATAGATGCCATCCAACAAGTTCCGTCCTATGCGAAAACTCTTAAGAACTTGTGCACTAGGAAGAGGAAGACTCAAGTGCCCAAGAAAATTATCATGGCAAAGACTGTAGACACGGCTTTCCCCCAACAATTACCGAGGAAACGTAAGGATCCTGGATATCCTACTATTTCCATTTCTATTGGGGAAAAACACATCAACCGTGCTCTACTAGATCTGGGCGCTAGTGTTAACTTGCTTCCATACTCAGTCTATGAGCAACTAGGTATCGGAGAGTTGAAGCCAACCCATTGCACTCTCCAGATGGCTGACCGATCAATCACCAAACCTAGGCGTGAACTGGAGGATGTGTTAATAAAAATCGGGGAATTCATATTCCCTGTGGATTTTATTGTACTTGATACACAGCCTGTAGCGAACCCACGGAATCAAATTCCGGTGATTTTAGGTCGCCCCTTTTTGGCCACTTCCAACGCTATCATCAACTGTCGTAATAGCTCTATGACCCTATTCTTCGGGAATAGGTCAATAGAACTGAACATTTACAAGTTGGGAAGTGTACCCTCCGAACCTACTGTAAGTGCACGGCGGCGCCCCGGCCGTCAACCCGACGCCGGAATGCGGAAGCGGTGATAAACTTTGATTTTTGCGGACTTTGCAAAACCGGCACCACCGCGCACTAAACTCCGGATCGTAACCATTAACAAGTCTAAGCTACTAACAAGAAAGGGAAGAGATGTATACCGAGTGATCCGAGTCCTCCGGTCTTCTCTTCATCGTCCCGATCTCCCGCGGATAGTCTTGTCTCCACATCGTCGCCTCCTCGCCGGAAAGGGCACCACAACGCCTACGTCTTTTACGGGCTCCCGCCTCAATACCGAGGCAACTCGAGCATGAAGCCGGCAACTCGACATGCTCAAGATATGCTGTAGAATGTGTAGTGTCTCACTTGGGGTTGGTTGCCATTTGGAGATGATGGAGGAAATGAGATAAGAAAAATGGTGCTTGCATTTTTCTAGCATGAATGAGATCAAGAAGATGAAACTCTCAAGAATGAAGAACTCTCTCCTTCTTCATCTCTCTTTTCTTTTTTCCTTTCATGAAAAACTTATCATATCAAGTGAGAAGAATAATGTGAAGGAATGAATATATCAAACATGAAGGGAGGTGAGTGTAGGAGCATAAGAATGGTGACCACATCCTAGACAAGAAAACATCAACCATGCTTATTCTCCTATTCACTCCATAACCTTTCAAATCTCTCAATTCAAAAGCATGGAGCAAAAGAAATGAAAGCTATCATAATCAATACTTTTGCAAGAAACCCCCTCCACAAAAGTAATTTGCAAAACTGCAAATTACCCCCTCCATCGGAAAAGTCCGGCCGGGAAAGAATAAAGGAAAACCGGCCGGAACGGAATGCAAACTGGCAACTCCAGAAAACTGGTCCCGTAATAAATTACAGGAAAACCCCAATACTGTGCATACACACCCGCATCTGTATTCCGTCCGGATACAAATGCAATGAGACAAAATCTATACTGTACTAAACTAGTACCGGCTTAAACCAAAGCCGGCTAATAAAAAACCGTTCGATCCTGATCCGTGCAATACCGCACGTATCTGATCGAACCCTGCCATATATATCCATACGGCCACTAGTACAAAACTGTCCGATCCTGATCCGTGCAATACCGCACGTATCTGATCGGACCCTGCCATATCTCCATACGGCCTCTACAGCGTTTCGCCCGAAAGCTTGAGTAACTTTAAGTGTGGTGGACTCTAAAGACTCGTCAATACTATGGCTGTGGATTTAACCACTGGCACGTCAGAGGTATAAGCCAATACGTGACGGGCCACCAGCTATTGACCAAAAGGGACGTCGATGAGGAAGCTCACCCCGACACCCAACTGAGCCTGTCAGTGACAATATCCGTACAGTCCGGTCCGTTCGTCTATGAGTATCGCATGTCGGGCCTAGGGGGTTGGTAAAAGTCAGACCCCCAAAAGCGGTACAAGTCGTGTCGGAGTGTAGCCCAGAACACCCTGAGATACTACCGGAATACCTACCAGTAAATCTCCTGCCTTGGCCAAGGACTTCGTGTAATGGCTCTCCTAGACACAGCGCGACCTCACCCCCAATACCGGGAGAGACGAACCCCCGAAGATCCGCTCACTGCCTCCATGTGGCTCGGGACTGTACCCAACTAAAACCTGTTTGCACGACTCCTTTGAGCCGTGGTAGGGTAGTAATCAAAGCACAGTGGGAACTCACACGAGACAAATGACGATCCCCAGGTCGATGAACTAACCTGTACACATGTCACCTGGGAACTGCTATCTGACGTCAGGTATAAGACCAACTAGCATGTTCCCGGCGAGTCCTGTCCGGTGTACTCATAACCCAATGAGCACCTGTATACATCTTAGGTGAACCAACTGACACCAGTGGCTTGTGAGACCGGCCACCGCCCCTCGTCGGGGTCTCGACTGTATACACTAGTCTACTCTGGAGTATCGATGCCCTGTCTCGAAACTCCCACGACTAGGGACCTTTTAAGGATGTGCTAATAGACTCCAGCTCTCACTTATATGATCGCCCTCATACTGCCGGCAGTCAAGCAAGAATCCTAGGGGCTCTATCAACGTGCAATAGCGACCTGTCAGGTCACCTAAAGCAGTACACGATGATAAAGGTAAACCAGATAGCGTACTATCATCTCGAGTAAGACTGTCGTACCGGGATAGGTCCTCCCTCAATCATTGCAATCACGTGCCTGTGATCCAATAATTGACTCTGAGGGCACTATCTCCAACAATCTCCCACTTGCACTCAAGGCTAATTATTGCGATGTCGCATACTCACAGCCCGTGTGATACCGAACACCCAACTCCTCTACTAGTCAGTCTCACAAAGCTCGTTTGCGAGACTATTGCGTTCGAGGAATAGCCTCAGTGAGAGGATCCGCTCTGAAGTTTCTTTCTATGTCTCTCTATATCTCAAGCTCGCGGAGAAAGCCATCTCCCGAAATGAGCAATACCTGTCTTAGAGTGTCTGGATATCTGATGGGACCGAGCTCAAAAATGAACTCCAAATCCAAACTTCTTAGACTGTATCGTCAACTGAAATTAATCAATATCCTGCGCCATGCCACCCTCAGTATTTCCTTGGACCACCTGTCCAAAATACTGCCCCTCGTCAGAAGGATAACTATAACTCTGACAACCTCCTTGTCGTCCATGTCACCTTGGAAGCCTGGAATGATAACTGTCTCTCGAATGAGGCTGTCGTTATCATATCCCCTAGAACATCCACTTATGTTCTAAAACTGCTTCCGACTGTTTCTCCAGGATTGGATCAATATCAACTTATTGCATCTAGTGCAAGAACAACATCTGGTGTGGTACTTGACATCTCATGATTGACTCAATTGCCTAAGCAAGTGATCTGCCAATCATGCATATCCCTCTCTACTTTAGTCTATAAGACACCTTTAGAGAGGGTGACTCCATTACCTGCAGGTACATTACCATGCCAGGAGTCGTCCATTCTAAATACTCTTAGAATGCTGTCTAAGTACCCAGATTGGGAAACCACCCAAATCTAGATCTAAAACCATAGATCTAGTAACCAGTATGTCTGATGTAATGTCCAAGTCCTTTTGTGTAGAAACCACTGTGTGACGACCAAAGTATAACCGATCGTAGTATAGGAATATCACTTCCTATTACCTTCTCAACAGATCCATCCCCTATTCTGATGACGTCAAACCTATGACTGTCACATCAGAAACAGATGATCTAACTCCGCTATACCTGCTTTAGTCTATAAATAGACATAAGCCTGATGTCCACCAATGCTTCCGCTGCTCCCACTGACTACGAAAACCCTCTGGCAGAGTCATATAGATGTGCACTTCTAAAGCTAGTTTAGAACGACGCTATACTCATCCTCCTGCCGGGTCTCGCAGCCTGGAACAACAACAATGGCAAGTGTGGGTAAACAAGAACTTCCCTGTCACCGTCCTTGAGGCTACCTGGGTACCTCTCGGGTGCCTGAAGTTATCCACCTTATCTGCGGAGTGGCCAATGGAATGTCAAATCAGATTGAATCTTTAGGTTCCTTATCAAATCTTCTGTAATCGTTTGCGGTTCTGGAATCACTTCCAGTTCTACCATACTCCCACTACTGTTTTTGAAAAAATCCATTTTTATTAAAACTGTGGCGAGTCAAGAACAATATTACTATTGATCTTTCTTATGGTAGAAAATCAACCCTCGTCATAGCCTGGGTCAACCCACAAACAGCCATTACAGAAACGTGCCTTGAGTTATCCAGAGTCTGGTTTTAATCATAAGCCGGACAACTCCCCGTACCTTAACAATGTTAAGATATGAACTGTACTATATCCAATATAGAACCAGAGGCACTGATTTAATTGAATCAGATTCAAATCATGCAGCTGTCTCCAGTGCATGTCAACTAAATGGAGAGAGGCTGATCAGCGTTACTCAACTTAGGAATGCTTCCAATTATGAGTAACCTGAAAGAGAAGCAATTTCTCTTTATCATTACTGAATACCATACGCAAGTATCTACATCTTCGATCACTTTGAAGAATCCCGATACTTGCTATACCTGGTTCTCTACTCTATTCAAATACCTATAACTCCTCAAAACTTAGACACTGTGTTTCTACGAAACACATGTCTAAGAACTAAAGAAGTTAAAAGTAAACAGAATACAGTATGAGGACCAACCCCTCTGTCCTAATGGACACTGGACAACATACAATCCTTTGTATAAGTCCCTTGAGTCTGGTAACTCA
This sequence comes from Agapanthus africanus, assembly GCA_030015575.1. Lineage (NCBI taxonomy): Eukaryota > Viridiplantae > Streptophyta > Magnoliopsida > Asparagales > Amaryllidaceae > Agapanthus > Agapanthus africanus. Next base: position 336,250,451 of record CM057346.1, on the reverse strand, counting down.
TTTACTGTGTGTCGTAGGTTGAAAACTGTACTTATGGTTAAGAAGAATTACACCGCTGTTTAATGCTCCTTACCTAACCATCCACTGATATAGGTAAATGTCGTAGACATAATTTCAGAAAGGTATATCTCACTCTATGAAAATAGACGTACAGATATATCAATTTGAAATTGGTGCATAACAGCGGATATTCAAAACCAAATATTTGCCGACCGGCAAACAGCCCAGGTGATTTCCTCAAATATCACCGATTACAACGAATCCCGATATAATGAGGATAATCACCCAATTCCCAATAACTTACTCCCACTCATCATCTGTAAAACCATACAGATGTGAGAATCGTACCTGGTAAATACATACCCTGGAGTAAGTATCTAATCGGGAAATCAGTTTTCCTTTAACATTACACAGTGAAACTGAAACATTGAAATGTTCCGATGGGGTATTCTGGTATTCCTAGTAATGCCTCTTCCAGATTCACGACTGTAACCGTATAGTTCTTTGCCACCTCTCCAAATCCCTTCATATGTCTTTAGTCTTTACCTTCTGCACACCCTTTTAGGCCAAATGGTTTTCTTCCTTCCCTACCGTTCGGCACCAGCCTATGGTTTGGAAGAAGACTATCCAATAAGCATAATGGGTGTACTGTCCCAATCCTAGGAACACTCGCAATGAGAGAGGGTGAAGATAAAAGACAACCGAATAAACCTTATTCCTATTTCTCCTGAACCAGAATCCATCCCCGAACTGGAACAAGTTCCATTCGAGTTCATATATAACCATACGATGGAGTATCCAAATAAACTGTGGATCTTCGTAGTGATACGGAGTGTCCTGGAGAAATATAAAGGTGATGTGGGAGTGGTAACGAAATATTTGGTTTGGTCGTGAATATCTGTTGCAATTTACTTTGCCCTCTTACTAATCCCTTGCTTTGTCTAAACTTAATACCTTCTGCACACCATCGTTATGCTAATTGGTTTTCTTCATTCCCTACCGGTCGGCACCAGCCTAAGGTTTGGAAGAAGACAATCCAATTTGCGTAATAGGTGTACTACCCCTAAACCAAGGAGCACTCGTAACCTGAGAGAGGGTAAAAGGAAAAGACAACTGAATAATCCTATCCGTTTTCTCCAGAACCGGAAACCATCCTCGAATTCCTTCGAGTTCGTATCTAACCATACGATGGTTTTGTCCAATGGAAGTGGACGTTCGTAGTAATACGGGGTGTCCTGGAGAAAAGGGTAAAAGTAGGAGTGGCAATGAGGTCTGCAACTCTGACAATCCAAAAGCCAGTGTTAAGAAGGTTCGGTCAACTTGGTCACTGAGTCAAAGTCTTAGGGTCGGGTCAATGGTCGCTGCCAGAGAGAGAGAGAGAAGAAACACTCAGCGTGCACTCTATCCTAGATCAGAATGGTTACCAATTTATCTAATCTGGAATCCTCCCACTGTACCTCAAATTCTCCTCCAAACCTGAAAGAAGAATTAGTCGGGGTCACCCGAGGAGTAAACTAACTCATCAGTGGGAATCGGGATCCAACTCTCATCGCATGACAACGTGACGGAATCCGCTCACGGTATCACACTCCAGAAGGTATGCGCATATCTGGCAAGTTTCAGTACTTTTGAAACTCCCGATGTGGATTTTTACCCCATGCTCTTATGACCTTGACTAAGGCCAACAAATCATAAGTCACATGTCAAGTTCTACCCGTCATTGTCCAGGTTGATTTGAACCCACCCGTACAAGCCCTTGACTAAGGCCAACAAGGCTATACGACTGTCCCAAACCAACGCATCTATCTATGCAGCATATGAATACCCAATAGCTACCAAACACTGTGCCTTGACTAAGGCCAACAAACACAGCTTGAATACTATTGACTACCCATATGAAACGACGGAGGGCTACGAATGGTTTCTGGCGAAAACCTTTAACGTAGTGAACTTGATATCGTTGAAGGAACGGATAGCTTTTTAGAAAATATAGTGACGAAAACCTTTACTAAAGAGGTCACTCCTGGTGAAGGGATCTCGGCTCTTTCCCCGTAGAATGGGGTGCAGGATATTCCAAATGAATACCACGGTGCAAAGCAAAAGCAATCGGCTATAGTGAAGTTACTGCCCTGACGCAAACTTCTGTCCAAGGGGTCACTCCCGGTGAAGGGATCTCGGCCCTTGCCTCGTCGACTGAGGAGCAGGATATTCCAAATGAATACCACGATGCAAAACAAAAGTGAACGTCCTTGCAATAACAGCTTTTTGAAAAGTGTTCCAACAACATCAGATTAGGTTTGTTTATCTTGCATTGATCCGAATCAATGCAGTCCCATCAATTGATCACACCACAAAGAACGAAAATATACTGATGTACGTATATGCCATCCGCATTCGCCACTGGGTCCCGTCATTACCCGTTAGGTTAGCTTACTAACGACAGAGCGGGGACTGGACTAGCGCGGATGCAAAACATATACAACATCTACTAATATATATACCAATATATTATATTTCGCTCAAGGCGTGAAAGAAATGCAACATCACAGAAATGTACAGCATCACAGAACAATACAGATATCTGGGATCCCCGGGTTTCACAGAGCCACTACTGAAACCCGACGTTCCCCTGGTCGTGTGGATAGCCTGTGCAATGAAATCCTAGACCCCTACGGGCGCGGCAAGTCACCCGCCAAAACCTGAAGCGAGGCAGCCCCCTCCAGCACCGTGAATGGACCACCCAGCACTTCACGGAATCCGGCAACTTGGGCACCCCTCCTGGGTCAACCTGTACCCCCTACGAGTGCGTCGAATAGCCCGCCAATCCTGCACTGAAGCCCCTTCCGTCCCAATGCCATGAGATGCGGGCTTGTTGCCTTCTAGAACCCGGCTATCCGTGCACCCCTCCGCGGGGTAATCCTAGTACAGAAAGTAAAATATACATACACCGGGTACAACGACCGCAACCAGGTCGTGCCCCAAAAGAATAATACAATCAGGCAGTGACGGCAGTCCACATGTCGGACGCTCGCCCCGCAATATCAAATGTACATAATACAACAACACAGTACTAGCATTGCATCCAGGCTATCCCCACGACCGATCCGCAACATCACAGCATAAACATAGAAGATCAACATGAAAGTCACGTTCGCAAATCCGTCTAACCGGGCTATAGCAGTTAGACAGGATTTACCGATCAAGTGACATTCACGGTCGCAGATATAATGTAAATACTGTGAAAAATGTGTTTAAAATTTTCCGATTGATCAAACCTTAACAAGTGGGCCCCCAATCAAAACTGTAGCACTCACAGAAAACCTGGGCCCAATATTAATATTCCAGAAACCACATTTCTCACTCAGGAACATACTGTAGAAATTTTTGGGGTTGAACTGTTTACATTGCGGCGGAAGCGCGGCCGTAGCAAGGTTTTGGCCGCCCTTCCGCGGCTGTATGAACAGTTCATGCTACCAAATTTTTTCAGTATACTTATATTTCCCTGCACATCATTCTGAGATAACCTGAAAAATTTTTGGACTCAAAAAAAATTCGACAGAAACTGATGTGCTTGAAATACGTGTTTTCGGGATTTTGTTCGATCGGAAACGTTAAACACATTAAACAAAGCTAGACGAAGTTAATGGCGAGGCTCTGATACCACTGTAAGTGCACAGCGGCGCCCCGGCCGTCAACCCGACGCCGGAATGCGGAAGCGGTGATAAACTTTGATTTTTGCGGACTTTGCAAAACCGGCACCACCGCGCACTAAACTCCGGATCGTAACCATTAACAAGTCTAAGCTACTAACAAGAAAGGGAAGAGATGTATACCGAGTGATCCGAGTCCTCCGGTCTTCTCTTCATCGTCCCGATCTCCCGCGGAAAGTCTTGTCTCCACATCGTCGCCTCCTCGCCGGAAAGGGCACCACAACGCCTACGTCTTTTACGGGCTCCCGCCTCAATACCGAGGCAACTCGAGCATGAAGCCGGCAACTCGACATGCTCAAGATATGCTGTAGAATGTGTAGTGTCTCACTTGGGGTTGGTTGCCATTTGGAGATGATGGAGGAAATGAGATAAGAAAAATGGTGCTTGCATTTTTCTAGCATGAATGAGATCAAGAAGATGAAACTCTCAAGAATGAAGAACTCTCTCCTTCTTCATCTCTCTTTTCTTTTTCCTTTCATGAAAAACTTATCATATCAAGTGAGAAGAATAATGTGAAGGAATGAATATATCAAACATGAAGGGAGGTGAGTGTAGGAGCATAAGAATGGTGACCACATCCTAGACAAGAAAACATCAACCATGCTTATTCTCCTATTCACTCCATAACCTTTCAAATCTCTCAATTCAAAAGCATGGAGCAAAAGAAATGAAAGCTATCATAATCAATACTTTTGCAAGAAACCCCCTCCACAAAAGTAATTTGCAAAACTGCAAATTACCCCCTCCATCGGAAAAGTCCGGCCGGGAAAGAACAAAGGAAAACCGGCCGGAACGGAATGCAAACTGGCAACTCCAGAAAACTGGTCCCGTAATAAATTACAGGAAAACCCCAATACTGTGCATACACACCCGCATCTGTATTCCGTCCGGATACAAATGCAATGAGACAAAATCTATACTGTACTAAACTAGTACCGGCTTAAACCAAAGCCGGCTATTAAAAAACCGTTCGATCCTGATCCGTGCAATACCGCACGTATCTGATCGAACCCTGCCATATATATCCATACGGCCACTAGTACAAAACTGTCCGATCCTGATCCGTGCAATACCGCACGTATCTGATCGGACCCTGCCATATCTCCATACGGCCTCTACAGCGTTTCGCCCGAAAGCTTGAGTAACTGTAAGTGTGGTGGACTCTAAAGACTCGTCAATACAATGGCTGTGGATTTAACCACTGGCACGTCAGAGGTATAAGCCAATACGTGACGGGCCACCAGCTATTGACCAAAAGGGACGTCGATGAGGAAGCTCACCCCGATACCCAACTGAGCCTGTCAGTGACAATATCCGTACAGTCCGGTCCGTTCGTCTATGAGTATCGCATGTCGGGCCTAGGGGGTTGGTAAAAGTCAGACCCCCAAAAGCGGTACAAGTCGTGTCGGAGTGTAGCCCAGAACACCCTGAGATACTACCGGAATACCTACCAGTAAATCTCCTGCCTTGGCCAAGGACTTCGTGTAATGGCTCTCCTAGACACAGCGCGACCTCACCCCCAATACCGGGAGAGACGAACCCCCGAAGATCCGCTCACTGCCTCCATGTGGCTCGGGACTGTACCCAACTAAAACCTGTTTGCACGACTCCTTTGAGCCGTGGTAGGGTAGTAATCAAAGCACAGTGGGAACTCACACGAGACAAATGACGATCCCCAGGTCGATGAACTAACCTGTACACATGTCACCTGGGAACTGCTATCTGACGTCAGGTATAAGACCAACTAGCATGTTACCGGCGAGTCCTGTCCGGTGTACTCATAACCCAATGAGCACCTGTATACATCTTAGGTGAACCAACTGACACCAGTGGCTTGTGAGACCGGCCACCGCCCCTCGTCGGGGTCTCGACTGTATACACTAGTCTACTCTGGAGTATCGATGCCCTGTCTCGAAACTCCCACGACTAGGGACCTTTTAAGGATGTGCTAATAGACTCCAGCTCTCACTTATATGATCGCCCTCATACTGCCGGCAGTCAAGCAAGAATCCTAGGGGCTCTATCAACGTGCAATAGCGACCTGTCAGATCACCTAAAGCAGTACACGATGATAAAGGTAAACCAGATAGCGTACTATCATCTCGAGTAAGACTGTCGTACCGGGATAGGTCCTCCCTCAATCATTGCAATCACGTGCCTGTGATCCAATAATTGACTCTGAGGGCACTATCTCCAACACCTACTGCTCATGTCTGTTCTGTCTACTTAATGGATGTCGACAGCAGCGAATTTGATGATCCTCCTGATACCGATCTTGACTCTTTTCATACGTTGTTGTTTGACCCAACTATGTATCATATACATACGGACTATTCCACTGAGATGTCCGGGTCAACAACTAACACCGATTATGAACTGCTTTTAGAGTCTGAAGATCACCCCGCACTTTGTGACGACATTATTCATCGGGGTATTGAGGAAATCTTCGCTGATAAACACGCATTTTTGAATGACATGGGTGTTGAGATGAATCATGTCCCATTCACTGAAATTGAACCTCCACCTCTTCCTTTGAATTGTAAAAAGAATGCGAGTTATCCATTACATTCACTGCTTCGTCTCTCCAAAATAAGACGCACACACTCTATCTTCCACCCCTTACCCTTTCCCCACTTCTTCTTCCACCAACCCGAGCACTGCATTGATAAAATCTTTGAATGGTTGGTGTTGATCCTCGGTCTTTGCAAAGCTTGGCATCGACCAATGATTCTCGACCCCCTCATGTGATTTTCAAAGCTTAACATTGCATAACTCAAGTTTGGGGGGGCGCATTTTTTTTCTGGCTCTTGAAAAGAAAATTTTTACAAAAATTTTGAGCCAAGAATAAGTTTGGGGAAGGTTCTTCACTTATATATTTTGCCCCCACTAATAAATTCCTCCTAGGCTTACAGGTTTTGTAGATATAGCGGTTGGCAACAGTGAGGACACTATTGAAAACAAGTTTGGGGGAGGTTTGTGCTTAGTTTTGCATCATGTGCATATCATTTGCATAAGCACAAAACATTTCTTTAAAAACAATAAAAATTTAAAAATTTTCAAAGTCCAAAAAAATAAATTTTTTTTTTTCAAAACTCATAAAGATTAAAAATTTTCAAAATATAAAAATATTTAATATTTATGATAATAAAAGATTAGATAGTGAACAATTACATCCATGAGATTAGAAAAATTTAAGAAAACCAAGAAAATTAGAAGTTTTCTTCTACGAACTAGTAATAAGTAGTTATGAGCCGTTGTCCCAAGGGTTAGTAAGATGAAGGAAGTCACTAATCTGAGGATAAAACTAAGTCTGAAAAATAGTTTCTATTCTGGAAGCTAAACATTTTGAACGTGACTACCCTGCTATTCGCACTTACACACGTCTTGAAGCCCGGGATAGTAGAGGATACCTTGAAATGCTCTTGTCTTAAAGCCAAAAGTATGAAGGAAATAAAAAAAATGATGAATAAAATATAAAGTGGTGAGAAAAATGGACACTGGTTTTGTTATCACCGAGGGCAATGAAAAAATATATAGCGAGGGTGCTTCTTCACCTAGTGCCCTAAGGACAACTGGTCTGGGAGTCACTGCTATGCCTTAGGTGGTGCAAGACGAGGAAAATACACCAAATAAGCAAACACATGAGTAATCGTTCGGTTAGTACCTCAAGAAGTATTAACGGTCGCATGAAAGTGTGTAAGCAAATTCGTCTAAATATTCATTAATTAAAAAGTACTGAGGCTGATGGGCAAGAGTATGATAGCTTGAATTGAATTCTCCGGGTGTAGGGATGTCCTTCACACACACGCAGGGTGATATGATCGATGTTTGGAAGAAAGATAGGAATGAAGAATAAGACGATGTTTTATTGAGCGAGGACGTGATTTCTGACATCTTTTCATGACCATTAAGATAGGGCTCATGACAACCGAAAAACTAGCTTAGTTGGAAACCCTAATTATCAAGGCCTTTTCTTTTACAATTCTTTTCTTTAAATGTAATATTCATGATCTTTCTTTTATTATTGGATTTTGTGGGTGCAATCCGCTGAAAACCCTCAGGAGACAACACTCCTCCTACTAGGGACACCTAGAGGTTTAAAGGCTTGTTGCACGTGCTCAGTGCAATCGTGTTGCCTACGAAAGTGTGCTTTTCTCTTTCTTTATTTTCTCCTTCTCTTTTTAATAAAACAGTTCGATCGAGACGATCGAAAATAGGTTTGGGGGAATTTGATCAGTCGAAAATACTGCATTTCTAACACGGCAATTTCCCTACCTTTTGCATTCATGTATAGGTATCTGGTATTCATATTGCACATATTAGCAAAACACATGTAAAATACTGGATTACTTGTACTGTATACTAAAACCAGCATTTTAAGGGAAATTGACTGTGTTTCATGACATCACATCATCCTTGTATTGCGCAACTCTTGTCTCGGTGAAATTGTGCAGGAAATTCTAGAAGCAGGGCCTAAATTGGGAAAAGAACTGATAAAAGACACGCCAATTCAAAGGCTAAAGATATGGAGCAATACAGAAGGCAAAATGAGATTTCACATATTGTATAAAGGCCCACCAGGAAGCCTAAGAGTTACCATATAAAAATAAATCACCAAGGCCACTAAAGGGCCGCGGTTCCGCGGCCCAAACCCCCTTGGCGCCCAGGATCCGCGGCCCTTTAAAGAGATCAAAGCATCAAATTTTTTACACGTGTCTCCCCTAACGGCCAAAGCTTCCAGAAGACCCCAGAAGCGCCACGTGGCACATCTAGAAGGCTCGACTTAACAAACTCTTGGAGGGAAATTCAAATTTTGGGCTTAACTAATTTTTGGAGGGAAATTTAAATCTTTTGGCTAACAAACTTGTGGAGGGAATTCAAATTTCAATCCTAGATCTAGAATTTTGAGGTCTATAAAAGAGAGCCTAGATCTAGGTGCAAATGGTTCAAGAATCATCACCATCTTCAACCCACAAGTTTAGTGACAAAAACTTGTGCCTCTAATTCAAACCCCAATTCAAAATCAAGATCAAGATCCCGAGATCAATTCAAGCAAAAGAGCCTTCAACCTTTAGAAGCGACGCCGGATTTCAATGGAGCAAGAGATCCACGCCGATCCGCGACTCAAGGAGCCGAGCGAAGCCGAAATCGACGATCTAGTTCCGTCCTTTTGTAAATTCAAGAGAGTTGTAACGAAATTTGTCGATAAAAAAGGTGAATTTTCTATATTCTTGCTTATCTTTTAATTCAAACATAATGATTAGATCTCAATTTGTGATTGTGTTTGTGATCATGATGTTTGAGTAATCTCCGCTCGTGTAGGAGTTGTGACGATCTTTAGATGATGATGATTTAGATATTTTTACAATTCTTAAATCCTATAATGTTTGGAAATTCTAGTGAATCAAATGATTAATAACCTAGTTTCGAGATGATGCTTTCTTGATCGTGTTCACTCGAAACTAGGGAACAACTATTGACCATTTGATTATCTAGAAGCTAGAATTTGAATGCGATCCATCGAAAGGACAAAGGATGAGTTGCGGAATCCCTAATTCCCTCTCAAGATCCTTAAACCTCGATGAATTTGTATCGATCTAGTATCAATTCATTAATGGATAAGAATTAGTAATTTTTAGATCTCATCACATCTATAGATCCGATCTACTCCTACGAGCCATACTTCTAATCTTGATTGTTGGTTGGAAATTATCACGCATCTCAATTCTTGTTTTTAATGTCTTTTCTAGATCTAGATTTTTCTTATTTCTTGATCTTCAAATGCAAATCATGAATTGTTTTCTTTTCTTTTCCTTAAATTTTCAACTCATCTAATTCGGAAATTGAACGGATTACACTTTCCCTGTGGACGATCCGCACTTACTAACGTGGTACATCCGACACCGTTATTGATTGCGGTCAAAATATTTTTGGTTGTGATTTCTCTTTACTATTTTCTAAAAAAAAACCATACACATCAAGAATATCATTCAATCAAAATGGCGCCGTTGCCGTGGATCGAACCCGGGTCACCCGCGTGACAGGCGGGAATACTCACCACTATAGTACAACGACGAGCATCGGCGAGCAGTGCCTCGTGAAAGCAATTAAGGAAAAGTGGTCCGGCGCGGACATGAGCAAGCTGTCCCCTCAGTAGAGGCGAACTTAAGCTGTACTCAACGATTGCACAAGAACTGTAAATCTGCAGAAGACTGTCTCAACAATCAAAACCCGCTGCAGGAAGATGTACATTAAGCTCTGATGGTCCATGAAAATCTGACACGACTCTCGAACAAGTAGCATCTCCAAATCACCAACGCACGACCACCGCGGCCATCTCCTGATCATGAGTGGGATATCCTGCTCGTACTTCCTCCAGATATAGGGAAGCAAAAGCGATAACTCTATAGTGTCACCTCAGTACACAATCGAGCCCCACTCGCGAAACATTACAGTTAAACAAGAAAGTCGCCCGAACCAGAAAGCAAAGAAAGAACTGATGCAGTTGTTAACCGAGTCTTCAACTGCTGAAAAACTCCGCACGCATGCCTCAGTCCAAAGAAAAGAAACCTCCCTTCCGGTCTGTTCATTCAACGGTGCAGCACTACACTAGCAATCCTGCATGAAATGGCGGTAAAAACCTGCTAAGCCCAAAAATCTACGGACCTCCTCCGTACCCAAGTCTGGGCCAAAGCTGTATGGACTCGATCTTCCTTAGAACCATACGAAAACCGTATCCCGTAACTACAAAGCCTACGAGTCAACACAAACAAGCCTGAAGGAACACTCCGAGAATCTAGCAACAGCTGGGGCTCTCCCAATGTCTGCAAAACAAATCCTCAAGTGCTACTCCTGTCCCTCATGACACATTGAATAGACAAGAATGTCATCAATAACACAACAATAACCGGTCGAGGAACGGCCTGAAGAAATCTGGTTCATCACCTCTACGAATGCTGCTAGGGTATTGGTGAGTCCAATGACACCACCAAAACACACAATGCCCATAGCACGCATAAGGCAGTCTTCGGAATGTCATCACTCCGAACCCGCAACAATGATGACCTGATCACAAACAAACTTAGAAAATGTCTCGCACTCGGGAGCTGATCGAAGAAATCGTCAATGCGAGGTAAAGGATACCTATCTGCACCGTAAGCCGGTTAAATTGACGATCAATCGATACACAACCTCAACTGCCGTCCTTCTCCTGACGAACAGAATAGGAGCTCTCCAATGCGAAACACTCAGACGCACAAGCCCTCCAACAAACAACTCTGCAGCTGATCCTTAAGCTCCCTAAACTTCACCGGCTCATCTGGAACAAGGTCGGAAAACTCTCGCACGAAAGGAACCCGGTCTTACAAACCTACTATGTCTCCGGTATCACAAATGAACGCCAGGAATCCTCGACATCATCTCCCCAAAAGCCGACTAGCGAAAAAGGCTGAATTCAAGCTGTGTGAGGTGGCACCACTTCCCTCCCATGCACAACAAGAACTGACTCGCCGGGAAAACAAATCCAGTCTGTTTTCTCATGGCAGTCTACAGACGCATAGCACGTAAGTAACCAGTCCGTGCCAGGAGAACATCAAATCAAACATCTCTAGAAGGATCAAATGACGGATGAATCTCCTAACCGATTGGAACACGACTGAAATACGTGTTGCGCAACAAAAGATTTGCTGACAGAAGTTAACACAACAAGCGGTTGATCTAGCTAACCGACTCTCGTCCCAACCACGGCACAAGTGTGTAAAACAAACAAGTACGTCAACAGAACATACGAATTTAGAATACTTGAAAACTCTGCATTGGACGCCCGCGTGTCCCGATGAGTAGAAGCAAACTCTCATGTCTTCCCCCTACCTGCAACTGGCTGAAATCCTTCTCTGCCAACCTGTCCCCTCTGAGCGAATCCTTTGCGACGACGACCTCTCTGCACATAAGCCTGACGCGGTGCTAAGGAACAATGTCTGACGAAGCGATGAAGGCTCCTGCATCGAAAACATCAATACGATGACTGCGGACCCCCCTAAGGATGAGAGCTGAACGACGGTCCTCATCCCAAGCCTTTGCTACTCCCGCGAAGGTCACGAAATCTGTCTCGACGACTAAGCCTCTGTCTCTGGGCTGGTACACCGGTATGAGTCCTCCACGGTTCCGGAACTTCTAAAGTCTCTAGAATACGTGTCTCGTCAACTGGGGCTGCATCCACTGGTGCTATGTAGGTGACGGAATGCTGCATGCTGATCGCAAGGAATAACTGGATAACATGGGTGACAAGCGCCTGTCGCTGCGCTCGAATGGCCTCAACCAATGAACTCATCGTCTGGCGCAAGTCCGGCATATCTGCCATAAGCCTAGCGATACTATCTGTCAAAGGCAGATCCGTCTGCTCCTGTGCAACGTGGGCACCATCCTGGTCAGTCCTTGACCCACCCGAGTCAACTCTGACCTCAGCCCTTGCAGCATAACTCTGAGTCCCCATAGTCGTCGGTGCAAAATGCTATAAATAGAGATATCATTCGATATGAACACGGAAATCGAATCACAAGGATATGTCATCAAGGAAGGAATTTCAAGCAATTTGTACTTAGGTCACTTTAGGCGGAGTACCGTATCGTGAGTATACCGCGGACATACACACACTACGTTACTCTGCTTAAGCTACCTACTCCATCATACCAAGGTCATCCTACACTCCGAAAGGTAAAACCTAGTGCTCTGATACTAACTTTGTCACGACCGGAAATTGGCACGTGACGGCCCTAATACGACGCAACGTCTACAGGCGTAACGCAGTAAAAGAAAGCCAAAACCCAGAAATCTAAACCATTAAATGACAAGAAAAGATAAGAAACATTGTTTAAAATTTTGAAAATCACAAGTATAAATTCTTTAAGTCCAATTTACTTTCTTAAAAATTTCGGCAGCACCTCCTTTGTAAAAACCCATCCCAAAAATGGGTACAATATAAATATAAAGTAAAGCATCCCCAACGGGAGCAAATCCATGCCCAACGGTGGAAAACAACCACCACAACAGATATACGACGCCATAGCAAAGAAATAAAAGACAATATAAGTAAAACTGCATAAAAGACATCCAAGTCCCCAAAATATACAATATCGTTCTCACATCAAGTCTCTAAGTCATACAAGATAATGGTAGATGGAGAGTACATAGATACAACGAATATACAATAAAACAACGAATAACCACAAAACCCACCTAAGAAAACTGTACACTGAGAGCTGATGCGGTATCCGCAGCAAAAAATGATAAGATAGATGAATAGCCGGCCTCGACTACTCTGGGAAAACACCGTGCAAAACAACTGTGGCACAACGGGGGTGAGTTGCCAACTCATGAATAGTAAATAACATATGCAGGTAATAGCAAGTATGAACATACAGCGTGAATCTAACATATGCAATTAATAGCAATAAAAGGTCATATGAATGCAATAATCATGAAAGGTACACTAGCAGGTGCAAAAAATACATGAAGCAATAATAATATCACAATCGGTATGCATCAATCATGCAATAATGATATGAAAAAGTATATATGCAACAGTCATGAAAGGTACTCTAGCAGGTATAACTAACACATGAAGTAATGCATATAAATAAAGGTATGTAAATGCAACAGTCATGAAAGGTACTCTATTAGGTACAACTAAAACATGAAGCAGTGCATAAACAATAAATGTGGAGTATGGAATAAAACATATCATTTCCATGGAATCCTGACATCGTGGTAGGATCACAATCAATCAAGACAATCCAAATCCCAATTCTTCAAATCAGCCCCCAAATTAGCTCTCATATCATATAAGTCTCACAAATTCTTAATGTACAATATCAAATAAATCTCATATATCCTGAAAGTACAAAGTCAAATGAATCTCATATATCCTTTATGTACAATATCAAGTTATCTCAAATGTCCTAAATCTAATATCAAGTGAATCTCTTATATTCTAGGTATATTTGCATGAATAAATATGATGAAGTATATGAATTTATATGTATACAAATATATTAGCGTCCCATTCCACTAATATATATGTATATGCATATATAACAGCGTCCCATTCCACTGTATATATACTTAGGAGTAAAATATCATGAAAACCAAGTGTCAAGCATCGACACAAAATAATGATCTATTAGGTGCTGTCACCAAGACTGCCACCCTGATAGGTTCGTATCATACGCTATACCGAAAGCTCAAGTGCCTAGCTCTGATCCTCGCCTCTCGACGTATCCATACGCACATGACTCCCGTCGGTATCCCCATGATAACCGCCGAGTCATTGGTAATGTTACCGGAGTGTATGGTTCCCTTGCCAGGCTCAATCGGCAAGGTCCATCAATCGTTTTGCCCGGGGGTACCTCCGGGCCCACCATGTACCCTCATACGACCCCCGACTCTTCGCATGGGGTATATATATATCAGAATCGATAAATCTCATGGTGGATACTGAAATATCATATCAAGGGAAGTCGGGTTTTTCAAATAATGCATAATTTCATGAACTACCAAGGTCCCCAAATCCAGAAAACATCATGAAAAATCCATATCTCAATACGAAAATCCATTAATATAATATATGCAACATAAAACTGAAATGTAAGTATATAAGGAAAAGCCGCTAATTAACTGCACCATGTTAATATAAAATATCATGCGGTTCCTATTTTCTCCAGTTCTAAATAATATCAAGTAAAGGTAAACATGTAGCTATAACTGATATATGCATAAACATAAAGGTATAGCAAGATATAGATATCTACCTATCAGAAATGATATAATATACCCCCCGGGTATAAGTGAAGGATGTAAGCAAGATATACATGTAGCTATGTCATTTTGTGTATATACCTATCGCTAATGGTACAATACTCTATAGGTATACAGGTAACTAGAATGCAAGTATGTCAAGGTATATGTGTAAGCATGTAGGTATCCAGGTATGCTATATATATCATATGCGATAAGAAATATGAATCAATGTCCCAATGTTCCTAACCAAATAATATCACATCTATAAGTGGGTTGTGCGTGACATGGCAGTTATTGACGGTGTGTGTGGCATACAATTAGTACTCGTGCAACACGAGCCGTCAATAATTGTGCAGTGTCTTAAGGATACTAGTCCAAGCACAACAATTTACTAAGCAGTAGGGTGAATGCGCAATTCGAAATATGAAATAGAATATGCGAAAAGTCAAGTTATTTCTAACCCAGACGCATAACGCCATGCGGGAAATTCCTTTGGAGATGTTAAATCTACTAACCAACACTCCTAGCTAAGTGAAGCCTACCACCTGTTTTCCTTTTGTCGTAGCGTCCGAAGTCCCCGCCTGCGAGCCTAAAATTTCACAAATATATCACATAAGCTAAATATTCTACATCGACGAAAAGACAAAGAAACGTAAGGATAACGCCCTGAAAATTACACTGCGCACTTAGCCCATCTAACACGCACGACATCGGTCAAAAACCCTAACTACGGTCGCTAAACTACGAAACACTAAGTCTAGACTCTGATCGTCCCGATTGCGCATCATAACAAATTAAAATGAGAGGAATATAATAGATATAACCTCGCAACGACTAATTGAATCTACGTCGGAAAACCCCAAAACCTATTAAAAAACTTACCGCAATATTTCGCACTAGTTTCAAGCTAACGCATATCTAGCGATTACAAACACCTTATAATATCTTAACTAAGCTATCTAAACCATTTCCATATTTTTAACACTTGCAAAATAAGTTTTAGCAAAAACCTAGTAAGCAATATTTCATAATTAAACTAAGTATTCATTAACAATAATTATCATTTTCTACTAGGTTAAACTTTTCCTAATCACAAATTAACACATTAATTAACATTAAACACTTAATCAAGCTTTAACCCTTACTTGAATTTCATAAAAATTATGAATAATGAATTTATCATGATTTGAAAGCTATATTAAATATCTAATTAAGCTAATTAAAGTATTAATACAAGAACTTAAGCTTAGAGTTAGGATTTATGCCTCAAACTTGATTTCAAAAACTTGCAAAAATCTCCAAAATTAGCCTCCAAAATCCCCACTAAAATGAAGATCCAAGCATGATTGAAGAACAAGAATGATGGGTTTGATTTATATTTTAATTTGTATGAATTTATTTGGATTTTTCATCAATTTTTTAAAGTAAAATGAGAAGAAATGAGTGAAGAAAAATGATGGGCAGCAAGGAAATGAGTGTGGCCGGCCAAGGAAGAAGCTAGGGCTTGTGTGGAGGTGTGTGGAATTTTCTAGAAGGAAAAATACAATAAATGCTACATTAAATGTATTTTGCCACCTTTCTTTCTTTTCTTTTCATTTTTTTTTAATTTTAATTCCATTGACCAAAAAAATTCTAGATATTTAAAAAGAAGGTTCTAAAATAATTGTAGTGATGATTTCTAATGATTCTCATTTAGAAGAGATTTCTCGATTTAAGTGCATATTTACCCGGCTAAAATAATATTTTATTTGGGGAAAATTCTATCTGAACCAAAACCTACCATATACCCCCAAAGTTCGCACACAAGCTTTATTTTAGCTAAAATAGGTGCCGGTAAGTTTCTACGGAAGTTTGATCGAAACCGGGTTAAAACGAAAAATACCGACTATTTTGCCCTAAAACGGAAAAATTCGCAAAACGATTTCTAAAACGTTACAATCGCACAATGATTTAAAAAGGTTTGGCATGCATTTCTTATGGATGTGCACATGTATAGTGTTGATTTATATCATATTGGTTTTGTTTTGGATTTGACATTAGTGTCTTCACCATGACTCCGATGATTGCGGGATGCTTGACGGAGTGTTGTTTTTGAGTTATCCGCTCATTATTCGTGCGCACACATTGCGCTACGACGTGTTTTATGTATTGATGATTTCGGAGCCCCGACGACTTGGACTTTTTACTGAAATGTTTTAGTATTGAGGGATTTAAATTTAAATTCGGGGCCCGAATTTCTTTAAGGGGGGAAGATTGTAACATTTAAAAAAAAATATTATTTTTCGGAATTTTTATAATTTAATAATAAAATATTGAATATTTTAATAAGGCGGTATAATTAAATACCGATAAATTGGGGAAAATTTTGAAATTTTGGAAATTTCTAAAATAAAGGTGCTTTATTGGATTTATGCAAATTATGAAGTTTTACGATTTATTTGATACTAATTTAGTGCTTATCGCGATTAAAAATCGCTAATAGTGTATTAAACCGGATTTGTGCACATGACAAGCACCATATAATTTTTCACTTGTTAAATTTTTATCATGGCTTTTTTTCATGTTTTATATCATGGTTGTTGTTTTATTTGAGAGGGGAAATGAAAAGAAAAGAAAAAGATAAAGGATTAGAATATTAGGTATGGGCAAGAGAGAGAGAGAGAGGGTAAGGGATCAAACCTTGGACCATGGATCTTTCTCTTCACTTTTTCCTTCTCATTTTTCCCTCTCGCTCTAAGCTCAGCTGCTGCTGCTGCCCTCCACCTCCTCCCTCCTCAAACACCCCACTTCATCATCAAAACAACCCCAAAACATCATCTCCTCTTCACAAAAATTGTGCACGAGCTCACAAGCTACACCTTTGACCAAGAAAGTTCGCATTTTGGCCCTGTAGGGGTTTCTTGAGTGCCAAATGAGGTGATCCCTTCACACTCAGTGTAGTTTTTCCTTCACTTTAAACCATATATGTGTTTATTTGTGATTTGGTACGATTTGGTGAACTTTGGACTTTACTAGTTAGGGTTAGAGTTGAATTGGTTTGAGATAGTGTAATTAAGGCATAATATTAACCTTAAACCCCTGTGGTGATTGATTGGAGACCAAAACCAGAACTAGAACCCCAATTAGCGAACTTAGAAATCCCCGACATCGTATTTTATGAATTCTGTGAGGGTATTTTGATATCTACTATCACCTGGAGCCTCTGAAAATTATTTAGCATATACAGAGATACCGGCAGGCACCTCGGAAGCACCACCCAAGACCCCAGCCCCTACCCTCTCACCTGGGCCACAAATAAAACCCTTCTGGCTGCAATTTATGGCTAGAGCATGAAGTTTGGGCTTCGTGCTTCTCCTGTAGCTCCTTTATCTATAATCTAGACCCTTCGCATGTGCAAAATTGGATAATTTGACCTAGGGTAAAATCTTGGACCTTTTTCAAGAGTTGTTGTTTTGATTCGGGGTTTAGTTTCTCGTATTTTGAATTCTGGATTTTTATATCTGTGTTTTACCTCGATCACTTGACGTTTGTACGACGATATCGAGGGTTGTTTGGTGGTTTTGAAAGCATGGTCCATAGGTCCTAACCTATAGGCCTTAGCGTGTCGTTTTGGTTTTCCGATGTGATCTTAATGCGCATTGCGCTTGTGTTATATGTGTAGGTACCCCCATGATGATTCGAGACGATGAAGAAGATGATCGCGACATCGACATCAGCAAGCCAGATCAAGGTGAGTAGATTATATCTACGGGGGAAGTCGGGTGGATGGCGTATAGCACCCCCGCAGTTCGATGTATAGTATGCTATATATATACTATATTTATATGATAGCTTTATGTTTGAAATTGATATTCAAGATATGTTTAGGTGTTCAATGGTCAGATTAGGGTTATTAGAAGTGAACTAGTATAGCTTTTTAGTCGCGAACCCTAGAATAGGTTTACACCCACACGCACACACATGCTTACTTTGTTATACTTATGCGTATATGGGGATACGTATATATATACACACACATAGGTATGGGACGATGTATATATACACGTATACCTACAATTGGATGATGAGGATAGTGGATGATATTTGGAGACGAGTCGATGAGTTTGGGCATGGTGCCATGAGATCGGTGATATGATGTGGTTCGTATTATGAGATACGACATGAGTTATAGCGGGTATTTAGGCGTGTGTTTTCATACACGCACCTATATATTTATAGATGGTATCAGTTTGTACTAGACTTAGATCTGTACCCCAGTTCATGAGATATGATGATAAAGATACTAGATAATTGATGAGATAAATGTGAGATTCGACCCGTACCCAGATTTGGGATGTCGTACGATGGATTTACGTACGAGCTATATATTGATGAAAGATCCACACTCTTGACTCGAGGGCATCATATTGTATTGTATCGTATGTGATATTATTGAGGCGGGATCACCGACTATCATATTTGTTATATATCGACTCAGATTTAGGTGGTTTCCATACCTTTTCGATTAGCTTGTTAGTTAGATCTGTAGTTTACTTAGTAGATGTTAGACTAGCCCCGAGTCATACCTATTTCAAAACTAATGAATCGTGAGTATTTTTAAGAAAGGTCAAGCGATTCTACGGATATTTTCAAAAGACGCATCTTTTCTTAAAAACACCGTAGCCCTTATTTTTCTAAACCCCACGATTCGTGTTATTTCAAATGGCAAAACTGTACGACATATATATATTGATGTAGATTCTTCACCATTGCGTTTATTATTCGTTTCCACATTTCTTTCTATTTGCATCGCATTGCATGTGTAAATGTGTTTATTGTTATATTAAACCCATGCTGTCAGGACACCAGCACCATTATCGATGATGCGTATGTTCCACGTACACCTACTTGCCGGCTCACACACTTCATCATCGATAATTGCCATGTCACTACACAGTAGGATAGTTGCATCCGGATATGACTACTTGTACATTTATATTGGCGTACAGACATATTGTACACTCATACTTGTGTACACACATATTGTACACCCATACTTGCATATATGCGTAATTGCACATACATAGATGATTCTGGCTTTATTTTGGAGATTTGGGAACCGCAAGATATATTTTAAAACTAGATTCATTTTAAAAGAGCGGTTCTTCCCTTGATGTGTGCATATTACTGTTTTATGTTGCATGATATACGGATATGCTTACATTTCTATCATATGTCACATACATCATGCTTTATGGTTTTACGCATTGAGATATGCCGTTTTCATGAGATTTCTGGATTTAAGAACCGTGGTCATTTCAAAAGAATGTATGCATTGTTAAAAAACCCGGTTTCTCTTGATATGATAATTCAGTGCGTTTATCGGTTCTGATATGTATATACCCCATCCGAGGAGGAGTCGTGAGCCGTGTGCGGGTACATGGTGGGGCCCGGTATGGTATCTCGGGGCAAGAAAGGGATGTTGTGTATACAGACGGTAAGCCTGGCAGAGGGACTACTACCTACCGGTGATTGTATTTGAGCTCGGCGGATATCCGGAGGATACCGACCGGAGTTGAGAGATGATATGGGCCGATCCGGACTGAAGGAGCCCGTGGGCCGACCAGGACTGACGGAGCCCGATATATGAGGATTTACGTGCCGATGCTGGGCACAGGTTTCATGATGTTTTTGAGTGTCGATGATGGACACTCAGGTTCCATGATTTTGATGTGTCGCGAGGGACACACGTCGATTTACATCCTCATACTTCCATGCATAGGCTTTATGATATTTACCTGCATGATGTTTTTTGTCATTGGGTGACACGTGGACGAGATCCACATACATACATACATGATTACATTGATGATACCTCATATTTATGATATGTTGCTACCTGAGACACTGACACGAGCACTTAGTATTACACTGATGTATAGATGTTTATCCTTATCACCTTATCATGCTTCAGACATTATCATATTGGGGATATATATTATTACTGATTGTTTGACCTAGGATGAGTCATACATATGATTTCTGCTCTGTGATGTTTTCTATTCACGAGTTGGCAACTCACCCCCGTTGTGCCACAGTTCCTGTAGGTTTTGCTGTACAGATTTCATTGCGGCTTTTCTGGCACACTGCTTTCTTTCTGGGTGATTGCTTCGGTAGGTGGGTTCACTCGCATCGTGACCACCCTTGTATTTATTTTAATCAGTTGTATCTAGTAATTCCATCAACCAGACTTGTATATTTATTTCAGACTTAGAAAACCAGTTGTGTATTATTTCGACCTTAGAGTCGCGTATTATAGTATTATGGTTTTCTTGATGATTTCGAGTTTATTTTTGAGTTTTGATCCTCTCCCTTCGGCGTTGTATATTATATTGCTTGCGTGGTTGTGACCGTCGATTGACGAAGAGATAGCTCCCGCTTGGGGATGCCTTTTATCATTATGCATATATTATTCATGTTGTACCCTGTTTGGGGCCAGTATTTACAAAGGAAACTCTGCCGAAATTTTCAGAAAAGACTTGAGGTTTTAAAAATGCATATTCGACTTACTTATTTAGAAACCTTATTTTTAAAACATGTTTTTTTCACTTCTTTAACTAAGTTTTCCTTCATTTATTATTTAAAACATTTTTAGATTTCTGGGCTTTTGGCTTACTTGAATTAGATGGGGTCCAACAGACTTCATATGATTCAAGAGCCAATCACGTGCTATTTCGAGTCGTAACACAGTGTCCTTGAGATTTGTCGTAGACACAGGGATCTTCTCCGGCCTTCTCCTTTTATGGGCGGTCGAAGTTGAGGGGGCTGTTACAGTAGGCACCCATATTGACGATACCTTCTATGGTACGACGGGGTGGTCCTTCTCTTGCCGAACTTTCACTTTCTTCTGTCGGCGGGAGTAGTCTTTGTTGATCACAGAGTCTTGAACTCTTAGCCAGACCCTGTGGATTTTGGAAGATAGCCGTTGAGAGGGCTGTTCCAGCTTTGCTTTAATAACGTTCTCCACAAGTGGAGGAGACCTTTTCAGTATGGTAGTTGGAGAGTTCTTGCGCACCCTCCTGAGCGGCTCAAAGCTGTTCCCAGTTGGAACAGTAGCATCGACTTCGACTATCGGAGCTGGTGGGGTCTATCCAGAAGGGGAACTTCCCCAGGCTTTCCTCACTTGGCGCCAGTGGCGACGTCGAGCACGTCTTGCAGATAGTATTGGCTTAGTTACGGGGGTGGCTTCATCATGCCCCATGTTCTGGTGAATGGTTGCTGTTGGTGCAAGCCTATCAAAGACCGACGTCCGCTGAGAAGAAACGTCCAACCTGTTGAAGACCGACCTTTGGATAGGGGAAGTAGTCTGGACGACCTCACCCAAAGCAGGAATTGGGGTGGCCAGTCTCGCAAAGACCGATCCCTTAGTAAGAGAAGCCCCTTTGACGACTTCGTCCGTCGGAGTTGGAATTGCTATCCGCTTCGGGATGACTCGTTCTGGTATTGCAGGCATCTTCATGGACATACTGGAGCTCAGGCTCAGTGTCACGACCCGAAATTGGCACGTGACGGTGTTCACACCATAATATTGCATTATTATATTCCCCATTCTTATTCTTTTTATAAATAAACAGGTGCTTTTGACGCATGTCTGCTATATGTTACAGGTTACAGGTTCTTGGACAGAAAACAGTGAAAACGATGAAAAGACGATGCAAAAGTGGACTTTGACCAACAAACAGAAGACTCTTGATCATGTCTACATCAAAGATAAAATTTACAAAGTACAAGGCAATGCAAGGTCCAAGATGACAAAGCGAACGGTTAAAAGTCCACTGCACTACACACTGTGAAGATCTGGAAGAAGCCTAGAAGCCAAAATAAGAAAAGAACCATAGAAAAAAGAAGACAAAGCAAACATGGAGAAGTACAGAAAAATGTACGCAGCAAGACCACTCTTTGGCCTTGGAACCACGGCCAAAGCATGCCTTTGGCCGCGGAACCGCGGCTGGGTAGAGTCTGTGTCGGCAATGAAAATTTTGGCCGTGCGCGTATTGTTGACTAGGTCTTTTCTTAGGGCTATTTTTGTAATTTCAGACATGCGGATCAATTGTAACCTAGGGTTTCTATCTCTTTATAAATAGAACCCAAATAATTGTAATTTCTTATGCCTCCTTTTAATAATAAAATACAGATCTCTTTATGGAGAGCATTGATGTTTCTTTTCAACTCATGAATTCAGATCTGACAACCCTGCGTTGATGATTGGAGAGAGCATCTGTAAATAGATTTAATTCCTTGCTCTAGTTTAGATTTCAATTCTTTGCCCTAGGTAGATTTAATTTCTTGCCGTAGATAAATTGTTTAGAGTTAGCTTTGAGGAAGGATTTTGAGAGATGAGATCTCTCATCCCTTTCTTACCCATCACATATTTACAATAGGACTCCATGCATACACGAACACACCGCGCCCTACGACATTCTACCACTCGAGGTAACGATGACACCGTAGTATAAAGGCCCGGTTGCACGTGTTTTCCATGGTGGTTAGGGTAAGGATCTCTAAAGGAAGGACAAGAACCTAGAGGAATGAACACCTTCTCGAATGGATCTAATCCCCTTTATTGATAATTACCATAACTCCTCATAGATCTTCATTCGGGTATATAAAGCGTTGAGACTTACTAGCATTTCCAAACCATCCCTAAACCTAACCCTAACAAGACTAGATCTAGATAATCGTAGATATATAGATTTAGATTTTAGATTTAATAATCAATCCGAACACTCTTCGGAATTAACTCGTTAGTGCAAATAGGAGATTCACAACATCCTTGTGGACCGACCCGTATTCACCGGCTAGCTACATGCGACGCCGTTCTTGATTGCGGTAACAGATAGTTTTTGAGACAAATCAAATGGCGCAAGCACGCTAAATCAAACAAATCAAATGGCGCCGTTGCCGGGGATGGCGTAGAACTTTCCTTCTTGCGATTTCGGGTTAATCTTAAATTTAAAAAAATCTTAAAAATCTAAAAAACCCAAAAAAAATATATAAAAATATATCAATTGTTATTTTTTGGAAAGGTTACTTTTTTGTGTGAATCTTGCAGGAACAATCGAGAAGGATCTGAAAATTTCCAAAAAGCGAAACAGAAAACGGGATATCGGAACAGAAGAGATTTTAAACAACAGAACAGTGGAATTTTTCTGGAGATCTGAACCCCTCATTTCGCCGCTAAACCGCCGTGGAAACCACCCTGATACCGCGGATCCGCCGCGAATGACAGGCTCTTTCGCGGTCATTCCGAGTCCAAAGAACGTAGGAAAAATTCTTGGGAACCGTTACGGCTGTGTAGAAACGTTTGACTTTTCAACCCACTTTGTGTCAACCGAGTCAACCTTTACCACCTCCATATGTTGATACCACTTTTTCAAATCCTTCTGTCACTCCTAAGCCGATGTCCATTGCTGAGCATATTGCTCAATCTCGCAGCCGATCTTTCACCTCTCTCCACTCATCTAGTTCTAGGGATCCGCACGATTATTCACCTTTTTATCCACATGTTGACCCTACCCCTGCCCAACCACCCACTTCCTACCAGTCCTACCCGACCTTCCCACCTTCACTAGACACCGTTTCTACACAGACTTTTGGGAGTTTTGCATATCCACACAATTTCGAATCTTTTACCGAAACCCCCTCACCACCTAAGTCTAGTTTGGAAGAGTCGTTGGAAGCTTATATTGCTGCAACAAACAAAATGACTAGGAATGTGGAAGCGTCCGTTGCCGCCCTTATGCAACCTAGTGAGCCGGTAGCTAGTTTCCCACTAGTTTCAAATTTTTCAATGTATAAGGAGGCGGTTGGACAGAGTGAGAATGTGAGAGGATTTCCAAATCAAACCTACCCTTACCCAATTGAAGCCCACAACTCCAGTTTTCCATTAATTGCCCTAAATAGTTCACCTGTTCAAAATAAAAACGAGTTGTGTGATTTTGTAGTGTTTGATTTGCCAAATTGTGAGGAACCCCTTTCGAGTGAAACCGCACCTAATCCTTTCGATCTTTACACCTCCCATCTAGAACCTAAATCGATAGATATCCATGCTTTTGATGAGGTGTCTAAGAAAATTGATTTTCACTTGATTAAGGATATAGACGCCGGGAATATTTCGGATGATGAACCTGTCGATTTAATTGAGATTTTATGTTCAAATCATCATCCCAAGTTATTAAATGTTTCTCCTGAATCTCATATCCGTCTTGATTTTGATGATAATGGCATGGATGAGTTGAATCTTGAGGAGAATTATAAGGATAGTATTCAGGAGAGTTTTAAGGATCATATTGAGGTTGAACTATTTTTGTTTGATATGTCTGATTTTCTAATTCAGCCTCCTGAACCTTTGACTGTTATATCATCCTCTCTCCTTTCCATCATTCCGACCACGCTTGAAGACTGTGAGCTTGAAAATTTTTCCTTTGAATCTGACACAGTTCTCACAGCCGATAACACGTACGAATGTTTCACTTTTTCGGACGATGTTGATGACTCACCGCCCGAGTTCGCGTCCTTTACATTTTCAGATGAGTTAGTTGAACCATCAGACTCGGGTGCTTACAGTAGTTTCGAACCATTAATGGAATCTTTCAAGATCGAGACAGTTTACTACGGTGAAAATGATACTATCCCTAGTTCACTTCCTTTCGTTTTTCCCATTGTTCTGACCGTACAAGAGACCGTTACGCTTTCATCTCCAATACCAAGTTCGACGTACCCATGTTTTCTTGCGAATCTTAAGGGATTTGATCCCATTTCTCGACGATTTGATAGGTTAGCGCAATCGCTTTTAACACATCGGTCATCACAAATTGCGCTAATTTATTCACTCGATTTACACCCTCAAAATCACGCAACCCTTCTTTCTCCTTTCCGCCATTCTTCTCTCCCACCGAGACCATATTCTACCATTCTTCTTTCCACACGGTCTCGCGTGTTTCTTATTTCTTTCCTCTATACCCCATTATGTCACCAACTCGGCCATTACCATGATAAGATTTTTGAATGGTTGGTGTTAACCTTTGGCTTGTGTAAGGCCAAGCTTAAGTTTGGGGGGAACCTTGTTGTATACATGTATATATTTTTTTTTTCTTTTTCTATAAAAAAAATAAATAAATAAAAAATTCAAAACATTAAAAAAATATATTAAAAAATTTATAAATAAATAAACAGGGGAGTGCCAGCATTTTGACCCTCTTGGTGTAGCATGACAGTGAGGACACTGTCAAGTTTAAGTTTGGGGGTATGCTCGGTACGTTCTCTTCCTTCGCATTCATTTGTACATATTTTTGCATTTGCATACTTATTTGAAAACCCATAAAAATTGAAAAATTTTGAAAAATTATAAAAATTATTGTATTCAATTTTGGCTAATTGACTTGAGTTTGACAGATAGGTTAACTAGTTAGGAACAACTAGATCTTTGACGTAGTAAATTAAAAATCCTAAAGATAACTTTCCTTAAAGTTTCGCGGTAGAAAGTATATGTCTTTGTGGTTTATTTAGAAATAGGCAAATTTTGGGTTCACTTCTTGGGCTAAGTCGAAACAAAAGAAAAGTATTGATGTTCTTATTAGAGTATAAGTTTGAAAAATAGTTCCTAGCTTAAGTCTAGATTCTGAAAATGTATACCCTACAAATTGCACAATCACGCACCTTGAAACTTGGAATAGTAGAGGAGACCTTGAAATACTCTTGTCTAAAGTCCTTAGTACGAAGAAAATGAAAATAAAAAATTCAAGTCTGAATAAAAAAAAATGAACACTGGTTTTTGTGATTACTTAAGGCTGCAAAAAAAATAGAAAAATATTTAGCGAGGGTGCTTCATCACCTAGTTCCTTAGACCAACTGGTTTGGGAGTCACTGCTAAAGCCTTGGGTGTTACAAGACTAGGAATTACGCTTTAAAGTGCATACATATCTTGTAATCGGTTGTTGGTACCTCAAGAAGTATTAACAGTCGCATGAAGGATGTGAATTCACCAGTTAATTAGTGCTTTGGACAATGGACAAGGGTATGATTGCTTGATTTGAATTTCCAAGTGTAGGGGTGATTTATACACACACGTGGGGATATGTGATTGGAGTTTAGATGAGAGAAAGGGATGAAGAATAGAACTTGTATCTTTAGTAGAATTGATAAAAATTCCTAAGTGGAGATGGAACCCTAGAAGGAAAACTTAAGAAATGCCAAAAGCTAACTAGGTCTGCAGAACATATATAATCTTAAGTTAAATGATGAGGAAGTGTGAAGAATATGGGTGGATAATTTACGGGTCAAAGACAATAGAGTTCCTTGTTAGAAAACTTAATTGGAGAACAAAAGTTAATGGGCCGAATTGATAGGATTTTGTGGGTGGTATCCGCTGAAAACCCTCAGGAGACAACACTCCTCCTACTAGAGACACCTAGGGGTTTAACGGCTTGTTGCACGAGCTCAGTGCAATCGCGTTTCCTTGCGAAAGTGCGGTTAGAATTTTAGTGAATAAAAATAAGTTTGCTCGAGGACGAGCAAAAGATAAGTCTGGGGGTATTTGTTCACACCATAATATTGCATTATTATATTCCCCATTCTTATTCGTTTTATAAATAAACAGGTGCTTTTGATGCATGTCTGCTAAATGTTACAGGTTACAGGTTCTTGGATAGAAAACAGTGAAAACGATGAAAAGACGATGCAAAAGTGGACTTTGACCAACAAACAGAAGACTCTTGATCAAGTCTACATCAAAAATAAAATTTACAAAGTACAAGGCAATGCAAGGTCCAAGATGACAAAACGAACGGTTAAAAGTCCACTGCACTACACACTGTGAAGTTCTGGAAGAAGTCTAGAAGCCAAAATAAGAAAAGAACCATAGAAAAAAGAAGACAAAGCCAACATGGAGAAGTAAAAAAAAATGTACGCAGCAAGACCACTCTTTGGCCGCGGAACCGCGGCCAAAGCATGCCTTTGGCCGCGGAACCGCGGCTGGGTAGAGTCTGTGTCGGCAATGAAAATTTTGCCCGTGCACGTATTGTTGACTAGGTCTTTTCTTAGGGCTATTTTTGTAATTTCAGACATGCGGATCAATTGTAACCTAGGGTTTCTATCTCATTATAAATAGAACCCAAATCATTATAATTTCTTATGCCTCCTTTTAATAATAAAATACAGATCGCTTTATGGAGAGCATCGGTGTTTCTTTTCAACTCATGAATTCAGATCTGACAACCCTGCGTTGATGATTGGAGAGAGCATCTGTAAGTAGATTTAATTCCTTTCTCTAGTTTAGATTTCAATTCTTTGCCCTAGGTAGATTTAATTTCTTGCCGTAGATAAATTGTTTAGAGTTAGCTTTGGGAAAGGATTTTGAGAGATGAGATCTCTCATCCCTTTCTTACCCATCACATATTTACAATAGGACTCCATGCATACACGAACACACCGTGCCCTACGACATTCTACCCCTCGTGGTAACGATGACACCGTAGTATAATGGTCCGGTTGCGCGTGTTTTCCATGGAGGTTAGGGTAAGGATCTCTAAAGGAAGGACAAGAACCTAGAGGAAGGAACACCTTCCCGAATGGATCTAATCCCCTTTATTGATAATTACCATAACTCCTCATAGATCTTCATTCGGGTATAGAAAGCGTTGAGACTTACTAGCATTTCCAAACCATCCCTAAACCTAACCCTAACAAGACTAGATCTAGATAATCGTAGATAGATAGATTTAGATTTTAGATTTAATAATCAATCCGAACACCCTTCGGAATTAACTCGTTAGCGCAAATAGAAGATTCACAACATCCCTGTGGACCGACCCGTATTCACCGGCTAGCTACATGCGACGCCGTTCTTGATTGCGGTAAAAGATGGTTTTTGAGACAAATCAGACGGCCCTAATACTACGCAACGTCTACAGGCGTAACACGGTAAAAGAAAGACAAAACCCAGAAATATAAACCATTAAAAAACAAGAAAAGATAAGAAACATTGTTTAAACTTTTGAAAATCACAAGTATAAATTCTTTAAGTCCAATTTACTTTCTTGAAAATTTTGGCACACCTCCTTTGTAAAAACCAATCCCAAAAATGGGTACAATATAAATATAAAGTAAAACATCTCCAACGGGAGCAAATCCATGCCCAACGGCGGAAAATAACCACTACAACAGATATACGACGCCGTAGCGAAGAAATAAAAGATGATATAAGTAAAACTGCATAAAAGACATCCAAGTCCCCAAAATATACAAAATCGTCCTCACATCAAGACTCTAAGTCATACAAGATAATGGTAGATGGAGAGTACAAGGATACAACGAATATACAATACAAAAAAACGAATAACCACAAAACTCACCTAAGCAAACTGCACAATGTATGCTGATGCGGTATCCGTAGCAAAAGATGATAAGATAGATGAATAGCCTGCCTCGAGTACTCTGGGGAACAACCTGCAAACAACTGTGGCACAACGGGTGTGAGTTGCTAACTCGTAAATAGTAAATAACATATGCAGGTAATCGTAAGTATGCACATACAGCACGAATCTAACATATGCAATTAATAGCAATAAAAGGTCATATGAATGCAATAATCATTAAAGGTACACTAGCAGGTGCAATTAGTACATGAAGCAATAATAATATGACAATCGGTATGCAATAATCATGCATTAATGATATGAAAATATATATATGAAACAGTCATGAAAGGTACTCTAGCAGGTACAACTTATAAGGTTAGTCTAGCACCCTATGAAGAGTTTTGAAGCATCACATGTCCAAAAGTTTAAATTTTTATGGTGCTAAACGAACATGCAAAGGAATCGATCCTAGAAAATTAGGGTTTCGAAACTATTAAGCTAAAAAGGATTAGGGTTTGAAGGCTACAACCTTTGTAGCTCCCCTTTTGCTTGACTCCTTGATCTCTAGGGTGTTGGAAGAAGGTCCACTTGTAGTCCTCTTTCGTCCACGACGATCCACCCGAAGTTTCCCATCCAAGCTTGTAACTTTGTAGAAACAAAGAGAACACTCTAATCAAGTTGGCTAGACTTGAGTAGAATGATGTTGTGGCTATGGATCTCAATTCAAAAACCTTTATTTAATTGTGTTTAACTCACTAGAAAAAACTAGAGAGGAAAAGATGAAGGAGGATGAAGATGGTGGTCATTTTCAACTAGAGGTGAAAAAAATAACCCTTAGTTAAAATGAAATGAAATATAACCTTTTATATTTTATTCCTTCCCACTTTCAACCATGATTAAATGATGGATAGTTAATTTAACTTGGGTTTTAAATGATAAAGAGAAGGATAACCCTAGGTTAGTGGTAGTTGAGCATGGTTAGGTCAAAGGAAGAATGTAGAAGCTAGAATGATTATCCTTTCCTTTTCATTTTCTTTTAAATCCAAAATCAAATAAAAATCCATTATATAATCCATGGTGTGAGTCTTATATTGCCACCATTTCTATATGCTAACAACCATGATGGATGGGTGTATGTATGTATGCATGTATGCACATCCACATGTGCATGAAACTAGAATGAAAGAAAGAAACATCTGCATGCTTACATACATCCATCACATACTAGAAAGGTTTCAAGTGAGAAAACTAATGGTTAAATGATAAATCAACACTTGATTCATCAATCCGGCCATATCACATATGACCTCACCAAAAGCAAGCCGCCCGATCAATGTTCGGTATCATATACGCACATTTCAATCGGGTGCATGCGCATATCGCATACGCGCACCACAACGTTTCGCCTGGACTGGGTAACTCCTTTGTGGGACTCTAAGACTCGTCAATACGCCGGCAGAGGGTGATGATCATATCAGGTACCCTCAAGCCGCAAGCGGTCAGCTAAACGTAACGGCCACCCGGGTATTGAGCGATCAGAAGAAAACAAGCGAACCTGCTACAACTCCCGTCGAGCCAACCGGCAACACTACCGTACAGTCCGGTCTCTTCGTCAGATATGCTGCATATCGAGCCTAGGGATGGTCATGTCGACCCCAATAACTCAATAAGTCGTGCCGGTGAATGGTCTATAACAGATCGAGAAACTACTGATAACACTTATCAGCAAATCTCAGCAGCCCTGGCCAGGGACTTGCTGTTATAACCAGTCGGGCACAGCACAGCATCAACTCCCAATACCGGGAGAGACGAAACCCCTCCTATCGCTCATTGCCTTCTTGTGTCTCGGGACTGTACCCAACGGCCACCTGTTTGCACGACTCAGTAGAGCCGTGGTAGGGTGGCAATCAAAGTACAGTGGGAGAACACACAAGACTCCATGACGATCTCGGGTCTACAGACTAAGCTGTACCAGTGTCACCTGAGAACTGCTATCCGACGATAGATATAATTCCATATAGGAGTTCTCGGCGAGTCCGTCCAGTGTACCCAGTCACCACTGAGCACCCGTATATGATCTTGATGTCAAACACCAATGGATATGGGATCATCCATCGTCCATCACATGGGTCTAGTATCATATACGCTAGTCTACTCTGGTATATCAATGCCCCGTCTCGATATACCTACGACTAGGGACTTTCCAGGATATGCTTATAGACTACAGATGTCCCACTAGTATGATCTCCATCATAATCAGAGCAGTCAAGCCAATATCCTCAGGGCTTTATCAGCATGTATGAATGAATAAAAGCATGATCAAATCAACATGTCAGATAAAGAAAAACCAGATAGCATACTATCATGTCGAGCAAGAATGCAAACTGAATATATATATATATGTATAGATACATCCACTATCACATAATGGCCTCTAGGGCATACATATATCCAACAATCTCCCACTTGCACTAAGGCCAGTTATTGGCATATCTCATACCCAACATCTTAAAAAGTCGCTCATGCTGTGGCTGTGGGAGGGCCTTGGTGAGTGGATCCGCGGCATTATTCTTTGTGTCTACTCTCTTAATCTCGATCTCGCGGCGATCTACAATCTTCCGGATCAAATGAAAGCGCCTCACGATGTGTCTGGACTGCTGATGGGATCTGGGCTCCTTGGCTAACGCCATAGCCCCATTATTATCACAATACAAGGGTATTGGACCAATAATGGTTGGAACTACTCCTAGCTCCGAGAAGAACTTTTTCATCCAGACGGCTTCCTTAGCGGCATCATTTGCAGCAATGTACTCAGCCTCCATCGTAGAGTCTGCAACGGTATCCTGTTTGGAACTCTTCCAACTTACCGCCCCTCCATTGAGGGTAAATACAAACCCTGAGATAGATTTGCTGTCATCCTTATCACTCTGGAAGCTCGAATCGGTAAATGCCTCCATTTGGAGATCTGTATTACCATACACCAAGAACAATTCTTTAGTCCTTCGTAAGTACTTAAGAATGTTCTTCACAGCTGTTCAGTGGTTCTCCCCTGGGTTGGATTGATACCTGCTTACAACACTGAGTGCATAAGCTACATCTGGGCGTGTACATAACATCGCATACATTATAGATCCTACTGCCGAAGCATAGGGTATAATGCTCATGCGAACTCTCTCTTCATCGGTCTTTGGACAAGAATCCTTGGAGAGAGTGACTCCATGGCAAGCGGGTAAGGCACCCCGCTTGGAGTCTTCCATACTAAACCTTTTTAGGATGGTGTTGATGTACCTGGTTTGGGACAATCCCAATAACTTTTTGGATCTATCCCTATAGATCCTTATGCCCAGGATGTATGTGGCATCACCCAGGTCCTTCATGGAGAACCTCAGTGATAAGAATGATTTGACCGACTGTAGCATAGGAATATCATTTCCTATCAGAAGAATGTCGTCCACGTACAATACGAGGAATGTGACAGCTCTCCCTACAGCCTTCTTATAAACACAAGGTTCATCTGGATTTTTGATGAAATCAAACTCTTTGATGACATCATCGAAACAGATGTTCCAACTCCGTGATGCCTGCTTTAACCCATATATGGATTTAAGCAGTCTACATGCTTTCTCGCTGCTCCCACTGTCAATGAAGCCCTCTGGCTGATCCATATAAACGCATTCTTCTAAATCTCCATTTAGAAATGCTGTTTTAACGTCCATCTGCCAGATTTCATAGTCGTAGTGAGCAGCAATAGCAAGTAGGATCCGAATGGATTTAAGCATGGCTACGGGCGAAAAAGTTTCGTCATAGTCCAAACCTGGTCTTTGACGAAAACCTTTCGCCATAAGTCTTGCCTTATAGGTCTCTACCGGCCCATCCACACCAATCTTTCTTTTAAAGATCCATTTGCACCCTACAGGTTTTACCCCAGGGGGTACAACGTCCAAAGTCCATACTTTGTTGGTGTACATAGACTCCATTTCGGATCTCATGGCATCCGGCCACTTCACAGAGTCACCACTCGTGATAGCTTGCTGAAAACTGGTAGGATCATCATCATCCATGATGCAATCTTCTCCGTCACCATCAATGAGGAAACCGTAGTACCTCTCCGGTGGGCGAGAAGTCCTACCAGACATATGGAGTGGCCGAGGTTCTTCAGTTTCTGTTGCAACAGCCGGTTCAACCAAATCGTCATTTGTAGTTCGTGTCTCCAGAACCTCTTCTAAATCTACTACCTTGCCATCATCTTTATCTGTGAAAAACTCTTTTTCCAAGAATGTGGCAAACTGAGAAACAAACACTTTTTGTTCCTCTTTGTGGTAGAACAAATATCCATAAGAATTCTTTGGATATCCCACAAAGTTACACATGACTGACCGTGTCTCGAGTTTGTCCGGATTCTGCTTTTTAACATAGGCCGGGCAACCCCAAATCTTAATTCTTTTAAGAGATGGTCTCTTCCCATTCCATATCTCATATGGCGTGGTAGACACGGCTTTGGTTGGAACCCTATTTAGCAGAAAAGCTGCAGTCTCCAATGCATGCCCCCAAAACGAGACTGGTAACTCAGAGTCACTCATCATGGACCGGACCATATCTAATAGGGTCCTATTCCGTCGTTCTGACACACCGTTGTGCTGTGGTGTGTAAGGAGGAGTGAGCTGAGAGAGAATCCCATTCTCTTTTAGGAAGTTTGCAAATTCTGTACTGAGATACTCTCCACCGCGATCTGATCGAAGCATCTTAATACTCAAGCCGGTTTGTTTTTCTACTTCTTGTTTATATTCAATGAATTTCTCGAAAGCGTCGGACTTGTGCTTTAATAAAAATACATGACCGAATCTTGAGAAGTCGTCAGTGAATGTAATGAAGTATGAAAAACCGCCTCTAGCCTGTGTAGACATTGGCCCACATACATCACTATGTATGAAGCCAAGGAGCTGAGTAGCTCTTTCTCCGTGTCCGGTAAACGGAGTTTTGGTCATTTTACCCTTGATACAAGACTGGCAAGTCGCATAAGATTTATATTCAAAAGAGTTTAAATATCCATCTTTATGTAACTTGTTTAGTCTTGTTTCGTTAATATGACCAAGTCTACAATGCCAAAGAAAAGCTTCATTTAATTCTGAAAGTTTTCTTTTATTAGTGTGTTGTATACTGAAAACTGCATGTTGATTTAGGACATATATTCCGTTATTAAGCGTACCATACCCAACCAACATTTGATTCAGGTGAATGTTCATAACATTGTTCTGCAACACAAAATTATATCCTTCATTGTCCAACAAAGAAATGGACATTATATTACATAGGATACTTGGTACAAAATAACATGGATTCAAAATCAAAATACATCCAGATGGCAACCCCAAGTGATACTCTCCCACTGCGACTGTATGTACATTGGAACCATTTCCAACGCGGAGAGTATGGTCACCTGTCTTCAAAACCTTGCTATTTCTCAGCCCTGCATAGAATTGCAAATGTGAGAACCTGAACCGGTATCCAATACCCAAGAAGCAGAGTTTATAGAAAAACAGTTTTCAGTCACAAACGCACCTGAAGTAGAAGCATCACCATGCTTCTTCTTGAGACTTAGGTACTCCGTGCAATTGCGCTTCCAATGTCCTGTCTTGTGGCAATGAAAACACTCGCCTTTCCCCGGGTCTCTAGCTTTGGACTTTCCCTTTCCCTTCACCTTTTTAACTCCGCCCTTAGGATTAGTGGGTTTCTTCTTTTTCTTTCCCTTGGCCTTGGCTTTCGGGCGAGAAGAGGAAGACTGTCCAATAGTCATAACGGGAGTTTTTGCTAACTTCATAGTGCTCTCTGCACTCCTTAACATATTAAGGAGTTCAGGGAGGTCCTTCTCCATGCCATGCATGTTGAAGTTCACTATGAACTGAGCAAAGGTGGAGGGGAGGGACTGCAGAATAATATCTATATATTGTTCATTGTCCATTGTCCATCCAAGGTCCTCAAGCTCTTCTATAAGAGCTATCATCTTCAGAACATGGTCTCCTACTGGTGTGCCAGGGGCCATTCGCATCTGAAACAATTTCTTTGATGCTTCGTATCGTAATACGCGGGATTGCTCCCCATACAACTCCTTTGTATGGAGCAATATACCGTGAATGTCCATGTCCTCGTGCTGCTTTTGATGTGTGTTATCCATCGATGCAAGCGCGAGGCATGTGGCCGTGGCACAGTCAGCGTCCCATGTCTTGCGGACTTCAATGTCCGTAACTAAGGATTTTGGACCAGGGACGGGCGGGGCTGAAGCCGTGAGGACATATGATACTTTATCATAAGTCAAGGCGATTTTCAGATTCCTCAGCCAGTCTTTATAGTTGGTCCCATTCAGTTTGTTTTTATCTAGTAGAAGCTTAAGTCCAGTCATTGGTATCTGCCATTAAGAGAGAGAAAAGAATACACTCAGTGAAAGCTCTTGCATAGATTAGATTGGTTTATTATCTTATCTAATCGATGTTTCCCACTGCTTTTATCGAGTTTATCTTTCAAACCTTAAAAAGAAAAACTAGCCAGGATTAATTACAGTCTACAACTTCGCTAACTGTTCAGCCAGGCCAGTGTCGGTACTTTGAGGGAGGTTCCCCGTGCTTTCGCACGGACCTAATTAGAGTAAACCTCGTTTTCCCAGAGGCGGAGCCCCGTTAACACCTTTCTAGACACCTAATGAGTTAGCTAATTGTAAACTGTAAAACTCTCCTAGGAGCAACTATTGCCCACAGTGGGATCGGGATCCAACCATCACATGGAAGGTATGCAATCTCATTGCAAATTTCAACTATTGAAATTCCCGATGTGGTTTTTACCCCTAGCACTTATGACCTTAACTATGGTCAACAAATCATAAGTACCAGTCAAGTTCTACCCGTCATTTCTTGATCAATTAGACCCACCCATATGACCCTTAACTATGGTCAACAATGTCGTATGAATGTCCTAATTAATCTGCATCATATGCAGTGTAGGAAGACATCACTTAGCTACCGTACACTACGCCTTAACTAAAGTCAACAAACGTAGCACGAATACTAAGTACTCTACTTCCTAAAATGACGGAGGGTTGCGAATGATTTTTAAGAAAATCTTTAATGCTTTGAACTTGATATCGTTGTAGAATCAAATGGTTTTCAAAAAGGAGTGGCTTAAGCTCCGCAGTTTTGAAATATAGCTTTTTCATAAATAGCCGAGTGGTTTTCAAATCCGATTCTACAACATCTTTTTAGGTTTATTTTCTTTATATTAATCATATTAATGTAATCCCATCATTTAAGTCCTTAAGCCAGTCACAGAAAAGAAACGAAAATAACACGTACGCTTATGCCATCCGCATTCGCCGCAATGTTCCGTTATGCACCGTTAGGTTACTTAACTAACGGCATACCGGGACGGGACTAGCGCGGGTGCAAAACATAAGCAACGTCTACTATATATCATATATATAATATGTTATTCGTCTCAGATATCACAGAACACAGGCAGCAGAAACATAGATATAACATGGGATATCCTAGGACGTCCGTATTTAGTATTTAGCCGAATAGAAAATACGGATTCCACAGTCGCGATGAATAGCCAAGCCCACACCCTGGACCCCTACGAGAGCAGCAAGTGACCCTACCAATCCTGGAGTTTAGGAGACCCGGTCTCGACTCCTCGAGATGGCCTCCCACTGAACCCCAGAACCTGGTCACCTATGCTCCCCTCCTTGGGTCCATCCTAATGCGGAAAAGTAAATAATATACAACACTGGCGACACAACCTCAACCCGGAAGTGCCCCAAATAAAAGAATATTACATTACATTTGAATTTACATGAATGAAAATATAAAACTCTCATCTCACAAAACCCCCCCGGCTATTCGATCGCGACAATCCTGCACATCATATCTCAGCAACACATAATATCTCATATCATCAACGTAAGCAAGTATGCATACCCCAATTGTCGTTGATGTATAGCAATGAAACCGGCGATATCGTACATACTACACTTACGGTCACAGAAAAGAAAGTGTAAAACTGCAATATCTGGAATCCACATTCTCTTTAGACATATCAAATGCAAAATATCACATATTCCTTATTTCATGTCTAGTAATATGAATTCCACACATTGCATCACATTTCGGATAAACAGACAGTATCGAAGTTTTCGAACGAACGATCAAATACCCAGGATTCACTAAAGCCCAACACTTGAGCAGAGTTCAAACACCTGGAGTGTGACACAGTAGTAGCGGTCCAGCCGTAGAAGGGTCAAGCCAACGCCTCACATGTGGCACGCCGTACTGTCCAAACCCTAAGGTTCAAAGGGCAGTTCAAGACGGTCACATAATCGAGTTAAGGTTTGTTGTCTTCTAGAGGGACCACCACAAAAAGACTTGCACGTATCTCCAAAGTATTTAAACCCCGTGAATAATGAGCAAATGATACTCGTTCAAACACTTTAATACTTTCTAATTTACCCGGAAAAGTAACGAAATGAAAATACCGATCGAATCTATGCGTCCAAAACCATCTCCAGAAGATACAGAACTATATTCAGATTAAACATACCTAAAACAGTATACTAGCAGACGTAGGAATTATGGTGCAAATTTCATAGCATGACGTCACTGTATGGCCGCGGATCCGCGGCCTAAGCAAGGAATTGCCGCGGTTCCGCGGCCATATGAACAGTACACTTCATCGTGTTTCACCATTATTCTTAGATTTCCCTGCTGTATTTTTTAAGTATTTTTAATTCTGAAAAATGTCAGGTTTTAAAAAATGTCCAGAGAAGGTCCAAAAAATCGTATTTTTTGTCCGATCGGGGTTTTTACTCCGTAAAAGCGTCGCCTAATGTTCTAGGTCGGCTCTGATACCAATGTAAGGTTAGTCTAGCATCCTATGAAGAGTTTTGAAGTATCACATGTCCAAAAGTTTAAATTTTTATGGTGCTAAACGAACATGCAAACGAATCAATCCTAGAAAATTAGGGTTTCGAAACTATTAAGCTAAAAAGGATTAGAATTTGAAGGCTACAACCTTTGTAGCTCCCCTTTTGCTTGACTCCTTGATCTCTAGGGTGTTGGAAGAAGGTCCACTTATAGTCCTCTTTCGTCCACGACGATCCACCCGAAGTTTCCCGTCCAAGCTTGTAACTTTGTAGAAACAAAAAGAACACTCTAATCAAGTTGGCTAGACTTGAGTAGAATGATGTTGTGGCTATGGATCTCAATTCAAAAACCTTTCTTTAATTGTGTTTAACTCACTAGAAAAAACTAGAGAGGAAAAGATGAAGGAGGATGAAGATGGTGGTTATTTTCAACTAGAGGTGAAAAAAATAACCCTTAGTTAAAAAGAAATGAAATATAACCTTTTATATTTTATTCCTTCTCACTTTCAACCATGATTAAATGATGGATAGTTAATTTAACTTGGGTTTTA
The DNA here is from genome assembly GCA_030015575.1 of Agapanthus africanus. Taxonomy (NCBI): domain Eukaryota; kingdom Viridiplantae; phylum Streptophyta; class Magnoliopsida; order Asparagales; family Amaryllidaceae; genus Agapanthus; species Agapanthus africanus. Next base: position 336,212,095 of record CM057346.1, on the reverse strand, counting down.
AATGATAAAGGGAAGGATAACCCTAGGTTAGTGGTAGTTGAGCATGGTTAGGTCAAAGGAAGAATGTAGAAGCTAGAATGATTATCCTTTCTTTTTCATTTTCTTTTAAATCCAAAATCAAATAAAAATCCATTATATAATCCATGGTGTGAGTCTTATATTGCCACCATTTCCATATGCTAACAACCATGATGGATGGGTGTATGTATGTATGCATGTATGCACATCCACGTGTGCATGAAACTAGAATAAAAGAAAGAAACATATGCATGCTTACATACATCCATCACATACTAGAAAGGTTTCAAGTGAGAAAACTAATGGTTAAATGATAAATCAACACTTGATTCATCAATCCGGCCATATCACATATGACCTCACCAAAAGCAAGCCGCCCGATCAATGTTCGGTATCATATACGCACATTTCAATCGGGTGCATGCGCATATCGCATACGCGCACCACAACGTTTCGCCTGGACTGGGTAACTCCTTTGTGGGACTCTAAGACTCGTCAATACGCCGGCAGAGGGTGATGATCATATCAGGTACCCTCAAGCCGCAAGCGGTCAGCTAAACGTAACGGCCACCCGGGTATTGAGCGATCAGAAGAAAACAAGCGAACCTGCTACAACTCCCGTCGAGCCAACCGGCAACACTACTGTACAGTCCGGTCTCTTCGTCAGATATGCTGCATATCGAGCCTAGGGATGGTCACGTCGACCCCAATAACTCAATAAGTCGTGCCGGTGAATGGTCTATAACAGATCGAGAAACTACTGATAACACTTATCAGCAAATCTCAGCAGCCCTGGCCAGGGACTTGCTGTTATAACCAGTCGGGCACAGCACAGCATCAACTCCCAATACCGGGAGAGACGAAACCCCTCCTATCGCTCATTGCCTTCGTGTGTCTCGGGACTGTACCCAACGGCCACCTGTTTGCACGACTCAGTAGAGCCGTGGTAGGGTGGCAATCAAAGTACAGTGGGAGAACACACAAGACTCCATGACGATCGCGGGTCTACAGACTAACCTGTACCAGTGTCACCTGAGAACTGCTATCCGACGATAGATATAATTCCATATAGGAGTTCTCGGCGAGTCCGTCCAGTGTACCCAGTCACCACTGAGCACCCGTATATGATCTTGATGTCAAACACCAATGGATATGGGATCATCCATCGCCCATCACATGGGTCTAGTATCATATACGCTAGTCTACTCTGGTATATCAATGCCCCGTCTCGATATACCTACGACTAGGGACTTTCCAGGATATGCTTATAGACTACAGATGTCCCACTAGTATGATCTCCATCATAATCAGAGCAGTCAAGCCAATATCCTCAGGGCTTTATCAGCATGTATGAATGAATAAAAGCATGATCAAATCAACATGTCAGATAAAGAAAAACCAGATAGCATACTATCATGTCGAGCAAGAATGCAAACTGGATATATATATATATATATATATATATATATATGTATAGATACATCCACTATCACATAATGGCCTCTAGGGCATACATATATCTAACATAACTAACATATAAATAAAGGTATGTAAATGCAACAGTCATGAAAGGTACTCTATCAGGTACAACTAATATATGAAGCAGTGCATAAACAATAAATGTGGAGTATGGAATGAAACATGTCATTTCCACGGAATCCTGACATTGTGGTAGGATCACAATCCATCAAGACAATCCAAATCCCAATTTCTCAAATCAGCCCCCAAATTGGCTCTCATATCATATAAGTCTAACAAATCCTTAATGTACAATATCGAATAAATCTCATATATGCTGAATGTACAAAGTCAAGCGAATCTCATATATCCTTTATGTACAATATCAAGTAATCTCAAATGTCCTAAATCCAATATCAAGTGAATCTCTTATATTCTAGAAATATTTGCATGAATAAATATGATGAAGTATATGAATTTATATGTATACATATATATTAGCATCCCATTCCACTAATATATATATATTTGCATATATAACAGCATCCCATTCAATTGTTATATATACATAGGAGTAAAATATCACGAAAACCAAGTGTCAAGCATCGACACAAAATAGTGATCTATCAGGTGCTGTCACGAAGACTGGCACCCTGATACGTACGTATCATACGCTATACCGAAAGCTCGAGTGCCTAGCTCTGACCATCACCTCTCGACGTATCCATACGCACATGACTCCCGTCGGTATCCCCATGATAACTGCCGAGTTATTGGTAATGTCACCGGAGTGTATGGTTCCCCTGCCAGGCTCAATCGGTAAGGTCCATCAATCGTCTTGCCCCGGGGTACCTCCGGGCCCCACCATGTACACTCATACGGCCCCGACTCCTCGCATGGGGTATATATATATCAGAACCGATAAATCTCATGGTGGATGCTGAAATATCATATCAAGGGAAGCCGGGTTTTTCAAATAATGCATAATTTCATGAACAGCCACGGTCCCCAAATCCATAAAACATCATGAAAAATCCATATCTCAATGCGAAAATCCATGAATATAATATATGCAACATAAAACTGAAATGTAAGAATATAAGGAAAAGCCGCTAATTAACTGCAGCAAGTTAATATAAAATATCATGCGGTTCCTATTTTCTCCAATTCTAAATAACATCAAGTAAATGTAAACATATAGCTACAACTGATATATGCGTAAATATAAAGGTATATAGAGATATAGATATCTACCTATCAGAAATGATGTAATATACCCCCCGGATATAAGTGAAGTATGTATGCAAAGTATAAATGTAGCTATGTTATTTTGTGTGTATGTACCTATCACTAATGGTTCAATACCCTATAGGTATACAGGTAACTAGCATGCAAGTATGTCAAGACATATGTGTAAGCATGTGGGTATACAGGTATGCTATAAGTCATATGCGTAAAAAAATATGAATCAATGTCTGAATGTCCCTAACCAAGTAATATCATATCCATAAGTTGGTTGTGCGTGGCATGGCAATTATTAACGGTGCGTGTGGCATACAATCAGTGCTCGTGCAAAATGAACCGTCAATAATATGTGTAGTGTCCTAAGGGTACTAGTCCAAGCACAACAATATCTAAGCAATAAAGTGTAGTCGCAAATTCTAAATATGAAATAGAATATGCGACAAGTCAAGTCATTTCTAGCCCAGACGCATAACGCCATGCGGGCGACTCTCCTGGAGATGTTAAATCTACTCAGCAACGCTCCTGGCTAAGTGAAGTCTATCACCTTTTTTCCCATTGTCGTAGGGTCCGAAGTCCCCGCCTGCGAATCAAAATTTCACAAACATATCACATAAGCTAAATATCCTAAATCGATGAAAAGACAAAGAAACACAAGAATAACGCCCTAAAAATTACACTGCGCACTTAGCGAATCTAACGCACACGACAATGGTCAAAAACCCTAACTAGGGTCGCTAAACTACGAAACACTAAGTGTAGACTCCGATCGTCCCGATCCCGCAACACAACACAATTAAATGCGAGGAATATGATAGATATAATCTCGCAGCAACCAATTGAAACCACGTCGGAAAAACCCCGAAACCTAGTAAACAACTTTTCGCAATAATTTGCACTAGTTTCAAGCTAACGCATATCTAGCGATTACAAACACCTTATAATAGCTTAACTAAGCTATCTAAACCATTTCTATATTTTTAACACTTGCAAAATAAGTTTTAGCAAAAACCTAGTAAGCAATATTTCATAATTAAACAAAGTATTCATTAACAATAATTAGCATTTTCTACTAGGTCAAGCTTTTTCTAACCACAAATTAACAATTTAATTAACATTAAATACTTAATCAAGCTTTAACCCTAACTTGAATTTCTTAAAAATATGAATAATGAATTAATCAAGAGTTTTAAAGCTATACTAAACATATAATTAGCTAACTTAAATAGCTAAATTAAGGTCTAAACAAATAATTAAGGATTAAGGTAAGAAATTATACCTTAACAAGAACAAAATTTAGCACAAGATTTCATCAACTTAGCCACCAAAAAAACACACTTTGTTGAAGATCCAAGCAAGTTTAGCAAAAGGAATTGATGGTTTAATTTTTATTTAGGAATTTTTGGATTTCTTTTTGGAATTTTGAAACATTTAGTGAACAAAATGATGAAGAAATGAGCTAGGAATGAAATGGAGCAGATTTGGGGGAAGAGGGCTCTGCCAAGGTGATGGAGGGGGGGTTTTGTGAAAAAAGGGAGTGAAGTTTCTAGCAAAAATCATTAAATGCATCAATAAATGCTATTTTGCCGCCTTTCATTTTCTTTTTCTTTTCTTTTTAAAATTAAATCCTTTGCACTAAAAAAAATCTAGATATTTAAAAAGAAGGTTCTAAAATAATTGTAGTGATTATTTCTAATGATTCTCATTTAGAAGAAATTTCCCGATTTACGTGCATATTTTACCGGCTAAAATAATATTTTATTTTTGAAAAATTCTATCTGAACCAAAACCTCCCAAAGTTCGTGCACTAGCTTTATTTTAGCTAAAATAGGTGCCGACAAGTTTCTACGGACGTTTGATAGAATTTGGGTTAAAATGGAAAATACCGACTATTTTGTCCTAAAACGGAAAAATTCGAAATTTTTTTTCTAAAACGTTACAATCTCCCCCCTTATAAAAATTCGTCCCCGAATTTAAAATTTTCACTAAGCGTACCATCAAAGAGAAGATTACAAAACTCCCAAATCTCGCTCGCAGCCTTCCAAGTGATCACCTCACTATACGGCTACGTCCAAGAAAACCCTTCACAGATGGCAAGACACTTGACCGAATTTTCTCCACCTGCCGAGTCATTAACACAATTGGCTGCCGATGAACGAAACGATTGTGTCAAAGCCAAATGGTCTGATGCTGAATCATGTGAGAAAGGTCATGAAGGTAATTGCAAAGGATCGACACAAGGAATACGGGGTGAACACCCAATAATCTGGGCAGAAGTGCCAATTATAGGCAACGGAACTAACTCGCTTTAAGGATCATAAAAGGACCTACAATTCTGGGATAAGCTTCCCAAAACTCAATACGTCATTCATCGGAAAAATCCGTAGGAATACATGAGCTCCCACTGCGAACTCAAGTCTGCGACCACAACGGTCGGCATAAGAACTCTGTCTGCACTAGGCTGTCATCATCCTGACCTGAACCAACTGGATTATTTCCGATGTCTCTAGACTAGCTGGGGTCCAAAAATCATAATCTCGCAGAGTCAGAAAAACAGACTGGAGATCGACACCACCTAACAAACAAAACTTAAAGGTTGCCAATTGGAGTGCCTCCTGATAACAGCTATCGAAGGAGAATCCTAACAATGGAAAGTGACGATCCCAACTACCGACAACAATTAATACGAACGCACAAGCATATCCTCCAGAGTCCGTATAGCCCGCTCTCACAAAACAATCATCCTGCGGATGGAAAAATGGAGCTATAGCCCAACCAGTACCCAAGGCTTCCTGAAGTTCCTGCCCAAGATGGCAAGCGAATAGGGTGCCCTATTTGGATACGACCCATGAAGGAACTCCGTGCAACGCACAAACTTAACCAAGGACAACTGAGCAACCTGAGTATAACCGGACAACTAGCATTCGAATAGAGTCACACCCAGACTAAACCTGGGTAGACGCCACAACGAATATTCATGGAGACCTGCTCCCATTCCCACTCCAGAACGGTTAAAGGTTGCAACTCTCCAGCTGGTCTCAGATGCTCAACCTTTGCACACAACAAGACAGACACCTTGAAACGAAACCTGAAACTTCTCTTTACATCCCTGCCCACACGTAACTATCTCACAAGTCACGTCAAATGCTAGTGGAACTTGAATGAGTACAGAGAGTTGACAGATGTGCCTGCTCTAGGATTTCACGTCTCTACCCAATAGTATCAGGTACACAAACGCGTCCCTAAACTTAGCACACCCTTGTCACAAATCAAGGACTCCGAATCATTACCCAGCTAAGTATGCTCAAGAATCTTTGACGAACAAGGATCGGCGGCAGTGCCTCGTGGAAGCGATTAAGAAAAAGTAGTCGGGCGCGGACATGAGCAAGCCGTCCCCTCAGTAGAAGCGAACTTAAGCTGTACTCAACGATCGCACAAGAACTGTAAATCTGCAGAAGACTGTCTCAACAATCAATACCCGCTGCAGGAAGATGTATATTAAGCTCTGGTGGTCCGTGAAAATCTGACACGACTCTCGAACAAGTAGTGTCTCTAAATATCCAATGCACGACCACCGCGGCCATCTCCAGATCATGAGTGGGATATCCTGCTCGTACTTCCTCTAGATCTAGGGAAGCAAAAGCGATAACTCTATAGTGTCACCGCAGTACACAATCGAGCCCCACTCGCGAAACATTACAGTTAAACAACAAAGTCTCCCGTACCTGAAAGCAAAGAAAGAACTGATGCAGTTGTTAACCGAGTCTCCAACTGCTGAAAACTCCGCACACATGCCTCAGTCCAAAGAAAAGGAACCTCCTTTCCGGTCAGTCCAGTCAACGGTGCAGCACTACACTAGCAATCCTGCACGAAATGGCGGTAAAAACCTGCTAAGTCCAAAATCTGCGGACCTCCGTCCTGCATACAAGTCTGGGCGTAAGCTGTACGGCCTCGATCTTCCTCGGAACCATACGAAAACCGTCTCCCGTAACCACAAGACCTAGGAGTCAACACAAACAAGCCTGAAGGAACACTCTGAGAATCTAGCAAACAGTCGGGGCCTTCCCAATGTCTGCAAAACAAATCCTCAAGTGCTACTCCTGTCCCTCACGACACATTGAATAGAATAGAATGTCATCAATAACAAAATAATAACCGGTCGAGGAACGGCCAGAAGAAATCTGGTTCATCACCTCTACGAATGCTGCTAGGGTATTGGTGAGTCCAATGACACCACCAAAACACACAAAGCCCATAGCACGCACAAGGCAGTCTTCGGAATGTCATCACTATGAACCCGCAACAATGATGACCTGATCCCAAACAAAGATAGAAAATGTCTCGCACTCGGAAGCTGATCGAAGAAATCCTCAATGCGAGATAAAGGATACCTATCCGCACCGTAAGCCGGTTCAATTGACGATCAATCAATACAAAACCTCAAACTGCCGTCTTTCTCCTTGACGAACAGAAATAGGAGCTCCCCAATGCGAAACACTAAGACACACAAGCCCCACCTATCTAGCAACTCTGCAGTAGATCCTTAAGCTCTCTAAGCATCGCCGGCTCATCTGGAACAACGTCGGAAAACTCTCGAACGAAGGAAAGCTGGTCCAACAAGCCCACTGTGGCTCCGGTATCACGAATGAATGCCAAGAATCCTTGACATCTTCTCCTCAAAAGCCGACTAGCGAAAAGGCTGAATTCAAGCCGTGAGAGGCGGCACCACTGTCCACCCGCAAAACAAGAACTGACTTGCCGGAAAAACAAAACCAGACTATTTCCTAACGGTAGTCCACAGACGCCTAGCACGTAGCTAACCAGTCCGTACCCAGGAGAACGTCAAATCCAACATCTCTAGAAGGATTAAGAGACGGATGGATCTCCTAACTGATTGGCACACGACTGAAATACGTGTTGCACAACAAAAGAATCGCTGACAGAAGTTAACACAACTAACGGCTGATCTACCTAACACGACTCTCCTCGTCCCAAACCTCTGCGACTCCTGCGACGGTCACGAAAGCTGTCTCGACGACTAGGCCTTTGTCTCTGGGCTGGTACACCGGTACGAGGCCTCCATGGTTCCGAAACTCCCAAAGTTTTTGGAACACGTGTCTCTTCAACAGGGGCTGCATCCACTGGTGTTATGTAGGTGACGGAATGCTGCATGCTGATCGTAAGGAACAACTGGGTAACAGGGGTGACAACCTCCTGTCACTGCGATCGAATGGCCTCAACCAAAGAACACATCGTCTGGCGCAAGTCCTGCATCTCTGCCACAGGCCTAGCGATACTATTTATCGAAGGCGGATCCGTCTACTCCTGTGCAAAGAGTGTGCCATCCTGGTCAGTCCTTGACCCACCAGAGTCAACTCTGACCTCGGCTCACGCTGCATCACTCTGAGTCCCCATAGTCGTCGGTGGCAAAGGCTATAAATAGAGATAGGATTCGATATGAACACGGAAATCAAATCACAAGGATATGTCATCAAGGAAGGAATTTCAAGCAATTTGGACTTAGGTCATTTTAGGCGGAGTACCGCATCGTGAGTATGCCGCGGACATACACACACTACGTTACTCTGCTTAAGCTAGCTACTCCATCATACCAAGGTCATCCTACACTCTAAAAGGTAAAACCTAGCGCTCTGATACCAAATTTGTCACGACCCGAAATTGGCACGTGACGGCCCTAATACTACGCAACGTCTACAGGCGTAACACAGTAAAAGAAAGCCAACACCCAAAAATCTAAACCATTAAAAGACAAGAAAAGATAAGAAACATTGTTTAAACTTTTGAAAATCACAAGTATAAATTCTTTAAGTCCAATTTACTTTCTGGAAAATTTCGGCAGCACCTCCTCTATAAAAACCAACCCCAAAAATGCGTACAATATAAATATAAAGTAAAGTATCCCCAACGGGAGCAAATCCATGCCCAACGGCGGAAAACAACCACCACAACAGATATACGACGCCGTAGCGAAGAAATAAAAGACAATATAAGTAAAACTGCATAAAAGGCATCCAAGTCCCCAAAATATACAATATCGCCCTCACATCAAGTCTCTAAGTCATACAAGATAATGGTAAATGGAGAGTACAAGGATACAACGAATATACAACAAAAAAAATGAACAACCACAAAACCCACCTAATCAAACTGCACATGTGAGCTTATGCGGTATCCGTAGCGAAAGATGATAAAATAAATGACTAGCCTGCCTCGACTACTATAGGGAGTAACCTGCAAAACAACTGTGGCACAACGGGGGTGAGTTGCCAACTCGTGAATAGTAAATAACATATGCAGGTAATCACAAGTATGCACATACAACGCGAATCTAACATATGCAATTAATAGCAATAAAAGGTTGTATGAATGCAATAATCATGAAAGGTACACTAGCAGGTGCAACTAATACATGAAGCAATAATAATATGACAATCGGTATGCAATAATCATGCAATAATGATATGAAAATGTTTATATGCAACAGTCAAGAAAGGTACTCTAGCAGGTACAACTAACACATGAAGTAATGCATATAAATAAAGGAATGTAAATCCAACAGTCATGAAAGGTACTCTATCAGGTACAACTAATATATGAAGCAGTGCATAAACAATAAATGTGGAGTATGGAATGAAACATGTCATTTCCATGGAATACTGACATCGTGGTAGGATCACAATCCATCAAGACAATCCAAATCCCAATTCCTCAAATCAGCCCCCAAATTGGCTCTCATATCATATAAGTCTCACAAATCCTTAATGTACAATATCGAATAAATCTCATATATCCTGAATGTACAAAGTCAATTGAATCTCATATATCCTTTATGTACAAAATCAAGTGAATCCCATATATCCTTATGTACAATATCAAGTAATCTCAAATGTCCTAAATCCAATATCAAGTGAATCTCTTATATTCTAGGTATATTTGCATGAATAAATATGATGAAGTATATGAATTTATATGTATACATATATATTAGCGTCTCATTCCACTAATATATATGTATATGTATATATAACAGCGTCCCATTCCACTGTTATATATACATAGGAGTAAAATATCATGAAAACCAAGTGTCAAGCATCGACACAAAATAGTGATCTATCAGGTGCAGTCACCAAGACTGGCACCCTGATAGGTACGTATCATACGCTATACCGAAAGCTCGAGTACCTAGCTCTGACCTTCGCCTCTCGACGTATCCATACGCAAATGACTCCCGTCGGTATCCCTATGATAACTGCCGAGTCATTGGTAATGTCACCGGAGTGTATGGTTCCCCTGCCAGGCTCAATTGCCAAGGTCCATCATTCGTCTTGCCCCGGGATACCTATGGGCCCCACCATGTACCCTCATACAGCCCCGACTCCTCGCATGGGGTATATATATATCAGAACCGATAAATTTCATAGTGGATGCTGAAATATCATATCAAGGGAAGCCGGGTTTTTCAAATAATGCATAATTTCATGAGCTACCACGGTCCCCAAATCCAGAAAACATCATAAAAAATCCATATCTCAATGCGAAAATCCATGAATATAATATATGCAACATAAAACTGAAATGTAAGAATATAAGGAAAAGCCGCTAATTAACTGTAACAAGTTAATATAAAATATCATGCGGTTCTTATTTTCTCCAATTCTAAATAATATCAGGTAAAGGTAAACATGTAGCTATAACTGATATATGCGTAAACATAAAGGTATATCAAGATATAGATATCTACCTATCAGAAATGATGTAATATACCTCCCGGGTATAAGTGAAGTATGTATGCAAAGTATACATGTAATTATGTTATTATGTGTGTATGTACCAATCATTAATGGTACAATACACTATAGGTATACAGGTAACTAGCATGTAAGTATGTCAAGGCATATGTGTAAGCATGTGGGTATACAGGTATGCTATATGTCATATTCGTAAAGAAATATGAATCAATGTCTCAATGTCCCTAACCAAACAATATCATATCTATAAGTGGGTTGTGCGTGACATGGCAATTATTGACGGTGTGTGCGGCATACAATCAGTGCTTGTGCAAAATGAACCGTCAATAATATATGTAGTGTTCTAAGGGTACTAGTCCAAGCACAACAATATCTAAGCAATAAAGTGTAGTCGCAAATTCTAAATATGAAATAGAATATGCGACAAGTCAAGTCATTTCTAGCCCAGATGAATAACGCCATGCGAGCGATTCCCCTGTAGATGTTAAATCTACTCACCAACGCTCCTGGCGAAGTGAAGCCTACCACCTGTTTTCCCTTTGTCGTAGAGTCCGAAGTCCCCGCCTGCGAACCTAAAATTTCACAAACATATCACATAAGCTAAATATCCTAAATCGACAAAAAGACAAAGAAACGCAAGGATAACGCCCTGAAAATTACACTGCGCACTTAGCGCATTTAACGCGCACGACAACGGTCAAAAACCTTAACTAGGGTCGCTAAACTAAGAAACACTAAGTCTAGACTCCGATCGTCCCGATCGCGCAACACAACACAATTAAATGCGAGGAATACAATAGATATAATCTCGCAGCGACCAATTGAAACCACGTCGGTAAAACCCCGAAACCTAGTAAATAACTTATCGCAATAATTCGCACTAGTTTCAAACTAACACGTATCTAGCGATTACAAACACCTTATAATAGCTTAACTAAGCTATCTAAACCATTTCTATATTTTTAACACTTGCAAAATAAGTTTTAACAAAAACCTAGTAAACAATATTTCATAATTAAACAAAGTATTCATTCAATAATTAGCATTTTCTACTAGGTCAAGCTTTTTCTAACCACAAATTAACAATTTAATTAACATTAAATACTTAATCAAGCTTTAACCCTAACTTGAATTTCTAAAAAATACGAATAATGAATTAATCAAGAGTTTTAAAGCTATACTAAACATATAATTAGCTAACTTAAATAGCTAGATTAAGATCTAAACAAATAATTAAGGATTAAGATAAGAAATTATACCTTAACAAGAACAAATTTTAGCACAAGATTTCATCAACTTAGCCACCAAAAAAACACACTTTGTTGAAGATCTAAGAAACTTTAGCAAAAGGAATTGATGGTTTAAATTTTATTCAGAAATTTTTGGATTTATTTTTGGAATTTTGAAGCATTTAGTGAAAAAAATGATTAAGAAATGAGCTAGGAATGAAATGGGGCAGATTTGGGGGAAGAGGACTCGGCCAAGGTGATGGAGGGGGGGTTTTGTCAAAAAGGGAGTGAACTTTCTAGCAAAAATCATTAAATGCATCAATAAATGCTATTTTTCCACCTTTCATTTTCATTTTCTTTTCTTTTTAATATTAAATCCTTTGCTTTAAAAAAATTCTAGATATTTAGAAAGAAGGTTCTAAAATAATTGTAGTGATGATTCTTAATGATTCTCATTTAGAAATTTTTTTCCGATTTACGTGCATATTTTACCGGCTAAAATAATATTTTATTTGGGAAAAATTCTATCTGAATCAAAACCTCCGAAAGTTCGCTCATTAGATTTATTTTAGCTAAAATAGATGCCGACAAGTTTCTACGGACGTTTGATCGAAATCGGGTAAAAACGGAAAATACCGACTATTTTGCTCTAAAACGGAAAAATTCGCAAAACGATTTCTAAAACGTTACACTCAGCCTGTCGAAGACTGATGCAATAGACTTGAAATTGGACGGCCCGTTGAGAGGGGTCGTGGTAGATGTAAGCCGATCGAAGACCGACTTCTTCGGAGCTTCCTGTGACGGCATTGGGACGCTGAAGCTTGCCGGTGGGAGCATGGTCCCAAAGAACAATCCAGTGGTGGCCTGAGTCATATGTTCCACTGGCATGGCGAAGATGGAAGCCGCTTGCGGCCCATAGGTCACTCCTCCGGTGAGGACGGAGTGGGGGTTGTTGTTGCAGCTGGTGCAGTTGGAAGCCATTTTCTCTGCGCAGGAGCAAGACACCAAATCTTTGTAACTCGAATCCAGGGGCAACCATATCAAACCGTGATTCGATCGCGAACAAGACACACGAAGTGTGGAGTGGAAAGAGGAAAAGGTCCCACCGGACGTGCCAGAATCTGTTCTCCGCCGAAAGATGCGACTGGGACGTTGGGACGTCCGGCCTGAATTTTGGGGGCAGATGCTATTTGGTTTTATCTGTTAGTTATATATATACCCTAGAGGCCTGATTGAAAGAGATTTAGCATATGCACTTTTAAAAGATATGAATCAAAAATATTTGTTAACCGCAATCAAGAACGGCGTCGCTTGGTAGCTAGCCGGTGAGTACGGGTCGGTCCACAGGGATTTTGTGTATTCTCAATTTGTTGTAACGAGTTAATTCCAAACGGTGTTGGATTGATTATCACTAAAAAACCAAGGTTGATCTAGACTAGGATTAAAATCTTGCTAGGGTTAGATTTAGGTTAAGTTTGGAATGTCAATATTCCTCACCGCTTTCTATGACCTAATTAAGATCTATGAGGTGTTATGGTAATAATTAATAAAGTGGATTAGTACCATCGGGAAGAAACGATGTTTCATCCTCTAGGTTCTTGTCCTTCCTTTCTTAATTGTTACCCTAACCTCCATGGAAAACATGCACAACCGGTCTTTTAAACTACGGTATCACTGCTATCTCGTTGGATAGGGTGCCGTAGGGAGCGGTGTGTGTATGTATGCATGGAGTCCTATAAAAAGATGTGATGGGCAAGAAAGGGGTGAGAGATTTTCAACTCTCAAACCTCTCTTATTCCTAACCCTAATAAGTGAGGATCTACTCACTCATTAGGGAATTGATAAACATGTTTCTAAACTAATTAACTAGGACAGATAATAAAAGTTATGCTAGGGCAGATAATAAAAGTTATAATAGAGCAGAAAGAAAATTAAATAAAAAGAAAACTTACTCAAATTTTTATTTGATGCTCTCTTCAATCATTACAGGAATTTAATTCTGAATTTTGATAAAATAAAATGAGGCACAAGAAGAGGCATACCTCCAAAAGAGGTTTAGGGTTTCTATTTATAGATCATAGAAACCCTAGGGTTACATCCGACTCATATCTGATTTTAAAAATTTACCCTAAGAAAAACCTAAGTAATGCACCGACGCACCGACACGCATGACACGTAGCAACATGCACGACGCACGGCCGCAGATTCGTGGCCAAAACCAATGTTTGGCCACTGTTCTGCGGCCATGTGGAGGGCTTGTTGGCTGCAATTTTCTGGTTTTCTTCCTGTTGCATTTTCCTACTTGTTTCTTCACTTGGTTTCTCAAATTGTCCTCTAGTTTTCTGAAAGTTTGGCCTAGCACCTCATGAAGGGTTTGGAAGCATCACATGAACCAAAGAATGAATTTTTAGGGTGCTAAGTTAACGAACATGGAATCGATCCTAGAAAAATTAGGGTTTCGAATTTTTCACATCAACATATGAAAGAAAAGCGACGGTTTAGAGAGTACAACCTTTGTAGCTCCCTACGCTAGACTCCTCGGCTACTTGGGGTTTGAAAGAGCTCCGCTTGAACAACTCGAGGTCACCGATGATCCACCCGGAGTCCGCTTTGTCCAAGCTTGCAACTTTATCCGATCAAGTGAACGAAATCAAGCTAACACTCCAAACAAGTGGGCTAGACTTGTGTAGAATGGTATGGTGGTTCTCTTTCTCACTTCAAAATCCTAACTTGATGATTATATTGCTCACTACAAAAAATCTAGAGAGCAAATGAGAGAGGTTGATGAAGATGATGGCTTTTTAGAAGAAGAGAAGAAAAAACTCTCACTTGAAAAATGAAAATATAAGTATATATATTTTCCATCTCTCATTTCAAACCATGGTTAATTATATAGATATTATTGCAATGGAGTTAAAAGCACAAAAGCAAAATAAACCATGGGTTAAAAGGTAGGTGAGCATGGTAAAGTGAAGAAGAGTGTAGAAACATTCTATCATTTAACCCTTTTTCTTTTCCCTTTTTGTTTTAATTCAAAAGCAATGAAAAAACCATATAATAACGATGGTGTGATTCCAATATTGCCACCATTCTCATTGTATAAGCAACCATGATGTATGTATGTATGTATGTGTATATGTACATCCATATGTACATGAATCAAAAAGGAATGCATACTTGCATCCATACATCCATAGAAATAAGAAAGGATTTCTAGTGAGAATCTAATGGTTAAATGATAAATCAACACTTGATTTATCAATCCGGCCATATCACATACGACCCCTACCAAAAGCAAGCCGCCCGATCAATATACGGTATCCTATACACGCATTTTAATCGGGTCCATGCGCATATCGCATAAGCGCACCACAACGTTTTGCCTGGACTAGGAAACTCCATCGTGGGACTCAGAGACTCGTCAATACGCTGGCAGTGGGTGATGATCATATCAAGCACCCCCAAACCGCAAGCGGTCAGCTAAACGTAACGGTCACCCGGGTATTGAGCGATAAGAAGAGAACAAGCGAACCAGCTACAACTCCCGTCGAGCCAATCGGCAACACTTCCCGTACAGTCCGGTCTCCTCGTCTGATATGTCGCATATCAAGTCTAGTGGTGGTAAACGTCAGACCCCAATAACCGATAAGTCGTGCCGATGTGAGGCTCATAACGGGTCGAGAAACTACTGGTAACACTTACCGGTAAATCTCTAATCAGCCCTGGCCAGGGACTTCCCTGTTACGGCCAATCGAGCACAGCGCAACATCAACCCCCAATACCGGGAGAGACGAAACCCCTCCTATCACTCATTGCCTCCATGTGACTCGGGAAAGTACCCAAAAACCACCGTTTTGCACGCCCTCATGGACGTGGTAAGATGGAAATCAAAGCACAGTGGGAATCACACAAGACTCTACGACGATCTCGGGTCTACAGACTAACCTGCACAAGTGTCACCTGAGAACTGCTATCTGACGTAAGGTATAATACCATCTGGGAGTTCTCGGCGAGTCCGTCCAGTGTACCCAGTTTCCACTGAGCACCCGTATACCATCTCTGATGTCAAACACCAGTGGATATGGGATCATCCATCGCCCATCTCATGGGTCGAGAAGCGTATACGCTAGTCTTCACTGGTATATCGATGCCCCATCTCGATACACCTACGACTAGGGACCTTGAAGGATGTACTTATGGACTACCATGTCCCCACTAGTATGATCTGCATCATAGTCCAGGTAGTCAAGTACACATCCTAAGGGCTTTACCAACATGTAACTATAAGACAGTTTAAAGAGACTAGTATACATGTTAAGATAAAGAGCAACCAGATAGCATACTATCATATCGAGCGAGAAAGTCATTTCTATATATGTCCAAGCATCCGATATAATATACATCATCTGTACAATACTGGCCTCTAGGGCATACATACAACTAACAATTTCCCACTTGCACTAGGGCCAGCTACTGTAGTATCGCATACCGAGCATCCCGAAGAGTCTCTCAAACTGTATCTAGGGAATAGCCTTCGTGAGTGGATCCGCTGTGTTATTCTTCGTGTCAACCCTCCTGACCTCGATCTCCCGGCGATCAACTATCTCCCGGATCAGGTGATACCGCCTCAGAATATGCCTAGATCGCTGATGGGACCTGGGTTCCTTGGCCAAAGCTACCGCTCCATTGTTATCGCAATACAAAGGTATTGGATGCTCAATGGATGGAACCACTCCAAGTTCAGTAATGAACTTCTTGATCCAGACAGCCTCTTTGGCAGCATCGTTGGCAGCGATGTATTCAGCCTCCATCGTCGAGTCTGCCACGGTTTCCTTCTTGGAACTCTTCCAGCTAACCGCCCCTCCGTAAAGGGTAAAGACAAATCCCGACTGCGACTTAGAGTCGTCCTTATCACTCTGGAAGCTCGAATCGGTAAAGGACTCCACTTGGAGTTCTCCATTACCATACACCAAGAGCATCTCTTTAGTCCTTCGTATGTACTTGAGAATGCTCTTCACAGCTGTCCAGTGACTCTCTCGAGGATCAGCTTGATACCTGCTCACTACACTTAGTGAGTATGCTACATCGGGTCTGGTACATAGCATCGCGTACATGATAGAGCCTACAGCTGAAGCATAGGGTATCCCTTCCATGCGAGCTCTCTCCAAATCAGTCTTGGGAGACATCTCTTTGGAGAGAGTGACTCCAGAGATCATGGGCAAATTCCCACGCTTGGATTCTTCCATACTAAACCTCTTTAGTATGGTGTCAATGTACCTGGATTGGGACAATCCCAATATCCGTTTGGATCTATCTCTAAAGATCCTAATTCCCAATATGCAGGAGGCATCACCAAGATCTTTCATTGAGAATCTTTGTGATAAGAAGAGCTTGACCGATTGCAGCATAGGAATATCATTTCATATCAAGAGTATGTCGTCCACGTACAATACGAGGAAGACAACCTTACTCTTTGCCACCTTCTTGTAGATACAAGGTTCATTTGGGTTTTTGACGAAATCAAACTCTTCGATAACGACGTCAAAGCAGATGTTCCAACTCTGCGATGCTTGCTTTAATACATAAATGGATTTAAGCAGCTTGCACACCTTCCCGCTGCTCCCCCTGTCTACGAAGCCCTCTGGCTGAGTCATGTACACGCACTCTTCTAAATCACCGTTTAGAAAGGCGGTCTTAACATCCATTTGCCAGATTTCGTAATCATGATATGCAGCGATGGCAAGCATGATCCGGATGGATTTAAGCATAGCTACTGGAGAGAAGGTTTCGTCATAGTCCACACCTGGTCTTTGACGAAAACCCTTCGCAATAAGTCTAGCTTTGAAAGTCTCCACTTTCTCATCTACACCAAGCTTTTTCTTGAAGATCCACTTGCTCCTAATGGGTTTTACCCCTTCAGGAGCATCTTCCAAAGTCCATACTTTGTTGGTGTACATGGATTCCATCTCGGACCGCATTGCATCCAGCCATTTCACTGAGTCTCTACTCGTGATGGCCTGCTCGAAACTAGTTGGGTCATCATCCTCCATGATGCAATCCTCGCTCCCACCGTCAATGAGAAAACCGTAGTATCTCTTAGGTGGACGAGAAACCCTACTAGATCGGCGGAGAGGCTGGGGTTCGTCGGGTACTACTGAATCCTCTGGTTCTACCAAGTCTTCTGTTATAGTTTGAGTCGTTGGAAGCTCTTCCAGTTCTACCTCAATACCACTTGTCTGTTTCATAAGAAAACCCTTTTCTAAGAAAGTGGCATGTCGAGAAACAAACACTTTTTGTTCCTCGGAGTGGTAGAAGATATACCCTCGGGAATGTTTGGGATATCCAACAAACTTACATAGAACAGACCTTGCCTCGAGTTTGTCCGGATTTTGTGTTTTAACATAGGCCGGAAAACCCCATATCTGAATAAAATTAAGACATGGTCTCTTACCATTCCATATCTTATATGGAGTGGTAGGCACTGATTTGGTTGGAACTCTATTCAATCAGTATGCAGCTGTCTCCAGTGCATATCCCCAGAAGGAAATAGGTAATTCAGCTGCAATCATCATAGAGCGCACCATATCTAATAGGGTGCGGTGTCTCCGCTCCGATACACCGTTGTGCTGTGTTGTATAAGGAGGAGTAAGCTGAGAGAGAATCCCATTCTCTTTTAGATAATCTCTGAATTCATTGCTTAAGTATTCTCCTCCTCGATCAGATCGAAGGATCTTAATACTTTTGCCCGTTTGGTTCTCTACTTCGTTTTTATATTCTCTGAATTTCTCAAAAGCTTCAGACTTGTGTTTCATTAGGAACACATATCCGAATCTTGAGAGATCGTCAGTGAATGTAATGAAGTAGGAAGAACCATCCCTGGCATGTATAGACATGGGACCGCATACATCGCTATGCACCAGTCGCAAGAGTTCTGTAACTCTTTCTCCGTATCCCGTAAATGGAGTTTTGGTCATCTTGCCTTTGAGACATGAATGGCAAGTATCATAAGATAATAATTTGAACGAATTCAAATATCCATCTTTATGTAACTTAGCCAGTCGTGTCGCATTGATATGACCAAGTCTACAATGCCATAAGAAGGATTCGTTCATTTCTGAAATTTTCCTCTTGTGTGTGTTTTGTATATTGTGGACTGTATTTTGATTTAGAATGAATATGCCATTATGTAACGAGCCTGATGCAATCAACTTTTGATCTAGGAATATTTTCATAACATTATCCCTTACTACAAAATTATATCCTTCTTTACTTAATAAAGAAACTGATATAATGTTGCACATCATTTTCGGTATATAATAGCACTCATTTAGAATCAGAGTATCACCACTTGGTAATACTAGGTGATATTCGCCAACTGCTTTGGTTGCAATACTTGGACCATTCCCTACTTGAACGGAATGATCACCTTTTCCCTCTACCTTTCCATAGCCCATGCAACTGTTTACATATGTGGGATCCTGATCCGGAATCCAATACCCAGGACGTAGGGTGAACTGAAAAACAGTTCTTAATGACAAACACACCCGAAGAAGGTGCATCAACATGCATGTTCTTCATTTGGGCAGCATGAGAATCCAGATATTCTCCTGTTTCCTGTTCATTCTTATAACACTTATAAGATAGAACGGGTTCAACGTTCCCCTGCACAGTATAACATGCGGGTTCGTTCAATACATCCATATTATTATCTTGATTAAGGCATGACATGGTCGCTACCTGGAGAGAGAGAGAAGAAAACACTTTAACGTATGCTCTTGCAAGATCAGATTGGTTTTTATCTTATCTAATCAGGATGGCTCCCACTGGTTTTTATCAAATCTTCCTTCAAACCCTAAAAGGAAAGATTAGCCGGGATTAATTACACCCTACAACTTCGCCGATCTTTCAGCCAGGCCAGTGTCGGTACTTTGAGGGAGGTTCCCCGTGCTTTCGCACGGACCTAATTAAAGTAAACCTCGTTTTCCCAGAGGCGTAACCCCGTTGACACCTTTCTAGACACCTACTTGATCGGCTAATTTTCCTGTGTAAAACTCTCCCAGGAGTAACAATTACTCGCAGTGGGTATCGGGATCCAACTATCTTATAGAAGGTATGCAATCTCATTGCAAATTTCAACACTTGAAATTCCCGATAATGCTTTTGCCCCTAGCGTCCCATGACCTTGACGGAGGCTAAACTACCCACAGAGCGCTAGTCAAGTTCAACCCGTCATTTCTTGATTGAATTAAACCCACCCGTACGACCCTTGACGGAGGCCAAACTACGCCGTACGAATACCCTAATCCAATCGCATCATATGCTAGCAGATAAGCACTAGTTAGCTACCATACACTACGCCTTGACGGAGGCCAAACTACCGCAGCATGAATACTAAGTAGTACTTATCTGAAATGACGGAGGGCTACGCAGGTTTTTTTGAAAACCTATTGCGTAATGAACTTGATATCGTTGTAGAATCAAGTGAATTTTGAAATGGAGTGTTTTTTAGGCTTTTGTAGTTTTGCTAAAGAGGTCACTCCCAGTGAAGGGATCGTCGGCCCTTTCCTCGTCGAATAAGGTGCGGAATATATCATATATATCACTGTGCAAAGTAAAAACTATAGAAGCAATCAAAAGACAAACCGAGTGTGTATCATCTGCCAGTTATTGCTAAAGGGGTCACTCTTGGTGAAGGGATCTCGGCCCTTTCCTCATCGAATAAGGCGCAGGGTATATCATATATACCACTATGCAAGCAAAACTGTAGCTACCCTTTTTATTTAAAAATTTGATTCTACAACATCTATTAGGTTTCTTTTCTTTCATTAATCACATTAATGAAGTCCCATCATTTAAGTCACCTAAACATCACAGATAAATACGACGTACACTTATGCCATCCGCATTCGCCTCGATGTCTCCTCGTGCACCATTAGGTTAGGTAACTAACGACAGAGCAGGAAAGGGCTAGTGCGGGTGAAAAACATAAGTAACGCCAATATAATATATCATATATACTATATACTGTATCCATCAGAACATATCAAATGATCACATCACAGATATCGCAGCAGAAACATAGATATAATGTGGGATATACTAGGACGTCCGTATTTAGTATTTAGCCAGAATAGAAAATACGGATTCCACAGTCGCGATGAATAGCCAAGCCCACACCCTGGACCCCTACGAGAGCGGCAAGCGACCCTACAAATTCTGGAGTTTAGGAGACCCGGTCTCGACTCCTCGAGATGGCCTCCCACTGAACCTCACAACCCGGTCACCTGTGCTCCCCTCCTTGGGTCCATCCTAATGCGGAAAAGTAAATAATATACAACACTGGTGACACAACCTCAACCCGGATGTGCCCCAAATAAAAGAATATTACATTACATTTGAGTTTACATGAATGAAAATATAAAACTCTCATCTCACTTAAAACCCCCGGCTATTCAATCGCGACAATCCTGCACATCATATCTCAGCAACACATAATATCTCATATCATCAACGTAAGTAAGTATGCATACACCGATTGTCGTCGACATATAGCAACGACAATCGGTAAATACAAACTACACTTAAGGTCACAGAAAAGAAAGTGTAAAACTGCAATATCTGGAATCCACATTCTCTTTAGACATCGTAAATGCGAAGTATCACATACCTCGTATTTCAAGTCTTATAATATGAATTCCACACATTGCATCTCATTCCAGATAATTGGACGGTATTAAAGTTATCGAACGAATGATCAAATACCCAAAATTCCCTAAAGCTCAAAACTTGAGCGGAGTTCAAAAACCCGGAGTGTGACACAGTGGGGCGGTCCAGCCGTAGAAGGGTCAAGCCAACGCCTCATATGTGACACGCCGTACTGCCCCAAACCCTAAGGTTCAAAAGGAAATTCAAGACTGTCACATAATCGAGTTAAGGTTTGTTGTCTTCTAGAGGGTCCACCACAAAAAAACTTGCACGTATTTCCGAAAGATTTTAAACCCCGTGAAAAGTGAGCAAATGATACTCGTTCAAATACTTCAATACATTCTAATTTATCCGGAAAAGACACGAGATGAAAATTCCGATCGAATCGTCGAGTCCAAAACCATCTCCAGAATTTTCAACAGTATATTCAGATTAAACATACTCAAAACAATGTACAAGCAGTTTAAGGAGTAACTGTGCAAAAACAAAGCCATGAAGCCACTATATGGCCGCGGAGCTGCGGCTTAAGCCAAGATTTGCCACGGTTCCGCGGCGGTTTGTTCAGATCATGGGTTCGTATTTCACAGTAATTCTTATCTTTTCCTGCTGTATTTTTTAAGTATTTTTAATTCTGAAAATAACCAGATTTTAAAAAATGTCCAGAAAGCATTCTAAAAGGCCGTATTTCGGTTTGATCGGAGTTTTAACTTCATAAAATAGTCGCCTAATGTTCTAGGTTGGCTCTGATACCAGTGAAAGTTTAGCCTAGCACCTCATGAAGGGTTTGGAAGCATCACATGAACCAAAGAATGAATTTTTAGGATGCTAAGTTAACGAACATAGAATCGATCCTAGAAAAATTAGGGTTTCGAATTTTTCACATCATCATATGAAAGAAAAGCGAGGGTTTAGAGAGTACAACCTTTGTAGCTCCCTACGCTAGACTCCTTGGCTACTTGGGGTTTGAAATAGCTCCGCTTGAACACCTCGATGTCACCGATGATCCACCCGGAGTCCGCTTTGTCCAAGCTTGCAACTTTATCCGATCAAGTGAACGAAATCAAGCTAACACTCCAAACAAGTGGGCTAGACTTCTGTAGAATGGTGTTGTGGTTCTCTTTCTCACTTCAAAATCCTAACTGGATGATTATATTGCTCACTACAAAAATCTAGAGAGCAAATGAGAGAGGTTGATGAAGATGATGGCTTTTTAGAAGAAGAGAAGAAAAAACTCACTTGAAAAATGAAAATATAAGTATATATATTTTCCATCTCTCATTTCAAACCATGGTTAATTATATAGATATTATTGCAATGGAGTTAAAAGCACAAAAGGAAAATAAACCATGGGTTAAAAGGTAGGTGAGCATGGTAAAGTGAAGAAGAGTGTAGAAACATTCTATCATTTAACCCTTTTTCTTTTCCCTTTTTGTTTTAATTCAAAAGCAATGAAAAAACCATATAATAACCATGGTGTGATTCTAATATTGCCACCATTCTCATTGTATAAGCAACCATGATGGATGTATGTATGTATGTATGTATGTGTATATGTACATCCATATGTACATGAATCAAAAAGGAATGCATACATGCATCCATACATCCATAGAAACAAGAAAGGATTTCTAGTGAGAATCTAATGGTTAAATGATAAATCAACACTTGATTTATCAATCCGGCCATATCACATACGACCCCTACCAAAAGCAAGCCGCCCGATCAATATACGGTATCCTATACGCGCATTTTAATCGGGTCCATGCGCATATCGCATACGCGCACCACAACGTTTCTCCTGGACTAGGAAACTCCATTATGGGACTCTGAGACTTATCAATACGCCGGCAGTGGGTGATGATCATATCAAGCACCCCCAAGCCGCAAGCGGTCAGCTAAACGTAACGGCCACCCGGGTATTGAGCGATCAGAAGAGAACAAGCGAACCTGCTACAACTCCCGTCGAGCCAATCGGCAACACTTCCCGTACAGTCCGGTCTCCTCGTCTGATATGTCGCATATCAAGTC
Source organism: Agapanthus africanus (assembly GCA_030015575.1). Lineage (NCBI taxonomy): Eukaryota > Viridiplantae > Streptophyta > Magnoliopsida > Asparagales > Amaryllidaceae > Agapanthus > Agapanthus africanus. The sequence goes on along the minus strand of CM057346.1, from coordinate 336,188,646 downwards.
TAGGGGTGGTAAACGTCAGACCCCAATAACCGATAAGTCGTGCCGATGTGAGGCTCATAACGGGTCGAGAAACTACTGGTAACACTTACCGGTAAATCTCTAATCTGCCCTGGCCAGGGACTTCCCTGTTACGGCCAATCAAGCACAGTGCAACATCAACCCCCAATACCGGGAGAGACAAAACCCCTCCTATAGCTCATTGCCTCCATGTGACTCGGGACTGTACCCAAAAATCACCGTTTTGCACGCCCTCATGGACGTGGTAAGGTGGAAATCAAAACACAGTGGGAATCACACAAGACTCTATGACGATCTCGGGTCTACAGTCTAACCTGCACAAGTGTCACCTGAGAACTACCATCTGACGTGAGGTATAATACCATCTGGGAGTTCTCGGCGAGTCCGTCCAGTGTACCCAGTCACCACGGAGCACCCGTATACCATCTCTGATGTCAAACACCAATGAATATGAGATCATCCATCGCCCATCTCATGGGTCGAGAAGCGTATATGCTTGTCTACACTGGTATATCGATGCCCCATCTCGATACACCTACGACTAGGGACCTTGAAGGATATACTTATGGACTACCATGTCCCCACTAGTATGATCTGCATCATAGTCCAGGTAGTCAAGTACACATCCTAAGGGCTTTACCAACATGTAACTATAAGACAGTTTAAAGAGACTAGTATACATATTAAGATAAAGAGCAACCAGATAGCATACTATCATATCAAGCAAGAATTTCATCTCTATATATGTCCAAGCATCCAATATAATATACATCATCTGTACAAAACTGGCCTCTAGGGCATACATACAACTTACATTTTCTTCCAGATTTCCATAGTGAATAATGTTGTAGACCTTACCGCTTGCTTCGTGTCGAAGTCTTGAACCTTGCACTGCCTTTGTACTTGTGAACTTGTTTGTTGACCTTCGTTTGTTCTCCAAACTGTAGGCTTGATCAAGATTCTTCCATTTTTTGGTCGTAGTCTCACTTTTGTATCGTCTTTTCATCAATTTCACCATTTTTGTTCCGAGAACCTGTAACCTGCAACTATGTAGCAGACATGGGTCAAAAGCACCTGTTTATTTGTAAAATGACTAAGAATGGGGAATTTGATAATGCAAAATTATGATATGAACAAATACCCTCAAACTTAACTTTTGCTCGTCCTCGAGCAAACCTAGTTTTATTCTCGAAAAAGACTTAGCCTCACTTTCGCAGGGAAACGCGATTGCACTGAGCTCGTGTAACAGGCCGTTAAACCTCTAGGTGTCCTTAGTAGGAGGAGTGTTGTCTCCTGAAGGTTTTCAGCGGATACTACCCACAAAATCCTATCAATTCAGCCTATTGACTTTTATTCTCCAATTGGGTTTTCCAACAAGAAATTCTATTATCTTCGACTCATAAATTATCCATCCATATTTTTCACGCTACCTTATCATTTAACTTAAGATTGTATATGTTCTGTAAATTTACTTAGCTTTTAGCATCTTTTTAGTTTTCCTTCTAACGTTCCATCTCAACTTAGGAATTTTAATCTTCTCTACTAAAGATATAAGTCCTATTTTTCATTCTTATCTCTTATCTAAACCCCAATCACATACCCCTACGTATGTGTATATCACCCCTACACTTGGAAATTCAAATCAAGCTATTATACTCTTGTTCATCGTCCAAATTACTTTTCAATTGGTGAATTTTTAGATGAAATTACTCACACATTCTTCATGCGACCGTTAATACTTCTTGAGATACCAACGACCGATTACAAAATGTGTTTGCACATTAAGGCGTAATTCCTAGTCTTGTAACACCTAAGGCTTTAGCAGTGACTCCCAAACCAGTTGGTCTAAGGCACTAGGTGATAAAGCACCCTCGCTAAATATTTTTTCTATTTATGCAGCCTTAAGTAGTTACAAAAACCAGTGTTCTTTATTTTATCTCTTTATTCACACTTGTATTTTTATTTTATTTTCCTTCATACTAAGGACTTTAAACAAGAGCATTTCAAGGTCTCTTCTATTATTCTAAGTTTCAAGGTTCGTGTTTGTGCAATTTGTAGGGTATATATTTTTAGAATTTGGACTTAAGCTTAGGAATTATTTTTCAGACTTATACTTTAATAAAAATATCAATACATTTCCCTTGTTTTAACTTAGCCCATGAAGTCAACTCGAAATTTGCCTATTTCTAAATGAACTACAAAGACATATACTTTCTACCGTTAAATTTTTAAGAAAGGTTATTTTTAGGATTTTTAATTTACGAAATTTAAGATCTAGTTTTTCCTCTAGCTATTTAACCTTCTTGTCAAACTCAAGTCAATTATGGCCAAAATTGAATTTTTCAATTTTTATAATTTTTCAAATTTTCAATTTTTATAGGTTTTAAAATAAGAATGCAAATGCAAAAAAATATACACATGAATGCGAAGGAAGAAGGCTTACCGAGTATACCCCCAAATTTAAACTTGACAGTGTCCTCACTGTCATGCTATACCAAGAGGGTCAAAATGTCGGCACTCCCCTGTTTATTTATTTATAATAAATTTTTTTAATTTTTTATTGTTAAAAGAAAAACAAAAATATATATACAAAAAGTTTCCCCCCAAACTTAAGTGAAACAGAGTTTCCACTGTTTTAAGCGTTAAAGTTCAGAGTTAGGGAGGAGGAAAATCAAACTATACAAGGCCTTACACGGGCCAAAAGTAAGCACCATCCATTCAAAACATTTATCGTGATAATGGTAGAGTTGGTGAAAGAATGGAGTGTAAAGAAAAGAAATGAGAAGCACACGAGACCGTGTGGAGATAGAAGCGGTATACGGTCTCAGTGGAGGAGGAGAATGGAGGAAGAGAGAAAGAAGTGTCGTACGAACTTGAGAGTGTAAATTGAGTGAATAAATTAGCGCAAATTGTGATGACCGATGTGTTAAAAGTGATTGTGCTAATCTATCAACCCGTCGAGAAATAGGGTCAAATCCCTCAAGATTCGCGAGAAAACATGGGTACGTTGAACTTTGTAAACCATCCATTAAAAATGGAAGCGCGACGGATTCTTGCGCGGTCAAAACGATGGAAAGGACGAAGGGGAGTGATTTAGGGATAGTCTTATTCTCACCTAAGTAAACTGTCTCGAACTCGAAGGATTCCATCAATGGTTTGAAATGACTATAAGCAGCCGAGTCTGATGGTTCAACTAACTCATCTGAAAATTCAAAGGACTCAAACTCGAGTGGAGAGTCTTCAAAATCGTCCGAAAAAGTGAAACACTCGTAATCGTTATCGGCTGTGAGAACTGTGTCAGATTCAAAGAGGAACGCACTAGTGGAGTCCAAACTGCTGTGATCGAACAGAAATTTTTCAAGCTCACAGTCCTCAAGCGTGATCTCTTGCGTGGTCGGAACGATGATGGAGGGAAGTGAGAGTGGAAGTATAACAGTTAAAGGTTCAGAAGGATGAATTGAAAAATCCGACACATCAAACAAAACTGGTTCATCCTCAATACTATCCTCAATACTCTCCTCAATACTATCCTCATAATTCTTCTCAAAAGTTATCTCATCCATGCAATTATCATCAAAATCAAGACGCATATGAAGTTTGGGAGAAACATTTAATGACTCAGGATGATGAATTGGAGATAAAATTTTAGTCTAATCTACGGGTTCATCATCCAAAATATTCCCGGCGTCAATATCCTCAATCAAGTGAAAATCAAATTTTTTGGACACCTCATCAAAAGTATGGATATTTATCAATTCAGGTTATAGAATGGAGGTATAAAGTTCGAAAGGATTGGTGATGGCTTCACTCGAAAGGGACCCTTCACTATCTGGAAAATCAAGCACTACAAAGTCACACAACTCATTAAAAGTTTTATTTTCAACTAGTGAATCATTTGGGACACTTGATAGACATTCAAAACCGGAGTTGTGGGATTCAATTGGTGATGGGTAGGTTTGATTTGGAAGGATGCACAGCTCACTCTCTCCACTCAAATTCTCAATCTGTCCAACCGCCTCATCATACATTGGAATTTTTGGAGCTAGTTGGAAACTAGCTACCGGATCACTAGGTTGCATAAGGGCGGTAATGGAGACATCCAAATTCCTCATCTGTTGGTTTGTCGCTACAAAATAAGCTTCCAACGACTGTTACAGACTAGACATGTGTTGTGAAGGGGTTTCAGTAAAAGATTCAAAGTTGTTTGGATACTGCAAACTCCCAAATGGCTGTGTAGAAGCAATGTCTAGGGAAGGTGTGAAAGTCGGGTAGGACTGGTAGAAATTGAATGGTTGGACAGGAGTAGGATCAACATTTGGATAAAAAGGTGAATGGACTTGTTGATCCCAAGAACTGGAAGTGTTGAAAGGAGTGAAAGATCGGTTACGAGATTGTTCAATATGTTCAGCAATAGACATGGGTTTCGGAGTTACAACAGGACTCGAAAAAGTAGTATCAACGTAAGAAGGTGATGAAGGTTGAAATGGTTGATACAAAGTGGATTGTGGAGTCGAACTGTTTCTCCTGGACACTTCTATTCGATCTTTCAAAGAAATTTTGGGCATGGAGGAGTTGTCCGTAATTCGACCAAAACAATTCGCATATGAATCAATGTTTGGATGAGGGTACCAAAGTTCGGCAAGAGTTTTAGGAGGTGGGGTACCCCTGATGTAAGAAGGAGAAGAAAAAGAATGTGGGGTGCACGGATTTCTTAGCGACAAGTTGCAAGTTTCTGTAAAAAAATATTTTTCCTTTTTTTGTTCTTTTTATGAGGAGCTTTTTTGCAAAAAGATTTTTAATAGAAGGCTTAGACACACGTTCAATCAATCACAAATGCACAATCAAGCTTAGATCTACGGTTACCTAGGTCAGCTAGACAGCTCCTAACTGTTCCAAAGGGCAAGAAGTAGGACCTCAAACCGCCTCTTCACCGCCAATTATGGCCAGGTAAGCACAAGTAGGGAAAGGGGGGATCCACTCACGAATCACCGTGAGATGGGCCTTTTAAAGTTACCTTTCACTACCTGTCTAGCTTTGGCACCAAAAAATCAGGTTAGGATCAACGGTCGATGCCTACAACTATTCCTTTGTCCTATTGAGCGTGAAGTCCTTAGGGCTGAGTCTAATCTTTTTTAATTAATTGATGGTCAATGAAGTATGCCTTATGTGATTTTTGGGGTCCTGGAAAGGGTGATGAAATCCCCACCCAATCTGGATTGGTGTTCAAGCCCCTTAAAGTCAATTAAATTATGCAAAGCAGTAAACACAATCAAACACTTGCAAACAATTTTTTTTAGCGCGGCGCAAAGAATCCTGCATAAGATCAATTATTGAGAAAAGGGAGAAATTTTTGGCGCAAAGAATCCTGCAGGCAAATTTTACAGAGGAGATATTGGGGTTGCAGAGAAGGAGAAAGGAAGCTCACAGAGGGTTTCTGGTTAGCAGACGTCAGAAGACCGCGGCGGAAGCGCGGTTGGAGAAGGGTCAACGCGGCAGTTCCGCGGTCGGTGTGTTGCCTCTGGCCTCCAAAATTCTTCTTCTGCTCTGTTGAGGTACTTCTCTGTTGTTCAGATCTAGGGTTTTTCTAATTTTTATTTGATACTCTCTGGATTTTTCCAGATCTGAATTTGTTCTTCGATCCTGCACAATTCAAACGAAAATACCTTTCACAAAATGACAAGATGATAAATTTTTTATATTTTTTTTATTTTTCAGTTTTTATGATCTTTCAATTTTTATATTAACCCGAAATTACAAAAAGAAAATAACTATGCCATCCCCGGCAACGGCGCCATTTGATTGAAAGAGATTTAGCGTATGCGCTTTTAAAAGATATGAATCAAAAATATTTGTTAACCGCAATCAAGAACGGTGTGGCTTGGTAGCGAGCCGGTGAGTACGGGTCGGTCCACAGGGATTTTGTGTATTCTCAATTTGTTCTAACGAGTTAATTCCAAACGGTGTTGGATTGATTATCACTAAAAAACCAAGGTTGATCTAGACTAGGATTAAAATCTTGCTAGGGTTAGATTTCGGTTAAGTTTGGAAAGTCAATATTCCTCACCGCTTTCTATGCCCTAATTAAGATCTATGAGGTGTTATGGTAATAATTAATAAAGTGGATTAGTACCATTGGGAAGAAACGATGTTTCATCCTCTAGGTTCTTGTCCTTTCTTTCTTAATTCTTACCCTAACCTCCATGGAAAACATGCACAACCGGTCTTTTAAACTACGGTATCACCGCTACCTCGTTGGATAGGGTGCCGTAGGGAGCGGTGTGTGTATGTATGCATGGAGTCCTATAAAATGATGTGATGGGCAAGAAAGGGGTGAGAGATTTTCATCTCTCAAACCTCTCTTATTCCTAACCCTAATAAGTGAGGATCTACTCAATCATTAGGGAATTGATAAACATGTTTCTAAACTAATTAACTAGGGCAGATAATAAAATTTATGCTAGGGCAGATAATAAAAGTTATACTAGGGCAGAAAGAAAATTAAATAGGGAATAAAAAGAAAACTTACTCTAATTTTTATTTGATGCTCTCTTCAATCATTACAGGAATTGAATTCTGAATTTTGATAAAATAAAATAAGGCACAAGAGGAGGCATACCTCCAAAAGAGGTTTAGGGTTTCTATTTATGGATCATAGAAACCCTAAGGTTACATCCGACTCATATCTGATTTTACAAATTTACCCTAAGAAAAACCTAAGTAATGCACCGATGCACTGACATGCGTGACACGTGGCAACACGCGCGACGCAAGGACGTGGATCCGGGGCCAAGACCAATGTTTGGCCACGGTTCCGCGGCCATGTGGAGGGCTTGTTGGCTGCAATTTTCTGGTTTTCTTCCTGTTGCATTTTCCTACTTGTTTCTTCACTTGGTTTCTCAGATTGTCCTCTAGATTTCTTCCAGATTTCCACAGTGAATAATGTTGTAGACTTTACCGCTTGCTTCGTGTCGAAGTCTTGAACCTTTCACTTCCTTTGTACTTGTGAACTTGTTTGTTGACCTTCGTTTATTCTCCAAACTGTAGGCTTGATCAAGATTCAACAATTTTTTGGTCGTAGTCTCAATTTTGTATCGTCTTTTCATCAATTTCACCGTTTTTGTTCCGAGAACCAGTAACCTGCAACTATGTAGCAGACATGGGTCAAAAGCACCTGTTTATTTGTAAAATGACTAAGAATGGGGAATTTGATAATGCAAAATTATGATATGAACAAGGCCATTGTTGTACATATGATGTATATTATAATGGAAGCTTGGATATATATAGAGAGGGCTTTCTTGCTCGTAATGATAGTAAACTATTTGGTTTCACTTTATCTTAACATATTGATTTATATTAGTTTACTGTCTTACTCTCACATGTTGATAAAGCCCTTAGGATATGTACTCGACTACTGGGACTATGATGAGATCGTACTAGTGGGATCAGGGTAGTCAACGAGTACATCCTAAAACTGTTCCTAGTCGAGGGTGTATCGAGACAGGGCATCGATACACCAAAGTAGACTAGCGTATGACCATCTTAACCCATATGATGGGCGATGGATGATCCTATATCTATTGGTGTTTGACATCAAAAATGGTGTACGGGTGCTCAGTGGAGACTGGGTACACTAGACGGACTCGCCGAGAACTCCCAGATGGTATTATACCACACGTCAGATGGCAGTTCTCCGGTGACACTGGTACAGGTTAGTCTGTAGACCCGAGATTGTCATAGAGTCTTATGTGATTCCCGCTATGCTTTGATTTCCACCTTACCACGTCCAAGAGGGCGTGCAAAACGGTGGCTTTTGGGTACAGTCCTGAATCACATGGAGGCAATGAGCGATAGGAGGGGATTCATCTCTCCCGGTATAGGGAGTTGATGTTGTGCTGTGTTCGATTGGCTGTAACTGGAAGTCCCTGTACAGGGATGATATAGAGTGCTACATGTAAGTGTTATCAGTAGTTTCTCGACCTGTTATGAGCCTCACATCGACACGACTTATCGGTTACTTGGGTATGACGTTTACTACCCCTAGACTAGATATGCGACATATCAGACGAAGAGACCGGACTGTACGGGAGTGTTACTGATTGGATTCACAGGAGAATGTACAGGCTTGCTTGTTGATCTTCTGATCGCTCAATACCTGGGTGGCTGTTACGTTTAGCTGACTGCTTGCCGCTTGTGGGTGTTTGATATGATCATCACCTACTGCCGGCGTATTGACGATTCTTTAGAGTGCTACACAGAGATTTCTTGACTCAGGAAAAACGGAGTAGGAGCACATATGTGATATTTGCGAGACCGAGAATAATGCGATATGAGATACCGTATTCTATTCTCGCGATATATGATATCGGCCGGGCATATGTGATATGGCCGGGTCATCGGATCAAGTGTTGATTCGATGAATCGATACAGATAATATTAGTCGGTTATATGCGATATAGCCGGATTGTCGAATCAAGTGTTGATTCGATAATTTAATTTATAATAATATATGTGATATATTATATTACATTATCTAATATTAGCTCGCTTTATTGATTCATTTTCTCACCAGATAATACATTGATATATATGCGATATATGTTAATTGTCTTATTTTCTTTTGTTACAAAAATATATTATATATGTGATATATAATATTGTAACAAGTTATGATTACAAATGCAACATGATTAGAGGAGATTAAACATAGTTAGGGTTTGATTTGGGTTAGCTTTTTCATGAAGCTTCTAGAAGTTTTTGTTTTGTTTTAAGCTAAGATATTATGTGTTGATATTTCCTAACCCAACCCAAACCCTTTACACTAGTTAAATCTCTACAATGGTTAAGCCTTTCTTTACATAACCATTGGTTGCAATTGTAATAATAATAACAATTCATTATTCATCACAAAAGATTTCATCTTCTTCTTCTTCCTTGAAAAGCTTTCTAGCTTTTTGTTTTATGATGAATTAATGTGAGAATTTGAAAATAAAAGAGTGCTAAATTCCTACTTCATCATCCTCATCTATTCTAGCCCTTAGATTAGGGTGTTCACTTCTCAAATACTTCGTTAGAGAAGTGAGTGCTTGAGTTAAAGATTCTTCAAGGTAGATCATCTTCGAAAAGGAAGACTTCAAGCAAGCATGGATCGTTCGGCTTGTGAAGACTCTCTTGAGTCCGGGAGATCATGGATCGCGGTGAAGGGACTACTACTCGGAGCTTATGAAGCGAAGGAGCAGACTACAATGGTTGTAATCACTCTCTCTTAGATGTAAAGATGTTTACATGTTATGTTTACCCTAATTATCTAGCAAAGATCCTCGCTTTAGGTTGTACGGCACTTCTAAATTTTAAATCGGGCATGGTTGATGCCTTATAGACCTTTGTGATAGTGCCTAGTAACCCTACAGTGGTATCAGAGCCTAGGTAGAGCATTAGGCGACGTGTATAAGAAGTTAAAAGTCCGATCGAACCCCGAAACGTCGATTTTGACCCCCTGTCTGGAAATTTTCTAAAAATTTGGATTTTTCCGTATTAAAAATACTCAGAAAATTAAGCAGGGAATTCAAAGGTTTACAGTGAAATACGAACCCCCAACTCCCTTAAGTCGCCGTGGAACCGCGGCAGTAACATGCTTTGCGCGGCGGTTCCGCGGCCGTACTTGGGTATTAGGGACACGTATTTGTAGGTAATATCCAATGCTATTAATACATGCTTCTAGGAAATTTTTGTTAGTTATGTATATGCCCTAGAGGCCATTATTGTACATATGATATATATTATTGTGGATGCTTGGATATATATAGAGAGGACTTTCTTGCTCGACATGATAGTATGCTATTTGGTTTCACTTTGACTTAACATGTTGACTTGTATTAGTTTACTGTCTTGCTCTCACATGTTGATAAAGCCCTTAGGATATGTACTCGACTACAGGGACTATGATGAGATCATACTAGTGTGGTTATGGTAGTCGATGAGTACATCCTATAACTGTTCCTAGTCGAGGGAATATCGAGACTGGGCATCGATACACCAGAGTAGACTAGCGTATACGCATCTTGACCCATATGATGGGCGATGGATGATCCCATATCCATCGGTGTTTGACATCAAGGATGGTGTACGGGTGCACAGTGGAGACTGGGTACACTGAATGGACTCGCCGACAACTCCCAGATGGTATTATACCTCACGTCAGATGGCAGTTCTCCGGTGACACTAGTACAGGTTAGTCTGTAGACCCGAGATCGTCAAAGAGTCTTGTGTGAATCCCACTGTGCTTTGATTTCCACCTTACCACGTCCAAAAGGGCGTGCAAAACGGTGGCTTTTGGGTACAGTCTCGAATCATATGGAGGCAATGAGCGATAGGAGGGGATTCGTCTCTCCCGGTATAGGGAGTTGATGTTGTGCTGTGTTCGATTGGCTATAACTGGAAGTCCCTAGCCAGGGCTGATATAGAGTTGATTGTATTAAAATTCTAGGATGCGTTTCAAATCAAATACTCAAATGATTCCCGATAACGGTTTCATTTGATTGTAATGATTTCTTATTTGTGTAAATCGAAATAAGCGAATAAGTTTCTATGTGTCGGTAATATTGAATAAAGTTCACAATCAAAGAATTATATTTGACCGCAATCAATTACGGTGTCGATTGTAGATCGTAAGCGAGTGCGGATCGTCCACAGGGATTGTGCGATTCGTTTCTGTATTTAATTTGTTTGAATTGAAAAGTTAATCGAAAGGAAAAGAAAACATGATTCAAGAATTTATCGATTGATTCAAGTGTCACGATGTTTAATCAAGAATCAAGAAACTGATAAACAAATCAAGAATCGGTGTTTTGATGATATTTCCAACCAAAATGTCAAGAATCTAAATGAGGCTCGTAGGAATCGATCGGATCTATAGACGTAATGTAATCTCAAGATTTCGTGTTCTTGTCCTTCGAAGGATTGATACTAGATCGATGATGATCGACGAGAGTTAGGGCTTTCTTGATGAAACTAGGGTTTCATCGTTTAACCCTTGTTCTTTCGTAGATATAATTCACATTCTAACCTCTAGCAATTTCAAGAAACGATCGTAACTCCCCAATCTCGAGCGATATCTATCAAGAAAGCATCGCAACGAATTGGGTCGTCGATTCTTGAACTTGCTAGGGTTTACAAAACTCGTAGAATTCAAGAATCGATTTAAGATATATTACATCATCATTCTATTGATCTTCTCGACTCCTCGACGAGCGGAGTATTACTCAAACATCATCACACAGAAAGCATTCAAGAATTGAAAAGATATCATGATGCAAGAATTTAAAGAAAACAAGATAAAAGAATATCACCTTTTATTTATCTCAACAATTTGATTACAGTCGCTCAAGAACTACAAGAGGAAGAACTAAATTGTTGAATTGGCGTCGCTCGGCTCCGTGAGTCGCGGATCGGCTTGGACCACTTGCTCTGTTGAAGATCGGCTCGGCTCATAAAAGGTTGCAAGGCTTCTTGCTTGATGGGTACTCGGGATCTTGGCTTTTGATTGGAATTAAGGTTAGGGTTTCACACAAGTCCTCTCGCTAGACTTGTGGAAGAAGAAGATGAAGAAAGAGAGTGAATGGATCTAAATTGGCTAAATGAGCTAGTCCAGGATCAAGTCCAAGATAAGAGATCTCCTTTTACAAGTGAGCCAAGGGTCTTATTTATAGATCTCCCAAACCCTAAGTCTTTGAGTTCGCTCCAAAAGTTTGTTGAAAGACTTCTAGAAAGAGTTTGTTAGGCTTAGCTTAGGGTTTAAGCTAGGGTTTAAGAAGTTTCTAGAATACAAGGCTTAGTTTAGTATAGGAACAAGGGTTTGCTGATCTGGCAGGAGTCTCTGGAGTCTTATGGAAATTGGAGTGTCTTTTTGAAGTGTAGGAGCCGAGCTAGGAGTTCTGCAGCAAAATTGGAGTGATGATCTGTCAAGGCCGAAGCGGAACCGCGGCACAAGGCGGCTTAGGCCGCGGTTCCGCGTCCATATAGGCTCCTTGGGGCTTGGGCTCTTTGCAGTGGTCTTGGGTTGACACTTGGGGCTTTATATGATATGTTGAATTCCTGAATCCCCTTTACATTAATACCAGATTCCAAATCTTTGAGTTGGCGTAATGTTTGATCGGTACCGTATAACTTTTGGCCTTTCTTCTGGATTTTCCTGCACAGATCTCAAAGCAAGTGTTGCACAATATAGGGATGATGCGATGCCATGAAATGTAGTCAATTTCCTTTATCGTGTCGGTTTTAGAGTCTAACACATGCAATCTGATATTTTTCGACAGTTTTGCTAATATGTGAAATATGAATACCGTACACTTCTAAATGAATGCAAATGATAGGGAAATTGCCGTGTTAAAAATACAATATTTTCGACTAATCAAATTCCCCCAAACTTAATTTTGATCGTCTCGAGCGAACTGTTTTATTAAAAAGAGAAGGATAAAATAAAGAAAGAGAAAAACTAACTAGCACACTTTCGTAGGCAACACGATTGCACTGAGTACGTGCAACAAGCCTTTAAACCTCTAGGTGTCCCTAGTAGGAGGAGTGTTGTCTCCTGAGGGTTTTCAGCGGATTGCACCCACAAAATCCAATAATAAAAGAAAGATCATGAAGATTACATTTAAAGAAAAGAATCGTAGAAGAAAAGCTTTGAATATTAGGGTTTCCAACTAAGCTAGTTTTTCGGTTGTCATGAGCCCTATCTTAATGGTCATGAAAAGATGTCAGAAATCACGTCCTCGCTCAATAAAACATCGTCTTATTTTTCATTCCTATCTTTCTTCCAAACATCGATCATATAACCCTGCGTGTGTGTAAAGACATCCCTACACCCGGAGAATTCAATTCAAGCTATCATACTCTTGCCCATCAGCCTCAGTACTTTTTAATTAATGAATATTAAGATGAGATTGCTTACACACTTTCATGCGACCGTTAATACTTCTTAAGCTACTAACCGACCGATTACTCATGTGCTTGCTTATTTGGTGTATTTTCCTCGTCTTGCACCACCTCGGGTATAGCAGTGACTCCCAGACCAGTTGGCCTTAGGGCACTAGGTGAAGAAGCACCCTCGCTATATATTTTTTTGTTGCCTTTGGCGATAACAAAACCAGTGTCCATTTTTCTCACCACTTTATTTTTTTTTATTCACTTTTCTTTTTTCTTTTTCTTTCCTTCATACATCGGCTTTAAGACAAGAGCATTTCAAGGTATCCTCTACTATCCCATGCTTTAAGACGTGTGTAAGTGCGAATAGCAGGGTAGCAACGTTCAAAATGTTTGGCTTCCAGAATAGAAACAATTTTTCAGACTTATTTTTATCCTCAGATTAGTGACGTCCTTCATCTTACTAACCCTTGGGACAACGGCTCATAACTACTTATTACTAGTTTGTATAAGAAAACTTCTAATTTTCTTAGTTTTCTTAAATTCTTCTAATCTCATGGATGTAATTTTTCACTATCTAAACTTTCATTATCTTATTTATATACAAAAAAGTGTAAATATTAAAATTATTTTTATACTTGAAATTTTTTTAAATTTTTATGGGTTTTGGAATTTTTTTTCTTCAATTTTTATAGATTTTTAAAGAAATGTTTTGTGCTTATGCAGATGATATGCAAATGATGCGAAAATAAGCACAAACCTCCCCCAAACTTGTTTTCAACAGTGTCCTCACTGTTGCCAATCGCTATACCTACAAACTTGTAAGCCAGGGGGGAATTATTAGTGGGGGCAAAATATATAAGTGAAGAACTTCCCCCAAACTTACTCTTTTCACTCACCTTCATTCAAAAAGATGATGCAATGATATACTGGATATGAAGGTGAGACGGAGGAATTTTAATCCAAATAAACTGGCTCTTGTAAGAACAAGAGCTCCTCCATGGGGTCAGTGGAAAAATACGGCTTAAGTCTATGTCCATTTACTTTGAAAAAGGTGCCATTTTTAACATTTTCTACTTCTACTGCCCCGTGCGGGTATACAGACCGCACAACAAAAGGTCCCTTCCATCGAGATCAGAGCTTACCCGCGTGAAGGTGTAATCGTGAATCATAAAGAAGGACTTGTTGACTAGGTGAAAATGTTTTCCTCAAAATGATTTTATCGTGAAAAACCTTAGTCCTATTCTTTGTGATTACAACATTATCATAAGCTTCATCACGGAGTTCGCTTAGCTCATTAAGTTGCAGCTTCCGAAAGTTGCAAGCAAGGTTCAGATAAAAATTTATTTCTTTAATAGCCCACAATGCTTTATGCTCTATCTCGACTGGTAAATGACATGCTTTCCTAAACACTATCCTATATGGAGACATCCCTAGGTCGGTTTTAAATGCAGTTCGGAATGCCCAAAGAGCATCCGTCAGTTTGGTCGACCAGTCTTTTCTATTTTTAGCAACAGTTTTTTTCAGGATAAGTTTGATTTGTCTATTCGAAATTTCAGCCTGCCCGCTTGTTTGGGGATGATAGGGTGTAGAAAGTCGGTGGTTGATTGCGTATTTTCGCATCAGAGTCTCGAAATACCTGTTGCAGAAATGTGTCCCATTATCGCTAATGATAGCGCGTGGGTGTCCAAATTGCGAAAAGATATTCTCTTTTAAGAACTTAATGACAACTTTCTTGTCATTAGTGCGACATGGAATGAATTCTACCCACTTTGAGACATAATCAACCGCCAGCAGTATTTACAGATTCCCAAAGGAGTTGGGAAAAGGACCCATAAAATCAATGCCCCAAACATCGAATATTTCAACAACCAGAATGGGTTGCTGAGGTATTTCATTCCTCTGGGATATTCTACCCGTGTACTGACATTGTGTACAGGTTTTGCAATGCTCAAATGCGTCCTTGAATAAGGTCGGCCAATAAAATCCACATTGCAATACCTTCTTCGCTGTCTTTCTAGGACCAAAGCGACCCCCACAGGCCTAATCATGACAAAATGAAAGAACACTCTTGAACTCTTCATTCGGGACACACCGGCGAATGATCTGATCAGGACAATATTTAAACAAGTAGGGATCATCCCAGTAAAAGTGTTTTACTTGGAAAACGGTGGTTGTCCTGTTTTGACCAATCGCTCGGTATAAGTCCCGTGACAAGATAGTTCACAATATCCCTGAACCATGGTTCAGCGGATATGCTCAAGAGTTGTTCGTCAGGGAATGAATCATTGATCGGCAGGGTCATAGGGGAAGAAGAGATGCGTGAAAGATGGTCAGCTACTACGTTTTCACATCCTTTTTTATCTTTGATAACAAGATCGAATTCTTGTAACAGAAGGATCCAACGTATTAGTCGACCTTTTGCATCTTTCTTCGCCAGAAGATATTTTAAAGCAGAATGGTCAGTATACACACCTCTAGGAGAGCCAATTAAGTAAGGCCTGAATTTTTCTAATGCAAATACAACCGCTAAGAGTTCTTTTTCTGTGGTTGTATAATTAATTTGCGCATCATTCAGGGTCTTACTTGCATAGTATATCACGTGTGGCATCTTTTCGATGTGATGTCCTAAGACTGCACATACTGCAAAATCAGATGCATCACACATCAGCTCAAAGGGGTAGTCCCAGTTTGGTGATGATAACATGGGGGCTGAAGTGAGTGAGTGTTTAAGTGAGTCGAAAGCTGTCACGCAGTCCGAGTCAAAATGGAAGGCCGTATCCTTGGCCAGGAGAAGAGTTAAAGGTCTAGCAATTTTGCTAAAGTCCTTAATGAATCTCCTATAAAAGCCCGCATGGCCAAGGAAAGATCGAATATCATTGACGCTTTTGGGATGAGGGAGGTTTTGAATGACATCTTTCTTAGCTCTGTCAACCTCAATGCCTTTCTGTGAAATGACATGTCCAAGTACAATTCCTTCTTAGACCATAAAATGGCATTTTTCCCAGTTCAATGTCAAGTTCTTCTCTTTGCAACGAGTAAGAACAGCGTCAAGATTCGCTAGCCAATCAGAAAAAGAGTCTCCAAAAATCGAGAAATCGTCCATAAAGATCTCCAGAAAATTCTCTACCATATCAGAGAATATCCCCATCATACACCGCTGAAAGGTAGCGGGAGCATTGCATAACCTAAAGGGCATGCGACTGTAAGCAAAGGTACCAAAAGGACAAGTAAAAGTGGTTTTATCTTGATCCTTTTTGGCGATGGGGACCTGATTATAGCCTGAGTATCCGTCCATAAAACAATAATACTCTCGTCCCGCTAAGCGTTCCAGCATCTGATCAATGAATGGTAGAGGAAAGTGGTCTTTCCTCGTGGCAGCATTGAGTTTTCTATAATCAATACATACACGCCACCCAGTTTGGACGCGTGTCTGAATTAACTCATTTGCCTCATTGGTTATAACAGTGATGCCGGATTTCTTAGGAACGACATGTATAGGACTCACCCACTGGCTATCGGAGATAGGGTATATAATACCATTATCTAAGCATTTGACGATCTCTTTCATAACCGCTTCCTTCATGACGGGATTCAACCGTCTCTGTGGTTCTCGGGTCGGTCTGGCATCATCCATCACATGTATATGATGTTCAACTATCAAGGGACTAATCCCTTTGATGTCCGCCATACTCTAACCAAACGCCTCTTTGTTAGATCTCAATACCGATAAAAGTGCATTCTCTTGCTTTGATGCAAGAGAAGCGGATATTATAACCGGTAAGGACTCATTCTCACCTAAATATGCATATTTAAGATGAGAAGGTAAAATTTTGAGATCTAATTCAGGCGGAGAAATAATAGAAGGTAGGATCATCGAGTGATTTTTGGAATTACAAAGAAGCTCAGAGTTTGTGAAAGATACAGACTCGGGTGGAGTAAAGTCAGGAGTGCAGGACTCAAGTGTAGCAAAAGTGTCCTCACTAAGATCACGTGTAAGATCTAACAAAGATGTGGTAATGTCGTCGAGATCAGTAAAGCAAAGTTCCTCAGCTCCACAACTATCGGGAGCGATCTCATGGACAGAGCACACATCTAAAATATGAGCAGAGGGTTCTGATGGCTGACTTCCAACTTTGTAGATGTTTAGTTCAATGGTCATATTTCCAAATGATAAGTTCATTGAACCATTTCTACAGTTTATAACAGCGTTGGAAGTGGCAAGGAAAGGACGACCCAGAATCACCGGAATTTGGCCCCGAGGGTTTGCTACAGGCTGTGTGTCCAGTACAATGAAGTCTACAGGGAAAACAAATTCCCCGACCTTTATTAACACATCCTCTAATTCACCCCTTGGTTTGGTGATTGAACGGTCTGCCATTTGGAGAGTGCAGTGAGCAGGTTTCAACTCTCCAATTCCTAATTGCTCATAGACAGAATATGGAAGGAGGTTAACACTTGCGCCAAGGTCTAAAAGAGCACGATTTATGTTTTTACCCCTAATAGAAATCGATATTGTAGGACATCCTGGGTCCTTTCGTTTCTTTGGTAGCTGGGGAATAAAAGCAGTGCTAATATTATTAGCCATAAAGACCTTCTTCGGCACTTGAGTCTTCCTCTTCCTAGTGCACAAGTCCTTAAGAATTTTCGCATAAGCGGGGACTTTCTGAATCATATCTAGGAGAGGGATATTGATGTTAACCTGTTTGAACATTTCTATTATTTTCTCCATATGAGGACTCGTTCTATTACCCCTTAACCGGTTCGAGTAAGGAGCTTTCGCAATAAGCGCAAGGTCCATCACAGGAGAAGGAAGAGGGGGTAGACGAGGTCCCAAAAGAGTTGTGGGGACTGTCTGTGGAGAACTAGAAGGGCTATACTGAGGTGTCGAGCCTAGTGGGAAATGGAGAATAGGCTCGCGAGAAGATGGTGTGGTAGAAGAAGAAGGATCAGACGGAGAAGTGTGTGTGTGTGGAAAGGTCTCAGCCGGGGTGTTGATATGATTTTCAGTATCATCAATACCTTCCCAACATGATTGTTCAGCACTCTTCCCGATCTCAACGTTGTGACAGCATTTAGATTGTAATGCCCAGGATTCTGTAGGGGTTGAGAGGGAAGTTTCCCTTTTTCTCTCGCACTCATTTCGGCTTTAAGTCGTGCGATTTCGGCTTCCATCGTTCTGATAATCTCAGCTTG
This sequence comes from Agapanthus africanus, assembly GCA_030015575.1. Lineage (NCBI taxonomy): Eukaryota > Viridiplantae > Streptophyta > Magnoliopsida > Asparagales > Amaryllidaceae > Agapanthus > Agapanthus africanus. The sequence goes on along the minus strand of CM057346.1, from coordinate 336,170,508 downwards.
GGACGCTGAGTTTTTCTTTATCTCACCGACGGAAGAACTAATCTCAGCCAAAACCTCTATGAAATTTGACAAAAGTGATTTCATGGTTTGAGTGAATTGAGAGAATTCGTCAGAACAGGTCATAGGATTAGACTGTGTAGGAGTGTTGACCTGATTTTGGAAGTTTTGTGACTGATAGGGGTGCTGAGTGAGTTGAAGGGATTGCTGTTGTGGTGGAGGAAGAGCCCTTTGAAAATTATTCGTGTTTGGAACTGTGTTTTGAGATTGGTTTTGGTTCCAAGCGAAATTCGGGTGATTCCTCCAACCCTGATTGTACGTGGAAGAATATGGATCGTTTCGATGTCTTTGAAATGCGGCATTAGAATGCTCGTGACCTTGAAACGCAGAGTTTAATGGACATTCTTCCGTTAAATGAGACGGATCAGAACAGCACCCAAAAACAGTTTTGGGGAGCGACATTGGGTTTAGGGAGGCTGCTGCAAATTTATGTTCCATAGCGTCGAGCTTCTTTTGCATTGCTGCCATTTCAGCTCGAACACCTATGGACACATCTATTTGGTGTACGCCACCCCTATTCAATGGTTGGGTTCAACTCTCCCACTGTAGTGATTTTTCAGCGAACTCTTCTAAATAATTCCAAGCTTCCCCATCATCCTTAGTCATAAAAGTACCTTGACACATGTTTTCAAGGCTCTGTTTAGTGTTTGGGTTAATGCCCTCATAAATGATTCGGCAAAGCTCCCATCTCGGGATACCGTGATGAGGACACTGAACCAATAGATCCTTGAAACGTTCAAAGCATTTTGAAAATGGTTCTGTATGGAGCTGGGCAAATTGATTCAGTTCGCTATGGATTCGAGCTGTCTTTTGTATTGGGTAAAATTTCTTAAGGAATACAGCGACGAATTCTTCCCAATTCGTGATAGAGTGTGCGGTAGTGTTATATAGCCACTTCTCGGCTATATCGCACAATGTAAATGGAAGAAGTCGTAGACGCATCGCATCCACTGAAAGTTGTGACGTACCCATCATTGCGCATACGTTTTCAAATTTGGTAATGAAAACATAAGCGTCCTCAGTCTCGAGTCCGTGGAATTTGGGTAAAAGATTGATATACTGGGGCTTAATCTCAAAGTTATCCTCGTTGGCTGGTGGTGTGGATAAGCAGGTTGAAAGAGGACCTCGAATAGGGTAGCACCTCTCCTGGAGAGAGATGCGGGGTGGATTCTGCGCACCAACGGACGGCGGCAGATTAGGGTTAAAGAAGTTTGATGGATTCGGATCCATCGGTTTGGGTGTGGTAGTGGGTAAAGGAAAGGTAAATGGAGAAATATCGGCTCCGGAGTCGATAAAGGGTACGCGGACTAAACGGGCACTAGAATCCCGTGTCCAGCCTATCTTGTACTAAAAAGGGTTAGTACAAGTGGCAGCGTTGACTTATAATTAGGGGTAATGAATGAATGCGGTGTTTGCTTTGAAAAAGGGACAGATTTTTTGAAAAAAATGATGCGACAAAACAAATGCAACAACAAAAACCCTAGAATCTAGTGGTCACCTAGGTCCGGCTCTAGACCGCTCCTAACTGCCAAAAGACAAGTCGCAGGATAGAATCCTCCACTGCCTCTTTGTCCCCCTGTGGCCGGATAAGTGCCAGGTAAGTGGGAAGGTACTCCACTACGTAAGTAGTGGGCCTAATTAAAAACCACTAGCCTTAGACACATTCGCCTTAGACACCATAAGAAAACGCGGATAAGCAATGAATTACCCACGGCCTTCTCTTGTCCTAATTGAGTGCGACGGTCCTTAGAGTCATCTCTAGATATTTTTTAGTTAACGTGGGTCAATGCGGATGCAAGTTTTGTGATTTTCGGGGCCTAGGAAGGGTAATGAAATCCCCACCTAATTTGGATTTGGCCGTGCCCCTTAATTTCCGTATTTAGAATGCAAACAACCAAGAAACAAAATCACGCACAAATTTAATTTGCTTTTTGCGGCGCTGCGATTATTTGCAAAGAAACCTGCAGAAAATTGTTAGTTGGAGCTAAAAGGAGGAGAGAGGAGAAGGTAAGAAGTCACCTGAAGAAAAAATTGCACAGAGACCCCCCAATCTTGCCGCGTTTCCGCCGCAATAGGCTTCAAATGCCGCGCTTCCGCGGTCTAACAATGGGAACACTGCACCAAAATTTACCAGGGAGCTTCTCTAGACTGCCTCTGTTCTCTGGTATTTTCCAAAAAATTTCTTCAATTTCCAAACAGCTCCAGATTTCCTTGTAATGAACCACAACAAATCGTTTAGGGTTTGCACGAATTTTGATCTCAAAATAACAATGGAATAATTCTTTCAATTCAAACTATAATATGAAACGAATTAGCGCGTGATCCCCGGCAACGACGCCATTTGATTGTATTAAAATTCTAGGATGCGTTTCAAATCAAATACTCAAATGATTCCCGATAACGGTTTCATTTGATTGTAATGATTTCTTGTTTGTGTAAATCGAAATACGCGAATAAGTTTCTATGTGTCGGTAATATTGAATAAAGTTCACAATCAAAGAATTATATTTGACCGCAATCAATTACGGTGTCGATTGTAGATCGTAAGCGAGTGCGGATCGTCCATAGGGATTGTGCGATTCGTTTCTGTATTTAATTTGTTTTAATTGAAAAGTTAATCGAAAGGAAAAGAAAACATGATTCAAGAATTTATCGATTGATTCAAGTGCCATGATGTTTAATCAAGAATCAAGAAACTGATAAACAAATCAAGAATCAGTGTTTTGATGATATTTCCAACCAAAATGTCAAGAATCTAAATGAGGCTCGTAGGAATCGATCGGATCTATAGACGTAATGTAATCTCAAGATTTCGTGTTCTTGTCCTTCGAAGGATTGATACTAGATCGATGATGATCGACGAGAGTTAGGGCTTTCTTGATGAAACTAGGGTTTCATCGTTTAACCCTTGTTCTTTCGTAGATATCATTCACAATCTAGCCTCTATCAATTTCAAGAAACGATCGTAACTCCCCAATCTCGAGCGATATCAATCAAGAAAGCATCGCAACGAATTGGGTCGTCGATTCTTGAACTTGCTAGGGTTTACAAAACTCATAGGATTCAAGAATCGATTTAAGATATATTACATCATCATTCTATTGATCTTCTCGACTCCTCGACGAGCGGAGTATTACTCAAACGTCATCACACAGAAAGCATTCAAGAATTGAAAAGATATCATGATGCAAGAATTTAAAGAAAACAAGATAAAAGAATATCACCTTTTATTTATCTCAACAATTTGATTACAGTCGCTCAAGAACTACAAGAGGAAGAACTAAATTGTTGAATTGGCGTCACTCGGCTCCGTGAGTCACGGATCGGCTTGGACCACTTGCTCTGTTGAAGATCGGCTCAGCTCATAAAAGGTTGCAAGGCTTGTTGCTTGATGGGTACTCGGGATCTTGGCTTTTGATTAGAATTAGGGTTAGGGTTTCACACAAGTCCTCTCACTAGACTTGTGGAAGAAGAAGATGAAGAAAGAGAGTGAATGGATCTAAATTGGCTAAATGAGCTAGTCCAGGATCAAGTCCAAGATAAGAGATCTCCTTTTACAAGTGAGCCTAGGGTCTTATTTATAGATCTCCCAAACCCTAAGTCTTTGAGTTCCCTCCAAAAGTTTTTTGAAAGACTTCTAGAAAGATTTTGTTAGGCTTAGCTTAGGGTTTGAGTAGGGTTTAAGAAGAAGTTTCTAGAATACAAGGCTTAGTTTAGTGTAGGAACAAGGGTTTGCTGATCTGGCAGAAGTCTTTGGAGTCTTCTGGAAATTGGAGTGTCTTTTTGAAGTGTAGGAGCAGAGCTAGGAGTTCTGCAGCAAAATTAGAGTGATGATCTGCCAAGGCCACCACGGAACCGCGGCATAAGGCGGTTTAGGCCGCGGTTCCGCGGCCACATAGGCTCCTTGGGGCTTGGGCTCTTTGCAGTGGTCTTGGGTTGACACTTGGTGCTTTATATTGGTTCATGAGATGAACTACGTTCCTCCCATTGTGAGACAATGGAGTTGTGGCTTATGCCAAGGAACGTCAGTCCCATCAGTGATCCAGACATATTCTAAGGCAGTATCACCTGATCATGGAGACAGTTGATCTCCAGGGTGATCGAGGTAAGGAGAGTAGACTCAGAGGACAACACGGCGGATCCACTCACAAAGGCATTTTCCCAGAGAGAGACTTTTATGGGATGGTTGAGTATGAGATACTACAACCACTGCTATCAGATGGCCCTAGTGCAAGTGGGAGATTGTAAGTTATATGTATGCCCTAGAGGCCATTACTGTACATAGGATGTATATTGTAGTGGATGCTTGGACATATATAGGGAGGACTTTCTTGCTCGACATGATAGTATGCTATCTGGTTGATCTTTACCTCAACGTGTATACTGATTGTCTCTCTGTTACATGTTGGTAAAGCCCTTAGGATGTGTACTTGACTACCTGGACTATGATGCAGATCATACTAGTGGGGACATGGTAGTCTATAAGTACATCCTTCAAAGTCCCTAGTCATGGGTGTATCGAGACGGGGCATCGATATACCAGAGTAGACTAGCGTATACCTTCTCGACTCATACAGATGGGCGATGGATGATCCCATATCCATTGGTGTTTGACATCAGAGATGATATACGGGTGCTCAGTAGAGACTGGGTACACTGGACGGACTCGCCGAGAACTCCCAGATGGTATTATACCTTACGTCAGATGGCAGTTCTCTGGTGACACTGGTACAGAGTAGTCTGTTGACCCGAGATCGTCATAGAGTCTTATGTGGTTCCCACTGTGCTTTGATTTCCATCTTACCACGTCCAAGAGGGCGTGCAAAACGGTGGTTTTTGGGTACAGTCCCGAATCACATGGAGGCAATGAGCGATAGGAGGGGATTCGTCTCTCCCGGTATAGGGAGTTGATGTTGCGCTGTGTTCGATTGGCTATAACAGGAAATCCCTGGCCAGGGTTGCTGAGATTTACTGGTAAGTGTTGCCAGTAGTATCTCGAATTGTTATAGACCTAATATCAACACGACTTATCGAGCTATTGGGGTCTGACGTTTACCACCCCTAGGCAAGATATGCGACATATCAGACGATCAGACCGGACTGTACGGTAAGTGTTACTGGTTGGATTCACAGGAGTGTGAGCGGGCTTGCTCGTCGATCTTCTGATCGCTCAATACCCTGGTGGCCGTTACGTTTAGCAGACCGTTTGCGGCTTGTAGGTGTTTGATATGATCATCATCTGCTGCCGGCGTATTGACGAGTCTTTAGAGTCCTACACAGAGGTTTCCTGGCTCAAGCGAAACGAAATAGGAGCGCATATGAGATATGTGCGGGACCGAGAATAATACGTGTATGTGATACCGTATTCTATTCTCGCGATGAATGTATCGAATGGTTGTATGCGATATAACCTAGTTATCGAATCAAGGATTGATTTGATAAGTCGATACATTGGATATTAGTCGGTTATATGCGATATGACCGGATCGTTAAATCAAGTGTTGATTTAATGATTTAATGCATAAACATATATTTGATATATTACTTTGCATTAACTAGTATTGGTTCACTTAAGATGGATTTTCTCACTCGGATGTGCACATTGTATATACGATATAATTTTGTGCACTAGTTTGTATCATGTTTGATGATGCATGCTAAATTGGCTAAGTGTAAAGATTAAACCATGGTTGTGTAATGGTTAGGGTTTTTTTTTTACTTATTCATTTATTTATTTCATTTATTCTTTTTGGAAAATTAAATGCATAAAGAGAAAATGGTGGCTTTCTTTTGTTTCTTTCATGAAGATTCATGAAGGTTTGACTAAGTCACCATTTTGTCTCATGCTTAACCCTAACCACTCCATTTAACCATAGTCCACTCTCTACACCTAACTATGGTTTTGTTTATGATAAGTTTTCATTTTCTATTCTATTTTAATAAACTTATCATATTCATTATCTTCTTCTTCTTCTTCACTTCATGAAGAAAAAGCTTGACTTCATCAATGGTGATTGATGAAAAAGAGTGAGAAATCTAATTCTAAAGTGAACCTGTTAGTTGTATGTATGCCCTAGAAGCCAGTATTGTACAGATGATGTATATTATATTGGATGCTTGGACATATATAGAGATGACTTTCTTGCTCGATATGATAGTATGCTATCTGGTTACTCTTTATCTTAACATGTACACTTGTCTCTTTATACTGTCTTATAGTTACATGTTGGTAAAGCCCTTAGGATATGTACTTGACTACCTGGACTGTGATGCAGATCATACTAGTGGGGACATGGTAGTCCATAAGTACATCCTTCAAGGTCCCTAGTCGTGGGTGTATCGAGACGGGGCATCGATATACCAGAGTAGACTAGCGTATACGCTTCTCGACCCATGAGATGGGCGATGGATGATCCCATATCCATTGGTGTTTGACATCAGAGATGGTATACGGGTGCTCAGTGGAGACTGAGTACACTGGACGGACTCGCCGAGAACTCCCAGATGGTATTATACCTCACGTCAGATGGCAGTTCTCAGGTGACACTTGTACAGGTTAGTCTGTAGACCCGAGATCCTAATAGAGTCTTGTGTGATTCCAACTGTGCTTTGATCTCCACCTTACCATGTCCATGAGGGCGTGCAAAACGGTGGTCTTTGGGCACAGTCCCGAGTCACATGGAGGCAATGAGCGATAGGAGGGGTTTCGTCTCTCCCGGTATTGGGGGTTGATGTTGCGCAGTCCTCGATTGGCCGTAGCAGGGAAGTCCCTGGTCAGGGCTGATCAGAGATTTGCTGGTAAGTGTTACCAATAGTTTCTCGACCCGTTATGAGCCTCACATCGGCACGACTTATCGGGTTATTGGGGTCTGACGTTTACCACCCGTAGACTTGATATGTGACATATCAGACGAAGAGACCGGACTGTATGGTAAGTGTTACTGGTCGGATTCGCAGGAGTGTGAGCGGGCTAGCTCGTCGATCTTCTGATCGCTCAATACCCGGGTGGCCGTTACGTTTAGCAGACCGCTTGCGGCTTGTGGGTGCTTGATATGATCATCATCTGCTACTGGCGTATTGACGAGTCTTTAGAGTCCTACACAGAGGTTTCCTAGCTCAAGCGAAACGAAATAGGAGTGCATATGAGATATGTACGGGGCCGAGAATAATGCGTGTATGTGATACCGTATTTGATTCTCGCGATTAATGTTTCGATTGGTTGTATGAGATATGACCTAGTTATCGAATCATTGATTCGATAAATCGATGCATTGAATACTAGTCGGTTATGTGCGACATGACCGGATCATTGAATCAAGTGTTGATTTAATGATTTAATGTATAATTATATATTTGATATATTACTTTGCATTAACTAGTATTGGTTCATTTTAAACGGATTTTTCTCACTTGATTTACACATTGTATATGTGATATACTTTTGTGCACATATTTGTATCATGTTTGATGATACTTGATCATATGGTTAAGTGTATAGAATTAAACCATAGTTAACTTGAGATTAGGGTTTTGATTATGCATTTATTCATTTATTTGTTTATTCATTTATTTGGATAAACTTTAAGATGAAAATGGTGGCAATTTTTGTTTCATATTGAAGCTTCATGAAGCTTTGACTTTGCTAACCATTCTTGTCTTCATGCTTAACCCTAACCCACTCAAATGACCATGGTTTATTCTCTACACTTAACCCTAGTTAAATTTATGATAAGTTTGTATTTTCTTTTCATTTTAAAAGAGAACTTATCATAACTAGCTTCATGATCTTCTTCTTCTAAAAAGAAAAAGCTTGCCACTTTAATGGCAATTTGAGTTCTAGTGAGAGAAATCCAATTCTAAAGTGAACCCACCTCCTATTTCTTCACCCTCTACCTCTTGCCAAGTTGTTTTGGGTGTTTTCTTCACAAGTTTCACAACTTTGTGAAGTCGGAGCTTGAACTAGTGCAACCTCGACGTAGATCGTCTTTGACACGAAGCCGACGACCTAGCTCGCCCGTTTCTCCGATGAAGCCGACGATTGGGTTCGGGATTCATGATGGACAGCGAGAGGACACCCATGTGGAGCTAAGGAAGTGGAAATCCGGATCTACAAAGGTTGTAGCTTCTCACTTCTAGTTAAAGTGTTAACTAGTTTATAGTTTCGCCTAGAAATCTAGCCGACGATCCGTATTAGGGTTTCTCGGCACCCATAAAATTTTAAATTGGCATGTTCGATGCCTTGTGAGACCTCTATAGTGTGCCCAGGAACCCTATAGTGGTATCAGAGCCTAGCTAGAGCCTTAGGCGAAGTCTAGACGCAATTTGAAACCCGATCGAACCCGAAAACCTAACTTTAAGATGCTCTCTGGACTTTTTCTAAATTCTGGGATTTTTCCAGATTAAAAATTGCTAAAAAATTCAGCAGGGAAATATATGAATTACGGTGCAAAAATTTCTTTATGAACAGTCTAAAGCGCGGCGGATCCGCCGCCTAAGCCTCCTTAGGAAGCGGATCCGCGGCAGCTTTATTAAATTATTATATATTTTTTGCACAGTAACTGATACCTTCTGGTGTTGGATTTTCTGGGAATTTTTAAAATTTTTTCAAGAGTTGAATTTTCTGGAGTTGCTTTGGGGATTCGGTGTTTCGATCGGGGTATCAAATTTCGTCTTTGTGTATTTCCGGATAATTTTTAGAATATGTTAAAAAGTTCGACCGGATATAAATACCCAACTTTTCCCCTGTCGGGAAATTTCCAAGTGTTGGATTTTTCCGTAGTTTAACGACGTTCTAAGTAGTGCAAGTAACGCGATGGACCCTCTAGAAGACAACAAACCTTAACTCGATTATGTGACCGTCTTGAACTGCCCTTTGAACCTTCGGGTTTGGGGCAGTACGGCGTGCCACATGTGAGGCGTTGGCTTGACCTTTCTACGGCTGGACTATTGGTACTGAGGCACGAACTGAATGTTGTTAGACTTATTTCATGTGTTGAGTTGTATCGGGAAAACTTGGGTATTCGACTGCTCGATCGGAAAGTTTAACATTTTCTGTTTATCTGGAATGTGATACAATAATTGGAATTCACAAGTAGTTATGAGATAACTGAATGAATGTTATAAATCTAGCAATTTAGTCCCATATGATATTGAAAAGAGTTTTCGATAATGAGACTAAAATGCGGGATTTATATCTGTTAGGCATGTGATGTCTAAAGAGGTTGCGGATTCCAATTGTTGTAGTATTACACTTTCTTTTCTGTGACCGTAAGTGTAGTATGTTCATATCGCCGGTTTCGTTGCTATACGTCAACGACAATTGGGGTATGCATACTTACTTACATTGATGACATGTGATGTTATGTGTTGCAGGATATGTTATATTGGATCGTCGTGTTCGAATAGCCGGGGGTTTTTATGTGAGATGAGTGTTTTTCATTTTCATTCATGTAAAAACTTGTATGTAATATTCTTTTATTTGGGGCACTTCCAGGTAGCGGAAGTTGTCACCTTTTGTATATTATTTACTTTTCCGCATTAGGATAGACCCAAGGAGGGGAGCACAAGTAACCGGGTTCTGGGGTCCAGTGGGAGACCAACTCGAGGAGTCGAGTCCGGGTCTCCTAACCCTAGAATTGGCAGGGTTGCTTGCCGCTCTCATAGGGGTCTAGGGGTGTGGGATTGGCTATTCATCACGACCGTGGAATCCGTGTTTTATACTGGCTCGTATTGAAAACACGGACGTCCTAGTATATCCAATGTTTCATATGTTTCTTCTGCTGCGATATCTGTGATGTGATCATGAGATGTTCTGTGATGGATATAGTATATAGTATATATGATATATTATATAGACGTTACTTATGTTTTACACCCGCGCTAGCCCTGCCCTGCTCTGTCGTTAGTTACCTAACCTAACGGTGCACGAGGGGACATCGAGGCGAATGCGGATGGCATAAGTGTACGTCATATCTATCTGTGATGTTTAGGTATTTAAATGATGGGACTTCATTAATTTGATTAATGAAAGAAAAGAAACCTAAGATGTTGTGGAATCAGATTTTAAACAAAACTGGTAGCTACAGTTCTTGCTTTGCATAGCGGTATATATGATATACCCTGCACCTTATTCGATGAGGAAAGGACCGAGATCCCTTCACCGGGAGTGACTCCTTTAGCAATAACTGGCAGATGCTACACACTCGGTTTGCTCTTGATTGCTTTTGAGTTTTTGCTTTGCACAGTAATATATATGATATATCCCGCACCTCATTCGACGAGGAAAGGGCCGACGATCCCTTCACCGGGAGTGGCCCCTTTAGCAAAACTAGAAAAGCCTCAAAATCACTCCATTTCAAAACTCCATTTGATTCTACAACGATATCAAGTTCATTACGCAATAGGTTTTCAGAAAAACCTGTCGTAGCCCTCCGTCATTTCAGATAAGTACTATTTAGTATTCGTGCTGCGGTTGTTTGGCATGCGTCAAGGCGTAGTGTACGGTAGCTAACTAGTATTTATCTGCTTATGCATATGATGCAGATTGGATTAGGGTATTCGCACGGCGTTGTTTGGCATGCGTCAAGGGTCGTGCGGGTGGGTTTAATTCAATCAGGAATTGACGGGTTGAACTTGACTAGCGGACTATGGGTTGTTTGGCATGCGTCAAGGTCATAGCACGCTAGGGGCAAAAGATTATCGGGAAATTCAAGTGTTGAAATTTGCAATGAGATTGCATACCTTCTATGAGATAGTTGGATCCCGATACCCACTGCGAGTAAGAGTTACTCTTGGGAGAGTTTTACACATTACAATTAGCCGATCAAGTAGGTGTCTAGAAAGGTGTTAATGAGGTTACGCCTCTGGGAAAACGAGGTTTACATTAATTAGGTTCGTGCGAAAGCACGGGGGACCTCCCTCAAAGTACCGACACTGGCCTGGCTGAAAGATTGGCGAACTTGTAGTGTGTAATTAATCCCGGCTAGTCTTTCCTTTTAGGGTTTGAAGGAAGATTTGATAAAAAGCAGTGGGAGCCATCCTGATTAGATATGATAATAACCAATCTGATCTTGCACGAGCATACGCTAAAGTGTTTTCTTCTTTCTCTCTCCAGGTAGCGACCATTTCATGCCTTAATAAAGATAATAATATGGTTGTATTGACCGAACCCGCATGTTATACTGTGCTGGGGAACGTTGGTTCCGTTCTTTCCTATAAGAGTTATAGGACTGAACAGGATATAGGGGAATACCAGGATTCCCATGCCACCCGAATGAAGAAAGTACATGATGATGCATTTTCTTCGGGTGTGTTCGTTACAGAGAACTGTTTCTCCATTTGCCCTACGTCCTGGGTATTAGATACCGGGTCAGGATCCCATATATGTAATCAGTTACATGGGCTTAGGAAAGGTAGAGAACTTGGAGAAGGTGATAAAGACATTAGAGTTGGAAATGGTGCAATTGTTGCAGCTAAGACTGTCGGGGAATATCACCTTACATTACCAATTGGTAATACATTGGTTCTGAACGAATGCTATTACATGCCGAACCTGATATGCAACATTATATCAGTTTCTTTACTGAGTAAAGAGGGATATAATTTTGTATTACAGGATAATGTTATGAACATTTTCCGTAACCAAAAGTTGGTTGGATCAGGCACGTTGTGCAATGGCATTTATGTTCTAAACCAATCAACAGTTCTGAGCATAACAAACACACACAAGAGGAAGAGTTCTGAACTGAACGAATCCTTCTTATGGCATTGTAGACTGGGTCACATCAATGCGACACGACTGGCTAAGTTGCATAAGGATGGATATTTAAATCCGTTTGAATTTTCATCCTATGACACTTGCCAGTCATGTCTCAAAGGCAAGATGACCAAAGCTCCGTTTATGGGACACGGAGAAATAGTTACCGAACTCTTAGGACTGATACATAGTGATGTATGCGGTCCCATGTCTACACATGCCAGGGATGGTTCTTCGTACTTCATTACATTCACTGACGATCTCTCTAGATTCGGATATGTGTTCCTGATGAAACACAAATCAGAAGCTTTTGAGAAATTTAGAGAATATAAACAAGAAGTCGAGAACCAAACCGGAAAAAGTATTAAAATCCTACGATCTGATCGAGGAGGAGAATACTTAAGCAATGAATTCCTGGAATTCCTAAAAGAGAATGGGATTCTCTTTCAGCTTACTCCTCCTTATACACCACAGCACAACGGTGTATCTGAACGGAGAAACCGCACCCTATTAGATATGGTGCGCTCAATGATGAGTACAGCTGAGTTACCTATTTCCTTCTGGGGATATGCGCTTGAGACAGCCACGGACCTATTGAACAGAGTTCCTACCAAATCAGTGCCTACCACTCCATATGAGATATGGAAAGGGAAGAGACCACATCTTAATTATATTAAGATATGGGGTTGTCCAGCCTATGTCAAAAGACAAAATCCGAACAAACTCGAGGCAAGATCTGTCTTATGTAAGTTTGTAGGATATCCCAAAAATTCACAAGGGTATATCTTCTACCACCCCGAGGAACAAAAGGTGTTTGTTTCTCGACATGCCACTTTCTTAGAAAAAAGTTTTCTTATGAAACAGATAAGTGGCATTGAGGTAGAACTGGAAGAGGTTCCAGCGACACAGACTACAACAGAAGATTTGGTTGAACCAGAGGATTCCGTAGTTCCCGATGAACCCCAGCCACTCCGCCGATCTAGTAGGGTTTCTCGCCAACCTGAGAGATACTACGGTTTTCTCATGGATGGAGGGAGCGAGGATTGCATCATGGAGGATGATGACCCAACTAGCTTCGAGCAGGCCATCACGAGTAGGGACTCAGTGAAATGGCTGGATGCTATGCGGTCCGAGATGGAATCCATGTACACCAACAAAGTATGGACTTTGGAAGTTGCTCCTGAAGGGGTAAAACCCATTGGGAGCAAGTGGATCTTCAAGAAGAAACTTGGTGTAGATGGGAAAGTGGAGACTTTCAAAGCTAGACTTGTAGCAAAGGGTTTTCGTCAAAGACCAGGTGTGGACTATGACGAAACCTTTTCTCCAGTGGCTATGCTTAAATCCATCCGAATCATGCTTGCCATTGCTGCCTTTCATGACTACGAAATCTGGCAAATGGATGTTAAGACCGCCTTTCTAAATGGTGATTTAGAAGAGTGCGTGTACATGACTCAGCCAGATGGCTTCGTAGACAGTGGGAGCAGCGGGAAGGTGTGCAAGCTGCTTAAATCCATTTATGGATTAAAGCAAGCATCGTGGAGTTGGAACATCTGCTTTGACGTCGTTATCAAAGAGTTTGATTTCGTCAAAAATCCAGATGAACCTTGTATCTACAAGAAGGTGGCAGAGAGTAAGGTTGTCTTCCTCGTATTGTACGTGGACGACATACTCTTGATAGGAAATGATATTCCTATGCTGCAATCGGTCAAGCTCTTCTTATCACAAAGATTCTCGATGAAAGATCTTGGTGATGCCTCCTGCATATTGGGAATTAGGATCTATAGAGATAGATCCAAACGGATTTTGGGATTGTCCCAATCCAGGTACATTGACACCATACTAAAGAGGTTTAGTATGGAAGAGTCCAAGCGTGGGAACTTGCCCACGATCTCTGGAGTCACTCTCTCCAAAGAGATGTCTCCCAAGACTGATTTGGAGAGAGCTCGGATGCAAGGGATACCCTATGCTTCGGCAGTAGGCTCTATCATGTATGCGATGCTATGTACCAGACCCGATGTAGCATACTCACTAAGTATAGTGAGCAGGTATCAAGCTGATCCTGGAGAGAGTCACTGGACAGCTGTGAAGAGCATTCTCAAGTACTTGTGAAGGACTAGAGATATGTTCTTGGTGTATGGTAACGGAGAGCTCCAAGTGGAGTCCTTTACCGATTCGAGCTTCCAGAGTGATAAGGACGACTCTAAGTCGCAGTCGGGCTTTGTCTTTACCCTTTACGGAGGGGTGGTTAGCTGGAAGAGTTCCAAGCAGGAAACCGTGGCAGACTCGACGATGGAGGCTGAATACATCGCTGCCAACGATACTGCTAAAGAGGCTGTCTGGATCAAAAAGTTCATTACTGAACTTGGTGTGGTTCCATCCATTGAGTATCCAATACCTTTGTATTGCGATAACAATGGAGCAGTGGCTTTGGCCAAGGAACCCAGGTCCCATCAGCGATCCAGGCATATTCTGAGGCGGTATCACCTGATCCGAGAGATAGTTGATCGCCTGGAGATCGAGGTCGGGAGGGTTGACACGAAGGACAACACTGCGGATCCACTCACGAAGGCCATTCCCCAGATACAGTTTGAGAGACTCTTCGGGATGCTCGGTATGCGATACCACAGCAGCTGGCCCTAGTGCAAGTGGGAGATTGTTAGTTGTATGTAAGCCCTAGAGGCCAGTATTGTACAGATGATGTATATTATATTGGATGCTTGGACATATATAGAGATGACTTTCTTGCTCGATATGATAGTATGCTATCTGGTTACTCTTTATCTTAACATGTACACTTGTCTCTTTATACTGTCTTATAGTTACATGTTGGTAAAGCCCTTAGGATATGTACTTGACTACCTGGACTGTGATGCAGATCATACTAGTGGGGACATGGTAGTCCATAAGTACATCCTTCAAGGTCCCTAGTCGTGGGTGTATCGAGACGGGGCATCGATATACCAGAGTAGACTAGCGTATACGCTTCTCGACCCATGAGATGGGCGATGGATGATCCCATATCCATTGGTGTTTGACATCAGAGATGGTATACGGGTGCTCAGTGGAGACTGAGTACACTGGACGGACTCGCCGAGAACTCCCAGATGGTATTATACCTCACGTCAGATGGCAGTTCTCAGGTGACACTTGTACAGGTTAGTCTGTAGACCCAAGATCGTCATAGAGTCTTGTGTGATTCCCACTGTGCTTTGATCTCCACCTTACCACGTCCATGAGGGCGTGCAAAACTGTGGTCTTTGGACACAGTCCCGAGTCACATGGAGGCAATGAGCGATAGGAGGGGTTTCGTCTCTCCCGGTATTGGGGGTTGATGTTGCGCAGTGCTCGATTGGCCGTAGCAGGGAAGTCCCTGGCCAGGGCTGATCAGAGATTTGCTGGTAAGTGTTACCAGTAGTTTCTCGACCCGTTATGAGCCTCACATCGGCACGACTTATCGGGTTATTGGGGTCTGACGTTTACCACCCTTAGACTTGATATGCGACATATCAGACGAAGAGACCGGACTGTATGGTAAGTGTTACTGGTCGGATTCGCAGGAGTGTGAGCGGGCTAGCTCGTCGATCTTCTGATCGCTCAATACCCGGGTGGCCGTTACGTTTAGCAGACCGCTTGCGGCTTGTGGGTGCTTGATATGATCATCATCTGCTACCGGCGTATTGACGAGTCTTTAGAGTCCTACACAGAGGTTTCCTAGCTCAAGCGAAACGAAATATGAGTGCATATGAGATATGTGCGGGACCGAGAATAATGCGTGTATGTGATACCGTATTTGATTCTCGCGATTAATGTTTTGATTGGTTGTATGAGATATGACCTAGTTATCGAATCATTGATTCGATAAATCGATGCATTGAATACTAGTCGGTTATATGCGACATGACCGGATCATTGAATCAAGTGTTGATTTAATGATTTAATGTATAATTATATATTTGATATATTACTTTGCATTAACTAGTATTGGTTCATTTTAAACAGATTTTTCTCACTTGATTTACACATTGTATATGTGATATACTTTTGTGCACATATTTGTATCATGTTTGATGATACTTGATCATATGGTTAAGTGTATAGAATTAAACCATAGTTAACTTGAGATTAGGGTTTTGATTATGCATTTATTCATTTATTTGTTTATTCATTTATTTGGATAAACTTTAAGATGAAAATGGTGGCAATTTTTGTTTCATATTGAAGCTTCATGAAGCTTTGACTTTGCTAACCATTCTTGTCTTCATGCTTAACCCTAACCCACTCAAATGACCATGGTTTATTCTCTACACTTAACCCTAGTTAAAGTTATGATAAGTTTGTATTTTCTTTTCATTTTAAAAGAGAACTTATCATAACTAGCTTCATGATCTTCTTCTTCTAAAAAGAAAAAGCTTGCTACTTTAATGGCAACTTGAGTTCTAGTGAGAGAAATCCAATTCTAAAGTGAACCCACCTCCTATTTCTTCACCCTCTACCTCTTGCCAAGTTGTTTTGGGTGTTTTCTTCACAAGTTTCATAACTTTGTGAAGTCGGAGCTTGAACTAGTGCAACCTCGACGTAGATCGTCTTTGACACGAAGCCGACGACCTAGCTCGCCCGTTTCTCCGATGAAGCCGACGATTGGGTTCGGGATTCATGATGGACAGTGAGAGGACACCCATGTGGAGCTAAGGAAGTGGAAATACGGATCTACAAAGGTTGTAGCTTCTCACTTCTAGTTAAAGTGTTAACTAGTTTATAGTTTCGCCTAGAAATCTAGCCGACGATCCGTATTAGGGTTTCTCGGCACCCATAAAATTTTAAATTGGCATGTTCGATGCCTTGTGAGACCTCTATAGTGTGCCTAGGAACCCTACAGAACCCACTTCCTATTTCTTCATCCTCTACCTCTTGCCAAGTAGTAGAGTATGTTTTCTTCACAAGTTTCATGACTTGGTGAAGTGGGAGCTTGATCTTGTGATGCCTCGACGTAGATCATCTTCGGCACGAAGCCGACGACCTTGCCCGCCCATTTCTCCGATGAAGCCGACGCTAGAGCCCGGGATTTCATTTGGACAGCGGAGAGGACTTCATCACGGAGCCGTGGAGGTGGAGGACCGGATCTACAAAGGTTGTATTTCCGTACTCTTAGTTAAAGTAGTTAACTAGTTTATTGTTTCGCCTAGACATCTAGTTAACGATCCGTAGTCTAGGGTTTCTCGGCACCGTAATTTTTGAAATTGGCATGGTTGATGCCTTGTGAGACCTCTTGAGAGTGCCTAGGAACCCTACAGTGGTATCAGAGACTAGCTAGAGCCTTAGGCGAAGTCTAGACGAAGTTTGAAACCCGATCGAACCCGAAACCCTAAGTTTTACATGCTCTCTGGACTTTTTCTAAAAACTGGGATTTTTCCACATTAAAAATGCTTAAAAAATTCAGCAGGGAATTATAAGAATTACGGTGCAAAATTTAATTCATGAACAGTGCAAACGGCGGCGGAACCGCGGCAGAAGCCTGCCTTCTGCGGCGGTTCCGCGGCAAGATGATGACGTCATACTCCATTTTTTGCACAGTAATTCCTATTTAATTATGCTGAGTTTTCTGGGAATTTTTAATTTGACTCAAGAGTTGAGTATTCTGGGGTTGCTTTGGGAATCGATGATTCGATCGGATTATCAAATTTTGTCTGTGTGGCTTTCCGGATATTTTAGAGTATGTTAAAAAGTTCGACCGGATATAAATACCCAATTTTTCCCCTGTCGGGAAATTTCCAAGTGTTGGATTTTTCCGTGGTTTAACGACGTTCTAAGTAGTGCAAGTAACGCGATGGTCCCTCTAGAAGACAACAAACCTTAACTCGATTATGTGACCGTCTTGAACTGCCCTTTGAACCTTCGGGTTTGGGGCAGTACGGCGTGCCACATGTGAGGCGTTGGCTGGACCCTTCTACGGCTGGACCGTTGGTACTGAGGCACGAACTGAATGTTTTTAGACTTGTTTCATGTGTTGATCTGTTTTGGGAAAACTTGGGTGTTCGACTGTTCGATCGGAAAGTTTAACATTTTCTGTTTATCTGGAATGTGATACAATAATTGGAATTCATAATTAGTTATGAGATAACTGAATGAATGTTATAAACATAGCACTTTAGTCTCACTTGATCGGTTGCCACGGAATTTTGATGTGATCAAAAGTCCGTCGCAATCACGTAGCGTACGCGGATACTCGCCGGGTAAACTTAATAGACAGCCTCGCTCTAAAGCCCAGACCAAGTGACTATAGGAGAACCCCGTCGCCGAAAGCATCCGTCCGGGTGCTCGCGGTAGCGGTGTTCCGCCTTGGTGCACTTCGTCGACGGTATCGGGGGTGCGGCCGTCTACTGAAGTTTGCGACGAGCATTCGATCAGGATGTCGGGAATCTTGCTGAATTGCCCGACTTGATATTGAAAAGAGTTTTCGATAATGAGACTAAAATGCGGGGTTTATAATTGTTAGGCATGCAATGTCTAAGGAATTCATTTGATTAGGCATGCGATGTCTATGGAGGTTGCGGATTCCAATTGTTGTAGTTTTACACTTTCTTTTCTGTGACCGTAAGTGTAATATGTGATATCGCCGGTTTCGTTGCTATATGTCAACGACAATTGGGATGCGCATGTTTACTTACGTTGATGACATGTGATGTTATGTGTTGCTGGATATGTTATATTGGATCGTCGTGTTTGAATAGCCGGGGGTTTTTATGTGAGATGAGTGTTTTTCATTTTCGTTCATGTAAAAACTTGTATGTAATATTCTTTTATTGGGGCACTTCCAGGTAGCGGAAGGTGTCACTGTTTGTATATTATTTACTTTTCTGCACTAGGATAGACCCAAGGAGGGGAGCACAAGTAACCGGGTTCTGGAGTCTAGTGGGAGACCAACTCGAGGAGTCGAGTCCGGGTCTCCTAACTCTAGAATTGGTAGGGTTGCTTGCCGCTCTCGTAGGGGTCTAGGGGTGTGGGTTTGGGTATTCATCACGACCGTGGAATCCGTGTTTTATACTGGCTCGTATTAAAAACACGGACGTCCTAGTATATCTAATATTTCATATGATTCTTCTGCTGCGATATCTGTGATGTGATCATGTGATGTTCTTTGATAGATACTTTATATAGTATATATGATATATTATATAGGCGTTACTTAATTTTTACACCCGCGCTAGCCCTGCCCCGCTCTGCCGTTAGTTACCTAACCTAACGGTGCATGAGGGGACATCGAGGCGAATGCGGATGGCATAAGTGTACGTCGTATTTATCTGTGATGTTTAGGTATTTAAATGATGGAACTTCATTAATGTGATTAATGAAATAAAAGAAACCTAAGATGTTGTAGATTCAAATTTTAAACAAAACAGGTAGCTACAGTTCTTGCTTTGCATAGCGGTATATGTGATATACCCTGCACCTTATTCGATGAGGAAAGGACCGAGATCCCTTCACCGGGAGTGACTCCTTTAGCAATAACTGGCAGATG
Organism: Agapanthus africanus; assembly: GCA_030015575.1. Taxonomy (NCBI): domain Eukaryota; kingdom Viridiplantae; phylum Streptophyta; class Magnoliopsida; order Asparagales; family Amaryllidaceae; genus Agapanthus; species Agapanthus africanus. Next base: position 336,151,180 of record CM057346.1, on the reverse strand, counting down.
CTACACACTCGGTTTGACTTTTGATTTCTTTTAAGAGTTTTTGCTTTGCACAGTGATATATATGATATATCCCGCACCTCATTCGACGAGGAAAGGACCGACGATCCCTTCACCGGGAGTGATTCCTATAGCAAAACTAGAAAAGCCTCAAAAGCACTCCATTTTAAAATCATTTGATTCTACAACGATATCAAGTTCATTACGCAATAGGTTTTCAGAAAAACCTGTCGTAGCCCTCCGTCATTTCAGATAAGTCCTATTTAGTATTCGTGCTACGTTTGTTGACCTCCGTCAAGGCGTAGTGTGCGGTAGCTAACTAGTATTTATCTGCTTATGCATATGATGCAGATTGGATTAGGGTAGTCGTGCGGCCTTGTTGACCTCCGTCAAGGGTCGTGCGGGTGGGTTTAATTCGATCAAGAAATGACGGGTTGAACTTGACTAGTAGCCTATGGTTTGTTGACCTCCGTCAAGGTCATAGGACGCTAGGGGCAAAATATTATCGGGAATTTCAAGTGTTGAAATTTGCAATGAGATTGCATACCTTCTATGAGATAGTTGGATCCCGATACCCGCTACGAGTAAGAGTTACTCCTGGGAGAGTTTTATACATTACAATTAGCCGATCAAGTAGGTGTCTAGAAAGGTGTTAACAAGGTTACGCTTCTGGGAAAACGAGGTTTACATTAATTAGGTTCGTGCGAAAGCACGGGGGACCTCCCTCAAAGTACCGACACTGGACTGGCTGAAAGATTGGCGAACTTGTAGTGTGTAATTAATCCCGGCTAGTCTTTCCTTTTAGGGTTTGAAGGAAGATTTGATAAAAAGCAGTGGGAGCCATCCTGATTAGATAAAATAATAACCAATCTATTCTTGCAAGAGCGCACGCTGAGTGTTTTCTTCTCTCTCTCTCCAGGTAGCGACCATATCACGCCTTAATCAAGATAATAATACGGATTATTGACCGAACCCGCTTGTTATAATGAGCTGGGGAACGTTGGTCCCGCTCCAACTTATAATTGTTATAAGACAGAGCAGGAAATTGGGGAATACCAGATTTCCCGTGCCGCCCAAACGAAGAAAGTGCATGTGATGAATCTCCTTCGGGTGTATTCATTACAGAGAACTGTTTCTCAGTATCCTTTACGTCCTGGGTATGTGATACCAGATCAGGATCCCAGATATGTAATCTGTTACATAGGGCTACAGAAAGATAGAGAACTGAGAACGGGTGATAAGTTTCATGAGGCAGAAAACGGGGCAAGTGTTGCAGCCAGGTCTGTTGGTCACTATCACCCTGTATTACCAGAATACATTGATTCTGAACGAATACTATTAGATACCAAACCTGATATACAAAATCATATCAGTCTCTTTATCAGTAAAGAAATGATAAAATTTTGTATTGTTGGATAATGGTTTGAACATTTCCTATATCAAAAGTTGATCGGTTCAGGCACGTTATCTAAAAGCATTAATGTTCTAAATCAAACTACAGTTCTTTTGTATACTGAACACACACAAGAGGAAGAGTTCAGATATGAACGAATCCTTCTTGAGGCATTGTAGACTAGGTCATATCAATGTGACCTGACTAGCTGAAGTTCCATGTAGATGCATATTTAAATCAGTTTGAATTTACATCTTGTGAAACTTGCCAGTCATGTCACAGAGACAAGATGACCATAGCTCCGTTTACTGGAAACAGAGAAAGAGTTAGTAAACTCTTGGGATGATACATGTTGATGTATGTAAGTCCCCTGTCTACACATGCCAGGACCGGTTCTTTGTACTTCGTTACATTCTCTGATAATCTTTCAAGATTCAGACATATGTTCCTGTTGAAACATAAGTCCGAACCTTTTGAGATATTCACAGAATATGATTTAGAAGTAGAGAACCAAAATAAGGGTATAAGTATTATGTCCTTTGATGAGATCAAGGAGGAGAATACTTGAGCACGGAAATCCTGGATTATTCTAAAGGAGAATGAGATTCTCTCTCGGCATTACTCCTCCGTATACACCATAGCACGATGGTATATCGGGGCGGAGCAATAGCACCCTATGTGATATGGTGTGCTCTATGATGAGTACTACTGAGTTACCTATTTCCTTTAGGGAGTTATGCACTTGAGAAGCTGCATACCTATTGAATAAGGTTCAAATCAAATCAGTTGCCTACTACTTCATATGTGATATGGAAAGGAAAGAGCCCATATCTTAAGTTATTTAAGATTTGGGGTTGTCCGGCCTATGTCTAAAAGCAAAATCCGGACAAGCTCGAGGCAAGGTCTGTTATGTAGAACTGGAAATGTTCCAGCTATACAAATTGCAGCTGATGATTTGATAGAACCAAAGGATTCAGTAGATTCCAACGAACCTCAGCCTCTCCGCCGATCTAGTAGGGTTCCTCACCCACCTGAGAGATACTTCTGTTTCTCTATGACAGTAGGAGCGAGGATTGCATCATGAGATGATGACCCAACTAGTTTCGAACTGGCCATCAGGAGTGTGACTCTGTAAGAATGGCTGGATGCTTAGTGATCTGAGATGGAATCCTTATACACCGACAAAGTATGGACTTTGGTTGCTGTATCTGAAGGGTTAAATCCCCATCAGGAGCAAGTATATCCTGAGAAGATTACTTGGTGTACTTGGAGAAGTTGAGACTTTCAAAGCTAGACTTGTTAAAGGTTTTCGTCATCGACCAGGCGTGGATAATGATGAAACTTTTTCCAGAGAACTATGCTTAAGTCCATCCAGATCCTACTTGCCACGGCTATATACCATGACTACGATATCTGGTGGTTAGGTGTCATGACTGCTTTTCTAAATAATGTTTTGGAAGAGAGCGTCTATAAGTACACAGCCAGAGGGCCTCGTAGACAGTGGGAGCAGCGGAAACGTGTACAAGATGCTTTATAAGATAAAGCAGGCATCGCGGAGTTGGAACATCTGTTTTGATGTGTTAGTCAAAGAAGTTGACATCATCAAAATGGTAGAGGAACCTTGTATAAACAAAAAGGTAGTAGGGAGTATGGTGACGATCCTCGTAGAGTACGTGGATGACATACTCTTGATAGGGAAGGAGTTTCCTATGCTACGCTCGATCAATCTCCGCTTATCACACTGATTCTCCACATAAGATCAATGTGATACCTACTAAATCCTGGAATTTGGATCTATGAGATAGATCTAGTTGGATATTAGGATACTCACTAGTTGTAGTGAGATGGTATCAGTTGATCCTGGGGAAAATCGCTGGAAGGGTTCCAGGGTGATAAGGACGACTGAAAGTCAGTCACAGGCATTGTCTTTACCCTCTATCGAGGGACGGTATGTTGGAAGAGTTCCAAGCTAGATACCGTGACATACTAGACAATAAAGGCAGGATACATCGCTACTTAAGATGCTACCAAAGAGGCTGTTTGGGTGTATATTGGTTCATGAGATGAACTACGTTCCTCCCATTGTGAGACAATGGAGTTGTGGCTTATGCCAAGGAACGTCAGTCCCATCAGTGATCCAGACATATTCTAAGGCAGTATCACCTAATCATGGAGACAGTTGATCTCCAGGGTGATCGAGGTAAGGAGAGTAGACTCAGAGGACAACACGGCAGATCCACTAAAAAAGGCCTTTTCCCAGAGAGAGACTTTTATGGGATGGTTGAGTATGAGATACTACAACCACTGCTATCAGATGGCCCTAGTGCAAGTGGGAGATTGTTAGTTATATGTATGCCCTAGAGGCCATTACTATACATAGGATGTATATTGTAGTGGATGCTTGGACATATATAGGGAGGACTTTCTTGCTCGACATGATAGTATGCTATCTGGTTGATCTTTACCTCAACGTGTATACTGATTGTCTCTCTGTTACATGTTGGTAAAGCCCTTAGGATGTGTACTTGACTACCTGGACTATGATGTAGATCATACTAGTAGGGACATGGTAGTCTATAAGTACATCCTTCAAAGTCCCTAGTCGTGGGTGTATCGAGACGGGGCATCGATATACCATAGTAGACTAGCGTATACCTTCTCGACTCATACAGATGGGCGATGGATGATCCCATATCCATTGGTGTTTGACATCAGAGATGATATACGGGTGCTCAGTAGAGACTGGGTACACTGGACGGACTCGCCGAGAACTCCCAGATGGTATTATACCTTACGTCAGATGGCAGTTCTCTGGTGACACTGGTACAGAGTAGTATGTTGACCCGAGATCGTCATAAAGTCTTGTGTGGTTCCCACTGTGCTTTGATTTCCATCTTACCATGTCCAAGAGGGCGTGCAAAACGGTGGTTTTTGGGTACAGTCCCGAATCACATGGAGGCAATGAGCGATAGGAGGGGATTCGTCTCTCCCGGTATAGGGAGTTGATGTTGCGCTGTGTTCGATTGGCTATAACAGGAAATCCCTGGCCAGGGTTGCTGAGATTTACTGGTAAGTGTTACCAGTAGTATCTCGAATTGTTATAGACCTCATATCAACACGACTTATCGAGCTATTGGGGTCTGACGTTTACCACCCCTAGGCAAGATATGCGACATATCAGACGATCAGACCGGACTGTACGGTAAGTGTTACTGGTTGGATTCACAGGAGTGTGAGCGGGCTTGCTCGTCGATCTTCTGATCGCTCAATACCCGGGTGGCCGTTACGTTTAGCAGACCGCTTGCGGCTTGTTGGTGTTTGATATGATCATCATCTGCTGCCGGCGTATTGATGAGTCTTTAGAGTCCTACACAGAGGTTTCCTGGCTCAAGCGAAACGAAATAGGAGCGCATATGAGATATGTGCGGGACCAAGAATAATACGTGTATGTGATACCGTATTCTATTCTCGCGATGAATGTATCGAATGGTTGTATGCGATATAACCTAGTTATCGAATCAAGGATTGATTTGATAAGTCGATACATTGGATATTAGTCGGTTATATGCGATATGACCGGATCGTTAAATCAAGTGTTGATTTAATGATTTAATGCATAAACATATATTTGATATATTACTTTGCATTAACTAGTATTGGTTCACTTAAGATGGATTTTCTCACTCGGATGTGCACATTGTATATACGATATAATTTTGTGCACTAGTTTGTATCATGTTTGATGATGCATGCTAAATTGGTTAAGTGTAAAGATTAAACCATGGTTGTGTAATGGTTAGGGTTTTGTTTTTACTTATTCATTCATTTATTTCATTTATTCTTTTTGTAAAATTAAATGCATAAAGAGAAAATGGTGGCTTTCTTTTGTTTCTTTCATGAAGATTCATGAAGGTTTGACTAAGTCACCATTTTGTCTCATGCTTAACCCTAACCACTCCATTTAACCATAGTCCACTCTCTACACCTAACTATGGTTTTGTTTATGATAAGTTTTCATTTTCTATTCTATTTTAATAAACTTATCATATTCATTATCTTCTTCTTCTTCTTCACTTCATGAAGAAAAAGCTTGACTTCATCAATGGTGATTGATGAAAAAGAGTGAGAAATCAAATTCTAAAGTGAACCCACTTCCTATTTCTTCATCCTCTACCTCTTGCCAAGTAGTAGAGTATGTTTTCTTCACAAGTTTCATGACTTGGTGAAGTGGGAGCTTGATCTTGTGATGCCTCGACGTAGATCATCTTCGGCACGAAGCCGACGACCTTGCCCGTCCATTTCTCCGATGAAGCCGATGCTAGAGCCCGGGATTTTATTTGGACAGCGGAGAGGACTTCATCACGGAGCCGTGGAGGTGGAGGACCGGATCTACAAAGGTTGTATTTCCGTACTCTTAGTTAAAGTAGTTAACTAGTTTATTGTTTCGCCTAGACATCTAGTTAACGATCCGTAGTCTAGGGTTTCTCGGCACCGTAATTTTTGAAATTGGCATGGTTGATGCCTTGTAAGACCTCTTGAGAGTGCCTAGGAACCCTACATTTCTCACTCTTTTACTCAAGATGCCATTAATGGAGGCAAGCATTTCTTCTTGATGAAGAAGAAGAAGAAGATGATAGAATATGATAAGTTCTCTTTTAAAAAGAATAATAATATGAATACTTATCATATCCTAACTATGGTCAAGTGTAGAGAGCAAACTAGGGTTAGGTGAATGGTTAGGTTAAGAGAAGAAAACAAAATGGTCAACCTTTTCAACTCTTCATGAAGCTTCATGAAAGAACCAAGGAAAGCAACCATTTCCCTTTTCTTTTCCAAAATAAATAATCAATATAAATAAATGAATAAGTAAACAAAACCCTAACCATTCATATAACCATGGTTTAATCTTTACACAAACTCAAGTTAGCATGTATCATCAAACATGATACAATCAAGTGCACACAAAAATATATCACATATACAATGTGCACAACAAGTGAGAAAATCCTTTTAAAATCAACCAATACTAGTTAATGCAAAGTAATATATCAAATATATAATTATACATTAAATCATTAAATCAACACTTGATTCAATGATCCGGTCATGTCGCACATAACCGACTAGTATTCAATGTATCGATTTATCGAATCAATGATTCGATAACTAGGTTATATCGCATATAACCAATCGAAACATTCATCGCGAGAATGAAATACGGTATCACATACATGCATTATTCTCGGTCTCGCACATATCTCATATGCGCTCCTATTTCGTTTCGCTTGAGCCAGGAAACCTCTGTGTAGGACTCTAAAGACTCGTCAATACGCCGGCAGCAGATGATGATCATATCATGCACCCACAAGCCGCAAGCGGTCTGCTAAACGTAACGGCCACCCGGGTATTGAGCGATCAGAAGATCAACGAGCAAGCCCGCTCACACTCCTGTGAATCCAATCAGTAACACTTACCGTACAGTCCGGTCTGTTCGTCTGATATGTCCCATATCAAGTCTAGGGGTGGTAAACGTCAGACCCCAATAACCGATAATTCGTGCCGATGTTAGGCTCATAACGGATCGAGAAACTACTGGTAACACTTACCAGTAAATCTCTGATCAGCCCTGGCCAGGGACTTCCCTGTTACGGCCAATCGAGCACAGCGCAACATCAACCCCCAATACCGGGAGAGACGAAAACCCCTCTTATCGCTCATTGCCTCCATGTGACTCGGGACTGTACCCAAAAACCACCGTTTTGCACGCCCTCATGGACGTGGTAAGGTGGAGATCAAAGCACAGTGGGAATCATACAAGGCTCTATGACGATCTCGGGTCTACAGACTAACCTGCACAAGTGTCACCTGAGAACTGCCATCTGACGTGAGGTATTATACCATCTGGGAGTTCTCGACGAGTCCGTCCAGTGTACCCAGTCTCCACTGAGCACCCGTATACCATCTCTGATGTCAAACACCAATGGATATGGGATCATCCATCGCCCATCTCATGGGTCGAGAAGCGTATACGCTAGTCTACTCGGGTATATCGATGCCCCGTCTCGATACACCCACGACTAGGGACCTTGAAGGATGTTCCTATGGACTACCATGTCCCCACTAGTATGATCTGCATCATAGTCCAGGTAGTCAAGTACACATTCTAAGGGCTTTATCAACATGTAACTATAATACAGTTTAAAGAGACTAGTGTACAAGTTAAGATAAAGAGCAACCAGATAGCATTCTATCATATCGAGCAAGAAAGTCATCTCTATATATGTCCAAGCATCCAATATAAAAAACATCATCTGTACAATACTGGCCTCTAGGGCATACATACAACTAACAATCTCCCACTTGCACTAGGGCCAGCTGCTGCAGTATCGCATACCGAGCATCCTGAAGAGTCTCTCAAACTGTATCTGGGGAATGGCCTTCGTGAGTGGATCCGCCGTGTTGATCTTCGTGTCAACCCTCCTGACCTCGATCTCTCGGCGATCAATAATCTCCCGGATCAAGTGATACCGCCTCAGAATATGCCTGGATCGCTGATGGGACCTGGGTTCCTTGGCCAAAGCCACCGCTCCATTGTTATCACAATACAAAGGTATTGGATGCTCAATGGATGGAACCACTCCAAGTTCAGCAATGAACTTCTTGATCCAGACAGCCTCTTTAGCAGCATCGTTGGCAGCGATGTATTCAACCTCCATCGTCGAGTCTGCCACGGTTTCCTGCTTGGAACTATTCCAGCTAACCGCCCCTCCATAAAGGGTAAAGACAAATCCCGACTGCGACTTAGAGTCGTCCTTATCACTCTGGAAGTTCGAATCGGTAAAGGACTCCACTTGGAGTTCTCCGTAACCATACACCAAGAGCATCTCTTTAGTCCTTCGCAAGTACTTGAGAATGCTCTTCACAGCTGTCCAGTGACTCTCTCCAGGATCAGCTTAATACCTTGTCACTACACTTAGTGAGTATGCTACATCGGGTCTGGTACATAGCATCGCGTACATGATAGAGCCTACAGCCGAAGCATAGGGTATCCCTTGCATGCGAGCTCTCTCCAAATCAGTCTTGGGAGACATCTCTTTGGAGAGAATGACTCCAGAGATCGTGGGTAACTTCCCATGCTTGGATTCTTCCATACTAAACCTCTTTAGTATGGTGTCAATGTACCTGGATTGGGACAATCCCAATATCCTTTTGGATCTATCTCTATAGATCCTAATTCCCAATATGCAGGAGGCATCACCAAGATCTTTTATTGAGAATCTTTGTTATAAGAAGAGCTTGACCGATTGCAGCATAGGAATATCATTTCCTATCAAGAGTATGTCGTCCACATACAATACGAGGAAGACTACCTTACTCTTTGCCACCTTCTTGTAAATACAAGGTTCATCTGGGTTTTTGACGAAATCAAACTCTTTGATAACGACGTCAAAGCAGATGTTCCAACTCCGCGATGCTTGCTTTAATCCATAAATGGATTTAAGCAGCTTGCACACCTTCCCTCTGCTCCCACTGTCTACGAAGCCCTCTGGCTGAGTCATGTACACGCACTCTTCTAAATCACCGTTTAGAAAGGCGGTCTTAACATCCATTTGCCAGATTTCGTTGTCATGATATGCAGCGATGGCAAGCATGATCCGGATGGATTTAAGCATAGCCACTGGAGAAAAGGTTTCGTCATAGTCCACACCTGGTCTTTGATGAAAACCATTTGCAACAAGTCTAGCTTTGAAAGTCTCCACTTTCCCATCTACACCAAGTTTTTTCTTGAAGATCCACTTGCTCTCAATGGGTTTTACCCCTTCAGGAGCAACTTCCAAAGTCCATACTTTGTTGGTGTACATGGATTCCATCTCGGACCGCATAGCATCCAGCCATTTCACTGAGTTCCTACTCGTGATGGCCAGCTCGAAGCTAGTTGGGTCATCATCCTCCATGATGCAATCCTCGCTCCCACCATCCATGAGAAAACCGTAGTATCTCTCAGGTTGGCGAGGAACTCTACTAGATCGGCGGAGAGGCTGAGGTTCATTGGGTACTACTGAATCCTCTGGTTCAACCAAATCTTCTGTCGTAGTCTGTTTTGCTGGAACCTCTTCCAGTTCTACCTCCTTGCCACTAATCTCTTTTTCAAGAAATTCCTTTTCTAAAAAGGTGGCATGTCGAGAAACAAACACCTTTTGTTCCTCGGTGTGGTAGAAGATATACCCGCGTGAATGTTTGGGATATCCAATAAACTTACACAGAATAGACCTTGCCGCGAGTTTGTCCGGATTTTGCGTTTTTACATATGCCGGACAACCCCATATCTTAACATAATTAAGACATGGTCTCTTTCCTTTCCATATCTCATATGGAGTGGTTGGCACGGATTTGGTGGGAACCATATTCAATAGGTCTGCAACTGTTTCCAGTGCATATCCCCAGAAGGAAATAGGTAACAAGCTGTGCTCATCATAGAGTGCACGATATCTAATAGGGTGCGATTCCTCCGTTCTGATACACCGTTGTGCTGTGGTGTATATGGAGGAGTCAGCTGAGAAAGAATCCCATTCTCTTTTAGGAAGTCCAGGAATTCATTGCTCAAGTATTCACCTCCTCGATCAGATCGAAGGATTTTAATACTTTTTCCGGTTTGGTTTTCGACTTCTTGTTTATATTCTCTAAATTTCTCAAAAGCTTCTGATTTGTATTTCATCAGGAACACATATCCGAATCTAGAGAGATCGTCAGTGAATGTAATGAAGTACGAAGAACCATACCTGGCATGTGTAGACATTGGACCGCATACATCACTGTGCACTAGTCCCAAGAGTTCCGTAACTCTTTCTCCGCGTCCCGTAAACAGAGTTTTGGTCATCTTGCCTTTGAGACATGACTGGCAAGTGTCATAAGATGAAAATTCAAACGGATTCAAATATCCATCCTTATGCAACTTAGCCAGTCGTGTCGCATTGATGTGACCCAGTCTACAATGCCATAAGAAGGATTCGTTCAGTTCTGAACTCTTCCTCTTGTGTGTGTTTGTTATGCTCAGAACTATTGATTGATTTAGAACATAAATGCCATTGCACAACGTGCCTGATCCAACCAACTTTTGGTTACGGAAAATGTTCATAACATTATCCTGTAATACAAAATTATATCCCTCTTTACTCAATAAAGAAACTGATATAATGTTGCATATCAGGTTCGGCATGTAATAGCATTCGTTCAGAACCAATGTATTACCAGTTGGTAATGCAAGGTGATATTCCCCAACAGTCTTAGCTGCAACAATTGCACCATTTCCAACTCTTATGTTTTTATCACCTTCTCCAAGTTCTCTACCTTTCCTTAGCCCATGTAACTGATTACATATATGGGATCCTGACCCGGTATCTAATACCCAGGACATAGGGCAAATGGAGAAACAGTTCTCTGTAACGAACACACCCGAAGAAAATGCATCAACATGTACTTTCTTCATTCGGGTGGCATGGGAATCCTGGTATTCCCTTATGTCCTGTTCATTCCTATAACTCTTATAAGAAAGAACGGAACCAACGTTCCCCAGCACAGTATAACATGCGGGTTCAGTCAATACATCCATATTATTATCTGGATTAAGGCATGACATGGTCGCTACTTGGAGAGAGAGAGAGAAGAAAACACTTTAGCGTATGCTCTTACAAGATCAGATTGGTTATTATCTTATCTAATCAGGATGGCTCCTACTGGTTTTTATCAAATCTTCCTTCAAACCCTAAAAGGAAAGACTAGCCGGGATTAATTACACCCTACAACTTCGCCAATCTTTCAGCCAGGCCAGTGTCGGTACTTTGAGGGAGGTTCCCCGTGCTTTCGCACGGACCTAATTAAAGTAAACCTCATTTTCCCATAGGCGTAACCCCGTTGACACCTTTCTAGACACCTACTTGATCGGCTAATTGTAATGTGCAAAACTCTCCCAGGAGTAACTCTCACTCGCAGTGGGTATCGGGATCCAACTATCTCATAGAAGGTATGCAATCTCATTGCAAATTTCAACACTTGAAATTCCCGATAATATTTTGCCCCTAGCGTCCTATGACCTTGATGCAGGCCAACAAACTATAGTGCGCTAGTCAAGTTCAACCCGTCATTTCTTGATTGAATTAAACCCACCCGTACGACCCTTGACACTGGCCAACAAAGTCGCACGACTACCCTAATCCAATCTGCATCACATGCATTAACAGATAAATACTAGTTAGCTACCGCTCACTACGCCTTGACGCAGGCCAACAAACGTAGCACGAATACTAAGTAGGATTTATCTGAAATGACGGAGGGCTACGACAGGTTTTTCTGAAAACCTATTGCGTAATGAACTTGATATCGTTGTAGAATCAAGTGAAGTTTTGAAATGGAGTGATTTTGAGGCTTTTCTAGTTTTTGCTAAAGGGGTCACTCCCGGTGAAGGGATCGTCGGCCCTTTCCTCATCGAATGAGGTGCGGGATATATCATATATACCGCTATGCAAAGCAGAAACTATAGAAGAAATCAAAAACAAACCGAGTGTGTCGCATCTGCCAGTTATTGCTAAAGGGGTCACTCCCGGTGAAGGGATCGTCGGCCCTTTCCTCATCGAATAAGGTGCAGGGTATATCATATATACCGCTATGCAAAGCAAAACTGTAGCTACCCTTTTTGTTTAAAAATTTGATTCTACAATATCTTTTAGGTTTCTTTTCTTTCATTAATCACATTAATGAAGTCCCATCATTTAAGTCACCTAAACATCACAGATAAATACGACGTACACTTATGCCATCCGCATTCGCCTCGATGTCCCCTCGTGCACCGTTAGGTTAGGTAACTGACGACAGAGCAGGGCAGGGCTAGTGCGGGTGCAAAACATAAGTAAGGTCTATATAATATATCATATATACTATATACTGTATCCATCAGAACATATCAAATGATCCTATCACAGATATCGCAGCAGAAAATATCATATGAAATATTGGATATACTAGGACGTCCGTGTTTTTAATACGAGCCAGTATAAAACACGGATTCCACGGTCGTGATGAATAGCCAATCCCACACCCATAGACCCCTACGAGAGCGTCAAGCAACCCTACCAATTCTAGGGTTAGGAGACCCGGACTCGACTCCTCGAGATGGTCTCCCACTGAACCCTAGAACCCGGTTACTTGTGTTTCCCTCCTTGGGTCTATCCTAGTGCCGAAAAGTAAATAATATACAAAAGGTGACAACTTCCGCAACCTGGAAGTGCCCCAATAAAAGAATATTACATACAAGTTTTTACATGAATGAAAATGAAAAACACTCATCTCACATAAAAAAACCCGGCTATTCAAACACAACGATCCAATATAACATATCCAGCAACACATAACATCATATGTCATCAACGTAAGTAAGTATGCATACACCGATTGTCGTCGACGTATAGCAACGACAATCGGCAATACCACTACATACTACACCTACGGTCACAGAAAAGAAAGTATAAAACTACAACAGTTGGAATCCGCAACCTCTTTAGACATCGCATGCCTAATCAAATGAAATACTTAGACATCACATGCCTAACAATCATAAACCCCGCATTTTAGTCTCATTATCGAAAACTCTTTTCAATATCAAGTGAAACTAAACTGCTAGATTTATAACATTCATTCAGTTATCTCATAACTGCTTGTGACTTCCAATTATTGTATCCCATTGCGGATAAATAGAAAATATTAAACTTTCCGATGGAACATTCGAACACCCAAGTTTTCCCGAAACCGTTCAACACATGAAATAGGTTCAAAGACATTCACTTCATGCCTCAGTACCAACGGTCCAGCCGTAGAAGGGTCAAGCCGACGCCTCACATGTGGCACGCCGTACTGCCCCAAACCCTAAGATTCAAAGGGCAGTTCAAGACGGTCACATAATCGAGTTAAGGTTTGTTGTCTTCTAGAGGGACCATCGCGTTACTTGCACTACTTAGAACGTCATTAAACTACGGAAAAGTCCAACAATTGGAAATTTCCCGGCAGGGGAAAGATTGGGTATTTACATCCGGTCGAACTTTTTAACATATTCTAAAATTATCCGGAAAAACACATAGACAAAGCTTGATAATCCGATCGAAACAACGATTTCCATTGCAACCCCAGAACACTCAACTTTTGAGTCAAATTAAAAATTCCCAGAAAACTCAGCATCAGAAAAGAGGAATTACTGTGCAAAAATGGGAAGGTGACGTCATCAGATGGCCGCGGAACCGCCGCAGAAGCCAGGCTTCTGCCGCGGTTCCGCCGCACTTTGGACATATCTTTTGTCAAATTTTGCACCGTAATTCTTAGAATTTCCTGATGAATTTTTTAAGCGTTTTTAATCTGGAAAAAACCAAGTTTTTGAAAAAAGTACAGAGAGCATTTTTAAATTAGGGTTTCGGTTCGATCGGACTTCAAACTCCGTCTACGCATCGCCTAAGGCTCTAGCTAGGCTCTGATACCACTATAGGGTTCCTTGGCACGCACTAGAGGTCTCACAAGGCATCAACCATGCCAATTTCAAATTTTACATGTGCCGAGAAACCCTAATACGGATTCGTTGACTAGAGTTTAGGCGAAAAGTGAAACTAGTTAACAACTTAACTATAAGAAAGAAGCTACAACCTTTGTAGATCCGGTTATCCACTTCCTTAGCTCTACGTAGACGTCCCCTCGCTGTCCATCTCGAATCCCGGACTCTTGCATCGGCTTCATCGGAGAAATGGGCGGGCTAGGTCGTCGGCTTCGATGCCGAAGATGATCTACGTCGAGGCAACACAAGATCAAGCTCCAACTTCACCGAGTCGTGAAACTTATGAAGAAATCACCCTATACTACTTGGCAAGAGGTAGAGGGTGAAGAAATAGGAGGTGGGTTCACTTTAGAATTGGATTTCTCACTCTTTTACTCAAGATGCCATTAATGGAGGCAAGCTTTTCTTCTTGATGAAGGAGAAGAAGATGATGATAGAATATGATAAGTTCTCTTTTAAAAAGAATAATAATATGAATACTTATCATATCCTAACTATGGTCAAGTGTAGAGAGCAAACTAGGGTTAGGTGAATGGTTAGGTTAAGAGAAAAAAACAAAATGGTCAACCTTTTCAACTCTTCATGAAGCTTCATGAAAGAACCAAGGAAAGCAACCATTTCCCTTTTCTTTTCCAAAATAAATAATCAATATAAATAAATGAATAAGTAAACAAAACCCTAACCATTCATATAACCACGGTTTAATCTTTACACAAACTCAAGTTAGCATGTATCATCAAACATGATACAATCAAGTGCACACAAAAATATATCACATATACAATGTGCACAACAAGTGAGAAAATCCTTTTAAAATGAACCAATAATAGTTAATGCAAAGTAATATATCAAATATATAATTATACATTAAATCATTAAATCAACACTTGATTCAATGATCCGGTCATGTCGCACATAACCGACTAGTATTCAATGTATCGATTTATCGAATCACTGATTCGATAACAGGGTTATATCGCATACAACCAATTGAAACATTCATCGCGAGAATGAAATACGGTATCACATACACGCATTATTCTCGGTCCCGCACATATCTCATATGCGCTCCTATTTCGTTTCGCTTGAGCCAGGAAACCTCTGTGTAGGACTCTAAAGACTCGTCAATACGCCGGCAGCAGATGATGATCATATCAAGCACCCACAAGCTGCAAGCGGTCTGCTAAACGTAACGGCCACCCGGGTATTGAGCGATCAGAAGATCAACGAGTAAGCCCGCTCACACTCCTGTGAATCCAACCAGTAACACTTACCGTACAGTCCGGTCTGTTCGTCTGATATGTCGCATATCAAGTCTAGGGGTGGTAAACGTCAGACCCCAATAACCGATAAGTCGTGCCGATGTTAGGCTCATAACGGGTCGAGAAACTACTGGTAACACTTACCAACAAATCTCTGATCAGCCCTGGCCAGAGACTTCCCTGTTACGGCCAATCGAGCACAGCGCAACATCAACCCCCAATACCGGGAGAAACGAAAACCCCTCCTATCGCTCATTGCCTCCATATGACTCGGGACTGTACCTAAAAACCACCGTTTTGCATGCCCTCATGGACGTGGTAAGGTGGAGATCGAAGCACAGTGGGAATCACACAAGACTCTATGATGATCTCGGGTCTACAGACTAACCTGCACAAGTGTCACCTGAGAACTGCCATCTGACGTGAGGTATTATACCATCTGGGAGTTCTGGGCGAGTCCGTCCAGTGTACCCAGTCTCCACTGAGCACCCGTATACTATCTCTGATGTCAAACACAATTGGATATGGGATCATCCATCGCCCATCTCATGGGTCGAGAAGCGTATACGCTAGTCTACTCTGGTATATCGATGCCCCGTCTCGATACACCCACGACTAGGGACCTTGAAGGATGTACCTATGGACTACCATGTCCCCACTAGTATGATCTGCATCATAGTCCAGGTAGTCAAGTACACATCCTAAGGGCTTTATCAACATGTAACTATAAGACAGTTTAAAGAGACTAGTGTACATGTTAAGATAAAGAGCAACCAGATAGCATACTATCATATCGAGCAAGAAATTCATCTCTATATATGTCCAAGCATCCAATATAATATACATCATCTGTACAATACTGGCCTCTAGGGCATACATACAACTAACAGCCTATAGGTTAGAACCTACGGGCACGCCTTCAAACCCATCAATCAATCCTCGATATCGTCGTATAAACGCCAAATAGTCGAGGTAAAACGAAATACGCAAATTCAAAATTGAAAATATGGAATATGGAAACACGAATCCAAAACAGCAACTAAGGAATAATGCTCCAAATTTTACCCTAGGTCAAACTAGACAAATCTATACATGCCAGGGGCCTAAAATATACATGTAGGAGCTACAGAACAAACACGAGACAAAATGGTGGGACCCAGGCCGCAAATTGCTGCCAAACAGATTAAATCTGCGGCTTGGAAGAGGAGGTGGGGGCTAGGGCTTTGTATGGTGGTTCTAGGGTACCTGCACATCTCACTGTCCAATCAATTTTATTTTAGGGGTCTCGGGGTGATAGCAGATTCCTAAATATAACTCCAGATTTACAGTTTTTCCAGATATCGATTTGCTAAATCCGTATTCTGGGTTCAAGTTCTGGTTTAGGTCCAAATTAGTATCACACAAGGGGTTCTAGGGTGAAAACAAGCCTCAATTTCACCCTTGAATTCAGATCTAACCTAAACCCTAACTAGAAATCTCTAAGGTCCACAAAACGACACAATATCGATATGAAACTAGAATTGATGCATAAGGAAATTGAAATACTACTTGTGGGTGCAGAAATTACCTCTTTTGGCAACTCAAGAAAATTCTTGAGTTGCTCAAAGTTCTCCAAATCAGCTCCTCCTTAGTCCAATAGGTTGCTGGTGAGCTTGGGAACATTTTCTGTGAAATGAGGATAGGGTTTTGATTAGGTTTTAATGGTGGATCTAGGTTGAAGAGGGAGGAGGAAGAAGAGGGAGGGGCTAGAGCAGCAGCAGGTCTAGGAGAGGGGAGAGAGAAAATGAGATGGAAAATGATGGGGGTATGGTTCAAAAAGCAAGTTGACCTATACCTACCCTCTCTCTCTCTCATAATGCTTTATCTTTTCCTTTTCTTTTCTTTTCTCCATAAATCCTTCTCACTCAAATAGTGAACCCAAAAGAACAACCATGGCAATAGAAAAGTAACACATGTGTAACAAGTGTGGAAAATGATATGTGCACATTTTTGCACAAAAAAGCCAAAAATCCAATTAGCGATTTTTAATCGCGATTAACACTAAATTATCATATAATTAATCACAAAAACTTTAAAATGGCATAATTCTATAAATTACCCTATTTTAGAACTTTCCATAATTTTTCTAAAAGTTTTCCTATTTATTTGTATTTAATAATACAAAAATATTAAAATATTCAATAAAATATTATTAAATTATAAAATTGCCAAAACTAATATTTTATTTTTTTTGAAATGTTACAATCTTCCCCGCTTAAATAAATTCGGTCCCCGAATTTAAATTTAAACCCCCAAATACCAAAACATTTCAGTAAAAATCGAAATTGTCGGGGCTCCGAAACCATCAATACATCGCGAATATCATAAAAATGTACTGCTCTATAAGAAATCAATCCCCAAAATGTATATATAAGAATATCCTGTGTGTCTGGTGCGCAAGGAAATCAAAATCCATAAATGTGCCATACATGGGCACAAAACAACATCTAGGTGCAACGGATGTGCACGAAACATCTGTCATAGGCAACGTGTGTGCCTGATAGCAAAATCAGGTGCATCGGACATGCACGAAGAATCCCGATTTAGTGCATCTAGCGTGCACCAAAATCGTATATCAAAACACTAAAGGTGCATGAAAACTATGCTGGAAACGTAAATCACATCACTGCAGGAAATAGGCATGGAATCGCAATCAATATCTCAAATGTAATAACTATGCGCAAAATATAAATATCCAATGGGTGCAAGAAAACAAATATCATAAAACTCAGTCATCAAAACTAAATCATGCAAATAGAACGCCCAAAATACCGAAATCCAAGATGACGGATACGTGATAATCGAATCACAAAATCACAAATCATAAATACCGTCGTCGGTAGTTCTTCCTTCAAGGTCGAGAAGGTGCCGGTGCATCCAATAATAGCAGCGCAAGATATCTACTTGCCCCCTGCTTACGGTCTGGCGTCCTCTGTCTCTGGGTCTTTATCTGCTCTGTGGATTACCAATCTCACGATCCATCGGCTCATCGGCCCTGTCAGGTGTGCTAACGGGGACGATTCCGTTCTGGCACTTCTCTGATCATCTCTCGGTCAATCATCACGACCACTCGTAAAGCAGCATATCACTGGCGTCGGCCTCTGGCTCTCTGAATGCACGTGACACACCTAATCCTGGGTGCAAATATCATTGCAGCAGTGTCCTGGAAGGAATCCTACTCAAGGTCTCTTCCAATCATGCCTATGCCGATCTGTACGGAGGCTGGTACTCTTGCATAATCCTTTCTCATTCTCAGGTCATCTGAGTGTCTGCACACATTTCCTCGGAAACTGGCCGTATCCCAATGCCTCTGCAAGCATATCCGACCATTAAATCTTAACGGGAAGTAGTAACAGCTCGTCTGCATCTCGCACGAACTTCTTGTCCCGCTTGTCTGTATCATCGTCCATTGCGACGTCACGTCTCTATCTGCCCACTGCAATGTTCTCGGCTATAATCCATCCGAAGTCTCTCGCACGGACTCGAAATCGCGTACTCTGTAGCTTCATCATTCTGTAGAAGATATCTGGCCGAACAGGTCCTCGGGAACGCGTCCCAACCAACGGAGGAAAACTCAATACTCGTCCGTCTTCGATCAACTCACAACGCAACTGGATGAAGTCCTTTATCCGAACCTGGTCAACTATCTCGTCGACGATGCCGAACTTTGGCCTGCTGGGTGTGCGCAATATAACCACTCCTGGGTCCAGGTCTTCTCGTATAACATTCCAGAAAGGTCCTGTCGAGGTCTCTCTCAAATCTCATTTCTGCCGAATTTCCCAGAAGTTATTATCTTTTCTATATCTGTTTCTTGTTCCGGAACAGTAGCATACCCCTCGCGACTCCTCCTGGAAGGTATATCCATATACATTGCCTCTACGTGTGTATCGCATCTCTGATGTCTGCGGAGTAGGACGTCATCTCGTCGAAATCTCTTGTGAACTCTTTACTTCACTCTGCTTCTATGTCGACTGATTTGGACTCGTCCCATCGTGGCTGCACGGACTATGATCCAATGGCTATGCTCGCATCTGGAGTCTCCCAAGCAGTGTGTCCCATCACATGATATCCAAATGATGTCAAAATATTCGATCGACTCGTCAGAACCTCATAATCCCCGAAGAGATCAACATCTTGAGTACAGTTTAATAGTATCGAATACATGCCACAGTGTCGGTGGTCCAGCCGTAGAAGGGCAAACCCAAGCCTCACTAATGGTGCCGCGGAACTGCCGCAAACCCTAAGGTTCAAAGGCTTTCACACGTTCATTAAGTCGAGTTAGGGTTTCATTCTTCTAGAGGGTCCATAGAATCGCCTGCATGTCTTTCCATATACTTTAAACTTGGAAAATGGGCTCCTGACATTCGATTGTCTCTGTCGACTCTCAACGTCTCCGCGTGAAGTCGTCTCTAGCTGGAAGCAATCTATCTGATGACCTCGCATCGGTAAGCGAACGAACCACATGTCCTAGTCATTCATCCTCAGGTGACTAGCGACCTTACCATCACTCTAAGTATATACTCATGCTGCAGTAGCTCCAATAATCTGGGTGATATCTCGTCGTTTGCAGCAGCAACTGGCTCATTCGTCTGTACGCTGAACAGCGTCTCAATCATTCTGAATAACCGGTATATCGAAGGTCATCACATCCTGGCTGGCCTCTAGCAGTAGCCTGATCCTCTGGTACCAATCGGCACGTCTGAGAAATCTCGTAAAACCAATCCACCAAACGCTCGTGGCGCGAAAACACAATAAGACGACGCCTCTCAACGCAATCGTATGTCTCTGGAATCACGCCCTGGTCAGTCCTCGTCCATGACGAGCACAAGCTGACGCAACTCTAGCCGTAGCTCTCTCTACCCATGCAATCGTGGCAGCAAATCATAACCAGTACCGATGAAGATAGATCATAGGAAGGAATATAATACTGTGCAAGGAAATGTACATCCTAAGGCTCCATAAGCGGAGTAGCGTATCGTTAGTATGCCGCGGAACATACACACGGTACGTCACTCTACTACAGTCACATACTCCATCAACCAAGTGTCATCCTACGCGACGAAAGTTCGGGTCTAATACACCCTCGACTAAGTCTAAGTTCCGTAAGGTCAAGCCTAAGTTCCGTATATATATAGACGCCCTAGGCTCCATATAGTCAAACTTAGACTTGAACCAAGGTTAACCTAGCGCTCTGATACCAACTTTGTCACGACCCGAAAAGAGCACGTGACTGGCACCTGAACCATATGAAATCTATAGGACTCCATCTGATCCAAGTAAGCCAAAAGCCCAGAAATCTAAAACCATTTTAAGAGTAAATAAGAAAACTGGTTTAAAGAAGTGAAGAAAACATGTTTGAAGTCAAGGTTTTTAAATAACTAAGCCGAATATGCATTTTAAAAATGTAAAGTCCTTTCTAAAAATTTCAGCAGAGTTTCTGTTGTAAAAACTGGCCCCGAACGGGTTACAACAAGAATAACAATATATATGCAATGATAAAAGGCATCCCCAAGCGGGAGCTAGCTCTTCGTCAATCGACGATCACAACCACACAAGTAAAATAATATATAACGCCGAACGACGAGGATCAAAACTCAAAAAGAAAGCTCCAAAGCATGAAAACCGTAATACTACTAAGCGCGACTCTAAGGTCGAAATAATACAACACTAATGTCTAAGTCTGAAACAATATACAAGTTTTGGTTGATGGAATTCTAGATACAATGAATAATACAAGTACGATGGTGGTTCTGGATGCAAAAGAACCCACCTACCAAAGCAAATCACCTGCAAAAGAAGCAGTGTGCCAGAAATGCCGCAATGGAACCTGTACGGCAAACCTGCAAGAACTGTGGTACAACGGGGGTGAGTTGCCAACTCGTGAATAGAAAACATCTACAAGAAGAAACCGAATGCAAGACATAATCCTAGGACAAAAGAATCATTATAATATAATCCTCAAGAGTAAGTCTGGAGCATGACAAGGTGGCAATGTAACATCTAAACATGTATGTAGTGCCAAGTACTCAGGTAATAATATGTCATAACTATAGGGTATGTCTGCATGAAGTAAATATGATGAAGTATCAAAAATGGATATCAATACACATATATTAGCATCCTCATACACTGTTATATATACAAATGAAGTAAGATCAATGTAATAAAAGTCTGTATGTATGTGGATCCCGTCCACCTGTCATCCAATGACAATAAGCATCATGCATGCAAATATCGTAAAGCATATGCATGGAAATATGAGGATATAATCAAATCATGGAACCTAAGTGCCTAGCATCGACACTCGAAAACCTCATGAAACCTATGCCTAGCATCGGCACGTAAATCCTCGTCTATCAGGCGCTATCAACAAGACTGGCCCTGATAGGTACGTATCATACGCTATCTCGAAAACCTGAGTGCCCCTGCTTCGACCCTCGAATTTCGACGTATCCAAACGTACATACTCCGGTCGGTATCCCTACGATAACCGCCGAGTCCAAATACTATCACCGGTAGGTAGTGCTCCCCTGCCAGGCTTACCGTCTAACATATATGAGTCTTCTTGCCCCGGGGTACCTTACCGGGTCCACCATGTACCCGCAGACGGTACCTACCGCTCCTTAAATCGAGTTTCATATGCCTCTTTCAGAACCGAGAAAACACATGGTAGACGCACTGAAATATCATATCAAGGGAAACCGGGTTTTTAGAGACAATACATATTCTCAGTTGAAATAGCCATGGTTCCCAAATCCAGAAATATCATGGAAACAACATATCTCAATGCGTATAATCAGAAAACATGATATATGCGACATACAAAAGAATGTAAGCATATCGATATATCATGCAACAAGGAATAGTGATATGCACATATTGGGGAAGCCGCTCTTTTAAAATGAATCAGTTTTAAAGAGTATCTTGCGGTTCCCAAATCTAGAAATATCATCTGTGTATGTGCAAACAAGTATGTGTACAAATATAAGTGTACAATGAGTATGTATACAAGTATGCCCTGCAAGGGTCGTATCCTGAATGCAACGGTACTACAGTGTAGTGACATGGCAATTATCGATGATGAAGTGTGTGAGCCGGCAAGCAAGTGTACGCGGAACATACGCATCATCGATAATGGTACTGGTGTCCTAACAGCATGATGGTAATATAGCAATAACCCATGATATGCAATGCGAATAGTACTGAAAATGCGGAATCCAATAAAACAACGCAATAGTGAAGTGTTTACATCAATATGTATATGTCATGCGATTATGCCATTTGAAGTAAGACAAATCAGGGTTTTTAGTAAAATAAGGGCTACAGTTTTTTTTAAGAAAAGATACACCTTTTTAAAGTATCCGTAGAATCCCTTTATTTGTCTTTAGGATATTCCTGATTCGTAGTTTTTGAAATAGGTATGACTCGGGTCTAGCCTAACCTCTAGTATGCAAACTACTGATCTAAGTATCAGGTCAATCGGGAGGGGTATGGAAACCACCTAAATCTGAGTCGATATAAATATATATATATAGTGGTCGGTGATCCCGCCTCAGTAGTATCGCGTACGATACAGTATATCATATGACATTCTCAAGTCATGAGTGCAGAACTATCATCAATATAAAGCTCGTACATTAAATCGTCGTACAGCATCCAATAGTTGGGTACGGGTAAATATCACTTTCCTTTCATCAAATATCAGGTATCATTATCATCATATCACGTAATCTGGGGTACTGATCTAAGTCTAGTACAAATCGATACCATCTATAAAGTATGAATGCAGGGGTAAACACACATCCAAAGCCCGCAAGAATCACATGTCGTATCCCAAATACGAATCATATCAAATCACCGATCTCGCGGCACAATGCCCAATTTCATCGACTCATCTCCAATGTCGTCCAATATCATCATACACAGTGCAAGTATAATGAATATGCAAGGGTGTATGTGCTGGTGTAAATCTATTCTAGGGTTCACGACTATGAACTACACTAGTTAACTTCTAACCCTAAACTATCCATAATACCCTTAACAAAGTAACCATGTCATACTATAACTATCATATATAATATATATAATCTATCAACTACGGACTGCGGGGGTGCTATACGCCATCCACCCGACTTCCCCCTGTAGATATAATCTACTCACCTTGCGTCTTCATTTGTCGACGTCGCCAAGCGCTTTCTTGTCGTCCCGAAGTCTTCATGGGGTACCTACACATTAACGTATCGCAAATACGTATCAAAACCAATTCAAAACTAAAATGGCATACGAAACCCAAAACGATACGATAAGGGGCCTATAGGTTAGTACCTACGGGCACGCCTTCAAAACCATCAATCAATCCTCGATATCGTCGTATAAACGCCAAATAGTCGAGGTAAAACGAAATACGCAAATTCAGAATTGAAAATATGGAATACGGAAACACGAATCCAAAACAGCAACTAAGGAA
Organism: Agapanthus africanus; assembly: GCA_030015575.1. Taxonomy (NCBI): domain Eukaryota; kingdom Viridiplantae; phylum Streptophyta; class Magnoliopsida; order Asparagales; family Amaryllidaceae; genus Agapanthus; species Agapanthus africanus. Next base: position 336,127,433 of record CM057346.1, on the reverse strand, counting down.
TAATGCTCCAGATTTTACCCTAGGTCAAACTAGACAAATCTATACATGCCAGGGGCCTAAAATATACATGTAGGAGTTACAGAACAAACATGAGACAAAATGGTGGGACCCAGGCCACAAATTGCGGCCAAATGGATTAAATCTGCTGCCTGGAAGAGGAGGTGGGGGCTAGGGCTTTGTATGGTGGTTCTAGGGTACCTGCACATCTCACTGTCCAATCAATTTTTTTTTAGGTGTCTCGGGGTGATAGCAGATTCCTAAATACAACTCCAGATTTACAGTTTTTCCAGATATCGATTTGCTAAATCCGTATTCTGGGTTCAAGTTCAGGTTTAGGTCCAAATTAGTATCACACAAGGGATTCTAAGGTCAAAACAAGCCTCAATTTCACCCTTGAATTCATATTTAACCTAAACCCTAACTAGAAATCTCCAAGGTCCACAAAACGACACAATATCGATATGAAACTAGAATTGATGCATAAGGAAATCAAAATAGTACTTGAGGGTGCATAAATTACCTCCTTTGGCAACTCAAGAAAATTCTTGAGTTGCTCAAAGTTCTCCAAATCAGCTCATCCTTAGTCTAATAGGTTGCTGGTGAGCTTGGGAACATTTTTTGTGAAATGAGAATAGGGTTTTGATTAGGTTTTAATGGTGGATCTAGGTTGAAGAGGGAGGAGGAAGAAGAGGGAGGGGCTGGAGCAGCAGCAGGTCTAGGAGAGGGGAGAGAGAAAATGAGATGGAAAATGATGGGGGTATGGTTCAAAAAGCAAGTTGACCTATACCTACCCTCTCTCTCTCTCATAATGCTTTATCTTTTCCTTTTCTTTTCTTTTCTCCATAAATCCTTCTCACTCAAATAGTGAACCCAAAAGAACAAACATGGCAATAGAAAAGTAACATAAGTGTAACAAGTGTAGAAAATGATATGTGCACATTTTTGTACAAAAAAGCCAAAAATCCAATTAGCGATTTTTAATCACGATTAACACTAGATTATCATATAATTAATCACAAAAACTTAAAAATGGAATAATTCTATAAATTACCATATTTTAGAATTTTCCATAATTTTTCTAAAATTTTTCCCATTTATTTGTATTTAATAATACAAAAATATTAAAATATTCAATAAAATATTATTAAATTATAAAATTGCCAAAAATAATATTTTATTTTTTTTGAAATGTTACATAACCATGTTCTATAAATCGGTTTTTCCATCAAAAGTTGCGGGGGTGCTATACGCCATCCACCCGACTTCCCCGGTAGATATAGATCTACTCACCTGTCTTCGCTCGCCCAAATCGATGACTCCACGCTTCTTCGCCTCGGAGTCAATGCGAGGGTACCTACAATAATAATCAATTGCAATACGTATTAAAATCGACGCAGAAAACCGATACAGCACACAGTGCGCTCACAGGTCAGAACCTATGGCCTAAACGTGCAAATCAATCAAACCACCCCTGTTGTCGATGTACGAACACCCGACAACCAAATACAAATCAAAATATCATGAAAGTGCATTTAAAAATACGGAAAACATCGCCTAAAACACACCAAAATGCTCCCAGATTTTCCCAAGATAACAATTAGCCAAAACTGCATATAAGAGGGGTCTAATTTAGTGCAAAATGAGTCCTGGAACAAAAATGGGCCCATTCCCTTCTACTCTGGCTGCAAATTGCGGCCAGAATGATTAAATCTGCGGCCGTAGGTTTGAATTAGGGGCTCGGGTCTTGGTGGTAGCTTCCTAGGTGCCTGCACGACTCACTGTCTGCTCAATTTTATTTTAGGGGTCTAGGGGTGATAGCAGATTCCTAATTACACTCCCAGATTTGCAGGTTTCCAATGTCGGGTTTCTAAATCCGTGTTTTGGGGTTTCTAGGGTCTGTTCTAGGTCACTAAACAGTATCCAAGTTCAGTTAACAACTAGTAGGCATCACCCAATTCAAACCAACACTCAAACATTCACTAGGGTTTCCCAATGTCCACTAATCTTCACAAAACGACATCTAAACATGATATCTCACAAAACTAATCTAAAGGGAAGAAATTATACCTCATATAGTCCACTCTAGGCAGCACTAACTTCCCAACATCGTCAAAATCCCATTTTGCTCCGTCCATCGTGTAGAGGTTGAAGAGGGGATAAAGTTTTGTGAAGGGAGTGTAGAGTTTTGGGTCATGGTTGGAGATAGATCTAGGGATTTTTGTGGAGGGTTGTGGAGTTGTAGAGATGAAGGATTTCAAAATAAAGATGGGGGAAAAAGAATGGGCAGCATCTCCCCTTCTCTCTCACTAATTCACACTCTCTTTCTCTCTCCAAAGCTCACCTAACCTAATCATTATGTCTCTATTGACTTTTTCTTTAATCATTTCTCTTTTCTCTACACCAATAAACCCTACTATAAAGCCCAAATGAAATGAAAAATGTAATAAGATAAAACATGTCATGGTGCACTAACCATGGAAACTGTAAAAAAACGCGGATTTGGCTTAATCGCGATTAGCAGTGCACTAATCGGGTTTTTATCGAAACTGCATATAATAAATTTTAAAATTGCCAAAACCTTTAATTATATATTTAAATTAATAAATCATTTTAATTTCCATTTATTTCATAATTATTGGTATATATTTATACCCTTTTTCGAAAACCCCAATATCGCAAATCGGCAGTTTTCGGGAAATATATTATTTTAATATTAAATTCCCAAAAGTAATATTTTATGTTTTCTGAAATGTTACAATTTATTTTTGAGAATTTAATATTAAAATAATATATTTCCCGAAAACTGCCGATTTACGATATTGGGGTTTTCGAAAAAGGGTATAAATATATACCGATAATTATGAAATAAATGGAAATTAAAATGATTTATTCATTTAAATATATAATTAAAGGTTTTGGTAATTTTAAAATTTATTATATGCAGTTTCGATAAAAACCCGATTAGTGCACTGCTAATCGCGATTAAACCAAATCCGCGTTTTTTTTACAGTTTCCATGGTTAGTGTACCATGACATGTTTTATCTTGTTACATGTTTCATTTCATTTGGGCTTTATAGTAGGGTTTATTGGTGTAGAAAAAAGAGAAATGATTAAAGGAAAAGTCAATGGAGACATAATGATTAGGTTAGGTGAGCTTTGGAGAGAGAAAGAGAGTGTGAATTAGTGAGAGAGAAGGGGGGCTGCTGCCCATTCTTTTTCCCCCATCTTTTTTTTGAAATCCTTCAGCTCTACAACTCCACAACCCTCCACAAAAATCCCTAGATCTATCTCCAACCATGCCCCAAAACTCTATACTCCCTTCACAAAACTTTATCCCCTTTTCAACCTCTACACGATGGACCCAGAAAAATGGGATTTTGACGACGTTGGGAAGTTAGTGCTGTCTAGAGTGGACTATATGAGGTATAATTTCTTCCCTTTAGATTAGTTTTGTGAGATATCATGTTTAGATGTCGTTTTGTGAAGATTGGTGGATATTGGGAAACCCTAGTGAATGTTTGAGTGTTGGTTTGAATTGGGTGATACCTAGTAGATGTTAACTGAACTTAGATACTGTTTAGTGACCTGGAACAGACCCTAGAAACCCCAAAACACGGATTTAGAAACCCGACATTGGAAAAACTGCAAATCTGGGAGTGTAATTAGGAATCTGCTATCACCCCGAGACCCCTAAAATAAAATTGAGCTGACAGTGAGTCGTGCAGGTACCTAGGAAGCTACCACCAAGACTCGAGCCCCTAATTCAAACCTACGGCCGCAGATTTAATCATTTTGGCCGCAATTTACGTCCAGAGTAGAAGGGAATGGGTCCATTTTTGTTCCACGGCTCATTTTGCACTAAATTAGACCCCTCCTATATGCAGTTTTGGCTAATTGTTATCTGGGGAAAATCTGGGAGCATTTTGGTGTGTTTTAGGCGATGTTTTCCGTATTTTTAAATGCACTTTCATGATATTTGGATTTCTATTTGGTTGTCGGGTGTTCGTACATCGACAACAGGGGTGGTTTGATTGATTTGCACGTTTAGGCCATAGGTTCTAACCTATGAGCACACTGTGCGCTGTATCGGTTTTCTGCGTCGATTTTAATACGTATTGCGATTGATTATTATTATAGGTACCCTCATATGGACTCCGAGGCGAAGAAGCGTGGCGTCATCGATTTGGGCGAGCGAATACAGGTGAGTAGATCTATATCTACCGGGGATGTCGGGTGGATGGCGTATAGCACCCCCGCAACTTTTGATGGAAAAACCGATTTATAGAATATGGTTAGGAAACCTAGATTAGGAAACTAGAGTTAGAATGAGATAGTTATGAACCATATTAGAAACTAGAGGATAGTTAGAAGTGATATGTTACTACTGTCGTAGGATGACGTTTAGCGATATTACCACTTAGGGTACTGTAGAACTAGATAGCCGATGTAGATGCGTCATCCGAACCATACCTTTTTCTAAACCAAGGAATCATATGTATCTTTAAATGTATATCTTGAGGGATGTTACGGATTTTCAAATGATATCTTTTCTTTAAAAACACCGTAACCCCTGTTTTCAAAACTACGATTCACTTCTTTAAAAGTATGATTGTATGGTTCGGATGTGTTTGTTAGATTAGATGCTTATACCTAGTAGAGATAGCATGTTTATGTAAACTCGACATGATATGAGACATAAATACGATGAAAGAATATAAGACGAATGTGATGATATGATGAGATGATGATGGTATACGGATGCGAGTCGATCGAGATGATTTATAACCTACCGGTCCCCCGATATGAGATTATTACAGATGCGACTTGGGACATAGGTATATAGGGTTATATATATATATATATTTATAGAATGTTGTGATTTATGGATGATAGGACATATGTGATATTAGGCCGTACCCTCATTTGTCTTATAGGATGATAGGATCCCTATTAGCTTATTGCCGCCGCACGATGATATTCCGTGCGTGATGAGTTGACTTGATGATTAATCCTTACCCTTGACTAGAGGTTGACGTACAATGGATTATACCGTACGCGGTGTTATTTGGGATAGAGGCCGATTGATAGATTCACCGACTCGGACATGTAATAGTTATGTATACCTTATAGCTGTTAGCTGATGATTTACTTGCTGCATTCATGATATTATTATTGTATCGCATATACCTGTGATTGTACACCTGCTCCATTATCGATGATGCGTATGTTACACGTACACATATTTGCCGGCTCACACACTTCATCATCGATAATTGCCATGTCACTACACAGTAGAGTTGTTGCATCATGACATATACATAGATACATTCATACTTGCGGATATACACATTCGTATATCCATATTGGTGTACATATACCTTGATACACCCATACTTGTGCACATACAAATTGTATATTCATATTTGTGCACACATACATGGTACATCTATACTTGTGCATATTCATATTGTACCTATATAGATAACTGGTTTTATTAGGAAATTGGGAACCGCAAGTCATATTTTAAAAACTGGAATCATTTTAAAAGAGCGGTTTTCCCCTTAATGTGTCATATCACTATTCCATATTGCATAATACACGGATATGCTCGCATTTCTTTTTACATGTCGCAAACATCATGCTTTATTATTGTACGCATTGAGATATGCTGTTTTCATGAGATTTCTGGATTTGAGAACCGTGGATATTTCAAAAGAGATTATGTGTTGTTTTAAAAACCCGGTTTCTCTTGATATGATATTTTAGTGCGTCCACCATGTGTTTTCTCGGTTCTGAGAGCGACATGTGAAACCCGATTCGAGGCGGCGGATGAGGCTGATTGCGGGTATATGGTGGGCCCGGTATGGTACCCCGGGGCGAGAACGGATCGCTGTGTAGTAGACGGTGAGCCTGGCAGAGGGACTACTACCTACCGGTGATAGTATGTAGACTCGGCGGTTATCCGGAGGATACCGACCGGAGTAGCGAGATGGATATGAGGGCCGACCAGGGAGTGCGGCGCCTGAGGGCCGATCTGAGGATACGGCGCCTGAGATATATGAGGATTTACGTGCCGATGCTGGGCATGGTTTTCATGATGTTTTTGAGTGTCGATGCTAGGAACTCAGGTTCCATGATTTGGATGTGTCTGGAGGGACACCGTTGATATATATATCCTCATACTTTCATGTAAGTCTACGGTAGCGCCCCGGCCGTCTACAGATGCCAAATGCGGAACAAAAACTTTTTAACTGGCGCTATCGTATACTATAACCCGGATCTGCCATTATTGCTAAACTAACAAACTGTAAAGAGTGTAGAAAGGTTATGCCGAACGATTCGAGTCCTTCATTCTTTAACCATCATCCCACGCTCCGTTGCGGCTGCTCCAATCTTGTCGATCTCCGATCTGCTCATCCAGGTGGCACCACGTAAACGATTCTTTAAACGGGCTCCCGCCTCTGACTCGAGGCAACTCGGTCATCAAGTTTGCTAAAAGAGACGACCAAGATTGATGTAGAGAATGAGTAGAAGACTTTGTCTCGTTCCGTCCAAAGCTATGGACGAACGGTTAATGAAGTTGCTGAAAGGTTCCTAGGCACCCTATAGTGGTCTCACAAGGCATCTAACATGCCATTTTACAAAAATTATGGTGCCGAGAAACCCTAATACGGATCGTCGGCTAGAATCCTATGCGAAAAACAAATCTAGTTAACACTTAACTACAAGGATATGGAAATTACAACCTTTGTAGATCCGGATATCCACCTCCACGGCTCCGCAACGATGTCTCCTCGCTGTCCATGTCGAACCCCGGGCTCCAGCGTCGGCTTCATCGGAGAATGAACGGGCTTGGTCATCGACGACGATGCCGAAGATGATCTACGTCGAGGCATCGCTAGATCAAGCTCCCACTTCACAAAGTGATGAAACTTGTGAAGATAACACACTCTACTACTTGGCAAGAGGTAGAGGATGAAGAAATAGGAGGTGGGTTCTCTTTAGAATTGGATTTCTCACTCTCAAGCTCAAGTTGCCATTGATGGCCTTAAGGTTTCAAACTTGAAGATGAAGAAGAAGATGAGCTAGAAAAAATGATAAGTCTTTTTAAAATAAAAAGAAAAAGGAATACTTATCATAATTCTTACTAGGGTTAAGTGTAGAGAATAGACCATGGTTAATGGATGGGTTAGGGTTAAGCATGATGACAAGAAAGGTTAAGAAGTCAAAGCTTCATGAAGCTTCAACTAAAAGACAAAGAAAGCCACCAATCTTTTTTATTTCCAAATAAATAAATGAAAAATTAAATAAATGAATATGCAAAACCCTAATCAATACTTAACCATGGTTTTAATTCTTTACACTTAACTAAATAATCAAGTATCATCAAACATGATACAAGTATGTGCACGAAAATATATCACATATACAACTTGCACATCAAGTGAGAAAATCCATATAAAGTGAACCAATACTAGCTAATGCAAAGTAATATATCAAATATATAATTATACATTAAATCATTAAATCAACATTTGATTCAATGATCCGGTCATGTCGCACATAACCGACTAGTATCCAATGTATCGATTTATCGAATCAACGATTCGATAACTAGGTCATATCGAATATAACCAATCGAAACATTCATCGTGAGAATCAAATACGGTATCACATACACGCATTATTCTCGGTCCCGCACATATCTCATATGCACTCCTATTTCGTTTCGCTTGAGCTAGGAAACCTCTGCGTAGGACTCTAAAGACTCGTCAATACGCCGGTAGCAGATGATGATCATATCAAGCATCCACAAGCCGCAAGCGGTCTGCTAAACGTAACAGCCACCCGGGTATTGAGAGATCAGAAGATCGACGAGCTAGCCCGCTCACACTCCTGCGAATCCGACCAGTAACACTTATCGTACAGTCCGGTCTCTTCGTCTGATATGTCGCATATCAAGTCTAGGGGTGGTAAACGTCAGACCCCAATAACCCGATAAGTCGTGCCGATGTGAGGCTCATAACGGGTCGAGAAACTACTGGTAACACTTACCAGCAAATCTCTGATCAGCCCTGGCCAGGGACTTCCCTGTTACGGCCAATCGAGCACAGCGCAACATCAACCGCCAATACCGGGAGAGACGAAACCCTTCCTATCGCTCATTGCCTCCATATGACTCGGGACTGTACCCAAAGACCACCGTTTTGCACGCCCTCATGGACGTGGTAAGGTGGAGATCAAAGCACAGTGGGAATCACACAAGACTCTATGACGATCTCGGGTCTACAGACTAACCTGTACAAGTGTCACCTGAGAACTGCCATCTGACGTGAGGTATAATACCATCTGGGAGTTCTCGGCGAGTCCGTCCAGTGTACTCAGTCTCCACTGAGCACCCGTATACCATCTCTGATGTCAAACACCAATGGATATGGGATCATCCATCGCCCATCACATGGGTCGAGAAGCGTATACGCTAGTCTACACTGGTATATCGATGCCCCGTCTCGATACACCCACGACTAGGGACCTCGAAGGATGTACTTATGGACTACCATGTCCCCACTAGTATGATCTGCATCATAGTCCAGGTAGTCAAGTACAAATCCTAAGGGCTTTACCAACATGTAACTATAAGACAGTATAAAGAGACTAGTGTACACGTTAAGATAAAGAGCAACCAGATAGCATACTATCATATCGAGCAAGAAAGTCATCTCTATATATGTCCAAGCATCCAATATAATATACATGATCTATACAATACTGGCCTTTAGGGCATACATACAACTAACAATCTCCCACTTGCACTAGGGCCAGCTGCTGTAGTATCGCATACCGAGCATCCCGAAGAGTCTCTCAAACTGTATCTGGGGAATGGCCTTCGTGAGTGGATCCGCCGTGTTATTCTTCGTGTCAACCCTCCTGACCTCGATCTCCCGGCGATCAACTATCTCCCGGATCAGGTGATACCGCCTCAGAATATGCCTGGATCGCTGATGGGACCTGGGTTCCTTGGCCAAAGCCACCGCTCCATTGTTATCGCAATACAAAGGTATTGGACGCTCAATGGATGGAACCACTCCAAGTTCAGTACTGAACTTTTTGATCCAGACAGCCTCTTTGGCAGCATCGTTGGCAGCGATGTATTCAGTCTCCATCGTCGAGTCTGCCACGGTTTCCTGCTTGGAACTCTTCCAGCTAACCGCCCCTCCGTAAAGGGTAAAGACAAAGCCCGACTGCGACTTAGAGTCGTCCTTATCACTCTGGAAGCTCGAATCGGTAAAGGACTCCACTTGGAGTTCTCCGTTACCATACACCAAGAACATATCTCTAGTCCTTCGCAAGTACTTGAGAATGCTCTTCACAGCTGTCCAGTGACTCTCTCCAGGATCAGCTTGATACCTGCTCACTATACTTAGTGAGTATGCTACATCGGGTCTGGTACATAGCATCGCGTACATGATAGAGCCTACTGCCGAAGCATAGGGTATCCCTTGCATGCGAGCTCTCTCCAAATCAGTCTTGGGAGACATCTCTTTGGAGAGAGTGACTCCAGAGATCGTGGGTAAGTTCCCACGCTTGGACTCTTCCATACTAAACCTCTTTAGTATGGTGTCAATGTACCTGGATTGGGACAATCCCAAAATCCGTTTGGATCTATCTCTATAGATCCTAATCCCCAATATGCAGGAGGCATCACCAAGATCTTTCATTGAGAATCTTTGTGATAGAAGAGCTTGACCGATTGCAGCATAGGAATATCATTTCCTATCAAGAGTATGTCGTCCACGTACAATACGAGGAAGACAACCTTACTCTCTGCCACCTTCTTGTAGATACAAGGTTCATCTGGGTTTTTGACGAAATGAAACTCTTTGATAACGACGTCAAAGCAGATGTTCCAACTCCGCGATGCTTGCTTTAATCCATAAATGGATTTAAGCAGCTTGCACACCTTCCCGCTGCTCCCACTGTCTACGAAGCCCTCTGGCTGAGTCATGTACACGCACTCTTCTAAATCACCGTTTAGAAAGGCGGTCTTAACATCCATTTGCCAGATTTCGTAATCATGATAAGCAGCGATGGCAAGCATGATCCGGATGGATTTAAGCATAGCCACTGGAGAAAAGGTCTCGTCATAGTCCACACCTGGTCTTTGACGAAAACCCTTTGCTACAAGTCTAGCTTTGAAAGTCTCCACTTTCCCATCTACACCAAGTTTCTTCTTGAAGATCCACTTGCTCCTAATGGGTTTTACCCCTTCAAGAGCAACGTCCAAAGTCCATACTTTGTTGGTGTACATGGATTCCATCTCGGACCGCATAGCATCCAGCCATTTCACTGAGTCCCCACTCATGATGGCCTGCTCGAAGCTAGTTGGGTCATCATCCTCCATGATGCAATCCTCGCTCCCACCGTCCATGAGAAAACCGTAGTATCTCTCAGGTTGGCGAGGAACCCTACTAGATCGGCGGAGTGGCTGGGGTTCATCGGGAACTATGGAATCCTCTGGTTCCACCAGATCTTCTGTTGTAGCTTGTGCAGCTGGAACCTCTTCCAGTTCTACCTCATGACCACTAATCTCTTTTTCAAGAAATTCCTTTTCTAAAAAGGTGGCATGCCGAGAAACAAACACTCTTTGTTCTTCAGGGTGGTAGAAGATATACCCTCGTGAATGTTTGGGATATCCAATAAACTTACACAGAATGGACCTTGCCGCGAGTTTGTCCGGATTTTGCGTTTTTACATAGGCCGGACAACCCCATATCTTAACATAATTAAGATATGGTCTCTTTCCTTTCCATATCTCATATGGAGTGGTCGGCACGGTTTTGGTGGGAACCATATTCAATAGGTCTGCAGCTGTTTCCAGTGCATATCCCCAGAAGGAAATAGGTAACTCAGCTGTGCTCATCATAGAGCGCACCATATCTAATAGGGTGCGGTTCCTCCGTTCTGATACACCGTTGTGCTGTGGTGTATATGGAGGAGTCAGCTGAGAGAGAATCGCATTCTCTTTTAGGAAGTCCAGGAATTCATTGCTTAAGTATTCTCCTCCTCGATCAGATCGTAGGATTTTAATACTTTTTCCGGTTTGGTTCTCAACTTCTTGCTTATATTCCCTAAATTTCTCAAAAGCTTCTGATTTGTGTTTCATCAGGAACACATACCCGAACCTAGAGAGATCGTCAGTGAATGTAATGAAGTATGAAGAACCATCCCTGGCATGTATAGACATGGGACCGCATACATCACTATGTATCAGTCCCAAGAGTTCGGTAACTCTTTCTCCGTGTCCCGTAAACGGAGTTTTGGCCATCTTGCCTTTGAGACATGACTGGCAAGTGTCATAAGATGAAAATTCAAACGGATTTAAATATCCATCTTTATGCAACTTAGCTAGTCGTGTCGCATTGATGTGACCCAGTCTACAATGCCACAAGAAGGATTCGTTCAGTTCTGAACTCTTCCTCTTGTGTGTGTTTGTTATGCTCAGAACCGTTGATTGATTTAGAACATAAATGCCATTGCACAACATGCCTGATCCAACCAACTTTTGGTTACGGAAAATGTTCATAACATTATCCTGTAATACAAAATTATATCCCTCTTTACTTAATAAAGAAACCGATATAATATTGCATATCAGGTTCGGCATGTAATAGCATTCGTTCAGAACCAATGTATCACCAGTTGGTAATACAAGGTGATATTCCCCGACAGTCTTAGCTGCAACAATTGCACCATTTCCAACTCTAATGTCTTTATCACCTTCTCCAAGTTCTCTACCTTTCCTTAGCCCATGTAACTGATTACATATATGGGATTCCGACCCGGTATCCAATACCCAGGACGTAGAGCAAATGGAGAAACAGTTCTCAGTAACGAACACACCCGAAGAAAATGCATCAACATGTACTTCCTTCATTCGGGTGGTATGGGAATCCTGGCATTCCCCTATATCCTGTTCATTCCTATAACTCTTATAAGAAAGAACGGAACCAACGTTCCCCAGCACAGTATAACATGCGGGTTCGGTCAATACATCCATATTATTATCTTGATTAAGGTATGAACTGGTCGCTACCTGGAGAGAGAGAGAAGAAAACACTTTAGCGTAAGCTCGTGCAAGATCAGATTGGTTATTATCTTATCTAATCAGGATGTCTCCCACTGCTTTTTATCAAATCTTCTTCCAAACCCTAAAAGGAAAGAGTAGCCGGGATTAATTACACACTACAAGTTCGCCAATCTTTCAGCCAGGCCAGTGTCGGTACTTTGAGGGAGGTCCCCCGTGCTTTCGCACGAACCTAATTAATGTAAACCTCGTTTTCCCAGAGGCGTAACCCCGTTTTCCCAGAGGCGTAACCCCGTTGACACCTTTCTAGACACCTACTTGATCAGCTAATTGCAATGTGTAAAACTCTTCCAGGAGTAACTCTTACTCGCAGTGGGTATCGGGATCCAACTATCTCATAGAAGGTATGCAATCTCATAGCAAATTTCAACACTTGAAATTCCCGATAATGCTTTTGCCCCTAGCGTGCTATGACCTTGACGCAGGCCAACAAACCATAGTGCGCTAGTCAAGTTCAACCCGTCATTTCCTGATTGAATTAAACCCACCCGTACGACCCTTGACGCAGGCCAACAAAGTCGCACGACTATCCTAATCCAATCTACATCATATGCATAAGCAGATAAATACTAGTTAGCTACCGCACACTACGCCTTTGACGCAGGCCAACAAACGTAGCACGAATACTAACTACTACTCATCTGAAATGACGGAGGGCTACGCCAGGTTTTTCTGAAAACCATGAGCGTAATGAACATGATATCGTTGTAGAATCAAATGAAGGTTTTAAAATGGAGTGATTTTGAGGCTTTTCTTGTTTTTCTAAAGGAGTCACTCCCGGTGAAGGGATCTCGGTCCTTTCCTCGTCGAATGAGGTGCGGGATATATCATATATATCGCTGTGCAAAGCAAAAAACCAAAAGCAGTCAAAAGCAAACCGAGTGTGTAGCATCTGCCAGTTATTGCTAAAGGAGTCACTCCCGGTGAAGGGATCTCGGTCCTTTCCTCATCGAATAAGGTGCAGGGTATATCATATATACCGCTGTGCAAAGCAAGAACTGTAGCTACCTGTTTTATTTTAAAATTTGATTCTACAACATCTTAGGTTTCTTTTATTTCATTAATCACATTAATGAAGTCCCATCATTTAAGTACCTAAACATCACAGATAGATATGACGTACACTTATGCCATCCGCATTCGCCTCGATGTCCCTTCGTGCACCGTTAGGTTAGGTAACTAACGACAGAGCAGGGCAGGGCTAGCGCGGGTGTAAAACATAAGTAACGTCTATATAATATATCATATATACTATATACTATATCCATCACAGAGTTACAGCACAGATATCGCAGCAGAATAAACATATGAAATATTGGATATTCTAGGACGTCCGTATTTTCAATACGAGACAGTATAAAACACGGATTCCATGGTCATGATGAATAGCCAATCCCACACCCCTAGACCCCTACGAGAGCGGCAAGCAACCCTGCCAATTCTAGGGTTAGGAGACCCGGACTCGACTCCTCGAGTTGGTCTCCCACTGGACCCCTGAACCCGGTTACTTGTGCTCCCCTCCTTGGGTCTATCCTAATGCGGAAAAGTAAATAATATACAAAGGGTGACAACTTCCGCTACCTGGAAGTGCCCCAAATAAAAGAATATTACATACAAGTTTTTACATGAATGAAAATGAAAAACACTCATCTCACATAAAAACCCCCGGCTATTCGAACACGACGATCCAATATAACATATCCAGCAACACATAACATCACATGTCATCAACGTAAGTAAGTATGCATACCCCAATTGTCGTTAACGTATAGCAACGAAACCGGCGATATGAACATACTACACTTACGGTCACAGAAAAGAAAGTGTAAAACTACAACAATTGGAATCCGCAACTTCTTTAGACATCGCATGCCTAATCAAATGAAATACTTAGACATCACATGCCTAACAGATATAAATCCCGCATTTTAGTCTCATTATCGAAAACTCTTTTCAATATCATATGGGACTAAACTGCTAAATTTATAACATTCATTCAGTTATCTCATAACTGTTTGTGAATTCCAATTATTGTATCACATTCCAGATAAACAGAAAATGTTAAACTTTCCGATCGAACAGTCGAATACCCAAGTTTTCCCGATACAGCTCATCACATGAAATAAGTCTAACTATATTCAGTTCGTGCCTCAGTACCGACGGTCCAGCCGTAGAAGGGTCAAGCCAACGCCTCACATGTGGCACGCCGTACTGCCCCAAACCCGAAGGTTCAAAAGGCAGTTCAAGACGGTCACATAATCGAGTTAAGGTTTGTTGTCTTCTAGAGGGTCCATCGCGTTACTTGCACTACTTAGAATGTCGTTAAACTACGGAAAAATCCAACACTTGGAAATTTACCGACAGGGGAAAAGTTGGGTATTTATATCCGGTCGAACTTTTTAACATATTCTATAAATTATCCGGAAATACACAAAGACGAAATTTGATAATCCGATCGAACTATTGAAGCTCCAAAGCAACCCCAGAAAGTGCAACTCATGAAAAAAGATTAAAAACAACCAGAGAACTCAGCACCATTAAATAAGAGTTACTGTGCAAAAATATAGGGACGACGTCATCAAGCCGCCGTGGAACCGCCGCCTAAGCTGGCTTAGGCCGCGGTTCCGCCGCTCTTTTCACTGTTCATGGAATAAAATTTGTGTCTTAATTCTTATAATTCCCTGCTGAGTTTTCTGCATATTTTTAATTTTTAAAAATCCACGATTTTAGAAAAAGTACAGAGAGCAATTTTTGGGGTTCGGTTTCGGTTCGATCGGAGTTCAAATTCCGTCTAGACTTCGCCTAAGGCTCTAGCTAGGCTCTGATACCAGTGAAAGGTTCCTAGGCACCCTATAGTGGTCTCACAAGGCATCTAACATGCCATTTTACAAAAATTATGGTGCCGAGAAACCCTAATACGGATCGTCGGCTAGAATCCTATGCGAAAAACAAATCTAGTTAACACTTAACTACAAGGATATGGAAATTACAACCTTTGTAGATCCGGATATCCACCACCACGGCTCCGCAACGATGTCTCCTCGCTGTCCATGTCGAACCCCGGGCTCCAGCGTCGGCTTCATCGGAGAATGAACGGGCTTGGTCATCGACGACGATGCCGAAGATGATCTACGTCGAGGCATCGCTAGATCAAGCTCCCACTTCACAAAGTGATGAAACTTGTGAAGATAACACACTCTACTACTTGGCAAGAGGTAGAGGATGAAGAAATAGGAGGTGGGTTTTCTTTAGAATTGGATTTCTCACTCTCAAGCTCAAGTTGCCATTGATGGCCTTAAGGTTTCAAACTTGAAGATGAAGAAGAAGATGAGCTAGAAAAAATGATAAGTCTTTTTAAAATAAAAAGAAAAAGGAATACTTATCATAATTCTTACTAGGGTTAAGTGTAGAGAATAGACCATGGTTAATGGATGGGTTAGGGTTAAGCATGATGACAAGAAAGGTTAAGAAGTCAAAGCTTCATGAAGCTTCAACTAAAAGACAAAGAAAGCCACCAATCTTTTTTATTTCCAAATAAATAAATGAACAAATAAATAAATGAATATGCAAAACCCTAATCAATACTTAACCATGGTTTTAATTCTTTACACTTAACTAAATAATCAAGTATCATCAAACATGATACAAGTATGTGCACGAAAATATATCACATATACAACTTGCACATCAAGTGAGAAAATCCATATAAAGTGAACCAATACTAGCTAATGCAAAGTAATATATCAAATATATAATTATAAATAAAATCATTAAATCAACATTTGATTCAATGATCCGGTCATGTCGCACATAACCGACTAGTATCCAATGTATCGATTTATCGAATCAACGATTCGATAACTAGGTCATATCGAATATAACCAATCGAAACATTAATCGCGAGAATCAAATACGGTATCACATACACGGATTATTCTCGGTCCCGCACATATCTCATATGCACTCCTATTTCGTTTCGCTTGAGCTAGGAAACCTCTGTGTAGGACTCTAAAGACTCGTCAATACGCCGGTAGCAGATGATGATCATATCAAGCACCCACAAGCCGCAAGCGGTCTGCTAAACGTAACGGCCACCCGGGTATTGAGCGATCAGAAGATCGACGAGCTAGCCCGCTCACACTCCTGCGAATCCGACCAGTAACACTTATCGTACAGTCCGGTCTCTTCGTCTGATATGTCGCATATCAAGTCTAGGGGTGGTAAACGTCAGACCCCAATAACCCGATAAGTCGTGCCGATGTGAGGCTCATAACGGGTCGAGAAACTACTGGTAACACTTACCAGCAAATCTCTGATCAGCCCTGGCCAGGGACTTCCCTGTTACGGCCAATCGAGCACAGCGCAACATCAACCGTCAATACCGGGAGAGACGAAACCCCTCCTATCGCTCATTGCCTCCATATGACTCGGGACTGTACCCAAAGACCACCGTTTTGCATGCCCTCATGGACGTGGTAAGGTGGAGATCAAAGCACAGTGGGAATCACACAAGACACTATGACGATCTCGGGTCTACAGACTAACCTGTACAAGTGTCACCTGAGAACTGCCATCTGACGTGAGGTATAATACCATCTGGGAGTTCTCGGCGAGTTCGTCCAGTGTACTCAGTCTCCACTGAGCACCCGTATACCATCTCTGATGTCAAACACCAATGGATATGGGATCATCCATCGCCCATCACATGGGTCGAGAAGCGTATACGCTAGTCTACACTAGTATATCGATGCCCCGTCTCGATACACCCACGACTAGGGACCTCGAAGGATGTACTTATGGACTACCATGTCCCCACTAGTATGATCTGCATCATAGTCCAAGTAGTCAAGTACAAATCCTAAGGGCTTTACCAACATGTAACTATAAGACAGTATAAAGAGACTAGTGTACACGTTAAGATAAAGAGCAACCAGATAGCATACTATCATATCGAGCAAGAAAGTCATCTCTATATATGTCCAAGCATCCAATATAATATACATGATCTGTACAATACTGGCCTCTAGGGCATACTTACAACTAACAGTTGCCACTCGAATCGGGTGATGGAATGAAATGAGCTGTGAAATTCCATACACCCCAAAATCTATCATAATCTTTTTACCAGATCAAAAACTCGAGTCCGAGAGAGAGAGGAGGGGGCCGGCCATATATAGAGAGGTGGGGGGTGAGTGTAGGAGGAGGGAGGTGACCACAAGAAAATATCATGTGTGAACACAAACAAATATCTAGTGTGAACACAAATAAATATCTAGTGTGAACACACAGTGTGAACACAAAGAAAGCAACCAATGAAACAATAACACCTCACTGCTTCTAGAACCTTCTAGAAGCATCCACACTCATCTCAAGAAAAGATAAACCCGACTTTAACCGAATGTTAAAAGACGGGCGATAGAAAACTGGAAACTGGCAACTTCCAAAAGTGATCCCGAAACGAATTTCAGGATAACCCCGTAACTGTATAAATATACCCGCATTTGTATTACGACCGAATACAAATGCAACTGAGACAAAGATATTATATCTACTCAATATAATACTCGGATCCGGCTTAAACCAAAGCCGACCAGTATCATCTGCCCGAAAACTGACACGTGCGTAAACGCACGTGCATTTTCCGAACCCTGCCATAAAACCATACGGCCTCTACAACGTTTCGCCCGAACTTGGGAAACTGTCTGTGGGGGACTCTAATGACTTGTCAGTACCCTGGCAGTGGGTTAAACCACAAACCGTCAGCGGCACTAGCAATGCGTAACGGCTGCCCATGGACTGACCTCAAGGGAGGCCGATGAGCGAACTCATCCGGAAACCCTACCGAGCCTAACAGTGACAATGTATATAAAGTCCGGTCCGTTCGTCTATGAGTATCGCATATCTGCCTAGGAGGCTAGTAACGTCAGACCCCCAATAGCAGTATAAGTCGTGTCGGAGTGTAGCCCAATAACACCCTAAGATACTACTGGAGTACCTACCAGTAAATCTCCTGCCACGGCCGTGGGCTATGTGTAATGGCTCTCCTAGACACAGCACGATCTCGCCCCCAATACCGGGAGAGACGAATCCCCTGCCGATCCGCTCACGTGCCTCCATATGGCTCGGGACTGTACCCAAAAACTACCTGTTTGCACGACTCCTTTGAGCCGTGGTAGGGTAGAAATCAAACACAGTGGGAACTCACACGAGACAAATGACGACCTCAGGTCGATGAACTAACCTGTACACATGTCACCAGGGAACTGCTATCTGACGATATGTATAATACCAACTAGCAGATTCCCGGCGAGTCCTGTCCGGTGTACTAATAACCCAATGAGCACCTGTATACATCTTAGGTGATCCAACTGACACCATTGGGTTGTGAGACCGGCCACCGCCCCTCGTTGGGGTCTCGACTGTATACACTAGTCTACTCCGGAGTATCGATGCCCTATCTCGAAACTCCCACGACTAGGGACCACAATTAAGGATATGCGTATAAACCACCCAACTCTCACGTATATGATCGCCACCATACTGTTGGCAGTAAAGCAAGATCCTAAGGGCTCTATCAAAGTGTAACATGTAATCAGTCACCTGAACATGTACACGACTGATAAAGGCAAACCAGATAGCATACTATCATCTCGAGTAAGACTGTCCTACCGGTATAGGTCCTCCGCAATCATTGCAATCACGTACCTGCGATCCAATAATTAACTATGATGGAACTATCTCCAACAATCTCCCACTTGCACTCTAGGCTAATTATTGCGATGTCGACTACTCACAGCCCGTGTGAAACCGAACATCCAACTCCTCTACTAATCAGTTTCACAAAACCCGTTTGTAAAACTTTTGTGTTCGAGAAATAGCCTCAGTGAGTGGATCCGCCTAGATGTTTCTTTCTATATCTCTCTTAATCTCAAGTTCGCGGAGAAATCCATCTCCCGAATTGAGTAATACCTGTCTTAGAATATGTCTGGATGTCTGATGGGACCTAGTTCATAAATGAACTCCAAATCCAAACTTCTTAGACTGTATCGATCACTGAACCTAATCAGTATCCGGCACCATGCCTCCCACAGTATCCTCTTGGACCACCTGTCCATAATACTGTCCCTCATCAGAGGGAAAACTAAAACTCTGACAATCACTCTGTCA
This sequence comes from Agapanthus africanus, assembly GCA_030015575.1. Taxonomy (NCBI): domain Eukaryota; kingdom Viridiplantae; phylum Streptophyta; class Magnoliopsida; order Asparagales; family Amaryllidaceae; genus Agapanthus; species Agapanthus africanus. The sequence continues at coordinate 336,108,120 of CM057346.1, read as the reverse complement.
TCCACGTCACCTTTGAAGCCTGGAATGATAATCGTCTCCCGAAGGAGGCTGCCGTCATCAAATCCGTAGAACATGTACTTATGTTCAAAAAATGCTTCCTTATGTTTCTCCAGGATTGGATTAATACAAACTTATCGCATCAAGTGCAAAAACAATATCTGGTGTGGTACTTGACATCTCATGATTGACTCAGTTGCCTAAGCAAGTGATCTGTCAATCATGACCATCCCTCTCCCCTTTAGTCTGTAAGACACCTTTAGAGAGGGTGACTCCATCACCTGCAGTTACACCACCATGCTAGGAGTCATCTATTCTAAAAACCATTAGAATACTGTCAAAGTACCCACATTGGGAAACTACCCAAATCCAGATCTAAAACCATAGATCCAGAAACCAGAATGTCAAATATTATATCCATATCCTGTCTAGAGAAACAACTGTGTGACGACCATAGTACAACCGATCGTAGTATAGGAATTTTACTTCCTACTCTGTGTATGTCATCCATATACCATGACATCACACCATACTACCTTCTTAACAGATCCATCCCCTATTCTGATTGAAGTCAAACCCATGACTGTCACATCAAAAATTGATGATCTATCTCCGCTATAACTGCTCAAGTCTATAAATAGAGATAAGTATCTTGCCCACTATGCTTCCGATGCTCCCACTGACTACGACAACCTCCTACCGGGTCTCATAGCCTGGAACAACAGTAGTGTCAAGTCTGGGTAAACAAGAACCTCCCTGTCACTGTCCTTGAGGCCACCGGAGTACTTCTCGGGTGTCTGAGGTTACCCATCATATCTGCGGAGTGGCTATTGGAATGTCAAACCTGATTGAACCTTTAGGTCCTATTAAATTTTTCGTAATCGTTCGCGGTTCTGGAATCACTTCCAGTTCTACCATACTCCCACTACTGTTTTCTGAAAAAAAACATTTTACTAAAACTGTGGCGAGTCTACAACAATATCACTGTTGATCTTCGAAATGGTAGAATATCAACCCTCGTCATAGCCAGGGTCAACCCACAAACAGCCATTACAGAAACGTGCCCTGAGTTATCCAGAGTCTGGTTTTAAGCATAAGCTGGACAACTCCCCGTACCTTAACATCTTTTAAGGTATGAACTATTCTATATCCAATATAGAAACTTTGGCACTTTATTTAATTGGAACCAGATTCAAATCATGCAGCTGTCTCCAGTGCATATCAACTTAATGGAAAGGGGCTAATCAGCATTACTCAACTTAGGAATCCATCCAATTATGAGTAACCTGAAAGAGAAACAAGTTTCTCAAAACCATTACTATTATCTGAATACCAATCACAAGAATCTACATCTTCGATCTCTTTGAAGAATCCTGATACTTGTGATACCTGGTTCTCTACTTTATTCTTATACCCACAACTTCTCAAAACTTAGACCTTGTATTTCTATGAAATACTTGTCTAAATACTAGAGAAGTTACAAGTAAACAGAACATAGTACGAGGACCTACCTCTTTGTCCTGATGGACACTTGGACAACATACAATACTCTGTATAAGTCCGCTGAGTTGAGCAACTCAAAACCTGTGCGTCGTTGGTTGAAAACTGTACCCTGGCGATTTCATCAAATATCACCAATTACAACGAATTCCGATATAATGAGGATTATCACCTAATTCCCAATAACGTACTCCCGCTCATCATCTGTAAAACCATACAGATATGAGAATGAAACCTGGTAAATACATACCCTTGGAGTAAGTATCTAATCGGGAAAACAGTTTTCTTTTAACAATGCACTGAAACATGAAAATATTTCGTAGGGGTATCCTGGTATTCATAGTAATGCCTCTTCCATAATCCAATTCATGACTTCAACCGTATATTTTATTGCCATCTCTCCAAATCCCTTTATTTGTTTTTAGTCGTTACCTTCTGTACACCATCGTTAGGCTAAATGGTTTTCTTCCTTCCCTACCGTTCGGCACCAGCCTTTGGTTTGGAAGAAGACTATCCAGTAAGCATAATAGGTGTACCCTCCTAAACCAAGGAGTACTCGCAACTGAGAGAAGGTGATGATAAAAGACAACTGAATAATACCTTATTCTTTTAAAGGTGAAATATGAGTGGCGATGATGTACGCGGTTTGGTCGTGAATGATAACAGTCGCAACTTACTTTGCCCTCTTTCTAATCCCTTTATTTTGTCTTTTGTTATTTCCTTCTGTACACCCTACTTAGGCTAATTGGTTTTCTTCATTCCCTACCTTTCGGCACCTGCCTATGGTTTGGAATAAGACTATCCAATAAGCATAATAGGTGTACTCTCCTTAACCAAGGAGCCCTCGCAACCTGAGAGAAAGTGATAATAAAAGACAACTGAATAAACCAATTCTATTTCTCCTGAACCTTGATCCATCCTTGAAGAAGTCCCTTCGAGTTCGTATATAACCATACGATGGATCGATCCAATGGAAGTGGATGTCCGTAGTAATACGGGGTGTTCTGAGAAATTCAAAGGGTAAAAGAATGAGTGGCAATGACTTATGCAACTCATGTTGGAGATAGTGCCCTCAGAGTCAATTATTGGATCACAGGTATGTGATTGCAATGATTGAGGGAGGACCTATCCTGGTAGGACAGTCTTACTCGAGATGATAGTATGCTATCTGGTTTATCTTTATCATCGTGTACTGCTTAAGTGACCTGACAGGTCGCTATTACACGTTGATAGAGCCCCTAGGATTCTTGCTTGACCACCAGCAGTATGAGGGCGATCATATAAGTGGGAGCTGGGGTCTATAAGCACATCCTTAAAAGGTCCCTAGTCGTGCGAGTTTCAAGACAGGGCATCGATACTCCATAGTAAACTAGTGTATACAGTCGAGACCCCGACGAGGGGCGGTGGCCGGTCTCACAAGCCATTGGTGTCAGTTGGATCACCTAAGATGTATACAGGTGCTCATTGGGTTATGAGTACACCGGACAGGACTCGCCGGGAGCATGCTAGTTGGTCTTATACCAGACGTCAGATAGCAGTTCCCAGGTGACATGTGTACAGGTTAGTTCATCAACCTGATGATCGTCATTTGTCTCGTGTGAGTTCCCACTGTACTTTGATTACTACCCTACCACGCTCAAAGGAGACGTGCAAACAGGTTTTAGTTGGGTACAGTCCCGAGCCACATGGAGGCAGTGAGCGTATCTTCAGGGGTTCGTCTCTCCCGGTATTGGGGGTGAGGTCGCGCTGTGTCTAGGAGAGCCATTACACGAAGCCCTCGGCCGAGGCAGGAGATTTACTGGTAGGTATTCCAGTAGTATCTCAGGGTGTTCTGGGCTACACTCCGACACGACTTGTACCGCTTTTGGGGGTTCGACTTTTACCAACCCCCTAGGCCCGCCATGCGATGCTCATAGACGAACGGACCGGACTGTATGGATATTGTCACTGACAGGCTCAGTAGGGTGTCAGGATGAGTTCGCTCATCGACGTCCCTTTTTGGTCAATACCTGGTAGACCGTTACATATTGGCTTATACCTCTGACGTGCTAGTGGTTAAATCCACAACCAAGGTGTTGACGAGTCTTTAGAGTCCCCCACATTCAGTTACTCAGTTTTCGGGCGAAACGCTGTAGAGGCCGTATGGAGATATGGCAGGGTTCAATCAGATACGTGCGGTATTGCAAGGATCAGGATCGAACGGATATTACTGGCCGGCTTTGGTTTAAGCCGGATCCTAGTATAGTACAGTGTAGATTTTGTCTCATTGCATTTGTATTCCGGTCGGAATACAGATGCGGGTGTGTACGCACAGTTGTGGGGTTTTCCTGTAATTTATTACGGGACCAGTTTTCTGGAGTTGCCAGTTTGCTTTCCGCTTCGGCCATATTTCTTTGTATCGTTCATTGGCCGAAGATTGGTGGAGGAGGGCTTATTTGCATTTGTGCAAATAAGCAATTTGGAAGGGGGTCTTTTGCATATTAGTTGGATCATGATGGTTGCACCATCCCTTGACCTTTTGACTTCTTCTTTCATGATGGCTTGACCTTTTTGAAGTCATCATGCTTGATGATCATGGTTGGTTATGATGAAGGGGTGTGATGATTGTTGTTTGAGTGTTGGACTTTCATAGTGATCATTTCTTTGCATGATAGCTTTTTGTCTCTCTTGGATTATGAGAGACTCTCATTCTTTTGATTGATAGACTCCCTCACTCACTCTCATTCTCTCCTTCCCCCATTGGCATGGCCGGCTACTTCCTCTAGTGGGCTGTCCCAATTTTTGGTGTAGGAATTTACACTCATTTGGCTTGGCAAAAATCATTTTAGCTCCTCTCCAAAAGATAGTTCATACCTCCACCAAAATGGCAATTCCTACAACCCCAAAATGAGACTTGAGCACTACACATTGTACAGCAAACCTTGGGCACGTCGACTCGCCAGCTTCGTGCCCGACTTGCCTCGGTATTGAGGTGGGAGCCCGTAAAAGATGCAGACGATGTGGTTCCCTTCCGGCAAGGAGACGACGACCGGAGTTTCCGCGGGAGATCGGGACGACGATGAGAAGACCGGAGGACTCGGATCAGTCGGTATATCTCTCTTCCCCATCTTGTAGTTAGCTAGGACTAGTTAATGGTTCGATCCGGGTTTTAGTGCACGGTGGTGCCGGTTTGCTAGTTTGCAAAATTTAAAGTTAACCATCGCTTCCGCATTTGGCCTCGGGATGGAGGCCGGGGCGCCGCCGTGCACGTACAGTGGTATCAGAGCCTCACCATTAACATAGTCTAGCTTTGTCTAATGTTTTTTGCATTTCCGATCGAGCAAAAATTCCAAAAACCGCATTTTCAATAGCAACAGTTTTCTGTCGAAATTTTTTTGTCTCGAAAATTTTTTCAGGTTGTATAAAACTGGTGTACTGGAAGTCCTAAGAGTTCTGAGGAAATTCGAGACATTGATCTTTCAGGGAGAGCGCGGAACCGCGGCCAAACCCCACTTGGCGCCGCGGTTCCGCCGCAGTATGGAGGGATCAATGCTTCAAATTTTTCCAGTAGGCTTCTGGGGTGAAAATAGGGTTTCTGGAATGTTATTTTTGGGCCCAGAATTTCTTGATGTGCTACAGTAGTACTTGGGGGCCCACTTGGTAAATTTGATCGATCGGATATTTAAAACACATTAGTTCACAGTATTTACATTATATCTGCGACCGTGAATGTCACTCGATCGGTAAATCCTGTCTAACTTCTATAGCTCGGTTAGACGGATTTGCGAACGTGACTTTCACATTGATGTTCTATGTATTGCTGTGATGTTGCGGATCGGTCGTGGGGGATAGCCTGGATGCAATGCTAGTATAGTTTTTGTTGTATTATGTACATTTGATATTGCGGGGCGAGCGTCCGACATGTGGACAGCCGTCACTGCCTGTTTGTATTATTATTTTGGGGCACGACCAGGTTGCGGTCGATGTACCCGTTGTATGTATATTTTACTTTCTGTACTAGGATTGCCCCGCGGAGGGGTGCACGGACAGCCGGGTTCTAGAGGGCAACAAGCACGCATCTCATGGCATTGAGACGGAGGGGGCTTCACTCTAGAATTGGCGGGCTATTCGCCGCACTCGTAGGGGGTACAGGTTGACCCAGGAGGGGTGCCCAAGTTACCGGATTCCGTGAAGTGCTGGGTGGTCCATTCACTGAGCTGAAAGGGGCTGCCTCGCTTTAGGTTTTGGGCGGGTGACTTACCGCGCCCGTAGGGGTCTAGGACTTCATTGCACAGGCTATCCACATGACCAGGGGAACGTCGGGTTTTAGCGGCTCTGTGAAACCCGGGGATTCCGGATATCTGTATTGTTCTGTGATGCTGCACATTTCTGTGATGTTGCATTTTATCACGCTTTGAGCGAAATATAATATATTGGTATATATATTACTAGATGTTGTATATGTTTTGCATCCGCGCTAGTCCAGTCCCCGCTCTGTCGTTAGTTAGCTAACCTAACGGGTAATGACGGGACCCAGTGGCGAATGCGGATGTCATATACGTACATCAGTATATTTTCGTTCTTTGTGGTGTGATCAATTGATGGGACTGCGTTGATTCGGATCAATGCAAGTTAAAACAAACCTAATTTGATGTTGTTGGAACATTTTTCAAAAAGCTGTTATTGCAAGGACGTTCACTTTTGTTTTGCATCGTGGTATTCAGTTGGAATATCCTGCTCCTCAGTCGACGAGACAAGGGCCGAGATCCCTTCACCGGGAGTGACCCCTTGGACAGAAGTTTGCGTCAGGGCAATAACTTCATTATAGCCGATTACTTTTGCTTTTCATCGTGATATTCAGTTGGAATATCCTGCACCTCATTCTACGGGGAAAGAGCCGAGATCCCTTCACCGGGAGTGACCTCTTTAGCAAAGGTTTTCGTTACTATATTTTTATAAAGCTATCCGTTCCTTCAACGATATCAAGTTCATTACGTTAAAGGTTTTCGCCAGAAACTATTCGTAGCCCTCCGTCGTTTCATATGGATAGTCAATAGTATTCAAGCTGTGTTTGTTGGCCATAGTCAAGGCACAGTGTTTGGTAGCTATTGGGTGTTCATATGTAGCATAGATAGATGCGTTTGTTTGGGACAGTCGTATAGCCTTGTTGGCCCTAGTCAAGGGCTTGTACGGGTGGGTTCAAATCAACCTGGACAATGACGGGTAGAACTTGACATGTGACTTATGATTTGTTGGCCATAGTCAAGGTCATAAGAGCAAGGGGAAAAAATCACATCGGGAGTTTCAAAAGAACTGAAACTTGCCAGATATGCGCATACCTTCTGGAGTGTGACACCGTGAGCGGATTCCATCACGTTATCATGCGATGATAGTTGGATCCCGATTCCCACTGATGAGTTGGTTTACTCCTCGGGTGATCCCGACTAATTCTTCTTTTGGGTTTGGAGAAGAATTTGACGGTACAGTGGGAGGTTTCCAGATTAGATAAATTGGTAACCATTCTGATCTAGGTTAGAGTGCACGCTGAGTGTTTCTTTTCTCTCTCTCTCTTCGGCAGCGACCATTGACCCGAACCTAAGACTATGACTCTGTGACCATGTTGACCGAACCTTCTTAAACACTGGCTTTTGGATTGTCAGAGTTGCAAACCTCATTGCCACTCCTACTTTTACCCTTTTCTCCAGGACACCCCGTATTACTACGAACGTCCACTTCCATTGGGCAAAACCATCGTATGGTTATATACGAACTCGAAGGGATTTATTCGAGGATGGTTTCCGGTTCTGGAGAAAACGGATAGGACTATTCAGTTGTCTTTTCCTTTTACCTTCTCTCAGGTTGCGAGTACTCCTTGGTTTAGGAGATAGTACACCTATTACGCAAATTGGATAGTCTTCTTCCAAACCTTAGGCTGGTGCCGATAGGTGGGGAATGAAGAAAACCAATTAGCATAACAATGGTGTACAGAAGGTATTAAGTTAAGACAAAGCAAGCGATTAGTAAGAGGGCAAAGTAAATTGCGACTGATATTCACGACCAAACCAAGTATTTCATTACCACTCCCACTTCACCTTTGTATTTCTCCAGGACACTCCGTATCACTACGAAGATCCACAGTTTATTGGATATTCCATCGTATGGTTATATACGAACTCGAAAGGAACTTGTTCCAGTTCGGGGATGGATTCTGGTTCAGGAGAAATAGGAATAAGGTTTATTCGGTTGTCTTTTATCTTCACCTTCTCTTGCATTGTGAGTGCTCCTAGGATTATGACAGTACACCCATTATGCTTATTGGATAGTCTTCTTCCAAATCATAGGCTGGTGCCGAACGGTAGGGAAGGAAGAAAACCATTTGGCCTAAAGGGGTGTGCAAAAGGTAATGACTAAAGACATATAAAGGGATTTGGAGAGGTGGCAAAGAATTATACGGTTACAGTCGTGAATCTGGAAGAGGCATTACTAGGAATACCGGGATACCCCATCGAAACATTTCAATGTTTCAGTTTCACTGTGTACTGTTAAAAGAAAACTGATTTCCCGATTAGACACTTGCTCCAGGGTATGTATTTACCAAGTCTGATTCTCACATCTGTATGGTTTTACATAGGTTGAGTGGGAGTAAGTTATTGGGAATTGGGTGATCATCCTCATTATATCGGGATTCGTTGTAAGCGGTGATATTTGAGGAAGTTGTAGGGTTCCTAGGCACTCTCAAGAGGTCTCACAAGGCATCGAACATGCCAATTTCAAAAATTATGGTGCCGAGAAACCCTAGTGTACGGATCGTTGGCTAGAAATCTAGGCGAAAAACAATCTAGTTAACAACTTAACTAATGGGATATCGGAAATACAACCTTTGTAGATCCGGTGCTCCACCTCCATAGCTCCGCAACGAAGTCGTCTCCGCTATCCAAAAGGAATCCGGGCTCAAGAGTCGGCTTCGTCGGAGAAAAAGAGAGCTAGGTCGTCGATGTCCATGCCGAAGATGATCTACGTCGAGGCATCGCTAAATCAAGCTCCACCTTCACCAAGCCCTAAAAACTTGTGAAGGAAACACACTCTACTACTTGGCAAGAGGTAGAGGATGAAGAAATAGGAAGTGGGTAGACTTTAGAATTGGATTTCTCACTCTTTATCATCAATCACCATTGATGACCTTGCTTTCTTCACTTGAAGAAAAATGAGGAAGAAGAAGATAATAGTTATGATAAGTTAATTAAAAATGAAATGAATAATCAAACCTTATCATAACAAGACCATGGTTAATTGTAGAGAGTTAACTCATGTTAGATGAATGGTTAGGGTTTGTATAAGAAGACAAAATGGTTGCTATGGTCAAAGTTCATGAAGCTTCAAAGAATACAAACAAAATAGCAACCATTTTCTCATTTCCTTTTTCCTTTTTCCAAAAAGAAAAAGATTAATAAATGAATAAGGAAATCAAAACCCTAATTATCCACTTAAAACATGGTTTAATTCTTTACATTTAACCAAAATGCATGTATCATCAAACATGATACAATCTAGTGCACAAAAATCATATCGCATATGTAATGCGCACATCCGAGTGAGAAAATCCATTATAAAGTGAACCGATACTAGTTAATGCAAAGTAATATATCAAATATATAATTATGCATTAAATCATTAAATCAACACTTGATTTAACGATCCGGTCATATCGCATATAACCGGCTAGTATCATTAGTAACAACTTATCGAATCAACACTTGATCCGATAACCCGGCTATATCGCATATAACCGATCAATGTCACATCGCGAGAATGAAATACGGTATCACATACACGCATCATTCTCGGTCCCGCACATATCTCATATGCGCTCCTATTTCGTTTCGCTTGAGCCAGGAAACCTCTGTGTAGGACTCTAAAGACTCGTCAATACGCCGGCAGTGGATGATGATCATATCAAACATCTACAAGCCGCAAGCGGTCTGCTAAACGTAACGGCCACCCGGGTATTGAGCGATCTGAAGATCGACGAGCAAGCCCGCTCACACTCCAGTGAATCCAACCAGTAACACTACCGTACAGTCCGGTCTGATCGTCTGATATGTCGCATATCTCGCCTAGGGGTGGTAAACGTCAGACCCCAATAGCTCGATAAGTCGTGTCGATATGAGGTCTATAACTGTTCGAGAAACTACTGGTAACACTTACCAGTAAATCTCAGCAACCCTGGCCAGGGATTTCCTGTTATAGCCAATCGAACACAGTGCAACATCAACCCCCTATACCGGGAGAGACGAATCCCCTCCTATCGCTCATTGCCTCCATGTGACTCGGGACTGTACCCAAAAACCACCGTTTTGCATGCCCTCTTGGACGTGGTAAGATGGAAATCAAAGCACAGTGGGAACCACACAAGACTCTATGACGATCTCGGGTCAACAGACTACTCTGTACCAGTGTCACCAGAGAACTGCCATCTGACGTGAGGTATAATACCATCTGGGAGTTCTCGGCGAGTCCGTCCAGTGTACCCAGTCTCTACTGAGCACCCATACATCATCTCTGATGTCAAACACCAATGGATATGGGATCATCCATCGCCCATCTGTATGGGTCGAGATGGTATACGCTAGTCTACACTGGTATATCGATGCCCCGTCTCGATACACCCACGACTAGGGACTTTGAAGGATGCACTTATGGACTACCATGTCCCCACTAGTATGATCCGCATCATAGTCCAGGTAGTCAAGTACACATCCTAAGGGCTTTACCAACATGTTACAGAGAGGCAATCGGTATACACGTTAAGGTAAAGAGCAACCAGATAGCATACTATCATGTCGAGCAAGAAAGTCCTCCCTATATATGTCCCAGCATCCACTACAATATACATCCTATGTACAGTAATGGCCTCTAGGGCATACATATAACTAACAATCTCCCACTTGCACTAGGGCCATCTGTTAGCAGTGGTTGTAGTATCTCATACTCAACCATCCCATAAAAGTCTCTCTCTGGGAACAGGCCTTTGTGAGTGGATCCGCTGTGTTGTCCTCTTAGTCTACTCTCCTAACCTCGATCACCCTGGAGATCAACTATCTCTATGATCAGGTGACACTGCTTTAGAATATGTCTGGATCACTGATGGGACCGGCGTTCCTTGGCATAAGCCATAACTCCATTGTCTCACAATGGTAGGAACATAGTTCATCTCATGAACTAATATACACCCAAACATCCTCTTTGGTAGCATCTTAAGTAGCGATGTATCATGCCTTTATCGTCTAGTATGTCACGGTATCTGGCTTGGAACTCTTCCAACATACCATCCCTTTACTGAGGGTATAGATAATGCCTGTGACTGACACTCAGTCATCATTATCACCCTAGAACCATTCCAGTGATTCTCCCCAGGATAGGTTGATACCGTCTCACTACATCTAGTGAGAATTCTAACATCCATTTAGATCTATCTCATAGATCCAAAACCCAGGATTTAGTAGGTATCATTTTGATCCTATGTGGAGAATCATTGTGATAGGCGGAGATTGATCGAGCGTAGCATAGGAAACTCTTTCCCCATCAAGAGTATGTCATCCACGTACTCTACGAGGATCATCACCATACTCCCTACTACCTTTTTTTTTATACAAGGTTCATCTACCATTTTGATGATGTCAAACTCTTTGACTAATTCATCAAAACAGATGTTCCAACTCCGCGATACCTGCTTTATCCTATAAAGCATCTTGCACACGTTTCCGCTGCTTCCACTGTCTACGAAGCCCTCTGGCTGTGTACTTATAGACTTTCTCTTCTAAAACATCATTTAGAAAAGCAGTCATGGCACCCAACCGCCAGATATCGTAGTCATGGTATGTAGCCGTGGCAAGTAGGATCTGGATGGACTTAAGCATAGCCACTTGAAAAGGTTTCATCATTATCCACGCCTGGTCGATGACGAAAAGCTTTAACAAGTCTAGCTTTGAAAATCTCAACTTTTCCATCTACACCAAGTAATCTTCTCAAGATTTACTTGCTCCTGATGGGGATTTAACCCTTCAGATATAGCAACTAAAGTCCATACTTTGTTGGTGTATAAGGATTCCATCTCAGATCACTAAGCATCCAGCCATTCTTACAGAGTCACACTCCTGATGGCCAGCTCGAAACTAGTTGGGTCATCATCTCATGATGCAATCCTCGCTCCCACTGTCATAGAGAAACCGAAATATCTCTCAGGTGGGTGAGGAACTCTACTAGATCGGCGGAGAGGCTGGGGTTCGTTGGAATTTACTGAATCCTTTGGTTCTACCAAATCATCTGCTGTAGTTTGTATAGCTGGAACACTTCCAGTTCTACATAACAGACCTTGCCTCGAGCTTGTCCGGATTTTGCTTTCAGACATAGGCCGGTCAACCCCAAATCTTAACTAGCTTAAGACATGGGCTCTTCCCTTTCCATATCACATATGAAATTGTAGGCAACTGGTTTGATTCGAACCCTATTCAATAGGTATGCAGCTTCTCAAGTGCATAACCCCCAAAAGGAAATAGGCAACTCAGTAGCACTCATTATAGAGCACACCTTATCATATAGGGTGAGATTGCTCCGCCCCGATATACCATCGTGCAATGGTGTATACGGAGGAGTAATGCTGAGAGAGAATCTCATTCTCCTTTAGAATAGTCCAGTATTTCCGTGCTTAAGTATTCTCCTCCTTGATCTCATCATAGGACATAATACTTATACTCGTATTTTGGTTCTCTACTTCTAACTTATATTCTGTGAATATCTCAAAAGGTTCGGACTCATGTTTCTACAGGAACATATGACTGAATCTTGAGAGATTATCAGAGAATATAATGAGTATAAAGAACCAGTCCTGGCATTTGTAGACTGGGGACCTACATACATCAACATGTATCATCCCAAGAGTTCACTAACTCTTTCTCTGTTTCCAATAAACGGAGCTATGGTCATCTCATCTCTGTGACATGACTGGCAAGTTTCACAAGATGTAAATTCAAACTTATTTAAATATGCATCTTTATGAAACTCTAGCTAGTCGGGTCGCATTGATATGACCTAGTCTACAATACCTCAAGAAGAATTCGTTCATTTCTGAACTCTTCCTCTTTTGTGTGTTCCGTATACTAAGAACTGTAGTTTGATTTAGAACATTAATGCTTTTAGATAACGTGCCTGAACCGATCAACTTTTGATATAGGAAATGTTCAAAACATTATCCAACAATACAAAATTTTATCATTTCTTTACTAATAAAGAGACTGATATGATTTTGTATATCAGGTTCGGTATCTAACAATATTCGTTCAGAATCAATGTATTGGTAATACAGGGTGACAGTGACCAACAGACTTGGCTGCAACACTTGCCCCATTTTCTGCCTCATGAAACTTATCACCCGTTCTCAGTCCAGTACCTTTCTGTAGCCCTATGTAACAGATTACATATCTGGGATCCTGATCTGGTATCACATACCCAGGACGTAAAGAATACTGAGAAACAGTTCTTGTAATGAACACACCCGAAGATGATACATCAGCATGCACTCTCTTCGTTTGGGCGGCACGGGAATTCTGGTAATCCCCAATATCCTGCTCTGTCTTATAACAATTATAAGTTGGAGCGGGACCAACGTTCCCCAGCTCAGTATAACAAGCGGGTTCGGTCAATAATCCGTATTATTATCTTGATTAAGGCGTGATATGGTCGCTACCAGGAGAGAGAGAGAAGAAAACACTCAGCGTGCGCTCTTGCAAGAATAGATTGGTTATTATTTTATCTAATCAGGATGGCTCCCACCGCTTTTTATCAAATCTTCCTTCAAACCCTAAAAGGAAAGACTAGCCGGGATTAATTACACACTACAAGTTCGCCAATCTTTCAGCCAGGCTAGTGTCGGTACTTTGAGGGAGGTCCCCCATGCTTTCGCACGAACCTAATTAATGTAAACCTCGTTTTCCCAGAGGCGTAACCTCGTTGACACCTTTCTAGACACCTACTTGATCGGCTAATTGTAATGTATAAAACTCTCCCAGGAGTAACTCTTACTCGCAGCGGGTATCGGGATCCAACTATCTCATAGAAGGTATGCAATCTCATTGCAAATTTCAACACTTGAAATTCCCGATAATATTTTTCCCCTAACGTGCTATGACCTTGACGAAAGCCAACAAACCATAGCCCGCTAGTCAAGTTCAACCCGTACATTTCTTGATCGAATTAAACCCACCAGCACGACCCTTGACGAAAGCCAACAAAGCCGCACGACTACCCTAATCCAATCGCATCGTATGCTAGCAGATAAGCAGCATATAGCTACCGCACACTGCACCTTGACGAAAGCCAACAAATGCAGCACGAATACTATATACAACTTATCTGAAATGACGGAGGGCTACGACAGGTTTTTCTGAAAACCTATTGCGTAATGAACTTGATATCGTTGTAGGATCGAATGAATTTTGAAATGGAGTGTTTTTGAGGCTTTTCTAGTTTTGCTAAAGGAGTCACTCCCGGTGAAGGGATCGTCGGTCCTTTCCTCGTCGAATGAGGTGCGGGATATATCATATATATCACTGTGCAAAGCAAAAACACTTAAAAGCAATCAAAAGACAAACTGAGTGTGTAGCATTTGCCATTTATTGCTAAAGGAGTCACTCCCGGTGAAGGGATCTCGGTCCTTTCCTCATCGAATAAGGTGCAGGATATATCATATATACCACTGTGCAAAGCAAGAACTGTAGCTACCTGTTTTATTTTGAAATTCGATTCTACAACATCTTTAGGTTTCTTTTACTTTCATTAATCACATTAATGAAGTCCCATCATGCAAGTACCTAAACATCACAGATAAATACGACGTACACTTATGCCATCTGCATTCGCCTCGATGTCCCCTCGTGCACCGTTAGGTTAGGTAACTAACGGCAGAGCAGGGCAGGGCTAGCGCGGGTGTAGAACATAAGTAACGTCTATATAATATATCATATATACTATATAATGTATCTATCACAGAACATCACATGATCACATCACAGATATCGCAGCAGAAGAAACATATGAAATATTGGATATACTAGGACGTCCGTGTTTTCAATACGAGCCAGTATAAAACACGGATTCCACGGTCGTGATGAATAGCCAAACCCACACCCCTAGACCCCTACGAGAGCGGCAAGTAACCCTACCAATTCTAGAGTTAGGAGACCCGGACTCGACTCCTCGAGTTGGTCTCCCACTGGACTCCAGAACCCGGTTACTTGTGCTCCCCTCCTTGGGTCTATCCTAGTGCGGAAAAGTAAATAATATACGAAGGGTGACAACTTCCGCAACCTGGAAGCGCCCCAATAAAAGAATATTACATACAAGTTTTTACATGAATGAAAATGAAAAACACTCATCTCACATAAAAACCCCCGGCTATTCAAATACGACGATCCAATATAACATATCCAGCAACACATAACATCACATGTCATCAACGTAAGTAAATATGCGCATCCCAATTGTCGTTGACATATAGCAACGAAATCGGCGATATCACATATTACACTTACGGTCACAGAAAAGAAAGTGTAAAACTACAACAGTTGGAATTCGCAACCACCTCAGACATCGCATGCCTGACCAAATGAATTACTTAGACATCGCATGCCTAACAATTATAAACCCCGCATTTTAGTCTCATCATTGAAAACACTTTTCAATATCAAGTCGGGCAATTCAACAAGATTCCCGATATCCTGATCGAATGCTCGTCGCAAACTTTAGTAGGCGGCTGCACCCCCGATACCGTCGACGAAGTGCACCAAGGCGGAACACCGCTGCCGCGAGCACCCGAACAGATGCTTTCGGCGACGGGGTTCTCCTACAGTCACTTGGTCGGGGCTATGGAGTGAGGCTGTCTATTAAGTTTACCCGGCGAGTATCCGCGTACGCTACGTGATTGCGACGGACTTTTGATCACATCAAAATTCCGTGGCAACCGATCAAGTGAGACTAAAGTGCTACGTTTATAACATTCTTTCAGTTATCTCATAACTACTTGTGAATTCCAATTATTGTATCACATTCCGAATAAATAGAAAATGTTAAACTTTCCGATTGAACAATCGAACACCCAAGTTTTCCCGATACAGATCAACACATGAAATAAGTCTAACAACATTCAGTTCGTGCCTCAGTACCAACGGTCCAACCGTAGAAGGGTCAAGCCAACGCCTCACATGTGGCACGCCGTACTGCCCCAAACCCGAAGGTTCAAAGGGCAGTTCAAGACGGTCACATAATCGAGTTAAGGTTTGTTGTCTTCTAGAGGGTCCATCGAGTTACTTGCACTACTTATAACGTCGTTAAACTACGGAAAAATCCAACACTTGGAAATTTCCCGACAGGGGAAAAATTGGGTATTTATATCCGGTCGAACTTTTTAACATATTCTAAAATTTATCCGGAAAGCCAAATAGACAAAATTTGATGCCCCGATCGAAACACCGAAACCCCAGAACAACTCCAGAAAATTCAACTCTTGAATAAATTTTAAAAATTCCCAGAAAACTCAGCATCTGACAAAATGAATTACTGTGCAAAAAGTGGAGAATGACGTCACCATGTTGCCGCGGTTCCGCCGCAATAAACACTGTTCATTGAAAAAATTTTGCATCGTAATTCTTATTTTTCCCTGCTGAATTTTTTAGCAATTTTTAATTTGGAAAAATCCACGTTTTTGAAAAAAGGACAGAGAGCAATTTTAGAGTTGGGTTTTGGGTTCATTCGGGTTTCAAATTCCGTCTAGATTTCGCCTAAGGCTCTAGCTAGGCTCTGATACCACTGTAGGGTTCCTAGGCACTCTCAAGAGGTCTTACAAGGCATCGAACATGCCAATTTCAAAAATTATGGTGCCGAGAAACCCTAGTGTACGGATCGTTGGCTAGAAATCTAGGCGAAAAACAATCTAGTTAACAACTTAACTAATGGGATATCGGAAATACAACCTTTGTAGATCCGGTGCTCCACCTCCATAGCTCCGCAATGAAGTCGTCTCCGCTGTCCAAAAGGAATCCGGGCTCTAGAGTCGGCTTCGTCGGAGAAAAAGCGAGCTAGGTCGTCGATGTCCATGCCGAAGATGATCTACGTCGAGGCATCGCTAAATCAAGCTCCACCTTCACCAAGCCCTAAAAACTTGTGAAGGAAACACACTCTACTACTTGGTAAGAGGTAGAGGATGAAGAAATAGGAAGTGGGTAGACTTTAGAATTGGATTTCTCACTCTTTATCATCAATCACCATTGATGACCTTGCTTTCTTCACTTGAAGAAAAATGAGGAAGAAGAAGATAATAGTTATGATAAGTTAATTAAAAATGAAATGAATAATCAAACCTTATCATAACAAGACCATGGTTAATTGTAGAGAGTTAACTCAAGTTAGATGAATGGTTAGGGTTTGTATAAGAAGACAAAATGGTTGCTATGGTCAAAGTTCATGAAGCTTCAAAGAATACAAACAAAATAGCAACCATTTTCTCATTTCCTTTTTCCTTTTTCCAAAAAGAAAAAGATTAATAAATGAATAAGGAAATCAAAACCCTAATTATCCACTTAAAACATGGTTTAATTCTTTACATTTAACCAAAATGCATGTATCATCAAACATGATACAATCTAGTGCACAAAAATCATATCGCATATGTAATGCGCACATCCGAGTGAGAAAATCCATTATAAAGTGAACCGATACTAGTTAATGCAAAGTAATATATCAAATATATAATTATGCATTAAATCATTAAATCAACACTTGATTTAACGATCCGGTCATATCGCATATAACCGGCTAGTATCACTAGTAACAACTTATCGAATCAACACTTGATGCGATAACCCGGCTATATCGCATATAACCGATCAATGTCACATCGGGAGAATGAAATACGGTATCACATACACGCATCATTCTCGGTCCCGCACATATCTCATATGCGCTCCTATTTCGTTTCGCTTGAGCCAGGAAACCTCTGTGTAGGACTCTAAAGACTCGTCAATACGCCGGCAGTGGATGATGATCATATCAAACATCCACAAGCCGCAAGCGGTCTGCTAAACGTAACGGCCACCCGGGTATTGAGCGATCTGAAGATCGACGAGCAAGCCCGCTCACACTCCAGTGAATCCAACCAGTAACACTACCGTACAGTCCGGTCTGATCGTCTGATATGTCGCATATCTCGCCTAGGGGTGGTAAACGTCAGACCCCAATAGCTCGATAAGTCGTGTCGATATGAGGTCTATAACTGTTCGAGAAACTACTGGTAACACTTACCAGTAAATCTCAGCAACCCAGGCCAGGGATTTCCTGTTATAGCCAATCGAACACAGTGCAACATCAACCCCCTATACCGGGAGAGACGAATCCCCTCCTATCGCTCATTGCCTCCATGTGACTCGGGACTGTACCCAAAAACCACCATTTTGCACGCCCTCTTGGACGTGGTAAGATGGAAATCAAAGCACAGTGGGAACCTCACAAGACTCTATGACGATCTCGGGTCAACAGACTACTCTGTACCAGTGTCACCAGAGAACTGCCATCTGACGTGAGGTATAATACCATCTGGGAGTTCTCGGCGAGTCCGTCCAGTGTACCCAGTCTCTACTGAGCACCCGTACATCATCTCTGATGTCAAACACCAATGGATATGGGATCATCCATCGCCCATCTGTATGGGTCGGGAAGGTATACGCTAGTCTACACTGGTATATCGATGCCCCGTCTCGATACACCCACGACTAGGGACTTTGAAGGATGCACTTATGGACTACCATGTCCCCACTAGTATGATCCACATCATAGTCCAGGTAGTCAAGTACACATCCTAAGGGCTTTACCAACATGTAACAGAGAGACAATCGGTATACACGTTAAGGTAAAGAGCAACCAGATAGCATACTATCATGTCGAGCAAGAAAGTCCTCCCTATATATGTCCTAGCATCCACTACAATATACATCCTATGTACAGTAATGGCCTCTAGGGCATACATATAACTAACAGAAGTCACCTGGGTTGTTTGCCGGTCGGCAAATATTTGGTTTTGAATATCCGCTGTTATGCACCAATTTCAAATCGATATATATCTGTACGTCTATTTTCATAGAGTGAGATATACCTTTTTGAAATTATGTCTATGACATTTACCTATATCAGTGGATGGTTAGGTAAGGAGCATTAAACAGCGGTGTAATTCTTCTTAACCATAAGTACAGTTTTCAACCTACGACATACAGTGAATGAGTTATCAGACTCAAGGGACTTATACAGAGTATTGTATGTTGTCCAGGGTCTATCAGGACAGAGGGGTTGGTCCTCGTACTATATTCGGTTTACTTATGACTTCTCTAGTTTTTAGACAGCTGTTTCGTGGAAACACAGGGTCCGAATTTTGAGAAGTTATAGGTATTTGAATAGAGTAGAGAACCAGGTGTAGCAAGTATCGGGATTCTTCAAAGTAATCGTAGATGTAGATACTTGTGTATGGTATTCAGATGATAGTAATGACTAAGAGAACTTGCTTCTTTTTCAGGTTACTCATAATTGGAAGCATTCCTAAGTTGAGTAACGCTGATCGGCCTCCTTCCATTTAGTAGATATGCACTGGAGACAGCTGCATGATTTGAATCTGGTTCAATTAAATCAGTGCCTCTGGTCCTATATGGGATATAGAACAGTTCGTATCTTAACGATGTTAAAGTACGGGGAGTTGTCTGGCATATGCTTGAAAACCAGACTCCGGATAACTCAAGGCACGTTTCTGTAATGGCTGTTTGTGGGTTGACCCAGGCTTTGACGAGGGTTGATTTTCTACCATCTGGAAGATCAATAGTGATATTGTTCTGAACTCACCACAGTTTTAAATAAAATGGATTTTTAAGAAAACAGTAGTGGGAGTATGGTAGAACTGGAAGTGATTCCAGAACCACAAACGATTACTGAAGATTTGATAGGAACCAAAAGATTCAATCTGGTTTGGCATTCCATTGGCCACTCCGCAGATAAGGTGGGTAACTTCAGGCATCCGAGAGGTACTCCGGTAGCCTCAAGGACGGTGACAGGGAAGTTCTTGTTTACCCACACTTACCATTGCTGTTGTTCCAGACTGTGAGACCCGGCAGGAGGATAAGTATAGCGTCGTTCTAAACTGGCTTTAGAAGTGTACGTCTATATGACTCTGCCAGAGGGTTGTCATGATCAGTGGGAGCAGCGGAAGCATTAGTGGACAGGTGGCTTATGTCTATTTATGGACTAAAGCAGATATAGCGGAGATAGATCATCAATTTCTGATGTGACAGTCATAGGTTTGACTTCATCAGAATAGGGGATGGATCTGTTGAGAGGGTAGTAGGGTGTGATATCATGGTATTTGGATGACATACACATAGTAGGATGTGATATTCCTATACTACAATCGGTTACATTTTGGTCGTCACACAGTGGTTTCTCCACATGGGACTTGGACATTATATCATACATACTGGTTACTAGATCTATGGTTGTAGATCTAGATTTGGGTGGTTTCCCAATCAGGGTACTCAGACAGCATTCTAAGAGTATTTAGAATGGACGACTCCTGCCACGGTAGTGTACCTGCAGGTGATGGAGTCACCCTCTCTAAAGGTGTCTTACAGACTAAAGGGGAGAGGGATGTGCATGATTGGCAAATCACTTGCTCAGGCAATTGAGTCAATCATGAGATGTCAAGTACCACACCAGATGTTGCTCTTGCACTAGATGCAATAAGTTGATATTAATCCAATCCTGGAGAAACAGTCGGAAGCAGTTTTAGAACATAAGTAGATGTTCTAAGGATATGATAACGACAGCCTCATTCGGGAGACAGTTATCATTCCAGGCTTCCAAGGTGACATGGACGACAAGGAGGTTGTCAGAGTTATAGTTTTTCCTTCTGACGAGGGGCAGTACTTTGGACAGGTGGTCTAAGGCAATACTGAGGGTGGCATGGCGCAGGATACTGATTAAGTTCGGTTGACGATACAGTCTAAGAAGTTTGGATTTGGAGTTCATTTATGAGCTAGGTCCCACCAGACATCCAGACACATTCTAAGACAGGTATTGCTCATTTCGGGAGATGGCTTTCTCCGCGAACATGAGATATAGAGAGACAAAGAAAGAAACATCAAAGCGGATCCACTCACTGAGGCTATTCCTCGAACGCATTAATTTCGCAAACGAGCTTTGTGAGACTGACTAGTAGAGGAGTTGGGTGTTCGGTATCATACGGGCTGTGAGTATGCGACATCGCAATAATTAGCCTTGAGTGCAAGTGGGAGATTGTTGGAGATAGTGCCCTCAGAGTCAATTATTGGATCACATGTACGTGATTGCAATGATTGAGGGAGGACCTATCCCGGTAGGACAGTCTTACTCGAGATGATAGTATGCTATCTGGTTTATCTTTATCATCGTGTACTCCTTAGGTGACCTGACAGGTCGCTATTACACGTTGATAGAGCCCCTAGGATTCTTGCTTGACCACCAGCAGTATGAGGGCGATCATATAAGTGGGAGCTGGGGTCTATAAGCACATCCTTAAAAGGTCCCTAGTCGTGCGAGTTTCGAGACAGGGCATCGATACTCCAGAGTATACTAGTGTATACAGTCGAGACCCCGACGAGGGGCGGTGGCCGATCTCACAAGCCATTGGTGTCAGTTGGATCACCTAAGATGTATACAGGTGCTCATTGGGTTATGAGTACACCGGACAGGACTCGCCGGGAACATGCTAGTTGGTCTTATACCAGACGTCAGATAGCAGTTCCCAGGTGACATGTGTACAGGTTAGTTCATCGACCTGATGATCGTCATTTGTCTCGTGTGAGTTCCCACTGTACTTTGATTACTACCCTACCACGCTCAAAGGAGACGTGCAAACAGGTTTTAGTTGGTTACAGTCCCGAGCCACATGGAGGCAGTGAGCGTATCTTCAGGGGTTCGTCTCTCCCGGTATTGGGGGTGAGGTCGCGCTGTGTCTAGGAGAGCCATTACACGAAGCCCTCGGCCGAGGCAGGAGATTTACTGGTAGGTATTCCAGTAGTATCTCAGGGTGTTCTGGGCTACACTCCGACACGACTTGTACCGCTTTTGGGGGTCCGACTTTTACCAACCCCCTAGGCCCGCCATGCGATGCTCATAGACGAACGGACCGGACTGTACGGATATTGTCACTGACAGGCTCAGTAGGGTGTCAAGATGAGTTCGCTCATCGACGTCCCTTTTTGGTCAATACCTGGTAGCCCGTTACGTATTGGCTTATACCTCTGACGTGCTAGTGGTTAAATCCACAACCAAGGTGTTGACGAGTCTTTAGAGTCCCCCACATTCAGTTACTCAGTTTTCGGGCGAAACGCTGTAGAGGCCGTATGGAGATATGGCAGGGTTCGATCAGATACGTGCGGTATTGCAAGGATCAGGATCGAACGGATATTACTGGCCGGCTTTGGTTTAAGCCGGATCCTAGTATAGTACAGTGTAGATTTTGTCTCATTGCATTTGTATTCCGGTCGGAATACAGATGCGGGTGTGTATGCACAGTTGTGGGGTTTTCCTGTAATTTATTACGGGACCAGTTTTCTGGAGTTGCCAGTTTGCTTTCCGCTTCGGCCATATTTCTTTGTATCGTTCATTGGCCGAAGATTGGTGGAGGAGGGCTTATTTGCATTTGTGCAAATAAGCAATTTGGAAGGGAGTCTTTTGCATATTAGTTGGATCATGATGGTTGCACCATCCCTTGACCTTTTGACTTCTTCTTTCATGATGGCTTGACCTTTTTGAAGTCATCATGCTTGATGATCATGGTTGGTTATGATGAAGGGGTGTGATGATTGTTGTTTGAGTGTTGGACTTTCATAGTGATCATTTCTTTGCATGATAGCTTTTTCTCTCTCTTGGATTATGAGAGACTCTCATTCTTTTGATTGATAGACTCCCTCACTCACTCTCATTCTCTCCTTCCCCCATTGGCATGGCCGGCCACTTCCTCTAGTGGGCTGTCCCAATTTTTGGTGTAGGAATTTACACTCATTTGGCTTGGCAAAAATCATTTTAGCTCCTCTCCAAAAGATAGTTCATACCTCCACCAAAATGGCAATTCCTACAACCCCAAAATGAGACTTGAGCACTACACATTCTACAGCAAACCTTGGGCACGTCGACTCGCCAGCTTCGTGCCTGAGTTCCCTCGGTATTGAGGTGGGAGCCCGTAAAAGATGCAGACGATGTGGTGCCCTTCCGGCAAGGAGGCGACGACCGGAGTTTCCGCGGGAGATCGGGACGACGACGAGAAGACCGGAGGACTCGGATCAGTCGGTATATCTCTCTTCCCCATCTTGTAGTTAGCTAGGACTAGTTAATGGTTCGATCCGGGTTTTAGTGCGCGGTGGTGCCGGTTTGCTAGTTTGCAAAATTTAAAGTTAACCATCGCTTCATCATTTGGCCTCGGGATGGAGGCCGGGGTGCCGCCGTGCACTTACAACTCAGACAATCCAAAAGCCAGTATTTTAAGAAGGTTCGGTCAACTTGGTCACTGAGTCATAGTCTAGGGTCGGTCAAAGGTCGCTGCCAAAGAGAGAGAGAAAAGAAACACTCTGCGTGCACTCTAACCTAGATCAGAATGGTTATCACTTTATCTAATCCGGAAACTTCCCACTGTCCTGTCAAATTCTCCTCCAAACCTGAAAGAAGAATCAATCGAGATCACCCGAAGAGTAAACCAACTCATCAGTGGGAATCGGGATCCAACTTTCATCGCATGATAACGTGATGGAATGCATCCACGTTACTCATACTCCAGAAGGTATGCGCATACTTGGCAAGTTTCAGTTTCTTTAGAAACTCCCGATATGATTTTTGTCCCATGCTCTTATAACCTTGGCGTTGGTCAAAATGTCATAAGTCACATGCCAAGTTCTACCCGTCACTATCTTGTCAATTTGAACCCACCCGCACATGCCCTTGACGTTGGCCAAAATGGCAGAACGACTGTCCCAAACCAACTCATCTATCTATGCAACAATTGAATACCCAGCAGCTACCAAACACTATGCCTTGGCGTTGGTCAAAATACATAGCTTGAATACTACTGAATACCCAAAAGAAGTGACGGAGGGCTACGGCTGGTTTTTGGCGAAAAACCTTTAACGTAACGAACTTGATATCGCTGAAGGAACCTGATAGCTTTTTAAAATATAGTGGCGAAAACCTTTTGCTAAAGAGGTCACTCCCGGTGAAGGGATCTCGGCTCTTTCCTCGTGGAATGAGGTGCAGGATATTCCACTAAATACCGCTATGCAAAGTAACTTGTAATCGACTATAGTGAAGTTATTACCCTGACGCAAACTTCTGCCCAAGGGGTCAGTCCCGGTGAAGGGATATCGGCCCTTGCCCCGTCGAATGAGGTGCAGGATATTCTACTGAATACCGCTATGCAAAACAAAAGGAAACGTCTTTGTAATAACACTTTTTAAATTTGTTCCAACAACTGCAAACAGGTTTGTTTTACTTTGCATTGATCAGAATCAACGCAGTCCCATCAATCAATCACACCAGAAAAGAACGAAAATAAAATGTACGTATATGCCATCCGCATTCGTCACTGGGTCCCGTCATCACCCGTTAGGTTACTTAACTAACGACAGAGCGAGGATTGGACTAGCGCGGGTGTAAAACATATACAACATCTAATAGTATATATACCAATATACAATAATCGCTCCAGGCGTGATAATATGCAACATTACAGAAAATTAATAAGCATCACAGAACAATACAGATAATCTGGGATCCCCGGGTTTCACAGAGCCGCTGCTGAAACCCGACGTTCCCTTGTCGTGTGGATAGCCTGTGCAATGAAACCTAGACCCCTACGGGTGCGGCAAGTTACCCGCCAAAACCTGAAGCGAGGCAGCCCCCTACAGCAAATTGAATGGACCACCCAGCACTTCACGAAATCCGGTAATCTTGGGCACCCCTCCTTGGGTCAACAAGTACCCCCTACGAGTGCGGCGAATAGTCTGCCAATTTTAGAGTAAGGCCCCTCTGCCTCTCAAAGCCATGAGATGGGGACCCGTTGCCCTCCAGAACCCGGCTATCCGTGCACTCCATCGCGGGGCAAAACCTAGTACAGTAATGAAAAATAGTACAACAGGTACATCGACCGCAACCTGGTCGTGCCCCAAAAGAATATTATACAACAGGCAGTGACGGCAGTCCACAAGTTGGACGCTCGCCCTGCAATATCAAATGTACAAATAAACTCAAACTGCACTACCATTGCACACTGCTATCCACCACGACAAATCCGCAACATCACAGCACAACACAGAACATCAACGCGAATGTCACGTTCGCAAACCCGTCTAAAAGAACTATAGAAATCAGACGCGGTTTACCGATCAAATGATATTCCCGGTCGGAGATATAATGTAAGCACTGCAAACTAACATGTTTAAATTTCGATCGACTAAATATCACGAAATGGGCCCCACGAACATCTGGTGAACAGTAATAAAATCTGGGCCCAAAAGATATATACCAAAAACCCCAATTTCCAGAGAAGATATACTGTGCAAATTTGGGGGCATGATCACACCAAATGGCTGCGGATGCGCGGTCAAACCCTAGGTTTGACCGCGATTCCGCGGCGGTTTGGTCGTATCATGTGCCCAAATTTTTACAGTATTCTTAGAAAACCCTGCACAACTTTCTGTGATATGTAGAATAATTTTAGGAACCCATTAAAAATCGACAGAAACTGTGAAGCTTGAAAATTGTGTTTTTCGATATCCGGTTCGATCGATATTTTAAACGCGTTAGCACAAGTTAGTAAAGCAAAATGGTGAGGCTCTGATACCACTGTAAGTCTACGGTAGCGCCCCGGCCGTCTACAGACGCCAAATGCGGAACAAAAACTTTTTAACTGGCGCTATCGTATACTATAACCCGGATCTGCCATTATTGCTAAACTAACAAACTGTAAAGAGTGTAGAAAGGTTATACCGAACGATCCGAGTCCTTCGTTCTTTAACCATCATCCCACGCTCCGTTGCGGCTGCTCCGATCTCGTCGATCTCCGATCTGCTCGTCCAGGTGGCACCACGTCAACGATTCTTTAAACGGGCTCCCGCCTCTGACTCGAGGCAACTCGGTCATCAAGTTTGCTAAAAGAGACGACCAAGATTGATGTAGAGAATGAGTAGAAGACTTTGTCTCGTTCCGTCCAAAGCTATGGACGAACGGTTAATGAAGTTGCCACTCGAATCGGGTGATGGAATGAAATGAGCTGTGAAATTCCATACACCCCATAATCTATCATAATCTTTTTACCAGATTAAAAACTCGGGTCCGAGAGAGAGAGGAGGGGGCCGGCCATATATAGGGAGGTGGGGGGGGTGAGTGTAGGAGGAGGAAGGTGACCACAAGAAAATATCATGTGTGAACACAAACAAATATCTAGTGTGAACACAAATAAATATCTAGTGTGAACACACAGTGTGAACACAAAGAAAGCAACCAATGAAACAATAACACCTCACGGCTTCTAAAACCATCTAGAAGCATCCACACTCATCTCAAGAAAAGATAAACCCGTCTTTAACCGAATGTTAAAAGACGAGCGATAGAAAACTGGAAACTGGCAACTTCCAAAAGTGATCCCGAAACGAATTTCAGGATAACCCCGTAACTATATAAATATACCCGCATTTGTATTACGACCGAATAAAAATGCAACTGAGTCAAAGATATTATATCTACTCAATATAATACTCGGATCCGGCTTAAACCAAAGCCGACCAGTATCATCTGCCCGAAAACTGACACGTGCGTAAACGCACGTGCATTTTCCGAACCCTGCCATAAAACCATACGGCCTCTACAACGTTTCGCCCGAACTTGGGAAACTGTCTGTGGGGGACTCTAATGACTCGTCAGTACCCTGGCAGTGGGTTTAACCACAAACCGTCAGCGGCACTAGCAATGCGTAACGGCTGCCCATGGACTGACCTCAAGGGAGGCCGATGAGCGAACTCATCCGGAAACCCTACTGAGCCTAACAGTGAAAATGTATATACAGTCCGGTCCGTTCGTCTATGAGTATCGCATATCTGCCTAGGGGGCTAGTAACGTCAGACCCCCAATAGCAGTATAAGTCGTGTCGGAGTGTAGCCCAATAACACCCTGAGATACTACTGGAGTACCTACCAGTAAATCTCCTGCCACGGCCGTGGGCTATGTGTAATGGCTCTCCTAGACACAGCACGATCTCCCCCCCAATACCGGGAGAGACGAATCCCCTGCCGATCCGCTCACGTGCCTCCATATGGCTCGGGACTGTACCCAAAAACTACCTGTTTGCACGACTCCTTTGAGCCGTGGTAGGGTAGAAATCAAAGCACAGTGGGAACTCACACGAGACAAATGACGACCTCAGGTCGATGAACTAACCTGTACACATGTCACCAGAGAACTGCTATCTGACGATATGTATAATACCAACTAGCAGATTCCCGGCGAGTCCTGTCCGGTGTACTCATATCCCAATGAGCACCTGTATACATCTTAGGTGATCCAACTGACACCAGTGGCTTGTGAGACCGGCCACCGCCCCTCGTCGGGGTCTCGACTGTATACACTAGTCTACTCCGGAGTATCGATGCCCTATCTCGAAACTCCTGCGACTAGGGACCACAATTAAGGATATGCGTATAAACCACCCAACTCTCACGTATATGATCGCCATCATACTGTTGGCAGTAAAGCAAGATCCTATGGGCTCTATCAAAGTGTAACATGTAATCAGTCACCTGAACATGTACACGACTGATAAAGGCAAACCAGATAGCATACTATCATCTCGAGTAAGACTGTCCTACCGGTATAGGTCCTCCGCAATCATTGCAATCATGTACCTGCGATCCAATAATTGACTATGAGGGCACTATCTCCAACATTTCATGCACACTCTTTTATGATATGTACATGCATGATATTGTTGCGTCAGTGGTTGACGCGTGGACTAGATCCACATACATACATACATACATACACCGATTCTACTATCGGAGATTTTGCTCATGCTTTTATGGGTGGACGAGATCCACATACCCGCATGCATTGATGATTACTGTTGGATGTTATCCACATGCATATAGATTTTGACTACCTTGTTGGCATATACGACCCGGTCACCCTAGATGTCATAGTATTACCTTTTGATATAGTTGACCTTGGAGTCGTTGTTTATTCGATTTCTACTTGTAGATATATTTCTATTCACGAGTTGGCAACTCACCCCCGTTGTGCCACAGTTCTTACAGGTTGACCGTTTGGATCAGTAGCGGATTCGCTGGCACACAGCTTTATTTGGGTGTTTTGCATTGGTAGGTGGGACATTGTATCATACCCACTCTTGTATTATATTCCATATTGTATCTAGATAACTCCATCAATCAATCAAAATTAGAATTTGTATAAGTAATGAGACTTAGTGAGACTTGTAGTTGCGAGATTTGAGTGATGGGTTTTACATTCACTTTTGGGGTTATATTTGCTCATTTCTTTATCTTCTTGTGGTGAACTTCGCCGTTGGGCGTCGTATACTTATTTATATTATCTTGCGTGGTTGTGATCCGCCGGTTGGCGAAGAGCTAGCTCCCGCTTGGGGATGCCATTATTCATGCTATGTATTTATGGTTTTGGATCAAAATATACAAAGGAGGTGCTACCGAAATTTTTAAAAGACGAAACATGTTTTCAAATTGGTAAATTTCACTTCATCGTTCATGTTCCTTTTCTATGCATTAAGAAAACTTGTTTTCATTATACCCTTATTTCAAAACCTCACCTCCTTTATTTTTCTAAAAGCTTTAAATTTCTGGGTTTCAGCTTACTTGAATTTCGTTACACCTTTAGACGTTGCGTGATTCAAGTGCTGGTTACGAGCTAATATTTTGGGTTGTGACAAGGATACCGACCAGAGTCGATAGATGGATACGGGACGACGCATACTGCCGGGGCCGAGGGCCAACTCCGCAGACGGAGCCCGTGGGCCGATCCGGATGGACAGAGCCCGATACTTGAGGATTTGCGTGTCGATGCTAGACACGACTATTTTATGATATTTCGAGTGCCGGTATTAGGAACTCACGATTCTATGAGATTTACAGGATTTGAGGGCCGATGAGGATGACGGCGCCTGAGTTTTTCTGGGATTTGGGTGTATTGATGGACACCGATTATTTTCCACGTTGACATTCCGTGTAGATGTTATTTATTCCCTTGCTCAGCATTCAGTATTATACATCTCATCCTGTATCTGTAGTACCTGATAGAGTACACATGCTATGCAAGATTATTGCATACCCTGCTCACCTTATATAGGTGTTATTAGATTGCATTTGCTATGCACGATTATTGCATACCGTGCTTATCATATAGAGATGTTATTAGATCGCACTTGTTGCATGATTATTGCTCGTCTAGCTCAACATATAGATGTTATCTGTTGGCATAGATTAGAGTATCGCAGCACGTGCATACTCGCGATTACTTATATATGTTATCTACTATTCACGAGTTGGCAACTCACCCTCGTTGTGCCACAGTGTTTGCAGGATGCCCCTCAGAGTACTCGCGGTAGGCTGCTTCGTGCATCTTTTGATACAGATACCACTGTAGTTGGCGTGCGAGCCCTTTGCTGATATGTGGGTTTTTGTGCGGTATCTGTTTATTTTCTAGTTGTATACATCATTATATCTAGTATTCTCCATCTACTACTTATGTATTGACTTAGAGACCAGTTGTGAGGACGATATATATTATTTTGTACTCTGGTGTCGAGCTCGTTGTGAGCCGTCTTTATTTATAAAGTTTTATATTTCATTTTGTCTTCACTTATGTTTACTCATTCTTCGCTACGGCGTCCTATATCATTATTATGGTGATTGTTTCCGCCGTTGGGCATGATTGCTCCCATTTGGGATGCTTATTTCTTATTGTATATCATTTTACTCATATATTGCCTAGTACCCGATTTCGGGGCTAGTTTTTACAATGGAAATGCTGCCAAATTTTTTAAGATTATAACTTGAACATTAAAGAATTTTACTAAATTACTTAAGGTTTTTTAAACGTTTTAACAAATGTTTCTATTAAATGTTTTAACACTAAATACTTTTAAAGGTTTTGATTTCTGGGTTTGGCTTACTTAGTCGCGTTACGCCTGTAGACGTTACGTGGTTAAGTGCCGATCACGGGCCGAACTTTGGGTCGTGACATAGGCATGAAATGCGAAGTATGTGATATTCCGGATTTAAGATGTCTAAAATAATTGTGGATTCCAAATGTTGTAGTTTTACACTTTCTTTTCTGTGACCGTAAGCGTAGTATGTGGTGTATCGCCGGCTTCGTTGCTATACATCAATGACAATCGGGATACGCATACTTATTTACGTTGATGATATGAGATATTATGTGTTGCTATGATATGTTGTATTGGATCGTCGTGTTCTGAATAGCCGGGAGTTTTATGTGTGATGAGGGTTTTTATTTTCATTCATGTAAAATTCATTTATATGTAATATTCTTTTATTGGGGCACTTCCGGATTGAGGTTGATATCACCTTTGTATATTATTTACTTTTCCGCGCTAGGTAGACCGAAGGAGGGGAGCACAAGTAACCGGGTTCTAGGGTACAGTGGGAGGACATCTCGAGGAGTCGAGACCGGTTCTCCTAACCCTAGAATTGGCATTGTTGCTTGCCGCTCTCGTAGGGGTCTAGGGATGTGGGTTTGGCTATTCATCGCGACCGTGGAATCCGTGTTTTATAAAGGCTCGAAATAAAACACGGACATCCTAGTATATCCAATATTTCATATGTTATCTTCTGGTGCAATGTTCTGTGATGAGATCATATTACTGCCTGAGACGAATGCTTATACTATATATATATATGTTGATATATAAATATTATTGCTTTCGTTTCTTCTGTGATGCTTAGGAAGCGTTAACTGATGGGATTTATTAATGAGATTAATAAAAGAAAAGAAACCTAAAAGATGTTGTAGAATCAAAACTTTATAAAAATGGTAGCTACAGTTTTTCTTTGCATAGCGGTATATATGATATACCTTGCACCTTATTCGATGAGGAAAGAGCCGAGAT
The DNA here is from genome assembly GCA_030015575.1 of Agapanthus africanus. Taxonomy (NCBI): domain Eukaryota; kingdom Viridiplantae; phylum Streptophyta; class Magnoliopsida; order Asparagales; family Amaryllidaceae; genus Agapanthus; species Agapanthus africanus. The sequence continues at coordinate 336,077,381 of CM057346.1, read as the reverse complement.
CTCTTCACTGGGAGTGACCTCTTTAGCAAAACTGGCAGATACTACAAACTCACGGTTTATTTTTTGACAGCTTCTATAGTTTTGCTTTGCACCGCGGTATATATGATATATCCTGTACCTTATTCGATGAGGAAAGAGCCGAGATCCCTTCACCGGGAGGGACCTCTTTAGCGAAACTAGAAAAGCCTAAAAAATACTCCTTTTCAAAATCACTTGTTTCTACAACGATATCAAGTTCATTATGCTCATGGTTTTCTGAAAAACCTACGTAGCCCTCCGTCATTTCAGATAAAGACTATTTAGTATGCGTGCTACGTTTGTTGGCCTTTGTCAAGGCGTAGTGTGCGGTTGCTGACTAGTACTTATCTGTTTAAGCATGTGATGCGATTGAATTATAGTAGTCGTACGAACTTGTTGGCCTTTGTCAAGGATCGTGCGGGTGGGTTTATTTCAATCAAGAAATGACGGGTTGAACTTGACTAGCTTCCTATGGTTTGTTGGTTTTTGTCAAGGTCATAGAAGGTTAGGGGTAAAAGCATTATCGGGAATTTCAAGTGTTGAAATTTGCAATGAGATTGCATACCTACTATGTGATAGTTAGATCCCGATACCCACTCCGTGTAAGAGTTACTCCTGGGAGAATTTTACACAGGACAATTAGCCGATCAAGTAGGTGTTTAGAAAGGTGTTAACGGGGTTATGCCTCTGGGAAAACGAGGTTTACTTTAATTAGGTCTGTGCGAATGAACGTGGAACCACCCTCAAACTACCAGCACTGATCTGGCTGAAAGATTGACGAAATTGTAGGGTGTAATTAATCCCAGCTAATCTTACCTTTTAGGGTTTGAAGGAAGATTGATAAAAACAGGGGGAGACATCCTGATTAGATAAGATAATAACCAATCTAATCTTGCAAGAGCATACGCTAAAGTGCTTTCTTCTATCTCTCTCCAGGTAGCGACCATGTCAGGCCTTAATCAAGATAATAATATGGATGTATTGACTGAACCCGCTTATTATACCGAGCAGGGGAACGTTGGTCCCGTTCTTTCTTATAAGTGTTATAAGACTGAGCAGGGAATAGGAGAATATCTGGATTGTCATGCCGCCCAAATGAAGAACAAGCATGCTGATGCATCTCCTTCGGGTGTGTTAGTTATCGAGAACTGTTTCTCAGTTCACTCTACGTCCTGGGCATTAGATACCGGATCGGGATCCCACATATGTATTTGTTACGTGGGCTACGCAAAGGTAGAGAACTGGGAATGGGTGATCATTCCGTAACAGTAGGGAATGGTGCAAATGTTGTAGCCAAAGCTGTTGGCGAATATCACATTGTATTACCAAATAGTAATACATTGATTCTGAACAAGTGCTATTATATACCGAATATGATGTGCAACATTATATCAGTTTCTTTATTACTTAAAGAAGGATATAATTTTGTAATACAGGATAATGTTATGAACACCTTCCTAAATCAAAAGCTGATTGGATCAGGCTCGTTACATAATGGCATATACGTTCTCAATCAAAATACAGTCCTTAATATACAAAACACACACAAGAGGAAGAGTTCAGAAATGAACGAATCCTTCTTATGGCATTGTAGACTAGGTCATATCAATGCGACACGACTAGCTATGTTACATAAGGATGGATATTTGAATCCGTTCGAATTATCATCTTTTGAAACTTGCCATTCATGTCTCAAAGGTAAAATGACCAAAACTATGTTTACTAGACACGGAGAAAGAGTTGAGGAACTCTTAGGGCTGATACATAGTAATGTATGTGGTCCCATGTCTACATACGCCAGGAATGGTTCTTCCTACTTCATTACATTCACTGACGATCTCTCAAGATACGGACATGTGTTCCTGATGAAACACAAATCTGAAGCATTTGAGAAATTCAGAGAATATAAGCACGAAGTAGAGAACCAAACGGGCAAAAGTATTAAGATCTTTCGATCTGATCGAGGAGGAGAATAATTGAGCAATGAGTTCCTAGACTATCTAAAAGAGAATGAGATTCTCTTTTAGCTTACTGCTCCTTATACACCACAGCACAATGGTGTATCGGAATGGAGGAATCGCACCCTATTAGATATGTTGCGCTCTATGATGAGCACTGCTGAGTTACCAATTTCCTTCTGGGGATATGCATTGGAGATAGCTGCATACCTATTGAATCAAGTTCCATCTAAATCTGTACCTACCACACCATATGAGATATGGAGTGGGAAGATACCATGTCTTAAACGAGTTAAGATATGGGGTTGTCCAGCCCATGTAAAAAAGCAAAATCCGGACAAACTCGAGGCACGGTCAATTCTTTGTAAGTTTGTAGGATATCCTAAACATTCACATGGATATCTTTTCTACCACGGCAAGAAACAAAAGGTGTTTGTTTCTCGACATGCCACCTTTTTAGAAAAGGAATTTCTTCCAAAAGAAATTAGTGGCGATGCGGTAGAGCTGGAAGAGGTTCCAGTACCACAAACTATAATTGAAGATTTAGTAGAACCAGATGATTCAGTAGTACCCGACGAACCCCAGCCTCTCCGTCGATCTAGTAGAGTTCCTCATCCACCTGAGTGATACTACGGTTTTCTTCTGGATGGTGGAAACGAGGATTGCATCATGGAAGATGATGACCCGACTAGCTTCGAGCAGGCCATCACGAGTGGGGACTCTGTGAAATGGCTGGATGCAATGCGATCTGAGATGGAATCCATGTACACCAACAAAGTATGGAATTTGGAAGTTGCTCCTGAAGGGGTAAAACCCATTGGGAGCAAATGGATCTTTAAGAAGAAACTTGGTGTAGATGGAAAAGTTGAGACTTTCAAAGCTAGACTTGTTGCAAAGGGTTTTCGTTAACGACCAGGTGTGGATTATGACGAAACCTTTTCTCCAGTGGCTATGCTTAGGTCCATCCGGATCCTACTTGCCATTGCTGCATACTATGACAACGAAATCTGGCAGATGGATGTTAAGACTGCCTTTGTAAATGGTGATTTAGAAGAATGCGTGTACATGACTCAGCCAGAGAGCTTCGTAGATAGTGGGAGCAGTGGAAAGATGTGCAAGCTGCTTAAATCCATCTATGGGTTAAAGCAGGCATCGTGGAGTTGGAACATCTGTTTTGATGTTGTAGTCAACGAGTTTGACTTCGTCAAAAACATAGTTGAACCTTGTATTTATAAGAAGGTTGCAGAGAGTAAGGTTGTCTTCCTTGTATTGTATGTAGATGACATACTCTTGATAGGAAATGATGTTCCTATGCTGCACTCGGTCAAGCTCTTCTTATCACAAAGATTCTTAATGAAAGATCTAGGTGATGCCTCCTGCATACTGGGAATTAGGAACTATAGAGTTAGATCTAAACGGATATTGGGATTGTCCCAATCCAGGTACATTAACACTATACTAAAGAGGTTTAGCATGGAAGAATCCAAGCATGGGAACCTACCCACGATCTCTGGACTCACTCTCTCCAAAGAGATGTCTCCCAAGACTAATTTAGAGAGAGCTCGCATGCAAGGGATACTCTATGTTTCGGCAGTAGGCTCTATCATGTATGTGATGCTATGTACCATACCCGATGTAGCATACTCACTAAGTGTAGTGAGTCGGTATCAAGCAGATCCTGGAGAGAGTCACAGGACAGCTGTGAAGAACATTCTCAAGTACTTGTGAAGGACTAAGGAGATGTTCTTGGTGTATGGTAATGGAGAACTCCAGGTGGAGTCCTTTACCGATTCAAGCTTCCAAAGTGATAAGGACGACTCTAAGTCACACTCAGGATTTGTCTTTACCCTCAATGGAGGGACGGTGTGTTGCAAGAGTTCCAAACAGGAAACCGTTGCAGACTCGACGATGGAGGCTGAATACATCGCTGCCAACGATGCTGCCAAAGAGGCTGTCTGGATGAAGAAGTTCATCACTGAACATGGTGTGGTTCCGTCCATTGATCATCCAAAACCTTTATATTGTGATAACAATGGAGCTGTGGCTTTGGCCAAGGAACCCAGGACCCATCAGAAGTCCAGACATATTCTGAGGCGATATCACCTCATCCGAGAGATAGTTGATCGCCGGGAGATCGAGGTCAGGTGAGTTGATACGAAGGACAACACTGAGAATCCACTCACGAAGGCCATACCCCAGATTCAATTTGAGAGATTATTCGGGATGTTAGGTATGAGATACTACAACAGCTGTCCTTAGTGCAAGTGGGAGATTGTTAGTTATGTATATGTCCTAGAGGACATTATTATACATATGATGTATATTATAGTGGATTCTTGGATATATATAGAGAGGACATTCTTGCTCGACATGATAGTATACTATTTGGTTTCACTTTATCTTAACATGTTGACTTGTATTAGCTTACTGTCTTTCTCTTACATGTTGATAAAGCCCTTAGGATATATACTCGACTACTGAGACTATGATGAGATCATACTAGTAGGGCCACGGTAGTCGATGAGTACATCCTATTACTGTTCCTAGTCGAGGGTGTATCGAGACAGGGCATCGATACACCAGAGTAGACTAGCGTATACGTATCTTGACCCATATGATGGGCGAAGGATGATCCCATATCCATCGGTGTTTGACATCAAGGATGGTGTACGGGTGCTCAGTGGAGACTGGGTACACTGAACGTTCTCGCCGAGAACTCCCAGATGGTATTATACTTCACGTCAGATGGCAGTTCTCCGGTGACACTGGTACAGGTTAGTCTGTAGACCCGAGATCGTCATAGAGTCTTGTGTGATTCCCACTGTGCTTTGATTTCCACCTTACTACGTCCAAAAGGGCATGCGAAACGGTGGCTTTTGGGTACAGTCCCGAATCACATGGAGGCAATGAGCGATAGGAGGGGATTCGTCTCTCGGTATAGGGAGTTGATGTGTGCTGTGTACGATTGGCTAGAACTGGAAGTCCCTGGCAAGGGCTGATATAGAGTACTACTGGTAAGTGTTATCAGTAGGTTCTCAAGCTGTTATGAGCCTCACATCGACACGACTTATCGGTTACTGGGGTCTGACGTATACCACCCCTAGACTAGATATCCAACATATCAGACGAAGAGACCGGACTATATGGTAGTATTACTAATTGGATTCATAGGAGAATGTACAGGCTTGCTTGTTGATCTTCTGATCGCTCAATACCTGGGTGGCTGTTACGTTTAGCTGACCGCTTGCAGCTTGTGGGTGTTTGATATGATCATCACCTACTGCCGGCGTATTGACCATTCTTTAGAGTCCTACATAGAGGTTTCTTGACTCAGGCAAAACGGAGTGGGAGCACATATGTGATATGCGCGGGATCGAGAATATTGCGATATGAGATATCTATTCTCGTGATATTAGATATCGGCCGGGTATATGTGATATAGCTGGGTCATCGGATTAAGTGTTGATTCGATGAACTGATATAGATTATATTAGTCGGTTATTTGAGAAATAGCCGGATTGTCGGATCAAGTGTTGATTCGATAATTTAATGTATAATTATATATACGATATATTACAATACATTAACTGATATAAGCTCGCTTTATTGATTCAGTTTCTCACAGGATAATATATCGATATATATGCGATATATGTTAATTGTATTATTTTCTTTTGTTACAAAAATATATTATATATGTAATATATAATATTGTAATAAGTTATGATTACAAATGCAACATGATTAGTGGAGATTAAACATAGTTAGGGTTTGATTTGGGTTAGCTTTTTCATGAAGCCTCTAGAAGCTTTTGTTTTGTTTTAAGCAAAGATATTATGTGTTGATATTTGTGGAGATATTTCTTAACCCAACCCAAACCCTTTATCCTAGTTAAATCTCTACAATGGTTAAGGCTTTCTTTACTTAACCATGGGTTGCAATTGTAATAATAATAACAATTCATTATTCATCACAAAAGACTTCATCTTCTTCTTCCTCCTTGAAAAGCTTGCTAGCTTTTGTGTTTGTGATGATGGTGTGTGAGAAATTGATAATAAAAGAGAGCATAATTCCCACTTCATCATCCTTATCTATTCTAGCCACTTAGATTAGGGTGTTCACTTCATTAATACTTGATTAGAGAAGTGAGAGCTTGAGTTAAAGATTCTTCAAGGTAGATCATCTTCGAAAAGGATGACTTCACGCTAGCATGGATCATTCGGCTTTTGGAGACTCTCTTGAGTCCGGGAGATCATGGATCGCGGCGAAGGGACTACTACTCGGAGCTTATGAAGCGAAGGAACAAACTACAAAGGTTGTAATCCCTTTCTCTTAGATGTAAAGATATTTACATGCTTTGTTAACCCTAATTATCTAGCAAAGATCCTCGCTTTAGGTTGTTTGGCACTTCTAAAATTTAAATCGGGCATCGTTGATGCCTTATAGTGCCTAGTAACCCTACATTTTTAATCTTACTCAAGTGTTGAGTTTTCTGGAGATCTTTTGTATTCGTTGATTTGATCGGAAAGTTTAACTTTGTTTAGTTTTCCGGATAATTTAGAACGTGTTAAAATGTTCGAACGGATATCAATAACTCACTTTTTCCCGACACGAAAAACCTTTCAAGTTTTCAATTTTTCTTGAGTTTAAAACTTTCGGAAAAACATGCAAGCGTATCTGTGGACCCTCTAGAAGAACGTAACCTTAACTCGATTATGTGATCGTCAAAACTGCCACTGAACCCTAGGGTTTGTGGTAGTTTAGCGTTGCCACACGTGAGGTGTTGGTTTGACCTTTCTACGGCTTGTTCATTGGGGCCGTGTCATGATCTGGGATTTTTGAACTCCGCTCAAGTGTTAAGCTATTTGGGAATCTTGGGTGTTTGTTTATTCGATCGGAATGTTTAACATTGTCTATTTATCTGGAATGTGATACAATATGTGGAATTCATATAGTTAGGCATGAAATGTGAATTTGTGATATTTTGGATTTAAGATGTCTAAAGTAATCGTAGATTCCAAATGTTGTTGTTTTACATTTTCTTTTCTGTGACCGTAAGCGTAGTATGTGGTGTATCGCCGGCTTCGTTGCTATACATCAACGACAATCGGGATACGCATACTTACTTACGTTGATGATATGAGATATTATGTGTTTGCTGTGATATGTTATATTGGATCGTCGTGTTTTAAATAGCCGGGGGTTTTATGTGAGATGAGGGTTTTTATTTTCATTCATGTAAAATTCATTCTATGTAATATTCTTTTATTGGGGCACTTCCGGGTTGAGGTTGTTGTCACCATTGTATATTATTTACTTTTCCGCATTAGGTAGACCCAAGGAAGGGAGCACAAGTAACCGGGTTCTAGGGTCCAGTGGGAGGCCATCTCGAGGAGTTGAGACCGGGTCTCCTAACCCTAGAATTGGTAGTGTTGCTTGCCTCTCTCGTAAGGGGTCTAGAGATGTAGGTTTGGCTATTCATCGCGACCGTGGAATCCGTGTTTTATACAGGCTCGAAATAAAACACGGACGTCCTAGTATATCCAATATTTCGTATGTTATCTTCTGCTGCAATGTTCTGTGATGAGATCATATTACTGCTTGAGACGAATGCTTATACTATATATATATGTTGATATATAAATATTACAGCTTTCGTTTCTTCTGTGATGCTTATGAAGCTTAACTGATGGGATTTATTAATGAGATTAATAAAAGAAAGAAAACCTAAAAGATGTTGTAGAATGAAAACTTTATAAAAAGGGTAGCTACAGTTTTGCTTTGCATAGCGGTATATATGATATACCCTGCACCTTATTCGATGAGGAAAAAGCCGAGATCCCTTCACTGGGAGTTACCTCTTTAGCAAAACTGGCAGATGCTACAAACTCGCGGTTTAGGTTTTTGATTGCTTATACAGTTCTTGCTTTGCACCGCGGTATATATGATATACCCTGCATCTTATTCGATGAGGAAAGAGCCGAGATCCCTTCACCGGGAGTGACCTCTTTAGCGAAACTAGAAAAGCCTAAAAAACACTCCTTTTCAAAATCACTTGTTTCTACAACGATATCAAGTTCATTACGCTCATGGTTTTCTGAAAAACCTGCGTAGCCCTCCGTCATTTCAGATAGAGACTAGTTAGTATTCATGCTGCATTTGTTGACCTTAGCCAAGGCGTAGTCCGTGGTTTAAGAGTTTAGTTTAGAGACGTTGCGGTCCACGGTTAAGGACATCATAGTCCGTGGAGTTTAAGGACATCATAATCTATAGAGTTTAGTTTAGGGACGTTGTGGTCCATAGTTAGTTTAAGGACATTACGGTCCATTAGGGTGCATCCATGGGTTTGGAAATGTACCAAAAAGTTGTCGGTTGTCGGGATCAACCACCTCCCCGAAGACGTTGAGGAATTACAACGACATGTATTAAAGGTGTGGAGAGATATACTCTTGAACCAATGCCCGACTGAGGGGGGATGGGATGAACATCATTTTAGATGCCATATTTTAGGAGCTCATTAGCTAAATTTGGGACTGAGATCGGTTTGGGGGACCCTGAGCATGAGAGGCCCAATTGATTGTCCTCGAGAGATTTGGTCTAAGTTTGGCTAATATTGGTCTCTCATAGTATTTAAACACTAGTATATTCTCAACGCTCACGTGCTCTTACGTGCGGCTTTAAAGTAGTGTTGAACACTGAAATTTTTTTTGGGGGGGCTCACGTGTGGCACGTGAGGCCCCTAAAAATTGGTGTTGTTCCATGGGTTTTATTCCCCTTTTATATATGTAAGTGTTAAACACTTAGCTCTCTGTGGTGCTCACGTGCGAACATATGAGGCGCCTTCAAAATGTGAGTGCTCCTTTTGGATATATATCTTTTCCATATGAGTGCTGAGCAATTGGTTCATTAAATGGTCGCGTGCGAACACGTGAGGTATTCTCCAAATGTAGGCGCTATATTTGGGTGTTGAGCGCTTAGTTCATTAACGCTCACGTGCGAACACGTAAGGTGCTCTCAAAATGTGAGCGCTGCCTTTAGGCTCATTCCCTTTTCTGTATAGGTTCTAAGCACTTTTAGAGGTCCACGTGGGATCACGTGAGGCGCCACAAAAGTGGTAACTGTCTCTGGGGTTTATACCCTTTCTCTTTTGGAAGTGCTAAGCACTTTTAGTGGGGTTACGTGGCTAGATCGCAGTCTTTCCTTTTTCGTTCCTCAATGGTGCTCACGTGGGAACACGTGAGCTTTTATTGTGTAGCGTTGAACGCTAATGAATCACCAGGCTGTTCTTCTATGGTTCTGAGGAATCAAGTTCTCCTTTTGTTCTTTGTAGGGATTAAATTCTTTTTAAAGGGTTAAACCCTAGTTTCAGAGGAATTAAATTCCTATATGTTTTGTAAGAGTTAAACTCTTTTGGATCAGTTCTTTCCCCTAGGTTTTGAATCTGCATGACAGAATCTCCCCGATGAGAACTAAATTCTCAACTTGTGTGGAGATCTGCTTCTGCAGATCTTAAACAGAGGAAGAACTAAGTTCTTTGAGAAGATTTAAACTCTTGCTTTGAGAATTAAATTCTCTTTTTGTTGGAGCTTTTGTGAGGGGTTCCTCTTCTTTAGAGAATTAAATTCTCTCTCTATTTTTCTTCCCCTCTCCTTCTCCATTTTTTTTCCTGTTTGTCTCTTGGCTTTTATTTATAGGAGAAAGAAAAGAATCAATTTGTTTAGGAAATCTCTCATTGAGAGATTTTGATCAACCAACATGATCTTTTTGATCATTCGGTGAATTTTATTCATTGTTGGATTTTTAATCCAAGGACTTCTGTTTTACAGAAGATATTTCTTTTGTTGTTCTTAACAAGTTTAGGACAATTAAAAATAGCTAATTGGATTTTTGGCTTTTTGTGCAAAAATGTGCACATAACATTTTCCATACTTGTCACACCTGTTTCATGTTTTGGATTCATGGTAGCCTAGGGTTGAACCATGCTTAGATGACCATGGTGTTCCAACCCATTTGGTTAGGTTAATTAGATTTAGTTAAGGATTGTTAGCTTTGTTTAAAGGTGATTAGGATGGGGGTTGACTTATGAAGGGAGAGAGTGAGCCATGATGGCTTGTGTGTGCTAACATCTATTAAGAGAGAGAGAGAGAGGTGGCTAAGGTTATATCATCCTCCATGTCATTTCAAAACTTTTTGCCTCTTACATCTCTCTCTCTCACTCACATACACTCACCATCATCAAACACAACCAACACACCAACATCAGCTGCTGCTATAAGCAACAATAACATTAGCAACTCAGCAGCAGCTGCATCAGCAGCCCAACCCCATCCTGAACAACAGCCCCAATATCATCAACATCAGCTACATAAACCCTGACTTCAGCAAACACACACTTCAGCCCAACATCAGCACATTTCAGCCACCCAACAGACATCAGCTGCCTCAGCAGTAGCACCATCATTAGCAACAATCCCAACCACAAAACAACCACAAAATAACTTCAGCCACAGCAGCAGTTGCTGCAACAACACCATAACATCAACCCCATCAGCTTGTAGCTGCTGCAACAGCAGCAAGAACAGCCTCCACACCATCATATACCACAACAACATCAGCCACAACAATACACAAAACAACAACAGCCACTGCAGCTGCTACAGCAACACCAACATCACAAAAATAAAACAGCAGCAGCAGCTTCAGCCCAGAAAACAGCTTCAGCATCAGCTGCAACAGCAACACCGCAGCAGTAGAAGCAGTCCAGCAGCAGCAACAACCCCTTCCTCCTTCCTCCTTCTTCTTTTCTCCTTCATCCTAGGACCCCCTTGAGGTATAATCTCGCAACCCAACTCTTTTCTTGCTCAGTTATGGGTAGTTGGCTGAAATTTAGTGTTTTATATTGTGATTAGTGCTAGTTATGGCAAATTTGAGTGAGACTTGACCAAGTGTTGGTTTTGAATGTTAGTATAGCCATATTGGGTGTGTTTGAGACAAGTTAACCCCAGAATACCCCAGATTTCCAGTTAGTTACCTGAAAGTTTCGACTTGGCGTATTTTAGCGATTTTGTCGACTTTCTAGCCTTTCTAAAAACTGCTATCAACCGGGACCTCCTAAAATAATTTTGACTTGGCAGTGAGATATGCAGGCAGATAGAAACCAACACCCAAAATCCTAGCCCCCAACTCCATTTTCTGGCCGCAGATATATTCCCCCAGGCCGTAATTTGCTGCCAGAGCAGGGGGAAATCCCCTCGTTTTTGGTGCACGGCTCTTTTACCTGTAAACTTGACCCTGGGTATGTCTAGTTTTGTTTGATTCCAATCAGGGAAGAATCTGAGTTGATTTTCCTATGTTGGCGCATGATTTACGACTTGTTTTAGCATGGATTTTTGATATTCGATGATTCATTTCTGTCGGGTGGGGTTTGGACGTCAACGACGAGTGGATATTGGCTGTGTTTGCACGCGAAGCTATAGATTTTTACCTATGGGCGTAGCGTGTACCATTTTGGTTTCCGATATGATTTTCATTTATTTTAGCGTGTAATATCCTTATAGGTATCCCATATGGCATCGAGGCGTTGGAGATGTAAATGGTGACATCGGCATCGGACACATAAGTAAGGTGAGTAGATTTATATCTACGGAGAGAAGTTGGGTGGATGGCGTGTAGCACCCCCGCAATTCGTAATGATGTATACGGATGCGTATACACACATATAATTATCATATGTTTTGGGAAATTATTGATGATTAAAGATGGATATTGTGTGTTGGATTGATTTAGTGTCGCGAAACCTTAGAATAGTGGGTGCACTACACATACACACACACATACATACTTGCATACATCCTTATTTCATATGTGCATATATGGGATTCTATATAGTTATGTGTTCACATGGGTATGGGAACACGTGTTCACATACGGATTTGAGGATGATACTTGGGATTGAGATGAGTCGATGATTTTTGATCTAAGATTATGATATCGGTGATAGGGCAGGATTCATACTTGAGATACTTCCTGATATGATAGCGGGACATAGATGACGATGCCATGAGCATAGTGATATATATAAATTGATCGACATGTGATTATGTTACGAGATATGATATACTATGGTATGACAAGAGATTTATGATAGGACGCATTGGGCGATGTATACTCCTTGTGATGATATGTGCTGATGATATCGATTTATACGAGACGGTCGATTAGTAGTCCGATCATGAGTATATTGATGATATTAGTAGTGTACTAGACGTAGGTCAGTACCCCAGAGGTTGATCTTGACAAAGAGGATACCAGATGAATAATATAATGAGTATGATATTAACCCGTACCCAGATTTGGGGATGACGTACGACGATTTACGTACGAGCTATATTTTGATGTTTGATCCGCACTCTTGACTTGGGAATAACCGATTATAGAGATATGGTATCGGATATGATATTATCGAAGCGGGATCACCGACTTTATATATATATATGTATCGACTCAGAGGTTAGGCGGTTCCCCTTACCTGCAGTTAGCCTATTAGATCAACCCTATAGTTGGTGTAGCTGTATGACTCTTATGACATTAGATGCAATTTAGCTGTCATTGTGCTTAGTATTCAGCTCCCGTACATTATTGTTGTTGCTCCGCATCGCATACTTATTATGATTCATATTCCATTTTTCATATCTTGCTGTTAGGACACCAGCACCATTACCGATGATGCGTATTGTAAGTCCATATTGCGACCCCCGGTTCTTACGGGGAGGCGAAAACGGTATAAAAAACGAATTTTTATCGCAAGAGGCAACATGGACTAAACTATGGTCGGGATCGTTGTCTAAACTAAAACTAGCAAACAATGCTAAAGAGAGTTAGCTACTCGGATGAAGATGGTTATACCTAAACTTGAACTCCTTCTCTTCAAGCTCCGATGGTGGTTCGATGGCTCCTTCTCGTTGTCTCCGTACGCCGAAGATAGATCCACTTGAAAGCTCCAACCTTTAGCTCCTTCTTCGTTCTTTGAAGAAACTAGTTCACTTGGTTTGCTAAACCTAGTGAACTAGAATGAGTAGAGATGATTTAGAATGGGATTTTATCTATGGTTCTTGATTCTCAACTCATGAGACAAGAGAACCATAGATCAAGAGAGGGAGCAAGAGGTTGAGGATGAGAGCAAGAGGAGAGCTCAAGAACAAGAGAGAGAATGAGCAAGAAAGAATGAGCAAGTATTTTGTCTCTCACCCTCTCATAATCCAAAGCAATGATAACTCATCATATCAACAAAAGTCTTATGTGATGGTTGAAGTAACCATAACCTTATCATGTCATGCACTCATTTTACTCAAATGAACAAGCAAGAAAAAGTCTTTGGCATGAAATGATAACCATGGTTATCATGATGGTCAACTAGTCAAGCCTAGTCAACCGGTCAACAAGTCAACAAAAGTCAACAAGTCACCAAAGTCAACAAGTCAACAAAAGTCAACAAGTCAACAACCATATCACCATAATACTTAATTAATATAATAGTTAATCACTTATCATATTCTCATTAGGGTTGAGCATAAAGTCAAAAAGTCAACGGTCAACTGTCAACAACCCTAATGAGAATCCGCTGCCTCTGCCTCCCTGTCAACTGTGCATACACACCCGCATCCGCGTTCCGAGGAACACGAATGCAAACTGGATAAATCCAATCCCATAAGGTACACTAGGATCTGGCTTAAACCAAAGCCCGCTAGTGTAAACTGTCCGGACACTGTACGTGCACAAGTGCACGGATGTGACCGAACCCTGTCGCAAAACCATGCGACCTGTCGCAATACCATGCGACCTCTACTCTTTTGCCTAAAGGCGAAAAGCTTTCTGTGTGGGACTCTAAAGACTCGACACTACGCTGGCAGTGGGTTTAACCACAGACCGCAAGCGGCACTAGCTGTGCGTAACGGTCCCCAGGTAATGCCGACAAGAAGACCGACGAGGCGAAACCCATCTGAACTCCTACTGAGCCTGAGTGTGACATTCTCCATACAGTCCGGTCTGTTCGTCTGATACATCGCATGGCGGGCCTAGGGGGCGGTAAACGTCAGTCCCCCAATAGCGGTACAAGTCGTGCCGGAGTGAAGCCCAATACACCCTGAGATAACACTGGAAACCTACCAGTATATCTCGTTTGCCCTGGCCAGGGACTACTCGTGTAATGGCTCTCCTAGACACAGCGCGATGTCAACCCCCAATACCGGGAGAGACGAATCCTGTCTAACCGTCACTGCCTCCAAGTGCTTCGGGACTGCACCCAACCACCACCTGTTTGCACGACTCCTTTGAGCCGTGGTAGGGTAGTGATCAAAGTACAGTGGGAACACACCCGAGGCGAAGTGACAGTGTCAAGTCAGCGGACTAAGCTGTACTCATGTCACCTGGGAACTGATAACTGACGATAGGTATAATACCAACTAGTCAGTTCCCTACGAGTCCTGTCCAGTGTACCCGTAACCTAACGAGCACCCGCATACTATCTCAAGTACGACGTACTGACGGCTGTGGGACAGACCGTCTCCCACACTGGGATGAGAAGCGCATGCGCTGGTCTACTCCGGAGTATCGATGCCCTGTCTCGATAGTCCTGCGACCAGGGACCTGAATAAGGATGTGCTTATAGATTACCCAGCCCCCACTAGTGTGACTGCCATCACAACGCTGGTAATCAAGCAAAGATCCTAAGGGCTCCACTAATGCGTATAAGTGATATACTGAAATAAACACAAGTACACATTGAAGTAGAAACAAACCAAGTAGCATACTACTATTTTGAGCAAGATTGTATATACAAGGTGAATATCCCAAGCATCCATTAAGTAATATACAAACTAGTATGATACAGTAATGGCCTCTAGGGCATATACACTAACAATCTCCCACTTGCACTAAGGCCATGTACTGGCGTATCGAAGACCTATCATCTCGATCAGCCGCTCGAACTGAGTCTGGGGCAAGGCCTTGGTGAATGGATCTGCAGTGTTGTCTTCTGAAGCGACTCTCCGAACCTCGATCTCCCTGATCAGGTGATACCGCCTTAAGATGTGCCTGGATTTCTGATGGGACCTGGGTTCCTTCGCTAAAGCTATAGCCCCGTTGTTGTCGCAATACAGAGGTATTGGATCAACAATGGACGGAACCACCTGAAGTTCTTTCAAGAACTTCCTCATCCAGACAGCTTCTTTTGCGGCATCAGATGCAGCGATGTATTCCGCTTCCATCGTCGAGTCTGCAACGGTTTCCTGTTTGGAACTCTTCCAACACACCGCCCCTCCATTGAGGGTAAAGACAAAACCCGACATGGACTTGGAATCATCCTTGTCACTCTGGAAGCTGGAGTCAGCAAAGGCCTCGATCTGGAGGTCCTTTCCGCCATACACCAAGAACATCTCCTTAGTCCTTCTCAGGTACTTGAGAATGTTCTTTACCGCTATCCAGTGTTTCTCCCCAGGGTTAGACTGATACCGGCTTACCACACTCAGTGCATAAGCTACATCCGGTCTGGTACACAACATCGCATACATTATAGAGCCTACCGCAGAAGCGTAGGGTATAATAGACATGCGATCCCTCTCCAAATCAGTCTTGGGAGACATCTCTTTAGAGAGGGTGATCCCGTGACAAGCCGTTAGGTTACCGCGCTTGGAATCTTCCATACTGAATCTTTTCAGTACGGTGTCGATGTACCTGGACTGAGAAAGTCCCAATATCCTCTTGGATCTATCACGATGGATCCGGATCCCCAGGATGTATGAGGCATCACCCAGGTCTTTCATGGAGAACCTTTGTGACAAGAACCCCTTGACAGATTGTAGAATAGGAATATCATTTCCTATTAAGAGAATGTCATCCACGTATAAAACGAGGAATACTACAGTTCTTGCTACAAATCTACTATAGATGCATGGTTCATCTGGATTTTTGATAAAGCCAAATTCCTTGACCGTCTCATCAAAACAGATGTTCCAACTCCGCGATGCCTGCTTTAGTCCATAGATGGACTTAAGCAACTTGCACACCTTTCCGCTGCTCCCACTCTGAATGAAACCCTCTGGCTGATCCATATAGACACACTCCTCTAAATTTCCATTTAGAAAAGCGGTTTTTACGTCCATCTGCCAAATCTCATAATCGTGGAAGGCAGCAATGGCAAGAAGGATCCGAATGGATTTCAGCATGGCTACTGGAGAAAAGGTTTCGTCGTAGTCCAAGCCAGGTCTTTGACGAAAACCCTTTGCTACCAGCCTAGCTTTATAGGTCTCAACCTGTCCATCTACACCAATCTTCCTTTTGAAGATCCACTTGCATCCTACGGGTTTTACCCCGTCTGGAGCAATGTCCAACGTCCATACCTTGTTGGTGTACATGGACTCCATTTCGGTCCGCATTGCATCCAGCCATTTCACTGAGTCAACGCTCTGAACGGCCTGCTGGAAGCTAGTAGGCTCATCATAATCTATGATGCAATCCTCTCTATCCCCGTCTATGAGAAAACCGCAGTATCTCTCGGGCGGATGAGACTGCCTACTACTCCTGCGGAGCGGCGTAGGAATGTCCTGTTCTGTTGAACCCTCTGGTTCCACTAAGCTTTCAGTAACAGTCTGTGGTTCTGGAATTTCTTCCAGTTCTATTGTGTTCCCACTTATCTGGGTTTCCAAAAACTCAGTTTCCAAGAAGCGGGCATGCTGAGAAACAAAAACCTTTTGTTCCTCAGCGGAATAGAAAAGATACCCCCTGGAGTTCCTTGGGTATCCCACAAACTTACACTGTACTGAACGTGCCTCAAGCTTGTCCGCATGCTGCTTTTTTACAAAAGCTGGACATCCCCATACCTTAAGATAATTAAGACAGGGTTTCTTCCCAGTCCACATCTCATATGGGGTGGTGGGCACAGTCTTGGTAGGAGCCTTGTTCAAGAGATACGCAGCTGCTTCTAGTGCATATCCCTAGAATGATCGCGGTAACTCAGCGTTACTCATCATGGACCGAACCATATCCAATAGGGTTCGGTTCCGTCTCTCCAATACACCGTTATGTTGCGGAGTGTATGGAGGAGTAAGCTGAGAGAGAATACCATTCTCTTTTAAGTAATTCAGGAATTCGGCACTTAAGTATTCTCCACCTCGATCCGATCTTAGAATCTTAATACTTTTGCCGGTCTGTTTCTCTACTTCATTCTTATACTCCTGGAATTTTCCAAAGGCCTCGGACTTATGTTTCATTAAGAAGACATAACCGTACCTTGAGAAGTCATCCGTAAAAGTAATGAAGTAAGAATGTCCGCTTCGGGCATGTGTAGAAATTGGACCGCACACGTCACTGTGTACGAGTCCTAAGAGCTCGCTCGCTCTTACTCCTTGTCCAGTAAACGGAGTCTTTGTCATCTTTCCTTTGAGACAAGATTGACAAGTGGCATACGATTGATATTCGAACGCATTCAAATATCCTTCTGTATGTAACTTAGTCAACCTTCTCTCATTGATGTGACCCAATCTACAATGCCATAAGAAAGTCTGATTCATTTCCAGAGACTTTCTTTTGTGTGTATTCTGGACGTTGAAAATCTGTGGTTGGTTTAACACGTATATACCATTACTCAATGTACCTGACCCAATCAAAACTTGATTAAGGTGAATGTTTACAACATTACTTACAAACGCAAATTCATAACCTTCTTTAGAAACTAAAGATACAGAAATGATATTACAAGTTGCGTTGGGTACAAAAAAGCAATTACGCAAAACCAAAACATGTCCATCTGACATTCCCAGGTGATAGTCCCCCACGGCTTTAGCATCCATGCTAGCTCCGTTCGCAACTTTGAGGGTCATGTCACCTGCCTTCAAAACACTACGGTTTCTCAACGCCTGCAAAGAATTACAGATATGAGATCCTGATCCGGTATCCAATACCCAGGAAGTAGAGTTTATTGAAAGACAGTTTTCAATAACATACACACCTGAAGCTGAAGCTGCAACCTGCTTCAATTCCTGTGTTCTGGCCTTCCAGGCCCTGCAATCATTCTTCCAGTGTCCTTTCTTATGACAATAGAAGCATTCTTCCTTATCCACAAGCTTCCCCGCTATCTTTGTTGCTTTGCCTTTTCCCTTCGTATCCACTTTACCAACACCGCCCCTTGGTTTGGCGGGGGCCTTCTTCTTCTTTCCCTTGGCTTTCGCCTTGGACCTAGAAGAAGATGATCCTCCTACAAACAAAGTGGATGTTTCCCTACCTTTCTGTAGGGTGCCCTCTGCGCTCCTCAGCATGTTGAGGAGCTCTGATAGTTCAACCTCTTTTTCTTGTAGGTTGAAGTTCAGTATAAACTGGGCGTAAGTGGAAGGAAGGGACTGGAGAACTATATCCGTATATAGCTCACTCTCCAATGTGATCCCTAGGTCAGCGAGCTCCTCAATGAAGCCGATCATCTTTAGCACATGCTCGGCTACTGATGATCCGACGGCCATTCTTGTCGAAAATAACTTTTTCGACGCTTCGTATCTTGCGATACGTGATTGCTCTCCATACAGTTCTTTTGTATGGAGCAATATGGACTCCATGTCCATATTCTCATGCCTCCTCTGATGTTCGTTGTCCATCGAGGCAAGCAGGAGGCACTTGGCCTTCGCGCTATCAATCTCCCAAGTCTTGCGGATTTCCTTATCCGCGACACTGGAAGTTGGACCAGGGACAGGGGGAGCTTTGGTGGTAAGAAGATACCCCAGCTTGTCATAAGTGATTGCTATCGTGACATTCCTGAGCCAATCTTTGTAGTTTGGCCCTGTCAATTTGTTTTTATCTAGGAGTAACTTAAGTCCAGTCATGTTGATTGGTCGCTGCAATTAGGAGAGAGAAGAAGAAACACTCAGCATGATGCTCTTGCAAGTTTAGAGTGGTTTTTAGTTTGTCTAAACAGGATGGCTCCCACTGTTTCTCGAATCCCTCCTCAAACCATAAAGGAAGAATTAGTCAGGATCAATCCCACCGTACAATACTTGCTTAACCGTTCAGCCAGGCCGGTGTCGGTACTTCGAGGGAGGTTTTCCAACGCTTTCGCGAAGTTCCTTAATTAGAGAACCTCTTTTCCCTGGGGGCGTAGCCCCGCTAACACCTTTCTAGGCACCTACTAGGTTTATAGCATTGATCGTTAAGTGAGAAATTTCCCGAGGAGTAGCATATACTCACAGTAGGATCGGGATCCAAATATCATCGCGTGACGAAACTGAAGGAATCCTACCAGAATCATCACACTCCAAATGGTATGCAAATCTAGCAAGTTTCAGTACTTATGAAACTCCCGATGTGGATTTTTGCCCCATGCTCTTATGACCTTGACGAAGGTCAACAAATCATAAGTCACATGTCAAGTTCTGCCCGTCATTATCCAGGTTAATTTGAATCCACCCGTATGTACCCTTGACGAAGGTCAACAAGGTAATGCGAATGTCCCAAACCAACGCATCTATCTATGCTACATATGAATACCCAATAGCTACCAATCACTATGCTTTGACGAAGGTCAACAAACACAGCTTGAATACTTATTGAATATTCATACGAAACGACGGAGGGCTACGAATGGTTTTGGCGAAACCGTGAACGTAGTGAACTTGATTTAATCGATGGAACGAGATAGCTTTTAGAAGGAGTGGCTCAAGCTCCGCATTTAAAAGTTATTTTGAAAAGAACCGAGTGGTTTTTCGAAAGTGTTCCAACGACTTTAACTTGGTTTATTATCTTGCATTAGTTCTTTTAATGCGTGATATTCTTGCATTAGTTCTTTTAATGCGTCCCATCATTTAATCCTACCATTGCAGAAAACAACCAAAATATGACGTACGCTTATGCCATTCGCATTCGCCACGGGGCCCCGTCATTACCCGTTAGGTTACTTAACTAACGACAGAGCGGGGGCTGGGCTAGCGCGTCTGTAAAACATAAGCAACGCCTAAATAGTAAGCAATGATAGACATTACAGATCACAGATGAATGCATTGGATATACTAGCAATCCGCAATCCTTTCGAGCCTGAAACGAAAAGCGGATAACACGGTCGCGGTGAATAGCCAAATACCCCACCCCAGACCCCTACGGGTGCGGCAAACTACCCGCCAAGTACTCGGTAGTTTGTGCACCCCTCCATGGGTCTATCCTAGGAGCAAAAACAGTAAAAAGAATTATACAATGACGGCTACAACCCCGACCCGGTTGTGCGGTCAAACAAATAATAATTATTACATCAATTTACATTTACAATGAATGAAAGAAAATCAAAAGCTCATCTCACATCCACCCCGGCTATTCACCCGCGACAGTCCAACACATTCATATACACATTCCAGCACATTACAGATCATGTATAACCCCGACTAATCGACTTATAGCGATTAGCCGACGTTCAATACATGCAAGCATCACAGATATAACCATCATAGTCAAAGTGCAGTGAAGTTCGGAAAAAATACGGAATTATAGGACCCCAAAAGGAAATTTCTTTTCTGGAAAATCTGGGCACATATAATATATTTTAAAAATCCCAAAACCAACACAAAAACACACTGCACGAAAAACGATGCAGAGAAGACACCAAGTCGCGGCGGTTCCGCGGCCGCTAAGAAGGATCACGCGGCGGAAGCGCGGCACTTTAGGCGAATCACTGTATCGTTTTTCTTGGGTGTTCACACAAAACCCTGAGCCGAATTTACAAGTGTAAAGTTTTTCATTTTGAGCAGAAAAAATTTCAACAGAAACTCAGTTTTTGTGATTATCCGGTTTTGTGATTTTTTTCGGTTCCGAACTTCGTTACACTTCACTACTAAGCTAGTTTAAGTTTAGTTAGTCTCTGATACCACTGTAAGTCCATATTGCGACCCCCGGTTCTTACGGGGAGGCGGAAACGGTATAAAAAACGAATTTTTATCGCAAGAGGCAACATGGACTAAACTATGGTCGGGATCGTTGTCTAAACTAAAACTAGCAAACAATGCTAAAGAGATTTAGCTACTCGGATGAAGATGGTTATACCTAAACTTGAACTCCTTCTTTTCAAGCTCCGATGGTGGTTCGATGGCTCCTTCTCGTTGTCTCCGTACGCCGAAGATAGATCCACTTGAAAGCTCCAACCTTTAGCTCCTTCTTCGTTCTTTGAAGAAACTAGTTCACTTGGTTTGCTAAACCTAGTGAACTAGAATGAGTAGAGATGATTTAGAATGGGATTTTATCTATGGTTCTTGATTCTCAACTCATGAGACAAGAGAACCATAGATCAAGAGAGGGAGCAAGAGGTTGAGGATGAGAGCAAGAGGAGAGCTCAAGAACAAGAGAGAGAATGAGCAAGAAAGAATGAGCAAGTATTTTGTCTCTCACCCTCTCATAATCCAAAGCAATGATAACTCATCATATCAACAAAAGTCTTATGTGATGGTTGAAGTAACCATAACCTTATCATGTCATGCACTCATTTTACTCAAATGAACAAGCAAGAAAAAGTCTTTGGCATGAAATGATAACCATGGTTATCATGATGGTCAACTAGTCAAGCCTAGTCAACCGGTCAACAAGTCAACAAAAGTCAACAAGTCACCAAAGTCAACAAGTCAACAAAAGTCAACAAGTCAACAACCATATCACCATAATACTTAATTAATATAATAGTTAATCACATATCATATTCTCATTAGGGTTGAGCATAAAGTCAAAAAGTCAACGGTCAACTGTCAACAACCCTAATGAGAATCCGCTGCCTCTGCCTCCCTGTCAACTGTGCATACACACCCGCATCCGCGTTCCGAGGAACACGAATGCAAACTGGATAAATCCAATCCCATAAGGTACACTAGGATCTGGCTTAAACCAAAGCCCGCTAGTGTAAACTGTCCGGACACTGTACGTGCACAAGTGCACGGATGTGACCGAACCCTGTCGCAAAACCATGCGACCTGTCGCAATACCATGCGACCTCTACTCTTTTGCCTAAAGGCGAAAAGCTTTCTGTGTGGGACTCTAAAGACTCGACACTACGCTGGCAGTGGGTTTAACCACAGACCGCAAGCGGCACTAGCTGTGCGTAACGGTCCCCAGGTAATGCCGACAAGAAGACCGACGAGGCGAAACCCATCTGAACTCCTACTGAGCCTGAGTGTGACATTCTCCATACAGTCCGGTCTGTTCGTCTGATACATCGCATGGCGGGCCTAGGGGGCGGTAAACGTCAGTCCCCCAATAGCGGTACAAGTCGTGCCGGAGTGAAGCCCAATACACCCTGAGATAACACTGGAAACCTACCAGTATATCTCGTTTGCCCTGGCCAGGGACTACTCGTGTAATGGCTCTCCTAGACACAGCGCGATGTCAACCCCCAATACCGGGAGAGACGAATCCTGTCTAACCGTCACTGCCTCCAAGTGCTTCGGGACTGCACCCAACCACCACCTGTTTGCACGACTTCTTTGAGCCGTGGTAGGGTAGTGATCAAAGTACAGTGGGAACACACCCGAGGCGAAGTGACAGTGTCAAGTCAGCGGACTAAGCTGTACTCATGTCACCTGGGAACTGATAACTGACGATAGGTATAATACCAACTAGTCAGTTCCCTACGAGTCCTGTCCAGTGTACCCGTAACCTAACGAGCACCCGCATACTATCTCAAGTACGACGTACTGACGGCTGTGGGACAGACCGTCTCCCACACTGGGATGAGAAGCGCATGCGCTGGTCTACTCCGGAGTATCGATGCCCTGTCTCGATAGTCCTGCGACCAGGGACCTGAATAAGGATGTGCTTACAGATTACCCAGCCCCCACTAGTGTGACTGCCATCACAACGCTGGTAATCAAGCAAAGATCCTAAGGGCTCCACTAATGCGTATAAGTGATATACTGAAATAAACACAAGTACACATTGAAGTAGAAACAAACCAAGTAGCATACTACTATTTTGAGCAAGATTGTATATACAAGGTGAATATCCCAAGCATCCATTAAGTAATATACAAACTAGTATGATACAGTAATGGCCTCTAGGGCATATACACTAACACGTATGTACCACGTGTAGGGTTCCTAGGCACCCTAATGAGGTCTCACAAGGCATCAACCATGCCAATTTCAAATTTTAACGTGCCGAGAAACCCTAAACTACAGATCGTTTGCTAGATGTCTAGGCGAAAAGATAACAAGTTAACACTTAACTAAGAGAATACGGAAATACAACCTTTGTAGATCCGGTGCTCCACCTCCATAGCTCCGCAATGAAGTCTTCTCACTTTCCAAAATAAATCCCGGGCTCTAGCGTCGGCTTCATCGGAGAATAGGCGAGCTAGGTCGTCGATGTCCATGCCGAAGATGATCTACGTCGAGGCATCGCTAAATCAAGCTCCGACTTCACCAAGTCAAGAAACTTGTGAAGAAAACACACTCTACTACTTGGCAAGAGGTAGAGGATGAAGAAATAGGAAGTGGGTAGACCTTAGAATTGGATTTCTCACTCATTTCCATCAATCACCATTGATGGAGCTTGCTTTCTTCACTTGAAGAAAAATGAAGAAGAAGAAGGAAATAGTTATGATAAGTTATTATGAAAAGAATAATAAATTTATTCTTATCATAATATTAACCTAAGTTAAGTGTAGAGAATTGACCAAGGTTAAAGAATGGTTAGGGTTAAGGAGATGAGACAAAAATGGTCACTTAATGAATGCTTCATGAAGCTTCATGTTGCAAACAAAATAAGCCACCATTTTTCTCTCATTTCTTTTCCTTTTTCCAAAAATAAAAGGATTAATAAATGAATAAGTAAAAACCTAATTATCCACTTAACCATGGTTTAAATCTTTACACTTAACCAAAAAGATATGTATCATCAAACATGATACAAACAAGTGCACAAAATCATATCGCATATGTAATGCGCACATCCGAGCGAGAAAATCCATTTAAAGTGAACCGATACTAGTTAATGCAAAGTAATATATCAAATATATAATTATGCATCAAATCATTAAATCAACACTTGATTTAACGATCCGGTCATATCGTATATAACCGACTAGTATGCAATGCATCGGTTTATCGAATCAACCCTTGATTCGATAACTAGGGTATATCGCATATAACCTAATCGATACATTCATCGCGAGAATGAAATACGGTATCACATACACGCATTATTCTCGGTCCCGCACATATCTCATATGCGCTCCTATTTCGTTTCGCTTGAGCCAGGAAACCTCTGTGTAGGACTCTAAAGACTCGTCAATACGCCGCAGCAGATGATGATCATATCAAACATCCACAAGCCGCAAGCGGTCTGCTAAACGTAACGGCCACCCGGGTATTGAGCGATCTGAAGATCGACGAGTAAGCCCGCTCACACTCCAGTGAATCCAACCAGTAACACTACCGTACAGTCCGGTCTGATCGTCTGATATGTCACATATCTCGCCTAGGGGTGGTTAATGTCAGACCCCAATAGCTCGATAAGTCGTGTCGATATGAGGTCTATAACACTTCGAGAAACTACTGGTAACACTTACCAGTAAATCTCAGCAACCCTGGCCAGGGATTTCCTGTTATAGCCAATCGAACACAGCGCAACATCAACTCCCTATACCGGGAGAGACGAATCCCCTCCTATCGCTCATTGCCTCCATTTGACTCGGGACTGTACCCAAAAACCACCGTTTTGCACGCCCTCTTGGACGTGGTAAGATGGAAATCAAAGCATAGTGGGAACCACACAAGACTCTATGACGATCTCGGGTCAACAGACTACTCTGTACCAGTGTCACTAGAGAACTGCCATCTGACGTGAGGTATAGTACCATCTGGGAGTTCTCGGCGAGTCCGTCCAGTGTACCCAGTCTCTACTGAGCACCCGTATATCATCTCTGATGTCAAACACCAATGGATATGGGATCATCCATCGCCCATCTGTATGGGTCGAGAAGGTATACGCTAGTCTACTCTGGTATATCGATGCCCCGTCTCGATACACCCACGACTAGGGACTTTGAAGGATGTACTTATGGACTACCATGTCCCCACTAGTATGATCCGCATCATAGTGCAGGTAGTCAAGTACACATCCTAAGGGCTTTACCAACATGTAACAGAGAGACAATCAGTGAACACGTTAAGGTAAAGATCAACCAGATAGCATACTATCATGTCGAGCAAGAAAGTCCTCCCTATATATGTCCCAGCATCCACTACAATATACATCCTATGTACAGTAATGGCCTCTAGGGCATACATATAACTAACAATCTCCCACTTGCACTAGGGCCATCTGATAGCAGTGGTTGTAGTATCTCATACTCAACCATCCCATAAAAATCTCTCTCTGGGAACAGGCCTTTGTGAGTGGATCCGCTGTGTTGTCCTCTGAGTCTATTCTCCAAACCTCGATCCCCTGGAGATCAACCATCTCCATGATCAGGTAATACTGCCTTAGAATATGTCTGGATCACTGATGGGACCTGCGTTCCTTGGCCTAAGCCACAACTCCATTGTCACACAATGGGAGGAACATAGTTCATCTTATGAACCAATATACACCCAAACAGCCTCTTTGGTAGCATCTTAAGTAGCGATGTATCCAGCCTTCATCGTCTAGTATGTCACGGTATCTAGCTTGGAACTCTTCCAACATACCGTCCCTCCAGTGAGGGTAAAGACAATGCCTGTGACTGACATTCAGTCGTCCTTATCACCCTGGAACCCTTCCAGTGATTCTCCCAGGATCGGTTGATACCATCTCACTACAACTAGTGAGAATCCTAACATCCAATTAGATCTATCTCATAGATCTAAAATCCAAGATTTAGTAGGTATCACTTTGATCCTACACGGAGAATCTTTGTGATAAACGGAGATTGATCGAGCGTAGCATAAGAAACTCCTTTCTTATTAAGAGTATGTCATCCACTTACTCTACGAGGATCATCACCATACTCCCTACTACCTTTTTGTATATACAAGGTTCATCTACCATTTTGATGATGTCAAACTCTTTGACTACTTCATTAAAACAGATGTTCCAACTCCGCGATGCCTGCTTTATCCTATAAACCATCTTGCACACGTTTCCGCTGCTCCCACTGTCTACGAGGCCTTCTGGCTGTGTACTTATAGACGCACTCTTCTAAAACATCATTTAGAAAAGCAGTCATGACACCCAACCACCAGATATCGTAGTCATGGTATGTAGCCGTGACAAGTAGGATCTGGATGGACTTAAGCATAGTTCCTTAGAAAATGTTTCATCATTATCCACGCCTGGTGGATGACGAAAACCTTTTACAAGTCTAGCTTTGAAAGTCTCAACCTTTCCATGTACACCGAGTAATCTTCTCAAGATATACTTGCTCCTGATGGGAATTTAACCCTTCAGATATAGCAACCAAAGTCCATACTTTGTTGGTGTATAAGGATTCCATCTCAGATCGATAAACATCCAGCCATTCTCACAGAGTCCTACTCCTGATGGCCAGGTCGAAACTAGTTGGGTCATCATCTCATGATGCAATCCTCGCTCCCACTGTCATAGAGAAACAGAAGTATCTCTCAGGTGGGTGAGGAACCCTACTAGATCGGCGGAGAGGCTGAGGTTCGTTGGTATCTACTGAATCCTTTGGTTATACCAAATCATCTGCCGTATTTTGTATAGCTGGAATCTTTCCAGTTCTACATAACAGACTTTGCCTCGAGCTTGTCCAGATTTTGCTTTTAGACATAGGCCGGACAACCCCAAATCTTAACTGACTTAAGACATGGGCTCTTCCCATACCATATCTCATATGGAGCGGTAGGCAACTGATTTGATTTGAACCCTATTCAATAGGTATGCATCTTCTCAAGCGCATAACTCCCAAAAAGGAAATAGGTAACTCAGTAGTACTCATCATAGAGCACACCATATCATATAGGGTGTGATTGCTCTGCCCCGATATACCATCGTGCTATGGTGTATACGGAGGAGTAATGCTGAGAGAGAATCTCATTCTCCTTTAGAAAAGTCCAAGAATTTCGTACCCAAGTATTCTCCTCCTTGATCTCATCAAAGGACATAATACTTATACCCGTGATTTGGTTCTCTACTTCTAACTTATATTCTGTGAATATCTCAAAAGGTTCGGACTTGTGTTTCAACAGGAACATATGATTGAATCTTGAGAGATTATCAGAGAATGTAACGAAGTACAAAGAACCAGTCTTGGCATGTGTAGACTGGGGACCTACATACATCAACATGTATCATCCCAAGAGTTTACTAACTCTTTCTCTATTTCCAGTAAACGGAGCTATGGTCATCTTATCTTTGTGACATGACTGGCGAGTTTCACAAGATGTAAATTCAAACTGATTTAAATATGCATCTATATGTAACTCTAACTAGTCGGGTCATATTGATATGACCTAGTCTACAATGCCTGAAGAAGGATTTGTTCATTTCTGAACTTTTCCACTTATGTGTGTTCCATATACTAAGAACTATAGTTTGATTTAGAACCTCAATGCTTTTAGATAACGTGCCTGAACCGATCAACTTTTGATATAGGAAATGTTCAAAACATTATCCAACTATACAAAATTTTATCATTTCTTTACTAATAAAGAGATAGATATGATTTTGTATATCAGGTTCGGTATCTAATAACATTCGTTCAGAATCAATGTATTTGGAATACAGGGTGACAGTGACCAACAGACTTGGCTGCAACACTTGCCCCGTTTTCTGCCTCATGAAACTTATCACCCGTTCTCAGTTCTTTACATATATGTAGCCCATGTAACATATTTCATATGCGGGATCCTGATCCGGTATTATATACCCAGGACGTAAAGGATACTGAGAAACAGTTCTCTGTAATGAACACACCCGAAGATGATGCATCATCATGCACTCTCCTCGTTTGGGCGGCACGGGAATCTTGGTATTCCCCAATTTCCTGCTCTGTCTTATAACAATTATAAGGTGGAGCGGGACCAATGTTCCCCAGCTCAGTATAACAAGCGGGTTCGGTCAATATTCCGTATTATTATCTTGATTAAGGCGTGATATGGTCGCTACTTGGAGAGAGAGAGAGAAGAAAACACTCAGCGTGCGCTCTTGCAAGAATAGATTGGTTATTATTTTATCTAATCAGGATGGCTCCCACTGCTTTTTATCAAATCTTCCTTCAAATCCTAAAAGGAAAGACTAGCCGGGATTAATTACACACTATAAGTTCGCCAATCTTTCAGCCAGGCCAGTGTCGGTACTTTGAGGGAGGTCCCCCGTGCTTTCGCACGAACCTAATTAATATAAACCTCGTTTTCCCAGAGGCGTAACCCCGTTGACACCTTTCTAGACACCTACTTGATCGGCTAATTGTAATGTATAAAACTCTCCCAGGAGTAACTCTTACTCGCAGCGGGTATCGGGATCCAACTATCTCATAGAAGGTATGCAATCTCATTGCAAATTTCAACACTTGAAATTCCCGATAATATTTTGCCCCTAGCAGCTATATGACCTTAACATAGTCAACAAATCATAAGTGCTAGTCAAGTTCAACCCGTCATTTCCCGATTGAATTAAACCCACCCGCACGACCCTTAACATAGTCAACAAAGTCGCATGACTACCCTAATCCAATCACATCATATGCTTATGCAGATAAGCACTAATTAGCTACCGCACACTACGCCTTAACATAGTCAACAAACGTAGCATGAATACTAACCAGTACTTATCTGAAATGACGGAGGGCTACGACAGGTTTTTCTGAAAACCTTTTGCGTAATGAACTTGATATCGTTGTAGAATCAAATGATTTTGAAATGGAGTGTTTTTGAGGCTTTTCTAGTTTTGCTAAAGGAGTCACTCCCGGTGAAGGGATCGTCGGTCCTTACCTCGTTGAATGAGGTGCGGGATATATCATATATATCACTGTGCAAAGCAAAAACTCTTAAAAGCAATCAAAAGACAAACCGAGTGTGTAGCATCTGCTAGTTATTGCTAAAGGAGTCACTCCCGGTGAAGGGATCTCGGACCTTTCCTTATCGAATAAGGTGCAGGATATATCATATATACCGCTGTGCAAAGCAAGAACTGTAGCTACCTGTTTTATTTTGAAATTCGATTCTACAACATCTTAGGTTTCTTTTATTTCATTAATCACATTAATGAAGTCCCATCATTTAAGTACCTAAACATTACAGATAAATACGATGTACACTTATGCCATCCACATTCGTCTCGATGTCCCCTCGTGCACCTTTAGGTTAGGTAACTAACGACAGAGCGGGGCAGGGCTAGTACGGGTGTAAAACATAAGTAACGCCTATATAATATATCATATATAATATATACTGTATCTATCACAGAACATCTCATGATCACATCACAGATATCGCAGCAGAAGAAACATATGAAATATTGGATATACTAGGATGTCCGTGTTTTCAATACGAGCCAGTATAAAACACGGATTCCACGGTCGTGATGAATAGCCAAACCCACACCCCTAGACCCCTACGAGAGCGGCAAGCAACCCTACCAATTCTAGAGTTAGGAGACCCGGACCCGACTCCTCGAGTTGGTCTCCCACTGGACTCCAGAACCCGGTTACTTGTGCTCCCCTCCTTGGGTCTAACCTAGTGCGGAAAAGTAAATAATATACAAAGGGTGACATTTTCCGCAACCTGGAAGTGCCCCAAATAAAAGAATATTACATACTAGTTTTTACATGAATGAAAATGAAAAACACTCATCTCACATAAAAACCCCCGGCTATTCAAACACGACGATCCAATATAACATATCCAGCAACACATAACATCACATGTCATCAACGTAAGTAAATATGCGCATCCCAATTGTCGTTGACATATAGCAACGAAACCGGCGATATCACATATTACACTTACGGTCACAGAAAAGAAAGTGTAAAACTACAACAGTTGGAATCCGCAACCTTCTCAGACATCGCATGCCTGACTAAATGAAGTACTTAGACATCGCATGCCTAACAATTATAAACCCCGCATTTTAGTCTCATTATCGAAAACTCTTTTCAATATCAAGTCGGACAATTCAACAGGATTCCCGACATTCTGATCGAATGCTCGTCGCAAACTTTAGTAGACGGCCGCACCCCCGATGCCGTCGACGAAGTGCACCAAGGCGGAACACCGCTGCCGCGAGCACCCGGGCGGATGCTTTCGGTGACGGGGTTCTCCTACAGTCACTTGGTCGGGGCTATAGGGTGAGACTGTTTATCAAGTTTACCCGGCGAGTATCCGCGTACGCTACGTGATTGCGACGGACTTTTGATCACATCAAAATTCCGTGGCAACCGATCAAGTGAGACTAAAGTGCTATGTTTATAACATTCATTCAGTTATCTCATAACTACTTGTGAATTCCAATTATTGTATCACATTCCGGATAAGCAGAAAATGTTAAACTTTCCGATCGAACAGTCAAACACCCAAGTTTTCCCAATATAGATCAACACATGAAACATAAGTCTAACAACATTCAGTTCATGCCTCAGTACCAACGGTCCAGCCGTAGAAGGGTCAAGCCAACGCCTCACATGTGGTACGCCGTACTTCCCCAAACCCGAAGGTTCAAAGGGCAGTTCAAGACGGTCACATAATCGAGTTAAGGATTGTTGTCTTTTAGAGGGTCCATCGCGTTACTTGCACTACTTAGAACGTCGTTAAACCACGGAAAAATCCAACACTTGGAAATTTCCCGACAGGGGAAAAATTGGGTATTTTTATATCTGGTCGAACTTTTTAACATATTCTAAAATTTATCCGGAAAGCCACACAAACAAAATTTGATACTCCGATCGAAACACCGAATCCCCAAAACAATCCCAGAAAATTCAACTCTTGAATAAATATTAAAAATTTCCAGAAAACCCAGCATAATTTATCAGGAATTACTGTGCAAAGATTGAGGGCTGACGTCACCAGACAGCCGCGGAACCGCCGCAGAAGCTAGGCTTCTGCCGCGGTTCCGCCGCAATAAATACTGTTCATCGAAAAAATTTTGCATCGTAATTCTTATTTTTCCCTGCTAAATTTTTTAGCAATTTTTAATTTGGAAAAATCCCAGATTTTAGAAAAAGGACAGAGAGCATTTTTTGAGATGGGTTTCGGGTTCGTTCGGACTTCAAATTCCGTCTAGACTTCGCCTAAGGCTTTAGCTAGTCTCTGATACCACTGTAGGGTTCCTAGGCACCCTAATGAGGTCTCACAAGGCATCAACCATGCCAATTTCAAATTTTAACGTGCCGAGAAACCCTAAACTACGGATCGTTTGCTAGATGTCTAGGCGAAAAGATAACAAGTTAACACTTAACTAAGAGAATACGGAAATACAACCTTTGTAGATCCGGTGCTCCACCTCCATAGCTCCGCAATGAAGTCTTCTCGCTGTCCAAAATAAATCCCGGGCTCTAGCGTCGGCTTCATCGGAGAATAGGCGAGCTAGGTCGTCGATGTCCATGCCGAAGATGATCTACGTCGAGGCATCGCTAAATCAAGCTCCGACTTCACCAAGTCAAGAAACTTGTGAAGAAAACAGACTCTACTACTTGGCAAGAGGTAGAGGATGAAGAAATAGGAAGTGGGTAGACCTTAGAATTGGATTTCTCACTCATTTCCATCAATCACCATTGATGGAGCTTGCATTCTTCACTTGAAGAAAAATGAAGAAGAAGAAGGAAATAGTTATGATAAGTTATTATGAAAAGAATAATAAATTTATTCTTATCATAATATTAACCTAAGTTAAGTGTAGAGAATTGACCAAGGTTAAAGAATGGTTAGGGTTAAGGAGATGAGACAAAAATGGTCACTTAATGAATGCTTCATGAAGCTTCATGTTGCAAACAAAATAAGCCACCATTTTTCTCTCATTTCTTTTCCTTTTTCCAAAAATAAAAGGATTAATAAATGAATAAGTAAAACCCTAATTATCCACTTAACCATGGTTTAAATCTTTACACTTAACCAAAAAGATATGTATCATCAAACATGATACAAACAAGTGCACAAAATCATATCGCATATGTAATGCGCACATCCGAGCGAGAAAATCCATTTAAAGTGAACCGATACTAGTTAATGCAAAGTAATATATCAAATATATAATTATGCATCAAATCATTAAATCAACACTTGATTTAACGATCCGGTCATATCGTATATAACCGACTAGTATACAATGCATCGGTTTATCGAATCAACCCTTGATTCGATAACTAGGGTATATCGCATATAACCTAATCGATACATTCATCGCGAGAATGAAATACGGTATCACATACACGCATTATTCTCGGTCCCGCACATATCTCATATGCGCTCCTATTTCGTTTCGCTTGAGCCAGGAAACCTCTGTGTAGGACTCTAAAGACTCATCAATACGCCGGCAGCAGATGATGATCATATCAAACATCCACAAGCCGCAAGCGGTCTTCTAAACGTAACGGCCACCCGGGTATTGAGCGATCTGAAGATCGACGAGCAAGCCCGCTCACACTCCAGTGAATCCAACCAGTAACACTACCGTACAGTCCGGTCTGATCGTCTGATATGTCACATATCTCGCCTAGGGGTGGTTAACGTCAGACCCCAATAGCTCGATAAGTCGTGTCGATATGAGGTCTATAACACTTCGAGAAACTACTGGTAACACTTACCAGTAAATCTTAGCAACCCTGGCCAGGGATTTCCTGTTATAGCCAATCGAACACAGCGCAACATCAACTCCCTATACCGGGAGAGATGAATCCCCTCCTATCGCTCATTGCCTCCATGTGACTCGGGACTGTACCCAAAAACCACCGTTTTGCACGCCCTCTTGGACGTGGTAAGATGGAAATCAAAGCACAGTGGGAACCACACAAGACTCTATGACGATCTCGGGTCAACAGACTACTCTGTACCAGTGTCACCAGAGAACTGCCATCTGACGTGAGGTATAATACCATCTGGGAGTTCTCAGCGAGTCCGTCCAGTGTACCCAGTCTCTACTGAGCACCCGTATATCATCTCTGATGTCAAACACCAATGGATATGGGATCATCCATCGCCCATCTGTATGGGTCGAGAAGGTATACGCTAGTCTACT
This sequence comes from Agapanthus africanus, assembly GCA_030015575.1. NCBI lineage: Eukaryota > Viridiplantae > Streptophyta > Magnoliopsida > Asparagales > Amaryllidaceae > Agapanthus > Agapanthus africanus. Next base: position 336,044,229 of record CM057346.1, on the reverse strand, counting down.
CTGGTATATCGATGCCCCGTCTCGATACACCCACGACTAGGGACTTTGAAGGATGTACTTATGGACTACCATGTCCCCACTAGTATGATCCGCATCATAGTCCAGGTAGTCAAGTACACATCCTAAGGGCTTTACCAACATGTAACAGAGAGACAATCAGTGAACACGTTAAGGTAAAGATCAACCAGATAGCATACTATCATGTCGAGCAAGAAAGTCCTCCCTATATATGTCCCAGTATCCACTACAATATACATCCTATGTACAGTAATGGCCTCTAGGGTATACATATAACTAACACCACGTACACTTATTTGCCGGCTCACACACATCTTCATCGGTAATTGCCATGTCACGTACACCTAGAGAATAATATTGCTTGATTTAGCTTGTTAGCTAGTAGTTGACTTGATATTAGTGTACTCGCCTTATATGCCAGCTTAGACATTGTAGCTATTACTTGTCACTTCATGCTTACTATTATTCATTATTATGCCGCATTCATGGATTCTCATGCCTATATTCATGGTTTTACATGCTATTGATGATTTTGATTCAGATTTCCATGAGATTTTCAGGATTTAGGGGTAAACCGCAAAACTTATATAAACTGCTTTCTCTCTATTTAAATAAAAGTGCGGTTTTCACATGATGTATGAGTCGTCCACCATGAGTTTGCTGATGGACTCGAGACCCGATTCGAGGAGGCGGATGAACCGTTTCGGGTACATGGTGGGCCCGGTGCGGTACCCCGGGGCATGAAGATCGCAGGAGATGGCGTTGAACCTAGCAGAGGGAGCACTACCGACCAGTGATTTTACCCGACGCGTCGGATATCCGGAGGATACCGTCGTGGTCTTGAGATGGATGGTAGGGGCCGGTCTGGACTGATGGCGCCCGAGATATTGTGATTGAGACATTGAGATTTTGAGGTATTGAGATACAGAGATTGTGACACAGAGATATCGAAATATTTGGATGCTTGTTTTATGTCGATGCTAGACACTGTTTTATGCTGATTTCATATATGATACCTCATTTTAAAATTACAGAAATCTCACTAATTTATGAAAGCAGTTTTCTTCAGTACATGCATTCTGTTTCATGCATTCATATGATACATTGCTACCCGAGGCACTGACACAGGCATATAGGATTACTTTTGGGTTAGATATTTACCCTAGCCATTGTTATAGGCTGCTGGTTATATATTTGAGGATTATATATTATGATCGTATGATCTAGGATTGCGTCATACATGCGATTTTCTGTTCGTAGATATTTTTCTACTCACGAGTTGGCAACTCACCCCCGTTGTGCCCCAGTTTCTTTCAGGTTTGCCGTACATGGTTCATTACGGCTTTGCGGGCACTACTTCTTTCGGGTGACTTGCTAGTAGGTGGGTTTATTTATATCATACCCATCATTATACATTGTATATTATATTTCAGTTGTATCTAGAAATTCCATCAACCAAACATGTATTTATTTGAGATAGAGACCGGTGATGTTTATTCTTTCGACCTTAGAGTCGCGCATTATATTTCTATGGATTACATGCTGTTTGAGTTTCCTTTTCTGTTGTGATCCTAGCCTTTAGGCTTTGTATATTATGTTGTAAACTGGTTGATTTAAAATGGTTTTCCTACACTCTACTATTTTTCTTGGTTTGGATTTCTGGGTTTTCGGCTTACTTAGATTGCGTACGCCTCGAGACGTTTCGTAGTCTAAGTGCCGGTCATGTTCCGTACTTTCGGGACGTGACATAGACGGTGAGCCTGGCAGAGGGACTACTACTTACCGGTGATATTATTTGGGCTCGACGGATATCCGGAGGATACCGACCGGAGTCGAGAGATGATATAGGCCGATCCAGACTGACGGAGCCCGATATATGAGGATTTACGTGCCGATGATAGGCACAGGTTTCATGATGTTTTCGAGTGTCGATGCTTGACGCTCAGGTTCCATGATTTTGATATGTCGTGAGCGACACCTGTTGATTTACATCCTCATACTTCAATGCATATGTTATGATATTTACATGCATGATGCTTATTGTCATTGGGTGACACGTGGACGATATCCACATACATATAGTTGACATTGATGACATTGATCACATAGTTGGACGAGATCCACATACTTATAGACTTCATGATATAGTCGACCTTGATCATACCTCATATTTATGACATGTTATTACCTGAGGCACTGGCACGAGCACTTTGCACTACACTCATGTACAGAGCTTACATTGCCACTTTATGATGCTTCTGACTTATTCCTTGAGGATTATATATATTGATCGTATTGACCTAGGATTGTGTCATACATACGATTTCTGCTCTGTGATGTTTTCTATTCACGAATTGGTAACTCACCCCCGTTGTGCCACAGTTCTTGCAGGTTTTGCCGTACAGGTTTCTTTGCGACTTTTCTGGCACACCGCTTCTTTTCTGGGTGATTGCATTAGTAGGTGGGTTCACTCGCATCGTGACCACCCTTGTATTATTTTATTCAGTTGTATCTAGTAATTCCATCAACCAAACTTGTATATTGTTCAGACTTAGAAAACCAGTATGTATTATTTCGACCTTAGAGTCGCGCGTTGTAGTATTATGGTTTTCATGCTGATTTGAGTTTTCCCTTGAGTTTTGATCCTCGCCCTCGGCGTTGTATATTATACTGCTTGCGTGGTCGTGACCGTCGATTGATGAAGAGCTAGCTCCCGCTTGGGGATGCCTTTTATCATTGCATATATATTATTCTTGTTGTACCCCGTTCGGGGACAGTATTTACAAAGGAAATTCTGCCGAAATTTTTAGAAAAGATATGGAGGATTTGAAATGCATATTCGGCTTACCTATTTTAAAAACTTGTTTTCTCCACTTCTTAAAACTATTTCCTTTATTTATTACTTAAAATCGGTTTTAGATTTCTGGGCTTTTGGCTTTCTTGAATTAAATGGGGTCCTATAGGCTTCATATGATTCAAGTGCCAGTCACGGGCTATTTCGGGTCGTGACAGCACTATCCAATATATCCCACCTACTATAGCAAATCACCGAAAGCAAGATGTGTGGTAGCGATACCGCTACATATCCATGCGGTCAACCTGTAAGAACTGTGGCACAACGGGGGTGAGTTGCCAACTCGTGAGTAGAAAACATCAGCAGGTAGAAATCGAATAAAACAACGATGTTCCTAGGTCAACTATATCATAAAGGTAATACTATGATATCTAGGGTGACCGTGTCTGCATATATGCCAACAATATAATAAATGCCTGTATGCATGTGGATATCATCCACATGTCCATCAATGACTCAACAACATGAAAACGTATGCATATAAATATGAGGATATCAACCAACGTGTGTCCATCAACGACACAACAAAATCATGGTACCTGAGTGTCCAACATCGACACTCGAAACATCATGAATGTAACGTTTTAGAAATCGTTATGAGAATTTTTCCGTTTTAGGGTTAAATTGTCGGTATTTTTCCGTTTTATCCCGACTGTGTTCAAACAACCATAAAGACTTGCCAGCACCTAGTTTAGCTAAAATAAAGCTAGTGCGCAAGCTTTGGTGGTTTGGTGGTATATGGGACGTTTTGGTTCAGATAAAATTTTTCCCAATTTTAATATTATTTTAATGCGGTATTCACATTTTGAGAAATTTCTCTAAAGCGATCTTTTCATCAAATTAAGTTTGAGTTAATAAAACCCTTCCCACTATATCTAGATATTTGTTGTGCAAATGGATTTAAGTTTAAAGAAAAAGAAAAGAAAAGAAAATGAGGTGGCATGTGCATGCATGAGTGTGTGAATGCATTTATGTGCATTTATCACTTGAAATTGCTAGGAAATTCCACACAAACCCTCCCCTTTCTCCCTTGGCCGAGCTCCTCCCCTTTCCTACGGCCCTTAATCATTTCCTTTCCATTTTTGCATCAATTCAAAGCTTTTAAATCCCCAAAATCCCAAAATAAATCACAAATATACATCAAGTCTTGAGTTTTAGCATCTTGGATCACTTGGAGGTAGGAAAGCTTTGATCTTGCGAGCAAAGTTGATAGGTATAACCCCTAATTTGATAATTAGAAGCTTTTATGTTGTTTAGCTCGTTAGTTGTAACGTAGAACACTTTTTATATCGATTTGTGAAATATCGTATTTTTAGTGTCTTTTAGAGCCTCTGTGAACTGCTGTGGCCTGGGGTTTTTACAGAAAAATCAAACAAAATTTTAGTGATGTACTAGTGACCCTAGAGCACCACCTGAGACATGAGACCCACCTCACCGGCCTCGGCCGGTGACCCTAGGCAAAATTCCGGCGATGGAGGGAAGTGCTAGGGTTTGGCTTTCGTGGGTAGTTGTCATCTGTTGGTTAGTGGTGTTTGGTACTGTTTATTTTTTTAGTAATCGTAGGTTGCAAAATCTGGGATCGTTTACTTATAAGCTAGTGTTTTGAGTCAGCGTGTTACGTTTTGCGACACGAATCGTGATCTGGTGCAGCTGCTGTGCTTCGGTAGGTTTTGTGGTATCGTTACGCACGTTAGCCACTAGTCGGAGACTCGTGAGTTAGTTTAGTGCTTGCGTGTCGTTTAAAATGTAGTTTTACGTTATATTGGTTGATTTTTGTGATGTTTGCACTATTTGTGTATTTGTGAAATTATAGCGTCGCAAGCGGGGACTTTGGACGCTGCGAACAAGGGGAAGCAGGTGGTCGGATTTTCATAGCTCGAGACCATCGATGAGTAGATTTAACATCTATGGGGAAATCGCCCGTATGGCGCTAAGCGTCAGGGCTAGATATGATATGATATTAGCCGTATGTTTATGTGCTTATATAGAGATATTGCATGATTCACATTGCATATAGTTACTTGTTGTGCATGATACTGTATCTATTGTACACCGCACTATTATTGACAGTCCATGTTGCACGATCACCAATGATATGCTACACAAACACTGTCGGTAATTGCCATGATACGCACAACACAAATGCTCATTGATATACCCTGCTATTGGTTAGCGACATTGAAACATTATACTTGTGCGATAGCGCATATGACATATAGCATACCTGTGTACCGACATGCCTATACATATGCCATACCATATTTACATGCTCGCACATATACTTTGCTATTGTTACATGATTGGCTTGTTATAACATATATATCGGTGGAATTGGACGCTGTATATATGTGTATTTTGGATTTTGGGAACCGCGAAATATATTTTATGACTTGTTGCAGTTAAATAGCGGACTTTTCCCATGATATGCTCATATTGATGTTTTATGTTGCATATGCTGTTTTACGTGGATTTACGCATTTGAGATATGTTTTCGTGCGATATGGGAATTTCAGGTGTCGATGTTAGGCACTTATATTCCGAGAGATATATGGATTTGGAAAGACCGATACGTGGAATCACAAGTGTCGAGGTGAGATACTTGGGTTTCGAGGAACATATGGATATCAGAAAGACCGATACGTGGAACACAAGTGTCGAAGTGGGTTACTTGGGTTTCGAGGAACGTATGGATACGAGTATTTACGTATCGATGTTAGGCACTGGATTTCATGATATTTTAGAGTGTCGGTGTTTGACACTCAGGTTCCATGAGACTTACAGGATTTGAGGGCCGATCTGAGTATTTTGGGATTTGGGGGTTGCTGAGTTACATCGTGTTTTTCCATGCTTATGATTTGTTCATGAGATTATTTATTATCACGCACTCAGTACTCAGTTGATATGAACTTATTCAGGTAGATATAGTACCTGGTGATGTACCCTGACATGATAGTCGTATATTTATATTGTCATACTCATGCTACCAGCTTACATGCTATTGATCATTGCTGTTAGTGCATACTTGCGATTTCAGTATGATGTTATTTACTATTCATGAGTTGGCAACTCACCCCCGTTGTGCCACAGTGTTTTGCAGGACTTACCCTCAGAGTAGTTGCGGCAGGGCGTCTTATCATCTCTACTTTTGTCGATACCGCTACGTTAGGCAGTGAGGCCTTCGCTTTTAGGTGGGTTTGCGGTTATCTGTCTGTATATTGTATATCTTTTTATTGGATCTAGTATTCTCCATCTACCACTTTTTGTATATGGCTTAGAAACGACTTGTGAGGATTCGGTGTTGTATTATTTTGGTGACTTTGGGTACCGTGCTCGTGGGAGCCGGTTATGTTGGAAAGTTCACTTCTTATTGCAGTCTTTCCTTTGTTATTTCTTCGCTTCGGCGTCGTATACTTGTTGTGGTGATTGTCTCCACCGTTGGACGTGATTTTGCTCGCGTTTGGGATGCTTTATATTTTTTCTATGTTGTACCCGTTTTCGGGGCTAGTTTTTACAAAGGAGGTGCTGCCGAAATTTCAAGAAAGAACACTAGAGTTAGAGATTTTACTTGTGACTTCTCCAAATGTTTAAAAACTATGTTTTTCTCCGTTGATCCAGTTCTGGGTGGTTTAGATTTCTGGGTTTCGGCTTATTTAAGCTGCGTACGCCTGTAGACGTTACGTAGTTTAAGTGCCGGTTATGGGCCAAATTTTGGGTCGTGACAAAATTGGTATCAGAGCGCTAGGTTTTATCTTTCGGAATGTAGGATGACCTTGGTATGATGGAGTAGGTACCTTAAGCAGAGTGAAGTAGCGTGTGTATGTTCCGCGGCATACTTACGACACGGTATTCCGCCTAAATGACTTTAGGACTTATTGATTGATATTCTTCCGTGATGATATACATCCTTGTGATTTGAATCCTGTTTCCTTATCGAATCTTGTTTCAATTTCCAACCTATATGCCGCCGAAGACTACGAGGGCACAGAGAGCGGCCGCGAGGGTCGAGGTCAGAGTTGACTCGTCTGAGGCGAGGACTGACCGGGGCGGTACGCCTGTTGTACCGGAGCATATTGCTATGATTGGGGCTGGTATGCAGGACCTGAGCCAGATGATGGGGACCTTAGTAGAGGCCATTCGAGCATAGGGGCAGGCAGTTGTTCCACACGTTGCAAGGACTAAGATGGTACATACAGTTCCGACAGTTGCAGTTACAGCTCCGGAGGTTATTACCGTATCACTGACTGAGTTCATGAGGCTGAGGCCTCCGATGTTTACTGGCACAGATACTACTGAGGATCCGCAGTCGTTTATCGACCGGATGGCCAGGATTTGTCATTCGCTCCGATGTTCCGATGAGAGATGGGTGGAGTTTGCGAGCTTTCGTCTGGAGGGTATGGCCCAGAAGTGGTGTGAGTCATTAGAGAGGGGCAGAGCCGTGGGTCTTGCTCCTATGACCTGGGCCGAGTTTGTGACGGTATTTCTCGCCCGTTTTCTTCCACCAAGCGTCAGGGATGCGCGAGCGCGTATATTTGAGTCGTTACGTCAGACTCCGGGGATGACGGTGTCTGAGTATGATGTACTGTTTACCGAGCTGTCAGTGTATGCTCCGTACTTGGTGGCGACAGAGGAGATGAGGGTGAAGAGCTTGTTCGAGGCCTACTTACCCAATTGTTCCTAGCCATCAGCATTCAGCATTGCGACACATATGCGGCAGCAGTAGATGCATCCCTATTGGTTGAGGAGCGTCTTTCTGAGTCGTCAGTTGCTTCGGAACCGAAGAAGGTTCGTACTGGTGATTCGTCAGGGAGGCGGGCATTTAGACGTCGTGACTATTCCCGTTCAGATAGTGGAGGTTCGGGACGAGGTCGGCTTTTTAGCACTTACCCTCAGGAGGGTCAGCAGTTTGTATCTGGGTGTTACCGGCGTGGGAGTTTGGGTCATCGGGTTCGAGATTGTGCTGAGCTGCGTATGAGCGAGGCAGCTGTACCGCATGTTACCTTACCACCTTCTCCACCTCAGAGGGCGTTGCCACTTATGCCGGTTGTTTCTCCGCGTTAGACTCTTATGCAGAGAGGTCGGAGCTGCGTGGTTTTGTACCGAGAGGGCAGGGAGGTAGAAGCGGAGCTCAGCCAGTTGCCGGTAAAGGGCAGGCTTGGGTGTTTGCCTTGACTCACCAGGACGCTCTGGCGTCTAATGTTGTGGTTTCAGGTACCTTTTCTGTATGTTCTTATGATGCACATGTTCTTTTCGATCCGGGATCTACGCATTCGTTTGTTTCTACGCATTTCGCGCCGAGGTTAGAGTCGTGTTTGCTAGATCAGCCGCTTGTCATGACCACTCCTGTAGGAGAGTCATTTGTTGCGCGACACGTGTTCCGATCGTTTGCTGTCCGTTTAGGAGACAGAGATCTGTCTGTCGACTTGATCCTTCTTGAGATGTTGGACTTCGACGTTCTGTTGGGCATGGACTGGCTAGCTACTTGCTATGCGTCCGTAGACTACCGTGAGAAGACAGTTAGGTTTTGTTTTCCCGGCGAGTCAGTGTTTGTTGTGCAGGGGGACCGTGGTGCCGCCCCTCACAATTTGATTTATGTCATGTGCGCTAGTCCGCTTTTGAGGAGGGGATGTCGGGGATTCTTGGCTTTCATTCATGATACTGGAGCCACAGTGGAGTCGTTGGACCAAGTTTCTATCGTGCGAGAGTTTCCCGACGTCTTTCCCGATGAGTTACCTAGGATGCCGCCAGAGCGCGATATAGAGTTCTGCATTGGTCTGATTCCTGGCACGAAGCCTATTTCTATACCGCCTTATCGGATGGCTCCGGCAGAGCTTAGAGAGCTTAAAGATCAATTGCAAGAGTTTCTTGATTTGGGACTTGTGCGTCCGAGTGTTTCGCTGTGAGGAGCTCCTGTTCTGTTCGTCAAGAAGAAGGACGGCAGTTTGAGGCTGTGCGTGGATTATCGTCAATTGAACTGAGTTACGGTGCGGAACAGGTATCCTTTACCTCGCATTGACGATTTATTTGATCAGCTCCAGGGTGCGAAACATTTTTCTAAAATTGCTTTACGTTCGGGTTATCATCAGTTACTGGTTCAGAATGATGACATTCAGAAGACTGTTTTTCATACGCGCTATGGGCACTATGAGTTTTTTGGTGATGTCGTTCGAACTCACCGATATGCCAGCAGCGTTCATGGACCTGATGAACCGGATTTTTAGGCCGTTCGTCGACCAGTTTATTATAGTATTTATTGATGACATACTGGTCTACTCTAGGAGTCGTGAGGAGCATGTGCAGCACTTGAGGATTGCTTTGCAGATATTGAGAGAGCACCAGCTGTATGCTAAATTCTCAAAGTGCGCTTTTTGGCTTGATAGAGTTGACTTCCTGGGTCATGTGGTGACTGGTGATGGTATTCTGGTGGACCCGAGGAAGATCGAGACTGTACAGCTTTGGCCCAGACCTGTATCGGTGACTGAGGTCCGCAGCTTTTTGGGCTTAGCTGGTTATTATCGCCGTTTTGTGCAGGATTTCTCGAGTATCGCTGCACCGCTAACGGGACTAATCTGGAAGGAAGTTCCTTTTCTTTGGACTGATGCGTGCGAGCAGAGTTTTCAGCAGTTGAAGAATCGGTTGATGACAGCACGAGTTCTTTCTTTACCTTCTGGATCGGGCGGCTATGTTGTTTATTGTGATGCTTCTCGAGTGGGGCTCGGCTGTGTGTTGATGCAGCACGATAGAGTGATTGCTTACGCTTCTAGGCAGCAGAAGAAGCACGAGCAAAATTACCCCACTCACGTTCTTGAGATGTCCGCGGTAGTGTTTGCGTTGAAGATTTGGAGACACTACTTGTACGGGGAGTCGTGTCAGATCTTCACGGATCACAAGAGCTTGAAGTATATATTCCAGCAGCGGGATCTGAACCTGAGACAGCGCCGATGGATGGAGCTAGTGAAGGATTATGATTGTGAGATCCTTTATCACCTGGGCAAAGCGAATGTGGTAATTGATGCTTTGAGTCGTAGGCCCGGGGGTAGCTTGTCCCAGTTGAGCGCAGTTCAGCGTCAGTCGTCTGCAGTTTGGCAGCTCTTGTGTGATGGTAGAGTGCAGTTCGAGTTTACTTCCGCAGAGGGACAGTTTTCTCATGTCCGCGCCCATCCGCTACTACTTGATCGTATCCGTGAGGCGCAACCCAGTGATGCCCGTTTGTCCGAGATTCTTGAGCTTGTTCGACATAGTACAGTTTTGGAGTTCATGATTGATGACCAGGGTATGCTAAGATGCAGGACTCGCTTGTGTGTACCAGGTGCTGATGGGTTGAGACGTGAGATCCTAGAGCGGGCACATCAGTCGACCTTTAGCGTTCATCCAGGTTCCACCAAGATGTACCGTGATCTGAGAGACTTTTACTGGTGGGAATGGATGGAACGCGATATTTCGGACTTCGTTTCGAGGTGCCTGACTTGTCAGCAGGTCAAGGCTGAGCATCAGAGACCGGCTGGAGAGTTGCAGCCTTTACCCGTTCCGGAATGGAAACGGGAGAAGATTTCCATGGACTTCATTGTGGGTCTACCCAGGACCAGTAGAGGGTATAACTCCATTTGGGTGATTGTTGACCGGTTTATGAAAGCGGCTCACTTCCTTCCAGTGAAAGCCACTTTCGGGTATGCTCAGTATGCACAGCTGTATATAGATGAGATTGTGCGTTTGCACGGTGTTCCGACATGCATAGTATCCGACAGAGGCACTCAGTTTACTAGCCGTCTTTGGCAGAAGCTTCAGGAAGCTTTGGGTACCCGGTTGCGTTTTAGCACCGCTTTTCATCCATAGACCGATGGTCAGTCGGAGCGGACTATACAAACTCTGGAGGATATGCTCCGTGCATGTGTGCTTGATTTTGGTGGCAGTTGGGATCGTCACTTGCCGTTGATTGAGTTCTCCTACAACAACAACTTTCAGGAGACTATTCAGATGACACCTTTTGGGGCTTTGTACGGTAGGAAGTGTCCATCGCCAGTCTGTTGGATCGAACTCAGTGAGAGTCTGGTTTTGGACCCCAGCTAGTTCACATATTGTTTAGACAATGTTAAAAGGTTCGATTGAATGTCAAAAACCCATTTTTCCAAGTTTAACGTATTTGGAAAAACATGCAAGTGATTCTGTAGACCCTCTAGAAGAACGTAAACCTTAACTCGATTATGTGGCCGTCAAAACCGCCATTTAACCCTAGGGTTTGTGGTAGTTTAGCGTTGTCACATGTGAGGCATTGGTTTGACCCTTCTACAGCTGGTTCATAGGTACTGTGGAATTTTCTGGGTATTACTAAAACTGTGCTCAAGTGTTGAGCAGTCAGGAAATTGTCGGATTTTGATGAATCGATCGAAAAGTTTATCGTCGTCCGGATATTATATGATGGGATACAATATTTGGAATCTACATCTAGTTATGAGATAACTAGTTTGAATGTTATAAATCTAGCAGTTCAGTCTCATTTGATCGGTTGCCACTGGATTTTGATGTGATCAAAAGTCCGTCGCAATCACGTAGTGTACGTGGATACTCGCCGGTTAAACTTAATAGATAGCCATGACCCATAGCCCCGACCAAGTGACTGTAGGAGAACTCCGTTGCCAAAAGCATCCATTCGGGTGCTCGCGGCAGCGGTGTTCCGCCTTAATGCACTTCGTCGACGGCATTGGGGGTGCGACCATCTACTAAAGTTTCCAACAAGCATTCGATCAGACAGTCCGGAATCTTGTTGAATTACCCGACTTGATGTTGAAAAGGGTTTTCAAGATTGAGACTAAAATGCGGGGCTTGTAATTGTTAGGCATGCGATGTGTAAGGAATTCATTTGGTTAAGCATGAAATCCAAAGTATGTGATACGTTGGGTTTTATGATGTCAATGGAGGTTGCGGATTCCAACTGTTGTAGTTTTTCATTTTCTTTTCTGCGACTGTAAGTGTAATATGTTATGTATCGCCGGTTTCGGTGCTATATGTCAACGATAATTGGGATACGCATATTTACTTACGTTGATGACATGCAATGTTCTGTGTTGCTGTGATATGTTATATTGGATCGTCGTGTTTGAATAGCCGGGGGTTTTATGTGTGATGAGAGTTTTTCATTTTCATACATGTAAAATTCATTGTATGTAATATTCTTTTATTGGGGCACTTCCGGGCTGAGGATGATGTCACCATTGTATATTATTTACCTTTCCGCATTAGGATAGACCCAAGCCGGGGAGCATAAGTAACCGAGTTCTGGAGTCCAGTGGGAGACCATCACGAGGAGTCGAGATCGGGTCTTCTAACTCTAGAATTGGCAGGGTTACTTGCCGCTCTCGTAGGGGTCTAGGGATGTGGGTTTGTCTATTCATCACTACCGTGGAATCCGTGTTTTATACAGGCTTAAAATAAAACACGGAAATCCTAGAGTATCCAATATTTCATATGTTGTTCTTCTGCTGCAATATCTGTGATGTGATCATTTGATATGTTGAGATGGATACAGGATATAGTATATGTGATATATTATATAGACGTTGCTTATGTTTTACACCCGCGCTAGCACTGCCCCGCTCTGCCGTTAGTTACCTAACCTAACGGTGCACGAGGGGACATCGAGGCGAATGTGGATGGCATAAGCGTACGCTGTATTTATCTGTGATGTTTAAGTAACTTAAAATGATGGGACTTCATTAATGAGATTAATGAAATAAAAGAAACCTAAAGATGTTGTGGAATCAAATTTTCAAAAACAGGTAGCTCTAGTTGTTGCTTTGCATAGCAGTGTTCCTTGTAGAACATCCAACACCTTATTCGATAAGGAAAGAGTCGAGATCCATTCACCGAGAGTGACCTCTTTAGCGAAACTAGCAGATGCTACACATTCGGTTTGTATTTTGATTGCTTCTATAGTTTTTCCTTTGCATAGTGATATTTATGAAATATCCTGCACCTTATTGGATAAGGAAAGAGTCGATGATCCCTTCACCGGGAGTGGCCTGTTTAGCAGAACTAGTAAAAGCCTCAAAAACACTCCATTTTAAATCATTTGATTCCACAACGATATCAAGTTCATTACGCAAAGGGTTTTCTTAAAAACCTGTCGTAGCCCTCCGTCATTTCAAATAAGTACTTCATAGTATTCGTGCTCCGTTTGTTGACCTTGTCAAGGCGTAGTGTGCAGTAGCTATCTATGCTTATCTGCAAAAGCATATGATGCGATTGAGTTAGGGTAGTCGTGTGACCTTGTTGACCTTGTCAAGGGTCATGCGGGTGGGTTTAATTCAATCGGGAAATGACGGGTTGAACTTGACTTGCGGTCTATAGTTTGTTGACCTTGTCAAGGTCATAGATCGCTCGGGGTAAAATATTATCGAGAATTTCAAGTGTTGAAATTTGCAATGAGATTGCATACCTTCTATGAGATAGTTGGATCCCGATACCCACTGCGAGTAAGAGTTACTCCAGGGAGAGTTTTACACATTACAATTAGCCGATCAAGTAGGTGTCTAGAAAGGTGTCAACGGGGTTACGCCTATGGGAAAACGGGGTTTAATTTAATTAGGTCCGTGCGAAAGCACAGGTAACCTCCCTTAAAGTACCGACACTGGCCTGGCCGAATGATTGGCGAACTTGTAAGGTGTAATTAATCCCGGCTAGGCTTTCCTTTTAGGGTTTGAAGAAAGATTTGACTAAAACAGTGGGAGCCATCCTGATTAGATAAATTAATAACCAATCTAATCTTGCTAGAGCGCACGCTGAGTGTTTTCTTCTCTCTTTCTCCAGGTAGCGACCATGTCACGCCTTAATCAAGATAAAAATACGAATGTATTGACCGAACCCGCTTGTTATACTGCGCTAAGGAACGTTGGTCCCGCTCAAACTTATAATTGTTATAAGACCGACCAGGAAATAGGGGATTACCAGAATTCCCGTGCCGCCCAAACGAAGAAAGTGTATGACGATGCATCTTTTTCGGGTGTGTTCATTACAGAGAACTATTTCTCAGTATCCTTTACGCTCTGGGTATGAGATACCGTATCAGGATCCCGAATATGTAATTAATTACACGGGCTATAAGACAGGTAGAGAACTGAGAACGGGTGATAAGTTTTAAGAGTTAAAAATGGTGCAAGTGTTGCAGCAAAGTCTGTTGGCAGTTATCACCCTGTATTACCAAATACATTGATTCTGAACGAATGTTATTAGATACCGAACCTAATATACAACATCATATCAGTCTCTTTATTGGTAAAGAAGGATATAATTTTGTATTGTTGGATAATGTTTTAAACATTTCTTATATCAAGAGTTGATCGGTTCAGGCACGTTATCTAAACGCATATATGTTCTAAATCAAACAACAGTTCTTAATGTACAAAACACACACAAGATGAAGGGTTCAGAAATGAACGAATCCTTCTTGTGGCATTGTAGACTAGGTCATATCAATGCGACCCGACTAGCTAAGTTACATAGAGATGCATATTTAAATCAGTTTGAACTTACATCTTGTGAAACATGCCAGTCATGTCACAAAGATAAGATGACCATAGCTTCGTTTATTGGAAACAGAGAAAGTGTTAATGACTCTTGGGATTGATACATGTTGATGTATGAAAGTCCCCTGTCTACACATGTCAGGAATGGTTTTTTATACTTCATTACATTTACTGATGATCTCTCAAGTTTTGGACATACGTTCCTATTGAAACACAAGTCTGAAACTTTTGAGATATTCAAAGAATATAAGTTAGAAGTAGAGAACCAAAATGGGTATAAGTATTATGTCCTATGATAAGATCAGGGAGGAGAATACTTGAGCACGGAGATCCTGGACTATTCTAAAGGAGAATGAGATTCTCTATCAGCATTACCCTTCTGTATACACCACAACATGTAGGTGTATCGAGGCGGAGCAATCGCACCCTGTGTGATATGGTGTGCTCTATGGTGAGTACTACTGATTTGCCAATTTCCTTTTGGGGGTTATGCACTTGTGAAGCTGCATACCTATTGAATAGGGTTCAAATCAAATCAGGTGCCTACCACCCCATATGTGATATGGTATGGGAAGAGCCCATCTCTTAAGGATGATAAGATTTGGGGTTGTCCAGCCTATGTCAAGAGCAAAATCCGGACAAGCTCGAGGCAAGGTCAGTTCTGTGGAAGTTTGTTGGATATCCCAAGCATTCACAAGGGAATATCTTCTACCCCACTGAGGAGCAAAAGGTGTTTTGTTTCTCAGCATGCCACCTTTGAGAAAGAGAATTTCTTATGAAGAAATTAGTGGTCATGAGATAGAAATGGAAGGAGTTCCAGCTATACAAACTGCAGCTGATGATTTGGTAAACCCGGAGGATTCAATAGTTTCCAACGAACCTCAGCCTCTCCGCCGATCAAGTAGGGTTCCTCACCCACCTGAGAGAAACTTCGGTTTTCTTCTATGACAGTAGGAGCGAGAATTGCATCATGAGATGATGACCCAACTAGATTCGAGCTGGCCATCAAGAGTGGGGACTCTGTAAGAATGGCTGGATGCTTAGCGATCTGAGACGAAATCCATATACACCAACAAAGTATGGACTTTGGTTGCTTTATTTAAAGGGTTAAATCCTCATCAGGAGCAAGTATATCTTAAGAAGATTACTTGGTGTACATGGAACTGTTGAGACTTTCAAAGCTATGCTTAAGTCCATCCAGATTCTACTTGCCATTACTGCATACCATGACTATGATTTCTGGCGGTTGGGTGTCATGACTGCTTTTCTAAATAGTGATTTAGAAGAGAGCGTCTATAAGTACACAGCCAGAGGGCGTCGTAGACAGTGGGAGCAGCGAAAACGTGTGCAAGTTACTTTATGGGTTAAAGCAGGCATCACGGAGTTAGAACATCTGTTTTGATGTGGTAGTCAAAGAGTTTGACTTCATCAAAATGGTAGATGAATCTTGTATATACGAAAAGGTAGTAGGGAGTATGGTGATGATCCTCGTATTGTACGTGGATGACATACTCTTGGTAGGAAAGGAGTTTCCTATACTACGCTCGGTCAATCTCCACTTATCATAAGGATTCTCCATATAGGACCAAGGTGATACCTCCGAAATCCTGGTTTTTGGATCTATGAGATAGATCTATGTGGATGTTAGGATTCTTACTAGGTGTAATGAGATGGTGTCAATCGATCCTGGGGAGAATCACTAGATAGGATCCAGGGTGGTAAGGACGACTGAATGTCAGTCACAAGCATTGTCTTTACCCTCGGTGGAGGGACGGTATGTTGGAAGAGTTCCAAATTAGATACCGTGACAAATCTAGACGATTAAAGGCTAATACATTGCTACCTAAAATGCTACCAAAGAGTCAGCCTAGATGTATATTAGTTCATGAGATGAACTTCGTTCGTATCATTATGTGACAATGGAGTTGTGGCTTTTTGGCCTAGGAACCCCCTTCCCATCAGTGATCCAGACATATTCTTGGGCAGTATCACCTGATCATGGAGATTGTTGATCTCCAGGGAGATCGAGGTTAGGAGCGTAGACATAGAGGACAACAGCGTGGATCCACTCATAAAGGCCTATTTCCCAGTAGAGACTTTTATGGGATGGCTGAGTATAAGATACTTCAACCACTGCCGATTGTTGGGTATGAGATACTACAACAGATGGCCCTAGTGCAAGTGGGAGATTGTTAGTTATATGTATGCCCTGGAGGCCATTACTGTACATACGATGTATATTGTAGTGGATGCTTAGACATATATAGGGAAGACTTTCTTGCTCGACATGATAGTATGCTATCTGGTTGCTATTTATCTTAACATGTACTCTGATTGTTTCTATGTTACATGTTGATAAAGCCCTTAGGATGAGTACTGGACTACCAGGACTATGATGTAGATCATACTAGTGGGGACAGTGTAGTCGCTAAGTACATCCTTCAAATGTTCCTAGTCGTAGGTGTATCGAGACAGGGCATCGATATACCAAAGTAGGCTAGCGTATAGCTTCTCGACCCATGTAGATGGGCGATGGATGATCCCATATCCATTGGTATTTGACATCAGAGACAGTATACGGGTACTCAGTGGAGACTGGGTACACTGGACGGACTCGACGAGAACTCCCAGATTGTATTATACCTCACGTCAGATGGCAGTTCTCTGGTGACACTAGTACAGGTTAGTCTGGAGACCCGAGATCGTCATAGTATCTTGTGTGATTCCTACTGTGCTTTGATTTCCATCATACCACGTCCAAGAAGGCATGCAAAACGGTGGCTTTTGGGTATAGTCCCGAGTCATATGGAGGCAATGAGCGATAGGAGGGGTTTCGTCTCTCCAGGTATAGGGAGTTGATGTTGCGCAGTGTTTGATTGGCTATAACAGGAAGTCCTTGGCCAAGGAAGCTTCAGAGATATACTGGTAAGTGTTATCAACAGTTTCTCGACCCGTTATGAGTCTCATATCGACACGACTTTCGAGTTACTGGGGTCTGACGTTTACCACCCCTAGACGTGATATGCGACATATCAGACGAAGAAACCGGACTGTACGGTAGTGTTACTGATTGGATTCACAGGAGTGTGAGCAGGCTTACTTGTTGATCTTCTGATCTCTCAATACCCGGGTGGCCGTTACGTTTGGCAGACTACTTGCGGCTTGTGGGTGTTTGATATGATCATCACCTACTTCCGGCGTATTGACGAGTCTTTAGAGTCCTACACAAGGGTTTCCTGGCTCAAGCGAAATGGAGTAGGAGCACATATGTGATATGTGCGGAATCGAGATTGATACGATATGAGATACCATATTCTATTCTCGCGGTTAGTAACATTGATCGGTTGTATGCGATATAGCCGGGTTGTTGGATCAAGTGTTGATTCGATAAGTTGTTACGCATGATATTAGTCGGTTAAAGCCGGATGATTAAATCAAGAGTTGATTTAATAATTTAATGTAAAATTATATATTTGATATATTACATTAGATTAACTAGTATTAGCTCACTTATGATTTATTTTCTCACTACATTGTGCACATTGTTTATATGTGATATATGCAAGTGTATATGTTTGTATCATTCTTGATGATCCATAAAGATGGGTGTATGAGACTTATACCATGATTAGGTTAAATTAGGGTTTTGTTTATGTCTAAAGAATAACAAAAGAGAAAGACTTAGTCAAAGTTCTCAAGCATTCATGAAACTTGTGGAAACAATGACAAAGTCAACTCTTTTGTCATTCTTTAGGATATTTAGTTAACCCAAGCCTAAACCTTATACCTTGCTCAATTCTCAACATGAGTTAAGCATGATAGCTTAACTCACCCATGGTTACATTATTTAGAGGACTTAATTCATTGGATGAATTATTCTTTCTTCTTCTTCTTCATCAAGCTCCATGAAAAGCTTGCTAGCTCTAATGGTGGATTGAGAAAAAGTGTGAGAAAATCAATTCTAAAGTGAGCCCACTTCCTACTTCATCATCCTCTACTACTTGCCATGTAGTATAGGGTGTTCTCTTCACAAAGTTCATGACCTAGTGAAGGAATAGCTTGAGTTAGTGCCTCCACGACGTAGATCATCTTCGGCCTCGAAGTCTTCGAAGCAAGCACGTTCGTTTCTTCAACGGAGCCTCTCTAGAGTCCGAAGATTGCGATCGCACGGAGGGGACGACTACACGGAGCTATTGAAGTGAAGGACCGGTCTACAAAGGTTGTATTCCTTGTTCTCTTTACTTATTGCAAAGTGTTTGCATATAGCTTTCCGTATATTTCTAGTAGACGATCTATGTTAGGGTTATCTAAATCGGCAAAATTTTAATTTGGCATGGACGATGCCTCCCGAAACCTTGCTGCTGTCGTAGGCAACCCTTTATCGGCCCCCCAACTTTTGCCTTGCATTTCCCCTGTACCTTATTGACACCACCTTTCGGCTTGGTGGGGGCCTTCTTCTTCTTCCCCTTGGCTTTCGCCTTGGATCTAAAGGAGCAAGGTTCCCCATTAAGCAGAGCGGATGTCTCCTTGGTTTTCTTTAGGGTGCCCTCTGCACTCCTCAACATGTTGAGGAGTTCCGGAAGTGTAACTTTTTTATCTTGAATATTGAAATTCAAGGTAAAGTAGGCATAGGTCGGGGGACTGTAGAATCAAGTCTGTATATAACTCATTCTCCCACGTGGTCCCAAGGTTCATGAGCTCTTCAAAGTAGCTAATCATCTTAAGAACATGGTCCCTTACAGTTGACCCGATAGACAACCCCGCCTTACATAATTTCTTCGAGGTCTCGTATCTTACGATACGAGATTGCTCTACATATAAATATTTGGTATGGAGGAAGATGGAAGCTAAGTCCATCTTCTCGTACCACCTCTGCTGTTCATTATCTATTGAGGCCAGCATGAAGCATATGGATTTTGCACATTCTATTTCCCATGTCTTATGGATCTCTATATTCACGACAGTGGAGTCTGGACCTAGGACAGCGGGATCTTTAGTAGTAAGGAGGTAGCCCAGCTTGTCATTGGTTATGGCCATCTGGACATTCCTTAGCCAATCTTTATAGTTTAGCCCCGTTAATATATTTTTATCTAGCAGTAACTTAAGCCCGTTCATTTTGGTCACTGCAATTAGGAGAGAGAAGAAACACTCAACATGATTCTCTTGTAAATTTAGATTGGTTATTAGTTTATGTAAACAAGTTGGCTCCCACTATTTCCTCAAATTCTCTTTCAAACCATTAAAGAAGAATTAGTCAGGATTAATCGCACCCTGCATTTCTTGCTTAACCTTTCAGCCAGGCTAGTGTCAGTACTTCGAGGGAGGTTTTCCAACGCTTTCGCGAAATTCCTTAATTACAAAACCCTTTTTCCCTGGAGGCGTAGCCCCGCTAACACCGTTCTAGACACCTACTTAGTTTATAACATTGATTGTAAAGTGAAAAACTCTACCGAGGAGTAATAAAACTCACGGTAGGATGGAGATCCAACTATCATTGTGTGACAACTTTGAAGGAATCCTACCAAAATCATCACACTCCAGATGGTATTCAAAACTAGCAAGTTTCGTTTTCTTTTGAAACTCCCGATGTGGATTTTTGCCCCAGGCGCTTATGACCTTGACGAAGCCCAAAATATCATAAGACGCGAGTCAATTTCTATACGACATTGTCCAGGTTAATCTGAACCCATAAGTACAAACCTTTGACGAAGGACAAAATAATTGTACACCTGTCCTAGATTAACACATTTATCTATCCTACAAATGAATACCCAGCAGCTACCAATCACTATACTTTAGTGAAGGTCAAAATACATAGCTTGAATACTACGGAATACCCATCTGAAATGACGGAGGGCTACGGCTGGTTTTGGCGAAAACCGTGAACGTAATGAACTTGATATAGCCGAAGGAACCATGATAGCTTTTAAAAGGAGTGGTTTAGGCTCCATATTTAAAAGTTGTTTTTAAAGAAAACCGAATGGTTTTGAAATTATTCCAACGATTTAACTTTGGTTTGTTTTCTTTGTATTGAACAATATTAATGTTGTTCCATCATTTAATCCTATCATCACAGAAAGAAACGAAAATAGAACGTACGCTTATGCCATCCGCATTCACCACGGGGCTCCGTCTTGCATCGTTAGGTTACTTAATTAACGGCAGAGCGGGGGCTGGACTAGCGCGAGTGCAAAATATAAGCAACGTTTATTGTTTAATATATATATATATAGCCATTCGTCGCATGCAATAATAGCCATTCCAGATCACAGATCACAACAACACGGATCAATATATAGGATATACTATGATTTCCGTGTTTCGTTTTAGCCTAGAATGAAAAATGGATTCAACGGTCGTGATGAATGAAAGTCTACCCTAGCACCACCATGAGGTTCTATTAGCATCAAGCATACCGAATTTTAATTTTTATTAGGTGCCATGTTAGACTAACAAGATCTATACTAGAATATAAGGATTTGCTATGATGATATAAACTACTAAAGAGAAGGAAAATGATATTATACTCTCGTAGATCGAGTCATTCTCTTCTTTAGCTCCGGGTTGTAGTTCACGCGACTCCACTAGGCTCCTCTTCAAGTTGACGGGCCTCCTTTGTAATCTTCGCGCCGAAGACGATCTACCCGAAGTCCCTCTAGCTCAAGCTACCCATACACTAAACACTTTTAATGTAGGAAACACGCTACACTTGATCACTAGTCAAGTGTAGGATGAAGAAGTAAGGGTTTTGTAACCTCACAAATGATCTCTCAAACTCAATGATTCCCATCACATGTGAGGGTTTTGAGTCTGGAGATGAAGTGAGAATTTTTGGAGAGCAAGAGAGAGCAAGAGCTCACCTCAAGAGAGCAAAAGAAAATCACAAGCCAAGAATGAAGTGAGTGTGAATGGCAACACCTTGACCCGCACACTCATTCAAGCATGGAAAAATTGCAATATAAAATTTCAACCATGGTCGAATAGTGAGTCAAGATGAATTAACAAATAATAATGCCCATTCCTCACCTATGCCTCACAAAGTCTCCCTATTTTCCACATTTTATTCTATTTTCCAAAAATAGAAAATAGATGCCATGCTTCATATAATAATATATATTTATATATATCAAATATACATTATATATATATATATATATTAATAAAGCAATTAGTGAGCTAATGATATTAGTTAATACATAATTATATCAAATATAATTTATATCAAATTATTAAATCAACACTTGATTTAATAATCCAGTTATATCACATATGACCGACTAATAACATTTATCTGTTTATCACATTATCTAATCAACACTTGATTCGCTAATCTGGTTATATCACATATAACCTAACCGATAATAGATTACTGCCAGATTACAATACGGTATCACATACTTGTATTTAATCAGGCCCACGCACATATCAACATATATGCCCTACTTCGTTTCGCTTGAACCAGGAAACTTCTGTGTGGGACTCTAAATACTCGTCAATACGCCAGCAGTAGGTGATGATCAAATTAGTCACCTACAAGCCGTCAGCGGTACTAGCTGTACGTAACGGCTACCCAGGTATTGAGCGAAAATCAACAAGCAAGCTCGTCCATACTCTCCATGAAGCTTATCAGTAACACTACCGTACAATCTGGTCTCTGCGTCTGATATGTCGCATATCATGTCTAAAGGTGGTAAATGTCAGACCCTAGTAACGTGATAAGTTATGCCAATGTCTCTCCTATTACGGTTCTGGAAACTACTGACAACTCTTATCAGAAAATCTCAGCAGCAGCCCTGGACAGGGACTTCCAGTTATAGCCAATCGAGTATAGCGCAACATCAACCCCCAATTCCGGGAGAGACGAAACCCCTCCTATCGCTCATTGCCTCCATGCGACTCGGGACTGTACCCAAAATCCACCTGTTTGCACGTCTCTTTTGAGCGTGGTAGCGAGGAAGTCAAAGCACAGTGGGAGCCATACAAGACTCTATGACGATCTCGGGTCTACAGAGTAACCTGTACCAGTGTCACCAGAGGACTGCTATCTGACGATAGGTATACTACCAACTAGGAGTCCTCAACGAGTCCTGTTCGTTCTACCCATTCTCCAATGAGCACCTGTGTATAATCTTTGATGTCACACACCAATGGTTATGGGATCAACCAACACCTTCTAAGGGATAAGAAACGTACACACTAGTCTACTCTAGAATATCGATGCCCTAGTCTCGATATCCCCTATACTAGGTACTCATTAAAGGATGCACTTTTGGACCACCCTGGCCCCACTAGTATGATCTCATCATAATCCTGGTAGTCACTTACATATCCTAAGGGCTTTATTAACATATAAGAGCAAGACAGTAAAGAATACCAGTCAACATGTTATGACAAAGAGTAACCAGATAGCATACTATCATGTCGAGCAAGAAAGTGCTCTATATATATGTCTAAGAATCCACTATAATATGCATCACATGCACAATAACGGCCTCTAAGGCATACATATTCCTAACAATCTCCCACTTGCACTAAGGCCATATGTTGTAGTATCTCATACCCAACATCCCAAAAAGTCTCTCAAACTGCATCTGGCGGAGGGCCTTCATAAATGGATCCGCTACGTTGTCCTTTATGTCAACTCTCCTGACCTCGATCTCCCGGCGATATATTATCTCCCTGATCAGGTGACACTGCCTATGAATATGTCTGGATCTCTGATGGGACCTGGGTTCCTTGGCCAAAGCCATAGCTCCATTGTTATCACAATACATTGGTATTGGATGCTCAATGGATGGAACCACACCAAGCTCAGCAATGTACTACTTCATCCGCACAGCCTCTTTGGCAGCATCGTTGGCAGCGATGTATTCAGCCTCCATCGTCGAGTCTGCTACGGTGTCTTGCTTGGAACTCTTCCAACACACTGCCCCTCCGTTAAGGGTAAAGACAAAACTCGAGACAGACTTACTGTCCTCCTTATCACTCTGGAAGTTCGAATCGGTAAAGGACTTCTCCTGGAGTTCACCGTTACCATACACCAAGAATATTTCTTTAGTCCTTCTCATGTACTGAAGAATGTTCTTCACAGCTGTCCAGTGTTTCTCCCCAGGATCTGATTGATACCTTCTCACTACACCTAGTGAGTATGCTACTGAAAGCATACCCTAGCACCGTTAAAGGGGTTCTAAATGGCATCAAGCATGCCAAAATCAAAATTTTATTGGTGCTAAGCTAGACTATACAAGATCATTGCTAAAATTTTAGGGCTTTTAGCTATGTGATGTGAACAACTAAAGAAAGTGAAAGAAGGCTATACCCTTTAGGATCAAGTCCTTCACTTCACATGCTCCGTTTAGTAGTCCCGCGACTCTACTAGGCTCCACTCAAGGCTTTGGACGAGCTTTCTCCGATGACCTTCATGCCAAAGATGATCCACGTGAAGTCCCTCCACTTAAAGCTACCTCTGCACTTAACTCGTTAGCCTAGTAAACACGCTACACTCGATCGCTACTCAAGTGTAGGATGGTGAAGTAAGGGATTTGATTTGCTCATTAATGTATTAAAAAATCCATGACTCACACCACATATGATTGTTTGGATTTTTGAAGTATTTGAGGAAGAAGAAGAAGAGAGCAAGAGAGCAACCATGGAAGCAACTCAAGAATGAGCTCAAAAAATAGCTAAGTGTTGAGAGTGAGCCTAGAATGAATGGCAACACTTGACCCCCACTCATTCAAGCATGGAATTTTGCAATATAAAATTGCAATCATGCTTGAATAGTGAGTCAAGATGAAAAACAAATGAATAAAGCCCATGCTTGCAACCATACTCTCATTTTCCACCTCTTTTCTATTTTTCTCAAAAATAGAAAATCAAGCCATGCTTCATTATTATTATTATTATATATATATATATATATATATTCATATATATATATATATAATGAAGAATAATTAGTAAGATAATGATATTAGTTAAGATATAATTGTATCACATATAATATATATCACATTATTAAATCAACACTTGATTTAATAATTCGGTTATATCACATATGACCGACTAATATCATTTATCTGTATATCACATTATCAAATCAACACTTGATTTAACAATCTGGTTATATCACATACAACTGAACCGATAACAGATAACTGGCAGATTACAATACGGTATCACATACACGTATTTAATCAGGCCCACACACAAATCTAATATGTGTCCTACTTTGTTTCGCTTGAACCAGGGAACTTCTGTGTGGGGACTCTAAAGACTCGTCAATACGCTAGCAGTAGGTGATGATCACATCAGTCATCTATAAGCCGTTAGTGGTACTAGCTGGACATAACGGCTACTCGGGTATTGAGCGATATGAAGATCAACAAGCAAGCTTGTCCACAGTCTCCATGAAGCCTATCAGTAACACTATCGTACAGTCCGGTCTCTTAGTCTGATATGTCCCATATCATGTCTAGGGGTGGTAAACGTCAGACCCCAGTAATGTAATAAGTCATGCCGATGTCTGGCCTATAACGGTTCAAGAAACTACTAATAACACATATCGGTAAATCTCATAAGCAGCCCTGGTTAGGGACTTCTAGTTATTGCCAATCGAGCATAGCACAACATCAACCCCCAATACCTGGAGAGACGAAACCCTTCCTATCGCTCATTGCCTCCATGCAACACGGGACTGTACCAAAAATCCACCTGTTTGCACATCTCCTTTGAGCTTGGTAGGGAGGAAATCAAAGCACAGTGGGAGCCGCACAAGACTCTATGAAGATCTCGGGTCTACGGACTAACTTGTACCAGTGTCACCAGAGACTACTATCTGGCGATAGGTATAATACCAAATAGGAGTCCTTGGCGAGTCCGTTCGGTGTACCCATTTTCCAATGGGAACCTTTGTACAATCTTTGATGTCAGACACCAATGGTTGTGGGATCATCCATCGCCCTCTAAGGGACAAGAAACGTACACAATAGTCTACTTTGGAATATCGATGCCCTAGTCTCGATATTCCCTCGACTAGGAACAGTTAAAGGATGTACTTGTTGACCACCCTGGCCCCACTAGTATCATCTCATCATAATCTTGGTAGTCATGTACATATCCTAAGGGCTTTATTAACATGTAAGAGACAGACGATATATATACCAGTCTACATGTTAAGATAAAGGTAACCTGATAGCATACTATCATGTCGAGCAAGAAATTCCTCTCTATATATGTCCAAGCATCCACTATATCATCAATAGGGGCCTCTAGGGCATACATATTCCTAACAGCTACATCCGATCTGGTACACAACATTGCATACATTATTGACCCAACTGCCGAAGCATAGGGTATCCCTTGCATGTGAGCCCTCTCCAAATCAGTTTTGGGAGACATCATTTTAGAGAGAGTGATTCCTTCGCAAGCGGGTAAATTACCTCGCTTGGAATCTTCTATACTAAACCTCTATAGTATGGTATCTATGTACCTGGATTGGGAGAATCCCAACATCCGTTTAGATCTTTATCCCCAGGATATAGGAGGCATCACCTAGATCTTTCATGGATAACTTATGTGATAAGAAGAGCTTGACCAAGTGTAGCATAGGTACATCATTTCCTATCAAGAGTATGTCATCCACATACAATACGAGGAAGACCACCTTACTCTCTACATCCTTCTTATATATACAAGGTTCATCTATATTTTTGATGAAGTCAAACTCTTTAACATCTTCATCAAAACAGATGTTCCAGCTCCGCGATGCCTGCTTCAATCCGTAGATGGATTTAAGAAGCTTGCACACCTTTCCGCTTCTCCCACTGTCTACGAAGCCCTCTGGCTGTGTTATATACACGCTCTCTTCTAAATCACCATTTAGTAAATTGGTCTTGACGTCCATGTGCCAGATTTCGTAGTCATGGTATGCAACAATGGCAAGTAGGATCCTGATGGACTTAAGCATAGCGACAGGAGAAAAAGGTTTCATCATAGTCGACGCTAGGTCATTGACGAAAAGCTTTTGCTATAAGTCTAGATTTGAAAGTCTCAACTTTTCCATCTATACCAATCTTCTTTTTGAAGATCCACTTGCTCCCAATGGGTTTTACCGCTTCAGGAGCATTCTCCAAAGTCTATACTTCGTTGGTGTACATGGATTCCATCTCAGATCGCATAGCATCCAGCCATTTCACAGAGTCCCCACTTGTGATGGCCTGCTCGAAACTAGTCGGGTCATCATCTTCCATTATGCAATTCTTGCTCCCACCGTTTACGAGAAAACCATAGTATCTCTCAGCTGGATGAGGAACCCTACTAGATCTGTAGAATGGCTGGTGTTCGTTGGGTACTATTGGATCATCCGGTTCAACCAAATCGTCAGTTGTTGTTTATGCTGCTGGAACTTCTTCCGTTTCTACCTCATTTCCACTAATTTCTTTTACAAGAAATTCCTTTTCTAAAAAGGTGGCATGTTGAGAAGCAAACACCTTTTGTTCCTCACTTTGGTAGAAAAGATATCCATGCGGATTCTTTGGATACCCTACAAACATACATAGAACTGAACTTGCCTCGAGTTTGTCCGGATTTTGTCTTTTGACATAGGCCGGACAACCCCATATCTTAACTCGCTTAAGATTTAGTCTCTTTCCACTCCATATCTCATATGGTGTTTTAGGCACAGATTTTGATGGAACTTGATTCAATAGGTATGCAGCTATCTCAAACGCATAACCCCAAAAAGAAATAGGCAACTAAGCAGTACTCATCATAGAGCACACCATATCTAATAGGGTGCGATTTCTCCGCTCCAATACACCGTTGTGCTGTGGTGTATACGGAGGAGTAAGTTGAGAGAGAATCCCATTCTCTTTTAAATAGTCTCGGAATTCCCCGCTCAAGTATTCTCCTCCCCGATCAGATCTTAGGACTTTAATACTTTTACCCGTCTGGTTTTCAACTTCGCACTTATATTCCTTGAATTTCTCAAAAGTTTCAAACTTGTGTTTCAACAAGAATACATGTCCAAACCTTGAGAGATCATCAGTGAATGTAATAAAGTACGAAAAACCATTCCTGGCATGTGTAGACATAGAACCGCATACATCACTATGTATAAGTCCCAAGAGTTCAGTAGCTCTTTCTTCATGTCCAATAAACAGAGTTTTGATCATCTTGGCTTTGAGACATGACTGGCAAGTTTCATAAGATGAAAATTCGAACGGATTCAAATATCCATCTTTATGCAACTTAGCTAGTCTTGTCACATTGATATGACCTAGTCTACTTTGCCACAAGAAGGCTTCGTTCATCTCTGAACTTTTCCACTTGTTTGTGTTCTGTATGTTAAGAACTATACTTTGATTAAGAACGTATATACTGTTACAAAACGTACCAAACCCAATCAACACTTGATTCTCGAAAATGTTCATAACATTATCCTCTAATGTGAATTTATATCCTTCTTTAGATAGCAAAGAAACCGATATAATATTACACATCATTTTTGGTACGTAATAATAGTCATTCAGAAACAATGTATTTCCAGTTGGTAATACAAGGTTATATTCGCCAACTGCCATGGTTGCAACAATTGCACCATTCCCTACAGTTAGAGATTTATCACATTTTCCTAGTTCCCTACCTTTCTTTAGCCCATGTAACAAATTAAATACATGGGATCCTGATCCGGTATCCAATACCCAGGATGTAGAACAAACTGAGAAACTGTTGGATATAGTGCCCTCAGAGTCAATTATTGGATCGCAGGCACGTGATTGCAATGATTGAAGGAGGACCTATGCCGGTAGGACAGTCTTACTAAAGATGATAGTATGCTATCTGGTTTATCTTTATCATCGTGTACTGCTTCAGGTGATATTACATGATCACTATTGCACGTTGGTAGAGCCCATAGGATTCTTGCTTAACGGCCAGCAGTATGATGGCGATCATATACGTGGGAGCTGGGGTCTATAAGCACATCCTTAAAGTGGTCCCTAGTCGTGGGAGTTTTCGAGATAGGGCATCGATACTCCGGAGTAGACTAGTGTATACAGTGGAGACCCCGACGAGGGGCGGTGGCCGTTCTCACAAGCCACTGGTGTCAGTTGGTTCACCTAAGATGTATACATGTGCTCATTGAGTTATGAGTACACTGGACAGGAATCGCCGGGAACTTGCTAGTTGGTATTATACCTGACGTCAGATAGCAGTTCCCTGGTGACATGTGTATATGTTAGTTCATCGACCTGAGATCGTCATTTGTCTCGTGTGAGTTCCCACTGTGCTTTGTTTACTACCCTACCATGGCTCAAAGGAGTCGTGCAAACAGGTTTTAGTTAGGTACAGTCCCGAGCCACATGGAGGTAGTGAGCAGATCTGCACGGGTTTCGTCTCTCCCGGTATTGGGGGTGAGATCGTGCTATGTCAAGGAGAGCCATTACACAAAAGTCCTTGTCCAAGGCAGGAGATTTACTGGTAGGTATTCCAGTAGTATGTCAGGGTGTTCTGGTCTTCACTCCGACATGACTTGTACCGCTTTTGGGGGTCTGAATTTTACCAACCCCTAGGCCCGCCATGCGATACTCATAGACGAACGGACCGGACTGTACGGATATTGTCACTTACAGGCTCAGTAGGGTGTCAGGATGAGTTCGCTCATCGACATCCCTTTTAGTCAATACCTGGTAGCCCGTTACGTACAGCTAGTACCTCTGACGTGCTAGTGGTTAAATCTACAGCCAATGTATTGACGAGTCTTTAGAGTCCCCCGCAGACAGTTTCTCAAGTTTCGGGCGAAACGTTGTAGAGGCCGTATGATATATGGCAGGGTCCGATCATATACGTGTAGTATTGCACGGATCAAGATCGGACGGGTCATACTAGTAGGCTTTGGTTTAAGCCAGATCCTAGTATTACATTTGTTGGATTAGTTTAGTCTCGTCGCATACACATTCAGTCGGAATGCAGTTGCAGGTATGTATATACAGGTGAGGGGTGTCCTTATGATCCGTCACGAGTTTACTTTAGATGTTGCCGTATCTTTTTATTGTTGCAAACATTTGTATTAATGTTTGTAAATGGAAATTGTGAGCTAGAAATCATCATGGAGGGGATTAAATATGACATAGACATGGGTAGTGACTCATGGTATTTTTATTTGTGCAAAATGTCACATTTATGTTTGTTTAATGGGTTGAAATGATAAGAGGAGAGAGAGGGGCAGCCAAGGTAGTGGTGGAGCTCTTGTATTTCTTTTTCTAGCTCTCTCTCATCTCATTATTCCAACACAACAAAAGAAAAGAAAAAGAAAAGAGCTCTCTCTTCTTCTTCTTCTTCCTCTAGTTCATTTTCTCCATCAATGGCCACATCTTCAACCTCCATCCAAACTCATGGATGCAAGAGGCAAAGTGATCACAAACATTCTCTACAACACCTTGGACACGTCGGCTAGCACACTTCGTGCCCGAGTTGCTTCGGATGAAGCGGGAGCCCGTAAAAAGAATCGATGATGTGGTGCCCTTTCCGACGAGGAGATCGAGACCGGAGATGCCGCGAGGAGCTTGGGATGGTGGCCAAAGACCGAAGGACACGGATCGATTGGTATAGCATTCTATCCCTTCTCTTGATAGCTAGTAGTAGGTTAATGGTCCGATCCGGGTTTTAAGCATACGATAGCGCCGTTTCGAGTTAAAGAAAAGTTTTCGTTTCCGCATTTTGGCCTCGGAAAGACGGCCGGGGCGCTACCGTAGAGTTACATGGTATCAGAGCTATGCCATTAACCTTTACTAGTTTGCTCTAACATATTTAGAACTTCGATCGAACAAAAATTCCGAAACCGCTTTTTCAAAAGTGCACTTTCTGTCGATTTTCATTTTTTATCAAAAAATTATTTGGTATGTTGCAGAAATACGTGCAGGGTTTTAGGGGAACACTGCAGAAAATTGGTACCATGATACTACTGTAGAGCAGTGGAACCACGGCCTTAACCCCGTTTTGGCCGCGGTTCAGCCGCTGAACAGTGGCTTCATTGCAGCAAATTTCTACAGTAGGTCTCCGACTTGAAAAAGAGGTTTCTGGAATATTTTGTTTGGGCCCAGATTATTTTGAGTGCTGCAGTTGTACTTGGGGCCCACTTCGGGAAATTTTGTCGATCGAAAATTTTAAATATGTTAGTTCACAGTATTTACATTATATCTGCGACCGTGAATGTCATTTGATCGGTAAATCCTGTCTAATTGCTATAGTTCTTTTCGACGGATTTGCGAACGTGACATTCACGTTGATGTTCTGTGTTGTGCTGTGATGTTGCGGATTTGTCATGGTGGATAGCCTGGATGCAATTGTAGTACAATTTGGTTGTATTTATACATTTGATATTGCGGGGCGAGCGTCCGACATATGGACTGCCGTCACTGCCTGTTTGTATATTATTCTTTTAGGGCACGACCGGGCTGAGGTCGATGTACCCGTTGTATGTATATTTTTACTTTTTGTACTAGGATTACCCCGCGGAGGGGTGCACGGATAGCCGGGTTCTAGAGGGCAACGGGCCCGCATCTCATGGCTTTGAGATGGAGGGGGCTTCACTCTAGAATTGGCGGGCTATTCGCCCCACTTGTATGGCGTACAGGTTGACCCAAAAAGGGGTGCTCAAATTACAGGATTCCGTGAAGTGCTGGGTGGTCCATTCACGTTGTTGAAGGGGGCTTCCTCGCTTCCGGTTTTGGCGGGTAACTTGCCGCGCCCATAGGAGTCTAGGATTTCATTGCATAGGCTATCCATACGACCAGGGGAACGTCGGGTTTTCAGTAGCGGCTCTATGAAACCCGGGGATCCCACATTATCTGTATTGTTCTGTGATGCTTATTACATTTCTGTGATGTTTCATTTTATCACGCCATGAGCGATTAATATATATTGATATATATACTAGTAGATGTTGTATATGTTTTGCATCCGCGCTAGTCCAGTCCCCGCTTTGTCGTTAGTTAAGTAACCTAACGGGTGATGACGGGACCCAGTGGCGAATGCGGATGGCATATACGTACATCATATTTTCGTTCTTTTGTGGTGTGATTAATTGATGGGGCTGCATTGATTCGGATCAATGCAACCTAAACAAACCTGTTTGATGTTGTTGGAACATTTTTCAATAAGCTGTTATTGCAAGGACGTTCTCTTTTGTTTTGCACAGTGGTATTCGGTTATGAATATCCAGCACCTCAGTCGACGAGGCAAGGGCCGAGATCCCTTCACCGAGAGTGACCCCTTGGACAGAAGTTTGCGTCAGGGTAATAACTTCACTATAGTCGATTACTTTTTGCTTTGTATCGTGGTATTCAGTTTGAATATCCTGCACCTCATTCTACAGGGAAAGAGCCGAGATCCCTTCACCGGGAGTGACCTCTTTAGCAAAGGTTTTCGCCACTATATTTTTATAAAAAGCTATCTGGTTCCTTCAACGATATCAAGTTCATTACGTTAAAGGTTTTTCGCCAAAAACCATTCGTAGCCCTTCGTCATTTCAGAAAGGTAGCACTTAGTATTCATGCTATGTATGTTGGCCTTCGTCAAGGCATAGTGTATGGTAGCTGCTTGTTACTTTTCTGTTGCATAGATAGATGCGTTAGTTTGGGACAGTCGTACTACTATTTTGGCCTTCGTTAAGAGTATGTACGGGTGGGTTCAAATTAACCTGGACAATGACGGGTAGAACTTGACATGTGACTTATGATATGTTGGCCTTCGTCAAGGTCATAAGAGCATGGGGTAAAAATTACATCGGGAGTTTCTAAAGAAACTGAGACTTGCCAGATATGCGTATACCTTCTAGAGTGTGATAACGTGAGTGAATTCCATCACATTATCATGCGATGGTAGTTGGATCCCGATTCCCACTGATGAGTTGGTTTACTCCTCGGGTGATCCCGACTAATTTTTTTTTCAGGTTTGGAGGAGAATTTGAGATTACAGTGGGAGGTTTCCTGATTAGATAAATTGATAACCATTCTGATCTAGGTTAGAGTGCACGCTTAGTGTTTCTTTTCTCTCTCTCTTTGGCAGCGACCATGGCCGGACCCTAGACTATGACTCAGTGACCAAGATTAACCGAACCTTCTTAAACACTGGCTTTTGGATAGTCAGAGTTGCATACCTCATTGCCACTCCTACTTTTACCCTTTTATCCAGGACATCCCGTATTATTACGAACATCCACTTCCATTGGATAATACCATCGTATGGTTATATACGAACTCGAAGGAATTTATTCGAGGACGGTTTCCGGTTCTGGAGAAAACGAATAGGACTATTCAGTTGTCTTTTGCTTTTACCTTCTCTCAGGTTGCGAGTGTTCCTTGGATTAGGACGGTACACCTATTACGCTAATTGGATAGTCTTCTTCCAAACCATAGGCATGTGTCGAACGGTGGGGAATGAAGAAAACCAATTAGCCTAACGAAGGTGTACAGAAGGTATTAAGTAAAGACATATAAAGGGATTAGTAAGAGGGTAAAGTAAATTGCGACTGCTATTCACGACCAAACCAAGTATTTCTTCGCCAATCCTACATCACCTTTGTATTTCTCCAGAACACTCCGTATCACTACGAAGATCTACAGTTTATTGGATACTCCATCGTATGGTTATATACGAACTCGAAGGAACTTTTTCCAGTTCGGGGATGGATTCTGGTTCAGGAGAAATAGGAATAAGGATTATTCGGTTGTCTTTTATCTTTACCTTCTCTCGCGTTGTGAGTGCTTCTAGGATTAGGATAGTACACCTATTGCGCTTATTGGATAGTCTTCTTCCAGACCATAGGCTGGTGCCGAACGGTAGGGAAGGAAGAAAACCATTTAGCCTAACGATGGTGTGCAGAAGGTAACGACTAAAGACATATAAAGGGATTTGGAGAGATGGAAAAGAATTATACGGTTATAGTTGTGAATTTGATAATGGAAGAGGCATTATTAGGAATACCCGGATACCCCTTCGAGACATATACAAGTTTCAGTTTCACAGTGTACTGTTAAAAGAAAACCGATTTCCCAATTAGTCCTTGCTTCAGGGTATGTATTTACCAGGTTTGATTCTCACATCTGTATGGATTTACAGATGATGAGTGGGAGTACGTTATTGGGAATTGGGCGATCATCCTCATTATATCGGGATTCGTTGTAATTTGTGATATGTGAGGAAATCGCCTAGGTTGTTTGCTGGACGACAAATATTTGGTTTTGAATATCCGTTGTTATGCACCAATTTCAAATTGATATATCTGTACGTCTATTTTTATAGAGTGAGATATAACTTTTTGGAATTTTGTCTATGACATTTACCTATATCAGTGGATGGTTAGGTAAGGAGTATTAAACAGCGGTGTAATTCTTTTTAACCATAAATACAGTTTTCAACCTACGACACACAGGGTATGAGTTATTAAACTCAGCGGACTTATACAGAGTATTGTATGTTGTCCAGTGTCCATTAGGACAGAGGGGTTGGTACTCGTACTATATTTTGTTTACTTGTGACTTCTCTAGTTCTTAGACATGTGTTTCATAGAAATACAAGATCCAAGTTTTGAGAAGTTATAGGTATATGAATAAAGTAGAGAACCAGGTATTGCAAGTATCAGGATTCTTCAAGGTGATCGAAGATGTAGATACTTATGAATGGTATTCAGTTGATAGTAATGGTTTTGAGAAACTTGTTTCTCTTTCAGGTTACTCATAATTGGAAGCACTCCTAAGTTGAGTAATGCCGATCGGCCTCTCTCCATTTAGTTGACATGCACTGGAGTCAGCTGCATGATTTGAATCTGGTTCCAATTAAATCAGTCCCTCTGTTTCTATATTGGATATAGAACGGTTCATATCTTAATGATGTTAAGGTACGGGGTGTTTTCCGGCTTATGCTTAAAATCATACTCTAGATAACTCATGGCACGTTTCTGTAATGGCTGTTTGTAGGTTGACCCGGGCTATGACGAGCGTTGATTTTCTACCATCTGGAGGATCAATAGTGATATTGTTCTTGACACGCCATTGGGAGTATGGTAGAACTGGAAGTGATTCCAGAACGGCAAACGATTATTGAAAATTTGATAGGACCTAAAGATTCAATCTGGTTTAACATTCCATTGGCCACTCCGCAGATAAGGTGGGTAACCTCAGGCTCTCGAGAGATACTTCGGTAGCCTCAAGAACGGTGACAGGGAGGTTCTTGTTTACCAAGACTTGCCATTGCTGTTGTTCCAGACTGTGGGACGCGGTAGGACGATGAGTATAGCGTCGTTCTGAACTAGCTTTAGAAGTGTATGTCTATATGACTCTGCCAGAGGGTTGTCGTAGTCAGTGAGAGCAGCGGAAGTATAGTGGACAAGAAGCTTATGTCTATTTATAGACTAAAGCAGATATAGCGGAGATAGATCATCTATTTCTGATGTGACAGTTATAGGTTTGACTTCATCAGAATAGGGGATGGATCTATTAAGAAGGTAGTAGTGTGTGATGTCCTGGTTTTTGGATGACATACACATAGTAGGAAGTGATATTCCTATACTACGATCGGTTAAACTTTGGTTGTCATACAGTGGTTTTTCCACATAGGACTTGGATATTATATCACACATTCTGGTTACTAGATCTATGGTTTTAGATCTAGATTTGGGTGGTTTCCCAATCTGGGTACTTAGACAGCATTCTAAAGGTGTTTTAGAATGGACGACTCCTGGCACGGTAGTGTACCTGCAGGTGATGGAGTCACCCTTTCCAATGGTGTCTTACAGACTAAAGGGGAGAGGGATGTGTATGATTGGCAGTTCACTTGCTTAGGCAATTGAGTCAATCATGAGATGTCAAGTACCACACCAGATGTTGTTTTTGCACTAGATGCAATATGTTGATATTGATCCAATCCTGGAGAAATGATCGGAAGCAGTTTTAGAACATAAGTGGATGTTCTAGGGATATGATAACGGCATCCTCCTTCGGGAGACAGTTATCATTCCAGGCTTCCACGGAGACCTGGATGGCAGAGTGGCTGTCAGAGTTATAGTTTTTCCTCTGACGAAGAGTAGTAGTTTGGACAGGAGGTCCAAGCGGATACTGAGGGAGGCATGGCGCAGGATACTGATTAAGTTCAGTTGATGATACAGTCTAAGAAGTTTGGATTTGGAGTTCATTTATGAACTATGTCCCATCAGATATCCAGACATATTCTAAGACAGGTATTGCTCATTTCGGGAGATGGCTTTCTCCGCGAACTTGAGATAAAGAGAGATATAGAAAGAAACATCAGGGAGGATCCACTCACTGAGGCTATTCCTCGAACACAATAGTTTTGCAAACGGGCTTTGTGAAACTGATTAGTAGAGGAGTTGGGTGTTCGGTATCACACGGGCTGTGAGTATGCGACATCGCAATAATTAGCCTTGAGTGCAAGTGGGAGATTGTTGGATATAGTGCCCACAGAGTCAATTATTGGATCGCATGCACGTGATTGCAATGATTGATGGAAGACCTTTACCGGTAGGACAGTCTTACTCAAGATGATAGTATGCTATATGGTTTATCTTTATCATCGTGTACTGCTTTAGGTGACATTACATGATCACTATTGCACGTTGGTAGAGACCTTAGGATTCTTGCTTGGCGGCCAGCAGTATGATGGAGATCATAAACGTGGGAGCTGGGGTCTATAAGCACATCCTTAAAGTGGTCCCTAGTCGTGGGAGTTTTCAAGACAGGGCATTGATACTCCGGAGTAGACTAGTGTATACAGTCGAGACCCCGACGAGGGGCGGTGGCCGATCTCACAAGCCACTGGTGTCAGTTGGTTCACCTAAGATGTATACAGGTGCTCATTGGGTTATGAGTACACCGGACATGACTCACCGGGAACATGCTAGTTGGTGTTATACCTGACGTCAGATAGCAGTTCCCTGGTGACATGTGTACAGGTTAGTTCATCGACCTGAGATCGTCATTTGTCTCGTGTGAGTTCCCACTGTGCTTTGTTTACTACCCTACCACGGCTTAAAGGAGTCGTGCAAACAGGTTTTAGTTAGGTACAGTCCCGAGCCATATGGAGGCAGTAAGCGGATCTGCAGGGGTTTCGTCTTTCCCGGTATTAGGGGTGAGATCGCGCTGTGTCAAGGAGAGCCATTATACGAAAGTCCTTGGCCAAGGCAGGAGATTTACTGGTAGGTATTCCAGTAGTATCTCAGGGTGTTCTGGTCTTCACTCCGACACGACTTGTACCGCTTTTGGGGGTCTGACTTTTACCAACCCTCTAGGCCCGCCATGCGATACTCATAGACGAACGGACCGGACTGTACGGATATTTTCACTGACAGGCTCAGTAGGGTGTCAGGATGAGTTCGGTCTTCGACCTCCCTTTTGGTTAATACCTGGTAGCCCGTTACGTACAGCTAGTACCTCTGACGTGCTAGTGGTTAAATCCACAGCCAATGTATCGACGAGTCTTTAGAGTCCCCCACAGATAGTTTCTCAAGTTTCGGGCGAAACGTTGTAGAGGCCGTAAGATATATGGTAGGGTCCGATCATATACGTGCGGTATTGCACGGATCATGATCGGACGGATCATACTAGTGGGCTTTGGTTTAAGCCGGATCCTAGTATTAGATTTGTTGGATTATTTTAGTCTCGTCGCATTCGCATTCAGTCGGAATGCGGATGCAGGTATGTATATACAGGTGAGGGGTATCTCTGTGATCCGTCACGAGTTTACTTTAGATGTTGCCGTATCTTTTTATTGTTGCAAACATTTGGATTAATGTTTGTAAATGGAAATTGTGAGCTAGAAATCATCATTGAGGGCATTAAATGTGACATAGACATGGGTAGTGACTCATGGTATTTTTATTTGTGCAAAATGTCACATTTATGTTTGTTTATTGGGTTGAAATGATAAGAGGAGAGAGAGGGGCAGCCAAGGTAGTGGTGGAGCTCTTGTATTTCTTTTCCTAGCTCTCTCTCATCTCATTGTTCCAACACAACAAAAGAAAAGAGCTCTCTCTTCTTCTTCTTCCTCTAGTTCATTTTCTCCATCAATAGCAACATCTTCAACCTCTATCCAAACTCATGGATGCAAGAGGCAAAGTGATCACAAACATTCTCTACAACACCTTGGACATGTCGGCTAGCACACTTCGTGCCCGAGTTGCTTCGGATGAAGCGGGAGCCCGTAAAAAGAAACGATGATGTGGTGCCCTTTCCGACGAGGAGCTCAAGACCGGAGATGCCGCGAGGAGCTTGGGATGGTGTCCAAAGACCGAAGGACACGGATCGATCGATATAGCATTCTATCACTTCTCTTGATAGCTAGTAGTAGGTTAATGGTCCGATCCTGGTTTTAAGCATACGATAGCACCGTTTTTCTAGTTTGAAAAAGTTTTTGTTTCCGCATTTTGGCCTCGGAAAGACGGCCGAGGCGCTACCGTAGACTTACAGAAACAGTTCTCGATAACGAACACACTCGAAGAAGATGTATCAACATGCTTTTTCTTCGTAGGGGTGCCACGGGAATTCTGATATTCCCCTATTCCTACGGAACCAACGTTCCCTAGCTTAGCATAATAAGCAGGTTCGGTTAATACAACCATATTATTATTTTGATTAAGACGTGACATTGGTTGTTGCCTGGAGAGAGAGAGAGAAGGAAACGCATTAGCGTGCGCTCTTTACAAGATTAGATTGGTTATTATCTTATTTAATCCGGATAGCTCCCACTGTTTTTATGAAATCTTCCTTCAAACCATAAAAGGTAAGATAGCCGGGATTAATTACACCCTTCAGGTTCACCAATCGTTCGGCCAGGTAGGCATCAGTACTCCGAAAGAGGTTCCCAGTGCTTTCTCACGGACCTAATTAAAATAAACCTCATTTTCCTATAGCCATAACCCCGTTGACGCCTTTCTAGACACCTACTGGATTAGCTAATTGTAAAGTCTAAAATTCTCCCAAGGGTAACTCTTACTCGCAGCAGGTATCGGGATCCAACTATCATATAGAAGTTATGCAATCTCATTGCGAATATCAACACTTGAAATTCCTGATAATGGTTTTCACCCTTAGCCACTTATGACCTTGATAAGGTCAACAAATTATAAGCACTAGTCAAGTTATACCCGTCAGTTCTTGAACCCACCCGCTGACCCTTGATAAGGTTAACAAGGCCGCACCACTACCCTAACCCAATCGTATCTCATGCGGGCAGATAAGCACTAATCAATTACCGCACACTACGCCTTGACAAGGTCAACAAACGCAGCACGAATGCTAAATAGTAATTATCTGAAATGAAGGAGGCTATGCAGGTTCTTAAGAAAACTATGAGCGTAATGAACTTGATATTGTTGTAGAATCTAGTGATTTTGAAAAGGAGTGTTTTTTGAGGCTCTTGCTAGTTTTGCTAAAGAGGTCACTCCCGCTGAAGGGATCTCGGCTCTTTCCTCATCGAATGAGGTGCTGGATATTCATGAATACCACTATGCAAAGCAAGAACTAGAGAAGCTATCAAAAACAAAACCGAGTGGGTTGTAGCATTTGCTAGTTTGGCTAAAGAGGTCACTCCCGGTGAAGGGATCTCGGCCCTTTCCTTATCGAATGAGGTGCTGGATATTCATCAAGGAATACCACTATGCAAAGCAAAAACTAGAGCTACCCTTTTTGAAAAT
Organism: Agapanthus africanus; assembly: GCA_030015575.1. Classification (NCBI taxonomy): domain Eukaryota; kingdom Viridiplantae; phylum Streptophyta; class Magnoliopsida; order Asparagales; family Amaryllidaceae; genus Agapanthus; species Agapanthus africanus. Next base: position 336,005,132 of record CM057346.1, on the reverse strand, counting down.
TTGATTTTACAACATCTTTAGGTTTCTTTCTTTTCATTAATCTCATTAATGAAGTCCTACATTTAATGTTTCCTAAACATTACAGAAAAGTGAACCGAAAATATATAGTATGCTTATGCCATCAGCATTCGCCACTATATCCCGTCATGCACCGTTATGTTACTTAACTACTGGCAGAGCAGGGGATGGACTAGCGCAGGTGCATAATATAAGCAACGCTTATTATATATCATATATATAATATAACATTCGTCTCACGCAGTTATATGATCACATCACAGAACCAAGCAGCAGAAGCAACATATGAAATATTGGATATATTAGGATTTCCGTGTTTTAAATTTTGCCAGTAATGTAAAACACGGATTCTACGGTCGTGAAGAATAGCCAAACCCACATCCCAAGACCCCTATGAGAGCGACAAGTAACCCTACAAATTCTAGAGTTAGGAGACCTGGTCTCAACTCCTTGAGATGGTCTCCCACTTAACTCTGGAACCCGACTACTTATGCTCCCCGCCTTGGATCTATCCTAAAGCGGAAAAGTAAATAATATACATCAACGGTGACGTCATCCTCAACCCAGAAGTGCCCCAATAAAAGAATATTATATACAGATTTTACATGAATGAAAATGAAAAATCTCATCTCATATAAAAAAAACCCGGCTATTCTTTAACGACAATCCAATAAATCATACCAACAACGACACATAACATCACATGTTATCAACATAAGTAAATATGCGTATCCCGAAAACTCGTAGACATATAGCAACGAGATCGGTATACCGAACATATTACAGTTATGGTCGCAGATAAGAAATGGAAAACTACAATAATTAGAATCCGTATATCCTTAGAGATCATAAACCCGGAATATCTCATATTCCAGATTTCATGCCAAACCTATAAACCTTGTATTTTAGTCTCAAATTGAAAACACTTTTCACTTATATTATTCAGGTAATTCTGCAGGATTCCCGACTACATTATCGAATACTCTTCGGAAACATTAGCAGATGGCCGCACCCCCGATACCGTCGACGAAGTGCACTAAGGCGGAACACCGTGGCCGCAAGCACCCGAGTGGGTGCTTTTGGCAATGGGGTTCTCCTACAATCACTTGGTCGCGGCTATGGGGCATGGCTGTCTACTATAGTTACCCAGCATGTGTACGCATACAATACGCGATTGCGACGGAGTTTTGATCCGAATCAAAACTTCATGGCAACCGATTAACCGAGACTAATACATTAGGTTTATAATATACAAACTAGTTTTTACAAAACTAATTATTTGGATTCTAACAATTGTATCAAATATCATCAAAGTCTAAACAACATTTCGATCGATTTAACAAACACCCACAAAATCCAGAGACCTCAACAATTTGAGAATCATTAAAAATACCTAAAGAGTGCTAAATATACTAATGGAGCAGCACAGAAAAATCGAGCACGTAAATCAACAAAAGAGCAGCGGAACCATGGCCAAACAGGGGTTTGGGCCGCGGTTCCGCGGACGTTTAGATGAGTCAAGTGTTAAAATTTTCTGGGGCTCTATAAAATAACCTGCACGAAATTTTGGATATTTTTAATTACGAAATTTCCAACGTTTGAAAAATTCAACAGAAACTTGCAAAAATGGGTATTTTGAAATCCGATCGGGTATTCAAACGCCGTAAAGACCTACCCAAATGTTCTAGCTTGGCTCTGATACCATAAAAGTCTATCTTAGCACCACCATGAGATTTTAGTAGCATCAAGCATGCCAAATTTTAATTTTTATTAGGTGCTAAGTAAGACTAACAAGATCTATGCTAGAATATAAGGGTTTGCTATGATGATATAAACTACTAAAGAGAAGAGAAAGGATGTTATTTAGTTATATGTATGCCCTAGAGGCCATTATTGTACATGTGATGTATATTATAGTGGATGCTTGGATATATAGAGAGGACTTTCTAGCTCGACATGATAGTATGCTATTTGGTTGCTCTTTGTCTTAACATGTTGACTTGTATAAGTGATGTTGTCTTGCTCTCACATGTTAATAAAGCCCTTAGGATGTGTACTTGACTACCAGGACTATGATCGAGATCATACTAGTGGGGCCAATGGTTGTCCACAAGTACACCCTATATTGTTCCTAGTCGAGGGTGTATCATGACATGGCATCGATATTCCATAGTAGAGTAGAGTATTCACATCTTGACCTATATGACAGGTGATGGATGATCCCACATCCATTGGTGTTTGACAACAAAGATGGTATCGGCTGCTCAGTGGAGACTGGGTACACTGAACGGACTCGCCGGAAACTCCTAGCTGGTATTATACCAATCGTGAGATAGCAGTACTCTGGTGACACTGGTACAGGTTAGTCTGTAGACCAGAGATCGTCAGAGAGTCTTGTGTGATTCCCACTGTGTTTTGATTTCCACTTTACCATGTTCAAGATAACGTGCAAAACTGTGACTTTTGGGTACAGTCCCGAATCACATGGAGGCAATGAGTGATAGGAGGGGATTCGTCTCTCCCGGTATTGGGGGTTGATGTTGCGCTGTACTCGATTGGCCATAACTAAAAGTCTCTGGCCAGGGCTGCAACGGGGATTTACTGATAAGTGTTATCAGTAGTTTCTTGACCCGTTAAGATCCTTCTATCGGCATGACTTATCAGTTCCTAGGTTCTGATGTTTAACACCCTTATACTAGATATGCGACATATCAGACGAAAACACCGGACTGTACGGTAGTGTTACTGACAGGCTTTTTAGGAGTAAGAGCAGGCTTGCTTGTTGATCTTCTGATTGCTCAATACCCGGGTAGCCGTTACGTCCAGCTTGTACCGCTGACGGCTTGTGGGTGCTTGATATGATCATCACCTACTGCCGCCGGCGTATTGACGAGTCTTTAGAGTCCTACACAGAGGTTTCACTGGCTCATGAAATACGAAGTAGGAGCATATATGTGATATGTGCAGGACCGAGATTAATATGAGTATGTGATACAGTATTCTATTCTCGCGATATAAGGTAACGATCGGTTATATGAGATATAGCCAGGCTATCGAATCAAATGTTGATTCGATAAGTTGATACTATATCGGTCGGTTATATGAGATATATAACCGGGTTATCGAATCAAGTGTTGATTCGATAGGTTGATACAAATAATATTAGTCGGCCATATAAGATATAACCGGATTATTAAATCAAGTGTTGATTTAATGATTTAATGTATAATTATATATTTGATATATTAATTTACATTAACTAATATTAGCTCACTTAAGCATTTCTTTTTCTAACATGTGCACACTTAATATATATGTGATATATGTTAATTGTGTTTTCTTTTTGTTTCATGCTTGATGCCACATGAAACATGGGTGTATGAGACATACACCATACTAATGATAATGATGGGTTTATTTATTTAGAGTAAATCAATTATTAGTTAGAAATTGGTCACATGGCATGAAGCTTGTAGAAGCTTGGAGATCCATTGACTGAGTCCACTAGTTTTGTCTTACACCAGATATGTCATGACCTGAAAGTACGGAACGTGACTGGCACTTAGATTACGAGACGTCTAAAGGTGTAACGTAACCTAAGTCAGCCAAAGCCCAGAAAAATCTAAACCAAAACCAAAAGAGTGAAGGAAACCTTTCATGAAAATGACTTGAAATCAATTTAGTTGCATTGAACCCCTTTAAAAAAACATCAAAAATTTCCAAAAATTTCGGCAGAGTCTCCTCTGTAAATACAATCCCCCAAAATGGGTACGACAAAATATATAAACCTGTAATCACAAAATGGCATCCCCAAGCGGGAGCTAGCTCTTCGCCCAAGGCGGATCACAACCACACGCAATATATATATATATGTAATCTCAAGAAAAGAGCATAAAGAAATGCGAAATATAAGAAAACACAACGTCGGCTCAAGTGAGCTCGACCCAAAAGAAACCACATATACACAAATCTCTCAGTCTCATCACTAAGTCGCATATACACATAAGAAGTGGTAGATGGAGAATACTAGATACAAAAATAGTACAAAAAAAGAGATAAAAGTGCTCTCGCAACCCACCTACGAGCAATGTCGCGAGTCTGAGCAAAAGAAGTCACTAATAAGATAAGCCGCCGCTACAAGGCTGATGAGTTCAACCTGCAGGACACTGTGGCACAACGGGGGTGAGTTGCCAGCTCGTGAGTAGAATATAACATCTAGTAAGGCTATCGTAAAAATGCACGCAAATGCGTCATAGCATGTATGTCCAGATGTGATGTAATACCTCCAGTATGCATGCACATGTATGCAATGTCAATACTAAATCTTTAAGTGTTTTAATTGCTATGAGTTCTGCATTATTAACTTTAGAAAAAGAATATCTGTATAATAGCTAAATACCATCAAGAAATCATCTGAAACTCGTGTCAAGCATCGACACCAAATATGAAAACACATCTGTCTCAATGTCTCACTGTATTAATGTCTCAATTCATCGGGCTCCGTCAGTCCGGATCGGCCTATATCATCAAATCTCAAGACAACGGTCGGTATCCTCCAGATATCCGCCGCGCTAGACATCACTGGTAGGTAGTCTTCCCCTGCCAGGCTCATCGTCTACAACTCGATCTTCTTGCCCCGGGGTACCATACCGGGCCCACCATGTACCCGAGACGGTTCATCCACTCCTCGAATCGGATCTCGAAATCCAACAGAAAATATGAAAACTCATAGTGGACGACACATACATCACGATAAAACCGCAACTTTGTTTTAAAAATGATAAATAAAAGCTTTTGTTAAATTCTTGCGGTTTTCCCCAAAATCCAGAAATCGCAGCAATACTGAAATCCTCAAGAAAATCATAATACCCAACATATTGTATATGATAAATGTTTATGATATCAAGGTATGCGATGTGATTTGTGGCTAGAATCTATGTATGTATGATGATGATGCGAGGTATATACATGCTGTGCGACTTCATATATTTTGTAATATACAAGTGGTGATACTAAACTTAACGGGTTCTACAGTGCTTGTGGCATGGCAATTACCAAAGGCGTGTGTGTCACATGAATAGTGTGCATGCAACAGAAGCCAATGGTAATGGTTTACGTGTCCTACGAAGTGATATCACACATGTGTATATGGATATCCATGCAATCTAGCAGACGAATAGCAATAAGGGTATGCAATGTGAATGAGGGGGGGTTTAGCTAACTAACAATGCAAATATTGCAAGAAATAAAGTAATCCTTACAGGGGGATGCTTCACGCCATCTAGACGATCCCCCTATAGATGAATACATCTACTCACCTGAATGCCTCGCTAATCCGATCCGACCACCACCTTGCCTTTGCGCGTCGCGTCCGATATTTCAGCGACCGATCCTAGAATTGCATAACACACATTATAAGATTACAGATTCCTGAAATGACACAACTCACAATATGAAAAGATCGACGCTCTCGAATTAATCACAACGTGCACTCGGTACGTGGAAAATACACGAAAATCGCGAAAACCTTAACTAAAATCCCCGTTTCGGGGAAATCGTCAAAACTAAAACCCGACTAGACAAAACCCTGCATTCGCGCACACTAAAAGTCGTATGAGATGCTAATTGTATCACCAAATATCGTAATTAGATCACCTCCTAATATTTATAAAAATCTAGTAAGCAATTAGCATACCGATAACAATGCAAACATCGCGAATTAACAATATTGCGATCGCAACATCACACAAATATCCGACGTAATACACTAGATGGCCACAATACTAACTAAAACCAATCAACCATGCTACAAACCCTAATTACAGCACCATCCCTATCCTAGAATTTTCAAAACAAACCATTGCAATGAAATTAACACATTAAAAATCCAAATTAGCATAAATAAACTACCAATTTAACAACTAGATTAGAACTTATACCTCCCAAGTGATGAACCTCTTGCAATTAGCCTCTATAGATGTCTTCTTTCTCCTTTTTTTAAACAAATTAGGGTTTTGGAAGAGGTGGAAAAGATTTAGGTTTGAATTTGTTAAGGAAATTATGAATTTTTGTGGATTTCGGAGGATTTTTGCAAGGATTTTGATGCAAGAAAATAGGGGATTGGGGGCTATTTTTCTGCAGCCATTTCGACCAGAGGAGAGCAAGGGAGGGATGTGAGGGAATGGTGTGGAATTTTCTACACAAAAGTCCTGCACAAGATCAATAAATGACCGTCACATCAAATTTTACAAAAACCCCCTTTTTAATTCATTTTCAAACCATTTTAAACCACAAAAAAACCAAACTTGAAATGTTTTGATAAAATTTTTGTTACACTATATTTTAGTTTTATAATGATTCCTAATTATGTAATTTACCTAATTAAATTTGTATTTATCACTAATTAAATGTATTTTTAAAAGCTTAAAATAATATTAAAAATAATTAATTAAGGAAATTTTTTTAATTAACTAGAAAATTTTAAGTGGCATTTTAGTGAACAATTTATAGTAATATCTTATCTAAATTTTGTATAATTAGGTCTATAATGAAAAATATCTATTTTGACTTTTTATGGAAAAAGGCTGCTAATTTTGCCGTTTACCGAAAAACCGCCTAAACGATTTTCGAAGCGTTACAATCTTCCCCCCCTTAAAGAAATTCGGTCGCCGAATTTAAAATTTAACTACGCGTACCTTCAAAAAGATGGGGATATCTCTTCCTCATCTCGACCTCGGTCTCCCAGGTGACCTCCTCACTGTTCGGGCCACGCCAAAGGACCTTGACGGACGGTATAACCTTCGACCTCAATTTCTTCACCTGCCGATCCAAAATGACCACCGGCTGCTAGGTGAAAGAAAGATCATGCTCTAGCTGGATCGTCTAGTGCCGAATCGCCTGGGAAGGATCATGAAGGTACTTGCGGAGCATCGAAACATGGAACACGGGGTGAACATCATGGAAGCTGGGCGGAAGAGCTAACCGATAAGCGACTGGACCAACACGCTCTAGGATCTCGAAGGGACCAACATATCTAGGACTAAGCTTCCCTTTCCGCCTAAATCTCATCACACTCTTCATCGGAGAGACCCTCAGGAAAACATGATCACCAACAGCGAACTCGAGTCGGTGACGGCGCCTATCAGCATATGATTTCTGCCTACTCTGTGCTGCTCTCATCCTGTCCCGAATCAGCTGTATCTTTTCGGTCGTCTCCTGTACGATCTGCGGCCCCAAAATACTGCTCTCCCTGAGCTCTGTCCAACATACAGGCGATTGACATCTCCTCCCATATAAAGCCTCGGAAGGTGCTATCTGAATCATCTCCTGGAAGCTATTATTGTAGGAGAACTCGATCAAGGGCAAATGTCGATCCCAGCTACCACTGAAATCTAAAACACAAGCTCCGAGCATGTCCTCAAGAGACTGAATAGTACGCTCTGACTGACCGTCATTCTGGGGATGAAAGGCTGTGCTAAAACTCAATCGGGTGCCCAATGCTTCCTGAAGTTTCTTCCATAATCGGCTGGTAAACTGGGTGCCCCGGTCGGACACGATGCAAGTCGGAACGCCATGCAGTCGCACGATCTCATCAATATAAACCTGGGCGTACTGAGCAAATCCAAAAGTGGTCTTCACTGGCAGGAAGTGAGCCGCTTTCATCAGTCGATCCACAATCACCCAAATAGAGTCATACCCTCGACCGGTCCTGGGTAGGCCCACAATGAAGTCCATGGAGACCTGTTCTCATTTCCACTCAGGGATGGGCAGAGGCTGTAACTCGCCGGCTGGCCTCTGGTGCTCGGCCTTGACTTGTTGACAAGTCAGGCATCTCGACACAAAGTCTGTAACATCCTTCTTCATTCCGTCCCACCAGTAAACCTCTCTCAAATCACGGTACATCTTGGTGGAACCTGGATGCACACTGTATACTGATCTATGTGCCTCCTCAAGGATATCGCGCCTCAGTCCCTCAGAATCTGGTACGTACAGTCGAGCACCAAATCGAAGTATCCCCTGATCATCAATCACGAACTCAGAAACTCTGCCATGCCGAATCTGCTCAATAATCTCTAAAATACAGGTATCGCCGGACTGTGCGTCGCGGAAACGGTCAAGTAACTGTGGGCGTGCTCTAAAATGGGCCAGCTATCCCCCAGTAGGAGTAAACTCGAACTGCACTCTTCTGTCACATAAAACCTGCCAATCCGCCGTCGACTGCATCTGTACTGCGCTCAAACAAGATAAGCTACCTCCGGGTCTCATACTCAAAGCATCTGCCACCACATTCGCCTTGCCTGGATGGTATAGAATCTCGCAGTCATAATCTTTCACCAACTCCATCCAACGGCGCTGTCTCAGATTCAGATCTCGCTGCTGAAAGATATACTTCAAACTCTTATGGTTAGTGAATATCTGGCACGACTCACCGTATAGGTAATGTCTCAAGATCTTAAGTGCAAATACCACTGCAGCCATCTCTAAATCATGATTGGGTAGTTCTATTCGTGTTTCCTCAGCTGCCGAGAAGCATACGCGATAACTCCATCGTGCTGCATCAATACACAGCCCAACCCCACTCGAGAAGCATCACAATATACCACGAACCCGCCCCATCCTCAAGGCAAAGCTAACACCGGTGCAGTAGTCAGACGAGTCTTCAACTGCTGGAAACTATCCTCACATGCCTCAGTCCAATCAAAAGGGACCTCCTTCCGGGTCAACTCAGTCAGCGGTGCAGCAATACGGGAGAAATCCTGGACAAAACGTCGATAATAGCCGGCCAGACCCAGAAAGCTGCGAACCTCTGTAACTGATACCGGTCTAGGCCAACGCTGAACTGCCTCGATCTTCTTCGGGTCCACACAAATACCATCTCTCGTCACCACATGACCCAAGAAGTCGACACTGTCTAACCAGAATGCGCACTTGGAAAATTTGGCGAACAGCTGATGCTCCCTCAATGTCTGCAAGGTGATACGCAAGTGCTGCTCATGCTCCTCCCGGCTCCGAGAATAAACCAAGATGTCGTCAATGAACACAATGATGAACTGATCGAGATACGGCCTGAATACACGGTTCATCAAGTTTATAAATGCTGCCGGGGCATTGGTTAGCCCGAACGACATCACCAAGAACTTATAATGGCCATATCGAGTACGAAAAGCAGTCTTCGGAATATCCTCCTTCTGAACCCGCAACTGGTGATAACCTGACCGTAAATCAACCTTCGAGAAAAACACTACACCCTGGAGCTGATCGAATAAGTCATCAATGCGGGGTAGGGGATATCTTTTCCGCACAATAACCCAGTTCAGCTGACGATAATCAATGCATAAGCGCATACTTCCGTCCTTCTTCTTTACAAACAGGACGGGAGCACCCCAAGGTGACACACTCGATCGGATAAGCCTTTTGTCCAGAAAGTCCTGTAACTGATCCTTCAGCTTTCTCAGCTCCGCCGGGGCCATCCGATAAGGCGGTATAGAGATAGGCCCCATGCCGGGGATCAGGTCGATGCAGAACTCAATCTCGCGCTCTGGTGGCAGACCAGGCAGCTCGTCGGGAAATACATCAGGGAACTCTTTCACAACAGGGACCTGGTCCAACGGAACCTCTGTGGATCTAGTATCATAAACATAGGCTAAGAATCCCCGACACCCTTTCCTTAAGAGATGACCGGCGCGATGGAAAGAAATCAAGCTGGGAAAGGTACCGCTACGATCTCTCTGAGTAACAAGAACCGGCTCACCAGGAAAACTGAATCTGACTGCTTTCTCACGGCAGTCCATGGATGCATAATAGGTGGCTAGCCAGTCCATACCAAGAAGAACGTCAAAGTCTAGCATATCGAGGAGAATCAAATCAACTGAAGAATCTCTCTCTCCGATACGAACGTAACATGATCGGTACACAAAACGAGCAACAAACGACTCGCCTACTGGTGTAAAAATGACAAGCGGCTGATCTAACGAAGAAGACTCTTGGCCCAGCCTCGGTAGAAAGTACGTGGATACTTAGGAATGTGTGGAGCCTGGATCAAATAATATCCGTCCATCAAAAGAACATACTGGCAGAGTACCTGTCACGACGGCATTGGATGCCTGTGCATCCTGAGGAGTCAACGCGAACACTCGGGCCTGTCCACCACTAATAGCTAGCTGTCCTCTACCTCTACCTCGGCCTCTGCCTCTGCCTCTGTCGCCTCGTCATCTCTGAACCGGACCATCACGCCCACGACCTCTAGGAGCATCTGGCTGGCGTGGAGCATCATCAGGAGTAGGAAGTAGAGCTTTCTGAGGAGGTGGTGAAGGTGGTAAGGTCACATGCGAGACCGTCGCCGTGCCCTGGCGCCCCATGGTACAGTCTCTGACATGGTGGTACTGACTCCCACAGCGAAAACATCCTGGCGACGACTGCTAGGTCTGTGGATATGAACCAAATAACTGACCTCGTCTCAATCCTCTGCCACCACCATCTCCCAGAAATAATCTATCATGGTGTCTACCCATCTGCCTCTGAGCTGGCGTATCAGTACGGATCCTCTTCGGCCCAGAAACGACCGGAGTCTCGGAAATATGCTTCTCCAAAAGTAAGGCTGCGTCCATCGCGGTTGCGTATGTATCAAAGTGCTGGGTGCCGATGGCAAGGAATAGCTGTGTGTCAAGCCCTCGCACAAACCTCTTTATTCTCTTCTCTTCCGTGTCTACTAGGTACGGAGCATATCTAGACAACTGGGTAAACTGTATATCATACTCCGACACCGTCATCCCAGGAGTCTTGCGCAGAGTCTAAAAACTACGGGCTCGAGCGTCTCGGACACTCTCCGGAAGAAAACGGGAAAGAAATGCAGCTGTAAACTCGTCCCAGGTCATAGAAGGTAGACCTGCAGCTCGGCCTCCCTCTACTGAATCATACCATTTCTGGGCAAGACCATCCAGACGAAAACTCGCTAACACCACCAATCTATCATCAGAACACCTCAACGAACGGCAAATCCTAGCCATCCTATCAAGAAATGCCTGTGGGTCCTCTGTCGCATCCGTACTGATAAAAGCTGGAGGTCTCAATCTCATGAACTCCTGTAGTGAAACAGGGATAGTCACAGTAGTAGCAGGAGCGACCATCTGTGCAGCAGGTGCAGTGGAAGGAACGTCCTCGGACCTCTGTGTCCGACTGGACTCAACTAAAGATCCCATCATCTGTCGCAACTCCTGCATGTCGGCCTCGAATCTGGCAATACGGTCAGGATAAGGCGGATCAATATGACCCTGAGGGGTAGGCGTATCATCCCGCTCGATCCTCGCCTCAGACGAGCCCGCTCGAATCTCATCCCTAGGGGCAGCCCGCTGAGCTCTCGTAGTATTTGGCGGCATCGAAGCTGGAATAAGAAACAGGACCGATAAGAACATTGCAATTGAATCAAGGAATGCAAGGAATCAAGAAGTGAAATACAAGCAATTATGTCCTAAGGTCACTTAGGCGGAGTACCGTATCGTAAATATGCCGCGGAACATACCCACGCTACGCCACTCTGCTTAAGTCACCTACTCCATCTACCAAGGTCGTCCTACACTCAGAACGGTAAAACCTACGCTCTGATACCAACTTTGTCACGACCCGAAAGTACAGAACATGACTGGTACTTAGATTAGGAGACGTCTAAAGGCGTAACGTAACCTAAGTCAGCCAAAGCCTAAAAAAATCTAAACCAAAACACAAAGAGTGAAGGAAACCTTTCATGAAAACGACTTGTAATCAATTTAGTTGCATTGAACCCCTTTAAAAAAACATCAAAAATTTCCAAAAATTTCGACAGAGTCTCCTCTGTAAATACTATCCCCCAAAATGGGTACAACAAAATATATAAACCTGTAATCACAAAATGGCATCCCCAAGCGGGAGCAAGCTCTTCGCCCAAGGCGGATGACAACCACACGCAATATATATATATGTAATCTCAAGAAAAGAGCAAAAAGAAATGCGAAATATAAGAAAACACAACGTCGGCTCAAGTGAGCTCGACCCAAAAGAAACCACATATACACAAATCTCTCAGTCTCATCACTAAGTCGCTTATACACATAAGAAGTGGTAGATGGAGAATCCTAGATACAAAAATAGTACAAAAAAATAGATAAAAGTGCTCTCGCAACCCACCTACGAGCAATGTCGCGAGTCTGAGCAAAAGAAGTCACTAATAAGATAAGCCACGCCGCCGCCACAAGGCTGATGAGTTCAACCTGCAAGACACTGTGGCACAACGGGGGTGAGTTGCCAGCTCATGAGTAGAATATAACATCTAGTAAGGCTATCGTAAGAATGCACATTGCGTCACAGCATTTATGTCTAGATGTGATGTAATACCTCTAGTATGCATGCACATGTATGCAATGTCAATACTAAATCTTTAAGTGTTTTAATTTCTATGAGTTCTGCATTATTAACTTTAGAAAAAGAATATCTGTATAATAGCTAAATACCATCAAGAAATCATCTGATACCCGTGTCAAGTATCAACACCAAATATGAAAACACATCTGTCTCAATGTCTCACTGCATCAATGTCTCAATACATCGGGCTCCGTCAGTCCGGATGGGCCCATATAATCAAATCTTATGACAACGGTCAGTATCCTCCGGATATCCGCCGCACCAGACATCACCGGTAGGTAGTCTTCCCCTGCCAGGCTCATCGTCTACAACTCGATTTTCTTGCGCCGGGGTACCATACCGGGCCCACCATGTATCCGAGATGGTTCATCCACTCCTCAAATCGGGTCTCGAAATCCAACAGAAAACATGAAAACTCATGGTGGACGACACATACATCACGAGAAAACCGCAACTTTGTTTTAAAAATGATAAATATAATCTTTTGTTAAATTCTTGCGGTTTTCCTTAAAATCCAGAAATCGCAGCAATACTGAAATCCTCAAGAAAATCATAATACCCAACATGTTGTATATGATAAATGTCTATGATATCAAGGTATGCGATGTGATTTGTGGCTAGAAATCTTTATAAGTATGATGATGATGCGAGGTATATACATGCTATGCGACTTCATATATTGTGTAATATACAAGTGGTGATACTAAACTAAACGGGTCCTACAGTGTTCGTGGCATAGCAATTACCAAAGGCGTGTGTGTCACATGAATAGTGCACGTGCAACAGGAGCCAATGATAATGGTGTACGTGTCCTACGAAGTGATATCACATATGTGTATATGGATATCCATGCAATCTAGCAGACGATTAGCTATACGGGTATACAATGTGAATGAGGGGGGGTTTAGCTAACTAACAATGCAAATCTTGCAAGAAATAAAGTAATCCTAACTGGGGGGCGCTTCGCGCCATGCAGACGATCCCCCCATAGATGAATACATCTACTCACCTGAATGCCTCGCTAATCCGATCCGACTACCGCCTTGCCTTTCGCGCCCCGTCCGATGTTTCCGCGACCGATCCTAGAATTGGATAATACACATTATAAGATTACAGATTCCTGAAATGACGCAACTCACAATATGAAAAGATCGACGTTCTCGAATTAATCACAACGTGCACTCGCAACGTGGAAAATACACGAAAATCGCTAAAACCTTAACTAAAATCGCCGTTTCGGGGAAGTCGTTAAAACTAAAACCCGACTAGACAAAACCCCGCATTCGTGCACACTGAAAGTCATATGAGATGCTAATTGTATCGCCAAATATTGTAATTAGATCACCTCCTAATATTTATAAAAATCTAGTAAGCAATTAGCATACCGATAACAATGCAAACATTGCGAATTAACGATATCGCGATCGCAACATCACACAAATATCCGACCCAATACACTAGATGTCCACAATACTAACTTAAACCCATCAACCATGCTACAAACCCTAATTACAACACCAACCCTATCCTATAATTTTCAAAACAAACCATTGCAATGAAATTAACACATTAAAAATCTAAATTAGCATAAATAAACTACCAATTTAACAACTAGATTAGAACTTATACCTCCCAAGTGATGAACCTCTTGCAATTAGCCTATAAAGATGTCTTCTTTCTCCTTGTTTTAAAAAAATTGGGGTTTGGGAAGAGGTGGAAAAGGGTTTAGGTTTGAATTTGTGAAGGAAATTGTGAATTTTTGTGGATTTCGGAGGATTTTTGCAAGGATTTTGATGCAAGAAAATGGGGGATTGGGGGCTGTTTTTCTGCAGCCATTTCGACCAGAGGAGAGCAAGGGAGGGATGTGAGGGAAAGGTGTGGAATTTTCTATACAAAAGTCCTTCACAAGATCAATAAATGACCATCACATCAAATTTTACAAAAAAAACCCTTTTTAATTCATTTTCAAACCATTTTAAACCACAAAAAAACCAAACATGAAATGTTTTGATAAAAATTTTGTTACACTATATTTTAGTTTTATAATGATTCCTAATTATGTAATTTACCTAATTAAATTTGTATTTATCACTAATTAAATGTAATTGGAAAAGCTTAAAATAATATTAAAAATAATTAATTAAGGAATTTTTTTTAATTAACTAGAAAATTTTAAGTGGCATTTTAGTGACCGATTTATAGTAATATCTTATCTAAATTTTGTATAATTAGGTCTATAATGAAAAATACCTATTTTGACTTTTTACGGAAAAGGCTGCTAATTTTGTCGATTACCGAAAAACTGCCTAAACGATTTTCGAAGCGTTACAAGATATTTATTAACCCAACCATTATCTAATCCCATGGTTTAGTCTCTACATGAGTTATATAAGATATTTCTCACCCATGGTTGCCATTCACTCTCTCATCTATTATTTTGCTTCATCTTCTTCAAGCTTAAGAGAAAGCTCTTTAGGTTTTTGAGAGGAGCATAAAAATAGTAAGAAAAGTAATTCTAAAGTGAGCAAAAATCCTACTTCATCATCCTCTACTAGATTTGCAATTTATTTTAGGATGTTAGCTTCACTAATCCCTAATTAGTGAATAGGTAGCTTGGATTAGTGTCTCCTCGACATAGATCATCTTTGGCATCGAAGACATCGTGCAAGCTTTTTCCATTCACCTTGTAATGCCGTTCTAGAGTCCTCAAGATCACTATTTGGAGTGAAGGGACTACTACACGGAGCTATTGAAATGAAAGACCAGTCAACAAAGGTTGTATACCTAGTTCACTTAGTTGTAAAGTAGTTTACACTTTGTTCCGTCTAAATCACTAGTTAAGATTTTAGGGTTAAGATTGTTTAGCATGGAAAAATTTTGAAAATGGCATGGACGATGCCGCCCAAACCCTTGCCGTCGTGCCAAGCAATCCTACAGTGGTATTGTTGGGATTCCTTAGCACCCAAGTGGGATTTCACAGCAACTACCATGCTAAATTAAAAAATTCTAAGGTGCAAATGAACCCTAACCCTAGAACAAGCTTAACAAACTAGACAATATAACATGTAATCAACAATTACAAGTAGTGAGCAAGGAATACAACATTGTAGACCGGTCCTTCACTTCTAAAGCTCCGTGTTGACGTCCCTTCGCTGCGATTATGGCAAGTGAAGATTTCTCGAACTCTAGAATGGTTCCATCGGAGAAATGAACAAGCTTGCACGAAATCTTCGAGACCGAAGATGATCTACGTCGAGGAGACTCAAACTCAAGCAAGCCCTTCACTAGGTCATGAACTTTTTGAAGAGAACACCCTATAATACCAAAGCAAGTGTATAAGATGATGAAATAGGAAGTGGGCTCACTTTACATTATATTTTCTCACAATATTTTCTCTCTTTAGAAAACCCTAGCAAGCTTTTTTCTCAAGGAAGAAGAAGATGAGCAAAAGAAATGAGAATGAACTAATGAGCTGAGAGAATGAACCATGGGTGAGTTTGTATCATCTACTAACTCATGCAGAGACATAACCCTGGCTAAATTATAATGGTTAGGATAATAAATATCTTATGTAGAACAAAATTAGTGGACTAAGTCATTGCATCCATAAGCTTCATGAAGCTTCATGCATGTGAGCTATTATCCAATAATTTAGAATTACTTTAAATACTAAAACCGAACATTATAATTAGTATGGTGTAAGTCTCATACACCCATATAGTGCGTATCAACAACCAAGATACAAAAAAAACACAATTAATAAATATCACATATATATTAAGTGTGCACATGTGAGAATAATAAATGCTTAAGTGAGCTAATATTAGTTAATGTATATTAGTATATCAAATATACAATTATACAAAAATTATCAAATCAACACTTGATTTAATAATCCGGCTATATCACATATAACTGACTAATATTAAATGTACCAACTTATCGAATCAACACTTGAATCGATAACCCGGCTATATCACAAATAACCGTCCGATACAAATATCACAAGAATAGACCACATGATCAGAGACTAGAGCAGATGGCGCTTCTTGGATTGTCTCCTCAATGATTTCCTCCTGAGTGATAAACATATTTAACACGCACTATGTGTCAATTGTCAAAGCACTTCAACCAATTTGTCTTCGATTGCTGATTCCTGCAATTGCGGAAATACAAAAAAACTCACTACCTCTTAACTTAAGTGAAGTTGCTGCCCAGCAAACTACGGCTCGAAAGCGGTATCACATACTCGCATTATTCTTGGTGCCGCACATATCACATATGTGCTCCTACCTCATTTCGCCTGAGCCAGGAATCCTCTGTGTTGGACTCTAAAGACTCGTTAATACGCCGGCAGTGGGTGATAATCATTTCAAACACCCACAAGCCGCAAGAGGCATGCTAAACGTAATGGCCACCCGGGTATTGAGCAATCAGAAGATCAACATGTTAGTTATATGCATGCCCTAGAGGCCATTACTGTACATAGGATGTATATTGTAGTGGATGCTGGGACATATATAGGGAGGACTTTCTTGCTCGACATGATAGTATGCTATCTTGTTGCTCTTTACCTTAACGTGTACACTGATTGTCACTCTGTTACATGTTGGTAAAGCCTTTAGAATGTGTACTTGACTACCTGGACTATGATGCAGATCATACTAGTGGGGACATGGTTGTCCATAAGTACATCCTTCAAGGTCCCTAGTCGTGGGTGTATCGAGACGGGGCATCGATAGACCAGAGTAAATTAGCGTATACCTTCTCGACCCATACAGATGGGCGATGGATGATCCCAAATCCATTCGTGTTTGACATCAGAGATGATATACGGGTGCTCAGTGGAGACTGGGTACACTGGACGGACTCGCCGAGAACTCCCAGATGGTGTTATACCTTACGTCAGATGGCTGTTCTCTGGTGACACTAGTACAGGTTAGTCTGTAGACCCGAGATCGTCATAGAGTCTTGTGTGATTCCCACTGTGCTTTGATTTCCACCTTACCACGTCCAAGAGGGCATGCAAAACGGTGATTTTTGGGTACACTCCCGAATCACATGGAGGCAATGAGCGATAGGAGGGGATTCGTCTCTCCCGGTATAGGGAGTTGATGTTGCGCTGTGTTCGATTGGCTATAACCGGAAATCCTTGGCCAGGGTTGCTGAGATTTACTGGTAAGTGTTACCAGTAGTTTCTCAAACTGTTATAGACCTCATATCGACACGACTTATCGAGCTATTGGGGTCTGACGTTTACCACCCCGAGGCGAGATATGCGACATATCAGACGAACAGACCGGACTGTACGGTAAGTGTTACTGGTTGGATTCACAGGAGTGTGAGCGGGCTTGCTCGTTGATCTTCTGATCGCTCAATACCCGGGTGGCCGTTACGTTTAGCAGACCGCTTGCGGCTTGTGGGTGTTTGATATGATCATCACCTGCTGCCGGCGTATTGACGAGTCTTTAGAGTCCTACACAGAGGTTTCCCGCTCAAGCGAAACGAAATAGGAGCGCATATGAGATATGTGCGGGACCGAGAATAATGCATGTATGTCATACCGTATTCTATTCTCGTGATGAATGTATCGATTGGTTGTATGCCATATAACCTAGTTATCGAATCAAGGATTGATTCGATAAGCCGATAAATTGAATATTAGTCGGTCATATGCGATATGACCGGATCGTTAAATCAAGTGTTGATTTAATGATTTAATGTATAATTATATATTTGATATATTACTTTGCATTAACTAGTATTGGTTCACTTAAAATAGATTTTCTCACTTGATGTGCACATTGTATATGTGATATATTTTTGTGCACTTGATTGTATCATGTTTGATGAAACATGCAAGCTTGGGTGTGGGTTTACTATAAACCATGTTTAAGTGAATGGTTAGGGTTTTGTTATCTTTTCTTAACTATTTATTTTATTTATTTATTTTAGGGCAAGAAAAGAAAAGGGTTGCTTCTTTTGTTTGTTTCTTTGAAGCTTCAAGATGCTTTGACCATTCTTGTTTCTTTCCTAAACCTAACCATTCATCTAACCTTAGTTTATTCTTTACACTTAACCACGGTTGCTAAAATGATAAGAATGACTTTATTTCCATTTTATTTATTATTCTTATCATATTCTTTTTCTTCTTCTTCTTCTTTTTCAAGAAGAAAGAAGCTTGCTAGCTTCAATGGTGACTTGAGAAAAAGGGTGAGAAATCCAATTCTAAAGTGAACCCACTTCCTATTTCTTCATCCTCTACCACTTGCCAAGTAGTATAGGGTGTTTTCTTCACAAGTTTCATGACTTGGTGAAGTTGGAGCTTGATCTTGAGATGGCTCGACGTAGATCATCTTCGGCATCGAAGTCGACGACCTAGCCCGATCATTTCTCCGACGAAACCATCGCCAGAGTCCGGGATTCGATGATCGCAGCGGAGGGACGTCATCATGGAGCTATGGAGGTAGAGGACCGGATCTACAAAGGTTGTATTTCCATTCACTCATTAGTTAAGTTGTTAACTAGTTGTAGTTTCGCCTTTGCCTCTAGTAATCGATCTAGTTTAGGGTTTCTCGGCACCGGAAAATTTTGAATTTGGCATGGTTGATACCTTGTGGAACCTCTTGAGTGTGCCTAGAACCCTACAGTGGTATTAGAGCCTAGCTAGTGCTTTAGGCGATGAGTAGACGAAGTTAGAAACCCGATCGAACCCGAAACCTTAATTCTAAATCCTTCTATGTACAATTTTTAAAAACTGGGATTTTTGTGAATTAAAAATAGCCAGAAAAATAAGCAGGGTTTTCTAAGAGTTACTGTGAAGCACGTGCGCATAAGTCGATTAAAGCGCGGCGGAACCGCGGCATGAGCATGGCTCATGCGGCGGTTCCGCGGCCACTTAGTCGCTTCAGTCAGTTCTGTTTGCACAGTAATATTCTTCTGTCATTCCTGATTCTTCTGGATATTTTTATTTATATTCCACTGTTGTGTTATCTGGGGTGTATTGGGGACTCGATGATTCAATCGGAAAATTTAACTGCGTCTATGTGTTTTTCCGGATAATTTAGAATATGTTAAAAAGTTCGACCGGATATAGATACCCAATTTTTCCCCTGCCGGTAAATTTCCAAGTGTTGGATTTTTCCGTGGTTTAAAAATGTTCTAAGTAGTGCAAGTAACGCGATGATCCCTCTAGAAGACAACAAACCTTAACTCGATTATGTGACCGTCTTGAACTGCCCTTTGAACCTTAGGGTTTCGGGAAGTACGGCGTGCCACATGTGAGGCATTGGCTTGACCCTTCTACGGCTGGACGGTTGGTACTGAGGCATGAAGTGAATGTTTTTAAACTTATTTCATGTGTTGAGCTATTCCGGGAAAACTTGGGTGTTTGACTGTTCGATCGGAAAGTTTAACATTTTCTGTTTATCTGGAATGTGATACAATATTTGGAATTCACAAGTAGTTATGTGATAACTAATATGAATGTTATAAACATAGCACTTTAGTCTCAAATGATCGGTTGCCACGGAATTTTGATGCGATCAAAAGTCCGTCGCAATCACGTAGCGTACGCGGATATTCGCCGATAAACTTAATAGACAGCTACACCCCATAGCTCCGACCAAGTGACTGTAGGAGAACCCCGTCGCCGAAAGCATCCGTTCGGGTGCTCGCGGCAGCGGTGTTCCACCTTAGTGCACTTCGTTGACGGTATCGGGGGTGCGGCCATCAACTAAAGTTTGCGACGAGCATTCGATCAGAATGTCGGGAATCCTGTTGAATTGCCCGACTTGATATTGAAAAGTGTTTTCGATATAGAGACCAAAATGCGGGGTTTATAATTGTTAGGCATGTGATGTCTAAGTAACTCATTTGATTAGGCATGCGATGTCTAAAGAGGTTGCGGATTCCAACTGTTGTAGTTTTACACTTTCTTTTCTATGACCGTAAGTGTAATATGTGATATCGCCGGTTTCGTTGCTATATGTCAATGACAATTGGGATACGCATGTTTACTTACGTTGATGACATGTGATGTTTTGTGTTGCTGGATATGTTATATTGGATCGTCGTGTTTGAATAGCCGGAGGGTTTTTTATGTGAGATGAGTGTTTTTCATTTTCATTCATGTAAAAATTTGTATGTAATATTCTTTTATTGGGCACTTCCAGGTTGCGGAAGATGTCACCCTTTCTATATTATTTACTTTTCCGCACTAGGATAGACCCAAGGAGGAGAGCACAAGTAACCGGGTTCTGGAGTCCAGTGGGAGACCAACTCGAGGAGTCTAGTCCGGGTCTCCTAACTCTAGAATTGGTAGGGTTGCTTGCCGCTCTCGTAGGGGTCTAGGGGTGTGGGTTTGGCTATTCATCGCGACCGTGGAATCCGTGTTTTATATTGGCTTATATTGAAAACACGGACGTCCTTCTATATCCAATGTTTCATATGATTCTTCTGCTGCGTTATCTGTGATGTGATCATTTGATATGTTGTGATAGATACTGTATATAGTATATATGATATATTATATAGACGTTACTTATGTTTTACACCCGCGCTAGCCCTGCCCCGCTCTGCCGTTAGTTACCTAACCTAACGGTGCACGAGGGGACATCGAGGCGAATGCGGATGCATAAGTGTACGTCGTATTTATCTGTGATGTTTAGGTAACTTAAATGATGGGACTTCATTAATGTGATTAATGAAAGTAAGAGAAACCTAAAGATGTTGTAGAATCGAATTTCAAAAATAAAACAGGTAGCTACAGTTCTTGCTTTGCACAGCGGTATATATGATATATCCTGCACCTTATTCGATGAGGAAAGGGCCGACGATCCCTTCACCGGGAGTGACCCCTTTAGCAATAACTGGCAGATGCAACACACTCGGTTTGTCTTTTGATTGCTTCTATAGTTACTGCTTTGCACAGCGATATATATGATATATCCCGCACTTCATTCGACGAGGAAAGGGTCGACGATCCTTTCACCGGGAGTGACCCCTTAAGCAAAACTAGAAAAAGCCTAAAAAACACTCCATTTTAAAATCATTTGATTCTACAACGATATCAAGTTCATTACGCAATAGGTTTTCAGAAAAACCTGTCGTAGCCCTCCGTCATTTCAGTTAAGTTGTATATAGTATTCGTGCTACATTTGTTGGCGTTCGTTAAGGTGTAGTGTGCGGTAGCTATTTGCTGCTTATCTGCTGCATACGATGCGATTGGATTAGGGTAGTCGTGCGGCTTTGTTGGCTTTCGTCAAAGGTCGTGCGGGTAGGTTTAATTCATTCAAGAAATGTACGGGTTGAACTTGACTAGCGGGCTATGGTTTGTTGGCTTTCGTCAAGGTCATAGCACGTTAGGGGCAAAATTATCGGGAATTTCAAGTGTTGAAATTTACAATGAGATTGCATACCTTCTATGAGATAGTTGGATCCCGATACCCGCTGCGAGTAAGAGTTACTCCTGGAAGAGTTTTACACATTACAATTAGCCGATCAAGTAGGTGTCTAGAAAGGTGTTAACGAGGTTATGCCTATGGGAAAAGGAGGTTTACATTAATTAGGTTCGTGCGAAAGCATGGGGGGACATCCCTCAAAGTACCGACACTGGCCTGGCTGAATGATTGGCGAACTTGTAGTGTGTAATTAATCCCGGCTAGTCTTTCCTTCTAGGGTTTGGAGGAAGATTTGATAAAAACAGTGGGAGCCATCCTGATTAGATAAAATTATAACCAATCTGATCTTGCAAGAGCGCACGCAGAGTGTTTTCTTCTCTCTCTCTCCAGATAGCGACCATATCACGCCTTAATCAAGATAATAATACGGATGTATTGACCGAACCCGCTTCTTATACTGAGCTGGGGAACGTTGGTCCCGCTCCAACTTATAAATGTTATAAGATAGAGCAGGAAATTGGGGAATACCAGATTTCCCGTGCCGCCCAAACGAAGAAAGTGCATGCTGATGCATCATCTTCGGGTGTGTTCATTACAGAGAACTGTTTCTCAATGTCCTTTACGTCCTGGGTATATATTACCGGATCAGGATCCCACATATGTAATATATTACATGGGTTACAGAAAGGTAGAGAACTGAGGACGGGTGATAAGTTTCATGAGGCAGAAAACGGTGTAAGTGTTGCAGCCAGGTCTGTTGGTCACTGTCACCCTGTATTACCAGTACATTGATTCTGAACGAATGTTATTAGATATCGAACCTGATATACAAAATCATATCAGTCTTTTTATTAGTAAAGAAATGATAAAATTTTGTATTGTTGGATAATGTTTTGAACATTTCCTATATCAAAAGTTTATCGGTTCAGGCACGTTATCTAAAACCATTGATGTTCTAAATCAAACTACAGTTCTTTCTATACGGAACACATACAAGAAGAAGAGTTCAGATATGAACGAATCCTTCTTGAGGTATTGTAGACTATGTCATATCAATGCGACCCGACTGGCTGAAGTTACATTTAGATGCATATTTAAATTAGTTTGAATTTACATCTTGTGAAACTTACTAGTCATGTCACAGAGATAAGATGACCATAGCTCCGTTTATTGGAAATAGAGAAAGAGTTAATGAACTCTTGGGATGATACATGTTGATGTAAGTAGGTCCCTTGTCTACACATACCAAGACTGGTTCTTTGTATTTCATTACATTCTCTGATAATCTCTCAAGATTCAGACATATGTTCCTGTTGAAACACAAGTCCGAAGCTTTTGAGATATTCACAGAATATAAGATAGAAATAGAGAACCAAAACGGGTATAAGTATTATGTCCTCTGATGTGATCAAAGAGGAGAATACTTGAGCACGGAATTCCTGGACTATTCTAAAGGAGAATGAGATTCTCTCTCAGCATTACTCCTCCGTATACACCATAGCACGATGCTATATCGGGGCGGAGCAATCACACCCTATATGATAAGGTGTGCTCGATGATGAGTACTACTGAGTTACCTATTTCCTTTTGGGAGTTATGCGCTTGAGAAGCTGCATACCAATTGAATAGGGTTCCAATCAAATCAATTGCCTACCACTTCATATATGATATGGAAAGGGAAGAGTCCATATCTTAAGTTTGTTAAGATTTAGGGTTGTCCGTCCTATGTCTAAAAGCAAAATCCGGACAAGCTCGAGGCAAGATCTGTTATGTAGAACTGGAAATGTTCCAGCTATACAAACTGCAGCTGATGATTTGGTAGAACCAAAGGATTCAATAGATTTTAACGAACCTCAGCCTCTCCGCCGATCTAGTAGGGTTCCTCACCCACCTGAGAGATACTTCGGTTTCTCTATGACAGTGGGAGTCAGGATTGCATCATTAGATGATGACCCAACTAGTTTCGAGCTGGCCATCAGGAGTAAGACTTTGTAAGAACGGCTGGATGCTTAGCGATCTGAGATGGAATCCTTATACACCAACAAAGTATGGACTTTGGTTGATTTATCTGAAGGGTTAAATCCCCATCAGGAGCAAGTATATCTTGAGAAGATTACTTGGTGTACATAGAAAAGTTGATACTTTCAAAGCTAGACTTGTTAAAGGTTTACATCATTGACCAGGTATGGGTTATAATGAAACCTT
Organism: Agapanthus africanus; assembly: GCA_030015575.1. NCBI lineage: Eukaryota > Viridiplantae > Streptophyta > Magnoliopsida > Asparagales > Amaryllidaceae > Agapanthus > Agapanthus africanus. The sequence continues at coordinate 335,981,115 of CM057346.1, read as the reverse complement.
TTCTAAGTAGCTATGCTTAAGTCCATCCAGATCCTACTTGCCACGGCTACAAACCATGACTACGATATCTGGTGGTTAGGTGTCATGACTGCTTTTATGAATGATGATTTGGAAGAGAGCGTCTATAAGTACATAGCCAGAGGGCTTCGTAGACAGTGGGAGCAGCGGAAACGTGAGCAAGATGTTTTATGTGATAAAGCAGGTATCGCGGAGTTGGAACATCTGTTTTGATGTGGTAGTCAAAGAGTTTGACTTCATCAAAATAGTAGATGAACCTTGTATATACAAAAAGGTAGTAGAGAGTATGGTGGTGATCCTCGTAGAGTACGTGGATGACATACTCTAGATGGGGAAGGAGTTTCCTATGCTACGCTCGATCAATCTCCGCTTATCACAAGGATTCTTCATAAAGGATCAAAGTGATACCTCCTAAATCCTGAGTTTTGATCTATGAGATAGTAGTAACTGGATGTTAGGATTCTCACTAGTTGTAGTGAGATGGTATCAATCGATCCTGGGGAGAATCACTGGAAAGGTTCCAAGGTGATAAGGACGACTGAATGTCAGTCACAGGCATTGTCTTTACCCTCAGTGGAGGGACGGTATGTTGGAAGAGTTCCAAGCTAGATACCGTGACATACTAGACAATTAAGGCTGGTAACATAGCTATTTAAGATACGACCAAAGAGGAAGTTTGGGTGTATATTGGTTCATAAGATGAACTAGGTTCCTACCATTGTGTGACAATGGAAGTGTGGTTTTAGCCCAAGAACCCAGGTCCCATCAGTGACCCAGACATATTCTGAGGCAGCATCACCTGATCATGGAGATAGTTGATCTCCAGGATGATCGAGGTTAGGAGAGTAGACTCAGAGGACAACACAGCGGATCCACTCACAAAGGCTTTTTCCCAGAGAGAGACTTTTATGGGATGGTTGAGTATGAGATACTGCAACCACTGCTACAAATGGCCCTAGTGCAAGTGGGAGATTGTTAGATATATGTATGCCCTAGAGGCCATTACTGTACATAGGATGTATATTGTAGTGGATGCTGGGACATATATAGGGAGGACTTTCTTGCTCGACATGATAGTATGCTATCTGGTTGCTCTTTACCTTAACGTGTACACTGATTATCTCTCTGTTACATGTTGGTAAAGCCCTTAGGATGTGTACTTGACTACCTGGACTATGATGCAGATCATACTAGTGGGGACATGGAAGTCCATAAGTACATCCTTCAAGGTCCCCAGTCGTGGGTGTATCGAGACGGGGCATCGATATACCAGAGTAGACTAGCGTATACCTTCTCGACCCATACAGATGGGCGATGGATGATCCCATATCCATTGGTGTTTGACATCAGAGATGATATACGGGTGCTCAGTGGAGACTGGATACACTGGACGGACTTCCCGAGAACTCCCAGATGGTATTATACCTTACGTCAGATGGCAGTTCTCTGGTGACACTAGTACAGGTTAGTCTGTAGACCCGAGATCGTCATAGAGTCTTGTGTGATTCCCACTGTGCTTTGATTTCCACCTTACCACGTTCAAGAGGGCGTGCAAAACGGTGGTTTTTGGGTACAGTCCCGAATCACATGGAGGCAATGAGCGATAGGAGGGGATTCGTCTCCCCCGGTATAGGGAGTTGATGTTGCACTGTATTCGATTGGCTATAACCGGAAATCCCTGCCAGGGTTGCTGAGATTTACTGGTAAGTGTTACCAGTAGTTTCTCGAACTGTTATAGACCTCATATCGACACGACTTTTCGAGCTATTGGGGTCTGACGTTTACCACCCCTAGAGGAGATATGCGACATATCAGACGAACATACCGGACTGTACGGTAAGTGTTACTGGTTGGATTCATAGGAGTGTGAGCAGGATTGCTCGTCCATCTTCTGATCGCTCAATACCCGGGTGGCCGTTACGTTTAGCAGACCGCTTGCGGCTTGTGGGTGTTTGATATGATCATCACCTGCTGCCGGCGTATTGATGAGTCTTTAGAGTCCTACACAGAGGTTTCCTGGCTCAAGCGAAATGAAATAGGAGCGCATATGAGATATGTGCGGGACCGGGAATAATGCATGTATGTGATACCGTATTCTATTCTCGCGATGAATGTATCGATTGGTTGTATGCGATATAACCTAGTTATCGAATTAAGGATTGATTCGATAAGCCGATACATTGAATATTAGTCGGTCATATGCGATATGACCGGATCGTTAAATCAAGTGTTGATTAAATGATTTAATGTATAATTATATATTTGATATATTACTTTGCATTAACTAGTATTGGTTCACTTAAAATAGATTTTCTCACTTGATGTGCACATTGTATATGTGATATATTTTTGTGCACTTGATTGTATCATGTTTGATGATACATGCAAGCTTGGGTGTGGGTTTACTATAAACCATGTTTAAGTGAATGGTTAGGGTTTTGTTATCTTTTCTTAACTATTTATTTTATTTATTTATTTTAGGGCAAGAAAAGAAAAGGGTTGCTTCTTTTGTTTGTTTCTTTGAAGCTTCAAGATGCTTTGACCATTCTTGTTTCTTTCCTAAACCTAACCATTCATCTAACCTTAGTTTATTCTTTACACTTAACCACGGTTGCTAAAATGATAAGAATGACTTTATTTCCATTTTATTTATTATTCTTATCATATTCTTTTTCTTCTTCTTCTTCTTTTTCAAGAAGAAAGAAGCTTGCTAGCTTCAATGGTGACTTGAGAAAAAGGGTGAGAAATCCAATTCTAAAGTGAACCCACTTCCTATTTCTTCATCCTCTACCACTTGCCAAGTAGTATAGGGTGTTTTCTTCACAAGTTTCATGACTTGGTGAAGTTGGAGCTTGATCTTGAGTTGCCTCGACGTAGATCATCTTCGGCATCGAAGTCGACGACCTAGCCCGATCATTTCTCTGACGAAACCATCGCCAGAGTCCGGGTTCCAATGATCGCAACGGAGGGACGTCATCACGGAGCTATGGAGGTGGAGGACCGGATCTACAAAGGTTGTATTTCCATTCATTCATTAGTTAAGTTGTTAACTAGTTGTAGTTTCGCCTTTGCCTCTAGTAATCGATCTAGTTTAGGGTTTCTCGGCAGCGGAGAATTTTGAATTTGGCATGGTTGATGCCTTGTGGAACCTTTTGAGTGTGCCTAGGAACCCTACACAACAAGCAAGCCTGCTCATACTCCTGCGAATCCAATCAGTAACACTTACCGTACAGTCCGGTCTCTTCGTCTGATATGTCGCATATCTCCTCTAGGGGTGGTAACCGTCAGACCCCACTAACTCGATAAGTCGTGCCGATGTGAGGCTCATAACAGGTCGAGAAACTACTGGTAACACTTATCAGGAAATCTCAGAAATTGCCCTGGCCAGGGACTTCATGTTATAGCCAATCGAGCACAGCGCAACATCAACCCCTAATATCGGGAGAGACGAATCCCCTCCTATCGCTCATTGCCACTTTGTGACTCGGGACCATACCCAAAAACCACCGTTTTGCACGTTCTCATGAACGTGGTAAGATGGAAATCAAAGCACAATGGGAATCACACAAGACTCTATGACGATCTCGGGTCGACAGACTAACCTGTACCAGTGCCACCAGAGAACTGCCATCTGACGTGAGGTATAATGCCATCTGGGAGTTCTCGGCGAGTCCGTCAAGTGTACCCAGTCTCCACTGAGCACCCATATATCATCTCTGATGTCAAATACCAATGGATATGGGATCATCCATTGCCCATCTACATGGGTCGAGAAGGTACACGCTAGTCTACTCTGGTATATCGATGCCCCGTCTCGATACACCCATGACTAGGGACATTAAAGGATGTACTCACAGACTACCTTTGTCCCACTAGTATGATCTCCATTATAGTCTAGGTAGTAAAGTACGCATCCTAAGTGCCTTACCAACATGTAACAGAGAGACAATCAGTGTACATGTTAAGATAAAGAGTAACCAGATAGCGTACTATCATGTAGAGCAAGAAAGTCCTCCCTATATATGTCCAAGCATCCACTACAATATACATCTCATGTACAGTAATGGCCTCTATGGCATACATATAACTAGCAATATCCCACTTGCACTAGGGCCATCATATAGCAGTGGTTGTAGTATCTCATACTCAACCATCCCATAAAAGTCTCTCTCAGGGAAAAGGCCTTTGTGAGTGGATCCGCCGTGTTTTCCTCTTAATCTGCTCACCTAACCTCAATCCCCTGGAGATCAACCATCTCTATGATCAGGTGATACTGCCTTAGAATATGTCTACGTCACTGATGGGAGGGAGTTCCTAGGCCTAGCCACAACTCCATTATCATACATTGGTAGGAACGTAGTTCATCTCATGAACTAATATACACCCAGACATCCTCTTTGGTAGCATCTTTGGTAGCGATGTATCCAGCCTTTGTCGTTTAGTTTTCCACGGTATCTAGCTTGGAACTCTTCCAACATACCTTCCCTCCACTGAGGGTAAAGACAATGCCTGTGACTGACTTTCAGTCGACCTTACCACCCTGGAAGCTATCCAGTGATTCTCCGCAGGATCGATTAATACCATCTTACTACACCTAGTGAGAATCCTAACATACACTTAAATCTATCTCATAGATCCAAAACCCAGGATCAAAGAGGTATCACCTTGATCCTATATGGAGAATCTTTGTGATAAGAGAAGATTGACCGAGCGTAGCATAGGAAACTCCTTTCTTATAAAGAGTATATCATCCACGTACAATACGAGGATCACCACCATACTCCCTAATACCATTTTGTATTTACAAGGTTCATCTACCATTTTGTTGAAGTCAAACGCTTTGACTACCACATCAAAACAGATGTTCCAACTCCGCGATGCCTGTTTTAACCCATAAAGCAACTTGCACACATTTTCGCTTCACCCACTGTTTACGAAGCCCTCTTGCTGTGTACTTATAGATGCTCTCTTGTAAATCATCATTTAGAATAGCATTCATGATACCTAACCACCAGATATCGTAGTCATGGTATGTACAATGGCAAGTAGGATCCGGATGGACTTAAGCATAGTTTCAGGAGAAAAGGTTTTATCATTATCCACACCTGATCAATAACGAAAACCTTTTACAACTAGTATAGCTTTGAGAGTCTCAACTTTTCCATGTACACCAAGTAATCTTCTCAAGATATGCTTTCTCCTGATGGGGATTTAACCCTTCAGATATAGCAATCAAAGTGCATACTTTGTTGGTGTATATGGATTCCATCTCAGATCGCTTAGCATCCAGCCATTCTTACAGAGTCCCCACTCTTGATGGCCTGCTCGAAACTAGTTGGGTCATCATCTCATGATGCAATCCTCGCTCCAACTGTCATAAAGAAAACTGAAGTATCTCTCAGCCGGATGAAGAACCCTACCAGATCGGCGGAGAGGCTGAGGTTCATCGAGAGCTATTGAATCCTCCGGTTCTACCAAATCGTCAGCTGTAGTTTGTATAGCTGGAACTCCTTCCTGTTCTTCCTCATGACCGCTAATTTCTTCACAAGAAATTCCCTTTCCAGAAGGTGGCATGCTGAGAAACAAAAAACATTTTTCTCCTCAGTGTGGTAGAAGATATTCCCTTGTGAATGCTTGGGATATCCAACAAACATTCACAGAACTGACCTTGCCTCGAGCTTGTCCGGATTTTGCTTTTAGACATAGGGCGGACAACCCCAAATCTTAACTTACTTAAGACATGAGCTTTTCCCATACTATATCTCATATGGAGTGGTAGGCACCTGATTTGGTTGGAACCCAATTCAATAGGTATGCAGCTTCACAAGTGCATAACCCCCAAAAGAAAATAGGCAACTCAGTAGTACTCATCATAGAGCACACCATATCTATTAGGGTACGATTACTCTGCCCCGATACCCCGTTGTGCTGTGGTTTATACGGAGGAGTAACGCTGAGAAAGAATCTCATTCTCCTTTAGAATAATCCAGGAATTCCGTGCTCAAGTATTCTTCTCCCTGATCACATCAAAGGACATAATACTTATACCCATTTTGGTTTTCTACTTCTAACTTATATTCTTTGACTTTCTCAAAAACTTCAGACTTGTGTTTCATCAAGAACACATGTGCGAATCTTGAAAGGTCATCATTGAATGTAATGTAGTAAAAAGAACTAGTCCTGGCATTTGTAGAAAGGGGACTTAAATACATCATGATGTATCATTCCCAAGAGTTCATTAACTCTTTCTCAGTTTCCTGTAAACAGAGTTGTGGTCATTTTATCTTTGTGACATGACTGGCAAGATTTACAAGATGTAAATTCAAATTGATTTAAATATGCATCTTAATGTAACTTAGCTTGTTGGGTCTTATTGATATAACCAAGTCTACAATACCTCAAGAAGGATTCGTTCATTTCTGAACTCTTCCTCCTATGTGTGTTCTCTACGTTGAGAACTGCAGTTTGATTTAGAACGTATATGCTTTTAGATAACGTGCCTGAACCTATCAACTCTTGATATAGGAATTGTTCAAAACATTATCCAACAATACAAAATTATATTCTTCTTTATTAAATAAAGTGACTGATATGATGTTGTATATCAGGTTCCGTATCTAATAACATTCGTTCAAAATCAATGTACTTGATAATACAAGGTGATAACTTCCAACACTTTGGCCGCAATAATTGCACTGTTTCCAATTCTTGAAACTTTATCACCCGTTCTCAGTTCTCTACCTATCTGTAGCCCATGTAACAGATTACATATGTGGGATTCTGATCCAGTATCACATACCCAGGACATAGAGGATACTGAAAAATAGTTCTCGGTAATGAACACACCCGAAGAAGATGCATCATCATGCACTTTCATCATTTGGGCGGTACGAGAACCCTGGTAATCCACTATTTCCTGCTCGGTCTTATAACAATTATAAGTTAGAGCCGTACCTACGTTCCCTAGCACAGTATAACAAGCGGGTTCGGTCAATACATCCATATTATTATCTTGATTAAGGCGTGACATGGTCGCTACCTAGAGAGAGAGAGAGAAGAAAACACTGAGTGTATGCTCTTGGAAGATCAGGTTGGTTATTATTTTATCTAATCAGGATGGCTCCCACTGTTTTTATCAAATCTTCCTCCAAACACTAAAAGGAAAGACTAGCCCGGATTAATTACACCCTACAATTTCGCCAATCTTTCAGCCAGGCAAGTGCCGGTACTTTGAGGGATGTTCCCCGTGCTTTCGCACGGACCTAATTAAAGTAAACCTCGTTTTCCCAGGGGCGTAAGCTCGTTTACACCTTTCTAGACACCTACTTGATCGGCTAATTGTAATATGTGAAACTCTCCCAGGAGTAACTCTTACTCGCAGTGGGTATCGGGATCTAACTATCTCATAGAAGGTATGCAATCTCATTGCAAATTTCAACACTTGAAATTCACGATAATATTTTTCCCCTAGCAGGCTATGACCTTGACGCAGGCTAACAATCCAAAGTCCACTAGTCAAGTTCAACCCGTGCATTTCTTGATTGAATTAAACCCACCCGCACGACCCTTGACGCAGGCCAACAAAGTCGCACGACTACCCTAACTCAATCGCATCATATTCTTTAGCAGATAAGCATAAATTGCTACCGCATACTACGCCTTGACCCAAGCCAACAAATTTAGCACGAATACTATGAAGTACTTATCTGAAATGATGGAGGGCTACGACAGGTTTTTAAGAAAACCTTTTGCCTAATGAACTTGATATCGTTGTAGAATCGAGTGATTTTGAAATGAAGTGTTTTTTAGGCTTTTACTAGTTTCGCTAGAGAGGTCACTCCCGGTGAAGAGATCTCGGCTCTTTCCTTATCGAATAAGGTGCTGGATATTCTATAACGAATACCGCTATGCAAAGCAAGAACTAGAGCTACCAGTTTCTTAAAAATAAGTTTCTACAACATCTTTAGGTTTCTTTTCTTTCATTAATCTCATTAATTAAGTCCCATCATTTTAAGTTACTTAAACATCACAGATAAATACAACGTACGTTTATGCCATCCACATTCGCCTCGATGTCCCGTCATGCACCTTTAGGTTAGGTAACTAACGGCAGAGCGGGGTAGGGCTAGCGCGGGTGTAAAACATAAGCAACGTTTATATAATATATCATATATACTATATATAGTATCTATCTCAACATATCAAATGATCACATCACAGATATCGCTGCAGAAAACAACAGATGAAATATTGGATATACTAGGATTTCCTGGTTTTATATTAAACCTGTATAAAACACGGATTTCACGGCCGTGGTGAATAGCCAAACCCACATCCCTAGACCTCTACGAGAGTGGTAAGCAACCCTACCAATTCTAGAGTTAGGAGACCAGGTCTCGACGCCTCGAGATGGTCTCCCACTGGATTTTAGAACCCGGTTACTCGTGCTCCCCTCCTTGGGTCTATCCTAATGCGGAAAAGTAAATAATATACATCAACGGTGACATCTTCCTCAACCCGGAAGTGCCCCAATAAAAGAATATTACATACAATGAATTTTACATGAATGAAAATGAAAAAATCTCATCTCACATAAAATCCCCGGCTATTCAAACATGACGATCCAATATAACATATCCTAGTAACACATAACATAACATGTCATCAACGTAAGTAAATATGTGTGTCCCTATTGTCGTTGACATATAACAACGAAACCAGCGATACATCACATATTACACTTACGGTCGCAGAAAAGAAAGTGAAAAACTACAACAATTGGAATCCGCACTGCCCTTAGATATCATAAACTCGGAATATCTCATATTCTGGATTTCATGCCTAACAATGCAAATTTTACATTTAGGTCTCAATCATGTAAACACTTTTCAAAGGAAGTCGGGTAATTCAAAAAGATTCCCGATTCCGTCCGAGGCCAAAATGTTAAACTTGCATGCAACTAGATAGATTCCAATTATTGTATCCACTCACATGATATCCGCATGACGTTAAAATTTTCGATCGATTCATCAAAGTCCCACAATTTTCCGACAGCTCAACACTTGAGCACTGTTTTAATAATACCCGGAATATGCCGCAGTACCTATGGACCAACCGTAGAAGGGCAAACCCAAGCCTCACTCATGTCGCCATGGAACTGCGGCAAACCCTAGGGTATGACCGCAGTTCCGCGATCCAAAAATGTCGAGTAAGGGTTTTATTCTTCTAGAGGGTCCAAAGAATTACTTGCATGTTTTTCCGAATACGTTAAACTTGGAAAAATGTGTTTTTGACATTTGATCGAATTTTTTAACTTCGCCTAGATAACTTGTGAAAACCCAAATACAATGTTAACCTATGAATACGAAACACTCCGAATTGTTTGTAGTGTAAGATTACATCACACGCAAAATTAGCAAAAACAATGTAACGTTTTGAAAATCGTTTCGGTGAAATTTCGGAAAAATCGGTAAAATAAGAGGGGTTTCCGTAAAAAGTCAAAATATAAATATCTTTATTATAAAATTAAATATATATATTCTGCCTATGTAATTGCTAGTATTTGGTGTTTATTGAGCCACTGGTAAAATTTCTATTTTTCTGAAATTTTTTCCGAAAATAATTATTTTAATATTATTTTAAGCCGTCACTAATACAATTAATTAAGGAAAATTACAAATTGGAATGAGTTGAAACAAATTTTGTGCATCATAACACATTAAAAAAAAAATTAAAAAGTTATTTTTGAAATGAAATGAAGTTGTTAATCGGTTTTAGAAAATATGCAAGAAAAAGGCTTATTTTGTGAAAATTAAGCTAAATAGAATTGAGGTTTGGGCTTGTTGACTTGGGGTATGGTTGCATGTTACTTGGTATTCCTCACATACACATACTCACCCTCACCCTCTCCCATATTGTGGCTGAATTCAGCAGTCCCCTCCCCAAAATTCCCAACTTGAAAAGGTTTAAAAAGAATAGAATAAGGAATGTATTAATTAAAGGAGGTATGGGGGTATTTGATGACTTGTGACTTTTCCAACACCACACAATCTCTCTCTCTCTCCCCCCACCAAAAATTGGCCGAACCCCCTCCCCCTTGCTGCAGCAGCAGCTCCCCCATTTCTTCCTCCTCATTTCTTGTGCTAAAATCATCAAATCTCACTCAAAAATCCACCAAAAATCCCACAAAATCAAAATCTAATCCCTACCCATTTCTCATTGGCCTATCTAGTATGGATCTTGGGGAAAAGTTGGAATTTTGGAGGCTTAGTTTGCATGTTGATCTCATGGTTGTGAGGTATAAATCCCAACCCATGTTTAAATTGTTTCAATCTAGCATATTTAAGTGTTAATTGGTTCTAGTTGTTAATTTAGAAAATTAAAGTGAATGGGTTGTGATCAAATTAGGGTTTTGGGTATTTGGATCATGGAGTGTATGTTGTAATTGAGATCTTAAGACTTGCTAAATCAAATCTAGTTGCTAGTTCGCATTTTTGTTAATTTAAATTTGCAATAAGTATATATAAATTGCAAACTAGTTTTTAGCTTTTAGTTGCAAATGGGTGATTTAAAATCTAATTAAGGTTTTGATGACTTTATTAACATTTTAATTTGTTGTTTAGCAACTTAGATCATGCAAAACCATGCTTAATTGATAAATTGTGAATTTTACTTTAAAAAGAGTTAAAATTGGTATTTTTGCAAACTAGGAATTTGGAATTTATACAAATTGACGAGATTAATTTATGAAACTGATTTGTATGACTTAGTTATGATTTTTAGTGGATATTATGGCGATTAGTTTTGTTAAAATATCAAGTTTCGAATTAAAATGAAAATTTAGTGCTTTCTAGGTTTTCGGAAATAAATCGATTTGATTTATTTTAATATTTTGATGATTTAAACCCTATTTTATATTATAATTAGTGAGTTTTGGGAACTACGATTTGTACGTTTGAGTTTTTCTCGGTCACTCGGCGTTTGTACGCCGATGTCGAGTGTTTTGTGTTGATTTGAGAGAGCAAACCATAGGTTTTGACTTATGTGAGATTCGTGTGTCGATTTGGTCGTGAGTCGGATTTTAATGCGATACTGTGCGTTATGATATGTAGGTACCCTCACGAAGACTTCGAGGCGACAATCAAGCCCGAGGCGACATCTGCATCGACAAGCGGAGATCGAGGTGAATAGATTTATATCTATGGGGAGAAGTCGGGTGGATGGCGTATAGCACCCCCGCAGTCCGAAGTATAGTTGATGATATATATATGATATATAGGTGTTTCATAATACGAGGATGATTATCAAGGTATGATTTTTTGTTCATGGTTTAGTGTAGGATAATTGAAGTAAATTAGCATAACTTCTTAGTCGCGAACCATAGAATAGCTTCACACCCACACGCACACACCTGCTTTCACTTTTTACCTGTGCGTATATGGGGATATGTATATATACATACACGTATGGGTATGGGACTATGCATATATACATTCATATACACATGCATGAATGCTGACGATATTGTATGATATTTGGAGATGAGTCGATGAGTTGGGCTTGAGGCCGTGAGATCGGTGATGTGATGTGGTCCGCATTTGAGATATGACATGATATTTTAGCGGGTTCTCTAGGCGTGGTGTTTTCATACACCCGCATGCATTTCATAGATGGTATCAGTATTGTACTAGACGTAGACCAGTACCCCGATCATGATATTTAATAAAGAGGATACCAGAAGAATAGTATGATGAATGTGATATTGACCCATACCCAGATTTGGGATGTCGTGCGACGGATTTACGTACGAGCTATATATTGATGTTTGATCCGCACTCCTGACTTGGGAATATTTGATTATAGATATGGTATCGGATGTGATATTATCGAGGCGGGATCACCGACTATATATATATATATATATATATATATATATATATATATATATGTATCGACTCAGATGATAGGCGGTTTCTTCACCTTCAGTTAGCCTGTTAGCTCAGCCCTATAGTTTAGTGTAGTTGTCAGACTAGATTTATATTAAATGCAGATTAGCTATCATTGTGTTTAGTATTCAGCTCCCGCACATTATTGCTGTTGCTCCGCATCGCATACTTATTGTAATTAATATTTCATTATTGATATCATGCTGTTAGGACACCAGCACCATTACCAATGATGTGTATGTACCACGTATACTTACTTGCCGGCTCATACACATTTTCATCGGTAATTGCCATGTCACGTACACATAGAAAATACTATTGCTAAACTTAGCTTGTTAGTTAGTAGTTTGACATGATATTAGTGTACTTGCCTTATATGCCAGTTTAGACATTGTAGTTATTACTTGTCACTTCATGCATACTGTTATTCATTGTTATGCCGCATTCATGGATTCTCATGCCTATATTCACTAGTTTATGTGCTATTGAGGTTTTGGATTCGGATTTCCATGATATTTCTGGATTTGGGAACCGCGGGTATTTCAAAAGAGAATATGTAATTGTTTTAAAAACCCGGTTACCCTTGATATGATATTTCGGTGCGTCCACCATGTTTTTTCTCGGTGCTGAGAGCGACATGTGAGACCCGAGTTCGAGGAGTGGAGGAACCGTTTCGGGTACATGGTGGACCCGGTAAGGTACCCCGGGGCAAGAAGCGCGTGGTGATGATGATGTGAGCCTGGCAGGGGGAGACTAACTACCGGTGATTTTACCCGACGCGTCGGATATCCGGAGGATACCGTCATGATCTTGAGATGGATGGTAGGGGCCGGTCTGGACTGACGGCGCCCTAGATATTGGGATTTCGAGGTATTGAGGTACTGAGATTTGATGATACAAGCCAGTCCAGATAGCCGGAGCCTGAGATTTTGAGATATTGAGATTTATGTTTTGTGTTAATGCTAGACACTGTTTATGCTAATTTCATTTATGATACCTCATTTTAAAAATACAAAGGAAATCTCACTAAATTATGAAAGCAGCTTTTTTTGTACACGTATTCTGTTTTCATGCATTCATACATCATCCATATGATATATTGCTACCTGAGGCACTGACACGGGCACATAGGATTACACTTGGGTTAAACATTTACCCTAGCTATTGTTATAGGCTGCTGGTTATATATTTGAGGATATATTATGATCGTAGACCTAGGATTGCGTTATTCATGAGATTTCTGTTCGTAGATGTTTTTCTACTCACGAGTTGGCAACTCACCCCCGTTGTGCCACAGTTTCTTACAGGTTTTGCCGTACAGCTTTCATTACGGCTTGCTGGCACTATTTTCATTCCGGGTGACTTGCTAGTAGGTGGGTTTACTTGTATCGTACCCATCATTATACCTTATATATTATTATTCTGTTGTATCTATAAGTTCCATCAACCAAACATGTATTTATTTCAGAGATAGAGAGCAGTGATGTCTATTCTTTCGACCTTAGAGTCGCGCGTTGTATTTCTATGGATTTCTTGCTGTTTTGTGTTTCCTTTTGAGTTTTGATCCTCGCCCTTGGCGTTGTATATTATATTGCTTGCGTGGTTATGACCGTCGATTGACGAAGAGCGAGCTCCCTCTTGGGGATGCCTTTTTATTCATTTCGTATACTATTCATCTTGTATCCCGATTGGGGGCCAGTATTTACAAAGGAGACCCTGCCGAAATTTTCAGGAAATATTAGATGTTTTAGAAAAAACGCATAATTCGGCTTATGCTATTAAAACTACTTATTTTAAGTTGGTTTTTCCTTCACTCTACTGCTTCTTTGGTTTTGATTTTTGGATTTTAGCTTACTTAGATTGCGTACGCCTTGAGACATTTCATAATTTAAGTGCCGGTCATGTTTCGTACCTTTCGGGTCGTGACAAACAAACAACACCTGAAACATCAAAACCATGTCTTTGGAACACACAAAAAATTTCAGGGGTGTTCTCGGATTTAGCCAAGATCAGAGGGTAGGTAGTCGGCCAAAATTTTCCAGAATGCCCTGAAATTTTGACTGTGTCCATGATATATCTCATACATCACTCTGTACTTGTTTGAAATTTTTTGTGGTCATTTAAAAATTGACAGAATGCAGGTTTTGATGTTTAAAGTTTCAGAGCAATTTCGGTTTCGTAATCTAACAAACACCATCTAATACTCTAGCCCGGCTCTGATACCACTTTTGGTCAGGTAGCCACCCCAACCAATGAGTTCACTGTGGCACCAACGGGTCCCTCAGCAGCTACTTTTTATGCATGCCCCCACGCGAGGACTACAAACCGTCGGAACACCTTCCGGTCTCGGGACACCCTGGGGGTAAGAGCCTATACATCGCCACACTGTCACACAGTGAGAACCCCCAATAGGTCGACATCCAATGCCTAGTAGCTCTGATACCACTGTTGGGATTCCTTAGCACCCTACTGGGTTTTCACCGAAACTACCATGCCAAATTAAAATTTTTTAAGGTGCTAATGAACCCTAACCCTAGGATCAAGCTAATGTAACTAGACAATATAACATGTAATCAACCATTACAAGTAGTGAGCAAGGAATACAACCTTTGTAGACCGGTCTTTCACTTCTAAAGCTCCGTGTTGACGTCCCTTCGCTGTGATCATGGCAAGTGAATATTTCCCGAACTCTAGAATGGTTCCATCGGAGATATGAACAAGCTTGCACGAAGTCTTCGAGGCCGAAGATGATCTACGTCGAGGAGACTCAAACTCAAGCTAATCATTCACTAGGTCATGATCTTTGTGAAGGGAACACCCTATAATACCTAAGCAAGTGTATAGGATTATGAAAAAGGAAGTGGGCTCACTTTAGATTTTATTTTCTCGCAATATTTTCTCTCTTTAGAAAACCCTAGTAAGGTTTTTGCTCAAGGAAGAAGAAGATGAGCAAACGAAATGAGACCGAACTATTGAGGTGAGAGAATGAACCATGGGTGAGTTTGTATCATATACTAACTCATGTAAAGACATAACCATGGATAAATTATAATGGTTAGGTTAATAAATATCTTAAGTAGAACAAAATTAGTGGACTAAGTCAATGCATCCACAAGCTTCATGAAGCTTCATGCATGTGAGCTATTATCCGCTAATTTGGAATTACTTTAAATACTAAAACCTAACATTATAATTAGTATGGTGTAAGTCTCATACACCGATGTAGTGTGTATCAACAACCATGATACAAAAATAAAACACAATTAATATATATCACATATATATTAAGTGTCCACATGTGAGAATAATAAATGCTTAAGTGAGCTAATATTAGTTAATGTAAATTAGTATATCAAATATACAATTATACACTAAATTATCAAATCAACACTTGATTTAATAATCCGGCTATATCACATATAACCGACTAATATTAAATATACCAACTTATCGAATCAACACTTGATTCGATAACCCGGCTATATCGCATATAACCGTCCGATACAAATATTGCGAGAATAGAATACGGTATCACATACTCGCATTATTCTCAGTCCCTCACATATCACATATGTGCTCCTACTTCGTTTCGCCTGAGCCAGGAAACCTCTGTGTAGGACTCTAAAGACTCGTCAATACGCCGGCAGTGGGTGATGATCATATCAAACACCCACAAGCCGCAAGAGGCATGCTGAACGTAACGGCCACCCGGGTATTGAGAGATCAGAAGATCAACAAGCAAACCTGCTCATACTCCTGCGAATCCAATCAGTAACACTTACCGTACAGTCCGGTCACTTCGTCTGATATGTCGCATATCTCGTCTAAGGGTGGTAAACGTCAGACCCCAGTAACTCGATAAGTCGTGCCGATGTGAGGCTCATAACAGGTCGAGAAACTACTCGTAACACTTACCAGTAAATCTCAGAAACAGCACTGGCCAGGGACTTCATGTTATAGCCAATCGAGCACAGCGCAACATCAACCCCCAATACCGGGATAGACGAATCCCCTCCTATCGCTTATTGCCTCCATGTGACTCGGGACTGTACCTATAAACCTCCGTTTTGCACGTTCTCATGAATGTGGTAAGGTGGAAATCAAAGCACAGTGGGAATCACACAAGACTCTATGACGATCTTGGGTCGATAGACTAACCTGTACCAGTGTCACCAGAGAACTGCCATCTGACGTGAGTTATAATACCATCTGGGAGTTCTCGGCAAGTCCGTACAGTGTACCCAGTCTCCACTGAGCACCCGTATATCATCTCTGATGTCATGCACCAATGGATATTGGATCATCCATTGCCCATCTACATGGGTCGAGAAGGTACACGCTAGTCTACTCTGGTATATCGATACCCCGTCTCGATAAACCCACGACTAGGGACATTAAAGGATGTACTCACAGACTACCCTTGTCCGACTAGCATGATCTCCATCATAATCTAGGTAGTCAAGTACGCATCCTAAGGGCTTTACCAACATGTAACAGAGAGACAATCAGTGTACATGTTAAGATAAAGAGTAACCAGATAGCATACTATCATGTCGAGCAAGAAAGTCCTCCCTATATATGTCCAAGCATCCACAAAAATATACATCTCATGTACAGTAATGGCCTGTAAGGCATACATATAACTAACAGGTATGAGAGCCAAGCTAGAGATTTAGACGATATTTGTAGAATTACGAAACCGAAACAACTCCGAAACGCTCGAAACTAAATCCCAGTTTCTGTCAAATTTTTATGTCGTCGAATTTTTTTTTAAGCAACTGCAGAATGTTATATGAGATGTAACATGAACACTGAACAAATGCGAACTCAATTAGGCGGATTTGACCAGAGCACATAGCCCGACAAACCGATCTGGCTAGCCCTAACACTGCTTCTGGAGTTCGTATTTGTCTGGTGTTCTGGTCTCTGGGTTTTTGTGTTTCAGGTGTTACTTGTTTTTGCTAAATTTGCATGTGATGTTATTTTTTTGCAAAGGCAATTCAGAGTGTTTCGTAGTCATAATTCTAACTATATTTCGGGTTATTTAGACGGTGTTAAAAATTTCAAACGGATATCAAATACCTACTTTAACCCTCGACGGAAAATTTTCCAAGAGTTGGATTTTTTCCAAGTTATAGAACATTCAAAAATCATGCAAGTAATGCGGTAGACCTTCTAGAAGAACAAAACCCTAACTCGATTCTATGACCGTAAGAACCGCCGCCAAACCCTAGGGTTTGCGGTAGTTCCGCGACACCATAGATGAGACATGGGTTGACCCTTCTACGGTTGGTCCATAGGTACTGTGGCAAGTGATGAGTATTTTTAAACCGCGCTCAAGTGTTGAGCTTTTTGGGAATTTTTGGGTGTTGATTCGATCATAATGTTTAACATCGTCTAGCTATTTGTGAAATGTGTTACAATATGTGGAATTCATATAGTTAGGCATGAAATCCAAAGTATGTGATATTTTGGGTTTATGATGTCTAAGTTGATTGTGGATTCCAAATGTTGTAGTTTGACATTTTCTTTTCTGCGACCGTAAGTGTAATATGTGGTGTATCACCATTTTCGTTGCTATATGTCAACGACAATTGTGATTCGCATATTTACTTACGTTGATGACATGTGATGTTATGTGTTACTGGGATATGTTATATGAGATCGTCGTGTTTTGAATAGCCGGCGGTTTTATGTGAGATGAGAGTTTTTATTTTCATTCATGTACAATTCATTGTATGTAATATTCTTTTATTGGGGCACTTCCGGTTTGAGGATGATGTCACCATTGTTGTATATTATTTACTTTTCGCATTAGGATCGACCCAACGAGGGGAGCACAAGTAACCGGATTCTAGAGTCCAGTAGGAGACCAATTCGAGGAGTCGAGTTCGGGTCTCCTTACTCTAGAATTTGTAAGGTTGCTTGTCGCTCTCGTAGGGGTCTAGGGATGTGGGTTTGGCTATTCATCGCGACCGTGGAATCCGTGTTTTATACTGGCTTAATTTAAAACACGGAATTCCTAGTATATCCAATATTTCATATGTTATCTTCTGCTGTTGATATTCTGTGATGTGATCACTTTATATGCGTGAAACGAATTCTTTATTATTGTATATATGATATATAATAAACGTTGCTTATGTTTTGCACCCGCGCTAATCCCGCCTCGCTATGCCGTTAGTTAAGTAACCTAACGGTACATAACAGGACACTGTGGCGAATACTGATGGCATAAGCGTACTTTGTATTTTCGTTTCTTTTATGATGCTTAGGAAGCATAAATGATGGGACTTCATTAACGAGATTAATGAAAAATAAAGAAACCTAAAATATGTTATAGATTCAAATTTTCAAAAAGGGTTGCTCTAGATTTTGCGTTGCATAGCGGTATTCCTTGTAGAATATCCAACACCTCATTCGATGAGGAAAGTGCCGAGATCCGTTCACTGGGAGTGACCACTTTAGCGAAAGTAGCAGATACTACAACCCACTCGGTTTTATCTTTTGACTGCTTCTTTTAGTTCTTGCTTTGCATAGCGGTATTTATGAAATATCCCGCTCCTTATTCGATAAGGAAAGAGCCGAGATCCCTTCATCGGGAGTGACCTCTTTAACAAAACTAATAAAAAGCCTAAAAAGCACTCGTTTTCGAAAATCACCTGTTTCTACAAACGATATCAAGTTCATTACGCAAAAGGTTTTCTTAAAAATCTATCGTAGCCCTCCGTCATTTAAGATAAGGACTATTTAGTATTCATGCTGCATTTGTTGGCTTTTGTCAAGGCGCAGTGTGCGGTAGTTGAATGGTGCTTATCTGCTTAAGCATGTGATGCGATTAGATTAGGGTAATCGTACGACCTTGTTGGCCTTTGTCAAGGGTCGTGCGGGTGGGTTTAGTTCAATCAGGAAATGACGGGTTGAACTTGACTAGCATCCTATAGTTTGTTGGCCTTTGTCAAGGTCATAGGGGGTTAAGGGCAAAAGAATTATCGGGAATTTCCAGAGTTGAAATTTGCAATGAGATTGCATACCTTCTATGAGATAGTTGGATCCCGATACTCACTGTGAGTAAGAGTTACTCTTGGGAGAGTTTTACACATCATAAATTAGCCAATCAAGTGGGTGTCTTAAAAGGTGTTAACGGGGTTATGCCCCTGAGAAAACGAGGTTTCTTTTAATTAGGTCCGTGCCAAAGTATGGGGAACCTCCCTCAAAGTACCAACTCTGGCCTAGCTGAAATATTGGCGAACTTGTAAGTTGTAATTAAATCCGATCAGTATTACATTTTAGGGTTTGAAGGAATATTTGATAAAAACAGTTGGATCCATCCTGATTAGATAAGATAATAAACCAATCTAATCTTGCAAGAGCATTCGCTAATGTGTTTTCTTCTCTCTCTCTCTCTCTCCAGGTAGCCACCATGTCAGGCCTTAATCATGATAATAATATGGATGTATTGACCGAACCCGCTTGTTATGCTGAGCTGGGGAACATTGGTTCCGCTCAAACTTATAATTGTTATAAGTCCAAGCAGGGAATAAGAACATATCCGGATTTCCATGCTACCCAAACGAAGAAAGAGCATGTTGATGAATCTTCTTCGGGTGTGTTGGTCACCCAGAACTGTTTCTCAGTACACTCTATGTCCTGGGTATTAGATATTGGATCGGGATCCCACATATGTAATATGTTACATGGGCAAAAGAAAGGTAGAGAACTAGGAATAGGTGATCATTTCGTACTAGTATGGAATGGTGCAAATGTTGCAGCCAAAGCAGTTGGCGAATATCACTTTGTATTACCAAATGGTAATATATTAATTCTGAACGAATGCTATTACATACCGACCCAGGTATGCAATCTTATATCAGTTTCTTTATTAAGTAAAGAAGGATATAATTTTGTAATACATGACAATGTTATGAACATCTTCCTGTATCAAAAGTTGATTGGATCAGGCTCGTTAAATAATGGGATATACATTCTAAATCAAACCACAGTTCTTAACGTACAAAACACACACAAGAGGAAGAGTCCAGAAATGAATGAATCCTTCTTGTGGTATTGTACACTAGGTCATATCAATGCGACACGACTAGCTAAGTTAGATAAGGATGGATATTTGAATTCGTTCGAATTATCATCTTATGAAACTTGCCATTCATGTCTCAAAGGAAAGATAACCAAAACTCCGTTTACTGGACATGGAGAAAGAGTTACGGAACTCTTGGGACTGATACATAATGATGCATGCGGTCCTATGTCTACACATGCCAGGAATGGTTCTTCATAATTCATTACATTCACTAACGATGTCTCAAGATACGGACATGTGTTCCTGTTGAAACACAAGTCTGAAACTTTTGAGAAATTCAAAGAATATAAGCATGAAGTTGAAAACCAGATGGGTAGAAATATTAAAATCCTACGATCCGATCGGTGAGGAGAATACTTGAGCACGAAATTCCGTGACTATCTAAAAGAGAATGGGATTCTCTCTCAGCTTACTCCTCCGTATACACCACAGCACAACGGTGTATCGGAACGGAGGAATCGCACTCTATTTGATATGGTGCGCTCTATGATGAACACCGCTGAGTTTCCTATTTCCTTTTGGGATTATGCGCTTGAAGAAGCAGCATACCTATTGAATCAAGTTTCATCTAAATCTGTACCTACCACACCATATGAGATATGGAGTGGGAATAGACCATATCTTAAACGAGTTAAGATATGGGATTATCCGGCCTATGTCAAAAGGCAAAATACGGAGAAACTCGAGCCACGGTCAGTTCTTTGTATGTTTGTGGGATATCCTAAACATTCACATGGATATCTTTTCTATAACAGCGAGGAACAAAAGGTGTTTATTTCTCGACATGCCACCTTTTTAGAAAAGGAATTTCTTGCCAAAGAAATTAGTGGCGATGAGGTAGAGCTGGAAGAAGTTCCAGCAGCACAACTACAACTGAAGATTTAGTGGAACCAGAAGATTCGATAGTCCCCAACGAAGCTCAGCCTCTCCGTCGATCTAGTAGGGTTTCTCATCCACCTGAGAGATACTACGGTTTTGTCGTTGACGGTGGGAGTGAAGATTGCATCATGGAAGATGATGACCCAACTAGCTTCGAGCAGGCCATCACGAGTGGGGACTCTGTGAAATGGCTGGATACAATGCGATCTGAGATGGAATCCATGTACACCAACAAAGTATGGATTTTAGAAGTTGCTCCTGAAGGAGTAAAACCCATCGGGAGCAAATGGATGTTTAAGAAGAAACTTGGTGTCACGACCCAAAGTTCGGCCCGTGACCGGCACTTAACCACTTGACGTCTACAGGCGTAACACGACTAAGTAAGCCGAAACCCAGAAATCAAAACCATTAAAAGTATAGAGTGTTTAAAACATTTATTAGAATATTTGTTAAAACATTTAGAAAACTTTAAGTTATTTAGTAGAATTCTTTAAAGTTCAAGTTATTATCTTAAAAAATTTGGCAGCATTTCCTTTGTAAAAACAAGCCCAGGAATCGGGTATAAGACAATGTATGAGTAAACTGATACACAATAAGAAATAAGCATCCTAACGGGAGCCATCACGCCTAACGGCAGAAACAATCACCACAATGATAATATACGACGCCGTAGCGAAGAATGAGTAAAAAATATAAAACTGCATAAATAAAGTCGGCTCACAACGAGCTCGACACCAGAGTACAAAATAATATACATCGCCCTCACAACTGGTCTCTAAGTCAATACATAAGTAGTAGATGGAGAATACTAGATACAATGATGTATACAACTAGAAAATAAACAGATACCGCACAAAAACCCACCTATCAGCAAAGGGCTAGCACGCCAAGTGCAGTGGTATCTGTGTCAAAAGATGCAAGAAAACAGCCTGCCGCGACTACTCCGAAGGGCAACCTGCAAACACTGTGGCACAACGGGGGTGAGTTGCCAACTCATGAAAAGTAGATAACATATAAAGTTAATCGTGAGTATGCACGTGCTGCGATACTCTAACCTATGCCAACAGATAATATCTATGTATGAACTAGATGAGCAATAATCATGCAACAAGTGCGATCTAGTGACATCTCTATATGAAAAGCAGGGTACGCAATAGTCGTGCATAACAAATGCAATCTATCAGGTACTACAGATACAGGATGAGATGTAAAATACTGAATGCTGAGCATGGGAATAAATAACATCTACACAGAATGTCAACGTGGAAATAATCGGTGTCCATCAATACACCCAAATCCCAGTAAAACTCAGGCGCCGTCATCCTCATCGGCCCTTCAAATCCTGTAAATCTCATAAAATCGTGAGTGCCCAACATCGGCACTCGAAATATCATAAAATAATCGTGTCCAGCATCGACACGCAAATCCTCAAGTATCGGGCTCCGTCAGTCGGATCGGCCCACGGGCTCCGTCTGCAGTATCAGCACTCGGCCCCGGCAGTACGTGTCGTCCTGTATCCATCTATCGACTCTGGTCGGTATCCTCCAGATAACCGCCAGGTCCAACCAATCACCGGTAGGTAGTGGTCCCACTACCAGGCTCATCGCCTACTGCACGACAGATCCGTTCTCGCCCCGGGTACCATACCGGGTCCACCATGTACCCGCAATCGTCCTCGTCCAGCTCCTCGATTCGGGTTCACATGTCACACGTCTTAGAACCGAAAAAATGCATGGTGGACGCACTGAAATATCATGTCAAGAGAAGCCGGGTTTTTAAAATAGTGCGTATTTTCTTAAAATAATACCCCAGTTCCCAAATCCAGAAATCACATAAATCCATACTCAATGCGTAAATCCATGCAATGTGTCGTATGGCACTAAGAGTAAAAAGGGGACACTGCTCTTTTTTAAAGAATCCAGTTTTGAAAATATTTCATGCGTTCCCTATTTTCATGAAATCAAATCAATATCATCCATGTATGTGACATATGTATGTATGTAGGTATGGATGTGCAAATGGATATATACGCGAATATGAGTGTAGCACTAGTATGAATATACAGTGTGCATGTGCACATGTATGAAAATATCAATATATGTATGCACTGGTATGAATATACAGTGTGCATGTGCACAGGTACGAAAATATCAATATATGTGTGCACTGGTATGAATATACAGTGTGCTTGTGCGTAGGTATAAAAATATCAATATATGTGTGCACTGGTATCAATATACATGTCCTTGTGCGCAGGTATTAAAATATCAATATAAACGTGCACTGGTATGAATATACAGTGTGCATGTGCGCAGGTATGAAAATATCAATATAAGTGTGCACTAGTATGAATATACAGTGTGCATGTGCGCAAGTATGAAAATTTCAATATATGTGTGCACAGGTATGAATATACAGTGTGCATGTGCGCAGGTACGAAAATATCAATATAAGTGTGCACTGGTATGAATATACAGTGTGCATGTGGGCAGGTATGAAAATATCAATATAAGTGTGCACTGGAATGAATATACAGTATTCATGTGCGCAGGCATGAATATATCAATATAAGTGTGCACTGGTATGAATATACAGTGTGCATGTGTGCAGGTATGAAAATATTAATATATGTGTGCACTCGTATGAATATACAGTGTGCATGTGCGCAGGTATGAATATATCAATATAAGTGTGCACTGGTATGAATATATATAGTGTGCATGTGCGCAGGTATGAAAATATCAATATATGTGTATGCCAATATGCGACAAGTCATGACAATCATCAATGATGCGGAAATCAATGCTACGTAATTCATAGCAATCTTATAGTGCAAGTGTCATGGCAATCACTAACGGGTGAGTTTAACATACAAATAGTGCTCGTGCAACTTTAACCGTTTGTGACAGTGCAGTATTTTAAACCTACCATTTCTATATGCAATAAGGGAGGTATGCTACACTAATACACATGAACTTCTACGACTAAATATCCTATCACGCCCTGACGCTTAACATCATACGGACGATTTCCCCGTAGATGATAAATCTACTCACCTGGTCGCGTGCTACACGTAGTCGACCACTTGTTTCCCCTTCTTTGCGGCGTCCGACGTACCCGCCTGCGAACCTAGAATTACACAAAGAATCCATATATATATAAGCAAAATTCTACAAAACGCGATATCGAAATCAAACGAGAAACTCGCGTCGCGAACTAAACACGCGTGTGTACGATACGCTGAAACGTGTGTATTTGTGTCTAAAACTATCCCGACACATCGCGACACGCTGGATCACAAAACCCACTAACGTATCGCGCGTATCGCGCAAACAAAACATACTTGAAAAACGATATATTGTCCCAGATTCTACCCAGGTTAAAAACTTACAAAATTGCACATACCACTGGCCCTAAAAATATAGTAGACTCCTATAGCAAAAACGCTAACACCTAGCTCCCTCATCTGGCCTCAATTTGCGGCCAGAAGGAATAAACCGGCGGCCACTCTTTGGGTATGGGGTCTCGTGCTCTGGGTATGTGATCAACATCTAACAACTATGCTCCAGTTAACTCAGATATTATCTGAAATCACCGGGTCTATAGCAGATCACAAAAAGCTAAAAACTCACTTAAAAACGTTATATTTTGCACAAAATGAAACCCTATGGTATTTTGGTGAAGTCTGGGGTTTACCTAGGTTTAAGTGGCCCTAACAACACTTCACTAAGTTAATCTAACCAATAATATCATCAGTTAGTCAAAAGTCCACACAAATCACCATATTAGCACAAAAACTCACTTTTTACACTAATCGAAGCTATTTCTACAGAACTAAGCAAACTAGGAAGTAGGTTTAAGAAATATACCCTACTCTCGACCCTAGGAAGCAGGAGGAACGAGAAGAAGAAGAAGAAAAGAGCTGCTGCAGTTGCTGGAGCTGCTGCTGGTGCTGCTGAAGCTGTTGCTGTTGTTGCTCACTGTTGTTGCTGCTGCCTGCATGCTGCTGCCGCTAGTGCTGGGGTTGTTGCTGCTGCTGAGGCTGCTGCTGCAATTGTGTGTGTGTGTGAGTGAGAGAATGAGAGAAGTAGGAAAAGAATGAGAGGCAAGGAAATGATAACACCCAAGTCAAACCCCCTCCTCTCTCTCTCTTCATTAAATATAGGCATGGCAAGGCCATCATGCCATCTCTCTCTCTCTCTCTCTCCCTCCAAGTCAACTAAATTCAAAACATTTCCATTTTCATTAAAAAAAAAAGACACACACTTAATTAAAACCCAATAACTTAATTCAATTTAAAATTAGCTGAAGGAAAAATGGTTAGTTCACCATGGTTGCTAATCATGGTTTAACCCCATTTTAACCCTAGTTTACATGCACAAGTGTGTGCAAGCCTTGGAAAATTATAATAAAATATTCATTAAATTTGATAAAATATTTGAAAATCAATTTGGTAAACTTTTTATTAAAACCCATATATTAAAATATAATTGGCCATTAAACACATCCTAAGGTGTTACAATCTTCCCCCCTTAAAGAAATTCGTCCCCGAATTTAAAAATATAAAGCTGCGCATACTTTCAAAGAGATGAGGAAACTTCTTCCGCATCTCGCCCTCGGCCTCCCAAGTGATCTCTTCACCATTTGGGCTGTGCCAAAGCATCTTCACTGATGGCAAGACCTTCGATCGATGTTTCTTCACCTGCCGGTCCAATATCACGACTGGCTGCTTGGTGAACCAAAGATCGCGCTCGAGCTGAATCATGTGCGAAGGGTCATGTAGGTATCTGCGAAGCATCGACACGTGGAATACGGGATGAACATCTGGTAAGTCGGGTGGAAGAGCCAAACGATATGCTACTGCGCCCACACGCTCGAGGATCTCGAAGGGACCTTTGAATCCGGGGCTAAGCTTCCCCTTCCATCCAAACCTCATCACTCCCTTCATCGGAGAGACCCTCAGAAAAACGTGATCGCCAACTGCGAACTCTAATCTACGGCGGCGTCTGTCAGCAAAAGATCTCTGCCTGCTCTGAGCTGTCCTAATCCTATCTCAAATCAGCTGTATCTTCTCGGTCGTCTCCTGTACGATCTGTGGCCCCAAAATACTGC
The DNA here is from genome assembly GCA_030015575.1 of Agapanthus africanus. Lineage (NCBI taxonomy): Eukaryota > Viridiplantae > Streptophyta > Magnoliopsida > Asparagales > Amaryllidaceae > Agapanthus > Agapanthus africanus. Next base: position 335,955,063 of record CM057346.1, on the reverse strand, counting down.
TCTCACTGAGCTCTGTCCAACAGATGGGCGATCTACATCTCCTCCCATACAAAGCCTCGAAAGGTGCCATCTGAATAGTATCCTGGAAACTGTTGTTGTAGGAGAACTCCACCAAGGGTAAATGATGATCCCAGCTACCACCAAAGTCTAAAACGCACGCTCGGAGCATGTCCTCGAGAGTCTGAATAGTCCGCTCTGACTGGCCGTCGGTCTGCGGATGAAATGCTGTGCTGAAACTCACGCGTGTGCCCAACGCCTCCTGAAGCCTCTACCATAGTCGGCTGGTAAACTGGGTGCCTCGGTCGGACACGATACACGTCGGGACTCCATGCAGTCGTACTATCTCGTCGATGTATATCTGGGCATACTGAGCAAATCCGAAAGTCGTCTTCACTGGCAGGAAGTGAGCCGCTTTCGTCAAATGATCCAAGATCACCCAAATGGAGTCATACCCTCGTCTAGTCCTGGGTAGACCCACGATGAAGTCCATCGAAATCTGTTCCCATTTCCACTCCAGAATAAGTAACGGTTTTAGCTCTCCCGCTGGCCTCTAGTGCTCGGCCTTGACTTGCTGACAAGTCAGGCATCTCAACACGAAGTTTGCGATGTCCCTCTTCATTCCGTACCACCAGTAAACCTCTTTCATACCATGGTACATTTTGGTGGAACCCGGATGAACACTGTACACCGATCGATGTGCCTCCTCAAGAATCTCACGCCGCAGTCCCTCAGCATCTGGTACGCACAGTCTCGTCCCAAATCGCAGTATCCCTTGATCATCGATCACGAACTCGGAAAATCTGCCATGTCCAATTTGTGCCATGATCTCTGAACAATGTTCGTCACTGTGTTGTGCCTCATGTATATGGTCAAGCAACTGTAGGCGTGCACGAACATGAGGAAGCTATACCACGATCGGCGTGAACTTGAACTGCACTCGGCTGTCGCATAAAGTCTGCCAATCTGCCGACGACTGCCTCTGCACTGCGCTCAAACAAGATAGACTACCCCCGAGCCTCTTACTCAAAGCATCCGCCAGTACGTTCGCCTTGCCCGGGTGATACAAGATCTCGCAATCGTAGTCCTTTACTAGCGCCATCCAACGGCGTTGTCGGAGATTCAGGTCTCGCTGCTGAAATATATACCTTAAGCTCTTGTGATCAGTTAATATCTGGCACGACTCGTCGTATAGGTAATGTCGCCAGATCTTAAGTGCAAAGACCACTGCAGCCATCTCCAAATCGTGAGTGGGGTAGTTCTGTTCATGTCTTTTCAACTGTCGTGAAGCATACGCGATTACCCTGTCATGCTTCATAAACATGCACCCTAGCCCCACTCGAAAAGCGTCACAATAGACCCCAAATCCGCCTGATCCTGAAGGCAACGATAATATTGGCGCCGTAGTCAAACAAGTCCGTAGCTGCTGAAAGCTATGCTCGCACTCCTCCGTCCAATCGAAAAGAACTCCCTTCCAGGTCAACCCGGTCAAAGGTGCAGCAATGCGGGAGAAATCCTGTACAAATCTCCTGTAGTAGCCGGCCAGTCCTAGAATGCTGCGGATCTCCGTAACTGATGTGGGTCTGGGCCAACTCTGAACGGCCTCGATCTTCCTCAGGTTCACACATATACCATCTCGTGTAATCACGTGAACCAAGAAGTCTACGCTATCAATCCAGAATGCAAACTTGGAGAATTTTGCGAAAAGCTGGTGCTCCCTCAAAGTCTGCAGTGTGATCCGCAAGTGCTGCTCATGCTCCTCTCGGCTCCGGGAATACACCAAGATATCGTCAATGAATACGATGATGAACAAGTCAAGGTACGGCCTGAATATACGGTTCATCAAATCCATAAATGCTACTGGGGCGTTAGTGAGTCCGAACGACATCACCAAGAACTCATAATGGCCGTAGCGCATGCCGAAAGCTGTCCTCGGTATATCCTCCTGTCGAACCCGTAGCGGATGGTATCCTGATCACAAGTCGATCCTCGAAAAATATCCTGCCCCTGAAGCTGGTCGAACAAGTCGTCAATGCGTGGCAAAGGATATCTGTTCCGCATGGTAACCCTGTTCAGCTAGCGGTAGTCGATACAAAATGCAAACTGCCGTCCTTCTTCTTGACAAACAGGACCGGAGCACCCTAAGGAGAAACACTGGGTCGAATAAGTCCCTTATCCAGCAAATCATGCAACTGACCCTTCAACTCACTAAGCTCCGCCGGGGCCATCCGATAAGGCGATATAGAAATTGGCCCCGTGCCGGGAATCAAATCAATACAGAAAGCAATATCGCGCTCAGGCGGTATCCCAGGTAGCTCGTCAGGGAAAACATCAGGGAACTCACATACAATCGGAACCTGGCCCATTAGAACATCTGTAGCTCTAGCATCGCAAACATAGGCTAAAAATCCTTGACATCCCTTCCTCAACAGCTGTCCAGCGCAAAGAGAAGAAATCAATATGTGAGGGGCGGCACCACGGTCCCCCTGCACAACAAAAGACGACTCGATGGGAAAACAAAATCTAACTGTCTTCTCACGGCAGTCCACAGACGCATAGCACGTGGATAACCAATCCATGCCCAAAAGAACGTCAAAGTCCAACATCTCAAGAAGGATCAAGTCAACAGGCAACTCTTTCTCGCCAATACAGACAATACAGGATCGGAACACGTGCCTAGCAATAAACGACTCTCCCACAGGAGTGGTCACAACAAGCGGCTGATCAAGCACACCGGACTCTCTACCTAATCTCGGCACGAAGCGTGTGAAAACGTACGAGGGCGTGGATCCGGGATCGAACAACACGTGTGCGTCAACAGAACATACTAATAGGGTACCTGAGACCGCAGCATTGGACGCCAGTGCGTCCTGATGCGTCAACGCGAAAACCCGTGCCTGTCCTCTGCCTGCAACTGGCGGTCCCCTACTAGCAACTGGCTGTACTCTGCCGACAGCTGGCTGTCCTCTGCCTCTGCCACCTCGTCCTCTAGGAGCAAACCCTCCACGACCACTGCCTCTCTATGCATGAGCCAGACGCGGAGCAGCAGTAGGTACAATAGGCAACGTCCTCTAGGGTGGAGAAGGTGGAAGTGTGACATGCAGTACTGCTGCCTCCCTCCGGGGTATCTCAGGACAATCCCGAACATGATGATAAGAACTCCCACAGCGGAAACATTCCGACGTTGACCGCTGACCCTTCTGGGGATAAGAGCTGAACAACCGGCCTCGCCCCAAATCTCTGCCACCTGCAAGAGGTCTGTCACGGCACCGAAAAGGATGTCTCTGTGCTGATGTATCCTGTCACGATCCAAAAGTACGGAACGTGACCGGCACTTAGATTACGAAGCGTCTAGAGGCGCCACGTAACCTAAGTAAGCCGAAGCCCAGAAATCTAAACCATAGAAGAAGAAGAAGAAGAAGAAGAAAAAGAAAACAAGTTTAAAAGCATCAGCAAATTTCCTAAAAATTTCGGCAGAGTTTCCTCTGTAAAAACTGGCCCCCAAACGGGTACAACAGGTATAGTATACATAAACAATAAAAAGCATCCCCAAACGGGAGCTAGCTCAACACCAACAGGCGGAAACAACCACAACAAGCACAATAATATACAACGCCAAAGGGCGAGGCTCAAAACTCAAAAGAAAACAAAACCACCAGATCAGAATAATACATACGCGACTCTAAGGTCGAGATAAAAGACTGGTCCAATAAACTTATCAAGTAATACAAATATGGTTGATGGAGCTTACTAGATACAAATGAAAGAATAAAAATACAATGGTGGTTCAGATACAAGTGAACCAACCTACCGTGCAAATCACCCTGAAGAAAAGATGTGCCAGCGAGCTGCCAGGGAAACCTGTACATCGAACCTGTAATAAAATTTGGCACAACGGGGATGAGTTGCCAACTCGTGAGTAGAAGACATCTACGAAAAGAAATCGAATGCACAACGCTATCCTAGGTCATAATAATACACTACTAAGTCCCAATCATCTAGTAATAGCAGGGTAATACTACATGTAAGTGCAGATACTCCGTGCTCGTGTCAGTGCCTCATATAGTACTATGTCATATGAATGGATATGCATGCACCATGAATGTAAAATAACCAATCCTGAAATCGAGATATATCTGTATAAGAAATCGTTAGCTGTTATCATAGTAAAATGTGTATAGGAATCTGAAATCTCAACAATGAAATCCATGGAAATCCGTGTCAAGCATCGACACAAACATATAAATCTCAAGTCTCATAGTCTCAATATCTCGGGATCCGTCAGTCCGGGTCGGCCCATATCATCAAATCTCACGACAACGGTCGGTATCCTCCAGATATCCGCCGCGCCAGACATCACCGGTAGGTAGCCTTCCCCTGCCAGGCTCATCTTCTACAACTCGATCTTCTTGCCCCGGGGTACCATACCAGGCCCACCATGTACCCAAGACGGTTCATCCACTCCTCGAATCGGGTCTCGAAATCCATCAGAAAACATGAAATCTCATGATGGACGACACATACATCACGAGAAAACCGCATCTTTTTTTAAAAAGAGAAGAGGAGAGAGAGAGAAGTTTGTTTATATATTCTTGCGGTTTTCCCCAAAAATCCAGAAAGCTCATAGAAATCCAAATCTTAAAATCATGTGTGAGTATATGATAAGTGTCAGCATATGCCCATGATACTGCATGATAACATGATAATATGAATGCATGAATGTCAAGTAATAAATATCATGTCTATACTAACATCAGAGAGTAATCACAATATTATATCGGTCTAGTTGTTAACTGATTCTATCAATAAAAGACAATATGATCTAATGTGTACGTGACATAGCAATTACCGATGATGATGTGTGTGAGCCGGCAAATAAGTGTGCGTGGAATATGCGCATCATCGGTAATGGTGCTGGTGTCCTAACAGGTAAGGTTTATACTGATTAGCAACATATGTAAGAACATGCACCATGATGATTACAGTATGAATGTAAAGGCAGATTGCTTTATCCACCCCTCTGCGACATACGAGTACAACTATCACTATATGAATCGAACCTAAACTAGTGTCCATCTAACCTCCTAAGGAAGTAAACCTAAGAAACTAGTCAATAAGAAACAAGAGTCTACCTAAGGTCTGAATCAATATCTCTAATAGTCGGCGATCCAGCCTCAATAACGTCACGTACGTAGTACGGCTTCCTCGAACCAAGAGTGCGGATCAATCATCATATCTATGCCTCGTACGGTAAAATCCATCGTACGGCATCCTAATATTGGGGTACGGGTCAAGTATCTCCTAGGTGTCTCATCATTCGTATAATGTCATCACCAACACATCTCATGATCAAGGTGCTAAACTGTGATCGCCTACATCAATCATATATCATTGCCATCATAATATGCGTCATTAGTTTATCCTCAGAAATATCATGTCATTTGTATCATATTGTGATTAAGTCATACTGATATCATATCGTCATCAAGTCACACCTATATGATATCAACATCAGGTCACACCTATATGATATCGACATCAGGTCACACCTATATGATGTCGTAATCAAGTCATACATATATCATATCGTGATCAGTCACAAGCTACAGTCCTTGTACTATTTTAGAGTCCCATGTACCTCAATATCATCACCACCCATTATAATTTATGTATCTATGTTCATTCTCTCATTCTCTAATGATCCACTAACACTTAATATGACTGTATAGCCAAGAATCATGATATCAAGCCCAGTTATACTGTTTCATCATACCTCGGATATCATATCACATCAATGTATCCCATACACGTGTTGTATATGTATATATACCTATACCTAGTCCTATATGTATATATACATGCACGTATACACCAAGTCGAGTTTTAGTGTGTGCGTGTGTGTGTTTCTACCTGAAACCTACGAACCTCTTCCAAGGTACTCATCCTCTGATATGGTTTCCCTAAATCAGTCTAGTCCAGCCTAGGGTTATTACTAGGGTCCTACGCATTAAGAATCTAGGGTCACATCTGGCTTCCTAATGTCAATACGTACAATTCCTACTCTACGTTGCGGGGGTGCTAAACGCCATCCACCCGACTTCCCCCCGTAGATATACATCTACTCACCTGGTCCATGTCTGCCGAAAACGGTGTCGACACCCTCCTCTTCATTGGCCGCAGTCCACGTGAGGGGTACCTAAACGCAAACATATAAATAGTATCGTAAACTGAATCACATACAAAAGTCAAAACGACGCAAGGAACAAACATAGGTTAAAACCTATGTCCCGTCCACGCAAAAGCACCAAATATCGCTCGATATCGGCATACAAACTCCGATGGATCGAGATAACATTAACAAATAACTCCTAGTTTTAAAACTCTTTACTTATAATATATAACATGATTAAATCCATCGAAACCCTAAAAATCGATCAAACCGTCCAATTTCGTAAAACCCGAAAATTCCAAATTACCGTTTTTCATCAAAACTTGACATTTAAATGAAACCAATGGTCATAAAACTCAATAAAAAGCATAACTAGACTATACAGACCATTACTATATTTTTATTACACAAATTTGTAATAATTTGAAATTTCTAGTTTGCAACCTTTAACAATTTTCAACATTTTTCAAGTAAAATACCACAATTCCACCACAAACATGATTTTGCATGAATTAATGTATTAAACTACAATTCATGATGATAATGATATAATGAAACCATGATTATATTTTTAATCTCATTTATTTAGGAATTTCCAAAATCTAGTTTACAAAAAAATAGCATTTTATTAGTATTTTCCAATTATCAAAAGAAACTAGTGATCAAACTAAGTTTTTCTTTCCATTAACATGCTAATATTCTCACTAAAACTACAATCTAATGATAGCAATCTAAATTATAATTTTATATTACCCACATATATATGTTATAAAAAACTAGTTAGCTAAATAGCTTAATTTAAACAATTTGAATACACAAATTATTATACAATAACCATGCAAGATTTTTCCACTTCTAAAAATGGTAGACTAGTTATTATAACCCTAATTAATTAATAAAAACCACCACTTGAATTTACAAACCCTAACTTGAATTTTAAAATTTGCAACTAGAATTAATATATTAAATCTAATTATATTTAAAAGAAACAACTAATAACAATAAATAAAAAGGAGAAGATTTATACCTCCAAACTATGAAATCCAAACATGAAAATGAGCCTCCAAAATGCATGCTTTCCCACTCCAAAATCCATGTAAAAATGAGCAAGAATAAAAGGGTAGGAAATAAATAGGATTTTGTGCAATTTTTGTTGAATTTTTGATAGATATTTGATGAATTTTGAACAAAAAATGAAGTGGAAATGGGGGGGGCTGCCATGGGGTGAGGCCGGCCATTATGTGGAGGTGAGGGAGAGAAAGAAGAGAATGAAAAAAATTGTGTAGAAGTTTCCTCCAAATATCACCTCAAATTCTCTTTTCATGCATTTCTTTATTTTATTTTATTTCTTTACTATAGCAACTCAAGAAAACTCTAGAAAAATGGAAAAATTAGCAAATAAATTTTGCATGATACACATTAACTTCTAATATGCCATGGTTCATTTTTACAAATTAAAACCATTCAAATTTGTAATTTACACTAATTTAGTGTAAAAATAAAGCTTATGTTAATATTTAAAATAATTAATTTAGGAAAAATATTTAATTAAACTAAAATTTTATAAGTGGCTAAATAAACACCATTTACTAGTAATTACATAATTAAAATAGGTATTTTTGAAATTATAATGAAAAACAATCACGGTTTAGTTTTACGAAAAATACATTTTACTTTACCGAAAATCATAAAATTCACTTAAACAATTTTATTCATTTAATTATTTATTTAATTATTTTTAAGACGTTACATATCCGCACGAACTCTCTTCGGCTCTGGAACTACCGAAGTCTCAGCAAGGCGCTCCTCGACTAATAAGGCTGCGTCTACAGCTGCTGCATATGTCTCGCAATGCTGGGCGCTGATCGCAAGGAACAGTGGTGTAAGCAAGCCATGGACAAATCTCTTGACTCGCATCTCCTCAGTCGCCACTATGTATGGGGAATAAACGGATAGCTCGGTGAACAGTACATCGTACTCTGCCACTATCATCTCTGGCGTCTGGCGTAAGGACTCTAATCTGCATGCCCTAGAATCTCTGACACTCTGTGGAAGGAAGCGGGCAAGGAATACCGTCACAAACTCTGTCCAGGTCATTGGAGGAAGACCTGCTGCTCTACCCTTCTCGACCGATTCACACCATTTCTTCCCAAGACATTCCAGGCGAAAGCTCATGAACTCTACCAATCTTGCATCTGAGCATCTGAGGGAACGACATATCCGAGCCATCCTATCAATGAAAGACTGTGGGTCCTCGGCTGCATCGGTGCCTGTGAAGACCGGAGGCTTCAGCCTCATGAACTCTGATAGTGATACTGTAATCACCTCCGTGGTTGTAGGGGCAACTGCCTGTACTGTAGGTACCATTGCGGTCCCCGTAACGGGTGGAGCTGCCTCTGGTTGCTGCGCTCGAAGCTTCTCAACTAGCGATCCTATCATCTGGCGCATTTCCTGCATACCAGCCCCTAGCACGGTGATCTGATCTGTTCTAGGAGGAACAGTCTGCTCTGGTACAACTGGTGTACTACCCGGATCAGTCCTCGTCTCGGACGATTCAACTCGAATCTTAGCTCTAACGGCTGCTCTCTGCGCCCTTGTAGTCTTTAGCGGCATATTGGTTGAAAAGAAGGTAGGATTCGATGAGGATACGAAAATCGAATCACAAGAATGTAGATAATCATGAAGGAATTTCAATCAATAAGTCCTAAGGTCGCTTAGGCGGAGTACCGTATCGTGAGTATGCCGCAGAACATACGCACGCTACGCCACTCTGCTTGAGCTACCTACTCCATCATACCAGGGTCATCCTACACTCCGAAGGTAAAACCTAAGCTTTGATACCAACTTTGTCACGACCCAAAGTTCGGCCCGTGACCGGCACTTAACCACGTGACATCTACAGGCGTAACGCGACTAAGTAAGCCGAAACCCAGAAATCAAAACCATTAAAAGTAAAGAGTGTTTAAAACATTTATTAGAATATTTGTTAAAACATTTAGAAAACTTTAAGTTCTTTAGTAGAATTCTTTAAAGTTAAAGTTATTATCTTAAAAGTTTTAGCAGCGTTTCCTTTGTAAAAACTAGCCCCGGAACTGGGTACAAGACAATGTATGAGTAAAATGGTACACAATAAGAAATAAGCATCCCAACGGGAGCCATCATGCCCAACGGCGGAAACAATCACCACAATGATAATATACGATGCCGTAGCGAAGAATGAGTAAAAAATATAACACTGCATAAATAAAATCGGCTTACAGCGAGCTCGACACCAGAGTACAAAATAATATACATCGCCCTCACAACTGGTCTCTAAGTCAATACATAAGTAGTAGATGGAGAATACTAGATACAATGATGTATACAACTGGAAAATAAACAGATACCGCATAAAAACCCACCTATCAGCAAAGGGCTAGCACGCCAACTACAGTGGTATCTGTGTCAAAAGATGCAAGATAAACAGCCTGTCGCGACTACTCCGAAGGGCAACCTGCAAACACTGTGGCACAACGGGGGTGAGTTGCCTACTCGTGAATAGTAGATAACATATAAAGTTAATCGCGAGTATGCACGTGCTGCGATACTTTAACCTATGCCAACAGATAACATCTATATGATGAACTAGATGAGCAATAATCATGCAACAAGTGCGATCTAATGACATCTCTATATGATAAGCAGGGTATGCAATAGTCGTGCATAGCAAATGCAATCTATCAGGTACTACAGATACAGGATGAGATGTAAAATACTGAATGTTGAGCATGGGAATAAATAACATCTACACGGAATGTCAATGTGGAAATAATCGGTGTCCATCAATACACCCAAATCCCAGTAAAACTCAGGCGTCGTCATCCTCATCGGCCCTCAAATCCTATAAATCTCATAAAATCGTGACTGCCCAATATCGGCATTCGAAATATCATAAAATAATCGTGTCCAGCATCGACACGCAAATCCTCAAGTATCGGGCTCCGTCAGTCGGATTGGCCCACGGGCTCCGTCTGCAGAATCAGCCCTCGGCCCCGGCAGTACGTGTCGTCCCGTATCCATCTATCGACTCTGGTCGGTATCCTCCGGATAACCGCCAAGTCCAACCAATCACCGGTAGGTAGTGTTCCCACTGCCAGGCTCATTTCCTACTGCACGACATATCCGTTCTCGCCCCGGGGTACCATACCGGATCCACCATGTACCCCCAATCGGCCTCGTCCAGCTCCTCGATTCAGGTTCACATGTCACACGTCTCAGAACCGAGAAAACGCAAGGTGGACGCACTGAAATATCATGTCAAAGGAAACCAGGTTTTTAAAGCAGTGCGTATTTTCTTAAAATAATACCCCGGTCTCCAAATCCAGAAATCACATAAATCCGAACTCAATGCGTAAATCCATGTAATGTGTCGTATAGCACTAAGAGTAAAAAGGGGACACCGCTCTTTTAAAAAGAATCCAGTTTTGAAAATGTCTCATGCGGTCCCTATTTTCATGAAATCAAATCAATATCATCCATGTATGTGACATATGTATGTATGTAGGTATGGATGTGCAAATGGATATATACGCGAATATAAGTGTAACACTAGTATGAATATACAGTATGCATGTGCGCAGGTATGAAAATATCAATATATGTACGCACCGGTATGAATATACAGTGTGCATGTGCACATGTATGAAAATATCAATATATGTATGCACTGGTATGAATATACAGTGTGCATGTGCGCAGGTATGAAAATATCAATATATGTGTGCACTGGTATGAATATACATTGTGCATGTGCGCAGGTATGAAAATATCAATATATGAGTGCAATAGTATGAATATACAGTGTGCATGTGCACATGTATGAAAATATCAATATAAGTGTGCACTGGTATGAATATAAAGTGTGCATGTGTGCAGGTATGAAAATATCAATATAAGTGTGCACTGGTATGAATATACAGTGTGCATGTGCGCAGGTATGAAAATATAAATATATGTGTGCACTGGTATGAATATACAGTGTGCATGTGCGCAGGCATGAAAATATCAATATAAGTGTGCACTGGTATGAATATACAGTGTGCATGTGCGCAGGGATGAAAATTTGAATATAAGTGTGCACTGATATGAATATACAGTGTGCATGTGCGCAGGTATGAATATATCAATATAAGTTTGCACTGGTATGAATATACATAGTGCATGTGCGCAGGTATAAAAATATCAGTATATGTGTATGCCAATATGCGACAAGTCATGACAATCATCAATGATGCGGCAATCAACGCTATGTAATTCGTAGCAATCCTATAGTGCAAGTGTCATGGCAATCACTAACGGGTGAGTGTAACATACAAATAGTGCTCGTGCAGCTTTAACCGTTAGTGACAGTGCAGTGTTCTAAACCTACCATTTCTATATGCAATAAGGGAGGTATGCTACACTAATAAACATGAACATCTACGAATAAATATCCTATCACGCCCTGACCCTTAACGCCATACGGGCGATTTCCCCTTAGATGTTAAATCTACTCACCTGGTCGCGTGCTACACGTAGCCGACCACTTGCTTCCCCTTCTTTGCGGCGTCCGACGTACTCGCTTGCGAACCTGGAATTACACAAGGAATCCATATATATATAAGCAAAATTCTACAAAATGCGATATCGAAATCAAATGAGAAACTCGCGTCGCGAACTAAACGCGCGTGTGTACGATACGCTGAAACGTGTGTATATGCGTCAGAAACTATCCCGACACGTCGCAACACGCTGGATCACAGAACCCACTCACGTATCGCGCATATCGCGCAAACAAAACATACTTGAAAAATGATAAATTGACCCAGATTCTACCCAGGTTAAAAATTTACAAAATTGTACATACCACTGGCCCTAAAAATATAGCAGACTCCTATAGCCAAAACCCTAACACCTAGCTCACTCATCTGCCCGCAATTTGTGGCCAGAAGGAATAACCGGCGGCCACTCTTTGGGTAGGGGTTTCGTGCTCTGGATATGTGATCAACATCTAACAACTATGATCCAGTTAACTCTGATTTTATCTGAAATCACCGGGTCTATAGCAGATCACAAAAAGCTAAAAACTCACTTAAAAACGTTATATTTTGCACAAAATAAAACCCTATGGTTTTTTGGTGAAATCTGGGGTTTACCTAGGTTTAAGTGGCCCTAACAACACTTAACTAACTTAATCTAACCAATAAAATCATCACGTAGCTAAAAGTCCACACAAATCACCATATTAGCATAAAAACTCACTTTTTACACTAATCGAAGCTATTTCTACACAACTAAGCAAACTAGGAAGTAGGTTTAAGAAATATACCCTACTCTCGACCCTAGGAAGCAGGAGGAAGGAGAAGAAAAAGAAAAGAGCTGCTGCTGTTGCTGTTGTTGTCGCTCACTGCTGTTGCTGCTGCCTGCTTGCTGCGGCTGCTAGTGCCGGGGTTGCTGCTGCTGCTGGGGCTGCTGCTGCAATTGTGTGTCTGTGTGTGTGAGTGAGAGAATGAAAGAAGTGAGAAAAGAATGAGAGGCAAGGAAATGATAACACCCAAGTCAAACCCCCTCCTCTCTCTCCCTTCATTAAATGAAGGCATGGCAAGGCCATCATGCCATTTCTCTCTCTCTCTCTCCCTCCAAGTCAACCTAATTCAAAACATTTCCATTTTCATTAAAAAAAAGACACACACTTAATTAAAACCCAATAACTTAATTCAATTTAAAATTAGCTTAAGGAAAAATGGTTAGTTCACCATGGTTGCTAATTATGGTCTAACCCCATTTTAACCCTAGTTTACATGCACAAGTGTGTGCAAGCCTAGGAAAATTATAATAAAATATTCAATAAATTGATAAAATATTTGAAAATCAATTTTGTAACTTTTTATTAAAAGCCATATATTAAAATATAATTGGCCATTAAACACATCTTAAGGTGTTACACTTGGTGTAGATGAAAAAGTTGAGAATTTCAATGATAGACTTGTTGCAAAAGGTTTTCGTCAACGACCAGGTGTGGACTATGATGAAACCTTTTCTCCAGTGGCTATTGTAAGGTTCCCTAACACGACAGCAAGGTTTCGGGAGGCATCATCCATGCCATTTTCAAAAAATTGTCATGCTAAGCAACCCTAATCCTAGAATCTTTAGCTAGAGATTTAGACAATACCAAATGTAAACTACATTACATCTAGAGAAAAAGAATACAACCTTTGTATTTCGAGTCTTTCTCTTCTAAAGCTCCGGGTTAAAGTCCAGGCGACTCTACAAGGATCCTATTTTAGTTGAACTATCCTACTTCGTGATCTTCGTGCCTAAGACGATCCTCCCGAAATTCCTCTAGATCAAGCTAACTCTGCAGGGTTGCTAGGCACTCTCTCAATGGTCTAAAAGGCATCAACCATGCCTGTTTTAAAATTTAGATGTGCCGAACAACCCTAACGAAGATCTTTAAACTAGAGATTAGGTGAAACAAAGCATGTAAACATCTTTACATCTAAGAGTTTGGGATTACAACCTTTGTAGTCCGTTCCTTCACTTCTAAAGCTCCGTGTTGAGGTACCATCGCTGCGATCATCAAGTATCCGGACTCTAGAGAGGCTCCACGAAGAGAAAGATGCAAGCTTGCTTCCGATCTTCGATAACAAAGATGATCTATCTTGAAATTTCTTTAACAGAAGCTCTCACTCACAAAATGAAGTGAACACCCTAATCTAAATGGCTAGGATAGATTAGGATGATGAAGTAGGATTTTAGCTCTCATTTGTTTTCTTTAACTAACTCATTTTCATCACTAATTAAAAATCTTGTAAGCTTTTCCATCAAGAACTCAAGGAAGAAGAAGAAGAATCCTTTTGTGATGAATAATGAAACTCTAGTGTGGTTAGAATTGCAACCATGGGTTAAGTATGAAGACTTAAATCATGTAGAGATTTAACTAGGGTAAAGGGTTGGGTTGGGTTAAGGAAATATCTATGCAAAATATCCAAGTCAAAGTCAAAGCTTCAAGAAGCTTCTTGAAAGCTTCATGAAGACTTACCCTAATCCAAACCCTAACCTCAATTAAACTCTACAAAACATGTTGCATTTATAACCATAACATGTTACAATATTATATATCACATATATAATATTTATTGTAACAAAATAAAATAATACCATTAACATATATCACATATATATCAATGTATTACCCGAGTGAGAAAAAGAATCTTTAAGTGAGCTTATATTAGTTAATATAATTTAATATATCAAATATATAATTATACATTAAATTATCGAATTAACACTTGATCCGATAATCCGGCTATTTTACAAATAACCGACTAATATAATCTGTATAAGTTTATCGAATCAACACTTGATCCGATGACCCGGCTATATCTCATATACCTGGCCGATGGCTCATATCGTGAGAATCTAATACAGTATCACATACACGTATTATTCTCAGTCCTGCACATATCACATATGTACTCCTACTCCGTTTTGCCCGAGCCAAGAAAGCTTTGTGTAGGACTCTTAACAATCGTCAATACGCCGGCAGTAGGCGATGATCATATCAAACACCCACAAGCTGCAAGCGGTCGGCTAAACGTAACCGCCACCCAGGTATTGAGTGCTCAGAAGATCAACAAGCAAGCCAGTACATTCTCTTGTGAATCCAGTCAGTAACACTCCCTTACAGTCCGGTCTCTTCGTCTGATATGTCGCAATCTCGCCTAGGGGTGGTAAATGTCAGACCCCAGTAGCTTGATAAGTCGTGTCGATATGAGGTCTATAATAGCTCGAGAAATTGCTGATAACACTTACCAATAAATCTTAGCAACCCTGTCCACGGATTTCCAGTTATAGCCAATCGAACACAGCACAACATCAACTCCCTATACAGGGAGAGACGAATCCCCTCCTATCGCTCATTGCCTCCATGTGATTCGGGACTGTACCCAAACGCCACCTTTTTGCACGCCCTCTTGGACGTGGTATGATGGAAATCAAAGTATAGTGGGAATCACACAATAATCTATGACGATCTCGGGTCTACAGACTAACATGTATCAGTGTCACCAGAGAACTGCCATCTGACGTGAGGTATAATACCATCTGGGAGTTCTCGGCGAGTCCGTCTAGTGTACCCTGCCTCCACGGAGCACCCGTATACCTTCTCTGATGACAAACACCAATGGATATGAGATCATCCATCACCCATTATATGGGTCAAGAAGCACATACGCTAGTCTACTCTGGAGTATCGATGCCCTGTCTCGGTACTCCCACGATTTGGAACATTTGAAGGATGTACTTGGCGACTACACTGTCCTCACTAGTATGATCCGCATCATAGTCCTGGTAATCAAGTACTCATCGTAAGGGCTTTATCAACATGTAACATAGAGACAATAAGAGTACATGTTAAGATAAAGAGTAACCGGATAGCGTACTATCATGTCGAGCAAGAAAGTCCTCCCTATATATGTCCAAGCATCCACTACAATATACATCGTATGTACAGTAATGGCCTCTTTGGTTGCATCCTTCTTAACGATGTATCTTGCCTTTAATCGTCTAGTTTGTCACGGTATCTAGCTTGGAACTCTTCCAACATACCGTCCCTCTACTGATGGTAAAGACAATGCCTGCGACTGATATTCAGTCGTCCTTATCATCCTGGAACCTTTCCAGTGATTCTCCCTAGGATCGATTGATACCATCTTACTAGAACTAGTGAGAATTCTAACATCCATCTAGATCTATCTCATAGATCCATAATCAAGGATTTAGGAGGTATCACCTTGATCCTATATGGTGAATCATTGTGATAAGCGGAGATTGACTGAGCGTAGCATTGGAAACTCCTTCCCTACCAAGAGTGTGTCATCCACGTACTCTACGAGGATCACCACCATACTCCCTACTATCTTTTTGTATATACTAGGTTCATCTTCCATTTTGATGAAGTCAAACTCTTTGACTACCACATCAAAACAGACGTTCCAACTCCGCGATGCCTGCTTTATCGCATAAAACATCTTGCACATGTTTCCGCCGCTCCCACTGTCTACGAACCCTTCTGGCTGTGTACTTATAGACGCTCTCTTCCAAAACATCATTTAGAAAAGCAGTCATGACACCCAACCACCAGATATCGTAGTTTTGGTATGTAGCAGTGGCAAGTAGGATCTGGATGGACCTAAGCATTGCTTTGAAAGTCTCATCTTTTCCATGTTCACCAAGTAATCTTCTCAAGATATACTTGCTCCTGATGGGATTTTAACCCTTCAGATAAAGCAACCATAGTCCATACTTTTTTGGTGTATAAGGATTCCATCTCAGATCGCTAAGCATCCAGCCATTCTTACAGAGTCCTATTCCTGATGGCTGGCTGGAAATAAGTTGGGTCATCATCTCATGATGCAATCTTCGCTCCCACTGTCATAGAGAAACCAAATTATCTCTCAGGTGGGTGAGGAATTCTACTAGATCGGCGGAGAGGCTAGGGTTCGTTAGAAACTATTGAATCTTTTGGTTCTACCAAATCATCAGTTGCAGTTTGTATAGCTGGAACTCTTTCCAGTTCTACCTCATGACCACTAATTTCTTCACAAGAAATTCCATTTCACGAAGGTGGCATGTTGAGAAACAAAACATTTTTTGTTTCTCGGTTAGGTAGAAGATATTCCCTTGCGAATGCTAGGGATATCCAACAAACTTCTCCAGAACTGACTTTGCCTCGAGCTTGTTCGGATTTTGCTTTTTCGCATAGGCTGGACAACCCCAAATCTTAATATACTTAAGATATGGGCTCTTCCCATTCCATATCACATATGATGTAGTAGGCATCAGATTTGATTGGAACCCTATTCAATAGGTATGCAGCTTCTCAAGTGCATAACTCCCAAAAGGAAATAGGAAACTCAGTAGTACTCATCATAGAGCACACCATATCAAATAGGGTGTGATTGCTCCGCCCCGATACACCGACGTGCTGTGGTGTATACGGAGGAGTAATGCTGAGAGAATCTCATTCTCTTTTAGAATAGTCCAGGAATCCCGTGCTCAAGTATTCTCCTCCCCGATCTCATCAAAGGACATAATACATATACCCGTTTTTGGTTCTCTACTTCTAACTTATATTCTGTGATTATCTCAAAAGTTTCGGACTTGTGTTTCAACAGGAACATATGTCTGAATCTTGAGAGATCATCAGTGAATGTAATGAAGTATAAAGAACCGGTCTTGGCATGTGTAGACAGGGGACCTTCATACATCAGCATGTATCAATCTCAAGAGTTCACCAACTCTTTCTCTGTTTTCAAGAAACGGAGCTGTGGTCATCTTATCTCTGTGACATGACCGGCAAGTTTCACAAGATGTAAATTCAAACTCATTTAAATATGCATCTAAATGTAACTTCAGCTAGTCGGGTCGCATTGATATGACCTAGTCTACAATGCCTCAAGAAGGATTCGTTCATTTCTGAACTTTTCCTCTTGTGTGTGATCTGTAAATAAAGAACTGTGGTTTGATTTAAAACGTATATGCTTTTAGATAACGTGCCTGATCCGATCAACTCTTGATATAGGAAATGTTCAAATCATTATCCAACAATACAAAATTATATCCTTTTTTTACTAATAAAGTGACTGATATGATGTTGTATATCAGGTTCGGTATCTAATAACATTCGTTCAGAATCAATGTATTCTGGTAATACAGGGTGATAACTGCCAACAGAATTGGCTGCAACACTTGCACCGTTTCTATCTCATGAAACTTATCACCCGTTCTCAGTTCTCTACCTATCTGTAGCCCATGTAACAAATTACATTTTGTGGGATCCTGATCCGGTATCTCATACCTAGGACGTAAAGGATACTGAGAAACAGTTCTGTGTAATGAACACACCTGAACAAGATGCATCAACATGTACTTTCTTCATTTGGGCGGCATGGGAATTCTGGTAATTCCCTATTTCGTGCTCTGTCTTATAACAATTATAATTTGGAGCGGGACCAACGTTCCTTAATGAGTATAACAAGCGGGTTCGGTCAATACATCCGTATTATTATCTTGATTAAGGCGTGACATAGTCGTAACCAGGAGAGAGAGAGAAGAAAACACTCAGCGTTTGCTTTTACAAGATTAGATTGGTTATCAATTTATCTAATCAGGATGGCTCCCACTGTTTTAGTCAAATCTTCCTTCAAACCCTAAAAGGAAAGACTAGCCGGGATTAATTACACCCTACAAGTTCGCCAATCTTTCAGCCATGCCAGTGCCGGTACTTTGAGTGAGGTTCCCCGTGCTTTCGCATGGACATAATTAAAATAAACCTCGTTTTCCCATGGGCGTAACCCCATTGATACCTTTCTAGACACCTACTTGATCGGCTAATTGTAATGTGTAAAACTCTCTCAGGAGTAACTCTTACTCGCAGCGGGTATCGGGATCCAACTATCTCATAGAAGGTATGGACTCTCATTGCAACTTTTCACTCATGAAATTCCCAATAATATTTTACCCCTAGCGTTCTATGACCATGACGGAGGCTAAACTACCCATAGTCCGCTAGTCAAGTTCAACCCGTCATTTTCTAATTGAATTAAACCCACCCGCACGATCCTTGACGGAGGCTAAACTACGCCGTACGAATACCCTAATCCAATCGCATCGTACGCAAGCAGATAAGCACTAGTTAGC
Source organism: Agapanthus africanus (assembly GCA_030015575.1). Classification (NCBI taxonomy): domain Eukaryota; kingdom Viridiplantae; phylum Streptophyta; class Magnoliopsida; order Asparagales; family Amaryllidaceae; genus Agapanthus; species Agapanthus africanus. The sequence continues at coordinate 335,936,177 of CM057346.1, read as the reverse complement.
TACCGTATACTACGCCTTGACGGAGGCCAAACTACCGCAGCATGAATACTAAGTAGTACATATCTGAAACGACGGAGGGCTACGCGTTTTTAAGAAAACCATGAGCGTAATGAACTTGTTATCGTTATAGGCCTTTTCTAGTTTTGCTAAAGAGGTCACTCCCGGTGAATGGATCATCGGCTCTTTCCTCACCGAATAAGGTGCAGGATATTTCACAAATATCACTATGCAAAGCAAAAACTATAGAAACAATCAAAAGACAAACCGAGTGTGTAGCATCTGCTAGTTTCGCTAAAGAGATCACTCCCGGTGAAGGGATCTCGGCTCTTTCCTTATCGAATAAGGTGCTGGATGTTCTATAAGGAACACCGCTATGCAAAGCAAGAACTAGAGCTACCAGTTTTTAAATAAGTTTCTAAAACATCTTTAGGTTTCTTTTATTTTTCATTAATCTCATTAATGAAGTCCTATTTTATTATGCTTCACAAGCATCATATTTGAAACGAAACCTGCAATATAACATATATCTCATATATATAATATCCGTCTCAGGAAGTAATATGATCTCATCACAGAACATTGCAGCAGAAGAACATATATGACATATTGGATATACTAGGACGTCCGTGTTTTAATACGAGCCTGTATAAAACACGGATTCCACGGTCACGATGAATAGCCAAACCCACATCCCTAGACCCATACAAGAGTGGCATGTAACACTGCCGATTCTGTGGTTAGGAGACCCGGTCTCGATTCCTCGAGATGGTCTCCCACTGGACCCTAGAACCCGGTTACTTGTGCTCCCCGCCTTGGGTCTACCTAATGCGGAAAAGTAAATAATATACAATGGTGACATCATACTCAGCCCGGAAGTGCCCCAATAAATGAATATTACATACAAATGAATTTTACATGAATGAAAAAAAACTCTCATCTCACATAAAACCCCCGGCTATTCAGAACGCGACGATCCAATATAACATATCACAGCAACACATAATATCTCATATCATCAACGTAAGCAAGTATGCGTATCCCGATTGTCGTTGATGTATAGAAACGAAACCGACGATACACCACATACTACGCTTACGGTCAGATAAAAGAAAGTGTAAAACTACAACAGTTGGAATCCGCAACTTCCTTAGACATCTCATGCCTAACCAAATGAATTCCTTAGACATCGCATGCCTAACAATTATAAACCCCGCATTTTAGTCTCAATATCGAAAACACTTTTCAATATCCAGTCGGTCAACTCAACAAGATTCTCGACATCCTGATCGAATGCTCGTCGCAAACTTTAGTAGACGGCCGCATCCCCGGATGCCGTCGACGAAGTGCACTAAGGCGGAACACCGCTGCCGCGAGCACCCGAACGGATGCTTTTGGCGACGGGGTTCTCCTACAGTCACTTGGTCGGGGCTATGGGGCGTGGCTATCTATTAAGTTTACCCGGCGAGTATCCACGTACGCTACGTGATTGCAACGGACTTTTGATCGCATCAAAATCCCGTGGCAACCGATCATTTGAGATTGAACTTCTAGATTTATAACATTCAAATTAGTTATCTCATAACTACTTGTGGATTCCAAATATTGTGTCACATTCCAGATAAACAGACAATGTTAAACTTTTCGATCGAATAAACAAATACTCAAGATTTCCCAAATTGCTCAACACTTGAGCGGAGTTTAAAAGCATCTATCACATGTCACAGTACCAATGGTCCAGCCGTAGAAGGGTCAAGCCAACGCCTCACATGTGGCAACGCCGTACTGCCACAAACCCTAAGGTTTAGAGGTGGTTCAGAGGGTCACATAATCGAGTTAATCTTTGTTGTCTTCTAGAGGGTCCACCGCGTTACTTGCATGATTTTCCGGAAGTTTCAAACTCGAGAAAAAATCCAACTTTTGAAAATTTTCCGACAGGAGAAAAAGTGAATTATTGATATCCGTTCGAACTTTTTAGCAGGTTCTAAAATTATCCGGGAAAACTTAAACGGAGTTTAATTATCCGATCGAATCAACGAGTCCCCAATACAACCCAGAAAACTCAACACTTGAGTATAATTAAAAATTCCAAGAAAATCAGGAAGTACATACGGACATTACTGTAGGAAAAGCTAACAATAATTAGCCTGTACGGCCGCGGAACAGCCGCGAGACCCATGCTCATGCCGCGGTTCCGCGGCGCCTTGGGCGAATTACCATGTCGTTTTTCACACAATTCCACAAAATTACCTGCTGAATTTTCTGAGCATTTTTAATATGAAAAAAATCAACTTGTTGAAAAATTTCCAGAAACAAGGGTTTTACGAGTATTCGGAGATCTATCGGACTTTAAACTTCGCCTAGACTTCGCCTAATGCTCTAGCTTGGCTCTGATACGACTGCAGGGTTACTAGACACTCTCACAAGGGTCTACAAGGCATCAACCATTCCCGATTTAAAATTTAGACGTGCCGAACAACCCTAACCAAGATCTTTAAACTAGAGATTAGGTGAAACAAAGCATGTAAACATCTTTATATCTAAGAGTTTTGGATTACAACCTTTGTAGTCCGTTCCTTCACTTCTAAAGCTCCGTGTTGAGGTCCCTTCGCTGCGATCATCGAGTATCCGGACTTTAGAGAGGCTCCACGAAGAGAACGATGCAAGCCTGCTTCCGATCTTCGATAACAAAGATGATCTACCTTGAAGTTTCTTTAACACAAGCTCTCTCTCACAAAATGAAGTGAACACTCTAATCTAAATGGATAGAATAGATTAGGATTATGAAGTAGGATTCTAGTTCTCATTTATTTTCTTTAACTCACTCATTTTCATCACTAATGAAAAAGCTAGTAAGCTTTTCCATCAAGAACTCAAGGAAGAAGAAGAAGAATACTTTTGTGATGAATAATGAAACTCTAGTATGGTTAGAATTGCAACCAAGGGTTAAGTATGAAGACATGACCCATGTAGAGATTTAACTAGGGTAAAGGGTTGGGTTGGATTAAGGAAATATCTATGCAAAATATCCATGTCAAAGTCAAAGCTTCAAGAAGTTTCTTGAAAGCTTCAGGAAGACTTAACCCTAATCCAAACCCTAACCTCAATTAAACTCCACAAAACATGTTGCATTTATAACCATAACATGTTACAATATTATATATCACATATATAATATTTATTGTAACAAAATAAAAATAATACCATTAACATATGTCACATATATATTAATGTATTACCCAAGTGAGAAAAAGAATCTTTAAGTGAGCTTATATTAGTTAATGTAATTTAATATATCAAATATTTAATTATACATTAAATTATCGAATCAACACATGATCCGATAATCCGGCTATTTTACAAATAACCGACTAATATAATTTACAAGCTTAATGATTCACATCTCATATGAGGGTTTGAGCTTGGAGGTGAGATGAAGAAATTGTAGAGATCAAGAGGAAGAAGAAGCTCAAGGAAAATGATTAAGGCATTAAGAATGAAGCAAATGTAGAAACAATAATGTGAATCAACTCTCTCCTCACTCATTCAAGCATGGAATAAATTGCAATTCTAAATTGCAACCATTCTTGAATAGTGAGTCAAGACTAATAAAAAACATATAAGCCCATTCCTCATCCATACCCAAAATATCTCCACAATTTACACCTCATTTTTCCATTTTTCTAAAAATAGAAAAACATGCCATGCTTCATATAATATATATATATATATATATATATATATCAAATATACATTAATATATATATATATAAAGCAATTAGTGAGCTAATGATATTAGTTAACATATAATTATATCACATATAATATATATCACATTATTAAAGCAACACTTGTTCTAATAATCCGGTTATATCACATATAACTGTCTAATATCGTTTATCTGAATATCACATTATCAAATCAACACTTGATTCGATAATCTGGTCATATCACATATGACCTAACCGATACCAGATAACTGCCAGATTACAATACGGTATCACATACACGTATTTAATCAGGCCTACGCACATATCACATATGTGCCCTACTTCATTTTTCTCGAACCAGGAAACTTCTGTGTGGGACTCTAAAGACTCGTCAATACGCCTACAGTAGGTGATGATCACATCAGTCACCTACAAACCGTCAGCGGTACTAGCTGGACGTAACGGCTGTAGGGTTCCTGGGCACTCATACAAGGGTCTATAAGGCATCAACCATGCCCGATTTAAAATTTAGACGTGCCGAACAACCAAAAGTTAGGATCTTTGCTAGATAATTAGGGTTTCTTATGCAAGTAAATATCTTTACAACTAAGAGAGAGGAATTACAACCTTTGTAGTCCGCTCCTTCGCTTCATAAGCTCCGAGTAGAAGTCTCTTCGCCGCGATCCATGATCTCCCGGACTCAAGGGAGGCTCCACAACCCGAATGATCCATGCTAGCTTGTAGTCTTACTTTTCTCCAATGATCTAACTCGAAGTTCCTTTAACTCAAGCTCCTTCTCACTAATGAGGTGAACACCCTAATCTCATTGGCAAGATTAGATGAGGATGATGAAGTAGGATTTATGCTCTCTTTTACTATCAAATTCTCACTCTAATTCATCACATAAAGAAATCCTAGAAAGCTTTTTTTAAGGCTCAAGGAAGAAGAAGAAGAATTAATCTTTTTGTGATGAATAATGAAAATCATTATATGATTACAAATGCAACCATGGTCAAAGATGACAAGGCTAACCCATGTAGAGAGTTTACTAGGGTTAAGGGTGTGGTTTGGGTAAGGAAAATATCTCACAAAATATCCATCATAATATCGTTGCAAGAAACAAAAGAAAACATTCTAGAAGGTTCATGAAAGAACTAATCCAAATAAAACCCTAACCATGTTTAATCTCCACTAATCATTTTGCATTAGTAATTATAACATGTTAATATATTATATATCACATATATAATATATTTTGTAACAAATGAAAATAATACAATTAACATGTATCGCATATATATCAATGTATTACCCGGTGAGAAAATGAATCAATAAAGCGAGCCAATGTTAGATAATGTAATGCAATATATCATATATATAATTATACATTAAATTATCGAATCAACACTTGATCCGACAATCCGGCTACATCGAATATAACCGACTAAAATATCATGTACCGATTCATCGAATCAACACTTGATCCGATGATCCGGCTCATATCAAAATATCGCGAGAATAGAATACGGTATCTCATATCGTGTTATCCTCGGTCCTGCAGATATCACATATGTGCCCCTACTCCGTTTTGCCTGAGTCAAGAAACCTCTATGTAGGACTCTAAAGAATCTTCAATACGCCGGTAGCAGGTGATGATCATATCAAACACCCACAAGCTGCAAGCGGTCAGCTAAACGTAACAGCCACCCAGGTATTGAGCGATCAGAACTTCAACAAGCAATCCTGTACATTCTCCTGTGAATCCAATCAGTACACTCCCGTACAGTCCGGTCTCTTCCTCTGATATGTCGCATATCTAGTCTAGGGGTGGTATACGTCAGACCCCAGTAACCGATAAGTCTTGTCGATGTGAGGCTCATAACAGGTCGAGAAACTATTGGTAACACTTACCGGTAAATCTCTACATCAGTCCTTGCCAGGGACTTCCAGTTATAGCCAATCGAACACAGCACAACATCAACTCCCTATACCGGGAGAGACGAATCCCCTTCTATCGCTCATTGCCTCCATGTGATTCGGGACAGTACCCAAAAGCCACTGTTTTGCATGCCCTCTTAGACGCGGTAATGTGGAAATCAAAGCATAGTGGGAATCACACAAGACTCTATGACGATCTCAGGTATACAGACTAACCTATACCAATGAGCACCCGTACACCACCCTTGATGTCAAACACTCCAAATGGTATGCAGCGCTAGCAAGTTTCAGTACTTATGAAACTCCCGATGTGGATTTCTGCCCCATGCTCTTATGACCTTGACTTTGGCCAAAATATCATAAGTCACATGTCAAGTTCTACCCGTCATTCTCCTTGTTAATTTGGACCCACCCGTATCTACCCTTGACTTTGGCCAAAATGGCAGAACGACTGTCCCAAACCAACGCATCTATCTATGCTGCACATGAATACCCAATAGCTACCAATCACTATGCCTTGACTTTGGCCAAAATACATAGCTTGAATACTTTTGACCATTCATGTGGAATGACGGAGGGCTACGAATGGTTTTGGCGAAACCGTGAACGTAGTGAACTTGATATAATCGTTGGAACGAGATAGCTTTTAAAAGGAGTGGTTCAAGCTCCGCGTTTAAAAGTTTAGTTTTGAAAAGAACCGAGTGGTTTTCAAAGTGTTCCAATCGACTTTTACTTGGTTTATTTTCTTGCATTAGTTCTTTTAATGTGTCCCATCATTTAATCCTACCATTGCAGAAAACAACCAAAATATGACGTACGCTTATGCCATTCGCATTTGCCACGGGGCCCCGTCATCACCCGTTAGGTTACTTAACTAACGACAGAGTGGGGGCTGGGCTAGCGCGGCAGTAAAACATAAGCAACGCCTAAATAGTTATCATATATAAATATATAGCAATGATAGACATTACAGATCACAGATGAATACATTGGATATACTAGGAATCCGCAATCCGTTCGAGCCTGCAACGAAAAGCGGATTACACGGTTGCGGTGAATAGCCAAATACCCCATCCAAGACCCCTACGGGTGCGGCAAACTACCCGCCAAGTACCCGAAGCGAAGCAACCTCCCTCAACACCGTGAGTAGGCCACTCGGCACTTCGAGATACCCGGTAGTTTGTGCATCCTCTCCATGGGTCTATCCTAGGAGTAAAAACAGTAAAAAGAATTATACAATGATGGCTACAACCCCGACCCGGTTGTGCGGCCATACAAATAATAATACATCAATTTACATATTACAATGAATGAAAGAAAAAGAAACACTCATCTCACATCCACCCCGGCTATTCACCCGCGACAATCCAACACATTCATATACACATACCATCATCAAACACAGATCACAGATATGTATAACCCCGACTAATCGACATATAGCGATTAGCCGACGTTCAATACATATAAACATCACAGATATAACCCTTATAATCAAAGTGTAGTGAAGTTCGATAAAAATACGGATTTATAGGCCCCCAAAAACAAATTTCTATTCTGGAAAATCTGGGCACATATAAACCATCTTAAAAATCCCAAAACCATGCCAGAAGAACACTGCACCAAACTCGACCCAGAGACGAGCCAACTCGGCCACGGTTGCGCGGCAATAGCTTGCTATTGCCGTGGAACCGCGGCGCCTTAGTCGAGTCACTGGACCTGGTTTGGTGGCTTTCTTCACAAAACCCTGAGACGATTTTTGGAGTATGATAAATTTTATTTTGAGCAGGAAAAAATTTAACAGAAAGTTGGGTTTTTGAAAACTCGGTTTTTCGATTTTTCCGATTCGAACTTCCATACACTTTACTACCTAGCTAGTTTATGTTTAGTTAGGCTCTGATACCACTGTAAGTCCGTGTTGCCTACCCCGGTGCTTGCGGGAAGGCGGAAAACGGAATAAAAATCGGATTTTTACTACACTAGGCAACATGGACTAGACAAAGTCGGGTCTTTGCTAAACAAAAACAAGTTAAAGCTAACTAGAAACTAGCTAAGTGTTAGAAAGGTTATACCTAGGGCTTTATGTCCTTCTCTCCTTGCTCCTTGGAGTAGTGGAAAGAGGTCACTTTTGTCGTCTTCTCACGTCGAAGAAAGATCCACCCGAAAGCCTCAACCTTTGGCTTCAACTCCAAGCTAGAAGTAACTAGGGTGCAAGAAGTGCTAATTCTAGAAACCTAGATAAGAGTAGAGATTATCAAGAAGGGGTTTTTCTCAAGCTCAAGTGTTTCTCAACACATGAGAGGGGAGAGCTTGAGGGAGAGGAAGAACAAGAGAGAGAAAGTAAAAAGTAGAATGAGAGAAAATATGAAGCATTCTCTCATATATGTGTGAATTATTGTAATTAGATAATTAGCTAGATAATTGTCATGGTTAATCAAGACATTACCATTATCATTTCATTTTTAATGCAATTTGCAAGGATCAAAGAGCATCTTCCAAATGAAATGATGATGGTCCAAGTGTCAACCTAGGTCAACAAGTCAAGGAGGTCAAATGGTCAACAAGCATAACCATGCACAATTATTTAAACTAATATCAATTAACCATAATACACACATAAGCATTAGGGTTAATAAAATGACAATCGTCATTAACCCTAATCAAAGTCCTCTCCCTCTGTCTCAAGCAACTGTGCATACGCACCCGTATTCGTGATCCGAGGAACACGAATAAAAAGAGAAAAAACCAATCCCAAATCATATACTAGGATCCTACTTAAACCAAAGCCCGTTAGTATAAGCTGTCCGGACAGCAAACGTGCACAAGTGCGCGGATGTGAACGAACCCTGTCGCAAAACCATGCGACCTCTACTCATTTTGCCTAAAGGCGAATAGCTCTCTGTGTGGGACTCTAAAGACTCGACAATACGCTGGCAGTGGGTTTAACCACAGACCGCAAGCGGCACTAGCTGTACGTAACGGTCCCCAGGTAGATGTCGATAAGAAGACTGACGAGGTGAACCCCATCTGAACTCCTATTGAGCCTGTATGTGACAGTCTCCGTACAGTCCGGTCTGTTCGTCTGATACATCGCATGGCGGGCCTAGGGGGGCGGTGAACGTCAGTCCCCTAATAGCGGTACATGTCGTGTCGGAGTGTAGCCCAGAACACCCTGAGATAACATTGGAAACCTACCAGTATATCTCGCTTGCCCTGGCCAGGGACTACTCGTGTAATGGCTCTCCTGGACACAGCGCGATGTCAACCCCCAATACCGAGAGAGACGAATCCTGTCTAACCGTCACTGCCTCCAAGTGCTTCGGGACTGCATCCAAAAACTACCTGTTTGCACGACTCCTTTGAGCCGTGGTAGGGTAGTAATCAAAGTGCAGTGGGAACACACTCGAGGCGAAGTGACAGTGTCAAGTCAGCGGACTAAGCTGTACTCATGTCACCTGGGAACTGATAACTGACGATAGGGATAATACCAACCAACAGTTCCCGACGAGTCCTGTCCAGTGTACTCGTAACCTAACGAGCACCCGCATAGTATCTCAAGCACGACGTACTGACGACTGTGGGACAGACCGTCTCCCGCGCTGGGATGAGAAGCGCATACGCTAGTCTACTCCGGAGTATCGATGCCCTGTCTCGATAGTCCAACGACCAGGGATCAGTATAAGGATGTGCTTATGGACTACCGAACTACCACGAGTGTGAGCGCCATCACAACGCTGGTAATCAAGCAAAGATCCTAAGGGCTCTACTAATATGTATATCAGCAATATGCTAAAAGAAACACATGCACATATTAAAGCAGAGACAAACCAAGTAGCATACTACCATTTCGAGCAAGATTGTATATACAACTGTGAATATCCCAAGCTTCCATCAAGTAATTTACAAACTAGTATGATACAGTAATGGCCTCTAGGGAATATACACTAACAATCTCCCACTTGCACTAAGGCCTTGTACTGGTGTATCGAAGACCTATCATCTCGATCAGCCGCTCGAACTGAGTCTGGGGCAAGGCCTTTGTGAATGGATCTGCTGTGTTATCTTCTGAAGCAACCCTCCGAATCTCGATCTCCTGGCGATCCACGATCTCCCTGATCAGGTGATACCGCCTTAAGATTTGTCTGGATTTCTGATGGGACCTGGGTTCCTTCGCTAAAGCTATAGCCCCGTTGTTGTCGCAATACAGAGGTATTGGGTCAACAATGGACGAAACCACCTGAAGTTCTCTCAAGAACTTCCTCATCCAGACAGCTTCTTTTGCGGCATCAGATGCAGCGATGTATTCCGCTTCCATAGTCGAGTCAGCAACGGTTTCCTGTTTGGAGCTCTTCCAACACACCGCCCCTCCATTGAGGGTAAAGACAAAACCCGACATGGACTTGGAATCATCCTTGTCACTCTGGAAGCTGGAGTCAGCAAAGGCCTCAATCTGGAGGTCTTTTCCGTCATACACCAAGAACATCTCCTTAGTCCTTCTCAGGTACTTGAGAATGTTCTTTACTGCTATCCAATGTTTCTCCCCAGGGTTTGACTGATACCTGCTTACCACACTCAGTGCATAAGCCACATCCGGTCTGGTACACAACATTGCATACATTATAGAGCCTACCGCAGAAGCGTAGGGTATAATAGACATGCGATCCCTCTCCAAATCAGTCTTGGGAGACATCTCTTTGGAGAGGGTGATCCCGTGACAAGCCGGTAGATTACCACGCTTGGAATCTTCCATACTGAATCTCTTCAGTATGGTGTCGATGTACCTGGACTGTGAAAGTCCTAATATCCTCTTGGATCTGTCATGGTAGATCCGGATACCCAGAATGTATGAGGCATCACCCAGGTCTTTCATGGAGAACCTGTGTGACAAGAACCCCTTGACAGATTGTAGCATAGGAATGTCATTTCCTATTAAGAGAATGTCATCCACGTATAAAACGAGGAATACTACAGTTCTCGCTACAAATCTACAATAGATGCATGGTTCATCTGGATTTTTGATAAAGCCAAATTCCTTGACCGTCTCATCAAAACAGATGTTCCAACTCCGCGATGCCTGCTTCAATCCATAAATGGACTTAAGCAACTTGCACACCTTTCCGCTGCTCCCACTCTGAATGAAACCCTCTGGCTGGTCCATATAGACACACTCCTCTAAATGTCCATTTAGAAAAGCTGTCTTTACGTCCATCTGCCAAATCTCATAATCGTGGAAGGCAGCAATGGCAAGAAGGATCCGAATGGATTTCAGCATAGCTACTGGAGAAAACCCTTTGCTACCAGTCTAGCTTTATAGCTCTCAACCAGTCCATCTACACCAATCTTCCTTTTGAAGATCCACTTGCATCCTACGGGTTTTACCCCATTTGGAGCAATGTCCAACGCCCATACTTTGTTGGTGTACATGGACTCCATTTCGGTCCGCATTGCATCCAGCTATTTTACCGAGTCGACGCTCTGAATGGCTTGCTGGAAGCTAGTAGGCTCATCAAAGTCTATGATGCAATCCTCTCTATCCCCGTCAATAAGAAAACCGTAGTATCTCTAGGGCGGATGAGACTGCCTACTACTCCTGCGGAGTGGCGTGGGAATGTCCTGATCTTTCGAACCCTCTGGTTCTACTAAGCTTTCAGTAATAGCTCGTGGTTCTGGAATTTCTTCCAGTTCTATTGTGCTCTCATTTAAGTCTTTTTCTATGAACTAGTGTTCTAGAAAGTGGGCATGGCGAGAAACAAACACCTTTTGTTCCTCTTCGCAATAGAAGAAATATCCCTTGGAGTTCTTTGGATATCCCACAAACTTGCACTGTACTGAGCGTGCCTCAAGCTTGTCCTCATGTTGCTTTTTTACAAAAGCTGGACATCCCCATGTCTTAATGTGATTAAGATAGGGTCTCTTCCCACACCACATCTGATATGGTGTAGTAGGCACAGTCTTAGTTCGAACTCGGTTCAAAAGGTATGCAGCTGATTCTAGCGTCTATCCCCAGAACGATCGCGACAACTCAGCATTACTCATCATGGACCGTACCATATCCAATAGGGTTCGGTTCCGTCACTCCGATACACCGTTATGTTGCGGAGTGTATGGAGGAGTAAGCTGAGAGAGAATTCCATTCTCTTTTAAGTAACCCAGGAACTCGGCACTCAAGTATTCACCACCTCGATCAGATCTCAGTGCCTTGATACTTTTGCCTGTTTGTTTTTCTACTTCATTCTTATATTCCTGGAATTTTTCAAAAGCCTCGGATTTATGTTTCATTAAGAAGACATAACCGTACCTTGAAAAGTCATCCGTAAAAGTAATGAAGTAAGAATAACCGCTTCGTGCATGTGTAGACATTGGACCGCACACGTCGCTGTGTATGAGTCCCAAGAGCTCGCTCGCTCTTACTCCGTGTCCAGTGAACGGAGTCTTTGTCATCTTTCCTTTGAGACAGGATTGACAAGTTGCATACGATTGATATTCGAACGGATCCAAATATCCTTCTGCATGTAACTTAGTCAACCTTCTCTCATTGATGTGACCCAGTCTACAATGCCATAAGAAAGTTTTATTGATTTCTGGAGACTTTCTTTTGTGTGTATTCTAGACATTGAAAATCTGTGGTTGGTTTAATACGTATATACCGTTGTTCAATGTACCTGACCCAATCAAAACATGATTAAGGTGAATGTTCACTACATTACTTACAAATGCAAATTCATAACCTTCTTTAGATAATAAAGTTACAGAAATGATATTATAGGTTGCATTTGGTACATAATAACAACTACGCAAAACAAAAAGTGTCCATCCGACAATCCCAGGTGATAGTCCCCCACGGCCTCAGCATCCATGCTAGCACCGTTTGCAACTCTGAGGGTCATGTCACCTGCCTTCAAAACTCTATGCTTTCTCAACGCCTGCAAAGAATTACAGATATGAGATCCTGATCCGGTATCCAATATCCAGGATGTAAAGTTTATTGATAGACAGTTTTCAATAACATACACACCTGAAGCTGAAGCTGCAACTCGCTTCAAATCCTGTGTTCTGGCCTTCCAAGCCTTGCAATCCTGTTTCCAGTGACCACTTTTGTGACAGTAGAAGCATTCTTCCTTCCCCATCAGCTTACCCGCTACCTTTTTTGCTTTTCCTTTTCCCTTCGTATCCACTTTACTGACACCGCCTCTTGGTTTGGCGGGGGCTTTCTTCTTCTTACCCTTGGCTTTCACCCTGGATCTAGAAGGGGAAGATCCTCCTACAAACAAAGTGGATGTCTCCCTACTTTTCTGTAGGGTGCCCTCTGCACTCCTCAGCATGTTGAGGAGCTCTGAAAGTTCAACTTCTTTTTCCTGTAAGTTGAAGTTCAGGATGAACTGGGCGTAAGTGGAAGGAAGGGACTGGAGAATCAAGTCCGTATAGAGCTCATTCTCCAACGTGTTCCCAAGTTCTGCGAGCTCCTCTATGTAGCCAATCATCTTAAGCACGTGTTCCGCTACCGATGATCCGACGGCCAACCTTGCCGAAAACAACTTCTTCGACACTTCGTATCTGGCGATACGAGACTGCTCTCTATACAGTTCTTTTGTATGAAGAAATATGGACTCTAGGTCCATATTCTCGTGCCTCCTCTGATGTTCGTTGTCAATCGAGGCAAGTACGAGGCATTTGGCCTTCGCGCAATCTATTTCCCAGGTCTTATAGATTTCCCTATCTACGACACTGGTTTTGGGACCTGGGACAGGGGGAGCTTTGGTGGTAAGGAGATACCCCAGCTTGTCGTAAGTGATTGCCATCTTGACATTCCTGAGCCAATCTTTGTAGTTTAGCCCTGTCAATATGTTTTTATCTAGTAATAACTTAAGTCTGGTCATGTTGAATGGTCGCTGCAATTAGGAGAGAGAAAAGAAACACTTTAGCATGATGCTCTTGCAAGTTTAGAGTGGTTTTTAGTTTGTCTAAACTGGATGGCTCCCACTGTCTCTCGAATCCCTTCTCAAACCGTAAAGAAAGGATTAGACAGGATCAATCTCACCGTACAATACTTGCTTAACCGTTCAGCCAGGCCAGTGTCGGTACTTCGAATGAGGTTTTCCAACGCTTTCGCGAAGTTCCTTAATTAAGTAACCTCTTTTCCCTGTGGGCGTAGCCCCGCTAACACCTTTCTAGACACCTACTAAGTTTATAGCATTGATCGTTAAGTGAGAGTTTTCCCGAGGAGTAGCATATACCCACAGTAGGATTGGGATCCAAATATCATTGCGTGATAAAACCGAAGGAATCCTACCAGAATCATCACACTCCAAATGGTATGCAGCGCTAGCAAGTTTCAGTACTTATGAAACTCCCGATGTGGATTTCTGCCCCATGCTCTTATGACCTTGACTTTGGCCAAAATATCATAAGTCACATGTCAAGTTCTACCCATCATTCTCCTGGTTAATTTGGACCCACCCGTACCTACCATTGACTTTGGCCAAAATGGCAGCACGACTGTCCCAAACCAACGCATCTATCTATGCTGCACATGAATACCCAATAGCTACCAATCACTATGCCTTGACTTTGGCCAAAATACATAGCTTGAATAGTTCTGACCATTCATGTGGAATGACGGACGGCTACGAATGGTTTTGGCGAAACCGTGAACGTAGTGAACTTGATATAATCGATGGAACGAGATAGCTTTTAAAAGGAGTGGTTCAAGCTCCGCGTTTAAAAGTTTAGTTTTGAAAAGAACCGAGTGGTTTTCAAAGTGTTCCAATCGACTTTTACTTGGTTTATTTTCTTGCATTAGTTCTTTTAATGCGTCCCATCATTTAATCCTACCATTGCAGAAAACAACCAAAATATGACGTACGCTTATGCCATTCGCATTCGCCACGGGGCCCCGTCATCACCCGTTAGGTTACTTAACTAACGACAGAGCGGGGGCTGGGCTAGCGCGGCTTTAAAACATAAGCAACGCCTAAATAGTTATCATATATAAATATATAGCAATGATAGACATTACAGATCACAGATGAATACATTGGATATACTAGGAATCCGCAATCCGTTCGAGCCTGCAACGAAAAGCGGATTACACGGTTGCGGTGAATAGCCAAATACCCCACCCAAGACCCCTACGGGTGCGGCAAACTACCCGCCAAGTACCCGAAGCGAAGCAACCTCCCTCAACACCGTGAGTAGGCCACTCGGCACTTCGAGATACCCGGTAGTTTGTGCACCCTCTCCATGGGTCTATCCTAGGAGCAAAAACAGTAAAAAGAATTATACAATGACGGCTACAACCCCGACCCGGTTGTGCGGCCATACAAATAATAATACATCAATTTACATATTACAATGAATGAAAGAAAAAGAAACACTCATCTCACATCCACCCCGGCTATTCACCCGCGACAATCCAACACATTCATATACACATACCATCATCAAACACAGATCACAGATATGTATAACCCCGACTAATCGACATATAGCGATTAGCCGACGTTCAATACATATAAACATCACAGATATAACCCTTATAGTCAAAGTGTAGTGAAATTCGATAAAAATACGGATTTATAGGCCCTCAAAAACAAATTTCTATTCTGGAAAATCTGGGCACATATAAACCATCATAAAAATCCCAAAACCATGCCAGAAAAACACTGCACCAAACTCGACCCAGAGACGAGCCAACACGGCCGCGATTGCGCGGCAATAGCTTGCTATTGCCGCGGAACCGCGGCGCCTTAGTCGAGTCACTGGACCGGGTTTGGTGGCTTTCTTCACAAAACCCTGAGACGATTTTTGGAGTATGATAAATTTTATTTTGAGCAGGAAAAAATTTAACAGAAAGTTGGGTTATTGAAAACTCGGTTTTTCGATTTTTCCGATTCGAACTTCCATACACTTTACTACCTAGCTAGTTTATGTTTAGTTAGGCTCTGATACCAATGTAAGTCCGCGTTGCCCACCCCGGTGCTTGCAGGGAGGCGGAAAACGGAATAAAAATCGGATATTTACTACTCTAGGCAACATGGACTAGACAAAGTCGGGTCTTTGCTAAACAAAACAAGTTAAAGCTAACTAGAAACTAGCTAAGTGTTAGAAAGGTTATACCTAGGGCTTTATGTCCTTCTCTCCTTGCTCCTTAGAGTAGTGGAAAGAAGTCACCTTTGTCGTCTTCTCACGTCGAAGAAAGATCCACCCGAAAGCCTCAACCTTTGGCTTCAACTCCAAGCTAGAAGTAACTAGGGTGCAAGAAGTGCTAATTCAAGAACCCTAGATGAGAGTAGAGATTATCAAGAAGGGGTTTTTCTCAAGCTCAAGTGTTTCTCAACACATGAGAGGGGAGAGCTTGAGGGAGAGGAAGAACAAGAGAGAGAAAGTAAAAAGTAGAATGAGAGAAAATATGAAGCATTCTCTCATATATGTGTGAATTATTGTAATTAGATAATTAGCTAGATAATTGTCATGGTTAATCAAGACATGACCATTATCATTTCATTTTTAATGCAATTTGCAAGGATCAAAGAGCATCTTCCAAATGAAATGATGATGGTCAAAGTATCAACCTAGGTCAACAAGTCAAGGAGGTCAAATGGTCAACAACCATAACCATGCACAATTATTTAAACTAATATCAATTAACCATAATACACACATAAGCATTAGGGTTAATAAAATGACAATAGTCATTAACCCAAATCAAAGTCCTCTCCCTCTGTCTCAAGCAACTGTGCATACGCACCCGTATTCGTGATCCGAGGAACACGAATAAAAAGAGAAAAAACCAATCCCAAATCATATACTAGGATCCGGCTTAAACCAAAGCCCGCTAGTATAAGCTGTCCGGACAGCAAACGTGCACAAGTGCGCGGATGTGAACGAAACCTGTCGCAAAACCATGCGACCTCTACTCATTTTGCCTAAAGGCGAATAGCTCTCTGTGTGGGACTCTAAAGGCTGGACACTACGCTGGCAGTGGGTTTAACCACAGACCGCAAGCGGCACTAGCTGTACGTAAGGGTCCCCAGGTAAATGTCGATAAGAAGACTGACGAGGTGAACCCCATCTGAACTCCTACTGAGCCTGTATGTGACAGTCTCCGTACAGTCCGGTCTGTTCGTCTAATACATCGCATGGCGGGCCTAGGGGGGTGGTGAACGTCAGTCCCCTAATAGCGGTACAAGTCGTGTCGGAGTGTATCCCAGAACACCCTGAGATAACACTGGAAACCTACCAGTATATCTCGCTTGCCCTAGCCAGGGACTACTCGTGTAATGGCTCTCCTGGACACAGCGCGATGTCAACCCCCAATACCGGGAGAGACGAATCCTGTCTAACCGTCACTGCCTCCAAGTGCTTCGAGAATGCACCCAAAAACTACCTGTTTGCACGACTCCTTTGAGCCGTGGTAGGGTAGTAATCAAAGTGCAGTGGGAACACACTCGAGGCGAAGTGACAGTGTCAAGTCAGCGGACTAAGCTGTACTCATGTCACCTGGGAACTGATAACTGACGATATGTATAATACCAACCAACAGTTCCCGACGAGTCCTGTCCAGTGTACTCGTAACCTAACGAGCACCCGCATACTATCTCAAGCACGACGTACTGACGGCTGTGGGACAGACCATCTCCCACGCTGGGATGAGAAGCGCATACGCTAGTCTACTCCGGAGTATCGATGCCCTGTCTCGATAGTCCAACGACCAGGGACCAGTATAAGGATGTGCTTATGGACCACCCAGCTCCCACGAGTGTGAGCGTCATCACAACGCTGGTAATCAAGCAAAGATCCTAAGGGCTCTACTAATATGTATATCAGCAATATGCTAAAAGAAACACATGCACATATTAAAGCAGAGACAAACCAAGTAGCATACTACCATTTTGAGCAAGATTGTATATACAACTATGAATATCCCAAGCTTCCATCAAGTAATATACAAACTAGTATGATACAGTAATGGCCTCTAGGGCATATACACTAACAGCGGTCTGTGGTTAACCCACTGCCAGCGTAGTGTCGAGTCTTTAGAGTCCCACACAGAGAGCTATTCGCCTTTAGGCAAAAGAGTAGAGGTCGCATGGTTTTGCGACAGAGTTCGGTCACATCCGCGCAATTGTGCACGTTTGGTGTCCGGGCAGTTATTACTTGGGGGCTTTGGTTTAAGCCAGATCCTAGTATACGTTTTGGGATTGATTTTATCTCGTTTGCATTCGTGTTCCCCGGAACGCTGATGCGGGTGTGTATGCACGGTTAATAGAGACAGAGGCAGAGGATTCTCATTAGGGTTGTTGACTGTTGACTTTTGCTAAACCCTAATGAGAATTAGAAATATGATTAACACTAATATTAATTAAGTATTATTGTAACATGGTTGGGTTGAAGGGTTGACCTTGTTGACTTGTTTACTTTGTTGACCGGTTGACTAGGTTGGACTTGTTGACCAACATCCTGACAATGGCTATCATTTCTTGGCATTGACTTTAGCTTGCTTGTTTTGTTCACAAATTGCATTTAATGCAAGAAATGATATTGCCATTTGATATGATAACAACCATCACATAATACTCAATTATTATTACTTGTTATCATGATTTTGGATTATGAGAGCTTGGATGGAAAAAGACTTGCTCATTCTTTCATTTCCTTTCTCTCTCATGTTCAAGCTCTCTCTCTTCCTCTTGCTCTCTCTAGCTTAAGGCAACTCCCTCTCATGAGTTGAGGACCATTGCCTTAGAGATAAAAACCCTATATCACTTCTCTACTCATTCTAGTACACAAGGTCTAGAAAGCCAAGTGTTCTGGTTTCTTCTAGTTTGAAGTAGAAGCCAAAAGGTAGAAGCTTTCGGGTGGATCCATCTTCGGCGCGAGGAGATGACGAGGTGAGGCCGATCCGACCACCGTAAGGAGTTGAAGACGAAGGAGTTCAAGTTAAGGTATAACCCCCTAACCGAGTAGGTAAAACTCCTAGTTAGGTTGTTAGGTAGTTGTTTAACAAAGATCCGTACTTTGAGTCCATGTTACCACCCTAGAAAAATCATTTTTCACCATTTCCGCAACCCCAAAGAACCGAGGAAGGGTAGCATGGACTTACAGTAGTATCAGAGCCTAGTTAAACACTATCTAACAAGTTAGCAAAGTAACTAGAAGTTCGATCGGAGAAAAAGTCACGAAACACGCCCGAAAAGTATAGTTTCTGCCGATTTTTTTTCTTCTTCAAAAAAAATAAATCTTACACAAAAAATCGGCTCAGGCTTTTTAAAACACACTGTAGAAAATTGGTCCAGGGACTCGGTCAAAGCGCCGTGGAACCGCGGCAGGAGCATGCTCCCGCCGCGGATCCGCGGCCGAGTTGACTCGGCCATGGGCGAATTTTCTTGCAGTGCGTTCAGTGGGGTGTTTTGGGATTTTTACAATATGTTTTTTTTGCCCAGATTTTCCAGAAAGCAAAATTTGTTTTTGGGGCCTAAAAATTCGTATTTTGATCGAACTTCTAAAGACATAAGCTAACGGGTTTATATCTGTGATGTGATATATGTATTGAACGTCTACTAATCGCTATACGTCGATTAGTGGGGATTATACATATCTGTGATCTGTAATGTTGATGGTATGTCTATATAAATTCATTGGATTGTCGAGGATGAATAGTCGGGGGGCTGTGAGATGAGAGTTTTCTTTATCTTTCAATTCATGTAAATTTGTAATTGATGTAATATTATTTATTTGGCCGCACAACCGGGATGAGGTTGTAGCCGTCATTGTATAATTTCTTTTACTGTTTTTGCTCCTAAGATAGACCCATGGAGGGGGTGCACAAACTACCGGGTACCTCAAAGTGCCGAGTGGCCTACTCACGTCGTTGAGGGAGGTTGCTTCGCTTCGGCTATTTGGCGGGTTGTTTGCCACACCCGTAGGGGTCTAGGGTGGGGTATTGGCTATTCACCGCGATCGTGTAATCCGCTTTCCGTCACAGGCTCGTGCGGAATGCGGATTCCTACTATATCCAATGTGTTCATCTGTGATCTGGAATGGCTATCATTGCAGTATATCTATATATGATATATATCTAAGCGTTGCTTATGTTTTACATCCGCGCTAGTCCAGTCCCCGCTCTGTCGTTAGTTAAGTAACCTAACGGGTAATGACGGGGCTCCGAGGCGAATGCGGATGGCATAAGCGTACGTCATATTTTAGTTGTTTTCTGCAATGGTAGGATTAAATGATGGGACACATTAAAAATTAATGCAAGAAAATAAACCAAAGTAAAGTCGTTGGAACAATTTCAAAAACCACTCGGTTTCTTTTCAAAAACAACTTTTAAACGCGGAGCTTAAGCCACTCCTTTTAAAAGCTATCTCATTCCATCGATTATATCAAGTTCACTACGTTCACGGCTTTGCCAAAACCATTCGTAGCCCTCCGTCGTTTCACATGGATAGTCAATAGTATTCAAGCTATGTTTGTTGGCCAAAGTCAAGGCATAGTGATTGGTAGCTATTGGGTATTCTTGTGCAGCATAGATAGATGCGTTGGTTTGTGACAGTCGCACTGCCTTGTTGGCCAAAGTCAAGGGTAGGTACGGGTGGGTTCAAATTAACCTGGAGAATGACGGGTAGAACTTGACATGTGACTTATGATTTGTTGGCCAAAGTCAAGGTCATAAGAGCATGGGGCAAAAATCCACATCGGGAGTTTCTAAAGAACCAGAAACTTGCTAGCGCTGCATACCATTTGGAGTGTGATGATTCTGGTAGGATTCCTTCAGTTTTGTCACGCAATGATATTTGGATCCCAATCCTACTGTGAGTATATGCTACTCCTCGGGAAATTTCTCACTTAATGATCAATGATATAAACCAAGTAGGTGTCTAGAAAGGTGTTAGCAGGGCTACGCCCCCAGGGAAAAGAGGTTATTTAATTAAGGAACTTCGCGAAAGGGTTGGAAAACCTCCCTCGAAGTACCAACACTGGCCTGGCTGAACAGTTAAGCAAGTATTGTACGGTGAGATTAATCCCGACTAATTCTTCCTTTTTGGTTTGAGGAGGAATTCGAGATACAGTGGGAGCCATGCTGTTTACACAAACTAAAAACCACTTTAAACTTGCAAGAGCATCATGCTGAGTGTTTCTTCTCTCTCTCCTAATTGCAGCGACCAATCGTCATGACCGGACTTAAGTTACTTCTAGATAAAAACATACTGACAGGGCCAAACTATAAAGATTGGCTCAGGAATGTCAAAATAGCAATCACTTACGACAAGCTGGGGTATCTTCTTACCACCAAAGCTCCCCCTATCCCAGGTCCCACCTCCAGCGTCGCGGATAAGGAAATCCGTAAGACTTGGGAGATTGATTGCGCGAAGGCCAAGTGCCTCGTTCTTGCCTCTATGGACAATAAACATCAGAGGAGGCACGAGAATATGAACCTCGAATCCATATTTCTCCATACAAAAGAACTGTAGGGAGAGCAATCTCGTATCGCCAGATACAAAGTGTCGAAAAAGCTGTTTTCGACAAGGTTGGCCATCGGATCATCGGTAGCGGAACACGTGCTTGAGATGATTGGCTTCATTATGGAGCTCGCGGACCTTGGAACCGCGTTAGAGAACGAGCTCTATACGGACTTGATTCTCCAGTCCCTTCCTTCCACTTACGTCCAGTTTATCCTGATCTTCAACTTGCAAGGAAAAAGAAGTTGAACTTCCGGAGCTCCTCAACATGTTGAGGAGTGCAGAAGGCACCCTACAGAAAGGTAGGGAGACATCCACTTTGTTTTTAGGAGGATCTTCCTCTTCTAAGTCCAAGGCGAAAGCCAAGGGAAAGAAGAAGAAAACCCCTGCCAAACCAAGGGGCGGTGTTAGTAAAGTGGATACGAAGGGAAAAGCAAAGGCAACAAAGATAGCGGGGCAGCTTGTGGGAAAGGAAGAGTACTTCTATTGTCATAAGAAAGGACACTGGAAGAAAGATTGCAGGGCTTGGAAGGCCAGAAACCAGGATCCGAAACACGTTGCGGCTTCGGCTTCAGGTGTGTATGTTATTGAAAACCGTCTTTCAATAAAGTCTACTTCCTGGGTATTGGATACCGGATCAGGATCTCATATCTGTAATTCTTTGCAGGCACTGAGAAAGCGTAGGGTTTTGAAGGCAGGTGATATGACCCTCAGAGTTGCAAACGGAGCTGGCATAGATGCTGAGTCCGTGGTGGACTATCACCTGGGATTGTCAGATGGACACGTTTTGGTTTTGCGTAATTGCTATTTTGTACCCAATGCAACTTGTAATTCATTTCTGTATCTTTATTATCTAACGAAGGTTATGAATTTGCATTTGTAAGTAATGTAGTGAACATTCACCTTAATCAACTTCTGATTGGGTCAGGTACATTAAGCAATCGCATATACGTATTAAACCAACCACAGATTTTCAATGTCCAGAATACGCAGAAAAGAAACTCTCCGGAAACTAATCAGGCTTTCTTATGGCATTATAGACTGGGTCACATCAATGAGAGAAGGTTGACGAAGTTACATACAGAAGGATATTTGGATCCGTTCCAATATCAATCGTATGCAACTTGTCAAACCTGTCTCAAAGGAAAGATGACAAAGACTCCGTTCACTGGACACGAAGTAAGAGCAAGCGAGCTCTTGGGACTCATACACAGCGACGTGTGCGGTCCAACGTCTACACATGCGCGAAGCGGTTATTCTTACTTCAATACTTTTACGGATGATTTTTCAAGGTACGGATATGTCTTCTTAATGAAACATAAATCCGAAGCCTTTTGAAAATTCCAGGAATATAAGAATGAAGTAGAAAAACAAACCGGCAAAAGTATCATGACACTGAGATCTGATCGAGGTGGTGAATACTTGAGTGCCGAGTTCTTAGATTACCTAAAAGAGAATGGTATTCACTCTCAGCTTACTCCTCCATACACTCCGCAACATAACGGTGTATCGGAGAGACGGAACCGGACCTTATTGGATATGGTACGTTCCATGATGAGTAACGCTGAGTTACCGCGATCATTCTGGGGATATGCACTAGAATCAGCTGCATATCTTTTGAACCGAGTTCCAACTAAGACTGTGCCTACCACACCATATCAGATGTGGTGTGGGAAGAAACCCTATCTTAAGCACATTAAGACATGGGGATGTCCAGCTTTTGTTAAAAAGCAGCATGCGGACAAACTCGAGGCACGCTCAGTACGGTGCATGTTTGTGGGATATCCAAAGAACTCCTAAGGATATTTCTTCTATTGCGAAGGGGAACAAAATGTTTTTGTTTCTCGGCATGCCTGCTTCTTGGAAACTGAGTTTTTGGAAAATCAGATAAGTGGGTGCGCGGTAGAACTAGAAGAAATTCCAGAACCACGAGCTATTACTGAAAGCTTAGTAGAACCAGAGAGTTCAAAAGAACAGGACATTCCTACGCTGCTCCGCAGGAGTAGTAGGCAGTCTCATCCTCCTGAGAGATACTACGGTTATCTCATAGACGGGGATAGAGAGGATTGCATCATGGATAGTGATGAGCCTACTAGCTTCCAGCAGGCCATTCAGAGCGTTGACTCGGTAAAATGGCTGGATGCAATGCGGACCAAAATAGAGTCCATGTACACCAACAAAGTATAGACTTTGGACATTGCTCCAGATAGGGTAAAACCCGTAGGATGCAAGTGGATCTTCAAGAAGAAGATTGGCGTATATGGACAGGATGAGACCTATAAGGCTAGACTTGTTGCAAAGGGTTTTCGTCAAAGACCTGGTTTGGACTATGACGAAACCTTTTCTCCAGTGGCTATGCTGAAATCCATTCGGTTCCTTCTTGCCATTGCTACCTTCCACGATTATGAGATTTGGCAGATGGACGTAAAGACCGCTTTTCTAAATGGAAATTTAGAGGAGTGTGTCTATATAGACCAGCCAGAGGGTTTCATTCAAAGTTGGAGCAGCGGAAAGGTGTGCAAGTTGCTTAAGTCCATCTATGGACTAAAGCAGGCACCGCGGAGTTGGAACATCTGCTTTGATGAGACAGTCAAAGAATTTGGCTTTATAAAAAATCCAGATGAACCATGCATCTATAGTAGATTTGTAGTAAGAACTGTCGTATTCCTCGTGTTATACGTGGATGACATTCTCTTCATAGGAAATGACATTCCTATGCTACAATCTGTCAAGGGGTTCTTGTCACACAGGTTCTCCATGAAAGACCTGGGTGATGCCACTTACATTCTGGGGATCTGGATCCATCGTGATAGATCCAAGTGGATGTTAGGACATTCGCAGCCCAGGTACATCGACACCATACTGAAAAGATTCAGTACGGAAGATTCCAAGCGCGGTAACTATAGGGTTCCTAGGCACTCTAATGAGGTCTCACAAGGCATCAACCATGCCAATTTCAAATTTTACTAGTGCCGAGAAACCCTAATACGGATTCGTTGAATAGAGTTTAGGCGAAAAGTGAAACTAGTTAACAATTTAACTAAAGGAAAGAGGCTACAACCTTTGTAGATCCGGTTCTCCACTTCCTTAGCTCCACGTAGACGTCCTCTCGCTATCCATCTCGAATCCCGGACTCTTGCATCGGCTTCATCGGAGAAATGGGCGGGTTAGGTCGTCGGCTTCGATGCCGAAGATGATCTACGTCGAGGCAACACAAGATCAAGCTCCAACTTCATCGAGTCGTGAAACTTGTGAAGAAAACACCCTATACTACTTGGCAAGAGGTAGAGGGTGAAGAAATAGGAGGTGGGTTCACTTTAGAATTGGATTTCTCACTCTTTTACTCAAGATGCCATTAATGGAGGCAAGCTTTTCTTCTTGATGAAGATGAAGAAGAAGAAGCTAGAATATGATAAGTGTTGGAATAAAAATGAAAATAATATGAATACTTATCATATACTAACCATGGTCAAGTGTAGAGGGTAAACTAGGGTTAGGTGAATGGTTAGGTTAGGAGAAGAAAACAAAAATGGTCAAGGTTTCAACCCTTCATGAAGCTTCATGAAAGAAACAAGAAAAGCTACCATTTCCATTTTCTTTTCCAAAACCAATAATCAAAAATAAATAAATGAATAAGTAAACAAAACCCTAACCATTAATATGACCATGGTTTAATCTTTACACAAACTCAAGTTAACATGTATCATCAAACATGATACAATCAAGTGCACACAAAAATATATCACATATACAATGTGCACATCAAGTGAGAAAATCCTTTTAAAATGAACCAATACTAGTTAATGCAAAGTAATATATCAAATATATAATTATACATTAAATCAACACTTGATTCAATGATCCGGTCATGTCGCACATAACCGACTAGTATCCAATGTATCGACTTATCGAATCAATCTTCGATTCGATAACTAGGTTATATCGCATACAACCAATCGAAACATTCATCGTGAGAATGAAATACGGCATCACATACACGCATTATTCTTGGTTTCGCACATATCTCATATGCGCTCCTATTTCATTTCGCTTGAGCCAGGAAACCTCTGTGTAGGACTCTAAAGACTCGTCAATACGCCGGCAGCAGATGATGATCATATCAAGCACCCACAAGCCGCAAGCGGTCTGCTAAACGTAACGGCCACCCGGGTATTGAGCGATCAGAAGATCAACGAGCAAGCCCGCTCACACTCCTGTGAATCCAACCAGTAACACTTACCGTACAGTCCGGTCTGTTCGTCTGATATGTCGCATATCAAGTCTAGGGGTGGTAAACGTCAGACCCCAATAACCGATAAGTCGGGCCGATGTGAGGCTCATAACGGGTCGAGAAACTACTGGTAACACTTACCAGCAAAACTCTGATCGGCCCTGGCCAGGGACTTCCCTGTTACGGCCAATCGAGCACAGCGCAACATCAACCCCCAATACCGGGAGAGACGAAACCCCTCCTATCGCTCATTGCCTCCATGTGACTCGGGACTTGTACCCAAAAACCACCGTTTTGCATGCCCTCATGGACGTGGTAAGGTGGAGATCAAAGCACAGTGGGAATCACACAAGACTCTATGACGATCTCGGGTCAACAGACTAACCTGCACAAGTGTCACCTGAGAACTGACATCTGACGTGAGGTATAATACCATCTGGGAGTTCTCGGCGAGTCCGTCCAGTGTACCCAGTCTCCACTGAGCACCCGTATACCATCTCTGAAGTCAAACATCAATGGATATGGGATCATCCATCGCCCATCTCATGGGTCGAGAAGCGTATACGCTAGTCTACACTGGTATATCGATGCCCCATCTCGATACACCCACGACTAGGGACCTTGAAAGATGTACCTAAGGACTACCATGTCCCCACTAGTATGATCTGCATCATAGTCCAGGTAGTCAAGTACACATCCTAAGGGCTTTACCAACATGTAACTATAAGACAGTTTAAAGTGACAAGTGTACATGTTAAGATAAAGAGCAACCAGATAGCATACTATCATATCGAGCAAGAAAGTCATCTCTATATATGTCCAAGCATCCAATATAATATACATCATCTGTACAATACTGGCCTCTAGGGCATACATACAACTAACAATCTCCCACTTGCACTAGGGCCAGCTGCTGTAGTATCGCATACCGAGCATCCCGAAGAGTCTCTCAAACTGTATCTGGGGAATGGCCTTCGTGAGTGGATCCGCCATGTTGTTCTTCGTGTCAACCCTCCTGACCTCGATCTCCCGGCGATCAACTATCTCCCGGATCAGGTGATACCGCCTCAGAATATGCCTGGATCGCTGATGGGACCTGGGTTCCTTGGCCAAAGCCACCGCTCCATTGTTATCGCAATACAAAGGTATTGGATGCTCAATGGATGGAACCACACCAAGTTCAGTAATGAACTTCTTGATCCAGAAAGCCTCTTTAGCAGCATCGTTGGCAGCGATGTATTCAGCCTCCATCGTCGAGTCTGCCACGGTTTCCTACTTGGAACTCTTCCAGCTAACCGCCCCTCCATAAAGGGTAAAGACAAATCCCGACTGTGACTTAGAGTCATCCTTATCACTCTGGAAGCTCGAATCGGTAAAGGACTCCACTTGGAGTTCTCCATTACCATACACCAAGAGCATCTCTTTAGTCCTTTGCAAGTACTTGAGAATGCTCTTCACAGCTGTCCAGTGACTCTCTCCAGGATCATCTTGATGCCTGCTCACTACACTTAGTGAGTATGCTACATCGGGTCTGGTACATAGCATTGCGTACATGATATAGCCTACAGCAGAAGTATAGGGTATCCCTTGCATGCGAGCTCTCTCCAAATCAGTCTTAGGAGACATCTCTTTGGAGAGAGTGACTCCAGAGATCGTGGGCAAGTTCCTACGCTTGGATTCTTCCATACTAAACCTCTTTAGTATGGTGTCAATGTACCTGGATTGGGACAATCCCAATATCCGTTTGGATCTATCTCTATAGATCCTAATTCCCAATATGCAGGAGGCATCACCAAGATCTTTCATTGAGAATCTTTGTGATAAGAAGAGTTTGACCGATTGCAGCATAGGAATATCATTTCCTATCAAGAGTATGTCGTCCACGTATAATACGAGGAAGACAACCTTACTCTCTGCTACCATCTTGTAGATACAAGGTTCATCTGGGTTTTTGACGAAATCAAACTCTTTGATAACGACGTCAAAGCAGATGTTCCAACTCCGCGATGCTTGCTTTAATCCATAAATGGATTTAAGCAGCTTGCACACCTTCCCGCTGCTCCCACTATCTACGAAGCCCTCTGGCTGAGTCATGTACACACACTCTTCTAAATCACCGTTTAGAAAGGCGGTCTTAACATCCATTTGCCAGATTAAGTAATCATGATATGCAGCGATGGCAAGCATGAACCGGATGGATTTAAGCATAGCCATTGGAGAAAAGGTTTCGTCATAGTCCACACCTGGTCTTTGACGAAATCCCTTTGCAACAAGTCTAGCTTTGAAAGTCTCCACTTTCCCATCTACACCAAGTTTTTTCTTGAAGATCCACTTGCTCCCAATGGGTTTTACCCCTTCAGGAGCAACTTCCAAAGTCCATACTTTGTTGGTGTACATGGATTCCATCTCGGACCGCATTGCATCCAGCCATTTCACTGAGTCTTTACTCGTGATGGCCTGCTCGAAGCTAGTAGGGTCATCATCCTCCATGATGCAATCCTCGCTCCCACCATCCATGAGTAAACCGTAGTATCTCTCAGGTTGGCGAGGAACCCTACTAGATCGGCGGAGAGGCTGAGGTTCATTGGGAGCTACTGAATCTTCTGGTTCCACTAAATCTTCAGTTACGGTTTGTGTATCTGGAACTTCTTCCAGCTCTACCATTTTGCCACTAATTTCTTTTTCAAGGAATTCCTTTTCTAAAAAGGTGGCATATTAAGAAACAAACACCTTTTGTTCTTCAGCATGGTAGAAAAAATATCCTTGTGAATTCTTAAAATATCCCACAAACTTGCAAAGAACTGACCGTGCCTCGAGTTTGTCTGGATTTTGCCTTTTGACATAGGCCGGACAACCCCATATCTTAACTCGTTTAAAATATGGTCTCTTCCCACTCCATATCTCATATGGTGTGGTAGGTACAGATTTAGATGGAACTTGATTCAATAGGAATGCAGCTGTCTCCAGCGCATATCCCCCGAAGGAAATAGGTAACTCAGCTGTGCTCATCATAGAGCGCACCATATCTAATAGGGTGCGGTTCCTCCGTTCTGATACACCGTTGTGCTGTGGTGTATATGGAGGAGTCAGCTGAGAGAGAATCCCATTCTCTTTTAGGAAGTCCAGGAATTCATTGCTCAAGTATTCACCTCCTCGATCAGATCGTAGGATTTTAATACTTTTTCCGGTTTGGTTCTCAACTTCTTGTTTATATTCTCTAAATTTCTCAAATGCTTCTGATTTGTGTTTCATCAGGAACACATACCCGAACCTAGAGAGATCGTCAGTGACTGTAATGAAGTATGAAGAACCATCCCTGGCATGTGTAGACATAGGACCGCATACATCATTATGTATCAGTCCTAAGAGTTCGGTAACTCTTTCTCCGTGTCCCGTAAACGGAGTTTTGGTCATCTTGCCTTTGAGACATGACTGGCAAGTGTCATAAGATGAAAATTCGAATGGTTTCAAATATCCATCCTTATGTAACTTAGCCAGTCGTGTCGCATTGATGTGACCCAGTCTACAATGCCACAAGAAGGATTCGTTCAGTTCAGAACTCTTCCTCTTGTGTGTGTTTGTTATGCTCAGAACTGTTGATTGATTTAGAATATAAATGCCATTGCACAACGTGCCTGATCCAACCAACTTTTGGTTACGGAAAATGTTCATAACATTGTCCTGTAATACAAAATTATATCCCTCTTTACTCAACAAAGAAACCGATATAATGTTGCATATCAGGTTCGGCATGTAATAGCATTCGTTCAGAACCAATGTATTACCAGTTGGTAATGCAAGGTGATATTCCCCGACAGTCTTAGCTGCAACTCTTATGTCTTTATCACCTTCTCCAAGTTCTCTACCTTTTCTTAGCCCATGTAACTGATTACATATATGGGATCCTGACCCGGTATCTAATACCCAGGACGTAGAGCAAATGGTGAAACAGTTCTCTGTAACGAACACACCCGAAGAAATTGCATCAACATGTACTTTCTACATTCGGGAGGCTTGGGAATCCTGATATTCCCCAATGTCCTGTTCATTCCTATAACTCTTATAAGAAAGAACGGAACCAACATTCCCCAGCACAGTAAAACATGCGGGTTCAGTCAATACATCCATATTATTATCTTTGTTAGGGCTTGACATGGTCGCTACCTGGAGAGAGAGAGAAGAAAACACTTTAGCGTATGCTCTTGCAAGATCAGATTGGTTATTATCTTATCTAATCAGGATGGCTCCCACTGGTTTTTATCAAATCTTCCTTCAAACCTTAAAAGGAAAGACTAGCCGGGATTAATTACACCTGACAACTTCGTCGATCTTTCAGCCAGGCCAGTGTCGGTACTTTAGGGAGGTTCCCCGTGCTTTCGCACGGACCTAATTAAAGTAAACCTCGTTTTCCCAGAGGCGTAACCCCGTTGACACCTTTCTAGACACCTACTTGATCGGCTAATTGTAATGTGTAAAACTCTCCTAGGAGTAACTCTTACTCGGAGTGGGTATCGGGATCCAACTATCTCATAGAAGGTATGCAATCTCATTGCAAATTTCAACACTTGAAATTCCCGATAATATTTTGCCCCTAGCAGCTATATGACCTTAACATAGTCAACAAATCATAAGTGCTAGTCAAGTTCAACCCGTCATTTCCCGATTGAATTAAACCCACTCGGACGACCCTTAACATAGTCAACAAAGTCGCACGACTACCCTAATCCAATCGCATCATATGCTTATGCAGATAAGCACTAATTAGCTACCGCACACTACGCCTTAACATAGTCAACAAACGTACCACGAATACTAACTAGTACTTATCTGAAATGACGGAGGGCTACGACAGGTTTTTCTGAAAATCTATTGCGTAATGAACTTGATATCGTTGTAGAATCAAATGAAGTTTTGAAATGGAGTGATTTTGAGGCTTCTCTAGTTTTGCTAAAGGGGTCACTCCCGGTGAAGGGATCGTCGGCCCTTTCCTCGTCGAATGAGGTGCGGGATATATCATATATATCACTGTGCAAAGCAGAAACTATAGAAGCAGTCAAAAACAAACCGAGTGTGTAGCATCTACCAGTTATTGCTAAAGGAGTCACTCCCGGTGAAGGGATCTCGGTCCTTTCCTCATCGAATAAGGTGCAGGGTATATCATATATACCGCTATGCAAAGCAAAACTGTAGCTACCCTTTTTGTTTAAAATTTGATTCTACAACATCTTTTAGGTTTCTTTTCTTTCATTAATCACATTAATGAAGTCCCATCATTTAAGTCACCTAAACATCACAGATAAATACGACGTACACTTATACCATCCGCATTCGCCTCGATGTCCCCTCATGCACCGTTAGGTTAGGTAACTAACGACAGAGCAGGGCAGGGCTAGTGCGGGTGCAAAACATAAGTAACGTCTATATAATATATCATATATACTATATACAGTATCCATCAGAACATATCAAATGATCATATCACAGATATCGCAGCAGAAAATATCATATGAAATATTGGATATACTAGGACGTCCGTGTTTCCAATACGAGCCAGTATAAAACACGGATTCCACGGTCGTGATGAATAGCCAATCCCACACCCCTAGACCCCTACGAGAGCGGCAAGCAACCCTACCAATTCTAGGGTTAGAAGACCCGGACTCGACTCCTCGAGATGGTCTCCCACTGTACCCTAGAACCCGGTTACTTGTGCTCCCCTCCTTGGGTCTATCCTAATGCGGAAAAGTAAATAATATACAAAAGGTGACATCTTCCGCAACCTGAAAGTGTCCCAATAAAAGAATATTACATACAAGTTTTTACATGAATGAAAATGAAAAACACTCATCTCACATAAAAATCCCCGGCTATTCGAACACGACGATCCAATATAACATATCCAGCAACACATAACATCACATGTCATCTACGTAAGTAAATATGAGCATCCCAATTTTCGTTGACATATAGCAACGAAACCGGCGATATCACATATTACACTTACGGTCACAGAAAAGAAAGTGTAAAACTACAACAGTTGGAATCCGCAACCTCATTAGACATCGCATGCCTAATCAAATGAAATACTTAGACATCACATGCCTAACAATTATAAACCCCGCATTTTAGTCCCATTATCGAAAACTCTTTTCAATATCAAGTGAGACTAAACCGCTAGATTTATAACAGTCATCCAGTTATCTCATAACTGTTTGTGAATTCCAATTATTGTATCCCATTCCGGATAAATAGAAAATATTAAACTTTCCGATCGAACATTCGAACACCCAAGTTTTCCCGAAACCGTTCAACACATGAAATAAGTTCAAAGACATTCACTTCATGCCTCAGTACCAACGGTCCAGCCGTAGAAGGGTCAAGCCAACGCCTCACATGTGGCACGCCGTACTGCCCCAAACCTTAAGGTTCAAAGGGCAGTTCAAGACGGTCACATAATCGAGTTAAGGTTTGTTGTCTTCTAGAGGGACCATCGCGTTACTTGCACTACTTAGAACGTTTTTAAACCTCAGAAAAATCCAACACTTAGAAATTTTCCGGCAGGGGAAAGATTGCGTATTTGCATCCGGTCGAACTTTTTAACATATTCTAAAATTATCCGGAAAACACATAGGCAAAGTTTGAAATTTTCGATCGAATCATCGAAGCTCCAAAACACCCTAGAAAACTCAACTCTTGAGTGCAAATTAAAAATTCCCAGAAAACTCAGCACCTGAAAACATGAATTACTGTGCAAAGTTTAAAGGCAAATCCCATCAAGTGGCCGCGGAACCGCCGCAGAAGCCAGGCTTCTGCCACGGTTCCGCCCCGCTTTAGAGGCATCATGAGATAATTTTTGCACCGTAATTCTTAGAATTCCCTGCTGAATTTTTTAAGCATTTTTAATCTGGAAAAAACCCTGTTTTTGAAAAAAGTCCAGAGAGCATTTTGTTTTAGGGTTTCGATGTTCATTCGGGTTTCAAACGTCGTCTACACTTCGCCTAAGTCACTAGCTAGGCTCTGATACCACTGTAGGGTTCCTAGGCACTCTAATGAGGTCTCACAAGGCATCAACCATGCCAATTTCAAATTTTACTAGTGCCGAGAAACCCTAATACGGATTCGTTGACTAGAGTTTAGGCGTAAAGTGAAACTAGTTAACAATTTAACTAAAGGAAAGAGGCTACAACCTTTGTAGATCTGGTTCTCCACTTCCTTAGCACCACGTAGACGTCCTCTCGCTGTCCATCTCGAATCCCAGACTCTTGCATCGGCTTCATCGGAGAAATGGGCGGGCTAGGTCGTCGGCTTCGATGCCGAAGATGATCTACGTCGAGGCAACACAAGATCAAGCTCCAACTTCACCGAGTCATGAAACTTATGAAGAAAACACCCTATACTACTTGGCAAGAGGTAGAGGGTGAAGAAATAGGAGGTGGGTTCACTTTAGAATTGGATTTCTCACTCTTTTACTCAAGATGCCATTAATGGAGGCAAGCTTTTCTTCTTGATGAAGATGAAGAAGAAGAAGCTAGAATATGATAAGTGTTGGAATAAAAATGAAGATAATATGAATACTTATCATATACTAACCATGGTCAAGTGTAGAGAGTAAACTAGGGTTAGGTGAATGGTTAGGTTAAGAGAAGAAAACAAAAATGGTCAAGGTTTCAACCCTTCATGAAGCTTCATGAAAGAAACAAGAAAAGCCACCATTTCCATTTTCTTTTCCAAAACCAATAATCAAAAATAAAAAAATGAATAAGTAAAAAAAAACCTAACCATTCATATAACCATGGTTTAATCTTTACACAAACTCAAGTTAACATGTATCATCAAACATGATACAATCAAGTGCACACAAAAATATATAACATATACAATGTGCACATCAAGTGAGAAAATCCTTTTGAAATGAACCAATACTAGTTAATGCAAAGTAATATATCAAATATATAATTATACATTAAATCATTAAATCAACACTTGATTCAATGATCCGGTCATGTCGCACATAACCGACTAGTATCCAATGTATCGACTTATCGAATCAATCTTCGATTCGATAACTAGGTTATATCGCATACAACCAATCGAAACATTCATCGTGAGAATGAAATACGGCATCACATACACGCATTATTCTCGGTCTCGCACATATCTCATATGCGCTCCTATTTCGTTTCGCTTGAGCCAGGAAACCTCTGTGTAGGACTCTAAAGACTCGTCAATACGCCGGCAGCAGATGATGATCATATCAAGCACCCACAAGCCGCAAGCGGTCTGCTAAACGTAACGGCCACCCGGGTATTAAGCGATCAGAAGATCAACGAGCAAGCCCGCTCACACTCCTGTGAATCTAACCAGTAACACTTACCGTACAGTCCGGTCTGTTCGTCTGATATGTCGCATATCAAGTCTCGGGGTGGTAAACGTCAGACCCCAATAACCAATAAGTCGTGCCGATGTGAACCTCATAACGGGTCGAGAAACTACTGGTAACACTTACCAGCAAAACTCTGATCAGCCCTGGCCAGGGACTTCCCTGTTACGGCCAATCGAGCACAGCGCAACATCAACCCCCAATACCGGGAGAGACGAAACCCCTCCTATCGCTCATTGCCTCCATGTGACTCGGGACTTGTACCCAAAAACCACCGTTTTGCACGCCCTTATGGACGTGGTAAGGTGGAGATCAAAGCACAGTGGGCATCACACAAGTCTCGATGACGATCTCGGGTCTACAGACTAACCTGCACAAGTGTCACCTGAGAACTGCCATCTGACGTGAGGTATAATACCATCTGGGAGTTCTCGGCGAGTCCGTCCAGTGTACCCAGTCTCCACTGAGCACCCGTATACCATCTCTGAAGTCAAACATCAATGGATATGGGATCATCCATCGCCCATCTCATGGGTCGAGAAGCGTATACGCTAGTCTACACTGGTATATCGATGCTCCGTCTCGATACACCCACGACTAGGGACCTTGAAGGATGTACCTATGGACTACCATTTCCCCACTAGTATGATCTGCATCATAGTCCAGGTAGTCAAGTACACATCCTAAGGGCTTTACCAATATGTAACTATAAGACAGTTTAAAGAGACAAGTGTACATGTTAAGATAAAGAGCAACCAGATAGCATACTATCATATCGAGCAAGAAAGTCATCTCTATATATGTCTAAGCATCCAATATAATATACATCATCTGTTCAATACTGGCCTCTAGTGCATACATACAACTAACAGTAACCTATCGGCTTGTCACGGGATCACCTTCTCCAAAGAGATGTCTCCCAAGATTGATTTGGAAAGGGATCGCATGTCTATTACACCCTACGCTTCTGCGGTAGGCTCTATAATGTATGCGATGTTGTGTACCAGACCACACGTAGCTTATGCACTGAGTGTGGTAAGCCGGTATCAGTCAAACCCTGGGGAGAAACACTGGATTGCGGTAAAGAACATTCTCAAGTACCTAAGAAGGACTAAGGAGATGGTCTTGGTGTACGGCGGAAAAGACCTCCAGATCGAGGCCTTTGCTGACTCCATCTTCCAGAGTGACAAGGATGATTCCAAGTCCATGTCGGGTTTTGTCTTTACCCTCAATGGAGGGGCGGTGAGTTGGAAGAGTTCCAAATAGGAAACCGTTGCTGACTCGACAATGGAAGCGGAATATATCGCTGCTGCTAATGCCGCAAAAGAAGCTGTTTAGATGAGAAAGTTCTTAACGGAACTTCAGGTGGTTCCGTCCATTGTTGATCCAATACCTCTGTATTGCGATAACAACGGGGCTATAGCTTTAGCAAAAGAACCCAGGTCCAATCAGAAGTCCAGACACATCTTGAGGAAGTATCACCTGATCAGGGAGATCGTGGATCGCCAGGAGAACGAGGTTCGGAGGGTTGCTACGGAAGATAACACTGCTGATCCACTCACGAAGGCTTTACCCCAGACTCAGTTCGAGCGGCTGATAGAGATGATAGGTCTTCGATACGCCAGTACATGGCCTTAGTGCAAGTGGGAGATTGTTAGTGTATATGCCCTAGAGGCCATTACAGTATCATACTAGTTTGTATATTACTTAATGGAAGTTTGGGATATTCACAGTTGTATAGACAATCTTGCTCAAAATGGTAGTATGCTACTTGGTTTTTTTCTACTTTAATGTCTACATGTGTTTATTTTAGTATATCACCTATACACATTAGTGGAGCCCTTAGGATCTTTGCTTGATTACCAGCGTTGTGATGGCAGTCACACTCGTGGGGGCTAGGTAATC
The DNA here is from genome assembly GCA_030015575.1 of Agapanthus africanus. Classification (NCBI taxonomy): domain Eukaryota; kingdom Viridiplantae; phylum Streptophyta; class Magnoliopsida; order Asparagales; family Amaryllidaceae; genus Agapanthus; species Agapanthus africanus. The sequence goes on along the minus strand of CM057346.1, from coordinate 335,900,555 downwards.
CACAAGCACATCCTTATACAGGTCCCTAGTCATAGGACTATCGAGACAGGGCATCGATACTCCGGAGTAGATTAGCGTATGCGCTTCTCATCCCAGCAGGGGAGACGGTCTGTCCCACAGCCGTCAGTACGTCGTACTTGAGATAGTATGCGGGTGCTCGTTGGGTTACGAGTACACTGGACAGGACTCGTCGGGAACTGATTGGTTGGTACTATACCTATCGTTAGTTATCAGTTCACAGGTGACATGAGTACAGCTTAGTCCGCTGACTTGACAATGTCACTTCGCCTCGAGTGTGTTCCCACTGTACATTGATTACTACCCTACCACAGCTCAAAGGAGTCATGCAAACAGGTAGTAGTTTGGTGCAATCCCGAAGCACTTGGATGCAGTGACGGTTAGACAGGATTCATCTCTCCCGTTATTGGGAGTTGATATCACGCTGTGTCAAGGAGAGCCATTACACACAGTCATCCCTGGCCAGGGCAAGTGAGATATATAGGTAGGTTTCCAGTGTTATCTCAGGGTGTTCTGGGCTACACTCCGACACGACTTGTACCGCTATTAGGGGACTGACGTTTACCGCCCCCCCTAGGCCTGCCATGCGATATTCTCAGACGAACAGACCGGGCTGTACGGAGATTGTCACATTCAGGCTCAGTAGGAGTTCAGATGGGTTTCACCTCGTCAGTCTTTTTATCGGCATCTACCTGGGGGCCGTTATGCACAGCTAGTGCCGCTTGCGGTCTGTGGTTAAACCCACTGCCAGCGTAGTGTCGAGTCTTTAGAGTCCCACATAGAGAGCTATTCTCCTTTAGGCAAAAGAGTAGAGGTCGCATGGTTTTGCGACAGGGTTCGGTCACATCCGCGCACTTGGGCACGTTTGTTGTCCGGGCAGTTATTACTGGCGGGCTTTGGTTTAAGCCAGATCCTAGTATACGTTTTAGGATTGATTTTATCTCGTTTGCATTCGTGTTCCCCGGAACGCGGATGCAGGTGTGTATGCACGGTTGATAGAGACAGAGGCAGAGGATAGTCCTTAGGGTTGTTGACTGTTGACTTTTGCTAAACCCTAATGAGTATTAGAAATATGATTAACAATAATATTAATTAAGTATTATTGTGACATGGTTGGGTTGAAGGGTTGACCTTGTTGACTTGTTGACTTTGTTGACCGGTTGACTAGGTTGGACTTGTTGACCGCCATCATGACAAAGGCTATCATTTCTTGGTATTGACTTTAGCTTGCTTGTTTTGTTCACAAATTGCATTTAATGCAAGAAATGATATTGCTATTTGATATGATAACAACCATCACATAATACTCAATTATTATTACTTGTTATCATGATTTTGGATTATGAGAGCTTGGATGGCAAAAGACATGCTCATTCTTACATTTCCTTTCTCTCTCATGTACAAACTCTCTCTTCATCTTGCTCTCTCTCTCTAGCTCAAGGCAACTCCCTCTCATGAGTTGAGAACCATTGCCTTAGAGATAAAAACCCCATATCACTTCTCTACTCATCCTAGTACACAAGGTGTATCAAGCCAGGTGTTCTAGTTTCTTCTAGTTTGAAGTAGAAGCCAAAAGGTAGAAGCTTTCGGGTGGATCCATCTTCGGCGCGAGGAGACGACGAGGTGAGGTCGATCCGACCACCGCAAGGAGTTGAAGACGAAGGAGTTGAAGTTAAGGTATAACCCCCTAACCGAGTAGGTAAAACTCCTAGTTAGGTTGTTAGGTAGTTGTTTAACAAAGATCCGTATTTTGAGACCATGTTACCACCCTAGAAAAATCGTTTTTCACCATTTCCGCAACCCCAAAAAACTGGGAAAGGGTAGCATTGACTTACATTCACATGCAAGTAAACATCTTTACAACTAAGAGAGAGCGATTAAAACCTTTGTAGTCCGCTCCTTCGCTTCATAAGCTCCGAGTAGAAGTCCCTTCACCGTGATCCATGATCTCCCGGACTCAAGAGAGGCTCCATAACCCGAATGATCCATGCTAGCTTGTAGTCTGTCTTTTCTCCGATGATCTACCTCGAAGTTCCTTTAACTCAAGCTCCTTCTCACTAATGAGGTGAACACTCTAATCTAATTAGCAAGATTAGATGAGGATGATGAAGTAGGATTTATGCTCTCTTTTATTATCAAATTCTCACTCTAATTCATCACATAAAGAAAACCTAGAAAGCTTTTTTTAAGGCTCAAGGAAGAAGAATAAGAATTAATCCTTTTGTGATGAATAAAGAAGATCATTATATGATTACAAATGCAACCATGGTCAAAGATGACAAGGCTAACCCATGTAGAGAGTTAACTAGGGTTAAGGGTGTGGTTTGGGTAAGGAAAATATCTCACAAAATATCCATCATCATATCTTTGCAACAAACAAAAGGAAACCTTCTATAAGGTTCATGAAAAAACTAACCCAAATCAAACCCTAACCATGTTTAATCTCCACTAATCATGTTGCATTAGTAATTATAACATGTTACAATATTATATATCACATATATAATATATTTTATAACAAATGAAAATAATACAATTAACATATATCGCATATATATCAATGTATTGCCCGGTGAGAAAATGAATCAATAAAGCGAGCCAATATTAGATAATGTAATTCAATTTATCATATATATAATTATACATTAAATTATCGAATCAACACTTGATCCGACAATCCGGCTATATCGAATATAACCGACTAATATATCATGTACCGATTCATCGAATCGACACTTGATCCGATAATCCGGCTCATATCAAAATATCGCGAGAATAGAATATGGTATCTCATATCGTGTTATCCTCGGTCCTGCACATATCACATATGTGCCCCTACTCCATTTTGCCTGAGTCAAGAAACCTCTGTGTAAGACTCTAAAGAATCGTCAATACGCCGGTAGCAGGTGATGATCATATCAAACACCAACAAGTTGCAAGCGGTCAGCTAAACGTAACAGCCACCCAGGTATTGAGCGATCAGAAGATCAACAAGCAAGCCTGTACCTTCTCCTATGAATCCAATCAGTAACACTCCCGTATAGTCCGGTCTCTTTGTCTGATATGTCGCATATCTAGTCTAGCGGTAGTATACGTCAGACCCCAGTAACCGATAAGTCGTGTCGATGTGAGGCTCATAACAGGTCGAGAAACTACTGGTAACACTTGCCGGTAAATCTCTATATCAGCCCTGGCCAGGGACTTCCAGTTATAGCCAATCGAACACAGCACAACATCAACTCCCTATACCGGGAGAGACGAATCCCCTCCTATCGCTCATTGCCTCCATGTGATTCGGTATTGTACCCAAAAGCCACCGTTTTGCATGCCCTCTTGGATGTGGTAAGGTGGAAATCAAAGCACAGTGGGAATCACACAAGACTCTATGACGATCTCGGGTCTACAGACTAACCTGTACCAGTGTCACAAGAGAATTGCCATCTGACGTGAGGTATAATACCATCTGGGAGTTCTCGGTGAGTCCGTCCAGTGAACCCAGTCTCCACTGAGCACCCATACACCACCCTTGATGTCTAACACCGATGGATATGGGATCATCCATCGCCCATCATATGGGTCAAGATGCGTATACGCTAGTCTACTCTGGTGTATGGATGCCCTGTCTCGACACACCCTTGAATAGGAAAAGTTATAGGATGTACTCATCGACTACCGTGACCCCACAAGTATGATTTCATCATACTCCCAGTAGTCGAGTACAGATCCTAAAGGCTTTATCAACATGTGAGAGTAAGACAATAAACTAATATAAGCCAACATGTTAAGATAAAGTGAAACCAAATAGCATACTATCATGACGAGCAAGAAAGTCCGCTCTCTATATATATCCATGCATCCATTATAATATAAATCAAATGTACGACAATGGCCTATAGGGTATATACATAACTAACAATCTCCCACTTGCACTAAGGCCAGCTGTTGTAGTATCTCATACCTAGCATCCCGAATAATTTCTCAAACTGTATCTGAGGAATGGCCTTCGTGAGTGGATCCGCAGTGTTGTCCTTCGTATCTACTCTCCTGACCTCGATCTCCCGGTGATCAACTATCTCCCTGATCAGGTGATACCACCTCAGAATATGTCTGGACTTCTTATGGGACTTTTGTTCCTTGGCCAAAGCCACAGCTCCATTGTTATCACAATACAGAGGTATTGGATGCTCAATGGATGGAACCACACCAAGTTCAGTAATGAACTTCTTTATCCAGACAGCCTCTTTGGCAGCATCGTTGGCAGCGATGTATTCAGCCTCCATCGTCGAGTCTGCAGCGGTATCCTTTTTGGTTGTATTTGTACATTTGATATTGCGGGGCGAGTGTCCGACATGTGGACTGCCGTCACTGCCTGTTTGTATATTATTCTTTTGGGGCACGACCGGGCTTATGTCGATGTACCCGTTGTATATATTTTACTTTCTGTACTAGGATTATCCCAAGGTGGGGTGCACGGATAGCCGGGTTCTAGAGGGCAATGGGCCCGCATCTCATGGCTTTGAGATGGAGGGGGCTACACTCTAGAATTGGCGGGCTATTCGCCGCACTCGTAGGGGGTATAGGTTGACCCAAGGAGGTGTGCTCAAGTTACCGGATTCCGTGAAGTGCTGGGTGGTCCATTCACTTTGTTGAAGGGGCTGCCTCGCTTCAGGTTTTGGCGGGTAACTTTCCGCACACGTAGGGGTCTAGAATTTCATTGCAAAGGCTATCCACACGACCAGGAGAACGTCGGGTTTCAGTAGCGGCTCTATGAAACCCGAGGATCCCAGATTATCTGTATTGTTCTGTGATGCTTATTACTCTCTATGATGTTGCAATTTATCATGCCATGAGCGAATATTATATATTGATATATATACTAGTAGATGTTGTATATGTTTTACACCCATGCTAGTCCAGTCCCCGCTCTGTCGTTAGTTAAGTAACTTAACGGGTGATGACGGGACCCAGTGGAAAATGCGGATGGCATATACGTACATCGTATTTTTGTTCTTTTGTGGTGTGATTAATTGATGGGACTGCATTGATTCGGATCAATGCAAGCTAAACAAACCTATTCTGATGTTGTTGGAACATTTTTCAAAAAGCTGTTATTGCAAGGACGTTTTCTTTTGTTTTGCACAGTGGTATTCGGTTATGAATATCCAACACCTCAGTCAACGAGGCAAGGGCCGAGATCCCTTCACCGGTAGTGACCCCTTGTGTTAGTTGTATGTATGCCCTAGAGGCCAGTATTGTACAGATGATGTATATTATATTGGATGCTTGGACATATATAGAGATGACTTTCTTGCTCGATATGATAGTATGCTATCTGGTTACTCTTTATCTTAACATGTACACTTGTCTCTTTAAACTGTCTTATAGTTACATGTTGATAAAGCCCTTAGGATGTGTACTTAACTACCTGGACTATGATGCAGATCATACTAGTGGGGACATGGTAGTCCATAAGTACATCATTCAAGGTCCCTAGTCGTGGGTGTATCGAGACAGGGCATTGATATACAAGTGTAGACTAGCGTATACGCTTCTCGACCCATGAGATGGGCGATGGATGATCCCATATCCATTGGTGTTTGACATCAGAGATGGTATACGGGTGCTCTGTGGAGACTGGGTACACTGGACGGACTCGCCGAGAACTCCCAGATGGTATTATACCTCACGTCAGATGGCAGTTCTCAGGTGACACATGTACAGGTTAGTCTGTAGACCCGAGATCGTCATAGAGTCTTGTGTGATTCCCACTGTGCTTTGATCTCCACCTTACCACGTCCATGAGGGCGTGCAAAACGGTGGTCTTTGGGTACAGTCCCGAGTCACATGGAGGCAATGAGCGATAGGAGGGGTTTCGTCTCTCCCGGTATTGGGGTTGATGTTGCGCTGTGCTCGATTGGCCGTAACAGGGATGTCCCTGGCCAGGGCTGATGAGAGATTTGCTGGTAAGTGTTACCAGTAGTTTCTCGACCCGTTATGAGCCTCACATCGGCACGACTTATCGGTTATTGGGGTCTGACGTATACCACCCCTAGACTTGATATGCGACATATCAGACGACCAGACCGGACTGTACGGTAAGTGTTACTGGTTGGATTCACAGGAGTGTGAGCGGGCTAGCTCGTCGATCTTCTGATCGCTCAATACCCAGATGGCCGTTACGTTTAGCAGACCGCTTGCGGCTTGTGGGTGCTTGATATGATCATCATCTGCTACCGGCGTATTGACGAGTCTTTAGAGTCCTACACAGAGGTTTCCTGGCTCAAGCGAAACGAAATTGGAGCGCATATGAGATATGTGCAGCACCGAGAATAATGCATGTATGTGATACCGTATTTCATTCTCGTGATGGATGTATCGAATGGTTATATTCGATATAACCTAGATATCGAATCAAGGATTGATTTGATAAGCCGATACATTGGATACTAGTCGGTTATATGCGATATGACCGGATTGTTAAATCAAGTGTTGATTTAATGATTTATTGTATAATTATATATTTGATATATTGCATTGCATTAACTAGTATTGGTTCACTTTATATGGATTTTCTCACTTCATGTGCAAGAAGTATATGTGATATACTTTTGTGCACATATTTGTATCATGTTTGATGATACTTGATCATTTTGTTAAGTGTAAAGAATTAAAACCATGGTTAAGTGTTGATTAGGGTTTTGAATATTCATTTATTTATTTATTTGAAAAGGATTATGATGAGAATGGTGGCTTTCTTTGTTTTAAGTTGAAGCTTCATGAAGCTTTGACTTTAGTAACCATTCTTGTCTTCATGCTTAACCCTAACTCATCCAAGTAACCATGGTCTATTCTCTACACTTAACCTTAGTTAGCTTATGATAAGTATTGAATTATTATTCATTTTAACTCAACACTTATCATAATTCTAGCTTCATCTTCTTCTTCATCTTCAAAAGAAAAAGCTTGATGCCATTAATGGCAACTTGAGTTCCAAAGTGAGAAATCCAATTCTAAAGTGAACCCACCTCCTATTTCTTCACCCACTACCTCTTGCCAAGTTGTTTTGGGTGTTTTCTTCACATGTTTCACAAATTTGTGAAGTCGGAGCTTGAACTTGTGATGCCTCGACGTAGATCATCTTCGGCACGAAGCCGACGACCTAGTCCGCCCAAATCTCCGATGAAGCCGACGTTTGAGTTCGGGATTCGAGATGGACAGCGAGAGGATGCCTACATGGAGCTAAGGAAGTGGATAACCGGATCTACAAAGGTTGTAGCTCTCTTCTTTTAGTTAAGTTGTTAACTTGATTCACATATCGCCTAAACTTCTAGTCAACGATCCGTATTAGGGTTTCTCGGCACCCATAATTTTTGAAATTGGCATGGTTGATGCCTTGTGAGACCTCTTGAGAGTGCCTAGGAACCCTACAGTGGTATCAGAGCCTAGCTAGAGCCTTAGGCGAAGTCTAGACGGAGTTTGAAGTCCGATCGACCCGAAACCGCAACTCAAATATTGCACTCTGGACTTTTTCTAAAAAATGGGATTTTTCCATATTAAAAATTCTTTAAAATATCAGCATGAAGATATAAGAATTATGGTGCAAAACGAGCTCATGATACGTCTAAACCGCCGCGGAAACGCGGCAGAAGCCTGGCTTCTACCGCGGTTCCGCCGCCTACTGTTCACAATGCGCAATAAGTTTTGCATAGTAATTCCTCTTTTCTGGTGCTGAGTTTTATGGGAATTTTTAATATTTATTCAAGAGTTGAATTTTCTGGAATTGTTTTGGGGATTCGGTGTTTCGATCGGAGTATCAGATTTTGTCTATGTGGCTTTCCGGATAAATTTTAGAATATGTTAAAAAGTTCGACCGGACACAAATACCCAATTTTTCCCCTGTCGGGAAATTTCCAAGTGTTGGATTTTTCCGTAGTTTAACGACGTTCTAAGTAGTGCAAGTAACGCGATGGACCCTCTAGAAGACAACAAACCTTAACTCGATTATGTGACCGTCTTGAACTGCCCTTTGAACCTTCGGGTTTGGGGCAGTACGGCGTGCCACATGTGAGGCGTTGGCTTGACCCTTCTACGGCTGGACCGTTGGTACTGAGGCACGAACTGAATATTGTTAGACTTATTTCATGTGTTGAGCTGTATCAGGAAAACTTGGGTATTCGACTGTTCGATCGGAAAGTTTAACATTTTCTGTTTATCTGGAATGTGATACAATAATTGGAATTCACAAACAGTTATGAGATAACTGAATGAATGTTATAAATATAGCACTTTAGTCCCATATGATATTGAAAAGAATTTTCGATAATGAGAATAAAATACGGGATTTATATCTGTTAGGCATGTGATGTCTAAGTATTTCATTTGATTAGGCATGTGATGTCTAAAGAGGTTGCGAATTCCAACTGTTGTAGTTTTACACTTTCTTTTCTGTGACCGTAAGTGTAACATGTGATATCGCCGGTTTCGTTGCTATATGTCAACGACAATTGGGATGGACATATTTACTTACGTTGATGACATGTGATGTTATGTGTTGCTGGATATGTTATATTGGATTGTCGTGTTTGAATAGCCGGGGGTTTTTATGTGAGATGAGTGTTTTTCATTTTCATTCATGTAAAAACATGTATGTAATATTCTTTTATTTGGGGCACTTCCAGGTAGCGGAAGTCGTCACCTTTTGTATATTATTTACTTTTCCGCATTAGGATAGACCCAAGGAGGGGAACACAAGTAACCGGGTTCTGGGGTCCAGTGGGAGACCAACTCGAGGAGTCGAGTCCGGGTCTCCTAACCCTAGAATTGGCAGGGTTGCTTGCCGCTCTCGTAGGGGTCTAGGGGTGTGGGATTGGCTATTCATCACGACCGTGGAATCCGTGTTTTATACTGGCTCGTATTGAAAACACGGACGTCCTAGTATATCCAATATTTCATATGTTTCTTCTGCTGCGATATCTGTGATGTGATCATGTGATGTTCTTTGATAGATACTTTAAATAGTATATATGATATATTATATAGACGTTACTTATGCTTTGCACCCGCACTAGCCCTGCCCTGCTCTGTCGTTAGTTACCTAACCTAACGGTGCATGAGGGGACATCGAGGCGAATGCGGATGGCATAAGTGTACGTCGTATTTATCTGTGATATTTAGGTACTTAAATGATGGGACTTCATTAATGTGATTAATGAAAGAAAAGAAACCTAAGATGTTGTAGGATCAAATTTTAAACAAAACAGGTAGCTACAGTTCTTGCTTTGCATAGCGGTATATATGATATACCCCGCACCTTATTCGATGAGGAAAGGACCGAGATCCCTTCACCGGGAGTGACTCCTTTAGCAATAGCTGGCAGATGCTACAAACTTGGTCTGTTTTTGATTGCTTCTATAGTTTCTGCTTTGCACAGTGATATATATGATATATCCCGCACCTCATTCGACGAGGAAAGGGCCGACGATCCCTTCACCGGGAGTGACCCCTTTAGCAAAACTAGAAAAGCCTCAAAATCACTCCATTTCAAAACTTCATTTGATTCTACAACGATATCAAGTTCATTACGCAATAGGTTTTCAGAAAAACCTGACGTAGCCCTCCGTCATTTCAGATAAGAACTGTTTAAGTATTTGTGCTGCGTTTGTTGGCCTTTGTCAAGGCGTAGTGTGCGGTAGCTGAATAGTGATTATCTGCTTATGCATATGATGCAGATTGTTTCAGGGTAGTCGTACGACCTTGTTGGCCTTTGTCAAGGGCCGTGCGGGTGGGTTTGATTCAATCAAGAAATGACGGGTTGAACTTGACTAGCATGCTATGATTTGTTGGCCTTTGTCAAGGTCATAGGACGCTAGGGGCAAAATATTATCGGGAATTTCAAGTGTTGAAATTTGCAATGAGATTGCATACCTTCTATGAGATAGTTGGATCCCGATACCCGCTGCGAGTAAGAGTTACACCTGGGAGAGTTTTACACATTACAATTAGCCGATCAAGTAGGTGTCTAGAAAGGTGTTAACGAGGTTACGCCTATGGGAAAACGAGGTTTACATTAATTAGGTTCGTGCGAAAGCACGGGGGACCTCCCTCAAAGTACCGACACTGGCCTGGCTGAAAGATTGGCGAACTTGTAGTGTGTAATTAATCCCGGCAAGTCTTTCCTTTTAAGGTTTGAAGGAAGATTTGATAAAAAGCAGTGGGAGCCATCCTGATTAGATAAGATAATAACCAATCTGATCTTGCACGAGCATACGCTAAAGTGTTTTCTTCTCTCTCTCTCTCTCCAGGTAGCGACCATTTCATGCCCTAATAAAGATAATAATATGGATGTATTGACCGAACCCGCATGTTATACTGTGCTGGGGAACGTTGGTTCCGTTCTTTCCTATAAGAGTTATAGGACTGAACAGGATATAGGGGAATACCAGGATTCCCATGCCACCCGAATGAAGAAAGTACATGATGATGCATTTTCTTCGGGTGTGTTCGTTACAGAGAACTGTTTCTCCATTTGCCCTACGTCCTGGGTATTAGATACCGGGTCAGGATCCCATATATGTAATCAGTTACATGGGCTTAGAAAAGGTAGAGAACTTGGAGAAGGTGATAAAGACATTAGGGTTGGAAATGGTGCAATTGTTGCAGCTAAGACTGTCGGGGAATATCACCTTGTATTACCAACTGGTAATACATTGGTTCTGAACGAATGCTATTACATGCCGAACCTGATATGCAACATTATATCGGTTTCTTTATTGAGTAAAGAGGGATATAATTTTGTATTACAGGACAATGTTATGAACATTTTCCGTAACCAAAAGTTGGTTGGATCAGGCACGTTGTGCAATGGCATTTATGTTCTAAATCAATCAGCAGTTCTGAGCATAACTAACACACACAAGAGGAAGAGTTCTGAACTGAACGAATCCTTCTTGTGGCATTGTAGACTGGGTCACATCAATGCGACACGACTGGCTAAGTTGCATAAGGATGGATATTTGAATCCGTTTGAATTTTCATCTTATGGCACTTGCCAGTCATGTCTCAAAGGCAAGATGACCAAAACTCCGTTTACGGGACACGGAGAAAGAGTTACCGAACTCTTAGGACTGATACATAGTGATGTATGCGGTCCTATGTCTACACATTCCAGGGATGGTTCTTCATACTTCATTACATTCACTGACGATCTCTCTAGGTTCGGATATGTGTTCCTGATGAAACACAAATCAGAAGCTTTTGAGAAATTTAGAGAATATAAACAAGAAGTAGAGAACCAAACCGGAAAAAGTATAAAATCCCACGATCTGATCGAGGAGGTGAATACTTGAGCAATGAATTCCTGGACTTCCTAAAAGAGAATGGGATTCTCTCTCAGCTGACTCCTCCATATACACCACAGCACAACGGTGTATCTGAACGGAGGAACCGCACCCTATTGGATATGGTGCGCTCTATGATGAGCACAGCTGAGTTACCTATTTCCTTCTGGGGATATGCACTGGAGACAGCAGCATACCTATTGAATCAAGTTCCATCTAAATCTGTACCTACCACACCATATGAGATATGGAGTGGGAAGAGACCATGTCTTAAACGAGTTAAGATATGGGGTTGCCCGGCCTATGTCAAAAGGCAAAATCCAGACAAGCTCGAGGCACGGTCAGTTCTATGCAAGTTTGTGGGATATCCCAAACATTCACATGGATATCTTTTCTACCATGCAGAGGAACAAAAAGTGTTTGTTTCTCGACATGCCACCTTTTTAGAAAAGGAATTCCTTGAAAAAAAAATTAGTGGCAAAGTGGTAGAGCTGGAAGAGGTTCCAGATACACAAACCGTAACTGAAGATTTAGTGGAACCAGAAGATTCAGTAGCACCCAATGAACCCCAGCCTCTCCGCCGATCTAGTAGGGTTCCTCGCCAACCTGAGAGATACTAGGGTTTACTCATGGATGGTGGGAGCGAGGATTGCATCATGGAGGATGATGACCCAACTAGCTTCGAGCAGGCCATCACGAGTAGGGACTCAGTGAAATGGCTGGATGCTATGCGGTCCGAGATGGAATCCATGTACACCAACAAAGTATGGACTTTGGATGTTGCTCCTGAAGGGGTAAAACCCATCGGGAGCAAGTGGATCTTCAAGAAGAAACTTGGTGTAGATGGGAAAGTGGAGACTTTCAAAGCTAGACTTGTTGCAAAGGGTTTTCGTCAAAGACCAGGTGTGGACTATGACGAAACCTTTTCTCCAGTGGCTATGCTTAAATCCATCCGGATCATGCTTGCCATCGCTGCATATCATGATTACGAAATCTGGCAAATGGATGTTAAGACCGCCTTTCTAAATGGTGATTTAGAAGAGTGCGTGTACATGACTCAGCCAGAGGGCTTCGTAGACAATAGGAGCAGCGGGAAGGTGTGCAAGCTGCTTAAATCCATTTACGGATTAAAGCAAGCATCACGGAGTTGGAACATCTGCTTTGACGTCGTTATCAAAGAGTTTGATTTCGTCAAAAACCCAGATGAACCTTGTATTTACAAGAAGGTGGCAGAGAGTAAGGTTGTCTTCCTCGTATTGTACGTGGACGACATACTCTTGATAGGAAATGATATTCCTATGCTGCAATCGGTCAAGCTCTTCTTATCACAAAGATTCACAATGAAAGATCTTGGTGATGCCTCCTGCATATTGGGGATCAGGATCTATAGAGATAGATCCAAACGGATACTGGTATTGTCCCAATCCAGGTACATTGACACCATACTAAAGAGATTTTGTATAGAAGAATCCAAGCGTGGGAACTTGCCCACGATCTCTGGAGTCATTCTCTCCAAAGAGATGTCTCCCAAGACTGATTTGGAGAGAGCTCGCATGCAAGGGATACCCTATGCTTCGGCTGTAGGCTCTATCATGTATGCGATGCTATGTACCAGACCCGATGTAGCATACTCACTAAGTGTAGTGAGCAGGTATCAAGATGATCCTGGAGAGAGTCACTGGACAGCTGTGAAGAGCATTCTCAAGTACTTGCGAAGGACTAAAGAGATGCTCTTGGTGTATGGTAACGGAGAACTCCAAGTGGAGTCCTTTACCGATTCGAGCTTCCAGAGTGATAAGGACGACTCTAAGTCGCAGTAGGGATTTGTCTTTACCCTTTACGGAGGGGCGGTTAGCTGGAAGAGTTCCAAGCAGGAAACCGTGGCAGACTCGACGATGGAGGCTGAATACATCGCTGCCAACGATGCTGCCAAAGAGGCTGTCTGGATCAAGAAGTTCATTACTGAACTTGGAATGGTTCCATCCATTGAGCATCCTATACCTTTGTATTGCGATAACAATGGAGCGGTGGCTTTGGCCAAGGAACCCAGGTCCCATCAGCGATCCAGGCATATTCTGAGGCGGTATCACCTGATCCGGGAGATAGTTGATCGCCGGGAGATCGAGGTCAGGAGGGTTGACACGAAGAATAACACGGCGGATCCACTCACGAAGGCCATTCCCCAGATACAGTTTGAGAGACTCTTCGGGATGCTCGGTATGCGATACTACAGCAGCTGGCCCTAGTGCAAGTGGGAGATTGTTAGTTGTATGTATGCCCTAGAGGCCAGTATTGTACAGATGATGTATATTATATTGGATGCTTGGACATATATAGAGATGATTTTCTTGCTCGATATGATAGTATGCTATCTGGTTACTCTTTATCTTAACATGTACACTTGTCTCTTTAAACTGTCTTATAGTTACATGTTGATAAAGCCCTTAGGATGTGTACTTGACTACCTGGACTATGATGCAGATCATACTAGTGGGGACATGGTAGTCCATAAGTACATCCTTCAAGGTCCCTAGTCGTGGGTGTATCGAGACAGAGCATTGATATACCAGTGTAGACTAGCGTATACGTTTCTCGACCCATGAGATGGGCGATGGATGATCCCATATCCATTGGTGTTTGACATCAGAGATGGTATATGGGTGCTCAGTGGAGACTAGGTACACTGGACCGACTCGCCGAGAACTCCCAGATGGTACTATACCTCACGTCAGATGGCAGTTCTCAGGTGACACGTGTACAGGTTAGTCTGTAGACCCGAGATCGTCATAGAGTCTTGTATGATTCCCACTGTGCTTTGATCTCCACCTTACCACGTCCATGAGGGCGTGCAAAACGGTGGTCTTTGGGTACAGTCCCGAGTCACATGGAGGCAATGAGCGATAGGAGGGGTTTCGTCTCTCCCGGTATTGGGGTTGATGTTGCGCTGTGCTCGATTGGCCGTAACAGGGAAGTCCCTGGCCAGGGCTGATGAGAGATTTGCTGGTAAGTGTTACCAGTAGTTTCTCGACCCGTTATGAGCCTCACATCGGCACGACTTATCGGTTATTGGGGTCTCACGTATACCACCCCTAGACTTGATATGCGACATATCAGACGATCAGACCGGACTGTACGGTAAGTGTTACTGGTTGGATTCACAGGAGTGTGAGCGGGCTAGCTCGTCGATCTTCTGATCGCTCAATACCCGGATGGCCGTTACGTTTAGCAGACCGCTTGCGGCTTGTGGGTGCTTGATATGATCATCATCTGCTACCGGCGTATTGACGAGTCTTTAGAGTCCTACACAGAGGTTTCCTGGCTCAAGCGAAACGAAATAGGAGCGCATATGAGATATGTGCAGCACCGAGAATAATGCGTGTATGTGATACCGTATTTCATTCTCGCGATGGATGTATCGAATGGTTATATTCGATATAACCTAGATATCGAATCAAGGATTGATTCGATAAGCCGATACATTGGATACTAGTCGGTTATATGCGATATGACCGGATCGTTAAATCAAGTGTTGATTTAATGATTTAATGTATAATTATATATTTGATATATTGCATTGCATTAACTAGTATTGGTTCACTTTATATGGATTTTCTCACTTCATGTGCAAGAAGTATATGTGATATACTTTTGTGCACATATTTGTATCATGTTTGATGATACTTGATCATTTTGTTAAGTGTAAAGAATTAAACCATGGTTAAGTGTTGATTAGGGTTTTGCATATTCATTTATTTATTTATTTGAAAAGGATTATGATGAGAATGGTGGCTTTCTTTGTTTTAAGTTGAAGCTTCATGATGCTTTGACTTTTGTAACCATTCTTGTCTTCATGCTTAACCCTAACTCATCCAAGTAACCATGGTCTATTCCCTACACTTAACCTTAGTTAGCTTATGATAAGTATTGAATTATTATTCATTTTAACTCAACACTTATCATAATTCTAGCTTCATCTTCTTCTTCATCTTCAAAAGAAAAAGCTTGATGCCATTAATGGCAACTTGAGTTCCAAAGTGAGAAATCCAATTCTAAAGTGAACCCACTTCCTATTTCTTCACCCACTACCTCTTGCCAAGTTGTTTTGGGTGTTTTCTTCACAAGTTTCACAAATTTGTGAAGTCGGAGCTTGAACTTGTGATGCCTCGACGTAGATCATCTTCGGCACGAAGCCGACGACCTAGTCCACCCAAATCTCCGATGAAGCCGACGTTTGAGTTCGGGATTCGAGATGGACAGCGAGAGGATGCCTACATGGAGCTAAGGAAGTGGATAACCGGATCTACAAAGGTTGTAGCTCTCTTCTTTTAGTTAAGTTGTTAACTAGATTCACATATTGCCTAAACTTCTAGTCAACGATCCGTATTAGGGTTTCTCGGCACCCATAATTTTTGAAATTGGCATGGTTGATGCCTTGTGAGAGCTCTTGAGAGTGCCTAGGAACCCTACACCTTGGACAAAAGTTTGCGTCTGGGTAATAACTTCACTATAGTCTATTACTTTTTGCTTTGCATCGCGGTATTCAGTTGGAATATCCTGCACCTCATTCTTCGGGGAAAGAGCCGAGATCCCTTCATCGGGAGTGACCTCTTAAGCAAAGGTTTTCGCCACTATATTTTTATTAAAAGCTATCCAGTTCCTTCAACGATATCAAGTTCATTACGTTAAAGGTTTTTCGCCAAAAACCATTCGTAGCCCTGCGTCATTTTCTACAAGTGGTACTTAGTATTCGTGCTGCGTTTGTTGACTCCGTCAAGGCGTAGTGAATGGTAGCTAAGTGGTGCTTGTTTGTAGCATGGATATGCGATTGGTTAGGACAGTCGTGCGGCCTTGTTGACTCCGTCAAGGGCACGTACGGGTGGGTTTAATGCAATCAAGATAATGACAGGTTGAACTTGACTAGGACTCTTTGATTTGTTGACTCCGTCAAGGTCACTTGGGTCTCAGGGGTAAAAATCACATCGGGAGTTTCTAAAGAAACTGAAACTTGCCAGATATGCGCATACCTTCTAGAGAGTGATAACGTGAGTGGATTCCAACACGTTATCATGCAATGATAGTTGGATCCCGATTCCCACTAATGAGTTGGTTTACTCCTCGGGTGATCCCGACTAATTCTTCTTTCAGGTTTGGAGGAGAATTTAAGGTTACAGTGGGAGGTTTCCTTATTAGATAAATTGGTAACCATTCTGATCTATGTTAGAGTGCACGCTGAGTGTTTCTTTTCTCTCTCTCTCTTTGGCAATGACCATGGCCCGACCCTAGACTATGACTCAGTGACCAGGGTTAACCGAACTTTCTTATAACAATGGCTTTTGGATTGTCTGAGTTGCATACTTAATTGCCACTCCTACTTTTACCCTTTTCTCCAGGACATCCCGTATTACTACGAACATCCACTTCCATTGGATAAAACAATCATATGGTTATATACGAACTCGAAGGAACTTGTTCCAGATTCGAGGATGGTTTTCGGTTCTGGAGAAAATGAATAGGACTATTCAGTTGTCTTTTCCTTTTACCTTCTCTCAGGTTGCGAGTGCTCCTTGGATTAGGAAGGTACACCTATTACGCTAATTGGATAGTCCTCATCCAAACCATAGGCAGGTGCCGAAAGGTAGGGCATGAAGAAAACAATTTAGCCTAAATGGTGTACAGAAGGTATTAAGTAAAGACAAATAAAGGGATTAGTAAGAGGGCAAAGTAAACTGCGACTGCTATTCACGACCAAACCAAGTATTTCATCGCCACTCCTACTTCACCTTTGTATTTCTCCAGGACACTCCATATCACTACGAAGATCCACAGTATTTTGGATACTACATCGTATGGTTATATACGAACTCGAAGGAACTTGTTCCAGTTCGGGGATGGATTCTGGTTCAGGAGAAATAGGAATAAGGTTTTATTCAGTTGTCTTTTATCTTTACCTTCTCTCGGGTTGCGAGTTCTCCTAGGATTATGAGAGTACACCCATTATGCTTATTGGATAGTCTACTTCCAAACCATAAGCTGGTGCCGAATGGTAGGGAAGGAAGAAAACCATTTGGCCTAAGGTAATGACTAAAGACATATAAAGGGATTTAGAGAGATGGCAAAGAAATATATGGCTACAGTTGTGAATCTGATAATGGAAGAGGCATTACTAGGAATACCCGGATACCCCTTCGAAACATTTTTATGTTTCAGTTTCACTGTGTATTGTTAATAGAAAACCGATTTCCCAATTATTACTCACTCCAGGGTATGTATTTACCAGGTATGATTCTCACATCTGTATAGTTTTACAGATAATGAGTGGGAGTAAGTTATTGGGAATTGGGTGACCATCCTCATTATATCGGGATTCGTTGTAATTGGTGATATTTGAGGAAATGGCCTGGGTTGTTTGCCGGACGGCAAATATTTGGTTTTGAATATCCGTTGTTATGCACCAATTTCAAATTGATATATATGTACGTTTAATTTTATAAAGTGAGATATAACTTTTTGGAATTATGTCTATGACATTTACCTATATTAGTGGATGATTAGGTAAGGAGTATTAAACAGCGGTTTGATTCTTCTTAACCATAAGTAGTGTTTTCAACCTACGACACACAGAGAATGAGTTATTAGACTCAGGGGACTTATACAGAGTATTTTATGTTGTCCAGTGTCCATTAGGACAGAGCGGTTGGTACTCGTACTATATTCTGTTTACTTATGATTTCTCAAGTTCTTAGACATGTGTGTGTTTCATAGAAATACAAGATCCAAGTTTTGAGAAGTTATAGGTATATGAATAAAGTAGAGAACGAGGTATTGCAAGTATCAAAATTCTTCAAGGTGATCGAAGATGTAGATACTTGTGTGTGGTATTCAGTTGATAGTAATGATTATGAGAACTTGCTTCTCTTTCAAGTTACTCTTATCTGTATGTATTCCTAAGTTGAGTAATGCTGATCGACCTCTCTCCATTTAGTTGACATGCACTGGAGACAGCTGCATGATTTGAATCTGGTTCCAATTAAATCAGTGCCTCTGTTTCTATATTGGATATAGAACGGTTCATATCTTAACGATGTTAAGGTACGGGGAGTTGTCCGGCTTATGCTTAAAACCAGACTCTGGATAATTCAAGGCAAGTTTCTGTAATTGCTGTTTGTGTGTTGACCCGGGCTATGACGAGGGTTGACTTTCTACCATCTGGAAGATCAATAGTCATATTGTTCTTAACTCGCCATAGGTTTAATAAAAATTGATTTTTCAGAAAAACAGTAGTGGGAGTATGGTAGAACTGGAAGTGATTCCAGAACCGCAAACGATTACTGAAATTTTGATAAGAACCTAAGGATTCAATCTGGATTGACATTCCATTGGCCACTCCGCAGATATGGTGGGTAACCTCAGGCACTCAAGAGGTACTTCGGTATGCTCAAGGACGGCGACAGGGAGGTTCTTGTTTACCCAGATTTGCCATTGCTGTTGTTCCAGACTGTGAGACCCAGCAGGAGGATGAGTATAGCATCGTTCTAAACTAGCTTTAGAAGTGTACGTGAATATGATTCTGCCAGACGGTTGTCGTAGTCAGTTGGAGCAGCGGAAGCATAATGGACAAGTAGCTTATGTCTATTTATGGACTAAAGCAGATATAGCGGAGATAGATCATCTATTTCTATTGTGACAGTCATAGGTTTGACTTCATCAGAATAGGGGATTGATCTGTTAGGAAGGTAGTAGGGTGTGATGTCCTGGTATTTAGATGACATACACAGAGTAGGAAGTGAAATTCCTATACTACGATCGGTTATACTTTGGTTGTCACACAGTGGTTTATCCACATAGGATATCGATATAATATCAGACATTCTGGTTACTAGATGTTTGGTTTTAGATCTAGATTTGGGTGGTTTCCCAATCTGGGTACTTAGACAGCATTCTAAAGGTGTTTTAGAATGGACGACTCCTGGCATGGTGGTGTACCTACAGGTGATGGAGTTGTTGGGTTCCTAGGCACACTAATGAGGTCTCACAAGTGATCAAACATGCCCAATTCAAAAATTTTCATGTGCCTACAAACCCTAATACGGATCGTTAACTAGATAATAAGGCGATGCAATGCGAGTTAACTACTTTAACTAAGAGGAAAGTGATTACAACCTTTGTAGATTTGGTCCTCCACCTCTCTAGCTCCGTGTTGACGACCCTCCGCTGTACCCTTCGGATCCCGGACTCTCGCGGTGGTTTCATCGAAGAATTGATTGGGCTAGGTCGTCGACTTCGATGCCGAAGATGATCTACGTAGATGCAACTCAAGATCAAGCTCCAACTTCACCAAGTCATAAAACTTGTGAAGAAAACACCCTATACTACTTGGCAAGTGGTAGAGGATGAAGAAATAGGAAGTGGGTTCACTTTAGAATTGGATTTCTCACTCTTTTCTTATGTTGCCATTGATGGTAGCAAGCTCTCTTCTTGTTGAAGAAGAAGAAGAAGAAGAAAAAGAATATGATAAGTGTTTTAAAAATAGGAAATAAAATGATACTTATCATATTTACAACCATGGTTAAGTGTAGAGAATTAACTAGGGTTTAGTTTAATGGTTAGGGTTAGGACATGAAGACAAAATGGTCACTTAGTCAAACCATCTTGAAGCTTCAACAACAAAACAAACTAAGCCACGATTTCATTTTTGCCCAAAATGAATTAATGAATAAATAAATAAATGAATAAGTAACTAAATCAGAACCCTAACCATTAACATAACCATGGTTTAATTATTTACACAAACCCAAGTTTGCATGTATCATCAAACATGATACAAACAAGTGCACAAAAGTATATCACATATACAACTTGTGCATTTCAAGTGAGAAAATCCATTTAAAGTGAACCAATACTAGTTAATGCAAAGTAATATATCAAATATATAATTATGCATTAAATCATTAAATCAATACTTGATTTAACGATCCGGTCATATCGCATATAACCGATTAATATCCAATGTATCGGCTTATCGAATCAATCCTTGATTCGATAACTAGGTTATATCGCATACAACCAATCGATACATTCATCGCTAGAATGGAATACGGTATCACATACATGCATTATTTTCGGTCCCGCACATATCTTATATGCGCTCCTATTTCGTTTCGCTTGAGCCAGGAAACCTCTGTGTAGGACACTAAAGACTCGTCAATACGCCGGCAGCAGGTGATGATCATATCAAACACCCACAAGCCGCAAGCGGTCTGCTAAACGTAACGGCCACCCGAGTATTGAGCGATCAGAAGATCGACGAGCAAGCCCGCTCATACTCATGTGAATCCAACCAGTAACACTTACCGTACAGTCCGGTCTGTTCGTCTAATATGTCGCATATCTCGCCTAGGGGTGGTAAACATCAGACCCCAATAGCTTGATAAGTCATACCGACGTAAGGTCCATAACATTCGTGAAACTACTGATAACTCTTACCAGTATATCACGGCAACCCTGGACAGGGATTTCTTGTTATGGCCAGTCGAGCATAGTGCAACATCAACCCCCAATACCAGGAGAGACGAATCCCCTCCTATCGCTCATTGCCTCCATGTGAATCGGGACTGTACCCAAAAACCACCTGTTTGCATGACTCAGTAGAGCCGTGGTAGGGTGGAAATCAAAGCACAGTGGGAGACACACAAGACTCTATGACGATCTCGGGTCAACAGACTAAGCTGTACCAGTGTCACCAGAGAACTGCCATCTGACGTGAGGTATAATACCATCTGGGAGTTCTCGGCGAGTTCGTTCAGTGTACCCAGTCTCCACTGAGCACCCGCATACCATCTCTGATTTCAAACTCCAATGGATGTGGGATCATCCATCGCCCATCACATGGGTCGAGAAGATATACGCTAGTCTACTTTGGAATATCGATGCCCTGTCTCGATATTCCCACGACTAGGAACATTGAAGGATGTACTCATGGACTACCCAGGCCCCACTAATATGATCTACATCATAGTCCTGGAAGTCGAGTACACATCCTAAGGGCTTTATCAACATGTAACAGAGAGACAGAAAGTATACATGTTCAGATAAAGAGCAACCAGATAGCGTACTATCATGTCGAGCAAGAAAGACCTACCTATATATGTCCCAGCATCCACTAAAATATACATCCAATGTACAGTAATGGCCTCTAGGGCATACATATAACTAACAGGAGTCACCCTCTCTAAAGGTGTCTTACAGACTAAAGGGGAGAAGGATGCATAATTGACATATCACTTGCTTAGGCAATTGAGTCAATCATGAGATGTCAAGTACCGCACCAGATGTTGTTTTTTGCATGAGATGCAATAAGTTGATATTAATCCAATCCTGGAGAACCGATCGGAAGCTGTTTTAGAACAAAAGTGGATGTTCTAGGGATATGATAACAACCGCTTCTTTTAGGAGACGGTTATCATTCCAGGCTTCCAAGTTGACCTGAATGACAGAGTGACTGTCAGAGTTATAGTTTTTCCTCTAACGAGGGGCAGTTGTTTGGACAGGAGGTCCATGCGGACACTGAGGGAGGCATGACGCAGGATACTGATTAAGTTCAGTTGACGATACAGTCTAAGAAGTTTAGATTTGGAGTTTATTTATGAACTAGGTCCCATCAGATATCCAGACATATTCCAAGACAGGTATTGCTCATTTCGGGAGATTGCTTTCTCCGTGAACTTGAGATAGAGAGAGACATAGAAAGAAACTGTAAGTCCACGGTAGCGCCCCGGTCGTCTAACAGACGCCAAATGCGGAACAAAAACTTTTAACAACTGGCGCTATCGCGTACTATAACCCGGATCTACCATTAAAGCTAAACTAACAAATTACAATGTGGGTAGAAATGTTATACCGAATGATCCGAGTCCTTCGGTCTTCAACCATCATCCCACGCTTGTTGCGGCTGCTCCGATCTCTTCGATCTCCAGTCTTCTCGTCCAGGTGGCACCACGTCGACGGATCTTTAAACGGGCTCCCGCCTCTGAACCGAGGCAACTCGATCGTCAAGTTTCCTAAAAGAGACGACCAAGATGTTGTAGAAAATGAGTAGAACACTTTGTCTCGTTACGTCCAAGGCTATGGACGAACGGTTAATGAAGTTGCCTTTTGGAATCGGGTGAAATGAGAAATGAGGCTTATCTAATTTCATGAATCCCAAACTATCATAATCTTTTTCCTAACAAGTGAACAACCATCCTTCCACCAAATGAATGGCCGGCCATGATATAGGCAAGGGGGTGAGTGTAGGAGCTAGGAGGTGACCACAACAATGAAGCTTATCATAACTCACTAATGACACCACGTATGAACGCATTAAAAGCAAAGGATGAATCATTAAGCTTAGTCACACTTGCATTAAATGAACATTAAATACAACCATGAGTCACTAACCTTGTCATGACTTCTAGAACCTTCTAGAAGCATGACTTACCCTCATGAGTCACCCAAGAAGAAAAGATAAATACGCATTTAACCGAATGTTAAATACGGCTGATAGGAAAACTGGAAACGGGCAACTTCCAAAAGTGATCCTGAAACGAATTTCAAGATAACCCCGTAATGGTATAAACATACCCGCATTTGTATTACGACCGAATACAAATGCATCAGAGACAAAGATATTATATCTACACAGTATAATACTCGGATCCGGCTTAAACCAAAACCGACCAGTATTATCTGCCCGAAAATGGACACGTGCGAAAACGCACGTGCATTTTCCGAACCTTGCCATAAACCCATATGGCCTCTACAACGTTTCGCCCGAACTTGGGAAAGTGTCTGTGGGGGACTCTAATGACTCATCAACATACTGGCACTGGGTATAACCACTAGCACGTCGGTGGTACAAGCTGTACGTAACGGTTGCCTATGTATTGATTAGAAGGGAAGCTGACGAGCGAACTCATCTATAAACCCTACTGAGCCTAACAATGACAATATACATACAGTCCGGTCCGTTCGTCTATGAGTATCGCTTATCAGCCTAGGGGCTGGTAACGTCAGACCCCCAATAGCAGTATAAGTCGTGTCAGAGAGTGGCCCAGAACACCCTGAGATACTACTGGAGTACCTACCAGTAAATCTCCTACCTTGGCCGAGGGCTTTGTGTAATGGCTCTCCTAGACACGGCGCGATCTCACCCCCAATACCGGGAGAGACGAATCCCCGACGATCCGCTCACCGTCTCCATGTGGCTCGGGACTGTACCCAACTAAAACCTGTTTGCACAACTCCTTTGAGCGTGGTAGGGTCGTAATCTAAGCACAGTGGGAACTCACACGAGACAAATGACGATCTCAAGTCGACAAACTAACCTGTACACATGTCACCAGGGAACTGCTATCTGACGATATGTATAATACCAACTAGCATGTTCCCAGCGAGTCCTGTCCGGTGTACTCATAACCTAATGAGCACCTGTATACATCTTAGGTGATCCAACTGACACCAGTGGCTTGTGAGACCGGCCACCGCCCCTCGTCGGGGTCTCGACTGTATACACTGGTCTACTCTGGAGTATCGATGCCCTGTCTCGAAACTCCCACGACTAGGGTCACTTTAAGGATGTGCTTACAGACCCCAGCTCCCACGTATATGATCACCATCATACTGCTGGTAGTCAAGCAAGAATCCTATGGGCTCTATCATCACGCAATAGTGAACTAAAGTATGTATACGATGATAAAGACAAACCAGATAGCATACTATCATCTCGAGCAAGACTGTCATATCGGTATAGGTCCTGCCTTAATCATTGCAATCACGTACCTGCGATCCAATAATTGACTTTGAGGGCACTATCTCCAACAATCTCCCACTTGCACTCAAGGCTAATTATTGCGATGTCGCATACTCACAGCACGTGTGATACCGAACATTCAACTCCTCTACTAATCAGTTTCATAAAGCTAGTTTGTAAAACTCTTGTGTTCGAGAAATAGCCTCAGTGAGTGGATCCGCCCTGATTTTTCTTTCTATATCTGTCTAAATCTCAAGTTCGCGGAGAAAACCATCTCCTGAATCGAGTAATACCTGTCTTAGAATATGTCGTGATATCTGATGGGACCTTGTTCATAAATGAACTCCAAATCCAAACTTCTTAGACTGTATCAATCACTGAACCTAATCAGTATCGAGCACTATGCCTCCCACAGTATCCTCTTGGACCACCTGTCCATTATACTGTCCCTCATCAGAGGGAAAACGATAACTCTGACAGTTACTCTGTCATCCATGTCACCTCTGAAGCCTGGAATGATAACCTTCTCCCGTAGGAGGCAGCCGTCATCAAATCCGTAGAACATACACTTATGTTCTAAAACTTCTTCCTTATGTTTCTTCAGGATTGGATTGATATAAACTTATTGCATTTAGCGCAAAAAACAACATCTGGTGTAGTACTTGACATCTCACGATTGACTCAAT
The DNA here is from genome assembly GCA_030015575.1 of Agapanthus africanus. Classification (NCBI taxonomy): domain Eukaryota; kingdom Viridiplantae; phylum Streptophyta; class Magnoliopsida; order Asparagales; family Amaryllidaceae; genus Agapanthus; species Agapanthus africanus. The sequence goes on along the minus strand of CM057346.1, from coordinate 335,875,728 downwards.
TGCCTAAGCAAGTGATCTGCCAATCATGCACATCCCTCTCCCCTTTAGTCTATAAGACACCTTTAGATAGGGTGACTCCATCACTTGCAGGTACAGCACCATGCCAGGAGTCAACTATTCTAAAATACTATTAAAATACTGTCACAGTACCCACATTGGGAAAGTACCCAAATCTAGATCTAAAACCATAGATCTAGAAACCAGAATGCCTGATATTATATCCATGTCCTGTCTGGAGAAACAACTGCGTGACAACCACAGTACAACCGATCGTAGTATAGGAATTTTACTTCCTACTCTGTGTATGTCATCCAAATACCATGACAACACACCCTACTACCTTCTCAACAGATCCATCATCTATTCTGATGAAGTCAAACCTATGACTCTCATATCAAAATTAGATCATCTATCTCCGCTATAACTGCTGAAGTCTATAAATAGACATAACATACTTGCCCACTATGCTTCCGCTGCTCCCACTGACTATGACAACCCTCTGGCAGAATAATATATACGTATACTTCTAAAACTAGTTTAGAACGATGCTATACATATCTTCCTGCCAGGTCTCTTAGTCTGGAACAACCGTAGTGTCAAGTCTGGGTAAACAAGAACCTCTCTGTCTCTGTCTTTGAGGCTACCTGAGTACCTTTTGGGTGTCTGAGGTTACCCACCATATCTGCGGAGTGGCTATTGGAATGTCAAACCTGATTGAATATATAGGTCCTATTAAATCTTCCGTAATCGTTTGCGGTTCTGGAATTACTTCCAGTTCTACCATACTCCCACTACTATTTTTTGAAAAAATCCATTTTACTAAAACTGTGCCGAGTCAAGAACAATATCACTATTGATCTTCCAGATGGTAGAAAAATGTCAACCCTTGTCAAAGCTAGGGTCAACCCATAAACTGCCATTACAGAAACGTGCCTTGTTCTATCCAGTGTCTGGTTTTAAGCATAAGCCGGACAAGTCCCGGTATCTGAACATCGTTAAGATATGAACCATTCTATATACAATATAGAAATATAGGCACTAATTTAATTGGAACCAGACTCAAAACATGCAGCTGTCTCCAGTGCATATCAACTTAATGGAAAGTGGCTACTCAGCATTACTCAACTTAGGAATCCATCCAATTATGAGTAACCTGAAAGAGAAACAAGTTTCTCAAAACCATTACTATCGTCTGAATACCAATCACAAGAATCTATATCTTCAATCTCTTTGAAGAATCCTGATACTTGTGATACCTGGTTCTCTACTTTATTCTTATACCCACAACTTCTCAAAACTTAGACATTGTATTTCTACGAAACACTTGTCTAAAAACTGGAGAAGTCATAAGTAAACAGAACATAGTACGAGGACCTACCCCTTTGTTCTGACGGACACTGGACAACATACAATACTCTGTATAAATCCGCTGAGTTGAATAACTCAAAACCTATGCATCGTAGGTTGAAAACTGTACCCAGGTGATTTCCTCAAATATCACCAATTACAACGAATTCCGATATAATGAGGATGATCACCTAATTCCCAATAACTTACTCACACTCATCATCTGTAAAAACCATACAGATATGAGAATGAAACCTGGTAAATACATACCCTGGAGTAAGTATCTAATCGGGAAATCAGTTTTTCATTAACAATACACTGAAACATTAAAATGTTTCGTAGGGGTATCCTGGTATTCCTAGTAATGCCTCTTCCATAATCAAATTCATGACTGTAACCGTATATTTCTTTTCCATCTCTCCAAATACCTTTATTTGTCTTTAGTCGTTACCTTCTGTACACCTTCGTTAGGATAAATGGTTTTCTTCCTTCCCTACCGTTCGACACCAGCCTATGGTTTGGAAGAAGACTATCCAGTAAGCATAATAGGTGTACTCTCCTAATCCTAGAAGTACTCGTTACTTGAAAGAAGGTGATGATAAAAGACTACTGAATAAAACCTTATTCTATTTCTCCCGAACTGGGAAAAAGCAAAGGTGAAATAGGACTGGCGATGAAGTACGTGGTTTGGTCTTCAATGATAACGGTCGCAATTTTACTTTGCCCTCTTTCTAATCCCTTCATTTTGTCTTTACATATTACCTTCTGTACACCCTATTTAGGCTAATTTGTTTTCTTCTTTCCCTACCTTTCGTCACCAGCCTATGGTTTGGAATAAGACTATCCAATAAGCGTAATAGTTGTACTCTCCTAAACTAAGGAGCTCTCGCAACCTGAGAGAAGGTGATAACAAAAGACAACTGAATAAACTAATTCTATTTCTCCTGAACCTGGATCCATCCTCGAAGTAGTACCTTTGAGTTCGTATATAACCATACGATGGATCTATCCAATGGAAGTGGATGTTCGTAGAAATACGGGGTGTTCTGAGAAATACAAAGGGTAAAAGAAAGAGTAGCAATGACTTATGCAATTAGGACAATCCAAAAGCCAGTATTTTAAGAAGGTTCGGTCAATTTGGTCACTGAGTCAAAGTCTAGGGCCGGTCAATGGTCGCTGCCAAAGAGAGAGAGAGAAAAGAAACACTCTGCATGCACTCTAACCAAGATCAGAATGGTTATCACTTTATCTAATTAGGAAACCTCCCACTGTAATCTCAAATTCTCCTCCAAACCTGAAAGAAGAATTAGTCGGGATCACCCGAAGAGTAAACGAACTCATCTGTGGGAATCGGGATCCAACTATCATCGCATGATAACTTGATGGAAGCCACTCAACTTATCACACTCCAGAAGGTATGCGCATGCCTGGCAAGTTTCCTGTATGTTTGAAACTCCCGATATGATTTTTGCCCCATGCTCTTATGACCGTGACTTTGGCCAACCCATCATAAGTCACATGCCAAGTTCTACCCGTCATCATCCAGGTTAATTTGAACCCACCCGTACATACCCTTAACTTTGGCCAACAAGGTAATACGACTGTCCCAAACCAACGCATCTATCTACGCAACAGATGAATACCCAGCAACTACCAAACACTATGCCTTGACTTTGGCCAAACAAACATAGCTTGAATACTACTGACCATCCATAAGACATGACGGAGGGCTACGGCTGGTTTTTGGCGAAAAACCTTTAACGTAATGAACTTGATCTCGTTGAAGGAAACTGATAGCTTTTTATAAAAAATATAGTGACGAAAACCTTTTTGCTAAAGAGGTCACTCCCGGTGAAGGGATCTCGGTACTTTCCTCGTGGAATGAGGTGCAGGATATTCTAACTGAATACCGCGATGCAAAGAAAATTGTAATCGACTATAATGAAGTTATTACCCTGACGTAAATTTCTGCGTAAGGGGTCACTCCCGGTGAAGGGATCTCGGCCCTTGCCTCGTCGAATGAGGTGCAGGATATTCCAACTGAATACCGCTATGCAAAACAAAAAAAAACATCTTTGTAATAACACTTTTTAAAATTTGTTCCAACAACATCAAATATAGGTTTGTTTTATCCTTGCATTGATAAGAATCAATGCAGTCCCATCAATCAATCACACCAGAAAAGAATGAAAATAAAATGTACGTATATGCCATCCGCATTCGTCACTGGGTCCTGTCATCACCCGTTAGGTTACTTAACTAACGACAGAGCGGGGGCTGGACTAGTGTGGGTGTAAAACATATACAACATCTAATAGTATATATACCAATATACAATAATCGCTTTAGGCGTGATAATATGCGACATTATAGAAAAGTAATAAGCATCACAGAACAATACAGATAATCTGGGATCCCCGGATTTCACAGAGCCGCTACTGAAACCCGACGTTCCCCTGGTCGTGTGGATAGCCTGTGCAATAAAACCTAGACCCCTACGGGTGCGGCAAGTTACCCGCCAAAACCTGAAGCGAGGTAGTCCCCACAGCATAGTGAATGGAACACCCGGCACTTCACAGAATCCGGTAAATTGAGCACCCCTCTTTGGGTCAACCTGTACCCCCTACGACTGTGGCGAATAGTCTGCCAATTCTAGAGTGAGGCCCCTTTGCCTCTCAAAGCCATGAGATACAGACCCGTTGCCCTCCAGAACCCGGCTATCCGTGCACTCTTTCGCGGGATAAACCTAGTACAGAAATAAAAATATGTACAACAGGTACATCAACCTCAACCCGGTCGTGCCCCAAAACAATATTATACAAACAGGCAGTAACGGCCGTCCACATGTTGGACGCTCGCCCCGCAATATCAAATGTAAAAATAAATCCAAACTGCACTATCATTGCACACTGCTATCCATCACGACATATCCGCAACATCACAGCACAACACAGAACATCAACGCGAATGTCACGTTCGCAAACCCGTCAAAAAGAACTATAGCAATAAGACGCGGTATACCAATCAAATGACATTCCCGGTCGGAAATATAATGTAAATACTGCATACTAACAAATTTAAAATTTCGATCGACCAAATTTCCCGAAGTGGGCCCCACGTACATCAGCTGTACAGTAACAAAATCTGGGCCCAAAAGAACTATACAAAAACCAACAATTTCCAAAAATGAAGCTATCTGGAAAAATTGATGCACTGTTCCCACTAAAGCGCCGCGGTTCCGCGGTAAAACCCTAGTGTTGACCGCGGATCCGCGGTGCTCTTGTGGGATCACGTGCCCAATTTTCATCCGTATGCTTAAAAAACCCTGCTTAATTTTCTGTGATATGTAAAATTATTTTTACACCCAGTTTAAAATCTACAGAAACTTAAGCACTTGAAAATTGTGATTTCGGAAATTCCGTTCGATCGATCTTTTAAACGCGTTATCACAAGTTAGTATAGCTTAATGGTGAGGCATTGATACCACTGTAAGTCCACGGTAGCGCCTCAGCCGTCTAACAGATGCCAAACGCGGAACAAAAACTTTTTACAACTGGCGTTATCGCGTACTATAACCCGGATCTGCCATTAAAGCTAAACTAACAAATTACAAAGTGGGTAGAAACGTTATACCGAATGATCCGAGTCCTTCGGTCTTCAACCATCATCCCACGCTTGTTGCGGCTGCTCCGATCTCTTCGATCTCCAGTCTTCTCGTCCAGGTGGCACCACGTCGACGGATCTTTAAACGGGCTCCCGCCTCTGAACTGAGGCAACTCGATCGTCAAGTTTACTAAAAGAGAAGACCAAGATGTTGTAGAAAATTAGTAGAACACTTTGTCTCGTTACGTCCAAGGCTATGAACGAACGGTTAATGAAGTTGCCTTTTGGAATCGGGTGAAATGAGAAATGAGGCTTATCTAATTTCATGAATCCCAAACTATCATAATCTTTTTCCTAACAAGTGAACAACCATCCTTCCACCAAATGAATGGCCGGCGATGATATAGGCAAGGGGGGTGAGTGTAGGAGCTAGGAGGTGACCACAACAATGAAGCTTATCATGACTCACTAATGACACCAAGTATGAACACATTAAAAGCAAAGGATGAATCATTAAGCTTAGTCACACTTGCATTAAATGAACATTAAATACATCCATGAGTCACTAACCTTGTCATCACTTCTAGAACTTTCTTGAAGCATGACTTACCCCCTTGACTCACCCAAGAAGAAAAGATAAATCCGCATTTAACCGAATGTTAAATACGGCTGATAGAAAACTGGAAACTGGCAACTTCCAAAAGTGATCCTGAAACGAATTTCAAGATAACCCCGTAATGGTATAAACATACCCGCATTTTTATTACGACCGAATATAAATGCATCGGAGACAAAGTTATTATATCTACACAGTATAATACTCGGATCCGGCTTAAATCAAAGCCGACCAGTATTATTTGCCCGAAAATGGACACGTGCGAAAACGCACATGCATTTTCCGAACCTTGCCATAAACCCATATGGCCGCTACAACGTTTCGCCCGAACTTGGGAAAGTGTCTGTAGGGGATTCTAATGACTCATCAACACACTGGCACTGGGTATAACCACTAGCACGTCAGAGGTACAAGCTGTATATAACGGTTGCCTATGTATTGATTAGAAGGGAAGATGACGAGCGAACACATCTATAAACCCTACTAAGCCTAACAGTGACAATATACATACAGTCCGGTCCGTTCGTCTATGAGTATCGCATATCTGCCTAGGGGGCTGGTAATGTTAGACCCCCAATAGCAGTATAAGTCGTGTCAGAGAGTGGCCCAGAACACCCTGAGATACTACTGGAGTACCTACCAGTAAATCTCCTGCCTCGGCCGAGGGCTTTGTGTAATGGCTCTCCTAGACACAGTGCAATCTCACCCCCAATACCGGGAGAGACGAATCCCCGACGATCCGCTCACTGCCACCATGTGGCTCGAGACTGTATCCAACTAAAACCTGTTTGCACAACTCCTTTGAGTGTGGTAGGGTAGTAATCCAAGCACAGTGGGAACTCACACGAGACAAATGACGATCTCAGGTCGACAAACTAACCTGTACACATGTCACCAGGGAACTGCTATCTGACGATATGTATAATACCAATTTGCATGTTCCCGGCGAGTCCTGTCCGGTGTACTCATAACCTAATGAGCGCCTCTATAGATCTTAGGTGATCCTACTGACACCAGTGGCTTGTGAGACCGGCCACCGCCCCTCGTCGGGGTCTCGACTTTATACACTAGTCTACTCTGGAGTATCGATGCCCTGTCTCGAAACTTCCACGACTAGGGACACTTTAAGGATGTGCTTACAGACCCCAGCTCCTACGTATATGATTGCCATCATACTGCTGGTAGTCAAGCAATAATCCTATGGGCTCTATCATCATGCAATAGTGAACTAAAGCATGTATACGATGATAAAGACAAACCAGATAGCATACTATCATCTCGAGCAAGACTGTCATATCGGTATAGGTCCTTCCTCAATCATTGCAATCACGTACCTGCGATCCAATAATTGACTTTGAGGGCACTATCTCCAACAGAAACATCCGGGCGGATCCACTCACTGAGACTATTCCTCGAACACAATAGTTTCACAGATGGACTTTGTGAGACTGATTAGTTGAGGAGTTGGGTGTTCGGTATCACACAGGCTGTGAGTATGCGACATCGCAATAATTAGCCTTGAGTGCAAGTGGGAGATTGTTGGATATAGTGCCCTTAGAGTCAATTATTGGATCACAGGCACGTGATTGCAATGATTGAGGGAGGTCCTATACCGGTAGGACAGTCTTACTCAAGATGATAGTATACTATCTGGTTTATCTTTATCATCGTGGACTGCTTTAGGTGACCATACAGGTCACTATTGCACGTTGATAGAGCCCATAGGATTCTTTCTTGACGGCCAGCAGTATGATGGAGACCATATACGTGGGAGCTGGGGTCTATAAGCACATCCTTAAAGTGGTCCCTAGTCGTGGGAGTTTCGAGACTGGGTGTAACGTTTCAAAAATAATTAAATAAATAATTAAATGAATAAAATTGTTTAAGTGAATTTTATGATTTTCGGTAAAATAAAATGTATTTTTCGTAAAACTAAAGCGTGATTGTTTTTCATTATAATTTCAAAAATACCTATTTTAATTATGTAATTACAAGTAAATGGTGTTTATTTAGCCACTTATAAATTTTTAGTTAAATTAAATATTTTTCCTAAATTAATTATTTTAAATATTAACATAAGCGTTATTTTTACACTAAATTAGTGTAAATTACAAATTTGAGTGGTTTTAATTTGTAAAAATGAACCATGGCATATTTGAATTTAGTGTGTTTGATGAAAAATTTATTTGCAAATTTTTCCAAAATTCTAGAGTTTTCTTGAGTTGTTTTAGAAAAGAAATAAAAAGAAATTAAGTAAAGTAATGAAAAGACATAATGAAGTGATATTTTGGGTGAAACTTCTACACAACTCCTCACTCATTTCTTTCTCTCCCTCACCTCCCAAACTTGGCCGGCCTCACCCCCAAGGCAGCCCCCAAATTTTCCAATTTTATTTTAACTCCAAAAATCATCAAAAATCCTCCAAAATACAATAAAAATTGCACAAAATCCTAATAAATTTCTACCCTTTATTCATTGCTCTTCTTTACATGGATTTTGGAGATGGATAGCATGCATTTTGGAGGCTCATTTTCATGTTTGGATTTCATATTTTGGAGGTATAAATTTCCTTCTTTTGTTTTATTTCTATTAGATGTTTCTTTTAAAGCATAATTAGATTTATTAAATTAATTCTATTTGCAAATTCTAAAATTTAAGTTAGGGTTTGTAAATTCAAGTTGTGGTTTTTATTAATTAATTAGGGTTATAATAACCAGTTTAACATTTTTAGAAGTGGAAGTTCTTGTATGGATGATATATTGTAAATTGTTATCCAAAATTGATTTAATTATGATATTTAGCTAACTAGTTTTTTTAAAATGTGTTTGTGGGTAATATAAAATTCTAATTAAGGTTGCAATCATTATATTGTAGTTTTAGTGAGAATATTAGCATGTTAATGGAAAGAAAAACTTAGTTTGATCACTAGTTTCTTTTGATAATTGGAAAATACTAAAAAAATGCTATTTTTGTAAACTAGATTTTGGAAATTCCTAAATATATGAGATTAAAAATATAATTATGGTTTAATTATATCATTATCATCATGAATTGTAATTTAATACATTAATTCATACAAAATCAAGTTTTGTTGTGGAATTGTGACATTTTGCTTGTAAGATGTTGAAAATTGCTAAAGGTTGCAAACTAGAAATTCCAAATCCATACATATTTGTGTAATAAAAATATAGTAATGGTTTCTATAATCTAGTTAGGCTATTTAATGAGTTTTATGACCATTGGTTTCATTTAAATGTCAAGTTTTGAAGAAAAACATTAAATTGGCATTTTCGGGTTTTACGAAATCGGGCGATTTGATGGATTTTAGTGTTTCGATGAATTAAATCATGTTTTATAATATAAGTAATGAGTTTTAAAACTATGAGTTATTTGTTCATGTTATCTCGATCCATTGGAGTTTGTATGCCGATATCGAGCGATATTTGGTTCTTTTGCGTGGACGGGACATAGGTTTTAACCTATGCTTGTTCCTTGCGTCTTTTGACTTTTGTATGTGATTCAGTTTACGATACTATTAACATGTTTGCGTTTAGGTACCCCTCGCATGGACAGCGGGCGATGAAGAGGAGGATGACGACACCTTCTTCGGCAGACATGGACCAGGTGAGTAGATGCATATCTACGGGGGGAAGTCGGGTGGATGGCGTTTAGCACCCCCGCAACGTAGAATAGGAATAGTATTTATTGACATTAGGAAGCCAGATGTGACCCTAGATTCTTAATGAGTAGGACCCTAATAATGACCCTAGGCTGGACTAGACTGATTTAGGAAAACCATATCAGAGGATGAATATCTTGGAAGAGGTTCGTAGGTTTCAGGTAGAAACACACACACGCACACACTGAAAATCGACATGGTGTATACGTGTATGTGTATATATATATATAGGACTAGGTATAGGTATATGTATATATATATACAACATGGGTATGGGATACATTGATGTGATATGATACACGGGAACGAAACAGTTTAACATGGCTTGATGCCGTGATTCTTGACTATACAGTCGTATTAAAGTGTTAGCGGATCATTAGAGAATGAGATAATGAACAGGTATACATAAATTATAATGGGTAGTGATGATATTGAGGTACATGGTGTCCCTCTCCGAAAGACGGCGCACGAGACTGCGGTGTCTTGGCACTGAGATTCGGGGCAGATGCTAATTGGTGCTATCCGTTCACCTCTCCGAAGATGCCAAGTTGATTTATGGCACCATGTATCGAAGGTTTAAACGGATGCGTCCGATGTAGCAGACTTCGTCAGATTCCCCCTCGCTTGAGGGGTTTTTGATTGTGGGGACGCTCTTCCCTACAGGCGCAAGCCCCTGCAGTTAATTACGCTACCGCATTGCGGTAACAACTTTCTCCTTCTCCAGCTGGTCACTTCGTGTCGTGGGTGTTTGTTTTGTGTTTTGTTGCCCGTGGATTATTTACGGAGACTGAGTTATGTCGTCGCCCGTAGGGCGTGGTCTAGTCCAAATCCGTATTATCTTAGATTTGGGTTTGGGGGTTTGGTTTGAGGATACGTCAGCCATACTTGAGGCTAAGATCAACTCAAACGTTTGTTAAGGATGCGTTAGTCTAACTTTGTGACTAAGATCAACTTAACGGGATCGTTTAGACCCGATAAAGGAGTGTTTGAACTCCATTGTTCCAGTTTAGGGACCTAGAGGTCCAACGTATGTATGGCCGTCAGGACCCGTCACCTCTCTGACGACGTTGAAGAATTACAACGACGGATGTCAGAGGAGTTCAGAGATGTACCCTTGAGCCAGAGTTAATTTGGGGAATTTATAGTCCACTCTGTTTAAAGGTTTAAGGATACGTTAGCCATCTTTGAGGCTAAGACCAACTTAAACGGGACCGTTTAGATCCGACAAAAGAGCATGCGGGGCTCTATTGTTTTAGTTTAAGGACATTGCGGTCCATGGGTAGTTTAAGGACATTGCGGTCCATGGGTAGTTTAAGGACATCGCGGTCCACTATTAGTTTTAAGACATCTCGGTCAAGGTTAAGGACGTCGTAGTCCATGGGTTTAAGGACCCCACAGTCCGTTGTTAGTTTTAAGACATCCCGGTCAAGGTTAAGGACGTCGTAGTCCATGGGTTTAAGGACCCCACAGTCCGGTATGTGCTCTGGATGCTTCACACGGGTTCACTGCCGTGCTCTGCGAGGACCAGGCTCCACTCTGGACGTTTTCCACGGGGTCAAAGAGTGACATTATCCGCGTTCCACGTAACCAGGAATTTTGCATTAAACACGGGTTTAAGGACCCCGCAGTCCGTATCAATGTGTGGTCGTCGGGACCCGTCACCTCTTTGAAGACATTGAGGGATTACAATGCCAAGTATCAAAGGAGTGAAGAGATGTACCCTAGAACCGGAGTGGATTAAATAGTCCTTGGCCCAATTTGGGATCAAGACGAATTAATTATGTTATGAGTCCACTGGCCCAGTTAATCACAAATTGAGGACTTATGGCCATCTTGGGCTAAGTCCAATCAGGAGAGGCTTTGCCTCCATCCATTTAGGCCAATTGGGCCAAAGCCTAGTGTTAAACACTACAGAGCAATCCGTGTTGAACACTGGGAATGAGGTTGACAAGTTAGTGTTTAACACTAAGAGATAATTGGTGTTAAACACCAGCAACAAGGCTTTTCAAATTAGTGTTAAACACTAAAACAGACCAGTGTTGAACACTGCAAATAAAGCTTTTTAATTAGTGTTGAACATTAAGGCCCAACAGTGTTTTAACACTGGGTTCGAGAGTTTCAATTTAGTATTAAACACTAAGACAAGAGAGGTCACGTGGCAGCACGTGAGAGCGCCCTCCCTTCATTTATTCTGCTGAGATTATCGCGTCTTTCAGAGCATCACGTGCCATCACGTGATGGGCATTCAAATGCCTATGTATTAGAGCTTCTGCCAAGGGTCACGTGGATCACGTGGGGTGCTGCCTCAAAGGGGCTTTCTGTAGACCTTTTGGGGGGGTCACGTGATGACACGTGACCCTGCCTCTATGTATTTTGTTTAGAGGATTTGTTAATCTTTTTTCAGGAATTAAATTCCTCAAGCTTTAAATTTCAGAGGAATTAAATTCCTACTTCCTTTCGAAGACTTATATTCTGGGATAGGGTTTAACTCTGAATTTTCTGTAGGAATTAAATTCCTCATATATGTGAAGAACCAAATAGGGTTAAACCCTAACAAATCTTTTTTTAAGGAGTTTAAACTTCCATCCTCTGTTAAATTATGATTAAGGGAATTAAATTCCCGCTGCTGCAACAGAACTAGGTTCTTAATTAGGGTTAAACCCTGTTTCTTTTGTTCTGAAGGAATTAAATTCCCATGAGACAGGGTCAAGCCCTAATTTTATTTTAAAGGAATTAAATTCCTATAGTTCTGTGAGAATTAAATTCTCATGCTTGCATTCCCTCTCTATGTTTTGGATCTGCATGGCAGGATCTCGACCCATTGAGAATTAAATTCTCAACCTTAAGGGGAGATGTGCACTTTGCAGATCTTCTATCAAAGAGAGAAGAAATATATTCTTCTGTTTTTATGTATCAGAGTTAAACTCTGTTGAGAATTAAATTCTCTTTTTCTTTCAAGGAGCTTTTCCCTTTCTTACCTAGGGTTTTTGCAGAAGATCCAAGTTTCTCCAAGTATCGAAGCTCTCTCCTTCTTCTTTTTTTTTCTTCTCTGCGTATCTCTATATGTATGTCTCTTGGCTCCTATTTATAGGAGAAGCAGCCGAATCAATCAGTTTTTGACGAATCTTCGTGAAAGATTTGATTTGCATCCATCATTCATTTTGGACCTTTGGATTATTAGGTGAATTTTAGTCACCATTGGATTTTAAATCCAAAGATTCTCCTTTGTTATTTTGGTTAGATTTAAAGGGGAAATCTTTCCAAACCCGAGATTTTCCCATAGATAGATCACCTCTGAATCTTTAATTCGATTGGTTCCAGATAGTTGCTTTCCTTTGGAAAGATTTGAATTTCTCTCAGAATTTAATTCTGTTAACACAGTGGGCTTTGAAAGCCGGTCACGTGTGACCACGTGACTCATGGTCACGTGTGGGCACGTGACCCCCTTTGGAATGAGCCTTTTCCTTTCTTTTGCGCTCTGTCTTCTTATTGCTGCTTAAACGTCACGTGGTGCCACGTGACCCCTGGTCACGTGTGAGCACGTGACCCTTGTTTGAACTCTCTCTTTCCTTGGTTCAACTGGAGAACGAGTCTGCTGTCTTGAACGTCACGTGGCAACACGTGACCCTGGTCACGTGGAAGCACGTGACCTCTTCTGAAGCCTTTTCCTTGACTTGATCAGGGAACTGGTGTGCCTTTTGTCGCTTGCATTTAAATGTCACGTGTCGCCGCGTGACCAGGGTCACGTGGGAGCACGTGACTCTTTCTGAAGCCCCCTTTTCTTCAACGTAGTCAGGAAACTGAACTTGCCTTGATGATGTTTTTAGGTGTCACGTGCCAACACGTGACCGCTAGTCACGTGTAAGCACGTGACCCTCTTCTGAAGCTTTTCCCAGAAGCTTTCCTGATTTTAAATCAGGAAACAAATGCCCCCACAGCGTTGTTCTCACGTGTCTGCACGTGAGTGCAACGCTGTCACCTCTTGTGACCGTTGGATTCCTCTAGGGATCTGGGTAGACGAAGCGTCCTTTCAGAAGCGCCTTCACTTTTTCATGTCCTTCCTTTCAAACCATTCTTTTAAGAATTTGATTCTCGTTCTCAGAGCTTAGTTCTCTGTTGTGTCTGTGCAGTGCCGCCTCATTTGCCAATCAAAGGCTAGTGCTCATGTGTTGCGTATGCAGGGATCTATTTGATGGGGACGTTTCATTTCCCTAACCTAATTCCAATGCGTCGTTGGATTTCATTTCCAATGCTCTCCCCTTCTTTCCGGGCTTTGAGAGTAGTCCCGCCATGCACGACATTTTTTGTGCATAGCATTGAATGCTCCCCTATATAACCTGAACCCTGCGCCTTACTTCTTTTCTTCACAGAGAAACTCATTCATACCTTAAGGTGGTCATCTTTGAGAACCCGATTGATCGCCATGGCTTGCAATCGTCCCCATGCTCGTCGGCAACCATGGGAGGTGCCCCTTGAGGAGATAATTCCTCGCTTCGCTGCGAGGCTGGCGGATCCCCTTCTCACCGACGCTCAATGTGACACGGTGATGTACGAGCTACTGACCCGTCGGGGCTCTCCTCTTCCCATGGGCTCCATTTGGCTTCGGATGATCCTCATGTCTGTGCTTGCCGATATACCCCCTCATCCGGTGGAGATGACTTCGGCGATCCTTGACGCGGCGGAGGACAAGCTTGAGTGCTTTCATGAGGCTTGTCTGATCACTCAAGCTCTGAAGGATCACTCAGTTCATTTACTGAGTCAGATAAGAGCTCGTCGGGCCGTCATGTGTGCTTTTGCTGATGAGCACGGCTCCAACCGGTGGGGAGCGGCTCCTCGCGAAAACCGCCGCTTTGACGTGCTGGAGAAGGCAGAGAGGGAGTTGGAGAATTTTGTGTTTTGCTTTGTTAACCCTTGTATTTCTGATCCCTTATTTGGTGATCTTTTCCCACCAATGTAGTATGTTTGAATCAATGTACTCCTTTAATCATTGGTGGTTTACATGCTTTCTGTTGAATTTTCATGCTTGTCAGATAGTCGTACGTGTGTCTTGCTTGCGTAAATGAGCCGTCTATTTTTCTTTAATTACGAGTACCATCGTTACGTTGCATGCACATCAGTGCCTCGGGCAACATTTCCTTTTAAACATTCGTACAGTTGCAAATGCGTGCCTGATAGGATACAGATCAGAAACTTGCCACGTTGTCTCCCGTATCGGGTGGTTTGTGCTGGCTTTAGATCTAGTATTGTTGTCGAAGGGAGGTTTATAAATGAAGACATATTCTTCTCTTCAATGGTGTATCCCCCTTTTTATTGAATGTATTCTGCGGATATTCTACCTCGATCTCCTTGCAGGACAGTGATGGCTTAGGATTCAGGGTTAAGATCTGCTTCCTAAGACTTTTGCATTTTACGAGCCACGAGGGTCCCATAAAGAGTTTTTCTCCCCACAGGTCGAAAGGATCCCATAGGTGTAAGTTCTTCTTAAAGATCGTGAGGATCCTTAAGCGGGTCTTCCCTTGAGAGTCGTAAAGATCTCGCAAGAGAGTTTTTTCTTCCTTACAGGTCGTGAGGGCCTGCAAGTGTTGGATGCGGTCATCCTTGTCCGTGTTTTACGGAGTTAGGGGTTTCTTAAGGTATCGTAGTTTAAAGACGTCACGGTCAAGGTTAAGGACCTCATAGTCCGTAGATTTAAGGACTCCACAGTCCGATGTTAGTTTTAAGACATCACGGTCAAGGTTAAGGACCTCATAGTCCGTGGATTTAGGGACTCCACAGTCCGCTGTTAGTTTTAAGACATCACGGTCAAGGTTAAGGACCTCATAGTCCATGGATTTAGGGACTCCACAGTCCGCTGTTAGTTTTAAGACATCACGGTCAAGGTTAAGGACCTCATAGTCCGTAGATTTAGGGACTCCACAGTCCGGTGTTTGGTTGCAGGGACCCGTCACCTCTTTGAAGACGTTGAGGAATTACAACGCCGGGCATCAAAGGAGTGAAGAGATGTACCCTTAAACCAAGGCAAAGTCTGTAGGGAATCGGGGTGGTTGATCGTTAGTTTTAAGACATCACGGTCGAGGTTAAGGATGTCATAGTCCGTGGATTTTAAGGACTCCACAGTCCGGTATTTGCTCTGGATGCTTCACACAGGTTCACTGCCGTGCTTGGCGAGGACCAGGCTCCGCTCTGGACGTTTTCCACGGGGTCAAAGAGTGACATTATCCGCGTTCCACGTAACCAGGAATTTTGCACTAGATGCTTCACACGGGTTCACTGCCGCGTTAGGCGAGGACTAGGCTCCGCTCTGGATGCTTCGCATGGGTTCACTGCCATGCTCTGTGAGGACCAGGATCCGCTCTGGACGTTTTCCACGGGGTCAAAGAGTGACATTATCCGCGTTCCACGTGACCAGGAATTTTGCACTAGATGCTTCACACGGGTTCACTGCCGCGTTAGGCGAGGACTAGGCTCCGCTCTGGATGCTTCGCATGGGTTCACTGCCATGCTCTGCGAGGACCAGGATCCGCTCTTGACGTTTTCCACGGGGTCAAAGAGTGACATTATCCGCGTTCCACGTGACCAGGAATTTTGCACTAGATGCTTCACACGGGTTCACTGCCGCGTTAGGCGAGGACTAGGCTCCGCTCTGGATGCTTCGCACGGGTTCACTGCCATGCTCTGCGAGGACCAGGATCCGCTCTGGACATTTTCCACGGGGTCAAAGAGTGACATTATCCGCGTTCCACGTGACCAGGAATTTTGCACTAGATGCTTCACACGGGTTCACTGCCGCGTTAGGCGAGGACTAGGCTCCGCTCTGGATGCTTCGCACGGGTTCACTGCCATGCTCTGCGAGGACCAGGATCCGCTCTGGACGTTTT
Organism: Agapanthus africanus; assembly: GCA_030015575.1. Classification (NCBI taxonomy): domain Eukaryota; kingdom Viridiplantae; phylum Streptophyta; class Magnoliopsida; order Asparagales; family Amaryllidaceae; genus Agapanthus; species Agapanthus africanus. The sequence continues at coordinate 335,859,605 of CM057346.1, read as the reverse complement.
CCACGGGGTCAAAGAGTGACATTATCCGCGTTCCACGTGACCAGGAATTTTGCACTAGATGCTTCACACGGGTTCACTGCCGCATTAGGCGAGGACTAGGCTCCGCTCTGGATGCTTCGCACGGGTTCACTGCCATGCTCTGCGAGGACCAGGACCCGCTCTGGACGTTTTCCACGGGGTCAAAGAGTGACATTATCCGCGTTCCACGTGACCAGGAATTTTGCACTAGATGCTTCACACGGGTTCACTGCCGCGTTAGGCGAGGACTAGGCTCCGCTCTGGACGTTTTGCACGGGGTCAAAGAGTGACATTATCCGCGTTCCACGTGACCAGGAATTTCGCACTAGATGCTTCACACGGGTTCATTGCCGCGTTAGGCGAGGACTAGGCTCCGCTCTGGATGCTTCGCACGGGTTCACTGCCATGCTCTGCGAGGACCAGGATCCGCTCTGGACGTTTTCCACGGGGTCAAAGAGTGACATTATCCGCGTTCCACGTAACCAGGAATTTTATCGATTGTATCCGCATTTCACGGAATAGAGGTTTGACTCTTGGTGATGCGTATATCACCGATCCATGGAACTGGGGGTTGCCGCTGTTCCATTTCGCTTGATGTTGTGTCTGCTGCGTCGCGATGATCTCCAGGTTATTTGTGAACCGTCGAGATTTGGCTTCCTCTCATGATGAAACCTGGGGGAGGAGTACGACTCCTTCTTTGTTTGCGCCCCTGGATTGTATACAGGGATTGATGTAGCATCACCTGTAGGGCAGAAAGGTTTCATTTTTCCATCATTTCTTTTATTCTTTCCGCGATGCTCTATCATTTCAGCTTTTTATATCGCGAAGGTCGCGATTGCCCAATCATTTCGGCTATTTTTCGCGGTGCCCAATCATTTCGGCTATTTGTTTTATTTTTACTCGCTGCTTTTTATTGCGAGTTGCCCCATCATTTCGGCTATTTTTCATGCATACATTTTTACTTGCTGCTTTTTATTGCAAGTTGCCCCATCATTTCGGCTATTTCGTAGGCATGTGTGGCCTGCTAGCTTTTCCGCCGCAAGCTCGGATTTTGGACACCGATTTCGGCATCAGCATCGCTGCAACTGGGATGTTGCCAGGAGCGAATCATCATTTGCCATGAAAGAACTTGGGATTTGATACCGGTTTAGGCGTCAGCATCGCTGCAACTGGAATATTGCCAGGAGCGAATCATCATTTGCTTCTGTCGATGTTGAACAAAGGTGGCTTAGCAAACAGGGTTAAGGTCCTGTCGACTAAGGCTTTTGACTTCATGAGCTGTAAGAGTCTCACAAAGGTATTTCTCCCTACAAGTCGTAAGGATCTTGCAGGTGTATTTTCTCCTTAGGGATCGTGAGGATTCCTAAGTGTATGTTCCTCTGTAAGTCGTAAGGATCCTACAAGAGGGCTTTCTCCTTATGGGTCGAGGGGACCTACAAGGGTTGGACTTTGCTGGGGAAATGTTTATTCGCGCCCGTGGATTGTATACAAGGGTCAGTATTGAGCCTCTTGTAGGGCAATATCGAAGGTTGTGGAGGATTTGCTTAAGAACAGGTTCAGGTTTCTGTATCTTAAGACTTTCAAATCTCATGAGCCGTAAGGGTCCCATAAGAGAATTCTCCTTACGAGTCGTGAGGATCTCGTAAGTGTATTTTCTTCTTAGGAATCGTGAGGATCCCTAAGTGTGTTGCTCCTTTGTGAGTCGTAAGGATCTCACGCAGGTGGTTTCTCCTTACAAGGTCGAGAGGACCCTACAAGTGTCTTTTAACGAGGTTGCGCCCTTTCGGGTTTTCACAAACACTCGCCGGTAGTCCTGCTGTTTTTACTCACGGAGCCCTTTCGGGTTTTCATCCGTGCCCATTTTGCTTATAGACATACCGTTTTTTTTTATTCTTTTTCACTTTTTTTTTACAAGGTCGCGCCCTTTCGGGTTTTCACGAACACTTGCCGGCAGCCCTGCTGTTTTTACTCACGGAGCCCTTTCGGGTTTTCATCCGTGCCCATTTTGCTTATGGACATACCGTTTTTTTTATCATTTTTTTTATCTTCTTTTTCATATATTTTTATTTTTTTTTTCTCTCCTCTTTTTTATCTCGTCAGCCTAAAGATGCTGCGGTAGTAGTTTTAGGGACGTTTCGGTCCGTCGTTAGTTTAAGGACGTTTCGGCCCGTTGTTAGTTTAAGGACGTTTCGGTCCCTCGATAGTTTAAGGACGTTTCGGTCCGCCGTTAGTTTAAGGACGTTTCGGTCCGCCGTTAGTTTAAGGACGTTTCGGTCCGCCGTTAGTTTAAGGACGTTTCGGTCCGTTGTTATGGGAAGGCCGGCTGCTGCTTGTAAAGTCTGAGCCTAGGAAGATAGTGAGCGGACATAGTCGTCGTCATCTATCATTGACCCAGGCTGCTACTTATTAAGCGTGGTATTTCTTCAGGAAGCGGCCGTTTATTGGCCTGAAAGGCCTTTCACCGTGCATGTCCATGAGTAGGTAGGCTCCACCCTGGTAGACCTTGTCTATGATGTATGGGCCTTCATAGTTCGGCTCAAATTTTCCTCGCTTGGCACGATTGGGGATCATAGGTCTTTTGACCACTAGTACGAGTTCGCCTTGGCGGAATGTCCTCGGCCTGGTCAATCTTTTGTATGAGCGCGTCATCTTTGCTTTGTAGGCCTCTAGATGTTGTTGCGCTATGAGCCGGGTTTCGTCGAGAGCATCAAGCTCCTCAAGCCGAAGGTGAGCATTTTCTTCGTTCGTCAGCTCGTGGTGGACTGCTACTCGTAGAGAGGGTAACTCTATCTCGAGGGGGAGCACTGCTTCCGTCCCAAATACCAACGCGTACGGCGTTGTGTTCGTGGCCGTCTTGAACGTAGTTCGATAAGCCCAAAGGGCTTCTTGCAGCCTTTCGTGCCAGTCTTTCTTATTCCTGGAAACGGTCTTTTTTATGATCTTCGTCAAGGTCTTATTGAAGGCCTCGGCTAGACCGTTAGCTCGTGGATTGTAAACCGAAGAATATCTCCAGTCTATATTGTGCTGCTGTGCGAAGCGGCTAATCTTATGGCTTCGGTAGGCCGGCCCGTTATCGGAGATAATCCGCCGTGGAGTCCCGAACCGATAGATGACGTGCGTCTTGAAGAAATGGAGGATATTCTCCGTCTTTACTTCCCTCAGTGGTACTGCTTCTGCCCATTTGGAGAAGTAATCAGTTGTTGCCAGAATAAAACGGTGTCCCCGGGATGATGCTGGCTCAATGGGGCCTACTATGTCAGTCCCCCACATTTCGAATGGCCAACTAGCCACCGTTGGATGCAGTGGATTCGGATGTTGGTGGATGAAGTCTCCATGAATCTGGCATGAGTGGCATTGCTTCGCATACTCGAGGCAGTCCTGGATCATCGTGGGCCAGTAGTAACCCATCCGTTTAATTTTTAACTTCATCTTTGGGCCTGCTTGGTGAGAACCGCAAAGTCCGTCATGAACTTCCTGAATGACTCTTTCTGCTTCGTCAGGTCCTAAGCATCTCAGCCATAGAGAATCAAATGATCTCTTGTATAGAATATCGTTGACAAAAGCGAAGGATAAAGCTCGTTTCATGAGCTGATGTCTTGAGGACGCTTCTTCGGGCATTCGGTGGGACTTAAAGTAGTCTATGAAGACTTCCCTCCAGTCTTCGGCCTTCTCATGGTCTTTTATTTGTAGGGTCGTCTGCTCAGTCGTTCCCTTTTCTTCGCATGATTCCGGAGATATTTCTGCCGGGGCGAGCACTCGGCGGCTTTGTACCACGATTCTGACGTCGTCGAGGTTCTCGTCGGCCAGTTCTTTAGCAAGTTTAGCCAACGCGTCTGCTTTGCTGTTTTCCGCACGCGGTATGTTCTCCAAAGTATAGGAGGGAATTTGGGTTAATAGTTGTTGCACCTTTTCGCCGTACTTCACCAACTCCGGTTTTCACGTTTGGTAGTCACCATTTACTTGACTAACGACCAGCTGAGAATCCCCGTATATAAGGAGGTCTTCAATTCCCATGTCGATGGCGATTTCGAGGCCTGCTATCAGAGCTTCGTATTCGGCTTCATTGTTTGTCCTCGGTTCTGTTAAGGAGAAGGCGAAGCGCATTATCCCTCCTTGTGGAGTTGCAAAGATGAGGCCTATCCCTGATTTGACCATTGGGACACCTTGTTTCTGTTTCTTTATGGAGGATGCTCCATCGAAATAGAGTTCCCATCGGGCGCTTCCGCCGCTAATCGCATCAAATGCATGCTCGTCCGGCAAATCACAGTTCAGAGGAGAATCGGCCGGTATCGGGTGCTCGGCGAGGAAGTCGGCAATGGCCTGGCCTTTCACTGCCTTGAGAGGTTGATATGTTATCGAGAACTCCAACAAGAGCAGGGCCCACTTAGCAAGTCGTCCCGTCAATATGGCTTTCGACATCAGATATTTGAGAGGGTCCACCTTCGAAATAAGACAGACTTCATGTGCTAATGCGTAATGTCTAAGCTTTGTTATTGCGAAGATCAACGCCAGGCAGTGCTTTTCAATGAAGGAATAGTTGCTTTCTGCCCCCAGCAGCACTCGACTTAAGTAGTAAAGTGTTCTTTCTTTCCCCTGATCGTTCTCTTGTGCCCATAACGCGCCCAAAGAACCTTCGAGGGCGACCGTGTAAAGAATGAGAGGCTTTCCCTTCACTGGAGCAGCCAACACTGGAGGGTTCTGCAGGTACTGCTTGATCTCGTCTAGTGCACCTTGACATTTGTGATCCTAAACGAATGGAGTTCCCTTTTTCATCAGGTGGCTGTAAGGACGGCATTTGCCCGAAAGATTAGCGATAAACCGCCGGATGTATGCGAGCTTCCCTTGGAGAGACCGCAACTGCTTGAGGGTTCTTGGCGGAGGCATTTCTATGATCGCCTTAATCTTTGACGGATCTATTTCAATACCTCGGTGTCGAACGATGAATCCCAGAAATTTGCCCGAGGAGACTCCAAACGCGCATTTGAGGGGATTCATTTTCAAATTATATTGCCGAAGGCGTCGAAATACGGTCTCCAGATGCTTTAAATGATCTTCGTATGACATGCTCTTTACTACGAGGTCGTCGATATAGCACTCGACGACGTCGTGTATGAGGTCATCAAAGATCTTTGTCATGGCCCTTTGATAGGTAGCGCTAGCGTTCTTAAGACCAAAGGGCATAACCCTGTAGCAAAATATACCCAAAGGGGTCCGGAAAGCGGTGTGCTTCTGGTCTTCGGGATGCATTTTTATCTGATTATATCCTGATGAACCGTCCATAAAGGAGAAAACCTCGTGAGTGGACGTGTTATCTATCATTAGCTCGGTTACCGGCACCGGGAAATCGTCCTTTGGACAGGCTTTATTGAGATCCCTGAAATCCACGCATATGCGTACCGTCCAATTCTTCTTCATTACCGGGACGATATTGGCGATCCAGTCGGGGTATTGGACTTCTTGGATAAATCCAGAATCGATCAACTTCTTGACTTCGGCGTTGATGCTCATTTCAAGCTCGAGTCGCATCCTCCTTGGCGCCTGCTTGACTGGCTTGATATCTGGGGATATTGCTAATCTATGCACAGCAATCTCCGGGTCCAATCCTGGCATCTCGGAGTAGTTCCACGCGAAGCAATCTTTATGCCGTAGAAGCACGTTCTTTAGCGCAGCCACCTTTTCTTCGGATAACAGCTCGCTGACAAATGTCGGTCGCGGGTCGTCTGCCGATCCCAACTCAATCTTCTTGAGGTTATCTGCAGTAGTATGTATACCATCTTCCAGTTCTTTCGGAGCGGGCGGAAATTCCGAGATCACCTCATCATCGCTGTTCTCAAAGCACCGGTAAAGGTCATCTACGTTCTCGGGCTCTTCTCCTAATATCGTAATCGCATAACAAGTGCGAACCCGCTCCCTGGACTGAGGTGGACCCGGTTCTGCTCTTGCGGCCTTGGGCTCATGCTTTTGCGTTGGCGTCACATTCCAGCCGTCGGATAAAGCGAATCTGTCCCGTCGGTACTGGTCCTCGACCCAGTTCTTGAAGGTGAAGCAGTCTTCGGTAGGATGTCCTATGGCTTGGTGATAAGAGCAATAACTCGGATGAGAGGCCTTGCTAGCTTGCTCAGGATGTCTAGACTCTGGAAGCGTGATCATTTGATGTTTTATGGCGAGGTTAAGTAACCTCCCCGTTTTGTCTCGGGGGAAGGAGTACGATCGACTCATCTTCTTCATGAGGGACAAACCCGAGCCGCTTCTTGATTTATTTCCGTCTCTGCAACGGGCCTTTCGTACAACGGATTGACGAGGATAAGCGTCTTTGTCTTTTGCAGCACGTTGAGATAGACGTTGCGTCCTGGCCTTCTCGTAGATGGCCATTTCGTGGTTGTGGTCTTCCCGAGCTTCCTGACCCATTTTCCTGATAGGCTTGCCCACTCGCTCTTCAAACGACAGACTCGGCGCTTTAATCGCGGGGTCTAGTTTTGATGGGGGGTTGGTATCTCCTGACAGGGCATCCTCCTCTTCATCAAAGGTATATATGGCGTAGCTACTGTGGGCCCGTTCCCGTTTTCCGGCTCTTGCGTATCCAAGCCCGAGTGTTTCCATCTTCCCGTTGGGCAATTTGCGTTGAGTCCCGGGGACATCCCAAATCCTGTTGTAGAACCGCGCCTGCCGAACGGTCTGTTCTAAAGGTACTCCTTGGCGCTTCAATAGCTTCTTTAATCCATTTGTATAGTATCTAGGCAGACGGATGGGTTGGAGCCTGTCAAGTGTAGCATCCGCGCCATGCCAGATCTCTTTCTCTATTTTCGACTCTAAGGATCGGTAGAATAGGATCACCTTCTCGCCCCTTCGCCTGGGAGGGACGTAAAATGTTTGCAGGTCCTGTACATTGTGAGCCTGAAGCGCGTCGAGATCCTTGTAGTGTTCTCGCGGTACCATGGTGATTTGCAAACTATGGTCATCGCTAGGGGGTGCTTGTATTGACAAACGATTGGAGAACACAGCATTAACTTCATCTTCTGAATCACTTCCGAAGACCAACACGGGGGAGGGCGTCCCCAGGTTGTTGCGTCGAGATGTCCCTGCATAAACTATCTCTTCCTCTTCTTCGGTATCGCTCCCGAAAATCGGGATGGTGGCGGCGGTTTTGTTCTCCGGATTGCGACACCTTTCTGTATCCTCGAAATCTGGCAGAAAGTATTTCGCATCATCGTATTTGCGGACTTCGTTCACGGAAAATGGGTTCAGCTCGCCTGTTACGGTATACTCGAAACCGTCCTTAAAGTACTTCATACATTGATGTTGTGTAGAAGGGATGATGTTGTACTCGTGTAGCCAAGGACGACCGAGCAAGGCGTTGTAGCAGGTCTTGGCGTCAATGACATGGAATTTGATGTCTGTGACGAGAAGTCCAAAGCGTAATGTTAGTATCACAGATCCGAGAGTCCGTGACGATTGTGAATCGAAACCGAAGATAGTAATTTTGTCACGAGCGAGGTGTTGCACACTCATGCAGATTTCCTTCAACACCCGAACATTAAGGAGGTTGACGGAGGATCCATTATCCACCAGGATCTTGCCTATCTTGATATCATGGCAGTATCCGGAGACATATAGGGGACGGTTATGGTCGCATGTCCCGAGAAGGAGGTCTTCATCACCGAAAGTGATGCCGGCTGTATGCACTTCCTCCAGTTCATCCTTCATCTTTTCAGTGGCGAGGAAGGCTTGGAATTGCTCAGGTTCTTGTAACGCCTTAATTAGTGAGTCTCGCGCTTCTTTTGATAGTAGGAGGGCATCGAGAATGCTAAGCTGAGAAGGCAGCTTCCTTAGGTGCGCGAGGATGTTATAGTCCACTTTACTCTTCCTGGGAGGGTCTTTGACAGCCAGCTCTCTCATGACTTGGTCATCTAAAGTGATATCTTCAGTGACCTTTTCCTTTCCCTTATCCCTTCTATTCCCGGGCCCGAGATTCTTTTCTGGGAGTGTGCGATTGCGCAGCTGAATGTTCTCGCAGGCCTCCGATTCTTCTTCTTTCCCCAAAACGGATTCTTTAAAGAGAGGGCCCAGAGCCATTTCTTCATCAGAGTCGCTCCCAAAGGTGAGAACTTGTGACCCCCTGGCGTTAACCATGTAACAGTTGCCAGTCATTCTGTTGTGCCCATCGACAGTACTTCTTCGCTCCCGACGGCTCTTGCGTTTCATGCGCTTAACATGTTGCCGACGAGTGACATATCCTTGCCACCATATCTTAAAGGCGTCGCACTCCTCCATGGGATGTGATATTCTCCGATGATATGTGCAATAGTCAGGGTGCGTCTCTACCCCATCGTGTGTGTTTCCTTCCGAGGGCGGTAGCTTCATTCCCATTGACATGGCTTTGGCAAACCTTTTCCTCGTCTTGAATATCTTCTTGTCTACTTCGGATGCCTTTCGCTCTTGTAGGGGTAGTTCAACTCTTTCGTTCAGTTGCCCGCATTTGGCTCGTTCCGACGTGGTCAACTCACGCTCCTGGTCCGCTTTACATTTTAGACGAATCTCGTCTAGAAAAGCGTCGATCATTTCATCTGTTGGCCATGCACGCTCTGGTACAGGCTCTGTCTCCATCTTTTCAATGCCAGGAGTTTTCCCATCATCGGTAAACGAATGGGAGATTACGTTACAACTCGCCACATATCCTTCGGATTCATCCGACGAGCTTTCTCCATCATCTTCTTCTTGAAAGATGTGGTTGAGGAACTCTTGCAGTGTGACAGGGGTTCGCGCCTTTTGATTGTACTCTTCCAGTGCGTCGATTTGCCTCTGCAAGTTCGTGTGCTCCTTTCCAGGCTTCACGGACTTCTTGGATTTCTTCTTCTTTTTCTTCGAAGATTTTGACGATTGGGCGTGAGTATCTGGGCTCTTATCGTGAGTCTTTGTAGTTGGGCGGCGTCTTAGCATCCCTTCGATAATTTGAGGTTCAAGAGGGTCCTTCCATTCGATCGCAGGACACGCATGAAGGTCTCTCAGCATTCTTTTAGTTTTAGTTGATAATACGACCTCCCATGGAGCTTCTTCAATAAAGGAGCAGGTTGCCCCCGGTGTATCTGCTTTCTTAGGAGTATGCGGTTGTGGTGGGTTCACCTTCCACTTTTCGGACAGTACAAACTTCCCCTGGAGGTACTGGTCTTCAATCCATCCTTTGAAGATGAAGCAATCTTCAATCGGATGGCCTACCGTTTGATGGTAAGGGCAATAGTTAGGGTTATTCGCCTCGGTGGGTTGCGGCGGTCGCCTTGGATTTGGTAGGCTTATAAGTCTGTTGCGTATTGCCAGCTCGAATAGCCGTTTCGTCTTGTCCCGTGGGAACGAGTAGGGACGCTTCATCTTCTCATTATAATACCGACGCCTTTCCTCCAGTTGATCTGCCGGTTTCGGGGCGTTAGGTTGCTGTTGGGCATTCGCGACAAAGGTTGCTCTTCCTTTACCCTTGTCATTCCGGGGTTCCAACTTTGGGGCAGGTGGTCTATGACCCATCTGGTCCATCTGAGCCAACTTGTCGATCAAAGCCTGGAATATGGTTGGCTTAAAGAACATCATAAACTGGGAGATAGTTGCGTGAGGGTCTAGAGTTCCCACGAACATGCCCACCGCAGGTGCTTCCTCAATGCGTTGCTCACATCTCGACCACAAGTTCCGCCAGCGTATAGCGTATTGGACCCAGGTTTCGCCCGGTTTTACCCTGGCGTTAATCAGCGCAGTTATTTGAGTGCGTTCGCTGGCACTTGCGAATCGCTGAGTGAACAACAGCTCCATTTCAGCGAACGTTTTGATAGAATCGTTCGGGAGTTCCGAATACCATTCGAACGCAGTTTCTGATAAGCTGCCCATGAACTGGCGGAGCAACAGTTTATCATCACCGCCGGTGTTACCGCAGAGGGCCCGGAACTGGGCGACATGTTGATGGGGATTGCCGGTCCCCTTATACACGTGGAATTTTGGTATCGTATAGCCTTGCGGGTATTTGATTTGGTCGTACCAGCTCGGATACGGCCGCCCCATTTTCACGACTTGACCAGCTGCCTCAGTCGCGTGATGAACCCGGATCTGCTGGGCTATGTAGTCAGCCAAGTCAGCCTTAGAGATTGCCTCCTCCTTGGCCATTGAGAGGGCCGGTGGTGGATTTGACGTTTCTCCTCGGTCGTCTTCAAGAACGATTGGGGGATCCTCGGCGGGTAAGTCCTGCTGGATCATCATTCCTATCACATCTTGGAAGAGGAGGCCCATCCGTTGTATATTGGCCGCTTGTTCAGCAGCCTCTTTATCCCTTTTCTCCAGTGTCCGGCGAAGGAATTCAGCATCGGTTTCTTCCTCCCGGCGTGCGTCTAAGGATGTTTCTGGGTTTTCTTTTGGCCCGGTGAGCGCGGCCATAGCATTCATCATTTCTTGAAGCTTTTGTTGCTGCTCTTGAGCCTTCGTCACGGATCGGGTTAGCGGTCGGTGGCCCGTAGACGTGCGGCTTTCCTCATTTCCAGAGGCCATGTAAACAGTGTGGACCACCATGCTCCCAGACTTAGGGCGTCTGGGCTCAGTGCTTTTAGCCGTCGTTGCATGCTGTGGGGTTTTCTGTGGCCTCCTCCTTTTATGAGCCATGGAGGTTGAGGGGGCCGTTGAGGTGGGCGTCCAGACAGCCTTTTGGGGTTTAGCCTGGTAACCAGCTTCCGGTTGGATTTTCAGTTTCTTGTGTTGGCGAGAGAAGTTTGGATCGATGATCGAGTCCCGTGCCTGCCGCCAAACCTTATAGATTTTGGAAGACAGCCGTTGAGGAGATCGGGGTTGTTCGGGTTTTATTTCGACAACCTTTTTTAATGAGGGAGGAGACCTCTTCAGCACTGCCGTAGGAGAATTCCTTCGCACCTTATTTAGCATTTCAAAGCTGTTCCCAGTTGGAACAGCAGCATTAACCCCTGCCATCGGGGCCGATGGAGTCAACCCGGAGGGGGAGTTGCCCCCAGCCTTCCTTACTCGGCGCCAATGGCGACGTCGAGCGTGTCGAGCGGACGGTGTAGGGTCAGCGGTAAGAATGGTTTCGTCTTGCCCCCTGTCTGGGTGGGGGGTCGCAGTTGGCATCAGCCTGTCAAAGACCGATGTCCTTTGGGCAGTAGGAGCGGGAGCTGAAGCCATTAATCTTGTAAAGACCGACCTTTTGGCCGGAGAAGCTGCCTTGACGACTTCGGGGGCAGGAGCGGGCACCTTCTTAGAAGCAGCCTTCTCTGAGATTGTAGGTCCCATGATGGGTTCGCAGGATTTCTGGCCCAATCTAGAGAAGACCGAGGCGTTGACGTTGGGCGACTCGTTGAGAGGAGCCGCGGCAGGGGTAAGACGATCAAAGACCGACTTCTTGAGAGCTTCCTGTTGGAGATAGTGCCCTCAGAGTCAATTATTGGATCACAGGCACGTGATTGCAATGATTGAGGGAGGACCTATCCCGGTACGACAGTCTTACTCGAGATGATAGTATGCTATCTGGTTTACCTTTATCATCGTGTACTGCTTTAGGTGACCTGACAGGTCGCTATTGCACGTTGATAGAGCCCCTAGGATTCTTGCTTGACTGCCGGCAGTATGAGGGCGATCATATACGTGAGAGCTGGGGTCTACAAGCATATCCTTAAAAAGTCCCTAGTCGTGGGAGTTTCGAGACAGGGCATCGATTCTCCAGAGTAGACTAGTGTATACAGTCGAGACCCCGACGAGGGGCGGTGGCCGGTCTCACAAGCCACTGGTGTCAGTTGGTTCACCTAAGATGTATACAGGTGCTCATTGGGTTATGAGTACACCGGACAGGACTCGCCGGGAACATGCTAGTTGGTCTTATACCTGACGTCAGATAGCAGTTCCCAGGTGACATGTGTACAGGTTAGTTCATCGACCTGGGGATCGTCATTTGTCTCGTGTGAGTTCCCACTGTGCTTTGATTACTACCCTACCACAACTTAAAGGAGTCGTGCAAACAGGTTTTAGTTGGGTACAGTCCCGAGCCACATGGAGGCAGTGAGCGGATCATCGGGGGTTCGTCTCTCCCGGTATTGGGGGTGAGGTCGCGCTGTGTCTAGGAGAGCCATTACACGAAGTCCTTGGCCAAGGCAGGAGATTTACTGGTAGGTATTCCAGTAGTATCTCAGGGTGTTCTGGGCTACACTCCGACACGACTTGTACCGCTTTTGGGGGTCTGACTTTTACCCACCCCCTAGGCCCGACATGCGATGCTCATAGACGAACGGACCGAACTGTACGGATATTGTCACTGACAGGCTCAGTAGGGTGTCAGGAAGAGTTCGCTCTTCGACGTCCCTTTTAGTCAATAGCTGGTGGCCCGTCACGTATTGGCTTATACCTCTGACGTGCTAGTGGTTAAATCCATAGCCATAGTATTGACGAGTCTTTAGAGTCTACCACACCTTCAGTTACTCAGCTTTCGGGCGAAACGCTGTAGAGGCCGTATGGAGATATGGCAGGGTCCGATCAGATACGTGCGGTATTGCACGGATCAGGATCGGACGGTTTGTACTAGTGGCCGTATGGATATATGGCAGGGTTCGGTCAGATACGTGCGGTATTGCACGGATCGGGATCGAACGGATATTACTAGCCGGCTTTGGTTTAAGCCGGATCCTAGTTTAGTACAGTGTAGATTTTGTCTCTTTGCATTTGTATCCGGACGGAATACAGATGCGGGTGTGTATGCACAGTATCGGGGTTTTCCTGTAATTTATTACGGGACCAGTTTTCTGGAGTTGCCAGTTTGCAATCCGTTCCGGCCGGTTTTCGTTTGTTCTTTCCCGGCCGGACTTTTCCGATGGAGGGGGTTATTTGCAAGTTTGCAAATAATATTTTGTGGAGGGGTTTATTGCAAAAGGATTTATTATGAGAGCATCTTTTCTTTTGCACCATTCTTGCATTTATTGTGAAGTGAATGGATTTGATTTGGGTATGGGTTTTGTTATGATGATGTTTGTATATGGACACCTCCTTACTTTATCCTACCATCACCTCCCTCTTATGTTTTGGTTTTCCCTCCACCATTTTCCTAATGAAATTGGCCGGCCACTTGAGTGAGAAGAGTGAGGGAATTTCATTTTGTGAAGTGGGAAAATTATCATCTCATTTTGATACACCAAAGTTCATCTCCATTTTGTTCATCAATTCCCTCCATCCAATGGCAACTTCATTACTCCAATGAGACATTGACCCTACACATCCTACAGCAAGTCTTGGACATGTCGACTTGCCAGCTTCATGCCCGAGTTGCCTCGGTATAGAGGCGGGAGCCCGTAAAAGATGCAGGCGATGTGGTGCCCTTCCGGCAAGGAGGCGTCGACCGGAGTTTCCGCGAGGAGATCGGAGTGGAGATGAAGACCGGAGGACTCGGATCACTCGGTACATCTCTAACCCGTCTTATTGTTAGCTAGATCTAGTTTAATGGCCCGATCCGGGGTTTAGTACGCGGTGGTGCCGGTTTGCTAAGTTCGCAAAATTAAAGTTTATCACCGTTTCCGCATTTGGCCGTCGGATTGACGACCGGGGCGCCGCCGTGCACTTACAGTGGTATCAGAGCCTCGCCATTAATTTCGTCTAGCTTCGTTTGATGTGTTTTGCATTTCCGATCGACCAAAATTCCAAAATCTACAATTTAGTTCACATCAGTTTTCTGTTGAAATTTTTTGGTCTCTAAAAATTTTTCAGGTTGTAAAATATTGGTGTACTGGATATTATAAGACTACTGGGAAAATTCGACACAGTCAGTCGACGACCGAAGCGCGGAACCGCGGCCAAACCCCCCTTGGGCCGCGGTTCCGCCGCACTTTGGTGTCGTCACTGTGTCAATTTTTTCCAGTGGGCTTCTGGGCTTATTTTATGGGTTTTGGAATATTAAGATTGGGCCCAGAATTTCTGTGAGTGCTACAGTATTGCTTGGGGGCCCACTTGTTAATTTTTGATCGATCGGATATTTTAAACACATTATTTCACAGTATTTACATTATATCTGCGACCGTGAATGTCACTCGATCGGTAAATCCGGTCTAACTGCTATAGCCCGGTTAGACGGATTTGCGAACGTGACTTTCACGTTGATGTTCTGTGTTTTGCTGTGATGTTGCGGATCGGTCGTGGGGGATAGCCTGGATGCAATGCTAGTACAGTTTCTGTTGTATTATGTACATTTGATATTGCGGGGCGAGCGTCCGACATGTGGACTGCCGTCACTGCCTGTTTGTATTATTCTTTTGGGGCACGACCTGGTTGCGGTCGATGTACCCGTTGTATGTATATTTTACTTTCTGTACTAGGATTGCCCTGCAGAGGGGTGCACGGATAGCCGGGTTCTAGAGGGCAACATGCCCGCATCTCAGGGCATTGAGACCGAGGGGGCTTCAGTCTGGAATTGGCGGGCTATTCGCCGCACTCGTAGGGGGTACAGGTTGACCCAGGAGGGGTGCCTAAGTTACCGGATTCCGTGAAGTGCTGGGTGGTCCATTCACGGTGCTGAAGGGGGCTGCCTCACTTCAGGTTTTGGCGGGTGACTTGCCGCGCCCGTAGGGGTCTAGGATTTCATTGCACAGGCTATCCACACGACCAGGGGAACGTCGGGTTTCAGTAGTGGCTCTGTGAAACCCGGGGATCCCAGATATCTGTTATGTTCTGTGATGCTGTACATTTCTGTGATGTTGCATTTTATTCACACCTTGAGCGAAATACTATATATTGGTATATATATTAGTAGATGTTGTATATGTTTTTCATCCGCGCTAGTCCAGTCCCCGCTCTGCCGTTAGTTAGCTAACCTAACGGGTGATGACGGGACCCAGTGGCGAATGCAGATGGCATATACGTACGTCAGTATATTTTCGTTCTTTGTGGTGTGATCAATTGATGGGACTGCATTGATTCGGATCAATGCAAGTTAAAACAAACCTATTCTGATCTTGTTGGAACACTTTTCAAAAAGCTGTTATTGCAAGGACGTTCACTTTTGTTTTGCATCGTGGTATTCATTTGGAATATCCTGCTCCTCAGTCGACGAGGCAAGGGCCGAGATCCCTTCACCGGGAGTGACCCTTTGGACAGAAGTTTGCGTCAGGGCATTAACTTCACTATAGCCGTTTACTTTTGCTTTGCATCGTGGTATTCAGTTGGAATATCCTGCACCCCATTCTACGGGGAAAGAGCCGAGATCCCTTCACCGGGAGTGACCTCTTTAGTAAAGGTTTTCGTCACTATATTTTCTAAAAAGCTATCCGTTCCTTCAACGATATCAAGTTCATTATGTTAAAGGTTTTCGCCAGAAACCATTCGTAGCCCTCCGTCGTTTCAGACAGGTAGCACGTAGTATTCATGCTATGTTTGTTGACCTTCGTCAAGGCATAGTGCATGGTAGCAGCTTGTTGCTTTTCTGCTGCATAGATAGATGCGTTGGTTTGGGACAGTCGTATAGCCTTGTTGACCTTCGTCAAGGGCTTGTACGGGTGGGTTCAAATTAACCTGGACAATGACGGGTGGAACTTGACATGTGACTTATGATTTGTTGACCTTCGTCAAGGTCATAAGAGCATGGGGTAGAAATCACATCGGGAGTTTCAAAAGAACTGAAACTTGCCAGATATGCGCATACCTTCTGGAGTGTGATACCGTGAGCGGATTCCGTCACGTTATCATGCGATGATAGTTGGATCCCGATTCCCACTGATGAGTTGGTTTATTCCTCGGGTGACCCCGACTAATTCTTCTTTCAGGTTTGGAGGAGAATTTGAGGTACAGTGGGAGGTTTCCAGATTAGATAAATTGGTAACCATTCTGATCTAGGATAGAGTGCACGCTGAGTGTTTCTTTTCTCTCTCTCTTTGGCAGCGACCATTGACCCGACCCTAGACTTTGACTCAGTGACCAAGTTGACCGAACCTTCTTAACACTGGCTTTTGGATTATCAGAGTTGCAGACCTCATTGCCACTCCTACTTTTACCCTTTTCTCCAGGACACCCCGTATTACTACGAACGTCCACTTCCATTGGACAAAACCATCGTATGGTTAGATACGAACTCGAAGGGATTCGAGGATGGTTTCCGGTTCTGGAGAAAACGGATAGGATTATTCAGTTGTCTTTTCCCTTTTACCTTTTCTCAAGTTGTGAGTACTCCTTGGTTTAGGAGATAGTACACCTATTACGCAAATTGGATAGTCTTCTTCCAAACCTTAGGCTGGTGCCGACCGGTAGGGAATGAAGAAAACCAATTAGCCTAAACGATGTGCAGAAGGTATTAAGATTAAGACAAAGTAAGGGATTAGTAAGAGGGCAAAGTAAATTGCGACTGATATTCACGACCAAACCAAGTATTTCTTCGCCAATCCTAAATCACCTTTGTATTTCTCCAGGACACTCCGTATCACTACGAAGATCCACAGTTTATTGGATACTCCATCGTATGGTTATATACGAACTCGAAAGGAACTTGTTCCAGTTCGGGGATGGATTCTGGTCCAGGAGAAATAGGAATAAGGTTTATTCAGTTGTCTTTTATCTTCACCTTCTCTCGCATTGCGAGTGCTCCTAGGATTAGGACAGTACACCCATTATGCTTATTGGATAGTCTTCTTCCAAGCCATAGGCTGGTGCCGAACGGCAGGGAAGGAAGAAAACCAATTGGCCTAAATGGGTGTGTAGAAGGTAATGACTAAAGACATATAAAGGGATTTGGAGAGGTGGCAAAGAATTATACGGTTATAGTTGTGAATCTGGATAATGGTAGAGGCATTACTAGGAATACCAGGATACCCCATCGAAACATTTCAATGTTTCAGTTCAACTGTGTACTGTTAAAAGAAAACAGATTTCCCGATTGGACACTTGCTCCAGGGTATGTATTTACCAGGTTTGATTCTCACATCTGTATGGTTTTTACAGATGGTGAGTGGGAGTAAGTTATTGGGAATAGGGTAATCATCCTCATTATATCGGGATTCGTTGTAATCGGTGATATTTGAGGAGATCATCTGGGCTGTTTGCCGGTCGGCAAATGTTTGGTTTTGAATATCCGCTGTTGTGCACCAATTTCAAATTGATATATCTGTACGTCTATTTTCATAGAGTGAGATATACCTTTTGATATTATGTCGATGACATTTACCTATATCAGTGGATGGTTAGGAAAGGAGCATTAAACAGCAGTGTAATTCTTCTTAACTATAAGTACAGTTTTCAACCTACGACACACAGTGAAAGAGTTGTTAGACTCGGCGGACTTATACAGAGTATTGTATGTTGTCCAGTGTCCATTAGGACAGAGGGGTTGGTCCTCATACTATGTTCTGTTTACTTTTAACTTCTCTAGTTCTTAGACATGTGTTTCGTAGAAACACAGGGTCTAAGTTTTGAGGAGTTATAGGTATTTGAATAGAGTAGAGAACCAGGTGTGGCAAGTATCGGGATTCTTCAAGCTGATCGAAGATGTAGATACTTGTGTATGGTATTCGGTTGATAGTAATGATAAAAAGAAATTGCTTCTCTTTCAGGTTACTCATAATTGGAAGCATTCCTAAGTTGAGTAACGCTGATCGGCCTCTCTCCATTTTGTTGACATGCACTGGAGACAGCTGCATGCTTTGAATCTGGTTCAATTAAATCAGTGCCTCTGGTTCTATATTGGATATAGTACAGTTCATATCTTAACATTGTTAAGGTACGGGGAGTTGTCCGGCTTATGATTAAAACCAGACTCTGGATAACTCAAGGCACGTTTCTGTAATGGCTGTTTGTGGGTTGACCCAGGCTATGACGGGGGTTGATTTTCTACCATCTGGAAGATCAATAGTGATATTGTTCTTAACTCGCCACATTTTAAAAGAAATGGTTATTTTTCAGAAAACAGTAGTGGGAGTATGGTAGAACTGGAAGTGATTCCAGAACCGCAAACGATTACTGAAGATTTGATAAGGAACCTAAAGATTCAATCTGTTTTGACATTCCATTGGCCACTCCGCAGATACGGTGGGTAACTTCAGGCACCCGAGAGGTACTCCGGTAGCCTCAAGGACGGTGACAGGGAAGTTCTTGTTTACCCACACTTGCCATTGTTGCTGTTCCAGGCTGCGAGACCCGGCAGGAGGATGAGTATAGCGTCGTTCTAAACTAGCTTTAGAAGTGCACATCTATATGACTCTGCCAGAGGGTTGTCGTAGTCAGTGGGAGCAGGGGAAGCATTGGTGGACATCAGGCTTATGTCTATTTATAGACTAAAGCAGATATAGTGGAGATAGATCATCTATTTCTGATGTGACAGTCATAGGTTTGACGTCATCAGAATAGGGGATGGATCTGTTGAGAAGGTAGTAGGGTGTGATATCCTGGTATTTGGATGACATACACAGAGTAGGAAAAGAAACTCCTATACTACGATCGGTTATACTATGGTCGTCACACAGTGGTTTCTCCACAAAGGACTTGGACATTATATAAGACATACTGGTTACTAGATCAATGGTTTTAGATCTAGATTTGGGTCGTTTCCCAATCAGGGTACTTTGACAGCATTCTAAGAGTATTTAGAATGGACGACTCCTGGCACGGTAGTGTACCTGCAGGTGATGGAGTCACCCTCTCTAAAGGTGTCTTATAGACTAAAGTAGAGAGGGATGTGCATGATTGGCAGATCACTTGCTTAGGCAATTGAGTCAATCATGAGATGTCAAGTACCACACCAGATGTTGTTCTTGCAGTAGGTGCAATAAGTTGATATTGATCCAATCCTGGAGAAACAGTCGGAAGCAGTTTTTAGAACATAAGTGGATGTTCTAGGGATATGATAACGACAGCCTCATTTGGGAGACAGTTATCATTCCAGGCTTCCAAGGTGACATGGACGACAAGGAAGTTGTCAGAGTTATAGTTTTCCCTCTGACGAGGGACAGTATTTTGGACAGGTGATCCAAGGCAATACTGAGGGAGGCTTGGCGCAGGATACTGATTAAGTTCAGTTGGCGATACAGTCTAAGAAGTTTGGATTTGGAGTTCATTTATGAGCTCGGTCCCATCAGACATCCAGACACTCTAAGACAGATATTGCTCATTTCGGGAGATGGCTTTCTCCGCGAACTTGAGATATAGAGAGAGACATAGAAAGAAACTTCAGAGCGGATCCACTCGCTGAGGCTATTCCTCGAACGCAATAGTCTCGCAAACGAGCTTTGTGAGACTGACTTGTAGAGGAGTTGGGTGTTCGGTATCACACGGGCAGTGAGTATGCGACATCGCAATAATTAGCCTTGAGTGCAAGTGGGAGATTGTTGGAGATAGTGCCCTCAGAGTCAATTATTGGATCACAGGCACGTGATTGCAATGATTGAGGGAGGACCTATCCCGGTACGACAGTCTTACTCGAGATGATAGTATGCTATCTGGTTTACCTTTATCATCGTGTACTGCTTTAGGTGACCTGACAGGTCGCTATTGCACGTTGATAGAGCCCCTAGGATTCTTGCTTGACTGCCGGCAGTATGAGGGCGATCATATACGTGAGAGCTGGGGTCTACAAGCATATCCTTAAAAAGTCCCTAGTCGTGGGAGTTTCGAGACAGGGCATCGATTCTCCAGAGTAGACTAGTGTATACAGTCGAGACCCCGACGAGGGGCGGTGGCCGGTCTCACAAGCCACTGGTGTCAGTTGGTTCACCTAAGATGTATACAGGTGCTCATTGGGTTATGAGTACACCGGACAGGACTCGCCGGGAACATGCTAGTTGGTCTTATACCTGACGTCAGATAGCAGTTCCCAGGTGACATGTGTACAGGTTAGTTCATCGACCTGGGGATCGTCATTTGTCTCGTGTGAGTTCCCACTGTGCTTTGATTACTACCCTACCACGGCTCAAAGGAGTCGTGCAAACAGGTTTTAGTTGGGTACAGTCCCGAGCCACATGGAGGCAGTGAGCGGATCTTCGGGGGTTCGTCTCTCCCAGTATTGGGGGTGAGGTCGCGCTGTGTCTAGGAGAGCCATTACATGAAGTCCTTGGCCAAGGCAGGAGATTTACTGGTAGGTATTCCAGTAGTATCTCAGGGTGTTCTGGGCTACACTCCGACACGACTTGTACCGCTTTTGGGGGTCTGACTTTTACCCACCCCCTAGGCCCGACATGCGATGCTCATAGACGAACGGACCGGACTGTACGGATATTGTCACTGACAGGCTCAGTAGGGTGTCAGGAAGAGTTCGCTCATCGACGTCCCTTTTAGTCAATAGCTGGTGGCCCGTCACGTATTGGCTTATACCTCTGACGTGCTAGTGGTTAAATCCATAGCCATAGTATTGATGAGTCTTTAGAGTCTACCACACCTTCAGTTACTCAGCTTTCGGGCGAAACGCTGTAGAGGCCGTATGGAGATATGGCAGGGTCCGATTAGATACGTGCGGTATTGCACGGATCAGGATCGGACGGTTTGTACTAGTGGCCGTATGGATATATGGCAGGGTTCGGTCAGATACGTGCGGTATTGCACGGATCGGGATCGAACGGATATTACTAGCCGGCTTTGGTTTAAGCCGGATCCTAGTTTAGTACAGTGTAGATTTTGTCTCTTTGCATTTGTATCCGGACGGAATACAGATGCGGGTGTGTATGCACAGTATCGGGGTTTTCCTGTAATTTATTACGGGACCAGTTTTCTGGAGTTGCCAGTTTGCATTCCGTTCCGGCCGGTTTTCGTTTGTTCTTTCCCGGCCGGACTTTTCCGATGGAGGGGGTTATTTGCAAGTTTGCAAATAACATTTTGTGGAGGGGTTTATTGCAAAAGGATTTATTATGAGAGCATCTTTTCTTTTGCACCATTCTTGCATTTATTGTGAAGTGAATGGATTTGATTTGGGTATGGGTTTTGTTATGATGATGTTTGTATATGGACACCTCCTTACTTTATCCTACCATCACCTCCCTCTTATGTTTTAGTTTTCCCTCCACCATTTTCCTAATGAAATTGGCCGGCCACTTGAGTGAGAAGAGAGAGGGAATTTCATTTTGTGAAGTGGGAAAATTATCATCTTGAAACCCAAGGGCAACCATTGCAGTTGGAGAATTTCATGGAAGTAGAAGCCATCGATCCTTTGCTTTCTGCAATAAGCAAGACGCCAATTCCTAGTATCTTGAAACCCAAGGGCAACCATTGGCGAACCGCGATTGGTTCGCGAGTCACGACACACGAAGTGTGGAATGGAAAGAGGAAAAGGTCCCACCGGGCGTGCCAGAATCTGTTCCCCTCCGAAAGACGGCGCACGAGACTGCGGTGTCTTGGCACTGAGATTCGGGGCAGATGCTAATTTGTGCTATCCGTTCACCTCTCCGAAGATGCCAAGTTGATTTATGGCACCATGTATCGAAGGTTTAAACGGATGCGTCCGATGTAGCAGACTTCGTCAGATTCCCCCTTGCTTGAGGGGTTTTTGATTGTGGGGACGCTCTTCCCTGCAGGCGCAAGCCCCTGCAGTTAATTACGCTACCGCATTGCGGTAACAACTTTCTCCTTCTCCAGCTGGTCACTTCGTGTCGTGGGTGTTTGTTTTGTGTTTTGTTGCCCGTGGATTGTTTACGGAGACTGAGTTATGTCGTCGCCCGTAGGGCGTGGACTAGTCCAAATCCGTATTATCTTAGATTTGGGTTTGGGGGTTTGGTTTGAGGATACGTCAGCCATACTTGAGGCTAAGATCAACTCAAACGTTTGTTAAGGATGCGTTAGTCTAACTTTGTGACTAAGATCAACTTAACGGGATCGTTTAGACCTGATAAAGGAGTGTTTGAACTCCATTGTTCCAGTTTAGGGACCTAGAGGTCCAACGTATGTATGGCCGTCAGGACCCGTCACCTCTCTGACGACGTTGAAGAATTACAACGACGGATGTCAGAGGAGTTCAGAGATGTACCCTTGAGCCAGAGTTAATTGGGGGAATTTATAGTCCACTCTGTTTGAAGGTTTAAGGATACGTTAGCCATCTTTGAGGCTAAGATCAACTTAAACGGGACCGTTTAGATCCAAAAAAAGAGCATGCGGGGCTCTATTGTTTTAGTTTAAGGACATTGCGGTCTATGGGTAGTTTAAGGACATTGCGGTCCATGGGTAGTTTAAGGACATCGCGGTCCACTGTTAGTTTTAAGACATCTCGGTCAAGGTTAAGGACGTCGTAGTCCATGGGTTTAAGGACCCCACAGTCCGTTGTTAGTTTTAAGACATCCCGGTCAAGGTTAAGGACGTCGTAGTCCATGGGTTTAAGGACCCCACAGTCCGGTATGTGCTCTGGATGCTTCACACGGGTTCACTGCCGTGCTCTGCGAGGACCAGGCTTCGCTCTGGACGTTTTCCACGAGGTCAAAGAGTGACATTATCCGCGTTCCACGTAACCAGGAATTTTGCATTAAACACGGGTTTAAGGACCCCGCAGTCCGTATCAATGTGTGGTCGTCGGGACCCGTCACCTCTTTAAAGACATTGAGGGATTACAATGCCAAGTATCAAAGGAGTGAAGAGATGTACCCTAGAACCGGAGTGGATTAAATAGTCCTTGGCCCAATTTGGGATCAAGACGAATTAATTATGTTATGAGTCCACTGGTCCAGTTAATCACAAATTGAGGACTTATGGCCATCTTGGGCTAAGTCCAATCAGGAGAGGCTTTGCCTCCATCCATTTAGGCCAATTGGGCCAAAGCCTAGTGTTAAACACTACAGAGCAATCAGTGTTGAACACTGGGAATGAGGTTGACAAGTTAGTGTTTAACACTAAGAGATGATTGGTGTTAAACACCAGCAACAAGGCTTTTCAAATTAGTGTTAAACACTAAAACAGACCAGTGTTGAACACTGCAAATAAAGCTTTTTAATTAGTGTTGAACATTAAGGCCCAACAGTGTTTTAACACTGGGTTCGAGAGTTTCAATTTAGTGTTAAACACTAAGACAAGAGAGGTCACGTGGCAGCACGTGAGAGCGCCCTCCCTTCATTTATTCTGCTGAGATTATCGCATCTTTCAGAGCATCACGTGCCATCACGTGATGGGCATTCAAATGCCTATGTATTAGAGCTTCTGCCAAGGGTCACGTGGATCACGTGGGGTGCTGCCTCAAAGGGGCTTTCTGTAGACCTTTTGGGGGGGTCACATGATGACACGTGACCCTGCCTCTATGTATTTTGTTTAGAGGCTTTGTTAATCTTTTTTCAGGAATTAAATTCCTCAAGCTTTAAATTTCAGAGGAATTAAATTCCTACTTCCTTTCGAAGACTTATATTCTGGGATAGGGTTTAACTCTGAATTTTCTGTAGGAATTAAATTCCTCATATATGTGAAGAACCAAATAGGGTTAAACCCTAACAAAGCTTTTTTTAAGGAGTTTAAACTTCCATCCTCTGTTAAATTATGATTAAGGGAATTAAATTCCCGCTGCTGCAACAGAACTAGGTTCTTAATTAGGGTTAAACCCTGTTTCTTTTGTTCTGAAGGAATTAAATTCCCATGATACAGGGTCAAGCCCTAATTTTATTTTAAAGGAATTAAATTCCTATAGTTCTGTGAGAATTAAATTCTCATGCTTGCATTCCCTCTCTATGTTTTGGATCTGCATGGCAGGATCTCGACCCATTGAGAATTAAATTCTCAACCTTAAGGGGAGATGTGCACTTTGCAGATCCTCTATCAAAGAGAGAAGAAATATATTCTTCTGTTTTTATGTATCAGAGTTAAACTCTGTTGAGAATTAAATTCTCTTTTTCTTTCAAGGAGCTTTTCCCTTTCTTACCTAGGGTTTTTGCAGAAGATCCAAGTTTCTCCAAGTATCGAAACTCTCTCCTTCTTCTTTTTTTTCTTCTCTGCGTATCTCTATATGTATGTCTCTTGGCTCCTATTTATAGGAGAAGCAGCCGAATCAATCAGTTTTTGACGAATCTTCGTGAAAGATTTGATTTGCATCCATCATTCATTTTGGACCTTTGGATTATTAGGTGAATTTTATTCACCATTGGATTTTAAATCCAGAGATTCTCCTTTGTTATTTTGGTTAGATTTAAAGGGGAAATCTTTCCAAACCCGAAATTTTCCCATAGATAGATCACCTCTGAATCATTAATTTGATTGGTTCCAGATAGTTGCTTTCCTTTGGAAAGATTTGAATTTCTCTCAGAATTTAATTCTGTTAACACAGTGGGCTTTGAAAGCCGGTCACGTATGACCACGTGACTCATGGTCACGTGTGGGCACGTGACCCCCTTTGGAATGAGCCTTTTCCTTTCTTTTGCGCTCTGTCTTCTTATTGCTGCTTAAACGTCACGTGCTGCCACGTGACCCCTGGTCACGTGTGAGCACGTGACCCTTGTTTGAACTCTCTCTTTCCTTGGTTCAACTGGAGAACGAGTCTGCTGTCTTGAACGTCACGTGGCAACACGTGACCCTGGTCACGTGGAAGCACGTGACCTCTTCTGAAGCCTTTTCCTTGACTTGATCAGGGAACTGTGTGCCTTTTGTCGCTTGCATTTAAATGTCACGTGTCGCCACGTGACCAGGGTCACGTGGGAGCACGTGACTCTTTCTGAAGCCCGCTTTTCTTCAACGTAGTCAGGAAACTGAACTTGCCTTGATGATGTTTTTAGGTGTCACGTGCCAACACGTGACCGCTAGTCACGTGTAAGCACGTGACCCTCTTCTGAAGCTTTTCCCAGAAGCTTTCCTGATTTTAAATCAGGAAACACATGGGACTCTAAAATAGAACCCGAACTGTAACTTGTGACTGATCACGATATGATATATGTATGACTTGATTACGACATCATGTAGGTGTGACCTGATGTCGATATCATATAGGTGTGACTTGATGACGATATGATATCGGTATGACTTAATCACAAAATGATACATATGACATGCTATTTCTGAGGATAAATTAATGAGGTATATTTATGATGGCAATGTTATATAATTGATGTATGCGATTACAGCATAGCACCTCGATCATGACATGTGTTGATGATGACATTATACGAATAATGAGACACGTAGGTGATATTTGACCCGTACCCCGATATTGGGATGACGCACGATGGATTTTACCGTACGAGGCATAGATGTGATGATTGATCCGCACTCTAGATTTGAGGAAGTCGTACTATGTACGTGACGCTATTGAGGCAGGATCGCCGATTATTAGAGATATGGACTCAGGCTTTAGGTGTACTTCTATCGACCAGTTCTTAGGTTTAGTTTTCCTTAGGGGGGGTTAGATGGACTCTAGGTTAGGTTCGAGTCATATAATGGTAGTGGTAATTGTATATCAAATGAGTGGATAACACACATCCGTCTTTACTTTCACATTGTAATCATAATGTTGCATGTTCATACATATGTTGCTATAATCAGTATAAACTTTACCTGTTAGGACACCAGTACCATTACCGATGATGCGCATATCCCACGCACACTTATTTGCCGGCTCACACACATCATCATCGGTAATTGCTATGTCACGTACACTTTAGATCATATTATCTTTTATTGATAGAATCAGCTAGCAACTAGATCGATATTTAATATTGTGATTACTCTCAGATGTTAGTCTAGACATGGCATTTATTACTTAGACATTCATGCATTCATATTTTCATGTTATCATGCAGTATTATGGGGCATATGCCGACACTTATCATATACTTATTCATGATTTTTGAGATTTGGATTTCTATGAGATTTCTGGATTTTTGGGGAAAACCGCAAGAATATATAAAAACTTTTCTCTCTCTCTCCTCCTCTCTTTTTAAAATGTAAGATGCGGTTTTCTCGTGATGTATATGTCGTCCACCATGAGATTTCATGTTTTCTGATGGATTTCGAGACCCGATTCGAGGAGTGGATGAACCGTCTCGAGTACATGGTGGGCCCGGTATGGTACCCCAGGGCAAGAAGATCGAGTTGTAGACGATGAGCCTGGCAGGGGAAGGCTACCTACCGGTGATGTCTGGCACGGCGGATATCCGGAGGATACCGACCGTTGTCGTGAGATTTGATGATATGGGCCGATCCGGACTGACGGAGCCCGAGATATTGAGACTTGAGATTTACATGTGTTGTGTCGATACTTGACACGGATTTCCATGGATTTCATTGTTGGGATTTCAGATTTCAATACACATTTTACTATGATAACAGCTAAAGATTTCTTATACAGATATATCTGGATTTTAGGATTTGTTACTTTACATTCATAGTGCATGCATACCCATTCATATGACATAGTACTATATGAGGCACTGACACGAGCACGGAGTATCTGCATTTACATGTAGTATTACCCTGCTATTACTAGGTGATTGGGATGTAGTAGTGTACTATTATGACCTAGGATAGCGTCGTGCATTCGATTTGTTTTCGTAGATGTCTTCTACTCACGAGTTGGCAACTCATCCCCGTTGTGCCAAATTTTATTACAGGTTCGATGTACCGGTTTCCCTGGTAGTTGCTGGCACATCTTTTCTTTCAGGGTGATTTGCACGGTAGGTTGGTTCACTTGTATCTGGACCGCCATTGTATTGGTATTATTTCATTTGTATCTAGAAATCTCCATCAACCGTACTTGTATTACGTGAAAAGTTTATTGGACCAGTTATTTATTTCGACCTTAGAGTCGCGCATGTATTATTCTGATTTGGTGGATTGTTTTCTTTTGAGTTTTTGAGCCTCGTCCTTTGGCGTTGTATATTATTGTGCTTGTTGTGGTTGTTTCCGCCTGTTGGCGTTGAGCTAGTTCCCGTTTCGGGATGATTTTTTATTGTTTATGTATATTGTACTTGTTGTACCCGTTTGGGGCCAGTTTTTTCAGAGGAGACTCTGCTGAAATTTTTGGGAAAATTTGCTGATACTTTTAAACTTGTTTTCTTTATGTTTTCTTTTACTTCTTCTTCTTTTATATGGTTTAGATTTCTGGGCTTCGGCTTACTTAGGTTACGTTGCGCCTCTAGACGCTTCGTTATCTAAGTGCCGGTCACGTTCCGTACTTTCGGGTCGTGACACTGGGCATCGATACTCCATTAGTAGACTAGTGTATACAGTCGAGACCCCGATGAGGAGCAGTTGCCGGTCTCACAAGCCATTGGTGTCAGTTGGTTCACCTAAGATGTATACAGGTGCTCATTGGGTTATGAGTACATCGGACAGGACTCGCCGGGAGCATGCTAGTTTGTATTATACCTGACGTCAGATAGCAGTTCCCTGGTGACATGTGTACAGGTTAGTTCATCGACCTGAGATCGTCATTTATTTCGTGTGAGTTCCCACTATGCTTTGATTACTACCCTACCACAGCTTAAAGGAGTCGTGCAAACAGGTTTTAGTTGGGTACAGTCCCGAGCCACATGGAGGCAGTGAATGGATCGGCAGGGGTTTCGTCTCTCCCGGTATTGGGGGTGAGATCGCGCTGTGTCTAGGAAAGCCATTACACGAAGTCCTTGGCCAAGGCAGGAGATTTACTGGTAGGTATTCCAGTAGTATCTCAGGGTGTTCTGGGTTACACTCCGACACGACTTGTACCGCTTTTGGGGATCTAACTTTTACCAACCCTCTAGGCCCGCCATGCGATGCTCATAGACGAACGGACCGGACTGTACGGATATTGTCACTGACAGGCTCAGTATGGTGTCATGATGAGTTCGCTCATCGACCTCCCTTTTGGTCAATACCCGGTTTCCCGTTACATACAGCTAGTACCTCTGACATGCTAGTGGTTAAATCCACAGCCAAAGTATTAACGAGTCTTTAGAGTACCCCACAGACAGTTTCTCAATTTCGAGCGAAACGTTGTAGAGGCCGTATGATATATGGCAGGGTTCGATCATATACGTGCAGTAGTGCACGGATCATGATCGGATGGATCATAATAGTGTGCTTTGGTTTAAGCCGGATCCTAGTATTAGATTTGTTGGATTACTTTAGTCTCATCGCATTCGCACATGGTCGGAATGCGGATGCAGGTATGTATATACAGGTGGGGGGTATCCTTGTGATCCGTCACGAATTTTACTTTAGATGATGCGGTTCTTTTTATTGTCATAAACATTTGGGTTAATGTTTATTTTGGTGGAAAATGTGAGTGGATTTCATGATGAAGTGCATTTAATGTGACATAGACTTGCTTAGTGACTCATGGTCTCTTTTCTTGTGCTAGTGTCACATTAGGATTGATTTATGTGTTGAAATGATAAGAGGAGAGAGAGAGGGAAGCCATATGGCTTGAGTTTGCTCTTGTATTTTCTCATTCTTACTCTCATTTTATCATAGCAACACATAAGAAAAAGAAAGAAACTTCTTCTTCTTCTTCCTCTTGCTTCTTGAGCTCACCATTTCCACCAATGGCATCACCTTCAACCTCCATCCATACACTCTCATGTGATGAGAATCAATGGATGCTTGAGACAAAGTTATCACACACATTCTCTGCATCGCCTTGGACACGTCGGATAGCGAACTTCGTGCCCAAGTTACTTCGGATGAAGCGGGAGCCCGTAAAAAGACTCATTAATGTGGTGCCCTTTCGATGAGGAGATCGGAGATCGGAGATGCCGCGAGGAGCTTGGGATGGTGGCTAAAGACCGAAGGACACGGATCGATCGGTATAGCCACTTTCTAACCTTTCTCTAGTTGCTAGTTATAGGTTAATGGTTCGATCCGGGATTAATGTCTGCGATAGCGCCGGTTTCAAGTTAAGAAAAAGTTTTCGTTTCCGCATTTTGTCCTCGGAAAGACGGCCGGGACGCTACCGTAGACTTACAGACCATCAAGGAATATCCGATCTCACTAAACCGTTAAGGGAATTGGGTGTTGTGGGTTTTTGGGTATCTCTCTGTAGGTGTTTAGGTATATTTGGTATTGTTTAAATAAGTTAGTTTTTCAGTGGGTTAAATCTTTAAGCTAATATCAGTTTAGGAGTAAACTTATATATACGACACGTAGCATGTTTAGTGTTTGTAATAATTTAGCTACTGTAACCGAATTTGGAACCACTGGGTACAATCACTAGAAAGACTAGTAAGACCAAAAGAATAATGAGCCAACGAGAACACTACACTTAAAACCTGAGCCCCAAACTCCCCAAAAAATCCGGGGTGGCGACCTTGAAATCCAGCGACGCCGGCCATCCTATGGATTTTGGTGTTGATTCTTATTCTGTAGCTTAGAGTTGGTATTTTAAATGTCTCTGTATTATTTATGTTGTCTAAATATTTATATAATAAAATCTGGGAACGTTTTAAAAAAGGTTTATCGAATTTCAGATATTTATGATACGGAGTTTTCGTATTTTGATGTTGCAGCTGAACCGTTGACGTTTATACATTAACGATAGAATTTTGTTGTCGTTTTTAGGTTAAGTGTGCTGTAGGTTCTGACCTACGGGCGTTTAGCTTTTTGTTTTGGTTTTCGATATGATATTTACTTCTACGCGATTTAAAAAAGAATATAAGTACGATTCGAGAATTCCGAGACGGAGTTGGCGATGTAGTAGCATGGATTCAGCGAGCTTTTAAGTTGGTGAGTAGATTTACATCTACTGGGAAAGTCGGGTGGATGGCGTATAGCACCCCCGTAACCTTACAAATAGTATTATGATATCTAGTTAGTTTAGTATTTATTCAAATTATTTATATAGTATCACATCTAGTATGTCCTTCAATTTCATATAGTTTCATGCATAATTATAGATGAGATACAGTGATACAATATGGATATGGTTTGATTGATTTGTATGAGGGATCATGCTAGACTTTAGATGATACCGATGCAGTGATATGATGAAATATAATACAAGGATTTATAAGTATTGGAAATGATGAAATTTATATGCCGAATAACGGCCAATCTATCCTTTGACTCGTAGGGTTAAGTTATATTCTGTTTTAGGATGTAATACTTGTGTGAGCTATATTCTTTTAAAAACTACGATTCATTTGTTTTTTAAATAAAATACCATGATGCGTGCTAGTTTCTAAAACGGATATCTATTTTTCTTGGGCAGCTTCCTTATTTAAAACTTAACGTTTCGATCATTTCTAAATATAAATGGTATAGCTCATAGCAAGTAATTACAAAAGTTACGTTTAGATTAATTTACATGTTTGCATTATATTATCCATATTATACATTTCTGCATTACACACACTCTGATAGAACACTGCACAAATACCAATGAGTACTATGCTGCACAAGAATGTGAATGTTTGTTACAGTACACCTCATTGGTACTGCCATGTCACAGTAGAACCGAGCTGTTATATATGTATTAAAATAAATAGGTTGTTACGCCGTAGAACACTTGCACAAATACTAATGATTGCCATGTTGCACGAGCACAGACGCATATGCTACATTACACATCATTTGCAGTACCATGTCACAGTAGAATTGAAATATATGTATATGTAATATAATTACGTAGTCTTCTTTATTCCTGTTGTAAATTACAAATATTACTAATATAAATGTTGTATTTGATTCTTTGGATTTTCTGGGTATTTTACTCATGATGATATATATCGGTGGCATCGGACACTGTTATATATGTATATATATATATATAATATATCATGAATACAATCTATGCAAGTTTCTTATTCCTCACTTGATATTTTAATATGATGAGTAAAACGTCCACTATGAGTTTTGTGTTTTATGATTTTGATTCCGAACCGAGTTGGGGGTCATACAGTTATGGATTTGTATATTATCCAGACTGAGTCGGTGGGCATACAGTTGGATACATAGTGGATCCGGTCGGGGCCGAGGTGAAGGATAACCGCATTATTGGCGGGGAGCCTAACGAGGATACTGACTGGAGATAAAAATGAGCGTGGCAGATATCCAGGGGATATTGAACGGAGATAGAAATGAGCACGGCAGATATCCAGAGGATACTGACCGGAGATAGAAATGAGCACGGCAGATATCCAGGGGATACTGACCGGGGTTCGATTCGGCACGGCGGATATCCAAGTGATACTGATCGTAGCCAAGATATTGGTTGGTGATCATCTATTAAGGTGGTGTCGACGATGTCTATATTCACGTGTCGATGATGGACATGAGAGATTTCGGATTTCGATATCGATACTGGACATCTATATATATATTGATATGAGAATTATCATGAGGTACACAGTTATATATTATTAGTGGATTCAACCAGGACTGATCTGGAGGACAGTACCTGCATATATTTGTACAGACATTCATATACAAAAAGGAATTCCAACACGAAATATAGATTCATGATTTTGACTCATATGACATGGAGATATTATACTTGGGATTGCATGAGAGATAGTATTGTACATATGCATATCATATAGTATATTGGTACAGATTATGATAGGACTATACTGATGACCTAGGTATCGTCATGCATTTCGATTTCTACCTTTAGATGTACTTTTATTCACTGAGTTGGCAACTCATCCCCATTGCGCCATAGTTTCTTGCAGGTTTTACCGCTTGGATTATCAGCGACTTGGGCACACATTCTTTTCGGGAATTGATTGGTAAGTGGGTTATTATTGTACCATACTCACTCTTGATTATTCATATATTCTTTTATCTAGTGGAAACTCCATCAACTTAGAAGTGGTATATTATGGACTTAGAACCAAGACTTAGAGTTTAAGAGTGGTGATGTCGCACTCTTTAGAGTCGATTTCTGATTTAGATTGTTGGTTGCTCCATCGTTTGGACGTGGAGACTAGCTTCCGTTGGGATGCTATTTAATTATGTTGTATCGGGCTTTTATAAAATTGTAAACGAGGTGATGTCAAGTTACAAAACGCCATAAATGCTTTTCAACATATTTAGTTAAACTTAAATGTTATTTAAATTGATTTCATCGGATGATTATTTAAACCTCACCTCTAATATTTTCAAAAAGGGTTTAGATTCCGGGTTTCGGCTTACTTGGATTGCGTCGATGTCTTTAGATGTCACGTGATTTAAGTGCCGGTCACGTACTACATTTAGTTACCTGGGCTTGACCTTATAGGACTTAGACTTGACTTTGGGGGTCTTATACCCGGACTTTCGTTATATAGGATGACCTTTGTTGATGGAGTAGATACTAAGTAGAGTGACGTACCGTACATATGTTCCGCGACATATTTACGATATGATACTCCACCTAAGATACCTTAGGAATTATATCTTGAGATCTTCCTTCTATTCTTTCCTTTGACCTATCTTCGTCAGTGCATGATTGATTGTTTCGATCACCATATTTATGAGGGTCGAGAGGGCTGCAGTTAGAGATACGGTCAGATCAGACTTGTCTGGGACAAGGACTGACCAGGGTGACTTTCCGATGATATAGAGACACATCATTTATTCAAATTTGATCGAGTTTTAATAGTGGAGTGAGTTTCTTTAGGATCCGCACCAGATGGTAAAGTCATTGTTAGAGATCAGACAGACATGAGACATGATGTTTTACCCTCTCCGAAGATTATGGTGTCGTGTACTGTTCAGACAGCGGTACCAATCATTGCTGATATTATTGAGATGTTACTCCCAGAATTCATGAAGTTAAAGGTTGACGATGTTACCAGTATAGATGGATTAGGAGGATTCATAGCCATTCAGGTGTAGGGTAGTTAAGACTTTTAATCCATTGTGGTGCCTCGATACGAGATCGGTGAAGTGATGTACTTCTACAGATGGATCTTGCTTAGACCAGATGCAAGTCGTTCAAGAAAGAGGTCGTTCAGTAAGTTTTTCCTCCGACGAATTTGGGATGGGTCTTCGAAGGTGAGATTAGCTAGATTCTTTTTACAGAGTATCAGAGAGGACGGATTCGTGTTTCCGGGTTTGTAAGACTCCGAGTTTGGTCATAACCAAGTATGATTTGCAATTCGCGTAACTATGCAGATACCTCCTTATGTGATTGATATAGGGAATTTACAGGACTGGAGATTGGTATGAAGTTTCAGTGGATAGTTGTTCCACACAGTAGATATTGAAGAATTGATGACGCGTGCAACTACACTTTTAGGAGGAAATCAAAAAGGAATGACAATGGTTATGAAAGGGAAAGTAGGTCAAGAAAGGGGTGCTAGTTCCGGGCAGGTTGGATAAATGATTTTAGCAAAAGCCTTGATGGATTCTCTTCCAGAAATTTATAATAAATAAGATTGGACTGGGATTAGTTGTGAGCACATAAGCCGAGGACAGAGATTTCATTATCAACATGTTACATGATAAAAGACTGAACTACTGGTCAAGGAGGTGTGATGGGATGTATCCGCAATAAGATTAATGGTGTTGTTATTCCTCACCGGACGATCGCATAAATAAGCTATGGTATTAGAGATCCGCAAGGAGAACCTGAATTCAGAGACAGAGGACGTTAGAACGTGGCAGACGACAAGTAGTAAATCCTTGCTATGCTAATTCCGGTGGTATAAACACCTTCCGAAATTGAAGAGAATATACTTCAATGTCCTTTAAGTTCGGCTTACGTTTCTAAAATCTAAAACTTTCATTTTCAATGATGGAGAAAGGAAAACTCTACGTCCATGATTTTGATATATATATATTTTAAGGATTTAAGGATCAATTTATGTTTTGTGCACACCAGGTGCACTTGATGAGATTTTTATGTACAGTAATTTCACCTTGATTTATACTTTGTGCACACCAGGTGCACTTGTTGAGATTTTAGTGTAAGGTGACTGCACTCGATGGGAGTGTTGTGTATACCGGATGCACTACAATGTAATTTCCGTGCACATCAGATACACATAGTTAAAAGATTACATATATATACCCTAGGTATATTTGGTTTGGATTTTTTTGCACTCTGATGCACTTGAGATTTAAATTGTGCACCCTGATGCACTTGGATTTGATTTTTGTGCATCCCGATGCACTTGGTATTATTTTGTATACTTTTATTCCATGCACAGTGGATGCAGTGGATATCGTTTCGTGCACGCCTGTTAGACTTAGCACTGTTGTTTTCGTGCACACCGTGAAGTGTGGTTTGAGACTTACGTGCAAACTCATTAGGGTTGATTTTGTTTTCGTTCTTTGCACTTGATAGGATATGTGATAGATTTGATTTTTATATTTTCGATTGGTAGTGTGCACTGATATTGCACTGCGATCATGGCATTGATTTTGTGCACTTAGGATACACAATGGTTTTTGTATTTGGCAAAATTTTTGTCATAACTGGAATAATTCTCATTTCAACCGCTAGAGTTACAGTTATAAAAGATTATATCCTTTGATTTTTTATGCACACAATTGCGTTGTGATGCATTTTAGCTCGTATGGGATTTTGGAGTCTTGTTATATCGAGCAACTTTCATGTTTTATAGTTGGACCCGGGAAATTGTTTTGAAATAAGTTGATTGGGTTAAGAAAATATTTTAAGAATGAGCTTTAATTTAAATTCGGGGACCGAATTTCTTTAAGGGGGAGATATTGTAACATTTTGGAGAATTAATAATATTTAAGTTTATTTTTTTTATTATAAATAATGAAATTGATAAGTTTATGAAAATGATATTTTAATTATTTTATCATGACATTGTATTTGTCATTAAGCTAATGATAGTTAAGTGATAGATTTATCATTTCATATCTTTTATGTTATATGAATTTGGATTTTCCAATATGAAGGTTTATCTTTATTTTTACATTCCTTTAAAATTATGGGTGGTATAACATATGCTACGATATACCCTCATAACACCTTAACTGTTGGATATAGTGCCCTCAAAGTCAATTATTGGATCGCAGGTACGTGATTATAATGATTGAGGCAGGACCTATACCGATATGACAGGCTTGCTCGAGATGATAGTATGCTATATGGTTTGTCTTTATCATCGTATACATGCTTTAGTTCACTATTGCATGTTGATAGAGCCCATAGGATTCTTGCTTGATGGCGATCATATACGTGGGAGCTGGGGTCTGTAAGTACATCCTTAAAGTGTCCCTAGTCGTGGGAGTTTCGAGACAGGACATCGATACTCCAGAGTAAACTAGTGTATACAGTCGAGACCCCGACGAGGGGCGGTGACCGGTCTCATAAGCCACTGGTGTCAGTTGGATCACCTAAGATGTATACAGGTGCTCATTGGGTTATGAGTACACCGGACAGGACTCGCCGGGAACATGCTAGTTGGTATTATACATATCGTCAGATAGCTGTTCCCAGGTGACATGTGTACAGGTTAGCTTGTCGACCTGAGATCGTCATTTGTCTCGTGTGAGTTCCCACGGTGCTTTAATTCCTACCCTACCACGCTCAAAGGAGACGTGCAAACAGGTATTTTTTGGGTACAGTCCCGAGCCACATGGAGGCAGTGAGCGGATCGTCGGGGATTCGTCTCTCCCGGTATTGGGGGTTGATGTCGCACAGTGCACGGGTGACCATCACTAGAAATCCTCGGCCGAGGTAGTGGAGAATTACTGATTTGGATCAGTAGTTTCTCAGATGGTGATGGGCTTCATGCCGACACGATTTATCGCGTTATTAGGGGTCTGACTTTATCCACCCCCTTAGTCTCGATATGCGATACTCTTTAGACGAACGGACCGGACTGTACGGATATTGTCACTGTTAGGCTCAGTAGGGTTTATGGATGAGTTCGCTCATCAGCTTCCCTTCTAATCAATACATAGGCAACCGTTACGTACAGCTTGTACCTCTGACATGCTAGAGGTTATACCCAGCGCCAGTGTGTTGATGAGTCATTAGAGTCCCCCATAGACCGTTTCCCAAGTTTAGGCGAAACGTTGTAGAGGCCGTATGGTTTTATGGCAGGGTTCGGAAAAAGCACGTGCGTTTTCGCACCTGTCATTTTTCGGGCAGATAATACTGGTAGGCTTTGGTTTAAGCCGGATCCCAGTATTATACTGAGTAGATATAATATCTTTGTCTCGGTTGCATTTGTATTCGGTCGTAATACAAATGCGGGTATGTTTATACTGTTACGGGGTTATCCTGAAATTCGTTTCGGGATCACTTTTGGAAGTTGTCAGTTTCCAGTTTTCTATCGCCCGCCTTTAACATTCGGTTAAAGACGGATTTATCTTTTCTTGAGATGAGTGTGGAAGCTTCTAGATGATGACTTAGAATGGTGACTAGGTTAGTGACTCATTAGGTTGCATTAATTGTTTTGCAAGGTGTTAAGTGAGTCACCATTTGCATTAATGGGGTTTTGTTTATGCTAAGATATTTCTTCATGATACATTATTTCTTAAGGTTACCTTCCTTGTTCCTACACTCACCCCCACCTCTACATAATGTGGACGGCCCCTTCTTGCTTGAGAGATGGTTGTTAATTTGGAAAAGATTATAGTTTTGGATTCATGGAAATTAGATAGCCTCATTTCTTATTTCACCCGATCCAAAAGGCAACTTCATTAACCGTTCGTCCATAGCTTTGGACGAAGCAAGACAAAGTGTTCTACTAATTCTCTATATCAATCTTGGTCATCTCTTTTAGCAAATTTGATGATCGAGTTGCCTCGGTTCAAAGGCGGGAGCCCGTTTAAAGATCCGTCGATGTGGTGCTACCTGGACGAGAAGACTGGAGATTCAGGAGATCGGAGCAGCCGCAATAAAGCGTGGGATGATGGTTGAAGACCGAAGGACTCGGATCGTTCGGTATAACATTTCTACCCACTTTGTAGTTTGTTAGTTTAGCTTTAATGGCAGATCCGGGTTATAGTACGCGATAGCGCCAGCTAAAAAGTTTTTGTTCCGCATTTGGCGTCTGTTAGACGGCCGGGGCGCTACCGTGTACTTACAGTGGTATCAGAGCCTCACCATTAAGCTATACTAACTTGTCCTAACGCGTTTAAAATATCGATCGAACCGAATTTCGGAAAACTACAATTTTCTATTCAAAGTTTCTGTCGATTTTAAATTAGGCCTAAAAATTATTTTGAGCATTTCAGAAAATCAAGCAGGGTTTTTTGTAGAACACTGGAGAAATTTGGCCTTGTGATCTCTCTGTACGGCCGCGGATCCGCGGCCCAAGCTAGGGTTTGGCCGCGGATCCGCCGCCGTATTAAGAGATAAATTGGCCAAAATTCTACAGTAGCTTCTACAAAGTAAATTGTGGTTTTTTGTATATTTATTTTGGGCCCAGATTTTATTACTGTACAGCAGATGTACGTGGGGCCCACTTCGGAAAGTTTTGTCGATCGAAATTTTAAACTTGTTAGTATACATTGCTTATATTATATCTCCGACCGGGAATGTCATTTGAGCGGTAAATTGCGTCTAATTGCTATAGCTCTTTCAGACGGATTTGCGAACGTGACATTCGCGTTGATGTTCTGTATTGTGCTGTGATGTTGCGGATTTGTCGTGGTGGATAGCAGTGTGCAATGGTAGTGCAGTTTGAATTTATTTGTACATTTGATATTGCGGGGCGAGCGTCCAACATATGGACTACCGTCACTGCCTGTTGTATAATATTCTTTTGGGGCACGACCGGGCTGAGGTCGATGTACCTGTTGTACATATTTTTATTTCTGTACTAGGTTTACCCCGCGACGGAGTGCACGGATAGGCGGGATCTGGAGGGCAACAGGTCTGTATCTCATGGCTTTGAGAGGCAGAGGGGCCTCACTTTAGAATTGGCAGACTATTCGCCTCACTCGTATGGGGTACAGGTTGACCCAAGGAGTGGTGCCTAAGTTACCGGATTCCGTGAAGTGCCGGGTGGTCCATTCACTTTGTTGTAGGGGGCTGCCTCGCTTCAGGTTTTGGCGCGTAACTTGCCGCACCCGTAGGGGTCTAGGTTTCATTGCACAGGCTATCCACACGACCAGGGGAACATCGAGTTTCAGTAGCAGCTCTGTGAAACCCGGGGATCCCAGATTATCTGTATTGTTCTGTGATGCTTTTTACTTTTCTGTAATGCTGCATATTATCACGCCTGGAGCGATTATTGTATATTGGTATATATACTATTAGACGTTGTATATGTTTTAAACCCGCGCTAGTTAAGCCCCCGCTCTGTCGTTAGTTAAGTAACCTAATGGGTGATGACGGGACCCAGTGGCGAATGCGGATGGCATATACGTACATTTTATTTTTCGTTCTTTTCTGGTGTGATTGATTGATGGGACTGCATTGATTCTTATCAATGCAAGGATGAAACAAACCTATATTTGATGTTGTTGAAACAAATTTTAAAAGGTGTTATTACAAAGTTGTTTCCTTTTGTTTTGCATAGCGGTATTCAGTTGGAATATCCTGCACCTCATTTAACGAGGCAAGGGCCGAGATCCCTTCACCGGGAGCGACCCCTTGGGCAGAAGTTTACATCAGGGTAATAACTTCACTATAGTCGATTACAAGTTGCTTTGCATCGCGATATTCTGTTAGAATATCCTGCACCTCATTCTATGAGGAAAGAGCCGAGATCCCTTCACCGGGAGTGACCTCTTTAGCAAAAGGTTTTCGCCACTATATTTTTATAAAAAGCTATCAGGTTCCTTCAACGAGATCAAGTTCATTACGTTAAAGGTTTTTCGCCAAAAACCAGCCGTAGCCCTCCGTCATTTCTTATGGATGGTCAGTAGTATTCAAGCTATGTATATTTGGCCCTTAGTCAAAACATAATGATTGGTAGCTGCTGGGGTGTTCACATGTTGCATAGATAGATGCGTTGGTTTAGGACAATCATATTACTATATTTGGCCCTTTGTCAAGAGTATATACGGGTGGGTTCAAATTGACCTGGATAATGATGGATAGAACTTGACATGTGACTTATGAGATATTTAGCCCTTAGTCAAGGTCATAAGAGCATGGGGCAAAAATATATATCGGGAGTTTCAAACATACAGGAAACTTGCCAGGCATGCGCATACCTTCTAGAGTATGATAACTTGAGTGGCTTCTATCAAGTTATCATGCGATGATAGTTGGATCCCGATTCTCACTGATGAGTTGGTTTACCCTTCGGGTGATCCCGACTAATTCTTCTTTCAGGTTTGGAGGAGAATTTGAGATTACAGTGGGAGATTTCCTGATTAGATAAAGTGATAACCATTCTGATCTAGGTTAGAGTGCACGCAGAGTGTTTCTTTTCTCTCTCTCTTTGGCAGCGACCTTTGACCGACACTAAACTATGACTCGGTGAACAAGTTGACCGAACCTTCTTAAAATACTGGCTTTTAGATTGTCTAAAGTTGCATAAGTCATTGCCGCTCCTTCTTTTACCCTTTGCATTTCTCAGAACACCCCGTATTACTACAGATATCCACTTCCATTGGATAGATCCATCGTATGGTTATAAAGGAACCCGAAGGACTTCTTCGAGGATGGATCCGGGTTCAGGAGAAATAGAATAAAGTTATTAATCAGTTGTCTTTTATTATCACCTTCTCTCAGGTTGCGAGGGCTCCTGAGTTTAGGAGAGTACACCTATTACGCTTATTCGATAGTCTTATTCTAAACCATATGCTGGTGCCGAAAGGTAGGGAATGAAGAAAACCAATTAGCCTAAGTAAGGCGTACAGAAGGTAATAACTAAAGACAAAATAAATGGATTAGAAAGAGGGCAAAGTAAATTGCGACTGTTATCATTCATGACCAAACCGCGTACTTCATCGCCACTCCTATTTCACCTTTAATGGAATAAGGTATTATTCAGTTGTCTTTTATCATCACCTTCTCTCAAATTGCGAGTACTCCTAGGATTGGGAGAGTACCCCTATTATGCTTACTGGATAGTCTTCTTCCAAACCATAGGTTGGTGCCGAACGGTAGGGAAGGAAGAAAACCATTTAGCCTAACGATGGTGTACAGAAGGTAATGAATAAAGACAAATAAAGAGATTTGGAGAGATGGCAAAGAGATATACGGTTAAAGTCATGAATTAGATGATGGAAGAGGCATTACTAGGAATACCAGGATACCCCTACGAAACATTTTCATGTTTCAGTGCATTGTTAAAAGAAAACTGATTTCCCGATTAGATACATACTCCAGGGTATGTATTTACCAGAGCTGATTCTCACACCTGTATGGTTTTATAGATAATGAGTGGGAGTAGGTTATTGGAAATTAGGTGATCATCCTCATTATATCGGAATTCGTTGTAATTGGTGATATTTGAGGAAGTCGCCTGGGTTTTTGCCGGACGACATGTATTTGGTTTTGAGTATCTGTTGTTGTGCACCAATTTCAAAATGATATATCTGTACGTTTATTTTTATAAAATGAGATATAACTTTTTGAAATTATGTCTGTGACATTTACCTATATCAGTTGACGATTGGGTAAGGAGCATTGAACAACGGAGTAGTTCTTAACAATAAGTACAGTTTTCAACCTATGATACACAGGTTTTGAGTTATTCAACTCAGCGGACTTATACAGAGTATTGTATGTTGTCCAGTATCCGTCAGGACAAAGGGGTAGGTCCTCATACTATGTTCTGTTTACTTATGACTTCTATAGTTTTTGGATAAGTGTTTCGTCGAAATACAATGTCTAAGTTTTGAGAAGTTGTGGGTATAAGAATAAAGTAGAGAACCAGGTATCGCAAGTATCGGGATTTTTCAAAGAGATCAAAGATGTAGATTCTTGTGATTGGTATTCAAATAATGGTTTTAAGAAACTTTTTTCTCTTTCAGGTTACTCATAATTTGATAGATTCCTAAGTTGAGTAATGCTGATTAGCCTCTCTCCATTAACATGATATGCACTGGAGACAGCTGCAGGATTTGAATCTGGTTCCAATTAAATAAGTGCCAAAGTTTCTATATTGAATATAGAATGGTTCATATCTTAACGATATTAAGATACGGGGAGTTGTCCAGCTTATGCTTAAAACCAGACACTGGATAACTCAAGGCACGTTTCTGTAATGGCAGTTTGTGGGTTGACCCTGGCTTTGACGGGGGTTGATTTTCTACCATCTGGAAGATCAAAAGTGATATTGTTCTTGACTCGCCACAGTTTTAGTAAAATGGATTTTTTCAGAAAACAGCAGTGGCAGTATGGTAGAACTGGAAGTGATTCCAGAACCGCAAACTATTACGAAAAATTTAATAGGATCCATATATTCAATCAGGTTTGACATTCCATTAGCCACTCCGCAGATATGGTGGGTAACCTCAGATGTAGGGTTCCTAGGCACCCTAGTGAGGTCTCACAAGGCATCAACCATGCCAATTTCAAATTTTACGGTGCCTACAAACCCTAAACTACGGATCGTCGGCTAGAAGTCTAGGCGAAAAACTAACTAGTTAACACTTAACTAAAAGTTTAACGGAAATACAACCTTTATAGATCCGGTGCTCCACCTGTTAGTGTATATGCCCTAGAGGCCATTACTGTATCATACTAGTTTGTATATTACTTGATGGAAGCTTGGGATATTCACCTTGTATAAACAATCTTGCTCAATATAGTAGTATGCTACTTGGTTTGTTTCTACTTCAATGTGTACTTGTGTTTATTTCAGTATATCACTTATACACATTAGTGGAGCCCTTAGGATCTTTGCTTGATTACCAGCGTTGTGATGGCAGTCACACTAGTGGGGGCTGGGTAATCTATAGGCACATCCTTTTACAGGTCCCTAGTCGTAGGACTATCGAGACAGGGCATCGATACTCCGGAGTAGACTAGCGTATGCGCTTCTCATCCCAGTGTGGGAGATGGTCTGTCCCACAGCCATCAGTACGTCGTACTGGAGATAGTATACGGGTGCTCGTTGGGTTACGAGTACACTGGACAGGACTCGTCGGGAACTGACAGGTTGGTATTATACCTATCGTCAGTTATCAGTTCCCAGGTGACATGAGTACAGCTTAGTCCGCTGACTTGACACTGACACTTCGCCTCGAGTGTGTTCCCACTGCACTTTGATCACTACCCTACCACGGCTCAAAGGAGTCGTGCAAACAGGTGGTGGTTGGGTGCAGTCCCGAAGCACTTGGAGGCAGTGACGGTTAGACAGGATTCGTCTCTCCCGGTATTGGGGGTTGACATCGCGCTGTGTCTAGGAGAGCCATTACACGAGTAGTCCCTGGCCAGGGCAAGCGAGATATACTGGTAGGTTTCCAGTGTTATCTCAGGGTGTTTTGGGCTTCACTTCGACACGACTTGTACCGCTATTGGGGGACTGACGTTTTACCGCCCCCTAGGCCCGCCATGCGATGTATCAGACGAACAGACCGGACTGTACGGAGAATGTCACATTCAGACTCAGTAGGAGTTCAGATGGGGTTTCACCTCGTCAGCCTTCTTGTCGGCATCTACCTGGGGACCGTTACGCACAGCTAGTGCCGCTTGCGGTCTGTGGTTAAACCCACTGCCAGCGTAGTGTCGAGTCTTTAGAGTCCCACACAGAGGGTATTCGTCTCTGGGCAAAACAGAGTGGAGGTCGCATGGTTTTGCGACAGGGTTCGTTCTCATCCGCGCACTTGTGCACGTTTGGAGTCCGGACGGATTATACTGGCAGGCTCTGGTTTGAGCCAGATACTGGTATATGTTTTGGGGGTTGCTTTTATATCTTGGTATTCTTGTTCCTCGGAACGAGAATGCAGGTGTGTATGCACAGTTGCTTGAGGCGGAGAATGAGGTTTTTCATTAAGGTTTCGGATCGGGTGCGTATGCACAGTTGACAGTTATCATTTTCCAAACCCTAATGGATTTGTGTATTATCTATTAATAATAGTAATTAAATGAGAATTATGTTATGGTTGATTTTTTGTTGACTTGTTGACCTTGGTTGACTTGTTGACCTTTGACCACCATCATGCTTTGAAGATCCTCCTTGATTCATGCTTACACTTCATTTAAAGAAGCATGATAGTGGTCATTCCTAAAATAACCATCAACTATTCTTATTTCAATTATTATCATTTAGATAATTCTTTTCTTTTTGCAATATGGTTGCAAGAAAGAGAAAATATTTGCTCATTCTATCATTCTCACTCTCTCTCCTCATTTCATCTTCTTCTTCCTCTTGAAAAGAGAAACCTTCTCATGTGTTGAGAATCATTCTCTTTAGATAGAAAAGCAAACCCTAATCACTCTCTACTCTTTCTAGGATGAAGGTTTAGCAAGCCGGAAACCCTAGTTCACTCAAAGATCGAGGAAGAGCCCAAAGTCGAACCTTCGAGGTGGATCCATCTTCGACGGGAGAAGGCGACGAAAAGAGAACCATCAACCTCTACAAGGTTTGAAGAAGAAGGAGTTCAAGTTTAGGTATAACCATCTTCCATAGTAGCTAACTCTCTTTAGCTTGTTAACTAGTTTTAGTTTAGACAACGATCCCGACAAAGTTTAGTCCATGTTGCCTCTTGCGATAAAAATTCGTTTTTTTTATAGTTTCCGCCTCCCCGTAAGTACCGGGGGTCGCAATATGGACTTACAGTGGTATCAGAGCCTAACTAAACTTAAACTAGCTTGGTAGTAAGGTGTAACGAAGTTCGGAACCGAAAAATCGCAAAACCGGAAAATCAAAACCCTAACTTTCTGTTGAATTTTTTTCTGCTCAAATTGAAAAAATTTATACTTGTAAAATCGTCTCAGGGTTTTCTAAGAACACACAAGAAAAACGATATCATGTTCTCTCCAAACCGCCGCGCTTCCGCGGCCTCACCTATTCATCTGGCCGCGGAACCGCCGCATGTTGGTGTCTTCTTTGCATCGTTTTTCGTGCAGTGTTCTTCTGTGTTGGTTTTGGGATTTTTAAGATATATTATATGTACCCAGATTTTCCAGAACTGAAATTCACTTTTGGGGTCCTATAATTCCGTATTTTTTTCCGAACTTCACTGCACTTTGGCTATGTTGGTTATATCAGTGATGTTTGCATGTATTGAACGTCGGCTAATCGCTATAAGTCGATTAGTCGGGGTTATACATGATCTGTAATGTTCTGGAATGTGTATATGAATGTGTTGGACTGTCGCGGGTGAATAGCCGGGGTGGATGTGAGATGAGCTTTTGTTTTTTCTTTCATTCATTGTAAATGTAAATTGATGTAATTATATTATTTGTTTGGCCGCACAACCGGGTCGGGGTTGTAGCCGTCATTGTATAATTCTTTTTACTGTTTTTGCTCCTAGGATAGACCCATGGTGGGGTGCACAAACTACCGGGAACTTGGCGGGTAGTTTGCCGCACCCGTAGGGGTCTTGGGTGGGGTATTTGCTATTCACCGCGACCGTGTTATCCGCTTTTCGTTTCAGGCTCGAAAGAAATGCGGATTGCTAGTATATCCAATGTATTCATCTGTGATCTGTAATGTCTATCATTGCTTTCTATTTAGGCGTTGCTTATGTTTTACAGCCGCGCTAGCCCAGCCCCCGCTCTGTCGTTAGTTAAGTAACCTAACGAGTGATGACGGGACCCCGTGGCGAATGCGAATGGCATAAGCGTACGTCATATTTTGGTTGTTTTCTGCAATGGTAGGAATTAAA
Source organism: Agapanthus africanus (assembly GCA_030015575.1). Lineage (NCBI taxonomy): Eukaryota > Viridiplantae > Streptophyta > Magnoliopsida > Asparagales > Amaryllidaceae > Agapanthus > Agapanthus africanus. The sequence continues at coordinate 335,815,088 of CM057346.1, read as the reverse complement.
TGATGGGACGCATTAAAAGAACTAATGCAAGAATATCACGCATTAAAAGAACTAATGCAAGATAATAAACCAAGTTTAAGTCGATGGAACACTTTCGAAAAACCACTCGGTTCTTTTCAAAAACTAACTTTTAAATGCGGAGCTTGAGCCACTCCTTCTAAAAGCTATCTCGTTCCATCGATTATATCAAGTTCACTACGTTCACGGTTTCGCCAAAACCATTCGTAGCCCTCCATCATTTCAGTTAGATATACGGTAGTATTCAAGCTATGTATTTTGACCTCACGCCAAGGCATAGTGATTGGTAGCTGCCGGATATTTATCTGTTGCATAGATAGAATGCGTTGTTTTGAGACAGTCGTACCACCATTTTGGCCTACGTCAAGGGTAGGTACGGGTGGATTCAAATCAACCGGGATAATGATGGGAAGAACTTGACATGTGACTTATGACATTTTGACCTCACGCCAAGGTCATAAGAGCATGGGGCAAAAAAATCCACATCGGGAGTTTCATAAGTACTGAAACTTGCTAGATTTGCATACCATTTGGAGTGTGATGATTATGGTAGGATTCCTTCATTTTCGTCACGCGATGATATTTGGATCCCGATCCTACTGTGAGTATATGCTACTCCTCGGGAAATTTCTCACTAAACGATCAATGCTATAAACCTAGTAGGTGCCTAGAAAGGTGTTAGCGGGGCTACGCCCCCAGGGAAAAGAGGTTCTTAAATTAAGGAACTTCGCGAAAGCGTTGGAAAACCTCCCTCGAAGTACCGACACTGGCCTGGCTGAACGGTTAAGCAAGTATTGTACGGTGGGATTGATCCCGGCTAATTCTTCCTTTGTGGTTTGAGGAGGGATTCGAGAGACAGTGGGAGCCATCCTGTTTAGACAAATTAAAAACCATTCTAAACTTGCAAGAGCATCGTGCTAAGTGTTTCTTCTCTCCCCCTGCAGCGACCAAATCGAAATGACTGGACTTAAGTTACTTCTAGATAAAAACATACTGACAGGGCCAAACTACAAAGATTGGCTCAGGAATGTCAAATTGGCAATCTCTTACGACAAGCTGGGGTATCTTCTTACCAGCAAAGCTCCCCCCGTCCCAGGTCCCACCTCCAGCGTCGCGGATAAGGAAATCCGTAAGACTTGGGAGATTGACAGCGCGAAGGCCAGATGCCTCGTACTTGCCTCGATGGACAATGACCATCAGAGGAGGCACGAGAATATGGATTTGGAATCCATATTTCTTCATACAAAAGAACTGTATGGAGAGCAGTCTCGTATCGCAAGATACGAAGTGTCGAAGAAGTTATTTTCGACTAAGTTGGCCGTCGGATCATCGGTAGCGGACCACGTGCTTAAGATGATTGGCTACACTGAGGAGCTCGCGGAACTTGGGACCACGTTGGATAGTGAACTCTACACAGATATAATTCTCCAGTCCCTTCCATCCACTTACGCCCAGTTCATACTGAATTTCAACTTGCAAGAAAAGGAAGTTGAACTTTCAGAACTCCTCAACCTGCTGAGGAGCGCAGAGGGCACCCTACAGAAGGGTAGGGATACATCCACTTTGTTTGTAGGAGGATCTTCTTCTTCTAGGTCCAAGGCAAAAGCCAAGGGAAAGAAGAAGAAAGCCCCCGCCAAACCAAGAGGCGGTGTTAGTAAAGTGGGTGCGAAGGGAAAGGAAAAGGCAACAAAGATAGCGGGGAAGCTTGTTGGTAAAGAGGAATGCTTCTATTGTCACAAGAGTGGACACTGGAAGAAAGATTGCAGGGCTTGGAAAGCCAGGACACAGGAACTGAAGCAGGTTGCGGCTTCAGCTTCAGGTGTGTATGTTATTGAAAACTGTCTTTCTATAAACTCTACTTCCTGGGTATTGGATACCGGATCAGGATCTCATATCTGTAATTCTTTGCAGGCGTTGAGAAACCGTAGGTTTTTGAAGGAAGGTGACATGACCCTCAGAGTTGCGAACGGAGCTAGCATGGATGCTAAAGCCGTGGGGGACTATCACCTAGGAATGTCAGATGGACATGTTTTGGTTTTGCGTAATTGCTTTTTTGTACCCAACGCAACTTGTAATATCATTTCTGTATCTTTGGTTTCTAAAGAAGGTTATGAATTTGCGTTTGTAAGTAATGTTGTTAACATTCACCTTAATCAAGTTCTGATTGGGTCAGGTACACTGAGCAATGGTATATACGTATTAAACCAACCACAGATTTTCAATGTCCAGAATACACACAAAAGAAAGTCACCAGATATTAATCAGACTTTCTTATGGCATTGTAGATTGGGTCACATCAATGAGAGAAGGTTGACGAAGTTACATACAGAAGGGTATTTGAATGCGTTCGAATATCAATCGTATGCCACTTGTCAATCCTGTCTCAAGGGAAAGATGACAAAGACTCCGTTTACTGGACATGGAGTAAGAGCGAGCGAGCTCTTGGGACTCGTACACAGTGACGTGTGCGGTCCAATGTCTACACATGCCCGAAGCGGACATTCTTACTTCATTACTTTTACGGATGACTTCTCAAGGTACGGTTATGTCTTCTTAATGAAACATAAGTCCGAGGCCTTTGGAAAATTCCAGGAGTATAAGAATGAAGTAGAGAAACAGACCGGCAAAAGTATTAAGATTCTAAGATCGGATCGAGGTGGAGAATACTTAAGTGCCGAATTCCTGGACTATTTAAAAGAGAATGGGATTCTCTCTCAGCTTACTCCTCCATACACCCCGCAACATAACGGTGTATCGGAGAGACGGAATCGCACCCTATTGGATATGGTACGGTCTATGATGAGTAACGCTGAGTTACCGCGATCATTCTGGGGGTATGCGCTAGAAACAGCTGCATACCTATTGAACCGAGTTCCTACTAAGACTGTGCCTACCACACCATATGAGTTATGGAGTGGGAAGAAACCCTATCTTCAGTACTTGAAGATTTGGGGATGTCCAGCTTATGTCAAAAAGCAGCATGCGGACAAGCTCGAGGCACGCTCAGTACTGTGCAAGTTTGTGGGATACCCAAAGAACTCCAGGGGGTATCTTTTCTATTACGCAGAGGAGCAAAAAGTCCTTGTTTCTCGTAATGCCCATTTTCTGGAACATCAGTTCTTAGAAAAAGAAGTAAGTGGGAGCGAAATAGAACTGGAAGAAATTCCAGAACCACAGACTATTACTGAAAGCTTAATGGAACCAGAGGGTTCAAATGAACAGGACATTCCTATGCCGCTCCGCAGAAGTAGTAGGCAGTCTCATCCGCCCGAGAGATACTACGGTTTTCTCATAGACGGGGATAGAGAGGATTGCATCATAGACTATGATGAGCCTACTAGCTTCCAGCAGGCCGTTCAGAGCATTGACTCGGTAAAATGGCTGGATGCAATGCGGACCGAAATGGAGTCCATGTACACCAACAAAGTATGGACGTTGGACATTGCTCCAGACGGGGTAAAACCCGTAGCATGCAAGTGGATCTTCAAAAGGAAGATTGGTGTAGATGGACAGGTTGAGACCTATAAAGCTAGACTTGTAGCAAAGGGTTTCCGTCAAAGACCTGGCTTGGACTACGACGAAACCTTTTCTCCAGTGGCTATGCTGAAATCCATTCGGATCCTTCTTGCCATTGCTGCCTTCCACGATTATGAGATTTGGCAGATGGACGTAAAAACCGCTTTTCTAAATGGAAATTTAGAGGAGTGTGTCTATATGGATCAGCCAGAGGGTTTCATCCAGAGTGGGAGCAGCGGAAAGGTGTGCAAGTTGCTTAAGTCCATCTATGGACTAAAGCAGGCATCGCGGAGTTGGAACATCTGTTTTGATGAGACGGTCAAGGAATTTGACTTTATCAAAAATCCAGATGAACCATGCATCTATAGTAGATTTGTAGCGAGAACTGTGGTATTCCTTGTTTTATACGTGGATGACATTCTCTTAATAGGAAATGACATTCCTATGCTACAATCTGTCAAGGGTTTCTTGTCACACAGGTTCTCCATGAAAGACCTGGGTGATGCCTCTTACATCCTGGGGATCCGGATCCATCGTGATAGATCCAAGAGGATATTAGGACTTTCACAGTCCAGGTACATCGACACCGTACTGAAAAGATTCAGTATGGAAGATTCCAAGCGCGGTAACTTACCGGCTTGTCACGGGATCACCCTCTCTAAAGAGATGTCTCCCAAGACTGATTTGGAGAGGGATCGCATGTCTATTATACCCTACGCTTCTGCGGTAGGCTCTATAATGTATGCGATGTTGTGTACCAGACCGGATGTAGCTTATGCACTGAGTGTAGTAAGCCGGTATCAGTCAAACCCTGGGGAGAAACATTGGACAGCGGTAAAGAACATTCTCAAGTACCTGAGGAGGACTAAGGAGATGTTCTTGGTGTATGGCGGAAAAGACCTCCAGATTGAGGCCTTTGCTGACTCCAGCTTCCAGAGTGACAAGGATGATTCCAAGTCCATGTCGGGTTTTGTCTTTACCCTCAACGGAGGGGCGGTGTGTTGGAAGAGTTCCAAACAGGAAACCGTTGCAGACTCGACTATGGAAGCGGAATACATCGCTGCATCTGATGCCGCAAAAGAAGCTGTCTGGATAAGGAAGTTCTTAAAAGAACTTCAGGTGGTTCCGTCCATTGTTGACCCAGTACCTCTGTATTGCGACAACAACGGGGCTATAGCTTTAGCAAAGGAACCCAGGTCCCATCAGAGATCCAGGCACATCTTGAGGCGGTATCACCTGATCAGGGAGATCGTGGATCGCAAGGAGATCGAGGTTCGGAGGGTTGCTTCAGAAGAGAACACTGCAGATCCATTCACCAAGGCCCTACCCCAGACTCAGTTCGAGCGGCTGATCGAGATGATAGGTCTTCGATACGCCAGTACATGGCCTTAGTGCAAGTGGGAGATTGTTAGTGTATATGCCCTAGAGGCCATTACTGTATCATACTAGTTTGTATATTACTTGATGGAAGCTTGGGATATTCACCTTGTATAAACAATCTTGCTCAATATAGTAGTATGCTACTTGGTTTGTTTCTACTTCAATGTGTACTTGTGTTTATTTCAGTATATCACTTATACACATTAGTGGAGCCCTTAGGATCTTTGCTTGATTACCAGCGTTGTGATGGCAGTCACACTAGTGGGGGCTGGGTAATCTATAGGCACATCCTTTTACAGGTCCCTAGTCGTAGGACTATCGAGACAGGGCATCGATACTCCGGAGTAGACTAGCGTATGCGCTTCTCATCCCAGTGTGGGAGATGGTCTGTCCCACAGCCATCAATACGTCGTACTGGAGATAGTATACGGGTGCTCGTTGGGTTACGAGTACACTGGACAGGACTCGTCGGGAACTGACAGGTTGGTATTATACCTATCGTCAGTTATCAGTTCCCAGGTGACATGAGTACAGCTTAGTCCGCTGACTTGACACTGACACTTCGCCTCGAGTGTGTTCCCACTGCACTTTGATCACTACCCTACCACGGCTCAAAGGAGTCGTGCAAACAGGTGGTGGTTGGGTGCAGTCCCGAAGCACTTGGAGGCAGTGACGGTTAGACAGGATTCGTCTCTCCCGGTATTGGGGGTTGACATCGCGCTGTGTCTAGGAGAGCCATTACACGAGTAGTCCCTGGCCAGGGCAAGCGAGATATACTGGTAGGTTTCCAGTGTTATCTCAGGGTGTTTTGGGCTTCACTCCGACACGACTTGTACCGCTATTGGGGGACTGACGTTTTACCGCCCCCTAGGCCCGCCATGCGATGTATCAGACGAACAGACCGGACTGTACGGAGAATGTCACATTCAGACTCAGTAGGAGTTCAGATGGGGTTTCACCTCGTCAGCCTTCTTGTCGGCATCTACCTGGGGACCGTTACGCACAGCTAGTGCCGCTTGCGGTCTGTGGTTAAACCCACTGCCAGCGTAGTGTCGAGTCTTTAGAGTCCCACACAGAGGGTATTCGTCTCTGGGCAAAACAGAGTGGAGGTCGCATGGTTTTGCGACAGGGTTCGTTCTCATCCGCGCACTTGTGCACGTTTGGAGTCCGGACGGATTATACTGGCAGGCTCTGGTTTGAGCCAGATACTGGTATATGTTTTGGGGGTTGCTTTTATATCTTGGTATTCTTGTTCCTCGGAACGAGAATGCAGGTGTGTATGCACAGTTGCTTGAGGCGGAGAATGAGGTTTTTCATTAGGGTTTCGGATCGGGTGCGTATGCACAGTTGACAGTTATCATTTTCCAAACCCTAATGGATTTGTGTATTATCTATTAATAATAGTAATTAAATGAGAATTATGTTATGGTTGATTTTTTGTTGACTTGTTGACCTTGGTTGACTTGTTGACCTTTGACCACCATCATGCTTTGAAGATCCTCCTTGATTCATGCTTACACTTCATTTAAAGAAGCATGATAGTGGTCATTCCTAAAATAACCATCAACTATTCTTATTTCAATTATTATCATTTAGATAATTCTTTTCTTTTTGCAATATGGTTGCAAGAAAGAGAAAATATTTGCTCATTCTATCATTCTCACTCTCTCTCCTCATTTCATCTTCTTCTTCCTCTTGAAAAGAGAAACCTTCTCATGTGTTGAGAATCATTCTCTTTAGATAGAAAAGCAAACCCTAATCACTCTCTACTCTTTCTAGGATGAAGGTTTAGCAAGCCGGAAACCCTAGTTCACTCAAAGATCGAGGAAGAGCCCAAAGTCGAACCTTCGAGGTGGATCCATCTTCGACGGGAGAAGGCGACGAAAAGAGAACCATCAACCTCTACAAGGTTTGAAGAAGAAGGAGTTCAAGTTTAGGTATAACCATCTTCCATAGTAGCTAACTCTCTTTAGCTTGTTAACTAGTTTTAGTTTAGACAACGATCCCGACAAAGTTTAGTCCATGTTGCCTCTTGCGATAAAAATTCGTTTTTTTTATAGTTTCCGCCTCCCCGTAAGTACCGGGGGTCGCAATATGGACTTACACCACCTCCATAGCTCCGCAACGAAGTCGTCTCCGCTGTCCAAAACAAATCCGGGCTCTAGAGTCGGCTTCGTCGGAGGAAAAGTGAGCTAGGTCGTCGATGTCCATGCCGAAGATGATCTACGTTGAGGCATCGCTAGATCAAGCTCACAACTTCACCAAGTCAAGAAACTTGTGAAGTAAACACACTCTACTACTTGGCAAGAGGTAGAGGATGAAGAAATAGGAAGTGGGTAGACTTTAGTTTTGGATTTCTCACTCTTTTCCAACAATCACCATTGATGGAGCTTGGTTTTCTTCACTTGAAGAATGAAGAAGACGAAGAAGAATATTATGATAAGTTCTTTAAAAACAATAGAAAAATCAAAACTTATCATAATGTTAACTAGAGTTAAGTGTAGAGAATGAATCATGGTTAGTGGGAATGGTTAGGGTTAAGGATGAGATAAGAATGGTTGACTTGATCAAAGATTCATGAAGCTTCAACTAAACTCCAAAATAAGCCACCATTCTTTTCTCCTCTTTTCCAAAATGAATAAACAAATAAATAAATGAATAAATAAAGGAAATGAAACCCTAACCTTTCTTTTAACCATGGTTTAATTCTTTGCACTTAACCAAGTAATCATGTATCATCAAACATGATACAATCAAATGCACAAAATCATATCGCATATGTAATGCGCACACCCGAGTGAGAAAATCCATTTAAAGTGAACCAATACTAGTTAATGCAAAGTAATATATCAAATATATAGTTATACATTAAATCATTAAATCAACACTTGATTCAATGATCCGGTCATGTCGCACACAACCGACTAGTATACAATGTATCGGCTTATCGAATCAACGCTTGAATTGATAACTAGGTTATATCGCATACAACCACTCAATACATTCATCGCGAGAATAGAATACGGTATCACATACACGCATTATTCTCGGTCCCGCACATATCTCATATGCGCTCCTATTTCGTTTCGCTTGAGCCAGGAAACCTCTGTGTAGGACTCTAAAGACTCGTCAATACGCCGGCAGCAGGTGATGATCATATCAAACACCCACAAGCCGCAAGCGGTCTGCTAAACGTAACGGCCACCCGGGTATTGAGCGATCTGAAGATCGACGAGCAAGCCCGCTCACACTCCAGTGAATCCGACCAGTAACACTACCGTACAGTCCGGTCTGATCGTCTGATATGTCGCATATCTTGCCTAGGGGTGGTAAACGTCAGACCCCAATAGCTCAATAAGTCGTGTCGATATGAGGTCTATAACTGTTTGAGAAACTACTGGTAACACTTACCAGTAAATCTCAGCAACCCTGGCCAGGGATTTCCTGTTATAGCCAATCGAACACAGCGCAACATCAACTCCCTATACCGGGAGAGACGAATCCCCTCCTATCGCTCATTGCCTCCATGTGACTCGGGACTGTACCCAAAAACCACCGTTTTGCACGCCCTCTTGGACGTGGTAAGATGGAAATCAAAGCACAGTGGGAACCACACAAGACTCTATGACGATCTCGGGTCAACAGACTACTCTGTACCAGTGTCACCAGAGAACTGCCATCTGACGTGAGGTATAATACCATCTGGGAGTTCTCGGCGAGTCCGTCCAGTGTACCCAGTCTCTACTGAGCACCCGTATATGATCTCTGATGTCAAACACCGATGGATATGGGATCATCCATCGCCCATCTGTATGGGTCGAGAAGGTATACGCTAGTCTACTCTGGTATATCGATGCCCCGTCTCGATACACCCACGACTAGGGACTTTGAAGGATGTACTTATGGACTACCATGTCCCCACTAGTATGATCCGCATCATAGTCCAGGTAGTCAAGTACACATCCTAAGGGCTTTACCAACATGTAACAGAGAAACAATCAGTATACACGTTAAGGTAAAGTTCAACCAGATAGCATACTATCATGTCGAGCAAGAAAGTCCTCCCTATATGTGTCCCAGTATCCACTACAATATACATCCTATGTACAGTAATGGCCTCTAGGGCATACATATAACTAACAATCTCCCACTTGCACTAGGGCCATCTGTAGCAGTGGTTGCAGTATCTCATACTCAACCATCCCATAAAAAAAATCTCTCTTTGGGATCAGGCCTTTGTGAGTGGATCCGCTGTGTTGTCCTCAGAATCTACTCTCCTTACCTCGATCCCCTGGAGATCAACCATCTCCATGATCAGGTGATACTGCCTTAGAATATGTCTGGATCACTGATGGGACCGGCGTTCCTTGGCATAAGCCACAACTCCATTGTCACACAATGGGAGGAACATAGTTCATCTCATGAACTAATATACACCCAAACAGCCTCTTTGGTAGCATCTTAAGTAGCGATATATCCAGCCTTTATCTTCTAGTATGTCACGGTATCTAGATTGGAACTCTTCCACCATACCGTCCCTTTACTGAGGGTAAAGACAATGCCTGTGACTGACACTCAGTCGTCTTTGTCACCCTGGAACACTTCCAGTGATTCTCCCCAGGATCGATTGATACCATCTCACTACAACTAGTGAGAATCCTAACATCCAATTAGATTTATCTCATAGATCCAAAACCCAAGATTTAGGAGGTATCATCTTGATCCTATGTGGAGAATCATTGTGATAAGCGGAGATTGATCGAACGTAGCATAGGAAACTCCTTCCCCATCAAGAGTATGTCATCCACGTACTCTATGAGGATCATCACCATACTCCCTACAACCTTTTTGTATATACAAGGTTCATCTACCATTTTGATGATGTCAAACTGTTTGACTAATTCATCAAAACAGATGTTCCAACTCCGCGATGCCTGCTTTATCCTATAAAGCATCTTGCACACGTTTCCGCTGCTCCCACTGTCTACGAAGCCCTCTGGCTGTGTACTTATAGACGCACTCTTCTAAAATATCATTTAGAAAAGCAGTCATGACACCCAACCGCCAGATATCGTAGTTATGGTATGTAGCCGTGGCAAGTAGGATCTGGATGGACTTAAGCATAGCAACTTGAAAAAGGTTTCATCATTATCCAAACCTGGTCAATGATGCACACTTTTAACAAGTCTAGCTTTGAAAGTCTCAACCTTTCCATGTACACCAAGTAATCTTCTCAAGATATACTTGCTCCTGATGGGGATTTAACCCTTCAGATATAGCAACCAAAGTCCATACTTTGTTGGTGTATAAGGATTCCATCTCAGATCGATAAACATCCAGTCATTCTTACAGAGTCTCACTCCTGATGGCCAGCTCGAAACTAGTTGGGTCAATCCTCGCTCCCACTGTCATAGAGTAACCGAAGTATCTCTCAGGTGGGTGAGGAACCCTACTAGATCGGCGGAGAGGCTGAGGTTCGTTGGTAACTATCGAATCCTTTGGTTCTTTCAAATCATCAGCTGCAGTTTGTATAGCTGGAACCTTTCCAGTTCTACATTACAGACCTTGCCTCGAGCTTGTCCGGATTTTGCTTTCAGACATAGGCCGGACAACTCCAAATCTTAACTAACTTAAGACATGGGTTCTTCCCATTCCATATCACATATGAAGCGGTAGGCAACTGATTTGATTCGAACCCTACTCAATAGGTATGCAGCTTCTCAAGTGCATAACTCCCAAAAAGGAAATAGGAAATTCAGTAGTACTCATCATAGAGCACACCATATCAAATAGGGTGTATCTGCTCCGCCCCGACATACCATCGTGCTATGGTGTATACGGAGGAGTAATGCTGAGAGAGAATCTCATTCTCCTTTAGAATAGTCCAGGAATTTCGTGCTCAAGTATTCTCCTCCCTGATCGCATCAAAGGACATAATACTTATACCCTTATTTTGGTTCTCTACTTCTCGCTTATATTCTGTGAATATCTCAAAAGGTTCGGACTTGTGTTTCAACAGGAACATAGGTCTGAATCTTGAGAGATCATCAGAGAACGTAATGAAGTATAAAGAACCATTCTTGGCATGTGTAGACAGGGGACCTGACATACATCAACATGTATCATCCCAAGAGTTCACTAACTCTTTCTCCGTTTCCAGTAAACGGAGCTATGGTCATTTTATCTTTGTGACATGACTGGCGAGTTTCACAAGATGTAAATTCAAACTGATTTAAATATACATCTATATGTAACTCTAGCCAGTCGGGTTGCATTGATCTGACCTAGTCTACAATACCTCAAGAAGGATTCGTTCATTTCTGAACTCTTCCTCTTATGTGTGTTCTGTATACTAAGAACTGTAGTTTGATTTAGAACATTAATGCTTTTAGATAACGTGCCTGAACCGATCAACTTTTGATATAGGAAATGTTCAAAACATTATCCAACTATACAAAATTTTATCATTTCTTTACTAATAAAGAGATAGATATGATTTTGTATATCAGGTTCGGTATCTAATAACATTCGTTCAGAATCAATGTACTGTAATACAGGGTGACAGTGACCAACAGACTTGGCTGCAACACTTGCCCCGTTTTCTGCCTCATGAAACTTATCACCCGTTCTCAGTTCTCTACCTATCTGTAGCCCTATGTAACAGATTACATATATGGGATCCTGATCTGGTATCATATACCCAGGACGTAAAGGAAACTGAGAAACAGTTCTGTATAATGAACAAACCCGAAGATGATGCATCAGCATGCACTCTCTTCGTTTGGGCGGCACGGGAATTCTGGTATTCCCCAAATTCCTGCTCTGTCTTATAACAATTATAAGTTGGAGCGGGACCAACGTTCCCCAGCTCAGTATAACAAGCGGGTTCGGTCAATATTCCGTATTATTATCTTGATTAAGGCGTGATATGGTCGCTACCTGGAGAGAGAGAGAAGAAAACACTCAGCGTGCGCTCTTGCAAGAATAGATTGGTTATTATTTTATCTAATCAGGATGGCTCCCACTGCTTTTTATCAAATCTTCCTTCAAACCCTAAAAGGAAAGACTAGCCGGGATTAATTACACACTACAAGTTCGCCAATCTTTCAGCCAGGCCAGTGTCGGTACTTTGAGGGAGGTCCCCCGTGCTTTCACACGAACCTAATTAATGTAAACCTCGTTTTCCCAGAGGCGTAACCCCGTTGACACCTTTCTAGACACCTACTTGATCGGCTAATTGTAATGTATAAAACTCTCCCAGGAGTAACTCTTACTCGCAGCGGGTATCGGGATCCAACTATCTCATAGAAGGTATGCAATCTCATTGCAAATTTCAACACTTGAAATTCCCGATAATATTTTGCCCCTAGCAGCTTATGACCTTGGCTAAGGTCAACAAATCATAAGTGCTAGCCAAGTTCAACCCGTCATTTCCCGATTGAATTAAACCCACCCGCACGACCCTTGGCTAAGGTCAACAAAGTCGCACGACTACCCTAACTCAATCGCATCATATGCTTATACAGATAAGCACTAATCAGCTACCGCACACTACGCCTTGGCTAAGGTCAACAAACGTAGCACGAATACTAACCGGTACTTATCTGAAATGACGGAGGGCTACGACAGGTTTTTCTGAAAACCTATTGCGTAATGAACTTGATATCGTTGTAGAATCAAATGATTTTGAAATGGAGTGCTTTTGAGGCTTTTCTAGTTTTGCTAAAGGAGTCACTCCCGGTGAAGGGATCGTCGGTCCTTTCCTCGTCGAATGAGGTGCGGGATATATCATATATATCACTGTGCAAAGCAAAAACTTTTAAAAGCCATCAAAAGACAAACCGAGTGTGTAGCATCTGCCAGTTATTGCTAAAGGAGTCACTCCCGGTGAAGGGATCTCGGTCCTTTCCTTATCGAATAAGGTGCAGGATATATCATATATACCGCTGTGCAAAGCAAGAACTGTAGCTACCTGTTTTATTTTGAAATTCGATTCTACAACATCTTAGGTTTCTTTTATTTCATTAATCATATTAATGAAGTCCCATCATTTAAGTACCTACTCATCACAGATAAATACGACGTACACTTATGCCATCCGCATTCGCCTCGATGTCCCCTCGTGCACCGTTAGGTTAGGTAACTAACGGCAGAGCGGGGCAGGGCTAGCGCGGGTGTAAAACATAAGTAACGCCTATATAATATATCATATATACTATATACTGTATCTATCACAGAACATCAGATGATCACATCACAGATATCGCAGCAGAAGAAACATATGAAATATTGGATATACTAGGACGTCCGTGTTTTCAATACGAGCCAGTATAAAACACGGATTCCACGGTCGCGATGAATAGCCAAACCCACACCCCTAGACCCCTACGAGAGCGGCAAGAAACCCTACCAATTCTGGAGTTAGGAGACCCGGACTCGACCCCTCGAGTTGGTCTCCCACTGGACTCCAGAACCCGGTTACTTGTGCCCTCCTCCTTGGGTCTATCCTAGTGCGGAAAAGTAAATAATATACAAACGGTGACAACTTCCGCAACCTGGAAGCGCCCCAATAAAAGAATATTACATACAAGTTTTTACATGAATGAAAATGAAAAACACTCATCTCACATAAAAAAAACCCCGGCTATTCAAACACGACGATCCAATATAACATATCCAGCAACACATAACATCACATGTCATCAACGTAAGTAAATATGCGCATCCCAATTGTCGTTGACATATAGCAACGAAACCGGCGATATCACATATTACACTTACGGTCACAGAAAAGAAAGTGTAAAACTACAACAGTTGGAATCCGCAACCATCTCAGACATCGCATGCCTGACCAAATGAATTACTTAGACATCGCATGCCTAACAATTATAAACCCCGCATTTTAGTCTCAAAATCGAAAACTCTTTTCAATACCAAGTCGGGCAATTCAACAAGATTCCCGACATCCTGATCGAATGCTCGTCGCAAACTTCAGTAGACGGCCGCACCCCTGATACCGTCGACGAAGTGCACCAAGGCGGAACACCGCTGCCGCGAGCACCCGGACGGATGCTTTCGGCGACGGGGTTCTCCTACAGTCACTTGGTCGGGGCTATGGAGTGAGGCTGTCTATTAAGTTTACCCGGCGAATATCCGCGTACGCTACGTGATTGCGACGGACTTTTGATCACATCAAAATTCCGTGGCAACCGATCAAGTGAGACTAAATTGCTATGTTTATAACATTCATTCAGTTATCTTATAACTATTTGTGAATTCCAATTATTGTATCACATTCCAGATAATTAGAAAATGTTAAACTTTCCGATCGAACAATCAAACACCCAAGTTTTCCCGATATAGATAAACACATGAAATAAGTCTAACAACATTCAGTTCGTACCTCAGTACCAACGGTCCAGCCGTAGAAGGGTCAAGCCAACGCCTCACATGTGGCACGCCGTACTGCCCCAAACCCGAAGGTTCAAAGGGCAGTTCAAGACGGTCACATAATCGAGTTAAGGTTTGTTGTCTTCTAGAGGGACCATCGAGTTACTTGCACTACTTAGAACGTCGTTAAACTACGGAAAAATCCAACACTTGGAAATTTCCCGACAGGGGAAAAATTGGGTATTTATATCCGGTCGAACTTTTTAACATATTCTAAAATTTATCCGGAAAGCCACACAGACAAAATTTGAAACCCCGATCGAATCTTTGATTCCCAATACAACCCAAAAATGCTCAACTGTTTACTGCATATTAAAAATTCCCAGGAAAACCAGCACTGAAAAATAGGAGTTACTGTGCAAAAATCAATGGCAGATAAGACAAAAGGGCCGCGGAAGGGCCGCATTAGCACGCTAATGCCGCGGTTCCGCCGCACTTTAGAAAGCTCATTAGGTAATTTTTGCATCGTAATTCTTAGATTTACCTGCTTATTTTTCTGCATATTTTTAATTTGCAAAAATCCACATTTTACAAAAAAGTACAGAGAGCAATTTGGAAATCGGATTTCGGTTCGATCGGACTTCAAACTCCGTCTACGCTTCGCCTAAGGCTCTAGCTAGGCTCTGATACCACTGTAGGGTTCCTAGGCACCCTAGTGAGGTCTCACAAGGCATCAACCATGCCAATTTCAAATTTTACGGTGCCTACAAACCCTAAACTACGGATCGTCGGCTAGAAGTCTAGGCGAAAAACTAACTAGTTAACACTTAACTAAAAGTTTAACGGAAATACAACCTTTGTAGATCCGGTGCTCCACCTCCATAGCTCCGCAACGAAGTCGTCTCCGCTGTCCAAAACAAATCCGGGCTCTAGAGTCGGCTTCGTCGGAGAAAAAGTGAGCTAGGTCGTCGATGTCCATGCCGAAGATGATCTACGTTGAGGCATCGCTAGATCAAGCTCACAACTTCACCAAGTCAAGAAACTTGTGAAGTAAACACACTCTACTACTTGGCAAGAGGTAGAGGATGAAGAAATAGGAAGTGGGTAGACTTTAGTTTTGGATTTCTCACTCTTTTCCAACAATCACCATTGATGGAGCTTGGTTTTCTTCACTTGAAGAATGAAGAAGATGAAGAAGAATATTATGATAAGTTCTTTAAAAACAATAGAAAAATCAAAACTTATCATAATGTTAACTAGAGTTAAGTGTAGAGAATGAATCATGGTTAGTGGGAATGGTTAGGGTTAAGGATGAGATAAGAATGGTTGACTTGATCAAAGATTCATGAAGCTTCAACTAAACTCCAAAATAAGCCACCATTCTTTTCTCCTCTTTTCCAAAATGAATAAACAAATAAATAAATGAATAAATAAAGGAAATGAAACCCTAAACATTCTTTTAACCATGGTTTAATTCTTTGCACTTAACCAAGTAATCATGTATCATCAAACATGATACAATCAAATGCACAAAATCATATCGCATATGTAATGCGCACACCCGAGTGAGAAAATCCATTTAAAGTGAACCAATACTAGTTAATGCAAAGTAATATATCAAATATATAATTATACATTAAATCATTAAATCAACACTTGATTCAATGATCCGGTCATGTCGCACACAACCGACTAGTATACAATGTATCGGCTTATCGAATCAACGCTTGAATTGATAACTAGGTTATATCGCATACAACCACTCAATACA
Source organism: Agapanthus africanus (assembly GCA_030015575.1). Lineage (NCBI taxonomy): Eukaryota > Viridiplantae > Streptophyta > Magnoliopsida > Asparagales > Amaryllidaceae > Agapanthus > Agapanthus africanus. The sequence continues at coordinate 335,799,013 of CM057346.1, read as the reverse complement.
TTCATCGCGAGAATAGAATACGGTATCACATACACGCATTATTCTCGGTCCCGCACATATCTCATATGCGCTCCTATTTCGTTTCGCTTGAGCCAGGAAACCAATGTGTAGGACTCTAAAGACTCGTCAATACGCCGGCAGCAGGTGATGATCATATCAAACACCCACAAGCCGCAAGCGGTCTGCTAAACGTAACGGCCACCCGGGTATTGAGCGATCTGAAGATCGACGAGCAAGCCCGCTCACACTCCAGTGAATCCGACCAGTAACACTACCGTACAGTCCGGTCTGATCGTCTGATATGTCGCATATCTTGCCTAGGGGTGGTAAACGTCAGACCCCAATAGCTCAATAAGTCGTGTCGACATGAGGTCTATAACTGTTCGAGAAACTACTGGTAACACTTACCAGTAAATCTCAGCAACCCTGGCCAGGGATTTCCTGTTATAGCCAATCGAACACAGCGCAACATCAACTCCCTATACCGGGAGAGACGAATCCCCTCCTATCGCTCATTGCCTCCATGTGACTCGGGACTGTACCCAAAAACCACCGTTTTGCACGCCCTCTTGGACGTGGTAAGATGGAAATCAAAGCACAGTGGGAACCACACAAGACTCTATGACGATCTCGGGTCAACAGACTACTCTGTACCAGTGTCACCAGAGAACTGCCATCTGACGTGAGGTATAATACCATCTGGGAGTTCTCGGCGAGTCCGTCCAGTGTACCCAGTCTCTACTGAGCACCCGTATATGATCTCTGATGTCAAACACCGATGGATATGGGATCATCCATCGCCCATCTGTATGGGTCGAGAAGGTATACGCTAGTCTACTCTGGTATATCGATGCCCCGTCTCGATACACCCACGACTAGGGACTTTGAAGGATGTACTTATGGACTACCATGTCCCCACTAGTATGATCCGCATCATAGTCCAGGTAGTCAAGTACACATCCTAAGGGCTTTACCAACATGTAACAGAGAGACAATCAGTATACACGTTAAGGTAAAGTTCAACCAGATAGCATACTATCATGTCGAGCAAGAAAGTCCTCCCTATATATGTCCCAGCATCCACTACAATATACATCCTATGTACAGTAATGGCCTCTAGGGCATACATATAACTAACATCAGACACCCGAGAGGTACTCCGGTAGCCTCAAGGACGGTGACAGGGAGGTTCTTGTTTACCCAGACTTGACACTACTGTTGTTCCCGACTATGAGACTCGGCAGGAGGATAAGAATAGCATCGTTCTAAACTATGTTTAGAAGTGTACGTATATATTATTCTGCCAGAGGGTTGTCGTAGTCAGTAGGAGCAGCGGAAGCATAGTGGGCAAGTAGCTTATGCCTATTTATAGACTAGAGCCGTTATAGCAGAGATAGATCAACTAATTTTGATGTGAAAGTCATAGGTGTTAGGTTAGTATAGCACCCTATGAAGAGATTTCAAGCATCACATGACCTAAAGTTTTCATTTTTATGGTGCTAAACTAACAAGCAAAGGAATCGATCCTAGAAAGATTAGGGTTACAAAACTATAAGCTAACAAAGTTAGGGTTTCAAGACTACAACCTTTGTAGCTCCCCTTTTGCTTTGCTCCTTTGACCCTAGGGTGTTGGAAGAAGGTCCACTCGTCATCCTCTTGCGTCCACGACGATCCACCCGGAGCTTCCCGTCCAAGCTAGCAAGTTTGGTAAAACAAGGAGAACACTCTAATCAAGTGAGCTAGACTTGATTAGAATGAAGTTGTGGCTATGGATCTCACTTCAAAATCTTATTTTTATGAGTGATTCACTCTCTTATAAGAACTAGAGAGCATAAGCATGGAGGTTGATGAAGATGGTGGATTTTAGAAGAAGAGAATGAATTATCTTATGAAAGAGAAAAAGGAAAATAGCTATATATATTTTCCTTTCTCTAAACCAACCATGGTTAGATTTAGAGATATCATTTTATTTAAATTGAAAGCATGATAAGAAAATAAACTATGGGTTAAAAGTTAGGTGAGCATGGTTGAGTTAGAAGAGTGTAGAAACTCTTAAGTGATTTAACCCATTTTTCATTTTCTTTTGCTTTAATTTAAATCCAATAATTATCCAAATATAACCATGGTGTAATTCTTATACATCCACCATTCCCATTGTATAAACAACCATGATAATATATGATGTATGTATGCATGTGTGCTTGCACATCCATATGTGCATGAACAAGAGTGAATGCACACATGCATGCATACATCCAACATAAACAAGATAGGATTTGTAGTGAGAAACTAATGATGAATCAACACTTGATTCACTAATCCGGTCATATCATATATGACCCGACCATTAGCAAGCCGCCCAATTAATATACGGTATCCCATACACGCATTTTAATCGGGTCCAAGCGCATATCGCATACGCGCACCACAACGTTTCGCCTGGACTAGGTAACTCCTATGTGAGACTCTAAGACTCGTCAATACGCCGGCAGTGGGTGATGATCATATCAAGCATCCCCAAGCCGCAAGCGGTCAGCCAAACGTAACAGCCACCCGGGTATTGAGCGATAAGAAGAAAACCAGCGAACCTGTTACAACTCCCGTCGAGCCATCCGGCAACACTACCGTACAGTCCGGTCTCTTTGTCAGATATGCTGCATATCGAGCCTAGGGATTGTCACGTCGACCCCAATAACTTAATAAGTCGTGTCGGTGAATGGTCTATAACAGATCGAGAAACTACTGATAACACTTACCAGTAAATCTCAGCAGCCCTGGCCAGGGACTTGCTGTTATAACCAGTCGAGCACAGCACAGCATCAACTCCCAATACCGGGAGAGACGAAACCCCTCCTATCGCTCATTGCCTTCGTGTGTCTCGGGACTGTACCCAACGGCCACCTGTTTGCACGACTCAGTAGAGTCGTGGTAGGGTGGCAATCAAAGTACAGTGGGAGAACACACAAGACTCCGTGACGATCTCGGGTCTACAAACTAACCTGTACCAGTGTCACCTGAGAACTGCTATCCGACGATAGATATAATTCCATATAGGAGTTCTCGGTGAGTCCGTCCAGTGTACCCAGTCAGCACTGAGCACCCGTATACGATCTTGATGTCAAACATCGATGAATGTGGGAACATTCATCGCCCATCACATGGGTCTAGTATCATATACGCTAGTCTACTCTGGTATATCGATGCCCCGTCTCGATACACCTCCGACTAGGGACATTCCAGGATATGCTTATAGACTACAGATGTCCCACTAGTATGATCTCCATCATAATCAGAATAGTCAAGCCGATATCCTCAGGGCTTTATCAGCATGTATGAATGAATAAAAGCATGATCAAATAAACATGTCAGATAAAGAAGAACCAAATAGCATACTATCATGTCGAGCAAGAATGCAAACTGAATATATATACATGTATAGATACATCCACTATCACATAATGGCCTCTAGGGCATACATATATCCAACAATCTCCCACTTGCACTGAGGCCAGTTATTGGCGTATCTCATACCCAACATCTCAAAAAGTCGCTCATCCTGCGGCTGAGGGAGGGCCTTGGTGAATGGATCCGCGGCGTTGTTCTTTGTGTCAACTCTCTTAATCTCGATCTCGCGGCGATCAACAATCTCCTGGATCAAATGAAAGCGCCTCAGGATGTGTCTGGACCGCTGATGGGATCTGGGCTCCTTGGCTAACGCCATCGCCCCATTATTGTCACAATACAAAGGTATTGAATCAATAATGGTTGGAACTACTCCTAGCTCCGAGACGAACTTCTTCATCCAGACGGCTTCCTTGGCGGCATCATTTGCAGCAATGTACTCAGCCTCCATCGTAGAGTCTGCAACGGTATCCTGTTTGGAACTCTTCCAACTTACCGCCCCTCCATTGAGGGTAAATACAAACCCTGAGATAGATTTGCTGTCATCCTTATCGCTCTGGAAGCTCGAATCGGTAAAGGCCTCCATTTGGAGATCTGTATTACCATACACCAAGAACAGTTCTTTAGTCCTTCGTAAGTACTTAAGAATGTTCTTCACAGCTGTCCAGTGGTTCTCCCCTGGGTTGGATTGATACCTGCTTACAACACTAAGTGCATAAGCTACATCTGGGCGTGTACATAACATCGCATACATTATAGATCCTACTGCCGAAGCATAAGGTATAATGCTCATGCGAGCTCTCTCTTCATCGGTCTTTGGACAAGAATCCTTGGAGAGAGTGACTCCATGGCAAGCGGGTAAGGCACCCCGCTTGGAGTCTTCCATACTAAACCTTTTTAGGATGGTGTTGATGTACCTGGTCTGGGACAATCCCAATAACTTTTTGGATCTATCCCTATAGATCCGTATGCCCAGGATGTATGTGGCATCACCCAGGTCCTTCATGGAGAACCTTAGTGATAAGAATGATTTGACCGACTGTAGCATAGGAATATCATTTCCTATCAGAAGAATATCATCCACGTACAATACGAGGAATGTGACAGCTCTTCCTACAGCCTTCTTATAAACACAAGGTTCATCTGGATTTTTGATGAAATCAAACTCTTTGATAACATCATCGAAACAGATGTTCCAACTCCGAGATGCCTGCTTTAACCCATATATGGATGTAAGCAGTCTACATGCTTTTTCGCTGCTCCCACTGTCAATGAAGCCCTTTGGCTGATCCATATAAACGCATTCTTCTAAATCTCCATTTAGAAACGCTGTTTTAACGTCCATCTGCCAGATTTCATAGTCGTAGTGAGCAGCAATAGCAAGTAGGATCCGAATGGATTTAAGCATGGCTACGGGCGAAAAAGTTTCGTCATAGTCCAAACCTGGTCTTTGACGAAAACCTTTCGCTACAAGTCTTGCCTTATAGGTCTCTACCTGCCCATCTACACCAATCTTTCTTTTAAAGATCCATTTGCACCCTACAGGTTTTACCCCAGGGGGTACAACGTCCAAAGTCCATACTTTGTTGGTGTACATAGACTCCATTTCGGATCTCATGGCATCCAGCCACTTCACAGAGTCACCACTCGTGATAGCTTGCTGAAAACTGGTAGGATCATCATCATCCATGATGCAATCTTCTCTGTCACCATCAATGAGGAAACCGTAGTACCTCTCCGGTAGGCGAGAAGTCCTACCAGACCTACGGAGTGGCCGAGAATCTTCAGTTTCTGTTGCAACAGCCGGTTCAACCAAATCGTCATTTGTAGTTTGTGTCTCCAGAACCTCTTCTAGATCTACTATCTTGCCATCATCTTTATCCGTGAAAAACTCTTTTTCCAGGAATGTGGCATACTGAGAAACAAACACCTTTTGTTCCTCTTTGTGGTAGAACAGATATCCATAAGAATTCTTTGGATATCCCACAAAGTTACACATGACTGACCGTGTCTCGAGTTTTTCCGGATTCTGCTTTTTAACATAGGCCGGGCAACCCCAAATCTTAATTCTCTTAAGAGATGGTCTCTTCCCATTCCATATCTCATATGGCGTGGTAGACACGGCTTTGGTTGGAACCCTGTTTAGCAGAAACGCTGCAGTCTCCAATGCATGTCCCCAAAATGAGACTGGTAACTCAGCGTCACTCATCATAGACCGGACCATATCCAATAGGGTCATGTTCCGTCGTTCTGACACACCGTTGTGCTGTGGTGTGTAAGGGGGAGTGAGCTGAGAGAGAATCCCATTCTCTTTTAGGAAGTTTGCAAATTCTGTACTGAGATACTCTCCACCTCGATCTGATCGAAGCATCTTAATACTCAAGCCGGTTTGTTTTTCTACTTCTTGTTTATATTCAATGAATTTCTCGAAAGCGTCGGACTTGTGCTTTAATAAAAATACATGACCAAATCTTGAGAAATCGTCGGTGAATGTAATGAAGTATGAAAAACCGCCTCTAGCCTGTGTAGACATAGGCCCACATACATCACTATGTATGAGGCCCAGGAGCTGAGTAGCTCTTTCTCCGTGTCCGGTAAACGGAGTTTTGGTCATTTTACCCTTGATACAAGACTGGCAAGTCGCATAAGATTTATATTCAAAAGAATTTAAATATCCATCTTTGTGTAACTTGTTTAGTCTTGTTTCGTTAATATGACCAAGTCTACAGTGCCAAAGAAAAGCTTCATTTAATTCTGAAAGTTTTATTTTATTAGTGTGTTGTATACTGAAAACTGTGTGTTGATTTAGGACATATATTCCGTTATTAAGTGTACCATACCCAACCAACATTTGATTTAGGTGAATGTTCATAACATTGTTCTGCAACACAAAATTATACCCTTCATTGTCCAACAAAGAAACGGATATTATATTACATAGCATAGTTGGTACAAAATAACATGGATTCAAAATCAAAATACATCCAGATGGCAACCCCAAGTGATACTCTCCCACTGCGACTGTATGTACATTGGAACCATTTCCAACGCGGAGAGTATGGTCACCTGTCCTCAAAACCTTGCTATTTCTCAGCCCCTGCATAGAATTGCAAATGTGAGAACCTGAACCGGTATCCAATACCCAGGAAGCAGAGTTTATAGAAAAACAGTTTTCAGTCACAAACGCACCTGAAGCAGAAGCATCACCATGCTTCTTCTTGAGACTTAGGTACTCCGTGCAATTGCGCTTCCAGTGTCCTGTCTTGTGGCAATGAAAACACTCGCCTTTCCCCGGGTCTCCAGCCGTGGACTTTCCCTTTCCCTTCACCTTTTTGACTCCACCCTTAGGATTAGTGGGTTTCTTCTTTTTCTTTCCCTTGGCCTTAGCTTTTGGGCGAGAAGAAGAAGACTGTCCAATGGTCATAACGGGAGTCTTTGCTGACTTCATAGTGCTCTCTGCACTCCTTAACATATTAAGGAGTTCAGGGAGGTCCTTCTCCATGCCATGCATGTTGAAGTTCACTATGAACTGAGCAAAGGTGGAGGGGAGGGACTGCAGAATAATATCTATATATTGTACATTGTCCATTGTCCATCCAAGGTCCTCAAGCTCTTCTATAAGAGCTATCATCTTCAACACATGGTCTCCTACTGGTGTGCCAGGGGCCATTCGCATCTGAAACAGTTTCTTTGATGCTTCGTATCGTAATACGCGGGATTGCTCCCCATACAACTCCTTTGTATGGAGCATATCCCGTGAATGTCCATGTCCTCGTGCTGCTTTTGATGTGTGTTATCCATCAATGCAAGCGCGAGGCATGTGGCCGTGGCACAGTCAGCGTCCCATGTTTTGCGGACTTCAATGTCCGCAACTGAGGATTTTGGGCCTGGGACGGGCGGGGCTGAAGCCGTGAGGACATATGATACTTTATCATAAGTCAAGGCGATCTTCAGATTCCTTAGCCAGTCTTTATAGTTGGTCCCATTCAGTTTGTTTTTATCTAGTAGAAGTTTAAGTCCAGTCATTGGTATCTGCCATTAAGAGAGAGAAAAGAATACACTCAGCAAAAGCTCTTGCATAGATTAGATTGGTTTATTATCTTGTCTAATCGATGTTTCCCACTGCTTTTTATCAAGTTTTTCTTTCAAACCTTAAAAAGAAAAACTAGCCAGGATTAATTACAGTCTACAACTTCGCTAACCGTTCAGCCAGGCCAGTGTCGGTACTTTGAGGGAGGTTCCCCGTGCTTTCGCACGGACCTAATTAGAGTAAACCTCATTTTCCCAGAGGCGGAGCCCCGTTAACACCTTTCTAGACACCTAATGAGTTAGCTAATTGTAAACTGTAAAACTCTCCTAGGAGCAACTATTGCCCACAGTGGGATCGGGATCCAACCATCACATGGAAGGTATGCAATCTCATTGCAAATTTCAACACTTGAAATTCCCGATGTAATTTTTACCCCTAGTACTTATGACCTTAACTATGGTCAACAAATCATAAGTACCAGTCAAGTTCTACCCGTCATTTCTTGATCAATTAGACCCACCCATATGACCCTTAACTATGGTCAACAAAGTCGCATGAATGTCCTAATTAATCTGCATCATATGCAGTGTAGGAAGACATCACTTAGCTACCGTACACTACGCCTTAACTAAAGTCAACAAACGTAGCACGAATACTAAGTACTCTACTTCCTAAAATGACGGAGGGTTGCGAATGATTTTTAAGAAAATCTTTAACGCTTTGAACTTGATATCGTTGTAGAATCAAACAGTTTTTCAAAAGGAGTGGCTTAAGCTCCGCAGTTTTGAAATGTAGCATTTTCATAAATAGCCGAGTAGTTTTTAAATCCGATTCTACAACATCTTTTTAGGTTTATTTTCTTTACATTAATCACATTAATGTAATCCCATCATTTAAGTCCTAAAGCCAATAACAGAAAAGAAACGAAAATAACACGTACGCTTATGCCATCCGCATTCGCCGCAATGTTCCGTTATGCACCGTTAGGTTACTTAACTAACGGCATACCGGGACGGGACTAGCGCGGGTGTAAAACATAAGCAACGTCTACTATATATCATATATATAATATGTCATTCGTCTCAGATATCACAGAACACAGGCAGCAGAAACATAGATATAATGTGGGATATCCTAGGACGTCCGTATTTAGTACTTAGCCAGAATAGAAAATACGGATTCCACAGTCGTGATGAATAGCCAAGCCCACACCCTGGACCCCTACGAGAGCGTCAAGTGACCCTACCAATTCTGGAGTTTAGGAGACCCGGTCTTGACTCCTCGAGATGGCCTCCCACTGAACCCCAAAACCCGGTCACCTGTGCTCCCCTCCTTAGGTCCATCCTAATGCGAAAAAGTAAATAATACACAACACTGGTGACACAACCGCAACCTGGAAGTGCCCCAAATAAAAGAATATTACATTACATTTGAATTTACATGAATGAAAATATAAAACTCTCATCTCACAAAAACCCCCCGGCTATTCGATCGCGACAATCCTGCACATCATATCTCAGCAACACATAATATCACATATCATCAACGTAAGTAAGTATGCGTACCCCGATTGTCGTTGATGTATAGCCACGAAACCGGAGATATCGTACATACTACACTTACGGTCACAGAAAAGAAAGTGTAAAACTACAATATTTGGAATCCAGATTCTCTTTAGACATCATAAATGCGAAATATCACATATTTCGCATTTCATGCCTTAACTATATGAATTCCACATATTGTATCACATTCCAGACAAACAGACAGTATTAAAGTTTTCGAACGAACATTCAAGCACCCAAGATTCACTAAAGCTCAACACCTGAGCAGGGTTCAAAAGATCCGGAGTGTGGCACAGTAGCGGCGGTCCAGCCGTAGAAGGGTCAAGCCAACGCCTCACATGTGGCACGCCGTACTGCCCCAAACCCTAGGGTTCAAAGGGCAGTTCGAGACGGTCACATAATCGAGTTAAGGTTTGTTGTCTTCTAGAGGGACCACCGCAAAAAGACTTGCACGCATCTCCAAACTATTTAAACCCCATGAATAGTGAGTAAATGATATTCGTTCAAACACTTCAATACTTTCTAGTTTACCCGGAAATAAAATTGAAATGAAAATTCCGATCGAAACGACGACTTCAAAACCATCTCCAGAATTTTTCAACAGCAGATTCAGATTAAACATACTCAAAATACACTATAGCAGGTAAGGAAAAATACTGTGCAAAATGGAGTAAACGACCCCCTCTTATGGCCGCGGAACCGCGGCCTAAGCCTGCTTAGGCCGTGTTTCCGCGGTCGAAAGTACTGTTCATGGCCACGAATTTTCCAGATTGTCTAATATTTACCTGCTCTATTTTTTGAGAATTTTTAATTCTGAAAAAAGTCAGTTTTTAAAAAATTTCAAGAGAGCACCTTTAAAAGTCGTATTTTGTTTCGATCGGACTTTTTACTTCGCAAAATGGTCGCCTAATGTTATAGGTCGGCTCTGATACCAATGTTAGGTTAGTATAGCACCCTATGAAGAGATTTCAAGCATCACATGACCTAAAGTTTTCATTTTTATGGTGCTAAACTAACAAGCAAAGGAATCGATCCTAGAAAGATTAGGGTTACAAAACTATAAGCTAACAAAGTTAGGGTTTCAAGACTACAACCTTTGTAGCTCCCCTTTTTCTTTGCTCCTTTGACCCTAGGGTGTTGGAAGAAGGTCCACTCGTCGTCCTCTTGCGTCCACGACGATCCACCCGGAGCTTCCCGTCCAAGCTAGCAAGTTTGGTAAAACAAGGAGAACACACTAATCAAGTGAGCTATACTTGATTAGAATGAAGTTGTGGCTATGGATCTCACTTCAAAATCTTATTTTTATGAGTGATTCACTCTCTTATAAGAACTAGAGAGCATAAGCATGAGGTTGATGAAGATGGTGGATTTTAGAAGAAGAGAATGAATTATCTTATGAAAAAGAAAAAGGAAAATAGCTATATATATTTTCCTTTCTCTAAACCAACCATGGTTAGATTTAGAGATATCATTTTATTTAAATTGAAAGCATGATAAGAAAATAAACTATTGGTTAAAAGTTAGGTGAGCATGGTTGAGTTAGAAGAGTGTAGAAACTCTTAAGTGATTTAACCCATTTTTCATTTTCTTTTGCTTTAATTTAAATCCAATAATTATCCAAATATAACCATGGTGTAATTCTTATACATCCACCATTCCCATTGTATAAACAACCATGATAATATATGATGTATGTATGCATGTGTGCTTGCACATCCATATGTGCATGAACAAGAATGAATGCACACATGCATGCATACATCCAACATAAACAAGATAGGATTTGTAGTGAGAAACTAATGATGAATCAACACTTGATTCACTAATCCGGTCATATCACATATGACCCGACCATTAGCAAGCCGCCCAATTAATATACGGTATCCCATACACGCATTTTAATCGGGTCCAAGCGCATATCGCATACGCGCACCACAACGTTTCGCCTGGACTAGGTAACTCCTATGTGGGACTCTAAGACTCGTCAATACGCCGGCAGTGGGTGATGATCATATCAAGCACCCCCAAGCCGCAAGCGGTCAGCCAAACGTAACGGCCACCCGGGTATTGAGCGATAAGAAGAAAACAAGCGAACCTGTTACAACTCCCGTCGAGCCATCCGGCAACACTACCGTACAGTCCGGTCTCTTCGTCAGATATGCTGCATATCGAGCCTAGGGATGTTCACGTCGACCCCAATAACTCAATAAGTCGTGTCGGTGAATGGTCTATAACAGATCGAGAAACTACTGATAACACTTACCAGCAAATCTCAGCAGCCCTGGCCAGGGACTTGCTGTTATAACCAGTCGAGCACAGCACAGCATCAACTCCCAATACCGGGAGAGACGAAACCCCTCCTATCGCTCATTGCCTTCGTGTGTCTCGGGACTGTACCCAACGGCCACCTGTTTGCACGACTCAGTAGAGCCGTGGTAGGGTGGCAATCAAAGTACAGTGGGAGAACACACAAGACTCCATGACGATCTCGGGTCTACAGACTAACCTGTACCAGTGTCACCTGAGAACTGCTATCCAACGATAGATATAATTCCATATAGGAGTTCTCGGTGAGTCCGTCCAGTGTACCCAGTCAGCACTGAGCACCCGTATACGATCTTGATGTCAAACATCGATGAATGTGGGAACATTCATCGCCCATCACATGGGTCTAGTATCATATACGCTAGTCTACTCTGGTATATCGATGCCCCGTCTCGATACACCTCCGACTAGGGACATTCCAGGATATGCTTATAGACTACAGATGTCCCACTAGTATGATCTCCATCATAATCAGAGTAGTCAAGCCGATATCCTCAGGGCTTTATCAGCATGTATGAATGAATAAAAGCATGATCAAATAAACATGTCAGATAAAGAAGAACCAGATAGCATACTATCATGTCGAGCAAGAATGCAAACTGAATATATATACATGTATAGATACATCCACTATCACATAATGGCCTCTAGGGCATACATATATCTAACAATAGGTTTGACTTCATCAGAATAGGGTATGGATCTGTTAAGATGGTAGTAGAGTGTGATGTCCTGGTATTTGGATGGCATACACAGAGTAGGAAGTAAAATTCCTATACTACGATCGGTTGTACTGTGGTCGTCACACAGTTGTTTCTGCACAAGGATATGGATATAATATCAGACATTCTGGTTACCAGATCTATCGTTTTAGATCTAGATTTTGGTAGTTTCCCAATATGGGTACTTTGATAATATTCTAATGGTATTTTAGAATAAATGACTCCTGGCATGGTGGTGTACCTGCAGGTGATGGAGTCACCCTCTCTAAAGGTGTCTTAGAGACTAAAGGAGAGAGGGATGTGCATGATTGGCAGACCACTTTCTTAGGCAATTGAGTCAATAAAGAGATGTCAAGTACCACACCAGATGTTGTTTTTGCACTAGATGCGATAAGTTTATATTAATCCAATCCAGGAGAAACATAAGGAAGCAGTTTTAGAACATAAGTGCATGTTCTATGGATTTGATGACAACAGCCTCCTTCGGGAGATGGTTATCATTCCAGGCTTCCAAGGTGACATGGATGACAGAGTGATTGTCAGAGTTATAGTTTTCCCTCTGATGAGGGACAATATTATGGACAGGTGGTCCAAGAGGATACTGTGGGAGGCATGGTGCTGGATACTGATTAGGTTCAGTTATCAATAAAGTCTAAGAAGTTTGGATTTGGAGTTCATATATGAACTAAGTCCCATCAGATATCCAGACATATTCTAAGACAGGTATTACTCGATTCGGGAGATGGCTTTCTCCGTGAACTTGAGATTAAGAGAGACATAGAAAAAAATATCAGAGCGGATCCACTCACTGAGGCTATTTCTCGAACACCCGAGTTTTACAAACTAGCTTTGTGAAACTGATTAGTAGAGGAGTTGGGTGTTCGGTGTCACACGGGCTGTGAGTATGCGACATCGCAATAATTAACCTTAAGTGCAAGTGGGAGATTGTTGGATATAGTGCCCTCAAAGTCAATTATTGGATTGCAGGTACATGATTATAATGATTGAGGCAGGACCTATAACGATATGACAGTCTTGCTCGAGATGATAATATGCTATCTGGTTTGTCTTTATTATCGTATACATGCTTTAGTTCGCTATTGCATGTTGATAGAGCCCATAGGATTTTTGCTTGACTGCCAGTAGTATGATGGCGATCATATACGTGGGAGCTGGGGTCTGTAAGCACATCCTTAAAGTGTCCCTAGTCATGGGAGTTTCGAGACAGGGCATTGATACTCCAGAGTAAACTAGTGTATACAGTCGAGACCCCGACGAAGGGCGGTGGCTGGTCTCACAAGCCACTGGTGTCAGTTGGATCACCTAAGATGTATGCAGGTGCTCATTGGGTTATGAGTACACCGGACATGACTCGCCGGGAACATGCTAGTTGGTATTATACATATCGTCAGATAGCAGTTCCCAGGTGACATGTGTACAGGTTAGTTTGTCGACCTGAGATCGTCATTTGTCTCGTGTGAGTTCCCACTGTGCTTTAATTCCTACCCTACCACGCTCAAAGGAGACGTGCAAACAGGTATTTTTTGGGTACAGTCCCGAGCCACATGGAGGCAGTGAGCGGATCGTCGGGGATTCGTCTCTCCCGGTATAGGGGGTTGATGTCGCACAGTGCACAGGTGGCCATCACTAGAAATCCTCGGCCGAGGTAGTGGACAATTACTTATTTGGATCACTAGTTTCTCAGATGGTGATGGGCTTCATGCCGACATGATTTATCGCGTTATTAGGGGTTTGACTTTACTCACCTCTCTATACTCGATATGTGATACTCTTTAGACGAACGGACCGGACTGTACGGATATTGTCACTGTTAGGCTCAGTAGGGTTTATGGATGAGTTCGCTCGTCAGCTTCCCTTTCCAATCAACACATAGGCAACCGTTACGTACAACATGTACCTCTGACGTGCTAGAGGTTATACCCAGAGCCAGTGTGTTGATGAGTCATTAGAGTCCCCCACAGACCGTTTCCAAAGTTCGGGCGAAATGTTCTAGAGGTCGTATGGTTTTATGGCAGGGTTCGGAAAATGCACGTGCGTTTTCGCAGATGTCATTTTTCGGGCAGATAATACTGGTAGGCTTTGGTTTAAGCCGGATCCCAGTATTATACTGAGTAGATATAATATCTTTGTCACAGTTGCATTTGTATTCGGTCGTAATACAAATACGGGTATGTTTATATTGTTACAGGGTTATCCTGAAATTTGTTTCGGGATCACTTTTGGAAGTTGCCAGTTTCCAGTTTCCAGTTTTCTATCGCCCGTCTTTAACATTCGGTTAAAGACGGATTAATCTTTTCTTGAGAAGAGTATGGAAGCTTCTAGATGATGGCTTAGAATGGTGACTAGGTTAGTGACTCATTAGGTTGCATTAATTGTTTTGCAAGGTGTTACGTGAGTCACTATTTGCATTAATAGGATTTTGTTTGTGCTAAGATATTTCTTCATGATACATTATTGCTTAAGGTTACCTTCCTTGTTCCTACACTCACCACCACCTCTACATAATGTGGCCGGCCCCTTTTGCTTGAGAGATGGTTGTTAATTTGGAAAAGATTATAGTTTTGGATTCATGGAAATTAGATAGCCTCATTTCTCATTTCACCCGATCCAAAAGGTAACTTCATTAACCGTTCGTCCATAACTTTGGACGAAGCGAGACAAAGTGTTCTACTCATTCTTTACATCAATCTTGATCATCTCTTTTAGCAAACTTGATGATCGAGTTGCCTCGGTTCAGAGGCAGGAGCCCGTTTAAAGATCCGTCGACGTGGTGCCACCTGGACGAGAAGACTGGAGATTCAGGAGATCGGAGCAGCCGCAACAAAACTTGGGATGATGGTTGAAGACCGAAGGACTCGGATCGTTCGGTATAATATTTCTACCCACTTTGTAGTTTGTTAGGTTAGCTTTAATGGCAGATCCGGGATATAGTACGCGATAGCGCCAGCTAAAAAGTTTTTGTTCCATATTTGGCCTCTGTTAGACAGCCGGGGTGCTACCGTGTACTTACATTACCCTCACCATACTCTCCTCCCTCTACCTCCTCCTTGCATGAAACCCCACCTTACTACTTGTGTGACACATCCTCCTCTCTCCCTTTACACCACCACCTCGCACATTCCACCTCCTCTTTTCTCTACCACAAACCCTCACTCATTTCCTTATCTCACCCCATTGTTCAGTTCATAAGATCAGAAGTTAAAGAAAGGGAAGAGAAAGAAAACATTAAGAACTCACAAAAGAAAACATAAATGAGTGAAAACAAGAGCTAAGTGCTAAGGCTTCACAATCACCCTCTTGCAAGGAACTTGAGCTTGTGTATCTTAGTGGAAGCTTTTCCAATGATCTTGCTGTAGGTATAATCCTTGAACCCTGTATGATTTTGATTCTGAAACTGTTTTACATTAGAAATAGAATATCGTAATATCGAATTTTGATAAGTTTAGCCTCTGTTTGAATCTGCTCTAGTTTAAATGATAAATAGATTGATCAAACAGTATCTGGACCTTATAATCTAGACCTAGAATTAACCATAAGATAATGAACCCCAGTGCTCGGATTTTGGCCGGCGACCATCAAGGAAAATCCGATCTCGCCGGACCGTTAAGGGAATTGGGTATTGTGAGTTTTCGGTTACTCTCTGTAGGTGTTTAGGTATGTTTGGTATTGTTTAAATTAGTTTTTCAGTGGGTTAAATCTGTAAGCTAAAATCAGTTTAAGAGTAAAATTATATATACGACACGTAGCATGTTTAGTGTTTGTGATAATTTAGCTACTGTAACTGAATTTGGAACCACTAGGTACAATCACTAGAAAGAATAGCAAGACCAAAAGTATAATGAGACAATTAGAAAACTACACTTAAAACCTGAGCCCCAAACTCCCCACAAAATCCGGCGAGGCAACCTCGAAATCCGGTGACGCCGGCCATCCTATGGATTTTGGTGTTGATTCTTATTCTGTAGCTTGGAGTTGGTATTTTACAAGTCTCTGTATTGTTTGTGTTGTCTAAATATTTACACAATAAAATCTGGGAACGTTTTAAAAATAGTTTATCAAATTTCAGATATTTATGATATGGATTTTTCGTATTTTGATGTTGCAGCTGAACCGTTGACGTTTATACGTTAACGACAGAATTTTGTTGTCGTTTTTAGGTTAAGTGTGTTGTTGGTTCTGACCTACGGGCGTTTAGCTTGTTTTATTTGTTTTCAATATGATATTTACTTTTATGCAATTTAAATACGAATATAGGTACGATTCGAGGATTCCGAGATGGAGTTGGCGATGTAGCAGTATGGATTCAGCGAGCTTTTAAGTTGGAGAGTAGATTTACATCTACTGGGAAAGTCGGGTGTATGGTGTATAGCACCCCCGCAACCTTACAAATAGTTTTATGATATCTAGTTAGTTTAGTATTTATTCAAATTATTCATATAATATCACATCTAGTATGTCCTTCAATTTCATATAGTTTCATGCATAGTTATAGATGAGATACAGTGATACGATATGGATATGGTTTGATGCATTTGTAAGAGGGGTCATGCTAGACTTGAGATGATACCGATACAGTGATATGATGAAATATAATATAAGGATTTATAAGTATTGGAAATGATGAAATTTGTATGCCGAATAATGGCCAACCTATCCTTTGACTCGTAAGGTTAAGTTATATTCTGTTTTAGGATGTAATATTTGTATGAGCTATATTCTTTTTAAATCTACGATTCATTTGTCTTTAAAATAAAATACCAGGATGCGTGCTAGTTTCTAAAACGGATATCTATTTTTCTAGCGCAGCTTCCTTATTTCAAACTTAACGATTCGATCATATCTAAACATAATGGTATAGCTCATAGCAAGTAATTACAATAGTTATGTTTAGATTAATTTGCATGTTTGCATTATATTATCCATATTATACGTTTCTGCGTTACGCACACTCTGCTAGAATACTGCACAAATACCAATGAGTACTATGCTGCACAAGCACGTGAATGTATATTATAGTACACCTCACTGGTATTGCCATGTCAACGTAGAACCATGCTGTTATATATGTATTAAAATAAATAGGTTGTTACACCGTAAAACACTTGCACACATACTAATGATTGCCATGTTGTACGAGCACAGACATATATGCTACACTACACATCATTAGTAGTACCATATCACAGTAGAATTGAAATCTATGTATATGTGATATAATTACGTAGTCTTCTTCATTCCTGTTGTAAATTATGAATATTACTAATATAAATGTTGTATTTGATTCTTTGGATTTTCTGGGTATTTTACTCCTGATGATATATATCGGTGGTATGGGAAACTGTTATATATGTATATATATAATATATCATCAATACAATCTATGCAAGATTCTTATTCCTCACTTGATATTTTAATATGATGAGCTAAACGTCCACCATGAGTTTTGTGTTTTCTGATTTTGATTCCGAACCGAGTTGGGGGTCATACGCTTACGGCTTTGTATATTATCCAGACTGAGTCGGTAGGCATACAGTTGGATACATGGTGGACCCGGTCGGGGCCGAGGGACAGGATAGCCGCATTATAGGCGGGGAGACTAACGAGGATACTGACTGGAGATAGAAATGAGCATGGCAGATATCCAGGGGATACTGACCAGAGATAGAAATGAGCTCGACAGATATCCAGGGGATACTGACCGTAGATAGAAATGCGCACAGCAGATATCCAGGGGATACTCACCGGCGTTCGATTGGGCACGGCGGATATCCAGGGGATACTGATCGTAGCCAGGATATCGGTTGGCGATCATCTATTGAAGTGGTGTCAACGATATCTGTATTTACATGTCGATGATGGACATGAGATATTTTGGATTTCGATGTCGATGCTGCACATCTATATATATATATATATATATATATATATTGATATGAGCATTATCATGAGGTACATAGTTAGATATTATTAGTGGATTCAACCAGGACAGTACCTGCATATATTTGTACAGACATTCATATACAAAAAGGAATTCCAACACGAAATATAAATTCATGATTTTGACTCATATGACTTGGAGATATTATACTTGGGATTGCATGAGAGATAGTATTGTACATATGCATATCATATAGTATATTGGTACAGATTATGATAGGACTATACTGATCACCTAGGTATCGTCATGAATTTCGATTTCTACCTTTAGATGTAATTTTATTCACAGAGTTGGCAACTCATCCCTATTGTGCCACAGTTTCTTGCAGGTTTTACCGCTTGGATTATCAGCAGCTTGGACACGCATTCTTTTCAGGAATTGATTGGTAAGTGGGTTATTATTATACCATACTCACTCTTGATTATTCATATATTCTTGTATCTAGTGGAAATTCCATCAACTTAGAAGTGTTATATTATGGACTTAGAAGCAAGACTTAGAGTTTAAGAGTGGTGATGTCGCACTCTTTGGAGTCGAATTCTGATTTAGATTGTTGGTTGCTCCATCGTTTGGACGTGGAGACTAGCTTCCGTTGGGATGCTATTTTATTATGTTGTATCGGGTTTTTATAAAAATGTAAAGGAGGTGATGTCAAGTTTCAAAACGTCATAAATGCTTTTCAACATATTTAGTTAAACTTAAATGTTATTTAAATTGATTTTATCGGATGATTATTTAAACCTCACCTCCAATATTTTCAAAAAGGGTTAAGATTCCGGGTTTCGGCTTACTTGGATTACATCGATGTCTTTAGATGTCTTTAGATGTCACGTGATTTAAGTGCCGGTCACGTGGCTCATTTGGGTCGTGACAACCGTACAGTCCGGTCTCTTCGTCTGATATGTCGCATATCATGTCCAAGGGTGGAGAACGTCAGTTCCAAGTAACGAGATAAGTCTTGCCGAAGTCTAGCCTATAACGGTTTGAGAAACTACTGATAACAATTATCAGTAAATCTCGGCGGCAGCTCTGGCCAGGAACATCCAGTTATAGCTAATCAAGCATAGTGCAACATCAACCCCCAATACCGGGAGTGACGAAACCCCTCCTATCGCTCATTGCCTCCATACGACTCGAGACTGTACCCAAAATCCAACTGTTTGCACGTATCCTTAGTGCGTGGTAGAGAGGAAATCAAAGCATAGAGGGAGCCGCACATGACTCTATGACGATCTCGGACCTACAGACTAACCTGTACCGGTGTCACCAGAGGACTGCTATGTGAAGATAGGTATACTACCACATAGGAGTCCTCGGTGAGTCCTGTTCAGTGTACCCAGTCTCCACTGAGCACCCGTATACCATCTTTGATGTTAAGTAGCATTGGCTGTAGGATCATCCATCACCTATCATATAGGTCAAGAGAGTATACGCTAGTCTACTCTGGAATATCGAAGCCATGTCTCGATATTCCCTCAACTAGGAACAATTAAAGGATGTACTTGAGAACTAACCTTGCCCCATTAGTATGATCTTCATCAGAGTCCTGGTAGTCAAGTACATATCCTAAGGGCTTTATCAACATGTGAGTTCCAGACAGTATCACATTACAAGTCTACATGTTAAAACAAAGAACAACCATATAGCATACTATTATATCGAGCAAGAATGTCCTCTCTATATATATCCAAGCATCCACTATAATATACATCATATGTATAATAATGGCCTCTACGGCATACATATAACAAACAATCACCCACTAGCACTAAGGCCATGTATTGTAGTATCAACCCAACATCCCAAAAAGTCTCTCAAATTGTGACTAGGGGAGGGCATTTATGAGTGGATCCGTTACGTTGTCCTTCGTGTCAACTCTCCTAACCTCGATCTCCTAGCGATCAACTATCTCCTAGATCAGGTGATGCCGCCTTGGAATATTTCTGGATCTCTGATGGGACCTGGGTTCCTTGGCCAAAGCCACCGCTCCATTGTTATCACAATACACAGGTATTGGATGCTCAATGGATGGAACCACACCAAGCTCAGCAATAAACTTCTTCATCCAGAAAGATTCCTTGGCAGCACGTTGGCAGCGATGTATTAAGCCTCCATCGTCGAGTCTGCAATGGTGACTTGCTTGGAACTCTTCTAACACACCGCCCCTCCGTTGAGGGTACAGAAAAAACCCAAGACCGACTTACTGTTTTACTTATTACTCTAGGAGCTCAAGTCAGTAAAAGACTCCACTTGGAGTTCACCGTTACCATACACGAAGAACATCTCTTAAGTCCTTCTCAAGTACTTGAGAATGTTCTTTACAGCTGTCCAGTGATTCTCTCCTGGATCTGCTTGATACCTACTCACTACACTTAGTGAGTATGCTAAATCGGGTCTGGTACATAACATCGCGTACATGATAGAGCCTACTGCCGAAGCATAGGGTATCCCTTGCATGCGATCTCTCTCCAAATCCGTCTTCGGAGAGAACTCTTTGGAGAGAGTGAGTCCTGAGATCGTGGGTATATTCCCATGCTTGGAATCTTCTATACTAAACCTTTTTAGTATGGTGTCAATGTACCTGGATTGGGACAATCCAAGTATCCATTTAGATCTATCTCAATATATCTTAATCCCTAAGATGTAGGAGGCATCACCTAGATCTTTCATTGAGAATCATTGTGATAAGAAGAGCTTGACCGAGTGCAGCATAGGAATATCATTTTCTATCAAGAGTATATCATCCATGTACAATACGAGGAAGACAACCTTACTCTCTGCGACCTTCTTCTATATACAAGGTTCATCTACGTTTTTGATGAAGTCAAACTCTTTGACTACCTCATCAAAACAGATGTTCCAACTCCGCGATACCTGCTTCAACCCTTAGATTGATTTAAGCAGCTTGTACACCTTTCTGATGCTCTCATTGCCTATGAAACCCTCCGGCTGAGTCATGTACACGCTCTCTTCTAAATCACCATCTAGAAAGGAGGTCTTAACATCCATTTGCTAGATTTCGTAGTCATGGTATGCAGCGATGGCAAGTAGGATCTGGATGGACTTAAGCATAGCCACTGGAGAAAAGGTTTCATCATAATCCACAGCTGGTCGTTGACGAAAACCTTTTGCAACAAGTCTAACTTTGAAAGTCTCAACTTTTCCATTTACACCAAGTTTCTTCTTAAAGATCCATTTGCTCCCAATGGGTTTTACCCCTTCGGGAGCAACTTCCAAAGTCCATACTTTGTTGGTGTATATGGATTCCATCTCAGATCGCATTGCATCCAGCCATTTCACAAGGTCCCCACTCGTGATAGATTGCTCGAAGCTAGTCGGGTCATCATCTTCCATGATGCAATCCTCGCTCCCACCATCAATAAGAAAACCATAGTATCTCTTAAGTGGATGAGGGACCCTACTAGATCGGCAGAGAAGCTGAGGTTGGTTCGGAACTATCGAATCCTCCGGTTCTACCAAATCTTCTTCTATAGTTTGTGCGGTTGGAACTTCTTCTAGCTCTAACTCATTGCCAACAATCTCTTTTGCAAGAAATTCCATTTCTAAAAAGGTGGCATGTTGAGCAACAAACACTTTTTGTTCTTCACTGAGGTAAAAATGATATCCATACGAATTGCTTGGATATCCCACAAACTTGCAAAGAACTGATCTTGGCTCGAGCTTGTCCGGATTTTGCTTTTTAACATAGGCCTAACAACCCCAAATCTTAACTTGTTTAAGAGATGGTATCTTCCCATTCCATATCTCATATGGAGTGGTAGGCACCGATTTGGTTGGAACTCTATTCAATATGTATGCTGCTGTCTCAAGCGCATAACCCCAAAAGGAAATAGGTAACTCAGCGGTGCTCATCATAGAGCGCACCATATCTAATAGGGTTCGATCTCCGATACACCATTGTGCTTTGGTCTATACAGAGGATTAAGCTGAGAGAGAATCCCATTATCTTTTAGATAGTCACGGAATTTCGTGCTCAAGTATTCTCCTCCCCGATCAGATCGAAGGATTTTAATAGTTTTACCCGTCTGGTTCTCAACTTCATGCTTATATTCTTTGAATTTCTCAAAAGATTCCGACTTGTGCTTCAACAGAAACACATGACCGAATCTTAAGAGATCATCAGTGAATGTAATGAAGTACGAGAAACCATTTATGGTATGTATAGACATGGGACCGCATACATCACTATGTATTAGTCCCAAGAGTTCAGTGACTCTTTCTCCGTGTCCTGTAAACCGAGTTTTGGTCATCTTGCCTTTGAGACATGACTGGCAAGTTTCATAAGATGAAAGCTCGAATGGATTCAAATATCCATCTTTATATAACTTATCTAGTCGTGTCGCATTTATATGACCTAGTCTACAATGCCACAAGAAAGATTCATTCATTTCTGAACTTTTCCTCTTGTGTGTGTAATGTATGTTAAAAACTATGTTTTGATTCAGAATGTATAATCCGTTACATAACGCACCAAACCCAATCAACACTTAATTTAGGTAAATGTTCATAACATTATTCTCTACTACAAAGTTATATCTTTTTTATCGAATAAAGAAATTGATATTAAATTGCATATCATAGAGGGTACTTAATAACAGTCGTTCAGGATCAATGTATTCCTAGTTGGCAATACAAGGTGATATTCACCAACTGCTTTGGCTGCAACACCTGCACCATTTTCTACTTTTAGAGAATGATCACCTTTTCCCAGTTCTCTACCTTTCCTTAACCCATGCAACAAATTGCATATGTGGGATCCCGATCCGGTATCTAATACCTAGGATGTATAGTGTACTGAGAAACAGTACTCTGTAACTAACACACCCGAAGAAGATGCATCAACATGTTTATTCTTCGTTTGGGTGGCGTGGGAATCCGGATATTCTACTATTTCCTGCTCGGACTCATAATACTTAAAAGTTGGAGAGGAACCAACGTTCCCTTGCTCAGTATAACAAGCGGGTTCAGTCAATACATCTATATGATTATCTTGATTAA
Source organism: Agapanthus africanus (assembly GCA_030015575.1). Lineage (NCBI taxonomy): Eukaryota > Viridiplantae > Streptophyta > Magnoliopsida > Asparagales > Amaryllidaceae > Agapanthus > Agapanthus africanus. Next base: position 335,775,991 of record CM057346.1, on the reverse strand, counting down.
GGCATGACATTGGTTGCCGCCTGGAGAGAGAGAGAAGGAAACGCGTTAGCGTGCGCTCTTTACAAGATTAGATTGGTTATTATCTTATCTAATCAGGACGGCTCCCACTGTTTTTATCAAATATTCCTTCAAACACTAAAAGGTAAGACTAGCCGGGATTAATTACACTTTACAAGTTCGCCAATCTCTCAGCCAGGCCAGTGCCGGTTATTTGAGGGAGGTTCCCCGTGCTTTCACACGGACCTAATTAAAATAAACCTCGTTTTCCTAGAGGCATAACTCTCCTAGACACCTACTTGATCGGCTAATTGTGATGTGTAAAATCTTCCAGGAGTAACTCTTACTCGCAATGGGTATCGGTATCCAACTATCTCATAGAAAGTATGCAATCTCATTGGAAATTTCAACACTTAAAATTCTCGATAAAATTTTTCCCCTAGCAACTTATGACCTTGGCAACGGTCAACAAATCATAAGCGCTAGCCAATTTCAACCCGTCATTTCCTGATTGAATTAAACCCACCCGTACGACCCTTGGCTAAGATCAACAAAGTCGTATGACTACCCTAACTCAATTGCATCATATGCAGCAGATAAACACTAATTAGCTACCGCACACTACGCCTTGGCTAAGGTCAACAAACATAGCACGAATACTAAGCAGTACTTATTTGAAATGACGAAGGGCTACGACAGGTTTTTAAGAAAAACATATTGCGTAATGAACTTGATATCGATGCAGAATCGAGTGATTTTGAAAAGGAGTGTTTTTTAGGCTTTTTGTAGTTTTGCTAAAGAGGTCACTCCCGGTGAAGGGAACTCGGCTCTTTCCTTATCGAATAAGGTGCTGGATATTTTATAAGGAATACCGCTATGCAAAGCAAGAACTAAAAGGGCAATCAAAAACAAAACCGAGTGGGTTGTAGAATCTGCCAGTTTCGCTAAAGAGATCACTCCCGGTGAAGGGATCTCGGCTTTTTCCTTATCGAATAAGGTGCTGGATATTCTACAAGGAATACTGCTATGCAAAGCAAAAACTAGAGCTACCCTTTTTGAAAATTTGATTCTACAACATCATTTAGGTTTCTTTTCGTTCATTAATATGATTAAGGAAGTCCCATCAATTATATTTCCTAAGCATCACAGAAGAAACGAAAATACAACGTACGCTTATACCATCAACATTCGCCACAGTGTCCCGTTATGCACCGTTAGGCTACTTAACTAACGGCATAGCGGGGCGAGACTAGCGCGGGTGCGAAACATAAGCAACGTTTATTATATATCATATATACAATAATAAAGCATTCGTCTCACGCATATAAAGTGATCACATCACAGAATATCAGCAGCAGAAGATATATATGAAATATTGGATATACTAGGAATTCCGAGTTTTAAATTAAGCCAGTATAAAACACGGATTTCACGGTCGCGATGAATATCCAAACCCACATCCCTAGACCCCAACGAGAGCAGCAAGCAACCCTACCAATTCTAGAGTTAGGAGACCCGGACTCGACTCCTTGAGATGGTCTCCCACTGGTCTCTACAACCCGGTTACTTGTGCTCTCTGCCTTGGGTCTATCCTAATGCGGAAAAGTAAATAATATACAACAATGTTGATATCATCCTCAACTCGGAAGTGCCCCAATAAAAGAATATTACATCAATGAATATTACATGAATGAAAATAAAAACTCTCATCTCACATAAAAACCCCGGCTATTCAAAACACGACGATCCAATATAACATATCCAAGCAACACATAACATCACATGTCATCAAATAGTTAGACGATGTTAAACATTCCGATCGAATCAACAAACACCCAAAATTTCGCAAAAAGCTCAACACTTGAGTTTAGTTTAAAAATACTCAGACCATGACGCAGTACCTATGGACCAACCGTAGAAGGGCCAACCTTTTCCTCACCTATGGCACCGTGGAACTGCCGCAAACCTGAGGGTTCGGCGACAGTTCTTACGGTCATAGAATCGAGTTAGGGTTTCGTTCTTCTAGAGGGTCCATCGAATCACTTGCTAGATATTTGAGTGTTCTTTAACTATGAAAAAATCTAACTCTTGGAAAAATTTCTAGCGAGGGTTAAAGTGGGTATTTATTATCCGTTCGAACTTTTTAACACCGTCTAAATAAGCCGAACTATAATTAGAATTATGACTACGAAACACTCTGAATTGCCTTTATAGAAAATTAACATCTCATGAAATTTTAGCAAAAACAAACAACACCTGAAACACCAAAACCCAGAGACCAGAACACTGGAAAAATATGAAGCCCAGAAAATGAACTAGGGCTGGCATGCTCGGTTTTCGTGGGTGTGTGCTCGGCCAAAAACCGACAAAATGAGTTCGTATTTCTTCAGTGTTCATGTTACACCTCGTATAACATTCTGCAGTTGTTCAAAATTTTTTCGACGACTTTAAAAATCAACAGAAACTGTGTTTTATTGTTTCATGTTTCGGAGCAGTTTCGGTTTCGTAATCTAACAAACATTGTCTAAATCTTTATCTTTGGTCTGATACCACTGGAAGGTTCTCTAGCACGACAGCAAGGTTTCTGGAGGCATCGTCCATGCCATTTTCAAAAAATTGTCATGCTAAACAACCCTAATCCTATAATCTTTAACTAGATATTTAGACAATACCAAATGTAAACTACTTTACATCTAGAGAACAAGGATACAACCTTTGTATTTCGAGTCCTTCCCTTCTAAAGCTCCGGGTTGAAGTCCACTTGACTCTACAAATCTCCACTTCGAGTTGAGCGGCCATCCTTCGTGATCTTCACGCAAAAGACGATCCACCCGAAGATCCTCTAGATCAAGCTAACTCTACACTAAACATCTTCAGTGTATGAAACACACCACACTAATTTGCTAGTTTGGTGTGGGATTATGAAGTAGGGGATATGATAATCTCACTAGGTTACTCACAAGCTCAATGATTCACATCTCATGTGAGGGTTTGAGCTTGGAGGTGAGATGAAGAAATTGTAGAGAACAAGAGGAAGAAAAAGCTCAAGGAAAATGGCTAAGGCATTAACCACGAAGAAAGTGTAGAAACAATAATATGAATCATCTCTCTCCTCCCCCATACAAGCATTGAATAAATTGCAGTTCTAAATTGCAACCATGCTTGAATAGTGAGTCAAGACTAATAAAAAACTATATAAGCCCATTCCTCATCTATACCCAAACTATCTCCACAATTTACACCTCATTTTTCCATTTTTCTAAAAATATAAAAACATGCCATGCTTCATATATATATATCAAATATAAATTAATATATATATATATATATATAAAGCAATTAGTGAGCTAATGATATTAGTTAAGATATAATTATATCACATATAATATATATCACATTATTAAATCAACACTTGATCTAATAATCCGGTTATATCACATATAATCGACTAATATCATTTATCTGAATATCACATTATCAAATCAGCACTTGATTCAATAATCTGGTCATATCACATATGAGCTAACCGATACCAGATAACTGCCAGATTACAATATGGTATCACATACACGTATTTAATCAGGCCCACGCACATATCACATATGTGCCCTACTTCATTTCTCTTGAACCAGGAAACTTCTTTGTGGGACTCTAAAGACTCATCAATACGCCGGCAGTAGGTGATGATCACATCAGTCACCTACAAGCCGTCAGCGGTACTAGCTGGACGTAACGGCTACCCGGGTATTGAGCGATATGAAGATCAACAAGCAAGCTCGTCCATACTCTCCATGAAGCTTATCAGAAACACTACCGTACAGTCTGGTCTTTTCGTCTGATATATCGTATATCATGTCTAGGGGTGGAGATCGTTAGACCCCAATAACGTGATAAGTCATACTGATTCCTAGCCTATAACGGTTCGAGAAACTACTAATAACACTTATCAGTAAATCTCGGCAGCAGCCCTGGCCAGGGACGTCTAGTTATAGCTAATCGAGCATAGCGCAACATTAATCCCTAATACCGGGAGAGTCGAAACCCCTCCTATCGCTCATTGCCTCCATACAACTCGGGACCGTACTTAAAATCCACCTGTTTGTACGTCTCCTTTGATCGTGGTAGGGAGGAAATCAAAGCATAGTGGGAGTCACACAACTCTATTACAATCTCGGGTCTACAGACTAACCTGTACTAGTGTCACCAGAGAACTACTATCAGACGATAGGTATACTATCACATAGGAGTCCTCGGCGAGTCCTGTTCAGTGTACCCAGTCTCCACTGAGGACCCGTACGCCATCTTTGATGTCAAACACCAATGGATGTGGGATCATCCATCGCCTATCATATGGGTCAAGAAGCATATACGCTAGTCTACTCTGGAATATTGATGCCCTGTTTCGATATTTCGTTGACTAGGAACAATTAAAGTATGTACTTGTGAAATACCCTGGCCCTAATAGTATGATCTCCATCATACTTCTTGTAGTCAAGTACATATCCTAAGGGCTTTATCAACATGTGAGAGCAAGACAGTATCACAATACAAGTCTACATGTTAAGACAAAGAACAACCAGATAGCATACTATTATGTCGAGAAAGAATGTTCTCTCTATATATATCGAAGCATCCACTATAATATACATCATATGTACAATAATGGCCTCTAGGGCATACATATAACTAACAGCTTTGCTTAAGTCCATTCGGATCTTGCTTGCCATCGCTGCAGACCATGACTACGAAATCTGGCAAATAGATGTTAAGACCGCCTTTCTAAATGGTGATTTAGAAGAGTGCATGTACATGACTCAACCAGTGGGCTTCGTGGACAGTGGCAGCATCGGGAAGATGTGCAAGCTGCTTAAATCCATCTATGGGTTAAAGCAGGCATCACAGAGTTGGAACATCTGTTTTGATGTGGTAGTCAAAGAGTTTGCCTTCATCAAAAATGTAGATGAACCTTGTATATACATGAAGGTGGCAGAGAATAAGGTTGTCTTCCCTGTATTGTACGTGGATGACATACTCTTGATAGGAAATAATGTTCCTATGATGCACTCGGTCAAGCTCTACTTATCACAAAGATTCTTAATGAATGATCTAGGTGATGCCTCCTGCATCTTGGGAATTAAGATCTATAGAGATAGATCTAAACAGATACTGGGATTGTCCCAAACCAGGTACATTGACACCATACTAAAGAGGTTTAGTATGGATGAATCCAAGCATGGGAATTTACCCACGATCACAGGACTCACTCTCTCCAAAGAGATAACTCCGAGGACTGATTTGGAGAGAGCTCCCATGCAAGGGATACCCTATGCTTAGGCAGTAGGCTTTATCATGTATGCGATGTTATTTACCAGACCCGATGTAGCATACTCACTAAGTGTAGGGAGTAGGTATCAAGCAGATCCAGGAAAGAGTCATTGGATAGCTGTGAAGAACATTCTCAAGTACTTGAGAAGGACTAAAGAGATGTCCTTGGTGTATGGTAACAGAGAACTCTAAGTGGAGACCTTTACCGATTCGAGCTTCTAGAGTGATAACGATGACTCTAATTCGGTCTCAGTATTTGTATTTACCTTCAATGGAGGGGCGGTTTGTTGGAAGAGTTCCAAGGAAGAAACCGTGGCAGACTCGACGATGGAGGCCGAATACATCGCTGCCAGCGATGCTGCCAAAGAAGCTGTCTGGATGAAGAAGTTCATAACTGAACTTGGAGTGGTTTCCGTCCATTGAGTATCCAATACCTTTGTATTACGATAACAATGGAGCAGTGGCATTGGCCAAGCAACCCTGGTCCCATCAGCGATCCAGGCATATTCTTAGGAGGTATCACCTGATCCGGGAGATTTTTGATCGCCAGGAGATCGAGGTCCGGAGAGTTGACACGTAGGACAACACGGCGGATCCACTCACAAAGGCCATACCGAAGATACAATTTGAGAGACTCTTCGGAATGTTGGGTATGAGATACTACAACAACTGGCCTTAGTGCAGGTGGGTGACTGTTAGTTATATGAATGCCCTAGAGGCCATTATTGTATATGTGATGTATATTATAGTGGATATTTGGATATATATAAAGAGGGTTTTCTTGTTCGACATGATAGTATGCTATCTGGTTGCTCTTTGTCTTAACATGTTGACTTGTATAAGTGATGCTGTCTTACTCTCACATGTTGATAAAGGCCTTAGGATGTGTACTTGACTACCAGGACTATGATGGAGATCATACTAGTGGGGCCAATTGTAGTCCACAAGTTCACCCTATAATTGTTCCTAGTCGAGGGTGTATCGAGATAGGTCATCGATATTCCAGAGTAGACTAGCTTATACGCATCTTGACCCATATGATTGGCGATGGATGATCCCACATCCATTGGTGTTTGACATCAAAGATGGTATACGGGTGCTCAGTGGAGACTGGGTACACTGAACGGACTCGCCGAGAAATCCTAGCAGGTATTATACATATCGTGAGATAGCAGTTCTCTGGTGACACTAGTACAGGTTAGCCTGTAGACACGAGATCATCATAGAGTCTTGAGTTTTTCCCACTGTGCTTTGATTTTGACCTTACGACGTTCAAGAGAACGTGCAAAACGGTGGATTTTGAGTACAGTCATGAATCACATGATGGCAATGAGCGATAGGAGGGGATTCGTCTCTCCCAGTATTGGGGGTTGATGGTGCACTGTGCTCGATTGGCAATAACTGGAAGTCCCTGGCCAGGTCTGCTATGGAGATTTACTGATAAGTGTTATCAGTAGTTTCTCAACCCGTTATGAGCTTTACATCGACATGACTTATCGGTTACTAGGGTCTGACGTTTAGCACCCCTAGACTAGATATGCGATATATCAGACAAAAAGACCAGACTTTACGGTAGTGTTACTGACAGGCTTTTTAGGAGTAAAAGCAGGCTTGCTTATTGATCTTCTGATCGCTCAATACCCGGGTAGCCGTTACGTCGAGCTAGTACCGCTGACGGCTTATGAGTGCTTGATATGATCATCACCTACTGCCGGCGTATTGACGAGTCTTTAGAGTCCTACAGAGGTTTCACTGGCTCAGGCAAAACGAAGTAGGAGCACATATGTGAGATGTGAGGGACCGAGATTAATACGAGTATGTGATACCGTATTATATTCTCGCGATATAAGTATCGATCGGTTATATGAGTTATAGCCTTGTTATCGAATCAAATGTTGATTCCATAAGTCGATACTATATCGGCTGGTTATATGTGATATATAACCGGGTTATCGAATCATGTGTTGATTCGATATATTAATACAAATAATATTAATCGGTCATAGGAGATATAACCAGATTATTAAATCAAGTGTTGATTTAATGATTTAATGTATAATTATATATTTGATATATTAATTTACATTAACTAATATTAGCTCACTTAAATATTTCTTTTTCTCACATGTGCATACTTAATATATATGTGATATATGTTAATTGTGTTTTCTTTTTGTGTCATTCTTGATCCCACATGCAACATGGGTGTATGAGACTTACACCATGATAATGATAATGAAGGGTTTATTTATTTAGAGTAAATCGATTATTAGTTGGAAATTGGTCGCATGGCATGAAGCTTGTAGAAGCTTGGAGATCTATTGACTTAGTCCACTAGTTTTGTCTTACACTAGATATTTATTAACCCAACCATTATCTAAACCCATGGTTAAATCTCTACATGAGTTATATGAGATATTTCTCACCCATGGTTGCCGTTCACTCTCTCATCTATTATTTATCTTCATCTTCTTCAAGCTCAAGAGAGAGCACTCTAGGTTTTTGAGAGGAGCATAAAAATAGTGAGAAAAGTAATTCTAAATTGAGCAAAAATCCTACTTCATCATCCTCTACTAGATTAGCAATTTAGTTTAGGGTGTTAGCTTTACTAATCCCTAATTAGTGAAGAGGTGGTTTGGATTAGTGTCTCCTCGACGTAGATCATCTTCGGCCTCGAAGACATCGAGCAAGCTTGTTCCTTTCACCTTATGGAGCCGTTGTAGAGTCCGCAAGATCACTACTTGGACCGAAGGTACTACTACACTGAGCTATTGAAGTGAAGGACCGGTCTACAAAGGTTGTATTCCTAGCTCACTTAGTTGTAAAGTAGTTTACATTTTGTTTCGTCTAAATCGCTAGTTAAGATTCTAGGGTTAGGGTTGTTTAGCATGGTAAAATTTTAAAAATGGCATAGACGATGCCTCCCGAACCCTTACTGTCGTGCCAAGAAATCCTACAGTTATACCCTCGCAGATTGAGTCTTTCTCTTTTTTAGCTCCGGGCTGTAGTCCATGCGACTCCACTAGGCACCTTTTCAAGTTGAACGGGAGCCTTTATGATTTTCACGCCGAAGACGATCCACACAAAGTCCCTCTAGCTCAAGCTACCTCTACACTAAACTCATTTAGTGTAGGAAACACGCTACACTTGATCGCTAGTCAAGTGTAGGATGAAGACGTAGGCATTTTGTAAGCTCACAAATGACCTCTCAAACTCAATGATTCAAATCACATGTGAGGGTTTTGAGTTTGGAGATGATGTGAGAATTTTTTGAGAGCAAGAGAGAGCAAGAGCTCACCACAAGAGAGCAAAAGAAAATCACAAGTCAAGAATGAAGTGAGCGTGAATGGCAACTCCTTGACCTTCACTCATTCAAGCATGGAAAAATTGCAATATAAAATTCCACCCATGCTTGAATAGTGAGTCAAGATGAATTAACAAATAATAAAGCCCATTCCTCACCCATGCCTCATAAAGTCTCTCCATTTTACACCTTTTATTCTATTTTCCAAAAATAGAAAATAAATGCGATGCTTCATATAATAATATATATATATTTATATATATCAAATATACATTTATATATATATATATATTAATAAAGCAAGTAGTGAGCTAATGATATTAGTTAACACATAATTATATGAAATATAATTTATATCAAATTATTAAATCAACACTTGATTTAATAATCTGGTTATATCACAAATGACCGACTAATATCATTTATCTGTTTGTCACATTATCAAATCAACACTTGATTTGATAATCTGGTTATATCACATATAATCTAATCGACAACAGATAACTGCCACATTACAACAAGAGTGAAGCGAGTTTTTCGAGCGAAACGCAGTATCAGATACTCGTATTTAATCAGACCCACACACATATCAACATATGTGCCCTACTTCCTTGAACCAGGAAACTTCTGTGTGGGACTCTAAAGACTCGTCAATACGATAGCAGTAGATAATGATCACATCAGTCACCTACAAGCCGTCAGCGGTACTAGCTGGATGTAACGGCTACCCGGGTATTTAGCGATATGAAGATCAACAAGCAAGCTCATCTATACTCTCCATGAAGCCTATCAGTAACACTACTGTACAGTCTGGTCTCTTCGTCTGATATGTCACATATCATGTCTAAGGGTGGTAAACGTCAGACCCCAGTAACGTGATAAGTCATGCAGATGTCTGGCCTGTAATAGTTCGAGAAACTACTGATAACTCTTATCAGTAAATCTCAGTAGCAGCCCTGGTTAGGGACTTTCAGTTATAGCCAATCGAGCATAGCGCAACATCAACCCCCAATACCGGGAGAGATGAAACCCCTCCTATCGCTTATTGCGTCCATATGACTTGGGACTGTACCCAAAATCCACCTGTTTGCGCATCTCCTTTGATTGTGGTAGGGAGGAAATCTAAGCACAGTGGGAGCCACACCAGACTCTAAGACGATATCGAGTCTACAGACTAACCTGTACCAGTGTCACCAGAGGACTGCTATCTGACGATAGGTATAATACCAGCTAGGTGTTCTCGGCGAGTCCGTTCAATGTACCCAGTCTTCACTGAGCACCCATATAGGTATACTACCAACTAGGAGTCTTCGGCAAGTCCTGTTCGGTGTACCCATTCTCCAATGAGCACCTTTGTACAATCTTTGATGTCACACACCAATGGTTATGGGATCAACCATCGCCTTCTAAGGGATAAGAAACGTACACACTAGTCTACTCTGGAATATCGATGCCCTAGTCTCAATATCCCCTCGACTAGGAACTGATTAAAGGATGTACTTTTGGACCACCCTGGCCCCACTAGTATGATCTCATCATAATCTTGGTAGTCAAGTACATATCCTAAGGGCTTTATCAACTTGTGAGAGCACGACAATAAAGAATACCAGTCAACATGTTAAGACAATGAGTAACCAGATACCATACTATTATGTCGAGCAAGAAAGTCCACTATATATATGTCCAAGCATCCACTATAATATACTCATGTACAATAATGGCATCTAGGGCATACATATTCCTAACAAAAAATAGCTAAACCACACTGTAGACCCCTACGGGTGCAGCATACTACCCGCTAAATTCGCGAAGTGAAGAAACCTCCATCAATGAAATGAGTAGGCCACTCGGCACTTCAAGAACCCGGTAGTTTGTGCACCCCTCCTTGGATCTATCTTAGGTGTAAGAAAAAGTAAATGAAATAATACAACAGTGGCTATAACCTCAACCCGGATGCGCCCCGTAAAAGAATATTACATCAACTTACAAATATACATGAATGAAAGAAAAGAACACTCTTCTTACACCACCCCGGCTATTCATTCACGACGATCCAATACTTCATATCCACAAACTATGAACAAGATACAAGATATGTGCAACCCCTACTAATCGACATATAGCAATTAGTAGACATTTAGTAACTCATATACAAACTTAAACAATGTTAAAATTTTGACTTTGGAATACTCCGTATTGCCCAAGTACAAAGATAACAGTATATGAAATCTGGGCAAAATCAAACAGTAACTAAAAACCTAAATCCAAGTGTACAGAACTGTTGGATATATGTATGCCTTAGTGGCCATTATATGATAATGGATGTATCGGTATGTGTATATATGTATTCATAGGACATTCTTTCTCGACATGATAGTATGCTATCTGGTTGTACTTTATCCTGACATGTTCATTTGATCATGCATATTACTTATTTGGTACATGTTGATAAAGCCCATAAGATATTTGCTTCACTACTGAGATTATGAAGCAGATCATACTCGTGGGACATGTGTAGTTTATAAGAATGTCCTTGAAATGTTCCTAGTCGTGGGTGTATCGAGACGGGTCATCGATATTCTAGAGTAGACTAGGGTATACAGTTCTTGACCCATTTGATGGGTGATGGATGATCCCATATCCATTGGTGTGGTGATACCAAAGATTGTATACGGGTGCTCAGTGAAGACCGGGTACACTGAACGGACTCACCAAGAACTCTTATGTGGTATTATATCTATCATCGGATAGCAGTTATCTGGTGACACTGGTACATGTTAGTCTGTAGACCTGAGATCGCCATAGAGTCTTGTGTGTCCTCCCACTATACTTTGTTCTCTACCCTACCACGGCTCTACTGAGTCGTGCAAACAGGTGGATTTTGGGTACAGTCCCGAGGCACATGGAGCCAATGAGCGATAAGAGAGGTTTCGTCTCACCCGGTATTGGGGGATGACGTTGTGCTATGCTCGATTGGCTATAACACGAAGTCCTTGGCCAGGGCTGAAGAGATTTACTGATAAGTGTTATCAGTAGTTTCTCGATCTGTTAAAGGCCATATACCGGCATGACTTATTGAGTTATTGGAGTCGACGATACCATCCCTAGACTCGATATGTAGCATATCTGACGAATAGACCAGACTATACGTTAAGTGTTGCCAGTTGGCTCAACGGGAGTTTTCACAGGTTCGCTTGTTTTTCTTCTGATCACTCAATACCATGGAGCCGTTATGTATAGCTAGTGCCGCTGACAGTTTGCGGGTATGTGATATAATCACGACTTACTGCTAGCGTATTGACGAGTCTTAGAGTCCCACAGAGGGGTTTCCTAGCTCAGGATAAATGATGTGGGGTGCATATGGGATATGCGCGGGAGCTCGATTAAATACATGTATTTGGTAACGTATTTAAATCGGGTGTTTACTATTGGTCGGGTCGTATGTGATATGACAGGCTTATTAAATCAAGTGTTGGTTTAATATTAAATTTTAGCTTATTTATTTAAAACCTTTTCTTATATAATGTATGCATGAATGTGTGTATGTATATATGTTGATATGAATGCACACATACATGCATACATGTGTCATGGTTGATGATACAAAGGAGATGGCAATGCAAGACTCACATGGTATAAATATTTATATATTATTGATATTGAGATAAGGAAAAGGAAATTAAATCATGGCTATATTTCTTCTACACTCTTCTTCACTTGACCTAAGTTTGACCATGGTTTGATTTTTCAATTGTTCTTTAACTCAATATAAAATATCTAGATATTTATTAACCATGGTTCTATGTGAGTGTGACTCTAATTTATATATTTTCTTTTCTCATTTTTATTTGAGAATTATCACAAAAGAGCTCAAGCTTAGCCATCTCATTCTTCTTCCTCTTTCTTGCTCTCTACCCTTTTTCAAGTGAGTGAAGGAAACAAAAAGGAAAGGTTTTTAAGTGAGATTACAACCCACATCACCAATCTATATTACTCTAGCCCACTTGTGTAGATTGTTTGCTCCACTTCTTCAAAGATCAAGTGGAGCTAGGAGATTGAGCAAACGGACTCCGTAGTGGATCGTCGTGGACTTTGAGTAATTCAAATGAACAAGTTCAAACCCTAGTTGATCCAAGGAGTCACAAAGAGGAGTTCTACAAAGGTTGTATTGCTATCCTCTTAGTGTTAGACATGTTAGTATGTGATACTAATTGTTTGTTACCCTAAATTTCTAGTTCGATTCATAGTTGGTTTTGTTTAGCATCCCCTAAATTTTTATTATAGCATGTGTGACGCAACCCAAACCCTAGGTATGGTGCTAAGGAATCCCTACAGTGGAATCAGAGCCAAGCAGAAACTTAGACGATGTTATAAATATTACGAAACCGAAATAACTCCGAAAATACGATAATCTGAAACCCTAGAATTCTGCTCTCTGTCGATTTTTTAATGGCCTCGAAATTTTTTTTAAGCACCTGCAGAAGCTTGCATGTGATGCGCCGAGAACACCAGAGAAAAACGAGGCAATTCCACCAGTTTTCACCCGATGGAAACCCCATTAAATCCGGCCTGGCCGTCCCAGACTTCCCTTCTCTGCCTCGTTTTTCTTGGGTGCTATGGTCTGTATATTTTATGGTTTCAGGTATTGTTTGTTTAGCCCAAAATTTCATGTGATGTTAATTTTGGTTAAGGGCTGATTCGGAGTATTTCATAGTCGTAATTTTAACATTGTTTTGGTAACTTGGACGACGTTTAACAGTTCGAACGAATATCACACACCACCTCATTACTCTGAAAATTTTCCATGTGTTCGAATTTTCCAAGTTGAACATATTCGGAAGATCGTGCAAGTATCCCTATGGACCCTCTAGAAGAACATAACCCTAACTCGATCCTATGACCATGGAACCGTGGCCAAACCTTAGGGTTTGCTTTAGTTCTGTGGCGCCATAGGTGAGGCAAGGGCTGATCCTTCTACGGTTGGTCCATAGACACTGTGGCACATTTTGGGTATTTTAACTTTGCTAAAGTGTTGAGCTCTCGGGGTAATTTGTGGATGTTTGTTGATTCAATTGAAACGTTTAACATCGTCTAGATATTTGTGAATATAATACAATAATTGGAATCTACACTAATTAGTTTTCTGAAAAGTAATTAGTTGCGTGTAAATCTAACATTTTGGCCTAAGGAAGAATCGGGAATCTTGTTGAATTACCCGATTTTTTTTGAAAAGGTGTTTTCATAGTTGTGACCCAAATGTAAGATTTGCATCGTTAGGCATGAAATCCAGTATATATGATATTCTAGGTTTATGATGTCTAAAGGCAGTGTTGATTCCAATTGTTATAGTTTTCACTTTATTTTCTGCGACCGTAAGTGTAGTATGTGGTGTATCGCCAGTTTCGTTGCTATACGTTAACAACAATTGCAGTATGCATACTTACTTACGTTGATGGCATGTGATGTTATGTGTTGCTGAGATATGATGTGCAGGATCGTCGTGATTGAATGGCCGGGGGGTTTTCTGTGAGATGAGAGTTATTATTTTCATTCATGTAAAATTCATTGTATGTAATATTCTTTTATTGGGGCACTTCTGGGTTGAGGATGATGTCACCATTGTTGTGTATTATTTACATTTCGGCATTAGGATAGACCCAAGGTGGGGAGCACATGTGACCGTGTTCTAGAGTTCAGAGAGAGGCCATCTCGAGGAGTCGAGACCGGGTCTCCTAAACTTTAGAATTAGTAGGGTCACTTACCGCTCTCGTAAGGGTCAAAGGGTGTGGACTTGGCTATACATCGCGACCATAGAATCCGTATTTTCTATTGTTGGCTAAATACAAAATACAGACCTCCTAGTATATCCTATATATTTATATATGTGCTTCTACTGTTGATATTCTGTGATGTGATCACTTTATATGCTGAGACGAATGGTGTATTATATATATTATATATAATATACGTTGCTTATGTTTTGCATCCACGCTAGTCCCGCCCCGCTATGCCGTTAGTTAAGTAACTTAACGGTACATAACGGGACATTGTGACGAATGCGGATGACATAAGCGTACGTTCTATTTTCATTTCTTTTTTGTGATGGCTTAAAGACTTAAATACATATGAGGGAGTAAAGAAATGTTCTTGGTGTATGGTAACAGAGATCTCCAGATGGAGGCCTTTACCGATTCGAGCTTCCAGAGTGATAAGGTTGACAGCAAATCTATCTCAGGGTTTGTATTTACCCTCAATAGAGGGGCGATATGTTAGAAGATTTCCAAACAGGATACCGTTGCAGACTCCAAGATGGAAGCTGAGTATATTGCTGCAAATGATGTTGCCAAGGAAGCCGTCTATATGAGGAAGTTCATCTCGGAGCTAGGAGTAGTTCCAACCATTATTGATCCAATACCATTGTATTGCGATAATAATGAGGCTATGGCGTTAGCCAATGATCCCAGGTCCCATCAGCGATCCAGACAGATCCTCAGGCGATATCATCTGATCCGGGAGATAGTTGATCGCCGAGAAATCGAGATTTGGTGAGTAGATACAAAGAACAACACCGCGGATCCACTCACCAAGGACCTCCCTCTGCCGCAGCATGAGCGACTTTTAGAGATGTTAGGTATGAGATATGCCAATAATTGGCCTTAGAGCAAGTGGGAGATTGTTGGATATATGTATGCCCTAAAGGCCATTATAAGATAGTGTATGTACCGGTATGTGTGTGTGTATATATATATATTCATGGAACATTCTTGCTCGACATGATAGTATGATATCTGGTTGTACTTTATCTTGACATGTTCATTTGATCATGCTTCTTATTCATTTGGTACATGTTGATAAAGCTCTTAGGATATTTGCTCGACTACTGAGATTATGATGCAAATCATACTAGTGGGACATGTGTAGTTTATAAGGATATCCTTAAAATGTTCCTAGTCGTTGGTGTATCGAGACAGGGAATCGATATTTCCAGAGTAGACTAGCGTATACGTTACTTGTTCTATATGATGGGCGATGGATGATCCCATATCCATTGGTGTGGTGACACCGAAGACTGTATACGGGTGCTGAGTAAGACTGGGTACATTGAACGGACTCGCCGAGAACTCCTATGTGGTATTATATCTATCATCGGATAGCAGTTCTGAGGTAACACTGGTACAGGTTAGTCTGTAGACTCGAGATTGTCATAGAGTCTTGTGCGTCCTCCCACTGTACTTTGATCTGCACCCTACCACGGCTCTACTGAGTCGTGCAAACAGGTGGATTTTGGATACAGTCCCGAGGCACATGGAGGCAATGTGCGATAGGAGGGTTTCGTCTCTTCCGGTATTAGGGGTTGATATTGCGCTATGTACGATTGGCTGTAACAGGAAGTCCCTGGCCTAGGCTAATGAGATTTACTGATAAGTGTTATAAATAGTTTCTCGATCTGTTATTAGCCATATACCGGCATAACTTATTGGGTTAATGGGGTCGACGATACCATTCCTAGACTTGATATGCGGCATTTTTTACGAAGAGACCGGACTATACGGTAAGTGTTTCCAGTTGGCTCGACGGGAGTTTTGACAGGTTCGCTTGTGTTTCTTTTGATCGCTCAATACCTGGGAGCCGTTACGTACAGCTTGTGCCACTGACGTTTTGTGGGCATGTGATGTGATCACTGCCTACTGCTAGCGTATTGACGAGTCTTAGAGTCCCACAAAAGGGTATCCTAGCTCAGGCAAAAAGATATGGGATGCATATGGGATACGCGCGGGAGCTCGATTAAATGCGTGTATTAGATACCGTATTTTAATCGGGCGTTTACTATTGGACGGGTCGTATGTTATATGACCGGGTTATTAAATCAAGTGTTGATTTAATATTAAGTCCATTAGCTCATTTATTAAAACCTATTTCTTTATGAAGCCTGCATGAGTGTATGTATATGTTGATATGGATGCACACATATAAGCATACATGTGTCATGGTTGATGATACATTGGTGGTGGCAATGCAAGACTCACATGGTAACTTATTTATGTATTTTGATTATTTAAGAAAAGCAAAAAGGGAATAAAATCATAGTTGACTATTATACTCTCTTCTCTTGAGTTGACAAAAGTCAATACCATTGTATCATTGCCCATGGTTTTTTACCCTATGGTTTTTCTTAACCACAAGTCTCAAAATATCTAGATATTTTGTAACCATAGTTAAGCATGGCATAATTCTCATTCAGTTGGGCTTATGTTACATTATTCTAACTTGAGTCAAGTTTAGCCATCTCCTTCTTCCTCCTTCAAGCTCTCTAGGGTTTCAAAAGTGAGAGAAGAACATAAAAAGAAAAGGTTTTTAAGTGAGATGCAAACCCACATTACCAATCTATACTAGTCTAGCCTATTAGTGTAGGTTGTTTGCTCCACTTCTTTATAGATCAAGTGAAGCTAAGAGCTTGAGGAAAAGGACTTCGTGGTGGATCATCGTGCACTTGAAAGGATAAAAGCGAACCGGTTCAAACCCTACTTGATCCAAGGAGTCTATAAAGGTTGTATTTCTCCCCACATAGTGTTAGACACTACTTTGTATGTGATACTATATGATGCTCCCCTAATTTTCTAGTTCGATTAATGGTTGGTATTGTTTAACACCCCCTAAAATTTTAATATAGCATGTGTGATGCAACCTAAACCCTAGGATGGTGCTAGAGAATCTCTACACCTACACAGCATATAATGCGATTAATTAGGACAGTCACATGATTATGTTGACCATAGCCAAGGGTCATGTGGATGGGTCTAATTAATCATGAAATGACGGGTAGAACTTGACTAGTGCTTATGATAAGTTGACCATAGCCAAGGTCATGAGTACTATGGGTAAAAACCATATCGGGAGTTTCAATAGTTGAAATTTGCAATGAGATTGCATACCTTCTATATGATAGTGGGATCCCGATCCAACTGTGAGCAAGAGTTGCTCCAAGGAGAGTTTTGAATTTTACAATTAGCTAACCCATTAGGTGTCTAGAAAGGTGTCAACGGGGCTACGCCTTTGGGAAAACGAGGTTTATTTTAATTAGGTCCGTACGAAAGCACGGGTATCCTCCCTCAAAGTACCGGCACTGGCCTGGCTGAACGGTTACCGAAGTTGTAGAATGTAATTAACCCTGGCTAATTTTCTTTTTAAGGTTTGAAGGAAAATTTGATAAAAGCAGTGGGAGACATCGATTAGATAAGATAATAACCAATCTGATCTTTGCAAGAGCCTTCGCCGAGTGTATTCTTTTCTCTCTCCTAATGGCAGATAACCATGACTTGACTTAAGCTTTTATTAGAGAAAAATAAGCTTACCAGGCCGAACTATAAAGATTGGCTGAGGAACATTAACATTGCTATCACATATGATAAAGTATCATATGTTCTCACTCCCTCAGCCCCTCCCATCCCAGGCCATGAATCTTCTGTTGCGGATAGGGAGATCCGCAAAATGTGGGATATTGACTGTGCCACTGCCAAATGCCTCATGCTTGCATCGATGGACAATACACATCAAAAGCAGCATGGGCAGATGGATGTTCAATCCATCTTTCTCCATACGAAAGATTTGTATGGGGAGCAATCTCGGACCCTGAGATGCGAAACATCTCGAAAGTTGTTTCAGATGCGGATGGCTCCTGGCACACCAGTAGGCGATCACGTTTTGAAGATGATATCTCTTATAGATGAGCTTGAGGGACTCGGACGGACAATGGAGAACGAAACATATGTTAATATAGTTCTACAGTCTCTTCCCTTTTCCTTTGCTCCATTCATAGTGAACTTCAACATGCATAACATGGAGAATTCACTACCCGAACTTCTCAATATATTGAGAAGTGTGGAGAGCGCGCTTAAGGCGAAGTCTCCCTCTCTACTTATTGGATAATTTTCCTCTTCCGTCCCAAAAGCCAAGGCCAAGGGAAGCAATAAGAAGAAATCCACCAAACTAAGAGGTGGAATCAAGAAGGCACAAGTGAGAGACAAATCCAAGGTTGAGAAGTCGGGAAAAGGAGAATGTTTTCACTGCAAGAAGACGGGACACTAGAAGCGGAACTGTACTGAATACCTTGATCTCAAGAAGAAGAAGCATGGTGATGCTTTTGCTTCAAGTGTATTCGTGACTGAAAACTGTTTTTCTGTAAACTCTGCTTCCTGAATATTGGATACCGGTTCGGGTTCTCTGTTAGTTATGTATATGCCTTAGAGGCCATTATTGTACATATGATGTATATTATAGTGGATGCTTGGATATATATAGAGAGGACTTTCTTGCTCGAAATGATAGTATGCTATTTGGTTTCACTTTATCTTAACATGTTGACTTGTATTAGTTTACTGTCTTGCTCTCACACGTTGATAAAGCCCTTAGGATATGTACTTGACTACTGGGACTATGATGAGATCATATTAGTGGGCCAGGGTAGTCAACGAGTACATCCTATAATTGTTCCAAGTCGGGGGTGTATCGAGACAGGGCATCGATACACCAGAGTAGACTAGCGTATATGCATCTTGACCCATATGATGGGCGATGGATGATCTCATATCCATTGGTGTTTGACATTAAAGATGTGTACGGGAGCTCAGTAGAGACTGGGTACACTGAACGGACTCGCCGAGAACTCCCAGATGGTATTTACCTCACATCAAATGGCAGTTCTCTGGTGACACTGGTACAGGTTAGTCTGTAGACCCGAGATCGTTATAGACTCTTGTGTGATTCCCACTGTGCTTTGATTTCCACCTTACTAAGTCCAAAAGGGCGTGCAAAACGGTTGCTTTTGGGTACAGTCCCGAATCACATGGAGGCAATGAGCGATAGGAGGGGATTCGTCTCTCCCGGTATAGGGAGTTGATGTTGTGCTGTGTTCGATTGGTTATAACTGGAAGTCCCTGGCCAGGCCTGATACAGAGTGCTATTGGTAAGTGTTATCAGTAGTTTCTCGACCCGTTATGAGCCTCACATCGACACGACTTATCGGTTACTGGGGTCTGACGTTTACCACCCCTAGACTAGATATGCGACATATCAGACGAAGAGACCGGACTATACGGTAATGTTACTGATTGGATTCACAGGAGTATGTACAGGCTTGCTTGTTGATCTTCTGATCGCTCAATACCTGGGTGGCTGTTACGTTTAGCTGACCGCTTGCAGCTTGTGGGTGTTTGATGTGATCATCACCCACTGCCGGCGTATTGACGATTCTTTATAGTCCAACACAGAGGTTTCTTGGCTCAGGCAAAACGGAGTAGGAGAACATATGTGATATGTGCAGGACCGAGGATAATACGATATGAGATACCGTATTCTATTCTCGCGATATATGATATCGGCCGGGTATATATAATATAGCCGGTTCATCGGATCATGTGTTGATTCGATGAATCGGTATATGATATATTAGTCGGTTATATGCGATATAGCGGGATTGTCGGATCAAGTATTGATTCGATAATTTAATGTATAATTATATATATGATATATTACATTATGTTATGTAATATTAGCTCGCTTTATTGATTCATTTTCTCACCGGATAATACATTGATAAATATGCGATATATGTTAATTTTATTATTTTCTTTTGTTACAAAAATATATTATATATGTGATATATAATATTGTAACAAGTTTTGATTACAAATGCAACATGATTTGTGGAGATTAAAGATAGTTAGGGTTTAATTTGGGTTAGCTTTTTCTTGAAGCTTCTAGAACTTTATTTTTGTTTTAAGCAAAGATATTTTTTGTTGATTTTTGGAGATATTATTTATCCCAACCCAAACCCTTAACCCTAGTGAATTTTCTACATGAGTTAATACTTGATATTATTAACTCAAGGTTGTTTTGTAACTATAACAACAATTTCATTATTCATCACAAAACGTTTCATCTTCTTCTTCCTCCTTGAAAAGCATTCTAGCTTTTGGTTTTGTGATGATTTAGTGTGAGAATTTGAAAATAAAAGAGTGCTAAATTCCTACTTCATCATCCTCATCTATTCTAGCCACTTAGATTAGGGTGTTTACTTCTCTAATATTTGATTAGAGAAGTGAGAGCTTGAGTTAAAGATTCTTCAAGGTAGATCATCTTCGAAAAGGAAGACTTCTAGCAAGCATGGATCGTTCGGCTTGTGAAGACTCTTTTGAGTCCGGGAGATCAAGGATCGCGGTGAAGGAACTACTACTCGGAGCTTATGAAGTGAAGGAGCGGACTACAAAGGTTGTAATCTCTCTCTCTTAGATGTAAAGTTGTTTGCATGTATGTTTAACCTAATTATCTAGCAAAGATCCTCGCATTAGGTTGTTCGGCACTTGGAAAATTTAAATTCGGCATGGTTGATGCCTTATAGACCCTTGTAATAGTGCCTAGTAACCCTATAGTGGTATCAGAGCCTTGCTAGAGCATTAGGCAATGTGTAGACGAAGTTAAAAGTCTGATCGAACCCCGAAACATCGATTTTGACCCACTCTCTGGAAATTTTCTAAAAAGTTAGTTTTTTCCGTATTAAAAATACTCAGAAAAATAAGCAGGTGATTCTATGGATAACTATGAAATACGAGCTCCTAATTCCCTTAATTCGCCGCGGAACCGCGGCAATACCATGCTTTGCACGGCGGTTCCGCGGCCGTACTTGGGTATTTGGGACAGATACTTCTAGGTAACATCCGTAGGTATCACTACATACTTCTGGGAATTTTTAATATTACTCAAGTGTTGAGTTTTCTGGAGATCTTAAAAATTCGTTGATTCGATCGGAATGTTTAACATCGTTTAGTTTTTCCGGATAATTTATAATGTGTTAAAATGTTCGAACGGATATCAATAACTCACTTTTTCCCGACACGAAAAACATTCAAGTGTTGAATTTTTCTTGAGTTTGAATCTTTCGGAAATACATGCAAGCATATCTGTGGACCCTCAAGAAGAATGTAACCTTAACTCGATTATATGACCGTCAAAACTACCACTAAACCCTAGGGTTTGTGGTAGTTTAGCGTTGCCACATGTGAGGCGTTGGTTTGACCCATCTACGGCTGGTTCATTGGGACTGTGACATGTTTTGGGATTTTTTGAACTCCGCTCAAGTGTTGAGCTATTTAGGAAATCTTGGGTATTTGATTATTCGATCGGAAAGTTTAATATTGTCTATTTATCTGGAATGTGATACAATAGGTGGAATTCATGTAGTTAGGCATGAAATGCGAAGTATGTGATATTTCGGATTTAAGATGTCTAAAGTGATTGTGGATTCCAAATGTTATAGTTTTACACTTTCTTTTCTGTAACCGTAAGCATAGTATGTGTTGTATCGCCGGCTTCGTTGCTATACATCAATGACAATCGGGATACACATACTTGCTTACGTTGATGATATGAGATATTATGTGTTGCTGTGATATGTTATATTGGATCGTCGTGTTCTGAATAGCCGGGGGTTTTATGTGAGATGAGGGTGTTTATTTTCATTCATGTAAAATTTATTTGTTTGTAATATTCTTTTATTGTGGCACTTCCAGGTTGAGGATGATGTCACCATTGTATATTATTTACTTTTCCGCATTAGTAGACCCAAGGAAGGGAGCACAAGTAACCGGGTTCTAGGGTACAGTGGGAAGCCATCTCGAGGAGTCGAGACCGGGTCTCCTAACCCTAGAATTAGCAGAGTTGCTTCCCGCTCTCATAGGGGTCTAGGGATGTGAGTTTGGCTATTCATCGCGACCGTGGAATTCGTGTTTTATACAGGCTCGAAATAAAACACGGACGTCCTAATATATCCAATGTTTCATATGTTATCTTCTGCTGCAATGTTCAGTGATGAGATCATTTTACTGCCTGAGACGAATGCTTATACTATATATATATGTTGATATATAAATATTACTGGTTTTGTTTCTTCTGTGATGCTTAGGAAGCATAACTGATGGGATTTATTAATGAGATTAATAAAAGGAAAGAAACCTAAAAGATGTTGTAGAATCAAAACTTTATAAAAATGGTAGCTACAGTTCTTGCTTTGCATAGCGGTATATATGATATACCCTGCACCTTATTCGATGAGGAAAGAGCCGAAATCCCTTCACCGGGAGTGACCTCTTTAGCAAAACTGGCAGATGCTAAAAACTCACGGTTTAGTTTTTGATTGCTTCTATAGTTCTTACTTTGCATAGCGGTATATATGATATACCCAGCACCTTATTCGATGAGGAAAGAGCCGAGATCCCTTCACCGGGAGTGACCACTTTAGCGAAACTAGAAAAGCCTCAAAAACACTCCTTTTCAAAATCACTTGTTTCTACAACGATATCAAGTTCATTACGCAATAGGTTTTCTAAAAAACTGTTGTAGCCCTCCGTCATTTCAGATAAATCCTACTTAGTGTTCGTGCTGCGTTTGTTGACCTTGTCAAGGCACAATGTACGGTAGCTAATTAATGTTTATCTGCTAAAACATGGGATGTGATAGGATTATGGTATTCGTACGGCCTTGTTGACCATGCCAAGGGTTATGCGGGTGGGTTTAATTCAATCGAGAAATGACGGGTTGAACTTGACTTGCGATTTATGGTTTGTTGACCTTGTCAAGTTCATAGATCGCTAGGGGCAGAATATTATCGGGAATTTCAAGTGTTGAAATTTGTAATGAGATTGCATACATCCTATGAGATAGTTGGACCCCGATACCCACTGCGAGTAAGAAATACTCCTGGGAGAATTTTACACAGGACAATTAGCCGATCAAGTAGGTGTCTAGAAAGGTGTTAACAGGGTTATGCCTCTGGGAAAACGAGGTTTACTTTAATTAGGTCCGTGCGAATGCACGGGGACCTCCCTCAAAGTACCAACACTGGCATGGCTGAAAGATTGGCGAACCTGTAAGGTGTAATTAATCCTGGCTAGTCATTCCTTTTAGGGTTTGAAGGAAGATTTGATGAAAACAGTAGGAGCCATCCTGATTAGATAAGATAATAACCAATTTAATCTTGCAACAGCATACGCTAAAGTGTTTTCTTCTCTCTCTCTCCAGGTAGCGACCATGTCAGGCCTTAATCAAGATAATAATATAGATGTATTGACCGAACCCGCTTATTATACTGAGCAGGGGAACGTTGGTCCTGTTCTTTCTTATAAGTGTTATAAGACTGAGCAGGGAATAGGAGAATATCTGGATTCTCATGCCGCACAAACGAAGAACAAGCATGCTGATGCATCTTCTTCAGGTGTGTTAGTTATTGAGAACTGTTTCTCAGTTCACTCTACGTCCTGGGTATTAGATACCGGATCGAGATCCCACATATGTAATTAGTGACGTGGGCTACGTAAAGGTAGAGAACTGGGAATGGGTGATCATTCCGTAACAGTAGGGAATGGTGCAAATATTGCAGCCAAAACAGTTGGCGAATATCACCTTGTATTACCTAATGGTAGTCCATTGGTTCTGAACGAATGCTATTACATTCCGACCCTGATATGCAATCTTACATCAGTTTCTTTATTGAGCAAAGAAGGATATAATTTTGTAGTACAGGATAATGTTATGAACATATTCCTGAATCAAAAGTTGATAGGATCAGGATCGTTAAATAATGGCATATACGTTCTCAACCAAACTATAGTATTTAATATACAAAACACACACAAGAGGAAGAGTTCAGAAATGAACGAATCCTTCTTATGGCATTATAGACTAGGTCACATCAATGCGACACGGCTAGCTAAGTTTCATAAGGATGGATATTTGAATCCGTTCGAATTATCATCTTATGATACTTGCCAGTCATGTCTTAAAAGCAAGATGACCAAAACTCTGTTTTCTAGACACGGAGAAAGAGTTACAGTACTCTTAGGGCTGATACATAATGATGTATGTGGTCCTATGTCTACACATACCAGGAACGGTTCTTCCTACGTCATTTCATTCACTGACGATCTCTCAAGATACTGACATATGTTCCTGATGAAACACAAGTCTGAAGCTTTTGTGAAATTCAGAGAATATAAGCACGAAGTAGAGAACCAAACGGGCAAAAGTATTAAGATCCTTCGATCTGATCGAGGAGGAGAATACTTAAGCAATGAGTTCCTGGACTATCTAAAAGAGAATGGGATTCTCTCTCAGCTTGCTCCTCCTTGTACACCACAGCACAACGGTGTATCGGAGCGGAGGAATCGCACCCTATTAGATATGGTGCGCTCTATGATGAGCAATGCTGAGTTACCTATTTCCTTGTGGGGTTATGCGCTTGAGACAGCGGCATACCTATTGAATCAAGTTCCGTCTAAATCTGTAGCTACCACACCATATGAGATATGGAGTGGGAAGAGACCGTATCCTAAACGAGTTAAGATATGGAGTTGTCTGGCCCATGTCAAAAGGCAAAATCCTGACAAACTCGAAGAACTATCAGTTGTTTGTAAGTTTGTGGGATATCCGAAGAATTCTTATGGATATTTTTCTGCCACAGTGAGGAGCAAAAGGTGTTTGTTGCTCAACATGCCACCTTTTTAGAAAAGGAATTTCTTGCAAAAGAAATTAGTGGCAAAGAGGTAGAACTGGAAGAGGTTCCAGCACCACAAACTATAACTGAAGATTTAGTAGAACCAGTTGATTCAGCAGTACCCGACGAACCCCAGGCTCTCCGCCGATCTAGCAGGTTTTCTCATCCACCTGAGAGATACTACGGTTTTCTCGTTGATGGTGGGAGCGAGGATTGCATCATGGAAGATGATGACCCGACTAGTTTCGAGCAGGCCATCACGAGTGGTGACTCTGTGAAGTGGCTGGATGCAATGCGATCTGAGATGGAATACATGTACACTAACAAAGTATGGACTTTGGAAGTTGCTCCTGAAGGGGTAAAACTCGTTGGGAGCAAATGGATCTTTAAGAAGAAACTTGGTGTAGATGGAAAAGTTGAGACTTACAAAGCTAGACTTGTTGTAAAGGGTTTTCGTCAACGACCAGGTATGGATTATGACGAAATCTTTTCTCCAGTGGCTATGCCTAAGCCCATCCGGATCTTACTTGCCATTGCTTCATACCATGACTATGAAATCTGGCAAATGGATGTTAAGACAGCCTTTCTAAATGGTTATTTAGAAGAGTGCGTGTACATGACTCAGCCAGAGGGCTTCGTAGACAGTGGGAGCAGCGGAAAGGTGTGCAAGTTGCTTAAATCCATTTACAGGTTAAAGCAAGCATCGCGGAGTTGGAACATCTGTTTTGATGTTGTAGTCAAAGAGTTTGACTTCATCAAAAACATAGATGAACCTTGTATATATAAAAAGGTTGCAGAGAGTAAGGTTGTATTTCTCGTATTGTACGTGGATGACATACACTTGATAGGAAACGATGTTCCTATGCTGCAGTCGGTCAAGCTCTTCTTATCACAAAGATACTCAATGAAAGATCTAGGGTATGCCTCCTGCATATTGGGAATTAGGATCTATAGAGATAGATCTAAACGGATACTGGGATTGTCCCATTCCAGGTACATTGACACCATACTAAAGTGGTTTAGTATGGAAGAATCCATGCGTGGTAACCAACCCACGATCTCTGGACTCACTCTCTCTAAAGAGATGTCTCCCGAGACTGATTTGGAGAGAGCTCGCATGCAAGGGATAGCCTATGCTTCGGCAGCATGCTCTATCATGTATGCGATGCTATGTACCAGACCCGATATAGCAAACTCACTAAGTGTAGTGAGTCGGTATCATGCAGATCCTGGAGAGAATCACTGGATAGCTGTGAAGAACATTCTCAAGTACTTGAGAAGAACTAAGGAGATGTTCTTGGTGTATGGTAACGGAGATCTCCAGGTGGAGTCCTTTACCGATTCAAGCTTCCAAAGTGATAAGGACGACTCTAAGTCGCACTCGGGATTTGTCTTTACCCTCAATGGAGGGGCGGCGTGTTGGAAGAGTTCCAAACAGGAAACCGTTGCAGACTCGACAATGGAGGCTGAATACATCGCTGCCAACGAAGCTGCCAAAGAGGCTGTCTGGATGAAGAAGTCCATCTCTAAACTTTGTATGGTTCCGTCCATTGAGCATCCAATACCTTTGTATTGTGAAAACAATGGAGCTGTGGATTTGGCCAAGGAACCCAGGTCCCATTAGAAATCCAGACATATTCTTAGGCGGTATCACCTGATCCGGGAGATAGTTGATCGCCAGGAGATCGAGGTCAGGAGAGTTGATACGAAGGACAAAACTGCGGATCCACTCACGAAGGCCATACCCCAGATACAATTTGAGAGACTCTTCAGGATGTTGGGTATGAGATACTACAACAGCTGGCCTTAGTGCAAGTGGGAGATTGTTAGTTATGTATATGCCCTAGAGGCCATTATTGTACATATGATGTATATTATAGTGGATGCTTGGATATATATAGAGAGAACATTCTTGCTCGACATGATAATATGCTATTTGGTTTCACTTTATCTTAACATGATGACTTGTATTAGTTTACTATCTTGCTCTCACATGTTGATAAAGCCCTTAGGATATGTACTCGACTACTGGGACTATGATGAGATCATACTAGTGAGGCCAGGGTAGTCAATGAGTACATCCTATAATTGTTCCTAATCGAGGGTGTATCGAGACAGGGCATCGATACACCAGTGTAGACCAGCGTATACGCATCTTGACCCATATGATTGGCGATGGATGATCCCATATCCATTGGTGTTTGACATCAAAGATGGTGTACGGGTGCTCAGTGGAGACTAGGTACACTGAACGGACTCGCCGAGAACTCCCAGATGGTATTATACCTCACATCAGATGGCTGTTCTCTGGTGACACTGGTACAGGTTAGTCTGTAGACTCGAGATCGTTATAGAGTCTTGTGTGATTCCCACTGTGCTTTGATTTCCACCTTACCACGTCCAAGATGGCGTGCAAAACGGTGGCTTTTGGGTACAGTCCCGAATCACATGGAGGCAATGAGCGATAGGAGGGGATTCGTCTCTCCCGGTATAGGGAGTTGATGTTGTGCTGTGTTCAATTGGCTAGAACAGGAAGTCCCTGGCCAGGGCTGATATAGAGTGCTACTGGTAAGTGTTATCAGTAGTTTCTCGACCCGTTATAAGCCTCACATCGACACGACTTATCGGTTACTGGGGTCTGACGTTTACCGCCCCTAGATTAGATATGCGACATATCAGACGAAGAGACTGGGCTGTACGGTAGTGTTACTGATTGGATTCACAAGAGAATGTACATGCTTTCTTGTTGATCTACTGATCGCTCAATACCTGGGTGGCCGTTACGTTTAGCTGACTGCTTGCAGCTTGTGGGTGTTTGATGTGATTATCACCCACTGCCGGCGTATTGACGATTCTTTAGAGTCCTACACAGAGCTTTCTTGGCTCAGGCAAAACGGAGTAGGAGCACATATGAGATATGTGCAGGACTGATGATAATACGATATGAGATACCGTATTCTATTCTCGCGATATATGATATCAGCCGGGTATATGTGATATAGCCGGGTCATCGGATCAAGTGGTTATTCGGTGAATCGGTACATGATATATTAGTCGGTTATATGCGATATAGCCGGATTGTCAGATCAAGTATTGATTCGATAATTTAGTGTATAATTATATATGTGATATATTACATTAAATTATCTAATATTAGCTCACTTTTTTGAATAATTTTATCACAGGATAATACATTGATATATATATGCGATACATGTTAATTGTATTATTTTCTTTTGTTACAAAAATATATTATATATGTGATATATAATATTGTAACAAGTTATGATTACAAATGCAACATGATTTGTAGAGATTAAACATGGTTAGGGTTTGATTTGGGTTAGCTTTTTCTTGAAGCTTCTAGAAGCTTTATTTTTGTTTTAAGCAAAGATATTTTGTGTTGATATTCTAGAGATATTATTTAACCCAACCCAAACCCTTAACCCTAGTTAATTCTCTACATGAGTTAATACTTGATATTATTAACTCAAGATTGTTTTGTAACCATAATAACAATTTCATTATTCATCACAAAAAGTTTCATCTTCTTCTTCCTCCTTGAAAAGTTTTCTAGCTTTTCATTTTGTGATGATTTAGTGTGAGAATTTGAAAATAGAAGAGAGCTAAATTTCTACTTCATCATCCTCATCTTTTCTACACACTTAGATTAGGGTGTTCACTTCTCTAATACTTGATTAGAGAAGTGAGAGCTTGAGTTAAAGATTCTTCAAGGTAGATCATCTTCGAAAAGGAAGACTTTTAGCAAGCATGGATCGTTCCGCTTGTGAAGACTTTTTTGATTCCGAGAGATCATGGATCGCGGCGAAGGGACTACTACTCGGAGCTTTTGAAGCGAAGGAGCGGACTACAAAGGTCGTAATCCCTCTCATTTAGATGTAAAGTTGTTTGCATGCATGTTTAACCTAATTATCTAGCAAAGATCCTCGCTTTAGGTTGTTCGGCACTAGGAAAATTTAAATTCGGCATGGTTGATGCCTTATAGACCCTTTTGATAGTGCCTAGTGACCCTACATTCTCATATCTGCAATTCTGTGCAGGGCTTGAGAAATAGCAGGGTTTTGAAGACCGGTGATCATACTGTCTGAGTTGGAAATGATTCCAATATACATGCAGTTTCAGTGGGAGAGTATCAGGTAGGGTTGCCGTCGGGTTGTATATTGGTTTTGAACCCATGTTATTATGTACCTAGCATGCTTTGTAATATAATATCCGTTTCTTTGTTATACAATGAAGGATATCATTTTGTATTGCAGCATAATGTTATGAACATTAAACTAAATCAAGAGTTGGTTGGTTATGGTATACTTAATAACGGGATATACGTCTTGAATCAACACACAGTTTTCAACGTACAACACACAAATAAAAGAAAATTTTCAGATATAAATGAAGCTTTTCTTTGACATTGTAGACTTGGTCATATTAATGAAACAAGACTAAACAAGCTTCATAAAGATGGATATTTAAATCCTTTTGAATATAAATCCTATGCGACTTGTCAGTCTTGTATCAAAGGGAAAATGACCAAAACTACGTTTACTGGACAAGGAGAAAGAGCTACAGAGCTCTTGGGACTCATACATAGTGATGTATGTGGGCCAATGTCTACACATGCAAGAGGCGGTTTTTCTTACTTCATAACTTTTACTGATGATTTCTCGAGATTCGGTCATGTGTTTTTCTTCAAGCATAAGTCTGAAGCTTCCGAGAAATTCAAGGAGTACAAAGTGGAAGTAGAAAAACAAACAGGAATGAGCATCAAGATACTTCGATCAGATCGAGGTGGAGAATATCTTAGTATAGAGTTTTTGAACTTCCTAAAAGAGAATGGGATTCTCTCTCAGCTCACTCCCGCTTACACACCACAACACAACGGTGTGTCAGAGCGGCAGAATCGTACCCTATTAGATATGGTACGATCCATGATGAGTGATACCGAGTTACCTCTCTCATTTTGGCGGCATGCATTGGAGACTGCAACTTTTCTGTTGAACAAAGTTCCAACCAAGACCGTGTCTACCACTCCATATGAGATATGGTATGGGAAAAGACAATCTCTTAAACGAGTTAAGATTTGGGGTTGTCCGGCCTTTTTAAAAAGAAGAATCCAGACAAACTCGGGACACGATAGGTCAAATGTATATTTGTTGGACATCCAAAACATTCATTTGGATATCTTTTCTACCACAAGGTGGAACAAAAGGTGTTTGTTTCTCTACATGCTATATTTTTTGAAAATGAGATTTTTCCAAATGATACTGATGGCATTGTTGTAGATCTAGAAGAGATTCTAAAGACACAAGTTACAAATGACGACTTGGTTGAACCTGATGTTGCAACAGAAACTTAGGAACCTCAGCCACTCCGTAGATCTTGTAGGACATCTCGCCCACCAGAGAGATACTTTGGTTTTCTCAATGATGGTGATAGAGAAGATTGCATCATGGATGAGGATGACCCTACCAGTTTTCAGCAAGCTATCACGATTGGTGACTCTGTGAAGTGGCTGGATGCCATGAGATCCAAAATAGAGTCTATATACACCAACAAAGTATGGACATTAGAAGTTGTACCCTCTGGGGTAAAACCCATAGGGTGAAAATGGATCTTTAAGAAAAAGGTAGGTGTAGATGGGCAGGTGAAGACCTATAAGGCAAGGCTTGTGGCGAAAGGATTCCGACAAAGACCAGGACTGGACTATAGAGAAACCTTTTCTCCTGTAGCTAATCTTAAATCCATTCGGATCCTACTTGCTGTTAGTTGTATGTATGCCCTAGAGGCCAGTATTGTACAGATTATGTATATTATATTGGATGCTTGGACATATATAGAGATGACTTTCTTGCTCGACATGATAGTATGCTATCTGGTTGCTCTTTATCTTAACATGTACACTAGTCTCTTTATACTGTCTTATAGTTACATGTTGGTAAAGCCCTTAGGATTTGTACTTGACTACCTGGACTATGATGCAGATCATACTAGTGGGGACATGGTAGTCCATAAGTACATCCTTCAAGGTCCCTAGTCGTGGGTGTATCGAGACGGGGCATCGATATACCAGAGTAGACTAGCGTATACGCTTCTCGACCCATGTGATGGGCGATGGATGATCCCATATCCATTGGTGTTTGACATCAGAGATGGTATACGGGTGCTCAGTGGAGACTGGGTACACTGGACGGACTCGCCGAGAACTCCCAGATGGTATTATACCTCACGTCAGATGGCAGTTCTCAGGTGACACTTGTACAGGTTAGTCTGTAGACCCGAGATCGTCATAGAGTCTTGTATGATTCCCACTGTGCTTTGATCTCCACCTTACCACGTCCATGAGGGCGTGCAAAACGGTGGTCTTTGGGTACAGTCCCGAGTCACATGGAGGCAATGAGCGATAGGAGGGGTTTCGTCTCTCCCGGTATTGGGGGTTGATGTTGCGCTGTGCTCGATTGGCCGTAACAGGGAAGTCCCTGGCCAGGGCCGATCAGAGATTTGCTGGTAAGTGTTACCAGTAGTTTCTCGACCCGTTACGAGCCTCACATCAGCATGACTTATCGGGTTATTGGGGTCTGACGTATACCACCCCTAGACTTGATATGCGACATATCAGACGAAGAGACTGGACTGTATGGTAAGTGTTACTGGTCGGATTCGCAGGAGTGTGAGCGGGCTAGCTCGTCGATCTTCTGATCGCTCAATACCCGGGTGGCCGTTACGTTTAGCAGACCGCTTGTGGCTTGTGGGTGCTTGATATGATCATCATCTGCTACCGGCGTATTGACGAGTCTTTAGAGTCCTACACAGAGGTTTCCTGGCTCAAGCGAAACGAAATAGGAGCGCATATGAGATATGTGCAGGACCGAGAATAATGCGTGTATGTGATACCGCATTTCATTCTCGCGATATATGTTTCGAATGGTTATATTCGATATGACCTAGTTATCGAATCATTGATTTGATAAATCGATGCATTGAATACTAGTCGGTTATGTGCGACATGACCGGATCATTGAATCAAGTGTTGATTTAATGATTTAATGTATAATTATATATTTGATATATTACTTTGCATTAACTAGTATTGGTTCACTTTAAACGGATTTTTCTCACTTGATGCACATTGTATATGTGATATGCTTTCGTGCACTTTTTTGTATCATGTTTGATGATACTTGATCATTTAGTTAAGTTTATAGAATTAATCCATGGTTAATTTGATAATTAGGGTTTTGCATATTCATTTATTTATTTATTTGTTTATTTATTTATTTTAAATGAGTTATGATAAGAATGGTGGCTAAGTTTGTTTTATATTGAAGCTTCATGAAGCTTTGACTTTGCTAACCATCCTTATCTTCATGCTTAACCCTAACCCATCCAAGTGACCATGGTTAATTCTCTACACTTAACCCTAGTTCAAGTTATGATAAGTATTTGATTTAAAAAAAAAATTATCACAAGACTTATCATATTCTTTTCTTGAGCTCATCTTCTTCTTCTTCTTCAAGCTTGCTACAACAATGGCAACTTGAGTTCTAGTGAGATAAATCCAATTCTAAAGTGAACCCACCTCCTATTTCTTCACCCTCTACCTCTTGCCAAGTTGTTTTGGGTGTTTACTTCACAAGTTTCATAAGTTTGTGAAGTCGGAGCTTGAGTTTGTGCAACCTCGACGTAGATCGTCTTTGACACAAAGCCGACGACCTATTCCGCACGTTTCTCCGATGAAGCCGTCACGAGAGTTCAAGCTTCAAGATGGACAGCGAGAAGACTTCGTTGCGGAGCCGTGGAGGTGGATATCCGGATCTACAAAGGTTGTAATTTCCGTATCCTAGTAGTTAAGTGTTAACTAGCTTTTAGTTTCGCCTAGAATTCTAGCGACGATCCGTAGTCTAGGGTTTCTCGGCACCAAAAATTTTAAAATGGCATGTTCGATGCCTTGTGAGACCACTATAGGGTGCCTAGGAACCTTTCACTGTTATCAGAGCTACTAGGCATTAGATGTCGACCTATGGGGGGTTCTCACTGTGTGACAGTGTGGCGAAGCATAGGCTCTTACCCCCAGGGTGTCCCGAGACCGGAAGGTGTTCCGGCGGGTTGTAGTCCTCGCGAGGGGGCATGCGTAAAAAGTAGCCGCTGAGGGACCCGTTGGTGCCACGGCGACCCCACTGGATGGGGTTGCTGCCTGACTTTCACTGGTATCAGAGCCTAGCTAGAGCCTTAGGCGAAGCGTAGACGGAATTTGAAGTCCGAACGACCCAAAACCGAAACCCAAAATATGCTCTCTGTACTTTTTTGAAAACAGTGGATTTTTCCAAATTAAAAATTGCTAAAAAATTCAGCAGGAAAAAATAAGAATTACGGTGCAAAAAGTTTCTGGTGAACAGTGTTTTTCGCGGCGGATCAGCGGCAGAAGCATGGCTTCTGCGGCTGATCAGCGGCCAATTGGTGACGTCAGCCCACTTTGTTTGCACAGTAACTCCTGATAAATTCTGCTGAGTTTTCTGGGAATTTTTAATACTGATTCAAGAGTTGAATTTTCTGCAATTGTTTTGGGGATTCGGTGTTTCGATCGGGGTATCAAATTTTGTCTATTTGGCTTTCTGGATAAATTTTAGAATATGTTAAAAAGTTCGACCGGATATAAATACCAAATTTTTCCCCTGTCGGGAAATTTCCAAGTGTTGGATTTTTCCGTAGTTTAACGACGTTCTAAGTAGTGCAAGTAACTCGATGGTCCCTCTAGAAGACAACAAACCTTAACTCGATTATGTGACCGTCTTGAACTGCCCTTTGAACCTTCGGGTTTGGGGCAGTACGGCGTGCCACATGTGAGGCGTTGGCTTGACCCTTCTACGGCTGGACCGTTGGTACTGAGGTACGAACTGAATGTTGTTAGACTTATTTCATGTGTTGATCTGTATTGGGAAAACTTGGGTGTTCGATTGTTCGATCGGAAAGTTTAACATTTTCTGTTTATCTGGAATGTGATACAATAATTGGAATTCACAAGTAGTTATGAGATAACTGAATGAATGTTATAAATCTAGCAATTTAGTCCCATATGATATTGAAAAGAGTTTTCGATAATGAGACTAAAATGCGGGATTTATATATGATTAGGCATGTGATGTCTAAAGCAGTTGCGGATTCCAATTGTTGTAGTTTTACACTTTCTTTTCTGTGACCGTAAGTGTAGTATGTTCATATCGCCGGTTTCGTTGCTATACGTCAACGACAATTGGGGTATGCATACTTACTTACGTTGATGACATGTGATGTTATATGTTGCTGGATATGTTATATTGGATCGTCGTGTTTGAATAGCCGGGGGTTTTTATGTGAGATGAGTGTTTTTCATTTTCATTCATGTATAAAAACTTGTATGCAATATTCTTTCATTTGGGGCGCTTCCAGGTAGCGGAAGTTGTCACCCTTTGTATATTATTTACTTTTCCGCATTAGGATAGACCCAAGGAGGGGAGCACAAGTAACCGGGTTCTGGGGTCCAGTGGGAGACCAACTCGAGGAGTCGAGTCCGGGTCTCCTAACCCTAGAATTGGCAGGGTTGCTTGCCGCTCTCGTAGGGGTCTACGGTTGTGGGATTGGCTATTCATCACGACCGTTGAATCCGTGTTTTATACTGGCTCGTATTGAAAACACGGACGTCCTAGTATATCCAATATTTCATATGTTTATTCTGCTGCGATATCTGTGTTGTGACTCTGTGATGGATATAGTATATAGTATATATGATATATTATATAGACGTTACTTATGTTTTACACCCGCGCTAGCCCTGCCCTGCTCTGTCGTTAGTTACCTAACCTAACGGTGCACGAGGGGACATCGAGGCAAATGCGGATAGCATAAGTGTACGTCATATCTATCTGTGATGTTTAGGTATTTAAATGATGGGACTTCATTAATGTGATTAATGAAAGATAAGAAACCTAAGATGTTGTAGAAACGAATTTTAAAATAAAATAGGTAGCTACAGTTCTTGCTTTGCACAGCGGTATATATGATATACCCCGCACCTTATTCGATGAGGAAAGGACCGAGATCCCTTCACCGGGAGTGACTCCTTTAGCAATAACTGGCAGATGCTACACACTCGGTTTGCTTTTGACTGCTTTTGGGTTTTTGCTTTGCACAGCGATATATATGATATATCCCGCACCTCATTCGACGAGGAAAGGACCGAGATCCCTTTACCGGGAGTGACTCCTTTAGCAAAACTAGAAAAGCCTCAAAATCACTCCATTTCAAAACATCATTTGATTCTACAAACGATATCAAGTTCATTACGCTCATGGTTTTTATGAAAAACCTGCGTAGCCCTCCGTCATTTCAGATAAAGACTGTTTAGTATTCGTGCTGCGTTTGTTGGCCTTTGTCAAGGCGTAGTGTGCGGTAGCTGAATAGTGCTTATCTGTTTATGCATATGATGCAGATTGTTTCAGGGTAGTCGTACGACCTTGTTGGCCTTTGTCAAGGGTCGTACGGATGGGTTTGATTCAATCAAGAAATGACGGGTTGAACTTGACTACCATCCTGTGATTTGTTGGCCTTTGTCAAGGTCATAGGACACTAGGGGCAAAATATTATCGGGAATTTCAAGTGTTGAAATTTGCAATGAGATTGCATACCTTCTATGAGATAGTTGGATCCCGATACCCGCTGCGAGTAAGAGTTACTCCTGGGAGAGTTTTACACATTGCAATTAGCCGATTAAGTAGGTGTCTAGAAAGGTGTCAACGGGGTTACGCCTCTGGGAAAACGAGGTTTACATTAATTAGGTTCGTGCGAAAGCACGGGGGACCTCCCTCAAAGTACCGACACTGGCCTGGCTGAAAGATTGGCGAACTTGTAGTGTGTAATTAATCCCGGCTAGTCTTTCCTTTTAGGGTTTGGAGGAAGATTTGATAAAAAGCAGTGGGAGCCATCCTGATTAGATAAGATAATAACCAATCTGATCTTGCACGAGCTTACGCTAAAGTGTTTTCTTCTCTCTCTCTCCAGGTAGCGACCATTTCATGCCTTAATAAAGATAATAAAATGGATGTATTTACCGAACCCGCATGTTATACTGTGCTGGGGAACGTTGGTTCCGTTCTTTCCTATAAAAGTTATAGGACTGAACAGGATATAGGGGAATACCAGGATTCCCATGCCACCCGAATGAAGAAAGTACATGATGATGCATTTTCTTCGGGTGTGTTCGTTACTGAGAACTGTTTCTCCATTTGCTCTACGTCCTGGGTATTGGATACCGGGTCAGGATCCCATATATGTAATCAGTTACATGGGCTTAGGAAAGGTAGAGAACTTGGAGAAGGTGATAAAGGCATTAGAGTCGGAAATGGTGCAATTGTTGCAGCTAAGACTGTCGGGGATTATCACCTTGTATTACCAACTGGTAATACATTGGTTCTGAACGAATGCTATTACATGCCGAACCTGATATGCAACATTATATCAGTTTCTTTATTAAGTAAAGAGGGATATAATTTTGTATTACAGGACAATGTTATGAACATTTTCCATAACCAAAAGTTGGTTGGATCAGGCACGTTGTGCAATGGCATTTATGTTCTAAACCAATCAACAGTCCTCAGCATAACAAACACACAAGAGGAAGAGTTCTGAACTCAACGAATCCTTCTTGTGGCATTGTAGACTGGGTCACATCAATGCGACACGACTGGCTAAGTTACATAAGGATGGATATTTAAATCCGTTTGAATTTTCATCCTATGACACTTGCCAGTCATGTCTCAAAGGCAAGATGACCAAGACTCCGTTTACGGGACACGGAGAAAGAGTTACCGAACTCTTAGGACTGATACATAGTGATGTATGCGGTCCCATGTCTACACATGCCAGGGATGGTTCTTCGTACTTCATTACATTCACTGACGATCTCTCTAGATTCGGATATGTGTTCCTGATGAAACACAAATCAGAAGCTTTTGAGAAATTTAGAGAATATAAACAAGAAGTCGAGAACCAAACCGGAAAAAGTATTAAAATCCTTCGATCAGATCGGGGAGGTGAATACTTGAGCAATGAATTCCTGGACTTCCTAAAAGATAATGGGATTCTCTCTCAGCTAACTCCTCCATATACACCACAGCACAACGGTGTATCGGAGCGGAGGAACCGCACCCTATTAGATATGGTGCGCTCTATGATGAGTACAGCTGAGTTACCTATTTCCTTCTGGGGTCATGCGCTGGAGACAGCAGCATACCTATTGAATCAAGTTCCATCTAAATCTGTACCTACCACACCATATGAGATATGGAGTGGGAAGAGACCATGTCTTAAACGAGTTAAGATATGGGGTTGCCCGGCCTATGTCAAAAGGCAAAATCCGGACAAACTCGAGGCACGGTCAGTTCTATGCAAGTTTGTGGGATATCCCAAACATTCACATGGATATCTTTTCTACCATACAGAGGAACAAAAAGTGTTTGTTTCTCGCCATGCCACCTTTTTGGAAAAGGAATTTCTTGCAAAAGAAATTAGTGGCGATGAGGTAGAACTGGAAGAAATTCCAGCAACACAAACTCAAACTGAAGATTTAGTGGAACCAGAGGATTCAGTAGCTCCCGACGAACCCCAGCCTCTCCGCCGATCTAGTAGGGTTTCTCGTCCATCTGAGAGATACTATGGTTTTCTCAAAGATGGTGGTAGTGAGGATTGCATCATGGAGGATGATGACCCAACTAGCTTCGAGCAGGCCATCACGAGTGGGGACTCAGTGAAATGGCTGGATGCTATGCGGTCCGAGATGGATTCCATGTACACCAACAAAGTATGGACTTTGGAAGTTGCTCCTGAAGGGGTAAAACCCATTGGGAGCAAGTGGATCTTTAAGAAGAAACTTGGTGTAGATGGGAAAGTGGAGACTTTCAAAGCTAGACTTGTAGCAAAGGGTTTTCGTCAAAGACCAGGTGTGGACTATGACGAGACCTTTTCTCCAGTGGCTATGCTTAAATCCATCCGAATCATGCTTGCCATTGCTGCCTTTCATGACTACGAAATCTGGCAAATGGATGTTAAGACCGCCTTTCTAAATGGTGATTTAGAAGAGTGCGTGTACATGACTCAGCCAGAGGGCTTCGTAGACAGTGGGAGCAGCGGGAAGGTGTGCAAGCTGCTTAAATCCATTTATGGATTAAAGCAAGCATCTCGGAGTTGGAACATCTGCTTTGACGTCGTTATCAAAGAGTTTGATTTCGTCAAAAATCCAGATGAACCTTGTATCTACAAGAAGGTGGCAGAGAGTAAGGTTGTCTTCCTTGTATTGTACGTGGACGACATACTCTTGATAGGAAATGATATTCCTATGCTGCAATCGGTCAAGCTCTTCTTATCACAAAGATTCTCAATGAAAGATCTTGGTGATGCCTCCTGCATATTGGGAATTAGGATCTATAGAGATAGATCCAAACGGATTTTGGGATTGTCCCAATCCAGGTACATTGACACCATACTAAAGAGGTTTAGTATGGAAGAGTCCAAGCGTGGGAATATGCCCACGATCTCTGGAGTCACTCTCTCCAAAGAGATGTCTCCCAAGACTGATTTGGAGAGAGCTCGCATGCAAGGGATACCCTACGCTTCGGCGGTAGGCTCTATCATGTATGCGATGCTATGTACCAGACCCGATGTAGCATTCTCACTAAGTGTAGTGAGCAGGTATCAAGCTGATCCTGGAGAGAGTCACTGGACAGCTGTGAAGAGCATTCTCAAGTACTTGCGAAGGACTAGAGATATGTTCTTGGTGTATGGTAACGGAGAACTCCAAGTGGAGTCCTTTACCGATTCGAGCTTCCAGAGTGATAAGGACGACTCTAAGTCGCAGTCGGGCTTTGTCTTTACCCTTTACGGAGGGGCGGTTAGCTGGAAGAGTTCCAAGCAGGAAACCGTGGCAGACTCGACGATGGAGGCTGAATACATCGCTGCCAACGATGCTGCCAAAGAGGCTGTCTGGATCAAGAAGTTCATTACTGAACTTGGAGTGGTTCCATCCATTGGGCATCCAATACCTTTATATTGCGATAACAATGGAGCGGTGGCTTTGGCTAAGGAACCCAGGTCCCATCAGCGATCCAGGCATATTCTGAGGCGGTATCACCTGATCCGGGAGATAGTTGATCGCCGGGAGATCGAGGTCAGGAGAGTTGACACGAAGAACAACACGGCGGATCCACTCACGAAGGCCATTCCCCAGATACAGTTTGAGAGACTCTTCGGGATGCTCGGTATGAGATACTACAGCAGCTGGCCCTAGTGCAAGTGGGAGATTGTTAGTTGTATGTATGCCCTAGAGGCCAGTATTGTACAGATTATGTATATTATATTGGATGCTTGGACATATATAGAGATGACTTTCTTGCTCGACATGATAGTATGCTATCTGGTTGCTCTTTATCTTAACATGTACACTAGTCTCTTTATACTGTCTTATAGTTACATGTTGGTAAAGCCCTTAGGATTTGTACTTGACTACCTGGACTATGATGCAGATCATACTAGTGGGGACATGGTAGTCCATAAGTACATCCTTCAAGGTCCCTAGTCGTGGGTGTATCGAGACGGGGCATCGATATACCAGAGTAGACTAGCATATACGCTTCTCGACCCATGTGATGGGCGATGGATGATCCCATATCCATTGGTGTTTGACATCAGAGATGGTATACGGGTGCTCAGTGGAGACTGGGTACACTGGACGAACTCGCCGAGAACTCCCAGATGGTATTATACCTCACGTCAGATGGCAGTTCTCAGGTGACACTTGTACAGGTTAGTCTGTAGACCCGAGATCGTCATAGAGTCTTGTATGATTCCCACTGTGCTTTGATCTCCACCTTACCACGTCCATGAGGGCGTGCAAAACGGTGGTCTTTAGGTACAGTCCCGAGTCACATGGAGGCAATGAGCGATAGGAGGGGTTTCGTCTCTCCCGGTATTGGGGGTTGATGTTGCGCTGTGCTCGATTGGCCGTAACAGGGAAGTCCCTGGCCAGGGCTGATCAGAGATTTGCTGGTAAGTGTTACCAGTAGTTTCTCGACCCGTTACGAGCCTCACATCAGCACGACTTATCGGGTTATTGGGGTCTGACGTATACCACCCCTAGACTTGATATGCGACATATCAGACGAAGAGACTGGACTGTATGGTAAGTGTTACTG
Source organism: Agapanthus africanus (assembly GCA_030015575.1). Classification (NCBI taxonomy): domain Eukaryota; kingdom Viridiplantae; phylum Streptophyta; class Magnoliopsida; order Asparagales; family Amaryllidaceae; genus Agapanthus; species Agapanthus africanus. The sequence continues at coordinate 335,735,589 of CM057346.1, read as the reverse complement.
GTCGGATTCGCAGGAGTGTGAGCGGGCTAGCTCGTCGATCTTCTGATCGCTCAATACCCGGGTGGCCGTTACGTTTAGCAGACCGCTTGCGGCTTGTGGGTGCTTGATATGATCATCATCTGCTACCGGCGTATTGACGAGTCTTTAGAGTCCTGCACAGAGGTTTCCTGGCTCAAGCGAAACGAAATAGGAGCGCATATGAGATATGTGCAGGACCGAGAATAATGCGTGTATGTGATACCGCATTTCATTCTCGCGATATATGTTTCGAATGGTTATATTCGATATGACCTAGTTATCGAATCATTGATTCGATAAATCGATGCATTGAATACTAGTCGGTTATGTGCGACATGACCGGATCATTGAATCAAGTGTTGATTTAATGATTTAATGTATAATTATATATTTGATATATTACTTTGCATTAACTAGTATTGGTTCACTTTAAACGGATTTTTCTCACTTGATGCACATTGTATATGTGATATGCTTTCGTGCACTTTTTTGTATCATGTTTGATGATACTTGATCATTTAGTTAAGTTTAGAGAATTAATCCATGGTTAATTTGATAATTAGGGTTTTGCATATTCATTTATTTATTTATTTGTTTATTTATTTATTTTAAATGAGTTATGATAAGAATGGTGGCTAAGTTTGTTTTATATTGAAGCTTCATGAAGCTTTGACTTTGCTAACCATCCTTATCTTCATGCTTAACCCTAACCCATCCAAGTGACCATGGTTAATTCTCTACACTTAACCCTAGTTCAATTTATGATAAGTATTTGATTTAAAAAAAATTTTTATCACAAGACTTATCATATTCTTTTCTTGAGCTCATCTTCTTCTTCTTCTTCAAGCTTGCTACAACAATGGCAACTTGAGTTCTAGTGAGATAAATCCAATTCTAAAGTGAACCCACCTCCTATTTCTTCACCCTCTACCTCTTGCCAAGTTGTTTTGGGTGTTTACTTCACAAGTTTCACAAGTTTGAGAAGTCGGAGCTTGAGTTTGTGCAACCTCGACGTAGATCGTCTTTGACACAAAGCCGACGACCTATTCCGCACGTTTCTCCGATGAAGCCGTCACGAGAGTTCAAGCTTCAAGATGGACAGCGAGAAGACTTCGTTGCGGAGCCGTGGAGGTGGATATCCGGATCTACAAAGGTTGTAATTTCCGTATCCTAGTAGTTAAGTGTTAACTAGCTTTTAGTTTCGCCTAGAATTCTAGCGACGATCCGTAGTCTAGGGTTTCTCGGCACCAAAAATTTTAAAATGGCATGTTCGATGCCTTGTGAGACCACTATAGGGTGCCTAGGAACCTTTCACTTGCTATTGCTGCTCACTACGACTATGAAATCTGGCAGATGGACGTTAAAACTGCTTTTCTAAATGGTGATTTAGAAGAATGCGTTTATATGGATCAGCCAGAGGGTTTCATTGATAGTGGGAGCAGCGGGAAAGCATGCAGATTGCTTAAATCTATTTATGGATTAAAGCAGGCATCACGGAGTTGGAACATCTGTTTTGATGATGTTATCAAAGAGTTTGATTTCGTAAAAAATCCAGAAGAACCTTATGTTTATAAGAAGATTGTAGTGAGTACTGTCACATTCCTCGTGTTGTACGTGGATGACATTCTTCTGATAGGAAACGATGTTCCTATGCTACAATCGATCAAATTGTTCTTATCACAAAGGTTCTGCATAAAGGACCTGGGTAATGCCTCGTACATACTGGGCATGAAGATCTATAAGGATAGATCAAAAAGGTTGTTAGGATTGTCCCAGACCAGGTACATTGACACCATCCTAAAGAGCTTTAGTATGGAAGACTTTAAGCAGGGTGCCTTACCCGCTAGTCATGGAGTCGCTCTCTCCAAGGACTTTGCCTAAAGACTGATGAAGAGAGAGCTTGCATGAGCATTATACCCTACGCTTCAGCCGTAGGATCTATAATGTATGCGATGTTTTGTACATGCCTTGATGTAGCTTATGCGCTGGGTCTGGTAAGCAGGTATTGATTTGTATGTCAAAAATATTTCTAAACCGAAATCAAGAACGGCGTCGCTTGGTAGCTAGCCGGTGAGTACGGGTCGGTCCACAGGGATGTTGTGAATTTCCTAATCGCGCTAACGAGTTAATTCCGATTGTGGTCCGACAGATTATTAAATCTAAAAACTAAATCTATCTATACTAAGATTATCTAGATCTAAATCTTTCTATGGTTAGGATTAGGAATGGTTTGGAAATGTAAATAAATCTCAACGCTTTCTATACCCAAATTAGGATCTAAGAGGAGTTATGGTAATTATTAATAAAGGGGATTAGATCTTCGGAAAGGTGTTCCTTCTTCTAGGTTCTTGTCCTTCCTTTATCAATCCTTACCCTAACCTCCATGGAAAACACGCGCAACCGGGCCTTTATACTACGGTATCATCGCTACCTCGAGGGATAGGGTGCCGTAGGGCGCGGTATGTGCGTGTATGCATGGAGTCCTATTGATTATATGTGATGGGTAAGAAAGGGATGAGAGATCTCATCTCTCAAAAGCCTTCCCCAAAGCTAACTCTAACAATTATCTAGGGCAAGGAATTAAATCTAAACTAGAGCAGAGAATGAAAAATTACCTACTTTATAGATGGCTCTCTCCAAACATCAACACAGTGTTATCAGATCTGAATTCATGAAATGAAAAGAGGCACCGATGCTCTCCAAAAGAATTCTAAAATTTATTAATGAAGGGAGGCATAACCTAATACAAGTTTTAGAGTTTCTATTTATAGAGGATAGGAAACCCTAGGTTACAATTGATTCGCACGTCTGCATTTACAAGAATACCCTAGGTTGACTAGTCAAATCCGTAACACAAATTGGTAAAAAATTTTGCCTATAATTCCCTAACCCTGCAGTGGAACCGCGGCCCGAGGCCTGGTTTGGCCGCGGTTCCGCGGCCAAAAAGGAGGATTAGGCCTTCTGTTTTCTGCTGCAGGCTCTGGGCTTTCTTATTCTTCAGTACTTTTCTCAATTGGGCTTCTGATTCTCTTCCAGATTTTCCAGTGAATAATTATGGTGGAATTTAACCGTGGCTTCGCGATCTTGGACTTTGCATTGCCTTGTACTTTGTGAACTTTATCTTTTATGTAGGCTTGATCAAGGTCCTTCTATTTGTTTGTCAAAGTCCCACTTTTGTATCGTCTTTTATCTTTTTCACTGTCTTCGCTCCAAGAACCTGTAACCTGTAATATGTAGCAGACATACGTCAAAGCACCTGTTTATTTATAAAACGAATAAGAATGGGGAATATAATAATGCAATATTATGGTGTGAACAAATACCCCCAAAGTTATCTTTTGCTCGTCCTCGAGCAAACTTAGTTTTTTATTCTCTACAAAAACCTAACCGCACTTTCGCAGGGAAAAGCGATTGCACTGAGCTCGTGCAACAAGCCGTTAAACCTCTAGGTGTCCCTAGTAGGAGGAGTGTTGTCTCCTGAGGGTTTTCAGCGGATACTACCCACAAAATCCTATCAATTTGGCTTTTTCGACTTTTGTTCTCCAATTAGGTTTTCTAACAGGGAATTCTATTATCGTCGACTCGTAAATTATCTATCCACATTCTTCACACTTCCTCATCATCTAAATTAGGATTATACATGTTCTATAGATTTACTTAGCTTTCGGCATTTCTTAAGTTTTCCTTCTAGGGTTCCATTTTCACTTAGGAATTTCTATCAACTCTACTAAAGATACAAGTTCTATTCTTCACTCCTTTCTCTCATCTAAACTCCAAGCACATATCCCTACGTGTGTGTAAATATCACCCCTATACTTGGAAATTCAAATTAAGCAATCATACCCTTGTCCGTTGTCCAAAATACTTATTAATTGGTGAATTTAAATTAATTTTGCTTACACATCCTTCATGCGACCGTTAATACTTCTTGAAGTACCAACAACAGATTAAAAGATGTGTTTGCACATTAAAGCATAATTCCTAGTTTTGCAACACCCAAGGCTTTAGAAGCGACTCCCAAACCAGTTGGTCTAAGGCACTAGGTGATGAAGCACCCTCGCTAAATATTTTTCTAATTTTTTCAGCCTTAAGTAATCACAAAAACCAGTGTCCATTTTTTTTATTCATTATTCACACTTGTATTATTTTTTTCGTACTAAGGCTTTAGACAAGAGCATTTCAAGGTCTCCTCTACTATTCCAAGTTTCAAGGTGCGTGATTTTGCAAATTGTACGGTATATATTTTCAGAATCTAGACTTAAGCTAGGAATTATTTTTCTAACTCATACTCTAATAAAAATATCAATACTTTATCCTTTGTTTTGACTTTTCCCAAGAAGTGAACTCAAAATTTCCCTATTTCTAAATAAACTACAAAGACATATACTTTCTACCGTTAAAGTTTAATGAAGGTTATTTTTAGGGTTTTTAATTTAATAAGTCTAAGATCTAGTTGTTCCTAACTAGTTAACCTATTTGTCAAACTCAAATCAATACGGCCAAAATTGAATGCATTAATTTTTATAATTTTTGAAATTTTTCAATTTTTATGGGATTTAAAATAATTATGCAAATGAAAAAATATATACAAATGAATACGAAGGAAGAAGACGTACCGAGCATACCCCCAAACTTAAACTTGACAGTGTCCTCACTGTCATGCCACACCAAGAGGGTCAAAATTGTCGGCACTCCCCTGTTTATTTATTTATAAATATTTTTTTTATTTTAAATTTTTTTTAATTTTTATTGTTAAAAGAAAAACAAAAATATATATACAACAAGGTTCCACCCAAACTTAAGCTTGGCCTTACACAAGCCAAAGGTTAGCACCAACCATTCAAAAATCTTATCGTGGTAATGGTAGAGTTGATGAAAGAATAGAGTGGAAAGAAAGGAGATGAGAAGAACACGAGACCGTATGGCAAGAAATGAAGAATATGGTCTCGGTGTGGGAGAAGAATGACGGAAAAGAGAAAGAAGTAGAGTACGATCTTGAGGGTGTAAATCGAGTGAATAAATTAGCGCAATTTGTGATGACCGATGTGTTAAAAGCGATTGTGCTAACCTATCAACCCGTCGAGAAATGGGATCAAATCCCTCAAGATTCGCAAGAAAGTATGGGTACGCCAAACTTGGTATTGGAGATGAAAGCGTAACGGTCTCTTGTACGGTCGGAACGATAGGAAGGACGAAAGAGAGTGAATTAGGGATAGTCTCATTCTCACCGTAGTAAACTGTCTCGAACTTGAAAGATTCCATCAATGGTTCGAAACGACTGTATGCAACCGAGTCTGATGGTTCAACTAACTCATCTGAAAATTCAAAGGACTCAAACTCGGGCGGTGAGTCATCAACATCGTCCGAAAAAGTGAAACACTCGTACGTGTTATCGGCTGCGAGAACTGTGTCAGATTCAAAGGAAATTTTTTCAAGCTCACAGTCTTCAAGCGTGATATTAAGAGTGGTCGGAACGATGGAAAGGAGGGAGGGTGATTTAGTTAAAGGTTCAAGAGGATGAATTGGAAAATCCGACACATCAAACAAAAATGGTTCAACCTCAATATTATTCTCAATACTCTCCTCAATACTATCATCATAATTCTCCTCAATATTTAGCTCATCCATGCCATTATCATCAAAATCAAGACGCATATGAAGTTCGGGAGAAACAATTAATGACTCGGGATGACGAATTGGACATAAAATTTCAATCAAATCGACAGGTTCATCATCCGAAATATTCCCGGCGTCTATATCCTCAATCAAGTGAAAATCAATATTTTCTGACACCTCATCAAAAGCATGGATATTTATCAATTCAGGTTCTAGATTGGAGGTGTAAAGATCGAAAGGATTAAGTGTGGTTTCACTCGAAAGGGATTCTTCACAATTTGGCAAATCAAGCACTACAAAATCACACAACTCGTTTTTATTTTGAACTTGTGAATCATTTAGGACAATCGATGGAAAACTGGAGTTGTGGGCTTCAATTGGGTAAGGGTAGGTTTGATTTGGAAATCTCTCAAATTCGCACTCTGTCCAACCGCCTCCTCATACATTGGAAAATTTGGAGCTAGTTGGAAACTAGCCGCCGGTTCACTAGGTTGCATAAGGGCGGTAATGGACGCATCCACATTCCTAATCATTTTGTTTGTTACTGCAATATACACCTCCAACGACTGTTCCAAACTAGACATGGGTTGTGAAGGGCTTTCGGTAAAAGATTTGAAATTGTTTAGATACGTGAAACTCCCTAATGGCTGTGTAGAAACAGTTTCTAGTGAAGGTGGGAAGGTCGGGTCGGACTGGTAGGAATTGGATGGTTGGACAGGAGTAGGGTCAACATGTGGATAAAAAGGTGAATGGACTTGTTGATCCCTAGAACTAGATGTGTTGAGAGGGGTGAAAGATCAGCTACGAGCTTGAGCAATATGCTCAGCAATGGACATCGGCTTAGGAGTTACAGCAGGACATGGAAAAGTGGTGTCAACGTACGAAGGTGGTGAAGGTTGACAAGGTTGACACAAAGTGGGTTGTAAAGTCGAACTGTTTCTCCTAAACGCTTCTATTTGATCTTTCAAAGAAATTTTAGGCACGGAGGGATCTTCCTTAAAGCGACTGAAACAGTTGACGTACGAGTCAAAATTAGGTTCGGGATACCAAAGTTCGGCAAGAGATTTATGATGTGGGGTACCCATGATAGAAGAAAGAGAAGAGAAAGAAGATTGGGGTGCACGGATTTCTTAGCGACAAACGTTGCAAGTCTTTTTATAAAAAATTTCCCCCTTTTTTTTATTTGTAACTTTTTTCAAAAAAAGATTTTCGATAAAGGGCTTAGACACAAATGCAATCAACCAGAAATGCACAATCTGGCCTAGATCTAGGGTCACCTAGGTCAGCTAGACAGCTCCTAACTATTCCAAAGGGCTAGAAATAGGATCACAAACCGCCTCTTCATCGCCAATTGCTGCCAGGTATGTGCCAGGTAAGTGGGAGGCTCCCCGCTATAAGTAGCGGTCCTAATTAAGTAACCAATCGCCTTAGACACACTTGCCGAGACACTGCAAAGTCAGGTTAGGATAAACGGTCGATGCCTATAACTAGTCCTCTTTCCTATTGAGCTCGAAGTCCTTAGGGCTGAGTCTAGTATTTTTTAATTAAGAGTGGTCAATGCAAATGCTTTAAGTGATTTCTGGGGTCCTGAGAAGGGTGATGAAATCCCAACTAATTTGAATTGGTCAAAAGCCCCTTAAAGTCAGTTTTAAAGATATGCAAAATAGAAAAATCACTTGCAATCAAATCTTTTTATTTTATGTGCAGCTCAAAGAATCCTGCACAAGATTGTTATTTGGAAGGGAAAAGATTTTTTTAAGCGCAAAGAATCCTGCAGGAGAATTTTCAGAAGATATATCGGAGATTTGCAGAGGAGGAGACAGAAAACTCACAGAGATTTGAAGTGGCGGAACTGTTTTTTTTCTGGTGATGTCACCAGGGCACGGCGGTTCCGCGGCCGGAATGGGGGTCGCGCGGCGGTTCCGCCGCGTGTTTGTCGCTTCGACAGTTTTTTTTTGGGACCAGATCACCGCGATTCTTCTTGTTGACTCGGTCCTCTAAATTTCTTCTGTTGTCTATTATGATATTCCTCTGTTTGTTCGGATTTGATATTTGCTGTTTTGATCTCTGTAGATTTCCAGATCCGAATTTGGTCGTAGATCCTGCAAAATTCACACAAAAATACCCTTCCCAAAAATAACAGATGATATATTTTTATATTTTTTTTGATTTTTCAGATTTTTCAGATTTTTTTAATTTAGATTTACCCGAAATTGCAAAAAGGAAATACTACGCCATCCCCGGCAACAGCGCCATTTAATTTGTATGTCAAAAATATTTCTAAACCGCAATCAAGAACGGCGTCACTTGGTAGCTAGCCGGTGAGTACGGGTCGGTCCACAGGGATGTTGTGAATTTCCTAATCGCCCTAACGAGTTAATTCCGATTGTGGTCGGACAGATTATTAAATCTAAAAACTAAATCTATCTATACTAAGATTATCTAGATCTAAATCTTGCTATGGTTAGGTTTAGCAATGGTTTGGAAATGTAAATAAATCTCAACGCTTTCTATACCCAAATTAGGATCTAAGAGGAGTTATGGTAATTATTAATAAAAGGGATTAGATCTATTCGGGAAGGTGTTCCTTTCTCTAGGTTCTTGTCCTTCCTTTATCAATCCTTACCCTAACCTCCATGGAAAACATGCGCAACCGGGCATTTATACTACGGTATCATCGCTACCTTGAGGGATAGGGTGCCGTAGGGCGTGGTGCGCGCGTGTATGCATGGAGTCCTGTTGATTCTATGTGATGGGTAAGAAAAGGATGGAGATCTCATCTCTCAAAAGCCTTCCCCAAAGCTAACTCTAACAATTATCTAAGGCAAGGAATTAAATCTAAACTAGAGCAGAGAATGAAAAATTACCTACTTTATAGATGGCTCTCTCTAAACATCAACACAGGGTTGTCAGATCTGAATTCATGAAATGAAAAGAGGCACCGATGCTCTCCAAAAAAATTCTAAAATTTATTAGTGAAGGGAGGCATAACCTAATACAAGCTTTAGAGTTCCTATTTATAGAGGATAGGAAACCCTAGATTACAATTGATTCGCACGTCTGCATTTACAAGAATACACCTAGGTTGACTAGTCAAAGCCGTAACACAAATTGGTAAAATTTTCTGCCCATAATTCCCTAACCCTGCCGCCGAACCGCAGCCCGAGGCCTGGTTTTGCCGCGGTTCCGTGGCCGAAAAGGAGGATTGGGCCTTCTGTTTTCTGCTGCAGGCTCTGGGCTTTCTGGGCTTTCTTATTCTTCAGTACTTTTCTCAATTGGGCTTCTGATTCTCTTCCAGATTTTCCAGTGAATAATTATGGTGGACTTTAACCGTGGCTTCGCGATCTTGGACTTGGTATTGCCTTGTACTTTGTGAACTTTATCTTTTATGTAGGCTTGATCAAGGTCCTTCTATTTGTTGGTCAAAGTCCCTCTTTTGTATCGTCTTTAATCTTTTTCACTGTTTTCGCTCCAAGAACCTGTAACCTGTAATATGTATCAGACATACGTCACAAGCACCTGTTTATTTATAAAACGGATAAGAATAGGGAATATAATAATGCAATATTATGGTGTGAACAGGTATCAATCCAACCCAGGGGAGAATCACTGGACAACTATGAAGAACATTCTTAAGTACTTGTGAAGGACTAAAGAAATGTTCTTGGTGTATTGTAACAGGGATCTCCAAATGGAGGCCTTTACCGATTCGAGCTTCCAGAGTGATAAGGATGACAATAAATCTATCTCAGGGTTTGTATTTACCCTCAATGGAGGGGCGGTATGTTGGAAGAGTTCCAAACAGGATACCATTGCAGACTCCACGATTGAAGATGATTACATTGCTGCAAATGATGCTGCCAAGGAAGCCGTCTGGATGAGCAAGTTCATCTCGGGGCTAGGAGTAGTTCCAACCATTATTGATCCAATACTATTGTATTGCGATAATAATAGGGCTATGGCATTGGCCAAGGAACCCAGTTCCCATCAGCGATCCAGACACATCCTGAGGCGATATCATTCGATCGGGAGATAGTTGATCGCCGCGAGATCGAGATTCGGAGAGTAGATGAAAAGAATAACACCGCCGATCCACATATAAAGGCCCTCCCTCTGCCGTAGCATGAGCGACTTTTTGAGATGTTGGGTATGAGATGCGCCAATAATTGGCCTTAGTGTAAGTGGGAGATTGTTAGATATACGTATGGCCTAGAGGCCATTATATGATAGTGGATGTATCGGTATGTGTGTGTGTGTGTGTATTCAGAGGACATTCTTCCTCGACATGATAGTATGTTATCTGGTTGTACTTTATCCTGACATGTTCATTTAGTCATGCATATTACTCATTTGGTACATGTTGATAAAGCCCTTAGGATATTTGCTTGACTACTTGGATTATGATGCAGATCATGCTAGTGGGACATGTGTAGTTTATTAGCATATCCTTGAATTGTTTCTAGTCGTGGGTGTTGATTAATCCAAAAATTTGTAGTTTACCGTAATCAGAAACGGCGTCGCTTCGCAGCTAGCCGGTGAATACGGGTCGATCCACAGGGATGGTTAATTTCCGATTTTTTATTATAACGAGTTGATTCAAATCGTTGTTGGTTTTTTTATCGATTGAGTTTAAGACGAATTTATGTGATGAGAAAGAACTCATTAGGGTTAGGTCGAAGGTAGGTGTGTTGAGATCAATGTGTTCACCCCTTTCAATGTCGTGATTTAAGCTTTTAGGAAAGTCACAACAATCAATAGGAAAAGGGATTAGGATGATCGGGAAGAAACAAAGTTTCTTCCTCTAGATCCTTGTCCGTCTTTTCTTATTCATTGATGTGAGCTTCATGGACATCATATAAGTCCGGCCTTTTATACTACGGAACACCGTTACCTTATAGGTAGGGTGCCGTAGGGGGCGGATCGTATATGTGTGCATGAAGGTTTCGTTTAAAAATAAGTTGACATTGAAGGAGGTGAGAGACATCCATCTCTCACTCACTCCCTTGTTCCTAACCCTAACGAGCGAGAATTTTTACTCGCACATTAGGGAATTATAAGTAAGAAACATTTTTATGTTTTATGTTTTAAATAGTTATCTTACGACAGATTTAGAAATTAGCTAACTAGCAATTAAATGATTCCTAGGGCAAGCAAACAATTATACTAAGGCAGAAATTAAATAAATTAAAGACTTACAAGAAGAAGATGATGCTCTTGATTCCTTCAACAAATCTCACTTTTATTGAATATAAAGAGGCATACAATTTTTAAGATCTAGATTACAATTTATAAGTAACTAGTGAAGCTAGGGTTACAGACTCTCGTAGACATGAATTTACTGATTTAACCCCTAAAAATCCCAACAATGAAACGACACACCGACACAAGAAGTCGGTGCCAACACGGGCACCATATGGCCGCGGTTCCGCGGCAAAAACATGCCTTTGGCCGCGAAACCGCGGCCATATGGTAGGCTGGGCCCACCATCTTTCTGTGGTTGATTGATCCTCTCTTGGGCTCTCTTCTTTTACTGTTCTTTTCTCTGTTGGGCTTTCTAGTATTCTCCAGGTTCTCAGTGAATCTTGTAAGGATCTTTTCGACCTTTCTCTTGACGTTCGTCTCGGCTTGAGTAGGATCCGTGTGCTGTTTGGTCAAAAATCCATTTCCTGTATCATCTTTGTCTTTTTCACTGTAATTTCTTCAAAAGTCTGTATCCTGTATCATGTAACAAACGATCGTCAAAAGCACCTGTTTACTTATAAATTGCACAAAAATGGGGCGTATGAATTGCAATATTATGATATGAACAAATACCCCCAAACTTACCTTTTGCTCGTCCTCGAGCAAATTTATTAGTTTATTCTAACCTAGCCACATTTTCGCAGGGAAACGCGATTGCACTGAGCACGTGCAACAAGCCGTTAAACCTCTAGGTGTCCCTAGTAGGAGGAGTGTTGTCTCCTGAGGGTTTTCAGCGGATTACACCCACAAAATCCTATCAACTTGGTTTTTCGACTTTTGTTCTCCATTTAGGTTTTCTAACAAGGAAATCTATTATCGTTGACCCGCAAATTATCCACCCATATTCTTCACGCTTGCTCATTATTTAACTTAAGATTACACATATCCTGTAGAATTACCTAGCTTTCGGCATTTCTTAAGTTTTCCTTCTAGAGTTCCATCTCCACTTAGGAATTTCTATCAACTCTATTAAAGACACAAGTTCTATTCTTCATTCCTTTCTCTTATCTAAACTCTAATCACATATCCCCACGTGTGTGTATATATCACCCCTACACTTGGAAATTCAAATCAAGCAATCATACTCCAGCCCATTTTCCAAAGCACTTGTGAGACTTCGCTTTCACATCCTTCATGCGATTGCTAATACTTCTTGAGGTACCAACAACCGATTACCAGATGCGTTAGCACTTTAAGGCGTACTTCCTAGTTTTGCAACACCCAAGGCTTTTAGCAGTAGCACCTTCGCTAAATATTTTTCTATTTTTTCTTTTTTTTTTTAGCCTTAAGTAATCACAAAAACCAGTGTCCATTTTTTTCTTTATTCACTCTTTTTTTTTCTTTTTCATTGTGCTAAGGACGTTGGACAAGAGTATTTCAAGGTCTCTTCTACTAATCCAAGTTTCAAGGTGCGTGTTTGTGCAATTTGTAGGGTATACATTTTCAGAATCTAGACTTAAGTTAGGAACTATTTTTCAAACTTATACTCTAATAAGAGTTTTAATACTTTTCCTTTGTTTCGACTTAGCCCAAGAACTGAACCCAAGATTTGCCTATTTCTAAATAGCCTACAAAGACATATGCTTTCCACAGTTAAACTTTAAGGAAGGTTATTTTTAGGGTTTTTAATTTGCTAAGTCTAAGATTTAGTTTTTCCTAGCCAGTTAACCTATTTATCAAACTCAAGTCAATTAACCAGAATTGAATACATTAATTTTTTTACTTTTTGAAATTTTTCAATTTTTATGGGTTTTACTGTTTTCTAATTTTTTTATTTTTCAAACTTTCAAAATTTTTTATGATTTTTTTATAAAAATGCAATGCAGAAATTAAATATGCAAAAGGAAAACAAAGATATATACAATATGCAATGCAAGGATAACTATATACATCACCTCTAATACCCCCAAACTTGAACCAAGCAGTGCCCTCACTGCCCGGCCCCACGTCGCGCTCGTGAGCGTGAACGTGATCTCTCCCCCCTAGCCAACAGTGTTTGTATCCCCCTCTCAATCTCCGTCAACCGACGGTCGTGTTCTCGTGCCGTTTCCCGAAACTCATCCCGCAAAGAGTCTAATCTCCTCACTGTTCTTCTCATTAATCGCGCATGTTCTTGGGGAGTTAGTTCTTCCCCGCTCGAAGTCGAGCTCGAGCTGGGGGTGTGTGCAGGTATGTTTTCTCCCGGCTCAGTCCGTGTCCAAATATCCGTCATTCTAGAGTAAGACGACGAGACGCCCTCTAAAAGTGGTCGAACTGCGGTACCTTCTGTCAAATAAGAGTCAAATTCTTCGGCCGGGAGGAAATAACGGCAGAGTTGGGTCACGAGCATGGGACATGGATATACACTCCCTCGTTTACCCGAACCTATGGAGTATAGCAAAACTGTGCACATGTCGAATCTAGGGTTTTTCGTCATTAAAGTATGAACGACATGTAAGGAAGGGGTAAAAAAGGTTGTGTTGTGAGAACTTCCAAAAATATTGTTTTGTGCCCACCGGCACACAGTTAAAACATTTGCGAAGAGGGTCCGTGCTTGGATCCCCTTGCGCGGTTCTCGCGCACAGTCATTACCCATTAAAGGAATATAGTCTTCAAAGCGAAGGGGTTGTTCGTGTGCCGGTACACGTGGTATTAGTGTCACCTCGTGTATCATATCCCTATCAATGCGAATTTCATTATTTCCCCAAATCAGTTTAATATAACCTAAGTTGTCTAGGCTATTTTCTTCCATTGACTCATAAAATTGGGTAACTAAGCTAGGGACAGCAAATGCAGATCCATGGTTATAGAGGAGGAAATTCCATCCCCTTTGTGCAATTTCGTGTGGAAAGTATGATCCATAGATCTCGTGTGCGAACACCGGTGAGAAATCTCTCTCGTACTGCATTTTGTGGGCCATCACAAGTTTACAGAGAAAGGTCTATGAAGAAACAGAGAGCAAGGGTTCAGGTTTACCTCCCCTGAAAATTTCAGGGGGTGACGAGGCAGATCGGCGGCGGTTGCGCGGCTGGAGACGGCAGGAGCGGCGGTTCCGCGGTTGGATGGTGGCGGCGCGTCTCGACTTTTCTGCAGAGGGAAGGGCGGCGCCTAGGGTTTTTATGAAGAGAAAATGCTTTAGGGTATGAGGGCAGGAGGGCTGGGGTTCCATTATATAGGGGGAAAGGGGTGATTTACAAAAAACATCCTCAAAGGTGAGGGTTTTATTCGTAAATGCAGCTATTAATCTGCACATTTGCAATTTAGTCCAGAAAAATATTATTATACTTATTATTTTTTTTTATTATTATTTTTTTATTTTATATTATCTTATTTTTATGGTATTTTGGAAATGTACATACAAATGATATACACACCCCCAAACTTATTTGGAATAGTGTCCTTGGGAAACAAAGTTTGGGGGTGAAAGCGGAGGAAGATCAATCAGTGCAAAGCGGCTCCTGCAAAAACAGGAGCTCCTCCGAAGGATCCGCAGTGAAGAACGGTTTTAGTCGATGCCCATTTACCTTAAATAAGGTACCGTCTTCAGGGTTCTCAAGATCAACCGCACCGTGCGGATAAACGGTGCGGACCACAAAAGGTCCTCTCCATCTGGACCTGAGCTTACCAGGATGCAAGTGTAACCGAGTGTCATAAAGTAGAACCTGTTGACCAGGTTCAAAAGTTTTTCGTAAAAGGTGTTTATCGTGGAACACCTTGGCTCGGTTTTTAGCAGTTATGGCATTGTCATATGCCTCATCCCTTAGCTCCTCCAACTCATTCAGTTGCAGCTTTCTGTTGCTGCCCGCATCTCCTAAAGACAAATTTAGCTCTTTTATAGCCCAGAAAGCTTTGTGCTCGATCTCCACTGGGAGGTGGCAAGCCTTCCCGTACACAAGCCGATATGGAGACATACCAAGGTCGGTCTTATATGCAGTACGGAAAGCCCATAGTGCATCTATCAGTTTTAGTGACCAATCTTTACGGTTTTTGGAAACCGTTTTCTCCAAAATTTGCTTTATCTGCCGATTTGAAACCTCGGCTTGCCCACATGTTTGGGGGTGATAAGGCGTTGACAATTTGTGGGTGATAGAGTATTTACGCATCAAAGACTCAAAAGTCCTATTGCAGAAATGAGAACCATTATCACTTATAATCGCCCGAGGGTGCCCGAATCGAGAAAATATGTGTTCTTTAAGGAATCGAACGACAACTTTATTATCGTTCGTTCGACTGGGCACAGCCTCGACCCACTTAGAAACGTAGTCAACCGCCAACAGAATATACACATTTCCAAAAGAGTTAGGAAATGGTCCCATAAAATCTATACCCCAAACATCAAAAATGTCCACTACCAAAATGGGTTGGAGTGGCATTTCGTTTCTCCGCGAAATCCGGCCCA
The DNA here is from genome assembly GCA_030015575.1 of Agapanthus africanus. Classification (NCBI taxonomy): domain Eukaryota; kingdom Viridiplantae; phylum Streptophyta; class Magnoliopsida; order Asparagales; family Amaryllidaceae; genus Agapanthus; species Agapanthus africanus. Next base: position 335,720,336 of record CM057346.1, on the reverse strand, counting down.
AATGTTGGCACCGGGAGCAGGTTTTGCAGTATTCAAATGCATCCTTGAAGAGTCGTGGCCAATAGAAACCACACTGCAAAACTTTTTCGGCTGTCTTCTTTTGGCCAAAGTGCCCGCCACATGCTTGATCGTGGCAGAAAGACAGCACGCTCTTGACCTCACTCTCGGGCACACACCGACGAATGATTTGGTCGGAACAGTATTTGAAAAGATAGGGTTCATCCCAGTAAAAATGCTTTACTTGGGACAAAAATCGAAGCTTATCCTGTTTCGACCAATCATTAGGAATCAGGCCGGTGGCTAAATAATTTACAATATCGGCGAACCATGGTTCGCAAGAAACGATCAAGAGCTGCTCGTCGGGAAAAACGTCAGAGATTGGAAGATCGAGCGTGGGCGAAGAAGGAAGTCGTGATAGGTGATCAGCTACTACGTTTTCACATCCCTTTTTGTCCTTAATGACAAGGTCGAATTCTTGCAATAAAAGGATCCAACGTATTAGCCTAGACTTAGCATCCTTCTTCGCAAAGAGGTGGCGAAGAGCCGAATGATCAGTAAAAACAACGACTGGAGAGCCGATTAAATAAGGCCGAAATTTCTCGAGTGCAAACACAACAGCTAAAAATTCTTTCTCTGTTGTTGTGTAATTAAGTTGGGCCTCATTTAGTGTTCGGCTGGCATAATAAATCACGTGCGGCATCTTATTAATGTGCTGTCCAAGAACAGCTCCAATTGCAAAGTCTGATGCGTCGCACATGATTTCAAAAGGGTGCGTCCAGTCGGGAGATGAGAGGATGGGTGCAGTGATGAGTGAATGTTTTAAAGACTCAAATGCTTCAGTGCATGTGGAGTCAAAAGCGAAGGTCGTGTCCTTGGCCAGTAAAAGGGTCAAGGGTCTAGCAATCTTGCTAAAGTCCTTGATAAACCGTCTGTAAAAACCGGCGTGGCCAAGGAAGGCTCTAATATCTTTGACGCATTTTGGGGGAGGTAGGTTAGAAATCACTTCGATTTTAGCCCTGTCTACCTCGATGCCGTTTTGCGAGATAACATGTCCTAAGACAATGCCCTCTCGTACCATGAAATGGCACTTTTCCCAATTTAATGTTAGGTTCTTATCCCTGCAGCGGGTAAGAACAGCGTCAAGATGGCGTAAACACTCGTCGAAGGAGTCGCCAAAGATGGAGAAATCGTCCATAAAAATCTCCAAGAACTTTTCGACCATGTCTGAAAAGATCCCCATCATACACCGCTGAAATGTAGCGGGCGCGTTGCATAACCCGAAGGGCATGCGACGATAAGCAAAGGTGCCAAAGGGACAAGTAAATGTTGTCTTGTCTTGGTCCTCTTTGGCGATGGGGACTTGATTGTAACCGGAATAGCCATCGAGAAAGCAATAGAATTCGTGCCCTGCCAATCGCTCGAGCATTTGGTCAATGAAAGGTAAAGGAAAGTGGTCTTTCCTTGTAGCGGCATTGAATTTCCTATAGTCTATGCAGACTCGCCACCCAGTTTGGGTGCGAGTGGGAATCAACTCATTTGCCTCGTTTGCAATGACCGTAATGCCCGATTTCTTGGGCACGACGTGGATTGGGCTAACCCATTGGCTATCCGAGATAGGGTAAATGATACCGCTATCCAGACATTTGACAATTTCCTTCTTAACCGCCTTTTTCATGATGGGGTTGAGGCGCCTTTGTGGATCTCGTGCTGGCCTGGCATCATCCATTAAGTGTATATGATGTTCGACTATGAGGGGACTAATCCCCTTTATGTCCGCCATAGACCAGCCGAAAGCTTGCCGATTATTAAGTAAGACCGTCAAGAGAGCCTTCTCTTGCTCAAGAGCTAGAGAAGTTGATATAATGACAGGTAAGGTCTCATTATCACCTAGATATGCATATTTTAGGTGCGTCAGCAAAAGCTTTAATTCGAGTTTAGGGGGTGAAACAATAGATGGTAACAATGGGGTAGTTGTTTCAAACTCGAATGATTCCATCAAAGGTTCGAACTGAGTGTACGCAATAGTGTCGGATGGTTCTACTAACTCATCCGCAAAAGCAAAAGACTCCAAATCAGGTGATGAGTCTTCGAATTCGTCGACGAATGTAAAACATTCAAAATCATTATCCGCCGCGAAAACTGAGTCGGATTCTAGGAGGGACGCACTAGTGGCGTTAACATTGCTGTGGTCGAATAAAAAATTCTCGAACTCACAGTCCTCCTCCGCGATCTCATTGATCGAGCAAACGTCTAGTATGCTAGCATTGGGCTCAGCAGGCTGACTTCCTAACTTGAAAATATTGAGCTCAATTGTCATATTGCCGAAAGATAAGTTCATTGAACCGTTACGACAATTGATCACTGCATTGGAAGTAGCCAAAAATGGTCGCCCTAGTATAACCGGAATTTGGTTCCGGGGGTTTGCAACAGGTTGTGTATCCATCACTATAAAGTCTACGGGGAAAATGAAATCCCCTACTCTTATTAACACATCCTCCAGCTCTCCCCTAGGATGGGTTATTGACCGGTCGGCCATTTGGAGAGTACAGTGAGTGGGCTTAAGCTCTCCAACGCCCAATTGCTCGTACACAGAATAGGGTAGCAAATTGACGCTCGCGCCAAGATCTAAGAGTGCTCTATTGATATTCTTGTCCCCAATTGTTATCGAAATGGTAGGACACCCGGGGTCCTTTTGTTTTGGGGGAAGGGAATTTACAAGAGCATCACTAATAGCACTGGCCACAAAAACTTTCTTTGGCACTTGCGACTTCCTCTTTTTGGTGCACAAGTCCTTTAAAATTTTGGCATATGAAGGAACTTGCTGAATTGCATCCAAAAGAGGGATGTTTATGCTAACCTGTTTAAACAGCTCGACAATCTTCTCCATTTGAGGAGTTGGTTTATTGGATCTCAACCTATTAGGAAAAGGAACATTTTGAAAAGTGGTTGAGTCCAACTTTTGTGGATCAGATTGTCGAGTTGGAACGGTACCTCGTGTAGATGTGTTCGTGTCGTGAGAATTAGGTCCGTTCAAGCTAGAAGAGGTAGAGCCATGTGAAGGGTGGAGAATAGGCTCTAAAGAAGAAGAAGATGGTGAAGAAGAAGAAGAAGAAGAAGAAGAAGACCCACCGGCAGGGGTGTCATTGTTAATGCCCACATTGTTCCGCAACACTTTTCCCGATCTCAACGTGGTCACCGCATTCACATTATGATTTTGCTGATTGTGTGCAGCATGTGCGTGACCGGGGTTGGGCAACGGTTGAGACGGGAGTTTTCCTTTTTCGCGCTCGCTCAAATCTGCATTAAGTTGTGCAATTTGTGCCTCAATAGATTTGATACTCTGATCGTGGGAGGCACTGTTTTGCACTAAAGATTGAATAGAAGTCTCAAGTCTTGCTGTAGACTGTGTAGATTGCTTAAGAAATGCATCTAGACTTCTCTCGAGTGAGCTAACCTTATCATTATTAGGTTGAACATAATTGTTTGGCTGGTAAGCATTGTTCGGCACAAAATTGTTCACCTGATTAGGGTAAGGTTGTTGTTGAAATTGTTGCGGTTGATATTGAGTTTGCGAGGGTGCTTGTTGTTGTTGAGGATGAGGAGGTCTTTGAAAATTATTATTATTTCCTTGGAATTGTTGATTTTGGTTCCAAGCGAAATTTGGGTGACTCCTCCACCCCGGATTATACGTCGAAGAGTACGGATCGTTCCTTTGTCGTTGCTGAAATGCAGCATTGACTTGATCCTGTCCTTGAGTGGATGCATTATAAGGACACTCTTCAGTTAAGTGCGATGGATCCGCACAACAAGCACAGACAGTTCGTGGGGGCATAGCAGGGGCAGGAGAAGACGACGAGATTTTGGTCTCGATCGCTTCTAGCTTTTTCGTAAGAGCGGCCATCTCGGCCTTCATAGCAATCGACATCTCTATTTGATGTATGCCCGCCCTAGATTGACCACTAGAAGTTGATGTGGTCTTGGTGCTCTCCCACTGTATTGTCTGCTCACTAAGATCCTCGAGAAACTGCCACGCCTCATCATTAGACTTAGAGAGAAAATGACCTTGACAGATGGTTTCTAGCAACTGCTTCGTTGCCGAGTTCAATCCCTCATATAATGTTTGGCAAAGTTGCCAACTTTCTATCCCATGGTGAGAGCATTGAACTAGTAGGTCCTTAAATCTCTCGAAGCACTTCCAGAATGGTTCGGAAGGAAGTTGTGAAAATTGAATTATTTCATTTCGAATTCTGGCAGTTTTATGGTGAGGATAGAACTTTTTCAGAAAAGCCTTCACAAACTCGTCCCAATTTCTTATGGAATGTGACGCGGTGCTATATAGCCACTTCTCGGCTAGGTCACATAAGGTGAAAGGAATGACCCTTAGCCTTATAGCGTCATCACTTAATTGGGTTGTCTTCATCATGCTGCAAACGTTTTGGAATTTATTAATGAAAATATATGCATCTTCGGATTCCAAACCATGAAACTTATGCAGCATATTGATGAAGTGTGGTTTTATTTCAAAATTATCCCCATTCGCCGGTGGGGGTGAAAGACATGTGGGTAAAGAAGTGCGAACGGGGTAGAAGAGATCCTGGAGCGCAACTCGTGCGGGCGCTACAACAGGCGGTAGATTCGGGTTATTCGCACCTGGCGGAGGTGGAATCATTCCCGTCGGTAAGGTATCGTTGGGGTTGAATCCCGACATACCTTCGAATGAAGAATTTGAATGTGGAGGTAAGGAAGTGGACGGAAGATCGACGAAGGGTTCGTCGAAGGGTTCGTTGGTCGGTACCAACGAAACGCGGACTAATCGGGCGTTAGTCTCCCTAGTCCAAAATGACATACACTAAAGGGTAGTGCAGTCAGAAAAAAGAGAAAAACAGAAGGTGGGGGTAAGATAACGTTAGTGAGAAGAAGTGGTGGAAGTGAGGTTTCAAGTTTCTTTAGCGGCAAGTTGCAAGTTTTTAAAAGATTTTATTATTTTTTTTTATTTGTGAATTTTGCAAGGAAGTTTTTGAAAACGGACTCGTGACACAAAAAGTATCAACCACACATGCACAATCAGGCCTAGATCTAGGGTCGCCTAGGTCTACTAGACAGCTCCTAACTAGGGCTAGAAATAGACCTCAAACCGCCTCTTCACGGACAAATACGGCCAGGTAAGTGGGAAGGAACCACCACTACAGTGGGCCTAATTAAAAACCACTAGCCTAGTCACCGCAATGTCGGTTAGGATAAACGGCCGATGCCTACCCTAGTCCTTTTCCTATTGAGCTCGCTGTCCTTAGGTCTGAGTCTAATCTTTTTTAATTAAAGGTGGTCGATGCAAAATGCTTTAGGTGTTTTCTGGGGTCCTGGGAAGGGTGATGAAATCCCCACCCAATCTGAGTTTGGTCAAATAGCCCCTTAAGTCCGATTAAAATATGCAAAACAACAATTCACTTGCAATCAATTTTTTTTAGCGCGGCGCAAAGAAACCTGCAGAAATCTGTTATTTAGAAGGGGGAGAAAGACTCTTTACGCAAAGAAATCCTGCAGAAAGATTTTTAACAGTGGATATATGGAGGTTACAGAGGAGAGGGAAAAAGAACAAACAGAGCAAATTTGAGATGCTGACGTGGCATCACAGGCGCGGAACCGCGGCAAATGGGGTACTTGTGCGGCGGAAGCGCGGCAAAGAGATGGGTTCAGCCTCTGGAAAAATTTCTGTGGCTCTGTACTTTCAAGTCCTCTCTGTTTTTATGCCTCCTTTTCTGTTTTGACCTTCTGTAAAATTCCAGATCCAAAAGTTCTTATTGTTCCTGCAAGATTCAAACGAGAAACCCTTCAAACAGATAAAAATAATGAAAAGAATATTTTTTGTATTTTGTATTTTCAGATTTTTATAATTTTCAAATTTTATATCAACCCGAAATCATACAAAAAGAGAAAATTACGCCATCCCCGGCAACGGCGCCATTTGATTAATCCAAAAATTTGTAGTTTACCGTAATCAGAAACGGCGTCGCTTCGCAGCTAGCCGGTGAATACGGGTCGATCCACAGGGATGGTTAATTTCCGATTTTGTGTTATAACGAGTTGATTCAAATCGTTGTTGGTTTTTTTATCGATTGAGTTTAAGACGAATTTATGTGATGAGAAAGAACTCATTAGGGTTAGGTCGAAGGTAGGTGTGTTGAGATCAATGTGTTCACCCCTTTCAATGTCGTGATTTAAGCTTTTAGGAAAGTCACAACAATCAATAGGAAAAGGGATTAGGATGATCGGGAAGAAACAAAGTTTCTTCCTCTAGATCCTTGTCCGTCTTTTCTTATTCATTGATGTGAGCTTCATGGACATCATATAAGTCCGGCCTTTTATACTACGGAACACCGTTACCTTATAGGTAGGGTGCCGTAGGGGGCGGATCGTATATGTGTGCATGAAGGTTTCGTTTAAAAATAAGTTACATTGAAGGAGGTGAGAGACATCCATCTCTCACTCACTCCCTTGTTCCTAACCCTAACGAGCGAGAATTTTTACTCGCACATTAGGGAATTATAAGTAAGAAACATTTTTATGTTTTATGTTTTAAATAGTTATCTTACGACAGATTTAGAAATTAGCTAACTAGCAATTAAATGATTCCTAGGGCAAGCAAACAATTATACTAAGGCAGAAATTAAATAAATTAAAGACTTACAAGAAGAAGATGATGCTCTTGATTCCTTCAACAAATCTCACTTTTATTGAATATAAAGAGGCATACAATTTTTAAGATCTAGATTACAATTTATAAGTAACTAGTGAAGCTAGGGTTACAGACTCTCGTAGACATGAATTTACTGATTTAACCCCTAAAAATCCCAACAATGAAACGACACACCGACACAAGAAGTCGGTGCCAACACGGGCACCATATGGCCGCGGTTCCGCGGCAAAAACATGCCTTTGGCCGCGAAACCGCGGCCATATGGTAGGCTGGGCCCACCATCTTTCTGTGGTTGATTGATCCTCTCTTGGGCTCTCTTCTTTTACTGTTCTTTTCTCTGTTGGGCTTTCTAGTATTCTCCAGGTTCTCAGTGAATCTTGTAAGGATCTTTTCGACCTTTCTCTTGACGTTCGTCTCGGCTTGAGTAGGATCCGTGTGCTGTTTGGTCAAAAATCCATTTCCTGTATCATCTTTGTCTTTTTCACTGTAATTGCTTCAAAAGTCTGTATCCTGTATCATGTAACAAACGATCGTCAAAAGCACCTGTTTACTTATAAATTGCACAAAAATGGGGCGTATGAATTGCAATATTATGATGTGAACAGGTGTATCGAGACAGGGCATTGATATTCCAAAGTAGATTAGCGTAGATGGTTCTTGACCCATTTGATGGGCGGTGGATGATCCCATATCCTTTGGGGTTGTGACACCAAAGACTGTATACGGGTGCTTAATGGAGACTGGGTACACTGAACGGTCTCGCCGAGAACTCCGATGTGGTATTATATCTATCGTCGGATAGCAGTTCTCAGGTGACACTGGTACATGTTAGTCTGTAGACCCGAGATCGCCATAGAGTCTTGTTTATCCTCCCACTATACATTGATCTCCACCCTACTACGGCTCTACTGAGTCGTGCAAACTGGTGAATTTTAGGTACAGTCCCGAGGCACGTAGAGGAAATGAGCGATAGGAGGGGTTTCGTCTCTCCCGGTATTGGAGGTTGATGTTGCGCTATGCTCGATTGGCTATAACAGGAAGTCTCTGGTTAGGGCTGATGAGATTTACTGATAAGTGTTATCAGTAGTTTCTCGAACTGTTATAGGTCATATACCGGCATAACTTATTAAGTTATTGGGGTCGACGATACCATCCCTAGACTTGATATGCAGCATATCTGACGAAGAGACCAGACAGTATGGTAAGTGTTGCCTGTTTGCTCGATGGGTGTTTTGACAGGTTCGCTTGTTTTTCTTTTGATCGCTCAATACCTGGGAGCCGTTACGTACAGCTAGTGCCGCTGACGGTTAGTGGGTATGTGATATGATCCCTACCTACTGCTAGTGTATTGACGAGTCTTAGAGTCCCACAGAGGGGTTTCCTAGCTCAGGAAAAATGATGTGGGGTGCATATGGGATATGAATGGGTGCTCGATTAAATACGTGTATTTGATACCATATTTTAAATCGGGTGTTTAAAATTGGTCGGGTCATATACGATATGACCGGGTTATTAAATCAAGTGTTGGTTTAATATTGAATTTTAGCTCATTTATTAAAAACCTTTTCTTATATGATGTATGTATGAATGTGTGTATTTATATATGTTGATATGAATGCACACATGCATGCATACATGTGTCATGGTTGATGATACAAAGGAGATGGCAATGCAAGACTCACATGGTATAAATATTTATATATTATTGATATTGAGGAAAGGAAAATGAAATTAAATCATGGTTATATTTCTTCTACACTCTTCTTCAGTTGACCTAAGTTTGACCATGGTTTGATTTTTCATTTGTTCTTTAACTCAATATAAAATATCTAGATATTTATTAACCTGGTTCTATATGACTGTGACTCTCATTTAAATATTTTCTTTTCTCATTTTTATTTGAGAATTATCACAAAAGAGCTTAAGCTTAGCCATCTCCTTCTTCTTCTTCCTTCTTGCTCTCTACCCTTTTTCAAGTGAGTGAAGGAAACAAAAAGGAAAGGTTTTAAGTGAGATTACAACCCACATCACCAATCTATATTAGTCTAGCCCACTTGTGTAGATTGTTTTCTCCACTTCTTCAAAGATCAAGTGGAGCTAGGAGCTTGAGCAAAGGGACTCCGTGGTGGATCGTCGTAGACTTAGAAGGATTCAAACGAACCGGTTCAAAAACTAGTTGATCCAAGGAGTCACAAAGAGGAGGTCTACAATGATTGTATTGCTATCCTCTTACTGTTAGACTTGTTAATATATGATACTAATTGTTTGTTACCCTATCTAGTTCGATTCATCGTTGGTATTGTTTAGCATCCCCTAAATTTTTATTATGGCATGTGTGGTGCAACCCAAACCCTAGGCATGGTACTAACGAATCACTACAAGAACACCATAAAAAACTCAAGACCAAACACCACAGGAGGACCGGCCATAGTGGGAAAAAAGCCAAATCTGGCGGTCGAACCATGGAGTTTGTGTCTCGTTTTTCTATATTGCTCTAGTTACATTATGAGGAACATTCTGCACTTGTTTAAAAAAATTTTAGAAGCTCTTTTAAAAACAACAAAAACTTGGATTTCTTTTTAATCATTTCGGAGTTATTTCGGTTTCGTAACTTTAAACTTCATTTAATCTGCTAGTTAATGTTTGAGTAGGCTCTGATACTACTGAAAGTCGATGTCGCATACCCTATGCGGGTTGTGGGGAGGCAGAATTTACTAAAACGATTTTATGACTTGCAACATCGACCTATCATAAATGATCTTTTCAGAAACCTTAACTAGCTAAACACTTAGAGGTTTTTAACTACTCTGAAAGAGTTTATACCTCCTTGATTCTAGTCCTTCGGGTCTTCTTCTCACTAGCTTGAGATCCTCAAAGGTGCGGATCTAGCTCGGTCATCGGCCTCCTCGTGTCGAAGACGATCCACTCGAGAGTCTATAGTTCAAGCTCAACCTACAAAACCGAGGTAATTAAAGTACCTAGTTCGCTAATCTAGGTAGCTTACGAGATGTAGAAAGTTAATTGGAGTATTTTATCTCAAATGACCCTAGGATTTACAACACATGTGAGGGTTAGGGTTTCAGAAAGAATGAGGAGAACAATGGAGAGAGAGTGAGAAAATGCAAATGAACAAGTGATGAAGGCAAGTGAAGAATGGCTTATTCTTTTCTCACATGAAGCATGCATTATTTTCCATAGAAAATTGTAGCCATGCTTCAATAGTAAGTGCAAACCAATAAACTAAAGAATTAGCCATGCTTCACCCATGCTACAAATATCTCCATTTTCCACCCCATTAATCTATTTTCTAAAAATAGATTAAACCAAAATGAGGTGTCCCCTTCTAGAAGAATCTCTTGTAAAATTACAAGAATGCCCTTACCGTATATACATGTTGGATATAGTGCCCTCAAGTCAATTATTGCAATCGCACACACGCGATTGTCATGATTGAGGGAGGACTTATACGGGTAGAACAATCTTACTCAAAATGATAGTATGCTATCCGGTTTGTCTTTATCATCTTGTACATGCATTATGTGGTATTACATATCACTATTATATGTTGATAGTGCCCATAGGAATCTTGCTTGACTACCAGTATTATGATGTCAATCATATACGTGGGAGATGGGTAGTCTATAAGCACATACTTAAATGTCCCAAGTCTAAAGAGTATCGAGACTTGGCATCGATACTCCGGAGTAGACTAGTGTATACTTTTCTTGACCCCGACAAGGGGCGGTGGCCGGTCTCACAAGCCATTGGTATCAGTTAGTCACCTAAGATAGTATACAGGTTCTCATTGGTTTATAAGTTACACTGGACGGACTCGCCGGGAATATGCTAGATGGTATTATACCTATTGTCAGATAGTAGTTCTCAGGTGACATGAGTACATGTTAGTCTATCGACCTGAGATCGTGCAAACAGGTTTTAGTTGGGTACATTCCCGAGCCATATGGAAGCAGTGAGCGCATCGTCGGTGATTTGTTTCTCCCGGTATTGGGGGTTGATGTCGCGTTATGCACGGGTTGCCATCACTAGAAATCCTTGGCAAACTTAGACGAGAATTACTGATTTGGATCAGTAGTTTCTCAGTGGGTGATGGGCTTCATACCGGCACGAAATTTCGTGTTATTAGGGGTCTGACTTTATCCACTCTCTATATCCGATATGCGATACTCTTAGACGAACAGACCGGACTGTGTGGAGATTGTCACAAACAGGCTCAGTAGCAGTTTTGATGAGTTTGCTCGTTAACCTTCCTTTCGCTCAATACTTGGGTAGCCGTTACATACATCTAGTGCCGCTGACGTGCTTGTGGTTAAACCCACTGCCAGCGTATTGACGGGTCTTTAGAGTCCCACACAAAGGATTTCCCTGGTTTAGGAGAAATGATGTAGTAGCCGTATTTTGATACGTGCAGGGCTCTGATCGAATGATTGTACAAGTTACTTGGACTTTCGATCGGAAGGTTGATAATACTAGCCGTCTTAGGATTATAACAGATTATTAAATCAGGTATTGATTTAATAATTTTCGTAGATATATTTCGATATGTATATTCTAGTATTATTTTCTTTGTGTTATTCTATCTATTTGTATATTCGTATTTTGATACGAATACGGGTATATAAATACAGTTGAATATATTCCGTATTTATATGGAAAACATTCTAGACGGTGGACACCTCATTTTGGTTTATCCATTTATTAAATTAAATGGAAATGAGGTATAAAGGTAGTGAAGAGAGAATGGTGAGAACCATGCTTGAATAGTGTTGACAAATGAATTTTCAATTCATTTGTGTAAACTATTCAAGTATGGTTGCTATATTTTTATTTTGAAAATGAGATATACAAAACCATGCTTCATGGTTTTCTCTCTCTTGGATGGTCATTTTGAAAACACTATCACCATTTTGCATATCTCTCTTCTCTAGCCTTTCTTGAGCTCCTCCTCCTCCTTCTTCATCTTCTACCCTACCATCTCATGTGTAGAGAATCAAGGGTAGAAGAGAAATAGATACACACTTAAAGCAACTCACTAAATCTTTAGGCATTCTTGATTAGCAACATAGAGTCCCTAGTTACTCCACTAGAATCTTAGTGTGGAGCTAGAGCCATGAGCTACATCCCTCGGGTGGATCATCTTCGACGGAGGAGGACTGGCGGCCAAGCTCGATAGAGAAGACCTTAAGGATCCAAAGAAGAGGATAGATGACCGAAGGACACGGATCTTTGATATAACATTCTATCACAGTAGCTAGAACATCTTTGTAGCTTGCATGTTCATGATTGGTTTCGATTCTAGGTAGTTGTTTTTAGCGCCAAGTTTTTAAACCCCAAAATTTTTCGTTCCGCAATGGCCGTGGTCAACGGCCAGGGTGCTAGGAACCCCAACATAGTATCAGAGCCACCCAAACATTAGAAAATTGTAGTAGACGATGCATTAGTTTCAAAACCGAAAAATTCCGATTTCAAAACCCACTCTCGATTCTGAAATTTTTTTGGTTTATACTTTTTTTTTAAACAAGTGCAAAGACTTAGTCTAGACATGTATGTAACACACGATGAAAATGAGCTCATTCTATGCATGTTTGACCGACCAAATTGCCAAAATTCCCGATACTGCCTTTTTACTATTCACTTTTGGGCCCGTTTTCATCCAGTGTCTTGGATTTTGTAAATTGGTGTTTTTGGACTTGTTTGATTTCCCCAGATTTCACTTGGTGTTGTCTTTTGCTTTGGGGAAACATGGAAATTCTAAAAACTTGAAATTTTGCATCATTGATATCTATGATTTGTTGTATGTGTTTTTCAAACGTCGTCTATTTGCTATATGTCATTTAGACGGGGTTGCACATACATTCTTATACTGCTGTGATGTTGTTATCTATGATGGAATTGTCGTGATGGATAGCCCTGGTGCAATGATAGTTGTACAGTTTTGTCTTATTTTTATATTCATTATTGCGGGGCGAGCGTCCAACATGTGGACAGTCGTTTCAACCAGATTGTATATTCTTTTATTGGGGCACGATCGGGTTGAGGTCGATGTCGACATTGTATATATACTTTTCTTTTCTATACTAGGATTACCCCGCGGTGGAGTGCTCGAGCAGCTAGGTTCTCGAGAGGAATGGGCCCGCATCTCATGGCGTTGAGACGGAGGTGGCATCACTCTAGAATTGGCGGGCTATTCGCCTCACTCGTAAGGGGTATAGGATGACCCACGGTGGGGTGCTCAAGTTACCGGATTCCGTGAAGTGCTGGGTGGCCCATTCACTTTGTTGATTGGGTTGCCTCACTTCTCGGATTGGCGGGTAACTTATAGCATGTAGTGATATGTAAGCCTTAGAAGCCATTACTGTATGATATGGTGGATGCTTAGACATATATATAGAGGACTTTCTTGCTCGAAATGATAGTATGCTATCTGGTTGTCTTTATCTTAGCATGTTCACTGGTATTATTATACCGTATCTCATATACATGTTGATAAATCCCTTAGGATGATGGCTTGACTACCAGGACTATGATGCGGATAATACAACTGGGACCTGGATAGTCCACTAGAACATCCTTCAATTGTTCATAATTGAGGGAATATCGAGACAGGGCATCGATAATCCAGAGTAGACCATTGTAAACGTTTCTTGACCCTGTTTGGAGCGATGGTTGATCCCATATCCATTGGTGTTTGATATCAAAGATTGTACACAGGTTCTCATTAGAGAATGGGTACACCAAACAGGACTCGCCGAGAACTCCTATATGGTACTATACCTATCGTTAGATAGCAGTTCTCTGGTGACACTGGTACAGGTTAGTCTGTAGACCCGAGATCGTCATAGAGTCTTATGTGGCTCCCACAGTGGTTTGATTTCCTCCCTACCACGGCTCAAAGAAGTCGTGCAAACAGGTGGATTTTGGGTACAGTCTCAAGTCACATGGAGGAAATAAGCTATTGGAGGGTTTTCGTCTCTCACGGTATTGGGAGTTGATGTTGTGCTATGCTCGATTGGCTATAACCGTAAGTCCCTGGCCAGGGCTGTTAATGAGATTTACGTGTTATTAGTAGTTTCTCGAACCGTTATGAGCCATACATCGGCATGACTTATCAAGTTATTAGGGTATGACGATTCCGCCCCCAGACTCGATATGCGACATATCAGACGAAGTGTCCGGACTGTACGGTAAGTGTTACCTATAGGCATCATGGGAGTTTCAACAAGCTTGCTTGTTGATCTTCTATTCGCTCAATACCTGAGTAGTCGTTACATCCAGCTATTACCGCCGACGGCTTGTGGGTGATTGATGTGATTATCACCTTCTGCTGGCGTTTTGACGAGTCTTTATAGTCCCACATAGTACTTTCCAGGTTCAAGCGTAACGAAGTATGGCACATATGATGATTTGTGCGGGGGCCTGATTAAATACGAGTATGAGATACCGTATTGTAATCTGGCGGCTTTTTGTTATCAGTTAGGTTGTATGTGATATAACCGGATTATTGAATCAAGTGTTGATTTGATAATGTGATATACAGATAAATGATATAAGTCGGTTATATGTGATATAACAGGATTATTGAATCAAGTGTTGATTTAATAATATGATATATATTTATATTTGATATAATTATATATTGACTAACATTATTTCTCACTAATTATATGCTTATCCTTATATATATATATATATATTAATATATTTTGATATATATATATATATATTAATATATTTTGATATATATATATATATTATATATGAAGCATGGCATGGTTTTTATATTTTTTGAATATAGAAATTGAGATGGTAAATGGAGAGGCTTTGGAGAAATAGGCATAGCATGGATTATTCTATATTATATTCATTTGTTTGCACTATTGAAGCATGTCTACAATTTTTAAGTGTTAAAAATTGTATGGTTCAATAATGGATGAGCCATTCTACACTTCATTCCACACTTAGTTAGATCTTGGTAAGTGTTCATTAGCATCCCTAAAATTTGAAAATTGCCTGTGTGATGCCCGTTTTAACCCTATCGTGGTGCTAGTAAACACTTTTATGGTATCAGAGCCAAGGTAGAACATTAGGAAAGGTCTTTATGACGTTAAAGTGTTCGATCGGTTTTCAAAACCCAAAATTTGTGAAGTTTCTGTCGATTTTTCAAAAATTGAAATTTTGGAGATTAAAAATATGCAGAAAATTGTGCATGGTATGTATTAGAGCCATAAGAAATTTGAAGCCATAATACTGTCAAAGAGCCGCGGAACCATGGTTAAACCCCCTGTTTGGCCGCAGTTCCGCCGCAACTTTGGGGTATTTTTGTCTCCTACTTCTTATGCTGCTCCAGCATCTTATTTGTCACTTTCTGGATGTTTTTATTGAGACTCGAGTTATTGAGGTCTCTGGGATTTGTTGGTGTTTGTTAAATCGATCGAAATTTTTAACGTTGTATAGATTTTGATGATATGTAATAAAAATTTTAGATTCCAAAATAATTGGTTTTGTGAAAACTAGTTAGTATTTTTTAAATCTAGCATTGTAGTCTCTTTTGATCGATTGCCATGATGTTTTGATTCGGATCGAAACTCCATCGCAATTGTGTATCGTAAACGAATACTCGCCGAATAACTTTACTAGGTAGCTACGCTCCATAGCCCCGACCAAGTGACTGTAGGAGAACTTCGTTGCCAAAAGCATCCACTCGGGTACTCATGGCCACGGTGTTCCGCCTTAGTGCACTTCGTCGACGGCATCGGCGATGCGACAATCTATTAAAGTTCCCGACAAGGATTCGATCAAATACTCGGGAATCTTGTTGAATTACTCGACTAAGTTATTGAAATGTGTTTTCGATATGAGACTAAAATGCAAGGTTTATAGGTTAGGAATGAAATTCGGAATATGAGATAATCCGGGTTTATGATGTCTAAGGAAATACGGATTTTAATTATTGTAGTTTTTCATTTCTTTTCTGCGACCGTAAGTGTTATATGTGGAGTATCCCAAATCTCGTTGCTATATGTCAACGGAATTTGGGATACGCATAATTACTTATGTTGATAACATGTGGTGTTATATGTTGCTGTGATATGTTATATTAGATCGTCGTGAATGAATAGCCGGGGGTTTTATGCGAGATGAGAGTTTTATAATTTTCATTCAAGTAAAATTTGTTTGTAATATTCTTTTATTGGGACACTTCCGGGTTATGGATGATGTCACCACTGATGTATATTATTTACTTTTTCGCATTAGGATTGACCCAAGGTGGGAAGCACAAGTAACCGGGTTCTGGAGTCCAGTGGGAGACTATCTCGAGGAGTCGAGACCGGGTCTCCTAACTCTAGAATTGGCAGGGTTCCTTGCCGCTCTCATAGGGGTCTAGGGATATGGATTTGGCTGTTCATCACGACTATGGAATTCGTGTTTTTCTTTACTGGTTTAATTTAAAACACGGACCTCCTAGTATATCCAATATTTCATATGTTGACTTCTGGTACTTGGTTCTGTAATGTGATCAAATAACTGTGTGAGACAAATGCTATATATATATATGATATATATGATATATATAATAAACGTTTCTTATGTTTTGCACCCGTGCTAGTCCATCCCCCGCACCGCCGTTAGTTAAGTAACCTAACGGTGCATGACGGGGCCCCATGGAGAATGCGGATGGCATAAGCATACGTTCTGTTTTCGTTTCATTTTTCTGCGAAGTTTAGGAAACATTAAGTAATGGGACTTCATTAATGAGATTAATGAAAAGAAAGTAACCTAAAGATGTTATAGAATCAAAAGTTTTTTAAAAAAGGTTGCTCTAATTCTTGCATTGCATAGTGGTATTCCTTGATGAATATCAAGCACCTCATTCGATGATGAAAAAGCCGAGATCCCTTCACCGGGAGTGACCTCTTTAGCAAAACTAGCAAATGCTACAACCCACTCGGTTTTGTTTTTATAGCTTCTTTAGTTCTTGCTTTGCATAGTGGTATTCCTATATGAATATCCAGCACCTCATTCGATGAGGAAAGTGCCGAGATCCCTTCACCGGGAGTGACCTCTTTTGCAAAACTAGCAAAAGCTATAAAAAACACTCTTTTTCTAATCACTAGATTCTACAATGATATCAAGTTCATTATGTTAAAGGTTTTCTTAAAAACCAGCCATAGCCCTCCGTCATTTCAGATAAGTACTATTTTGTATTCATGCTATATTTGTTGACTATGTTAAGGCGTAGTATGCGGTAGCTAATTAGTACTTATCTGCAACCATATGATGCGATTGGATTAGAGTAGTCGTATGACTTTGTTGACTATGTTAAGGGTCGTACGGGTGGGTTTAATTAAATCAAGAAATGACGGGTTGAACTTGGCCAGCGCTTATAATTTTTTGACCATGTTAAGGTCATAAGTCGCAAGGGGTAAAAACAGTTATTGGGAATTTCAAGTGTTGAAATTTGCAATGAGATTGCATACCTTCTATATGATAGTTGGATCCTGATACTCACTATGAGTAAGTGTTACTCCTGGGAGAGTTTTGCACTTTACAATTATCCGATCCATTAGGTGTCTAAGAAAGGTGTTAACGGGGTGATGCCCCTGCGGAAACGAGATTATTTATTTAGTTCCATGCGAAAGCATGGGGAGACTCCCTCAGAGTACCAATACATGCCTGGCCGAACGATTGGCGAACATGTAGGGTGTAATTAATCCCAGCTAATCTTACCTTTTAAGGTTTGATGGAAGATTTGATAAAAACAGTTGGAGCCATCCTGATTAGAAAAAATAATAATCAATCTAATCTTGCAAAGAGCGCACGCAAAAGTGATTATCCTTCTCTCTCTCCTGGTAGCGACCAATGACACGCCTTAATCAAGATAATAATATGGATGTATTGACCGTACCCACTTATTATACTGGGCTAGGTTCTGCTCTATCTTATGACTGTTATAAGTCTGAGGTAGGAATAGGGGAATATCAGGATTTCCACGCTACCCAAACGAAGAATAAGCATGTTGATGCATCATCTTCGGGTGTGTTCGTAACCAAGAACCGTTTCTCAGTTTCCTCTACATCCTAGGTATTGGATACCGGATCAGGATCCAACGTATATAATTTGTTACATGGGCTAAAGAGTGGTAGAGAACTGGGAAATGGTGATATATCTCTAGTAGCGGGGAATGGTGAAATTGTTGTAGCCAAAGTAGTTTGCGAATATCACCTTTTATTACTAAGTGGTAACACAATGATTCTGAGCGACTGTTATTTTCTACCAAAAAATATTATGAATGTTTTTCTAAATCAAGTGTTGATTGGGTATGGTACGTTGTAAAACTGTATATACGTTCTAAATAAAACAACAGTTCTAAGTATACAGAACACACAGAAGAGGAATAGTTCAGAAATGAACGAAGTCCTCTTGTGGCATTGTAGACTGGGTCTTATAAATGCGACAAGACTAGCTAAGTTGCATAAGGATGGACATTTGAATTAGTTCGACTTTACATCTTTGAAACTTTCAGGTCATGTCTCAAAGGTAAGATGACCAAATCTCCGTTTACTGGACACGGAGAAAGAGCTACTGAACTCTTGGGACAGAAACATAGTGATGTATGCAGTCCTATTTCTACACATGCTAGGAATGGTTTCTCGTACTTTATTACATTCACAGATGATATCTCAAGATTTGGATATGTGTTCCTGT
The DNA here is from genome assembly GCA_030015575.1 of Agapanthus africanus. NCBI lineage: Eukaryota > Viridiplantae > Streptophyta > Magnoliopsida > Asparagales > Amaryllidaceae > Agapanthus > Agapanthus africanus. The sequence continues at coordinate 335,701,918 of CM057346.1, read as the reverse complement.
TGAAAAATAAATCTGAAGCTTTTTAGAAATTCAAGGAATATAAGTACGAAGTTGAGAACCAGACGGATAAAAGTATTAAAATCCTTCGATCTGATCGGGGAGGAGAATACTTGAGCATGGAATTTAGAGAATACTTAAAAGAGGATGGGATTCTTTTATGGACCGGAAATGGCACATGACTGGCACTTGAATCTGTAAGTCGATGTCGCGCACCCTACGTGTTCGTGAGGAGGCGGAAATAGCAAAAATTGATTTTTACGGGTTTCACAACACCGACTTGAACCAAGGATCGATCACAAACCCTAGCTAGCAAACAACTTGAGGTTTAACTACTCGGATGAATGTTATACCTCACGATTAAAGTCCTTCGGGTCTTCATCACTGTCCTCCACTCGTCGTCGGCTCCAAGGATGATAACGGATTGTAGCAACCTCGACGGCCTCCTCGAGTCAAAGACAATCCACCCGAGAGTCTATAGTCCGAGCTCCTACCTCAAATCCGAGGTAACTACGGCTTCTAGTTCGTAACACTAGAAGTCCTAGAGGGTGTAGAGTGTGAAGTTGGAGTGCTTTGCCTCTTGTAACCCTTAGATTCTCAACTCATGAGTGGTTTATGGTTGTGAAGGAAAAAGAAGAGGCTTGAGGAAAATGAGAAAGGAGAAGTCAACATTGGAGATGGCTTGGCTGCCCTCTCAAGATAGAATAATGAATATGAGATATTTTGTGAGATAAATATCACACCCAAATATCTATAACTTTTCACAAATATCTAGTGGTGACTCATGACCTTGAGTCATCAAGTAGCTATGCTAGGTTCAATGCTCAAAATCCACCTCATTTTCTCCACCCAAACCATAACGAATAAAACCCTAATAGGTGTCCCCCTTCTAGAACCAAATACCGAGGAATTACGAGAATGCCCCTCATCCGTATATACATACCCGCATCCGCATTCCGAAGAACCCGAATACAAAGAGACAAAAATAATCCATCAATATAATACTAGGATCCGGCTTAAACCAAAGCCCACTAGTATTATCTGCCTGATCATCATACGTGCACAAGTGCATGTAAGTGATCGAAGCTCTGCCGTAAAACCATACGGCCTCTACACCTTTTGCCCGTTGTAGGGAAACTCTCTATATGGGACTCTAAATACTTGACACTACTCTGGAAGTGGGTTTAACCACAATCCGCAAGCGGTACTAGATGTACGTAACGACTATTTAGGTATATGTCGATAAGAAGGCCAATGAGCTAACTCATCTGAACTCCTACTGAGCCTGTATGTGACAATCTCTGTACAGTCCGGTATGTTCGCCTAAGAGTATTGCATATCGGGCCTAGAGGTTGGTAATCGTCAGATCCCTAATAGCGCAATAAGTCGTATCAGAGTATAGCCCAAAACACCTTGAGGAACTACTGGAGTACCTACCAATAAACCTCACTTGTCTTGGCCAAGGACTTTGTGTAACGGCCTTCCGAACACAGCACGATATCAACCCCCAATACCGGGAGTGAAGAATCTTATCTAACCGGCACTGCCTCCATGTGCTTCGGGACTGCACCCAACTACTACCTATTTGCACGACTCCTTTGAACTGTGGTAGGGTAGTAATCAAAGTACAGTGGGAACACACTCGAGGCTAAGCAGCAGTGTCAAGTCGACGGACTAAGCTGTACTCAAGTCACCTGGAAACTGCTACCCGACGATAGGTATAATACCCACCAACAGTTCCCGACGAGTCCTGTCCAACGTACTCATAACCTAATGAGCACCTGCATACTATCTCCAGTACGACATACTGATGGCTGTGGGATAGACTATCTCCCCTGCTGGGATGGGAAGCATATACAGCAGTCTACTGTGGAATATTGATGCCCTATCTCGATAATCTTACGACCAGGGACCAGCATAGGATGTGCTTATAGACTACCCAACCTCCACTAGTGTGACTGCCGTCACAATACTGGTAATCAAGAAAAGATCCTAAGGGCTCTACCAATATGTATAAGCAATATGCTAAGAAAACACATGCACAAATTGAGGTTGAAAAAAAAACCAGGTACCATACTACCATTTCGAGAAAGCCTGTTACTATATCCATGTATATCCCAAGCTCCCATTAAGTAATATACAATCCAGTATGATACAATAATGGCCTCTAGGGCATATATCACTAACAATCTCCCACTTGCACTATGGCCATATACTGGGATATCGCAAACTTAGGATCTCGAATGGCCTCTCGAACTATGTCTGAGGGATGGCCTCTATGAGTAGATCTGCAGTGTTTTTCTCTGTATCTACTCTCCTCACCTCGATCTCCTTGGAATCAACGATCTCCCTGATCCGGTGGCACCGCCTCAAGATATGTCTGTATCTCTGATGAGACCTGGGTTCCTTCCCTAAAGATATACGTCATATGTTGTCACAATACTAAAGTATTGGACCAACAAATGGAAAGAACCACCTGAAGTTCAATTAAGAACTTCCTCATCCAGACAGCCTCTTTTGCGGCGTCTCATGCAGCGAACTACTCTGTTTCCATCGTCGAGTCTACAACGGTGTCCTGCTTGGAGTTCTTCCAACAGACCACTCCTGCATTGAGGGTAAATCCATAAGCCAACATGGACTTGGAGTCATTCTTATCACTCTGGAAGCTGGAGTGAGCAAATGCCTCGATCTGGAGGTATTTTCCGCCATACACCAAGAATATCTCCTTAGTCCTTCTCAGATACTTGAGAATGCTCTTTACTGCTATCCAGTGCTTCTCCACTGGGTTTGACTGATATCGGCTTGCCATGATAAGTGCGTAAGCAACATCTGGTCTGGTACACAATATCTCATACATTATAGAGCCTACCGCAGAAGCGTAGGGTATAATCGACATGCGAGCCCTTTCCAAATATATCTTGGAAGACATCTCTTTGGAGAGGGTGATTCCGTAACAAGCTGGTAGACAACCGCATTTAGAATCATCCACACTAAAAACTTTCAGTATGGTGTTGTTGTACCCTGACTGCAAAAAGTCCCACCATCCTCTTTGATCTACCACGATAGATCTGGATCCCCAGAATGTAGTTGGCATCACCCAGGTCTTTCAAGCAAAACCTTAGTGACAAGAATCCTTTGACTGATTGTAGCATAGGAATGTCATTTCCTACCAAGAGAATGCCATCCACGTACTACACGAGGAATCCCACAGTTCTCGCTATAATCTTACTATAAATGCATGGTTCATCTGGATTTTTTATAAAGTCAAATTCTTTGACTGTCTCATCAAAACATATGTTCCAACTCCGCGATGCCTTCTTTAGTCCATAAATGTACTTAAGCAACTTGCACACTGTCCCGCTGCTCCCACTCTGATTGAAATCCTCTGGATGATTAATATAGACGCACTCTTCCAAATCACCGTTTGGAAAAACCGTCTCTACGTCCATCTACCTGATCTCAAAATCTTGGAAGGAAGCAACGGCAAGAAGGATGCGAATGGATTTGAGCATAGACACTGGAGAAAAGGTTTCATCATGGTCTTTACCAGGTTTTTGATGAAAACCTTTTGCAACAAGTCTAGCCTTATAGGTTTCAACCTATTCATCTACACCAATCTTTTTTCTGAAAATCCATTTGCAACCTTCGGGTTTCACCCTTTCTGGGGCATTGTTCAAAATGCATACTTTGTTGGTGTACATGGAATACATTCGGTCCGCATTGCATCCAGCCATTTTACCGAGTCACCGATCTGAATGGCTTACTGGAAGCTAGTTGGCTCATCAATGTCAACGATGCAATCCTCTCGATCCCCGTCTATGAGAAAATCGTAGTATCTCTCGGACGGATGAGACTGCTTACTAGTCCAGCAGATTGGTGTAGGGATGTCCAGTTCTTTTGAAACCTCTGGTTCTACCATACTTTGAGTAATAGTTTGTGGTTCTGGAATTTCATCCAGTTCTATTGCACTCCGACTCTTCCTTTTACAAAAAATTGATTTTCTAAAAAAGTGGGCATGACGAGGAACAAAAAACCTTTTGTTCCTCTGCGTAATAGAAATGATACCCCTTGGAGTTCTTTGGGAATCCTACAAACCTATACAGTACGGAGCGTGCCTCGAACTTGTCCGTATACTGCTTTTTGACAAAAGATGGGCATCCCTATATCTTCAGATTCTGAATATAGGGTTACTTCCCACTACACATCTGATATGATGTGGTAGGCACTGTCTTGGTAGGAACCTTATTCAAAAGATATGCAGTTGATTCTAGTGCATAACTTCAGAAGGATCGCGGTAACTCGGCATTACTCATCCTGGAACGAACCGTATCCAATAGGGTTATGTTCCTCCTTTCCGATACACTATAGTGTTGTGGTGTGTATGAAGGAGTAAGCCGAGAGAGAATTCCATTCTCTTTTATGCAATCCAGGAACTCGGTAATTAAGTATTAACCACATCGATCAGATCTCTGTGTCTTGATACTTTCGCCTGTTTATTTTTCCACTTCATTCTTTTACTCCCGGAATTTCTCAAAAGGCCTCAGATTTATGCTTCATCAAGAAGACATGTCCTTACCTAGAGAAATCATCTATAAAAATAATGAAAGATGGAAAACCACTTCATGCATCTGTAAATATTGGACTACACGCGTCGCTTTGTATGAGTACCAAGAGCTCGCTCGCTCTTACTCCGTGTCCAGTGAACGGAGTCTTTGTCATCTTTCCTATGAGACAAGATTGACAAGTTGCATCAGACTGATATTCAAACAAGTCCAAATATCCCTCTCTATGTAAATTTGACAACCGTGTTTCATTGATGTGACCCTGTCTACAATACTATTAGAAAGCTTTATTTAATTCTGGAGACTTTCTTTTTAGTGTGTTCTGAACGTTTGAAAACCTGAGCTTGATTAAACACGTATATACTGTCTTCTAGTGTACCTGACGCAATCAAACTTTTATTTAGGTGGATGTGGACGACATCGCTTACAAATTAGACTAGGTACACACAAACAGTTATGTAGAATCAATATCTGTCCACTTGTTAATTCTAGGTGATATACCCTATGGATATAATATCCACGCTCATTCCGTTAGCAACCCTGAGAGTCATATCACCTGCCCTAATAACTCTACGATTTCTCAAAGCCTGTAATAAATTACAGATATGAGATCCTGATCCGGTATCTTGTACCCAGGAAGTAGAGTTAATTGAAAGACTGTTTTCAATCACAAACACACCCGAAGTCGAAACTACAACGTGCTTTGGATCTTGGATTCTGGCTTTCTAAGCCCTGCATCTCTTTTGCCAATGCCCTTTCCCGTGACAATAGGAACATCCCTCCTTCCCTACTCTTAACCCTCAAACTTTTGCCCTTCCCTTTTCTTCTATCTTACCGACATCGCCTATCGGCTTTGTGGAGGTCTTCTTCTTCTCACCCTTCGCATCCGCCTTAGATCCAGAAGAGGAATTTTCCTCAATAAGCAGAGCGGGTGTCTCTCTAGTTTCCTTCAGGGTGCCCTTACCTGTAAGTATAACTTGCTTCCCTTGGGCATAAGTAGAAGGTAGGGACTGTAGAATCAAGTCAGTACATGACTCGTTCACCAACGTGGTCTCCAGGTCCGTGGGCTTTTTAATATAGCTAATCATTGTAGGGACATGGTCCCCTACAGATGACCTGACAACCAATCTCACTTGAAGCAATTCTTTCGAGGTCTCATAACTTGCGATAAGAGATTGCTCTATATATAAAACATTGTTATGGAGGAAGATAGAAACTAAGTCCATCTTCTCGTGCTGCCTCTGGTATACACCATCAACTAAGTCCAACACGAGGCACTTGGCATTCGCACAGTCTTTTTCCCTTATCTTACGGATATCAACTTTCGCGACGGTAGAAACCGGACCTGGGACGACAGGGAATATGAGTAGTAATGTGGTGGTCCAGCTTGTCATAGGTAATGGACATTTGGACAATCTTTTACCAGTTAATATAGTATAACTCGGTCATTTTATTATAACCTAATCCGTTCTCCTGGTCGCTGCAATTAGGAGAGAGAGAAGAAAACACTTAGCATAATGCTCTTGCAAGTTTTGATTGGTTTTCAATTTATCTAAACAGGATGGCTCCGACTGTTCCTTGAATCCTTCCTCAAACCATAAAAGAAGAATTAGTTAGGATTAATCTCACCATACAATTCTTGCTTAATCGTTCAGCCAGGCTAGTGTCGGTACTTCGAGGGAGGTATTACGACGCTTTCGCGAAGTTCCTTAATAACCTCTTTTCCCTAGAGGCGTAGCCCCGCTAACACTGTTCTAGACACCTACTTCGTTTATGGCATTGATTGTTAAGTGAAAAATCTCCTGAAGAGTAGCATATACTCAAAGTAGGACCGGGATCCAAATTGTCACGACCCGAAATATTAGCTCATGACCGACACTTAAATCACGCAACGTCTACAGGCGTAACGTAACTTAGGTAAGCCGAAGCCCAGCAAATCTAAACCTCCAAAAGGAAAAGTCAAGAAACAATGTTAAAAACCTTCGGGAATCTCATGTAAAAATATTTAAACTTAAATTTACTTTCATAAAAATTTCGGCAGCACCTCCTTTGTAAAAACTAGCTCCAAAACGGGTACTACATAGAAAGTAAATAAAGCATCCCCAAACAGGAACAAATCACGCCCAACAGCGGAAACAACCAACACAAGTATAAATATATACGACGCCCAACGGCGAAGATCAACACAAGGAAAAGTAAAGCAAGACACCAAACCCACCAAGTGAACATATAACCCATCGCTCAAGTCTCGCAACTACAAGTCTTGCTATGTCTTACCACATATACAAACTCTAGTTTCTGATTTGATGGAGTTGACTAAATACAATAAGAATAATAATACAAGAGGGGCACAATCCACATATACCACTTACCAAAGAAAATCACCCGAAAGAAAGCTGTATGCCAGCGATGCCGCTACTGATCCATGCGGTCAACCTGCAAGAACTGTAGCACAACAGGGGTGGTTTACCAACTCGTGTGTAAAAAACATCATCAGGTAGAAATTGAAATAAACAACGATTCCTAGGTCAACTATATCATAAAGGTAATACTATGATATCTAGGGTGACCGTATCTATATGTGTGCCAACAACATAATCTATGGCTATCAGCAAGTGGATCTCATCCAACCATATAATCAATGCCAAAAAGCATGTGGATCTCGTCCACGTGTCAACCAATGATACAACAATATCATGCATGTAAATATCATAAAAGCATATGCATGATAGTATGAGGATATAAAATCAACGTGTGTCCCTCGCGACACATCAAAGTCATGGAACCTGAGTGTCCAACACTGACACTCGAAACATCATGAAACCCGTGTCCAGCATCGACACGTAAATCCTCATTTCTCGGGCTCCGTCAGTCCGGATCGGCCCTCATCGATATCTCGGGCTCCATCAGTCCGGATCGGCCCACGGGCTCCGTCAGTACGGATCGACCCGTATCATCTCACGACTCCGGTCGGTATCCTCCGGATAACCGCCGAGTCCAAATACTATCACCGGTAGGTACTAGCCCGCCTACCAGGCTCATCGTCTATATCACGAAAATCATCTCTTTCCCCGAGAAACCATACCGGGTCCACCATGTACCCGCAGACGGTGCCTATCCGCTCCTCGAATCGGGTATCTAACACAAGTCTCAGAACCGAGAAAACTCATGGTGGACGCACTGAAATATCATATCAAGAGAAACCGGGTTTTCAAAAAATACATAATTTCTTGAAATACCCCCACGGTTCTCAAATCCATAAATCACATGAAATCCATATCTCAATGCGTAAATCCATGAAAAACTGATGTATACAACATAAAACAGTAATATGAGCATATTAAGGGAAAACCGCTCTTTTAAATGAATCCAGTTTTAAAATATATGATGCGGTTCCCAATTATCCAAAATCCAACGCAACATCATATAAAGTGAAGATGTAGCTATAGCAGGGTATATATGTAAGAATGTAGGTATGCAACATATAACAGAATGTAAGCATATCCGTATATCTCAAGCAACGTGGAACAGTGATATGAACATAGCAAGTATATCATGCAACATAGCATAGTAATGTGAGCATAGCAAGTATATCATGGCATGATGTAGCAATTCTACTGTGTAGTGACATAGCAATTATCGATGATGAAAGTGTGTGAGCCGGCAATCCGTTTAAGTGTAACATACGCATCATCGATAATGGTGTAGGTGTACCAGCACAGATACATATATAATGCAGTGAGAATATTATAAACATAGCATAAGGTACATCGTACGGGAAATGCTATCAGGTATGCGTTTCTACAATATATCCGAGTCGGTGAAACTATCAATCAGCATCCAGCCTCACAACACCACGTACGGTATAATTTATCGTACGACATCCTCTAATTAAGGGTATGGATCAATCAACAGGTAAAACTCATCGCGTACGGAAATCCATCGTACGGCGGAATTAAACAATTAGGGATTCAATCAACCTATACAACAACGGGGGTACGGATCTAAGTCGCGTACGGCATATTACTCATTATGCACATCATTATCCATATATTTATTCCAATCTCTCAGGTCACATCCGTATCAATCTCGTATCAGGGGACTGGAAAGGTCTCAACTATCTCTTATCGACTCGCATTCATATAATGACATATCAACCAAGTCATCATATCTCATCGTATACTCTTTTCATCGCATCAATCTCCCACATCAAGTCATTTTACATATGTATTCTATGATATGAATCTCATGTCACGCTACTCTAAATATCATACTTAATCCCGTGCAACTACATATCTATATATTGTGATTCACATTGACTTTTCATATCCTTATATATATCAATTCGAGACATCATTTCTATCACATCATATCCAAGAGTTATGTCCCTATAACCTTCATCTCATATCTCGATATATATATACTAAATCATTATTATCACCTCTTACTATCTTTTTAACCACCTCTATAGTTTTCAAAAGTAGCTTTCTCCTACTGTATTCTATGTATATATATCGGCCTCCATTCATAAATTTGGGGGGGGGTGCTATGCGCCTTAAGGGTTCCGGCAGCGCCCCGGCCATCGGAATGCGGCCAAAATGCGGAACAAAAATTTATCAAATCGATGCTAATGCTACCCGATTTACGGATCGGCTTTAAACCCTAAACTAGCAAGCTAAACTAAGAGTTAGAATCGTTATACCGAGTTGATCCGTGTCCTTCGGTCTTCATTCCAAGCTCCTAGTGGTTCCTTGATGTGGTTTGGTTGCCGGTCTTCCTCCATCTCTGATGATCCACCCGAGGGATGTAACTCCGGTTCTAGCTCCACGATATGATGCTTATGGAGCAACTAGGGTCTCTAGGATGCTACCCTAGGAAGCCTTGGATGTAGTGTCAATGTTTCTTTGAGTTAGCTATCTCAAAAACTTGAAGGTGGAAATAAAAGAAAGAAAGCTAGAGGAAGGTGAAGCTCATGGTGAATGAGGAGCTCAAGAAGGAAAAACAATGAGCAAAACCTTCATGCTAGCAAAAATGAATTCAACTATGAAAGAGAAAATAGCATGCAAGGTTTTGTAAAAAGCATTTTTCCAATTTTAAAATCCCACCATACTTGAATAGTGAACACAAATGAATTAATAATTCATTTGTGTGCACTATTACAAGCATGGTTGTCACCATACCTCCATCATTCAATTTCCACCTCATTTATTCATTTAATAAAAATGGTCAAATCAAGAAATCAGGTGGCACCTTCTAGAATGTTATCCGGTAAAAATACGGATTACATTCTACTGTAAATATATCTACATTCGTACTGAAATACGAATACCCAAAGAGAAAGAATAACACAATGAATATAATACTAGAATATACCTACCGAAATACATATACGTAAATTATTAAATCAATACCTGATTTAATAATCCGGCTAAAGTCCGAGTCGTCTAGTACTATCAACTGTCCGATCGAAAGTCCGGGTATAAAGTACGCCAATCGATCGGAACCCTGCACGTATCCAATATGGCTACTACATCATTTCGCCAGAACCAAGGAAACCCTCTGTGTGGGACTCTAAAGATTCGTCAATACGCCGGCAGTGGGTTTAACCACAAGCACGTCAGCGGCACTAGCTATACGTAACGGCTACCCGGGTATTGAGCAAAAGGGAGGTCGACGAGCAAACTCATGCAGAACCCCGACTGAGCCTGACAGTGACAATATCCGTACAGTCCGTTCTGTTCATCTAAGAGTATCGCATATCGAGTCTAAAGGGGTGGATAAAGTCAGACCCCTAACAACGCGACATTTAGTGTCGGTATGAAACCCATCACCACCTGAGAAACGATCGATCCTGGATAGGTAGTTCTCGTCCACCGTGGCCACTGATTTTTGGTGATGGCGATCCGTACACAACGCGACATCAACCCCTAATACCGGGAGAGACGAATCCCCGACGATCTGATCACTACCTCCATATGGCTCGGGACTGTACCCAACTAAAACCTGTTTGGACGACTCCTTTGAGCCGTGGTAGGGTAGTAATCAAAGCACAGTGGGAACTCACACGAGACAAATGGCGATCTCAGGTCGACTGACAAACCTGTACACATGTCACCTGGGAACTGCTATCTGACAATAGGTATAATACCAACTAGCAGGTTCCCGGCGAGTCCGTCCAGTGTACTCATAACCCAATGAGCACCTGTATACTATCTTAGGTGAACAAACTAACACCAATGGCTTGTGAGACCTGGCCACCTCCCCTCATCGGGGTCTCAATCAGTATACACTAGTCAACACAGGAGTATCGATGCCCGGTCTCGATACTCCCACGACTAGGGACATTTAAGGATGTGCTTATAGACCCCCAGCTCCCACGTATGTGATCGCCATCACAATGCTGGCAGTCAATCAAGAATCCTATGGGCTCTATCAACATGAATATGATGATAAAGACAAACCAGATAGCATACTATCATCTTGAGTAAGACTGTTTCATCGGTATAGGTCCTTCCTCAATTATCATAATCACAAGTCCGTGACTATGATAATTGCCTTGAGGGCACTATAGCCAAGAATCTCCCACTTGCACTTAAGGCCAATTATTGCGATGTCGCATACTCACAGACCGTGTGATACCGAATACCAAACTTCTCTACTAATCAGTTTCGCAAAGCCTGTTTGCGAAAATGATTGCGTTCCAGAAATAGTCTTAGTGAGTGGATCCGCTCCAATGTTTCTTTCTGTATCTCTCTTAATCTCAACTTCACGGAGAAAACTATCTCCCGAAATGAGCAATACTTGTCTCAGAAGTTGTCTAGATATCTGATGGGACCCAGCTCACAAATGAACTCCAAATCCAGCTAACTACTTAGACTGTATCGTCCACTGATTTTAATCAGTATCCTGCGCCATGCCTTTCCTGAGTATCCGCAAGGACCACCAATCCAACATACTGTCCCTCAAAAGAAGTAAAAACTATAACACTGACAGTCACTCTGTCATTCATGTCACCTTGGAAGCCTGAAATGATAACCGTCTCCCGAAAGAGGCAGCCGTAATCATTTCCCAAGAACATTCACTTATGTTCAATAAACTGCTTCGCAATGTTTCTCCAGGATTGGATTAATATATGTTTATTGCAGCTAGTGCCAAAAAAAATATCTGGTGTGGTACTTGACATTTCATGATTAACTAAATTGCCTAAGCAAGTGATATGCTAATCATGTACAACCCTCTCCCCTTTAGTCTGTAAGACACCTTTAGAGAGGTTGACTCCATAACCTGCAGGTAGACCACCTGTTAGTTATATGTATGCCCTAGAGGCCATTACTGTACATGGGATGTATATTGTAGTGGATGCTGGGACATATATAGGGAGGACTTTCTTGCTCGACATGATAGTATGCTATCTGGTTGCTCTTTATCTTAATGTGTACACTGATTGTCTCTCTGTTACATGTTGGTAAAGCCCTTAGGATGTGTACTTGACTACCTGGACTATGATGTGGATCATACTAGTGGGGACATGGTAGTCCATAAGTACATCCTTCAAGGTCCCTAGTCGTGGGTGTATCGAGACGGGGCATCGACATAATAGAGTAGACTAGCGTATACCTTCTCGACCCATACAGATGGGCAATGGATGATCCCATATCCATTGGTGTTCGACATCAGAGATGATATACGGGTGTTCAGTGGAGACTGGGTACACTGGACGGACTCGCCGAGAACTCCCAGATGGTATTATACCTTACGTCAGATGGCAGTTCTCTAGTGACACTGGTACAGGTTAGTCTGTAGACCCGAGATCGTCATAGAGTCATGTGTGATTCCCACTGTGCTTTGATTTCCACCTTACCACGTCCAAGAGGGCGTGCAAAACGGTGGTTTTTGGGTACAGTCCCGAATCATATGGAGGCAATGTGCGATAGGAGGGGATTCGTCTCTCCCGGTATAGGGAGTTGATGTTGCGCTGTGTTCGATTGGCTATAACCGGAAATCCCTGGCCAGGGTTGCTGAGATTTACTGGTAAGTGTTACCAGTAGTTTCTCAGACTGTTATAGACCTCATATCAACACGACTTATCGAGCTATTGGGGTCTGACTTTTACCACCCCTAGGCAAGATATGCGACATATCAGACGACGAGACCGAACTGTACGGTAAGTGTTACTGGTTGGATTCACAGGAGTGTGAGCGGGCTTGCTCGTTGATCTTCTGATCGCTCAATACCCGGGTGGCCGTTACGTTTAGCAGACCGCTTGCGGCTTGTGGGTGTTTTATATGATCATCACCTGCTGCCGGCGTATTGACGAGTCTTTAGAGTCCAACACAGAGGTTTCCTGGCCCAAGCGAAACGAAATAGGAGCGCATATAAGATATGTGCGGGACCGAGAATAATGCGTGTATGTGATACCGTATTCTATTCTCGCGATGAATGTATTGATTGGTTGTTTGCGATATAACCTAGTTATCGAATGGAGGATTGATTCGATAAGTCGATACATTGGATATTAATCGGTCATATGCGATGTGACCGGATCGTTAAATCAAGTGTTGATTTAATGTATAATTATATATTTGATATATTACTTTACATTAACTAGTATTTGTTCACTTAAGATTATTTTCTCACTTGAATGTGCACATTGTATATATAATATATTTTTGTGCACTTGATTGTATCATGTTTGATGATACATGCAAACTTGGGTGTGTGTATGTTATACACCATGTTTAGTAAAAGGTTAGGGTTTTAAATTATTTATTTATTTTATGAAAAAATGAAATGGTGGCTTTCTTTTCTTTCTTTGCTTAAAGCTTCTTGAATCTTCAAAGCATCTTTGAAAAAGTCTTCCATTTTGTTTTATCCTCAACCTAACCATTTAACTAATCCCTAGTTTATTCTCTACATGAGTTAGCCTCACCCATGGTTGCTAAATGATAAGCATCACTTGAATTTTCTAATTAGATAATACATTCTTTTTCTTTCTTCTTCTTCTTCTTCAAGAAGAAAGAAAACCATTGCTAGAAAATTTTCAAGTGTTGAAACCTAGTGAGAAATCCAAATCCAAAGTGAACCCACTTCCTATTTCTTCATCCTCTACCACTTGCCATGTTGTATAGGGTGTTTTCTTCACAAGTTTCATGAGCTAGTGAAGATGGAGCTTGAGTTAGAGTTGCCTCGACGTAGATCATCTTCGGCATCGAAGTCAATGACCTAGCCCGCTCATTTCTACGACGAAACCATCGCTAGAGTCCTGGATTCCGATGATCGCAGCGGAGGGATGTCAACACGGAGCTAAAGAAGTGGTGGAACGGATCTACAAAGGTTGTATTTCCATTCACTTTAGAGTAAAGTTGTTTGCTTGCATTTGTTTTCGCCTAAACTCTAGTTAACGATCTTGCATAGGATTCTTAGGCAAATGAAAATTTTGATTTTGACATGGTTGATGCCTTGTGGAACCTCTTGTGTGTGCCTAGGATCCCTACAGTGGTATCAGAGCCTAGGTAGAGCCTTTGGCGAAGTGTAGACGATATTAGAAATCCGATCGAGCCCGAAACCCTTAACCGAAACCCTTCTCTGTACATTTTTCAAAACCGTGCATTTTTCCAAATTAAAAATATGCTGAAAATTCAGCAGGGTTTTATAAGAATTACTGTGCAAAACGTCGACCTAACTCCATCAAACCGCCGCGGAACCGAGGCCGTACCCCACGTGGCGCAGCGGTTCCGCGGCCATACTGTTGCTTCGTTGACCACAATTTGCACAGTAATGTCTCTATTTGATTCCTGTGTTTTTTGGGTAATTTTAATCTGCACTCAAGAGTTGAGTAATTTGGGGTGTTTTGGGGATTCGATGATTCGACCGGAAACTTTAACTGCGTCTATATGTTTTTCCGAATAATTTAGAATATGTTAAAAAGTTCGGCCGGATATAAATACCCATTTTTTCCCCTGCCGAGAAATTTCCAACTGTTAGATTTTTCCGTAGTTTGAGAACGTTCTAAGTAATGCAAGTAACGCGATGGACCCTCTAGAAAACAACAAAGCTTAACTCGATTATGTGACCGTCTTGAACTGCCCTTTGAACCTTAGGGTTTGGGGCACTACGGCGTGCCACATGTGAGGCGTTGGCTTGACCCTTCTACGGCTGGACCGTTGGTACTGAGGCATGAAGTGAATGTTTTTAAACTTATTTCATGTGTTGAGCTGTTTCGGGAAAACTTGGGTGTTTGACTGTTCGATCGGAAAGTTTAACATTTTCTGTTTATCTGGAATGTGATACAATACTTGGAATTCACCAGCAGTTATGTGATAACTAATATGAATGTTATAAACGTAGCAATTTAGTCTCAAATGATCGGTTGCCACGGAATTTTGATGTGATCAAAAGTCCGTCGAAATCACGTAGCGTATGCGGATACTCGCCGGATAAACTTAATAGACAGCTACACCCCTTAGCCCCGACCAAGTGACTGTAGGAGAACCCCGTCACCCAAAGCATCCGTTCGGGTGCTTGCGGTAGCGGTGTTCCGCCTTCGTGCACTTCGTCGACGGTATCAAGGGTGCGTCCGTCTACTAAAGTTTGCGACGAGCATTCGATCAGTTTTTCAGGAATCTTGTTGAATTGCTCGACTTGATATTAAAAAGTGTTTTCGATATAGAGACTAAAATGCGGGGTTTATAATTTTTAGGCATGCGATGTCTAAGGAATTCATTTGGTTAGGCATGCGATATCTAAAGAGGTTGCGGATTCCAACTGTTGTAGTTTTACACTTTCTTTTCTGCGACCGTAAGTGTAATATGTGATATCGCCGGTTTCGTTACTATATGTCAACGACAATTGGGATACGCATTTTACTTACGTTGATGACATGTGATGTTATATGTTGCTGGATATGTTATATTGGATAGTCGTGTTTGAATAGCCGGGGATTTTTTATGTGAGATGAGTGTTTTTCATTTTCATTCATGTAAAAACTTGTTTGTAATATTCTTTTATTGGGGCACTTCCAGGTTGCGGAAGATGTCACCCATTGAATATTATTTACTTTTCCGCACTAGGATAAACCCAAGGAGGGGAGCACAAGTAACCGGGTTCTAGGGTCCAGTGGGAGACCAACTCGAAGAGTCGAATCCGGGTCTCCTAACTCTAGAATTGGTAGGGTTGCTTGCCGCTCTCGTAGGGGTCTAGGGGTGTGGGTTTGGCTATTCATCGCGACCGTGGAATCCGTGTTTTATACTGGCTCGTATTGAAAACACGGACGTCCTAGTATATCCAATGTTTCATATGTTTCTTCTGCTGCGATATCTGTGATGTGATCATTTGATGTTCTGTGATAGATACTGTATATAGTATATATGATATATTATATAGACGTTACTTATGTTTTACACCCACGCTAGCCCTGCCCCGCTCTGTCGTTAGTTACCTAACCTAACGGTGCACGAGGGGACATCGAGGCGAATACGGATGGCATAAGTGTACGTCGTATTTATCTGTGATGTTTAGGTGCTTAAATGATGGGACTTCATTAATGAGATTAATGAAATAAAAGAAACCTAAGATGTTGTGGAATCGAATTTTCAAAAACAGCTAGCTACAGTTCTTGCTTTGCATCGAGGTGTCCCTTGTAGAACATCCTGCACCTTATTCGATAAGGAAAGGGCCGAGATCCCTTCACCGGGAGTGACCCCTTTAGCAATAACAGGCAGATGCTACAACCCTCGGCTTGTCTTTTGATTACTTCTATAGTTTTTGCTTTGCACAGCGGTATATATGATATATCCTGCACCTTATTCGATGAGGAAAGGGCCCACGATCCCTTTACCGGGAGTGACCCCTTTAGCAAAACTAGAAAAGCCTCAAAAACACTCCATTTGAAAATTCATTCGATCCTACAACGATATCAAGTTCATTACGCAATAGGTTTTCAGAAAAACTTGTCGTAGCCCTCCGTCATTTCAGATAAGTTGCATATAGTATTCGTGCTACATTTGTTTGCTTTCGTCAAGGTGTAGTGTGCGGTAGCTATATACTGCTTATCTGTAGCATACGATGCGATTGGATTAGGGTAGTCATACGGCTTTGTTGGCTTTCGTCAAGGGTCGTGCGGGTGGGTTTAATTCAGTCAAGAAATGTACGGGTTGAACTTGACTAACGGGCTATGGTTTGTTGGCTTTGGTCAAGGTCATAGCACGTTAGGGGAAAAATTTATCGGGAATTTCAAGTGTTGAAATTTGCAATGAGATTGCATACCTTCTATGAGATAGTTGGATCCCGATACCCACTGCGAGTAATTGTTACTCCTTGGAGACTTTTACACTTTACAATTAGCTGATCTAGTAGGTGTCTAGAAAGGTGTTAACGGGGTTACGCCTCTGGGAAAATGAGGTTTACTGTAATTAGGTCCGTGCGAAAGCACAGGGAACCTCCCTCAATGTACCGACATTGGCCTGGCTGAAAGATTGGCGAACTTGTAGCGTGTAATTAATCCCGGCTAGTCTTTCTTTTTAGGGTTTGAAGGAAGATTTGATAAAAACAGTGGGAGCCATCCTGATTAGATAAAATAATAACCAATCTGATCTTGCAAGAGCGCACGCAGAGTGTTTTCTTCTCTCTCTCTCTCCAGGTAGCGACCATATCACGCCTTAATCAAGATAATAATACGGATGTATTGACCGATCCCGCTTGTTATACTGAGCTGGGGAACGTTGGTCCCGCTCCAACTTATAATTGTTATAAGACAGAGCAGGAAATTTGGGAATACCAGGATTCCTATGCCCCCCAAACGAAGAAAATGCATATGATGCATCTCCTTCGGGTGTGTTCATTACAAAGAGCTGTTTCTCTGTATCCTCTACGTCCAGGGTATTTGATACCGGATCAGGATCCCGCAAATGTAATCCGTTACATGGGCTACAGAAAGGTAGAGAACTGAGAACGGGTGATAAGTTTCATGAGACAGAAAACGGTGCAAGTGTTGCAGCTAAGTCTGTTGGTCACTGTCACCCTGTATTTTCAAATACATTGATTCTGAACGAATGTTATTGGATACCGAACCTGATATACAAAATCATATCAATCTCTTTATTTAGTAAAGAAATGATAAAATTTTGTATTGTTGGATAATGTTTTGAACATTTCCTATATCAAAATTTGATCGTCTCAGGCATGTTATCTAAAAGCATTGATGTTTTAAATCAAACTACAGTTCTTAGTATACGGAACACACAAAAGAGGAAGAGTTCAGAAATGAACGGATCCTTCTTGAGGTATTGTAGACTAGGTCATATCAATGCGACCCGACTAGCTAAGTTGCACATAGATGCATATTTAAATCTGTTTGAATTTACATCTTGTGAAAACTTGCCGGTCATGTCACAAAGATAAGATGACCACAGCTCTGTTTATTGGAAGCAGAGAAAGAGTTAGTGTACTCTTGGGACTGATACATGATAATGTATGAAGGTCCCCTGTCTACATATGCCAAGACCGGTTCTTTGTACTTCATTCCATTCTCTGATGATCTCTTTAGATTCAGACATATGTTCCTGTTGAAACACATGTCCGAACCTTTTGAGATATTCACAGAATATAAGTTAGAAGTAGAGAACCAAAACGGGTATAAGTATTATGTCCTTTGATGTGATCAAGGAGGAGAATACTTGAGCACGGAATTCTTGGACTTTTCTAAAGGAGAATGAGATTGTCTCTCAGCATTACTCCTCGGTATACACCATAGCATGATGGTATATCGGGGTGGAGCAATAGCATCCTATATGATATGGTGTGCTCTATGATGAGTACTGCTGAGTTTCCTATTTCCTTTTGGGAATTATGCGCTTGAGAAGCTGCATACCTATTGAATAGGGTTCAAAATCAAAACAGTTGCCTACCGCTTCATATGTGATATGGAAAGGGAAGAGCCCATATCTTAAGTTTGTTAAGATTTAGGGTTGTCCGGCCTATGTCTAAAAGCAAAATCCGGACAAGCTCGAGGCAAGGTCAGTTCTGTAGAACTGGAAATGTTCCAGCTATACAAATTGCAGTAGATGATTTGGTAGAACCAAAGGATTCAATAGTATCCAACGAACCTCAGCCTCTCCGCCGATCTAGTAGGGTTCCTCACCCACATGAGAGATACTTCTGTTTCTCTATGACAATGGGAGCGAAGAATGCATCATGAGATGATGACCCAACTAGTTTTGAGCTGGCCATCAGGAGTGGGACTCTGTAAGAATGGCTGGATGCTTAGCGATCTGAGATGGAATCCTTATACACCAACAAAGTATGGACTTTGGTTGCTTTATCTGAAGGGTTAAATCCCCATCAGGAGCAAGTATATCTTGAGAAGATTACTTGGTGTACATGGAAAAGTTGAGACTTTTAAAGCTAGACTTGTTAAAAGTTTGAATCATTGACCAGGTATGGATTATGATGAAACCTTTTCTAAGTTGCTATGCTTAAGTCCATCCAGATCCTACTTGCCACGGCTCCATACCATGACTACGATATCTGGCGGTTGGGTGCCATGACTGCTTTTCTAAGTGATATTTTAGAAGAGTGCGTCTATAAGTACACAGCCAGAGGGCCTCGTAGACAGTTGGAGCAGCGGAAACGCGAGCAAGATGCTTTATAAGATAAAGCAGGCATAGCGGAGTTGGAACATCTGTTTTGATGTGGTAGTCAAAGAGTTTGACTTCATCAAAATGGTAGATGAACCTTGTATAAACAAAAGGGTAGTAGGGAGTATGGTGGTGATCCTCGTAGAGTACGTGGATGGCATACTCTTGATAAGAAAGCAGTTTCCTATGCTACGCTCGGTCAATCTCCGCTTATCACAATGATTCTCCATATAGGATCAAAGTGATACCTCCTAAATCCTGGCTTTGGATCTATGAGATAGATCTAATTGGATGTTAGGATTCTCACTAGTTGTAGTAAGATGGTATCAATTGATCCTGGGGAGAATCACTGGAAAGGTCCCAGGGTGATAAGGACGACTGAATGTCAGTCACGGGCATTGTCTTTACCCTCAGTAAAGGGACGGTATGTTGGAAGAGTTCCAAGCTAGATACCGTGGCATACTAAACGATAAAGGCTGGATACATCGCTACTTAAGATGCTACCAAAGAGGCAGTCTGGATGTATATTAGTTCACGAGATGAACTTCGTTCCTCCCATTGTGAGACAATGGAGTTGTGGCTTATGCCTAGGAACGCCTGTCCCATCAGTGATCTAGACATATTCTAAGGCAGTATCACCTGATCATGGAGATGGTTGATCTCCAGGGTGATCGAGGTTAGGAGAGTAGACTCAGAGGACAACACGGCGGATCCACTCACAAAGGCCTTTTCCCAGAGAGAGACTATTATAGGATGGTTGAGTATGAGATACTGCAACCACTGCTACAGATGGCCCTAGTGCAAGTGGGAGATTATTAGTTATATGTATGCCCTAGAGGCCATTACTGTACATGGGATGATATTGTAGTGGATGCTGGGACATATATAGGGAGGACTTTCTTGCTCAACATGATAGTATGCTATCTGGTTGCTCTTTAACTTAACGTGTACACTGATTGTCTCTCTGTTACATGTTGGTAAAGCCCTTAGGATGTGTACTTGACTACCTGGACTATGATGCGGATCATACTAGTGGGGACACGGTAGTCCATAAGTACATCCTTCAAGGTCCCTAGTCGTGGGTGTATCGAGACGGGGCATCGATATACCAGAGTAGACTGGCGTATACCTTCTCGACCCATACAGATGGGCGATAAATGATCCCATATCCATTGGTGTTTGACATCAGAGATGATATACGGGTGCTCAGTGGAGACTGGGTACACTAGACGGACTCGCCGAGAACTCCCAGATGGTATTATACCTTACGTCAGATGGTAGTTCTCTGGTGACACTGGTACAGGTTAGTCTGTAAACCCGAGATCGTCATAGAGTCTTGTGTGATTCCCACTGTGCTTTGATTTCCACCTTACCACGTCCAAGACGGCATGCAAAATGGTGGTTTTTGGGTACAGTCCCAAATCACATGGAGGCAATGAGCGATAGGAGGGGATTCGTCTCTCCCGGTATAGGGAGTTGATGTTGCGCTGTGTTCGATTGGCTATAACCGGAAATCCCTGGCCATGGTTGCTGAGATTTACTGGTAAGTGTTACCAGTAGTTTCTCAGACTGTTATAGACCTCATATCGACACGACTTATCGAGCTATTGGGGTCTGACGTTTACCACCCCTAGGCAAGGTATGTGACATATCAGACGACGAGACCGGACTGTACGGTAAGTGTTACCGGTTGGATTCACAGGAGTGTGAGCGGGCTTGCTCGTTGATCTTCTGATCGCTCAATACCCGGGTGGCCGTTACGTTTAGCAGACCGCTTGCGGCTTGTGGGTGTTTTATATGATCATCACCTGCTGCCGGCGTATTGACGAGTCTTTAGAGTCCTACACAGAGCTTTCCTGGCTCAAGAGAAACGAAATAGGAGCGCATATGAGATATGTGCGGGACCGAGAATAATGCATGTATGTGATACCGTATTCTATTCTCGCGATGAATGTATCGATTGGTTGTATGCGATATAACCTAGTTATCGAATCGAGGATTGATTCGATAAGTCGATACATTGGATATTAGTCGGTCATATGCGATGTGACCGGATCGTTAAATCAAGTGTTGATTTAATGATTTAATGTATAATTATATATTTGATATATTACTTTACATTAACTAGTATTTGTTCACTTAAGATTATTTTCTCACTTGAATGTGCACATTGTATATTTGATATATTTTTGTGCACTTGATTGTATCATGTTTGATGATACATGCAAACTTGGGTGTGTGTATGTTATACACCATGTTTACTAAAAGGTTAGGGTTTTAAATTTTTTATTTATTTTATGAAAAATGAAATGGTGGCTTTCTTTTCTTTCTTTGCTTAAAGCTTCAAGCATCTTTGAAAAAGTCTTCCATTTTGTTTTATCCTTAACTTAAGCATTTAACTAAACCCTAGTTTATTCTCTACATGAGTTTGCCTCACCCATGGTTGCTAAATGATAAGCATCACTTGAATTTTCTAATTAGATAATTCTTTCTTTTTCTTCCTTTTCAAGAAGAAAGAAAACCATTGCTAGAAAATTTTCAAGTGTTGAAACCTAGTGAGAAATCCAAATCCAAAGTGAACCCACTTCCTATTTCCTCATCCTCTACCACTTGCCAGGTTGTATAGGGTGTTTTCTTCACAAGTTTCATGAGCTAGTGAAGATGGAGCTTGAGTTAGAGTTGTCTCGACGTAGATCATCTTCGGCATCGAAGTCAACGTCCTAGCCCGCTCATTTCTCCGACGAAACCATCGCTAGAGTCCGGGATTCCGATGATCGCAGCGGAGGGACGTCAACACGGAGCTAAAGAAGTGGTGGACCGGATCTACAAAGGTTGTATTTCCATTCACTTTAGAGTAAAGTGGTTTGGTTGCATTTTTTTCGCCTAAACTCTAGTTAACGATCTTGCATAGGATTCTTAGGCACATGAAAAATTTGATTTTGGCATGGTTGATGCCTTGTAGAATCTCTTGAGTGTGCCTAGGATCCCTACACCACCATGCCAGGAGTCGTCCATTTAATGTCAAAATACCCAGATTGGGATACTTCCCAAATCTAGATCCAAAACCATAGATCTAGTAACCAGAAAACCTGATATTACATCCATATCCTATGTGGAGAAACAACCGTGTGACAACCAAAGTACAACCGATCGTAGTATAGGAATATCTCTTCCTATCAAGTGCATGTCATCCCAATACCTGGATATTACTCTCTACTACCTTCTTACCAGATCCATCTCTTATTTTGATGAAGTGAAATCCTATAACTGTCACATTAAAAAATAGATGGTCTATTTCCTCTATACCTGCTTTAGTATGTAAATAGACATAAGCTACATTCCTACTATGCTTCCGCTGCTCCCACTGACTACAACAACCCTCTAGCAGAGTCATATACACGTGCACTTCTAAAACTAGTTTAGAACGACGCTATACCCATCCTCCTGCTAGGTTTTATAGTCTAGAACAACATCAATGGTAAGTCTGGGTAAACAAGAACCTCCCTGTCACTGTCTCTGAGAAGACCGAAGTACCTCTCGGGTGACTGAGGTTACCTACCAAATCTGCGGAGTGGCTAATGGAATGCCGAAACTAATTGAATCCTTAGGTTCTATTAAATCTTCAGTGATCGTTTGTGGTTCTGGAATTACTTTTCCAGTTCTACCATACTCCCACTTATGTTTCTCTTTAAAAAATCTATTTTATTAAAACTGTGGCGAGTCAAGAACAATATAAATATTGATCTTCCGGATGGTAGAAAATTAACCCTCGTCAAAGCCCGGGATAACCCACACACAGCCATTACTGAAACGTACCTTGAGTTTATCCGGATTTTGGTTTTAAGCATCAGCCGGACAACTCCCTATACCTTAACATCGTTAAGATATAAATTGATTCTATATATATCTAATATAGAAACAAAAGCACTGATTTAATTGGAACCAGATTCAAAACATGCAGCTGTCTCCAGTGCATATCAACCAAAAGGAAAAAGGCCACTCAGCATTACTCGTCTAGAAGTGCATCCATATATGAGTAACCCGAAAGAGAAGCAAGTTCTCAAAACCATTACTATCAGTAGAATACCAAACACAAGTATCTACATCTTCAACTTCCTCGAAGAATCCTGAAACTTCCAACAAATGGTTCTCTACTTTATTCTTATACCTATAACTTCTCAAAATCTGAACCTTGCACTTCAATGAAATACATGTCTAGAATCAGAGAAGTTATGAGTAAACAGAATGCAGTGCGAGTAACAACCCCATTGTCCTAATGGACATTGGATAACATACAATACTTTGTATAAGTCCCCTAAGTCCAATAATTCAAAATCTGTGCGTCGTAGGTTGAAAAACTGTACTTTGGTTAAGAAGAGTTACACCGCTGTTGAATGCACCTTACCTAATCACCAACTGATATAGGTAAGTGTCATAGATACAATATCAAAAATTTATATCTCACTTTATAAAATATTATTTCAGTTTGAAATTGGTGCATAACAACGGATATTCAAAACCAAATATTTGCCATCCGGCAAAATCCAGATGATTTCCTCAAATATCACCAATTACAATGAATTTCGATATAATGAGGATCTAATCACCTAATTCCCAATATCTTACTCCCACTCACCATCCGTAATAACATGCAGATGTGAGAAACTGATCTGGTAAATACATACCCTGGAGTTAGATTCCAATTGGGAAAATAGTTTTCAATTAACATTGCACAGTGAAACTGAAACATGAAAATGTTTCAAAATGATTAACTGGTATTCCTAGTAACGCCTCTTCCATTATCCTGAATCATGACAGTAACCATATACTTACTTGCCATCACTACAATCCCTTTATTATGTCTTTACTTATTACCTTCTATACACCTCCTTTACGCTAATTAGTTTTCTTCATTCCCTACCCTTCGGCACCAGCTTAAGGTTTGGAAGAAGACTATCCAATAAGCGTAATAGGTGTACTCTCCTAATCCTAGGAGCCCTCGCAATCTGAGAGAAGGTAAAGAGAAAAGACATCTGAATAATCCTATTCTTTTTCTCCTGAACCAGAATCCATCCTCGAAAAAGTTCCTTCGAGTTCGTATGTAACTATACGATGGATTAATCCAATGGAAGTGGATATCCGTAGTGATACAGAGTGTTCTAGTGAAATGCAAAGTGGATGTAGGAGTGGCAGGTGTATACCTGGTTTCGTCATGAATGATGGTGGCCGCAATTTCCTTTGCCATTGTTCTAATCCCTTTATATGTTTTTACTTATTACCTTCTGTACACCACAGTTAAGCTTGTTGGTTTTCTTCCTTCCCTACCGTTCGGCACCTGCCTATGGTCTGGAGAAAGACTATCTAATAAGCTCAATAGGTGTACCCTCTCCTAATCCTAGGAGCCCTCACAACCTGAGAGAAGGTAAAGAGAAAAGACAACCGAATAATCCTATTCAATCTCTCCAGAACCAGAATCCATCCTCAAAAAAGTTCCTTCGAGTTCGTATGTAACTATACGATGGATTTATCTAATGGAAGTGGATGTTCATAGTAATATGGGGTGTTCTGGAGAAATGCAAAGGTGATATAGAAGTGGCAATGATATATGCGACGCCGTGACATTCCAAAAGCTAAAGTGTTTTAATAAGGTTCGGTTAACTTAGTTTCAGTGTTTTAGTCAAGGGTCGGGATATAGTCGCAGCCAGAGAGAGAGAGAGAGAAGAAACACTCAGCGTGCACTCTAACCTAGATCAGAATGGTTAATCATTTTATCTAATCTAGATGCCTCCCATTGTTTCCTCGAATTCTCCTCCAAACCCAAAAGGAGAATTAGTCGGAATCACCCGAGGAGTAATCCTACTCATCAGTGGGAATCGAGATCCACTATCATCGCATGATGATTTGATGGAAGCCACTCAAGTCACCACACTCCAGAAGGTATGCGCAAGCCTGGCAAGTTTCCTGTATGTTTGAAACTCCCGATATGTGTTTTTACCCCTAGGACCTAAGTAACCTTGACTAAGCCAACATATCAAAGGATCCTTGTCAAGTTGAACCCGTCACTATCTTGATTGCATTAGACCCACCCGCACGAGTCCTTGACTGAGCTAAAATGACCGTACGACTGTCCTAACCAATCGCATATCCATGCAACAGAAAAGCACTACATAGCTACCGAACACTACGCCTCGGCTATGCACGACATACGTAGCACGAATAATAAGCAATACAAATCTGAAGGGATGGAAGGCTACGGCTGGTGTTTGGCGAAAAACCTTTAACGTGATGAACTTGATATCGTTGAAGGAATCCTAGTGGTTTTATAAATATATAGTGGCGAAAACGTTTGCTAAAGAGGTCACTCCCGGTGAAAGGATCTCGGCTCTTTCCCCGTCGAATGGGGTGCATGATATCCCAAACTGATTACCACGATGCACGACAAAAGTAATCGACTATAGTGAAGTTATTACGTTGACGCAAACTTTAACTCAAGGGGTCACTCCCGATGATGGGATCTCAGCCCTTGCCTCGTCGAATGAGGTGCAGGATATTCCAAACTGAATACCACTGTGCAAAGCAAAAGAGAACGTCTGTAATGTCAGTTTTTTAAAAACTTGATTCCAACAACATCATATATAGGTTCTTTTTATCCTTCCATTGATAAGAATCTATGTAGTCCCAACAATTAATCATACCAGAAAAGAACGAAAATAAAATGTACGTATATGCCATCCGCATTCGCCACCGGGTCCCGTCATCACCCGTTAGGTTACTTAACTAACGACAGAGCCGGGACTGGGCTAGCGCGGGTGCAAAATATATACAACATCTACTAGTATATATAAATATATATATAACATTTGTCCCAGGCATGATATAAAGCAACATCACAGAAAAATGACAGAAGCAACACAGAATGGTGGATAATCTGGAGCCCCGGGTTTCACTTGAGCTACAAGTGAGACCCGACGTTCCCTGTCGTGTGGATAGCCTGTGCAATGAAACCTAGACCCCTACGAGCGCGGCATGTTACCTGCCAAAACCAGAAGTGAGGCAGCCTCCTTCAGCAACGTGAGTGGACCACCCAGCACTTCACGGAATCCGGTAACTTGGGCACCCCACCTGGGTCAACTTATACCCCCTACGAGTGCGGCGAATAGCCCGCCAATTCTAGAGTAAGGTCCCCTCCGTCTGAATGCCTTGAGATGCGGACCAGTTGCCATCTAGGATCCGGCTATTCATGCACTCAACCGCGGGGTAATCCTAGTACAGAAAATAAAAATAATATACAAGGGTGACATCGACCTCAGCCCGGTCGTGCCCTAAAAGAATAATATACAAACGGGCAGTGACGGCAGTCCACATGTCGGACGCTCGCCCCGCAATATCAAATGTACAAATGAAATAAAACTGTACTAACATTGCACCACAGCTATCCACCACGACAATCTAACCAACATCACAGCACATCACAGAACATCAACGTGAATGTCACGTTCGCAAACCCGTCTAAAGGAACATATAGCAGTTAGACGGGTTTACCGATCAAATGACATTCACTGTCGCAGATAGAAAAGTATGTACTGTTAAACGCCCACTTAAATTATCGATCGACAAAATTCCAAATTGTCCACAAAAGCAATAATAGCACTGCACAGAAAACTGGGCCAAAACAGAATATCACAAAAATCATAATTTCACATCAGGGGGCTACAGGAAAGATTTTGAATCCCGTTGCCACTAAATGGCCGCGGATTCGCCGCCAATGGGGGTTAAGTGCGACGGTTCCGTGGCTCTTTAGAGGCTTCAGGGGCTCAAATTTTTTCTGTACCCTTAGAATTGCCTGCACGGATTTTTAAGCTACTGCAAATAATTTTTTGAACACTTCTGAAAAACGACAGCAAACTGAAAAATGAAATCATGATTTCGGTAAAATCCGTCGATCGATCTTTTAAGCACGTTTAAACAAGCTAGTAAGGGGTTTAAAGGGTGGCTCTGATAACATGAAGGGTCCCGGCAGCACCGCGACCATCGAAACGCGGCCAAAATGCGGATCAAAAATTTATCAAACCGGCGCTACTGCTACCTGATTTACGGATCGACCTTAAACCCTAAACTAGCAAGCTAAACTAAGAGTTATAATCGTTATACCGAGTTGATCCGTGTCCTTCGGTCTTCATTC
This sequence comes from Agapanthus africanus, assembly GCA_030015575.1. Taxonomy (NCBI): domain Eukaryota; kingdom Viridiplantae; phylum Streptophyta; class Magnoliopsida; order Asparagales; family Amaryllidaceae; genus Agapanthus; species Agapanthus africanus. Next base: position 335,674,544 of record CM057346.1, on the reverse strand, counting down.
CACGCTCTTAGCGGTTCCTTGATGTGGTTTGGTCGCCGGTCTTCCTCCATCTCCGATGATCCACCCGAGGGATGTAACTCCGGCTCTAGCTTTATGATATAATGCTTATGGAGCAACTAGGGTCTCTAGGATGCTACCCTAGAGAGCTTAGGATGTAGTGTGAATGTTTCTTAGTGTTAGCTATCTCAAAAACAGGAAGGTGGAAGTAAAAGAAAGAAAGCTCGAGGAAGGTGAAGCTCATGGTGAATGAGGACCTCAAGAAGGAAAAACAATGAACAAAACCATCATGCTAGCAAAAATGAATTCAAACATGAAAGAGAAAATAGCATGCAAAGTTTTGTAAAAAGCATTTTGCCAATTTTAAAATCCCACCATACTTGAATAGTGAACACAAATGAATTAGTAATTCATTTGTGTGCATTATTACAAGCATGGTTGTCACCATACCTCCATCATGCAATTTCCACCTTATTTATCCATTTAATAAAAATGGTCAAATCAAGAAATGGGGTGGCACCTTCTAGAATGTTATCCGGTAAAAAATACGGATTATATTCTACTGTAAATATATCTGCATTCGTACCGAAATATGAATACCCAAAGAGATAGAATAACACAAAGAATATAATACTAGAATATACGTACCGAAATACATATACATAAATTATTAAATCAATACCTGATTTAATAATCCGGCTCAAGTCCGAGTCGGCTAGTACTATAAATTGTTCGATCGAAAGTCCGGGTACAAAGTACACCAATCGATAGGAATTCTGCACGTATCCAATACGGCTACTATATCATTTCTCCAGAACCATGGAAACCCTCTGCTTGGGACTCCAAAGACTCGTCAATACGCCGGAAGTAGGTTTAACCACAAGTACGTCAGCGGCACTAGCTGTACGTAACAGCTACCCGGGTATTGAGCGAAAGGGTGGCCAACGAGCAAACTCATGCAGAACCCCTACTGAGCCTGACAGTGACAATATCCGTACAGTGCGGTATGTTCCTCTAAGAGTATCGCATATCGAGTCTAAGGGGGTGGATAAAGTCAGACCCCTAACAACACGACATTTAGTGTCGGTATGAAACCCATCACCACCTGAGAAACTATTGATCCTGGATCGGTAGTTCTCGTCCACCGTGGGCACGGATTTTTGGTGATGGCCATCCGTGCACAATGCGACAACAACCCCCAATACCGGGAGAGACGAATCCCCGACGATCCGATCACTGCCTCCATGTGGCTCGGGACTGTACCTAACTAAAACCTGTTTGCACGACTCCTTTGAGCCGTGGTAGGGTAGCAATCAAAGCACAGTAGGAACTTACACGAGACAAATGACGAGTCCGTCCAGTGTACTCATAACCCAATGAGCACCTGTATACTATCTTAGGTGAACAAACTAACACCAATGGCTTGTGAGACCTGGCCACCGTCCCTCGTCGGGGTCTCGATCAGTATACACTAGTCTACACTGGAGTATCGATGCCCGGTCTCGATACTCTCACGACTAGGGACATTTAAGGATGTGCTTATAGACCCCCAGCTCCCACGTATATGATCGCCATCACATTGCTGTCAGTCAAGCAAGAATCCTATGGGCTCTATCAACATGTATATGATGATAAAGACAAACCAGATAGCATACTATCATCTTGAGTAAGACTGTTTCATCGGTATAGGTCCTTCCTCAATCATCATAATCACAAGTCCGTGACTATGATAATTGCCTTGAGGGCACTATAGCCAACAACGCCGTCCACCCGACTTCTCCCATAGATATAAATCTACTCACCTCCTAAACTCCTCGCTTGGCCGTAGTCGATGTACTCCGCCATCTCGGAATCCATGCCAATGTACCTACAATCAATATGAAATAGCAAAGCTATTAACATCAAGTTCCGAAATCCAAATACGACACGCGGTGCACTCATAGGTTAGAACATATAGCCTACGCATGCAAAACAACCAAACAACCTTCGTTGTTGACGTACAAACGTCCAACGACCAAATACAATATCAAGTCTCAAAACCAAGAATCCCAATACCGAAAAACATAGCCAAAACCTTAACTTGGGTCGCTACTCATGAAAACCACCAAGCCTAAAACCCGAATCGTACCAATAACCCTATACTAGTAAACTGTAATGTGGTTTAAGAAATTATACCGATCGATCCATGCCCTTCGGTCTTCAATCTCAGTCCTTATCATGTTGCGGCTGCCTCGACGAAGTTCGATCTCCGGTCACGCTCGTCGAAAAGGACACACGTCGAGGATTCTTTATACGGGCTCCCTCTTCTAAACCGAAGCAACTCGGGCATCCAATTTTCTAGCCTATATATCCAAAGTGAAGTAGAGATAGTGAGCGAATAATTTGTCTCAAGTCACCCAAGGATTTGGATGGAGGTAAATGGAGTTGCCAAGTAGAAATGTGAAGAAGTGAGTGAGCTCAGGAATTTGCAAGTGAAGGAAGAATACAAATGGGCTCGGCCAAAGCAAATCAAATTGTTCTCTGTGGAAAATAGGGGCTCGGCCAAAAACCATAGAAATGGTTCTCTGGGGAAATGGTGTAGTGGTGAGGTGTTAATGTAACATTTGAGAAAAATAAAATATTATTTCTGGGAATTTTTATATTTAAATAATAAATATAATGAATATTTTAATATGACGGAATAATTAAATACTGATAAATTGGGAAAATTATAGAAATTACTAAACTGAGGGTGTTTTATTAGATTTAAGCGAATTATGAAATTTTATGATTTATTATATTCACGTTTAGTGCTAATCGCGATTAAATATCGCTAATCGCGTATTAAGCGTGTTTTATGCACATGACATACACCATGTTATTTTAACACTTGTTACATTTTATCATGGTCTTTCCTTCATTTATCATGCATGGTTGTTGACTTTAGAAAAGAAAAGAAAACAAGAAAAGATAAGTCAAGAGGTATCATGATGACTTGAGGGATGGGCATGAGAGAGAAAGGTGAGGGGTTTTCTTTGACCAAGTGCCATTGCAATCATTCATCATCTTCATCATCTTTCTTCTCCCTCATTCTCTCATGGCAGCACCTCCTCCCTCCCCTCAACTACAAACCCTCAAAACACCCCCAAAACAAACCCAAAACCCATCTCCATTTTAGAAAAAATATGCTCAAGCTCAAGGGAAGCACATTGGACCAAGAAAAATTAGATATCGGTGGTCTAAGGGATTCATGAGTGCCAAATGAGGTATATCATTCACATTAAGTGTAGTATTCCCTCTGTTTTAGCCTCTACTCATGTTTAAATTCAAGTTCGTGTAGTTTTGTGCACTTTGGAGTTTCCTAGAAGTGGTTATGTGGAATATTGAGTTGTGTTAATGTAATTAAGCCTTAGGGGTGACCTTAGACCCCCCATGATGTTAGAAACCCAGATCAAGCATGAACTAAAACCTGAAACCCAAATTTTAAAACTTGTTATGTCGGTTTTATGAAGTATTTAAGGGTGCAGGGAAATCTGGGATGACGTGGGAATTTTACGAGTAAAATAAACAACTCCAGTAACAAATTTAAGACCATAGGGAGCCACCCTACCAATACGAACCACATTAGAGCACCGAGGGCCGGCGAGCTCGGAAATTCATAGAGAGTGCTCGGCCACTTGGTAGGGGTTCGGGCCAAGGTTGCTACAGTAGGCCATATACACCCCATGTATCACCCTAGTGTTGTTTGTGCACCTTGGTTTTCCCTGAACTAAAATCTGGAGCATGTTTTCTTGGTTTCTGCCTTTTATTTAGTGTTGTTTATGAATTCAAGTTTTGATATTTGGTATTGTATTCGATTATTTGACGTTTGTACGTCTATATCGATTGATATTTGGTTGAATTGTGAGATGTAGACCATAGGTTTTGACCTATGGGTCATTCGTGCGACATTTTGGTTTTCGTGTAACGTTTTGGTTTTGAATTGGATTGTAACGCGATACGATACGTTATGATGTGTAGGTACCCCTATGTGGACTTCGAGACCAGGCAACCGCATGACGACGTCGGCATCGGCAAGCGAAGCTCAAGGTGAGTAGATTATATCTACGGGGGAAGTCGGGTGGATGGCGTATACCTCCCCGCAAAGCTTTGAGAAATGATGAGATACGTTTATATGTTATTGTGTTATATGAACACCTAACAAAAAATGGTTTAGGAGATTATTGGATATCGTTAGCGAGAAATGAAGAAAGGATTTAGTTGGTTTCTTAATCGAAAAACCCTAGAGTAAGGATTTGCATACATTCACATACACATACACGCATACATTTACTTCCTTGTGCGTATTGGGGACATATATATTGGTATTCATATGCTTGGATGATGAGGATGTCATATGATACTTGGGAATGAGTCGATATGTTCGGGTATGATGCTGTGAAATATTTAATATGTGGCCGAGATATGTTATAATGTTATAGCGGATCGTTGGACGACGATAACTTATGGATGATGATATATATGATAGTTGACATATGATCGAGATATGAGATGAGATATGTTATGGTATTCATGATGGATCGCTTGGGCGATGTATACATCTATATAATAATATTTGTTGATGACATCAGATTGTATGAGACTTTAGATCAGTACCCCCTATTCACGATATGTGATGATAAGGATACTAGATGAATCATGAGATAAATGTGATATTTCACCGTACCCAGATTTGTGATGTCGTACGATAGATTTACCGTACGAGATATATTTATGATGTTAGATCCACACTCTTGACTCGAGGATGTCATAAGATATATATTGTATCGTACGTGATACTATTGAGGCGAGATCACCGACTACTAGAATTATATAGATCGACTCAGACTTAGGTGAATTTCCTTACCCTTTTGACTGGGCTCGAGTCATACTTGTTTTCAAAAGTGGAGAATTGTGAGTATTTTAAATAACAAATGGTATGACTCGTATATGGGTAGGTGTATTCTTCAGTGTTGCTGCTATCATATCGCTTTCTGTATATTCATGATGTTCCATCACATTGCATGTTTATACATATGTTATCTGTAATTATTATGAAACCATGCTGTCAGGACACCAGCACCATTACCGATGATGCGTATGCTCCACATACACTTGCTTGCCGGCTCACACACATCTTCATCGGTAATTGCCTTGTCACGTACACTTTAAAAAATACTATTTCATTGACATAGCTTGCTAACTGATAGTTGCTACATGTTATAGCCTCCATATGCTAGTTTAGTTATTGCATGATGTCAGATGCATCCATATATTTATTGGTTTTGCAGTATTATGGAGATTTATGCCGGCTTTCATTGTTATTGACATGGTGACTTGATGATTTCGGGTTCTTCTTGATATTTTCCGGATTGGAAACCGCATGTGAAAGTTTTGTAAACTGATGAATTATTTTAAAGAGAAAAATGCGGTTTTCCTTGATATGTTGAGTATTGTCCACCATGATGTTTTCTCGGTTCTGAGATGTTTTCGAGACCCGATTCAAGGAGTTGGATGAACCGTCTTGGTTACATGGTGGACCCGGTATGGTACCCCAGGGCGAGAGTGATTTCATGGAGGATGATGAGCCGGCAAAGGCAGACTGCCTTCCGGTGATTTTACCTGGCGCGGCGGATATCCGTAGGATACTGTTTGTGGTCGTGTGATTGATGATATGGGCCGATTTGGACTGACGGGGCCCGAGGCATTGAGATTTGAGATACAGAGATATTGAGATTTGATATTGAGATACTATGATTTAGTTTTGTGTCGATGCTTGACACTGATTTCTCTGTTGATTTCGTTGGTGATACCCGATTGATACATATAGAAATCTCATTAATTAAAGAAAACAATTGTTCATTCATGATGTATTCTATTTATTCGTCATGCATTCATAGATCATATATCTGATATACAGCTGTCTGAGGCACTGACACAGCATGTAGTATTGCTCTTATATGTAGATGGATCAGGATATTATTTGAGGATATTACTTGATATGACCTAGGATAGCGTCATGCATGCGATTTCTACTCGTAGATGTTTTCTACTCACGACTTGGCAACTCACCCCCGTTGTACCAAATTTTTCTTACAGGTTAGAGTTACAGGTTTCCTTGGCAGCTTGCAGGCACATCATTTCATTCGAGGTGATTTTCCTTGGTATGTGGGTTCTTTTGCATCAGGACCACCATTGTATAATTGTTAGTTTTGTTGTATCTAGTAAAACTCCTTCAACCAGACTTGTATTATTTGATAGAGATAGAAGAACAATGTATATTCTTTCGACCTTAGAGTGGCACGTTGTATTATTATAGGTTTTCATGTTGATGTTGGATTTTATGATGAGTGTTGATCCTCGCCTTTCGGCGTTGTATACTATATTGCATTGTGTGGTTTTGTCCGTCGATTGACGAAGATCTAGCTCCCGCTTGGGGATGCCTTTATTCATTATATATGCTTTATCAGGTTTGTACCCGTTTGGGGTCAGTTTTTAGAAAGGAAACCCTGCCGATTTTTTTTGAAAAGACTTGAGATTTTAAAAATGCATACTTCGGCTTATGTTGTTAAACTTCTTGCTTAAAAAAATTGGTTTTCCTTCACTCTACTGCTTTACTTGGTTTGGATTTCTGGGTTTTGTCTCACATAGATTACGTACACCTCGAGACGTTTCGTGGTTTAAGTCCCGGTCACGTTCCGTACTTTTCGGGTCGTGATAAAGTTGGTATCAGAGCGTTAGGTTTTTACCTTCGGAGTGCAGGATGATGCTTGGTTGATGGAATAGGTAGCTTGAGTAGAGTGACGTACCGTACGTATGTTCCGCGGCATATTTACGATACGATACTCCACTTAAGAAACCTTAGGATGTATATTTCATTGCATAGCATTATATTCATTCCTGTTGGATATGTATGCCACAGAGACCATTATTGTATGTACTAGTTTGTATAATACATTTTGGAAGCTTGGGATATATACACGGTTTTACGACAGTCTTGCTCAACATAGTAGTATGCTACTCGGTTTGTTTCTATCTTAATATGTGTATATGTTTCTTTTAACATATCGCTAATACATTTTGATGGAGCCCTTAGGATCTTTGCTTGACTACCGGTGTTGTGATGGCGATCACACCAGTAGGGGTTGGGTACTCTATAAACACATCCTTATTTTGGTCCCTAGTCGTAGGATTATCGAGACAGGGCATCGATACTCCAGAGTAGACTAGTGCATACGCTTCTTATCAGAGCAGGGGAGATGGTTCGTCCCACAGCCATCGGTACGTCGTACTGGAGATAGTATGCAGGTGCTCATTGGGTTACGAGTACACTGGACAGGACTCGTCGGGAACTGTTGGTTGATATTATACCTATCGTCAGTTAACAGTTCCCAGGTGACATGAGTACAGCTTAGTCCGTTGACTTGACACTGTCACTTCGCCTCGAGTGTGTTCCCACTGTTCTTAGATTACTACCCTTACACAGCTTTATAGAGTCGTGCAAACATGTAGTAGTTGCGTGCAGTCCCGAAGCACTTGGAGGCAGTGACGGTTAGACAGGATTCGTCTCTCCCGGTATTGGGAGTTGATATCGCGCTGTGTCTAGGAGAGCCATTACACATAGTCGTCCCTGGCCAGGGAAGGCGAGATTTATTGGTAGTGTTTCCAGTAGTTTCTCAGGGTGTTATGGGCTACACTCCGACATGACTTGTATCGCTATTAGGGGTCTGACGTTTACCGCCCCCTAGGCCCGCCATATGATACTCTAAGACGAACAAACCGGACTGTACGGAGATTGTCACATTCAGGCTCAGTAGGAGTTCAGATGGGTCCACCTCATCGGTCTTCTTATCGGCATCTACCTGGGGACCGTTACGTACAGCTAGTACTGCTTGCGGCTTGTGGTTAAACCCACTACCAACGTAGTGTCTAGCCTTTAGAGTCCCACACAGAGGGTTATTCTCCTTTGGGCAAAACTGAGTACAAGTCGCATAGTTTTGCGACAGGGTTCGTTCACATCCGCGCACTTGTGCACGTTTGGTGTCCGGGCAGTTATTACTAGCGGGCATTGGTTTAAGCCAGATCCTAGTATTTGTTTTGGGATTGATTTTGTCTCATTGTATTCGTGTTCCCCGGAACACGGATGCTGGTGTGTATGCAAAGTTGACAGAGGCAGAGGAATCTCATTAGGGTTATTGACCGTTGACTTTTTCTTAACCCTAATGAGAATGAGAAATATGATTAATTATATTATTTAAGGATAATTGTGCCATGGTTAGGTTGGCCATTTGACTTTTGTTGACCTTTTGACCATCATCATTTCATTTGCAAGATGCTTCTTGTTTCTTGCAAAATGCATTTAATGTTGAAATGATAATGGTCGTTCAAAATTAACCATCACATTTTCCTTAGTTATTATTATTATTATTGATCTCAAATGAGAGAGAGGTTGAAGGTTATCCTCTCATTCTCTTATACTCTTTCTCTCTCTTGAAAAAGCTCTCCCTCTTCTTCTCTCAAAGCTTTAATCTTTCATGTGTTAAAAATCAAAAGCTCTTGAGACTAAACCATCAAAACATCTTTCTACTCATTCTAGGGTTTTTTGTCCAGCAAACCAAGCACTCTAGTTACCTCTTGCTTTAGGTAGGAGCTCAAGGGAGAGGCCTTCGGGTTGATCTTTCTTCGGCAAAGAGAAGACGACGAGGAGGAGCCGTCTATACAACTTCAAGGAGCAAGCAAGAAGGAGGACCACAACAAGAAGAGAAGGAGTTCAAGATCTAGGTATAACCATTCGACATACTAGCTAGAACTTTTTGCTAGTATGTTAGTTTTTTGTTTAGCAAAGATCCTTCATGGTTGGTCCGTGTTACCTTGTGAGAAAATTTTGATTTTTACCAATTCCGCCTCCCCGAAAGAACTGGGGTGTGTAACGTGGACCTAACAGTGGTATCATAGCCTAGCTAAACAACAACTAGCACGTTAGCAAAGTGTTTAGAAATTCGATCCGAAAAAAAATCGCAAAATACATCGAAATCTCATACTTTCTGCCGATTTTTAAAACAGGCCTAAAAATATTTCCACACCTTAAAAATCCGTGCAGGGTATTTTACGAACAACTAAGAAAAACGAGCCCCTGAGTCGATCAAGCCGCCGCGGAAGCGCGGCGAAACCAAGCGTTTCGCCGGGGATCCGCGGCCGAGTCGACTCGGTCGCGACTCGTTTTTCCTGGAGTGTGTTCAGCTTGGTGTTTTATGATTTTTAAGATACTTTGTTTCTGCCCAGATTCTCGAGAGAACAATGTTGTGTTTGGGTAGTTACAAATTGGTATTTTGATCGATGTTCTATAAACTTTAGCTCTTTGGTTATATCTGTAATGTGATATATGCACTGAACGTCGACTAATCGCTATACGTCGATTAGTGGGGGTTGTGCATATCTGTGATGTGTAATGTTGGTTTGTGTATATGAACTTGTTGGATTGTCGCGGATGAATAGCCGGGGTTTGTGAGATGAGAGTTTCTTTATCTTTCATTTGATGTAATATGTAAATTGATGTAATATTATTTTTATGGCCGCACATCCGGGATGAGGTTGTACATTATTTCTTTTATTGTTTTTGCTCCTAAGATAGACCCAAGGTGGGGTGCACAAACTATCGGGTACTTTGAAGTGCCGAGTGGCCTACTCACGTTGTTGAGGGAGGTTGCTTCATTTCGGGTACTTGGCGGGTAGTTTGCCGCACCTGTAGGGGTCTAGGGTGGGGTTTGGCTATTCATCGCGACCGTGTAATCAGTCTTTCGTTGCAGGCTCGAACGAAACGCGGATTCCTAGCATATCCAATGTGTTAATCTGTGATCTGGAATGACTATCATTGCGTCTAACGAATGTATATATCCATATATATGATTTCTAATAGGCTTTGCTTATGTTTTACATCCGCGCTAGTCCAACCCCCGCTCTGTCGTTAGTTAAGTAACCTAACGGGTGATGACGGGGCCCCATGACGAATGCGGATGGCATAAGCGTACGTCATATTTCCGTTGTTTTCTGCAATGGTAGGATTAATTGATGGGACGCATTATATTAATGCAAAGAAAAACAAACCTAAAAGACGTTGTTTGAACAATTTTCAAAAAGCTGTTATTGCAAGGACGTTCTTTTTTGTTTTGCACAGAGGTATTCGGTTATGAATACCCAGCACCTCATTCGACGAGGAAAGGGCCGAGATCCCTTCATCGGGAGTGACCCCTTGGACAGAATTTTGCGTCAGGGTAATAACTTCACTATAGTCGATCATTCTTGCTTTGCATCGAGGTATTCAGTTTGGAATATCCTGCACCTCATTCGACGAGGAATGAGACGAGATCCCTTCACAGGGAGTGACCTTTTTAGCAAAAGTTTTCGCCACTATAATTTTTAAAAGGCAATCAGGTTCCTTCAACGATATCAAGTTCATTACGTTAACGGGTTTTTCTCCAAAAACCCAGCCGTAGCCCTCCGTCATTTCCTATAAGTACTACTTAGTATTCGAGCTGCGTATTTTGGCATTGTCAAGGCATAGTGATCGGTAGCTAAGTATTGCTTGTTTGCAGCTTTATTTTCAGATTATTTAGGACAGCCGCATAGCTATGTTGGCATTGTCAAGGGATATGCGGATGGGTCTAAGTTAATCAAGATAATGACGGGTCGAATGTGACTAGCGGTTTAAGATATGTTGGCATTGTCAAGGTCATAAACCGTTAGGGGCAAAAACCACATCGGGAGTTTCAAATATACAGGAAACTTGCAGATTTAGCATACCTTCTGGAGTGTGGTGACTAGAGTGGATTCCATCTAGGTCATCACACAATGATAGTTGGATCCCGATCCCACTGATGAGTTGGATTACTCTCGGGAGATTATTTCATTTAACAATCAATGCTATAAATCAAGTAGGTGTCTAGAACGGTGTTAGCGGGGCTACGCCTCCAGGGAAAAGAGGTTATATAATTAAGGAACTTCGCGAAAGCGTTGGAAAACCTCCCTCGAAGTACCAACACTACCCTGGCTGAAAGGTTAAGCAAGTATTGTGACGTGAGATTAATCCTGACTGGTTCTTCTTTTAGGGTTTGAAGAAGAATTTGAGGAAACAACGGGAGCACGGTAGAACTGGATGAAATATCTGATCCACAAACTCAAACTGAGGATTTAGTAGAACCAGAAAATTCAATAGTCCCAGACGAACCTCAGCCACTCAACAGATCTGGTAGGATTTCTCATCCGCCCGAGAGATACTATGGTTTTCTCATAGACGGGGATCAAGAGGATTGCATCTTGGAAGAAGATGACCCTACCAGTTTCAGGCAGGTCATTATCAGTAGGGACTCTGATAAGTGGCTGGATGCTATGCGATCCAAAATGGAGTCCATGTACACCAATAAAGTGTGGACCTTGGATATTGCTCCACCTGGGGTAAAACCCGTTGGATGCAAATGGATCTACAAAAGGAAACTTGGTGTAGATGGGCAGGTGGAAACCTATAAGGCTAGACTCGTTGCAAAAGGTTTTCGTCAAAGACCTAGTGTGGACTATGACGAAACTTTTTCTCCAGTGGCTATGCTCAAATCCATTTGGATCCTACTTGCCATTAGTGCCTTCCATGACTATGAAATCTGGCAGATGGACGTTAAAACAGCTTTTCTAAACGGCTGTTTGGAAGAATGCGTTTACATGGATCAGCCAGAGGGTTTTGTTGAAAGTGGGAGCAGCGGGAAGGTGTGCAAGTTGATTAAATCCATTTATGGATTAAAGCAGGCATCGCAGAGCTGGAACATCTGTTTTGATGAGGCAATCAAGGAATTTAATTTCATCAAGAACGAAGATGAACCTTGTATCTATAAGAAGATTGTAGGACGAACTGTCGTGTTCCTAGTCTTGTACGTGGACGACATTCTTTTGAAAGGAAATGACATTCCTATGCTACGATCAGTCAAGCTATTCTTATCACAAAGGTTCTCCATGAAAGACCTGGGTGATGCCTCATACATTCTGGGGATCAAGATCTACAGAGATAGATCCAAGAGATTACTGGGACTTTCACAGTCCAGGTACATAGAGACCGTACTAAAGAGATTTAGTATGGAAGATTCCAAGCGCGGTAATATACCCGTATTGTACGGAATCACCCTCTCCAAGAAGATGTCTCCCAAGACTGACGAAGAGAGGGTTCACATGAGCACTATACCTTACGCTTCGGCGGTAGGATCTATAATGTATGTGATGCTATGTACAAGGCCAGATATAGCTTACGCGCTAAGCGTGGTGAGCCAGTATCAGTCAGACCCAGGTGAGAACCACTGGACGGCAGTGAAGAACATTCTCAAGTACCTGAGAAGGACTAAGGATATGTTCCTGGTTTACGGTAATGGGGATGTAAGTGTTGAGTCCTTTACCGATTCAAGCTTCCAGAGTGACAAAGATGACAGCAAGTCTGTCTTGGCTTTTGTGTTTACCCTCAATGGAGGGGCGGTATATTAGAGGAGTTCCAAACAGGATACCGTCGCAGACTCGACGATGGAGGCTGAATACATTGCTGCAAAAGATGCCGCAAAAGAGGCGGTCTGGATGAAGAAGTTCATTAGTGATCTTCAGGTGGTTCCGTCCATTGTTGACCCAATATCTTTGTATTGCGATAACAATAGGGCTATAGCTTTAGCGAAGGAACCAAGGTCCCATCAGATGTCCAGACACATCTTAAGGCGGTATCACCTGATCTGGGAGATAGTTGATCGCCAGGAGATCGAGGTACGGAGAGTGGACACAAAAGACAACACGGCGGATCCATTCACAAAGGACCTCCCTCAAATACAGTTCGAGCGAATTTTTGAGCTATTGGGTATGTGGTACGCTAGCAGCTGGCCTTAGTGCAGACGTTGGTATGCGGTACACCAATTACTGGCCTTTAGTGCAAGTGGTAGATTGTTGGCTATGTATGCCCTAGAGACCATTATTGTATAGTGCTAGTTTGTATAATATATTTTGGAAGCTTGGGATATATACACGCGTTTACAATAGTCTTGCTCAACATAGTAGTATGCTACTTGGTTTGTTTCTATCTTAATATATGTATATGTTTCTTTTAACATATCGCTAGTACATATTGATGGAGCCCTTAGGATCTTTGCTTGACTACCGACGTTGTGATGGCGATCACACTAGTGGGGGCTGGGTAGTATATAAGCACATCCTTAATTTGGTCCCTAGTCGTAGGATTATCGAGACAGGGCATCAATACTCCAGAGTAGACTGGTGCATACGCTTCTTATCCCAGCAGGGGAGATGGTCTGTCCCACAGCCATCAGTACGTCGTACTAGAGAGAGTATGCAAGTGCTCGTTGGGTTACGAGTACAATGGACAAGACTCGTCGGGAACTGTTGGTTGGTATTATACCTATTGTCAGTTAACAGTTCCCAGGTGACATGAGTACAACTTAGTCCGTTGACTTGACACTGTCACTTCGCCTCGAGTGTGTTCCCACTGTTCTTAGATTACTACCCTACCACGGCTCTATTGAGTCGTGCAAACAGGTAGTAGTTGGGTGCAGTGCCGAAGCACTTGAAGGCAGTGATGGTTAGACAGGATTCGTCTCTCCCGGTATTGGGAGTTGATATCGCGTTGTGTCTAGGAGAGCCATTACACATAGTCGTCCTTGGCCAGGACAAGAGAGATTTACTGGTAGAGTTTCCAATAGTTTCTCAGGGTGTTCTGGGCTATACTTTGACATGACTTGTACCGCTATTAGGGGTCTGATGTTTACCGCCCGTAGGCCCGCCATGCGATACTCTCAGACGAACAGACCGGACTGTACGGAGATTGTCGCATTCAGGCTCAGTAGGAGTTCGGATGGGTTCACCTCATCGGTCTTCTTATCGGCATCTACATGGGGACCGTTACGTACAGCTAGTACTGCTTGCGGCCTATGGTTAAACCCACTGCCAGCGTAGTGTCGAGCCTTTAGAGTCCCACACAGAGGGTTATTCTCCTTTGGGCAAAACTGAGTAGAGGTCGCATGGTTTTGCGACAGGGTTCGTTCACATCCGTGCACTTGTGCACGTTTGGTGTCCGGGCAGTTATTACTAGCGGGTTTTGGTTTAAGCCAGATCCTAGTATTTATTTTGGGATTGGTTTTGTTTCATTGTATTCGTGTTCCTCGGAACACGGATGCGGGTGTGTTTGCACTGTTGATAGAAGCAGAGGAATCTCATTAGGGTTATTGACCGTTGACTTTTTCGTGACCCTAATGAGAATGAGAAATATGATTAATGATATTAATTAAGGATAATTGTGCCATGGTTAGGTTGACCATTTGACTTTTGTTGACCTTTTGACTATCATCATTTCATTTGCAAGATGCTTCTTATTTCTTGCAAAATGCATTTAATGTTGAAATGATAATGGTCATTCAAAACTAACCATCACATTTTCCTTAGTTATTATTATTATTATTATTATTGTTCTCAAATGAGAGAGAGGTTGAAGATTATCCTCTCAATCTCTCATGCACTTTCTCTCTTGAAAAAGCTCTCCCTCTTCCTCTCTCAAAGCTTTAATCTTTCGTGTGTTGAAAATCAAAAGCTCTTGAGACTAAACCATGAAAACATCTCTCTAGTCATTCTAGGGTTCTTTGTCTAGCAAACCAAGCACTCTAGTTACTTCTTGCTTGAGGTAGGAGCTCAAGGTAGAGGCCTTCGGGTGGATCTTTCTTCGGCAAAGAGAAGACGACGAGGAGGAGTCGTCTATACAACTCCAAGGAGCAAGCAAGACGGAGGACCGCAACAAGAAGAGAAGGAGTTCAAGATCTAGGTATAACCATTCGACATAGTAGCTAGAACTTGTTGTTAGTATGTTAGTTTTTTGTTTAGCAAAGATCCTTCATGGTTGGTCCATGTTACCTTGTGAGAAAATTTTGATTTTTACCTATTCCGTCTCTCCGAAAAAACCGGGGTGGGTAGCGTGGACCTAACAATTCCTATGATCTAGCCTCATCAGTACTAGTTTATGGTTTTGTTATCACGGTGTTACGGGCAGAGAGAGCTACGGTTAGAGTTGCGGTCAGCACGAGCTCGTCACGGACGAGGACTGACCAGGGCGTGATTCCAGGGACATACGATTTGGATAGATGCGTCGTTTTGTTGTGTTTTCGCGCCTTGAGCGTCTGATGGGTCGCTTTTACGAGATTACTCGGACGTGCAGATCAGCACCAGAGGATTGAGCCACTGATAAAGGCCAGCCAGAATGTGATGACCATTGATGTATCGCCAATTCATGATGATTGAGGCACTGTTCAGCGTGCAGACGAATAAGCCAGTTGTTGCTGCGAATGACGAGATGTCGCCCCAGATGTTGGAGCTATTGCTTTACGAGTTGTACTTAGAGATATGATAGAAGGTCGCTAGTCACCCGAGGATGAATGACTAGGACATGTGGTTCGTTCTCTTACCCCGATGTGAGGTCATGAAATAGATTGATTCCAGCTTGAGGAGACTTCACACAAATACGTTGGTAGTCGATAGAGACGATCGAATATCAGGAGTCCATTTTCCAAGTTTAAAGTATTCAGAGACAAATGCAAGTAATGCTATGGCCCCTCTAGAAGAATGAAATCCTAACTCTACATAATGACCATGAAACGCCTTTGAACCTTAGGGTTTGCGGTAGTTTAGCGGTGCCATTAGTGAGGCTTGGATTTGCCTTTCTATGGTTGGTCCATAGGTGTTATGGTATGTACTCGATACTATTAAACTGTACTCAAGATGTTGAGCTCTTGGGAGATTATGGAACTTTGACGAATCGATCGAAAGGTTCGACTTCATTTGGATATCCTGTGATGGGATGCATTACTTGGGAGACTCCAGATACGAGTATAGCTGTTGGAGCGCAGTTCATGTAGCCACGAGGAGACGAGTCCGAAGCAGTCAACATTAGAGAAAAGTGGAGTAAGAGGTTTGTACGAGATCTTGATGAGATGACGTTCCACTCCGCCGACATCAGAGATGTGATACGCATGCAGAGGCGTTATATATGGATATATCTTCCAGAAGGAGTCACGATGAGTATGCAGCCGTTCCGGAACAAGAAACAGATTTAGTAAAGGACGACGAATTCCGGGCATTTCGGCAGAAACGGGCTTTTGGGAGAGATCTCGACAGGACCTTTCTGGAATATTACACGAGAAGACTTAGACCCAGGAGCGGTCATATTGTGCATACCCAGCAGGCCAGAGTTCGACATCATCGACGAGACATGTTATGAGTGACCACGACATTTGGCCAGAGACTCTTAGAGAATGTGCTTGAGCGGGACTATTCCTCCATACTTGATTTCGGTATTTTGGGTGATCTATTTGCATGATTGAGTTTTGATGACTGAGTTTCATGATATTTGTTTTCGTGCACCATGGCTGCACCTACTGAGTATTTACGTTTTGTGCATAGTTATTGCACTTGAGATATGCTTTATACACCATTGTGCTGATTTATGATTTGTGCAGGTTTATTGCACTTGATTCAGTTTTGTGCCTCGGCTGCACATGTTTATGATTTCATGGATTGCATACAGCTGATTTGATTTTTGTGCAGGTGGTATGCACTCGATTTGGTTTTTGCACTCGGTATAGCTTACATGTGCTTGCAGTGCGTGGATACGTGTTTTGTGCACGCAGTTGCACGCGTTTATGATTTTATACACCTTGCACACTCGGTGTTGTTTTTTATACGCATTTGAGTTATCGATGCATTTCCGTGCACTTGTTGCACCCGATTTGTATTTTGTGCAGTTGTTGCACTAGGTTTTACGCTGTGCATTGTTGCACCATATTGTATTTCATGCACTAGATGCACTGTATTTGGTAATTCGTGCACTGGATGCACTGTATTTTGTATTTCGTGCACTGGTTGCACTGTATTCGACATTTCGTGCACTGGATGCACTGTATTTGATATTTCGTCCACTGGATGCACTGGAGTTGGTATTTTGTGCACTTGATGCATCATATTAGTATTTTTGTGCGATTGTTGCACTGTATTGTATTTCGTGCACTGGATGCGCCGGATTCATGTTTCGAGCATTTGTTGTACCAGCTAGGTATTTTTGTGCATTGATTGCACCGGAATTATATCCCGTACCTTGGCTGCACCTGATTTATGTCTTTGAGCATTTGTGTTACCAGATTTGCGTTTTGTGCGCGTCTGCACTTGATGTTCATTTTCATGCATGTTACTTCACTAAAAACTTTTCACGGATTGATGCGCTTGGGTTGGATTTTTGCGCATATTAGGCGCTTAATATTGGATTTTGTGCACACCGGATGCACTCGATTGGGAATTCCATTCGTGCATGTTAGTTGTACTGGATTGAGATTTTATGCACCACAGTTTCACTCGACTTTGATTAGATATCATTCGATATGTTGATTTTGATTTCATGCCTATGGTATACATGTGATTTGACTTTTGCTTTTGGCATAGTTTTCATACACTTTTAGTATTTCGATTCGATTTTGTGCACGCTGATGCACATGGTTGTGAGATTTTATACCGTGGTATACCTGATTGGATTGAGGTTTATTATATACCGTCGATTTTGATTATGATATTTGATATTGTTTCCATGCGTATTGTGCACTTGATTAGGATTCTTGCGTATATTTGGCGCGCATGATGCGATTTTGGTGCACACCTGATGCACTAAATCGAGATTCTTTATGCATATCAGATGCACCTTATAATTGCTGTCAGGAACACCGTTGCCTCTGACAGGTGTTTCGTGCACACTCGTTTCACTTTGATGTTATTTCTGTGCACATGAATGGCACATTCATGGATTTTTATTTTTCCGTGCGCACCAGACGCACGCGGCATTCTTAGGCACATTTTGGGATTGATTTTTTATGGAGCAGTACGTTTTTTTGATATTTTCTATTTGGTATAGTAGCTGAGCAGGAGTAGTCAGAGGACAATACCTGGATATATTTGGCATGCATTGGTAGCTATCGAAGGGATTTTCAAAAAGGGAGCTACAGTCTCAGTATTTACATACGTGTCTGAGAAGACACGAAACATTTTATAAAAGAAACCCTTCTAAATTATTTTCAAAAACGGCGGGACGTACATACTAAACAAAGGATAAGTATATATATAGTTATTTTCTTACAATAGACGTCCGCCATTGTGCCGCGATACACGCCTCGCACAGCAACATGAAAGGTTTGGCATGCATTTCTTTCAGATGTTTACATGTATAGTTTTGATGTACATCATATTCATTTTCGTATAGTATTTGACATTTGTTTCTTCACCATTACTCCGATGATTGCGGGATTCTTGGCGGAGTTTTGATTTTGAGTTATCTGCTCTTTGTTCATGCGCATGCATTGCGCTACGATGCATTTTATGTATTGATGATTTCGGAGCCCCGACAACTTGATCTTTTCACTGAAATGTTTTAGTAATTGAGGGGTTTAAAATTTAAATTCGGAGACCGAGTTTCTTTAAGGGGGGAGATTGTAACATTTCAGAAAAATAAAATATTAATTTTGGGAATTTTTATATTTAAATAATAAATATATTGAATATTTTAATATAACGGAATAATTAAATACCGATAAATTGGGAAAATTATAGAAATTACTAAAATGAGGGTGTTTTATTGGATTTAAGAAAATTAAGAAATTTTATGATTTATTATATTCACTTTTAGTGCTAATGGCGATTAAATATCGCTAATCGTGTATTAAGCGTGTTTTGTGCACATGACATGCACCAAGTTATTTTAACACTTGTTACATTTTATCATGGTCTTTTTTTCATTTATCATGCATGGTTGTTGAATTTAGAAAAGAAAAAACAAGAAAAGAAATGTCAAGAGGTATCATGATGACTTGAGGGATGGGCATGAGAGAGAAAGGTAAGGGGCATTCTTTGACTAAGTGCCATTGCAATCATTCATCATCTTCATCATCTTTCTTCTCCCTCGTTCTCTCATGGAAGCACCTCCTCCCTCCCCTCCACTACAAACCCTCAAAACACCCCCAAAACCCCATCTCCATTTCACAAAAACCATGCTCAAGCTCAAGGGATGCACATTGGACCAAGAAAAATCAGATTTTGGTGCTCTAGGGGATTCATGAGTGCCAAATGAGGTATATCTTTAACATTAAGTGTAGTATTCCCTTTGTTTTGGCCTCTACTCAAGTTTAAATTCAATTTCATGTAATTTTGTGCACTTTGGAGTTTGCTAGAAGAGGTTATGTGGAATATTGAGTTGTGTTAGTGTAATTAAGCCTTAGGGGTAACCTTAGACCCCCCATGATGTTAGAAACCCAGATCAAGCATGAACTAAAACCTGAAACCCAAATTTTAAAACTTGTGATGTTGTTTTGTGAAGTATTTAAGGGTGCAAGGAAATCTGGGATGATCTGGGAATTTTACGAGTAAAATAAACAACTTCAGTGACAAATTTAAGACCATAGGGAGCCACCCTACCAATACGAACCCTATTGGAGCACCCAGGGCCGGCGAGCTCGGAAATTTATGGAGAGTGCTAGGCCACTTGGTAGGGGTTAGGGCCCAGGTTGCTATAGTAGGTCATATACACCCCATGTATCACCCTAATGTTGTTTGTGCACCTTGGTTTTCCCTGACCTAAAATCTGGAGCATGTTTTCTTGCTTTCTGCCTTATATTTATTGTTGTTTATGAATTCAAGTTTTGATATTTGGTACTGTATTCGATTATTTGACGTTTGTACGTCTATATCGATTGATATTTAGTTGAATTGTGATATGTATACCATAGGTTTTGACCTAAGGGTGATTCGTGCGACATTTTGTCTGGCGTGTGTCGTTTTGGTTCTGAATTGGATTATAACGTGATACGATACGTTATGATGTGTATGTACCCCCATGTGGACTTCGAGACCAAGCAAGCACGTGACGATGTCGGCATCGGCAAGCGATGCTTAAGGTGAGTAGATTATATCTACGAGGGAAGTCGGGTGGATGACGTATAGCACCCCCGCAAAGCTTTGAGAAATGAAGAGATATGTTTATTTGTTATTGTGTGTTATGAACACCTAATAAGAAAAGGTTTAGTAGATTATGTGATAGCATTAATGAGAATTGAAGAAAGGATTTAGTTGGTTTCTTAATCGTAAAACCCTATAATAAGGATTTGCATACACGCACGTACACATACTCGCATACATTTACTTCCTTGTGCGTATTGGGGACACATATATTGGTATTCATATGCTTAGATGATAAGGATGTTATATGATACTTAGGAATGAGTCGATATGATCGGGCATGATTCTGTGAGATATTTAATATGTGACTGAGATGTGTCATGATGTTATAGCGGATCGTTGGACGATGATACCTTGTGGATGATGATGATGATGATATATATATATATATATATGATAGTTGACATATGATCGAGATTAGAGATGAGATATGTTATGGTATTCATGATGGATCGCTTGGGCGATGTATACTTCTATATGATAATATGTGTTGATGACATCAGATTGTATGAGACTTTAGATCAGTACCCGCTATTCACGATATGTGATGATAAGAATACCAGATGAATAATAAGATAAATGTGATATTTGACTGTAACCAGATTTGGGATGCTGTACGATAGATTTACCGTACGAGATATATTTATAATGTTAGATCCGCACTCTTGACTCGAGGATATCATAAGATATATATTGTATCGTACGTGATACTATTGAGGCGAGATCACCGACTACTAGAATTATATAGATCGACTCAGACTTGGGTGGATTTCCTTACCCTTTTGACTGGGCTCGAGTCATACTTGTTTTCAAAAGTGGAGAATTGTGAGTATTTTAAATATCAAATGGTATGACTCGTATATTGGGTAAGTGTATTCTTCAGTGTTGTTGCTATCATATCGCTTTCTGTATATTCATGATGTTCTATCGCGTTGCATGTTTATACATATGTTATCTGTAATTATTATGAAAACATGCTTTCAAGACACCAGCACCATTACCGATGATGTGTATGCTCTACATACACTTGCTTGCCGGCTCACACACAACTTCATCGATAATTGCCGTGTCACGTACACTTTAGAAAATACTATTTCATTGACATAGCTTGCTAACTGATAGTTGCTACATGTTATAGCCTCCATATGCTAGTTTAATTATTGCATGATGTCAGATGAATCCATATATTCATTGGTTATGCAGTATTATGGAGATTTTTTCCGGTTTTCATTGTTATTGACATGGTGACTTGATAATTTCGGGTTCTTCTTGATATTTTCCAGATTGGAAACCGCATGTGAAAGTTTCGTAAACTGATGATTTATTTTAAAGAGAAAATTGCGGTTTTCCTTGATATGTTGAGTATTGTCCACTGAGATGTTTTCTCGGTTCTGAGATGTTTTCGAGACCCGATTCGAGGAGTTAGATGAACCATCTCGTGTACATGGTGGACTCGGTACTGATCAATCGAAAATATTGCATTTTTGACACATCAATTTCCCTACTATTTGCAATCATCTAAAGGTGTTCGGTATAAATATAGCACATATTAGCAAATCTTCTGTAAAATACAATACAGCATGTGTTATACATTATAACCAGCATTTTAAGGAAAATTGAGTGTTTATTATTGCACGCATGATCTTTGTATATCGCAACACTTGTCTCGAGATTGTGTGCAGGTAATTCCAGGAAAAGAGCCGGAAATCATAAAAGAGCTGATAAAAATGCGCCAAATCCAAGATTTGTGATCTGGCAGTGAACAAGAGAGTATAAAAATATTCCAGATATTAAATAAGTCCCCAAGGATCAGCACTGATGTAACACCTCAGGATGTGTTTAGTGACTAATTATATTTAAATAAAAGGGTTTTTAATAAAAAGTTTACCAAATTGAGTTTCAAATATTTTTCCAAATTTAATAAATATTTTTCTAGAATTTTCTTAGGCTTGCACACACATGTGCATGTAAACTAGGTTTTAAAATGAGGTTATACCATGATTAGCAACCATGGTGGGTTTAATAATGGGGATTAAGTCTTTTGGGTTTTAATTAAGTCTATTTAGTTAATTGATGGTGGTTTTAATTTGAATTTTCTTTTGGAGTGTTGACTTGGTGAGAATGAGAGAGAGAGAATGCATCACGGCAAAGCCCATGCTTGCATTTAATGATGAGAGAGAAAGGAGGGGTTGACATTGGGAGATATCATTTCATCTCATTCTTGTGCTCATTGCTCTCAACCTCACTCTCACACTCACGCACCCACATCCACAGCAAGCCCAGCAGCAGCAGAAGCAAGCCCAGCAGCAGCAGCAAGCAAGCACAGCAGCAGCAGAAGCAGGCAGAGCAGCAGCAGTGAACAGCAGCAGCATCAGTGAGCAGCAACAGCAGCAGTGAACAGCAGCAGCAGCAGCAACTCAAGCCGCATCTCCTTCCCTCTACTCCTTCTTCTTCCTCCAGCTCCCTAGGGTCGAGTGTGGGGTATACTTCTTGAACTTACCCCCTAGTTTGCTTAATTAGTGTAGCTTAGCTTCGATTAGTGATTAATGTTGTGTTTTAGTGCGATATGTGGTAATTAGGGGGAACCTTGATCAAGTGAAGTGTGAATTGGTTTTAGTAAGTTGATGGAGTGTTGTTAAGGCCATGTTAACCTAGCCTAACCCCCAATTGCACTAAAATACCACCAGATTGCTGTATGATGCAAAATTCATCGTTTTTGAGCAAAATCTAGCTTTCTGCAAACTGCTATCGACCCAGTGAGTTCAGATTAAAATTAAGAAGACTGCAGTATAGTTGTGAGGTGTTGATCCCATGTGTAGAACATGACCCCCAGATTCCCTACTTTGGCCGCCGAAAAATTGATTCTGGCCGCAATTTGCGGCCAGATGGGGAGGGAATAGGCTAGGGTTTGGCTCTGTAGGTTCCTGCTGCTATCCTTAGACTCTTGGTATGTGTAATTTTATTTAATTGTTGCTGTAGAAAAATCTGGAGCTAAATACCTGTTTCTCGTATTTTTTAAACCTTCGCGACACGCGCGATACGTGTGTAGGTTTGGGGTTTCTGCGTATTGCGACGCGTCGGGGTAGTTTCAGGCGCGTAATCACACGTTTTAGCGTATCGCGCACACGTGCGCTTGGTTTGCGACGCGGGTTTCTAGTTTGACCTTAATATCGCGTTTTTGTGAATTTGAGCTTATGTATGATATATTGTGTAATTCTAGGTTCGCAGGCGAGTGAGACGGACGCTGCGAAGAAGGGGAAGTAAGTCGTCGGCTACACTTAGCGCGAGACTTCGGTGAGTTGATTTAACATCTACGGGGACATCGCCCGCATGGCGTTATGCATCAGGGCTGATAGGATCTTATAGCTATATATATTGCATTTAACTACATTGATTGTCATGGATACTATTGTGCATACCGCATTCCCTGCTATATGTATATAAACTAGAATTGATAGAACACCGCACCATTACTAACGGTTCATGTTGCACGAGCACTATTCTGCATGTTACACACACACCGTTAGTAATTGCCATGACACTCACACTGTAGAATTCCAATGATCATTATGCTGTAGCTCATCTTTTATGTGACTCGACATGATATTCATACGTGATGCATATATTACATCGCATTGATTTGTATGTTGGTTTTGGATTACATGAAATTTCTGGATTTGGGAACCGTGGCTATTTCAAAAAGAATATGTAATCATTTAAAAACCCGGTTTCCCTTGATATGATATTTCGGTTCGTCCACCATGTGTTTTCTCGGTGCGAGAGTGATATATGTGAACCCGAATCAAGGAGTTGGATGAGGCCAATTACGGGTACATGGTGGACCCGGTATGGTACCCCGGGGCAAGAACGGTTCCGCTGTGTAGTAGACGGTAAGCCTGGCAGAGGGACTACTACCTACCGGTGATTGGTGGGACTTGGCGGTTATCCGGAGGATGCCGACCAGAGTCGATAGATGGATGCGGGATGATCCGTACTGCCGGGGCTGAGGGCCGATACCGCGGACGGAGCCCGTGGGCTGACCTGGACTGACGGGGCCCGATGGATGAGGATTCACGTGTCGATACTGGACACGAGTACTTATGATATTTGGGTGCCGATGTTGGGCACTCGTGATTCTCAGAGATTTACAGGATTTGAGGGCCGAGGAGAGTGCCGGCGCCTGAGTTTATTTGGGATTTGGGTGCAGTTTTGGGCACCGATTATTTTGCACGTTGATATTCCGTGTAGATGTTGTTATCCCATGCTCAGCATTTATTTTCATGTCTCTCATCCTATTGTTATTTTACCTGACAGAGCATTTGCATGATCATTTCACCTACTGCTTGTCGCATATAGATCTTACCTGCTGGCATATGATAGAGTAGCGCAGTACGTGCATGCTCGCGATTACCTTTATATGTTATCTCTATTCACGAGTTGGCAATTCACCCCCGTTGTGCCACAGTATTTGCAGGTTTCCCCTTAGAGTAGTCACGGCAGGCTGCCTTTTGCATCTTTTGGCTACAGATACCATTACAATTGGTACGAGAGTTGTTTTGCTTGTAGGTGGGTTGTGGCATCTGATTATTTTTATTGTACCCCTTTTTGTATCTAGTATTCTCCATCTACCATATATGTACTGGACTTAGATACAGTGTGAGGATGATGATGTACTTTTTCGTATTTTGGTGTCGAGCTCGTGGGAGCCGACTGTTTATATATGCAGTTTATTATTCTGTGATGTTTGCTTATTGCTCATTCTTCGCTACGGCGTCGTATATTACTCTTGTGATGATGGTTTCCGCCGTTGGGCGTGATTGCTCCCGTTTGGGAATGTTTTGTTTCATTATATCTCATTTTCACTCATATCCTGTTTTATACCTGATTTTGGGGTTACTTTTACAAATGAAATGCTGCCTAAATTATTTAAATGATGACGTAATTTTAAAAGAACTTATTGAACTATTTAGTGTTTTCTAAATGTTTTCAACACTCGCTACTTTTATATGGTTTTGAATTCTGGGTTCGGCTTACTTAGTCGCGTTACACCTGTAGACGTTGCGTGGTTAAGTGTCGGTCACGAGTCGAAATATTCGTGTCGTGACAACTAATGTACCCTGAAGTTTTCATGCACAGATCTTTCAAAACGGCCACAAATCCGCGGCCACGTCATCTCGTCAGTGGCAGATTGATTTCTCAGGCTTCCCCTTCCAAGATCAAAACTTCTTCAATACACTTCGGTCTCCAGATATCTCCCGAAGCTTCCGTCCTAACAACCAAACTTCTTGTACAAGCCTAATACCTCCAAGCTTCTCAAGCAAGCTAGCTAAACCTAGAAGCTTCTTCTCATAACAACCTAGCTTCTCTTGTAAGCTACATAACTAACTCAATCTAGAAGCTTCTACTCAACTACCAAACTTGCAAGAGAAGCTAAACCTAGCTTAGCTTCTAAAGGAAGCTAAACCAAATCAAGCTTCTAGGGGAAGCTAAAGAGGAAGGTTATATAAAGGGACCCAAGGCTTCATCACAAAGGTTGTTCAACAATTTCCAAACACAAGTTGAATGACACAACTTGTATCTCAAATACAATTCAAAATCCAATTCAAGATCACCGAGTACAAAATCAAGCAAGAAGCCATCAAGCCTTTTTGAAGCAACACCGATATTCATCTGAGCATGTGATCCAAGACGATCCGCGACTCACGAAGACGATGTGAAGCTAATTCGACGATCGAGTTCTCTCCTCAATTCTTGTAGTCTTGAGTGAATTGTAACGACATGTTGAATAATAAAAGGCGAAAATTCCTTATCTTGCTTTTCTTTACATTCTTGAATTATGAAGAGTTCTCAATTCTTGATTGTTTTCTTTGTGATGATGTTTGAGTGAAAACTCCGCTCGTGGAGGAATCGAGAAAATTGATAGTTGATGATGATTAAATTCTTGAACGATTCTTATGTCTTATGAGTTTTGTAAACTTTAGGAAATTGAATCATCGACAACCTAGTTTCGAGCGAAATGCTTTCTTGAATGTTTTCTCTCTTAATTAGATATTAACAATCGATCATTGAATTTCCTAGAGTCTAGCATTTGAATGATAATCAACGAAAGGACAAGGGATGATGATGAAGAAACCCTAGTTTCTTCGATAGATCCCTAAACCTCATTGATCGTCATCGATTTAGCAACAAATCATCAATGGATAAGAATACGTAATCACAAGTCCTCATCATCACTATCGATTCGATCGATTCCTACGAGCCTTTCTACAAATCTTGAAAACTCATTCGATTTGGATATCATTTCAACAATTCTTGATTCTTGATTCTTGATCTATAGTATTTCTTGATATTAGATCTAGTTTTTGATGATTCATGAAACTCAATTTCATAAATCTTGAATCAATTTTTCATTTCTTTTATCCTTTATTTTTCAATTCAACTAAATCAATTACGATCAAATCACACTTTCCCTGTAGACGATCCACACTCGCTAACGAACCTACAATTGACACCGTTATTTATTGCGGTTTACAAATTTCTTTGGTTGTGATCTTTACACATTTTATATACGACACCAAGAAAATGATCAATCAAATGGCGCCATTGCCGGGGATAGTGTGCTAATTTGTTCATTTTTGAAATTTGAGTTGAAAGATTTATTAATCCATCAGAATTTTTAGATCAAAATTCGCACAAACACTAAACGATTCGTTCTGATTTGTTGCATGGAGATCTGGAATCTGTGGAGCGAGAGGAAAAATTTTCTGAATATTCTAGAGAGCTCGGTGAGGCAATTGGAACAATGGCTGAAATTTTTGTGCCGGGATCAAACTACCTGACCGCGGAACCGCGACATTAGAGGCTCATTGTGGCGGAAGCGCGGTGGTCCTAGGGTTTCACTGTTCGAAAATTCTCAGGTATATTTCTTACTTTCTTATCTCCTCCCTACTCTGTCCATTAACCAATTTTTGCAGGTTTCTTTGCAAAAATTTGCAGCGCCGCAAAAATAAAAATAGTTGCGTGTTTGATCTTAGTTGTTTGCATTTTAATACGGAAATTAAGGGGCAAAGACCAAATTCAGATTAGGTGGGGAGTTCATTACCCTTCCTATGCCCCAAAAATCACAAAACTGCATCAGCATTACCCTCATTAACTAAAAAATATCTAGACATGACTCTAAGGACCGTTGCGCTCACATAGGATAGAAGGAGGTCGTGGGTAATCTATTGCTTATCCGCATTTCTTTTGTGGTGTTTAAGGCAAGTGGTTACTTAATTAGGCCCACTACTTACGTAGTGGAGAACCTCCCACTTACCTGGCACTTACCTGGCCACAGGAGAGACAAAGAGGCAGTAGAGGATCTATCTTGCGATTTGTCTTCTGAAAGTCTAGGAGCGGTCTAAAGACTTGACCTAGGTGAGCACTAGAATTAGGGTTGCTTGTGCATTGTTTGTGATTTGCATTTTTCAAAAAAAATCCGTATCTTTTTCAAAACAAACACCAACTCATCTTTTCCTTAATTATCACTTAACGCTGCCACTTGTGCTAAACCATTTAGTACATGCTCGGCTGGACACGGGATTCTAGTGCCCGTCTTGTCCGCGTTCCTCCTATCGACTCCAAAATCGGTAATTCTACATCTACTTCTTCTTTGCCCACCACCACACCCACTTCGATGGACGGTTATCCATCGAACTTCTTTAACACTACTCTGCCACCGTCCGTAGGTGCACAGAATCCACCCCGCATCTCTCTCCAAGAGAGATGTTACCCTATGTGAGCTCCTCTTTCGACCTGTCTCACCATTCCACCAGCCAACAGGGACAATTTTGAAATAAAACCCCAATACATCAATTTTCTACCAAAATATCACGGTCTCGAGTCTGAAGACGCATATGTCTTTATTACCAAATTTGAAAATGTATGCGCTATGATGGGTACTTCACAGCTTTCTGTGGATGTTATGTATCTACTTCTTCTCCCATTCACCATGTGCGATATAGCCGAGAAGTGGCTTTATAACACAGCCGCACATTCTATTTCAAACTGGGAAGAATTCGTAAAAACATTCCTAAAGAAATTCTACCATAATCATAAAACAGCTTGAGTTCGTACTGAAATAAATCAATTCACCCAGCTTCAAAATGAACTATTTTCGAAGTGTTTTGAACACTTCAAGGATCTGTTAGTTCAATGTCCACATCACGGAATTCCTAGATGGGATCTGTGCAGAATCATATATGAGGTCATTAATGCTACCACAAAACAGACCCTTGAATCCATGTGTCAAGGCACCTTCATGACTAAAGATGACGGTGAAGCCTGGAGATTTTTAGAAGATTTCGCTGAAAAATTTTTAATGTGGGAGAGTGTAAGTCAATCATCGTCTAGGGGTGGCAATAACCAATCTGATGTTTCCATAGGAGTTAGAGCTGAAATGTTAGAAATGCAAAAGAAACTCGAAACTATGGAAAATAAATTTTTAGCAGCCGCCCTAAATCAGATGTCACTCTCCAAAACTGTCTGTGGATGCTGGTCTGATCCATCACATCTTACGGAAGAATGTCCTTTAAATTCTCTGTTTCAAGGTCATGAGCATATCAATGCTGCTTTCCAACAAAGACCTAGAAACGACCCGTATTCTTCCACTTATAATCAGGGTTGGACGAACCACCCTAACTTTGCTTGGAACCAATGACAAACTCAAAACACGGTTCCAAACCAAAACAACTTTCAAAGGGGTCCTCCACCACAACAGCAACCACTTCAATTGAGTCAGCACCCCTACCAATCACAAAACTTTCAAAATCCGGCGAACACTTCGGCACCATATGAAAATTCTCTGCAAATGGCCAGTATTGATAATCCTCTTCACTCGAACGAAACTTGGATGCTTTTATGAAACAATCCATCCAATTGATGGCAAATTTTCAATCTTCCTTCGATAATATGATGAAGAGTATTGTCTCTCAAAATGAAAATATTAAATCGATGGAAGCACAAATTGCCCATATAAATGCTGAATTGAGTGCTAGAGAGAAAGGGAAACTTCCATCTCAACCTTTCCCCAATCCCGGCTATTCACATCATGTGAATACTATCACCATGTTGAGATCTGGAAGAGTGCTTGACAATCATGTTGGTGAAGAGATTGATAATAATAATGAAGAATCAGTCAATGATACCCGGCTGAGACTTTTCCTTCCACTTCTGCTTCTACTTCTGACCCAGTTCGTCTACCCCACCATTTTCTTCCGACCCTATTCTCCATTTTCCCCAAGGCTCGACCCCTCAGCAAATCTCTTCTAGTCCACCAAAAACGATCCCTACTCCTATTCTTAGATCATTCTTACCCACACGATCTTCTCCAATGTTGGACCCCAACCTTATTGCTCAAGCTCCATATCCGAATCGGTTAAAGGGAAACAGACCAAGTCCGCAAATGGAGAAGATCAATGAAATCTTTAAACAGGTTAACATCAACATCACTCTCCTAGATGCTATCCAATAAGTCCCCGCTTATGCGAAAATTCTCAAAGACTTGTGTACTAGGAAGAGGAAGACTCAAGTGCCAAAGAAGTTATTCATGTCAAAGACAGTAGACACAGTTTTTCCCTAACAATTACCTAGGAAACGTAAGAATCCTGGCTATCCTACTATTTCTATTTCTATTGGGGACAAACACATTAACCGTGCTCTACGTGACCTTGGCGCAAGTGTTAACCTGCTTCCTTTCTCGGTTTACGAGCAGTTAGGGATCGGAGAGTTGAAACCAGCTCCCTGCACTCTCCAGATGGCCGACAGATCAATCACCAAACCTAAGGATGAACTAGAGGATGTGTTAATAAAAATCGGTGAATTTGTATTCCCTGTGGACTTTATTGTACTTGATACACAGCCTGTAGCAATCCTACGGAATCAAATTCCGGTGATTCTTGGTCGCCCCTTTTTGGCCGCTTCCAATGCTATAATCAACTGTTGTAACGGCTCTATGACCCTATCCTTCGGGAAGATGTCAATTGAGCTGAACATTTACAAGTTAGGAAGTGTACCCTCCAGACCTACTGCTCAGGTCTGTACTGTCGAACTAATGGATGTCGACAGCAGTGAAATTGACGATCCTCATGATACCGATCTAGACTCTTTTCATATGTTGTTGTTTGACCCAACTATTTATCATACACATACGGACTCTTCCACCGAGCTGTCCGGGTTAACAACTAACACTGATTATGAACCATTTTTGGAGTCTGAAATCACCCCGCGGTTTCTGATGACATTATTCTTCGGGGTATCGATGAGAGTTTTGAGGAATTTTTCGCTGAAGAACTCGCATTTTTGAAAGACACGGGTGTTGAGATGAATCCTCCTCAAAAAAAAGAAATTGAACCTCCACCCCTTCTTCTGGACTATAAAGAAAATGCGAGTAATCCATCACAATCTCTGTATCGTCTCTCCAAAATGAGACGCAAACCCTTTCCTTCACACCACTTAACTTTTCCCCACTTCATCTTGGCTCTTTTCAACTTGTTCTTCCACCAAACGGTGCACTGCATTGATAAAATCTTCGAATGGTTGGTGTTGACCTTCGTTCTTTGCAAAGCTTGGCATCGACCAATAACCTTAACCCCCTCTTGTGATTTTCAAAGCATAACATGGTTTAACTCAAGTTTGAGGGGGATAATCTGGCTCTTGAAAAGTAAATTTTTACTCATAAATTGTGAGCCAAAAATAAGTTTGGGGGAGGATTTTCACGATCATATTTATTGCCCCCATTAATAAATTTCCTCCCAGGCTTACAGGTTTATTGTGATATAGCAGAAGACAACAGTGAGGACACTGTTGAAAACAAGTTTGGGGGAGGTTTGTGCTTATTTTCGCATCATTTGTATATCTCTTTGCATAAGCACAAAACATCTAAAAGATACAAAAATTTAAAAATTTTCAAAGGATAAAAATATTTAATATTTGATTTGATAATAAAAGATTAGATAGTGAAAAATTACATCCAAAAGATTAGAAAAATTTAAGAAAACCTAGAAAATTATAAGTTTTCTTAAACGGGCTTGTAATAAGTAGTTATGAGCCGTTGTCCCAAGTGTTAGTAAGATGAAAGAAGTCATTAATCTAAGGATAAAAATAAGTCTGAAAAATAGTTCTTATTCTGGAAGCCAAACATTTGAATGTTGATACCCTACTATTCGCACTTACACACGTCTTGAAACTCGGGATAGTAGAGGATAACTTGGAATGCTCTTGTCTAAAAGCCAAAGTATGAAGGAAATAATAAATGAATAAAAAAATTATAAATGGTGAACAAAAAAATGAACACTGGTTTTGTTATCGCCAAGGCAGCAATAAAAAAAATATAGCGAGGCTGCTTCATCAACTAGTGCCTTAGACCAACTGGTCTGGGAGTCACTACTAAGCTTTAGGTGGTGTTTCCCCCAATCAAAGAAAAATTCTGTTTGAATTTCAAAAATTAAAAAAATGAAGCAACGCTTCAGATTTCTTGCGGTGCGCGCAGCGCGCCATATGTCAAAAGCTGACACGCCACCGCTGCGCCCAAGACAGCGCACCCAATCAGAGCAAGGTTCCATTTTAAAATAAAAATAAAGGAAGCAACGCTTCAGATGATTTGCGCTCTGCGCTGCGCGACACATGTCAGCGCAGTTGCGCTGCGCGACACGTGTCAGCGCAGTTGCGCTGTGCTCTGCGCTGCGCGACACGTGTCAAGCGCAGGTGCGCTTGCGCCAACTGTGCCAGAATTTAAACAATAAAATTTTGGAAAGATTTTTCCAATCTTGTTAAAAACAAGAAGATTACTTTCTGTAAAACAGAAGGCCTAGAATCAAAGATCCAACGGTGGGGAAACATCTCTAAATCACTCAGAGAAAGATCTCTTTAACTGATTTAACAAATCAATTGGCACTATATAAAGGCCCCTAGACTCGAAGTCTAAATTATACACAGAGATAGAGATACAGAACTCCTCTAAAACTTTGAGAAGAACTCGAAAAAAAGAAAAAGGTAAAATCTTTAAAAAAAAGAAGAATTTCTTCTAAAAAAGATCAAAGATCTAAGAACAAGATCAAGATCTTTAATAAAAAAATAATAATAAAAAGGAAGTAATTTTACTTCTTTATTAGATCTTTCGATCTATATAAAGGCAGTGCCTTGTGATGAACCACTGGTTCTTGAAATTTGTGGTAGAACCTCTCTGGAAAAAGAATAACTTGTTTTCTTTGATCTAAATTTGATCAAGATATTATACAGTGCCTTGAACTTTTGAAATTTGCACTGTTGCACTCCTTGGATTGGCGCAAGCCACCAGAGAGCGCCACGTGTCAATCACAGAACAACTGCGCCTTGTGCTTCTAAAAACAGAGCACTGCTCTCTTGGTTTGGCGCAAGTCACCAGAGCGTGCCACGTGTCAGCAGCGACTACCGCAGCGCACTGGCGCAGCACATTGCGCTAACAGACTTGCGCTCACCAGCACGTGACACGTGTCACCTCTACATGAATTTGCGCCTTGCGCTCCTCAATTGGCGCAAAGCGCCTGACAAGCCACGTGGGGCATTATCAGAACATTTAATGCAGTGCATTATTAAAAAGGGCAGAGCCCAATTAAAAGGTCTATCAGACCAAAATGCAATGCATTATTTTAAAAAGGGGGCAAAGCCCAATTAAAAGGTCTATCAGACCAAATAAAAAAAAGGCAATGCATTATTAAAAGGGGCAGAGCCCAAATAAAGGCCTGACAGGCCAAACACAAATAAAATGTTGAATATTCTCTACTTGACTTTGCCCAATTCTGGCCGTAAGTCCTCAAATTAAATTGACTGAGCATGACTGCTCTCTCAAATCAATTTACACCCGGTTCAAGGGTACATCTCCGAACTCCTCTGATATTCGTCGTTGTAATCCCTCAACGTCGTCAGCGAGGTGACGGGTCCCGACAACCATACATTGATACGGACTATGGCGTCCTTAAACTCATGGACTAATACGTCCTTAAACCAATATTCGTCCCCAAAATGGGAATGATGGACCACTATGTCCCTAAACTGAAAATGGGCCACCATGTCCCTAAACTGGCAATGGACCACTATGTCCCTAAGCTAGAACAATAGAGCCCAAATGCTCTTTTGTTGGATCTAAACGATCCCGTTGAGTTGATCTTAGTCTCAAATTAGACTAACGTATCCTTAACAAACGTTTGAGTTGATCTTAGCCTCAAATATGGCTAACGTATCCATAAACCAAAACCCCAAACCCAAATCTAAGAAAATACGGATTTGGACGAATCCACGTCCTACGGGCGACGACATAAATTAGTCTCCGTATACAATCCACGGGCAACCACAAACAAAACAAACACCCACGACACGAAGTGAACATCTGGAGAAGGAGAAAGTTGTTACCGCGATGCAGTAGCGTAATTAACTACAGGTGCTTGCACCTGCAGGAAAGAGCGTCCCCACAATCAAGAACCCCTCAAGCGAGGGGGAATCTGACGAAGTCTGCTACATCGGCCGCATCCGTCTAAACCTTCGATACACGGTGCCATAAATCAACTTGGCATCTTCGGAGAGGTGGACGGATAAAACCAAATAGCATTTGCCCCGAATTTCAGGCAAGACGTCTCTACGTCGCGCTGTCATTCGGAGGGGAACAGATTCTGGCACGCCCGGTGGGACCTCTTCTTCTTTCCACTCCACACTTCGTGTGTCGTGTTCGCGAACGAATCGCGGTTTGCTGTAGTTGCCTGTGGATTCGAGGTACTAAGATTTGGTGTTTTGCTCCATGCAGAAAACAGAAGATCAATGGCTTCAAACTGCACTAACTGCAACTGCAACTCTTGCTCCGTCCTTGCTGGAGGAGTAACTTACGGGCCCCAAGCGGCCTCCCTTTTCAAGATACCAGTGGAGCAGGTAACTCAAGCCACCACTGGACTATTCTTCGGGACCATGATCCCACCAAGAACTTCAATGCCCCAATGACATCGCAAGAAGCTCCAAAGAAGTCGGTCTTTGATCGGCTTACAACTATCGCGGCCCCTCTCAACGGGTCGCCCAACTCTGCTGCCTCAGTTTTTAACAGACTAGGCCAGAGCTCCAACGGTCCCATGAAGAAGCCTGCAATACCAGAAGGCGTTGTCCCGAAGCGGATAGCAATCCCTGCTCCCGTTCCAGGTGAAATCACCAAGTTTGCTTCCTCTACTCGGAAGTCTGCTTTTGATAGGTTGGCCGTCCCCACTCAATGGACGTCGGTCTTTAAAAGGCTGATACCAGCAAATTCTGACCAACACAGGGGGCATGAGGAGGTCACCCCTACGGCTAAACCAACTCCAATCGCGCGACATGATCGCCGTCGCCACTGGCGCCGAGTGAGAAAAGCTGGGGGCAACTCCCCCTCTGGGCTAACTCCATTAGCCCTAGTGGTTGAAGTTGATACTGCTGTTCCAACTGGAAACAGCTTTGAGCTGCTTAATAGGGTGCGCATAAACTCTCTTACTACAGTGCTGAAGAGAACTCCTTCACCTTTGGAGAATACTCCAGAGAAAAAGCCGGAGCAACCTCCTCAACGGCTGTCCTCTAAAATTTACAAGGTCTGGCGTCAAGTCCAAGACTCCGTGATGGATCAAGACTATCTCCGCCGACAGAAAAAGATGAAGGTTCGGCAGGAGAAGGACTACTCCATCAAGCCAGAAAAAACAACAACTGGCTGGGTGCCCACTTCAACGGCTCCCTCAACGTCAATCACCCAAAAGAAAAGGAGGCCGCAAAATGCCCCTGTGAACACGGCGAACTGTAAAAGAGCTGAACACAAATGCCCCAAGTCTGGGGGCATGGTGGTGCACACTGTTTATATGGCTTCCGAAAAAGAGGAAAGCCGTGCTTCGACGGGTCACCGACCGCTCACCTGATCCGTGACAAAAGCCCAGGAGCAGCAACAGAAGCTTCAGGAAATGATGACTGTGATGGCCACACTCACCGGGCCAAAAGAAAGCCCCGAAGCATCCTCGGATCAACGCCAGGAGCAAGAAACCGATGCCGAATTCCTTCGGAGAATACTGGAAAAGAAGGACAAAGAGGCTGAGGAACAAGCAGCCAATATAAAACGAATGGCCCTTCTATTCCAGGACATGGTGGGTATGATGATCCAGCAGGATCCCCGAGCCGAAGATCCTCCGATTATCCTTGAAGATGACAGAAGAGAAACGTCAAATCCACCACCGAATCTTTCAACAGCCAAGGAGGAAACCATTTCCAAAGCTGCAATGGATTACTATATTGCTCAGCAGATACGTGTTCATCAGACGAATGAGGCGGCTGGGCAAATTGTTAGAACCGGACGACCCTACCCAGGCTGGTATGACCAAATCAGTTACCCGCCAGGATATACGATCCCTAAATTCCATGTGTACAAAGGGACAAGGAATCCACATCAGCATGTCGCTCAATTCAAGGCCTTATTCGGTAACACTGGAGGCGATGACAAACTGTTGCTTCGCCAATTCGTCGGCAGTTTAGCATAGACGGCGTTTGAATGGTATTCGGGGCTACCTAACGACTCTATCAAAACATTTGCGGAGATGGAGCTATTGTTTACACAAAGATTCGCGAGTGCTACTGAACACACCCCGATCACCGCATTGATCAACGCCAGGGTAAGGCCAGGTGAAAGGTGGGTTCAATACGCAACACGATGGCGGAATCTGTGGTCGAAATGCGAACAGGGGATTGAAGAAGCGCCGGCGGTGAGCATGTTCGTGAGCACTCTTTATCCGGAAGCGACCATCTCACAATTCATAATTTTCTTCAAGCCAACTACATTCCAGGCCTTGATCGACAAGTTGGCCCAAATGGATCAGATGGGACATAAATCATCCCCTCTAAAGCCAGTCTCTCTAAATAAGAAAGGAAAAGGGAAAGCGATCGTCATTGCCAATACTCAACAACAGCCAAGCAACCCAAAGCCGGTTGTTCGCCAAAACAACGTGCGTCGACGCCCATCGCTTGAGGAGAGACTAGGACGTCCTTACTCGTTTCCTCGGAATAAAACAAGGAGACTGTTCGAGCTGACAGTGCGCAATAGACTCATCATTCTTCCGAGTCCAAAACATCCGTTACAGCCAGGCGATGTCAACGATCTTAATTATTACCCTTACCACCAAGTGGTAAGCCATCCAATCGAAGATTGCTTCGTTTTCAAAGGCTGGATTGAGGACCAATACCAACAAGGCAAGTTCGCATTATCCGAAAATTGGAAGGTGAGCCCGCCACAACCTCATGTTCCTAAAAAGGTGGACATGCCGGGGGCATCGTGCTCTCTTATAAAAGAAACTCCGTGGAAGATCGCTTTTTGGCTAAAACTAAAAGAATGCTAAAGGATCTCCAAACGTGCCCGGCAATCAGGTGGAAAAATCCACTGGAACCCGAGGTCGTAGAAGGGATGCTAAAGCCGCGCACAACTCTAAAGATCGGTGGTGATGGCCCAAGCACTCACACCCAGCCGTCGAAATCTTCAAAGAAGAAGAAGAAGAGATCCAAAAAGCCCGTGAAGCCTGGCGACAAGCGCACGGACTTACAGAAATAGATTGACGCGCTGGAGGAGTATAATCAGAAGGCACGGACTCCCATCATGCTCCAAGAGTTCCTCAGCCACGACTTTGAGGAGGAAGATGATGGAGAAAGCTCGTCGGATGAATCTGAGGGTTATGTAGCAAGTTGTCATATGATCTCCCACACGTTTACAGACGATGAGAAAACTCCATGCACT
The DNA here is from genome assembly GCA_030015575.1 of Agapanthus africanus. Taxonomy (NCBI): domain Eukaryota; kingdom Viridiplantae; phylum Streptophyta; class Magnoliopsida; order Asparagales; family Amaryllidaceae; genus Agapanthus; species Agapanthus africanus. The sequence goes on along the minus strand of CM057346.1, from coordinate 335,637,682 downwards.
GAGAAGCTGGGGGAAGATCCTAAACCGGAACTTCTGGGTCATCAGATGAAACAATCAATGCATTCCTCAACGAAGCTCTTTTGAAGAGTAAAGCTGATCGAGAACGTGAGACGGTCATATTTGAAAGGGCCAAGCGCCGGTGACTAGACGAAAGAGTTGAGACACTCCCGTCAAATCAAAAGACATCCGTTGCGGATAAAAACAAATTCAAGATGAGGAAAAGTTTTGCTAAAGCCATATTAATGGGGATGAAGCTACCACCACTGAAGGAAACACTGCCGGCAAAGCAGAAATGCACCCTTCCTACTGCTTATATCATCGAATGATTTCGCACCCCACTGAAGAGTGCAAATCTTTTAATAGATGGTGGCAGGGGTATGTTGTTCACCGGTAACATTTTAAGCGGGAGAAGCGCAAAAATCGTCGGGAGTGGAAAAGTACTACCGAGGAGCTTATAAGAACTGCCAGCGATTGTCGCATGGTTAACGCCGGGGAAGCGCAAATTCTCACATTCGGGAGCGACTCTGACGAGGAAATGGCACTTAGCCCTCTCTTTAAAGAGTCCACCACGGGAAAAGAGGAAGAGCCGAAGGCCTACGAAAATATCCTGCTGCGTAATCGTACGCTACCCGGAAAGAATCTTGGATCTTTAAATAAAAAAGATAAGGGAAAAGAAAAGGTCTCCGAGGATATCGCCCTGGAAGATCAGGTCATGAAAGAATTGACCACCAAGGGCCCGCCAAAGAAGAATAAAGGTGGACTATAACATTCTGGCGCACTTGAGGAAGTTACCCTCACAGCTCAGTATTCTCGACGCCCTTTTACTATCCAAAGAAGCGAGAGATTCATTGATCAAGGCGCTCCAAGAACTAGAGCAATTCCAAGCCTTCCTTACCGAAGAAAAGATGAAGGACGAGCTGGAGGAAGTACATACAGCCGATATCATCTTCGGCGACAAAGACCTCCTCCTTAGGACGTGCGAACACAATCGTCCCTTCTATGTCTCAGGGTACTGCCACGAATAAAGATAGGCAAAATCCTAGTCGACAACGGGTCTTCCGTCAATCTTCTCAAAGTACGAGTGTTGAAGGAAATCTGCATGAGCGTCCTGCACCTCGCTCGGGATAAGATCACTATCTCCGGGTTCGACTCTCAATCATCACGGAATCTCGGGTCTGTGATACTGACGTTACGCTTTGGGCTACTCATCATGGACTTTAAATTCCACGTCATAGACACCAAGACATGCTATAATGCTTTGCTCGGTCGACCCTGGTTACACGAGTACAACATCATCCCTTCTACACAGCATCAGTGTATGAAATATTTTAAGGATGGTCTCGAGTATACCGTAACAGGAGAGCTGAACCCATTCTCCGTGAACGAAGTCCGCAAATATGAAGATGCAAAATACTTCTTGCCAGATTTCGAAGACACGGAGAGGTGTCACAAGCCGGAGAACAAAGCTATCGCCACCATCCCTGTCTTCGTGAGTGATACTGAGGAAGAGGAAGAGATGGTTTATTCGGGTCCACACTAATACAACAAGCCGGGACCGTCCGCTCCCATGTTGATCTTTGTCAGTGACTCGGAAGATGAGGTCCATGCTATATTTTCCGCTCGACCTTCAATACAAACTTTCGCTGATGAAGAGCAAAGTTTGCAAATTGCTATGGTTCCGCCCAAACATCATAAAGAACTAGATGCGCTCGATACCTACAGTGTAGAAGAGCTGCAGACGTTCTATGTCCCTCCCGGGCGAGAAGGCGAAAAAGGCGATACTATTCTACCGCTCCGGGGAAACCAAAGTGAAGAAAGAAATCTGGTACGGTGCGGATCCTACGCTTGACAGGCTTCAGCCCATCCATCTACCTAGATATTATACAGAAGGCTTAAAAAGGCTATTGAAGCGCCAAGGGATACCCTTCAAACAGACCGCTCGAAAAGCCAAATTCTATGACAGGGTCTGGAACGTTCCTGGAACTCAGCGCAAGTTACCTAGCGGAAGAATGGAAGCAATCGGGCTTCGATATGTTCGGTCCAAGAAACGGGAGCTGCTCCGCGACTGCTATGTCATGCATAACTTTTATGAAGAAGGGGATGCTCAATGGGAAGATGTTAACCCTAAACCAGAAAAGGTCCCCGACGTAAAAATGCCCAGTCCATCGTTCGAAGAACAAATGGACAAGCTTATAAGGAAAGCTGGTCAAAAAGTTCGAGACGACCACAACCGCGAAATGGCCATCTACGAGAAAGCCAGGACGCAACGCCTCCTTCAACAGGCTGTGAAAGACGAAAATGCCGCTCCCTGTCAACCTGTTGTAAAAAAGGCCCGACGCAGAGGCAGAAACAAGTCAAAAAGCGGAAAAAACATTCAGCAACGACAAAGCGGGACCAAGAAGCCACGCAGTCGGGAATCGAGTGGTCCGGATTTGTCCCTTTTGAAGAAGATGAGTCGAGCATACTCTTTTCCTCAAGACAAGACAAAGAAGATACTTGACCTAGCTATAAAGCACCAAATGCTTACACTTCCGGAGTCCAAGAACCCCGAACAAGCAGGCAAAGTCTCACACCCGAACTATTGCTCTTATCACAGGGTAATAGGGTACCCTCTCGAAGATTGCTTCACCTTCAAGAATTGGGTCGAAGATCAGTATCAGCTCGAAAAGTCTGCTCTATCTGACAGCTGGAGGGTGACGCCGCCATAGAAGCATGAACCCAAAGCCACGAGAACAGAACCAGATCCATATCGGTCTTGGAAGCGAGCTCATGCTTGTCATATGATAACGATATCAAAAGAAAAGCCCGAGAATATGGATGGCCTTCCTTGGTGCTTCGAAAACAGCAATGACTAGGTGATCTCAGAATTCCCACCAGCGCCAAAAGAGCTGGAAGATGGGATACACACCACGGCGGATAACCTCAAGAAAATTGAGTTGGGGAGGGCGAACGACCCGCGACCGACATTCGTTAGTGAGCTGTTGTCTGAAGGAAGGGTGGATTCATTAAAAGACGTGCTTATCCAGTATAAAGATTGCTTCGCATTGAATTATTCCGAAATGCCAGGATTAGATCCAGAGATTGCTGTTCACAAATTGGTGATATCCCCGTACGTTAAACCAATCAATCATGCACTGAGAAGAATGCGGATCGAGCTTGAGATGAGCATTTATGCCGAAGTTAAGAAGCTGATCGACTCCGGGTTTATTCAAGAAGTTCAGTTTCCCGATTGGATCGCCAACATCGTTCCGGTGATGAAGAAAAATGGGACTGTGCGCATATGTGTAGACTTTCGGGATCTCAATAAAACCAGCCTAAAGGATGATTTCCCAGTACCGGTCACCGAGCTGATGATAGATAACACGTCCACTCATGAGATTTTCTCTTTCATGGACGGCTCATCAGGATATAATCAGATAAAGATGCACCCTGAAGACCAGAAGCACACCGCTTTCCGGACCCCGCTGGGTATATTCTGCTACAAGGTGATTCCCTTCGGTCTAAAGAACGCTGGTGCCACCTATCAAAGGGCCATGACAAAGATCTTCGATGACTTTATACATGAAATCGTCGAATGCTATATCGACGACCTCGTGGTGAAAAGAAAATCGTACGAGGAACATCTCGAGCATCTGAAGATCGTGTTTCAATGTCTTCGGCAATACAACTTGAAGATGAACCCTCTCAAATGCGCGTTCGGAGTTTCCTCGGGAAAATTCATAGGATTCATCGTCCGACACCGAGGTATCGAGATAGATCCATCAAAGATCAAGGAGGTCATGGAAATTCCTCCGCCAAGGACTCTCAAGCAATTGCGGTCTCTCCAAGGGAAGCTCACGTACATCCGGCGATTTATAGCCAACCTTTAAGGCAAGTGCCGCCCTTACAGTCATCTGATGAAGAAGGGAACCCCTTTTGTTTGGGATCACAAATGCCAGAGCGTGCTAGACGAAATCAAGCAATACCTACAGAATCCGCCAGTGTTGGCCGCTCCGGTCAAGGGAAAGCCTCTCATTCTGTATACAACAGCCCTCGAAGGTTCTTTAGGCGCATTATGGGCACAAGAGAACGATCAAGGGAAAGAAAGACATCTTTATTACCAAATTCGAGTTCTCGTGGGAGCAGAAAGCAACTACTCCCCCATCGAGAAACACTGTCTAGCGTTGATCTTCGCGATAACAAAACTCAGGCACTATGCGCTGGCGCATGAAGTCCGTCTCATATCGAAGGTGGATCCCCTCAAATACTTAAGGTCGAAAGCCATATTGACGGGACGGCTCGCTAAATGGGCCTTGCTCTTGATGGAGTTCTCAATAACCTATCAGCCTCTTAGGGCAGTGAAAGGCCAGGCCATCGCCGACTTCCTCGGTGAGCATCCGATACCGGCCGACTCTCCTCTGAATTGCGAGCTGCCAGACGAATATGCGTTTGATGTGATCGACGGTAGTAATGCCCGATGGGAACTCTATTTTGATGGAGCTTCTTCCATGAAGAAGTGCAAACAAAGCACCCCTATAATCAAATCGGGGGTAGGCCTCATCTTCGTAACTCCATAAGGAGGGATAATGCGCTTTGCTTTCTCCATAACAGAGCCGAGGACGAACAATGAAGCCGAATACGAAGCTTTTATAGCAGGCCTCGAGATCGCCATCGACATGGGAATTGAAAACCTCCTCATATATGGAGATTCTCAACTGGTCGTCAGTCAAGTAAATGGCGACTACCAAACGTGCAAACCCGAACTGGTGAAATATGGCGAGAGAGTACAACAACTGCTGACTCAAATTCCCTCCTATATGCTGGAAAGCATACCGCGTGCAGAAAATAGCAAGGAGGATGCGTTAGCCAAGCTCGCTAAAGAACTGGCCGACGAGAACCACGATGACGTAAGAATCGTGGTACAAAGCCATCGGGTGCTTGCCCCAGCAGAAATATCTCCGGAGTCATCCGAAGGAAAGGGAGCGACTGAGCAAATGGCTATGCAAATAAAAGACCAGGAAAAGGATGAGGATTGGAGAGAAGTCTTTATAGACTACTGTAGGGTTCCTAGGCACACTAATGAGGACTCACAAGGCATCAACCATGCCAATTTCAAATGTTACAAGTGCCGAGAAACCCTAATACGGATTCGTTGACTAGAGTTTAGGCGAAAAGTGAAACTAGTTAACAACTTAACTAAAAGAAAGAGGCTACAACCTTTGTAGATCCGGTTCTCCACTTCCTTAGCTCCACGTAGACGTCCCCTCGTTGTCCATATCGGATCCCGGACTCTAGTATCGGCTTCATCGGAGAAATGGGCGGGTTAGGTCGTCTACTTCGATGCTGAAGATGATCTACGTCGAGGCAACACAAGATCAAGCTCCAACATCACAAAGCCATGAAACTTGTGAAGAAAACACCCTATACTACTTGGCAAGAGGTAGAGGATGAAGAAATAGGAGGTGGGTTCACTTTAGAAATGGATTTCTCACTCTTTTTCTCAAGATGCCATTAATGGTGGCAAGCTTTCTTCTTGAAGAAGAAGAAGAAGATGAAGATAGATTATGATAAGTCTCCTCAAAAAAGAAAATAATATGAATACTTATCATATACTAACCATGGTCAAGTGTAGAGAGTAAACTAGGGTTAGGTGAGTGGTTAGGTTAAGGGAATAAAACAAAAATGGTCAAGCTTTCAACTCTTCATGAAGCTTCATGAAAGAAACAAAGAAAGCCAGCATTTCCATTTTACTTTTCCAAAATAAATAATCAAAATAAATAAATGAATAAGTAAACAAAACCCTAACCATTCATATAACCATGGTTTAATCTTTACACAAACTCAAGTTAGCATGTATCATCAAACATGATACAATCAAGTGCACACAAAAATATATCACATATACAATATGCACATCAAGTGAGAAAATCCTTTTAAAGTGAACCAATACTAGTTAATGCAAAGTAATATATCAGATATATATAATTATACATTAAATCATTAAATCAACACTTGATTCAATGATCCGGTCATGTCGCACATAACCGACCAGTATCCAATGTATCGACTTATCGAATCAATCTTCGATTCGATAACTAGGTTATATTGCATACAACCAATCGAAACATTCATCGCGAGAATGAAATACGGTATCACATACACGCATTATTCTCGGTCCCGCACATATCTCATACGCGCTCCTATTTCGTTTCGCTTGAACCAGGAAACCTCTGTGTAGGACTCTAAAGACTCGTCAATACTCCGGCAGCAGATGATGATCATATCAAGCACCCACAAGCCGCAAGCGGTCTGCCAAACGTAATGGCCACCCGGGTATTGAGCGATCAAAAGATCGATGAGCAAGCCCGCTCACACTCCTGTGAATCCAACCAGTAACACTTACCGTACAGTCTGGTCTGTTCGTCTGATATGTCGCATATCAAGTCTAGGGGTGGTAAACGTCAGACCCCAATAACCGATAAGTCGTGCCGATGTGAGGCTCATAACGGGTCGAGAAACTACTGGTAACACTTACGAGCAAATCTCTGATCAGCCTTGGCCAGGGACTTCCCTGTTACGGCCAATCGAGCACAGCGCAACATCAACCCCCAATACCGGGAGAGACGAAACCCCTCCTATCGCTCATTGCCTCCATGTGACTCGAGACTGTACCCAAAAACCACCGTTTTGCACGCCCTCATGGACGTGGTAAGGTGGAGATCAAAGCACAGTGGGAATCACACAAGACTCTATGACGATCTCGGGTCTAGAGACTAACCTGCACAAGTGTCACCTGAGAACTGCCATCTGACGTGAGGTATAATACCATCTGGGAGTTCTCGGCGAGTCTGTCCAGTGTACCCAGTCTCCACTGAGCACCCGTATACCATCTCTGATGTCAAACACCAATGGATATGGGATCAGCCATCGCCCATCTCATGGGTCGAGAAGCGTATACGCTAGTCTACAATGGTATATCGATGCCCCGTCTCGATACACCCATGACTAGGGACCTTGAAGGATGTACTTATGGACTACCATGTCCCCACTAGTATGATCTGCATCATAGTCCAGGTAGTTAAGTACACATCCTAAGGGCTTTACCGACATGTAACTATAAAACTGTTTAAAGAGACTAGTGTACATGTTAAGATAAAGAGCAACCAGATAGCATACTATCATATCGAGCAAGAAAGTCATCTTTATATATGTCCAAGCATCCAATATAATATATATCATCTGTACAATACTGGCCTCTAGGGCATACATACAACTAACAATCTCCCACTTGCACTAGGGCCAGCTGTTGTAGTATCGCATACCGAGCATCCCGAAGAGTCTCTCAAACTGTATCTGGGGAATGGCCTTCGTGAGTGGATCCTCCATGTTGTTCTTCGTGTCCACCCTCCTGACCTCGATCTCTCGGCGATCAACAATCTCCCGGATCAGGTGATACCGCCTCAGAATATGCCTGGATCGCTGATGGGACCTGCGTTCCTTGGCCAAAACCACCGCTCCATTGTTATCGCAATACAAAGGTGTAGGGTTCCTAGGCACACTAGTGAGGTCTCACAAGGCATCGAACATGCCAATTTCAAAAATCTAGGTGCCGAGAGACCCGACTACGGATCGTTGGCTAGAAAACTAGGCGAAAAAGCTAACTAGTAAACACTTAACTAAGGGATACGGATATACAACCTTTGTAGATCCGTTTGTCCACCTCCATAGCTCCATGAAGAAGTCATCTCCGCTGTACAAATCCGAAATCCGGGCTCTTGCGTCGGCTTCATCGGAGAAGAAGCGGGCTAGGTCATCGACGACGTGCCGAAGATGATCTACGTCGAGGCATCGCTAAATCAAGCTCCGACTTCGCCAAGTCAAGAAACTTGTGAAGTAAACACACTCTACTACTTGGCAAGAGGTAGAGGATGAAGAAATAGGAGTTGGGTTCACTTTAGAATTGGATTTCTCACTCATCTTCATCAATCACCATTGATGAAGTGGAGGTTTCTTCATGGAAGAAGATGAAGAAGAAGAAGAAAGAATTATGATAAACATAATAAAAAAAATAGAATACTTATCATAATTGAACCATGGTCAAGTGTAGAGAATAAATCATGGTTAGTGGGATGGTTAGGGTTAAGCATGAGACAAAATGGTCACTTGGTCAAAGTCTTCATGAAGCTTCATGAACAAAACAAAAGAAGCCACCATTTTCTCATTTGCTTTTCATTTTCCAAAATGAATGAATGAATAAATATATAGATATGAAAATGTAAACCCTAACCATTTCATAACCATGGTTTAAACCTTACACAAAACACAATGTAAACATGTATCATCAAACATGATACAATCAAGTGCACAAAAGTATATCGCATATACAATGCGCCCATCCGAGTGAGAAAATCCATCTTAAGTAAACAGATACTAGTTGATACAAATTAATATATCAAATATATAAATATGCATTAAATCATTAAATCAACACTTGATTCAATGATCCGGTTATGTCGCACACAACCGACTAGTATACAATATATCGGCTTATCGAATCAACGCTTGAATCGATAACTAGGTTATATCGCATACAACCATTCGATACATTCATCGCGAGAATGGAATATGGTATCACATACACGCATTATTCTCGGTCCCGCACATATCTCATATGCGCTCCTATTTCGTTTTGCTTGAGCCAGGAAACCTCTGTGTAGGACTCTAAAGACTCGTCAATACGCCGACAGCAGGCGATGATCATATCAAACACCCACAAGCCGCAAGCGGTCTGCTAAACGTAACGGCCACCCGGGTATTGAGCGATCTGAAGATCGACGAGCAAGCCCGCTCACACTCCAGTGAATCCGACCAGTAACACTACCGTACAGTCCGGTCTGATCGTCTGATATGTCGCATATCTCGCCTAGGGGTGGTAAACGTCAGACCCCAATAGCTCGATAAGTCGTGTCGATATGAGGTCTGTAACTTTTCGAGAAACTACTGGTAACACTTACCAGTAAATCTCAGCAACCCTGGCCAGGGATTTCCTGTTATAGCCAATCGAACACAGCGCAACATCAACTCCCTATACCGGGAGAGACGAATCCCCTCCTATCGCTCATTGCCTCCATGTGACTCGGGACTGTACCCAAAAACCACCGTTTTGCACGCCCTCTTGGACGTGGTAAGATGGAAATCAAAGCACAGTGGGAACCACACAAGACTCTATGACGATCTCGGGTCAACAGACTACTCTGTACCAGTGTCACCAGAGAACTGCCATCTGACGTTAGGTATAATACCATCTGGGAGTTCTCGGCGAGTCCGTCCAGTGTACCCAGTCTCTACTGAGCACCCGTATATCATCTCCGATGTCAAACACCAATGGATATGGGATCATCCATCGCCCATCTGTATGGGTCGAGAAGGTACACGCTAGTCTACTCTGGTATATCGATGCCCCATCTCGATACACCCACGACTAGGGACTTTGATGGATGTACTTATGGACTACCATGTCCCCACTAGTATGATCCGCATCATAGTCCAGGTAGTCAAGCACAGATCCTAAGGGCTTTACCAACATGTAACAGGGAGACAATCAGTGTACACGTTAAGGTAAAGAGCAACCAGATAGCATACTATCATGTCGAGCAAGAAAGTCCTCCCTATATATGTCCCAGCATCCACTACAATATACATCCTATGTACAGTAATGGCCTCTAGGGCATACATATAACTAACAATCTCCCACTTGCACTAGGGCCATCTGTAGCAGTGGTTGCAGTATCTCATACTCAACCATCCCATAAAAGTCTCTCTCTGGGAAAAGGCCTTTCGTGAGTGGATCCGCTGTGTTTGTCCTCTGAGTCTACTCTCCTAACCTCGATCCCTTGGAGATCAACTATCTCCATGATCAGGTGATACTGCCTTAGAATATGTCTGGATCACTGATGGGACGGACGTTCCTTGGCATTAGCCACAACTCCATTGTCACACAATGGGAGGAACATGGTTCATCTTATGAACCAATATATACCCAAACAGCCTCTTTGGTAGCATCTTAAGTAGCGATGTATCCTGCCTTTATCGTCTAGTATGTCACGGTATCTAGCTTGGAACTCTTCCAACATACCGTCCCTTTACTGAGGGTAAAGACAATGCCTGTGACTGACATTCAGTCGTCTTTATCATCCTGGAACACTTCCAGTGATTCTCCCCAGGGTCGATTGATACCATCTCACTACATCTAGTGAGTATCCTAACATCTAATTACATCTATCTCATAGATTAAAACACAGGATTTAGGAGGTATCATTTTGATCCTATATGGAGAATCATAGTGATAAGCGGAGATTGATCGAGCGTAGCATAGGAAACTCCTTCCCTATCAAGAGTATGTCATCCACGTACTCTACGAGTATCATTACCATACTCCCTACTACCTTTTTGTTTATACAAGGTTCATCTACCATTTTGATGATGTCAAACTCTTTGACTAATTCATCAAAACAGATGTTCCAACTCCGCGATGCCTGCTTTAATCCTATAAAGCATCTTGCACACGTTTCCGCTGCTCCCACTGTCTACGAAGCCCTCTGGCTGTGTACTTATAGACGCACTCTTCTAAAACATCATTTAGAAAAGCAGTCATGACACCCTACCACCAGATATCGCAGTCATGGTATGTAGCCATGACAAGTAGGATCTGGATGGACTTAAGCATAGCTACTTGAAAAGGTTTCATCATTATCCACACCTGGTCAATGATGCAAACTTTTAACAAGTCTAGCTTTGAAAGTTTGAACTTTTCCATGTACACCAAGTAATCTTCTCAAGATATACTTGCTCCTGATGGGGATTTAACCCTTCAGATATAGCAACTAAAGTCCATACTTTGTCGGTGTATAAGGATTCCATCTCAGATCACTAAGCATCCAGCCATTCTTATAGAGTCTTACTCCTGATGGCCAGCTCGAAAATAGTTGGGTCATCATCTCATGATGCAATCCTCGCTCCAACTGTCATAGAGAAACCGAAGTATCTCTCAGGTGGGTGAGGAACCTTACTAGATCGGCGGAGAGGCTGAGGTTCATTGGAATCTACTGAATCCTTTAGTTCTACCAAATCATCTGCTGCAGGTTGTATAGCTGGAACATTTCCAGTTCTACATAACAGACCTTGCCTCGAGCTTGTCCGGATTATGCTTTTAGACATAGGCCGGACAACCCCTAATCTTAACTAGCTTAAGATATGGGCTCTTCCCTTTCCATATCATATATGAAGTGGTAGGCAACAGATTTGATTCGAACCCTATTCAATAGGTATGCATCTTCTCAAGTGCATAACTCCCAAAAGGAAAATAGGAAACTCGGTAGTACTCATCATAGAGCACACCTTATCATATAGAGTGTGATTGCTCCACCCCGATATACCATCGTGCTATGGTGTATACGGAGGAGTAATGCTGAGAGAGAATCTCATTCTCCTTTAGAATAGTCCAGGAATTCCATGCACAAGTATTCTCCTCCTCGATCACATCAAAGGACATAATACTTATACCCGTATTGGTTCTCTACTTCTAACTTATATTCTGTGAATATCTCAAAAAGTTCAGACTTGTGTTTCAACAGGAACATATGTCTGAATCTTGAGAGATTATCAGAGAATATAATGAAGTATAAAGAACCGGTCCTGGCATGTGTAGACAGGGGACCTAATATACATCAACATGTATCATCCCAAGAGTTCACTAACTCTTTCTCTGTTTCCAGTAAACAGAGCTGTGGTCTTTCTATCTTTGTGACATGACTGGCGAGTTTCACAAGATGTAAATTCAAACTGATTTAAATATGCATCTAAATGTAACTCCAGCCAGTCGGGTCACATTGATATGACCTAGTCTACAATGCCTCAAGAAGGATTCGATCATTTCTGAACTATTCTTCTTGTGTGTGTTCTGTATACTATGAACTGTAGTTTGATTTAGAACATCAATGCTTTTAGATAACGTGCCTGAACCGATCAACTTTTGATATAGGAAATGTTCAAAACATTATCCATCAATACAAAATTATATCCTTTCTTTTCTAATAAAGAGACCGATATGATTTTGTATATCAGGTTCGGTATCTAATAACATTCGTTCAGAATCAATGTATTGGTAATACAGGGTGACAGTGACCAACAGACTTGGCTGCAACACTTGCCCCGTTTTCTGTCTCATGAAACTTATCACCCGTTCTCAGTTCTCTACCTTTCTGTAGCCATATGTAACAGATTACATATCTGGGATCCTGATCTGGTATCACATACCCAGGACGTAAAGAATACTGAGAAATAGTTCTGTATAATGAACAAACCGGAAGATGATGTATCAGCATGCACTCTCTTCGTTTGGGCGGCACGGGAAATCTGGTATTCCCCAATTTCCTGCTCTGTCTTATAACAATTATAAGTTGGAGCGGGACCAACGTTCCCCAGCTCAGTATAACAAGCGGGTTCGGTCAATAATCCGTATTATTATCTTGATTAAGGCGTAATCTGGTCGCTACCTGGAGAGAGAGAGAAGAAAACACTCAGCGTGCGCTCTGTCAAGAATAGATTGGTTATTATTTTATCTAATCAGGATGGCTCCCACTGCTTTTTATCAAATCTTCCTTCAAACCCTAAAAGGAAAGACTAGCCGGGATTAATTACACAATACAAGTTCACCAATCTTTCAGCCAGGCCAGTGTCGGTACTTTGAGGGAGGTCCCCCGTGCTTTCGCACGAACCTAATTACAGTAAACCTCGTTTTCCCAGAGGCGTAACCCCGTTGACACCTTTCTAGACACCTACTTGATCGGCTAATTGTAATATGTAAAACTCTCCCAGGAGTAACTCTTACTCGCAGCGGGTATCGGGATCCAACTATCTCATAGAAGGTATGCAATCTCATTGCAAATCTCAACACTTGAAATTCCCGATAATATTTTGCCCCTAGCGTCTTATGACCTTGACAGAGGTCAACAAACCATAGGCTGCTAGTCAAGTTCAACCCGTCATTTCCTGATTGAAGTAAACCCACCCGCACGACCCTTGACAGAGGTCAATAAGGTCGCACGACTACCCTAAATCAATCACATCATATGCTTATGCAGATAATCACTAATCAGCTACCGCACACTACGCCTTGACAGAGGTCAACAAACGCAGCACGAATACTAACCAGTACATATCTAAAATGACGGAGGGCTACGACAGGTTTTTCTGAAAACCTATTGCGTAATGAACTTGATATCGTTGTAGGATCGAATGATTTTAAAATGGAGTGCTTTTGAGGCTTTTCTAGTTTTGCTAAAGGAGTCACACCCGGTGAAGGGATCGTCGGTCCTTTCCTCGTCGAATGAGGTGCGGGATATATCGTATATATCACTGTGCAAAGCAAGAACACTTAAAAGCAATCAAAAGAAAAACCGAGTGTGTAGCATCTGCCAGTTATTGCTAAAGGAGTCACTCCCGGTGAAGGGATCTCGGTCCTTTCCTCATCGAATAAGGTGCAGGATATATCATATATACCGCTGTGCAAAGCAAGAACTGTAGCTACCTGTTTTATTTTGAAATTCGATTCTACAACATCTTAGGTTTCTTTTATTTCATTAATCATATTAATGAAGTCCCATCATTTAAGTAACTAAACATCACAGATAAATACGACGTACACTTATGCCATCCGCATTCGCCTCGATGTCCCCTCGTGCACCGTTAGGTTAGGTAACTAACGGCAGAGCAGGGCAGGGCTAGCGCGGGTGTAAAACATAAGTAACGTCTATATAATATATCATATATACTATATACTGTATCTATCACATCACAGATATCGCAGCAGAAGAATCATATGAAATATTGGATATACTAGGACGTCCGTGTTTTCAATATGAGCCAGTATAAAACACGGATTCCACGGTCACGATGAATAGCCATACCCACACCCCTAGACCCCTACGAGAGCGGCAAGCAACCCTACCAATTCTAGAGTTAGGAGACCCGGACTCGACTCCTCGAGTTGGTCTCCCACTGGACTCCAGAACCCGGTTACTTGTGCCCTCCTCCTTGGGTCTATCCTAGTGCGGAAAAGTAAATAATATACAAGAGGTGACAACTTCCGCAACCTGGAAGTGCCCCAATAAAAGAATATTACATACAAGTTTTTACATGAATGAAAATGAAAAACACTCATCTCACATAAAAAACCCCGGCTATTCGTACACGACGATCCAATATAACATATCCAGCAACACATAACATCACATGTCATCAACGTAAGTAAATATGCGCATCCCAATTGTCGTTGACATATAGCAACGAAACCGGCGATATCACATATTACACTTACGGTCACAGAAAAGAAAGTGTAAAACTACAATAGTTGGAATCCGCAACCACCTCAGACATCGCATGCCTGACCAAATGAATTCTTTAGACATCGCATGCCTAACAATTATAAACCCCGCATTTTAGTCTCATTATCGAAAACACTTTTCAATACCAGGTCGGGTAATTCAACAAGATTCCCGACATCCTGATCGAATGCTCGTCGCATACTTCGGTAGGCAGCTGCACCCCCCGATACCGTCGACGAAGTGCACCAAGGCGGAACACCGCTACCGCGAGCACCCGAACGGATGCTTTCGGCGACGGGGTTCTCCTACAGTCACTTGGTCGGGGCTATGGAGTGAGGCTGTCTATTAAGTTTACCCGGCGAGTATCCGCGTACGCTACGTGATTGCGACGGACTTTTGATCACATCAAAATTCCGTGGCAACCGATCAAGTGAGACTAAACTGCTATGTTTATAACATTCATTTAGTTATCTCATAACTTGTTGTGAATTCCAATTATTGTATCCCATTCCAGATAAATAGAAAATGTTAAACTTTCCGATCGAACAATCGAACACCCAAGTTTTCCCGATACAGCTCAACACATGAAATAAGTCTAACAACATTCCGTTCGTGCCTCAGTACCAACGGTCCAGCCGTAGAAGGGTCAAGCCAACGCCTCACATGTGGCACGCCGTACTGCCCCAAACCCGAAGGTTCAAAGGGCAGTTCAAGACGGTCACATAATCGAGTTAAGGTTTGTTGTCTTCTAGAGGGACCATCGCGTTACTTGCACTACTTAGAACGTCGTTAAACTTCGGAAAAATCCAACACTTGGAAATTTCCCGACAGGGGAAAAATTGGGTATTTATATCCGGTCGAACTTTTTAACATATTCTAAAAATTTGATACTCCGATCGAAACACCGAATCCCTAAAAACACAGCAGAAAAATTCAACTCTTGAATAAATATTAAAAATTCCCAGAAAACTCAGCTCTTTGAACTAGGAATTACTGTGCAAAGGAACAGGGCTGACGTCATCAAGGGGCCGCTGATCCGCCGCAGAAGCCATGCTTCTGCCGCGGATCCGCCGCGAAATTTACTGTTCACCAGAAAATTTTTGCACCGTAATTCTTATTTTTCCCTGCTGAATTTTTAAGCAATTTTTAATATGGAAAAACTCACTGTTTTCAAAAAAGGACAGAGAGCATGTTAGAAATGGGTTTTCGGGTTCGTTCGGACTTCAAACTCCGTCTGGACTTCGCCTAAGGCTCTAGCTAGGCTCTGATACCACTGTAGGGTTCCTAGGGACACTAGTGAGGTCTCACAAGGCATCGAACATGCCAATTTCAAAAATCTAGGTGCCGAGAGACCCGACTACGGATCGTTGGCTAAAAAACTAGGCGAAAAAGCTAACTAGTAAACACTTAACTAAGGGATACGGATATACAACCTTTGTAGATCCGTTTGTCCACCTCCATAGCTCCATGAAGAAGTCATCTGCGCTGTACAAATCCGAAATCCGGGCTCTTGCGTCGGCTTCATCGGAGAAGAAGCGGGCTAGGTCATCGACGACGTGCCGAAGATGATCTACGTCGAGGCATCGCTAAATCAAGCTCCGACTTCGCCAAGTGAAGAAACTTGTGAAGTAAACACACTCTACTACTTGGCAAGAGGTAGAGGATGAAGAAATAGGAGTTGGGTTCACTTTAGAATTGGATTTCTCACCCATCTTCATCAATCACCATTGATGAAGTGGAGGTTTCTTCATGGAAGAAGATGAAGAAGAAGAAGAAAGAATTATGATAAACATAATAAAAAAAATAGAATACTTATCATAATTGAACCATGGTCAAGTGTAGAGAATAAATCATGGTTAGTGGGATGGTTAGGGTTAAGCATGAGACAAAATGGTCACTTGGTCAAAGTCTTCATGAAGCTTCATGAACAAAACAAAAGAAGCCACCATTTTCTCATTTGCTTTTCATTTTCCAAAATGAATGAATGAATAATTATATAGATATGAAAATGTAAACCCTAACCATTTCATAACCATGGTTTAAACCTTACACAAAACACAATGTAAACATGTATCATCAAACATGATACAATCAAGTGCACAAAAGTATATCGCATATACAATGCACCCATCCGAGTGAGAAAATCCATCTTAAGTAAACCGATACTAGTTGATGCAAAGTAATATATCAAATATATAAATATGTATTAAATCATTAAATCAACACTTGATTCAATGATCCGGTTATGTCGCACACAACCGACTAGTATACAATATATCGGCTTATCGAATCAACGCTTGAATCGATAACTAGGTTATATCGCATACAACCATTCGATACATTCATCGCGAGAATGGAATACGGTATCACATACATGCATTATTCTCGGTCCCGCACATATCTCATATGCGCTCCTATTTCGTTTTGCTTGAGCCAGGAAACCTCTGTGTAGGACTCTAAAGACTCGTCAATACGCCGGCAGCAGGCGATGATCATATCAAACACCCACAAGCCGCAAGCGGTCTGCTAAACGTAACGGCCACCCGGGTATTGAGCGATCTGAAGATCGACGAGCAAGCCCGCTCACACTCCAGTGAATCTGACCAGTAACACTACCGTACAGTCCGGTCTGATCGTCTGATATGTCGCATATCTCGCCTAGGGGTGGTAAACGTCAGACCCCAATAGCTCGATAAGTCGTGTCGATATGAGGTCTATAACTTTTCGAGAAACTACTGGTAACACTTACCAGTAAATCTCAGCAACCCTGGCCAGGGATTTCCTGTTATAGCCAATCGAACACAGCGCAACATCAACTCCCTATACCGGGAGAGACTAATCCCCTCCTATCGCTCATTGCCTCCATGTGACTCAGGACTGTACCCAAAAACCACCGTTTTGCACGCCCTCTTGGACGTGGTAAGATGGAAATCAAAGCACAGTGGGGACCACACAAGACTCTATGACGATCTCGGGTCAACAGACTACTCTGTACCAGTGTCACCAGAGAACTGCCATCTGACGTGAGGTATAATACCATCTGGGAGTTCTCGGCGAGTCCGTCCAGTGTACCCAGTCTCTACTGAGCACCCGTATATCATCTCCGATGTCAAACACCAATGGATATGGGATCATCCATCGCCCATCTTTATGGGTCGAGAAGGTACACGCTAGTCTACTCTGGTATATCGATGCCCCGTCTCGATACACCCACGACTAGGGACTTTGAAGGATGTACTTATGGACTACCATATCCCCACTAGTATGATCCGCATCATAGTCCAGGTAGTCAAGCACAGATCCTAAGGGCTTTACCAACATGTAACAGGGAGACAATCAGTGTACACGTTAAGGTAAAGAGCAACCAGATAGCATACTATCATGTCGAGCAAGAAAGTCCTCCCTATATATGTCCCAGCATCCACTACAATATACATCCTATGTACAGTAATGGCCTCTAGGGCATACATATAACTAACAAAAGGTATTGGATGCTCAATGGATGGAACCACTCCAAGTTCAGTAATGAACTTCTTGATCCAGACAGCTTCTTTGGCAGCATCGTTGGCAGCGATGTATTCAGCCTCCATCTTCGAGTCTGCCACGGTTTCCTGCTTGGAACTCTTCCAGCTAACCGCCCCTCCGTAAAGGGTAAAGACAAATCCCGACTGCGACTTAGAGTCGTCCTTATCACTCTGGAAGCTCGAATCGGTAAAGGACTCCACTTGGAGTTCTCCATTACCATACACCAAGAGCATCTCTTTAGTCCTTCGTAAGTACTTGAGAATGCTCTTCACAGCTGTCCAATGACTCTCTCCAGGATCAGCTTGATACCTGCTCACTACACTTAGTGAGTATGCTACATCGAGTCTGGTACATAGCATCGCGTACATGATAGAGCCTACAGCCGAAGCATAGGGTATCCCTTGCATGCGAGCTCTCTCCAAATCAGTCTTAGGAGACATCTCTTTGGAGAGAGTGACTCCAGAGATCGTGGGTAAGTTCCCACGCTTGGATTCTTCCATACTAAACCTTTTTAGTATGGTGTCAATGTACCTGGATTGGGACAATCCCAATATCCGTTTGGACCTATCTCTATAGATCCTGATTCCCAATATGCAGGAGGCATCACCAAGATCTTTCATTAAGAATCTTTGTGATAAGAAGAGATTGACCGATTGCAGCATAGGAATGTCATTTCTTATCAAGAGTATGTCGTCTACGTACAATACGAGGAAGACAACCTTACTCCCTGCCACCTTCTTGTAGATACAAGGTTCATCTGGGTTTTCGACGAAATCAAACTCTTTGATAACGACGTCAAAGCAGATGTTCCAACTCCGCGATGCTTGCTTTAATCCATAAATGGATTTAAGCAGCTTTCACACCTTCCCGCTGCTTCCACTATCTACGAAGTCCTCTGGCTGAGTCATGTACACGCATTCTTCTAAATCACCGTTTAGAAAGGCGGTCTTAACATCCATTTGTCAGATTTCGTAATCATGATATGCAGCGATGGCAAGCATGATCCGGATGGATTTAAGCATAGCCACTAGAGAAAAGGTTTCGTCATAGTCCATACCTGGTCTTTGACGAAATCCTTTTGCAACAAGTCTAGCTTTGAAAGTCTCCACTTTCCCATCTACACCAAGTTTTTTCTTGAAGATCCACTTGCTCCCATTAGGTTTTACCCCATCAGGAGCAACTTCCAAAGTCCATACTTTGTTGGTGTACATGGATTCCATCTCTGACCGCATAGCATCCAGCCATATCACTGAGTCCCTACTCGTGATGGCCTGCTCGAAACTAGTTGGGTCATCATCCTCCATGATGCAATCCTCGCTCCCACCATCCATGAGAAAACCGTAGTATCTCTCAGGTTGGCGAGGAACCCTACTAGATCGGCGGAGAGGCTGAGCTTCATTGGGAGCCACTGAATCTTCTGGTTCCACTAAATCTTATGTTGTGTTTTGTTCAGCTGGAACCTCTTCCAGTTCTACCTTAGAGCCACTAATCTCTTTTGCAAGAAATTCCTTTTCTAAAAAGGTGGCTTGTTGAGCAACAAATACTCTTTGTTCCTCACTTTGGTAGAAGATATACCCTCGCGAATGTTCGGGATATCCAACAAATTTACACAAAACAGACCTTGCCTCGAGTTTGTCCGGTTTTTGTCTTTTGACATAGGCCGGGCAACCCCATATCTTTATAAAATTAAGATATGGTCTCTTCCCCTCGCATATCTCATATGGTGTGGTAGGCACAGATTTGGTGGGAACCCTATTCAGTAGGTATGCTGCTGTTTCCAGTGCATATCCTCAGAAGGAAACAGGTAACACAGCTACACTCATCATAGAGCGCACCATATCTAATAGGGTGCGGTTCCTCCGTTCTGATACACCGTTGTGCTTTGGTGTATATGGAGGAGTAAGCTGAGAGAGAATCCCATTCTCTTTTAGGAAGTCCAGGAATTCAATGCTCAAGTATTCACCTCCTCGATCAGATCGTAGGATTTGATACTTTTTCCGGTTTGGTTCTCAACTTCTTGTTTATATTCTCTAAATTTCTTAAAAGCTTCTGATTTGTGTTTCATCAGGAACACATACCCGAACCTAGAGAGATCGTCAGTGAATGTAATGAAGTATGAAGAACCATCCCTGGCATGTGTAGACACAGGACCGCATACATCACTATGTATCAGTCCCAAGAGTTCAGTAACTCTTTCTCCGTGTCCCGTAAACGGAGTTTTGGTCATCTTGCCTTTGAGACATGACTGACAAGTGTCATAAGATGAAAATTCAAACGGATTCAAATATCCATCCTTATGCAACTTAGCTAGTCGTGTCGAATTGATGTGACCCAGTCTACAATACCATAAGAAGGATTCGTTCAGTTCTGAACTCTTCCTTTTGTATGTGTTTGTTATGCTCAGAACTATTGCTTGATTTAGAACATAAATGCCATTGCACAACGTTCCTGATCTAACCAACTTTTGGTTACGGAAAATGTTCATAACATTATCCTGTAATACAAAATTATATCCCTCTTTACTTAATAAAGAAACCGATATAATGTTGCATATCAGGTTCGGCATGTAATAGCATTCGTTTAGAACCAATGTATTACCAGTTGGTAATGCAAGGTGATATTCCCCGACAGTCTTAGCTGCAACAATTGCACCATTTCCAAATCTAATGTCTTTATCACCTTCTCCAAGTTCTCTACCTTTCCTAAGCCCATGTAACTGATTACATATATGGGATCCTGACCCGGTATCCAATACCCAGGACGTAGGGCAGATGGAGAAACAGTTCTCTGTAACGAACACACCCGAAGAAAATGCATCAACATGTACTTTCTTCATTCGGGTGGCTTGGGAATCCTGGTATTCCCCTATGTCCTGTTCATTCCCATAACTCTTATAAGAAAGAACGGAACCAACGTTCCCCAGCACAGTATAACATGCGGGTTCAGTCAATACATCCATATTATTATCTTTATTAGGGCATGACATGGTCGCTACCAGGAGAGAGAGAGAAGAAAACACTTTAGCGTATGCTCTTGCAAGATCAGATTGGTTATTATCTTATCTAATCAGGATGGCTCCCACTGGTTTTTATCAAATCTTCCTTCAAACCCTAAAAGGAAAGACTAGCCGGGATTAATTACACCCTACAACTTCGCCAATCTTTCTTCCAGGCCAGTGTCGGTACTTTGAGGGAGGTTCCCCGTGCTTTCGCACGGACCTAATTAAAATAAACCTCGTTTTCCCAGAGGCGTAACCCCGTTGACACCTTTCTAGACACCTACTTGATCGGCTAATTGTAATGTGCAAAACTCTCCCAGGAGTAACAATTACTCGCAGTGGGTATCGGGATCCAACTATCTCATAGAAGGTATGCAATCTCATTGCAAATTTCAACACTTGAAATTCCCGATAATATTTTTCCCCAAGCATCCTATGACCTTGACGGAGGTCAACAAACCATAGGGTGCAAGTCAAGTTCAACCCATCATTTCTTGATTGAATCAAACCCACCCGCACGACCCTTGACGGAGGTCAACAAGGTCGTACGACTACCCTAATCCAATCTGCATCACATGCATAAGCAGATAAATACTAGTTAGCTACCGCACACTACGCCTTGACGGAGGTCAACAAACGTAGCACGAATACTAAGTAGGATTTATCTGAAATGACGGTGGGCTACGTCAGGTTTTTCTGAAAACCATGAGCGTAATGAACTTGATATCGTTGTAGAATCGTGTGAATTTTGAAATGGAGTGTTCTTGAGGCTTTTCTAGTTTTGCTAAAGGGGTCACGCCCGGTGAAGGGATCGTCGGCCCTTTCCTCGTCGAATGAGGTGCGGGATATATCATATATATCGCTGTGCAAAGCAAAACTCCAAAAGCAATCAAAAGCAAACCGAGTGTGTAGCATCTGCCAGTTATTGCTAAAAGGGTCACTCCCGGTGAAGGGATCTCGGCCCTTTCCTCATCGAATAAGGTGCAGGGTATATCGCATATACCGCTATGCAAAGCAAAACTGTAGCTACCCTTTTTATTAAAAATTTGATTCTACAACATCTTTTAGGTTTCTTTTCTTTCATTAATCACATTAATGAAGTCCCATTATTTAAGTTACCTAAACATCACAGATAAATACGACATACACTTATGCCATCCGCATTCGCCTCGATGTCCCCTCGTGCACCGTTAGGTTAGGTAACTAACGACAGAGCAGGGCAGGGCTAGTGCGGGTGCAAAACATAAGCAACGTCTATATAATATATCATATATACTATATACTGTATCCAACAGAACATATCAAATGATCACATCACAGATATCGCAGCAGAAAATATCATATGAAATATTGGATATACTAGGACGTCCGTGTTTTTAATACGAGCCAGTATAAAACAAGGATTCCACGGTCGTGATGAATAGCTAATCCCACACCCCTAGACCCCTACGAGAGCGGCAAGCAACCCTACCAATTCTAGGGTTAGGAGACCCGGACTCGACTCCTCGAGATGGTCTCCCACTGGAACCTAGAACCCGGTTACTTGTGCTCCCCTCCTTGGGTCTATCCTAATGCGGAAAAGTAAATAATATACATCAACGGTGACATCTTCCGCAGCCTGGAAGTGCCCCAATAAAAGAATATTACATACAAGTTTTTACATGAATGAAAATGAAAAACACTCATCTCACATAAAAACCCCGGCTATTCGAATACGACGATCTAATA
This sequence comes from Agapanthus africanus, assembly GCA_030015575.1. Classification (NCBI taxonomy): domain Eukaryota; kingdom Viridiplantae; phylum Streptophyta; class Magnoliopsida; order Asparagales; family Amaryllidaceae; genus Agapanthus; species Agapanthus africanus. The sequence continues at coordinate 335,615,068 of CM057346.1, read as the reverse complement.
TAACATATCCAGCAACACATAACATCATATGTCATCAACGTAAGTAAGTATGCATACACCGATTGTCGTCGACGTATAGGAACGACAATCGGCAATACCACTATATACTACACTTACGGTCACAGAAAAGAAACTGTAAAACCACAACAGTTGGAATCCGCAACCTCTTTAGATATCGCATGCCTAATCAAATGAAATACTTAGACATCACATGCCTAACAATTATGAACCCCGCATTTTAGTCTCATTATCGAAAACTCTTTTCAATATCAAGTGAGACTAAACCACTAGATTTATAACATTCATTCAGTTATCTCATAACTGTTTATGAATTCCAATTATTGTATCCCATTCCGGATAAATAGAAAATATTAAACTTTCCGATCAAAAATTCGAACACCCAAGTTTTCCCGAAACCGTTCAACACATGAAATAAGTTCAAAGACATTCACTTCATGGCTCAGTACCAACTGTCCAGCCGTAGAAGGGTCAAGCCAACGCCTCATATGTGGCACGCCGTACTGCCCCAAACCCTAAGGTTCAAAGGGCAGTTCAAGACGGTCACATAATCGAGTTAAGGTTTGTTGTCTTCTAGAGAGACCATCGCGTTACTTGCACTACTTAGAACGTCATTAAACTACGGAAAAGTCCAACAATTGGAAATTTCCCGGCAGGGGAAAGATTGGGTATTTACATCCGGTCGAACTTTTTAACATATTCCAAAATTATCCGGAAAAACACATAGACAAAATTTGATAATCCGATCGAATCTTCGATTCCCAATACAACCCCAGAACACTCAACTCTTGAGTCATAATAAAAATACCAAGAAAATATGGCACTGCAAAATAGGAATTACTGTGTAAAATTCATTGAACAAGGAGACCGTACGGCCACGGAACCGCGGCGGTTTGATGGACTTAGCCACTCGAATTTCACAGTAACTCTTACAAACTCCTGCTTATTTTTCTGCATATTTTTAATTCACAAAAATCCAAATTTTCAGAAAATTTCCAGAGAGCATTTTGTATTAGGGTTTCGATGTTCGTTCGGATTTCAAACGTCGTCTACACTTCACCTAAGGCTCTAGCTAGGCTCTGAAACCACTGTAGGGTTCCTAAGCACACTAATGAGGTCTCACAAGGCATCAACCATGCCAATTTCAAATTTTACAAGTGCCGAGAAACCTTAATACGGATTCGTTGACTAGAGTTTAGGCGAAAAGTGAAACTAGTTAACAACTTAACTAAAAGAAAGAGGCTACAACCTTTGTAGATCCCGTTCTCCACTTCCTTAGCTCCACGTAGACGTCCCCTCGTTGTCCATATCGGATCCCGAACTCTAGCATCGGCTTCATCGGAGAAATGGGCAGGTTAGGTTGTCTACTTCGATGCCGAAGATGATCTACGTCGAGGCAACACAAGATCAAGCTCCAACTTCACAAAGCCATGAAACTTGTGAAGAAAACACCCTATACTACTTGGCAAGAGGTAGAGGATGAAGAAATAGGAGGTGGGTTCACTTTAGAATTGGATTTCTCACTCTTTTTCTCAAGATGCCATTAATGGTGGCAAGCTTTCTTCTGAAGAAGAAGAAGATGAAGATAGATTATGATACGTCTCCTCAAAAAAGAAAATAATATGAATACTTATCATATACTAACCATGGTCAAGTGTAGAGCGTAAACTAGGGTTAGGTGAGTGGTTAGGTTAAGGGAATAAAACAAAAATGGTCAAGCTTTCAACTCTTCATGAAGTTTCATGAAAGAAACAAAGAAAACCACCATTTCCATTTTACTTTTCCAAAATAAATAATCAAAATAAATAAATGAATAAGTAAACAAAACCCTAATCATTTATATAACCATGGTTTAATTTTTACACAAACTCAAGTTAGCATGTATCATCAAACATGATACAATCAAGTGCACACAAAAATATATCACATATACAATGTGCACATCAAATGAGAAAATCCTTTTAAAGTGAACCAATACTAGTTAATGCAAAGTAATATATCAGATATATATAATTATACATTAAATCATTAAATCAACACTTGATTCAATGATCCGGTCATGTCGCACATAACCGACCAGTATCCAATGTATCGACTTATCGAATCAATCTTCGATTCGATAACTAGGTTATATTGCATACAACCAATCGAAACATTCATCGCGAGAATGAAATACAGTATCACATACACGCATTATTCTCGGTCCCGCACATATCTCATATGCGCTCCTATTTCGTTTCGCTTGAGCCAGGAAACCTCTGTGTAGGACTCTAAAGACTCGTCAATACTCCGGCAGCAGATGATGATCATATCAAGCACCCACAAGCCGCAAGCGGTCTACCAAACGTAACGGCCACTCGGGTATTGAGCGATCAGAAGATCGACGAGCAAGCCCGCTCACACTCCTGTGAATCCAACCAGTAACACTTACCGTATAGTCCGGTCTGTTCGTCTGATATGTCGCATATCAAGTCTAGGGGTGGTAAACGTCAGACCCCAATAACCGATAAGTCGTGCCGATGTGAGGCTCATAACGGGTCGAGAAACTACTGGTAACACTTACGAGCAAATCTCTGATCAGCCCTGGCCAAGGACTTCCCTGTTACGGCCAATCGAGCACAGCGCAACATCAACCCCCAATACCGGGAGAGACGAAACCCCTCCTATCGCTCATTGCCTCCATGTGACTCGGGACTGTACCCAAAAACCACCGTTTTGCACGCCCTCATGGACGTGGTAAGGTGGAGATCAAAGCACAGTGGGAATCACACAAGACTCTATGACGATCTCGGGTCTACAGACTAACCTGCACAAGTGTCACCTGAGAACTGCCATCTGACGTGAGGTATAATACCATCTGGGAGTTCTCGGCGAGTCTGTCCAGTGTACCCAGTCTCCACTGAGCACCCGTATACCATCTTTGATGTCAAACACCAATGGATATGGGATAATCCATCGCCCATCTCATGGGTCGAGAAGCGTATACGCTAGTCTACACTGGTATATCGATGCCCCGTCTCGATACACCCACGACTAGGGACCTTGAAGGATGTACTTATGAACTACCATGTCCCCACTAGTATGATCTGTATCATAGTCCAGGTAGTCAAGTACACATCCTAAGGGCTTTACCCACATGTAACTATAAGACAGTTTAAAGAGACTAGTGTACATGTTAAGATAAAGAGCAACCAGATAGCATACTATCATATCGAGCAAGAAAGTCATCTTTATATATGTCCAAGCATCCAATATAATATACATCATCTGTACAATACTGGCCTCTAGGGCGTACATACAACTAACAACTACTTCAAATCCCGTCGAACGCCTGAAGATGCGTCCTCAAGACATCAGCTTATGAAACGAGCTATGTCTTTCGCCTTCGTCAATGATACTCTGTACAAGAGGTCGTTTGATTATCTGTGGTTGAGATGTCTGGGACCTGAAGAAGCAAAAAGAGTCGTTCAGGAAGTTCACGACGGACTCTGCGGTTCTCACCAAGCAGGCCCGAAGATGAAGTTGAAGATTAAACGGATGGGCTACTATTGGCCCACGATGATTCACGACTTCCTCGAATTTGCGAAGCAGTGCCACTCATGCCAGATTCATGGGGACTTTATCCATCAGCACCCAAATTCTCTACATCCAACAGTGGCCAGCCGGCCGTTCGAAATTGGGGGGACTGACGTAATCGGCCCCATCGAACCAGCATCGTCTAGGGGACATCGATTCATCTTGGAGACGACTGACTACTTCTCCAAATGGGCAGAAGCAGTACCGCTGAGGGAAGTGAAGACGGAGAATATCCTCCATTTCTTCAAGAAGCCTGTCATTTATCGGTTTGGAACTCCGCGACGGATCATCTCCGATAACGGGCCAGCCTACAGAAGCCACAAAATCAGCCGCTTCGCGCAACAACACAACATAGACTGGAGATACTCCTCAGTTTATAATCCCAGAGCTAACGGTCTAGCTGAGGCTTTTAATAAGACCTTGACGAAGATCGTGAAGAAGACGGTGTCCCGAAATAAATGGGACTGGCACGAGAGACTGCAAGAAGCTCTCTGGGCGTATCGAACTACATTCAAGACGGCCACGAACGCAACGCCGTTCGCGTTGGTCTTCAATACAGAAGCAGTACACCCTCTCGAAATAGAATTACCCTCTCTACGAGTGGCAGTCCACTACGAGCTGACGGACGAAGAAAATGCTCACCTTCGGCTACAGGAGCTTGATGCACTTGGTGAAACCCGGCTCATAGCGCAACAAAATCTGGAGGCTTATAAAACAAAGATGATGAAAGATTGACCAGGCCAAGGACATTCCGCTAAGGTGAACTCATGCTAGTGGTCAAAAGACCTTTGATCCCCAATCGCGCCAAGCGGGGAAAATTCGAGCCGACCTATGAAGGCTCGTACATCATAGACAAGGTCTACCAGAGTGGAGCCTATCTACTCATGGATATGCACGGTGAAAGGCCTTTCAAGACAATAAACGGTCGCTTCCTAAAGAAATACTACGCTTGACGAGTCACGGCCTAGGTCAATGATAGATACCGACGACTGTGTCCGCTCGCTATCTTCCTAAGCCCAAACTCTATAAGTAGTAGCCGGCCTTCTTCAACAACGGACCGAAACGTCCTTAAACTAATGACGGACCACTACGTCCTAAAACTAGCTGTTGACCGAGATGTCGATAAACTATGGTGGATTGCAACATCCCAAAGCCGATATATAAAAAAAGAATAAAAAATAAATAAATAAAAACGGTATGCCCATAAGCAAAATGGGTGCGGATGAAAACCAGAAAGGGCTCCATGAGTAAAAACAGCAGGGCTACCGCCGAGTGTTTGTGAAAACCCGAAAGGGCGCAACTTCGTTATATTAAATAAAGAGAGAATAAAAAAACGGTATGCCCGTAAGCAAAATGGGTACGGATGAAAACCCGAAAGGGCTCCGTGAGTATAAAAAGCAGGGCTACCAGCGAGTGCTTGTAAAAACCCGAAAGGGCGCGATCTAGTTATATAAAAATAATAAAAGAAATGTTATGTCCATAAGCAAAATGGGCACGGATGAAAACCCGAAAGGGCTCCGTGAGTAAAAACAGCAGGGCTGCCGGTGAGTGTTTGTGAATACCAGAAAGGGCGCAACCTCGTTAAAAGACACTTACAGGGTCCCTTCGACCTTGTAAGGAGAAACCGCCCGTGTGAGATCTTTACGACTCACAAGGGAACAATACACTTAGGGATCCTCATGACTCTTAAGGAGAAATTACACTTGCGAGATCCTCACGACTCGTAAGAAGAACTCTCTTTTGGGTCCCTCACGGCTCATAAGATTTGAAAGTCTTAAGTTACAGAGACCTGAACCTGTTCTTAAGCAACCTCCACAATCTTCGATATTGCCCTACAAGTGGCTCAATACTGACCCTTGTATACAATCCCCGGGCGCGAATAAACATTTCCCCAGCAAAGTCCTACCCGTGACTAGGGTATGTCCATACGGTGAACGGCCCTTGTAAGTCCTCTCAACTTATATGGAGAAAACCCTTTTGTAAAATCCTTAAGACTTACAGGGGAACATGCACTTAGGAATCCTCACGATTCCTAATGAGAAAACACACCTACAAGATCCTCACGACTTGTAGGGAGAAATACCTTTGTGAGACCCTTACGGCTCATGAAGTCAAAAGCCTTAGTCGACAGGATCCTAACCCAGTTTACTAAGCCACCTTTGTTCAACATCGACAGAGGAAAATGATGATTCACACCTGGCAATATCCCAGTTGTAGGGGTGCTGATGCCAAAATCGGTGTCTAATCCCAAGCTTGCGGCGAAAAGACAGCAAGCCACACATGCATACAAAATAGCCGAAATTATGGGGCAACTTGTAACAAAATCAGCAAGTAAAAATGTATGCATTCAAAATAGCCGAAATGATTGGGCAACTCGCAATAAAAAGCAGTGAGTAAAAATAAAATAAATAGCCGAAATGATTGGGCACCGCAAAAAAATAGCCGAAATGATTGGGCAATCGCGACCTTCGTGATATAAAAGCTGAAATGATAGAGTATCTCTGTAACAATTCAGAAAATATAAAGTATTATTTTGGGAATTTCTATAATTTAATATTATTTTAATGAATATTTTAATATTTTGGTATGATTAAATACCGATAAATGGGAAAAATTTTGGAAAAATTTTGGAAAATTCTAAAATAGGGTATTTTGTGGAATTAAGCCATTTTTAAGCTTTTATGGTTAATTATATGCTATTTTAGTGTTAATCGCGATTAAAAATCGCTAATTGGATTTTTAGCATTTTCGGCGCAAAATTGTGCACATGTCATTTTCCACACTTGTTACATGTTTTGGGTGCATGGTTGCTTAGGGTTTACCATGGGGTGAGAGGAAGTAAAGAAAAAGAAAAGTAAAGAAAAGGAAAAAGTAGAGGTATGATGATGAGAGAGAAAGTGAGAGTCAACCCTTCCCCTTTTAAACCAGCCCCCATCATTTTTCACCCCATTTCTCTCTCTCCCCTCCAAGAGAGAGCTGCTGCTGCTCCTGCTCTTCTCATCTTCCTCCTCTTCAAATCCCCCACAACACCATGAAATCAAACCCAAAACCCCATTTCAACTTCACAAAACTTGCTCACAAGCTCGAGAGGATCGTGTTGGACCTAGAAAAAGTGGATATTGAGGACTTTGAGCAACTCAAGATTTTTCTTGAGTTGCCAAAGGAGGTAAATTCTGCACCCACAGAGTAGTATTTCCATTTCTTATTGCATCCATTCTAGTTTCATGTCGATATGCTGTTGTTGATAGACTTTTGAAACTTCAAGTTAGGGTTTAGGTTAGATTTGAAATCAAGATGAAATTGAGGATTGTGGTGACCTTAGAACCCCTGGTGGGATGTTATTTTGGACAATACCTGGAACTAGAACTCAGAAATACGGATTTATGAGGCGATATCGTGAAAAACTGTAAATCTGGAGTTGTATTTGGGAATCTGCTTTCACCCGCAGATTTAATCTGAGTTGACAGTGAGATGTGCAGGTATCCTAGAACCACAATACAAAGCCCTAGCCCCTACCTCCTTTTCCAAGCCGCAGATTTAATCTGTTTGGTCGCAATTTGCGGCCTGGGTCCCACCATTTTGTCTCGTGTTTGTTCTGTAGCTCCTACATGTATATTTTAGGCCCCTGGCATGTATTAATTTGTCTAGTTTGACCTAGGGTAAAATCTGGAGCATTTTTCTTTAGTTGCTATTTTGGATTCGTGTTTCCGTATTCCATATTTTCAATTCTGAAATTGCGTATTTCGTTTTACCTCAACTATTTGGCGTTTATACAACAATATCGAGGATTGATTGATGGTTTTGAAGGCGTGCCCGTAGGTTCTAACCTATAGGCCCCTTATCGTATCTTTTTGGGTTTCTTATGCCGTTTTAGTTTTGAATTGGTTTTGATACGCATTTGCGATACGTTAATGTGTAGGTACCCCATGAAGACTTCGGGACGACAAGAAAGCGCGTGGCGACGTCGACAAATGAAGACGCAAAGTGAGTAGATTATATCTACAGGGGGAAGTCGGGTGGATGGCGTATAGCACCCCCGCAGTCCGTAGTTGATAGATTATATATATTACATATGATAGTTATAGTATGACATGGTTATTTTGTTAGGGGTATTATGGATAGTTTAGGGTTAGAAGTTAACTAGTGTAGTTCATAGTCGCGAACCCTAGAATAGATTTACACCTACACGTACACCCTTGCATATTCATTATACTTGCACTGTGATTGATGATATTGGACGACATTGCAGATGAGTCGATGATATTGGGCATTGTGCCGCGAGATCTGTGATTTGATATGATTCGTATTTGGGATACGACATGTGATTCTTGCAGGCTTTGGATGTGTGTTTACCCCCGCATTCATACTTTATAGAAGGTATCGATTTGTACTAGACATAGATCAGTACCCCAGATTATGTGATATGATGATAATGATACCTGATATTTGATGAAAGGAATGTGATATTTACCCTTACCCAGCTATTGGGATGCCGTACGACGATTTACCGTACGAGCTTTATATTGATGATAGATCCGCACTCATGACTTGAGGATGTCATATGATATACTGTATCGTACGTGATACTACTGAGGCGGATCACCGACTACTATATATATCGACTCAGATTTAGGTGGTTTCCATACCCCTCCCGATTGAATTCATACTTAGATCAGTAGTTTGCATAGTAAAGGTTAGGCTAGACCCGAGTCATACCTATTTCAAAAACTACGAATCAGGAATATCTTAAAGACAAATAAAGGGATTCTACGGATAATTTAAAAAGGTGTATCTTTTCTTTAAAACACCGTAGCCCTTATTTTACTAAAAACCCTGATTCGTCTTATTTCAAATGGCATAATCGCATGACATATACATATTGATGTAGACACTTCACTATTGCGTTGTTTTATTTGATTCCGCATTTTCAGTACTATTCGCATTGCATATCATGGGTTATTGCTATATTACCATCATGCTGTTAGGACACCAGCACCATTATCGATGATGCGTATGTTCCACGTACACTTGCTTGCCGGCTCACACACTTCATCATCGATAATTGCCATGCCACTACACTGTAGTACGGTTGCATTCATGATATGATTCTTGCATGGCATATTGTACACTTATACCTGTACCCATACAAAGATGATTCTGACATGATTAGAGATTTGGGAACCGCAAGATATTCTTCAAAACTGATTCATTTTAAAGGAGTGGTTTCCCTCGACATGTGCACATTACTATTCCTTGTTGCATGACTTCTGATATGCTTACCTTTCTTTACATGTCGCATACATCATGTTTTGATTATACGCATTGAGATACGTTGTTTCCATGATATTTCTGGATTTGGGAACCGTGGGTATTTCAAAAGAGATTATATAATTGTTTTAAAAACCCGGTTACCCTTGATATGATATTTCAGTGCGTCCACCATGTGTTTTCTCGGGGCTGAGAACGACATGTGAAACCCGATTCGAGGAGGCGGATGAGGCCGATTGCGGGTACATGGTGGACCCGGTATGGTACCCCGGGGCGAGAACGGTTTCGCTATGTAGCAGACGGTGAGCCTGGCAGAGGGACTACTACCTACCGGTGATTGTATATGAGCTCGGCGGATATCTGGAGGATACCGACCGGAGTTGAGAGATGGACATGGGCTGACCCGTACTGTCGTGGCCGAGGGCCGATACCGCAGACGGAGCCCCATATGAATGAGGATTTACGTGCCGATGCTAGGCACAGGTTTCATGATGATTTCCATGATTTTGATAATATCCTCATAATTGCATGCATGATGCTTATTGTCATTGGGTGACAGGTGGACGGGATCCACATATATTCAGATATTGATTACATACAGACTTTGACTACATTGATCATACTTCATTTGTATATATAACAGGATATGAGGGTGCTGTTATATATACCCTTACACCAATATTAGTGGAATTGGACGCTAATATATGTGTATTGATTTTCATTCGATACTTCATCATATTTACTTCATGCAGACGTACCTTATATTTAAGACATGTTATTACCTGAGGTACTGGCACGAGTAATTAGCACTACCTACATGTTTAGAGGTTACATTGCCACCTTATCCTACTTCAGGCTTACTCTTGAGGTTTATATCATATACTGATCGTATTGACCTAGGATTATGTCTTGCATTCGTTTTCTGCTTGTAGATATTTTCTATTCACGAGTTGGCAACTCACCCCCGTTGTGCCACAGTTCTTGCAGGTTTTGCTGTACAGGTTCCATAGCGGCATTTCTGGCACACTACTTCCTTCCAGGTGAATTGCTTTTTGGCAGGTGGGTTCCTTTGTATCAAGAACCACCATTGTACTTGTATTATTCATTGTATCTAGAATTTTCCATCAAGAAAAACTTGTATATTGTTTCAGACTTAGACATTAGTGATGTATTATTCGACCTTAGAGTCGCGCTTAGTAGTATTGCGGTTTTCATGCTTATTGAGTTTCTTTTTTTGGATTTGACCCTCGTCTCGATTGACGAAGAGCTAGCTCCCGCTTGGGGATGCCTTTTATCATTACATATATATTGTTATTCTTTTTGTACCCGTTCGGGGCCAGTTTTTACAAAAGAAACACTACCGAAATTTTTAGAAAGGACTTTACATTTTAAAAATGCATATTCGGCTTAGTTTTTTTTTAAAAAAAACTTGACTTCAAACATGTTTTTCTTCACTTCTTTAAACCAGTTTTCTTATTTACTGTTAAAATGGTTTTAGATTTCTGGGCTTTTGGCTTACTTGGATCAGATGGAGTCCTATAGATTTCATATGGTTCAGGTGCCAGTCACGTGCTCTTCCGGGTCGTGACAAAGTTGGTATCAGAGCGCTAGGTTGACCTCGGTTCGACTCTAAGTTTGACAATGTGGAGCCTAGGGCGTTTATATATATACGGAACTTAGGCTTGACCTTACGGAACTTAGACTTAGTCGAGGGGGTATTAGACCCGAACTTTCGTCGCCTAGGATGACCTTTGGTTGATGGAATAGGTGACTAAAGTAGAGTGACGTACCGTGGGTATGTTCCGCGGCATACTTACGACACGCCACTCCACTTAAGGAACCTTAGGATGTACATATTTTTGAGACCATTGATTCTCTTCGTATCCATGATTATACATCTATTGGAGATCCTCGATTCTATTAGTTCCATGATCATACTCCATTGATGCTGTTCCTTCTTATGATCATGTATCCATTCTGGATTTGTCGTTTCCTCTCATGTCGTTGATCTGCTCTCTTCGATACTCGATTGAGGTACCTGTCTCCATAGTTTGAGCGCAGTTTGAGCTGCTGCTAGTGTTACGGTCAGGGCGAGCTCCTCCGGTACGAGGGCCGACCATTGTGTTTTCTGGTGACATGGGAACGTCTCGAGTTAGCATTGATGATTGTGACCTCTTGTGGAGGCGAGTGCTCAGTTTTACACCGGATGATCGGGCCACTATTAGAGCTGCCAGTTGAGAGAGGACTGTTGATATACAGCATACCTCAGAGATGATGATGTCGCCTACCGTGCAGACAAATAGACTAGCTGTTGCTGAGATTGACAGGATGTCGCTTCTGGAGCTTACGAGCTGAGATCGCCGGAGCTTCCAGGCGGATATGAGACAGATGATAGCTAGTGTACCTGATTTGAGAGGCGAAGGTGATTCGTTCGATTTATGCGCCGGAGCAGGCCCAGTTAAGTTGAAGATTTCTAGTGCGGAGAGTCTTACTCAGATCTAGAGCAGACCGATTTAAAGATGACCGCCAATGTATTGCCTTTTCTGGAGGATTGAGGCGTTGTTCGGCGTACAGACGAATGAGCCAGTTGTTGCTGCAAATAACGAGTTATCGCCCAGATGATTGGAGCTACTGCAGCATGAGTTTATACTTAGAGTTATGATGGACGGTCGCTGGTCACCCGAAGATGAATGACTAGGACATGTGGTTCGTTCGCTTACCGATGCGAGGTCATCAGATAGATTGTTTCCAGCTAGAGACGACTTCACACAGGTTCGTTGAGAGTCGATAGAGACGATCGAATGTCAGGAGACCATTTTACAAGTTTAAATATACGGAAAGACATGCAGGTGATTCTATGAACCCTCTAGAAGAATGAAACCCTAACTCGACTTAATGACCGTGTGAAAGCCTTTAACCTTAGGGTTTGCGGCAGTTCCGCGGAGCTATTAGTGAGGCTTGGGTTTGCCCTTCTATGGCTGGACCACCGACGCTGTTGCATGTACTCGATACTATTAAACTGTACTCAAGATGTTGATCTCTTGGGGGATTATGAGGTTCTGACGAGTCGATCGAATGATTCGACATCATTCGGATATCATGTGATGGGATGCTTTGCTTAGGAGACTCCAAATACGAGTATAGCCGTTGGAGCACAGTCCATGCAGCCATGATGAGACGAGTCCAAATCATTCGACATTGAAGCAGAGTGAAGTAAAGAGTTCGCAAGAGATTTCGACAAGATGACGTCCCACTCCGCTGTCATCAGAGATGTGTTACGCACGAAGAGGCAATGTATATGGATATACCTTCCAGGAGGAGTCGTGAGGGGTATGCTACCGTTCCAGAATAAGAAACAGATATAGAAAAGATAATAACTTCAGGGAAATTCGGCAGAAATGAGATTTGAGAGAGACCTCGACGGGACCTTTCTGGAATGTTATACGAGAAGACCTGGACCCAGGAGTGGTTATATTGCGCACACCCAGCAGGCCAAAGTTCGGCATCGTCGACGAGATAGTTGACCAGGTTCGGATAAAGGACCTCATCCAGTTGCGTTGCGAGCTGATCGAGGACGGACGAGTATTGAGTTTTCCTCCGTTGGTTGGGACGCATTCCCGAGGACCTGTTCGGCCAGACATCTTCTACAGAATGATGAAGCTACAGAGTACGCGATTTCGAGTCTGTGCGAGAGACTTCGGATGGATCATAGCCGAGAACATTGCAGTGCGCAGATAGAGACGTGACGTCGCAATGGACGATGATACAGACAAGCGGGACAAGAAGTTCGTGCGCGATGCAGTCGAGCTGTTACTATTCCCCGTTAAGATTTAAGGGTCGGATATGCTTACAGAGGCATTGGGATACGGTCAGTTTCCGAGGAAATGTGCGCGGACACGCAGGTGACCAGAGAACGAGAAAGGATTATGCATGGGTACCAGCCTCCGTACAGATCGACATAGGCAAGATCAGAAGAGACCTTAGGCAGGATTCCTTCCGGGACACTGTTGCGATGAGATTTGCACCCAGGAACAAAGGTGTCACGTGTTTTCAGAGAGCCAGAGGCCGACGCCAGTGACGTGATGCTTTACGAGGAGTCATGATGATTGACCGAGAGATAACCAGAGAAGTGCCAGAACAGAATCGTCTCCGTTAGCACGCTTGACAGGGCCAATGAGCCGATAGATTGCGAGATTGGTAATCCGCAGAGAAGATAAGGACCCAGAGACTGAGGATGCCAGACCGTGAGCATGAGGCAAACGGATGTTCTTGTTCTCCCAGTTTCTAAGCGCACCGATTCAATTTTTCGACATTGTAGGAGCTGTACCTCGATGTCCTTTATTGCGATTTGCGTTATGATCTGAGTATCACACTTATATCGCTTAGATTTGAGTTTTGATGATGAGTTTCCTGATATTGATTTCGTGCACCATGGTTGCACCTACTGAGTATTTACATTTTGTGCATAGTTATTGCACTTGAGATATGTTTTATACACCATTGTATTGGTTTTTGATTTGTGCATATTTATCGCACTTGATATTGGTTTTGTGCCTTAGTAGCACATGTTTATAATTTCATGGATTTCATACGGCTGGTTTGATTTTGTGCGTATGGCACACACTTGGTTTGATTTTTGCACTTGGTATAGCGTATATGTGCTTGTAGTGCATTGATATGCGTTTTGTGCACGCAGTTGCACACGTTTACGATTTTATACACCTTGATGTACTCGGTGTTGCTGTTTATGCACTAGATTGCATTTTGCATTTGTTGCACCGGACGGGTATTTATGCGTTGTCGTACTGGATTTATACCCCGTACCTGGGTTGCACCCGATTTCTATCCTTGAGCATTCGTTTTACCAGAATTGTATTTTCGTGCGCGTCGGCACTTGCCGTTCATTTTTGTGCATGTTACTGCACTATATGCTTTTACGGACCCGACGCATTTTGATTTGGATTTTCTCCCGTGCATATTGGATGTGATTTCATTCGTGCGGGACATATGCACTTGAGTTGGATTTTCGCGCATGTTGGGCGCATGATATGAGATATGATTCTATGCACACCGGATGCATGAGATTGAGATTTTAGTGCACTTTAGATGCACTTGATGTTGTTGTCGTGCACACCCGTTGCACTGGACAGATGTTTTTGTGCACACCCGCTGCACTTAGTTTTGCTTGTATGTATTGTAACACCTGTATTTGGATTTGATTCCCATGCGCACCAGACGCATGTGATTTTTGGATATGCCCTTTTGAGGCTGATTTTGCTTTTGAGCACTTTGTTTTCATGTTGGGCACTATATTGTGTAGTAGCCAAACATGACTGATATGAGCACAGTACCTGAGTACTTGCATGCATTAAAGGATTACCAAAGGGTTTTCATGAGGAGCTATAGTCTCGCTATTTTCCTAAGTGTCCGTGAGCGACGCGAACGTTTATAAAAAGAAAACCTTTTGGGATATTTTGAAAACGACGGAACGTGTATTTAAGAAAACATATATGGACATTTATTATTATTTTAGAATGAGCGTCTGTCAGTTATGCCGTGAGTTACGCATTCCCGCGGCGATTTAGAAAAGATATTGCTTGTGTTTTATTCAGATTGTGGAGTTTTCAAAGATGCGTATTATATACGTATTATAGTATTTGACTAGTGTATATTGGATTTTAGTAGTGGATTTCGAGATCGGTATCTCTATTCGTAATTCCGAGGATATGCGTGCGAATCCGATGATTTGCGTGACGCTTGATGGAGTCTGATTTTGAGTTTTTTACTCGTTTTTATGCGCACTTGACGCGCTGTGATATTTCTGCGATTTCCATGAATTCGGAGCCCCGTTGTTTTGAGCTGATCATTGAAATGTTTTATATTTTGGGGGTTTAAATTTAAATTCGGGGACCGAATTTATTTAAGGGGGGAAGATTGTAACATTTCAGAAAATATAAAGTATAATTTTGGGAATTTCTATAATTTAATATTATTTTAATGAATATTTTAATATTTTGGTATAATTAAATACCGATAAATGGGAAAAATTATGGAAAAATTATGGAAAAATTCTAAAATAGGGTATTTTGTGGAATTAAGCCATTTTAAAGCTTTTATGGTTAATTATATACTATTTTAGTGTTAATCGCGATTAAAAATCGCTAATTGGATTTTTAGCATTTTCGGCGCAAAATTGTGCACATGTCATTTTCCACACTTGTTACATGTTTTGGGTGCATGGTTGCTTAGGGTTTACCATGGGGTGAGAGGAAGTAAAGAAAAGGAAAAGTAAAGAAAAGGAAAAAGTTGAGGTATGATGATGAGAGAGAAAGTGAGAGTCAACCCTTCCCCTTTTGAACCATCCCCCATCATTTTTCACCCCATTTCTCTCTCTCCCCTCCAAGAGAGAGCTGCTGCTGCACCTGCTCTTATCTTCTTCCTCCTCTTCAAATCCCCTACAACACCATGAAATCAAACCCAAAACCCCATTTCAACCTCACAAAACTTGCTCACAAGCTCGAGAGGATCGTGTTGGACCTAGAAAAAGTGGATCTTGAGGACTTTGAGCAACTCAAGAATTTTCTTGAGTTGCCAAAAGAGGTAAATTCTGCACCCATAGAGTAGTATTTCCATTTCTTATTGCATCCATTCTAGTTTCATGTCAATATGGTGTTGTTGATAGACTTTTGAAACTTCAAGTTAGGGTTTAGGTTAGATTTGAAATCAAGATGAAATTGAGGATTGTGGTAACCTTAGAACCCCTGGTGGGATGTTATTTTGGACAATACTTTGAACTAGAGCCCAGAAATACGGATTTATGAGGCGATATAGGGAAAAACTGTAAATCTGGAGTTGTATTTGGGAATCTGCTTTCACGCGAGACGCTTAAAAATAAAACTGAGTTGACAGTGAGATATGCAGGTACCCTAGAACCACCATACAAAGCCCTAGCCACTACCTCCTTTTCCAGGCCACAGATTTAATCTGTTTGGCCGCATTTTGCGGCCTGGGTCCCACCATTTTGTCTCGTGTTTGTTCTGTAGCTCCTACATGTTTATTTTAGGCCACTGCCATGTATAGATTTGTCTAGTTTGACCTAGGGTAAAATCTGGAGCATTTTTCCTTAGTTGCGGTTTTGGATTCGTGTTTCCGTATTCCGTATTTTCAATTCTGAAATTGCGTATTTCGTTTTCTCTCGACTATTTGGCGTTTATACGACGATATCGATGACTGATTGATGGTTTTGAAGGCGTGCCCGTAGGTTCTAACCTATAGGCCCCTTATCGTATCGTTTTGGGTTTCGTATGCCGTTGTAGTTTTGAATTGGTTTTGATACGCATTTGCGATACGTTAATGTGTAGGTACCCCATGAAGACTTCGGGATGACAAGAAAGCGCGTGGCGACGTCGACAAATGAAGACGCAAAGTGAGTAGATTATATCTACAGGGGGAAGTCGAGTGGATGGCGTATAGCACCCCCGTAGTGCGTAGTTGATAGATTATATATATTACATATGATAGTTATAGTATGACATGGTTATTTTGTTAGGGGTATAATGGATAGTTTAGGGTTAGAAGTTAACTAGTGTAGTTCATAGTCGCGAACCCTAGAATAGATTTACACCTACACTTACACCCTTGCATATTCATTATACTTACACTGTGTTTGATGATATTGGACGACATTGGAGATGAGTCGATGATATTGGGCATTATGCCGCGAGATCGGTGATTTGATATGATTCGTATTTGGGATACGACATGTGATTCTTGCATGCTTTGGATGTGTGTTTACCCCCGCATTCATACTTTATAGATGGTATCGATTTGTACTAGACTTAGACCAGTACCCCAGATTACGTGATATGATGATAATGATACCTGATATTTGATTAGAGGAATGTGATATTTACCCGTACCCAGCTATTGGGATGCCGTACGACGATTTACCGTAGGAGCTTTATATTGATGATAGATCCGCACTCATGAATTGAGGATGTCATATGATATACTGTATCGTACGTGATACTACTGAGGCGGATCATCGACTACTATATATATATCGACTCAGATTTAGGTGGTTTCCATACCCCTCCCGATTGAACTGATACTTAGATCAGTAGTTTGCATAGTAAAGGTTAGGCTAGACCCGAGTCATACCTATTTCAAAAACTACGAATCAGGAATATCTTAAAGACAAATAAAGGGATTCTACGGATACTTTAAAAAGGTGTATCTTTTCTTAAAAACACCGTAGCCCTTATTTTACTAAAAACCCTGATTCTTCTTATTTCAAATGGCATAATCGCATGACATATACATATTGATGTAGACACTTCACTATTGCATTGTTTTATTTGATTCCGCATTTTCAGTACTATTCGCATTGCATATCATGGGTTATTGCTATATTACCATCATGCTGTTAGGACACCAGCAACATTATCGATGATGCGTATGTTCTACGTACACTTGCTTGCTGGCTCACACACTTCATCATCGATAATTTCCATGCCAGTACACTGTAGTACGGTTGCATTCATGATATGATTCTTGCATGGCATATTGTACACTTATACCTGTACCCATACATAGATGATTCTAACTTGATTAGAGATTTGCGAACCGCAAGATATTCTTCAAAACTGATTCATTTTAAAGGAGCGGTTTCCCTCGACATGTGCACATTACTATTTCATGTTGCATGACTTCTGATATGCTAACCTTTCTTTACATGTCGCATACATCTTGTTTTGATTATACGAATTGAGATACGTTGTTTCCATGATATTTCTGGATTTGGGAACCGTGGGTATTTCAAAAGAGAATATATAATTGTTTTAAAAATCCGGTTACCCTTGATATGATATTTCAGTGCGTCCGCCTTGTGTTTTCTCGGTGCTGAGAGCGACATGTGAAACCCGATTCGAGGAGGCGGATGAGGCCGATTGCGGGTACATGGTGGACCCGGTATGGTATCCCGGGGCGAGAACGGTTTCGCTGTGTAGTAGACGGTGAGCCTGACAAAGGGACTACTACCTACCGGTGATTGTATTTGAGCTCGGCGGATATCTGGAGGTTACCGACCGGAGTTGAGAGATGGACATGGGCTGACCCGTACTGTCGGGGCCGAGGGCCGATACCGCAGATGGAGCCCCATATGGATGAGGATTAACGTACCGATGCTAGGCACAGGTTTCATGATGATTTCCATGATTTTGATTATATCCTCATATTTGCATGCATGATGCTTATTGTCATTGGGTGGCAGGTGGACGGGATCCACATATATTCAGACATTGATTACATACAGATTTTGACTACATTGATCATACTTCATTTGTATATATAACAGGGTATGAGGGCGCTGTTATATATACCCTTACACCAATATTAGTGGAATGGGACGCTAATATATGTGTATTGATTTTCATTTGATACTTCATCATATTTACTCCATGCATACATACCTTATATTTATGACATGTTATTACCTGAGGCACTGGCACGAGTAATTGGCACTACCTACATGTTTAGATGTTACATTGCCACCTTATCCTGCTTCAGGCTTACTCTTGAGGTTTATATCATATACTGATCGTATTGACCTAGGATTATGTCTTGCATTCGTTTTCTGATTGTATATATTTTCTATTCACGAGTTGGCAACTCACCCCTGTTGTGCCACAGTTCTTGCAGGTTTTGCCGTACAGGTTCCATAGCGGCATTTCTGACACACTGCTTCCTTACGGGTGAATTGCTTTTTGGTAGGTGGGTTCCTTTGTATCAAGAACCACCATTATACTTGTATTATTCATTGTATCTAGAATTTTCCATCAAGCAAAACTTGTATATTGTTTCAGACTTAGACATTATTGATGTATTATTCGACCTTAGAGTCGCGCTTAGTAGTATTGCGGTTTTCATGCTTATTGAGTTTCTTTTTTTGGATTTTACCCTCGCCTTTCGGCGTGGTATATTATATTGCTTGTGTGGTTGTGACCGTCGAGTGACGAAGAGCTAGCTCCCGCTTGGGGATGCCTTTTATCATTGCATATATATTGTTATTCTTGTTGTACCCCGTTGGGGGCCAGTTTTTACAAAAGAAACTCTGCCGAAATTTTTAGAAAGGACTTTACATTTTAAAAATGCATATTCGGCTTAGTTATTAAAAAAAAAACCTTGACTTCAAAAATGTTTTTCTTCACTTCTTTAAACCAGTTTTCTTATTTACTCTTAAAATGGTTTTAGATTTCTGGGCTTTTGGCTTACTTGGATCAGATGGAGTCCTATAGATTTCATATGGTTCAGGTGCCAGTAACGTGCTCTTCCGGGTCGTGAAAATCTCGGAAATAAAATAATATTATAAAAAAAATGAATGAAACTTTTGCCCTGCAGGTAAGATCACATCGATCCCTATATACAATCCACGGGCACAAACAAAGAGGGAACCATATCTTCCCAACAGGCTCCACCAGAAAGCGAAGCCAAATCTCGACGGTTCATAAACAACCCAGAGACAACCTCGGAATTTGTCGCAATATTGCAGACATAATGTCAACAGACGAAGCAAAAAGAGATCCCTAGCTTCACGGTCTCGACGTCGATATTTACAACTTAGAGATCACCAGCGGCGTTTCTCCTCACTCCGACCGGATGCAGACATGACGTCAACAACCGACCTTAGAGTCGCAACGAAATGGAGCCACGGCATAGTCCCTAGTTTCAAATCTTAACGGCAATATCTACAACCTAAGAATTAGCAATGGTGTTCCTTCGCAATCCAGCAGGATGCATATTCAACGTCAACGAAAGACCTCACGGTCAAAACAAAGTGGACTGACAGCAAAATCCCAACTCCACCTCAGCGTTCGTCTCGACACAGCAGACGCAATGCCAGCAAACGAAGCAAAGGCCAAATTCCTAGCTTCAGGGTCTTAACGGCAAGTCATATAAAGCCTGAAAGACAATCGGAGATCATCTCGCACCAGTGCGGAGTGGTCACCACCTCGGCGTTCGTCTCGACAAAGTAGACACAATATCACCAAAAGGAGCCACGGCAAAATCCTTAGTTCTAAACCTCGACGGTTCACCAGCAACATAGAGACAAACGCGACATTCATCTCAATACAGCAGACGCAATGCCAGCAAACGAAGCGAAGGCCAAATTCCTAGCTTCAGGGTCTTAATGGCAACTCATATAAAGCCTGAAAGATAAATGGAGATCATCTCGCTCCAGCGCGGAGTGGTCACTACCTCGACGATTGTCTCGTTACAGCAGACGAGATGTCACCCCAGCGTTCTTCCTCCAGCAGGATTCGGACATGACAAAACAAACGAAGCGAAGGCCAAATTCCTAGTTTCAGGGTCTTAACGGCAAGTCATATAAAGCCTGAAAGACAATCGGAGATCATCTCGCACCAGTGCGGAGTGGTCACCACCTCGACGTTCGTCTCGATGCAGCAGACGCAACATCACCAAAAGGTGCCACGGCAAAATCCCTAGTACCAAACCTCGACGGTTCGCCAACAACCTAGAGACAACCATGACATTCGTCTCGATACAACAGACGCAATGCCAGCAAATGAAGCAAAGGCCAAATTCCTAGCTTAAGGATCTTAACGGCAAGTCATATAAAGCCTGAAAGACTATCGGAGATCATCCCACACCAGCGCGGAGTGGTTATGACTCATCGGGGCTCTCTAAAATGAGCCTAACCTCAAGTAAAAAGCGGCATGGCAAAATTCCTAACGCTTGCTCTTCCGACGATCAAACTACCTAGGAGGATTGCTTGAAGATGTCTTGTCCAGACCCCGAAGGGATCTGAAACATGACAGTCGCAAGGATACTCGAACAGCAAGATTGCCTATCGAGGAATAAATCGGCCAACGCGACGGTACGACGGACAAAACCCTAAGTACCACAGACCCTAACGGACTTCTGTCGTAAAGAGCAGAGGTTAACTGTGACGTTAGGATATTCTTGCGAGAAATGCTCGATTCGTCTCGACTCATGAGGAAATTAGTGTTTTTGCGAGAAATGTTCGATTCGTCTCGACTCGTGAGGAAAAGCCTTAGGCAGCGGGGATTAAAAAACCTGTTTCCTAAGCACTGGGACCCTGCAAGTCGGTCCAAAATGGACTCTTGCATACTATTCATGGGTCACACTCTCCAAAGTCGAATCTCGATAAGGAGGGAAACAACCGCTTATGGGTCCTCTCGACTCGTAAGAGGGAAAATTCTCTTATAAGATCCTTATGACTTATAAGAGAAAACACACTTAGGAATCCTCACGACTCCTAAGGAGAAAATAAACCTACGAGATCCTATCGATCCGTTGGGAGAAAAGTCTTTATGAAACCCTCACGGCTCATAGAGTTGAAAAGTCTTAAGCAACAGATCTGAATCTGCTGCCTAATCCATCACTACCTCCTGAAGAAGCCAATACAAGATGCTCGCTCTATCATCTATCAACCATGTTTACTAAGGTAGCATGCTGATAATAAAAGAAGGGAGAAAGCACAGAGATGACACGAGACATTGCAAAAGAAAATGTGTGTATCTTTATTCATGAATTCAATTAAGTACAAGGTGAATCGTATAAAAGAATAAAGAATGCATACATATTATTCAAAGGTTACAAGTGTATAATTGATACAAAAGCGGCTACTGAGAAGGTAGCGTCTTAAATAGCCCCATCAATTGCTCGCGCACTTCCTTCAATGCCTTCTCCTGATCGGCTGCCACCGCCAATTCTGCTTCCACCTGAGCCCGCTGCTGCAGGAAAGATGAAAGACGATCCTCAACTGCCAGCTGGGCTGCCTCCTGATTTTGTGCATCCCGCTCGACGACATCAAGCTGCTGCCTCGGTGTTAACCCGTCAGAGATGCATCGCAGAAGGCCTTCAAAGATAACCTTCAACTGTGCAGCATTTGCTTCCACCTGAGCATGCAGTCGGGAAGATTTGCTCGAAGTCTCTCCGCACTCCTTACGCCTTAAAGCAACTTCTTGCTCCAGATGGCGGAAGTAAGCGTCACGTCCCGAAAGTACGGAACATGACCGGTACTTAAACTACGAAACGTCTTGAGGCGTATGTAATTTAACTAAGCCGAAAACCAAGAAATCCAAACTAAGAAAAGTAGTAGAGTGAAGGAAAACCTATTTGAAATCAAGTAGTTTTAATAACATAAGCCCAATTATGCGGTTTTAAAAAAAACATCAAATATTTCCTGAAAATTTCGGCAGAGTCGCCTTTGTAAATACTGGCTCCCAAGCGGAATACAACATGAATAGTATACGAAATCACTAAAAGGCATCCCCAAGCGGGAGCTAGCTCTTCGTCAATCGACGGTCACAACCACACAAGCAATATATTATACAACGCCAAGGGCGAGGATCAAAACTCAAAGGAAACTCAAAACCACAAGAAATCCACAAAAATATAACGCGCGACTCTAAGGTCGAAAGAATAACATCACTGGTCTCTATCTCTGAAATAAATACATGTTTGGTTGATGGAATTTACTAGATACAACTGGATAATATTATACAAGGTAATATAATGGGTACGATACCAATAAACCCACCTACTAGCAAGTCACCCGAACGAAACTGTGCCCGCAAAGCCGTAATGAAACCTGTACGGCAAACCTACAAGAAACTGGGGCACAACGGGGGTGAGTTGCCAACTCGTGAATAGAAAAACATCTACGAATAGAAATCGCATGTATGACGCAATCCTAGGTCATACGATCATAATATATAATCCTCAAATATATAACCAGCAGCCTATAACCATGGCTAGGGCAAATATCTAACCCAAGTGTAATCCCATATGCCCGTGTCAGTGTCTCAGGTAGCAATGTATCATATGGAAGATGTATGAATGCATGAAACAGAATACATGTACTAAAGAAAACTGCTTTCATAAATCAGTGAGATTTCTGTATTTTAAAAATAAGGTACCATAAATGAAATCAACATAAAATAGTGCCCAGCATCGACACAAAGCAAGTGTCCAATATCTCGATATCTCTATGTCACAATCTCTGTACCTCAATATCTCAAAATCTCAATGTCTCAATCACAATATATAGGGCGCCGTCAGTCCAGACCGTCCTCTACCATCCATCTCAAGACCACGACGGTATCCTAAGGATATACGACGCGTCGGGTAAAATCACCGGTCGGTAGTGCTCCCCTGCCAGGCTCAACGTCAACAACACGACCTTCTCGCCCTGGGGTACCGCACCGGGCCCACCATGTACCCGAAACGGTTCATCCAACTCCTCGAATCGGGTCTCGAAACCCATCAGCAAACTCACGGTGGACGACTCATACATCATGGGAAAACCACATTTTTTATTTAAAAAGAGGGAAAAGAAGCTTATATAAGTTTTGTGGTTTTCCCCCAAATCCAGAAAATCCCATGGAAATCCGAATCCAAATCATCAATAGCATGTAAAACCATGAATATAGGCATGAGAATCCATGAATGCGGCATAACAATGAATAACTGTATGCATGAAGTAGCAGGTAATAACCACAATGTCTAAACTAGCATATAAGGCAAGTACACTAATATCATGTCTAAACTATGAGCTAACAGGCTGTGTCAATGTAATAGTATTTTCTAAGTGTACATCACATGGCAATTACCGATGAAGATGTGTGTGAGCCGGCAAGTAAGTGTGCGTGGTACATACGCATCATCGGTAATGGTGATGGTGTCCTAACAGCATGATATCAATAATGAAATATGAATTACAATAAGTATGTGATGCGGAGTAACAGCAATAATATGCGGGAGCTGAATACTAGACACAACGATAACTAAACTGCATTACCCTAATATAAGTCCTACAATAGTGCCTTTTGAAATAACACGAATCGCGGTGTTTTGAAAATAAGGGCTACGGTGTTTTTAAGAAAAAATACGTCTTTTGAAATATCCGTAGAATCCCTTGACCTGTCTTTTAAAATACCCACGATTCGTTAGTTTTTTCAATAGGTAGGAGTCTAATCTAATCTAACAACTACACTAAACTATACGGCTGAACTAACAAGCTGAACTACAGGTAAGGAAACCGCCTAACATCTGAGTCGATACGTATACATACCTGTATATATATTTGTCGGTGATCCCGCCTCAATAATATCATATCCGATGCCATATCTATAATCAAACATCCCAAGTCAAGAGTGCGGATCAATCATCAATATATAGCTCGTACGTAAATCCGTCGTACGGCATCCCCAAATCTAGGTACGGGTCAATATAATACTCATCACACTGTTCATCCGGTATCCTCTTTATCAAGATCATCATCTGGGGTACTGACCTACGTCTAGTACACTACAAATATCACTATTCACATGGCATTGTCATCCAAAGATCCGCTATAACATCATGACGTATCTCAAGTACGAATCCTGCCATATCACCGATCTCACGGCCTCAACTCAAATCTCATCGACTCATCTCAATCCCAAGTATCATCCGCAAATCCAGTATGTGAACACCTAGTCCCATACCCAGGTGAACACATAAACACATCTCCCCACATACGCGCAGGTAATAATGTAGAGGTATGCATGTGTGTGCGTGCGTGTGTGGGTGTAACAACTACTCTTGGGTTTCGCAACTAACACTAAACTAATCCATGAACACCTAGAATCTACCGTTATCATCAAGTCTCATATCAACATAATATATATAATCTAAATAGGTGTGTGTATACGTATTCGTATACATCACCACGAACTGCGGGAGTGTTATACGCCATCCACCCGACTTCTCCCCGTAGATATAAATCTACTCACCTGGTCCTTGCTCGCCGGTGCCGATGTCGCCACGCGCTTACTTGTCATCTCGAAGTCCACATGGGGTACCTACATATCATAACACACCGTATCGCATTAAAACCAAATTCGAAATCGAAACGGCATACGAAAATCAAATCGGCACGCGTATCACGCATAGGTCAAAACCTATCGCCTACGCATACAAGAATAGCCAAACCAACCCTCGATGTCGATGTACAAACGTCAAACCATCGACAAAAACCCAAACACTCTCATTTGCGCATTCACAAACGCTAATTATAATATAAAATAGGTTAAAATTCACAAAAATCCCAAATTCACCTTAAAAGCCATTTTTCCGAAAATCTAGCAAGCAAAAATTACCCGTTTTAGTACAAAACTTGGCGTTTAAACAAATCTAGCGGCCATAATACTTATTAAATATCTTAAATAAGTCATAAAACCCCTTTCCAAAATTTAATTTCACAAAACCATATATGTTCAAAAAAAACTAGTTTGCAAAAATACCGATTTTAACTCTTTTTAAAGCAAAATTCACAATTTAACAATTAAGATTGGTTTTGCATAGTCCAAGGGCATTAAACCACTCATTATAATATTAATAATGATATGAAACCATAATTATATTTTAATCTAAAGCATTTAATAATTTTCCAAAAACCCTAGTTAGCAAAATAACTTAATTATAACAATATCAACCTAACAATTTGTAAATTAGCAATTAGGTTAGGCTTTACAATTCCACAAGATGATAATCTACACTTGATTATCCTAATAGTGATGGTTAAACCCAAATTAGATTCAAACCATATTCTTGAATTCTCAAATTAGCAACAAGAACCAAATTAACACTTAATTATGTTAGATTAAGCAATATAAACAACAAATTCTATATAGGGTCAAAGTTTATACCTCCCAATTTTTGAGATCTAGCTTGAAATATAGCCATCCAAAAAGCTCTCCTTTCACCACAATCCATGCATCTAAGGCTACACTAAAATGGTTAAGAGCTTGATTTAGATTTTGTATTTTTTTGATGGGTATTTGATGAATTTTTGAAGTAAAAGAGATAGGAAAATGGGGGAAAAAGAGGGGGCTGTTGCAGCAGGGTTTCGGCCAGTAGAGGGGGGCTGGAGTGAGGTGAGGAATTGGGGTGGAAATTCTAAGGTCAAAGCCCATTCATAACACTTTAAACCCATACCCAATTAAATATATAAAAACCTTTTTTAAAACAATTCTTTTTCTTCACGAGTTGAAGTCAACCAAGAGGGGAAAAATATGGGCTGTTGATAGTGGTGGGGCCGGCTAAGGAGGGGTGAGCATGTGAGTGAGTGATTGAAAAAAAAAATTCCATGCAAAAAGAACCCCTCAAGTTACCAAATTGCAAGATTTCGCTAATTTCACCAAAAAAAGCCTTTTTTTCTACAATAATTTCTAACACCGTTTGGCAGATTCATTTTGTTTCAAAAACAACATGCTAAAATTTTGTTTAATGTGTTATAATGGAAAAAAAAATTCAACCCATTCCAATTTGTAATTTTCCCTAATTAAATATATTAGTGACGGCTTAAAATAATATTAAAATAATTAATTTCGGAAAAAATTTCAGAAATTTTGAAATTTTACTAGGGGCTCAATAAACATCAAATACTAGCAATTACATATCTAGAATATGTATATTTAATTTTATAATAAAGATATTTGTATTTTGACTTTTTACAGAAAACCCCCTTATTTTACCTTTTTCCGAAATTTCACTGAAACCATTTTCAAAACGTTACAATCTTCCCACCTTAAAGAAATTCGTTTCCCGAATTTAAATTAAAAACTACCCCAAATACTAAAATATCTAAGCAAAACTATCAAGTCGTCGGGGCTCCGAAATCGTAAATACATAAAACAAATCGTAGCGCAGCGCATGCGCATGAAAAATGAGCGTATAACTCAAAATCAAAACTCCGTCAAGCATCCCGCAATCATCGGAGTCATGGTAAAGACACAAATGTAAAATCCAATACAAAACTAATATGATATAACTCGAAACTATACACGTAAATATCAAATCTATATCTGTAAATATTTGAAGGAAATGCATGCCAAATCTCTTAAAATCGCTGTGCAATGCGCAAAACACTGCACAGTGGCGGGCGTCTATTATAAGAACATAACCATATAAATATTTACCTTTTTTTTAAAATGTACGTCCCGCCGTTTTGGGAAACAATTTAGAAGGGTTTCTTTGTTTTAAACGTTTCATGTCATATCGGACACGTAGGTAAATACTGAGACTATAGCTCGCTTTTTGGAATTCCCTTCGATAGCTATCAATGCATGCAAAATACATTCAGGTACTGTACTCTGACTAGTCCTGCTCAGTATGAAAACACATAGCAAATGTCATAAGAACGTACTGCTCTATAAGAAATCAATCCCAAAATATACATATGAATACTACGTGCGTCTGGTGCGCATAGAAATCAAAATCCATAT
This sequence comes from Agapanthus africanus, assembly GCA_030015575.1. Taxonomy (NCBI): domain Eukaryota; kingdom Viridiplantae; phylum Streptophyta; class Magnoliopsida; order Asparagales; family Amaryllidaceae; genus Agapanthus; species Agapanthus africanus. The sequence goes on along the minus strand of CM057346.1, from coordinate 335,587,892 downwards.
ATGTTCCATGCATGCGCACAGAAACAACATCTAAGTGTATCAGGTGTGCACGAAGCCTCTGTCGTAGGCAACGTGTGTGCCTGACAGCAAAATCAGGAGCATCTGACATGCACGAAATCATGAAATCCAATATCAAGCGCCGGACATGCGCAAAATCCAATCAGGTGCACAAGGTGCACAAAACCAATATCGAGAATCACAATCGAAATTGAAGTCCAGTGCATCTAAGTGCACAAAATGCGTATCACTGCACTGCAAGCATATGTGAATCATACCGAGTGCAAAACCCAATTCGTGTACGTATATACGCACAAATCAACTCAACTGTATGAAATTTATATAATCACAAACATGAGAAACCAAGGCACGAAAACTATCTCAGGTGCAACAACTGTGCAAAAATCGTAAATACTCAGTAGGTGTAACCATGGCGCATGAAAACAATATCATGAAACTCAATCATCAAAACCAAATCATGCGAATAGATCGCTCAAAATACCAAAATCGTGTATGGCAGAATAGTCCCGCTCAAGCACCTCCTCGAAGAATCTCTAACCAACTGTCGTGGTCACTCATAGCATGTCTCGTTGATGACCCTGAACTCTGGCCTGCCGGTGTGCGTAACATGACCACTCCTGGGTCCAAGTCTTCTCATAATTTATTCCAAAAAGATCCTGTCGAGGTCTCTCCTAAATCACGTCTCTGCCGAACTGTCCGGAAATCATCGTCCTTTACTAGATTTGTTCTCGTTCCGGAATGGCTACATACTCATCGCAACTCCTCCTGGAAGGTATATCCAAGTACAATGCCTCAGCATGCATATCGCATCTCTGATGTCGGCGGAGTAGAACGTCATGTCATCAAGACCTCGTACGAACCACTTAGTCCACTTTTCTCTAATGTCGACTGCTTCGGACTCGTCTCGTCGTGGCTGCATGGACTGATCTCCAACGGCTATCCTCGTATCTGGAGTCTTCCAAGAAATGCATCTCACCATCTAGCATCCGAATGAATTCGAACCATCCGATCGATTCTTCAAAACCCATAATCCCCCAAGAGCTCAACATCTTGGGTATAGTTTAATAGTATCGAGTATGTATCACAGCATCGATGGTCCAGCCGTAGAAGGGCAAACCCAAGCCTCACTAATGGCGCCGTGGAACTGCCGTAAACACTAAGGTTCAAACGCTTTCACACGGTCATTAAGTCGAGTTAGGGTTTCATTCTTCTAGAGGGTCCATAGAATTGCCTGCATGCTCTTCCGAATACTTTAAACTTGGAATCATAGCTTTCTGACACTCGATCGTCTCTGTCGACTCTCAACGTCTCCGCGTGAAGTCGTCTCTAGCTGGAATCAATCTATCTGATGACCTCGCATCGGGATAGCGAACGAACCACATGTCCTAGTCATTCATCCTCGGTGACTAGCGACCTTCTCTCGACTCTTAGTACAACTTGTACTGTAGTGGCTCCAACATCTGGGGCGATATCTCGTCGTTCGCAGCAATAACTGGCTCACTCGTCTGCACGCTGAACAGTGCCTCGATAATCATGAATAAGCCATACACCAACGGTCATCAAAATCCGGCTGGCCTCTATCAGTGGCTCAATCCTCTGGTGCTGATCAGCACGTCCGAGTAATCTCATACAGCGATCCATCAAACGCTCGTGGCGCAAAACACAATAAAAAAACACATCTCTGCAATCGTGTGTCGCCGGGGTCACGCCCTGGTCAATCCTCGTTCGTAACGAGCTCCTGCTGACCGCAACTCTAGCCGTAGCTCTCCCTACCCGTAATTATGGCAGCAAACCATAACTGGTACCGATGAGGCTAGATCAGGAATGAATATGATACTGAGCAAAAAAATGTATATCCTAAGGCTCCTTAAGTGGAGTAGCGTATCATAAGTATGCCGCGGAACATACCCACGGTACGTCACTCTACTTTAGTCACCTATTCCATCAACCAAGAGTCATCCTACGCTCCGAAGGTAAAACCTAACGCTCTGATACCAACTTTGTCACGTCCCGAAAGTACAGAACATGACCGGCACTTAAACTACGAAACGTCTCGAGGCGTACGTAATTTAAGTAAGCCGAAAACCCAGAAATCCAATCCAAGAAAAGTAGTAGCGTAAAGGAAAAACAATTTAAAATCAAGTAGTTTTATTAGCATAAGGTGAATTATGCGGTTTTAAAAAAACATCAAATATTTCCTGAAAATTTCGGCAGAGTCTCCTGTGTAAATACTGGCTCCCAAGTGGGATACAACATGAATAGTATACGAAATCACTAAAAGGCATCCCCAAGCGGGAGCTAGATCTTCGTCAATCGATGGTCACAACCACACAAGCAATATAATATACAACGCCAAGGGCAAAGACCAAAACTCAAAGGAAACTCAAAACCACAAGAAATCCACAGAAATATAACGCACGACTCTAAGGTCGAAAGAATAACATCACTAGTCTCTATCTCTGAAATAAATACATGTTTGGTTGATGGAATTTACTAGATACAACTGGATAATATTATACAAGGTAATATGATGGGTACGATACCAATAAACCCACCTACTAGCAAGTCACCCGAACGAAACTGTGCCCGCAAAGCCGTAATGAAACCTGTACGGCAAACCTGCAAGAAACTGGGGCACAACGGGGGTGAGTTGCCAACTCGTGAATAGAAAAACATCTACGAATAGAAATCGCATGTATGACACAATCCTAGGTCATACGATTATAATATATAATCCTCAAATATATAACCAGCAACCTATAACCATGGCTAGGGCAAATATCTAACCCAAGTGTAATCACATATGCCCGTGTTAATGTCTCAGGTAGCAATGCATCATATGGATGATGTATGAATGCATGAAACAGAATGCATGTACTGAAGAAACTGCTTTAATAAATCAGTGAGATTTCTGTATTTTAAAAATGAGGTACCATAAATGAAATAAACATAAAATAGTGCCCAGCATCGACACAAAATAAGTGTCCAAATATCTCGATATCTCTGTGTCACAATCTGTGTACCTCAATATCTCAAAATCTCAATGTCTCAATCACAATATCTAAGGTGCCGTCAGTCCAGACCGGCCCCTACCATCCATCTCAAGACCATGACGGTATCCTCCGGATATCCGACGCGTCAGGTAAAATCACCGGTCGGTAGTGCTCCCCTGCCAGGCTCAACGTCAACAACACGACCTTCTCGCTCCGGGGTACCGCACCGGGCCCACCATGTACCCGAAACGCTTCATCCAACTCCTCGAATCGGGTCTCGAAATCCATCAGCAAACTCATGGTGGACGACTCATATATCATGGGAAAACCACACTTTTTATTTAAAAAGAGAGAAAAGAAGCTTATATAAGTTTTGTTATTTTCCCCCAAATCCAGAAAATCTCATGGAAATCCGAATCCAAATCATCAATAGCATGTAAAACCATGAATATAGGTATGAGAATCCATGAATGCGGCATAACAATGAATAACAGTATGCATGAAGTAGCAGGTAATAACCACAATGTCTAAACTAGCATATAAGGCAAGTACACTAATATCAGTCTAAACTATCAGCTAACAGGCTATGTCAATGCAATAGTATTTTCTATGTGTACATGATATGGCAATTACCGATGAAGATGTGTGTGAGCCGGCAAGTAAGTGTACGTGGTACATACGCATCATCGGTAATGGTGATGGTGTCCTAACAGCATGATATTAATAATGAAATATGAATTACAATAAGTATGTTATGCGGAGCAACAACAATAATATGCTGGAGCTGAATATTAGACACAACGATAACTAAACTGCATTACCCTAATATAAGTCCTACAATAGTGCCTTTTGAAATAACACGAATCGCGGTGTTTTGAAAATAAGGGCTGCGGTGTTTTGAAAATAAGGGCTACGGTGTTTTTAAGAAAAGATACGTCTTTTGAAATATCCGTAGAATCCCTTGACCTGTCTTTTAAAATACCCACGATTCGTTAGTTTTTGAAATAGGTAGGAGTCTAATCTAATCTAACAACTACACTAAACTATACGGCTGAACTAACAAGCTGCACTACAGGTAAGGAAACCGCCTAACATCTGAGTCGATACGTATACATACCTGTATATATAATAGTCGGTGATCCCGCCTCAATAATATCATATCCGATACCATATCTATAATCAGACATCCAAAGTCAAGAGTGCGGATCAATCATCAATATATAGCTCGTACGTAAATCCGTCGTATGGCATCCCCAAATCTGGGTACCGGTCAATATCATACTCATCACACTGTTCATCTGGTGTCCTCTTTATCAAGATCATCATCTGGGGTACTGACCTAAGTCTAGTACACTACAAATATCACTATTCACATGGCATTGTCATCCAAAGATCAGCTATAACATCAGGACGTATCTCAAGTATGAATCCTGCCATATCACCGATCTCACGGCCTCAACTCAAATCTCATCGACTCATCTCAATCCCAAGTATCATCCGCAAATCCAGTATGTGAACACCTAGTCCAATACCCAGGTGAACACATAAACACATCTCCCCACATACGCGCAGGTAATAACATAGAGGTATGCATGTGTGTGCGTGCGTGTGTTGGTGTAACAACTACTCTAGTGTTTCGCAACTAACACTAAACTAATCCATGAACACCTAGAATCTACCTTTATCATCTAGTCTCATATCAACATAATATATATAATCTAAATAGGTGTGTGTATACGTATTCGTATACATCACCACGAACTGCGGGGATGCTATACGCCATCCACCCGACTTCTCCCCGTAGATATAATTCTACTCACCTTGTCCTTGCTCGCCAGTGCCGATGTCGCCAAGTGCTTGCTTGTCGTCTCGAAGTCCACATGGGGTACATACATATCATAACACACCGTATTGCATTAAACCCGAATTCCAAATCGAAACGGCATACGAAAATCAAATCGGCACGCGTATCACGCATAGGTCAAAACCTATCGCCTACGCATACAAGAATAGCCAAACCAACTCTCGATGTCGATGTACAAACGTCAAACCATCGACAGAAACCCGAACACTCTCATTTGCGCATTCACAAACACTAATTATAAAATAAAATAGGTTAAAATTCACAAAAACCCCCAAATTCATCTTCAAAGCCATTTTTCCGAAAATCTAGCAAGCAAAAATTACCCGTTTTAGTACAAAACTTGACGTTTAAACAAATCTAGTGGCCATAATACTTATTAAATATCTTAAATAAGTCATAAAACCCCTTCCATAATTTAATTTCACCAAACCATATATGTTCAAAAAAACTAGTTTGCAAAAATACCGATTTTAACTCTTTTTAAAGCAAAATTCACAATTTAACAATTAAGCTTGGTTTTGCATAGTCCAAGGGCATTAAACCACTCATTATAATATTAATAACGATATGAAACCATAATTATATTTTAATCTAAAGCGTTTAATGATTTTCCAAAAACCCTAGTTAGCAAAATAACTTAATTGTAACAATATCAACCTAACAATTTGTAAACTAGCAATTAGGTTAGGTTTTACAATTCCACAAGATGATAATCTACACTTGATTATCCTAATAGTGATGGTTAAACCCAAATTAGATTCAAACCATATTCTTGAATTCTCAAATTAGCAACAAGAACCAAATTAACACTTAATTATGTTAGATTAAGCAATATAAACAACAAATTCTATTTAGGGTCAAAGTTTATACCTCCCAATTTTTGAGATCTAGCTTGAAATCTAGCCATCCAAAAAGCTCTCCTTTCACCACAATCCATGCATCTAAGGCTACACTAAAATGGGTAAGAGCTTGATTTAGATTTCAGATTTTTTTGATGGGTATTTGATGAATTTTTGAAGCAAAAGAGATAGGAAAATGGGGGAAAAAGAGGGGGCTGTTGCAGCAGGGTTTCGGCCAGTAGAGGGGGGCTGGATTGAGGTGAGGAATTGTGGTGGAAATTCTAAGGTCAAAGCCCATCCATAACACTTTAAACCCATACCCAATTAAATATAAAAAAAACCTTTTTAAAACAATTCTTTTTCTTCATGAGTTGAAGTCAACCAAGAGGGGAAAAATATGGGCTATTGATAGTGGTGGGGCCAGCCCAGGAGGGGTGAGCATGTGAGTGAGTGATTGACAAAAAAAAATCCATGCAAAAAGAACACCTCAAGTTACCAAATTGCAAGATTTCGCTAATTTCACCAAAAAAGCCTTTTTTTCTACAATAATTTCTAACACCGTTTGGCAGATTCATTTTGTTTCAAAAACAACATGTTAAAATTTTTTATAATGTGTTATAATGCACAAAATTTGTTTCAACCCATTCTAATTTGTAATTTTCCCTAAATGTATTAGTGACGGCTTAAAATAATATTAAAATAATTAATTTCGGAAAAAATTTCAGAAATTTAGAAATTTTACCAGGGGCTCAATAAACACCAAATACAAGCAATTACATAGGTAGAATAAGTATATTTAATTTTATAATAAAGATATTTGTATTTTGACTTTTTATAGAAACCCCTATTGTTTTACCGTTTTTCCGAAATTTTAGCGAAACGATTTTCAAAACGTTACGGTAAGAAGCGCTCTGCTCAATCCATGCCGCCCGTTGAGTGCTCATGGCCAAAATCTCGGGGGCAGGACGCATAAGCTCCAGCGGATGCAGGCGGGCCTCGATTTCCCTGCAGTAATTAACCCAAGACTCGACGACTCCTTCATTATGAAAATTTGCTAGCGTCGCCAGCATCGGATTGATCTCCGCAACGAAATCTGTGGCAGATGGGGGAGCTTCTGTGTCAAGCTCTTCGATGCATCCGCTCAGCATACTTAAACTCATCGCAGCACCCTTTGAGGATGGACGCATGGAGAATGGGCCTGCCGGTATTATGATGTGAGACTCGAAGGGGGTCGGAATTGGAACAACAGCTGAAAAACAAAACACAATCAGATGATGATTCAAAGAAATATGAGAAAGTCATCAGTGATGGAGTGTACTATACCAGCCGCAGGAAGTGGCAAAGCCGGGTGGACCAGTGGTGCGATCAATCCCTTATCTCCTACTTCGATCTGTAGCACTGCAATCAGGGCAAGGAAGAATCAGAGACAATTGCATTATCGGAAAAAGAAAAGGCATCAATTGAAACTACACTCACCAGCGCCACTGGAGGAAGCAAGCTCTGACGGGAAGGAGAAGTGCGGGTGCAGCACCTGGTAAAGGTGATCAAAAAGTACTCCTGCAAAGACGCAATAGTATGACATCAGTACATAAATTATGCAGCCAAGATAAGACTGATAAGTCACAAATCTATACCTTCCAACATTTGCGACGGTGCGAGAGAAGGTAAAGAGGTGGCCACCGTAAAGGCAGTAACTGACGGTGCTCCCTCTAGCAAAGGGGCATCAGCACTGGCCGCGCCTGCGTTGGAAACAAGATAAGCCCTGTCAGGAAAGGTTGCAGAAAAAAGAAATGGACGGTAACCCAAAATTTACCTGATGAGTCACCAGCCGAAACGGAGGCGTCTCCCTCCTCCATTGACACGGGTCCACCCCCCGTTGTTTTATCGCCATACTCTATGGGAACCGTCATTGTGCTCGCGAGGCCAGGAGACGGTGGAGGACCGTAAGCGGGGAGAGCAATGATCGGAGAAAGAGCGGCCGGCTCATCCTCGGGAATCATGCCCGTCTCACCTGCAACTCCCTCGGGCTCAGCGGTCGCGACCCTCTCGTCCATCGTTGCCATAGGGTCGTCGGTCTTAGTCGCTCCATCCGCTGCTGCCCCAGGCTCGGTTATTGTAGCCGTCTCATTGGCCACTACCTCGGGCTCGGCATCAGCAGCCTTCTCGAGCATAGTAGGCGTGACTGTCTCGTCAGCCACTAGCTCAGACCCGGCGACTACAATTGCACCACCTACCGTCGCCTCGGGTTCAGCTGCTACCTTTTCCACCATCCCCTCAGGCACGACGGTTTCCGTCGCTCCTTCAGTTGGACTTGGCCCTGCAGGACAAGATGTATAAGAACCGATAGTTTTACAACTCTTACAACAAGGTCTCGAAAGACACATTACCTGAGGTGGATCGATCGCTGGACACCCGAACCACACGCATCGCCTATCTATAAGTTGTAGACAAGGCGACCGGGGACTCTTCTTGAGGAGTAGCAGCGGGAGTAACAGCGCTTGGGCCCGCTCCCACAGCCAAAGCAGCGCTACGCTCCTTCGCTGCGCGCCTCAATCGCTTCCTCTCCTCCCGGGCCACCACGACGGACCTCTTGGAAGCCTCCTTCAGCAAGGCATCGCCGTCCGCGTTTAGAGTTGCCTCCAGAGCCTTCAAGACATCCATCATCGGCTTTTTGAGTCGGGTCTCTTGCGGCAATTCCGAAGAGGCCGGAACATCGGTAGCTGGCCCGGGGAGAATCCCCGCATCGGCTCGCGCAGTAGATCCCGCGGCCCCTGCAAAGAGACAAAGAAATGATTAGATTGGCCATAAAAAGGAAAATAAAGACTCTGTGGGCCGAGATGTACCAACGCCCGATAGAGCACGTTTCTTCTCCTCCTCCTGGAAGGTTTTGAGAGAAGCAGCGATGGCTTCTTCGGTAGAAATGCCTGTTTCAAAAAAGGAAAAGCGTTAGTCAAAGACAATGATAAAAGTACGATAAAATGATGAAGAATGCAACTAGTGATTACTTGATTGCGTGACCTCAGCCAACCATGCTTCGAGCCTTGCCGATTGCTCAGAAGCCGCGATGGCGGCTGCCATATCAGTGTCTGCTGGATCTACCAAGAAACCCTCTTTGCTCCCGTATTCGATTAAGCCTTCGGTGAGAGGGGCCTGAGGCTCTAAGCCGAGGACAGCATCGAGAGAAAGAATCAAATTTTTCTTCCTCTTCTGCGCGCGGACCCCGGTCGCACCCAAAATCAACTTGCGCTTTATGGGCACCTTAGGGCGGCGGGTCCCGATGTCCGAGCCCGCACCAGACTCAGGCGAAACCACATTCATCATCTCCACCGGAACATGGGGCGCTGGGGGTACGTCCACGGTATCATGAGGCAATCCGTGCGGAGGGCTCAGCATGCGCAGTGGCTCAGTTCCAGCATCTCTCAGCGGAGAAATGACAGAGATCCTTGGCCTCAGGGGAGCTTTACGGTCGCTGCCAGGGGCACACCCTTGCGGTCAACCAACAACCGCTTCTCTTTCCGGATGACGGAACCCATCGCGTGCGCGTACCAAGCCACGTACACGTTGAGGGCCCGGGGGACGCAGCTCGGCTCGCTGATAAAGAAGTGGGAGACCGTGTTCAGTTGGATAAAATGGTGCAGCGCGCTCTGTATCCCCTCCCTGGTAGCCGCGGGCTCTTCCAAAAACGCCTCCAGTGGGACCCCCTGGTTATAGCTTGATTATTGGGTGAACCGATGGGGGTTGTACCTCATGAAGAGCGCCATGTCATTTTGCCTGAACACCAGGAAGCCCGGCCGGATGGAGTATAAGTGAAGAATCTCCCGGGCTTTCAATACGGAGGCCCCGTCCTTGAAACCATTACGCAGCGCCAACACCGCCTTGGAGGTCTCCGGGCAGATGGTCACGACTTTGTCCATGAATGAAATCCTCGCTCCGACCATGTGTGGACGAAGAAGTAACCTCCTAGCCTCCCGCGGAGACGGATTCACAATCGAGGCGCCAATCAGATGCATAACTCTTGGGAGTCTGCACTTCTCAAAAAACGAGGGGCTCTTATTAATGCCGAATACCCCGAGCACATGCATTTCCATCCACGAAATGAAGTAGTGCATCCGGAAATTGGCAGGTTGCTCCCCGGGCTCATTTGCGTCTGCCGCCACGCTGAGTCCATGGTATAGGTGAGCCAGCCCGGTGATCCCGATCGACAACTGTATACCAGCCACCATCCGATGCGCTGGGTAGAAGACCGAGGGACTCATGTAACGCGGGTGCATGGGGAGCGCGAACCAGCACAGCCATAATCCCAGAAACCCTAGAAAGATGGTCTCCTCATCAATGCCCGGGGCGGCGATTTCTGATAAGGGCATGATGGCGGCATCTGGAAGGTAGAAACTTTTTTGGTCGTCCTCCAATACTGGTCGACGATCTAAGCCGAAGCCGAAGGGGTCGTCGAGCTTGGCGAACTTTTCACTCTGCTGCGATAGAATCTCCGGTCGAAGGAAGCGGGTGATAAAATCTGCAAAACTAACTCCCCGGACTCCCGATTCCAAATAGAGACCTTCATATATATATTCAGCACCTTCACCGGGCTTGGAAACTAGTGCTGAATAGCATTCTCTGGTGTTAGGCCCATTACCAGTGGCTTGGTGGCGAAGACATACTCGTCAGGAGGAAGTAACTTTTCATAATGCTCTCCCCTCGCTGGTAGGCCGGAAATCTCAGCGAATTCTTCCAAGGGAATGGTGACTTCCCTGTCCGTCAGAAGAAAAGTATGGGTGGGGGTGTTCCATTGTTCCACGAATGCCTTAACCTACCACGTCGGAGGAGCAGGGTACTCAAAAAGCGAAGCGTAGACCGCGGGGTACAGACCAATCTTCATCAAATGTGTCTTCTTTGCTGACAAGATATACCTAGCCCACGGCAAATACCCGGCCGATTGTCGAGGGGTCAATCCGAGGTTATAAGCTTGTCCCCAAGAGCGCGCCTCACCCTGGCATATGCGCCGCCCTAAAATGTCCACGGCTGCCGGCGGCTGTACGGGAATGGCGGCGATCGAAGGATGAAGAAGATCCTCCGAATTCCAATTTACAACCTCCACGGCATAGTTCACCGGGGGTGCATCCGCATATGGGATCGACGAGATTGGCACTGACGGCGTCGCGCAACAGAAGCTTCGGCGACCCTTGATGATTTCATTATACCATCTGCCCCATAGATGAAGGTTCTTATGCTTCGGGTCGTGATCCTTAATCAGAGCGAAAACCTCCCGGTCAACTGGCGCCTCAGGGAAACCTCCCTCTGATCGGAAGAACGGGAATGACAGATCAGCAGACATGTTGCCTGCAAAAAGAAGAGGGACGGAGATCAACTGTCAGTATTATAATTTTTTAATTTCTGACACTTGGAACTTTAAAAGTTGTACCCCACTGCAATGCAGTGGAAATGGGACCAAAGGGGGACCCACAAAATCTAGATGACAATGCATCAGTTAATAAGATAGCCCCATCATTGGATAAGACTGTCAATTAATGAGGAGATCCCCAAAACAATATTCTCATTAAATGAGAAATCCCTTGAGACAAAGAGAAAATCTCCCTTTTCATAGCAAAGCTCTGTCACAAAATGACACTTGTCAAACTCTGGTCTCAAGTGAATAAAATTCCTTAAAAGAGCCTAGCTCTGTAATAATGATGGAAAAATCCATCAAAGCAAAAATTAACTCCTAAAAATGAAAGTGTGGGATCTTAAAGATCCATGAAAAACTCTTGAGAGTTCTTCATCAAAAGATCAAAAAGATCTATATTTTGTCTAAGAGCAAAGCTCTGTTCATGGGTTAAAAAACCCTGAAACAAGATCTCTTTAGATCCATGGATTCTTGAGAGCAATGCTCTGTATATGAAACCCTAAAGGGGTTTTCTTTAGATCAAAGATCTATGAGAGCAAGGCTCTGTCAATTAAAATTAATTTAATTAAATTTAAGTTAATTTTACCTAAAACTTTTCTAGAGTTTAACTCTTAAGATTCTTGGAAGCAAGAGCAAGGCTCTGAAGTTCTGAGAATTAGAATTCTTGAAGATGATAATCATCTGAGGAGGACCAAGGGTCTTATTTATAGGCGCTTAAGCGCCCCTTCAACTCCTGAGTTGATCTGACGGTTGGGATCTTGCCTGCACTCACGTGTGCGCCACGTGAGCGCAACATGTTGGAGATAGTGCCCTCAGAGTCAATTATTGGATCATAGGCACGTAATTGCAATGATTGAGGGAGGACCTATACTGGTAGGACAGTCTTACTCAAGATGATAGTATGCTATCTGGTTTATCTTTATCATCGTGTACTGCTTTAGGTGACATTACTGATCACTATTGCACGTTGATAGAGCCCCTTGGATTCTTGCTTGACTGCCAGCAGTATGATGGCGATCATATACGTGGGAGCTGGGGTTTATAAGCACATCCTTAAAAGGTCCCTAGTCGTGGGAGTTTCGAGACAGGGTATCGATACTCCAGAGTAGACTAGTGTATACAGTCGAGACCCCGACGAGGGGCGGTGGCCGGTCTCATAAGCTACTGGTGTCAGTTGGATCACCTAAGATGTATACAGGTGCTCATTGAGTTATGAGTACACCAGACAGGACTCGTCGGGAACATGCTAGTTGGGATTATACCAGACGTCAGATAGCAGTTCCCTGGTGACATGTGTACAGGTTAGTTCATCGACCTGAGATCGTCATTTGTCTCGTGTGAGTTTCCACTGTGCTTTGATTACTACCCTACCACAGCTTAAAGGAGTCATGCAAACTGGTTTTAGTTGGGTACAGTCCCGAGCTACATGGAGGCAGTGAGCAGATCTGCAGGGGTTCATCTCTCCCGGTATTGGGGGTGAGGTCACGCTGTGTCTAGGAGAGCCAGTACACGAAAGTCCTTGGCCAAGGCAGGGATTTATTGGTAGGTATTCCAGTAGTATCTCAGGGTTTTCTGGACTACACTCCGACACGACTTGTACCGCTTTTGGGGGTCTGACTTTTACCAACCCCCTTGGCCCGACATCCGATGCTCATAGACGAACGAACCGGACTGTACGGATATTGTCACTGACAGGCTCAGTAGGGTGTCGGGATGAGTTCGCTCATCGACGTCCCTTTTGGTCAATACCTGGTAGCCCGTTACGTATGGCTAATACCTCTGACGTGCTAGTGGTTAAATCCACAGCCAAAGTATTGACGAGTCTTTAAAGTCCCCCACAGACAGTTTCTCATGTTTCGGGCGAAACGCTGTAGAGGCCGTATAAAGATATGGCAGGGTTCGACCAGATACGTGTGGTATTGCACGGATCATGATTGGACGGATAATACTAGCGGGCTTTGGTTTAAGCCGGATCCTAGTATTGTACAGTGTAGATTTTGTCTCATTGCATTTGTATTCGGTAGGAATACAAATACGGGTATGTATATACGGTCGCGGGATTTTCCTGTAATCTATTACGGGATCAGTTTTTTTTGAACTTGCCAGTTTGTATTCCGTTTCGGCCAGTTTTCCTTTGTTCCTTCTTGGCCGGATTTTTCTGATGGAGAGGCTAATTTGCAGTTGTGCAAATTAGCATTGTAGAGGGGGTTTCTTGTAAATGGAGAGATTATGATAGATATAGCATCTTTGCATTTTTCTTCATGATAGCTAGCATTAATGGTGAGAAGATTGAAGGGTTTTTTGATGTGAGACTTGATTTGGCTTATGCTCACCATTTTGTTCTCCTCTAGTGATCACCCCCTTGATACATTTGTTCTCCTCCTTGATTTTGTGAGGCTGGCCACACATTTGAGGGAGAAGGGGAATTCATTTTGTGATGAGGGAAATTTCTTGTTCTCGTTTTTGCATGCACCAAAAATCCTAAGCTCGTTTCCGTTATTCCACCTCCATCATTATGGCAACTTCATACCCGCTTGAGACAAGTGATTCTACAATTATCCTACAGCATCCTTGGGCATGTCGGCTCGCCAACTTCATGCCCGAGTTGCCTCGGTCCAGAGGTGGGAGCCCGTAAAAGAACCCGGCGATGTGGTGCCCTTTCCGACGAGGAGGTGAAGACCGGAGATTCCACGAGGAGATCGGGACGGAGGCCGAAGACCGAAGGAAACGGATCGCTTGGTATAGATTTCTCCCCATTTTCCAGTTTGCTAGCATTAGGTTAATGGCCCGATCCGGGTTGTTAGGTTTGCCTAGCATCCTATAATGAGTTTTGAAGCATCACATGTCTCAAAGTATGTATTTTTATGGTGCTAAACAAATACGCAAAGGAATCGATCCTAGAAAATTAGGGTTACTAAACTTTTAGCTAATAAAAATTAGGGTTTCGAGACTACAACCTTTGTAGCTCCCTTTTTGCTTGACTCCTTAGACTCTTGGGTGTTGGAAGAAGGTCCACTTGTAATCCTCTCACGTCCACGACGATCCACCCGGAGTTTCCCGTCCAAGCTTGCAACTTTGGAAAAACAAAGAGAACACTCTAATCAAGTTGGCTAAACTTGATTAGAATGATGTTGTGGCTAAGGATCTCACTTCAAAATCCTATTTTTATGAGTATTTTGCTCTCTTGAAAGAACTAGAGAGCAAAGAATCAAGGTTGATGAAGATGGTGGTCTTTTGTGAAGAAGAGAAATGATAGAACCATTGAAAGAAAAAGGAAAAATGAGTATATATATTTTTCCTCTCTCATATCTCACCATGGTTAACTCTAAAGATTATTATTGGATTAAAATCAAAAGCACAAAAAGAAAATAAACCATGGGATAAAGGTTAGGTGAGAATGGTAAGGTTAAGAAGAGTGTAGAAACCTTTTTTGATTTAACCCAATTTTTATTTCCTTTTTGATTTAATTTAAAAGCAATAATAATCCATTGAAATAACTATGGTGTGATTCTTATATTGCCACCATTCTCATTGTATAAGCAACCATGATAAAATGATGTATGTATGCATGTGTGCATGCACATCCATATGTACATGAACAAGAATGAATGCATACATGCATGCATACATCCAAAATAAATAAGATAGGATTTGTAGTGAGAAGCTAATGATAAATCAACACTTGATTCACTAATCCGGTCATATCACATACGACCCGACCATTAGCAAGCCACCCAATTAATATACGGTATCCCATACGCATTTTAATCGGGTCCAAGCGCATATCTCATACGCGCACCACAACGTTTCGCCTGGACTAGGTAACTCCTATGTGGGACTCTAAGACTCGTCAATACGCCGGCAGTGGGTGATGATCACATCAAGCACCCCCAAGCCGCAAGCAGTCAGCTAAACGTAACGGCCACCCGGGTATTGATCGATCAGAAGAAAACAAGCGAACCTGTTACAACTCCCGTCGAGCCATCCGGCAACACTACCGTACAGTCCGGTCTCTTCGTCAGATATGCTGCATATCGAGCCTAGGGATGGTCACGTCGACCCTAATAACTAAATAAGTCGTGCCGGTGAATGGTCTATAACAGATCGAGAAACTACCGATAACACTTATCAGCAAATCTCAGCAGCCCTGGCCAGGGACTTACTGATATAACCAGTCGGGCACAGCACAGCATCAACCCGCAATATCGGGAGAGACGAAACCCCTCCTATCGCTCATTGCCTTCGTGTGTCTCGGGACTGTACCCAACGGCCACCTGTTTGCACGACTCAGTAGAGCCGTGGTAGGGTGGCAATCAAAATACAGTGGGAGAGCACACAAGACTCCATGATGATCTTGGGCCTACAGACTAACCTGTACCAGTGTTACCTAAGAACTCCTATCCGACGATAGATATAATTCTATATAGGAGTTCTCGGCGAGTCCGTCCAGTGTACCCAGTCACCACTGAGCACCCGTATATGATCTTGATGTCAAACACCAATGGATATGGGATCATCCATCGCCCATCGCATGGGTCTAGTATCATATACGCTAGTCTACTCTGGTATATCAATGCCCCGTCTCGATATACCTATGACTAGGGACTTTCCAGGATATGCTTATAGACTACAGATGTCCCACTAGTATGATCTCCATCATAATCAGAGTAGTCAAGCCAATATCCTCAGGGCTTTATCAGCATGTATGAATGAATAAAAGCATGATCAAATCAACATGTCAGATAAAGTAGAACCAGATAGCATACTATCATGTCGAGCAAGAATGCATACTGAATATATATATATTTATACATGTATAGATACATGCACTATCACATAATGGCCTCTAGGGCATACATATATCCAACAATCTCCCACTTGCACTAAGGCCAGTTATTGGCGTATCTCATACCCAACATCTCAAAAAGTCACTCATGCTGCGGCAGAGGGAGGGCCTTGGTGAATGGATCCGCGGCGTTATTCTTTGTGTCTACCCTCCTAATCTCGATCTCGCGACGATCTACAATCTCCCGGATCAAATGAAAACGCCTCAGGATGTGTCTGGACCGCTGATGGGATCTGGGCTCCTTGGCTAACGCCATAGCCCCATTATTGTCACAATACAAAGGTATTGGATCAATAATGGTTGGAACTACTCCTAGCTCCGAGACGAACTTCTTCATCCGGACGGCTTCCTTGGCGGCATCATTTGCAGCAATGTACTCAGCTTCCATCGTAGAGTCTGCAACGGTATCTTGTTTGGAACTTTTCCTACTCACCGCCCCTCCATAAAGGGTAAATACAAACCCAGAGATAGATTTGCTGTCGTCCTTATCGCTCTGGAAGCTCGAATCGGTAAATGCCTCCATTCGGAGATCTCCATTACCATACACCAAGAACAATTCTTTAGTCCTTCGCAAGTACTTAAGAATGTTCTTCACAGCTGTCCAGTGATTCTCCCCTGGGTTAGATTGATACCTACTTACAACACTAAGTGCGTATGCTACATCTGGGCGTGTACATAACATCGCATACATTATAGATCCTACTGTCGAAGCATAGGGTATAATACTCATGCGAGCTCTCTCTTCATCGGTCTTTGGACAAGAATCCTTGGAGAGAGTGACCCCATGGCAAGCGGGTAAGGCACCCCGCTTGGTGTCTTCCATACTAAACCTTTTTAGGATGGTGTCAATGTACCTGGTTTGGGACAATCCCAACAACCTTTTGGATCTATCCCTATAGATCCTTATGCCCAGAATGTATGTGGCATCACCCAGGTCCTTCATGGAGAACCTCAGTGATAAGAAAGATTTGACCGACTGTAGCATAGGAATATCATTTCCTATCAGAAGAATGTTGTCCACGTACAATACGAGGAATGTGACAGCTCTCCCTACAGCCTTCTTATAAACACAAGGTTCATCTGGATTTTTAATGAAATCAAACTCTTTGATGACATCATCGAAACAGATGTTCCAACTCCGTGATGCCTGCTTTAACCCATATATGGATTTAAGCAATTTACATGCTTTCCCGCTGCTCCCACTGTCAATGAAGCCTTCTGGCTGATCCATATAAACGCATTCTTCTAAATTTCCATTTAGAAATGCGGTTTTAACGTCCATCTGCCAGATTTCATAGTCGTAGTGAGCAGCAATAGCAAGTAGGATCCGAATGGATTTAAGCATGGCTACGGGAGAAAAAGTCTCGTCATAGTCCAAACCTGGTCTTTGACGAAAACCCTTTGCCACAAGTCTTGCCTTATAGGTCTCCACCTGCCCATCTACACCAATCTTTCTTTTAAAGATCCATTTGCACCCCACAGGTTTTACCCCAGGGGGTACAACGTCCAAAGTCCATACTTTGTTGGTGTACATAGACTCCATTTCGGATCTCATGGCATCCAGCCACTTCACAGAGTCTTTACTCATGATAGCTTGCTGAAAACTGGTAGGATCATCATCATCCATGATGCAATCTTCTCTGTTACCATCAATGAGGAAACCGTAGTACCTCTCCGGTGGGCGAGAAGTTCTATCAGACCTACGGAGTGGCCGAGATTCTTCAGTTTCTGCTGCAACAGCCGGTTCAACCAAATCGTCATTTGTAGTTTGTGTCTCTAGAACTTCTTCTAGATCTACTACCTTGCCATCATCTCTATCTGTGAAAAACTCTTTTTCTAAGAATGTGGCGTACTGAGAAACAAACACTTTTTGTTCCTCTTTGTGGTAGAACAGATATCCATAAGAATTCTTTGGATATCCCACAAAGTTACACATGACAGACCGTGTCTCGAGTTTGTCCGGATTCTGCTTTTTAACATAGGCCGGGCAACCCCAAATCTTAATTCTCTTAAGAGATGGTCTCTTCCCATTCCATATCTCATATGGCATGGTAGACACGGCTTTGGTTGGGACCCTGTTCAGCAGAAACGCTGCAGTCTCCAATGCATGCCCCCAAAATGAGACTGGTAACTCAGCGTCACTCATCATGGACCGGACCATATCTAATAGGGTCCTATTCCGTCGTTCTGACACAACGTTGTGCTGTGGTGTATAAGGAGGAGTGAGCTGAGAGAGAATCCCATTCTCTTTGAGGAAGTTTGCAAATTCTGTACTGAGATACTCACCACCTCGATCTGATCGAAGCATCTTAATACTCAAGCCGGTTTGTTTTTCTACTTCTTGTTGATATTCAATGAATTTCTCGAAAGCGTCGGACTTGTGCTTTAATAAAAATACATGACCGAATCTTGAGAAGTCGTCAGTGAATGTAATGAAGTATGAAAAACCGCCTCTAGCCTGTGTAGACATTGGCCCACATACATCACTATGTATGAAGCCAAGGAGCTGAGTAGCTCTTTCTCCGTGTCCGGTAAACGGAGTTTTGGTCATTTTACCCTTGATACAAGACTGGCAAGTCGCATAAGATTTATATTCAAAAGAGTTTAAATATCCATCTTTATGTAACTTGTTTAGTCTTGTTTCGTTAATATGACCAAGTCTACAATGCCAAAGAAAAGCTTCATTTAATTCTGAAAGTTTTCTTTTATTAGTGTGTTGTATACTGAAAACTGTGTGTTGATTTAGGACATATATTCCGTTATTAAGCGTACCATACCCAACCAATATTTGATTCAGGTGAATGTTCATAACATTGTTCTGCAACACAAAATTATATTCTTCATTGTCCAACAAAGAAACGGATATTATATTACATAGCATACTTGGTACAAAATAACATGGATTCAAAATCAAAATACATTCAGATGGCAACCCCAAGTGATACTCTCCCACTGCGACTATATGTACATTGGAACCATTTCCAACGCGGAGAGTATGGTCACCTGTCTTCAAAACCTTGCTATTTCTCAGCCCCTGCATAGAATTGCAAATGTGAGAACCTGAACCGGTATCCAATACCCAAGAAGCAGAGTTTATAAAAAAACAGTTTTCAGTCACAAACGCACCTGAAGCAGAAGCATCACCATGCTTCTTCTTGAGACTTAAGTACTCCGTGCAATTGCGCTTCCAATGTCCTGTCTTGTGGCAATGAAAACATTCGCCTTTCCCCGAGTCTCCAGCCTTGGACTTTCCCTTTCCCTTCACCTTTTTAACTCCGCCCATAGGATTAGTGGGTTTCTTCTTTTTCTTTCCCTAGGCCTTGGCTTTCGGGCGAGAAGAGGAAGACTGTCCAATAGTCATAACGGGAGTTTTTGCTAACTTCATAGTGCTCTCTGCACTCCATAACATATTAAGGAGTTCAGGGAGGTCCTTCTCCATGCCATGCATGTTGAAGTTCACTATGAACTGAGCAAAGGTGGAGGGGAGGGACTGCAGAATAATATCTATATATTGTTCATTGTCCATCGTCCATCCAAGGTCCTCAAGCTCTTCTATAAGAGCTATCATCTTCAGAACATGGTCTCCTACTGGTGTGCCAGGGGCCATTCGCATCTGAAACAATTTCTTTGATGCTTCGTATCGTAATACGCGGGATTGCTCCCCATACAACTCCTTTGTATGGAGCAATATACCGTGAATGTCCATGTCCTCATGCTGCTTTTGTTGTGTGTTATCCATTGATGCAAGCGCGAGGCATGTGGCCGTGGCACAGTCAGCGTCCCATGTCTTGCGGACTTCAATGTCCGCAACTGAGGATTTTGGACCAGGGACGGGCGGGGCTGAAGCCGTGAGGACATATGATACTTTATCATAAGTCAAGGCGATTTTCAGATTCCTCAGCCAGTCTTTATAGTTGGTCCCATTCAGTTTGTTTTTATCTAGTAAAAGCTTGAGTCCAGTCATGGGTATCTGCCATTAAGAGAGAGAAAAGAATACACTCAGCGAAAGCTTTTACATAGATTAGATTGGTTATTATCTTGTCTAATCGATGTTTCCCACTGCTTTTTATCGAGTTTTTCTTTCAAACCTTTAAAAGAAAAACTAGCCAGGATTAATTACAGTCTACAACTTCGCTAACCGTTCAGCCAGGCCAGTGTCGGTACTTGAGGGAGGTTCCCCGTGCTTTCGCACGGACCTAATTAGAGTAAACCTCGTTTTCCCAGAGGCGGAGCCCCGTTAACACCTTTCTAGACACCTAATGAGTTAGCTAATTGTAAACTGTAAAACTCTCCTAGGAGCAACTATTGCCCACAGTGGGATCGGGATCCAACCATTACATGGAAGGTATGCAATCTCATTGCAAATTTCAACACTTGAAATTCCCGATGTAATTTTTACCCCTAGTACTTATGACCTTAACTATGGTCAACAAATCATAAGTACCAGTCAAGTTCTACCCGTCATTTCTTGATCAATTAGACCCACCCATATGACCCTTAACTATGGTCAACAAAGTCGCATGAATGTCCTAATTAATCTGCATCATATGTAGTGTAGGAAGACATCACTTAGCTACCGTACACTACGCCTTAACTAAAGTCAACAAACGTAGCACGAATACTAAGTACTCTACTTCCTAAAATGACGGAGGGTTGCGAATGATTTTTAAGAAAATCTTTAACGCTTTGAACTTGATATCGTTGTAGAATCAAATGGTTTTCAAAAGGAGTGGCTTAAGCTCTACAGTTTTGAAATATAGCTTTTTCATAAATAGCCGAGTGGTTTTTCAAAATCCGATTCTACAACATCTTTTAGGTTTATTTTCTTTACATTAATCACATTAATGTAATCCCATCATTTAAGTCCTTAAGCCAATCACAGAAAAGAAACGAAAATAACACGTACGCTTATGCCATCCGCATTCGCTGCAATGTTCCGTTATACACCGTTAGGTTACTTAACTAACGGCATACCGGGACGGGACTAGCGCGGGTGTAAAACATAAGCAACGTCTACTATATATCATATATATAATATGTCATTCGTCTCAGATATCACAGAACACAGGCAGCAGAAAAATATAAATATAACGTGGGATATCCTAGGACGTCCGTATTTAGTATTTAGCCAGAATAGAAAATACGGATTCCACAGTCACGATGAATAGCAAAGCCCACACCCTGGACCCCTACGAGAGCGGCAGGTGACCCTACCAATTCTGGAGTTTAGGAGACCCGTTCCCGACTCCTCGAGATGGCCTCCCACTGAATCCCAGAACCCGGTCACCTGTGCTCCCCTCCTTGGGTCCATCCTAATGCGGAAAAGTAAATAATATACAACACTGGTGACACAACCTCAACCCGGAAGTGCCCCAAATAAAAGAATATTACATTACATTTGAATTTACATGAATGAAAATATAAAACTCCCATCTCACATAAAACCCCACGGCTATTCAACCACGACAATCCTGCACATCATATCTCAGCAACACATAATATCACATATCATCAACGTAAGTAAGTATGCATACCCCAATTGTCGTTGATGTATAGCAACGAAACCGGCGATATCGTACATACTACACTTACGGTCACAGAAAAGAAAGTGTAAAACTGCAATATCTGGAATCCACATTCTCTTTAGACATCGCAAATGCAAAATATCACATATTCCGTATTTCATGTCTAATAATAATATGAATTCCACACATTGCATCAAATTCCGGATAAACAGACAGTATTAAAGTTTTCGAACAATCGATCAAATACTCAAGAATCACTAAAGCTCAACACTTGAGCAGAGTTCAAAAAACCGGAGTGTGACACAGTAGTAGCGGTCCAGCCGTAGAAGGGTCAAGCCAACGCCTCACATGTGGCACGCCGTACTGCCCCAAACCCTAAGGTTCAAAGGGCAGTTCAAGACGGTCACATAATCGAGTTATGGTTTGTTGTCTTCTAGAGGGACCACCACAAAACTTGCACGTATCTCCAATATTTTCAAACTCCGTGAAAGGTGAGTAAATGATAGTTGTTCGAACACTTCAATACTTTCTTGTTTACCCGGAAAAGGAAACGAAATGAAAATTCTGATCGAAACGACGAGTGCAAAACCATCTCCAGAATTTTCAACAGTAGATTTAGATTAAACATACTCAAAATATACTGTAGCAGGTAAGGAAAAACACTGTGCAAAATATAGTGTGAGATCCCTTTGTATGGCCGCGGATCCACGGCCTAAGCTTGCTTGCGCCGCGGTTCCGCGGCCAAAAGTACTGTTCATGGTCACGAATTCTCCAGTTTGTCTTATATTTACCTGCTCTATTTTTTGAGTATTTTTAATTCTGAAAAATGTCAGTTTTTAAAAAATTTCCAGAGAGTGTCCCGTAAATCCGTATTTTGTTTCGATCGGAGTTTTTACTTCGCTAAAGCATCGCCTAATGTTCTAGGTCGGCTCTGATACCAATGTTAGGTTTGCCTAGAACCCTATAATGAGTTTTGAAGCATCACATGTCTCAAAGTATGTATTTTTATGGTGCTAAACAAATACGCAAAGGAATCGATCCTAGAAAATTAGGATTACTAAACTTTTAGCTAATAAAATTAGGGTTTCGAGACTACAACCTTTGTAGCTCCCTTTTTGCTTGACTCCTTAGACTCTTGGGTGTTGGAAGAAGGTCCAGTTGTAGTCCTCTCACGTCCACGACGATCCACCCGGAGTTTCCCGTCCAAGCTTGCAACTTTGGAAAAACAAAGAGAACACTCTAATCAAGTTGGCTAAACTTGATTAGAATGATGTTGTGGCTAAGGATCTCACTTCAAAATCCTATTTTTATGAGTATTTTGCTCTCTTGAAAGAACTAGAGAGCAAAGAATCAAGGTTGATGAAGATGGTGGTCTTTTGTGAAGAAGAGTAATGATAGAACCATTGAAAGAAAAAGGAAAAATGAGTATATATATTTTTCCTCTCTCATATCTTACCATGGTTAACTCTAAAGATTATTATTGGATTAAAATCAAAAGCACAAAAAGAAAATAAACCATGGGTTAAAGGTTAGGTGAGAATGGTAAGGTTAAGAAGAGTGTATAAACTTTTTTGATTTAACCCAATTTTTATTTCCTTTTTGATTTAATTTAAAAGCAATAATAATCCATAGAAATAACTATGGTGTGATTCTTATATTGCCACCATTCTCATTGTATAAGCAACCATGATAAAATGATGTATGTATGCATGTGTGCACGCACATCCATATGTGCAAGAACAAGAATGAATGCATACATGCATGCATACATCCAAAATAAATAAGATAGGATTTGTAGTGAGAAGCTAATGATAAATCAACACTTGATTCACTAATCCGGTCATATCACATACGACCCGACCATTAGCAAGCCGCCCAATTAATATACGGTATCCCATACGCATTTTAATCGGGTCCAAGCACATATCTCATACGCGCACCACAACGTTTCGCCTGGACTAGGTAACTCCTATGTGGGACTCTAAGACTCGTCAATACGCCGGCAGTGGGTGATGATCACATCAAGCACCCCCAAGCCGCAAGCGGTCAGCTAAACGTAACGGCCACCCGGGTATTGATCGATCAGAAGAAAACAAGCGAACCTGTTACAACTCCCGTCGAGCCATCCGGCAACACTACCGTACAGTCCGGTCTCTTCGTCAAATATGCTGCATATCGAGCCTAGGGATGGTCACGTCGACCCTAATAACTAAATAAGTCGTGCCGGTGAATGGTCTATAACAGATCGAGAAACTACCGATAACACTTATCAGCAAATCTCAGCAGCCCTGGCCAAGGACTTACTGATATAACCAGTCGGGCACAGCACAGCATCAACCCGCAATATCGGGAGAGACGAAACCCCTCCTATCGCTCATTGCCTTCGTGTGTCTCGGGACTGTACCCAACGGCCACCTGTTTGCACGACTCAGTAGAGCCGTGGTAGGGTGGCAATCAAAATACAGTGGGAGAGCACACAAGACTCCATGACGATCTTAGGCCTACAGACTAACCTGTACCAGTGTTACCTAGGAACTCCTATCCGACGATAGATATAATTCCATATAAGAGTTCTCGGCGAGTCCGTCCAGTGTACCCAGTCACCACTGAGCACCCGTATATGATCTTGATGTCAAACACCAATGGATATGGGATCATCCATCGCCCATCGCATGGGTCTAGTATCATATACGCTAGTCTACTCTGGTATATCAATGCCCCGTCTCGATATACCTATGACTAGGGACTTTCCAGGATATGCTTATAGACTACAGATGTCCCACTAGTATGATCTCCATCATAATCAGAGTAGTCAAGCCAATATCCTCAGGGCTTTATCAGCATGTATGAATGAATAAAAGCATGATCAAATCAACATGTCAGATAAAGTAGAACCAGATAGCATACTATCATGTCGAGCAAGAATGCATACTGAATATATATATATTTATACATGTATAGATACATCCACTATCACATAATGGCCTCTAGGGCATACATATATCCAACAATATAGTGCGCGGAAGTGCTAGTTTACAAGTTTTGTAAAAGTTTCGTTTCCGCATTCCGGCATCGGATTGACAGCCGGGGCGCTACCGTGCACTTACACTGGTATCAGAGCCCGGTTATTAACCTAGTCTAGCTTGCTCTAGCGTGTTTAAAACTTCGATCGAACAAATATCCCAAAACCGCGATTTCAAGTACATCAGTTTTGTGTCGAATTTTTTTTGGCTCGAAAAATTATTTTAAGTGTTGCAGAAATACGTACAGGCAATTCTAAGAGTTCTGCAAAAATTTGGTGGCTTGACTTTACTGTTCCACCGCGGAACCGGGGCCAAACACATACATTGGCCGCGTTTCCGCAGCCATAATGACTCCTTGTAGCACCAAATTTTTACAGAGGGTCTTGGACTTGGAAATGGGGGTTTTGGTATGTTCTGTTTGGGCCCAGATTTATTTTGAGTGCTACAGTTGTGCTTGGGGCCCACTTCGGGAAATTTAGTCGATCGAAAATTTTAAACATGTTAGTTCATAGTATTTACATTATATCTGCGATCGTGAATGTCATTTGATCGGTAAATCCTTTCTATCTGCTATAGCCCTTTTAGACGGATTTGCGATCGTGACATTCACGTTGATGTTCTGTGTTGTGCTGTGATGTTGCGGATTGTCGTGGTGGATAGCCTGGATGCAATGGTAGTACAGTTTGGTTTATTATGTACATTTGATATTGCGGGGCGATCGTCCGACATGTGGACTGCCGTTACTGCCTGTTTGTATATTATTCTTTTGGGGCACAACCGGGCTGAGGTTGATGTACCCGTTGTTTGTATATTTTACTTTTTGTACTAGGATTACCCCGCGGAGGGGTGCACGGGAAGCCTGGTTCTAGAGGGCAACAGGCCCGCATCTCATGGCGTTGAGACGGAGGGGGCTTTACTCTAGAATTGGCGGGCTATTCGCCACACTCGTGGGGGGTATAGGTTGACCCAATGAGGGGTGCCCAAGTTACCGGATTCCGTGAAGTGCTGGGTGGTCCATTCACGTTGTTGAAGGGGGATACCTCGCTTCAGGTTTTGGCGGGTAACTTACCGCGCCCATAGGGGTCTAGGATTTCATTGCACAGGCTATCCACACGACCAGGGGAACGTCGGGTTTCAGAAGAGGCTCTATGAAACCCGGGGATCCGAGATATCTGTATTATTCTATGATGCTTATTACATATCTGGAATGTTGCATTTTATCACGCCTTGAGCAAATATTATATATTGATATATATACTAGTAGATGTTGTATATGTTTTGCATCCGTGCTAGTCCAGTCCCCGCTCTGTCGTTAGTTAAGTAACCTAACGGGTGGTTACGGGACCCAGTGGCGAATGCGGATGGTATATACGTACATCATTATTTTCGTTCTTTACTAGTGTGATCAATTGATGGGACTGCGTTGATTCGGATCAATGCAAGCTAAACAAACCTATTCTGATGTTGTTGGAACATTTTTCAAAAAGCTGTTATTGCAAGGACGTTCTCTTTTGTTTTGCATAGTGGTATCGGTTATGAATATCCAGCACCTCAGTTGACGAGGCAAGGGCCGAGATCCCTTCACCGGGAGTGACCCCTTGGACAGAAGTTTGCGTCATGGCAATAACTTCACTATAGTCGTTTACTTTTGCTTTGCATCGTGGTAATCAGTTGGAATATCCTGCACCTCATTCTACGGGGAAAGAGCCGAGATCCCTTCACCGGGAGTGACCTCTTTAGTAAAGGTTTTCGCCACTATATTTTTATAAAAAGCTATCTGGTTCCTTCAACGATATCAAGTTCATTACGTTAAAGGTTTTTCGTCAAAAACCATTCGAAACGCTTCGTCATTTCAGTTAAATGTTCGGTAGTATTCAAGCTATGTATTTTGACCTACGCCAAGGCATAGTGATTGGTAACTACCGGATATTTATCTGTTGCATAGATAGATGCGTTAGTTTGGGACAGTCGTACTACTATTTTGGCCTACGTCAAGGGTATGTACTGGTGGGTTCAAATTAACCTGGACAATGACGGGTAGAACTTGACATGTGACTGATGATATTTTAGCTTACGTCAAGGTCATAAGAGCATGGGGCAAAAATCACATCGGGGGTTTCTAAAGAAACTGAAACTTGCCAGATATGCGCATACCTTCTGGAGTGTGATAACGTCAGCGGATTCCGTCACGTTATCATGCGATGATAGTTGGATCCCGATTCCCACTGATGAGTTGGTTTACTCCTCGGGTGATCCCGACTAATTCTTCTTTCATGTTTGGAGGAGAATTTGACGGTACAGTGGGAGGTTTCCAGATTAGATAAATTGATAACCATTCTGATCTAGGTTAGAGTGCACGCTGAGTGTTTCTTTTCTCTCTCTCTCTCTTTGGCAGCGACCATGACCCGACCATAGAGTATGACTCAGTGACCAAAATTAACCGAACCTTCTTAAACACTGTCTTTTGGATTGTCAGAGTTGCAAATCTCATTGCCACTCCTACTTTTACCCTTTTCTCCAGGACACCCCGTATTACTACGGACGTCCACTTCCATTGGATAAAACCATCGTATGGTTATATACGAACTCGAAGGAATTTATTCGAGGATGGTTTCGGGTTCTGGAGAAAACGAATAGGACTATTCAGTTGTCTTTTCCTTTTACCATCTATCAGGTTGCGAGTACAGCTTGGATTAGGGGATAGTACACCCGTTAAGCCTATTGGATAGTCTTCTTCCAAACCTTAGGCTAGTGCCGAACGGTAGGGAATGAAGAAAGCCGATTTACCAAAATGTGGTGTACAGAGGGTATTAAGTTATGATAAGTAAAGGGATTAGAAGGAGGGCAAAGTAAATTGCAACTACTATTCACGACCAAGTCAAGTATTTCATTACCACTCCCACTTCACCTTTGTATTTCACCAGGACACTCCGTATCACTACGAAGATCCACAGTTATTTGGATACTCCATCGTACGGTTATATACGAACTCGAAAGGAACTTGTTCCAATTCGGATTCTGGTTCAGGAGAAATAAGAATAAGGTTTATTCGGTTGTCTTTTATCTTCACCTTATCTCGCATAGCGAGTGCTCCTAGGATTAGGACAGTACACCCATTATGCTTATTAGATAGTCTTCTTCCAAACCATAGGCTGGTGCTGAACGGTAGGGAAGGAAGAAAACCTTTCAGCCTAAGAGGGTGTACAGAAGGTAATGACTAAAGACATATGAAGGGATGGGGAGATGTGGCATAAAAATATACGGTTACAGTTATGAATCTGGATAATGGAAGAGGCATTGCTAGGAATACCAGGATATCCCTACGAAAAATTTCAATGTTTCAGTTTCACCGTGTACTGTTAATAGAAAACTGATTTCCTAATTAGACACTTGCTCCAGGGTATGTATTTACCAGGTATGATTCTCACATCTGTAAGGTTTTACAGATGATGAGTGGGAGTAAGTTATTGGGAATTAGGTGATC
Source organism: Agapanthus africanus (assembly GCA_030015575.1). NCBI lineage: Eukaryota > Viridiplantae > Streptophyta > Magnoliopsida > Asparagales > Amaryllidaceae > Agapanthus > Agapanthus africanus. The sequence goes on along the minus strand of CM057346.1, from coordinate 335,559,899 downwards.
ATACTCATTATATCGGAATTCATTGTAATTGGTGATATTTGAGTAAATCGCCTGGGCTGTTTGCCAGACGGCAAATATTTGGTTTTGAATATCCGTTGTTATGCACCAATTTCAAATTGATATATCTGTACGTCTACTTTTATAGAGTGAGATATAACTTTTAGAAATTATGTCTATGACATTTACCTATATCAGTGGATGGTTAGGTAAGGAGCATTAAACAGCGGTGTAATTCTTCATAACCATAAGTATAGTTTTCAACCTACGACACACAGGGAATGAGTTATTAGACTCAAGGGACTTATACAGAGTATTGTATGTTGTCCAGTGTCCATTAGGACAGAGGGGTTGGTCCTCGTACTATATTCGGTTTACTTGTGACTTCTCTAGATTTTAGACAAGTGTTTCGTAGAAACACAAGGTCCGAATTTTGAGAAGTTATGGTATAAGAATAGAGTAAAGAACCAGGTGTTGCAAGTATCGGGATTCTTCAAGGTGATTGAAGATGTGGCTACTTGTGAATGGTATTCAGTTGATAGTAATGATTAAGAGAACTTGCTTCTCTTTCAGGTTACTCATAATTGGAAGCATTCCTAAGTTGAGTAACGCTGATCGGCCTCCTTCCATTTAGTTGACATGCACTGGAGACAGCTGCATGATTTGAATCTGGTTCAATTAAATCAGTGCCTCAGTTTCTGTATTGGATATAGAACAGTTCGTATCTTAACGATGTTATGGTACGGGGAGTTGTCCAGCTTATGCTTAAAATCAGACTCTGGACAACTCAAGGCACGTTTCTGTAATGGCTGTTTGTGGGTTAACCCGGGCTATGACGAGGGTTGACTTTCTACCATCTGGAAGATCAATAGTGATATTGTTCTTGACTCTCCACAGTTTTAATAAAAATGGATTTTTTAGAAAACAGTAGTGGGAGTATGGTAGAACGGGAAGTGATTCCAGAACGCAAATGATTACTGAAGATTTGATAAGAACCTAATGATTCAATCTGGATTGACATTCCATTGACTACTCCGCAGATATGGTGGGTAACCTCAGGCACTCAAGAGGTACTTCGGTATGCTGAAAGACGGTGACAGGGAGGTTCTTGTTTACTAAGACTTTCCATTGCTGTTGTTCCAGTCTATGTGACCCGGCAGGAGGATGAGTATAGCGTCGTTCTAAACTAGCTTTGGAAGTGTACGACTATATGACTCAGCCAGAGGGTTGTTGTAAGTCTACGGTAGCGCCCCGGCCGTCTTTCAGACGCCAAAATGCGGAACAAAACTTTTACAACTAGCGCCATCGTATACTATTTCCCAGGATCTCCCATTAACGCTAAACTAACAAACTGTAAAGTGGGTAGAAATGTTATACCGAACGATCCGGGTCCTTCGGTCTTCAACCATCATCCCACGCTTTGTTGCAGCTGATCCAAACTCGTTCGATCTCCGGTATCGTCGTCCAGGTGGCACCACGTCGACGGATCTTTAAACGGGCTCCCGCCTCTGAACCGAGACAACTCGATCGTCAAGTTTGCTAAAAGAGACGACCAAGATTGATGTAGAGAATTAGTAGAACACTTTGTCTCGTTACGTCCAAAGCTATGGATGAACGGTTAATGAAGTTGCCATTCGGAATCGGGTAAATGGAACCTATATGAAATTTCCATGAACTAAACTATCATAATCTTTTCCCAAAAATCAAATCCCTCATCCTCCAAAGAAGTGGCCAGCCAAGATAAATGAAGCAAGGGGGTGAGTGTAGGAACATCAAGTGGTGACTATAAGCATTCATCCTTATCATAACAATTAAAGAAAGAATGACTCATTTATAACATTAAATGCAAAAGCATGAATCATGAAACCTAGTCATCAACTCATTAATGCAAAAGAATGAGTCACTAACCTAGTCACTAATCTTGAAGCTTCCACACACAATGACTCACCCAATGAAGAAAAGATAAATCCGTCTTTAACCGAATATTAAAAGACGGGTGATAAAAAACTGGAAACTGGCAACTTCCAAAAGCGATCCCGAAACAAATTTCAGGATAACCTCGTAACAGTATAAATATAACCGCATTTGTATTACGACCGAATACAAATGCAACTGAGACAAAGATAATATATCTACACAATATAATACTCGGATCCGGCTTAAACCAAAGCCTACCGTATTATCTGCCCGAAAAATGACACGTGCGAAAACGCACGTGCATTTTCCGAACCCTGCCATAAAACCATACGGCCTCTACAACATTTCGCCCGAACTTGGGAAACTGTCTGTGGGGGACTCTAATGACTCATCAATACACAGGCACTGGCTATAACCACTAGCACGTCAGAGATACTAGCTGTACGTAACGGTTGCCTATGTATTGATTGGAAGGGAAGCTAAAGAGCGAACTCATCCAGAAACCCTACTGAGCCTGACAGTGACAATATCCATACAATCCGGTCCATTCATCTAGGAGTATCGCATATAGGGCCTAGGGGCCGGTAAACGTCAGACCCACAATAGCAGTATAAGTAGTGTCAGAGAGTAGCCCAGAACACCCTGAGATACTACTGGAATACCTTCCAGTAAATCTCGATTACCCTGGCCAGGGATTTCGTGTAATGGCTCACCTAAACACAGCGCGATCTCATCCCCAATACTGGGAGAGACGAATCCCCGACGATCTGGTCACTGCCTCTATGTGGCTCGGGACTGTACCCAAAATATACCTGTTTGCACGTCTCCTTTGAGCGTGGTAGGGTAGAAATCAAAGCACAGTGGGAACTCACACGAGACAAATGGCGATCCCAGGTCGACAAACTAACCTGTACACATGTCACCAGGGAACTGCTATCTGACGATATGTATAATACCAACTAGCATGTTTCCGGCGAGTCCTGTCCGGTGTACTCATAACCCAATGAGACCTGTATACATCTTAGGTGAACCAACTAACACCAATGGCTTGTGAGACCGGCCACCGCCCCTCGTCGGGGTCTCGAATGTATACACTAGTCTACTTTGGAGTATCGATGCCCTGTCTCGAAACTCACACGACTAGGGACACTTTAAGGATGTACTTATAGACCCCAGCTCTCACGTATATGATCGCCATCATACTGCTGGCAGTTAAGCAAGAATCCTATAGGCTTTATCAACATACAATAGTGAACTAAAGCATGTATACGAGGATAAAGACAAACTAGATAGCATACTATCATCTCGAGTAAGACAGTCATGTCGGTATAGGTCCTCCCTTAATTATTGCAATCACGTGCCTGCGATCCAATAATTGACTTAGAGGGCACTATATCCAACAATCTCCTACTTGCACTTAAGGCTATTACTGTGATGTCGCATACTCATAGCCTCAGTGAGTGGATCCGCCCTGATGTTTTTTTTCTTTGTCTCTCTTAATCTCAAGTTCGCGGAGAAAGCCATCTCCCGAATCGAGTAATAGGTGTCATAGAATATGTCTGGATATCTGATGGGACCTAATTCATAAATGAACTCCAAATCCAAACTTCTTAGACTGTATTGATAACTGAACCTAATCAGTATCACGCACTATGCCTCCCACAGTATCCTCTTGGACTACTTGTCCATAATACTGTCCCTCGTCGGAGCGAAAACTATAACTCTGACAATCACCCTGTTATCCAGGTCACCTTTGAAGCCTGGAATGATAACCGTCTACTCAAGGAGGCTGCCATTATCAAATCCATAGAACATCCATTCATGTTCTAAAACTGCATTCTAATGTTTCTCCAGGATTGGATTAATATAAACTTATCGCATCTAGTGCAAAAACAACATCTGGTGTGGTACTTGACATCTCATGATTGACTCAATTGCCTAAGCAAGTGATCTGCCAATCATGCACGTCCCTCTTTTTTTCAGTCTGTAAGACACTTTTAGAGAGGGTGACTCCATCAATTGCAGGTACACCACCATGCCAGGAGTCATCTATTCTAAAATACTCTTCGAATACTGTCAAAGTACCCACATTGGGAAACTACCCAAATCTAGATCTAATACCATAGATCTAGTAACCAGAATGTCAGATATTATATCCATATCCTTTGTGGAGAAACAACTGTGTTACGACCACAGTACAACCGATCGTAGTATAGGAATTTTACTTCCTACTTTGTGTATGTCATCCAAATACCAGGACATCACACCCTACTACCTTCTTAACAGATCCATCCCCTATTCTGATGAATTCAAATCCATGACTGTTACATCAAAATTAGATGATCTAATCTCTACTATATCTGCTCACGCCTATAAATAGATATAAGCTACTTTCCTACTATGCTTCCGCTGCTCCCACTGACTACGACAACCCTCTGGCAGAAAAATATATACGTACACTTCTAAAGCTAGTTTAGAACGACGCTATACTTATCCTCCTGCCGGGTCTCATAGCCTGGAACAACAGTAGTGTCAAGTCTGGGTAAACAAGAACATCCCTGTCACTGTCCTTGAGGCTACCGGAGTACCTCTCGGGTGTCTGAGGTTACCCACCATGTCTGCGGAGTGGCTATTTGAATGTCAAACCTGATTGAATATATAGGTCCTATTAAACTTTCCGTAATCGTTTGTGGTTCTGGAATCACTTCCAATTCTACCATACTCCCACTACAGTTTTCTGAAAAAATCCATTTTATTAAAACTGTGGCGAGTCAAGAACAATATCACTATTGATCTTCCAGATGGTAGAAAATCAAACATCGTCAAAGCTAGGGTCAACCCACAAACTGCCATTACAGAAACGTGCCTTGAGTTATCCAGTGTCTGATTTTAAGCATAAGCTGGACAACTCCCCTTACCTTAACATCGTTAAGATATGAAGTATTCTATATCCAATATAGAAACTTTGGCACTTATTTAATTGCAACCGGATTCAAATCCTGTAGCTGTCTCCAGTGCATATCAATTTAATGGAGAGATGCTAATCAGCATTATTCAACTTAGGAATCCATCCACTTATGAGTAACCTGAAAAAGAAAAAAGTTCCTCAAATTCATTAATTGAATACCAATCACAAGAATCTATATCTTCGATTTCATCGAAGAATCCCGATACTTGCGACACTTGGTTCTCTACTTTATTCCTATACTCACAACTTCTCAAAACTTAGACATTGTATTTCTACGAAACACTTGTCTAAAAGCTAGAGAAGTCACAAGTAAACAAAACAGAGTATGAGGACCAACCCTTTTATCCTGATAGACACTAGACTACATACAATACTCTGTATAAGTCCACTGAGTTGAATAACTCCCAACCTGTGCATCGTAGGTTGAAAACTGTACTCAGGCGATTTCCTCAAATATCACCATTTACAACGAATTCCGATATAATGATGATGATCACCTAATTCCCAATAACTTACTCCCACTCATCATCTGTAAAACCATACATATGTAAGAATTATACCTGGTAAATACATACCCTGGAATAAGTGTCTAATTAGGAAATCAGTTTTCTATTAGCAATACACAGTGAAATTGAAAATGCTTCGAATAGGTATCCGGGTATTCAGAGTAATGTATTTTCCATTATTCAGATTCATGACTGTAACCGTATATTTCCCTGCCATCTCTTCAATTCCCTTTATTTGTCTTTATTCATTATCTTCTGTACATCATCGTTAGGCTAAATGGTTTTCTTCCTTCCCTACCGTTTGGCACCAGCCTATGGTTTGGAAGAAGAATGTCCAGTAAGCATAATAGGTGTACCCTCCTAAACTAAGGAGTACTCGCAGCTTGAGAGAAGATGATGATAAAAGACAACTGAATAAACCTTATTCCTATTTCTCCTGAAAAAGAATCCATCCTCGAAAAAGATCCTTCGAGTTCGTATATTACCATACGATGGATTTATCCAATCGAATTGGATGTTCGTAGTGATACGGGTTTTTCTGGAGAAATGAAAGGTGAAGAAGGAGTGGCGATGAAATAGGTGGTTTGGTCGTGAATGTTAGTAGTCGCAATTTACTTAGCCATCTTTCTAATCCCTTTATTTTGTCTTTAGTTATTACTTTCTGTACACCCTACTTAGGCTAATTGGTTTCCTTCATTCCCTACCTTTCGGCACCTGCCTATGGTTAGGAATAAGACTATCCAATAAGTGTAACAGGTGTACTCTCCTAAACTAAGGAGCCCTCGCAACCTGAGAGAAGGTGATAATAAAAGACAACTGAATAAACCAATTCTATTTCTCCTGAACTTGGATCCATTCTCAAAGAAGTCCCTTCGAGTTCGTATATAACCATACGATGGATCTATCCAATGGAAGTGGATGTCCGTAGTAAATACGGGGTATTCTGAGAAATACAAAGGGTAAAAGAAGGAGCGGCAATGACTTATGCAACTTTAGACAATCCAAAAGCCAGTATTTTAAGAAAGTTCAGTCAACTTGGTCACTGAGTCATAGTCTATGGTCGGTCAAAGGTCGCTGCCAAAGAGAGAGAGAGAGAAGAAACACTCTGTGTGCACTCTAACCTAGATCAGAATGTTTGTCATTTTATCTAATCAGGAAACCTCCCACTGTAATCTCAAATTCTCTTTCAAACCTAAAAGAAGAATTAGTCGGAATCACCCGAGGAGTAAACTAACTCATCAGTGGGAATCGGGATCCAACTCTCATCGCATGACAACGTGACGGCATCCACTCATGTTATCACACTCCAGAAGGTATGCTCAAGTCTGGCAAGTTTCCTGTATGTTTGAAACTCCCAATATAATTTTTATCCCACGCTCTTATGACCTTGACGTAGGCTAACAAATCATAAGCCACATGTTAAGTTCTACCCGTCGTTTTCTTGATTAATTTAGGTACATCGTACATGCCCTTGACGTAGGCCAACGAGGCTGTACGTCTGTCCTAAACAAATGCATCTATCTTTGCAACAAATGAATACCCAACAGCTACCAAACACTATGCCTTGACGTAGGCCAACAAACATAGCTTGAATACTACTGACCATCCATAATAAATGACGGAGGATTACGGCTGGTTTTTGGCGAAAAACCTTTAACGTAATGAACTTGATCTCGTTGAAGGAACCTGACAGCTTTTTATAAAAATATAGTGGCGAAAACGTTTGCTAAAGAGGTCACTCTCAGTGAAGGGATCTCGTCTCTTTCCTTGTGGAATGAGGTGTAGGATATTCTAACTGAATACCGTGATGCAAAGCAACTTGTGATCGAATATATTGAAGTTATTACCCTGACGCAAACTTCTGCCCAAGGGGTCACTACCGGTGAAGGGATCTCGGCCCTTGCCTCATCGAATGAGGTGCTGGATATTCATAACCGAATACCACTGTGCATAACAAAAGAAAACGTCTTTGTAATAAATCTTTTTTTAAAAATTTGTTCCAACAACATCAAAATAGGTTTGTTTTATCTTTGCATTGATAAGAATCAATGCAGTCCCATCAATTAAACACACCAGAAAAGAACGAAAATATAATGTACGTATATACCATACGCATTCGTCACTGGGTCCCGTCATTACCCGTTGGGTTACTTAACTAACGACAGAGCGGGGACTGGACTAGCGCGGGTGTAAAACATATACAACATCTAATAGTATATATACTAATATACAATAATCGCTCCAGACGTGATAAAATGCAACATTACAGAAAAGTAATAAGCATTACAGAACAATACAGATAATCTGGGAACCCCGGGTTTCATAGAGCCTCTACTGAAACCCGACGTTCCCCTGGTCATGTGGATAGCCTGTGCAATGAAACCTAGACCCCTACTGGTGCGGCAAGTTACCCGCCAAAACCTGAAGCGAGGCAGCCCCCTACAGCAAAGTGAATGGACCACCCAGCACTTCACGGAATCCGGTAACTTGAGCACCCCTCCTTGGGTCAACCTGTACCCCTACGAGCGCGGTGAATAGCCCGCCAATTCCAGAGTGAAGCCCCTCTGCCTCTCAAAGCCATGAGATACGGACCCGTTGCCCTCCAGAACCCGGCTATCCGTGCACTCCGCCGCGGGGTAATCCTAGTACAGAAAAGAAAAATATATACAACGGGTACATCGACCTCAGCCCGGTCGTGCCCCAAAAGAATATTATACAAACAGGAAGTGATGGAAGTCCACATGTTGGACGCTCGCCCCGCAATATCAAATGTACAAATAAATCCAAATAGCACTATCATTGCACACTGCTATCCACCACGACAAATCCGCAACAATACAGCACAACACAGATCATCAACGCGAATGTCACGTTCGCAAACCCGTCTAAAAGAACTATAGCAATCAGACGCGGTTTACCGATCAAATGACATTCATGGTCGGAGATATAATATAAGTACTTTAAACTAACACGTTTAAATTTCGATCGACAAAATTTCCCGAAGTAGGCCCCACGTACATCTGGTGTACAGTAACAAAATATGGGCCCAAACGACATATACCAAAAACCACAATTTCCCATGGAAAACTCACTGGAAAAATTTGGCGCACTGTTCTCATAAAAGCGCGGCAGATCAGCGGCCAAACCCTGACTTGGGCCGCGGATCCGTGGCCGTTCTGTGGGATCACGTGACCAAATTTCACCAGTTTGCTTAGAATTGCCTGCTTAGTTTTCTGTGATATGTAAAATAATTTTAGACTATATTAAAAATCGACAGAAACTTTGAACAGTAAATTATAGTTTTGCGAAATTCCGTTCGATCGATGTTTTAAACGTGTTAACACAAGTTAGTAAAGCTTAATGGCGTGGCTCTGATACCAGTGTAAGTCTACGGTAGCGCCCCGGCCGTCTTTCAGACGCCAAAATGCGGAACAAACTAGCGCTATCGTATACTATTTCCCAGGATCTGCCATTAACTCTAAACTAACAAACTGTAAAGTGGGTAGAAATGTTATACCGAACGATCCGGGACCTTCGGTCTTCAACCATCATCCCACGTTTTGTTGCAGCTGATCCAAACTCGTTCGATCTCCGGTATCGTCGTCCAGGTGGCACCACGTCGACGGATCTTTAAACGGGCTCCCGCCTCTGAACCGAGGCAACACGATCGTCAAGTTTGCTAAAAGAGACGACCAAGATTGATGTAGAGAATGAGTAGAACACTTTGTCTCGTTACGTCCAAAGCTATGGACGAACGGTTAATGAAGTTGCCATTCGGAATCGGGTAAATGGAAATTGAACTATATGAAATTTCCATGAACTAAACTATCATAATCTTTTCCCAAAAATCAAATCCCTCATCCTCCAAAGAAGTGGCCGGCCAAGATAAATGAAGCAAGTGGGTGAGTGTAGGAACATCAAGTGGTGACTATAAGCGTTCATCCTTATCACAATAATTAAAGAAAGAATGACACATTTATAATATTAAATGCAAAAGCATGAATCATGAAACCTAGTCATCAACTCATGAATGCAAAAGAATGAGTCACTAACCTAGTCACTAATCTTGAAGCTTCCACACACAATGACTCACCCAATGAAGAAAAGATAAATCCGTCTTTAACCGAATGTTAAAAGACGGGTGATAGAAAATGGAAACTGGCAACTTCCAAAAACGATCCCGAAACGAATTTCAGGATTGTATAATACCAACTAGCATGTTCCCGGCGAGTCATGTCCGGTGTACTCATTAACCCAATGAGCACCTGTATACATCTTAGGTGAACCAACTAACACCAATGGCTTGTGAGACCGGCCACCGCCCCTCTTCGGGGTCTCGAATGTATACACTAGTCTACTTTGGAGTATCGATGCCCTGTCTCGAAACTCCCACGACTAGGGACACTTTAAGGATGTGCTTATAGACCCCAGCTCTCACGTATATGATCGCCATCATACTGCTGGCAGTCAAGCAAGAATCCTATGGGCTTTATCAACATTCAATAGTGAACTAAAGTATGTATACGAGGATAAAGACAAACCAGATAGTATACTATCATCTCGAGTAAGACAGTCATGTCGGTATAGGTCCTCCCTTAATCATTGCAATCACCTGCCTGCGATCCAATAATTGACTTAGAGGGCACTATATCCAACAGTTGTCGTAGTCAGTGGGAGCAGCGGAAGCATTGGTGAACAAGTGGCTTGTGTCTATTTATAGACTAAAGCAGATATAGCGGAGATAGATCATCTATTTCTAATGTAACAGTCATAGGTTTGACTTCATCAGAATAGGGGATGGATCTGTTAAGAAGGTAGTATGGTGTGATGTCCTGGTATTTGGATGACATACACGGAGTAGGAAGTGAAATTCCTGTAGTACGGTCGTTTATACTTTGGTTGTCACACAGTGGTTTCTCCACAAAGGACATGGATATTATATCAGATATTCAGGTTACTAGATCTATGGTTTTAGATCTAGATTTGGGTAGTTTCCCAATCTGGGTACTTAGACAGCATTCTAAAGGTGTTTTAGAATGGATGACTCCTGGCACGATAGTGTACCTGCAGGTGATGGAGTCACCCTCTCTAAAGGTGTCGTACAGACTAAAGGGGAGAGGGATGTGCATGATTGGCAAATCACTTGCTTAGGCAATTGAGTTGATCATGCGATGTCAAGTACCAAACCAGATATTGTTTTTGCACGAGATGCAATAAGTTGATATTGATCCAATCCTGGAGAAACATTCGGAAGCAGTTTTAGAACATAAGGGGATGTTCTAAGGATATGATAACATCAGCCTCTTTCAGGGGACGGTTATCAATCCAGGCTTCCAAGGTGACCTGGATGACAGAGTGACTATCAGAGTTATAGTTTTTCCTCTGACGAGGGGCAGTAGTTTGGACAGGTGGTCTAGGCGGATACTGAGGGAGGCATGGCGCAGGATACTGGTTAAGTTCAGTTAACGATACAGTCTAAGAAGTTTAGATTTGGAGTTTATTTCTGAACTAGGTCCCATCAGACATCCAAACATATTCTAAGACAGGTATTGCTCATTTCGGGAGATGGCTTTCTCCGCGAATTTGAGATAAAAAGAGACATAGAAAGAAACATCAGGGCGGATCCACTCACTGAGGCTATTCCTCGAACGCAATGGTTTCGCAAACAGGCTTTGTGAGACTGACTAGTAGAGGAGTTGGGTGTTCGATATCACACGGGCTGTGAGTATGCGACATCGCAATAATTAGCCTTGAGTGCAAGTGGGAGATTGTTGGAGATAGTGCCCTGAAAGTCAATTATTAGATCACAGCAACGTAATTACAATGATTGAGGGAGGACCTATACCGGTAGGACAGTCTTACTCAAGATGATAGTATGCTATCTGGTTTATCTTTATCATCGTGTACTGTTTTAGGTGACATTACTGATCACTATTGAACGTTGATAGAGCCCTTAGGATTCTTGCTTGACTGCCAGCAGTATGATGGTGATCATATACGTGGGAGCTGGGGGTCTATAAGCACATCCTTAAAAGGTCCCTAGTCGTCGGAGTTTCGAGACAGGTCATCGATACTCTAGAGTAGACTAGTGTATACAGTCGAGACCCCGACGAGGGGCGGTGGCCGGTCTCATAAGCCACTGGTGTCAGTTGGATCACCGAGGATGTATACAGGTGCTCATTGGGTTATGAGTACACCGGACAGGACTCGCCGGGAACATGCTAGTTGGGATTCTACCAGACGTCAGATAGAAGTTCCCTGGTGACATGTGTACAGGTTAGTTCATCGACCTGAGATCGTCATTTTTCTCGTGTGAGTTCCCAATGTGCTTTGATTACTATCCTGCCACGGCTCAAAGGAGTCGTGCAAACAGGTTTTAGTTGGGTACAGTCCCGAGCCACATGGAGGCAGTGAGCGGATCTGCAGGGGTTCGTCTCTCCCGGTATTGGGGGTGAGGTCGTGCTGTGTCTAGGAGAACCAGTACATGAAAGTCCTTGGCCAAGGCAGGAGATTTACTGGTAGGTATTCCAGAAGTATCTCAGGGTGTTCTGGACTACACTCCGACACGACTTGTACCGCTTTTGGGGGTCTGACTTTTACCAACCCCCTAGGTCCGACATGCGATGCTCATAGACGAACGGATCGGACTGTACGGATATTGTCACTGACAGGCTCAGTAGGGTATCGGGATGAGTTCGCTCATCGACGTCCCTTTTGGTCAATACCTGGTAGCCCGTTACGTATGGCTAATACCTCTGACGTGCTAGTGGTAAAATCCACAGCCAAAGTATTGACGAGTCTTTAGAGTCCCCCACAGACAGTTTCTCATGTTTCGGGCGAAACGCTGTAGAGGCCGTTTGGAGATATGGCAGGGTTCGATCAGATACGTGCGGTATTGCACGGATCAAGATCGGACGGATAATACTAGCGGGCTTTGGTTTAAGCCGGATCCTAGTATTGTACAGTGTAGATTTTGTCTCATTGCATTTGTATTCAGTAGGAATATAAATGCGGGTATGTATATACGGTCGTGGGGTTTTCCTGTAATTTATTACGGGATCGGTGTTTTTTGAACTTTCCAGTTTGTATTCCGTTTCAGCCAGTTTTCCTTTGTTCCTTCTTGGCCGGATTTTTCTGATGGAGGGGCTAATTTGCAGTTGCGCAAATTAGCATTGTGGAGGGGGTTTCTTGTAAATGGAGGGATTATGATAGATATAGTATCTTTGCCTTTTTCTTCATGATAGCTAGCATTAATGGTGAGAAGATTGAAGGGTTTTTTTGATGTGAGGCTTGATTTGGCTTATGCTCACCATTTTGTTCTCCTCTTGTGATCACCCCCCTTGATACATTTGTTCTCCTCCTTGATTTTGTGAGGCCGGCCACACATTTGAAGGAGAAGGGGAATTCATTTTGTGATGAGGGAAATTTCTTGTTCTCATTTTTGCATGCACCAAAAATCCTAAGTTCATTTCCATTATTCCACCTACATCATTATGGCAACTTCAAACCCGCTTGAGACAAGTGATTCTACACTTATCCTACAGCATCCTTGGGCACGTCGTCTCGCCAACTTTGTGCCCGAGTTGCCTCGGTCCAGAGGTGGGAGCCTGTAAAAGAACCCGGCGATGTGGTGCCTTTTCCGACGAGGAGGTGAAGACCGGAGATTCCGCGAGGAGATCTGGACGGAGGCCGAAGACCGAAGGACACAGATCGCTCGGTATAGCTTTCTCCCCTTTTTCTAGTTTGCTAAAATTAGGTTAATGGCCCGATCCGGGTTTTATAGTGCGCGGTAGTGCCGGTTTACATGTTTTGTAAAAGTTTCGCTTCCGCATTCCGGCGTCAGATTGACGGCCGGGACGCTGCAGTGCACTTACACAACGGTGGGGGGCATTTGTTTCCCCAATCAGAGCAAAGGTTTGTTTGAATTTCAAAAATTCAAAAATTGAAGCAACGATTCAGATTCCTTGTGCTGCGTGCAGCGCACCACGTGTGAAAAGCTGACACGCCAGCGCTGCGCCCAAGACAGTGCACCCAATCAGAGCAAGGCTCCGTTTTAAAATAAAAATAAAGGAAGCAACGCTTCAGATGATTCGCACCTTGCGCTGCGCGACACGTGTCAGCGCAGTTGCGCTGGCACAGTTGCGCTGCGCTCTGCGCGGCGCGACACGTGTCAGCACAGTGGCGCTGCGCACTGCGCTGCGCGACACGTGTCAGTGCAGTTGCGCTGCGCTCTTGGCTGCGCGACACGTGTCAAGTGCAGGTGCGCTTGCGCCAACTGTGCCAGAATTTAAACAATAAAATTTTGGAATGATCTTTCCAATCTTGTTAAAAACAAGAAGATTACCTTCTGTAAAACAGAAGCCCTAGGATCAAAGATCCAACGGTGGGGAAACATCCCTAAATCACTCAGAGAAAGATCTCTTTAACTGATTTAACAAATCAATTGGCACTATATAAAGGCCCCTAGACTCCAAGTCTAAAATATACACAGAGATAGAGATACAAAACTCCTCTAAAACATTGCGAAGAACTCGAATAAAAGAAATAGGTAAAACCTTTAAAAAAAAGAAGAATTTCTTCTAAAAAAGATCAAAGATCTAAGAACAAGATCAAGATCTTTAATAAAAAAATAATAATAAAAATGAAGTAATTTTACTTCTTTATTAGATCTTTCGATCTATATAAAGGCATTACCTTTTGATGAACCACTGGTTCTTGAAATTTGAGGTAGAACCTCTCTGGAAAAAGAAAAACTTGTTTTCTTTGATCTAAATTTGATCAAGATATTAAACAATGCCTTGCACTTTTGAAATTTTCACTGTTGCACTCCTTGGATTGGCGCAAGCCACCAGAGAGCACCACGTGTCAATCACAGAACAACTGCGCCTTGCGCTTCTAAAAACAGAGCACTGCTCTCTTGGTTTGGCACAAGTCACCAGAGCGCGCTACGTGTCAGCAGCGACTAGCACAGCGCACTGGCGCAGCGCATTGCGCTAACAGACTTGCGCTCACTAGCACATGACACATGTCACCTCCACATGAATTTGCGCCTTGCGCTCCTCAATTGGCGTAAAGCGCCTGACAAGCCACGTGGGGCATTGTCAGAATATTTAATGCAGTGCATTATTAAAAAGGGTAGAGCCTAATTAAAAGGTCTATCAGACCAAAATGCAATGCATTATTTAAAAAAAGGGGGCAGAACCCAATTAAAAGGTCTATCAGACCAAATAAAAAAATGCAGTGCATTATTAAAAGGGGCAGAGCCCAAATAAAGGCCTGACAGGCCAAACACAAATAAAATGTTGAATATTCCCAACTTGACTTAGCCCAGTTCTGTCCCTAAGTCCTCAAATTAAGTTGACTGAGCACGGCTGCTCTCTCAAATCAATTTACATCCGGTTCAAGGGTACATCTCCGAACTCCTCTGATATTCGTCGTTGTAATCCCTCAACGTCGTCAGAGAGGTGACGGGTCCCGACAACCATACATTGATACGGACTATGGGGTCCTTAAACTCATGGACTAATGCGTCCTTAAACAAATATTCGTCCCCAAAATGGGAATGATGGACCACCATGTCCTTAAACTGGCAATGGACCACTATGTCTCTAAACTGGCAATGGACCACTATGTCCCTAAGCTAGAACAATAGAGCCCAAATGCTCTTTTGTCGGATGTAAACGATCCCGTTGAGTTGATCATAGTCTCAAATTCGACTAACGTATCCTTAACAAACGTTTGAGTTGATCTTATCCTCAAATATGGCTAACGTATCCTTATACCAAAACCCCAAACCCAAATCTAAGAAAATACGGATTTGGACTAATCCACGTCCTATGGGCGACGACATAAATTAGTCTCCGTATACAATCCGCGGGCAACCAAAAACAAAACAAACACCCACGACACGAAGTGAACATCTGGAGAAGGAGAAAGTTGTTACCGCGATGCGGTAGCGTAATTAACTGCACGGGCTTGCGCCTGCAGGAAAGAGCGTCCCCACAATCAAAAACCCCTCAAGCGAGGGAGAATCTGACGAAGTCTGCTACATCGGCCGCATCCGTCTAAAACTTCGATACACGGTGCCATAAATCAACTTGGCATCTTCGGAGAGGTGGACAGATAAAACCAAAAAGTATCTGCCCCGAATCTCAGGCAAGACGTCTCTACGTCGCGCCGTCATTCGGAGGGGAACATGTGGTGCAAGATGAGGAAAATAATAATACACCGTATAAGCAAGCACATGAGTAATCGGTCGGTTAGTACCTCAAGAAGTATTAACAGTCGCATGAAAAATGTGCGAGCAAATCCATCTAAATATTCATTGATTAAAAAGTACTGAGGTAGATGGACAAGAGTATGATAGCTTGAATTGAATTCTCTGAGTGTAGGGATGTTCTTTACACACACGTAGGGTTATATGATCGATGTTTGGAAGAAAGATTGGAATGAATAATAAAGACGATGTTTTATTGAGGGATGATGTGATTTCTAACATCTTTTCATGACTATTAAGATAGGGCTCATGACAACCAAAAAGCTAGTATAGTTGGAAACTCTCTTTCTTTTACAATTCTTATCTTTATTTGTAACTTTCACAGTCTTCCTTTTATTATTGGATTTTGTGGGTGCAATCCGCTGAAAACTCTCAGGAGACAACACTCCTCCTACTAGGAACACCTAGAGGTTTAAAGGTTTGTTGCACGTGCTCAGTGCAATCGTATTTCCTACGAAAGTGTACTAGTTAGTTTTTCTTTTTCTTATATTTTCTCCTTCACTTTTTAATAAAACAAGTTTGCTCAAGACGAGCAAAATTAAGTTTGGGGGAATTTGATCAGTCGAAAATATTGCATTTTTAACACATCAATTTCCCTACTATTTGCAATCACTAAAGGTGTTCGGTATAAATATAGCACATATTAGCAAATCATCTGTAAAATATCATATAACATGTGTTATACATTATAACCGGCATTTTGAGGGAAATTGAGTGTTTATTATAGCACACATGATCTTTGTATATCACAACACTTGTCTCGAGATTGTGTGCAGGAAATTCCAGGAAAAGGGCCGGAAATCATAAAAGAGCTGATAAAAATGCGCTAAGTCCAAGACTTGCGATCTGGCAGTGAACAAGAGAGTATAAAAATATTCCAGATATTAAGTAAGTCCCCAAGGATCAGCACTAAAGTACCTTAAAGTTTCCACGCACAGATCGTTCAAAACGGCCGTGGATCCGCGACCGAATGGGCAGATCCGCCGCGGATCCGCGGCCACGTCATCACGTCAGCGGCAGATTGATTTCTCAGGCTTCCCCTTCCAAGATCAAAACTTTTTCAATACACTTCGGTCTCCAGATATCTCCAGAAGCTTCCGTCCTAACAGCCAAGCTTCTTGTACAAGCCTAATACCTCTAAGCTTCTGAAGCAAGCTAGCTAAACCTAGAAGCTTCTTCTCATAACAACCAAGCTTCTCTTGTAAGCTACATAACTAACTCAATCTAGAAGGTTCTACTCAACTACCAAGCTTGCAAGAGAAGCTAAACCTAGCTTAGCTTCCAAAGGAAGCTAAACCTAATCAAGCTTCTAGGGGAAGCTAAAGAGGAAGGCTATATAAAGGGACTCAAGGCTTCATCACAAAGGTTGATCAACAATTTCCAAACAAAAGTTGAGTGACACGACTTGTAGCTTAAATACAATTCAAAATCCAAATCAAGATCACCGACTACAAAATCAAGCAAGAAGCCATCAAGCCTTTTTGAAGCAACGCCGATTTTCATCCGAGCAAGTGATCCAAGACGATCTGCGACTCACGAAGACAATGCGAAACTAATTCGACGATCGATTTCTCTCCTCAATTCTTATAGTCTTGAGGGAATTGTAACGACATGTTGAATAATAAAAGGTGAAAATTCTTGATCTTGCTTTTCTTTACATTCTTGCATTATGAAGAGTTCTCAATTCTTGATTGTTTTTTTTGTCATGATGTTTGAGTGAAAAGTCCGCTCGTGGAGGAATCGAGAAAATTGATAGATGATGATAATTAAATTCTCGAACAATTCTTAAGTTTTATGAGTTTTGTAAACTTTAGGAAATTGAATCATCGACAACCTTGTTTCGAGCGAGATGCTTTCTTGAATGTTTTCGCTCTTAATTAGAGATCAACGATCGATGATTGAATTTCCTAGAGGCTGGCATTTGAATGATAATCAACGAAAGGACAATGGATGTTGATGAAGAAACCCTAGTTTCTTCGATAGATCCCTAAATCTCGTTGATCGTCATCGATCTAGCAACAAATCATCAATGGATAAGAATACGTAATCACAAGTCTTCATCATCACTATCGATTCGAGCGATTCCTATGAGCCTCTCTACAAATCTTGATAACTCATTCGATTTGGATATCATTTCAACAATTCTTGATTCTTGATTCTTGATCTATAGTATTTCTTGATATTAGGTCTAGTTTTTGATGATTCTTGAAACTCAATTTGAAAAATCTTGAATCAAATTTTCTTTTCTTTTATCCTTTAATTTTCAATTCAACTAAATCAATTACGATCAAATCACACTTTTCTTGTGGACGATCCACACTCGCTAACGAACCTACAATTGACACCGTTATTGATTGCGGTTTACAAATTTCTTTGGTTGTGATCTTTACACATTTTATATACAATTCCAAGAAAATGATCAATCAGGTACCCGGGGCGAGAGTGATGTCATGGAGGATGATGAGCCTGGCAGGGGCAGACTGCCTACCGGTGATTTTACCTGGCACGGCGGATATCCGGAGGATACCGTTCATGGTCGTGTGATTGATGATATGGGCTGATCCGGACTGACGAAGCCCGAGGAATTGAGATATTGAGATTTGAGATACAGAGATATTGAGATATGATATTGAGATACTGAGATTTCTGTTTTTTATCGATGCTTGACACTGATTTCTCTGTTGATTTCATTAGTGATACCTAATTGATACATATAGAAATCTCATTAATTAAAGAAAATAATTGTTCATTCATGATGTATTCTGTTTATTCGTCATGCATTCATACATCATATATCTGATATGTAGCTATCTGAGGCACTGACACATCACGTAATATTGCACTTATATGTAGATGGATCAGGATATTATTTGAGGATATTACTTGATTTGACCTAGGATAGCGTCATGCATGCGATTTCTACTCGTAGATGTTTTCTACTCATGAGTCTCACCCCCGTTGTGCCAAATTTTTCTTACAGGTTAGAGGTACAGGTTTCCGTGGTAGCTTGCTGGCACATCATTTCATTCGGGGTGCTTTGCCTTGGTAGGTGGCTTCTTTTGCATCAGGATCACCATTGTATAATTGTTAGTTCTGTTATATCTAGTAAAACTCCATCAACCAGACTTGTATTATTTGATAGAGATAGAAGACCAGTGTATATTCTTTCGACCTTAGAGTCATGCGTTGTATTATTATGGGTTCTCATGTTGATGTTGGATTTTATCATGAGTTTTGATCCTCGCCTTTCGGCGCTGTATACTATATTGCATTGTGAGGTTTTGCCCGTCGATTGACGAAGAGCTAGCTCCCGCTTGGTGATGCCTTTATTCCTTATATATGCTTTATCAGGTTTGTACCCGTTTGGGGTTAGTTTTTACAAAGGAAAGCTTGCCGAATTTTTTTTGAAAAGACTTGAGATTTTAAAAATGCATACTTCGGCTTATGTTGTTAAACTTCTTGCTTAAAAAAATTGGTTTTCCTTCACTCTACTTCTTTACTTGGTTTGGATTTCTAGGTTTTGGTTTACTCAGATTACGTACGCCTCGAGACGTTTCGTAGTTTAAGTGCCGGTCATGTTCCGTACTTTTCGGGTCGTGACTGTTAAGGATTAATTTAAAGCAACACAATAAATTCATTCCCCCACAAAAACATGCAGCCACACACACATCCACCAAAAAAATCCTACACCAACTCTCACAAATATCTCACTCACAACAAACAGAAACATCCACCAAAAAAATCCTACACCAACTCTCACAAATATCTCACTCACAACAAACAGAAACATCCACCAAAAAAATCCTACACCAACTCTCACAAATATCTCACTCACAACAAAAGCCATCAATGCCAATTTAATTTCTCACCCACGAATTTTAGTCCATGCCCAAATATTGAAAACACATTACTCATCTCTCACAAAAAAAATGCCAGCATACCCACTTGAATTTCGAAATATAGCCAAGCCCATAAATTAAACCAAAAACCTATAACTCACATTTCACATTATTTATATTTTGAATGAATAAATCATTTTAAATCTCCAAATTATTTCAGAATTATTGATATTCATTTATACTATTTTACCAAAACACCAAATTCGCAAATCGGTAGTTTTCGCAATATATATTATTTTAATATTAAATTCCAAAAATAATATTTTATATTTTTCTTAAATTTTACAATCTTTCCCCCTTAAATAAATTCGGTCCTCGAATTTAAATTTAAACCCCGAAGTTCTAAAACATTTCAATAATTAGCTCAAATCAATGGGGCTCCAAAATCACGGAAGATACTGAAATACAACAGCGCATCATGTGCGCCTGAAAACGAGTACGAAAATCAAAATCGAACTCCGTCGAGCGTCACACAAATCATCAGATTTGCACGCAAAATTATCGAAGTTACAAAGGAGATTCAGATCTCGAAATCCACTACTGAAATCCAATATGCACTATTCAAATACTATAATAAGGGTATAGTACACATTCTTGGAAAAAATCTTTTAAAACTGAATAAAACATATGAAAAATCTTTTCTGAATTTCCGTGTGATGCGTAACATACAGCACAAGTGACGGACGCTCATTCGTAAGGTAATAAGTATACGCTCATATATGTTTTGCTAAAATAAACGTTCTGCCCTTTTGGAAATATCCCAAAAGGTTTTCTTTTATAAACGTTCGTGTCGCTCGTGGACACGTAAGAAATAGTGAGACTATAGCTCCTTTATGAAAACCTATTGGTAAAATTTTTATGCATTCAAAGTACTCAGGCACTGTCTCCGGATCAGTCCTGTTCGGCTACTACATAATATAGTACCTATAACGAAAACAAAGGGCTCAAGAGCAAAATTAGACTCAAAAGCGTATCCAACAATCACGTGCGTCTAGTACGAACGGAAATCAAATCCAAATACAGGTGCCACAATTTGCACAAAAGTAAAACTAAGTGCAACGGGTGTGCACGAAAGCATATGCCCAATGCAACTGGTGTGCACGACAACAACAACTAGTGCATGAAAATCTCGATCCAGTGCAACTAACATGCACGAACGAAAACGCCAATCGAGTGCATCAGGAGTTCACAAAATCATATCACGCACCCAACGTGTGGGAAAGTCCAAATCAAGTGCATCCGTCATGCACGAATGAAATCGAAATCAACTGCATCCCACATGCACGAATAAAATCGCATCTAATATGCACGGAATAAATCTAAAGGGCATCCAACATGCACGAGTAAAATCTCACTCAAGCGCATCCGAAGCGCACTAAAATCCAAATCCAAGTGCCTAATATGCGAAAAAATCCAACCCAAGTGCGTCGGGTTCGTAAAAAGCGTCTAGTGCAGTAACTTGCACGAAAACGAACATCAAGTACACACGTGCATAAAAGTATAAATCTAGTAAAACAAATGTTGAAGAACATAAATCGGTTGTAACCAATGCATGAAGTATAAACCTAATGCAACCAATGCACGAAATACCCACCTGGTGCAACAAATGCACAAAATACAAACCGGGTGCATTCAGTGCACGAAATACAAATCCTGTGCATTCAGTGCACGAAATATCAAATCCGGTGTATCGAGTGCATGAAATATCAAATCATGTGCATCCGGTGCACGAAATACAAATCATGTGCATCACGTGTACGAAATATCAAATCATGTGCACAACTGCACGGAAATTCCTCGATAACTCAAATGCGTATGAAAACTACACTGAGTGTACCAAGGTGTATAAAACTCATAAAGGTATGCAACTGCGTGCACAAAACACGTATCAATACACTGCAAGCATATGTGAGCTATACTGAGTGCAAAAACATTCTAATCGAGTGCGTACCACATGGACAAAATCAAATCAACCGCACGAAATCCACGAAATCGTAACCACGTGCAGCCAAGGCACAAAACCGATATCAAGTGCAATAAATGTGCACAAATCATAGACCAACACAACGGTGTGTAAAACGTATATCAAGTGCAATAACTGTGCACGAAATGTGAATACCCAGTAGGCGCAGCTAAGGTGCAAGAAAACCATATCATGAAACTCAAATCCAAGCGATATAAGCATGATACTCGGATCACAAACAACATTGAGGTACACCTCCTACAATGTCGAAAAATGTCGGTGTGCCTAAAACTGGAAGAGCAAGAACCTCTACATGCCTCCTGCTCACGGTCTGGCATCCTCTGTCTCTCGGTCCTCATTTCTCTGTGGATTACCAATCTCGCAATCCATCGACTCATCTGCCCGGTCAGGTGTGCTAACGGAAATGATTCCGCTCTGGCACTCCTCAGGTCATCTTTCGGCCAATTAGTATGATCACTCAAAAAGCACCACGTCGCTGGCGTCGGCTTCTGGCCCTCTGAATACATGTGACACAACTGATCCTCGGTGCAATCTCATCGCAACAGTGTCCTGGAAGGAACCTGCTCAAGGTCTCTTCCGATCTTGCATATGCCGAATTATACGGAGGCTGGTACTCTTGCAAAATCTCTTCTCGTTTTCTAGACATCTGCATTCCAAGCACAGCATTTCCTCGGAAACTGGCTATATCCCAGCGCCTCTGTATTCATATCAGATCTCTAATCTTAATGGGGAGTAACAACAGCTCGTCAGCATCTCGCACGGACCTCTTGTTCCACTCATCTTTATTATCGCCCATTTCGACGTCACATCATGCTATATGCGTATTGCAAATGTTCTCGACTACAGTCAATCCGGAATCTCTCACACGGACTCGAAATTGCGAACTCGGTATCTTCATCACTCTCTAGAAGATATCTAGCCGAATACGTCCTCGGGAACTCATTCCAATCATTGGACGAATACTCAATACTCGTCCGTTCTCGATCAACTCACAACGCATCTGGGTGAGGTCCTTTATCTGAAGCTGGTCCACTTTACTGATCTTCGGAGCATCCAACGAACAACGTCATCTCTAGATCGATCTTCTCTAGATCTGAGTAAGATCCTCCACACTGGAAATCTTCAACTCGACTGGGCCTGTATCGGCGCATCATATCTGACGAATCACTTCGTCTCTCAACTCAAAATAAACTAGCTATCACCTGTCGCATCTCTGCCTGGAAGCTCCAGCGATCTCATCTTGTAAGCTCTAGAAGCGACATCTCATCATTCTCAGAAACAGTTAGATCATCCGTCTGCACAGTTGATGACATCATAATATCTGAGGTATGCTGTACATCAACAGTCCTCTCACAACAGGCAGTCTTTAACCATGGCCCGATCATCCGGTACAAAACCGAGCACTCGTCTCAAACGAGAGGTCACAACACAACAACAAAATCGATACGTTTCCATGTCACTAGAAAACACGATGGTCAGTCCTCGTCCACGATGAGCTCGCCCGGACTGCATCACCAGCAGCAGCTCAAACTACGCTCATACCATGGTGACAAGAACCTCAATCAAGTATCGACGAAAATAGATCCAAGGGATGAAATGAATCAACAGATCCAGAATGGATACATGATCATAAGGAGGAACTGAGTCAGTGAGTGTATGATCATGGAAACAAATAGAATCAATGATCTCAAATGGATGTATAATCATGGGGATGGAGAGAATCATCGATCTCAACATATGTACATCCTAAGGTTTCTTAAGTGGAGTATCGTATCGTAAATATGCCACGGAACATGCGTACGGTACGTCACTCTACTCAAGCTACCTACTCCATCAATGAGGGTCTGCCTATGAAACGAATGTTCGGGTTCAATACCCCCTTGTTCAAGTCTAAGTTCCGTAAGGTCAAGCCTAGCTACCGAAATATTTTACGCCCCAGACTCCACATAGTCAAACCTAAACTCGAACCAAGGTTAAACCTAGAGCTCTGATACCAACTTTGTCATAACCCGAAATGTTAGCTCGTGACCGGCACTTAAATCAGGCAACGTCTACAGGCGTAATGTAACTTAAGTAAGCCGAAGCCCAGCAAATCTAAACCTCCAAAATGAAATGTGAAGAAACAATGTTAAAAACCATCGGGAATCTCAAGTAAAAATCTTTAAACTTAAATTTACTTTCACAAAAATTTCGGCAGCACCTCCTTTGTAAAAACTAGCCCCGAAACGGGTACAACATAGAAAGTAAATAAAGCATCCCCAAACGGGAGAAAATCACGCCCAACGACGGAAACAACCATCACAAGAATAAATATGTACGACGCCCAACGGTGATGATCAACACAAGGAAAAGTAAAGCAAGACACCAAACCCACCAAGCGAACATATAACCCATCGCTCAAGTCTCGCAACTAGAAGTCTTGCTAAATCTTTCCACATATACAAACTCTAGTTTTCGATTTGATGGAGTTGACTAGATACAATAAGAATAATAATACAAGAGAGGCACGATCCACATGTACCACCCACCAAAGCAAATCACCCGAAAGCAAGCTGTGTGCAAGCGATGCCGCTACTGATCCATGCGGTCAACCTGCAAGAACTGTTGCACAACGGGGGTGAGTTACCAACTCGTGAGTAGAAAGCATCATCAGGTAGAAATCGAAATACACAATGATTCCTAGGTCAACTATATCATAAAGGTAACACTATGATATCTAGGCTGACCCTATCTGCATGTTTGCCAACAACATAATCTATGCCTATCAGCAAGTGGATCTCATCCAACGATATAATCAATGCCAGAAAGCATGTGGATCTCGTCCACGTGTCAACCAATGACACAACAATATCATGCATGTAAATATCGTAAAAGCATATGCATGATAGTATGAGGATATAAAATCAATGTGTGTCCCTCACGACACATCAAAGTCATGGAACCTGAGAGTCCAACACCGACACTCGAAACATCATGAAACCCGTATCCAGCATCGACACGTAAATCCTCATATCTCGGGCTCCGTCAGTCCGGATCAGCCCTCATCGATATCTCGGGCTCCGTCAGTCCGGATCGGCCCACGGGCTCCATCAGTCCGGATCGGCCCGTATCATCTCACGACTCCGGTCGGTATCCTCCGGATAACCGCCGAGTCCAAATACTATCACCGTTAGGTACTAGCCCGCCTTCCAGGGTCATCGTCTATATCACAAAAATCATCTCTTGCCCCGGGGAACCATACATGGTCCACCATGTACCCATAGACGGTGCCTATCCGCTCCTCGAATCGGGTATCTAACATAAGTCTCAGAACCGAGAAAACCAATGGTGGACGCACTAAAATATCATATCAAGAGAAACTGGGTTTTCAAAAAATACATAATTTCTTGAAATACCCCCACAGTTCTCAAATCCATAAATCACATGAAATCCATATCTCAATGGGTAAATCCATGAAAAACTGATGTATGCAACATAAAACAGCGATATGAGCATATTAAGGGAAAACCGATCTTTTAAATGATTCCAGTTTTAAAATATATCATGTGGTTCCCAATTATCCAAAATCTAACGCAACATCATATAAAGTGAAGATGCAGCTATAGTAGGGTATATGTGTAAGCATGTAGGTATGCAACATATAACAGAATGTAAGCATATCCGTATATCTCAAGCAACGTAGAACAGTGATATGAACATAGCAAGTACATCATGCAACATAGCATAGTGATGTGAGTATAGCAAGTATATCATGACATGATATAGCAATTCTACTGTGTAGTGATATAGCAATTATCGATAATGAAAGTGTGTGAGCCGACAATATGTGTAAGTGTAACATACGCATCATCGATAATGGTGTAGAAGTACTAGCACAGATACATATATAATGCAGTGAGAATATTATAAACGTAGCATAAGGTACATCGTACGCGAAATGCTATCAGGTATACGTTTCTTCAATAAATCCGAGTCGGTGAAACTATCAATCGACATCCAGCCTCACAACACCACGTACGGTATAATCTATCATACGGCATCCTCTAATCAAGGGTATGGATCAATCAACAGGTAAAACTCATCGCGTATGGAAATCCATCGTACGGCGGCATTAAACAGTTAGAGATTCACTCAACCTATACAACAACGAGGGTACGGATCTAAGTCGTGTACGGCATATCACTCATTATGCACATCATTATCCATATATATACCTATCTCTCAGGTCACATCCGTATCAATCTCGTATCAGGGGACCTGAAAGGTATCAACTATCTCTTATCGACTCGCATCCATATAACGACATATCAACTAAGTCATCATATCTCATTGTATACTCTTTTCATCGTATCAATCTCTCAAATCAAGTCATTTTACATATGTATTCTATCATATGAATCTCATGTCACGCTACTCTAAATATCATACTTAATCTCGTGCAACTACATATCTATATATTGTGATTCACATTAACTTTTCATATCCTTATATATATCAATTCAAGACATCATTTCTATCATATCATGTCCAAGAGTTATGTCCCTATAACATTCATCTCATATCTCGATATATATATACTAAATCATTAATATCACCTCTAACTATCTTTTTAACCATATCTATAGTTTTCAAAAATAGGTTTCTCCTACTGTATTCTATGTATATATTTCGGTCTCCATTAACAAATTTGCGGGGGTGCTATACGCCATCCACCCGACTTTCCCTGTAGATATAAATCTACTCACCTGCTAAACTCCTCGATTGGCCGTAGTCGATGTGCTCTGCCGTCTCGGAATCCATGCGAATGTACCTACAATCAATATTAAATCGTAAAGCTATTAATATGAAGTTCCGAAATCCAAATACGGCACGCGGTGCGCTCATAGGTTAGAACCTATAGCCTACGCATGCAAAACAACCAAACAACACTCGTTGTTGACGTACAAACGTCCAACGACCAAATACAATATCAAGTCTCAAAACCAAGAATCCCAAAACCGAAAAACATAGCCAAAACCTTAACTAGGGTCGCTACTCATGAAAACCACCAAGCCTAAAACCCCAATCGTACCAATAACCCTATACTAGTAAACTGTAAAGTGGTTTAAGAAATTATATCGATCGATCCGTGTCCTTCGGTCTTCAATCTCAGTCCTTAGCATGTTGCGGCTGCTTCGACGAAGTTCGCTCTCCAGTCACGCTCGTCGAAGAGGACACACGTCGAGGATTCTTTATACGGGCTCCCGGTTCTAAACCGAAGCAACTCGGGCATTCAGATTGCTAGCCTAGATACCCAAAGTGAAGTAGAGATAGTGTGTGAATATTTTGTCTCAAGGCACCTAAGGATTTGGATGGAAGAAAATGGAGTTACCAAGTAGAAATGTGAAGAAGTGAGTGAGCTCAAGGAATTTGCAAGTGAAGGAAGAATACAAATGGGCTCGGCCAAAGCAAATCAAATTGTTCTCTGTGGAAAATGTGGAAATTAGGGGCTCAGCCAACAACCGTAGAAATGGTTCTCTGGGGAAATGGTGTAGTGGTGAGGTGTTAAGGATTAATTTAAAGCAACACAATAAATTCATTCCCCTACCAAAACAAGCAGCCACACACACATCCACCAAAAAAATCCTACACCAACACACACAAATATCTCACTCACAACAAAAGCCATCAATGCCAATTTAATTTCTCACCCACTCCACACGTGCATGCACACTATTTCCTACGAATTTTAGCCCATGCCCAAATAATGAAAACACAGGACTCATCTCTCACAAAAAAATGCTAGCACACCCACTTGAATTTCAAAATATAGCTAAGCCCATAAATTAAACCAAAAACCTATAACTCACATTTCATATTAATTATATTTTGAATGAATAAATCATTTTAAATCTTCAAATTATTTCAAAATTATTGATATGCATTTATGCCATTTTACAAAAACCCCAAATTCGCAAATCGGTAGTTTTCGCGAAATATATTATTTTAAAATTAAATTCCAAAAATAATATTTTATATTTTTCTGAAATTTTACACAAATATCATTGTATGATAATGATGGAGGAATCCTACCAATATTATCACACTCCAAATAGTATGCAACACTAACAAGTTTAATTTTCTTAGAAACTCACGATGTGGAATTTTGCCCCATACTCTTATGACCTTGACAAAGGCCAGAAATCATAAGTCACATGTCAAGTTCTACCCGTCATTGTCCAGGTTAATTTGAACCCACCCATACATACCCTTGACTAATGCCGACAAAGTAGTACGACTATCCCAAACCAACACATCTATCTATGCAACACATGAATACCCAGCAGCTACCAATCACTATGCCTTGACTAAGGCCAACAAACATAGCTTGAATACTATTGAATATTCATATGAAATAACGATGGGCTACGAATGGTTTTGGCGAAACAGTGAACGTAGTGAACATGATATAATTGATGGAACCTGATAGCTTTTAAAAGGAGTGGTTTATGCTCCACTTTTCTAAAAGTTTGTTGTTTTGAAAAAACGAGTGGTTTTAAAATTGTTCCAATGATTCAGCTTTGCTTTGTTCGCTTTGCATTAATGTAATGTAGTCCCATCATTTACACCTATTATCACAGAAAAAGTCGAAAATACCACATCCAATTATGTCATTCGCATTCGCCACTGGGCCCCGTCTAACACTGTTAGGTTACTTAACTAATGCCAGAGCTGGGCCTTGGCTAGCGCAGATGCAAAACATAAGCAACGTCTATTATATAGTATGTATATAATAACCATTCGTCTGGTGCAATAATAGGTATTCCAGATCGCAGATAAACATATTGGATATACTAAGAATTCCACGTTTCATTTGAGCTTGTAATGAAAGACAGATTCCACGGTCGTGATGAATAGCCAAACCCCACCCTAGACCCCTACGGGTGAGGCAAACTACCCGCCAAATACCCAAAGTGAAGCAACATCCCTCAACAAAGTGAGTAGGCCACTCGGCACTTCAAAGTACCTGGTAGTTTGTGCATCCCACCTTAGGTCTAACATAGGAGCAAAAACAGTAAAAGAAATAATACAACGGCGGCTACAAGCTCAACCCGGATGTGCCCCGCAAAATATTATTACATCACTTTACAAATTTTACATCGAATGAAAGAATGAAAACCCACATCTCACATCCCCGGCAACTCATCCACGACGATCCATCAAGTTCATATACACAAACCAGCATAAAAGATAACAGATATGTGCAACCCCGAATAATCGACGTATAGAAATTAGTCGACATTTCAAAACACATATACACATAACAAAGCATGTAAAGTAACTGCGGCATTAGAATTCCGCACGCAATTAGCAAACTTAACTAATTTTCCAAAACATGAAAATCCAGTAAGCTAAAGTTTCAAAAATGATGGTTTTAAGCTAATTCGGAAGTCCAAATCAAAATGAAACGCGTGCGAACCTTCGTGGAGAGCTAGATCACAAAATTAACTTCGATTTGGGGGCCTAGAGGGGGTACCCTACCCCCGACGCCACAACGAGGTGGCCAGAAGGTGAGGCAAACCGGAAACTGCCTAAGGTGGGGCAGTTTCGGGTCCCCACTGCCAAGAACACCTTGTGGTGGTCTTGGGGAGTGGGACTGTAGGGTTACCTAGCAAGACAACAAGGTTTCGGGAGGAATCGTCCATGCCATTTTCAAAAAATTTCCGTGCTACTTAACCCTAACCCTAGTATCTTAACTAGAGATTTAGACAATACAAAGTGTAAACAACTTTACAACTATGTGAACAAAGAATACAACCTTTGTAGACCGGTCCTTCACTTCAATAGCTCCAAGTAGTGGTCCTTCCGCTGCGAGTAATGATCTTCCGAACTCTTGAAAGGCTCCACAAGGTGAAAGATGCAAACTTTCTTGAAGTTTTCAAAGCCGAAGATGATCTTTGTCGAGAAGACACTAACCCAAGCTACCTCTTCACTAATTAAAGATTAGTGAAGCTAACACCCTAAACTAAATGGCTAATCTAGTAGAGGATGATGAAGTAGGAATTTTGCTCACATTGAAATTCTTTTTATCACTCTATTTCTTTTCCTCACCAAAACCTAGAGAGCTTTCTCTTGTTGAAAATGAAGATGAAGAGATAATGTTGTGAGAGTGTGAATGGCTACCATTGGTGAGAAAATATCTCATATAACCCTTATAGAGACATAACCATAGTTATAGATAATGATTAGGTTAATAAATATTTAAGGAAAAACAAAATTGGTGGACTAAGTCAATGGTCATCCAAAGCATCCCCAAGCTTCTAACCATGACAAAATTCCACTCAATTTTGAATTACTTAAATAAATTAAAACCTTAATATTATCTAAAGTATGGTGTAAGTATCATACACCCATGTTGCATGTATAATCAAGCATGACACAATAATATATATCACATATATATTATGTGTCCAATAGTGATTAAAAGAAATGCACAAGTGAGATAATATTAGTTAATGTAAATAAGTATATCGAATATATAATTATACATTAAATTATCAAATCAACAATTGATTTAATAATCCATCTATATCACATATAACCGAGTAATATCATATGTATCTACATATCGAATGAACACTTGATTCGATAACCAGCCTATATCACATATAACAGGCCGATACGAATATCGCGAGAATAGAATAAGGTATCACATACTCGAAATAATTTCGGTCCCGTACATATCACATATGTGCTCCTACTTCATTTTGCCTGTGTGTAACATTTCAAATAAATAGAATATTATTTTTGGGAATTTTTATAATTTAATAATAAAATATTGAATATTTTAATAAGGCGATATAATTAAATACCGATGAATTTGGGGAAAATTTGGAAAATTATAGAAATTATTTAAAAGAGGGTGTTTTATGTAAATTATGCAAATTTAAAGTTTTTATGATTAATTATATGCTAAGTTAGTGCTAATCGCGATTAAAATTCGCTAATCGCGCTTTAAACTTGTTTTGTGCAAACAAGCACCGTATCTTCTTTTTTCACTTGTGGCATTTTTACTACATGTTTTTGGGTGCATGGCTTTTGTTTTGGGGTTACTATTGTTGAGAGAAGGAAAACAGAAAAGAAAAGAAAAGAGTATAATATTAAGTATGGGTGAGAGAGAGAAAGAGTGGGTGAGGGGTCAACCCATGTCTTGAGCCTTTCCCTCATCATTTCTTCCACTCATTTTCCTATCCCTCTCTCTCCATGCTGCTGCTGCTGCTGTTCTCCTTCTCCCCCATCTTCAACCTCCCAAAACACCATGAAAAACAACTCAAAACCCAAGACCCATTTCATTAAAAAGATGCATGAGCTTACTAGCTACCCCATGGACCAAGAAAGCAAAAATTTTGAGGACTTTGGGCAACTCAAGAAAATTCTTGAGTTGCTAAAGGAGGTAATTTCTGCACCAATAGTGTAGTGTTTCAAATCCTTGTGCATCCATATATGTTTCATGTCGATATTATGTGGTTTGTTTTAACTTTGAAAATTCTAGTTAGGGTTTATGGAAATTGATGGTTGTGATGTGAAATTGAGCTCAGTAGAGCCCACACAAACCCCCCAGTGCTAGAATTCAGGTCTAAACCAGAGACTAGAACCACGGAATACGGATTTAGAAAACCCGATATTGGAAAATTGTTGATTCTGTGGATGTAAAATGAAATCTGCTAACTCTTGGGCTACCTGAAAAATATTTTACAAGGACAGTGATACATACAGGTGATTTAGAACATACCACCAAAGCCCTAGCCCCTATCTCCCAATTCAGGCGGCAAATTTAATCCCCTGGCCGCAAATTGCGGCCAGATCTGGGCCATTTGGCCTCGTGTTAGTTCTGTGGTCCCCTTATCAGTAAAATAGACCCTTGGCATATGCAAAATTGACCAATTTGAATTAGGGTGAAATCTGGGACCTTTTTCCTAAGTTGCTGTTTTGACTCGGAGTTTCGTTTTGCGTATTTTAAATTCTGGATTTGCGTATTTACGATTTACCTCGATCGCTTGACGCTTGTACGATGATATCGAGGGTTGTTTGATGATTTTGAAGGCGTGGTCTGTAGGTTCTAACCTATAGGCCTTAGCGCGTCGTTTGGTTTTCTCGATGTGATTTTAAGATGCATTTGCGATTGTGTTATCTTGTAGGTACCTTCTCGAGGGCTTCATACGGTGAAGAAGATGAGGGCGACATCGACACCGACACGCAGGATGCAGGTGAGTAGATTATATCTATGGGGGTAGTCGGGTGGATGGCGTATAGCACCCCCGCAGTTCGATGCTTAGTATACTAGATATATACTATACATATATGTATGATAGCGTTATGTGTGATATGGATATTCTAGATGTGATGAGGAGTACTATGGATAGATTAGGGTTCAGAAGTAAACTAGTATAGTTTCCTAGTTGCGAACCCTAGAATAGGTTTACACCCACACGCACACACATGCTTATTAGTTATATTTATACCTGGATGATGAGGATAATGGATGATATTTTGGAGATGAGTCGATGAGATTGGGCATAGTGCCTTGAGATCGGTAATATGATGTGGTTCGTATTTGGGATACGACATGAGATTTTTATATAGATGGTATCGGTTGTACTAGACTTAGATCATGAGATATGATGGTAAGGATACAAGATAATTGATGAGATGAATGTGATACTGACCCGTACCCAGCTTTTAGGATGCCGTACGATGATTTACCGTACGAGCTTTATTTGATGATAAGATCCGCACTCATGACTCGAGGATGTCATATGATATTGTATCGTACACTGTACCTTTGAGGCGGGATCACCGACTATTATATATATATATATATCAATATATATATATATATATATATATATCGACTAAGATTTAGGTGGTTTCCATACCCCTCCCGATTGACTTGTTAGTCAGAGCTGTAGTTTTGCTAGTAGATATTAGGCTAGGCCGATGTCATACCTATTTCAAAAAACTAGCGAATCAGGAGTATTTTAAAGACAGGCAAAGGGATTCTACGGATATTTTCAAAAGACACATTTTTTTTAAAAAACACCGTAGCACTTAATTTCCTAAAAACTCCGATTCGTCTTCTTTCAATTGGCAAAACAGTATGACATGGATACACTGATGTAGATTTTACACTGTTGTGTTATTATTCATTTGCCGCATATTCTTACTGTTGCATTCAAGATTTGATCCCTTGCATGGCATACCAGTGCACACATATATTGATATCTTCATACTTGCGCACATGCACACTGTATATTCATACCAGTGCACACATATATTGATATCTTCTTACTTGCACACATGCACACTATATATTCATACCAGTACACACATATATTGATATCTTCATACTTGCACACATGCACACTGTATATTCATACCAGTGCACACATATATTGATATCTTCATACTTGCGCCCTTGCACACTGTATATTCATACCAGTGCACACATATATTGATATCTTCATACTTGCGCACATGCACACTGTATATTCATACCTGTACACACATATATTGATATCTTCATACTTGCGCACATGCACACTGTATATTCATACCAATGCACATATATATTGATATATCCTTACTTGCGCACATGCACACTGTATTTTCATAGTAGTGCTACACTCATATTCACGTATATATCCATTTGCACATCCATACCTACATACATACACATGTTACATACATGGATGATATTGACTTGATTTCAAGAGAATAGGGACCGCATGAGATATTTTCAAAACTGGATTCTTTTAAAAGAGCGGTTTCCTCTTTTTACTCTTAGTGTCATACAACACATTGCATGGATTTACGCATTGAGTTTGGATTTATAGGATTTCTGGATTTGAGAACCATGCTATTATTTTAAGAAAATACGCACTGTTTTAAAAACCCTGTTTCTCTGGATATGATATTTCAGTGCGTCCACCATGAGTTTTCTCGGTTCCTGAGAGCTTGTGTGAGTATACCCGATTCGAGGAGTGGTAGGCACCGATTGCGGGTACATGGTGGACCCGGTGAGGTACCCTGGGGTAAGAAGACTCGTATATGTTAGACGGTGAGCCCGGCAGGGGAGTACTACCTACCGGTGATTGTGTTGAGCTCGGCGGATATCTGGGGGATACCGACCGGAGTTGAGAGATGAGACGGGCCGATCCGGACTGACGGAGCCCTATGTATATGAGGATTTACGTGCCGATTCTAGGGACAGGTTTCAAGATGTTTTCGAGTGTCGATGCTTGACACTCAGGTTCCATGATTTGATATGTCGCGAGCGACACATGTTGATTTCCATCCTCAATCTTCCATGCATATGCTTTATGATATTTACATGCATGATTCTTATTGTCATTGGGTGACACGTGGACGATTTCCACATACATATAATTGGCATTGATGACATTGATCACATAGTTGGATGATATCCACATATTCATGGACTTCTTAATATAGTCGACATTGATCATACCTCATATTTATGACATGCTATTACCTGATGCACTGGCACGAGCACTTGGCACTACACTGATGTATAGATGTTACATTGCCACCTTATCATGCTTCAGACTTATTCATTTGAGCTTTATATATATATCTGATCGTATTGACCTAGGTTGAGTCATACATATGATTTCTGCTCTGTGATGTTTTCTATTCACGAGTTGGCAACACACCCCCGCTGTACCACAGTTCTTGCAGGTTTTGCCGTACAGGTTCCATTGCGGCTTCTGGCACACTGCTTCCCTTACGGGTGATTTGCTTTCGTAGGTGGGTTCTTTTGCATCAGAACCACAATTGTACATGTATTATTAAGTTGTACCTAATGATTCCATCAACCAAACTTGTATATTCTTTCAGACTTAGAAAACTAATTATGTATTATTTCGACCATAGAGTCGCGCGTTGTAGTATTATGGTTTTCATGCTGATTTTGAGTTTTTCTTTGAGTTTTGATCCTCGCCCTTCGGCGTTGTATATTATACTGTTTGCGTGGTTGTGACCGTCGATTGACGAAGAGCTAGCTCCCGCTTGGGGATGCCTTTTATCATTGTATATATATTATTCATGTTGTACCCTGTTTGGGGCCAGTATTTACAAGTGAAACTCTGCCGAAATTTTCAGAAATGTCTAGAGATTTTAAAAATGCATATTCGGCTTACTTATTTAAAAACCTTGTTTTTAAAAGTGTTTTCTTCACTTCTTAACACTAGTTTTCTTTATTTACTCCTTAAATTGGTTTTACATTTCTGGGCTTTTGGCTTACTTGAATTAGATGGGGTCCTATAGACTTCATATGATTCAAGTGCCAGTCACGTACTATTTCGGGTCGTGACAAAGTTGGTATCAGAGCGCTAGGTTAACCTTGGTTCGAGTCTAAGTTTCACTATGCGGAGCCTAGAGCGTTTATATATATACGGAACTTAGGCTTGACCTTACGGAACTTAGACTTAGTCGAGGGGGTATTATACCCGAACTTTCGTCGTGTAGGATGACCCTTGGTTGATGGAGTAGGTAGTTTGAGTAGAGTGATGTACCGTACGTATGTTCCATGGCATACTTACGATACGCTACTTCGCATAAGAAACCTTAGGTTGTACATTTCATTGCACAGTATTATATTCATTCCTATGATCTATCCTCATCGATATTGGTTATGATTTTGCTGCTACGATTGCACGGGCAGAGAGAGATACGGCTAGAGTTGCGTCAGCTTGAGCTCGTCACGGACGAGGACTGACCAGGGCGTAATTCCAGGGACATACGATTGCATAGCGAGGCGTCGTTTTTTTGTGCTTTCGCGCCATAAGCGTTTGACGGATCGCTTTTACGAGATTTCCCGGATGTGCAGATCGGCACCAGAGGATCATGCTACTGCTAGAGACCAGCCAGAATGTTATGACCATTGATATATCGCTTATTCATGATGATTGAGGCGCTGTTCAGCGTACAGACGAATGAGCCAGTTGTTGCTGCGAATGACGAGGTATCGCCCAGATGTTGGAGCTACTGCAGCATGAGCATATACTTAGAGATATGATGGCAAGTCGCTAGTCACCCGAGGATGAACGACAAGGACATGTGGTTCGTTTGTTTACCCCGATTTGAGGTCATCAGATAGATTTATTCCAGCTAGAGACGACTTTACGCAGATTTGCTGAGAGTCGATAGAGACGATCGAATGTCAAGAACCCAATTCCATGTTTAAAGTATTCGGAAGACAATGCAAGTAATGCTATGGACCCTCTAGAAGAATGAAACCCTAACACGACGTAATGACCATGGAACGCCTCCGAACCTTAGGGTTTGCGGCAGTTTAGCGGTGCCATTTGTGAGGCTTGGGTTTGCCCTTCTACGGTTGGTCCATAGGTGTTGTGGTATGTACCGGACTACTATTAAACTGTATTCAAAATGTTGATCTCTTGGGGGATTATAAGGTTCTGACGAGTCGATCGGATGGTTCGACATCATTCCGATATCATGTGACGTGACATATTGCTTGAGAGACTCCAGATACGAGCATAGTCGTTGGAGCGCAGTCCATGCAGCCACGAGGAGGAGAGTCCGAATCAGTCGACATTGGAGTAGAGTGAAGTAAAAAGTTCGCATAAGATTTCGACGGGATGACGTTCCACTCCGCTGACATCAGAGATGCTATACACATGCAGAGGCATTGATTATTGATATACCTTCCAGAAGGAGTCGCGACGAGTATGCAGCCGTTCCGGAACAAGAAACAGATATAGTGAAGGATGGTAACTTCTGGGCAATTCGGCAGAAACGAGATTTTTGAGAGATCTTGACAGGACCTTTCTGGAATACTATACAAGAAGACTTGGACCCAAGAGTGGTCATATTGTGCACACCCAGCAGGCCAGATTTTGGCATCGTCGACGAGATAGTTGACCAGGTTCGGATAGAGGACCTCACCCAGGTGCGTTGTGAGTAGATCAAGAATGGACGAGAATGGAATATATCTCCGCAGATTGGGACGAGTTCCGGAGGACGTGTTCGGCTAGATATCTTCCACAGAGTGATGAAGATACCGAGTTCGTGATTTCGAGTCCGTATGAGAGACTTCGGATTGACCGTAACCGAAAACATTTGCAGTGCGCAGATAGAGACGTGACGCCGAAGTAGACAATGATACAGACAAGTGGGACAAGAGGTTCGTGCGAGATGCTGATGAGCTGTTGTCACTCCCCGTTAAGATTAAAGGTCGGATATGCCTACAGAGGCGTTGGGATGCGACCAGTTTCCGAG
The DNA here is from genome assembly GCA_030015575.1 of Agapanthus africanus. Taxonomy (NCBI): domain Eukaryota; kingdom Viridiplantae; phylum Streptophyta; class Magnoliopsida; order Asparagales; family Amaryllidaceae; genus Agapanthus; species Agapanthus africanus. The sequence goes on along the minus strand of CM057346.1, from coordinate 335,523,052 downwards.
AAAATACTGTGCTAAGGACGCAGACGTCCATAGAGCAAGAAGAGATTATGCAAGAGTACCAGCCTCCGTACAGTTCGGCATAGGCGAGATCGGAAGAGACCTCGAGCAGAGCAGGATTCCTTCCATGACACTGCTACGGTAAGACTTGCACCCAGGATCAGATGTGGGATGTGTATTCAGAGGACTAAAGGTCGGGGCCAGTGACGTGCTGCTTTACGAGTGGTCATGAGGATTGACCGAGAAATGACCAGAGAAGTTCCAGGACGGAATCGTTCCCGTTAACACACCTGATAGGGCCGATGAGCCGATGGATCACAAGATTGGTAATCCACAGAGAAGATAAGGGCCCAGAGACAGAAGACGCCAAACCGTGAGCAGGAGGCAGGTACATAACTTGCGCTATTAGCATTGGATGCACCGACACCTTCTCGACTTTGAAGGAGGATATACCGACGACAGTATTTATGATTTGTGATTTTGTGATTCGATTATCACGTATCCGTCACCTTGGATTTCGGTGTTTTTGGGTGATCTATTCGCATGATTTTGTCTCGATGACTGAGTTCCATGATTTCTGTTTTCGTGCACCATGGGTACACCAGCTGGGTATTCATATTTGTGCACAGGATGAACCAGTTTTATACTTCGTGCGTTTGTCGCACCAGTTTTATGTTTCGTGCGTTTATCGCTGAAAGTCTACGCTAGCGCCCCGGCCGTCTACAGACGCCAAATGCGGAACAAAAACTTTTTAACTGGCGCTATCGTATACTTTAACCCGGATCTGCCATTATTGCTAAACTAACAAACTGTAAAGAGTGTAGAAAGGTTATACCAAACGATCCGAGTCCTTCGTTCTTTAACCATCATCCCACGCTCCGTTGCGGCTGCTCCGATCTCGTCGATCTCTGATCTGCTCGTCCAGGTGGCACCACATCACCGATTCTTTAAACGGGCTCCCGCCTCTGACTTGAGGCAACTCGATCATCAAGTTTGCTAAAAGAGACGACCAAGAATGATGTAGAGAATGAGTAGATGACTTTGTCTCGTTCCGTCCAAAACTGTGGACGGACGGTTAATGAAGTTGCCGAGGGAATTGGGTGATGGAATGAAATGAACTATAAAATTCCATGCACCCCAAATACTATCTTAATCTTTTTCTCCAAATGAAACATCAAGTGAGTGAGTGTGAGGAGAGAGAGGGGGCCGGCCACTTATAGGAGTGGGGGGGTGACCGTAGGAGAGGGGAGAGTAACCATAAGATAAATATCATAATGTGAACACAAAATAATATCTTTAGCTAAACAAGAAATGGTTAAAATCAAAGCATGAGTCACAAGACACCTCACCAAATTCTAGAACCTTCTAGAAGCATGACTCACCCTCATCCAAGAAAAGATAAATCCATCTTTAACCGAATGTTAAAAGACGGCTGATAGAAAACTGGAAACTGGCAACTTCCAAAAGTGATCCTGAAACGACTTTCAGGATAACCCCGAAACTGTATAAAAATACCCGCATTTGTATTACGACCGAATACAAATGCAACTGAGACAAAGATATTATACCTACTCAATATAATACTCGGATCCGGCTTAAACCAAAGCCGACCAGTATTATCTGCCCGAAAAATAACACGTGCGTAAACGCACGTGCATTTTCCGAACCCTGCCATAAAACCATACGGCCTCTACAACGTTTCGCCCGAACTTGGGAAACTGTCTGTGGGGGACTCTAATGACTCGTCAGTACCCTGGCAGTGGGTTTAACCACAAACCGTCAGCGGCACTAGCTATGCGTAACGGCTGCCCATGGACTGACCTCAAGGGAGGCAGATGAGCTAACTCAAGGGTGGCCGATGAGTGAACTCACCCAGAAACCCTACTGAGCCTAACAGTGACAATGTATATACAGTCCGGTCCATTCGTCAATGAGTATCGCATATCCGCCTAGGGGGCTAGTAACGTCAGACCCCAATAGCAGTATAAGTCGTGTCGAAGTGTAGCCCAATCACACCCTGAGATACTACTGGAGTACCTACCAGTAAATCTCCTGCCATGGCCATGGACTTTGTGTAATGGCTCTCCTAGACACAGCACGACCTCGCCCCCAATACCGGGAGAGACGAATCCCCTGCCGATCCGCTCACGTGCCTCCATATGGCTCGGGACTGTACCCAAAAGCTACCTGTTTGCACGACTCCTTTGAGCCGTGGTAGGGTAGAAATCAAAGCACAGTGGGAACTCACACGAGACAAATGACGACCTCAGGTCAATGAACTAACCTGTACACATGTCACCTGGGAACTGCTATCTGACGATAGGTATAGTACTAACTAGCAGATTCCCGGCGAGTCCTGTCCGGTGTACTCATAACCCAATGAGCACCTGTATACATCTTAGGTGATCCAACTGACACCAGTGGCTTGTGAGACCGGCCATCGCCCCTCGTCGGGGTCTCGACTGTATACACTAGTCTACTCCGGAGTATCGATGCCCTGTCTCGAAACTCCCACGACTAGGGACCACAATTAAGGATATGCATATAAACTACCCAACTCTCACGTATATGATCGCCATCATACTGTTGGTAGTAAAGCAAGATCCTAAGGGCTCTATCAAAGTGTAACATGCAATCAGTCACCTGAACATGTACACGACTGATAAAGGCAAACCAGATAGCATACTATCATTTCGAGTAAGACTGTCCTACCGGGATAGGTCCTCCGCAATCATTGCAATCACGTACCTGCGATCCAATAATTGACTATGAGGGCACTATCTCCAACAATCTCCCACTTGCACTCAAGGCTAATATTGCAATGTCGACTACTCACAGCCCGTGTGAAACCGAACATCCAACTCCTCTACTAATCAGTTTCACAAAGCCCGTTTGTAAAACTTTTGTGTTCGAGAAATAGGCTCAGTGAGTGGATCCGCCTAGAAGTATCTTTCTTTATCTCTCTTTGTCTCAAGTTCAAAAAAAGCCATCTCCCGAATTGAGTAATACCCGTCTTAGAATATGTCTGGATATCTGATGGGACCTAGTTCATAAATGAACTCCAAATCCAAACCTCTTAGACTGTATCGATCACTGAACCTAATCAGTATCCGGCACCATGCCACCCACAGTATCCTCTTGAACCACCTGTCCATAATACTGTCCCTCTTGGTCAGAGGGAAAACTATAACTCTGACAATCACTCTGTCATCCATGTCACCTTTGAAGCCTGGAATGATGATCGTCTCCCGAAGGAGGCTGCCGTCATCAAATCCATAGAATATGTACTTATGTTCTAAAACTGCTTCCTTATGTTTCTCCAGGATTGGATTAATACAAACTCATTGCATCTAGTGCAAAAACAACATCTGGTGTGGTACTTGACATCTCATGATTGACTCAATTGCCTAAGCAAGTGATCTGCCAATCATGCACTTCCCTCTCCCCTTTAGTCTATATGACACCTTTAGAGAGGGTGACTCACATCACCTGCAGGTTCACTACCATGCTAGGAGTCAACTATTCTAAAAACCATTAGAATATCTGTCAAAGTACCCACATTGGGGAAACTACCCAAATCTAGATCTAAAACCACAGATCCAGAAACCAGAATGTCAAATATTATATCCATATCCTGTCTGGAGAAACACTGTGTGACGACCACAGTACAACCGATCGTAGTATAGGAATTTTACTTCCTACTTTGTGTATGTCATCCAGATACCATGACATCACACCCTACTACCTTCTTAACAGATCCATCCCCTATTCTGATTGATGTCAAACCCATGACTGTCACATCAAAAATTAGATGATCTATTTCCGCTATAACTGCTCTAGTCTATAAATAGACATAAGCTACCTTGCCCACTATGCTTCCGATGCTCCCACTGACTACGACAACCCTCTGGCAGAATAATATACATGTACACTTCTAAAGCTAGTTTAGAACGACGCTATACTTATCCTCCTGCCTGGTCTCATAGTCTGGAACAACAGTAGTGTCAAGTCAGAGTAGATAATAACCTCCCTGTCACCGTCCTTGAGGCTACCGAAGTACCTCTCGGGTGTCTGAGGTTACCTACCATATCTGCGGGAGTGGCTATTGGAATGTCAAACCTGATTGAATATATAGGTCCTATTAAATTTTCCGTAATCGTTCGCGGTTCTGGAATCACTTCCAGTTCTACCATACTCCCACTACTGTTTTCTGAAAAAGTCCATTTTACTAAAACTGTGGCGAGTCAAGAACAATATCACTATTGATCTTCCAAATGGTAGAATATCAACCCTCGTCATAGCCAGGGTCAACCCACAAACAGCCATTACATAAACGTGCCCTGAGTTATCCAGTGTCTGGTTTTAAGCATAAGCTGGACAACTCCCCGTACCTTAACATCTTTTAAGGTACGAACTATTCTATATCCAATATAGAAACTTTGGCACTTATTTAATTGGAACCATATTCAAATCATGCAGCTCATCTCCAGTGCATATCACTTTAATGGAAAGAGGCTAATCAGCATTACTCAACTTAGGAATCCATCCAATTATGAGTAACCTGAAAGAGAAACACGTTTCTCAAAACCATCACTATCATCTGAATACCATTCACAAGAATCTACATCATCGATCTCTTTGAAGAATCCCGATACTTGTGATAACCTGGTTCTCTACTTTATTCTTATACCCACAACTTCTCAAACCTTAGACCTTGTATTTCTACGAAACACTTGTCTAAATATTAGAGAAGTTATAAGTAAACAGAACATAGTACGAGGACCTACCCTTTGTCTGATGGACACTTGGACAACATACAATACTCTGTAAAGTCCGCTGAGTTGAATAACTCAAAACCTAGTCGTACGGTTGAAAACTGTACCCTGGCGATGTCCTCAAATATCACCAATTTCAACGAATTCCGATATAATGAGGATAATCACCTAATTTCCAATATCTTACTCCCACTCATCATCTGTAAAACCATACAGATATGATAATAAAACTGATAAATACATACCCTTGGAGTAAGTATCTAATCGGGAAAAACAGTTTTCCTTAACAATGCACTGAAACATGAAAATGTTTCGTAGTGGTATTCTGGTATTCATAGCAATGCCTCTTCCATACATCCAATTCATGACTTCAACCGTATATTTTATTGCATATCTCCAAATCCCTTTATTTGTCTTTGGTCGTTACCCTTCTGTACACCATCGTTAGGCTAAGTGGTTTTCTTCCTTCCTCAACCGTTCGGCACCAGCCTATGGTTTGGAAGAAGACTATCCAGTAAGCATAATAGGTGTACTCTCCTAAACCAAGGAGTACTCGCATCTTGAGAGAAGGTGGTGATAAAAGACAACTGAATAATATCTTATCTTTTAAAGGTGAATCAGGAGTGGCGATGAAGTACGCGGTTTGGTCGTGAATGATAACAGTCGCAATTTACTTTGCCCTCTTTCTAATCCCTTTATTTTGTCTTTACATATTACCTTCTGCACACCCTACTTAGGCTAATTGGTTTTCTTCATTCCCTACCTTTCGGCACCTGCCTATGGTTTGGAATAAGACTATCCAATAAGCGTAAGAGTGTACTCTCCTAAACCAAGGAGCCCTCGCAACCTGAGAGAAGGTGATAATAAAAGACAACTGAATAAACCAATTCTATTTCTCCTGAACCTGATCCATCCTCAAGAAGTCCCTTCGAGTTCGTATATAACCATACGATGGATCTATCCAATGGAAGTGGATATCCGTAGTAATACGGGTGTTCTGAGAATGCACAGGGTAGAAGAAGGAGTGGCATGACTTATGCAACACGGACCATCCAAAAGCCAGTATTTTAAGAAGGTTCGGTCAACTTGGTCACTGAGTCATAGTCTAGGGTCGGTCAAAGGTCGCTGCCAAGAGAGAGAGAGAAAAGAAACACTCTGCGTGCACTCTAACCTAGATCAGAATGGTCATAACTTTATCTAATCCGGAAACCTCCCCACTCTCCTGTCAAATTCTCCTCCAAACCTGAAAGAAGAATCAATCGGGATCACCCGAAGAGTAACCAACTCATCAGTGGGAATCGGGATCCAACTCTCATCGCATGATAACGTGATGGAATGCATCCACGTTACTCATACTCCAGAAGGTATGCACATACTTGGCAAGTTTCAGTTTCTTTAGAAACTCCGATCTGATTTTTGCCCCATGCTCTTATAACCTTGGCTTTGGTCAAAAGTCATAAGTCACATGCCAAGTTCTACCCGTCACTATCTTGTCAATTTGAACCCACCCGCATGCCCCTGACTTTGCGCAATCGGCAGAACGACTGTCCCAAACCAACTCATCTATCTATGCAACAATTGAAATACCCAGCAGCTACCAAACACTATGCCTTAACTTTGAAGCTATTTGGCTAAAGTACATAGCTTGAATACTACTGAATACTCAAAAGAAGTGACGGAGGGCTACGGCTGGTTTTTGGCGAAAAACCTTTAGCGTAGTGAACTTGATATCGCTGAAGGAACCTGATAGCTTTTTTTAAAATATAGTGGCGAAAACCTTTTGCTAAAGAGGTCACTCCCGGTAAAGGGATCTCGGCTCTTTCCTCGTGGAATGAGGTGCAGGATATTCCACTGAATACCGCTATGCAAAGCAACATGTAATCGACTATAGTGATGTTATTACCCTGACGCAAACTTCTGCCCAAGGGGTCAGTCCCGGTGAAGGGATATCGGCCCTTGCCCCGTCGAATGAGGTGCAGGATATTCCACTGAATACCGCTATGCAAAACAAAAGGAAACGTCTTTGCAATAACACTTTTTAAATTTGTTCCAACAACATCAAACAGGTTTGTTTTACTTTGCATTGATCAGAATCAACGCAGTCCCATCAATCAATCACACCAGAAAAGAACGAAAATAAAATGTACGTATATGCCATCCACATTCGTCACTGGGTCCCGTCGTCACTCGTTAGGTTACTTAACTAACGACAGAGCGGGGACTAGACTAGCGCGGGTGTAAAACATATACAACATCTAATAGTATATAAACCAATATGCATAATCGCTCCAGGCGCGATAATATGCAACATTACAGAAAAGTAATAAGCATCATAGAACAATACAGATAATCTGGGATCCCCGAGTTTCACAGAGCCGCTGCTGAAACTCGACGTTCCCCTGTCGTGTGGATAGCCTATACAATGAACCCTAGACCCCTACGGGTGCGGCAAGTTACCCGCCAAAACCTGAAGAGAGGCAGCCCCCTACAGCAAAGTGAATGGACCACCCAGCACTTCACGGAATCCGGTAATCTTGGGCACCCCTCCTTGGGCCAAACTGTACCCCCTACGAGTGCGGCGAATAGTCTGCCAATTCTAGAGTGGGACCCCTCTGCCTCTCAAAGCCATGAGATGCGGACCCGTTGCCCTCCAGAACCCGGCTATCCGTGCACTCCGTCGCGGGGCAAAACCTAGTACAGTAATGAAAAAATAGTACAACAGGTACATCGACCGCAACCTGGTCGTGCCCCAAAAGAATATTATACAACAGGCAGTGACGGCAGTCCACAAGTTGGACGCTCGCCCCGCAATATCAAATGTACAAATAAACTCAAACTGTACTACCATTGCACACTGCTATCCACCACGACAAATCCGCAACATCACAGCACAACACAGAACATCAACGCGAATGTCACGTTCGCAAACCCGTCTAAAAGAACTATAGCAATCAGACGCGGTTTACCGATCAAATGACATTCCCGGTCGGAGATATAATGTAAGCACTGTAAACTAACATGTTTAAACTACGATCGACAAAATATCACAAAGTGGGCCCCACGACTTACTGGTGAACAGTAACAAAATCTGGGCCAAAACGATATTTACCAAAAACCACAAAATCCAACAGAGAACTCACTGTACAAATTTGGGAGCATGAGCTCACCAAGTGGCCGTGGATGCGCGGCCAAACCATGGGTTTGGCCGTGTTTCCGCGGCGGTTTGGTGGATTCATGTCCCCAAATTTTGTCGTGGTTCTTAGAAATCCCTGCACAGTTTTCTGAGATGTGTGAAATATTTTTAGGACACCGTTTAAAATCAACAGAAACTGTCAAGGTGAAAAATTGTGATTTTTGATTTTCGGTTCGATCGATGTTTTAAACACGTTAGCACAAGTTAGTATAGCAAAATGGTTAGGCTCTGATACCACTGAAAGTCTACGCTAGCGCCCCGGCCGTCTACAGACGCCAAATGCGGAACAAAAACTTTTTAACTGGCGCTATCGTATACTTTAACCCGGATCTGCCATTATTGCTAAACTAACAAACTGTAAAGAGTGTAGAAATGTTATACCGAACGATCCGAGTCCTTCGTTCTTTAACCATCATCCCACGCTCCGTTGCGGCTGCTCCGATCTCGTCGATCTCTGATCTACTCGTCCAGGTGGCACCACATCACCGATTCTTTAAACGGGCTCCCGCCTCTGACTTGAGGCAACTCGATCGTCAAGTTTGCTAAAAGAGACGACCAAGAATGATGTAGAGAATGAGTAGATGACTTTGTCTCGTTCCGTCCAAAACTGTGGACGGACGGTTAATGAAGTTGCCGAGGGAATTGGGTGATGGAATGAAATGAACTGTAAAATTCCATGCACCCCAAATACTATCATAATCTTTTTCTCCAAATGAAACATCAAGTGAGTGAGTGTGAGGAGAGAGAGGGGGCCGGCCACTTATAGGAGTGGGGGGGTGACCGTAGGAGAGGGGAGAGTAACCATAAGATAAATATCATAATGTGAACACAAAATAATATCTTTAGCTAAACAAGAAATGGTTAAAATCAAAGCATGAGTCACAAGACACCTCACCAAATTCTAGAACCTTCTAGAAGCATGACTCACCCTCAACCAAGAAAAGATAAATCCGTCTTTAACCGAATGTTAAAAGACGGCTGATAGAAAACTGGAAACTGGCAACTTCCAAAAGTGATCTTGAAACGACTTTCAGGATAACCCCGAAACTGTATAAAAATACCCGCATTTGTATTACGACCGAATACAAATGCAACTGAGACAAAGATATTATACCTACTCAATATAATACTCGGATCCGGCTTAAACCAAAGCCGACCAGTATTATCTGCCCGAAAAATAACACATGCGTAAACGCACGTGCATTTTCCGAACCCTGCCATAAAACCATACGGCCTCTACAACGTTTCGCCCGAACTTGGGAAACTGTCTGTGGGGGACTCTAATGACTCGTCAGTACCCTGGCAGTGGGTTTAACCACAAACCGTCAGCGGCACTAGCTATGCGTAACGGCTGCCCATGGACTGACCTCAAGGGAGGCAGATGAGCTAACTCAAGGGTGGCCGATGAGTGAACTCATCCAGAAACCCTACTGAGCCTAACAGTGACAATGTATATACAGTCCGGTCCGTTCGTCAATGAGTATCGCATATCCGCCTAGGGGGCTAGTAACGTCAGACCCCAATAGCAGTATAAGTCGTGTCGGAGTGTAGCCCAATCACACCCTGAGATACTACTGGAGTACCTACCAGTAAATCTCCTGCCATGGCCATGGACTTTGTGTAATGGCTCTCCTAGACACAGCACGACCTCGCCCCCAATACCGGGAGAGACGAATCCCCTGCCGATCCGTTCACGTGCCTCCATATGACTCGGGACTGTACCCAAAAGCTACCTGTTTGCACGACTCCTTTGAGCCGTGGTAGGGTAGAAATCAAAGCACAGTGGGAACTCACACGAGACAAATAACGACCTCAGGTCAATGAACTAACCTGTACACATGTCACCTAGGAACTGCTATCTGACGATAGGTATAGTACTAACTAGCAGATTCCCGGCGAGTCCTGTCCGGTGTACTCATAACCCAATGAGAACCTGTATACATCTTAGGTGATCCAACTGACACCAGTGGCTTGTGAGACCGGCCACCGCCCCTCGTCGGGGTCTCGACTGTATACACTAGTCTACTCCGGAGTATCGATGCCCTGTCTCGAAACTCCCACGACTAGGGACCACAATTAAGGATATGCATATAAACTACCCAACTCTCACGTATATGATCGCCATCATACTGTTGGTAGTATAAAGCAAGATCCTAAGGGCTCTATCAAAGTGTAACATGCAATCAGTCACCTGAACATGTACACGACTGATAAAGGCAAACCAGATAGCATACTATCATTTCGAGTAAGACTGTCCTACCGGGATAGGTCCTCCGCAATCATTGCAATCACGTACCTGCGATCCAATAATTGACTATGAGGGCACTATCTCCAACAATCGCACCAGATTTATATTTCGTGCCTTTGTTGTACCGGATTTATATTTTGTGCACTACGGTTGCACCTAAGTTCGATTTGATGTCATTCGATATGTTGATATTGATTTCATGCCTATGTTATGCATGTGATTTGACTTATGCCTTCGGCATCGTTTACATGCACTTTTAGTGTTTTGATTTGATTTGTGCATGCTGATGCACATGGTTGTGAGCTTATATACCGCGGTATACCTGATTTTGATTGAGCTGTATTGTATACCGTCGATTTTGATTCTGATATTGATGTTGATTTCTTGAACTCCATGCATTTGATTTGGATTTTCGCGCGTGTTGAGCGCATGTTTTGAGATGCGATTTTTGTGCACACCCGATGCACTAAATCGGGATTCTTCGTGCATTTCAGATGCACCTGATTTTGCTGTCAGGCACACATGTTGCCTATGACAGATGTTTCATGCACAACCGTTGCACCTAGATGTTGTTTCTATGCACATGTATGGCATATATATGGATTTTTATTTCCATGCGCACCAGACGCACAGGGTATTCTTATTTACATTTTGGGATTGATTTCTTATGGAGTAGTACGTTTTTATGATAATTGCTATATGTTTTCGTACTGAGCAGGACTAGTCAGAGGACAGTACCTGGATATATTTTGAATGCATTGATAGTTATCGAAAGGATTTCCAAAAAGCGAGCTATAGTCTCAGTATTTACCTACGTGTCTGATATGACACGACGCGTTTAAAACAAGGGAACCCTTCTAAATTGTTTTCAAAACGACGGGACGTACATATTAAGTAAGGATAAGTATACATATATGATTATTTTCTTACAATAGACGTCCGCCATGTGCCGCGATACGCACATAGCACAGCAACATGAAAAGGTTTGGCATGTATTTCATTCAGATATTTACATGTATAGTTTTGATTTATATCATATAAGTTTTATTTTGGATTTGACATTTGTGTCTTTGCCGTGACTCCAATGATTGCGGGATGCTTGACGGAGTTTTGTTTTCGAGTTATCTGCTTATTGTTCATGCACATGCATTGCGCTATGACGCATTTTATGTATTATTGATTTCGGAGCCCCTGAGACTTACTCTTTTACTGAAATGTTTCAGAATTTAGGGGTTTAAATTTAAATTCGGGGGCCGAATTTCTTTAAGGGGGGAAGATTGTAACATTTCAAAAAAATATAAAATTATTTTTGGGAATTTTTATAATTTAATAATAAAATATTGAATATTTTAATAAGGCGGTATAATTAAATACCGACGAATTTGAGAAAAATTTGGATAATTATGGAAATTATTTAAAAGAGGGTGTTTTATGTAAATTATGCAAATTTTAAGTTTTTATCATTAATTATATGCTAAGTTAGTGCTAATCGCGATTAAAAATCGCTAATCGCGCTTTAAACTTGTTTTGTGCAAACGTGCACCATATCTTCTTTTTGCACTTGTTGTATTTTTACTACATGTTTTTGGGTGCAAGGCTTTTGTTTTGGGGTTTCTATTGTTGAGAGAAGGAAAACAGAAAAGAAAAGAAAAGAGTATAATATTATGTATGGGTAAGAAAGAGAAAAAGTGGGTGAGGGGTCAACCCATGTCTTGAGCCTTTCCCTCATCATTTCTTCCACTCATTTTCCTCACCCTCTCTCTCCATGTTGCTGCTGCTGCTGTTCTCCTTCTCCCCCATGTTCAACCTCCCAAAACACTATGAAAAACAACTCAAAACCTAAGTCCCATTTCATTAAAAAGATGCATGAGCTCACTAGCTACCCCATAGACCAAGAAAGCAAAGATTTTGAGGACTTTGGGCAACTCATGAAAATTCTTGAGTTGCCAAAGGTGGTAATTTCTGCACCAATAGTGTAGTGTTTCAAATCCTTGTGCATCCATACATGTTTCATGTCGATATTATGTGGTTTGGTTTAACTTTGAAAATTCTAGTTAGGGTTTATGGAAATTGATGGTTGTGATGTGAAATTGAGCTAAGTAGAGGCCACACAAACCCCCTAGTGCTAGAATTCAGGTCTAAACCAGAGACTAGAACCCCGGAATATAGATTTAGAAAACCCGATATTGGAAAATGGTGGATTCTGTGGATGTAAAATGAAATCTGCTAACACTTGGGCTACCTGAAAATTATTTTGCAACGACAGTGATACATGCGGGTGATTTAGAACATACAACCAAAACCCTAGCCCCTATCTCCTAATTCAGGCCGCAAATTTAATCCCCCTGGCTGCAAATTGCGGCCAGACCTGGGCCATTTGGCCTCGTGTTGGTTCTGTGGTCCCCTCATCAGTAAAATAGACCCTTGGCATATGCAAAATTGACCAATTTGACCTAGGGTGAAATCTGGGACCTTTTTCCTAAGTTTCTGTTTTGATTCGGAGTTTCAATTTGCATATTTTAAATTCTGGATTTGCGTATTTGAGCTTTACCTCGATCACTTGACGTTTGTACGACGATATCGAGGCTTGTTTCAAGATTTTGAAGGCGTAGTCTATAGGTTCTAACCTATAGGCCATAGCGCGTCGTTTGGTTTTCTCGATGTGATTTTAAGATGCATTTGCGATTGTGTTATCTTGTATGTACCTTCTCGAGGGCTTCATACGGTGAAGAAGATGAAGGTGACATCGACACCAACACGCAGGATGCAGGTGAGTAGATTTTATCTACGGGGGAAGTCGGGTGGATGGCGTATAGCACCCCCGCAGTTCAATGCTTAGTATACTAGATATATACCATACATATATGTATGATAGCGTTATGTGTGATATGTATATTCTAGTTGTGATTAGGTGTACTATGGATAGATTAGGATTTAGAAGTAAACTCGTATAGTTTTCTAGTTGCGAACCCTAGAATAGGTTTACACCCACACGCACACACATGCTTATTGGTTATATTTATACTGTTTGTCTACGGTAGCGCCCCGGCCGTCTGTCTGAGGCCAAAATGCGGAAACGAAAACTTTTTCTTAACTTGAAACCGGTGCTATCGTAGACTTTAATCTCGGATCGAACCATTACCCTATAACTAGCAACAAGAGAAAGGGTTGGAAAAGCTATACCGATCGATCCATGTCCTTCGGTCATTGGCCACCATCCTATGCTCCTCGCGGCATCTCCGATCTCGATCTCCTCGTCGGGAAGGGCACCACATCTTCGAGTCTTTTTACGGGCTCCCGCTTCATCCGAAGCAACTCGGACACGAAGTTCGCTAGCCGACGTGTCCAATGTGAAGTAGAGAATGTGTGTCATCACATTGTCTCTTGAGGATTTAGTGGATGCCATTAGTGAGGAGATAATGAGCTCAAGAAAGAGGAGGAGGAAGAAGAAGCTTTCCTCTCTTTTCCTTTTGTGTTGAGATCAAATGAGAGTGAGAGTTAGAATAGAAAATACAAGAGCTAACCTCACTATACATGGCTGCCCTTTCACTCTCTCTCTCATTTCACCTCACAAATCAATCACTAAACATGACATGGTTCAAAGAATAAGACCATGAGTCACCACCCTTATCCATGTCATAATTATTGCACCTAATCATGGTTTTGAGCTCATTATTTCCATATGCAAACATTAATCAAAATGTTTGCAACAATAAAAAGAGAATGGAATCTACTAAAGTAAACTCATGACGGATCACAAGAGTACCCATCACCTGTATATACATACCTGCATTCGCATTCTGACTGAATACGAATGCGATGAGACTAAAGTAATCCAACAAATCTAATACTAGGATCCGGCTTAAACCAAAGCCCACTAGTATGATCCGTCCGATCGTGATCCGTGCACGATTACACGTATATGATCGAATCCTGCCATATATCATACGGCCTCTACAACGTTTTGCCCGAAACTTGAGAAACTGTCTGTGGGGGACTCTAAAGACTCGTCAATACTTTGGCTGTGGATTTAACCACTAGCACGTCAGAGGTACTATCTGTACGTAACGGGCTACCAGGTATTGACCAAAAGGGAGGTCGATGAGGGAACTCATCCTGACACCCTACTGAGCCTGTCAGTGATAATATCCGTACAGTCCGGTCCGTTCGTCTATGAGCATCGCATGGCGGGCCTAGGGGTTTGGTAAAAGTCAGACCCTAAAAAGCGGTACAAGTCGTGTCGGAGTGTAGCCCAGAACACCCTGAGATACTACTGGAATACCTACAAGTAAATCTCCTGTCTTGGCCAAGGACTTCGTGTAATGGCTCTCCTAGACACAGCGCGATCTCACCCCCAATACCGGGAGAGACGAAACTCTTGCCGGTCCGCTCACTGCCTCCATGTGGCTCGGTACTATACCCAACTAAAACTTGTTTGCACGACTCCTTTGAGCCGTGGTAGGGTAGTAATCAAACCACAGTGGGAACTCACACGAGAAAAATGACGATCTCAGGTCGATGAACTAACCTGTACACATGTCACCAGGGAACTGCTATCTGACGTCAGGTATAATACCAACTAGAATGTTCCCGGTGAGTCATGTCCGGTGTACTCATAACCCAATGAGCACCTGTATACATCTTAGGCGAACCAACTGACACCAATGGCTTGTGAGACCGGCCACCGCCCCTCGTCGGGGTATCGACTGTATACACTAGTCTACTAATGGAGTATCGATGGCCAGTCTCAAAAACTCCCATGACTACGGACCACTTTAAAGATGTGCTTATAGACCCCAGCTCCCACGTATATGATCGCCATCATACTGTTGGCAGTCAAGCAAGAATCCTAAAGGCTCTATCAACGTGTAATAGGGACCTGTAAGGTGACCTAAAGCAGTACACGATGATAAAGATAAACCAGATAGCATACTATCATCTTGAGTAAGACTGTCCTACCGGCATAGGTCCTCCCTCAATCATTGCAATCACGTGCCTGTGATCCAATAATTGACTCTGAGGGCACTATATCCAACATATACCTGGATGGTGAGAATAGTGGATGATATTTTGGAGATGAGTCGATGAGATTGGGCATAGTGCCATGAGATCGGTGATATGATGTGGTTCGTATTTAGGATACGATATGAGATTTTAGCAGGCATTTGGACGTGTGTTTACACACGCATTTATATAGATGGTATCGGTTGTACTAGACTTAGATCAGTACCCCAGATCATGAGATATGATGGTAAGGATACCAGATAATTGATGAGATGAATGTGATACTGACCCGTACCCAGCTTTTGGGATGCCGTACGATGATTTACCATACGAGCTTTATTTGATGATAAGATCCTCACTCATGACTCGAGGATGTCATATGATATTGCATCGTACGCGGTACCTTTAAGGCGGGATCACTGACTATTATATATATATATATATATCAACTCAGATTTAGGTGGTTTCCATACCCCTCCCGATTGACTTGTTAGTCAGAGCTGTAGTTTTGCTAGTAGATGTTAGGCTAGGCCGATGTCATACCTATTTCAAAAAACTAATTAATCAGGAGTATTTTAAAGACAGGCAAAGGGATTCTACGGATATTTTCAAAAGACGCATCTTTTCTTAAAAACACCATAGCCCTTATTTTCCTAAAAACCCCGATTCGACTTCTTTCAATCGGCAAAACAGTATAACAAGGATACACTGATGTAGATTCTACACTGTTATGTTATTATTCATTTGCCGCATATTCTTACTGTGGCATTTAGGATTTGATTCCTTGCATGGCATACCAGAGCACATATATATTGATATCTTCATACTTGCGCACATGCACACTGTATATTCATACCAGTGCACACATATATTGATATCTTCATACTTGCGCACATGCACACTGTATATTCATACCAGTGCACCCATATATTTATATCTTCAAACTTTCGCACATGCACACTGTATATTCATACCAGTGCACACATATATTGATATCTTCATACTTGCGCACATGCACACTGTATATTCATACCAATGCACACATATATTGATATCTTCATACTTGCGCACATGCACACTGTATATTCATACCAGTGCACACATATATTGATATCTTCATACTTGCCCACTTGCACACTGTATTTTCATACCAGTGCACACATATATTGATATCTTCATACTTGCGCACATGCACACTGTATATTCATACCAGTGCACACATATATTGATATCTTCATACTTGCGCACATGCACATTGTATATTCATACCAGTGCACATATATATTGATATATCCTTACTTACGCACATGCACACTGTATTTTAATAGTAGTGCTACACTCATATTCGCGTATATATCCATTTGCACATCCATACCTACATACATACACATGTTACATACATGGATGATATTGACTTGATTTCAAAAGAATAGGGACCGCATGAGATATTTTCAAAACTGAATTCTTTTAAAAGAGAGGTTTCCCCTTTTTACTCTTAGTGTCATACGACAAATTGCATGGATTTACGCATTGAGTTTGGACTTATGGGATTTCTGGATTTGAGAACCGTGGTATTATTTTAAGAAAATACGCACTGTTTTAAAAACCCGGTTTCTCTTGATATGATATTTCAGCGCGTCCGCCATGAGTTTTCTCGATTCCTGAGAGCTTGTGTGAGTATACCGGATTCGAGGAGTGGTAGGCAACGATTGCGAGTACATGGTGGACCCGGTGAGATACCCCGGGGCAAGAAGACTCGTATATGTTAGACGGTGAGCCCGGCAGGGGAGTACTACCTACCGGTGATTGTGTTGAGCTCGGCGGATATCTGGGGGATACAGACCGGAGTTAAAAGATGAGACGGGCCGATCCGGACTGACGGAGCCCTACGTATATGAGGATTTACATGCCGATGCTAAGCACAGGTTTCATGATGTTTTCGAGGGTCGATGCTTGACACTCAGGTTCCATGATTTGATATGTCGCAAGCGACACATGTTGATTTACATCCTTATACTTCCATGCATATGCTTTATGATACTTACATGCATGATGCTTATTGTCATTGGGTGACACGTGGACGATTTTCACATGCATATAAATGGCATTGATGACATTGATCACATAGTTGGATGATATCCACATATTCATAGACTTCATGATATAGTCGACATTGATCATACCTCATATTTATGACATGCTATTACCTGAGGCACTAGCACGAGCACTTGGCACTACACTTATGTATAGATGTTACATTGCCACCTTATCATGCTTCAGACTTATTCATTTGAGCTTTATATATATATATATATATATATATATATATATATATATCTGATCGTATTGACCTAGAATGAGTCATACATACAATTTCAGCTCTGTAATGTTTTCTATTCACGAGTTGGCAACTCACCCCCGTTGTGCCACAGTTCTTGCATGTTTTGCCGTAAAGGTTCCATTGCGGTTTCTGGCACACTGCTTCCCTTACGGGTGATTTGCTTTGGTAGGTGGGTTCTTTTGCATCAGAACCACCATTGTACGTGTATTATTCGGTTGTATATAGTGATTCCATCAACCAAACTTGTATATTGTTTCAGACTTAGAAAACCGGTTATGTATTATTTCGACCTTAGAGTCGCGCGTTGTAGTATTATGGTTTTCATGCTGATTTTGAGTTTTCCTTTGAGTTTTGATCCTCACCCTTCGGCGTTGTATATTATACTGTTTGAGTGGTTGTGACTGTCGATTGACGAAGAGCTAGCTCCTGCTTGGGGATGCCTTTTATCACTGTATATATATTATTCATGTTGTACCCCGTTTGGGGCCAGTATTTTCAAGGGAAACTCTGCCGAAATTTTCAGAAAAGACTAGAGATTTTAAAAATGAATATTCGGCTTACTTATTTAAAAACCTTGTTTTTAAAAAAACGTGTTTTCTTCACTTCTTAAAACTAGTTTTCTTTATTTACTCCTTAAAATGGTTTTAGATTTCTAGGCTTTTGGCTTACTTAAATTAGATGGGGTCCTATAGACTTCATATGATTCAAGTGTCAGTCACGTGCTATTTCGGATCGTGACACTGTGCCAGGAAAACTCTGTGTAGGACTCTAAAGACTCGTCAATACGCCGGCAGTAGGTGATGATCATATCAGTCGCCCACAAGCTGTCAGCGGTACTAGCTAGATATAACGGCTACCCGGGTATTGAGCGATCAGAAGATCAACAAGCAAGCCTGCTCATACTCCTGTAAACCCTGTCAGTAACACTACCGTACAGTCCGGTCTCTTCGTCTGATATGTCGCATATCCAGTCTAGAGGTGGTAAACGTAAGACACCAGTAACCGATATGTCGTGCCGATGTGAGGCTCATAACGGGTTGAGAAACTACTGATAACATTTGCTGGTAGATCTCCATATCAGCCCTGGCCAGGAACTTTCTGTTATATCCAATCGAGCACAACGCAACATCAACTCCTAATATCGGGAGAGACGAATCCTCTCCTATCGCTCATTGCCTCCATGTGATTCGGGACTGCACCCAAAAGCCACTATTTTGCACATTCTCTTGAACGTGGTAAAGTGAAAATCAAAGCACGGTAGGAATCACACAAGACTCTATGACGATCTCGGGTCTATAGACTAACTTGTACCTGTGTCACCAGAGAACCGCTCTCTGACGATAGGTATAATACCAACTAGGAGTTCTCGCCGAGTCTGTTCAGTGTACCCTGTCTCCACTGTGCACCCGTATACCATCTTTGATGTCCAACACCAATAGATGTGTGATCATCCATCGCCCATCATTTGGGTCAAGAAGCGTAAAAGCTAATCTACTCTGGAATATCGATGCCCTGTCTCGATACACCGTTGACTAGGAATAATTAAAGGATGTACTTGTGGACTACCCTGGCCCCACTAGTATCATCTCCATCATAGTTCTAGTAGTCAAGTATACATTCTAAGGGCTTTATCAATATGTGAGAGCAAGATAGTATCACAATACAAGTCTACATATTAAGATAAAGAGCAACCATGTAGCATGCTATCAGGTCGAGCAAGAAAGTCCTCTCTATATATATCCAAGCATCCACTGTAATATACATCATATGTACAATAATGGCCTCTAGGGCAAATACATAACTAACAATCTCCCACTTGCACTAAGGCCATTTGTTGTAGTATCTCATACCCAACATCTCGAAGAGTCTCTCAAATTGTATTTGGGGTATGACATTCGTGAGTGGATCGGCTGCGTTGTTCTTCGTGTCAACTCTCCTGACCTCGATCTCCCGGTGATCAACAATCTCCCGGATTAGGTGATACCGTCTCAGAATATGCCTGGATCTCTGATAAGACCTGGGTTCCTTGGCCAAAGCCACAGCTCCATTTTTATCACAATACAATGGTATTGGATGCTTGATGGACGGAACCACACCAAGTTCGTTTATGAACTTCTTCATCCAGACAGCCTCTTTGACAGCATCGTTGGCAGCGATGTATTCAGCCTCCATCATCGAGTCTGCCACGGTTTCCTATTTAGAACTCTTCCAACAAACCGCCCCTCCATTGAGGGTGAAGACAAATCCCAAGACCGACATAGAGTCTTCCTTATCACTATGGAAGCTCGAATCAGTAAAGGACTCTACTTAGAGTTCACCGTTACCATACACCAAGATCATCTCTTTAGTCCTTCTCAAATACATGAGAGTGTTCTTCACAGCTGTCTAGCGACTCTCTCCTGGATTTGCTTGATACCTACTCACTACACTTATTAAGTATGCTACATCGGATCTGGTACATAGTATCGCGTACATGATAGAGCCTACTGCTGAAGCATAGGGTATCCCTTGCATGCGAGCTCTCTCTAAATCATTCTTGGGAGACATCTCTTTGGAGAGAGTGAGTCATGTGATCGTAGGTAAATTCCTACGCTTGGATTCTTCCATACTAAACCGCTTTAGTATGTTGTTAATGTACCTAGATTGGGACAATCCCAGTATCCGTTTAGATCTATCTCTATAGATCTTAATCCTCAAGATTTAGGAGGCATCACCTAGATCTTTCATTGAGAATCTTTGTGATAAGAAAATCTTGACCGAGTGCAGCATAAAAACATCATTTCCTATCAAAAGTATGTCATCCACATATAATACGAGGAAGACAACTCTACTCTCTGCCACCTTCTAGTATATACAAGGCTCACCTACATTTTTGATGAAGTCAAACTCTTTGACTAACACATCAAAACAGATGTTCCAACTCCACGATGCCTTCTTCAAGCCGTAGATGGATTTAAGCAGCTTGCATACCTTTCCGATGCTCCCACTGTCTATGAAGCCCTCTGGATGAGTCATGTACATGTTCTCTTCTAAATCACCATTTAGAAAAGAGGTCTTAATATCCATTTGCTAGATTTCGTAGTCATGGTATACAGCAATGGCAAGTAGGATCCTGATGGACTTAAGTATAGCCACTGGAGAAAATGTTTCATCATAATCAACACCTGGCCGTTGATGAAAACCTTTTGCAACAAGTATAGCTTTGAAAGTCTCAACTTTTCCATCTACACCAAGTTTCTTCTTAAAGACCCATTTTCTCCCAATAGGTTTTACCCCTTCAGGAGAAACTTCCTAAGTCAATACTTTGTTGGTGTACATGGATTCCATCTCAGATCGCATTGCATCCAGCCATTTCACAGAGTCCCCACTCAAGATGGCCTGCTCGAAGCTAGTTGGGTCATCATCTTCCATGATGCAATCCTCGCTCCCACCACCAATGAGAAAATCGTAGTATCTCTCAGGTGGATAAGGAACCCTACAAGATCGACGGAGAGGCCGGGGTTCGTTGGGAACTATTGAATCCTCTGGTTCCAATAAATCACCAGTTGCAGTTTGTACCGCTGGAACTTCTTCCAGCTCTACCTCTTCGCCACTAATTTCTTTTACAAAAAATTCCTTTTCTAGAAAGGTGGCATGTTGAGCAACAAACACCTTTTGTTCCTCACTGAGGTAGAAATGATATCCATACGAATTGTTTGGATATCCCACAAACTTGCAAAGAACTATTGCCTCGATCTTGTCCGGATTTTGCTTTTTGACATAGGCCGAACAACCCCATATCTTAACTCGTTTAAGGGATGGTCTGTTCCCATTCCATATCTCATATGGAGTGGTACGCACCGATTTGGTTGAACTCTATTCAATAGGTATGCGGCCGTCTCCAGCGCATAACCCCAAAAGGAAATTGGTAACTCAGCAGTGCTCATCATAGAGCGCACCATATCTAATAGGGTATGATTCTTCCGTTCTAATACAGCGTTGTGCTGTGGTGTATACGGAGGAGTAAGCTGAGAGAGAATACCATTCTCTTTTAGATAGTTCAGGAACTCATTGATCATGTATTCTCCTCCTCGATCAGATCGAAGGATCTTAATACTTTTACCCGTTTGGTTCTCAAGTTCGTGCTTATATTCATTGAATTTCTCAAAAGCTTCAGACTTGTTTTTCAACAGGAACACATGTCTGTATCTTGAGAGATCGTCAGTGAATGTAATGAAATACGAGAAACCATTCCTGGCATGTGTAGACATGGGACCGCATACATCACTATGTATCAGTCTCAAGAGTTCTGTAACTCTTTCTCCGTGTCTAGTAAACGGAGTTTTGGTCATTTTGCCTTTGAGACATGACTGGTAAGTGTCATAAGATGAAAATTCGAACGGATTCAAATATCCATCCTTATGTAACTTAGCTTGTCATGTTGCATTGATATGACCTAGTCTACAATGGCACAAGAAAGATTCGTTCATTTCTGAACACTTCCTTTTATATGTGTTTTGTTCATTAAGAACTGTGTTTTGATTTAGAACATATATGCCATTATTTAACGAGCCTGATCCAATCAACTTTTGATTCTGGAAGATATTCATAGAATTATCCTGTACCACAAAATTATATCCTTCATTACTTAATAAGGAAACTGATATAAGATTGCATATCAGGGTCGGTATGTAATAGCATTCGTTCAGAATCAATGT
Organism: Agapanthus africanus; assembly: GCA_030015575.1. NCBI lineage: Eukaryota > Viridiplantae > Streptophyta > Magnoliopsida > Asparagales > Amaryllidaceae > Agapanthus > Agapanthus africanus. Next base: position 335,500,797 of record CM057346.1, on the reverse strand, counting down.
ATTAACATTTGGTAATACAAGGTGATATTCGTCAACTGCTTTAGCTGCGACATTTGCACCATTCCCTACTCTTACGGAATGATCACCCATTCCCAGTTCTCTACCTTTCCTTAGCCCATGCAACATATTACATATGTGGGATCCCAATCCGGTATCTAATACCCAGGACGTAGAGTGAACTGAGAAACGGTTCTCGGTAACTAACACACCCGAAGAAGATGCATCAACATGCTTATTCTTCGTTTGGGCGGCATGAGAATCCGGATATTCCCATATTTCCTACTCTGTCTTATAACAATTTTAAGAAAGAACGGAACCGACGTTCCCCTGCTCAGTATAACAAGCGGGTTCGGTCAATACATCCATATTATTATCTTGATTAAGGCGTGATATTGATTGCTTCCTAGAGAGAAAGAGAAGGTAACGCGTTAGCATGCGCTCTTTGCAAGATTAGATCGGTTATTGTCTTATCTAATCAGGACGTCTCCACTGTTTTTATCAAATCTTCCTTCAAACCCTAAAAGGTAAGACTAGCCGAGATTAATTACACCTTACAAGTTCTCCAATCTTTTAGCCAGGCTAGTGTTGTTACTTTGAGGGAGGTTCCCCATGCTTTCGCACGGACCTGATTAAAACAAACCTCATTTTCCCATGGGCGTAACCCCGTTAACACTTTTCTAGACACCTACTTGATCAGCTAATTGTGATATGTAAAACTTTCCCAGGAGTAACTCTTACTCACAGTGGGTATCGAGATCCAACTATCTCATAGAAGGTATGCAATCTCATTGAAAATTTCAACACTTGAAATTCCCAATAATCTTTTGCCCCTAGCAATTTATGACCTTGGCTACGGTCAATAATTCATAAGCGCTAGCCAAGTTCAATCTGTCATTTCCTAATTGAATTAAACCCACCCGTACAACCCTTGGGTAAGGTCAACAAAGTTGTACGACTACCCTAACTCAATCGCATCATAAGCAACAGATAAGCACTAATTAGCTACCGCACACTACGCCTTGGGTAAGGTCAACAAACGCAGCACGAATACTAAGCAGTAATTATCTGAAATGACGGAGGGCTACGACAAGTTTTTAGAAAACCTTTTGCGTAATGAACTTGATATTGTTGTAAAATCGAGTGATTTTTGAAAAGGAGTGTTTTTGATGCTTTTACTAGTTTCGCTAAAGAGGTCACTCCCGGTGAAGGGATCTCGGCTCTTTTCTTATCGAATAGGGTGCAGGATATTTCACAAATTTCACAATGCAAAGTAAGAACTATAGAAGCAATCAAAAATAAAACCGAGTGAGTTGTAGCATCTGCTAGTTTTTCTAAAGAGGTCACTCCCGGTGAAGGGATCTCGGCTCTACCCTTATCGAATAAGGTGCTGAATATTCTATAAGGAATACCGCTATGCAAAGCAAAAACTAGACCTACCCTTTTTGAAAATTTGATTGTACAACATCTTTTAGGTTTCTTTTCTTTCATTAATCTCATTAATGAAGTCTCTTCATTTATGATTCCTAAGCATCACAGAAGAAACGAAAATACAACGTACGCTTATACCATCCGCATTCACCACAGTGTCCCGTCATGCACCGTTAGGTTACTTAACGAACGACATAGCGGGGTGGGACTAGCGCGGGTACAAAACATAAACAACGTTTATTATATATCATATATATAATAATAAAGCATTCGTCTCAAACATATAAAGTGATCACATCACAGAATATTAGCAGTAGAAGATAACATATGAAATATTGGATATACTAGGAATTCCGTGTTTTAAATTAAGCCAGTATAAAACACGGATTCCACGATCGCGATGAATAGCCAAACCCACATCCCTAGACCCCTACGAGAGTGGCAAGCAACCCTACCAATTCTAGAGTTAGGAGACCCGGACCCGACTCCTCGAGATGGTCTCCCACTGGACTCTAGAACTCTGTTACTTGTGCTCCCCACCTTCGGTCTATCCTAATGCAGAAAAGTAAATAATATACAACAATGGCGACATCATCCTCATCCCGAAAGTGCCCCAATAAAAGAATATTACATACAATGAATTTTACATGAATGAAAATAAAAACTCGCATCTTACATAAAATCCCCGGCTATTCAAAACACGACGATCCAATATAACATATCACAGCAACACATAACATCACATGTCATCAACGTAAGCAAATATGCGTATCCCAATTGTCGTTGACATATAGCAACGAAACCAGCGATACACCACATATTACACTTACGGTCGCAGAAAAGAAAATGTCAAAGTACAACATTTAGAATTCACAATCACCTTAGACATCGTAAACCCGAAATATCACATACTTACGATTTCATGCCTAACCAAATGAATTCCAAATATTGTATCACATTTCAGAAAAAGCTAGACGATGTTAAACATTCCGATCGAATTGAAAAACACCCAAAATTTCCAAAAAAACTCAACACTTGAGCGAGGTTTAAAAATACTCAGTACATACCACAGTATCTATGGACCAGCCGTAGAAGGGTCAACCCTTGCTTCACCTATGGTACCGTGGAACTACGTCGGGTTTGGTGGCAGTTATTACAGTCATAGAATCGAGTTAGGGTTTCGTTCTTCTAGAGGGTCCATCGAATCACTTGCATGATATTTGAATGTTCTTTAACTTTGAAAATATACAACTCTTGGAAAATTTTCCGGCGAGGGTTAAAGTGGGTATTTGATATCCTTTCGAACTTTTTAACACCGCCTAAATAACCCGAAAACATGTTAGAATTACGATTCCGAAACACTCCGAATTGTCTTTATAAAAAATTAACATCTCATGCAATTTTAGAAAAAAACAAGCAACACCTGAAACACCTAAACCCAGAGACCAAAACACAGAACAAAAACTAACCCCAACATACACTATAGGGCCGGCCTGCTCGGATTTTTGAGGCTTGTCATCAGGTCAAAACCGGTGGATTGGGATCGTATTTGTTCTGTGTTCATGTTACATCTTATATAACATTCTGCTGTTGCTAAAAAAATTTTTAGAGCCCTTTTAAAATTCGACAGAAACTAGATTTCGATGTTTCAAGTTTCGGAGTAGTTTCGGTTTCGTAATCTAACAAACATCGTATAATTCTCTAGGTTGGCTTTGACACCACTGCAGGGTTACCTAGCATGATAGCAAGGTTTCCGGAGGCATCGTCTATGCCATTTTCAAAAATTTGCTATACAACTTAACCCTAACCCTAGAATCTTAACTAGAGATTTAGACAATACAGAGTGTAAACAACTTTACAACTAAGTGAACAAGGAATACAACCTTTGTAGACCGGTCCTTCACTTCAATAGCTCAAAGTAGTGGTCCCTTCGCTGCGAGTAATGATCTCCCAAACTCTTGAGAGGCTCCACAAGGTGAAACATGCAAACTTGCTTGAAGTCTTCAAAGCCGAATATGATCTACGTCGAGGAGACACTAACCCAAGCTACCTCTTCACTAATCCCTAAACTAAATGGCTAATCTAGTAGAGGATGATGAAGTAGGAATTTTGCTCACCTTGAGAGCCTCCCTAAACTAAATCCCTAAACTAAATGGCTAATTAGTGAAGCTAACACCCAAAACTAAATGGCAAATCTAGTAGAGGATGATGAAGTAGGAATTTTGCTCACTTTGAAATTCTTTTTGACACTTTATTTCTTTTCCTCACCAAAACCTAGAGAGCATTCTCTTGTTGAAGATGAAGATGAGGAGATAATGTTGTGAGAGAGAGAATGGCAACCATGGGTGAGAAAATATCACATATAACCTTTCTAGAGATATAACCATAGTTATAGATAATGGTTAGGTTAATAAATATCTAAGGAAAAACAAAATTAGAGGACTAAGTCAATGGTCATCCAAAGCTTCTCCAAGCTTCTAACCTTGACAAAATTCCACTCAATTTAGAATTACTTAAATAAATAAAAACCTTAATATTATCTCAAGTATGGTGTAAGTCTCATACACCCATGTTGCATGCATAATCAAGCATGACACGATAATATATATCACATATATATTAAGTGTCCAATAGTGATGAAAAGAAATGCACATGTATGCTAATATTAGTTAATGTAAATTAATATATCAAATTTACAATTACACATTAAATTATCAAATCAACACTTGATTTAATAATCCGGCTATATCACATATAACCGAGTAATATTATATGTATCTACTTATCGAATCAACACTTAATTCGATAACCCGGCAATATCACATATAACCGACCAATACCAATATCGTGAGAATAGAATACGGTATCACATACTCGTATTAATCTCGGTCCCGTACGTATCACATATATGCTCCTACTTCGTTTTGCCTGAGCCAGGAAACCTCTATATAGGACTAAAAAGACTCGTCAATACGCCGGCAGTAGGCGATGATCATATCAGTCACCCACAAGCTGTCAGCGGTACTAGCTGGACGTAACGGCTACCCGGGTATTGAGCGATCAGAAGATCAACAAGCAAGCCTGCTCATACTACTGTGAAGCCTATCAGTAACACTGCCGTACAGTCCGGTCTTTTCGTCTGATATGTCGCATATCCAGTCTAGGGGTGGTAAACGTCAGACTCCAGTAACCGATAAGTCATGCCGTTGTGAGTCTTATAACGGGTCAAGAAACTACTGATAACACTTGCCAGTAGATCTCCATATCAGCCCTGGCCAGGGACTTCCTGTTATAGCCAATCGAGCACAGTGCAACATCAACCCCCAATACCGGGAGAGACGAATCCCCTCCTATCGCTCATTGCCTCCATGTGATTCGGGACTGCACCAAAAAGCCACCATTTTGTACGTTCACTCGAATGTGGTAAGGTGGAAATCAAAGCACAGTGGGAATCACACAAGTCTCTATGACAATCTCGGGTTTACAGACTAACCTGTACCAGTGTCACTAGAGAACTGCTCTCTGACGATAGGTATAATACCAACTAGGAGTTCTCCGCGAGCCCATTTAGTGTATCCAGTCTCCACTGAGCACCCGTATACCATCTTTGATGTCAAACACCAATGGATGTAGGATCATCCATCGCCCATCATATGGGTCAAGAAGTGTATATGCTAGTCTACTCTGGAATATCGATGCCCTGTATCGATATACCCACGACTAAGAACAATTAAAGGATGTACTTGTGGACTACCCTGGCCCCACCAGTATGATCTCCATCATAGTCTTAGTATTCAAGCACACATCCTAAGGGCTTTATCAACATGTGAGAGCAAGACAGTATCACAATACAAGTCTACATATTAAGACAAAGAGCAACCAGGTTGCATACTATCATGTCAAGCAAGAAAGTCCTCTATTTATATATCCAAGCATCCACTATAATATACATCATATGTACAATAATGGCCACTAGGTATATACATAACTAACAGGGCCCAGCCGTTCGATCCCCACCGGGGGTTCCCCGGAGTGCGCACGCTCCACCCTGTGGCTTCTCGGTTCAAACCGTGAGCTCACGGGGTGTGCAAACAACTCAAAACATCAATTTTGGAAACAGTTTTTATCGGCAGTTTTTGCGCGACAAAAACGTCGGATTTCTAACGTCGCTACAAGCTATCTAAGGTTTATGAGAGGCTTTGATACCACTGTAAGTCGATGCCGTGCACCCCATGTGTTCGCGAGGAGGCGAAAATTGCAAAAAATGATTTTTACGGGCTTCGCAACACCGACTTGAACCATGGATCGATCACAAACCCTAGCTAGCAAACAACTTGATGTTTAACTACTCGGATGAATGTTATACCTCACGATTCAAGTCCTTCGGATCTTCATCGCTGTCCTCCACTGGTCGTCGGTTCCAAGGATCGTAACGGATCGTACAAACCTCGACGGCCTTCTTAAGTCAAAGACGATCCACCCGAGAGTCTATATTCCGAGCTCCTACCACAAATCCGAGGTAACTACGGCTTCTAGTTCACTACACTAGAAGTCCTAGAGGGTGTAGAGTGTGAAGATGGAATTCTTTGTCTCTTGGAACCCTAGGATTCTCAACTCATAAGAGGTTTAGGTTTGTGTGGAAAGAAGTAGAGGCTTGAGGAAAATGAGAAAGGAAAAGTCAACATTAGAGATGGCTTGGCTGCCCTCTCAAGATAGAATAAAGAATATGAGATATTTTGTGAGATAAATATCACACCCAAATATATACAACTCTTCACAAATATCTAGTGGTGACTCATGACCACGAGTCACCAAGTAGCAATTCTAGGTTCAATGCTCAAAATCCACCTCATTTCCTCCACCCAAATAAAGTTTAATCCATAAAGAATAAAACCCTAATAGGTGTCCCCCTTCTAGAAGTAAATCCTGAGGAATTACGAGAATGCCCCTCATCCGTATATACATACCCGGATCCACATTCTGAAGAACACGAATACAAAGAGACGAAAATAATCCATCAATATAATACTAGGATCCGGCTTAAACCAAAGCCCACTAGTATTATCCGTCCGATCATCATACGTGCACAAGTGCACGTAAGTGATCGAAGCCCTACCGTAAAACCATACGGCCTCTACACCTTTTGCCCGGTGCATGGAAACTCTCTATGTGGGACTCTAAAAACTTGACACTACGCTGGCAGTGGGTTTAACCAGAAGCCGCAAGTGGTACAAGCTGCACGTAACGGCTACCCAAGTATGTGTCGATAAGAAGGCTAATGAGCTAACTCATCCGAACTCCTACTGAGCCTGTATGTGACAATCTTTATACAGTCCGCTCTGTTCGTCTAAGAGTATCGCATATCGGGTCTAGAGGGGTGGTAATCATCAGACCCCTAATAGCGCAATAAGTCATGTCAGAGTATAGCCTAAAACACCCTGACGAACTATTGGAGTACCTACCAGTAAAGCTCGCTTGCTTTGGCAAAGGACTTTGTGTAATGGTCTTCCGAACACAGCGCGATATCAACCCCCAATACCGGGAGAGACAAATCCTATCTAACCGCCACTGCCTCCAAGTGCTTCGGGACTGCACCCAACTACTACTTGTTTGCACGACTCCTTTGAACCGTGGTAGGAGGAAAAAAGTTGGGAAACCATCTCTTGTCCGGACCTAGGAGTTCCCCTTTGGTCGAGTAGCCCAAACTCCTTAATGAGCGATGATCAGTCGAAAATATTGCATTTTTAACACATCAATATCTCTACTATTTGTAATCATCTAAATGTGTTTGGTATAATTATAGAACATATTAGCAATTCTTCTGCTAAATACCAAATAACATGTGTTATACATTATAACCAGCATTTTGATGGAAATTGAGTGTTTATTATTGCACGCATGATCTTTTGTGAATCAACACTTGTCTCGAGATTGTGTGCAGCAAATTCTCTAGGTAAAAGAGCCGGAACTGCTAAAAGTGCTGATAAAATACGCCAAGTCAAAGACTTGAAATCTGGCAGTGAACAAAGAAGTATAAAAATATTCCAGATATCAGAAAAGTGCCATAAAGCCAACACTAAAATACCATGAAGATTTGATGCAGAAAGCTTCTCAAACGGCCGCGGATCCGCGGCCTAGTTGGCCGATCCGCCGTGGATCCGCGGCCACGTTGACTTGTTGACGGTTGTTCATGTTCCAGAGGCTTCTCTTTCAATAGCAAAACTTCTTTAAGTCACTTCAGTCTCTAGAGATCTCCAGAAGCTTCCCTTCTAACAGGCAAGCTTCTTATGAAAGCTTAATAGCTACCTAGCTTCTCATGCAAGCCTAATATCTACCAAGCTTCTCATGCAAGCTAGCTAACTACCGTAATCTAGAAGCTTCTCTACAACTACCTATCTTCCTGGGCAAGCATCATAACAACCAAGCTTCCAAGGGAAGCTAAACCTAGCTTCTAGGGGAAGCTAAAGGGAAAGCTATAAAAAGGGACCTAGTACTTCATTACAAGGTTGTTGAAAATCGAGCCAAAATTTCACAAGTTGGGTGACACAACTTGCAACTCAAAACCATAGCCCGAATCCAATTCCAAAACCAAATCAAGATTCATCGAGTACCAAATTGAGCAAGAATCCAATGAGCCTTTTGAAGCAACGCCGATCTTCATCCGAGCAAGAGATTCACGACGATCCGCGACTCAAGAAGACGATGCGAAGCTAGTTCGACGATTTAGTTCCTCCTCAAATCTTGTAATCTTTGAGTGTATTGTAACGAACGTCGATTTATTAAAGGTGAAAATTCTTGATCTTTCTTTTCTTTACATTTGAGTATTATGAAGAGTTATCAATTCTTGATTGTTTTCTTTTTCATGATGTTTGAGTGAAAACTCCGCTTGTGGAGGAATCGAGAAAATAGATAGATGATTATGATTAAATTCTTGAACGATTCTTAAGTCTTATGAGTTTTGTAAACTTTAGGAAATTGAATCAACGATGACCTGGTTTTGAGCGAGATGCTTTCTTGAATGTTTTCGCTCCAAATTAGATATCAACGATCGATGATTGAAATTCCTAGAAGCTAGAATTTGAATGCTAATTAACGAAAAGACAAGGGATGATGATGAAGAAACCCTAGTTTCTTCGCTAGATCCCTAAACCTCGTTGATTGTCATCGATCTAGTAACAAATCTTCAAGAGATAAGAATCTGTAATCATCATTCTTCATCATCACTATCGATTGGATCGATTCCTACAAGCCTCTTTACAAATCTTGATAATTCGATTGATTTGGGACGTTTCTTGATCTCTATCATTTCTTGATTTTAGATCTAGTTCTTTATAATTCTTGAAACTAAATTTCACAATTCTTGAATCATTTTCTTTTATCTTGTAATTTTCGACTCAACTAAAACAATAGCGAGAAAATCACACTTTCTCAGTGGACGATCCATTCTCATCGACAAACCTACAATAGACACCGTTAATTGATTATGGTATAAATTTCTTTGGTTGTGATCCTTACATTTTTCCATACACGTGAAGAATGATCAATCAAGCGAATGTCTTTCCAGCCCTCTGCCTTTAGCTTCGTTTCCGGTAGTAATTAAAGTACAGTGGGAACACACTCGAGACTAAGCAGCAGTGTCAAGTTGACGGACTAAGCTGTACTCATGTCACCTGGGAACTGCTACCCGACAATACATATAATACCCACCAACATTTCCTGACGAGTCCTGTCCAGTGTACTCATAACCTAATGAGCACAAGCATAATATCTCAAGTACGACGTACTGATGGCTGTGGGACAGACCATCTCCCCTGCTGGGATGGGAAGCGTATACACTAGTCTACTGTGAAGGATCGATGTCCCGTCTCGATAATCCGATGACTAGGGACCTGTATAGGATGTGCTTATAGACTACCCAGCCCTCACTAGTATGACTATCATCACAACGCTGGTAATCAAGCAAAGATCCTAATGGCTCAACCAATATGTATAAGCGATATGCTAAGAAAACACATGCACATATTGAGGTAGAAACAAACCAGGTAGCATACTACCATTTTGAGAAAGGTTGTTACTATATCCGTGTATATCCCAAGCTCCCACTAAGTAATATACAATCCAGTATGATACAATAATGGCCTCTAGGGAATATATCACTAACAAAATCATGTGAAGTCCATAGGACCCTACCTAGTTCAAGTGAGCCAAAAGTCTAGAAATCTAAACCTTTTAGGGAAAACAGTGGAGGTGTCGTTTTGAAATAAGGTTTATTGAAACCAACTTCTTTCTTTAAAACATAGATAGAAGTATACGAAAACACAATGTTTGTATCTAACATGAAAACATTTTCTTCATTGAAAACTTGGGCAGTACCTCCTTTGTATAACTTAACCCGAAAACGGTACAAACAATATAATAAAGGCATCCCCAAGCGGGAGCTAGCTCTTCGCCAATTGGCGGAAACAACCACGCAAGTAGAGCAAATATACAACGCCGAAGGCGATGATCAAAACATAGAAAGAAAGTAAAGAAAACAGGCATCATCAAGAAAACCAGAAAACAATAATATATACATGAGCGTGAATATACAATAATGGTTTCTAAGTCTACTAAATATACATAGTCTTGTTAATAGAGCTTTTAACTAGATAAAACAGAAAGAAATATACAATTATATACTGGTGGTCACGATGCAAAAGTATCCCACCTATCATGCAATCACCCGGAAGAAGTGATGTGCCGACAATGCCGCTACGGAACTTGTACGGCCAAACCTGCAAAAAACCGTGGCACAACGGGGGTGAGTTGCCAACTCGTTAGTAGAAGACATTAACGAGCAGAAACCGAATGTATGACTATCTCCTAGGTCACACAATACATAATAACAATATATATAGACATCGAGTGATAACAAGGGTAACAATAAGAGTAAGTACAACCCAAGGTACACGTGTAAGTGTCATAAAGTGGTAACAAGACATATGTAAATATATGCATGAGTGTAAATGCATCAATCAATGTGTGTCCAGTAACGACACACAAAATCAAGATAAAACTTGAGTGCCCAGCATCGACACTCAATATGTATATATCAACATCGCGGGTGCCATCTCTTAGATCGGCCCTAAATTGTCTAAATCACACGACTGCGGTCGGTATCCTCTAGATCTCCGCCGGGTGAATAATAACCGGTAGGTAGTGCTCCCCTGCCGGGCTCAACGCCTTCTCAATATGACTTTCTTGCCCCGGGGTATCTCACCGGTCCACCATGTACCCGCAGATGGTGCATCCCCCTCCTCGAATCGGGTATGTGTACACACATGGCTTAAGAACCGAGAAAACTCATAGTAGACAACACACAAATCATATCACGAGAAAACCGCACATTGCATTTTTAAAATGATAATAAGTTTATAAATTCGTTTGCAGTTTTCCTTAAATCCAGAAAATCTCATGAATACAAAAAACTCGAAATCATGAGCTAAATAATGAACAATGAATATTGGCATAGAGCCTAACTGTAGTATATAATCAGAATGTATGTATGCAAATGCATGTGGCAGCTATGTAAGGAATGCAAACTCTAAACTAGAATATAATATCATGAATGCAAAACAGTACTACTTAACTACAATTAACAGTGTACACAATGAAATAACAGTTACTGCAGTGTACGTGACATGGAAATTACCGATGCTGATGTGTATGAGCCGGGCAGTAAGTGTACGTGCAACATACGCATCATCCGTAATGGTGCAGGTGTCCTAAGAGGCGAGATCATAACAACTGATGAAACACATGTATATACAAAATGAAATGCGAGCAATATGAACATAACAGGAAATAAACAGTAAACACAACAGTATATAAGATACATATCTATATACGAGCCCTACAGTTGTAGTATTAGAAATAGCACGAAATCGTTGTTTTGGAAAAGTAGGGGGTACGGTGTTTTTTAGAAAAGGGATATCTTTTAAAAATCCATGGTATCCCTCGGGTTGCCTTTTTAAAATACCTAAGATTTGTTAGATTTGAAAATAGGTATGACTCGAGTCTAATCTAATATCTATCTAAGCAAATAAAAGACTAACTATGAACCGAGTCGAAAGTAATAAGAAAATCTATAATATTCCGAGTCGATATATCTCATAGTCGGCGATCCCGCTTCATATAATCACGTATGGTCTAATCCATCATACACTATCCTTGAGTCAAGAGTTTGGATCAATCATCATATATACCACGTACGGTAAAATCCATTGTACGACATCCTCAAAATCGAGGGTACGAGTCAAATATCATATATATATCATATAGTTCGTACGGTATCAATCGTCGTACAAAATCGTAATCCGAGGTACGGATCTAAGGTCTCATACAATCTTAACCAAAAGTGAAGGGTTATACCTCATTTGGCACCTCAAGAATTTTCTTGAGTTGCCCAAAGTGCTCAAAATCATGACTTGATGCCTCCATAGGGTTTGTAGTGAGCTTGTGCACAATTTTTGTTAAGAGGATAAGAGGTTTTGTTTGAGTTTTGAGTGGTTTTAGGGTGGTGCAATTGAATGAGGAGGTGGAGGGAGAGGAGCAGCACATGAAGAGATGAGGTGAGGAAATGAAGAGAAAAAAGAAGTTGTGCAAAGTGTAGAAGGATGTAGAACTTTCCCTCTCACACACACCCCCCCCATTTCCCCATGGTCCCCATGTCATAAATATCTCTCTTCTTAATTTAATTTCCCCTTTTTCTTTTCTTTTATTTTCTAATTTGAAACCAAAATCAATAAGCAACTAAAGAAAGCATAGCCATGGTTCAAAAAAATGTGACAACTGTTGCAAACATTACATGTAGCATGTCAAAACAAGATTAATGCATGATTAGTGCAATTAAATAATGTTTAGTATTAAACTTGTATATAATAATTGTATAAATATTTATAAAATACCTAAATCAATTAAACACCTTCAAAATCAATAATTATATTAATTTTCCAAATTATTTTCCAAACTATACATGTATAATTATACTACATCGTTTAAACCAATTCTCACATTTTTAATAATATTCATGAAATTTATTGTTTTAATTATTTAAATTCCCATAAAAATTAATATTTTATTTTCTGAAATGTTACAGATTCTCACTCAGCTTACTCCTCCGTATACACCACAATACAATGGAGTTTCGGAGCGGAGGAATCACACCTTATTATATATGTTGCGCTCTATGATGAGTAATGCTGAGTTGCCTATTTCCTTTTAGGTTTATGCACTAGAGATAGCCGCATTCCTGTTGAATAGAGTTCTGACCAAATCCATTTCCTACCACTCTTAATGAGATATGGAATGGGAAGAGACCATCTCTTAAACGTGTTAAGATATGGGGTTGTCCGGCTTATGATAAAAAGAAAAATCCAAACAACCTCGAGGCAAGGTTAGTTCTGTGAAAGTTTGTAAGATATCCCAAACATTTGCGAGGGTATATCTTCTACCACACCGAGAAACAAAAGGTGTTTGTTTCTCAACATGCCATTTTTTTAGAAAAGAAATTTTTTGTCAAAGAAATTATTGGTAATGAGGTAGAACTGGATGAAATTCCAGCAACACAAACTATTATTGATGATTTGGTAGAACCGGAGGATTCAATAGTCCGTGACAAACCTCAGCCACTTCGCAGATTTAGTAGGGTTCCACATCCACCTGAGAGATACTATGGTTTTCTCATAGACGTTAGGAGCGAAGATTGCATCATGGAAGATGATGACCCTACTAGTTTCAAGCAAGCCATCACAAGTGGAGACTCTATGAAATAGCTGGATGCTATGTGATCTGAGATGGAATCCATGTACACCAATAAAGTATGGACTTTAGAAATTGCACCTGAAGGGGTAAAACCCATCGGGAGCAAGTGGATCTTGAGAAGATAATTGGTGTAGATAGAAAAAATTATACTTTCAAAACTAGACTTGTAGCAAAAGGTTTTATTCAACGACCAGGTGTCGACTATGATGAAACCTTTTCTCCAGTGGCTATTCTTAAGTCCATCAGGATCCTACTTGCCATTGCTGCATACCGTGACTACGAAATCTGACAGTTGGACGTCAAGACCGCTTTTCTAAATGGTGATTTAGAAGAGAGCGTGTACATGACAGAGCCAGCGGGCTTCGTAGACAGTGGGAGCAGCGGAAGCGTGAAAAAGCTGCTTAAATCAATCTATGGATTAAAGCAAGCATCGCGGAGCTGGAACATCTATTTTGATGAAGCTGTCAAAGAGTTTGACTTCATCAAAGATGTAGATGAACCTTGTATATATAAGAAGGTTGTAGAGAGTAAGGTTCTTCCTCGTATTGTACGTGGATGAAATACTCTTGATAGGAAACAATGTTCCTATGCTACACTCGGTCAAGCTCTTCTTATCACACATGTTCTCCATGAAAGATCTATGTAATGCCTCCTACATCCTGGCGATTAAGATCTATAAAGATAGATCTAGACAGATGTTGGGATTGTCCTAATACATGTACATTGAAACCATACTAAAGAGGTTTAGTATGGAAGATTCTAAGCATTGTAATATACCTGCTTGTTCATGAATCTTTCTCTCCAAAGAGATGTCTCCCAAGACTGATTTGAAGAGGGCTCGCATACAAGGGATACCCTATGCTTCGGCAATCGGGTCAATCATGTATGTGATGTTGTGTACCAGATCGGATGTAGATTACTCACTAGGTGTAGTGTGTGGTATCAATCAGATCCTGGGGAGAACTACTAGACAGCTGTGAAGAACATCCTTAAGTACTTGTGAAGGACTAAAGAGATGTTCTTGGTGTATGGTAATGGTGAACTCCAGTTAGAGTCCTTTACCGATTCGAGCTTCCAGAGTGATAAGGACGACAATAAGTCGGTCTTGGGTTTTGTCTTCACCCTCAGTGGAGGGACGGTATGTTGGAAGAGTTCAAAGATAGATACCGTAGCAGGCTCGACCATGAAGGCCGAATACATCGCTGCCAATGATACTGCCAAAGAGGCTGTCTGGATGAAGAAGTTCATGAGATGAACTTGGTGACGTTCCATCCATTCAGCATCAAATACCTATGTATTATGATAACAATGGAGCTGTGGCTTTGGCCAAGGAACCTCGGTCCCATCAGTGATCCAGACATATTCTTAGGCTGTATCACCTGATCAGGGTGATAACAGAACACCGGGAGATCGAGGTCAAGAGAGTTGACACAAAGGATAACACAGCGGATCCACTCACCAAGGCCCTCCCCCAGATGCTAATAAAGAGACTTTTTGGGATGTTGGGTATGAGATACTACAACAACTGGCCATAGTGCATGTGGGAGATTGTTAGTGATATGTATGCCCTAGAAGCGATTATTGTATGATATAGTGGATGTTTGGACATATATATGGAGGAATTTCTTACTCGACATGATAGTATGCTATCTGATTATCTGTATCTTAACATGTTCACTTGTATTATTATACCGTCTCTCATATACATGTTGATAAAGCCCTTAGTATGATGGCTTGACTACCGGGACTATGATGCGGATCATACTCTGGGATCGTGGTAGTCCACAAGCACATCCTTCAATTGTTCCTAGTCGAGGGAATATCGACACAGGGCATCGATATTCTAGAGTAGACTAGTGTGTACGTTTCTTGGCCCTGTATGGGACGATGGTTGATCTCATATCCATTGGTGTTTGAAATCAAAGATTGTACACAGGTGCTCATTAGAGAATGGGTAAACCGAACAGGACTCGTCGAGATCTCCTAGATGGTACTATACTTATCGTGAGATAAAAGTTCTCTAGTGACACTGGTACAGGTTAGTCTGTAGACCCAAGATCGTCATAGAGTCTTGTGTGGCTCCCACCGTGCTTTCATTTCCTCCTTACCACGGCTCAAAGGAGTCGTGCAAACAGGTGGATTTTGGGTACAGTCCCGAGTCAAATAGAGGAAATGAGAGATAGGAAGGGTTTCGTCTTTCCCGGTATTGGGAGTTGATATTGCGCTATGGTCGATTGGTTATAACAGTAAGTCCCTGGCCTTGGCTGTTGATGAGATTTACTGGAAAGTGTTATCAGTAGTTTTTCGAGCCGTTTTGAGCCATACATCATCATGACTTATCAAGTTATTGGGGTCTGACGATTCCACCCCCAGACTCGATACGCGACATATCAGACGAAGAGACCGGACTGTAAAGTATGTGTTACCTATAGGCCTCATGTGAGTTTGGACAAACTTGCCTGTTGATCTTCTATTCGCTCAATACCTGGGTAGCCGTTACGTCCAGTTTGTGCCGCTGACGGTTTATGGGTGATTGATGTGATCATCACCTACTGCTTGCGTATTGATGAGTCTTTAGAGTCCCACATAGAAGTTTCCTGGTTCAAGCGAAACGAAATAGGGCATATATGATGATATGTGCGGGGGTCTGATTAAATACGAGTTTGAGATACCGTATTGTAATCTGGCGGCTTTTTGTTATCGGTTAGGTTATATATAATATAACCAGATTATTGAATCAAGTGTTGATTTGATAATGTGATATACAAATAAATGATATTAGTCGGTTATATGTGATATAACCGGAATATTGAATCAAGTGTTGATTTAATAATATGATATATATTTATATTTGATATAATTATATATTAACTGATATTATTGCTCACTAATTATATGCTTATATTTATATATATATGTATATATGTATATATATATATATATATATATTATATGAAGTATGGCATGGTTTTTCTATTTTTAGAAAATAGAAATTGAGATGATAAATGGGGAGACTTTGGAGGCATGGGCATAGCATGGCTTACTCTATATTATATTCATTTGCTTGCACTATTGAAGCATGGCAACAATTTTTAAGTGTTAAAAATTGTATGCTTCAATAATGGGTGAGCCTTGGATGAGCCATTCGACACTTCATTCCACACTTAGTTAGATCTTGGTAAGTGTTCATTAGCATCTCTAATATTTGAAAATTGCATGTGTGATGCCCGTTTTAACCCTACCATGGTGCTAGTAAACACTTTCACCGCACTCGTAGGGGTCTTGGTTATACATTGCATAGGCTATCCACACGACTGGGGAACGTCGGGTTTCATTTGCGGCTCAAAGGAAACCCTGGGCACCTAGATTATCCGTTATTCTGTGTTACTTATCACTTTTCTGTGATGTTGCTTATATTATGACTGGGACGAATGTTATATATATATTTATATACACTAGTAGATGTTGTATATGTTTTGCATCCGCGCTAGTCCAGCCCCTGCTCTACTGTTAGTTAAGTAACCTAACGTTGCATGACGGGGCCCCGTGGCGAATGCGGATGGTATATACATACATTGTATTTTCGTTCTTTTCTGGTGTGTTATGGATTAATTAATAGGACTGCGTTAATTTTGATTAATGCAAGGAAAAATAAACCTAAATGTTGTTGTTGGAATCAATTTTTTAAAAACTGCTATTGCAGACGTTTCTTTTTTCTTTGCACAGCGGTATTCGGTTATGAATATTCAACACCACATTTGATGAGGCAAGAGCCGAGATCCCTTTATAGGGAGTGACATCTTGGGCAAAAGTTTGTGTTTTTGTAATAACTTCTCTATAGTTGTATTCTTTTTCTTTGCATAGTGGTGTTCGTTAAGGAACATCCAGCACCTCATTCTAGGAGGCAAGAGCCTAGATCCCATCACAGGGATTGACCACTTGAGCAAAGGTTTATGTTACTATAGATTACTCGGTTTCCTTCAAAACGACTAGTTTTTAAAAATGCGGGGCCTAAACCACTCCTTTTCAAAAACTGCTTAAGTTCCTTCAATGATAGCAACTTCATTACGTTAAAGGGTTTTCGCTAAAAACCAGCCATAACCCCCTGTCATTTCATATTAGTATTGCTTAGTATTCGTGCTACGTTTGTCGTTGCTATTCACCGAGACATAGTGTGCGGTAGCTCTGTAATGCTTTTCTGTCGCATGGATATGTTGATTGGTTAGGACAGTTGTATGACTTTGTTGATCATTCGTCAAGGGTCGTGCGGGTGGGTTTAACGCAATTAAGATAGTGACGGGTTGTACTTGACTAGGACCCTTGATTTGTTGATTATTTGTTAAGGTCCTTGGGTCATAGGGTTAACTATATTGGGAGTTTCAAACATAAAAGAAACTTGCCAGGCATGCACATACCTTCTGGAGTCTGGTGACATGAGTGGCTTCCATCATGTTATCATGCGATGATAGTTGGGTCCCGATTCCCACTGAAGAGTAGATGTTTCTCCTCGAGTGATTTTCAGATGATCCCGACTAATTCCCTTTTTAGGGCTTGAAGGAGAATTCGAGAAAATAGTGGGAGCCATCCTGATTAGATAAAATGATTAACCAATCTAATATAGGTTAGAGTGCCTGCTGAGTATTTATTTTCTCTCTCTCTCTTTGGCATCAACCTGTAAGTGCACGGCGGCGCCCCGGCCTCCATCCCGAGGCCAAATGCGGAAGCGATGGTTAACTTTAATTTTTCTTGAACCGGCACCACCGCGCACTAAAACCCAGACCGTGCCATTAAACTAGTCCTAGCTAACAACAAGATGGGGAAGAGAGATATACCGAGCGATCCATGTCCTCCGGTCTTGTCGTTGTCGTCCCGATCTCCCGAGGAATGTCCGGTCTCCACCTCGTCGCCGGAAAGGCACCACGTCACCTGCTTATTTTACGGGCTCCCACCTCTATACCGAGGCAACTTGGGTACGAAGCTGGCGAGTCGACGTGCCCAAGATTTGCTGTAGAATATAGTGTAGAACCATGTCTCATTTTAGGGTAATGGAGGTTGCCATTTGGTAGAGGAATGATATATGATATTTTTGGAGATGAAACTTGGGATTTTGTGAACACAAGAGAACCAAAATCCCACACCACAAAAATGGGCAGCCCCTCTCATCTTTGGCCGGCCATGCATCTTGTGAGAGGAGAGAGTGAGAGTGTGGTGAGTGTGTGAATCAAAAGAATGAGTGAGCCAACCAATAATCCAAGGGAGAGAGAGAAAATGTTATCATGCAAAGAAATGATCACTAGGAAAGTCCAACACTCAAACAACAATCATCACTTCCAAAAGTCATGCCATCATGAAGATAGAAGTCAAGCAATGATGGATTAATCAAGTCAATGGATGGTGCACCCATCATGAAAACTATCATGATGCAACAAAATGCAAAGAACACCCTCCATAAATGCTTATTTGCACAAATGCAAATAAGCCCTCCTCCACCAATCTTCGGCCATTGAAAGATACAAATGAAAATGGCCGAAACTGAAAGCAAACTGGCAACTCGAGAAAACTGGTCCCGTAATAAATTACAGGAAAACCCCGATACTGTGTATACACAGCCGCATCTGTATTCCGACCGGATACAAATGCAATGAGAC
Source organism: Agapanthus africanus (assembly GCA_030015575.1). NCBI lineage: Eukaryota > Viridiplantae > Streptophyta > Magnoliopsida > Asparagales > Amaryllidaceae > Agapanthus > Agapanthus africanus. Next base: position 335,481,919 of record CM057346.1, on the reverse strand, counting down.
AAAATCTACACTGTACTATACTAGGATCTGGCTTATACCAAAACCGGCTAGTATTATCCGTCCGATCCTGATCCGTGTAATACCGCACGTATCTGATCGAACCCTGCCATATCTCCAAACGGCCTCTACAGCGTTTCACCCTAAAACTTGAGCAACTGAATGTGGGGGACTCTAAAGACTCGTCAACACCTTGGTTTTGGATTTAACCACTAGCACGTCAGAGGTATAAGCCAATACGTAACGGGCTACCAGGTATTGACCAAAAGGGACATCGATGAGCGAACTCATCCTGACACCCTACTGAGCCTGTCAGTGACAATATCCGTACAGTCCGGTCCGTTCGTCTATGAGCATCGCATGGCGGGCCTAGGGGGGTTGGTAAAAGTCAGACCCCCAAAAGCGGTACAAGTCGTGTCAGAGATCAGCCCAGAACACCCTGAGATACTACTGGAATACCTACCAGTAAATCTCTTGCCTTGGCCAAAGACTTTTCATGTTCTGGCTCTCCTAGACACAGCGCGACCTCACCCCCAATACCGGGAGAGACGAACCCACGAAGATCCGCTCACTGCCTCCATGTGGCTCGGGACTGTACCCAACTAAAACCTGTTTGCACGTCTTCTTTGAGCGTGGTAGGGTAGTAATCAAAGTATAGTGGGAACTCACACGAGACAAATGACGATCCTCAGGTCGATGAACTAACCTGTACACATGTCACCAGGGAACTGCTATCTGACGTCAGGTATAAGACCAACTAGCATGTTCCCGGCGAGTCATGTCCGGTGTACTCATAACCCAATGAGCACCTGTATACATCTTAGGTGAACCAACTGACACCAGTGGCTTGTGAGACCGGCCACCGCCCCTCATCGGGGTCTCGACTGTATACACTAGTCTACTCTGGAGTATCGATGCCCTGTCTCGAAACTCCCATGACTAGGGACCATTTAAGGATGTGCTTATAGACTACCAGCTCCCACGTATATGATCGCCCTTATACTGCTGGCAGTCAAGCAAGAATCCTAGGGGCTCTATCAATGTGCAATAGTGATCTGTCAGGTCACCTAAAGCAGTACACGATGATAAAGATAAACCAGATAGCATACTATCATCTTGAGTAAGACTGTCCTACCGGGCTAGGTTCTCCCTCAATCATTGCAATCACGTGCTTGTGATCCAATAATTGACTCTGAGGGCACTATCTCCAACAATCTCCCACTTGCACTCAAGGCTAATTATTACGATGTCGCATACTCACAGCCCGTGTGATACCGAACACCCAACTCCACTACTAGTCAGTCACAAAAAACTCGTTTGCGAAACTATTGCGTTCGAGGAATAGCCTCAGTGAGTGGATCCGCTTTGATGTTTCTTTCTATGTCTCTCTATATCTCAAGTTTGCGGAGAAAGCCATCTCCCGAAATGAGCAATACCAGTCTTAGAATGTGTCTGGATGTCTGATGGGACCTAGCTCATAAATGAACTCCAAATCCAAACTTCTTCGACTGTATCGTCAACTGAACTTAATCAGTATCCTGCGCCATGCCTTCCTCAGTATTCCTTTGGACCACCTGTCCAAAATACTGCCCCTCGTCAGAAGGAAAACTATAACTCTGACAACCTCCCTGTCCTCCAAGTCACCTTGGAAGCCTGGAATGATAACTGTCTCCTAAACGAGGCTGTCGTTATCATATCCCTAGAACATCCACTTATGTTCTAAAACTGCTTCCGACTGTTTCTCCAGGATTGGATCAATGTCAACTTATTGCATCTAGTGCAAAAACAACATCTGGTATGGTACTTGACATCTCATGATTGACTCAATTGCCTAAGCAAGTGATCTGTCAATCATGCACATCCCTCTCCCCTTTAGTCTGTAAGACACCTTTAGAGAGGGTGACTCCATCATCTGCAGGTACACTACCGTGCATGGAGTCGTCCATTCTAAATACTCATAGAATGCTGTCTAAGTACCCAGATTGGGAAACTACCCAAATCTAGATCTAAAACCATAGATCTAGTAACCAGAATGTCTGATATAATATCTATATCCTTTGTGGAGAAACCACTGTGTGACAACCAAAGTATAACCGATCGTAGTAAAGGAATTTCACTTCCTACTGTGTGTATGCCATCCAAATACCAGGACATCACACCCCACTACCTTCTTAATAGATCCATCCCCTATTCTGATGAAGTCAAACCTATGACTGTCACGTCAGAAATAGATGATCTATCTCCGCTATATCTGCTTTAGTCTATAAATAGACATAAGCCACTTGTCCAGCAATACTTCCGCTGCTCCCACTGACCGCGACAACCCTCTGGCAGAGTCATATAGACGTACAATTCTAAAGCTAGTTTAGAACGACGCTATACTCATCCTCCTGCCGGGTCTCACGGTCTGGAACAACAGCAATGGCAAATCTAGGTAAACAAGAACTTCCCTGTCACCGTCCTTGAGGCTACCGGAGTACCTCTCGGGTTCCTGAAGTTACCCACCGTATCTGCGTAGTGGCCAATGGAATGTCAAACCAGATTGAATCTTTAGGTTCCTATCAAAATCTTCAGTAATCGTTTGTGGTTCTGGAATCACTTCCAGTTCTACCATACTCCCACTACTGTTTTCTGAAAAAAATCCATTTTTATTAAAACTGTGGCGAGTCAAGAACAATATCACTATTGATCTTCCAGATGGTAGAAAGTCAACCCTCGTCATAGCCTGGGTCAACCCACAAACAGCCATTACAAAAACTTGCCTTGAGTTATCCAGAGTCCGGTTTTAAGCATAAGCCGGACAACTCCCCGTACCTTAACATCGTTAAGATACGAACTGTTCTATATCCAATATAGGACCAGAGGCACTGATTTAATTGAACCAGATTCAAATCATGCAGCTGTCTCCAGTGCATGTCAACTAAATGGAAAGAGGCTGATCAGCGTTACTCAACTTAGGAATACTTCCAATCATGAGTAACCTGAAAGAGAAGCAAATTCTCTTAATCACTACTATCAACTGAATACCGTACACAAGTATCTACCTCTTCGATCACTTTGAAAAATCCTGATACTTGCAACACCTGGTTCTCTACTATATTCATATACCTATAACTTCTCGAAATTCGGACCCTGTGTTTCCACGAAACACCTGTCTAAAAACTAGAGAAGTCATAAGTAAACAGAATATAGTACGAGAACCAACCCCTCTGTTCTCATGGATGCTGGACAACATACAATACTCTATATAAGTCCCTTGAGTCTGATAACTCATTCACTGTGTGTCGTAGGTTGAAAACTGTACTTATGGTTAAAAAGAATTACACCGTTGTTTAATGCTCCTTACCTAACCATCCACTGATATAGGTAAATGTTATAGACATAATTTCAAAAAGGTATATCTCACTCTATGAAAATAGACGTACAGATATATCAATTTGAAATTGGTGCACAACAGCGGATATTCAAAACCAAATATTTGCCGACCGGCAAACAACCTAGGTGACTTCCTCAAATATCACCGATTACAACGAATCCCGATATAATGAGGATGATCACCTAATTCCCACTAACCTACTCCCACTCATCATCTGTAAAACCATACAGATGTGAGAATCATACCTGGTAAATACATACCCTGGAGTAAGGACTAATTGGGAAATCAGTTTTCCTTTAACAGTACACAGTGACACTGAAACATTGAAATATTTCGATGGGGTATCCCGGTATTCCTAGTAATGCCTCTTCCAGATTCACGACTGTAACCGTATAATTCTTTGCCACCTCTCCAAATCCCTTTATATGTCTTTAGTCATTACCTTCTGCACACCCCTTAGGCCAAATGGTTTTCTTCCTTCCCTACCGTTCAGCACCAGCCTATGGTTTGGAAGAAGACTATCCAACAAGCATAATGGGTGTACTGTCCTAATCCTAGGAGCACTCGCAATTCGAGAGAAGGTGAAGATAAAAGACAACCAAATAAACCTTATTCCTATTTCTCCTGAACCAGAATCCATCCCCGAACTGGAACAAGTTCCTTTCGAGTTCGTATATAACCATACGATGGAGTATCCAATAAACTGTGAATCTTCGTAGTGATACGGAGTGTCCTCGAGAAATACAAAGGTGAAGTGGGAGTGGTAATGAAATACCTGGTTTGGTCGTGAATATCAGTTGCAATTTACTTTGCCCTCTTACTAATCCCTTGCTTTGTCTTAACTTAATACCTTCTGTACACCATCGTTTGGCTAATTGGTTTTCTTCATTCCCTACCGGTCGGCACCAGCCTATGGTTTGGAAGAAGATTATCGAATTTGCGTAATAGGTGTACTATCTCCTAAACCAAGGAGTACTCGCAACCTGAGAGAAGGTAAAAGGAAAAGACAACTGAATAATCCTATCCGTTTTCTCCAGAACCGGAAACCATCCTCGAATAAATCCCTTCGAGTTCGTATATAACCATACGATGGTTTTGTCCAATGGAAGTGGACGTTTGTAGTAGTACGGGGTGTCCTGGAGAAAAGGGTAAAAGTAGGAGTGGCAAAGAGGTTTGCAACTCTGACAATCCAAAAGCCAGTGTTTAAGAAGGTTCGGTCAATTTTGGTCACTGAGTCATAGTCTTAGGGTCGGGTCAATGGTCGCTGCCAGAGAGAGAGAGAAAAGAAACACTCAGCGTGCACTCTAACCTAGATCAGAATGGTTACCAATTTATCTAATCTGGAAACCTCCCACTGTCAACTCAAATTCTCCTCCAAACCTGAAAGAAGAATTAGTCTGGGTCACCCGAGGAGTAAACTAACTCATCAGTGGGAATCGGGATCCAAGTATCATCGCATGATAACGTGACGGAATCCGCTCACGCAATCACACTCCAGAAGGTATGCGCATATCTTGCAAGTTTCAGTTCTTTTGAAACTCCCGATGTGCATTTTTGCCCCATGCTCTTATGACCTTGACGAAGGCCAACAAATCATAAGTCACATGTCAAGTTCTACCCGTCATTGTCCAGGTTGATTTGAACCCACCCGTACAAGACCTTGACGAAGGCCAACAAGGCTATACGACTGTCCCAAACCAACGCATCTATCTATGCAGCAGAAAGGTAACAAGCAGCTACCATACACTATGCCTTGACGAAGGCCAACAAACATAGCATGAATACTACGTGCTACCCGTCTGAAATGACGGAGGGCTATGAACGGTTTCTGGCGAAAACCTTTAACGTAATGAACTTGATATCATTGAAAGAACTGGATAGCTTTTAAAAATATAGTGACGAAAACCGTTGCTAAAGAGGTCACTCCCGGTGAAGGGATCTCGGCTCTTTCCCCGTAGAATGAGGTGCAGGATATTCCAACTGAATACCACGGTGCAAAGCAAAAGTAATCGGCTATAGAGAAGTTAATGCCCTGACGCAAACTTTTGTCCAAGGGGTCACTCCCGGTGAAGGGATCTCGGCCCTTGCCTCGTCGACTGAGGAGCAGGATATTCCAACTGAATACCACGATGCAAAACAAAAGAAAACGTCCTTGCAATAACAGCTTTTTGAAAAGTGTTCCAACAACATCAGAATAGGTTTGTTTTTAACTTGCATTGATCCGAATCAACGCAGTCCCATCAATTGATCACACCACAAAGAACGAAAATATACTGAAGTACGTATATGCCATCCGCATTCGCCACTGGGTCCCGTCATTACCCGTTAGGTTAGCTAACTAACGACAGAGCGGGGACTGGACTAGCGCGGATGCAAAACATATACAACATCTACTAGTATATATATATCAATATATAATATTTCGCTCAAGGCATGATAAAATGCACCATCACAGAAATGTACAGCATCACAGAACAATACAGATATCTGGGATCCCCGGGTTTCACAGAGCCGCTGAAACCCGACGTTCCCCTGGTCGTGTGGATAGCCTGTGCAATGAAATCCTAGACCCCTACGGGCGCGGCAAGTTACCCGCCAAAACCTGAAGCGAGGCAGCCCCCTTCAGCAACGTGAATGGACAACCCAGCACTTCACGGAATCCGGTAACTTGGGCACCCCTCCTGGGTCAACCTGTACCCCCTACGGGTGCGGTGAATAGCCCGCTAATTCTAGAGTAAAGCCCCCTCCGTCTCAATGCCATGAGATGCGGGCTTGTTGCCCTCTAGAACCCGGCTATCCGTGCACCCCTCCGCCGGGTAATCCTAGTACAGAAAGTAAAATATACATACAACGGGTACATCGACCGCAACATGGTCGTGCCCCAAAATAATAATACAAACAGGCAGTGACGGCAGTCCACATGTCGGACGCTCGCCCTGCAATATTAAATGTACATAATACAACAAAACTGTACTACCACTGCAACCAGGCTATCCCCACGACCGATCCGCAACATCACAGCAAAATCACAGAACATCAACGTGAAAGTCACGTTCGCAAATCCGTCTAACCGGGCTATAGCAGTTAGACAGGATTTACAGATCAAGTGACATTCACGGTCGCAGATATAATGTAAATACTGTGAACTAATGTGTTTAAAATATCCGATCGATCAAAATTTACCAAGTGGGCTCCTAAGTACTACTGTAGCACATCAAGAAATTCTGGGCCCAAACAAAGTATACCAAAACCCCTATTTTCAGCCCACAAGCCCACTACAAAACATTGGTGACGTGAATCCAAATTCCTGCGGCGGAACCGCGGCCAAAGAGGGGTTATGGCCGCGGTTCCGCGGTCGTACGGAAGGATCAGGTGACCAAAATTCTACAGTGTTCTTAGGATTCCCTGCACATAATTCTGCAACACCCTGAAAAAAATTTCGAGACAAAAAAATTTCGACAGAAACTGATATGCATGAAAACGCGGGTTTTGGGATTTTTGTTCGATCGGAAATGTAAATACGTTAGACCAAGCTAGATTATGTTAATGGCGAGCTCTGATACCACTGTAAGTGCACGGCGGCGCCCCGGCCTCCATCCCGAGGCCAAATGCGGAAGCGATGGTTAACTTTAATTTTTCTTGAACCGGCACCACCGCGCACTAAAACCCGGATCGTGCCATTAAACTAGTCCTAGCTAACAACAAGATGGGGAAGAGAGATATACCGAGCGATCCATGTCCTCCGGTCTTCTCGTCATCGTCCCAATCTCCCGCGGAATGTCCGGTCTCCACCTCGTCGCCGGAAGGGCACCACGTCGCCTGCTTATTTTACGGGCTCCCACCTCTATACCGAGGCAACTCGGGCACGAAGCTGGCGAGTCGACGTGCCCAAGATTAGCTGTAGAATATAGTGTAGAACCATGTCTTAATTTAGGGTAGTGGAGGTTGCCATTTGGTAGAGGAATGATATGTGCTCTTTTTGGAGATGAAACTTAGGATTTTGTGAACACAAGAGAACCAAAATCCCACACCACAAAAATGGGCAGCCCCTCACATCTTTGGCCGGCCATGCATCTTGTGAGAGGAGAGAGTGAGAGTGTGGTGAGTGTGTGAATCAAAAGAATGAGTGAGCCAACCAATAATCCAAGGGAGAGAGAGAAAAGGTTATCATGCAAAGAAATGATCACTAGGAAAGTCCAACACTCAAACAACAATCATCACTTCCAAAAGTTATGCCATCATGAAGATAGAAGTCAAGCAATGATGGATTAATCAAGTCAATGGATGGTGCACCCATCATGAAAACTATCATGATGCAACAAAATGCAAAGAACACCCTCCACAAATGCTTATTTGCACAAATGCAAATAAGCCCTCCTCCACCAATCTTCGGCCATTGAAAGATACAAATGAAAATGGCCGAAACGGAAAGCAAACTGGCAACTCCAGAAAACTGGTCCCATAATAAATTACAGGAAAACCCCGATACTGTGTATACACACCCGCATCTGTATTCCGACCGGATACAAATGCAATGAGACAAAATCTACACTGTACTATACTAGGATCCGGCTTATACCAAAGCCGGCTAGTATTATCCGTCCGATCCTGATCCGTGTAATACCGCACGTATCTGATCGAACCCTGCCATATCTCCATACCGCCTCTACAGCGTTTCGCCCGAAAACTTGAGCAACTGAATGTGGGGGACTCTAAAGACTCGTCAACACCTTGGTTGTGGATTTAACCACTAGCACGTCAGAGGTATAAGCCAATACGTAACGGGATACCAGGTATTGACCAAAAGGGACATCGATGAGCGAACTCATCCTGACACCCTACTGAGCCTGTCAGTGACAATATCCGTACAGTCCGGTCCGTTCGTCTATGAGCATCGCATGGCGGGCCTAGGGGGTTGGTAAAAGTCAGACCCCCAAAAGCGGTACAAGTCGTGTCAGAGATCAGCCCAGAACACCCTGAGATGCTACTGGAATACCTACCAGTAAATCTCCGGCCTTGGCCAAGGACTTTTCATGTTCTGGCTCTCCTAGACACAGCGCGACCTCACCCCCAATACCGGGAGAGACGAACCCCCGAAGATCCGCTCACTGCCTCCATGTGGCTCGGGACTGTACCCAACTAAAACCTGTTTGCACGTCTCCTTTGAGTATGGTAGGGTAGTAATCAAAGTACAGTGGGAACTCACACGAGACAAATGACGATCCTCAGGTCGATGAACTAACCTGTACACATGTCACCAGGGAACTGCTATCTGACGTCAGGTATAAGACCAACCAGCATGTTCCCGGCGAGTCCTGTCCTGTGTACTCATAACCCAATGAGCACCTGTATACATCTTAGGTGAACCAACTGACACCAGTGGCTTGTGAGACCGGCCACCGCCCCTCGTCGGGGTCTCGACTGTATACACTAGTCTACTCTGGAGTATCGATGCCCTGTCTCGAAACTCCCACGACTAGGGACCGTTTAAGGATGTGCTTATAGACTACCAGCTCCCACGTATATGATCTCCCTCATACTGCTGGCAGTCAAGCAAGAATCCTAGGGGCTCTATCAACGTGCAATAGTGACCTGTCAGGTCACCTAAAGCAGTACACGATGATAAAGATAAACCAGATAGCATACTATCATCTTGAGTAAGACTGTCCTACCGGGATAGGTCCTCCCTCAATCATTGCAATCACGTGCTTGTGATCCAGTAATTGACTCTGAGGGCACTATCTCCAACACAACCATGACCTGAACTTAAACTAAAACTCATGAAAAAAGTTAACCGGACCTTCTTAAACACTTTGGCTTTTGGATTGTCATTAAGTTGCATATATCCCTGCCGCTCCTACTTTCCCTTTGTATTTTTCTAAAACACTCCGTATCACTACGAAGACCCATATTGCTATTAGGAATATGTATGCCCTAGAGGCCATTATTGTACATGTGATGTATATTATAGTGGATGCTTGGACATATATATAGAGGACTTTCTTGCTCGACATGATAGTCTGCTATCTGGTTACTCTTTATCTTAACATGTTGACTGGTATTCTTTACTTTCTAGCTCTCACTTATTGATAAAGCCCTTAGGTTATGTACTTGACTACCAGGATTATGATGAGATCATACTAGTGGGGCCAGGGTGGTCCAAAAGTACATCGTTCAATCAGTTCCAAGTCGAGGGAATATCTAGACTAGGATATCGATATTCCAGAGTAGACTAGTGTGTACGTTTCTTGTCCCTCAGAGAGCGATGGTTGATCCCACAACCATTGGTGTGTGACATCAAAGATTGTAGACAGGTGCTCATTGGAGAATGGTACACCGAACATGACTCGCTGAGGACTCCTATGTGGATGTATACCTATCGTCAGATAGCGGTCCTTTGGTGACACTGGTATTGGTTAGTCTTTAGACCCAAGATCGACATAAAGTCTTGTGCGGCTCCCACTAAGCTTTGATTTCCTCCGTACAACGCTAAAAGGAGACGTGCAAACAGGTGGATTTTGGGTACAGACCCGAGTCACATGGAGGCAATGAGCGATAGAAGGGGTTTCGTCTCTCTCGGTATTGGGGGTTGATGTTGCGTGTCACGCCCCGCTTCCCAGTGTACGGCGAAGTGGACGTGACGAGGCCCGCTACGTATGTACTCAGAAGTACATACGCTTAGCGTAACTAAGCAATATAAAATGAATCACAAGAGACGAATAATAGAAATAACAGCAACTTTTATTAATAACATTCTTTATACAATGCATGAAATGAAAATACATCTGAAATGAAAAGCAATGCCTAAACAGTGGCATAACAGGAAACGAAAAGTACAGAAAGGAAAAGTGTACAATGAAACTACAGTGCAGGGTCTTCAGTAAACTGCTCCAAGTCTTCTTGCGATGGCTCAATCTCTGCCGGGTCCAAACCACCTGACGACATTCAAAGAAGAAAGAAATAGAATGTCGTCAGCGAACAGGTCGCTCGGTAAGTCCCAAAGAATAATGAAGAATAAGAGTGACAGAGTATAGTATTTTCTAAAGTATTGTAGTGTTGAATATTATGGAATATTGTTTAACGTAGTTGTTTGTAGCTTGGTACAGAAGGATGCCAGTGTATACGAGGGGAGTCTCTATATGCCAGAGACTAAGGGCACGTATAGTACGAGGAACCGTTTATGCCACGGTACAACAGCAACGGAATATAGGTTAGGTGTCTTAATCTGACCACCTCATACCACTTTTAACATCTTCCGTACCAATCTACCCATTTAAACCCCGTGATGTCATATTTGTATTGTTATCTTGTAAACTTGTAATGATTGCTTGATTGACTTTGATTGACTGATTGACTGATTGACTGACCGAAACCATGATATCTGGAAACGGTTATAACCATAGAGTCTTGTAAATGGAATACTGGGAATCATGTAAAAGGAATATCCATGGTTCGGTTCGGTCAAGTTATATAGATTGTTAACTGGAATCTGGAATTCATGTATTCATCTTGAGTTGGAATATAAAAGAATATAGATTGACTTGAAACATATTCAAGTTTTGTAGCTTGGTACAGAAGGATGCCAGTGTATACGAGAGGAGTCTCTATATGCCAGAGACTAAGGGCACGTATAGTACAAGGAACCGTTTATGCCACGGTACAACAGCAACTGGATTCATGTTAGGTGTATTAAATCTGACCACCTCGTGCCACCTTTAACACCTTCCGTACCAATCTACCCCTTAAACCCCGCGAAGTCTTATTTGTATTGTTATCTTGTAAATTGTAGTAATTGTAGATTGATTGACTGACTGACCGAAACCATGATATCAGGAAACGGTTATAACCGTAGAGTCATGTAAATGGAATACTGAGAATCATGTAAAAGGAATATATCCATGGTTCGGTTCAGTCAAATTGTATAAATTGATAATTGTATTCATGGATTCATGTGTTTATTTTGAATTGGAATCTTGTAGATTATAGGTTGAATTGAATCAGATTCAAGTCAAATTAATCAGACTCAAACCCGAGTCAGACAATCAGAATTATGAATCGTGGTCTTATAATTGTTAGGGTCCTTAGGGTAATTTATAAACTTGAGGGGGTTCAATGTAAAAATATTTTTGTATAGTTTTCAAAATATAACTCAAATATTTAATTATCGTCTTTAAGTACATACAACAATTTAATGATCAAGATAAATATGTATACATGTTCGAATAGCATGAAATGAGTCAAGTATATTATTCGAGTAACTACCATAAACAATGCTGTAAAGAAATATTATTTACGACTAATTAATCAAGTTGAACGAATGCGAAATATAAACAGAAATATGGCTCTAAATGTTTTGCATGCGTGAGTTCCAGTTTTACCTAAATATGACTACCGGTTTGAGAGATATATATGTTTTCGTATCGTCGCGCAAAACAGATCAGAATCTATTCGGCACCGTCACATATTTTTAAAACGCAGTTTGAGTTAATTTGTATCAGGTTTCAGGTTACGAAAATTATTAGAAAATTGTAGGTATTTAGATGTACTTATCGAAAACACCAAGATTTATACGATTTGGATTTATGAAGCTCTAGTTATGCTCATTTTAATATCAGCATTTAAAACAGAAATTCAGATTTCTGGACAGCAACTATATATTCTATTGCAAAGCCTATATCAGGTTGTTTCATGCATTCCTAAGTAATATAATATACAGAAAATTATAGTTCTATCAATGGTGCATCTACACATCTAAATTTTGTCACAAACGGACATCGGGTGTTCGAGTTATGTCCAATTTAAAAACAGTGTGCGAATCGGAACAGATTCTGTCCAGATCCGTCACTTAATATTGTAATGAAGTTTTCTTTATCTTAGGTAGGTTTTCAGTAAAACTATAAAACTAATAAAATCTATATCATTCGATGTAGATATCAAAAACATCTGAGTTTACTCAATTTGGATACCGGTATACCAAGTTATGTGTCCTAAAAATTGACCGATAGCTGCAGTTTTCTGTTTTACGATCAATGAATAAATACGATGTAATTCACAAACCGTTATGCGGATCAATCTAAAATTTTTACAGCATGTATAAAATAATATAATCTATCATATGTAAATTCCATGAAATTTTCAGAAGTAAAAAATCAATGTCTAAAAATTATTTTAAACCTAAAGGTATTGATGTGTATACTAAAATCGGCAAAAAGATTAACTAGTATTTTCACGCAAGCTTCATCTTTTCTTTTAATAACCAAACCGATTCCATGAGATATCGTAGATATATTATGGATTGAAATCTATGTTCTCACAACTTGTAATAAACATTCATAATCATGAAGAAAGAATTAAAAATACTTTAATTTGAACAAGAGATAATAAGATATTATTAAACCATATAGAATCATATATATCTAAACTTATGTTTATGTATATGTATATGTTTATGTGTGTCTTCTCTTATGGATTATGATATGAAAAGAATAGGGGTTCACGATGCATGACAAGAGGAAAAAAAGAGGTGAGGGAAAGGAGAGAGAAGGGACTTACATGCACAAGCCGGTATTGTCACCGGGCTTGTCTATCCGCCGATAGCCTCGCGTTAGTAGCGAGACCTTCTTGAATACTTCTTCATGTTCTTCTTCTTGAACTTTAGGTGAAGAGGGAGAAGTGAGAGATGGAAAAATATGAGGAAGGAAAAGATAGAGGACAATAAAGATGGTGTAATGGTGAATTATAATATATGCATTTAACATGAGAATTAAAAGAGAAATGAAAAGTCACCATTCATTTTGGAAATGAAAGGTCTCATTTGTAGGTTATGAGAAGAATAAAAAAAATGATAAAAAATAATTGCAAGAATAGGGATTTGAACATGCGACTTATGGAATAACAATGCAAGGACTTAACCAATGAGCTATAAAGTTGTTCATGCACATATTTAATTAGAATTAAATATATGATGTTGCTTAAAAAGAAAATGGGCTTTTTAGATGGGCTGTAGAGAATAAGAATAATGGATTTGGGTTAAATATTTATGAAAGGAAAAATAAGAATGAGAAGTTAAAAACTTAAATATAAGAAAAAGAAATTGTACCTAGAAAAAATACATAATAGATTGAGGAATAAAATAATAATAAATTTAATAGAAAGAGGAAAATACCAAGTACAAATAAATACGGTATATTTTTGAAGAGGGATAATACAAATGTATAAAGATTTTGGGGTCATTACATTCTACCCTCCTTAAAAATAATTTCGTCCTCGAAATTTGTAAAAGGAAAGTGTAACAGTTTCAAAACAATTTGGTGATTGTGAGTGAAAGAATAGGGTTAGGATAGATTCAACGGATGATAAGATTCAAGGAATATGAAATGGTAAGATTCAAGGAACATGATTGTAAAGAATGTTTTAGTTGCTGTTTCTTGTGTTATATTGCTTAGGTTGTTCACGCAGACCAGAACTGCATGACAGGGATTCATACAGCTCTGACCTGCATGGGCCACCAACAAAACCTGTCACGCCCCGCTTCCCAGTGTACGGCGAAGTGGACGTGACGAGGCCCGCTACGTATGTACTCAGAAGTACATACGCTAAGCGTAACTAAGCAATATAAAATGAATCACAAGAGACGAATAATAGAAATAACAGCAACTTTTATTAATAACATTCTTTATACAATGCATGAAATGAAAATACATCTGAAATGAAAAGCAATGCCTAAACAGTGGCATAACAGGAAACGAAAAGTACAGAAAGGAAAAGTGTACAATGAAACTACAGTGCAGGGTCTTCAGTAAACTGCTCCGAGTCTTCTTGCGATGGCTCAATCTCTGCCGGGTCCAAACCACCTGACGACATTCAAAGAAGAAAGAAATAGAATGTCGTCAGCGAACAGGTCGCTCGGTAAGTCCCAAAGAATAATGAAGAATAAGAGTGACAGAGTATAGTATTTTCTAAAGTATTGTAGTGTTGAATATTATGGAATATTGTTTAACGTAGTTGTTTGTAGCTTGGTACAGAAGGATGCCAGTGTATACGAGGGGAGTCTCTATATGCCAGAGACTAAGGGCACGTATAGTACGAGGAACCGTTTATACCACGGTACAACAGCAACGGAATATATGTTAGGTGTCTTAATCTGACCACCTCATACCACTTTTAACATCTTCCGTACCAATCTACCCCTTTAAACCCCGTGATGTCATATTTGTATTGTTATCTTGTAAACTTGTAATGATTGCTTGATTGACTTTGATTGACTGATTGACTGATTGACTGATTGACTGACCGAAACCATGATATCAGGAAACGGTTATAACCATAGAGTCATGTAAATGGAATACTGGGAATCATGTAAAAGGAATATCCATGGTTCGGTTCGGTCAAGTTATATAGATTGTTAACTGGAATCTGGAATTCATGTATTCATCTTGAGTTGGAATATAAAAGAATATAGATTGACTTAAAACATATTCAAGTTTTGTAGCTTGGTACAGAAGGATGCCAGTGTATACGAGAGGAGTCTCTATATGCCAGAGACTAAGGGCACGTATAGTACAAGAAACCGTTTATGCCACGGTACAACAGCAACTGGATTCATGTTAGGTGTATTAAATCTGACCACCTCGTGCCATCTTTAACACCTTCCGTACCAATCTACCCCTTAAACCCCGCGAAGTCTTATTTGTATTGTTATCTTGTAAATTGTAGTAATTGTAGATTGATTGACTGACTGACCGAAACCATGATATCAGGAAACGGTTATAACCGTAGAGTCATGTAAATGGAATACTGAGAATCATGTAAAAGGAATATATCCATGGTTCGGTTCAGTCAAATTGTATAAATTGATAATTGTATTCATGGATTCATGTGTTCATTTTGAATTGGAATCTTGTAGATTATAGGTTGAATTGAATCAGATTCAAGTCAAATTAATCAGACTCAAACCCGAGTCAGACAATCAGAATTATGAATCGTGGTCTTATAATTGTTAGGGTCCTTAGGGTAATTTATAAACTTGAGGGGGTTTTATGTAAAAATATTTTTGTATAGTTTTCAAAATATAACTCAAGTATTTAATTATCATCTTTAAGTACATAAAACAATTTAATGATCAAGATAAATATGTATGCATGTTCGAATAGCATTAAATGAGTCAAGTATATTATTCGAGTAACTACCATAAACAATGCTGTAAAGAAATATTATGTACGACTAATTAATCAAGTTCAACGAATGCGAAATATAAACAGAAATATGGCTCTAAATGTTTTGCATGCGTGAGTTCCAGTTTTACCTAAATATGACTACCGGTTTGAGAGATATATATGTTTTCGTATCGTCGCGCAAAACAGATCAGAATCTATTCGGCACCGTCACATATTTTTAAAACGCAGTTTGAGTTAATTTGTATCAGGTTTCAGGTTACGAAAATTATTAGAAAATTGTAGGTATTTCGTTGCACTTATCGAAAACACTAAGATTCATACGATTTTGATTTATGAAGCTCTAGTTATGATCATTTTAATATCAGCATTTAAAACAGAAATTCAGATTTCTGGACAGCAACTATATATTCTATTGCAAAGCCTATATCAGGTTGTTTCATGCATTCCTAAGTAATATAATATACAAAAAATTATAGTTCTATCAATGATGCATCTACACATCTAAATTTTGTCACAAACGGACATCGGGTGTTCGAGTTATGTCCAATTTAAAAACAGTGTGCGAATCGGAACAGATTCTGTCCAGATCCGTCACTTAATATTGTAATGCAGTTTTCTTTATCTTAGGTAGGTTTTCAGTAAAACTATAAAACTAATAAAATCTATATCATTCGATGTAGATATCAAAAACATCTGAGTTTGCTCAATTTGGATACCGGTATACCAAGTTATGTGTCCTAGAAATTGACCGATAGCTGCAGTTTTCTGTTTTACGATCAGTGAATAAATACGATGTAATTCACAAACCGTTATGCGGATCAATCTAAAATTTTTACAGCATGTATAAAATAATATAATATATCATATGTAAATTCCATGAAATTTTCAGAAGTAAAAAATCAATGTCTAAAAATTATTTTAAACCTAAAGGTATTGATGTGTATACTAAAATCGGCAAAAAGATTAACTAGTATTTTCACGCAAGCTTCATCTTTTCTTTTAATAACCAAACCGATTCCATGAGATATCGTAGATATATTATGGATTGAAATCTATGTTCTCACAACTTGTAATAAACATTCATAATCATGAAGAAAGAATTAAAAATACTTTAATTTGAACAAGAGATAATAAGATATTATTAAACCATATAGAATCATATATATCTAAACTTATGTTTATGTATATGTATATGTTTATGTGTGTCTTCTCTTATGGATTATGATATGAAAAGAATAGGGGTTCACGATGCATGACAAGAGGGAAAAAAGAGGTGAGGGAAAGGAGAGAGAAGGGACTTACATGCACAAGCCGGTATTGTCACCGGGCTTGTCTATCCGCC
This sequence comes from Agapanthus africanus, assembly GCA_030015575.1. Taxonomy (NCBI): domain Eukaryota; kingdom Viridiplantae; phylum Streptophyta; class Magnoliopsida; order Asparagales; family Amaryllidaceae; genus Agapanthus; species Agapanthus africanus. The sequence continues at coordinate 335,465,028 of CM057346.1, read as the reverse complement.
GATAGCCTCGCGTTAGTAGCGAGACCTTCTTGAATACTTCTTCATGTTCTTCTTGAACTTTAGGTGAAGAGGGAGAAGTGAGAGATGGAAAAATATGAGGAAGGAAAAGATAGAGGACAATAAAGATGGTGTAATGGTGAATTATAATATATGCATTTAACATGAGAAATAAAAGAGAAATGAAAAGTCACCATTCATTTTGGAAATGAAAGGTCTCATTTGTAGGTTATGAGAAGAATAAAAAAATGATAAAAAATAATTGCAAGAATGGGGATTTGAACATGCGACTTATGGAATAACAATGCAAGGACTTAACCAATGAGCTATAAAGTTGTTCATGCACATATTTAATTAGAATTAAATATATGATGTTGCTTAAAAAGAAAATGGGCTTTTTAGATGGGCTGTAGAGAATAAGAATAATGGATTTGGGTTAAATATTTATGAAAGGAAAAATAAGAATGAGAAGTTAAAAACTTAAATATAAGAAAAAGAAATTGTACCTAGAAAAAATACATAATAGATTGAGGAATAAAATAATAATAAATTTAATAGAAAGAGGAAAATACCAAGTACAAATAAATACGGTATATTTTTGAAGAGGGATAATACAAATGTATAAAGATTTTGGGGTCATTACATTGCGCTTGTAAGTCGACGTTAGACACCCCACGAGTTGCGGGGAGGCGGAATAGGTAAAACAATCATTTTGTTTAAAACAAACATCGACTAACTTACGGATCATTGCCAGACCCTAACTAACAACATCATAGGAGGGATTAGCTACTATGAAAGAAGATTATACCTAATGAACCAAGTCCTTCTTGTTCTCGATGACCACCTCCACTGTTAGTTATATGTATGCCCTAGAGGCCATTACTGTACATTGGATGTATATTGTAGTGGATGCTGGGACATATATAGGTAGGACTTTCTTGCTCGACATGATAGTACGCTATCTGGTTGCTCTTTATCTTAACATGTATACTTTCTGTCTCTCTGTTACATGTTAATAAAGCCCTTAGGATGTGTACTCGACTTCCAGGACTATGATGTAGATCATACTAGTGGGGCCAGGGTAGTCCATGAGTACATCCTTCAATGTTCCTAGTCGTGGGAATATCGAGACGGGGCATCGATATTCCGAAGAAGACTAGCGTATATCTTCTCGACCCATGTGATGGGCGATGGATGATCCCATATCCATTGGTGTTTGACATCAGAGATGGTATGTGAGTGCTCAGTGGAGACTGGGTACACTGAACGGACTCGCCGAGAACTCACAGATGGTATTATACCTCACATCAGATGGCAGTTCTCTGGTGACACTGGTACTGCTTAGTCTGTTGACCCGAGATCATCATAGAGTCTTGTGTGTCTCCCACTGTGCTTTCATTTCCACCCTACCGCAGCTCTACTGAGTCATGCAAACAGGTGGTTTTTGGGTACAGTCCCGATTCACATGGAGGCAATGAGCGATAGGAGGGGATTCGTCTCTCCCGACATTGGGGGTTGATGTTGCGCTATGCACGACTGGCCATAACTGGAAATCCCAGGCCATGGTTGCAGTGATATACTGGTAAGAGTCATCAGTAGTTTCATGATTGTTATGGACCTTACGCCGGCATGACTTATCAAGCTATTGGGGTCTGACGTTTACCACCCCTAGGCGAGATATGTGACATATCAGACGAACAGACCGGACTGTACGGTAAGTGTTACTAGTTGGATTCACAGGAGTGGGAGTGGGCTTGCTCGTTGATCTTCTGATCGCTCAATACCCGGGTGGCCGTTACGTTTAGCAGACCGCTTGCGGCTTGTGGGTGTTTGATATGATCATCACCTACTGCCGGCGTATTGACGAGTCTTTAGAGTCCTACACAGAGGTTTCCTGGCTCAGGCGAAACGAAATAGGAGCACATATAAGATATGTGCGGGACCAAGAATAATGCGTGTATGTAATACCGTATTCTATTATCACGATGAATGTATCGATTGGTTGTATGCGATATAACCTAGTTATCGAATCGAGGATTGATTCGATAAGTCGATACATTGGATATTAGTCGGTCATATGCGATATGACCGGATCATTAAATCATGTGTTGATTTAATGATTTGATGTATAATTATATATTTGATATATTACTTTACATTAACTAGTATTTATTCACTTAAAGATGGATTTTCTCACTTGATGTGCACATTGTATATATGATATAGTATTGTGCACTAGTTTGTATCATGTTTGATGACACATGCAAACTTGGGTGTATGTTTGATTTAAACCATGTTTAGTTAATGGTTAGGATTTCATTTACTTTATTTACTTATTCATTTATTTATTTATTCATTTTGGGCAAGAAACAAAATGGTGACTTCTTTTGTTTTTATCTTGAAGTTTCATGAAGCTTTGACCACTTTGTTTTTTCCTTAACCCTAACCATTCAACTAAACTCTAGTTTAGTCTCTACACTTGTTAAACTAACCCAAGGTTGCATTATGATAAAATCAATTGATTTTATTATTCTCATATTATTCTTTTTCTTCTTCTTCTTCTTCAAGAAGAAGAAACCTTGCTACTTCAATGGTGCCATGAGAAAAGGAGTGAGAAATCCAAATCCAAAGTGAACCCACTTCCTATTTCTTCATCCACTACCACTTGCCATGTAGTATAGGGTGTTTTCTTCACAAGTTTCATGACTTGGTGAAGTTGGAGATTGATCTTGAGTTGCCTCGACGTTGATCATCTTCGGCATCGATGTCGACGACCTAGCCCGATCATTTCTTTGACGAAACCATCGCTAGAGTCCGGGATCCGATGATCGCAGCGGAGGAACATCATCATGGAGCTAAGGAAGTGGAGGACCGGATCTACAAAGGTTGTAGTCTCTTTCATTTAGCAATAAAGTTGTTTCCTTGCTTGCTTCGCCTTACCTCTAGTAACGATCTAGTCTAGGGTTTCTCGGCACATAGAAAATTTTTGAATTGGCTATGTTTGATCACTTGTAGAACCTCATGGGTGTGCCTAGGAACCCTACAGTGGTATCAGAGCCTAGCTAGAGCCTTAGGCGATGCGTAGACGATGTTAGAAGTCAGATCGAAACCGAAACCCTAATCCAAGACCCTTCTCTGTACATTTTTTCAAAACTGGGTTTTTTCCAAATTAAAAATATGCAGAAAAATCAGCATGCTTTTCTAAGAAATACTGTGCAAAACGAGAACCAAACTCAACTAAACCGCCGCGGAACCGCGGCAGGAGCCTGGCTCTCGCGGCGGTTCCGCGGCCGTACGGTCGCTTCTTCCATTAAATTTTGCACATTAATTCCTATATTTTGGTGATGTATTTTCTCGTAATTTTTAAATTCTACTCAAGAGTTGAGTATTCTGGGTTTTATTGGGAGTTCGTAGATTTGATTGGATTATCAAACTTTGTCTATGTGCTTTTCCGGGTATTTTTAGAACATGTTAAAAAGTTCTACCGGATATAAATACCCACTTTTTTCCCTGCCGGAAAATTTCCAATTGTTGGATTTTTCCGTAGTTTAATGACGTTCTAAGCAGTGCAAGTAACGCGATGGTCCCTCTAGAAGACAACAAATCTTAACTCGATTATGTGACCGTCTTGAACTGCCCTTTGAACCTTAGGGTTTGGGGCAGTACGGCGTGCCACATGTGAGGCGTTGGCTTGACCCTTCTACGGCTGGACCGTTGGTACTGAGGCATGAAATGGATGTTTTTGAACTTAATTCATGTGTTGAGCTGTTTTGGGAAAACTTGGGTGTTCGATTGTTCGATCGGAAAGTTTAACATTTTCTATTTATCCGGAATGTGATACAATATTTGGAATCCACAAGTAGTTATGAGATAACTGAATGAATATTATAAACATAGCAGTTTAGTCTCACTTGATCGGTTGTCACGGAATTTTGATGTGATCAAAAGTCCGTCGCAATCACGTAGCGTACGCGGATACTCGCCGGATAAATTTAATAGACAGCTACACCCCATAGCCCCGACCAAGTGACTGTAGGAGAACTCCGTCGCCGAAAGCATCCGTTCGGGTGCTCGCGGTAGCAGTGTTCCGCCTTAGTGCACTTCGTCGACGGCGTCGAGGGTGCGGCCGTCTACTAAAGTTTGCGACGAGCATTCGATCAAAATGTCAGGAATCTTGTTGAATTCCCAACTTGATATTGAAAAGAGTTTTCGATAATGAGACTAAAATGCGGGGTTTATAATTGTTAGGCATGCGATGTCTAAGGAATTCATTTGATTAGGCATGCGATATCTATGCAAGTTGCGGATTCCAACTGTTGTAGTTTTACACTTTCTTTTCTGTGACCGTAAGTGTAATATGTGATATCGCCGGTTTCGTTGCTATATGTCAACGACAATTGGGATACGCATGTTTACTTACGTTGATGACATGTGATGTTATGTGTTGCTGGATATGTTATATTGGATCGTCGTGTTTGAATAGCCGGGGGGTTTTTATGTGAGATGAGTGTTTTTCATTTTCATTCATGTAAAAACTTGTATGTAATATTCTTTTAGTGGGGCACTTCCAGGTTGCGGATGATGTCACCATTTGTATATTATTTACTTTTCCGCATTAGGATAGACCCAAGGAGGGGAGCACAAGTAACCAGGTTCTAGGGTCCAGTGGGAGACCATCTCGAGGAGTCGAGTCCGAGTCTCCTAACCTTAGAATTGGTAGGGTTGCTTGCCGCTCTCGTAGGGGTCTAGGGGTGTGGGATTGGCTATTCATCACGACCGTGGAATCTGTGTTTTATACTGGCTCGTATTAAAAACACGGACGTCCTAGTATATCCAATATTTCATATGATATTTTCTGCTGCATTATCTGTGATGTGATCATGTGATTTGTTCGGATAGATATGGTATATAGTATATAGTATATATGATATATTATATAGAAGTTGCTTATGTTTTACACCCGCGCTAGCCCTGCCTCGCTCTGGCGTTAGTTACCTAACCTAACGGTGCAGACAAGGCATCGAGGTGAATGCGGATGGCATAAGCGTACGTTATATTTATCTGTGATGTTTAGGTGGATTTAAATGATGGGACATTCATTAATGAGATTAATGAAAGAAAATAAAGCTAAAAGATGTTGTGGAATCGAATTTCAAAAATAAAACAGGTAGCTACAGTTCTTGCTTTGCATCGCGGTGTTCCTTGTAGAACATCCTGCACCTTATTCGATAAGGAAAGGACCGAGATCCCTTCACCGGGAGTGACTCCTTTAGCAATAACTGGCAGATGCTACAACCCTCGGTTTGTCTTTTGATTGCTTCTATAGTTTTTGCTTTGCACAGCGGTATATATGATATATCCTGCACCTTATTCGATGAGGAAAGGGCCGACGATCCCTTAACCGGGAGTGACCCCTCTAGCAAAACTAGAAAAGCCTAAAAAACATTACATTTAAAAACCATTTGATTCCGCAACGAGATCAAGTTGAAAGCGTTAAAGGTTTTCTTAAAAACCATCCGCAACCCTCCGTCATTTTAGGAAGTAGAGTACTTAGTATTCGTGCTGTGTTTGTTGACCTTAGTTAAGGCACAGTGTACGGTAGCTAAGTGATGTCTTCCTACACCGCATATGATGCGATTAGTTAGGACAGTCACGTGACTTTGTTGACCTTAGTTAAGGGTCATGTGGGTAGGTCTAATTAATCACGAAATGACGGGTAGAACTTGACTAGTGCTTATAATTTGTTGACCATAGTTAAGGTCATAAGTGCTAGGGGTAAAAACCTTTATCGGGAGTTTCAAGTGTTGAAATTAGCAATGAGATTGCATACTTTCTATATGATAGTTGGATCGCGATACCCACTGCGAGTAATTGTTACTCCTCGGAGAGTTTTGCACTTTACAATTAGCCGATCAAGTAGGTGTCTAGAAAGGTGTCAACGGGGTTACGCCTCTGGGAAAACGAGGTTTACTTTAATTAGGTCCGTGCGAAAGCACGGGGAACCTCCCTCAAAGTACCGACACTGGCCTAGCTGAAAGATTGGCGAAAATATAGAGTGTAATTAATCCCGGCTAGTTTTTCCTTTTAAGATTTGAAGGAAGATTTGATAAAAACAGTGGGAGCCATCCTGATTAGATAATATAAATAACCAATCTAATTTTGCAAGAGCGCACGCAGAGTGTTTTCTTCTCTCTCTCTCCAGATAGCGACCATATCACGTCTTAATCAAGATAATAATATGGATGTATTGACCGAACCCGCTTGTTATACAGAGCTGGGGAACGTTTGTCCCGCTCCAACTTATAATTGTTATAAGACCGAGCAGGAAATAGGGGAATACCAGGATTCCTATGCCGCCCAAACGAAGAAAGTGCATATGATGCATCTCCTTCGGGTGTGTCCATTACAAAGAACTGTTTCTCAGTATCCTCTACGTCCTGGGTATTTTGATACCGGATCAGGATCCCAGATATGTAATCTGTTACATAGGGCTAGAAAGGTAGAGAACTGAGAACGGGTGATAAGCTTCATGAGACAGAAAATGGGGCAAGTGTTGCAGCCAAGTCTGTTGGTCACTGTCACCCTGTATTACCAGTACATTGATTCTGAACCAATGTTATTAGATACCGAACCTGATATACAAAATCATATCAGTCTATTTATCAGTAAAGAAATGATAAAATTTTGTATTGTTGGATAATGTTTTGAACATTTCCTATATCAAAAGTTGATCGATTCAGGCACCTTATCTAAAAGCTTTGACTTTCTAAATCAAACTACAGTTCCTAGTATACAGAACACACACAAGAAGAAGAGTTCAGAAATGAACGAATTCTTCTTGAGGTATTGTAGACTAGGTCATATCAATGCGACCGGACTAGCTGAAATTATATTTAGATGCATATTTAAATCAGTTTGAATTTACATCTTGTGAAACTTGCCAGTCATGTCGCAAAGATTATATGACCATAGCTCTGTTTGTTAGAAACAAAGAAAGAATTAGTAAACTTTTGGGACTGATACATGATGATGTATGGAAAGTCCCCTGTCAACACATGGCAGGACCGGTTCTTTGTACTTCATTACATTCTCTGATAATCTCTCAAGATTCAGCCATATGTTCCTATTGATACATAAGTCCGAAACTTTTGAGATATTCACAGAATATAAGTTAGAAGTAGAGGACCAAAAACCGGGTATAAGTATTATGTCCTTTGATGAGATCAGGGAGGAGATTACTTGTGCATGGAATTCTTGGACTATTCTAAAGTAGAATGAGATTCTCTCTTGGTGTTACTCCTCTGTATACACCACAGCACAATAGTGTATCAAGGCGGAGCATTAGCAACCTATATGATATGGTGTGCTCTATGATGAGTATTACTGAGTTACCTATTTCCTTTTAGGGGGTTATGCACTTGAGAAGTTGCATACCTATTGAATTGGGTTCAAATCAAATCAGTGCCTACCACTCCATATAAGATATGGAATGGGAATAGCCTATCTCTTAAGTAAGTTAAGATTTAGGATTGTCCAGCCTATGTCAAAAACAAAATCCGGACAAGATCGAGGCAAGGTCAGTTCTATAGAACTGAAAAGGTTCCAACCATACAAAACTGCAGCTGATTTGACAGAACCAGAGGATTCAATAGTCTCCGACGAACCTCAGCCTCTCCGCCGATCTGGTAGGGTTCCTCATCCGCCAGAGAGATACTTCGGTTTCTCGATGACAGTGGGAGCGAGGAATGCATCATGAGGTGATGACCCAACTAGTTTCGAGCAGGCCATCGAGAGTAAGGACTCTGTAAGAATGGCTGGATGCTTAGCGATCTGAGATGGAATCCATGTACACCAACAAAGTATGGACTTTGGATGCTATATCTGAAGGGTTAAATCCCCATCAGGAGCAAGTATATCTTGAGAATATTACTTGGTGTAGATGGAAAAGTTGAGACTTTCAAAGCTAGACTTGTTAAAGGTTTTCGTCATCGACCAGGCGTGGATAATGATAAAACCTTTTCCAGTGGCTACGCTTAAATCCATCCAGATCCTACTTAACATTGCTGCATACCATGACTACGATATCTGGTGGTTAGGTGCCATGACTGTTTTTCTAAAATGATGATTTAGAAGAGAACGTCTATAAGAACACAGCCAGAGGGCTTCGTAAACAGTAGGAGCAGCGGAAACGTGTGCAAGTTGCTTTACAGGATAAAGCAGGCATCGCGGAGTTGGATCATCTGTTTTGATGTGGCAGTCAAAGAGTTTGACTACATCAAAATGGTAGTAGAACCTTGTATGTACAAAACGGTAGTAGAGAGTAAGGTGGTCATCCTCGTATTGTACGTGGGCAACATACTCTTGATAGGAAAAGAGTTTCTTATACAACACACGGTCAATATCCTCTTATCATAAGGATTCTCTAATAGGATAAAGGTGATACCTCCTAAATCCTAGGATTTAGATATATAAGGATGTTAGGCTTCTCACTAGGTTTAGTGAGATGGTATCAATCGATCCTATGGAGAATCACTGGAAAGGTTCCAGAGTGATAAGGACGACTGAATGTCAGTCACAGGCATTGTCTTTACCCTCAGTAAAGGGACGGTATGTTGGAAGAGTTCCAAGCTAGATACCGTGACAAACTAGACGATAAAGGCTGGTAACATCGCTATTAAAGATATTACCAAAGAGGCAGTTTGGGTGTATATTGGTTCATAAGATGAACTAGGTTCCTACCATTGTATGACAATGGAAGTATGGCTTTGGCCCAGGAACCCTGGCCCCATCAGTGACCCAGACATATTCTGAGGCAGCATCACCTGATCCAGGAGATAGTTGATCTCCAGGGTGATCGAGGTTAGGAGAGTTGACTCAGAGGACAACACGGCAGATCCACTCACAAAGGCTTATTCCCAGAGAGAGACTTATAAGGGATGGTTGAGTATTAGATACTGCAACCACTGCTACAGATGGCCCTAGTGCAAGTGGGAGATTGTTAGTTATATGTATGCCCTAGAGGCCATTACTGTACATTGGATGTATATTGTAGTGGATGCTGGGACATATATAGGTAGGACTTTCTTGCTCGACATGATAGTACGCTATCTGGTTGCTCTTTATCTTAACATGTATACTTTCTGTCTCTCTGTTACATGTTAATAAAGCCCTTAGGATGTGTACTCGACTTCCAGGACTAAGATGTAGATCATACTAGTGGGGCCTGGGTAGTCCATGAGTACAAACTTCAATGTTCCTAGTCGTGGGAATATCGAGACGGGGCATCGATATTCCAGAGTAGACTAGCGTATATCTTCTCGACCCATGTGATGGGCGATGGATGATCCCATATCCATTGGTGTTTGACATCAGAGATGGTATGCGGGTGCTCAGTGGAGACTGGGTACACTGAACGGACTCGCCGAGAACTCCCAGATGGTATTATACCTCACGTCAGATGGCAGTTCTCTGGTGACACTGGTACAGCATAGTCTGTTGACGCGAGATCATCATAGAGTCTTGTGTGCCTCGCACTGTGCTTTGATTTCCATCCTACCACGGCTCTACTGAGTCGTGCAAACAGGTGGTTTTTGGGTACAGTCCCGATTCACATGGAGGCAATGAGCGATAGGAGGGGATTCGTCTCTCCCGGTATTGGGGGTTGATGTTGCGCTATGCACGAATGGCCATAACTGGAAATCCCTGGCCAGGGTTGCAGTGATATACTGGTAAGAGTTATCAGTAGTTTCACGATTGTTTTGTGGACCTTACGTCGGCATGACTTATCAAGCTATTTGGGTCTGACGTTTACCACTCCTAGGCAAGATATGCGACATATCAGACGAACAGACCGGACTGTACGGTAAGTGTTACTAGTTGGATTCACAGGAGTGTGAGAGGGATTGCTCATCGATCTTCTGATCGCTCAATACCCGGGTGGCCGTTACGTTTAATAGACCGCTTGCGGCTTGTGGGTGTTTGATATGATCATCACCTGCTGCCGGCGTATTGACGAGTCTTTAGAGTCCTACACAGAGGTTTCCTGGCTCAGGTGAAACGAAATAGGAGCGCATATGAGATATGTGCGGGACCAAGAATAATCCGTGTATGTGATACTGTATTCTATTCTCGCGATGAATGTATCGATTGGCTGTATGCGATATAACCTAGTTATCGAATCGAGGATTGATTCGATAAGTCGATACATTGGATATTAGTCGGTCATATGCAATATGACCGAATCATTAAATCAAGTGTTGATTTAATGATTTGATGTATAATTATATATTTGATATATTACTTCACATTAACTAGTATTTGTTCACTTAAAGATGGATTTTCTCACTTGATGTGCACATTGTATATATGATATAGTATTGTGCAGTAGTTTGTATCATGTTTGATGATACATGCAAACTTGGGTGTATGTTTGATTTAAACCATGTTTAGTTAATGGTTAGGGTTTCATTTGCTTTATTTACTTATTTATTTATTTATTTATTCATTTTGGGCAAGAAACAAAATGGTGACTTCTTTTGTTTTTATCTTGAAGTTTCATGAAGCTTTGACCACTTTGTTTTTTCCTTAACCCTAACCATTCAACTAAACTCTAGTTTAGTCTCTACACTTGTTAAACTAACCCAAGGTTGCATTATGATAAAATCAATTGATTTTATTATTCACATATTATTCTTTTTCTTCTTCTTCTTCTTCTTCAAGAAGAAGAAACCTTGCTACTTCAATGGTGCCATGAGAAAAAGAGTGAGAAATCCAAATCCAAAGTGAACCCACTTCCTATTTCATCATCCTCTACTACTTGCCATGTAGTATAGGGTGTTTTCTTCACATGTTTCATGACTTGGTGAAGTTGGAGCTTGATCTTGAGTTGCCTCGACGTAGATCATCTTCGGCATCGAAGTCGACCACCTAGCCCGATCATTTCTTCGACGAAAGCATCGCTAGAGTCCGGGATTCGATGATCGCAACGGAGGAACATCATCATGGAGCTAAGGAAGTGGAGGACCGGATCTACAAAGGTTGTAGTCTCTTTCATTTAGAAAAAAAGTTGTTTGCTTGCTTGCTTCGCCTTACCTCTAGTAACGATCTTGTCTAAGGTTTATCGGCACATAGAAAAATTTTGAATTGGCCATGTTTGATCACTTGTAGAACCTCATGGGTGTGCCTAGGAACCCTACATCCTCGTCGGCCTCCTCTTTGTGATAGAAGATCCACCCGAGAGCTACTTCTCCAAACTTGACCTCTAACTTGAGGTAACTAGGTTACTAAAAGTGCTAATTAAAGCAACCTAGGGGATATAAAATAGGTTTAGGGATCAATTAGTCTTGCTAACCCTTTATCTCAAAACATGAGAGGTTAGGGTTAGGGTTTGAAGAGAGAGGGCTTGAGGAGAGAGAAGGTGAGAGTGAGAATCCTTTTGGAATAATGAATCATTGTGAATATATGTGAAGCATAGGATATTTATTAAATGAATAAAAAATAACAATTATCATCATGCTTCATTAACTCACCTAGTTATTCATCTCATGAGTCATTTAAACAATAAATGCATCATTCACTCTATGGATGAATCACACCATGAGTCATTAAACCAATTAATGCAAATACCAACTATGCCTCCAACTCATCAATCTTCTAGAAGCTTCTCGACAAATTATGAGAACGCCCCTCCTATCCGTGAAAACACGGATATACTGAGACTGTATAAATCCAATAATCCTATACTAGAATCTGGCTTAAACCAAAGCCCGCTAGTAAAAACTTTCCGAACATCGTACGTGCATGAAAACACGTATGTGTTCGAACCTTGTTGTAAAACCATACGACCTCTATATCGTTTCGCCCGAAGCAGGGAAACTCTCTGTGTGGGACTCTAAAGACTCGACCACTATGCTGGTAGTGGGTTTAACCATAGACCGCAAGCGGCACTAGCTGTACGTAACGGTCCCCAGGTTGATGTCGATAAGAAGGCCGATGAGGAAACCCATCCGAACTCCTACTGAGCCTGATGTGACAATCTCCGTACAGTCCGGTCTGTTCGTCTTGGACTATCGCATATCGGGCCTAGGGGGCGGCAAGAGTCAGTCCCCATAAAGCGGTATAAGTCGTGTCGGAGTGAAGCCCATTACACCTTGAGAAACTACTGGAAAACCTACCGGTAAATCTCGCTTGCCCTGGCCAGGGACTTTGCGTAATGGCTCTCCAGACACAGCGTGATATCAACTCCCAATACCGGGAGAAACGAATCCTGTCTAACCGCCACTGCCTCCAAGTGCTCGGGACTGCACCCAACTGCTACCTGTTTGCACGACTCCTTTGAGCCGTGGTAGTGTAGCAATCTAAGAACAGTGGGAACACACTCGAGGCGAAACAGCAGTGTCAAGTCTGTGGACTATGCTGTACTCATGTCACCTGGGAACTGTTAACTGACGATGGGTATAATACCAACCAACAGTTCCCTGCGAGTCCTGTCCGGTGTACCCGTAACCCAATGAGCACCTGTATACCATCTCCAGTATGACGTACTGATGGCCGTGGGACAGACCATCTCCCCAACTGGGATGAGAAGCGTACACACTAGTCTACTCTGGAGTATCGATGCCTGTCTCGATAATCCTACGACCAGGGAGCTGAAAAAGGATTTGCTTGTAGAGTACCCAGTCCCCACTAGTGTGACTGCCATCACAACGCTGGTAGTCAAGCAAGATCCTAGGGGCTCTATCAATACGTACACACATATTAAGATAGATATAAACCAAGTATCATACTACCATGTTTAGCAAGACTGTTAATATAACTGTGAATATCCCAAGCTTCTATTAAAAAATATACAAGCTAGTACGATACAATAATGGCCCCTAGGGCATATACACTAACAATCTCCCACTTGCACTTTGGCCTTGTACTGGCGTATCAAAGACCGATCATCTCGAGTAGCCTCTCGAACTGAATCTGAGGTAAGGCATTTACGAATGGATCAGCAGTGTTCTCCTCTGTAGCAACTCTCCGGACCTCGATCTCCCGGCGATCTATGATCTCCCTGATCAGGTGATACCGCCTTAAGATGTGTCTTGACTTCTGATGGGACCTGGGTTCCTTCGGTAAAGCTATAGCTCCGTTGTTGTCGTAATACAGCGGTATTGGATCAACAATGGTAGGAACCACCTGAAGTTCTGTTAGGAACTTCTTCATCCAGACCGCTTCTTTTGCGGCATCGCAAGCAGCAATATACTCCGCTCCCATCGTCGAGTCAGCAACGGTGTCCTGCTTAGAACTCTTCCAGCATACCGTCCCTCCATTGAGGGTAAAGACATAACCTGACATGGACTTGGAGTCATCCTTATCACTCTAGAAGCTGGAATCAGCAAAGGCCTCGATCTTGAGGTCTTTTCCGCCATAAACCAAGAACATCTCCTTAGTTCTTCTCAGGTACTTGAGAATGTTCTTTACTGTTATCCAGTGCTTCTCCCTTGGGTCTGACAGATACCTGCTTACCACGCTCAGTGCGTTAGCTACATCTGGTCTGGTGCACAACATCGCATACATTATAGAGCCTACCGCAGAAGTGTAAAGTATAATAGACATGCGATCCCTTTCCAAATCAGTCTTTGGTGACATCTCTTTGGAGAGGGTGATTCCGTGACAAGCCGGTAAACTAGCGCGCTTAGAATCTTCCATACTGAATCTTTTCAGTACAGTGTTGATATACCTGGACTGAGAAAGTCCCAACATCCTCTTGGATCTATCACGATAGATCCGGATCCCCAGAATGTAAGAGGCATCACCCAGGTCTTTCATGGAGAACCTGTGTGACAAGAATCCTTTGACAGATTGTAGCATAGGAATGTCATTTCCTAACAATAGAATGTCATCCACATACAAGACGAGGAATACGAAAGTTCGTGCTACAATTTTACTATATGTACACGGTTCATCTGGATTTTTTATAAAGTCATATTCTTTGACCGTTTCATCAAAACAGATGTTCCAACTCCGCGATGCCTGCTTTAATCCATAAATGGACTTAAGCAACTTGCACACTTTCCCGCTGCTCCTTCTGGCTGATCCATATAGACACACTCTTCTAAATTACCATTTAGAAAAGCCGTTTTTACGTCCATCTGCCAGATCTCATAATCATGGAAGGCGGAAATAGCAAGAAGGACCCGAATGGATTTGAGCATAGCCACTGGAGAAAAAGTTTCGTTATAGTCCAAACCAGGTCTTTGACGAAAACCCTTTGCAACAAGTCTAGCCTTTTAGGTTACCACCTGTCCATCTACACCAATCTTTTTCTTGAAGATCCATTTGCATCCTATGGGTTTTACCCCATCTGGAGCATAGTCCAAAGTCCATACTTTGTTGGTGTACAAAGACTCCATCTCGGTCTGCATTGAATCTAGCCATTTTACCGAGTCACTGCTCTGGATGGCCTGCTAGAAGCTAGTAGGTTCATTATCATCAATGACGCAATCCTCTCTATCCCTATCTTTGAGAAAATCGTAGTATCTCTCAGGAGGATGAGACGGCCTACTACTTCTGTGGAGGGGTGCGGGAATGTCCTGTTCTTCTTGAACTATTGGTTCTACCAAACTTTCAGTAGTAGTTTGTGGTCCTGGAATTTCTTTCAGTTCTATTGTGCTCCCACTTGTTTCCTTTTCTAAAAACTGATGTTCTTGAAAATGGGCATTACGAGAAACAAAAACCTTTTGTTCCTTTGCGTAATAGAAGAAATACCCCCTAGAGTTTTTTGGATATCCCACAAACTTACACAGTACTGATCGTGACTCGAGTTTGTCCGCATGCTGCTTTTTAACAAAAGCTGGACATCCCCATATCTTTAGATACTGAAGATAGGGTTTCTTCCCACTCCACATCTGATATGGCGTGGTAGGCACAGTTTTGGTAGGAGACCTGTTCAAAAGATATATTGCTGATTCTAGCGCATAACCCCAGAAAGATCGCGGTAACTCGACATTACTCATCATGGAACGTACCATATCCAATAGGGTTCGATTCCCTCTCTCCGATACACCGTTATGCTGTGGAGTGTATTGAGGAGTAAGCTGAGAGAGAATTCCATTCTCTTTTAAGTAACCTAGGAACTCGGCACTTAAGTATTCACCATCTCGATCAGATCTCGGTGCCTTGATACTTTTGCCTGTTTGGTTTTCTACTTCATTCTTATATTCTTGGAATATCTTAAAAGCCTCGGATTTATGTTTCATCAAGAAAATGAATCCGTACCTGGAGTAATCATCCGTAAAAGTAATGAAATATGAAAAACCATCTCTTGCATGTGTAGACATTGGACCACATACATCGCTGTGTATGAGTCCTAAAAGCTCACTCTCTTTTACTCCATGTCCAGTGAATGGAGTCTTTGTCATCTTTCCTTTGAGACATGATTGACAAGTTGCATAAGATTGATATTCGAAAGAATCCAAATATCCTTCTCTATATAACTTAGTTAACCTGGTCTCATTGATGTGACATAGTCTACAAAACTAAAACAAAGCCTTATTTGTATCTGTAGACTTTCTTTTTAGTGTGTTCTGGACATTGAAAATCAGTAATTGGTTTAAGACATATATACCATTTCTAGTGTACCGGACCTAATCAAACCATGATTAAGGTGGATGTTAACAACATCGCTTACAAACGTGAAATCATAACCTTTTTTGATAAAAACGAAACCGATATGATATTACACGTTAAACTGGGTACACAAAAACAGTTATGTAAAACCAAAATATGTCCACTCGTCAATCCAAGGTGATAATCCCCTACTGACACAGCACCCACGCTAGCTCCGTTATCAACCTGGAGGGTCATATCACCAACCTTCAGCACTCTACGGTTTCTCAGTGCCTGCAATGAATTGCTTATATGAGATCCTGATCCGGTATCCAATACTCAGGAAGTAGAGTTGATTGACAGACAATTTTCAATTACATACACCTGAAGTCGAAGCCACAGTTTGCTTCAGTTCCTGGTTCTTGGCATTCCAAGCTTTGCAATCTTTCTTCCAGTGCCCTTTCCTACGACAGTGGAAGCACTCGTCCTTTGCCACTACTGGCACTGCAATCTTTGTCTTTCCCTTATCTCCCACCTTACTAACACCACCTCTTGGTTTGGTAGCGGCCTTCATCTTCCTTCCTTTGGCCCTAGCCTTGGACCTCGAAGAAGAAGCACCGCGAACAAACATAGAGGGTGTTTCCCTTGCCTTCTGCAAGGTGCCCTCTGCACTCGTCAACATGTTAAGGAGTTCTGTTAGATCAACTTCTTTTCTTTGAATGTTGAAATTCAGAATAAACTTGGCGTAGGTGGAAGGAAGAGACTGGAGAACCAAGTCTCTATAGAGCTCGTTCTCCAAAGTCGTCCCAAGATCCGTGAGCTCTTCTATATAGCCAATCAACTTTAGGACATGTTCTCCTACAGATGATCCGACGGCCAGCCTCGACTGAAACAAGTTCTTCGAGGTCTCGTATCTTGCTATACGAGATTGCTCTCCATACGGTTCCTTGGTGTGGAGAAATATGGATTCAAGATCCATATCCTCGTGCTTCCTCTGATGTTCATTATTCATAGAGGCAAGCACGATGCATTTGGCCCTCGCGCAATCTAAATCCCAGATCTTGCGGATTTCCTTATCCGCATTACTGGATTTTGGACTAGGGACAGCAGGTGCCTTTGCAGAAAGGACATGCCCTAATTTGTCATAAGTCAAAGCCATTTTGACATTCCGCAGCCAATCTTTATAGTTTGGCCCTGTCAGTATATTTTTCTCTGATAGTAACTTAAGGCCTGTCATGTTTTGGGTCACTGCAATGAGAGGGAGAGGGAGCACTTTAGCATGATGCTCTTGCAAGTTTAGAGTGGTTTTTAGCTTATCTAAACTGGATGGCTCCCACTGTTGCTCGAATCCTTTATCAAACCAAAAAGGAAGAACTAGTCAGGACTATTCTCAATGTACAATACTTGCTTAACCGTTCAGCCATGCCGGTGTCGGTACTTCGAGGGAGGTTTTATGACGTTTTTGTGAAGTTCCTTAATTAAATAACTTCTTTTCTCTGGGGGCGTAACCCCGCTGACACCTTTTTCGGCACCTACTTGGTTTATAGCATTGATCGTTAAGTGACGAATGTCCTGATGAGTAGCGGATGCTCATAGTAAGATCGGTATCCAAATATCATCGTGTGATAAAGCTGAAGGAATCCTACCAAAATTATCACACTCCAAATGGTAAGCATCTCTTTGCAAATTTCAGTTTTTTTAGAAACTCCCGATATAAATTTCTGCCCCATGCTCTTATGACCTTGGCGTTTGGTCAAAATGTCATAAGTCACATGTCAAGTTCTACCAATCATTATCTTGTTAATTTGAACCCATCTGTACATACCCCTGACGTGGGCCAAATGGTAATACGACTGTCCCAAACTAACTCATCTATCTATGCAACAAATGAATACCCAGCAGCTACCAAACACTATGCCTTGGCGTTAGGTCAAAATACATAGCTTGAATACTACTGAATACCCAAATGAAATGACAGAGGACTTCGAATGGTTTTGGCGAAACCGTGAACGTAGTGAACTTGATATGATTGAAGGAACCTGATAGCTTTTAAAAGGAGTGGTTAAAGCTCCGCAATTTAAAAAATATCCTCTGTTTTAAAATTACCGAGTGGTTTCTTTTAAACTGTACCATCGATTCAACTTTGGTTTATTTTCTTTGCATTATTATAATGCGTCCCATCAATTAACCAATCATTGCAGAAAACAACGAAAATACAACGTCCTCTTATGCCATCCGCATTCGCCACTGGGTCCCGTCATTCACCCGTTAGGTTACATAACTAACGACAGAGCGGGAGCTGGGCTAGCGCGGGTGTAAAACATAAGCGACGCCTAATAGCTATTATATATAGATATTGTACATTCGTCAGACGCAATAATAGGCATTCTAGATCACAGATGAACATATTGGATTTTCTACAAATCCGCATTCCTTTTGAGCCTGCAAAGAAAGACGGATTACACAGTCGCGATGAACAGCCAATACCCCACCCTAGACCCCTACGGGTACGACAAACTACCCGCCAAGTACCCGAAGCGAAGCGGTCTCCCTCAACAACGTGTGTAGGCCACTAAACAATTCAAAGTACCCGGTAGTTTGTGCACCCCACCTTGGGTCTATCCTAGGAGCCAAAATCAGTAAATGAAATAATACAACGGTGGCTACAACCTCAGCCCGGATGTGCCCCGCAAAAGAATATTACAACAATTTACAAATTACATTTGAATGAAAGAAACACTCGTCTCACATCCCCGGCTATCCATTCACGACAATCCAACAAGTCCACAAACACAAACTATTACAGAAATGTGCAACCCCGTGTTAACCGACATACTAACAGTTAGGAGAGGTTTACGAACACATTAAACAAATCACAGATATAATCAAATTAGCCAAACATCTTAGAATTTTGATCAAGCAAACGCAAATGATTCTACTCCAATTAATTCTCTGTGCACCTGAAACTTGAGTAGAAACAAAACATCCCAGAAATAACAAAATCAACACAGAAGAGTTACTGGGGAACTTTGGGCTGACTCGGCCCCAACTCGGCCGCGGATCCGTGGCGGATCGCTTTGGATAGGCCACGGATCCGCGGTGGTTTGGACGAGTTATGACCCCAAATTTCTCCAGTAACCTTATATTTCCCTGCTTGTATTTTTAAGGGCCCCTGAAAAATTTTTAGACCCCGTTTTAAAATCGACAGAAACTTGGTGAAAAAGATATTTTTTCCGGTTCGTTTTGCGATCGAATTTCTAACGACTTTGCTAACAAGTTAGTTAGGGTTTAGCGAGGCTCTGATACCACTGTAAGTCGACGTTAGACACCCCACGAGTTGTGGGGAGGCGGAATAGGTAAAACAAACATTTTGTTCAAAACAAACATCGACTAACTTACGGATCTTTGCCAAACCCTAACTAACAACATCAAAGGAGGAATTAGCTACTATGAAAGAAGATTATACCTAATGAAGTCCTTCTTGTTCTCGATGACCACCTCCTCGTCGGCCTCCTCTTTGTGATAGAAGATCCACCCGAGAGCTACTTCTCCAAGCTTGACCTCTAACTTGAGGTAACTAGGTTACGAAAAGTGCTAATCAAAGCAACCTAGGGGATATAGAATAGGATTAGGGATCAATTAGTCTTGCTAACCCTTGATCTCAACACATGAGAGGTCAGGGTTAGGGTTTGAAGAGAGAGAAGGTGAGAGTGAGAATCCTTTTGGAATAATGAATCATTGTGAATATATATGAAGCAGCATAAGATATTTATTAAATGAATAACAAATAACAATTATCATCATGCTTCATTAACTCACCTAGTGATTCATCTCATGAGTCATTTAAACAATAAATGCATCATTAACTCTATGGATGAATCACACCATGAGTCATTAAACCAATTAATGCAAATGCCACCTAAGCCTCCAACTCATCAATCTTCTAGAAGCTTCTCGACAAATTACGAGAACGCCCCTCCTATCCGCGAAAACACGGAAATACTGAGACTGTATAAATCCAATAATCCGATACTAGAATCTGGCTTAAACCAAAGCCCGCTAGTAAATGTAACTCCACGGTAGCGCCCCGGCCGTCTAACAGACACCAAATGCGGAACAAAAACTTTTTACAACTGGCGCTATCGCGTACTATAACCCGGATCTGCCATTAAAGCTAAACTAACAATCTACAAAGTGGGTAGAAACGTTATACGAATGATCCGAGTTCTTCGGTCTTCAACCATCATCCCACGCTTGTTGCGGCTGCTCCGATCTCCTGAATCTCCAATTTTCTCGTCCAGGTGGCACCACGTCGACGGATCTTTAAACGGGCTCCCGCCTCTGAACCGAGGCAACTCGATCGTCAAGTTTTCCAAAAGAGACAACCAAGATTTTATAGAAAATGAGTAGAACACTTTTTCTCGTTATGTCCAAAGCTATGGACGAACGGTTAATGAAGTTGCCTTTTGGAATCGGGTGAAATGAGAAATGAGGCTTATCTAATTTCATGAATCCCAAACTATTATAATCTTTTTCCTATCAACTGAGTGAGAGAGATAGAGGAGGGGAAGGCCGGCCAATTTAAAGGGGAGGGAGGTGAGTGTAGGAAACAAGAGAGTGACCATTAGCACTAATCTAAATGATTGAGTCATAAAACACCTTGTACGAATGCATTAATGAAAACAATGAATCACTTAACCTAGTCACCTTGTCATTAAATGCACCAATAATGACCTAATGACTCAATAGCCTTGTCACCCTCTCTAAAACCTTCTAGAACATTGACTCACCTCATCAAGAAAAGATAAATCTGCATTTAAACGACTGTTAAATACGGCCGATAGAAAACTGAAAACTGGCAACTTCCAAAAGCGATCCTGAAACGAATTTCAAATTAATCCCGTATCAGTATAAACATACCCGCATTTGTATTATGACCGAATACAAATGCAACTGAGACAAAGATATTATATCTACACAGCATAATACTCGGATCCGGCTTAAACCAAAGCCGACCAGTATTATTTGCCAGAAAAATGACACGTGCGAAAACGCACGTGCATTTTCCGAACCCTGCCATAAACCCATACGGCTTCTACAATGTTTCGCCAAAACTTGGGAAAGTGTCTGTGGGGGACTCTAATGACTCATCAACACACAGGCACTGGGTATAACCACTACCAAGTCAGAGGTACTAGCTGTACGTAACGTTTGCCTATGTATTGATTGGAAGGAAAGATGACGAGCGAACTCATCCATAAACCCTACTGAGCCTGACAGTGACAATGTATATACAGTCCTGTCCGTTCATCTAAAGAGTATCGCATATCGAGTCTAGAGGGGTGGATAAAGTCAGACCCCTAATAACGCGATAAATCCTGTCGGCATGAAGCCCATCACCACCTGAGAAACTTCTGATCCAAATCAGTAATTCTCCACTACCTCGGCCGAGGGTTTCTAGTGATGGCCACCCGTGCACTGTGCGACATCAACCCCCAATACCGGGAGAGACGAATCCCCGACGATCCGCTCACTGCCTCCATGTGGCTCGGGACTGTACCCAACTAAAACCTGTTTGCACAACTCCTTTGAGCGTGGTAGGTGTTGGAGATAGTGCCCTCAGAGTCAATTATTAGGTCACAGGTACGTGATTGTAATGATTGAGGGAGGACCTATCCCGGTAGGACAGTCTTACTCGAGATGATAGTATGCTATCTGGTTTACCTTTATCATCGTGTACTGTTTTAGGTGACCTGACACGTCGCTATTACACGTTGATAGAGCCCCTAGGATTCTTGCTTGACCACCAGCAGTATGAGGGCGATCATATAAGTGGGAGCTGGGGGTCTACAAGCATATCCTTAAAAGGTCCCTAGTCGTGGGAGTTTCGAGACCGGGCATCGATACTCCATTAGTAGACTAGTGTATACAGTCGAGACCCCGACGAGGGGCGGTGGCCGGTCTCACAAGCCACTGGTGTCAGTTGGATCACCTAAGATGTATACAGGTGCTCATTGGGTTATGAGTACACCGGACAGGACTCGCCGGGAACCTGCTAGTTGGTCATATACCAGACGTCAGATGGCAGTTCCCTGGTGACATGTGTGCAGGTTAGTTCATTGACCTGGGGATCGTCATTTGTCTCGTGTGAGTTCCCACTGTACTTTGATTACTACCCTACCACGGCTCAAAGGAGTCGTGCAAACAGGTTTTAGTTGGGTACAGTCCCGAGCCACATGGAGGCAGTGAGCGTATCTTCAGGGGTTCGTCTCTCCCGGTATTGGGGGTGAGGTCATGCTGTGTCTAGGAGAGCCATTACACAAAGTCCTTGGCCAAGGCAAGGAGATTTACTGGTAGGTATTCCAGTAGTATCTCAGGGTGTTCTGGGCTACACTCCGACACGACTTGTACCGCTTTTGGGGGTCTGACTTTTACCAACCCCCTAGGCCCGCCATGCGATACTCATAGACGAACGGACCGGACTGCACGGATATTGTCACTGACAGGCTCAGTTGGGTGTCGGGGTGAGCTTCCTCATCGACGTCCCATTTGGTCAGTACCTGGTAGCCCGTCACGTATTGGCTTATACCTCTGACGTGCTAGTGGTTAAATCCACAACCAAGGTGTTGACGAGTCTTTAGAGTCCACCACATTTACAGTTACTCAAGCTTTCGGGCGAAAGGTTGTAGAGGCCGTATGGAGATATGGCAGGGTCCGATCAGGTACGTGCGGTATTGCACGGATCAGGATCGGACAGTCTGTACTATAGGCCGTATGGATATATGGCAGGGTTCGATCAGATACGTGCGGTATTGCACGGATCAGGATCGAACAGATATTACTAGCCGGTTTTGGTATAAGCCGGATCCTAGTATAGTACAGTGTAGATTTTGTCTCATTGCATTTGTATTTCGGTCGAAATACAGATGCGGGTGTGTATGCACAGTATCTGTTGGAGATAGTGCCCTCAGAGTCAATTATTGGATCACAGGCACGTGATTGCAATGATTGAGGGAGGACCTATCCCAGGAGGACAGTCTTACTCGAGATGATAGTATGCTATCTGGTTTATCTTTATCATCGTGTACTGCTTTAGGTGACCTGACACGTCGCTATTACACGTTGATAGAGCCCCTAGGATTCTTGCTTGACGACCAGCAGTATGATGGCGATCATATACGTGGGAGCTGAGGTCTATAAGCACATCCTTAAAAGGTCCCTAGTCGTGGGAGTTTCGAGACTGGGCATCGATACTCCATTAGTAGACTAGTGTATACAGTCGAGACCCCGACGAGGGGCGGTGGCCGGTCTCACAAGCCACTGGTGTCAGTTGGTTCACCTAAGATGTATACAGGTGCTCATTGGGTTATGAGTACACCGGACAGGACTCGCCGGGAACCTGCTAGTTGGGATTATACCAGACGTCAGATAGCAGTTCCCAGGTGACATGTGTACAGGTTAGTTCATCGACCTGAGGATCGTCATTTTTCTCGTGTGAGTTCCCACTGTGCTTTGATTACTACCCTACCACGGCTCAAAGGAGTCGTGCAAACAGGTTTTAGTTGGGTACAGTCCCGAGCCACATGGAGGCAGTGAGCGGATCTTCAGGGGTTCGTCTCTCCCGGTATTGGGGGTGAGGTCGCGCTGTGTCTAGGAGAGCCATTACGCAAAGCCCTCGGCCGAGGCAGGAGATTTACTGGTAGGTATTCCAGTAGTATCTCAGGGCGTTCTGGGCTACGCTCCGACACGACTTGTACCGCTTTTGGGGGTCTGACTTTTACCAACCCCCTAGGCCCGCCATGCGATACTCATAGACGAACGGACCGGACTGTACGGATATTGTCACTGACAGGCTCAGTTGGGTGTCGGGGTGAGCTTCCTCATCGACGTCCATTTTGGTCAATAGCTGGTGGCCCGTCACGTATTGGCTTATACCTCTGACGTGCTAGTGGTTAAATCCACAACCATAGTATTGACGAGTCTTTAGAGTCCACCACACTTTCAGTTACTCAGCTTTCGGGCGAAACGCTGTAGAGGCCGTATGGAGATATGGTAGGGTCCGATCAGATACGTGCGGTATTGCACGGATCAGGATCGGACAGTTTTGTACTAGTGGCCGTATAGTTATATGGCAGGGTTCGATCAGATACGTGCGGTATTGCACGGATCAGGATCGAACGGATTTTACTAGCCGGCTTTGGTTTAAGCCGGTACTAGTTTAGTACAGTGTAGATTTTGTCTCATTGCATTTGTATCCGGACGGAATACAGATGCGGGTGTGTATGCACAGTATAGGGGTTTTCCTGTAATTTATTACGGGACCAGTTTTCTGGAGTTGCCGGTTTGCATTCCGTTCCGGCCGGTTTTCCTTTGTTCTTTCCCGGCCGGACTTTTCCGATGGAGGGGTTATTTGCAGTTTTGCAAATAACACTTTGTGAGGGGTTTCTTTGCATATTGTTTGATTATGATAGTTTTCATATCTTTGCTCCATGCTTTTGAATTGAGTGATTTGATATAGGTATGGGTTTAAAGTGAAAGCATGGTTGAAGTTTTCATTGACTTTGGATATGGTCACCACTTCCTTCATCCTACACTCACCTCCCTTCTAGCTTCATATTGTTTTTCCTCCACCCTTTATTCTCACTTGATGAATAAGTCTTTCATGGTTATGAGAAAGAGAAGAAAAAGAAAGAGAGGAAGAAAAAGAAAGAGAGAAAGAAAAAGAATGAGAGAGTTCATCTTTGTTATGTGAGGAATTCTTCATCTCCTTCTTCTTCTTGTTTTAGAAAAATGAAAGCACCATTTTTCTTAACCCCAATCCTCCATCATGGCAACTACAAACCCCAAATGAGATTAGCATTATCTACTACACTTCCTACAGCACATCTTGAGCATGTCGAGTTGCCGGCTTCATGCTCGAGTTGCCTCGGTATTGAGGCGGGAGCCCGTAAAAGACGAAGGCGATGTGGTGCCCTTTCCGGCGAGGAGGCGACGATATGGAGACTACACCTTCCGCGGGAGATCGAGGCGATGATGAGAAGACCGGAGGACTCGGATCTCTTGGTATACTTCTCACTCCATCTCTAGTTAGCTAGTATAGGTTAATGGTAAACGATCCGGGTTATTGTCCGCGGTAGCGCCGGTTTCCGAGCAAGGAAAAAATTTTGATTCCGCATTTTGGCCTCGAGTACGAGGCCGGGGCGCTGCCGTGGCGCAACATGGTATCAGAGCCACGCCATTAACCTTACCTAGCTTGTTCTAATGTGTTTTGCATTTCCGATCGACCGAAATCCCAAAAACCGCATATTACTTCACATCAGTTTCTGTCGAATTTTTTTGGAGTCTAAAAATTTTTCAGGTAGTTGCAGAATGATGTGCAGGGAAATATAAGAGATCTGGGAAAAATTGGTATCTTGATTCCATTATTTCACCGCGGAAGAGCGGCCAAAGCAGTGCTTTGGCCGCGCTTCCGCCGCCGTTTAAATTATTGACTGTACCATTTTTCTCCAGATTGTCTTGCATTTGATTTTGGGGCTTTTGGGATATTAAATTTGGGCCCAGGTTTTCTGTGACTGCTACAGTATTGGTTGGGGGCCCACTTGTTAATTGTTTGATTGATCGGATATTTTAAACACATTATTTCACAGTATTTACATTATATCTGCGACCGTGAATGTCACTCGATCGGTAAATCCGGTCTAACTGCTATAGCCCGGTTAGACGGATTTGCGAACGTGATTTTCACGTTGATGTTCTATGTTTATTCTGTGATGTTGCGGATCGGTCGTGGGGATAGCCTGGATGCAATGCTAGTACAGTTTTTGTTGTATTATGTACATTTGATATTGCGGGGCGAGCGTCCGACATGTGGACTGCCGTCACTGCCTGTTTGTATTATTCTTTTGGGGCACGACCTGGTTGCGGTCGATGTACCCAGTGTATGTATATTTTACTTTCTGTACTAGGGTTACCCCGCGGAGGGGTGCACGGATAGCCGGGTTCTGGAGGGCAACGGGCCCGCATCTCATGGCATTGAGACGGAGGGGGCTTCAGTCCAGGATTGGCGGGCTATTCGCCGCACTCGTAGGGGGTACAGGTTGACCCAGAAGGGGTGCCCAAGTTACCGGATTCCGTGAAGTGCTGGGTGGTCCATTCACGGTGCTGGAGGGGGCTGCCTCGCTTCAGGTTTTGGCGGGTGACTTGCCGCGCCCGTAGGGGTCTAGGATTTCATTGCACAGGCTATCCACACGACCAGGGGAACGTCGGGTTTCAGCAGCGGCTCTGTGAAACCCGGGGCTTCCAGATATCTGTATTGTTCTGTGATGCTGTACATTTCTGTGATGTTGCATTTTATTCACGCCTTGAGCGAAATACTATATATTGGTATATATATTAGTAGATGTTGTATATGTTTTTCATCCGCGCTAGTCCAGTCCCCGCTCTGCCGTTAGTAAGCTAACCTAACGGGTGATGACGGGACCCAGTGGCGAATGCGGATGGCAAATACGTACGTCAGTATATTTTCGTTCTTTGTGGTGTGATCAATTGATGGGACTGCATTGATTCGGATCAATGCAAGTTTAAACAAACCTAATCTGATGTTGTTGGAACATTTTTCAAAAAGCTGTTATTGCAAGGACGTTCGCTTTTGTTTTGCATTGTGGTATTCATTTGGGATATCCTGCTCCTCAGTCGACGAGGCAAGGGCCGAGATCCCTTCACCGGGAGTGACCCCTTGGACAGAAGTTTGCGTCAGGGCATTAACTTCACTATAGCCGATTACTTTTTGCTTTGCATCGTGGTATTCAGTTGGAATATCCTGCACCTCATTCTACGGGGAAAGAGCTGAGATCCCTTCACCGGGAGTGACCTCTTTAGTAAAGGTTTTCGTCACTATATTTTCTAAAAAGGCTATGCAGTTCCTTCAACGATATCAAGTTCATTACGTTAAAGGTTTTTCGCCAAAAACCATTCGTAGCCCTCCGTCATTTCTTATGGGTATTATTTAGTATTCGTGCTGCGTTTGTTGACTCCGTCAAGGCGTAGTGTACGGTAGCTAAGTGGTGCTTGTTTGTTGCATAAGTGGGATTGGTTAGGACAGTCGTGCGGCCTTGTTGACTCCGTCAAGGGCACGTACGGGTGGGTTTAATGCAATCCAGATAATGACGGGTTGAACTTGACTAGGACTCTTTGATTTGTTGACTCCGTCAAGGTCACTTGAGTCCTAGGGGTAAAAATCACATCGGGAGTTTCAAAAGAACTGAAACTTGCCAAGTATGCGCATACCTTCTGGAGTGTGGTGACGTGAGTGGATTCCGTCATGTTATCATGCGATGATAGTTGGATCCCGATTCCCACTGATGAGTTGGTTTACTCCTCGGGTGATCCCGACTAATTCTTCTTTCAGGTTTGGAGGAGAATTTGAGGTACAGTGGGAGGTTTCCAGATTAGACAAAGTGATAACCATTCTGATCTAGGATAGAGTGCACGCTGAGTGTTTCTTTTCTCTCTCTCTGGAAGCGACCATTGACCCGACCCTGGACTATGACTCAGTGACCAAGTTGACCGAACCTTCTTAACACTGGCTTTTTGGATTGTCAGAGTTGCAGACCTCATTGCCACTCCTACTTTTACCCTTTTCTCCAGGACACCCCGTATTACTACGAACGTCCACTTCCATTGGACAAAACCATCGTATGGTTATATACGAACTCGAAGGACTTCGAGGATGGTTTCTGGTTCTGGAGAAAAACGGATAGGATTATTCAGTTGTCTTTTCTTTTCACCTTCTCTCAGGTTGCGAGTACTCCTTGGTTTAGGAGTAGTACACCTATTACGCAAATTGAATAGTCTTCTTCCAAACCTTAGGCTGGTGCCGAACGGTGGGGAATGAAGAAAACCAATTAGCATAACGATGGTGTACAGAAGGTATTAAGTTTAGACAAAGCAAGGGATTAGTAAGAGGGCAAAGTAAGTTGCGACTGCTATTCACGACCAAACCAAGTATTTCTTCGCCAACCCTAAATCACCTTTGTATTTCTCCAGGACACTCCGTATCACTACGAAGATCCACAGTTTATTGGATACTCCATCGTATGGTTATATACGAACTCGAAAGGAACTAGTTCCAGTTCGGGGATGGATTCTGGTTCAGGAGAAATAGGAATAAAGTACATTCAGGTGTCTTTTATCTTCACCTTCTCTCGCGTTGCGAGTGCTCCTAGGATTAGGACAGTACACCCTTTATGCTTTTTGGATAGTCTTCTTCCAAACCATAGGCTGGTGCCGAACGGTAGGGAAGGAAGAAAACCAATTGGCCTAAAGGGGTGTGCAGACGGTAATGACTAAAGACATATAAAGGGATTTGGACAGATGGCAAAGAGATATACGGTTACAGTTGTGAATCTGGATAATGGTAGAGGCATTACTAGGAATACCAGGATACCCCATCGAAACATTTCAATGTTTCAGTTTCACTGTGTACTGTTAAAAGAAAACTGATTTCCCGATTGGACACTTGCTCCAGGGTATGTATTTACCAGGTTTGATTCTCACATCTGTATGGTTTTACAGATGATGAGTGGGAGTAAGTTATTGGGAATTGGGTGATCGTCCTCATTATATCGGGATTCGTTGTAATCGGTGATATTTGAGGAGATCACCTGGGCTGTTTGCCGGTCGGCAAATATTTGTTTTTGAATATCCGCTGTTGTGCACCAATTTCAAATTGATATATCTGTACGTCTATTTTCATAGAGTGAGATATACCTTTTGATATTATGTCGATGACATTTACCTATATCAGTGGATGGTTAGGTAAGGAGCATTAAACAGCGGTGTAATTCTTCTTAACCATAAGTACAGTTTTCAACCTACGACACACAGTGAAAGAGTTGTTAGACTCAGCGGACTTATACAGAGTATTGTATGTTGTCCAGTGTCCATTCGGACAGAGGGGTTGGTCCTCATACTATATTCTGTTTACTTTTAACTTCTCTAGTTCTTAGACATGTGTTTCGTAGAAACACAGGGTCTGAGTTTTGAGGAGTTATTGGTATAAGAATAAAGTAGAGAACCAGGTATTGCAAGTATCGGGATTCTTCAAGGTGATCGAAGATGTAGATACTTGTGTATGGTATTCAGTTGATAGTAATGAGAACTTGCTTCTCTTTCAGGTTACTCATAATTGGAAGCATTCCTAAATTGAGTAACGCTGATCGGCCTCCTTCCATTTAGTTGACATGCA
Organism: Agapanthus africanus; assembly: GCA_030015575.1. Taxonomy (NCBI): domain Eukaryota; kingdom Viridiplantae; phylum Streptophyta; class Magnoliopsida; order Asparagales; family Amaryllidaceae; genus Agapanthus; species Agapanthus africanus. The sequence continues at coordinate 335,436,191 of CM057346.1, read as the reverse complement.
CTGGAGACAGCTGCATGATTTGAATCTGGTTCAATTAAATCAGTGCCTCTGGTTCTATATTGGATATAGAACAGTTCATATCTTAACGATGTTAAGGTACGGGGAGTTGTCCGGCTTATGCTTAAAACCAGACTCCGGATAACTCAAGGCACGTTTCTGTAATGGCTGTTTGTGGGTTGACCCAGGCTATGACGAGGGTTGACTTTCTACCATCTGGCAGATCAATAGAAATATTGTTCTAGACTCGCCACAGTTTTATTAAAAATGGATTTTTTCAAAAACAGCAGTGGGAGTATGGTAGAACTGGAAGTGATTCCAGAACCGCAAACGATTACTGAAGATTTGATAAGGAACCTAAAGATTCAATCTGATTTGACATTCCATTGGCCACTCCGCAGATAAGGTGGGTAACTTCAGGCACCCGAGAGGTACTCCGGTAGCCTCAAGGACGGTGACAGGGAAGTTCTTGTTTACCCACACTTGCCATTGTTGTTGTTCCAGGCTGCGAGACCCGGCAGGAGGATGAGTATAGCGTCGTTCTAAACTAGCTTTAGAAGTGCACGTCTATATGACTCTGGCAGAGGGTTGTCGTAGTCAGTGGGAGCAGCGGAAGCATTGGTGGATTTCATGCTTATGTCTATTTATAGACTAAAGCAGATATAGCGGAGATAGATCATCTATTTCTGATGTGACAGTCATGGGTTTGACGTCATCAGAATAGGGGATGGATCTGTTGAAAAGGTAGTAGGAAGTGATATTCCTATACTACGATCGGTTACACTTTGGTCGTCACACAGTGGTTTCTCCACAAGGGACTTGGATATTATATCAGACATACTGGTTACTAGATCTATGGTTTTAGATCTAGATTTGGGTGGTTTCCCAATCTGGGTATCTTGACAGCATTCTATGAGTATTTAGAATGGACGACTCCTGACACGGTAGTACACCTGCAGTTGATGGATTCACCCTCTCTAAAGGTGTCTTATAGACTAAAGGGGAGAGGGATACTCATGATTGGCAGATCACTTGCTTAGGCAATTGAGTCAATCATGAGATGTCAAGTACCACACCAGATGTTGTTCTTGCACTAGATGCAATAAGTTGATATTGATCCAATCCTGGAGGAACAGTCGGAAGCAGTTTTAGAACATAAGTGAATGTTCTAGGGATATGATAACGGCTGCCTCCTTTAGGAGACGGTTATCACTCCAGGCTTCCAAGGTGACATGGACGACAAGGAGGTTGTCAGAGTTGTAGTTCTCCCTCTGACGAGGGACAGTATTTTGGACAGGTGGTCCAAGGCAATACTGAGGGAGGCATGGCGCAGGATACTGATTAAGTTCAGTTGATGATACAGTCTAAGAAGTTTGGATTTGAAGTTCATTTATGAGCTAGGTCCCATCAGACATCCAGACATTCTAAGACAGGTATTGCTCATTTCGGGAGATGGTTTTCTCCGCGAACTTGAGATATAGAGAGACAAAGAAAGAAACATCATAGCGGATCCACTCACTGAGGCTATTCCTCGAACGCAATAGTTTCGCAAACGAGCTTTGTGAGACTGACTAGTAGAGGAGTTGGGTGATCGGTATCACACGGGCTGTGAGTATGCGACATCGCAATAATTAGCCTTGAGTGCAAGTGGGAGATTGTTGGAGATAGTGCCCTCAGAGTCAATTATTGGATCACAGGCACGTGATTGCAATGATTGAGGGAGGACCTATCCCAGGAGGACAGTCTTACTCGAGATGATAGTATGCTATCTGGTTTATCTTTATCATCGTGTACTGCTTTAGGTGACCTGACACGTCGCTATTACACGTTGATAGAGCCCCTAGGATTCTTGCTTGACGACCAGCAGTATGATGGCGATCATATACGTGGGAGCTGAGGTCTATAAGCACATCCTTAAAAGGTCCCTAGTCGTGGGAGTTTCGAGACTGGGCATCGATACTCCATTAGTAGACTAGTGTATACAGTCGAGACCCCGACGAGGGGCGGTGGCCGGTCTCACAAGCCACTGGTGTCAGTTGGTTCACCTAAGATGTATACAGGTGCTCATTGGGTTATGAGTACACCGGACAGGACTCGCCGGGAACCTGCTAGTTGGGATTATACCAGACGTCAGATAGCAGTTCCCAGGTGACATGTGTACAGGTTAGTTCATCGACCTGAGGATCGTCATTTGTCTCGTGTGAGTTCCCACTGTGCTTTGATTACTACCCTACCACGGCTCAAAGGAGTCGTGCAAACAGGTTTTAGTTGGGTACAGTCCCGAGCCACATGGAGGCAGTGAGCGGATCTTCAGGGGTTCGTCTCTCCCGGTATTGGGGGTGAGGTCGCGCTGTGTCTAGGAGAGCCATTACGCAAAGCCCTCGGCCGAGGCAGGAGATTTACTGGTAGGTATTCCAGTAGTATCTCAGGGCGTTCTGGGCTACGCTCCGACACGACTTGTACCGCTTTTGGGGGTCTGACTTTTACCAACCCCCTAGGCCCGCCATGCGATACTCATAGACGAACGGACCGGACTGTACGGATATTGTCACTGACAGGCTCAGTTGGGTGTCGGGGTGAGCTTCCTCATCGACGTCCATTTTGGTCAATAGCTGGTGGCCCGTCACGTATTGGCTTATACCTCTGACGTGCTAGTGGTTAAATCCACAACCATAGTATTGACGAGTCTTTAGAGTCCACCACACTTTCAGTTACTCAGCTTTCGGGCGAAACGCTGTAGAGGCCGTATGGAGATATGGTAGGGTCCGATCAGATACGTGCGGTATTGCACGGATCAGGATCGGACAGTTTTGTACTAGTGGCCGTATAGTTATATGGCAGGGTTCGATCAGATACGTGCGGTATTGCACGGATCAGGATCGAACGGATTTTACTAGCCGGCTTTGGTTTAAGCCGGTACTAGTTTAGTACAGTGTAGATTTTGTCTCATTGCATTTGTATCCGGACGGAATACAGATGCGGGTGTGTATGCACAGTATAGGGGTTTTCCTGTAATTTATTACGGGACCAGTTTTCTGGAGTTGCCGGTTTGCATTCCGTTCCGGCCGGTTTTCCTTTGTTCTTTCCCGGCCGGACTTTTCCGATGGAGGGGGTTATTTGCAGTTTTGCAAATAACACTTTGTGAGGGGTTTCTTTGCATATTGTTTGATTATGATAGTTTTCATATCTTTGCTCCATGCTTTTGAATTGAGTGATTTGATATAGGTATGGGTTTAAAGTGAAAGCATGGTTGAAGTTTTCATTGACTTTGGATATGGTCACCACTTCCTTCATCCTACACTCACCTCCCTTCTAGCTTCATATTGTTTTTCCTCCACCCTTTATTCTCACTTGATGAATAAGTCTTTCATGGTTATGAGAAAGAGAAGAAAAAGAAAGAGAGGAAGAAAAAGAAAGAGAGAAAGAAAAAGAATGAGAGAGTTCATCTTTGTTATGTGAGGAATTCTTCATCTCCTTCTTCTTCTTGTTTTAGAAAAATGAAAGCACCATTTTTCTTAACCCCAATCCTCCATCATGGCAACTACAAACCCCAAATGAGATTAGCATTATCTACTACACTTCCTACAGCACATCTTGAGCATGTCGAGTTGCCGGCTTCATGCTCGAGTTGCCTCGGTATTGAGGCGGGAGCCCGTAAAAGACGAAGGCGATGTGGTGCCCTTTCCGGCGAGGAGGCGACGATATGGAGACTACACCTTCCGCGGGAGATCGAGGCGATGATGAGAAGACCGGAGGACTCGGATCTCTTGGTATACTTCTCACTCCATCTCTAGTTAGCTAGTATAGGTTAATGGTAAACGATCCGGGTTATTGTCCGCGGTAGCGCCGGTTTCCGAGCAAGGAAAAAATTTTGATTCCGCATTTTGGCCTCGAGTACGAGGCCGGGGCGCTGCCGTGGCGCAACAGTATCGGGGTTTTCCTGTAATTTATTACGGGACCAGTTTTCTGGAGTTGCCAGTTTGTTTTCCGTTTCGGCCAATTTTCCATTGTTCCGTTCATTGGCCGAAGATTGGTGGAGGAGGGCTTATTTGCATTGTTGCAAATAAGTGTTTGTGGAGGGGTTCTTTGCTTATTGTTGTATCATGATAGCCTCTCATTGACCTTGACTTCTAGCTTCATGATAGCTTGACTTTCTTTATCATCATGGTTTTGATGATGGTTGTTGATGATGAGAGATGGTTGTTAGTTGAGTGTTGGTTTTGCTTTGTTATCATTTGGTTCATATGATAACCATTCCTCTCTCTCTCTCTTGTTTTTGATATGAGAATGGCTCCCATTTTTTTGAGCTCTCTCTCTCCATTTTCACTCTCCTTCTCCTCTTGTCATGGCCGGCCACCATGAGGGTGGGTTGCCCATTTTTGTAGTGGGGATTTTTTGCTCTCTTGATGTTAGAAAAATCCCCAAGTTCCTCCACATTGTTCTTGTATCATCCCTCCACCTAAAATGGCATCTCCATGAACCCCAAAGTGAGACTTGAGGACTACGCATTCTACAGCGAATCTTGGGCACGTCGAGTAGCCGGCTTCGTGCCCGAGTTGCCTCGGCATTGAGGTGGGAGCCCGTAAACATAGTAGGCGATGTGGTGCACTTCCGGCGACGAGGAGGAGACGGGACTTTTCCGCAGGAGATCGGGAGCATGATGAGAAGACCGGAGGACTTGGATCGTCGGTATATCTCTATTCCCATTCTAGTAGTTAGCTTAGACTAGTTAATGGTTCGATCCGGGTATTAGTGCGCGGTGGTGCCGGTTTGCAAAGTCCGCAAAAATTTAAGTTATTCACCGCTTCCGCATTCCGGCGTCGGATTGACGGCCGGGGCGCCGCCGTGCACTTACAGTGGTATCAGAGCCTCGCCATTAACTTCGTCTAGCTTCGTTTGATGTGTTTTGCGGTTCCGATCGACCAAAATTCCAAAAACTCATTTTTACCTCACATCAGTTTTCTGTTAAGAATTTTTGGTGTCTAAAAATTTTTCTGGTGGTCTCAGAATGATGTGCAGGAGATTCTAAGAACTCTGGGAAAATTCGACACTCTGATCTCTCAAACAGAGCGCGGATCCGCGGCCTCACCCTTCTATTGGGCCGCGGTTCCGCCGCAGTCTTGAGAGTTCAGTGGGCCATCTTTTTCCAGTGGGCTTCAGGGGTGTAATTAGGGGTTTTGGAATATTAAAATTGGGCCAATTATTTCTGTGAGTGCTGCAGTATTGGTTTGGGGCCCACTTGTTAATTTTTGGTCAATCGGAAAATTTTAAACACATTTTTCACAGTATTTACATTATATCTGCGACCGTGAATGTCACTCGATCGGTAAATCCCGTCTAACTGCTATAGCCCGGTTAGACGGATTTGCGAACGTGACTTTCACGTTGATGTTCTATGTATTTGCTGTGTTGTTGCGGATCGGTCGTGGGGGATAGCCTGGATGCAATGCTAGTACAGTTGTGGTTGTATTATGTACATTTGATATTGCGGGGCGAGCGTCCGACATGTGGACTGCCGTCACTGCCTGTTTGTATTATTCTTTTGGGGCACGACCTGGTTGCGGTCGATGTACCCGGTGTATGTATATTTTACTTTCTGTACTAGGTTGCCCCGCGGAGGGGTACACGGATAGCCGGGTTCTGGAGGGCAACAAGCCCGCATCTCATGGCATTGAGACGGAGGGGGCTTCACTCTAGGATTGGCGGGCTATTCGCCGCACTCGTAGGGGGTATAGGTTTGACCCAGGAGGGGTGCCCAAGTTACCGGATTCCGTGAAGTGCTGGGTGGTCCATTCACGGCGCTGAAGGGGGCTGCCTCGCTTCAGGTTTTGGCGGGTAACTTGCCGCGCCCGTAGGGGTCTAGGATTTCATTGCACAGGCTATCCACACGACCAGGGGAACGTCGGGTTTCAGCGGCTCTGTGAAACCCGGGGATCCCAGATATCTGTATTGTTTCTGTGATGTTGTACATTTCTGTGATGTTGCATTTTATTCACGCCTTGAGCGAATATAATATATTAGTATATATATTAGTAGATGTTGTATATGTTTTGCATCCGCGCTAGTCCAGTCCCCGCTCTGTCGTTAGTTAGCTAACCTAACGGGTAATGACGGGACCCAGTGGCGAATGCGGATGGCATATACGTACATCAGTATATTTTCGTTCTTTTTGGTGTGATCAATTGATGGGACTGCATTGATTCGGATCAGTGCAAGTTAAAAACAAACCTAATCTGATGTTGTTGGAACACTTTTCAAAAAGCTGTTATTGCAAGGACGTTTACTTTTGTTTTGCATCGTGGTATTCATTGGAATATCCTGCTCCTCAGTCGACGAGGCAAGGGCCGAGATCCCTTCACCGGGAGTGACCCCTTGGACAGAAATTTGCGTCAAGGCATTGACTTCACTATAGCCGATTACTTTTGCTTTGCACCGTGGTATTCAGTTGGAATATCCTGCACCCCATTCTACGGGGAAAGAGCCGAGATCCCTTCACCGGGGTGACCTCTTTAGCAACGGTTTTCGTCACTATATTTTCAAAAAGCTATCCGTTCCTTCAACGATATCAAGTTCATTACGTTAAAGGTTTTCGCCAGAAACCATTCGTAGCCCTCCATCATTTCAGTTAAATATTCGGTAGTATTCAAGCTATGTATTTTGACCTCACGCCAAGGCATAGTGTTTGGTAGCTGCCGGGTATTTATCTGTTGCATAGATAGATGCGTTGGTTTGGGACAGTCGTACTACTATTTTGGCCTACGTCAAGGGTATGTACGGGTGGATTCAAATTAACCTGGATAATGATGGGCAGAACTTGACATGTGACTTATGATATTTTGACCTCACGCCAAGGTCATAAGAGCATGGGGCAGAAATCACATCGGGAGTTTCAAAAGAACTGAAACTTGCCAGATATGCGCATACCTTCTGGAGTGTGATAGCGTGAGCGGATTCCGTCACGTTATCATGCAATGATAGTTGGATCCCGATTCCCACTGATGAGTTAGTTTACTCCTCGGATGACCCCGACTAATTCTTCTTTCAGGTTTGGAGGAGAATTTGAGGTACAGTGGGAGGTTTCCAGATTAGATAAATTGGTAACCATTCTGATCTAGGTTAGAGTGCACGCTGAGTGTTTCTTTTCTCTCTCTCTCTTTGGCAGCGACCATTGACCCGACCCTAAGACTATGACTCAGTGACCAAGTTGACCGAACCTTCTTTAACACTGGCTTTTGGATTGTCAGAGTTGCAGACCTCATTGCCACTCCTACTTTAACCCTTTTCTCCAGGACACCCCGTATTACTACGAACGTCCACTTCCATTGGACAAAACCATCGTATGGTTAGATACGAACTCGAAAGAATTTATTCGAGGATGGTTTCCGGTTCTGGAGAAAACGGATAGGATTATCCAGTTGTCTTTTCCTTTTACCCTCTCTCAGGTTACGAGTACTCCTTGGTTTAGGGGTAGTACACCTATTACGCAAATTGGATTGTCTTCTTCCAAACCTTAGGCTGGTGCCGACCGGTAGGGAATGAAGAAAACCTATTAGCATAACGATGGTGTGCAGAAGGTATTAAGTTCAGACAAAGCAAGGGATTAGTAAGAGGGCAAAGTAAATTGCAACAGATATTCACGACCAAACCAAATATTTCATTACCACTCCCACATCACCTTTGTATTTCTCCAGGACACTCCGTATCACTACGAAGATCCACAGTTTATTTGGATACTCCATCGTATGGTTATATACGAACTCGAATGGAACTTGTTCCAGTTCGGGGATGGATTCTGGTTAAGGAGAAATAGGAATAAGGTTTATTCGGTTGTCTTTTATCTTCACCCTCTCTCTCATTGCGAGTGTTCCTAGAATGCGGACAGTACACCCATTATGCTTATTGGATAGTCTTCTTCCAAACCATAGGCTGGTGCCGAACGGTAGGGAAGGAAGAAAACCATTTGGCCTAAAAGGGTGTGCAGAAGGTAAAGACTAAAGACATATGAAGGGATTTGGAGAGGTGGCAAAGAACTATACGGTTACAGTCGTGAATCTGGAAGAGGCATTACTAGGAATACCAGAATACCCCACGGAACATTTCAATGTTTCAGTTTCACTGTGTAATGTTAAAGGAAAACTGATTTCCCGATTAGATACTTACTCCAGGGTATGTATTTACCAGGTACGATTCTCACATCTGTATGGTTTTACAGATGATGAGGGGGAGTAAGTTATTGGGAATTGGGTGATTATCCTCATTATATCGGGATTCGTTGTAATCGGTGATATTTGAGGCGATCATCTGGGCTGTTTGCCGGTCGGCAAATATTTGGTTTTGAATATCCGCTGTTATGCACCAATTTCAAATTGATATATCTGTACGTCTATTTCCATAGAGTGAGATATACCTTTTGATATTATGTCGATGACATTTACCTATATCAGTGGATGGTTAGGTAAGGAGCATTAAACAGCGGTGTAATTCGTCTTAACCATAAGTACAGTTTTCAACCTACGACACACAGTGAATGAGTTATCAGACTCAAGGGACTTATACAGAGTATTGTATGTTGTCCAGTGTCCATTAGGACAGAGGGGTTGGTCCTCGTACTATATTCGGTTTACTTATGACTCCTCTAGTTTTTAGACAAGTGTTTCGTGGAAACACAGGGTCCGAATTTGGAGAAGTTATAGGTATTTGAATACAGTAGAGAACCAGGTGTAGCAAGTATCGGGATTCTTCAAAGTGATCGAAGATGTAGATACTTGTATGTGGTATTCAGTTGATAGTAGTGATAAAGAGATCTTGCTTCTCTTTCAGGTTACTCATAATTGGAAGTATTCCTGAGTTGAGTAACGCTGATCGGCCTCCTTCCATTTAGTTGACATGCGCTGGGGACAGCTGCATGATTTGAATCTAGTTCAATTAAATCAGTGCCTCTATTTCTATATTGGATATAGAACAGTTCATATCTTAACGATGTTAAGGTACGGGGAGTTGTCCGGTTTATGATTAAAACCAGACACTGGACAACTCAAGGCACGTTTCTGTAATGGCTGTTTGTGGGTTGACCCAGGCTATGACGCGGGTTGACTTTCTACCATCTGGAAGATCAATAGCAATATTGTTCTTGACTCGCCACAGTTTTAAATTAAAAATGTTTTTTTTTTCAGGAAAACAGTAGTGGGAGTATGGTAGAACTGGAAGTGATTCCAGAACCACAAACGATTACTGAAGATTTGATAAGGAACCTTAAGATTCAATCTGAATTGACATTCCATTGGCCACTCCGCAGATAAGGTGGTTAACTTCAGGCACCCGAGAGGTACTACGGTAGCCTCAAGGACGGTGACAGGGAAGTTCTTGTTTACCCATAATTACCATTGCTGTTGTTCCAGGCTGCGAGACCCGGCGGGAGGATGAGTATAGCGTCGTTCTAAACTAGTTTTAGAAGTGCACGTCTATATGACTCTGCCAGAGGGTTGTCGTAGTCAGTGGGAGCAGCGGAAGCATTGGTGGACAGGTAGCTTATGTCTATTTACAGACTGAAGCACCAGTAGCGGAGTTAGATCATCTATTTCTGACGTGACAGTCATGGGTTTGACTTCGTCAGAATAGGGGATGGATCTGTTGAGAAGGTAGTAGGGTGTGATATCCTGGTATTTGGATGACATACACAAAGTAGGAAAGGAAACTCCTATACTACGATCGGTTATACTTTGGTCGTCACACAGTTGTTTCTCCACAATGGAAATGGATTTTATATCAGACATACTGGTTACTAGATCTATGGTCTTAGATCTAGATTTGGGTGGTTTCCCAATCAGGGTACTTGACAGCATTCTAAGAGTATTTAGGATGGACGACTCCTGGCACGGTAGTGTACCTGCAGGTAATGGAGTCACCCTCTCTAAAGGTGTCTTACAGACTAAAGAGGAGAGGGATGTGCATGATTGGCAGATCACTTGCTTAGGCAATTGAGTCAATCATGAGATGTCAAGTACCACACCAGATATTGTTCTTGCACTGGATGCAATAAGTTGACATTAATCCAATCCTGGAGAAACAGTCGGAAGCAGTTTTAGAACATAAGTGGATGTTCTAGGGATATGATAACGACAGCCTCATTCAGGAGACGGTTATCATTCTAGGCTTCCAAGGTGACATGGACGACAAGGAGGTTGTCAGAGTTATAGTTTTCCCTCTGACGAGGGGCAGTATTTTGGACAGGTGATCCAAGGCAATACTGAGGGAGGCATGGCGCACAGGATACTGATTAAGTTCAGTTGACAATACAGTCTAAGAAGTTTGGATTTGGAGCTCATTTATGAGCTATGTCCCATCAGACATCCAGACACATTCTAAGACAGGTATTGCTCATTTCGGGAGATGGGTTTCTCCGCGAACTTGAGATTTAGAGAGACATGGAAAGAGACAACAAGGCGGATCCACTCACTGAGGCTATTCCTCGAACGCAATAGTTCCGCAAACGAGCTTTGTGAGACTGACTAGTAGAGGAGTTGGATGTTCGGTATCACACGGGCTGTGAGTATGCGACATCGCAATAATTAGCCTTGAGTGCAAGTGGGAGATTGTTGGAGATAGTGCCCTCAGAGTCAATTATTAGGTCACAGGTACGTGATTGTAATGATTGAGGGAGGACCTATCCCGGTAGGACAGTCTTACTCGAGATGATAGTATGCTATCTGGTTTACCTTTATCATCGTGTACTGTTTTAGGTGACCTGACACGTCGCTATTACACGTTGATAGAGCCCCTAGGATTCTTGCTTGACCACCAGCAGTATGAGGGCGATCATATAAGTGGGAGCTGGGGGTCTACAAGCATATCCTTAAAAGGTCCCTAGTCGTGGGAGTTTCGAGACCGGGCATCGATACTCCATTAGTAGACTAGTGTATATAGTCGAGACCCCGACGAGGGGCGGTGGCCGGTCTCACAAGCCACTGGTGTCAGTTGGATCACCTAAGATGTATACAGGTGATCATTGGGTTATGAGTACACCGGACAGGACTCGCCGGGAACCTGCTAGTTGGTCATATACCAGACGTCAGATGGCAGTTCCCTGGTGACATGTGTGCAGGTTAGTTCATCGACCTGGGGATCGTCATTTGTCTCGTGTGAGTTCCCACTGTACTTTGATTACTACCCTACCACGGCTCAAAGGAGTCGTGCAAACAGGTTTTAGTTGGGTACAGTCCCGAGCCACATGGAGGCAGTGAGCGTATCTTCAGGGGTTCGTCTCTCCCGGTATTGGGGGTGAGGTCGTGCTGTGTCTAGGAGAGCCATTACACAAAGTCCTTGGCCAAGGCAAGGAGATTTACTAGTAGGTATTCCAGTAGTATCTCAGGGTGTTCTGGGCTACACTCCGACACGACTTGTACCGCTTTTGGGGGTCTGACTTTTACCAACCCCCTAGGCCCGCCATGCGATACTCATAGACGAACGGACCGGACTGCACGGATATTGTCACTGACAGGCTCAGTTGGGTGTCGGGGTGAGCTTCCTCATCGACGTCCCATTTGGTCAGTACCTGGTAGCCCGTCACGTATTGGCTTATATCTCTGACGTGCTAGTGGTTAAATCCACAACCAAGGTGTTGACGAGTCTTTAGAGTCCACCACATTTACAGTTACTCAAGCTTTCGGGCGAAAGGTTGTAGAGGCCGTATGGAGATATGGCAGGGTCCGATCAGGTACGTGCGGTATTGCACGGATCAGGATCGGACAGTCTGTACTATAGGCCGTATGGATATATGGCAGGGTTCGATCAGATACGTGCGGTATTGCACGGATCAGGATCGAACAGATATTACTAGCCGGTTTTGGTATAAGCCGGATCCTAGTATAGTACAGTGTAGATTTTGTCTCATTGCATTTGTATTTCGGTCGAAATACAGATGCGGGTGTGTATGCACAGTATCGGGGTTTTCCTGTAATTTATTACGGGACCAGTTTTCTGGAGTTGCCAGTTTGTTTTCCGTTTCGGCCAATTTTCCATTGTTCCGTTCATTGGCCGAAGATTGGTGGAGGAGGGCTTATTTGCATTGTTGCAAATAAGTGTTTGTGGAGGGGTTCTTTGCTTATTGTTGTATCATGATAGCCTCTCATTGACCTTGACTTCTAGCTTCATGATAGCTTGACTTTCTTTATCATCATGGTTTTGATGATGGTTGTTGATGATGAGAGATGGTTGTTAGTTGAGTGTTGGTTTTGCTTTGTTATCATTTGGTTCATATGATAACCATTCCTCTCTCTCTCTTGTTTTTGATATGAGAATGGCTCCCATTTTTTTGAGCTCTCTCTCTCCATTTTCACTCTCCTTCTCCTCTTGTCATGGCCGGCCACCATGAGGGTGGGTTGCCCATTTTTGTAGTGGTGATTTTTTGCTCTCTTGATGTTAGAAAAATCCCCAAGTTCCTCCACATTGTTCTTGTATCATCCCTCCACCTAAAATGGCATCTCCATGAACCCCAAAGTGAGACTTGAGGACTACGCATTCTACAGCGAATCTTGGGCACGTCGAGTAGCCGGCTTCGTGCCCGAGTTGCCTCGGCATTGAGGTGGGAGCCCGTAAACATAGTAGGCGATGTGGTGCACTTCCGGCGACGAGGAGGAGACGGGACTTTTCCGCAGGAGATCGGGAGCATGACGAGAAGACCGGAGGACTTGGATCGTCGGTATATCTCTATTCCCATTCTAGTAGTTAGCTTAGACTAGTTAATGGTTCGATCCGGGTATTAGTGCGCGGTGGTGCCGGTTTGCAAAGTCCGCAAAAATTTAAGTTATTCACCGCTTCCGCATTCCGGCGTCGGATTGACGGCCGGGGCGCCGCCGTGCACTTACAGTAGGGTAGTAATCTAAGCACAGTGGGAACTCACACGAGACAAATGACGATCTCAGGTCCTCACCAGGGAACTGCTATCTGACGATATGTATAATACCAACTAGCATGTTCCCGGCGAGTCCTGTCGGGTGTACTCATAACCAAATGAGCACCTGTATACATCTTAGGTGATCCAACTGATACCAGTGGCTTGTGAGACCGGCCACCGCCCCTCGTCGGGGTCTCGACTGTATACACTAGTCTACTCTGGAGTATCGATGCCCTGTCTCGAAACTCCCACGACTAGGGACATTTTAAGGATGTGCTTACAGACCCCAGCTCCCACGTATATGATCGCCATCATACTGCTGGTAGTCAAGCAAGAATCCTATGGGCTCAATCATCATACAATAGTGAACTAAAGCATGCATACGATGATAAAGAAAAACCAGATAGCAAACTATCTTCTCGAGCAAGACTGTCATATCGGTATAGGTCCTGCCTCAATCATTGCAATCACGTACCTGCGATCCAATAATTGACTTTGAGGGCACTATCTCCAACAATCTCCCACTTGCACTCAAGGCTAATTATTACGATGTCGCATACTCACAGCCCGTGTGATACCGAACATCCAACTCCTCTACTAATCAGTTTCACAAAGCTAGTTTGTGAAACTCTTGTGTTCGAGAAATAGCCGCAGTGAGTGGATCCGCCCTGATGTTTCTTTCTATGTCTCTCTTAATCTCAAGTTCGTGGAGAAAGCCATCTTCCGAATCGAGTAACTCCTGTCTTAGAATATGTCTGGATATCTGATGGGACCTAGTTCATAAATGAACTACAAATCCAAACTTCTTAGACTTTATTGATAACTGAACCTAATCAGTATCCAGTACCTTGCCTCCCACAGTATCCTTTTGGACCACCTGTCCATAATATTGTCCTTCATCATAGGGAAAACTATAACTCTGACAATCACTCTGTCATCCATATCATCTCTGAAGCCTGGAATGATAACCGTCTCCCGAAGGAGGCTGCCGTCATCAAATCCGTAGAACATGCACTTATGTTCTAAAACTGCTTCCTAATGTTTCTTCAGGATTGGATTAATATAAACTTATTGCATCAAGTGCAAAAACTACATCTGGTGTGGTACTTGACATTTCATGATTGACTCAATTGCCTAAGCAAATGATCTGCCAATCATGCACATCCCTCTCTCCTTTAGTCTCTAAGACACCTTTAGAGAGGGTGACTCCATTACCTGCAGGTACACCACCATGCCAGGAGTCAACTATTCTAAAATGCTATTTGAATACTGTCAAAGTACCCACATTGGGAAACTACCTAAATCTAGATCTAATACCAAAGATCTAGTAACCAGCATGTCTGATATTATATCCATATCCTGTCTGGAGAAACAACTGTGTGACGACCACAGTACAACCGATTGTAGTATAGGAATTTTACTTCCTACTCTGTGTATGTCATCCAAATACCATGACATCACACCCTACTACCTTCTTAACAAATCCATCCCCTATTCTGATGAAGTCAAACCCATGACTGTCATATCAGAAATAGATGATCTATCTCCGCTATATCTGCTCAAGCCTATAGACATAAGCTACTTTTCCACTATGCTTTCGCTGCTCCCACTGACTATGACAACCCTCTGGCAGAATAATATCTATGTATACTTCTAAAGCTAGTTTAGAACGACGTCATACTTATCCCCTTGCCTGGTCTCATAGTCTAGAACAACAGTAGTGTCAAGTCTAGGTAAACAAGAATCTCCCTGTCACCGTCCTTAAGGCTACCTGAGTACCTCTCGGGTGTCTGAGGTTACCCGCCATATCTGCGGAGTGGCTAATGGAATGTCATATTTGATTGAATATGTTGGTCCTATTAAATTTTCCGTGATCGTTTGCGGTTCTGGAATCACTTCCAGTTCTACCATACTCCCACTACTGTTTTCTGAAAATGTCCATTTTAATAAAACTGTGGCGAGTCAAGAACAATATCACTATTGATCTTCCAGATGGTAGAAATGTCAACCCTCGTCAAAGCCAGGGTCAACCCACAAACTGCTATTACAGAAACGTGCCTTAAGTTATCCAGTGTCTGGTTTTAAGCATAAGCTGGACAACTCCCCTTACCTTAACATCGTTAAGATATGAACCATTCTATATCCAATATAGAAATAGAGGCACTAATTTAATTGGAACCAGATTCAAATCATGCCGCTGTCTCCAGTGCATAACAACTTAATGGAAAAAGGCTAATCAGTATTACTCAACTTAGGAATCCATCCAATTATGAGTAACCTGAAAGAGAAACAAGTTTCTCAAAACCATTACTATCATCTGAATACCAATCACAAGAATCTACATCTTCAATCTCTTTGAAGAATCCCGATACTTGTGATACCTGGTTCTCTACTTTATTCTTATACCCACAACTTCTCAAAACTTAGACATTGTATTTCTACGAAACACTTGTCTAAAAACTAAAGAAGTCATAAGTAAACAGAACATAGTACAAGGACCTACCCCTTTGTCCTGACGGACACTGGACAACATACAATACTCTGTATAAGTCCGCTAAGTTAAATAACTCAAAACCTATGCATCGTAGGTTGAAAACTGTACCTAGGTGATTTCCTCAAATATCACCAATTACAACGAATTCCGATATAATGAGGATGATCACCTAATTCCCAATAACTTACTCCCACCCATCATCTGTAAAACCATACAGATGTGAGAAACTCACCTGGTAAATTCATACCCTGGAGTAAGCATCTAATCGGGAAATCAGTTTTCTTTTTAACAATGCACAGTATAACTTAAATATGAAAAATGTTTCGTAGGGGTATCCTGGTATTCCTAGTAATGCCTCTTCCATAATCTTTTTCATGACTGTAACCGTATATTTCTTTGCCATCTCTCCAAATCCGTTTATTTGTCTTTAGTCGTTACCTTCTGTACACCTTCGTTAGGCTAAATGGTTTTCTTCCTTCCCTACCGTTTCGCACCAGCCTATGGTTTGGAAGAAGACTATCCAGTAAGCATAATAGGTGTACTCTCCTAATCCTAAGGAGCCCTCGAGCCCTCGCAACCTGAGAGAAGGTGATAATAAAAGGCAACTGAATAAACCAATTCTATTTCTCCTGAACCTGGATCCATCCTCGAAGAAGTCCTTCTGAGTTCGTATATAACCATACGATGTATCTATCCAATGGAAGTGGATGTCCGTAGTAATACGGGGTGTTCTGAGAAATGCAAAGGGTAAAAGAACGAGCGGCAATGACTTATGCAACTTGGACAATCTAAAAACCAGTATTTTAAGAAGGTTCGGTCAACTTGGTCACTGAGTCATAGTCTAGGGTCGGTCAATGGTCGCTGCCAAAGAGAGAGAGAGAAAAGAAAAACACTCTGTATGAACTCTAACCTAGATCAGAATGGTTATCAATTTATCTAATCAGGAAACCTCCCACTGTAATCTCAAATTCTCCTCCAAACTCGAAAGAAGAATTAGTCGGGATCACCCGAAGAGTAAACTAACTCATCAGTGAGAATCGGGATCCACCTATCATCGCATGATAACTTGATGGAAGCCACTCAAGTTATCACACTCCAGAAGGCATGCGCATGCCCGGCAAGTTTCCTGTATGTTTGAAACTCCCGATATGATTTTTGCCCCATGCTCTTATGATCGTGACTTTGGCCAACCCATCATAAGTCACATACCAAGTTCTACCCGTCATTATCCAGGTTAATTTGAATCCACCCGTACATACCATTGACTTTGGCCAACAAGGTAATACGACTGTCCCAAACCAACGCATCTATCTACGCAACAGATGAACACCCAGCAACTACCAAACACTATGCCTTGACTTTGGCCAAACAAACATAGCTTGAATACTACTGACCATCCATATGACATGACGGAGGGCTACGGCTGGTTTTTGGCGAAAAACCTTTAACGTAATGAACTTGATCTCGTTGAAGGAAACTGATAGCTTTTTATAAAAAATATAGTGACGAAAACCTTTTGCTAAAGAGGTCACTCCCGGTGAAGGGATCTCGGCTCTTTCCTCGTGGAATGAGGTGCAGGATATTCTAACTGAATACCGCTATGCAAAGCAACTTGTAATCGACTATAGTGAAGATACTACCCTGACGTAAACTTCTGCCTAAGGGGTCACTCCCGGTGAAGGGATCTCGGCCCTTGCCTCGTGGAATGAGGTGCAGGATATTCCAACTGAATATCACTATGCAAAACAAAAGGAAACGTCTTTGTAATAACATCTTTTAAAATATATTCCAACAACATTAAATATAGGTTTGTTTTATCCTTGCATTGATAAGAATCAATGCAGTCCCATCAATCAATCACACCAGAAAAGAACGAAAATAAAATGTACGTATATGCCATCCGCATTCGTCACTGGGTCCCGTCATCACCCGTTAGGTTACTTAACTAACGACAGAGCGGGGGCAGGACTAGCGCGGGTGTAAAACATATACAACATCTAATAGTATATATATCAATATACAATAATCGTTCCAGGCGTGATAATATGCAACATTACAGAAAAGTAATAAGCATCACAGAATAATACAGATAATCTAGGATCCCCGGGTTTCACAGAGCCGCTGCTGAAACCCGACGTTCCCCTGGTCGTATGGATAGCCTGTGCAATGAAAGCTAGACCCCTACGGGTGCGGTAAATTACCCGCCAAAACCTGAAGCGAGGTAGTCCCCCACGGCATAGTGAATGGAACACCCGGCACTTCACGGAATCCGGTAAATTGAGCACCCCTCCTTGGGTCAACCTGTACCCCCTACGAGTGCGGCGAATAGTCTGCCAATTCTAGAGTGAGGCCCCTTTGCCTCTCAAAGCCATGAGATACGGACCCGTTGCCCTCCAGAACCCGGCTATCCGTGCACTCCTTTGCGGGATAAACCTAATACAGAAATAAAAATATGTACAACAGGTACATCGACCTGAACCCGGTCGTTCCTCAAAAGAATATTATACAAATAGGCAGTGACGACAGTCCACATGTTGGACGCTCGCCCTGCAATATCAAATGTACAAATAAATCCAAACTGCACTATCATTGCACCCTGCTATCCACCACGATATATCTGCAATATCACAGCACAACACAGAACATCAACGCGAATGTCACGCTCGCAAACCCGTCTAAAAGAACTATAGCAATTAGACACGGTTTACCGATCAAATGACATTCCAGGTCGGAGATATAATGTAAATACTGCATACTAACAAATTTAAAATTTCGATCGACAAAACTTCCCGAAGTGGGCCCCACGTACATCTGGTATACAGTAACAAAATCTGGGCCCAAAGAATATTACCAAAAAACCACAATTTCCTATTAGAAGCTCTCTGGAAAAATTGGAGCACTGTTCCCACAGAGTCGCCGCGGTTCCGCGGTGGTAAAGTGGGATCACGTGCCAAAATTTTCTCATAATTCTTAAAAAACCATGCACGCTTTTCTATGATATGCAAAATAATTTTTGGACCCTTTTAAAAATCGACAGAAACTCAGTGTGCATGAAAATTGTGATTTCGGAAATTCCGTTCGATCGATCTTTTAAACGTGTTAGCACAAATTAGTATAGCTTAATGGTAAGGCTCTGATACCACTGTAAGTCCACGGTAGCGCCCCGGCCGTCTAACAGACGCCAAATGCGGAACAAAAACTTTTTACAACTGGCGCTATCGCGTACTATAACCCGGATCTGCCATTAAAGCTAAACTAACAAACTACAAAGTGGGTAGAAACGTTATACCGAATGATCCGAGTCCTTCGGTCTTCAACCATCATCCCACGCTTGTTGCGGCTGCTCCGATCTCCTGAATCTCCAATCTTCTCGTCCAGGTGGCACCACGTCGACGGATCTTTAAACGGGCTCCAGCCTCTGAACCGAGGCAACTCGATCGTCAAGTTTGCTAAAAGAGACAACCAAGATATTGTAGAAAATGAGTAGAACACTTTGTCTCGTTACGTCCATGGCTATGGACGAACGGTTAATGAAGTTACCTTTTGGAATCGGGTGAAATGAGAAATGAGGCTTATCTAATTTCATGAATCCCAAACTATCATAATCTTTTTCCTATCAAGTGAGTGAGAGAGAGAGGAGGGGAGGGCCGGCCAATTTAAAGGGGAGGGAGGTGAGTGTAGGAAACAAGAGAGTGGCCATTAGCACTAATCCAAATGAATGAGTCACAAGACAGCTTGTATGAATGCATTAATGAAAACAATGAATCACTTAACCTAGTCACCTTGTCATTAAATGCACCATTAATGAAATAATGAGTCATAAGCCTTGTCACCCTCTCTAGATCCTTCTAGAACACTGACTCATCTCATCTAGAAAAGATAAATCCGCATTTAACCGACTGTTAAATACGGCCGATAGAAAACTGGAAACTGGCAACTTCCAAAAGCGATCCTGAAACGAATTTCAGGATAACCCCGTATCAGTATAAACATACCCGCATTTGTATTACGACCGAATACAAATGCAACTGAGACAAAGATATTATATCTACACAGCATAATACTCGGATCCGGCTTAAACCAAAGACGCCCAGTATTATCTGCCCGAAAAATGACACGTGCGAAAACGCACGTGCATTTTCCGAACCCTGCCATAAACCTATACAGCCTCTACAATATTTCGCCCGAACTTGGGAAAGTGTTTGTGGGGGACTCTAATGACTCATCAACACACAGGCACTGGGTATAACCAATAGCACGTCAAAGGTACTAGCTGTACGTAACGTTTGCCTATGTAATTATTGGAAGGGAAGCTGACGAGCGAACTCATCTATAAACCCTACTGAGCCCGACAGTGACAATGTATATACAGTCCGGTCCGTTCATCTAAAAGTATCGCATATCGAGTCTAGAGGGGTGGATAAAGTCAGACCCCTAATAACGCGATAAATCGTGTCGGCATGAAGCCCATCACCACCTGAGAAACTACTGATCCAAATCAGTAATTCTCCACTACCTCGGCCGAGGGTTTCTAGTGATGGCCACCCGTGCACTGTGCGACATCAACCCCAATACCGGGAGAGACGAATCCCCGACGTTCCGCTCACTGCATCCATGTGGCTCAGGACTGTACCCAACTAAAACCTGTTTGCACAACTCCTTTGAGCGTGGTAAGGTAGTAATCTAAGCACAGTGGGAACTCACACGAGACAAATGACGATCTCATGTCGACAAACTAATTTGTACACATGTCACCAGGGAACTGCTATCCAACGATATGTATAATACCAACTAGCATGTTCCCGTCGAGTCCTGTCCGGTGTACTCATAACCAAATGAGCACCTGTATACATCTTAGGTGATCCAACTGATACCAGTGGCTTGTGAGACTGGCCACCGCCCCTCGTCGGGGTCTCGACTGTATACACTAGTCTACTCTGGAGTATCGATGCCCTGTCTCGAAACTCCCACGACTAGGGACACTTTAAGGATGTGCTTACAGACCCCAGCTCCCACGTATATGATCGCCATCATACTGCTGGTAGTCAAGCAAGAATCCTATGGGCTCAATCATCATGCAATAGTGAACTAAAGCATGCATACAATGATAAAGACAAACCAGATAGCAAACTATCATCTCGAGCAAGACTGTCATATCGGTATAGGTCCTGCCTCAATCATTGCAATCACGTACCTGCGATCCAATAATTGACTTTGAGGGCTCTATCTCCAACAGTAAAAACTGTCCGAACATCGTACGTGCTTGAAAACATGTATCTGTCTGAACCCTGTCGTAAAACCATACGACCTCTATATCGTTTCACCCGAAGCAGGGAAACTCTCTGTGTGGGACTCTAAAGACTCGACTACTTCGCTGGCAGTGGGTTTAACTACAGACCGCAAGCGGCACTAGCTGTACGTAACGGTCCCCAGGTAGATGTCGATAAGAAGGCCGATGAGGAAACCTATCCGAACTCCTACTGAGCCTGATGTCACAATCTCCGTACAGTCCAGTCTGTTCGTCTAGGACTATCGCATATCGGGCCTAGGGGGCGGCAAGCGTCAGTCCTCTAAAAGCGGTATAAGTCGTGTCAGAGTGAAGCCCATTACACCTTGAGAAACTACTGGAAAACCTACCAGTAAATCTCGCTTGCCCTGTCCAGGGACTTTGCGTAATAGCTCTCCAGACACAGCACGATATCAACTCCCAATACCGGGAGAGACGAATCCTGTCTAACCGCCACTGCCTCCAAGTGCTCGGGACTTCACCCAACTGCTACCTGTTTGCACTACTCCATTGAGCCTTGGTAGGGTAGCAATCTAAGAACAGTGGGAACACACTCGAGGCGAAGCAGTAGTGTGAAGTCTGCGGACTATGCTGTATTCATGTCACCTGGGAACTGTTAACTGACGACGGGTATAATACCAACCAACTGTTCCCTGCGAGTCCTGTCCGGTGTACCCGTAACCCAAGAAGCACCTGTATACTATCTCCAGTACGACGTACTGATGGCTGTGGGACAGACCATCTTCCCAACTGGGATGAGAAGCGTACACACTAGTCTACTCCGGAGTGTCGATGCCCTGTCTCGATAATCCTACGACTAGGGACATGAAAAAGGATGTGCTTGTAGACTACCCAGCCCCCACTAGTATGACTGCCATCACAACGCTGCTAGTCAAGCAAGTTCCTAGGGGCACTATCAATACGTACACACATATTAAGATAGATATAAACCAAGTAGCATACTACCATGTTTAGCAAGACTGTTAATATAACTGTGAATATCCTAAGCTTCCATTAAATAATATACAAGCTAGTATGATACAATAATGGCCCCTTGAGCATATACACTAACAGCGCTATGCTCGATTGCCTATAACTGGAAGTCCCTGGCCAGGGCTGCTGCCGAGATTTACTGATAAATGTTATCAGTAGTTTCTCAAATCGTTATTGGCCAAACATCGGCATGACTTATCACGATACTGGGGACTGACGTTTACCACCCCTAGACATGATATGAGACATATCAGACGAAGAGACCGGACTGTACGGTAGTGTTACTGATAGGCTTCATGGAGACTATGGACGAGCTTTCTTGTTGATTTTCATATCGCTGAATACCCGTGTAGCCGTTACGTCCAGCTAGTACCGCTGACGGCTTATGGGTGACTGAGGTGATCATCACCTACTGCTGGCATATTGACGAGTATTTAGAGTCCTACACAGAAGTTCCCTGGTTCAAGCGAAACGAAGTAGGACACATATGTGATATGTGTGTGGGCCCGATTAAATACTTGTATGTGATACCGTATTGTAATCTGGCAGTTATCTGTCATCGGTTCGGTTATATATGATATAACCAGATTGTCGAATCAAGTGTTGATTTGATAATGTTATATACAGATAAATGGTATCAGTCGGTCATATGTCATATAACCGGATTATTAAATCAAGTGTTGATTTAATAATGTGATATACATTATATGTGATATAATTATATCTTAATAAATATCATTAGCTCACTAATTATTCTTCATTATATATATATATATATATATATATATATATATATATTTAATAATGAAGCTTTGCTTGATTTTCTATTTTTGAGAAAAATAGAAATGAGGTGTAAATTGAGAGCATGGTTGCAAGCATGGGAGTTATATTTGTTTATTCATATTGACTCACTATTCAAGCATGGTTGAAATTTTATATTGC
This sequence comes from Agapanthus africanus, assembly GCA_030015575.1. Classification (NCBI taxonomy): domain Eukaryota; kingdom Viridiplantae; phylum Streptophyta; class Magnoliopsida; order Asparagales; family Amaryllidaceae; genus Agapanthus; species Agapanthus africanus. The sequence continues at coordinate 335,413,586 of CM057346.1, read as the reverse complement.
AAAATTCCATGCTTGAATGAGTGGGGGTCAACTGTTGCCATTCATTCTTTGCTCATTCTCAACACATAGCCATTTTCTTGAGTTGCTCCCATGGTTGCTCTCTAGCTTCTTCTTATTCCTCAATTGCCATGGTTCATGCTTCAACCCTTACATGAGATGTGAATCATAAAGCTTGAACACAAACTTGTGAGCTTTTAACATCCCCTACTTCACCATCCAACACTTGACTAGCGATCAAGTGTAACGTGTTTACTACGCTAAAGTGTTCAGTGTAGAGGTAGCTTGAGGTGGAAGGAATTCGCGTGGATCATCTTCGGCACGAAGGTCATCGGAGGAAGCTCATCCATAGCCTAAAGTGGAGCCTAGTGGAGTCGTGGGACTATTACACGGAGCTATTTAAGAGAAGGATATGAACTACAAAGGTTGTATGCTCTTTTCTTCTCTTAAGTTCATCACATCACAATAGCAAACCCAAATAATCTAGTAATGAACTTTTTAGTCTAGCTTAGCACCTAATAAAAATTAAAATATTGCATGGTTGATGCCTCTAGAACCTCACGGTGGTGCTAAGGTCGACCTTCAATTGCTTGGATATTCCATCGTATAGTTACATACGAACTCGAAGAAACTTGTTTCTATTCGATGATGGATTCCGGCTCTGGAGAAATTGAATAAGATTATTCGGTTGTTTTTCTTTTTCCCTTCTTTCGGGTTGCGAGAGCTTCTACTATTAGGAGAGTACACCTATTACGCTTATTCGATAGTCTTCTTCCAGACCATATGCAGGTGCCGAAAGGTAGGGAAGGAAGAAAACTAATTAGGCTAAGTATGGTGTACAGAAGGTAATAACTAAAGACATATAAAGTGATTAGAGTGAGAGCATAGAAAATTACGACTAATATCATTCACGAAGAAGCAGCGTATATCCCTGCCGCTCCTACTTCGCCTTTGCATTTCTCCAGAACACTCTGTATAACTACGAAGATCCAAATTGCTTGGATATTCCATCGTATAGTTACATACGAACTCGAAGAAACTTGTTTCTGTTTGAGGATGGTTTCCAGTTCTGAAGAAATTGAATATGATTATTCGGTTGTCTTTTCTCTTTACCTTCTCTCAGGTTACGAGGGCTCTTATTATTAGGAGAGTACACATGGTATGCTTATTGGGTAGTCATCTTCTAGACTTTTAGCTGGTGCCGAAAGGTAGGAAAGGATGAAAACTAATTAGCCTAAGTATGGTGTACAGAAGGTAAGAAGTAAAGACATATAAAGAGATTGGGCTGAAGGAAAGAAAATATACGGTTACTGTCATGAATCTGGATAGTGGAAGAGACATTACTAGGAATACCTAGCTACCCCTTCGAAACATTTTCATGTTTCAGTTTTACTGTGCGGTGTTAATTGAAAACCTTTTTCCTAATTTGATTCTTACTCCAGGGTATGTATTTACCAGACTTGATTCTCACATCTGCATGGCGTTACAGTTTCTGAGTGTGAGTAGAATATTTGGAATTGGGTGATTAGATCCTCAATATATCAGAATTCTTTGTAATTGGTGATATTTGAGGAAATCACCTGGGTCTTGCATAATATCAAATATTTGGTTTTGAATATCTGTTGTTACGCACTAGTTTCAAACTGATATATCTGTACGTTTATTTTATAAAGTGAGATAGAACTTTTTAAAATTATGTTTATGACATTTACTTATATCAGTTGATGGTTAGGTAAGGTGCATTTAACAACGGTGTAATTCTTCTTAACCATAACACAGTTTTCAACCTACGATGCACAGGGTTTGAGTTATTAAACTCAGAGGATTTATACAAAGTATTGTATGTTGTCCGATGTCCATTAAGACAAAGGGGTTGGTACTCATAATATATTCTATTTACCTATGACTTCTCTGGTTTCAGACACACATTTCGTTGAAATACAAGATCCAAATTTTGAGAAGTTATAGGTATAACAATAAAGTAGAGAACCATATTTTGCAAGTATCCGGATTCTTCGAAGTGATCAAAGATGTAGATACTTATATTAGGTATTCCGTTGTAAGTAATAGATTTGAGAACTTGCTTCTCTCTTAGATCACTCATCCGTGAGTATACTCCTTGAAGAGTAATGTTGCTTGGCCTTCTTCCATTTAGTTGATATGCACTGGAAACAGCTGCTTGATTTTCGAATCTCGTTCCAATTAAATTAATGCCTTTGTTCTATCTTAGATATAGAATGGATTCATATCTTAACGATGTTAAGATATATGGAGTTGTCCGGCTTATTCCTAAAACCAGATCTGGATAAACACTAGACGCGTTTTAGTAATAGCAGTTTGTGGGTTATCCCGGGTTTTAATGAGGGTTAACATTCTTCCATATAAAGGATCAATAGTTATATTGTTCTTGACTCGCCACCTCTTTTGTAAAATGAATTTTTTCAGAAAACACTAGTGGGGGTATGGTAGAACTGGAAGTGATTCCAGAACCGCAAACGATTACTGAAAATTTATTAGAACCTAAAGATTCAATTGGATTCGACAATCCATTAGCCACTCCACAGATTTGGTGGGTAACTTCAGCAACCCGAGAGATACTTCGGTCCCCTTAAAGACGGTGACAGGGAGGTTTTGATGACCCAAGCTTGCCACTACTGCTGTTCTAGACTATGAGATCTGGCAGGTGGATGAGTATAATGTTGTTCTAAATTAGTTTTAGAAGTGCACTTGTATATGACTCTACTAGAGGGTTGTTGTAGTCAGTGGGAGCAGCGGAAGAATGGTGGGCAAGTAGCTTAAGTCTATTTGTAGACTAAAGTGAGTACAACGCAGATAGATCGTCTATTTTTTGATATGACAGTCATAGAGTTTGACTTTATCAGATCAATAGATGGATCTGGTAAGAAGGGAGTAGGGAGTGATGTCCTAGTATTTGGATGACATGATCTTGATAGGAAATGATATTCCTATACTACGATAGGTTATACGGTGGTTGTCACAAGGTATTTTCCATATAGGATTTGGATAAAATATCAGGGATACTGGTCACAAGATCAATGGCTTTAGAAGTAGATTTGGGATGTGTCCCAATTTGGGTATTTTGACACTATTCTAAAGTGTTTTAGAATGGACGACCCCTGGCATGGTGGTGTACACACAGGTGATAGAGTCACCCTCTCTAAAGATATGTTTTCTAGACTGATGAGGATAGGGATTTCCATAATTGGCATATCACTTGCTTAGGCAATTGTGTTAATCATGAAATATCAAGTACCACACCAGATATTGCTTTTGCAATAGCTGCAATAAGTATATTTTAATCCAATCCTGGAGAAACATTGGGAAGCAGTTATGAACATAAGTGGATGTTCTTAGTATATGGTAACGACAGCCTCCTTCAGGATGCGGTTATCATTTCAGGCTTTCAAGGTGACCTGGATGATAGAGTAACTGTCAGAGTTATAGTTTTCCCTATTATGAGGGGTAGTATATTGGACAGGTTGTCCAACCTGATACTGGGGAAGGCATGGCGCAGAATACTGATAAAATTTAGTGGAAGATACGGTCTAAGAAGTTTGTTGGATTTAGAGTTCATTTGTGAACTGGGACCCATCAGATATCCAGACAAATTCTAAGACATGTATCGCTCATTTCGGGAGATAGTCTTTCTCGGTGAAGTTGAGATATAGAGAGATAAAGATACAAACATTGGAGCGGATCCACTCAGTGAAGCTATTTCTCAAACGCAATAGTTTCACAAACGGGCTTTGCGAGACTGATTAGAAGAGAAGTTGGGTGTTCGATATCACATGGGCTGTGAATATGTGACATCATAATAATTAGCCTTAGGTGTAAGTGGGAGATTGTTGGATATAGTGCTCTCAAGTCAATTATTGTAATCGCATGCACGCGATTTTGAAGATTGAGGGAGGACCTATATAGGTAGAATAGTCTTACGCAAAATTACAGTATGCTATTTAGTTTTTCTCTATCATCATACACATGTATTATGTGGTATTACAGATCACTATTACATGTTGATAGATCCCATAGGATTATTGCTTGACTACCGGCATTATGATGGCGATCATATACGTAGGAGCTATGCAGTCTATAAGCACATCCTTAAATGTCCCTAGTCGAGGGAGTATCGAGACTGGGCAACGATACTCCGGAGTAGACTAGTGTATAGTTTTCGAGACCCCGACGAGGGTCGGTGGCCTTTCTAACAAGCCATCGGTGTCAGTTAATCACCTAAGATAGTATACAGGTGCTCATAGGTTCTGAGTTACACTGGAAGGAATTTCCGAGAACATGCTAAATGGTATTATACTTATTGCAGATAGCAGTTCTTAGGTGACATGAGTACAAGTTAGTCTGTCGAACTAAGATCGTCATTTGTCTTGTGTGAATTCCCACTGTTCCTTGATTACTACCCTACCACGGCTCAAAGGAGTCATGCAAACAGGTTTTAGTTGGGTACAGTCCCGAGCCATATCGAGGCAGTGAGCGTATTGTTAGGGATTCGTTTCTCCCAGTATTGGGGGTAGATGTCGCATTGTGCACTGGTGGCCATCACAAGAAATCCTTGGCCAAGTTAGACGAGAATTACTGATTTGGAACAGTAGTTTCTCAGTGGGTGATGGGCTTCACACCGACACGAAATATCGCGTTATTAGGGGTCTGACTTTATCCACCCCCTAGACCCGATATGCGATACTCTTAGACGAACAGACCGGACTGTATGGAAATTGTCACAGATAGGCTCAGTAGGGGTTCATATGAGTTTGCTCGTCGGCCTTCCATTCACTCAATACCTAGATAGCTATTACGTACAGCTAGTGTCGTTGACAAGCTTGTGGTTAAACCTACTGCTAGCGTATTGACGAGTCTTTAGAGTCCCACACAGTGGGTTTCACTGGTTCAGGCGAAATGATTTAGTAGCCGTATTTTGATACGTACAGGTCTCTGATCGAATGATTGTACTAGTTACCCGGACTTTCGATCGGACGGTTAATGATACTAACCGGCATAGGATTGAGCCGGATTATTAAATCAGGTATTGATTTAATAATTTTCGTATAAATATTTTGATGTGTATATTCTAGTATTATGTTCTTTGTGTTATTCTATCTCCTTGGGTATTCGTATTTTGATACGAATACGAGTAAGTATATACAGTTGAATGTATTCCGTATTTATACAGAAAACATTCAAGAAGGTGTACACCTCATTTTGGTTTATCCGTTTGTTAAATTAAATGGAAATGAGGTGTAAGATAGTGAAGAGATAATGGTGAGAAGCATGTTTGAATAGTGTTGACAAATCAATTTTCAATTCATTTTTGCAAATTATTCAAGTATGTTTGCTATATTTTTATTTAGAAAATGAGATATACAAAACCATGCTTCATGGTTTTCTCTCTCTTGGATGGTCATTTTGAAAACACTCTCAGCATTTTGCATATCTCTCTTCTCTAGCCTTTCTTGAGCTCCTCCTCCTCCTTCTTTATCTTCTACCCTACCATCTCATGTGTTGAGAATCAAGGGTAGAATAGAGATTAATACACACTTAAATAAACTCCCTACATCCTTAGGCACTCTAGATTAGCAACCTATAGTGCCTAGTTGCTCCACTATATTCTTAGTGTGTAGCTAGAGCCATGAGCTACATCCCTCTGGTGGATCATCTGCAATGGAGGTGTTAGTGTATATGCCCTAGGGGCCATTATTGTATCATACTAGCTTGTATATTACTTAATGGAAGCTTGGGATATTCACAATTATATTAACAGTCTTGCTAAACATGGTAGTATGCTACTTGGTTTATATCTATCTTAATATGTATGTACGTATGGATAAAGCCCTTAGGATCTTACTTGACTACCAGCGTTGTGATGGCGGTCACACTAGTGGGGGCTGGGTAGTCTACAAGCACATCCTTTTTCAGGTCCCTAGTCGTAGGATTATCGAGACAAGGCATCGATACTAAGGAGTAGACTAGTTTGTACGCTTCTCATCCCAGTTGGGGAGATGGTCTGTCCCACAGCCATCAGTACGTCATACTGGAGATAGTATACAGCTGCTCGTTGGGTTACGGGTACACCGGACTGGACTCGCAAGGAACTGTTGGTTGGTATTATACTCGTCGTCAGTTAACAGTTCCCAGGTGACATGAGTACAGCATAGTCCGCAGACTTGACACTGCTGCTTCGCCTCGAGTGTGTTCCCACTATTCTTAGATTGCTACCCTACCACGGCTCAAAGGAGTCGTGCAAACAGGTAGCAGTTGGGTGCAGTCCCGAGCACTTGGAGGCAGTGGCGATTAGACAGGATTCGTCTCTCCCGGTATTGGGAGTTGATATCGCGCTGTGTCTGGAGAGCCATTACGCAAAGTCCCTGGCCAGGGCAAGCGAGATTTACTGGCAGGTTTTCCAGTAGTTTCTCAAGGTGTAATGGGCTTCACTCCGACACGACTTATACCGCTTTTAGGGGACTGACGATTGCTGCCCCCCAGGCCTGATATGCGATAGTCCTAAACGAACAGACCGGACTGTACGGAGATTGTCACATCAGGCTCAGTAGGAGTTCGGATGGGTTTCCTCATCGGCCTTCTTATCGACATCTACATGGGGACCGTTACGTACAGCTAGTGCCGCTTGCGGTCTGTGGTTAAACCCACTGCCAGCATAGTAGTCGAGTCTTTAGAGTCCCATACAGAGAGTTTCCCTTCTTCGGGCGAAACGATATAGAGGTCGTATGGTTTTACGACAGGGTTTGGACACGCACGTGCATTTATGCACGTACGATGTTCGGACAGTTTTTACTAGCGGGCTTTTGTTTAAGCCAGATTCTAGTATCGGATTATTGGATTTATACAGTCTAAAGTATTTCCGTGGTTTCACGGATAGGAGGGGCGTTCTCGTAAATTGTCGAGAAGCTTCTAGAAGGTTGATGACTTGGAGGCTAAGGTGGCATTTGCATTAATTGGTTCAATGAGTCATGGTGTGATTCATCCAAGTAGTTAATGATGCATTTATTATCTAAATGACTCATGAGATGAATCACTATGTGAGTTAATGAAGCATGATGATATATTATTATTTGTTATTCATTTAATAATATGATATGCATCATATATTCACAATGATTTCATTATTCCAAAAGGATTTCTCACTCTCACCTTCTCTCTCCTCAAGCTCTCTCTCTTCAAACCCTAACCCTAACCTCCCATGTGTTGAGATCAAGGGTTAGCAAGACTTATTGATCCATAATCCCACTCTATATTCCCTAGGTTGCTTTGATTTGCACTTTGAGTAACCTAGTTACTGTAAGTGCACGGCGGCGCCCCGGCCGTCAATCCGACGCCGGAATGCGGAAGCGGTGAATAACTTAAATTTTGCGGACTTAGCAAACCGGCACCACCGCGCACTATAACCGGGATCGAACCACTAACTAGTCTAAGCTAACAAGAAGATGGGTTAGAGATATACCGACGATCCAAGTCCTCCGGTCTTCTCGTCATGGTGCCGATCTCCTGCGGAAAGTCCTGTCTCCTCCTCGTCGCCGGAAGTGCACCACATCGCCTACTATGTTTACGGGCTCCCACCTCAATGCCGAGGCAACTCGGGCACGAAGCCGGCTACTCGACGTGCCCAAGATTCGCTGTAGAATGTAGTGTAGAGATCTCATTTGGGGTTGTAGGAATTGCCTTTGGTGGAGGGATGGATACAAGAAGTATATGGAGGAGCTAGGAGAACTTTGGTGCATGAAATGAACAACATTTTTCCCACTTCAAAAATTTGGACAGCCCCAAAGAGCTTGGGCCGGCCATGACTTCAAGAGTGGAGAGAATGAGAGAGAGAGAGCCAAGGAAGGAGTGGTGCAACCATAACAATAATCCCAAGCATCCAAAAACCAATCATGAAAGAATATGATCACAAGTGTAAACTAACACTCCACCAACCTCACCCCTCATCATCATCAACCATCATGTCCCTCCATCATCATACATAAGTCAAGCCATGATGAGGTTGTGAAGTCAAGTCATCATGAAGAAATCAAGTCAAAGGATGGTGCTATCATGATACAACAATAAGCAAATACCCCCTCCACAAATACTTATTTGCAACAATGCAAATAAGCCCTCCTCCACCAATCTTCGGCCAATGAACGGAACAAAGGAAATTGGCCGAAACGGAAAGCAAACTGGCAACTCCAGAAAACTGGTCCCGTAATAAATTACGGGAAAACCCCGATACTGTGCATACACACCCGCATCTGTATTTCGACCGAAATACAAATGCAATGAGACAAACTCTACACTGTACTATACTAGGATCCGGCTTATACCAAAGCCGGCCAGTAATATCTGTTCGATCCTGATCCGTGCAATACCGCACGTATCTGATCGAACCCTGCCATATAACCATACGGCCTATAGTACAAACTGTCCGATCCTGATCCGTGCAATACCGCACGTATCTGATCGGACCCTGCCATATCTCCATACGGCCTCTACAACCTTTCGCCCGAAAGCTGAGTAACTGAAATGTGGGGAACTCTAAAGACTCATCAACACCTTGGTTGTGGATTTAACCACTAGCACGTTAGGGTATATAAGCCAATACATAACGGGCTACCAGGTATTGACCAAAAGGGACGTCTGCGAGCGAACTCAGCCTGACACCCTACTGAGCCTGTCAGTGACAATATCCGTGCAGTCCGGTCCGTTCGTCTATGAGTATCGCATGGCGGGCCTAGGGGGTTGGTAAAAGTCAGACCCCCAAAAGCGGTACAAGTCGTGTCGGAGTGTAGCCCAGAACACCCTGAGATACTACTGGAATACCTACCAGTAAATCTCCTTGCCTTGGCCAAGGACTTTGTGTAATGGCTCTCCTAAACACAGCACGACCTCACCCCCAATACCGGGAGAGACGAACCCCTGAAGATACGCTCACTGCCTCCATGTGGCTCGGGACTGTACCCAACTAAAACCTGTTTGCACGACTCCTTTGAGCCGTGGTAGGGTAGTAATCAAAGTACAGTGGGAACTCACACGAGACAAATGACGATCCCCAGGTCGATGAACTAACCTGCACACATGTCACCAGGGAACTGCCATCTGACGTCTGGTATATGACCAACTAGCATGTTCCCGGCGAGTCCTGTCCGGTGTACTCATAACCCAATGAGCACCTGTATACATCTTAGGTGATCCAACTGACACCAGTGGCTTGTGAGACCGGCCACCGCCCCTCGTCAGGGTCTCGACTGTATACACTAGTCTACTAATGGAGTATCGATGCCCGGTCTCGAAACTCCCACGACTAGGGACCTTTTAAGGATATGCTTGTAGACCCCCAGCTCTCACTTATATGATCGCCCTCATACTGCTGGTGGTCAAGCAAGAAACCTAGGGGCTCTATCAACGTGTAATAGCGACGTGTCAGGTCACCTAAAACAGTACACGATGATAAAGGTAAACCAGATAGCATACTATCATCTCGAGTAAGACTGTCCTACCGGGATAGGTCCTCCCTCAATCATTACAATCACGTACCTGTGACCTAATAATTGACTCTGAGGGCACTATCTCCAACAATCTCCCACTTGCACTCAAGGCTAATTATTGCGATGTCGCATACTCACAGCCCGTGTGATACCGAACATCCAACTCCTCTACTAGTCAGTCTCACAAAGCTCGTTTGCGGAACTATTGCGTTCGAGGAATAGCCTTAGTGAGTGGATCCGCTCAGTTGTTTCTTTCTATGTCTCTCTATATCTCAAGTTCGCGGAGAAACCCATCTCCCGAAATGAGCAATACCTGTCTTAGAATGTGCCTGGATGTCTGATGGGACATAGCTCATAAATGAACTCCAAATCCAAACTTGTTAGACTGTATCGTCAACTGAACTTAATCAGTATCCTGCGCCAAGCCACCCTCAGTATTGCCTTGGATCACCTGTCCAAAATACTGCCCCTCAACAGAAGGAAAACTGTAACTCTGACAACCTCCTTGTCGTCCATGTCACCTTGGAAGCCTGGAATGATAACTGTCTCCCACATGAGGCTGTCGTTATCATCTCCCTAGAACATCCACTTATGTTCTAAAACTGCTTCCGACTGTTTCTCCAGGATTGGATTAATGTCAATTTATTGCATCTAGTGCAAGAACAACATCTGGTGTGGTACTTGACATCTCACGATTGACTCAATTGCCTGAGCAAGTGAGCTGCCAATCATGCCCGTCCCTCTCCCCTTTAGTCTGTAAGACACCTTTGGAGAGGGTGACTCCATTACCTGCAGGTACACTACCGTGCCAGGAGTCGTCCATCCTAAATACTCTTAGAATGCTGTCAAGTACCCTGATTGGGAAACCACCCAAATCTAGATCTAAGACCATAGATCTAGTAACCAGTATGTCTGATATAAAATCCATTTCCATTGTGGAGAAACAACTGTGTGACGACCAAAGTATAACCGATCGTAGTGTAGGAGTTTCCTTTCCTACTCTGTGTATATCATCCAAATACCAGGATATCACACCCTACTACCTTCTCAACAGATCCATCCCCTATTCTGATGAAGTCAAACCCATGACTGTCACGTCAGAAATAGATGATCTATCTCCGCTACATCTGCTTTAGTCTATAAATAGATATAAGCCTGATGTCCACCAATGCTTCCGCTGCTCCCACTGACTACGACAACCCTCTGCCAGAGTCATATAGACGTGCACTTCTAAAACTAGTTTAGAACGACGCTATACTCATCCTCCTGCCGGGTCTCGCAGCCTGGAACAACAACAATGGCAAGTGTGGGTAAACAAGAACTTCCCTGTCACCGTCCTTGAGGCTACCTGAGTACCTCTCGGGTGCCTGAAGTTACCCACTTTATCTGCGGAGTGGCCAATGGAATGTCAATCCAGATTGAATCTTTAGGTTCCTTATCAAATCTTCAGTAATCGTTTGTGGTTCTGGAATCATTTCCAGTTCTACCATACTCCCACTACTGTTTTCTGAAAAAATCCATCTTTAATAAAACTGTGGCGAGTCTAGAACAATATCGCTATTGTTCATCCAGATGGTAGAAAGTCAACCCTCGTCATAGCCTGGGTCAACCCACAAACAGCCATTACAGAAACGTGCCTTGAGTCGTCCAGTGTCTGGTTTTAATCATAAACCGGACAACTCCCCGTACCTTAACATCGTTAAGATATGAACTGTTCTATATCCAACAGAGGCACTGATTTAATTGAACCAGATTCAAATCATGCAGCTGTCCCCAGCGCATGTCAACTAAATGGAAGAAGGCCGATCAGCGTAACTCAACTTAGGAATGCTTCCAATTATGAGTAACCTGAAAGAGAAGCAAGTTCTCTTTATCATTACTATTAACTGAATACCATATACAAGTATCTACATTTTCGATCACTTTGAAGAATCCCGATACTTGCTACACCTGGTTCTCTACTCTATTCAAATACCTATAACTTCTCAAAATTCAGACCCTGTGTTTCCACGAAACACCTGTCTAAAAAAGTAGAGAAGTCATAAGTAAACCGAATATAGTACGAGGACCAACCCCTCTGTCCTGATGGACCTGGACAACATACAATACTCTGTATAAGTCCCTTGAGTCTGATAACTCATTCACTGTGTGTCGTGGGTTGAAAACTGTACTTATGGTTAAGAAGAATTACACCGCTGTTCAATGCTCCTTACCTAACCATCCACTGATATAGGTAAATGTCGTAGACATAATTTCAAAAAAGGTATATCTCACTCTATGAAAATAGACGTACAGATATATCAATTTGAAATTGGTGCATAACAGCGGATATTCAAAACCAAATATTTGCCGACCGGCAAACAGCCCAGGTGATTTCCTCAAATATCACCGATTACAACGAATCCCGATATAATGAGGATAATCACCCAATTCCCAATAACTTACTCCCACTCATCATCTGTAAAACCATACAGATGTGAGAATCATACTTGGTAAATACATACCCTGGAATAAGTATCTAATCGGGAAATCAGTTTTCTTTTAACAGTACACAGTGAGACTGAAACATTGAAATGTTCCGATGGGGTATTCTGGTATTCCTAGTAATGCCTCTTCCAGATTCACGACTGTAACCGTATAGTTCTTTGCCACCTCTCCAAATCCCTTCATATGTCTTTAGTCTTTACCTTCTGCACACCCCTTTAGGCCAAATGGATTTCTTCCTTCCCTACCGTTCGGCACCAGCCTATGGTTTGGAAGAAGACTATCCAATAAGCATAATGGGTGTAATGTCCCAATCCTAGGAACACTCGCAATGCGAGAGAAGGTGAAGATAAAAGACACCTGAATAAATCTTATTCCTATTTCTCCTGAACCAGAATCCATCCCCGAACTGGAACAAGTTCCTTTCGAGTTCGTATATAACCATACGATGGAGTATCCAAATAAATTGTGGATCTTCGTAGTGATACGGAGTGTCCTGGAGAAATACAAAGGTGATGTGGGAGTGGTAACGAAATATTTGGTTTGGTCGTGAATATCTGTTGCAATTTACTTTGCCCTCTTACTAATCCCTTGCTTTGTCTGAACTTAATACCTTCTGCACACCATCGTTATGCTAATTGGTTTTCTTCATTCCCTACCGGTCGGCACCAGCCTAAGGTTTGGAAGAAGACAATCCAATTTGCGTAATAGGTGTACTACCCCTAAACCAAGGAGTACTCGTAACCTGAGAGAGGGTAAAAGAAAAAGACAACTGAATAATCCTATCCGTTTTCTCCAGAACCGGAAACCATCCTCGAATAAATTCTTTCGAGTTCGTATCTAACCATACGATGGTTTTGTCCAATGGAAGTGGACGTTCGTAGTAAAACGGGGTGTCCTGGAGAAAAGGGTAAAAGTAGGAGTGGCAATGAGGTTTGCAACTCTGACAATCCAAAAGCCGGTGTTTAAGAAGGTTCGGTCAACTTGGTCACTGAGTCAAAGTCTTAGGGTCGGGTCAATGGTCGCTGCCAAAGAGAGAGAGAAAAGAAACACTCAGCGTGCACTCTAACCTAGATCAGAATGGTCACCAATTTATCTAATCTGGAAACCTCCCACTGTACCTCAAATTCTCCTCCAAACCTGAAAGAAGAATTAGTCGGGGTTACCCGAGGAGTAAACTAACTCATCAGTGGGAATCGGGATCCAACTATCATTGCATGATAACGTGACGGAATCCGCTCACGCTATCACACTCCAGAAGGTATGCGCATATCTGGCAAGTTTCAGTTCTTTTGAAACTCCCGATGTGATTTTTGCCCCATGCTCTTATGACCTTGGCGTGAGGTCAAAATATCATAAGTCACATGTCAAGTTCTGCCCATCATTATCCAGGTTAATTTGAACCCACCCGTACATACCCTTGACGTAGGCCAAAATAGTAGTACGACTGTCCCAAACCAACGCATCTATCTATGCAACAGATAAATACCCGGCAGCTACCAATCACTATGCCTTGGCGTGAGGTCAAAATACATAGCTTGAATACTACCGAATATTTAACTGAAATGACGGAGGGCTACGAATGGTTTCTGGCGAAAACCTTTAACGTAATGAACTTGATATCGTCGAAGGAACGGATAGCTTTTTGAAAATATAGTGACGAAAACCGTTGCTAAAGAGGTCACTCCCGGTGAAGGGATCTCGGCTCTTTCCCCGTAGAATGGGGTGCAGGATATTCCAACTGAATACCACGGTGCAAAGCAAAAGTAATCGGCTATAGTGAAGTTAATGCCCTGACGCAAAATTCTGTCCAAGGGGTCACTCCCGGTGAAGGGATCTCGGCCCTTGCCTCGTCGACTGAGGAGCAGGATATTCCAATGAATACCACGATGCAAAACAAAAGTAAACGTCCTTGCAATAACAGCTTTTTGAAAAGTGTTCCAACAACATCAGATTAGGTTTGTTTTTAAACTTGCATTGATCCGAATCAATGCAGTCCCATCAATTGATCACACCAAAAAGAACGAAAATATACTGATGTACGTATATGCCATCCGCATTCGCCACTGGGTCCCGTCATTACCCGTTAGGTTAGCTTACTAACGACAGAGCGGGGACTGGACTAGCGCGGATGCAAAACATATACGACATCTACTAATATATATACCAATATATTATATTTCGCTCAAGGCGTGAAAGAAATGCAACATCACAGAGAATGAACAGCATCACAGAAACAATACAGATATCTGGGATCCCCGGGTTTCACAGAGCCACTACTGAAACCCGACGTTCCCCTGGTCGTGTGGATAGCCTGTGCAATGAAATCCTAGACCCCTACGGGCGCGGCAAGTCACCCGCCAAAACCTGAAGCGAGGCAGCCCCCTTCAGCCCCGTGAATGGACCACCCAGCACTTCACGGAATCCGGCAACTTGGGCACCCCTCCTGGGTCAACCTGTACCCCCTACGAGTGCGGCGAATAGCCCGCCAATCCTAGAGTGAAGCCCCCTCCGTCTCAATGCCATGAGATGCGGGCTTGTTGCCCTCCAGAACCCGGCTATCCGTGCACCCCTCCGCGGGGCAATCCTAGTACAGAAAGTAAAATATACATACAACGGGTACATCGACCGCAACCAGGTCGTGCCCCAAAATAATAATACAATCAGGCAGTGACGGCAGTCCACATGTCGGACGCTCGCCCCGCAATATCAAATGTACATAATACAACAAAACTGTACTAGCATTGCATCCAGGCTATCCCCCACGACCGATCCGCAACATCACAGCAAATACATAGAACATCAACGTGAAAGTCACGTTCGTAAATCCGTCTAACCGGGCTATAGCAGTTAGACCGGATTTACCGATCGAGTGACATTCACGGTCGCAGATATAATGTAAATACTGTGAAAAATGTGTTTAAAAAATTTCCGATTGATCAAACAATTAACAAGTGGGCCCCAAAGAAAACTGTAGCACTCACAGAAACAATTGGCCCAACTTTAATATTCCAAAGCCCATATTTTAAGCCCAGAAGGCCTCTGTAAAAAAATGGTGAAGTGATGTGAATAGTGCGCGGCGTAAGGGCCGCACAAAGGTGGTTTTCGCGGCGGTTCCGCGCTCCAACTGTGGAGTTACTTCGTCAAATTTTTACAGAACTCTTAGATTTTCCAGTACATCAATATTTTATAACCTGAAAAATTTTTCGAGACCAAAAATTTTCAACAGAAACTGATGCGAACTAAAATGCAGTTTTGGAACTTTTTGATCGATCGGAAATGCAAACACATTACACAAAGTTAGACTAAGTTAATGGCGAGTCTCTGATACCACTGTAAGTGCACGGCGGCGCCCCGGCCGTCAATCCGACGCCGGAATGCGGAAGCGGTGAATAACTTAAATTTTGCGGACTTAGCAAACCGGCACCACCGCGCACTATAACCGGGATCGAACCACTAACTAGTCTAAGCTAACAAGAAGATGGGTTAGAGATATACCGACGATCCAAGTCCTCCGGTCTTCTCGTCATGGTGCCGATCTCCTGCGGAAAGTCCTGTCTCCTCCTCGTCGCCGGAAGTGCACCACATCGCCTACTATGTTTACGGGCTCCCACCTCAATGCCGAGGCAACTCGGGCACGAAGCCGGCTACTCGACGTGCCCAAGATTCGCTGTAGAATGTAGTGTAGAGATCTCATTTGGGGTTGTAGGAATTGCCTTTGGTGGAGGGATGGATACAAGAAGTATATGGAGGAGCTAGGAGAACTTTGGTGCATGAAATGAACAACATTTTTCCCACTTCAAAAATTTGGACAGCCCCAAAGAGCTTGGGCCGGCCATGACTTCAAGAGTGGAGAGAATGAGAGAGAGAGAGCCAAGGAAGGAGTGGTGCAACCATAACAATAATCCCAAGCATCCAAAAACCAATCATGAAAGAATATGATCACAAGTGTAAACTAACACTCCACCAACCTCACCCCTCATCATCATCAACCATCATGTCCCTCCATCATCATACATAAGTCAAGCCATGATGAGGTTGTGAAGTCAAGTCATCATGAAGAAATCAAGTCAAAGGATGGTGCTATCATGATACAACAATAAGCAAATACCCCCTCCACAAATACTTATTTGCAACAATGCAAATAAGCCCTCCTCCACCAATCTTCGGCCAATGAACGGAACAAAGGAAATTGGCCGAAACGGAAAGCAAACTGGCAACTCCAGAAAACTGGTCCCGTAATAAATTACAGGAAAACCCCGATACTGTGCATACACACCCGCATCTGTATTTCGACCGAAATACAAATGCAATGAGACAAACTCTACACTGTACTATACTAGGATCCGGCTTATACCAAAGCCGGCCAGTAATATCTGTTCGATCCTGATCCGTGCAATACCGCACGTATCTGATCGAACCCTGCCATATAACCATACGGCCTATAGTACAAACTGTCCGATCCTGATCCGTGCAATACCGCACGTATCTGATCGGACCCTGCCATATCTCCATACGGCCTCTACAACCTTTCGCCCGAAAGCTGAGTAACTGAAATGTGGGGGACTCTAAAGACTCATCAACACCTTGGTTGTGGATTTAACCACTAGCACGTTAGAGGTATATAAGCCAATACATAACGGGCTACCAGGTATTGACCAAAAGGGACGTCTGCGAGCGAACTCAGCCTGACACCCTACTGAGCCTGTCAGTGACAATATCCGTGCAGTCCGGTCCGTTCGTCTATGAGTATCGCATGGCGGGCCTAGGGGGTTGGTAAAAGTCGAACCCCCAAAAGCGGTACAAGTCGTGTCGGAGTGTAGCCCAGAACACCCTGAGATACTACTGGAATACCTACCAGTAAATCTCCTTGCCTTGGCCAAAGACTTTGTGTAATGGCTCTCCTAGACACAGCACGACCTCACCCCCAATACCGGGAGAGACGAACCCCTGAAGATACGCTCACTGCCTCCATGTGGCTCGGGACTGTACCCAACTAAAACCTGTTTGCACGACTCCTTTGAGCCGTGGTAGGGTAGTAATCAAAGTACAGTGGGAACTCACACGAGACAAATGACGATCCCCAGGTCGATGAACTAACCTGCACACATGTCACCAGGGAACTGCCATCTGACGTCTGGTATATGACCAACTAGCATGTTCCCGGCGAGTCCTGTCCGGTGTACTCATAACCCAATGAGCACCTGTATACATCTTAGGTGATCCAACTGACACCAGTGGCTTGTGAGACCGGCCACCGCCCCTCGTCGGGGTCTCGACTGTATACACTAGTCTACTAATGGAGTATCGATGCCCGGTCTCGAAACTCCCACGACTAGGGACCTTTTAAGGATATGCTTGTAGACCCCCAGCTCTCACTTATATGATCGCCCTCATACTGCTGGTGGTCAAGCAAGAAACCTAGGGGCTCTATCAACGTGTAATAGCGACGTGTCAGGTCACCTAAAACAGTACACGATGATAAAGGTAAACCAGATAGCATACTATCATCTCGAGTAAGACTGTCCTACCGGGATAGGTCCTCCCTCAATCATTACAATCACGTACCTGTGACCTAATAATTGACTCTGAGGGCACTATCTCCAACAATCTCCCACTTGCACTCAAGGCTAATTATTGCGATGTCGCATACTCACAGCCCGTGTGATACCGAACATCCAACTCCTCTACTAGTCAGTCTCACAAAGCTCGTTTGCGGAACTATTGCGTTCGAGGAATAGCCTTAGTGAGTGGATCCGCTCAGTTGTTTCTTTCTATGTCTCTCTATATCTCAAGTTCGCGGAGAAACCCATCTCCCGAAATGAGCAATACCTGTCTTAGAATGTGCCTGGATGTCTGATGGGACATAGCTCATAAATGAACTCCAAATCCAAACTTGTTAGACTGTATCGTCAACTGAACTTAATCAGTATCCTGCGCCAAGCCACCCTCAGTATTGCCTTGGATCACCTGTCCAAAATACTGCCCCTCAACAGAAGGAAAACTGTAACTCTGACAACCTCCTTGTCGTCCATGTCACCTTGGAAGCCTGGAATGATAACTGTCTCCCACATGAGGCTGTCGTTATCATCTCCCTAGAACATCCACTTATGTTCTAAAACTGCTTCCGACTGTTTCTCCAGGATTGGATTAATGTCAATTTATTGCATCTAGTGCAAGAACAACATCTGGTGTGGTACTTGACATCTCACGATTGACTCAATTGCCTGAGCAAGTGAGCTGCCAATCATGCCCGTCCCTCTCCCCTTTAGTCTGTAAGACACCTTTGGAGAGGGTGACTCCATTACCTGCAGGTACACTACCGTGCCAGGAGTCGTCCATCCTAAATACTCTTAGAATGCTGTCAAGTACCCTGATTGGGAAACCACCCAAATCTAGATCTAAGACCATAGATCTAGTAACCAGTATGTCTGATATAAAATCCATTTCCATTGTGGAGAAACAACTGTGTGACGACCAAAGTATAACCGATCGTAGTGTAGGAGTTTCCTTTCCTACTCTGTGTATATCATCCAAATACCAGGATATCACACCCTACTACCTTCTCAACAGATCCATCCCCTATTCTGATGAAGTCAAACCCATGACTGTCACGTCAGAAATAGATGATCTATCTCCGCTACATCTGCTTTAGTCTATAAATAGATATAAGCCTGATGTCCACCAATGCTTCCGCTGCTCCCACTGACTACGACAACCCTCTGCCAGAGTCATATAGACGTGCACTTCTAAAACTAGTTTAGAACGACGCTATACTCATCCTCCTGCCGGGTCTCGCAGCCTGGAACAACAACAATGGCAAGTGTGGGTAAACAAGAACTTCCCTGTCACCGTCCTTGAGGCTACCTGAGTACCTCTCGGGTGCCTGAAGTTACCCACTTTATCTGCGGAGTGGCCAATGGAATGTCAATCCAGATTGAATCTTTAGGTTCCTTATCGAATCTTCAGTAATCGTTTGTGGTTCTGGAATCATTTCCAGTTCTACCATACTCCCACTACTGTTTTCTGAAAAAATCCATCTTTAATAAAACTGTGGCGAGTCTAGAACAATATTGCTATTGTTCATCCAGATGGTAGAAAGTCAACCATCGTCATAGCCTGGGTCAACCCACAAACAGCCATTACAGAAACGTGCCTTGAGTCGTCCAGTGTCTGGTTTTAATCATAAACCGGACAACTCCCCGTACCTTAACATCGTTAAGATATGAACTGTTCTATATCCAACAGAGGCACTGATTTAATTGAACCAGATTCAAATCATGCAGCTGTCCCCAGCGCATGTCAACTAAATGGAAGAAGGCCGATCAGCGTAACTCAACTTAGGAATGCTTCCAATTATGAGTAACCTGAAAGAGAAGCAAGTTCTCTTTATCATTACTATTAACTGAATACCATATACAAGTATCTACATTTTCGATCACTTTGAAGAATCCCGATACTTGCTACACCTGGTTCTCTACTCTATTCAAATACCTATAACTTCTCAAAATTCAGACCCTGTGTTTCCACGAAACACCTGTCTAAAAAAGTAGAGAAGTCATAAGTAAACCGAATATAGTACGAGGACCAACCCCTCTGTCCTGATGGACCCTGGACAACATACAATACTCTGTATAAGTCCCTTGAGTCTGATAACTCATTCACTGTGTGTCGTGGGTTGAAAACTGTACTTATGGTTAAGAAGAATTACACCGCTGTTCAATGCTCCTTACCTAACCATCCACTGATATAGGTAAATGTCGTAGACATAATTTCAAAAAAGGTATATCTCACTCTATGAAAATAGACGTACAGATATATCAATTTGAAATTGGTGCATAACAGCGGATATTCAAAACCAAATATTTGCCGACCGGCAAACAGCCCAGGTGATTTCCTCAAATATCACCGATTACAACGAATCCCGATATAATGAGGATAATCACCCAATTCCCAATAACTTACTCCCACTCATCATCTGTAAAACCATACAGATGTGAGAATCATACTTGGTAAATACATACCCTGGAATAAGTATCTAATCGGGAAATCAGTTTTCTTTTAACAGTACACAGTGAGACTGAAACATTGAAATGTTCCGATGGGGTATTCTGGTATTCCTAGTAATGCCTCTTCCAGATTCACGACTGTAACCGTATAGTTCTTTGCCACCTCTCCAAATCCCTTCATATGTCTTTAGTCTTTACCTTCTGCACACCCCTTTAGGCCAAATGGTTTTCTTCCTTCCCTACCGTTCGGCACCAGCCTATGGTTTGGAAGAAGACTATCCAATAAGCATAATGGGTGTAATGTCCCAATCCTAGGAACACTCGCAATGCGAGAGAAGGTGAAGATAAAAGACACCTGAATAAATCTTATTCCTATTTCTCCTGAACCAGAATCCATCCCCGAACTGGAACAAGTTCCTTTCGAGTTCGTATATAACCATACGATGGAGTATCCAAATAAATTGTGGATCTTCGTAGTGATACGGAGTGTCCTGGAGAAATACAAAGGTGATGTGGGAGTGGTAACGAAATATTTGGTTTGGTCGTGAATATCTGTTGCAATTTACTTTGCCCTCTTACTAATCCCTTGCTTTGTCTGAACTTAATACCTTCTGCACACCATCGTTATGCTAATTGGTTTTCTTCATTCCCTACCGGTCGGCACCAGCCTAAGGTTTGGAAGAAGACAATCCAATTTGCGTAATAGGTGTACTACCCCTAAACCAAGGAGTACTCGTAACCTGAGAGAGGGTAAAAGAAAAAGACAACTGAATAATCCTATCCGTTTTCTCCAGAACCGGAAACCATCCTCGAATAAATTCTTTCGAGTTCGTATCTAACCATACGATGGTTTTGTCCAATGGAAGTGGACGTTCGTAGTAAAACGGGGTGTCCTGGAGAAAAGGGTAAAAGTAGGAGTGGCAATGAGGTTTGCAACTCTGACAATCCAAAAGCCGGTGTTTAAGAAGGTTCGGTCAACTTGGTCACTGAGTCAAAGTCTTAGGGTCGGGTCAATGGTCGCTGCCAAAGAGAGAGAGAAAAGAAACACTCAGCGTGCACTCTAACCTAGATCAGAATGGTCACCAATTTATCTAATCTGGAAACCTCCCACTGTACCTCAAATTCTCCTCCAAACCTGAAAGAAGAATTAGTCGGGGTTACCCGAGGAGTAAACTAACTCATCAGTGGGAATCGGGATCCAACTATCATTGCATGATAACGTGACGGAATCCGCTCACGCTATCACACTCCAGAAGGTATGCGCATATCTGGCAAGTTTCAGTTCTTTTGAAACTCCCGATGTGATTTTTGCCCCATGCTCTTATGACCTTGGCGTGAGGTCAAAATATCATAAGTCACATGTCAAGTTCTGCCCATCATTATCCAGGTTAATTTGAACCCACCCGTACATACCCTTGACGTAGGCCAAAATAGTAGTACGACTGTCCCAAACCAACGCATCTATCTATGCAACAGATAAATACCCGGCAGCTACCAATCACTATGCCTTGGCGTGAGGTCAAAATACATAGCTTGAATACTACCGAATATTTAACTGAAATGACGGAGGGCTACGAATGGTTTCTGGCGAAAACCTTTAACGTAATGAACTTGATATCGTCGAAGGAACGGATAGCTTTTTGAAAATATAGTGACGAAAACCGTTGCTAAAGAGGTCACTCCCGGTGAAGGGATCTCGGCTCTTTCCCCGTAGAATGGGGTGCAGGATATTCCAACTGAATACCACGGTGCAAAGCAAAAGTAATCGGCTATAGTGAAGTTAATGCCCTGACGCAAAATTCTGTCCAAGGGGTCACTCCCGGTGAAGGGATCTCGGCCCTTGCCTCGTCGACTGAGGAGCAGGATATTCCAATGAATACCACGATGCAAAACAAAAGTAAACGTCCTTGCAATAACAGCTTTTTGAAAAGTGTTCCAACAACATCAGATTAGGTTTGTTTTTAAACTTGCATTGATCCGAATCAATGCAGTCCCATCAATTGATCACACCAAAAAGAACGAAAATATACTGATGTACGTATATGCCATCCGCATTCGCCACTGGGTCCCGTCATTACCCGTTAGGTTAGCTTACTAACGACAGAGCGGGGACTGGACTAGCGCGGATGCAAAACATATACGACATCTACTAATATATATACCAATATATTATATTTCGCTCAAGGCGTGAAAGAAATGCAACATCACAGAGAATGAACAGCATCACAGAAACAATACAGATATCTGGGATCCCCGGGTTTCACAGAGCCACTACTGAAACCCGACGTTCCCCTGGTCGTGTGGATAGCCTGTGCAATGAAATCCTAGACCCCTACGGGCGCGGCAAGTCACCCGCCAAAACCTGAAGCGAGGCAGCCCCCTTCAGCCCCGTGAATGGACCACCCAGCACTTCACGGAATCCGGCAACTTGGGCACCCCTCCTGGGTCAACCTGTACCCCCTACGAGTGCGGCGAATAGCCCGCCAATCCTAGAGTGAAGCCCCCTCCGTCTCAATGCCATGAGATGCGGGCTTGTTGCCCTCCAGAACCCGGCTATCCGTGCACCCCTCCGCGGGGCAATCCTAGTACAGAAAGTAAAATATACATACAACGGGTACATCGACCGCAACCAGGTCGTGCCCCAAAATAATAATACAATCAGGCAGTGACGGCAGTCCACATGTCGGACGCTCGCCCCGCAATATCAAATGTACATAATACAACAAAACTGTACTAGCATTGCATCCAGGCTATCCCCCACGACCGATCCGCAACATCACAGCAAATACATAGAACATCAACGTGAAAGTCACGTTCGCAAATCCGTCTAACCGGGCTATAGCAGTTAGACCGGATTTACCGATCGAGTGACATTCACGGTCGCAGATATAATGTAAATACTGTGAAAAATGTGTTTAAAAAATTTCCGATTGATCAAACAATTAACAAGTGGGCCCCAAAGAAAACTGTAGCACTCACAGAAACAATTGGCCCAACTTTAATATTCCAAAGCCCATATTTTAAGCCCAGAAGGCCTCTGTAAAAAAATGGTGAAGTGATGTGAATAGTGCGCGGCGTAAGGGCCGCACAAAGGTGGTTTTCGCGGCGGTTCCGCGCTCCAACTGTGGAGTTACTTCGTCAAATTTTTACAGAACTCTTAGATTTTCCAGTACATCAATATTTTATAACCTGAAAAATTTTTCGAGACCAAAATTTTTCAACAGAAACTGATGCGAACTAAAATGCAGTTTTGGAACTTTTTGATCGATCGGAAATGCAAACACATTACACAAAGTTAGACTAAGTTAATGGCGAGTCTCTGATACCACTGTAAGTGCACGGCGGCGCCCCGGCCGTCAATCCGACGCCGGAATGCGGAAGCGGTGAATAACTTAAATTTTGCGGACTTAGCAAACCGGCACCACCGCGCACTATAACCGGGATCGAACCACTAACTAGTCTAAGCTAACAAGAAGATGGGTTAGAGATATACCGACGATCCAAGTCCTCCGGTCTTCTCGTCATGGTGCCGATCTCCTGCGGAAAGTCCTGTCTCCTCCTCGTCGCCGGAAGTGCACCACATCGCCTACTATGTTTACGGGCTCCCACCTCAATGCCGAGGCAACTCGGGCACGAAGCCGGCTACTCGACGTGTAAGTCCATATTGCGACCCCCGGTTCTTACGGGGAGGCGGAAACGGTATAAAATCAAAATTTTTATCGCAAGAGGCAACATGGACTAACTTATGGTCGGGATCGTTACCTAAACTAAAACTAGCAAACTAAGCTAAAGATATTTAGCTACTCGGATGAAGATGGTTATACCTAAACTTGAACTCCTTCTCTTCAAGCTCCGGTGGTGGTCCGATGGCTCCTTCTCGTCGTCTCCGTACGCCGAAGATAGATCCACTTGAAAGCTCCAACCTTTAGCTCCTTCTTCGGTCTTTGAAGAAACTAGTTCACTTGGTTTGCTAAACCTAGTGAACTAGAATGAGTAGAGAGGAAAATAGAATGGGATTTTATCTATGGTTCTTGATTCTCAACTCATGAGACAAGAGAACCATAGATCAAGAGAGGGAGCAAGAGGTTGAAGGTGAGAGCAAAGGGAGAGCTCAAGAACAAGAGAGAGAATGAGCAAGAAAGAATGAGGCTCTCTTTTCTCTCTCACCCTCTCATAATCCAAAGTGATCATAACTCATCATATCAAAAAAGTCTTTTGGTGATGGTTAGAAGCAACCATAAGGTTATCATATCATGCACTCATATTACTCAAAAAGCAAGCAAGAAAAAAGTCTTTGGCATGAAATGATAACCATGGTTATCATGATGGTCAACTAGTCAAGCCTAGTCAACCGGTCAACAAGTCAACAAAAGTCAACAAGTCACCAAAGTCAACAAGTCAACAAAAGTCAACAAGTCAACAACCATATCACCATAATACTTAATTAATATAATAGTTAATCACATATCATATTCTCATTAGGGTTGAGCAAAAAGTCAAAAGTCAACGGTCAACTGTCAACAACCCTAATGAGAATCCACTGCCTCTGCCTCCCTGTCAACTGTGCATACACACCCGCATCCGCGTTCCGAGGAACACGAATGCAAACTGGATAAATCCAATCCCATAAGGTACACTAGGATCTGGCTTAAACCAAAGCCCGCTAGTGTAAACTGTCCGGACACTGTACGTGCACACGTGCACGGATGTGACCGAACCCTGTCGCAAAACCATGCGACCTGTCGCAATACCATGCGACCTCTACTCTTTTGCCTAAAGGCGAAAAGCTTTCTGTGTGGGACTCTAAAGACTCGACACTACGCTGGCAGTGGGTTTAACCACAGACCGCAAGCGGCACTAGCTGTGCGTAACGGTCCCCAGGTAATGCCGACAAGAAGACCGACGAGGCGAAACCCATCTGAACTCCTACTGAGCCTGAGTGTGACATTCTCCATACAGTCCGGTCTGTTCGTCTGATACATCGCATGGCGGGCCTAGGGGGCGGTAAACGTCAGTCCCCCAATAGCGGTACAAGTCGTGCCGGAGTGAAGCCCAATACACCCTGAGATAACACTGGAAACCTACCAGTATATCTCGTTTGCCCTGGCCAGGGACTACTCGTGTAATGGCTCTCCTAGACACAGCGCGATGTCAACCCCCAATACCGGGAGAGACGAATCCTGTCTAACCGTCACTGCCTCCAAGTGCTTCGGGACTGCACCCAACCACCACCTGTTTGCACGACTCCTTTGAGCCGTGGTAGGGTAGTGATCAAAGTACAGTGGGAACACACCCGAGGCGAAGTGACAGTGTCAAGTCAGCGGACTAAGCTGTACTCATGTCACCTGGGAACTGATAACTGACGATAGGTATAATACCAACTAGTCAGTTCCCGACGAGTCCTGTCCAGTGTACCCGTAACCTAACGAGCACCCGCATACTATCTCAAGTACGACGTACTGACGGCTGTGGGACAGACCGTCTCCCACACTGGGATGAGAAGCGCATGCGCTGGTCTACTCCGGAGTATCGATGCCCTGTCTCGATAGTCCTGCGACCAGGGACCTGAATAAGGATGTGCTTATAGATTACCCAGCCCCCACTAGTGTGACTGCCATCACAACGCTGGTAATCAAGCAAAGATCCTAAGGGCTCCACTAATGCGTATAAGTGATATACTGAAATAAACACAAGTACACATTGAAGTAGAAACAAACCAAGTAGCATACTACTATTTTGAGCAAGATTGTATATACAAGGTGAATATCCCAAGCATCCATTAAGTAATATACAAACTAGTATGATACAGTAATGGCCTCTAGGGCATATACACTAACAATCTCCCACTTGCACTAAGGCCATGTACTGGCGTATCGAAGACCTATCATCTCGATCAGCCGCTCGAACTGAGTCTGGGGCAGGGCCTTGGTGAATGGATCAGCAGTGTTATCTTCTGAAGCGACTCTCCGAACCTCGATCTCCTGGCGATCTACGATCTCCCTGATCAGGTGATACCGCCTTAAGATGTGCCTGGATTTCTGATGGGACCTGGGTTCCTTCGCTAAAGCTATAGCCCCGTTGTTGTCGCAATACAGAGGTATTGGATCAACAATGGACGGAACCACCTGAAGTTCTTTCAAGAACTTCCTCATCCAGACAGCTTCTTTTGCGGCATCAGATGCAGCGATGTATTCCGCTTCCATCGTCGAGTCTGCAACGGTTTCCTGTTTGGAACTCTTCCAACACACCGCCCCTCCATTGAGGGTAAAGACAAAACCCGACATGGACTTGGAATCATCCTTGTCACTCTGGAAGCTGGAGTCAGCAAAGGCCTCGATCTGGAGGTCTTTTCCGCCATACACCAAGAACATCTCCTTAGTCCTTCTCAGGTACTTGAGAATGTTCTTTACCGCTATCCAGTGTTTCTCCCCAGGGTTTGACTGATACCGGCTTACCACACTCAGTGCATAAGCTACATCCGGTCTGGTACACAACATCGCATACATTATAGAGCCTACCGCAGAAGCGTAGGGTATAATAGACATGCGATCCCTCTCCAAATCAGTCTTGGGAGACATCTCTTTAGAGAGGGTGATCCCGTGACAAGCTGGTAGGTTACCACGCTTGGAATCTTCCATACTGAATCTTTTCAGTACGGTGTCGATGTACCTGGACTGAGAAAGTCCCAATATCCTCTTGGATCTATCACGATGGATCCGGATCCCCAGGATGTATGAGGCATCACCCAGGTCTTTCATGGAGAACCTTTGTGACAAGAACCCCTTGACAGATTGTAGCATAGGAATATCATTTCCTATTAAGAGAATGTCATCCACGTATAAAACGAGGAATACTACAGTTCTCGCTACAAATCTACTATAGATGCATGGTTCATCTGGATTTTTGATAAAGCCAAATTCTTTGACCGTCTCATCAAAGCAGATGTTCCAACTCCGCGATGCCTGCTTTAGTCCATAGATGGACTTAAGCAACTTGCACACCTTTCCGCTGCTCCCACTCTGAATGAAACCCTCTGGCTGGTCCATATAGACACACTCCTCTAAATTTCCATTTAGAAAAGCTGTCTTTACGTCCATTTGCCAGATCTCATAATCGTGGAAGGCAGCAATGGCAAGAAGGATCCGAATGGATTTCAGCATGGCTACTGGAGAAAAGGTTTCGTCGTAGTCCAAACCAGGTCTTTGACGAAAACCCTTTGCTACCAGCCTAGCTTTATAGGTCTCAACCTGTCCATCTACACCAATCTTCCTTTTGAAGATCCACTTGCATCCTACGGGTTTTACCCCGTCTGGAGCAATGTCCAACGTCCATACCTTGTTGGTGTACATGGACTCCATTTCGGTCCGCATTGCATCCAGCCATTTCACTGAGTCAATGCTCTGAACGGCCTGCTGGAAGCTAGTAGGCTCATCATAATCTATGATGCAATCCTCTCTATCCCCGTCTATGAGAAAACCGTAGTATCTCTCAGGCGGATGAGACTGCCTACTACTTCTGCGGAGCGGCGTAGGAATGTCCTGTTCTTCCGAACCTTCTGGTTCCACTAAACTTTCAGTAACAGTCCGTGGTTCTGGAATTTCTTCCAGTTCTACTGTGCTCCCACTTATCTGGTTTTCCAAAAACTCAGTTTCCAAGAAGTAGGCATGACGAGAAACAAGAACTTTTTGTTCCTCTTCACAGTAGAAGAAATATCCTTTTGAGTTCTTTGGATACCCCACAAACTTGCACTGTACTGAGCGTGCCTCGAGCTTGTCCGCATGCTGCTTTTTGACAAAAGCCGGACATCCCCATGTCTTAATGTGCTTAAGATAGGGTCTCTTCCCACACCACATTTCATATGGTGTGGAAGGCACAGTCTTAGTCGGAACTCGGTTCAAAAGGTACGCTGCTGATTCTAGCGCATACCCCCAGAATGATCGCGGTAACTCAGCATTACCCATCATGGACCGCACCATATCCAATAGGGTGCGGTTCCGTCTCTCCGATACACCGTTATGTTGCGGGGTGTATGGAGGAGTAAGCTGAGAGAGAATTCCGTTCTCTTTTAAATAGTCCAGGAACTCGGCACTTAAGTATTCTCCACCTCGATCCGATCTTAGAATCTTAATACTTTTGCCGGTCTGTTTCTCTACTTCATTCTTATACTCCTGGAATTTTCCAAAGGCCTCGGACTTATGTTTCATCAAGAAGACATAACCGTACCTTGAGAAGTCATCCGTAAAAGTAATGAAGTAAGAATGTCCGCTTCGGGCATGTGTAGACATTGGACCGCACACGTCACTGTGTACGAGTCCCAAGAGCTCGCTCGCTCTTACTCCATGTCCAGTAAACGGAGTCTTTGTCATCTTTCCTTTGAGACAAGATTGACAAGTGGCATACGATTGATATTCGAACGCATTCAAATATCCTTCTGTA
The DNA here is from genome assembly GCA_030015575.1 of Agapanthus africanus. Taxonomy (NCBI): domain Eukaryota; kingdom Viridiplantae; phylum Streptophyta; class Magnoliopsida; order Asparagales; family Amaryllidaceae; genus Agapanthus; species Agapanthus africanus. The sequence goes on along the minus strand of CM057346.1, from coordinate 335,385,148 downwards.
TGTAACTTAGTCAACCTTCTCTCATTGATGTGACCCAATCTACAATGCCATAAGAAAGTCTGATTTATTTCCGGAGACTTTCTTTTGTGTGTATTCTGGACGTTGAAAATTTGTGGTTGGTTTAACACGTATATACCATTACTCAATGTACCTGACCCAATCAAAACTTGATTAAGGTGAATGTTTACAACATTACTTACAAACGCAAATTCATAACCTTCTTTAGAAACTAAAGATACAGAAATGATATTACAAGTTGCGTTGGGTACAAAAAAGCAATTACGCAAAACCAAAACATGTCCATCTGACATTCCCAGGTGATAGTCCCCCACGGCTTTAGCATCCATGCTAGCTCCGTTCGCAACTTTGAGGGTCATGTCACCTGCCTTCAAAACCCTACGGTTTCTCAACGCCTGCAAAGAATTACAGATATGAGATCCTGATCCGGTATCCAATACCCAGGAAGTAGAGTTTATTGAAAGACAATTTTCAATAACATACACACCTGAAGCTGAAGCTGCAACCTGCTTCAATTCCTGTGTTCTGGCCTTCCAGGCCCTGCAATCATTCTTCCAGTGTCCTTTCTTATGACAATAGAAGCATTCTTCCTTATCCACAAGCTTCCCCGCTATCTTTGTTGCTTTGCCTTTTCCCTTCGTATCCACTTTACCAACACCGCCCCTTGGTTTGGCGGGGGCCTTCTTCTTCTTTCCCTTGGCTTTCGCCTTAGACCTAGAAGAAGATGATCCTCCTACAAACAAAGTGGATGTTTCCCTACCTTTCTGTAGGGTGCCCTCTGCGCTCCTCAGCATGTTGAGGAGCTCTGATAGTTCAACCTCTTTTTCTTGTAGGTTGAAGTTCAGTATAAACTGGGCGTAAGTGGAAGGAAGGGACTGGAGAACTATATCCGTATATAGCTCACTCTCCAATGTGATCCCTAGGTCAGCGAGCTCCTCAATGAAGCCGATCATCTTTAGCACATGCTCGGCTACTGATGATCCGACGGCCATTCTTGTCGAAAATAACTTTTTCGACGCTTCGTATCTTGCGATACGTGATTGCTCTCCATACAGTTCTTTTGTATGGAGCAATATGGACTCCATGTCCATATTCTCATGCCTCCTCTGATGTTCGTTGTCCATCGAGGCAAGCAGGAGGCACTTGGCCTTCGCGCTATCAATCTCCCAAGTCTTGCGGATTTCCTTATCCGCGACGCTGGAAGTTGGACCAGGGACAGGGGGAGCTTTGGTGGTAAGAAGATACCCCAGCTTGTCATAAGTGATTGCTATCTTGACATTCCTGAGCCAATCTTTGTAGTTTGGCCCTGTCAGTTTGTTTTTATCTAGGAGTAACTTAAGTCCAGTCATGTTGATTGGTCGCTGCAATTAGGAGAGAGAAGAAGAAACACTCAGCATGATGCTCTTGCAAGTTTAGAGTGGTTTTTAGTTTGTCTAAACAGGATGGCTCCCACTGTTTCTCGAATCCCTCCTCAAACCATAAAGGAAGAATTAGTCAGGATCAATCCCACCGTACAATACTTGCTTAACCGTTCAGCCAGGCCGGTGTCGGTACTTCGAGGGAGGTTTTCCAACGCTTTCGCGAAGTTCCTTAATTAGAGAACCTCTTTTCCCTGGGGGCGTAGCCCTGCTAACACCTTTCTAGGCACCTACTAGGTTTATAGCATTGATCGTTAAGTGAGAAATTTCCCGAGGAGTAGCATATACTCACAGTAGGATCGGGATCCAAATATCATCGCGTGACGAAACTGAAGGAATCCTACCAGAATCATCACACTCCAAATGGTATGCAAATCTAGCAAGTTTCAGTACTTATGAAACTCCCGATGTGGATTTTTGCCCCATGCTCTTATGACCTTGACTTTGGCCAACAAATCATAAGTCACATGTCAAGTTCTGCCCGTCGTTCTCCAGGTTAATTTGAATCCACCCGCACCTACCCTTGACTTTGGCCAACAAGGCAGTACGACTGTTCCAAACCAACGCATCTATCTATGCTGCACATGAATACCCAATAGCTACCAATCACTGTGCCTTGACTTTGGCCAACAAACACAGCTTGAATACTATTGACTATTCATGTGAAACGACGGAGGGCTACGGATGGTTTTGGCGAAACCGTGAACGTAGTGAACTTGATTTAATCGATGGAACGAGATAGCTTTTAGAAGGAGTGGCTCAAGCTCCGCATTTAAAAGTTATTTTGAAAAGAACCGAGTGGTTTTTCGAAAGTGTTCCAACGACTTTAACTTGGTTTATTATCTTGCATTAGTTCTTTTAATGCGTGATATTCTTGCATTAGTACTTTTAATGCGTCCCATCATTTAACCCTACCATTGCAGAAAACAACCAAAATATGACGTACGCTTATGCCATTCGCATTCGCCACTGGGCCCCGTCATTACCCGTTAGGTTACTTAACTAACGACAGAGCGGGGGCTGGGCTAGCGCGTCTGTAAAACATAAGCAACGCCTAAATAGTAAGCAATGATAAACATTTCAGATCACAGATAAATACATTGGATATACTAGTAATCTGTAATTTGTACGAGCCTGTAACAAAAACAGATAACACGGTCGCGGTGAATAGCCAAAACCCCACCCAAGACCCCTACGGGTACGGCAAACTACCCGCCAAGTACCCGAAGCGTAGCAACCTCCCTCATCTCCATGAGTAGGCCACTCGACACTTCGGCATACCCGGTAGTTTGTGCACCCCTCCACGGGTCTATCCTAGGAGCAAAAACAGTAAAAAGAAATTATACAATGACGGCTACAACCCCGACCCGGTTGTGCGGCCAAACAAATAATTATTACATCAATTTACAAGTTTACATGAATTGCAAGAAAAGTAAACTCTCGTCTCACAACCCCCGGCTATTCACCCGCGACAATCCAACATATTTATATACACATTCCAGCACATTACAGATCATGTATAACCCCGACTAATCGACTTATAGCGATTAGCCGACGTTCAATACATGCAAACATCACAGATATAACCATCATAGTCAAAGTGCAATGAAGTTCGGAAAAAATACGGAATTATAGGACCCCAAAAGGAAATTTCTTTTCTGTAAAATCTGGGCACATATAATATATCTCAAAAATCCCAAAACCAACACAGACACACACTGCACGAAAAACGATGCACTAAAGACAACAAACCGCGGCGCTTCCGCGGCGGCCAAGAAGGGTCACGCGGCGGAAGCGCGGCGGTTTAGACGAATTGGTGAATCGTTTTTCATGGGTGTTCTAACAAAACCCTGAGACGAATTTAGGAGTATGAAGTTTTTCATTTTGACCAGAAAAAATTTCAACAGAAACTCAGTTTTTGTAGTTTTCCGGTTTTGTGATTTTTTTTCGGTTCCGAACTTCGTTACACTTTACTACCTAGCTAGTTTAAGTTTAGTTAGGCTCTGATACCACTGTAAGTCCATATTGCGACCCCCGGTTCTTACGGGGAGGCGGAAACGGTATAAAATCAAAATTTTTATCGCAAGAGGCAACATGGACTAACTTATGGTCGGGATCGTTACCTAAACTAAAACTAGCAAACTAAGCTAAAGATATTTAGCTACTCGGATGAAGATGGTTATACCTAAACTTGAACTCCTTCTCTTCAAGCTCCTGTGGTGGTCCGATGGCTCCTTCTCGTCGTCTCCGTACGCCGAAGATAGATCCACTTGAAAGCTCCAACCTTTAGCTCCTTCTTCGGTCTTTGAAGAAACTAGTTCACTTGGTTTGCTAAACCTAGTGAACTAGAATGAGTAGAGAGGAAAATAGAATGGGATTTTATCTATGGTTCTTGATTCTCAACTCATGAGACAAGAGAACCATAGATCAAGAGAGGGAGCAAGAGGTTGAGGGTGAGAGCAAAGGGAGAGCTCAAGAACAAGAGAGAGAATGAGCAAGAAAGAATGAGGCTCTCTTTTCTCTCTCACCCTCTCATAATCCAAAGTGATCATAACTCATCATATCAAAAAAGTCTTTTGGTGATGGTTAGAAGCAACCATAAGGTTATCATATCATGCACTCATATTACTCAAAAAGCAAGCAAGAAAAAAGTCTTTGGCATGAAATGATAACCATGGTTATCATGATGGTCAACTAGTCAAGCCTAGTCAACCGGTCAACAAGTCAACAAAAGTCAACAAGTCACCAAAGTCAACAAGTCAACAAAAGTCAACAAGTCAACAACCATATCACCATAATACTTAATTAATATAATAGTTAATCACATATCATATTCTCATTAGGGTTGAGCAAAAAGTCAAAAGTCAACGGTCAACTGTCAACAACCCTAATGAGAATCCACTGCCTCTGCCTCCCTGTCAACTGTGCATACACACCCGCATCCGCGTTCCGAGGAACACGAATGCAAACTGGATAAATCCAATCCCATAAGGTACACTAGGATCTGGCTTAAACCAAAGCCCGCTAGTGTAAACTGTCCGGACACTGTACGTGCACACGTGCACGGATGTGACCGAACCCTGTCGCAAAACCATGCGACCTGTCGCAATACCATGCGACCTCTACTCTTTTGCCTAAAGGCGAAAAGCTTTCTGTGTGGGACTCTAAAGACTCGACACTACGCTGGCAGTGGGTTTAACCACAGACCGCAAGCGGCACTAGCTGTGCGTAACGGTCCCCAGGTAATGCCGACAAGAAGACCGACGAGGCGAAACCCATCTGAACTCCTACTGAGCCTGAGTGTGACATTCTCCATACAGTCCGGTCTGTTCGTCTGATACATCGCATGGCGGGCCTAGGGGGCGGTAAACGTCAGTCCCCCAATAGCGGTACAAGTCGTGCCGGAGTGAAGCCCAATACACCCTGAGATAACACTGGAAACCTACCAGTATATCTCGTTTGCCCTGGCCAGGGACTACTCGTGTAATGGCTCTCCTAGACACAGCGCGATGTCAACCCCCAATACCGGGAGAGACGAATCCTGTCTAACCGTCACTGCCTCCAAGTGCTTCGGGACTGCACCCAACCACCACCTGTTTGCACGACTCCTTTGAGCCGTGGTAGGGTAGTGATCAAAGTACAGTGGGAACACACCCGAGGCGAAGTGACAGTGTCAAGTCAGCGGACTAAGCTGTACTCATGTCACCTGGGAACTGATAACTGACGATAGGTATAATACCAACTAGTCAGTTCCCGACGAGTCCTGTCCAGTGTACCCGTAACCTAACGAGCACCCGCATACTATCTCAAGTACGACGTACTGACGGCTGTGGGACAGACCGTCTCCCACACTGGGATGAGAAGCGCATGCGCTGGTCTACTCCGGAGTATCGATGCCCTGTCTCGATAGTCCTGCGACCAGGGACCTGAATAAGGATGTGCTTATAGATTACCCAGCCCCCACTAGTGTGACTGCCATCACAACGCTGGTAATCAAGCAAAGATCCTAAGGGCTCCACTAATGCGTATAAGTGATATACTGAAATAAACACAAGTACACATTGAAGTAGAAACAAACCAAGTAGCATACTACTATTTTGAGCAAGATTGTATATACAAGGTGAATATCCCAAGCATCCATTAAGTAATATACAAACTAGTATGATACAGTAATGGCCTCTAGGGCATATACACTAACACGACGTGCCCAAGATTCGCTGTAGAATGTAGTGTAGAGATCTCATTTGGGGTTGTAGGAATTGCCTTTGGTGGAGGGATGGATACAAGAAGTATATGGAGGAGCTAGGAGAACTTTGGTGCATGAAATGAACAACATTTTTCCCACTTCAAAAATTTGGACAGCCCCAAAGAGCTTGGGCCGGCCATGACTTCAAGAGTGGAGAGAATGAGAGAGAGAGAGCCAAGGAAGGAGTGGTGCAACCATAACAATAATCCCAAGCATCCAAAAACCAATCATGAAAGAATATGATCACAAGTGTAAACTAACACTCCACCAACCTCACCCCTCATCATCATCAACCATCATGTCCCTCCATCATCATACATAAGTCAAGCCATGATGAGGTTGTGAAGTCAAGTCATCATGAAGAAATCAAGTCAAAGGATGGTGCTATCATGATACAACAATAAGCAAATACCCCCTCCACAAATACTTATTTGCAACAATGCAAATAAGCCCTCCTCCACCAATCTTCGGCCAATGAACGGAACAAAGGAAATTGGCCGAAACGGAAAGCAAACTGGCAACTCCAGAAAACTGGTCCCGTAATAAATTACAGGAAAACCCCGATACTGTGCATACACACCCGCATCTGTATTTCGACCGAAATACAAATGCAATGAGACAAACTCTACACTGTACTATACTAGGATCCGGCTTATACCAAAGCCGGCCAGTAATATCTGTTCGATCCTGATCCGTGCAATACCGCACGTATCTGATCGAACCCTGCCATATAACCATACGGCCTATAGTACAAACTGTCCGATCCTGATCCGTGCAATACCGCACGTATCTGATCGGACCCTGCCATATCTCCATACGGCCTCTACAACCTTTCGCCCGAAAGCTGAGTAACTGAAATGTGGGGGACTCTAAAGACTCATCAACACCTTGGTTGTGGATTTAACCACTAGCACGTTAGAGGTATATAAGCCAATACATAACGGGCTACCAGGTATTGACCAAAAGGGACGTCTGCGAGCGAACTCAGCCTGACACCCTACTGAGCCTGTCAGTGACAATATCCGTGCAGTCCGGTCCGTTCGTCTATGAGTATCGCATGGCGGGCCTAGGGGGTTGGTAAAAGTCAGACCCCCAAAAGCGGTACAAGTCGTGTCGGAGTGTAGCCCAGAACACCCTGAGATACTACTGGAATACCTACCAGTAAATCTCCTTGCCTTGGCCAAGGACTTTGTGTAATGGCTCTCCTAGACACAGCACGACCTCACCCCCAATACCGGGAGAGACGAACCCCTGAAGATACGCTCACTGCCTCCATGTGGCTCGGGACTGTACCCAACTAAAACCTGTTTGCACGACTCCTTTGAGCCGTGGTAGGGTAGTAATCAAAGTACAGTGGGAACTCATACGAGACAAATGACGATCCCCAGGTCGATGAACTAACCTGCACACATGTCACCAGGGAACTGCCATCTGACGTCTGGTATATGACCAACTAGCATGTTCCCGGCGAGTCCTGTCCGGTGTACTCATAACCCAATGAGCACCTGTATACATCTTAGGTGATCCAACTGACACCAGTGGCTTGTGAGACCGGCCACCGCCCCTCGTCGGGGTCTCGACTGTATACACTAGTCTACTAATGGAGTATCGATGCCCGGTCTCGAAACTCCCACGACTAGGGACCTTTTAAGGATATGCTTGTAGACCCCCAGCTCTCACTTATATGATCGCCCTCATACTGCTGGTGGTCAAGCAAGAAACCTAGGGGCTCTATCAACGTGTAATAGCGACGTGTCAGGTCACCTAAAACTGTACACGATGATAAAGGTAAACCAGATAGCATACTATCATCTCGAGTAAGACTGTCCTACCGGGATAGGTCCTCCCTCAATCATTACAATCACGTACCTGTGACCTAATAATTGACTCTGAGGGCACTATCTCCAACAGTTACCTCAAGTTAGAGGTCAAGCTTAGAGTAGTAGCTCTTGGGTGGATCTTCTATCACAAAGATGATGCCGACGAGGAGGTGGTCATCGAGAAAAAGAAGGACTTGGTTCATTAGGTATAATCTTCTTTCATAGTAGCTAATCCCTTTTATGATGTTGTTAGTTAAGGTTTAGCAAAGATCCGTAAGTTAGTCGATATTTGTTTTAAACAAAATGATTGTTTTACCTATTCCGCCTCCCCGCAACTCGTGGGGTGTCTAACGTCGACTTACAGTGGTATCAGAGCCTCGCTAAACCCTAACTAACTTGTTAGCAAATTCGTTAGAAATTCGATCGCGAAACGAACCGGAAAAATCATCATTTTCACATAGTTTCTGTCGATTTTTAAACGGGGTCTAAAAATTTTTCAGGGACCCTTAAAATTACAAGAAGGAAAATATAGGAATACTAGAGAAATTAGGGTTCCTGACTCGACCATACAGCCGCGGAACCGCGGCCGATCCAAGCGATCTACCGCTGATCCATGGCCGAGTTGAAGCCGAGTCACCCCAAAATTCCCCAGTAACTCTTCTGTGTTAATTTTGGTATTTCTGGGATATTTTGTTTTTGCTCAAGTCCCAGGTGCACAGAGAAGTTTTTGGAGTAGAATCAATTGTGTTTGCTTGATCGAAATTCTACGATGTTTGGTTAATTAGATTATATCTGTGATTTGTATAATGTGTTCGTAAACCATCCCTACCTGCTAGAATGTCGGTTGGCAGGGGGTTGCACATTTCTGTAATGGTTTTTACTGTTTGTGTTTGTGGACTTGTTGGATTGTCGTGAATGGATAGCTAGGGATGTGAGACGAGCGTTTCTTTCATTCAAATGTAATCTGTAAATTGTTGTAATATTCTTTTGCGGGGCACATCCAGGTTGCGGTTATAGCCACCGTTGTGTTATTTCATTTACTGATTTTTGCTCCTAGGATAGACCCAAGGTGGGGTATACAAACTACCGGGTACTTTGAAGTGTTTAGTGGCCTACTCACGTTGTTGAGGGAGACCGCTTCACTTCGGGTACTTGGCGGGTAGTTTGCCGTACCCGTAGGGGTCTAGGGTGGGGGTTTTGGCTATTCATCGCGACTGTGTAATCCGTCTTTCTTTGCGGGCTCAAAAGAATGCGGATTCGTAGAAAATCCAATATGTTCATCTGTGATCTGGAATGCCTATTATTGCGTCTGACAAATGTACAATATCTATATATGATAGCTATTTAGACGTCACTTATGTTTTACACCCGTGCTAGGCCAGCCCCCGCTCTTCCGTTAGTTAAGTAACCTAACGGGTGATGACGGGACCTAGTGGCGAATGCGGACGGCATAAGAGGACGTTGTCTTTTCGTTTTTTTCTGCAATGATAGGTTAATTGATGGGACGCATTATATTAAAGCAAAGAAAATAAACCAAAGTTCAATCGTTGGAACAGTTTAAAAGAAACCACTCGGTTATTTTAAAACAGAGAATATTTTTTAAATTGCGGAGCTTTAACCACTCCTTTTAAAAAGCTATCAGGTTCCTTCAATCATATCAAGTTCACTACGTTCACGGTTTCGCCAAAACCATTCGTAGCCTTCCATCATTTCATTTGGGTATTCAGTATTATTCAAGCTATGTATTTTGACCAAAGTCAAGGCATAGTGTTTGGTAGCTGCTGGGTATTCATTTGTTGTATAGATAGATGAGTTAGTTTGGGGCAGTCGTATTATCATTTGGCCAACGTCAGGGATATGTACGGATGGATTCAAATTAACAAGATAATGATGGGTAGAACTTGACATGTGACTTATGACATTTTGACCAACGCCAAGGTCATAAGAGCATGGGGCAGAAATTTATATCGGGAATTTCTAAAGAAACTGAAATTTGCAAAGAGGTGCATACCATTTGGAGTTTGATGAATGTTGGTAGGATTCCTTCAGCATTATCATACGATGATATTTGGATCCCGATCCTACTGTGAGTATTCGCTACTCATCAGGAAATTCGTCACTTAACGATCAATGCTATAAACCAAGTAGGTGCCGAGAAAGGTGTCAGCGGGGCTACGCCCCTAGAGAAAAGAGGTTATTTAATTAAGGAACTTCGCGAAAGCGTTGGAAAACCTCTCTCGAAGTACCGACACCGGCCTGGCTGAACGGTTAAGCAAGTATTGTACGGTGAGAATAGTCCGGGCTAGTTCTTTCTTTTTGGTTTGAGGAGGAATTCGAGAAACAGTGGGAGCCATCAAGTTTAGATAAACTAAAAACCACTCTAAACTTGCAAGAGCATCATGTTAAAGTGTTCTCTCTCTCTCCTAATTGCAGCGACCCAGAACATGACATGCTTTAAGTTAATATTAGAGAAAAATATATTGACAGGGCCAAACTATAAAGATTGGCTGCGGAATGTCAAAATGGCATTGACTTATGACAAATTGGGGTATGTCCTTACTGCTAAGGCACCTGCTGTCCCTGGTTTAAAATCCAGTAATGCGGATAAGGAAATCCGCAAGACCTGGGAATTAGATTGCGCGAGGGCCAAATGCATCGTGCTTGCCTTTATGAATAATGAACAACAGAGGAGGCACGAGGATATGGATCTTGAATCCATATTTCTCCACACCAAGGAACTGTATGGAGAGCAATCTCGTATAGCAAGATACGAGACCTCGAAGAACTTGTTTCAGTCGAGGATGGCTTCGAATCATCTGTTGGAGAACATGTCCTAAAAATGATTGGCTATATAGAAGAGCTCGCGGATCTCGGGACGACTTTGGAGAACGAGCTCTACACAGACTTGGTTCTTCAGTCCCTTCCTTCCACCTACGCGCCAGTTTATTCTAAATTTCAACATTCAAAGAAAAGAAGTTGATCTTCCAGAACTCCTTAACGTGTTGAAGAGTGCAGAGCGCACCTTGCAGAAAGCAAGGGAAACACCCGCTATATTTGTTCGCGGTGCTTCTTCTTCCAGGTCCAAGGCTAGCGCCAAAGAAAGGAAGATGAAGGCCGCTACCAAACCAAGAGGTGGTGTTAGTAAGGTGGGAGCTAAGGGAAAGACAATGATTGCAGTGCCGGTAGTGGCAAAGGACGAGTGCTTCCACTGTCGTAGAAAAGGCCATTGGAAGAAAGATTGCAAAGCTTGGAATGCCAAGAACCAGGAACCGAAGCAAGCTGTAGCTTCAACTTCAGGTGTGTTTGTAATTGAAAAATGTCTGTCAATCAACTCTACTTCCTGGGTATTGGATACCGGATCAGGATCTCATATATGCAATTCATTGCAGGCATTGAGGGACTGTAGAAAGCTGAAAGTTGGTGATATGACCTTCCAGGTTGCTAACGGAGCAAGCGTGGGTGCTGTGTCCGTAGGGAATTATCACCTTGGATTGACGAGTGGACATATTTTGGTTTTGCATAACTGATTTTGTATACCCAGTTTAACGTGTAATATCATATCGGTTTCGTTGTTATCAAAAGAAGGTTATGATTTCACGTTTGTAAGCAATGTTGTTAACATCCACCTTAATCATGGTTTGATTGGGTCCGGTACACTAGATAACGGTATATATGTCTTAAATCAATTACAGATTTTCAATGTCCAGAACACACTAAAAAGAAAGTCTCCAGATTTAAATAAGGCTTTCTTATGGCATTGTAGACTGGGTCACATCAATGAGACAAGGTTAACTAAGTTACATGGAGAAGGATATTTGGATTCGTTCGAATATCAATCTTATGCCACTTGTCAATTATGTCTCAAAGGAAAGATGACAAAGACTCCATTCACTGGACATGGAGTAAGAGCGAGCTCGCTCTTAGGACTCATACACAGCGATGTATGTGGTCCAATGTCTACACATGCAAGAGGTGGTTTTTCCTATTTCATTACTTTTATGGATGATCACTCTAGGTACGGATTCATTTTCTTGATGAAACATAAATGCAAGGCTTTTGAGAAATTCCAAGAGTATAAGAATGAAGTAGAAAACCAAACAGGCAAAAGTATCAAGACACTGAGATCTGATCGAGATGGTGAATACTTAAGTGCTGAGTTCCTAGGTTACCTAAAAGAGAAAGGAATTCTCTCTCAGCTTACTCCTCCATACACTCCACAGCATAACGGTGTATCGGAGAGACGGAATCGAACCCTATTGGATATGGTACGTTCCATGATGAGTAATGCTGAGTTACCGCGATCTTTCTGGGGTTATGCGCTAGAATCAGCAGCATATCTTTTGAACAGGGCTCCTACCAAGACTGTGCCTACCACGCCATATCAGATGTGGAGTGGGAAGAAACCCTATCTTCAGCATCTGAAGATATGGGGATGTCCAGGTTTTGTTAAAAAGCAGCATGCGGACAAACTCGAGGCACGATCAGTACAGTGTAAGTTTGTAGGATATCCAAAGAACTTCAAGGGGTATTTCTTCTATTACGTAGAGAAACAAAAGGTTTTTGTTTCTCGCCATGCCCATTTTCTAGAACAGGAGTTTATAGAAAAGGAAACAAGTGGGAGTGAAATAGAATTGGAAGAAATTCCAGAACCACAAACTACTACTGAAAGTTTGGTAGAACCAGTAGTTCAAGAAGAACAGGACATTCCCGCACCCCTCCGCAGAAGTAGTAGGCCGTCTCATCCGCCTGAGAGATACTACCGTTTTCTCATAAGTGGGGATAGAGAGGATTGTGTCATTGATGATGATGAACCTACTAGCTTCCAGCGGGCCATCCAGAGCGATGACTCGTTACGATGGCTGGATGCAATGCGGACCGAAATGGAGTCCATGTACACCATCAAAGTATGGACTTTGGACTTTGCTCCAGATGGGGTAAAACCCATATGATGCAAATGGATCTTCAAGAAAAGGATTGGTGTAGATGGACAGGTGGAAACCTATAAGGCTAGACTTGTTGCAAAGGGTTTTCGTTAAAGACCTGATTTGGACTATGATGAAACTTTTTCTCCAGTAGCTATGCTCAAATCCATTCGAGTCCTTCTTGCTATTTTCGCCTTCCATGATTATGAGATCTGGCAGATGGACGTAAAGACGGCTTTTCTAAATGGTAATTTAGAATACTGAGTCTATATGGATCAGCCAGAAGGCTTAAATCAGAGTGGGAGCAGCGGGAAAGTGCGCTAGTTGCTTAAGTCCATTTATGGACTAATGCAGGCATCGCGGAGTTGGTACATCTATTTTGATGAAACGGTCAAAGAATATGACTTTATCAAAAATCCAGATGAACCATGTATATATAGTAAAATTATAGCATGAACTGTCGTATTCCTCGTCTTGTACGTGGATGGCATTCTATTAATTGGAAATGACATTCCTATGCTACAATCTGTCAAAGGATTCTTGTCACACAGGTTCTCCATGAAAGACCTGGGTGATGTCTCTTACATTCTGGGGATCCGGATCTATCGTGATAGATCCAAGAGGATGTTGGGACTTTCGCATTCCAGGTATATCAACACTGTACTGAAAAGATTCAGTATGGAAGATTCTAAGCGCGGTAATTTACCGGCCTGTCACGGAATCACCCTCTCCAAAGAGATGTCTCCCAAGACTGATTTGGAAAGGGATCGCATGTCTATTATACCCTAAGCTTCTGCGGTAGGCTCTATAATGTATGCGATGTTGTGCACCAGACCAGTTATAGCTTACGCACTAAGCGTGGTAAGAAGGTATTAGTCAGACCCAGAGGAGAAGCACTGGATAGCAGTAAAGAACATTCTCAAGTACCTAAGAAGAACTAAGGAGATGTTCTTGGTTTACGGCGGAAAAGACCTCAAGATCGAGGCCTTTGCTGATTCCAGCTTCCAGAGTGATAAGGATGACTCCAAGTCCATGTCAGGTTACGTCTTTACCCTCAATGGAGGGGCGGTGTGCTGGAAGAGTTCCAAGCAGGACACCATTGCTGACTCGACGATGGAAGCGGAGTATATCGCTGTTTGCGATGCCGCAAAAGAAGCGGTCTGGATGAAGAAGTTCCTAAAAGAATTTCAGGTGGTTCCTACCATTGTTGATCCAATACCGCTGTATTGCGACAACAACGGAGCTATAGCTTTAGCGAAGGAACCCAGGTCCCATCAGAAGTCCATACACATCTTAAGGCGGTATCACCTGATCAGGGAGATCATAGATCGCCGGGAGATCGAGGTCCGAAGAGTTACTACAGAGGAGAACTCTGCTGATCCATTCATAAAGGCCTTACCTCAGATTCAGTTCGAGAGGCTACTCGAGATGATCGGACTTCGATACGCCAGTTCATGGCCCTAGTGCAAGTGGGAGATTGTTAGTGTATATGCCCTAAGGGCCATTATTGTATCATACTAGCTTGTATATTATTTAATGGAAGCTTGGGATATTCACAGTTATATTAACAGTCTTGCTAAATATGGTAGTATGCTACTTGGTATCTATCCTAATATGTATGTACGTATTGATAGAGCCCTTAGGATCTTGCTTGACTACCAGCGTTGTGATGGCGGTCATATTAGTGGGGGCTGGGTAGTCTACAAGCACATCCTTTTTCAGGTCCCTAGTCGTGGGATTATCGAGACAGGGCATCGATACTCCGGAGTAGACTAGTGTGTACGCTTCTCATCCCAGTTGTAGAGATGGTCTGTCCCACAGCCATCAGTACGTCATACTGGAGATAGTATACAGGTGATCGTTGGGTTACGGGTACACCGGACAGGACTCGCAGGGAACTGTTGATTGATATTATACCCGTCGTCAGTTAACAGTTCCCAGGTGACATGAGTACAGCATAGTCCGCAGACTTGACACTGCTGTTTCGCCTCGAGTGTGTTCCCACTGTTCTTAGATTGCTACCCTACCACGGCTCAAAGGAGTCACACAAACAGGTAGCAGTTGGGTGCAGTCCAGAGCACTTGGAGGCAGTGGCGGTTAGACAGGATTCGTCTCTCCCGGTATTGAGAGTTGATATCGCGCCGTGTCTGGAGAGCCATTACGCAAAGTCCCTAGCCAGGGCAAGCAAGATTTACTGGTAGGTTTCCAGTAGTTTCTCAAGGTGTAATGGGCTTCACTCCGACACGACTTATACCGCTTTTAGGGGAATGACGCTTGCCTCCCCCTAGGCCCGATTTGCGATAGTCCTAGACGAACAGACCGGATTGTACGGAGATTGTCACATCAGGCTCAGTAGGAGTTCGGATGGGTTTCCTCATCGGCCTTCTTATCGACATCTACCTGGGGACCGTTATGTACAGCTAGTGCCGCTTGTAGTCTGTGGTTAAACCCACTGCCAGCGTCGTAGTCGAGTCTTTAGAGTCCTACACAGAGAGTTTCCATGCTTCGGACGAAACGATATAAAGGTCGTAAGGTTTTACGACAGGGATCGGACGAGCACGTGCATTTATGCACGTACGATGTTCGGACAGTTTTTACTAGCGGGCTTTGGTTTAAGCCAGATTCTACTATCGGATTATTGGATTTATACAGTCTAAAGTATTTCCGTGTTTTCACGGATAGGAGGGCTGTTCTCGTAAATTGTCGAGAAGCTTCTAGAATGTTTATGACTAGGAGGCTAAGGTTGCATTTCCATTAATTGGTTTAATGAGTCTGTTCCCCTCGGAACAGCGGCCTGGACTTTGGCGTCCGTGCCTGATGTTCGGGGCAGATGCTATTTGGTTTTATCCGTCTACCTCTCCGAAGATGCCAAGTTGATTTATGGCGCCGTGTGTCGGAGGTTTATACGGATGCGGCCGATGTAGCAGACTTCGTCAGATTCCCCCTCAGGATGAGGGGTTTTTGATTGTGAGGACGCTCTTCCCTGCAGGCGCAAGCCCCTGCAGTTAATTACGCTACCGTCTCGCGGTAACAACTTTCTCCTTCTCCAGAATTTCACTTCATGTCGTGTGTGTTCATTTTGTTTATGGTTGCCCGTGGATTGTATACGGAGACTGAGTAATGACGTCGCCCGTAGGACGTGGATTAGTCCAAATCCGTATTTACTTAGATTTGGGTTTGGTGTTTTCAGTTTAAGGACGCATTAGTCGCGTTGCGGCTAAGATCAACTTAAACATTCGTCAAGGATACGTTAGTCCTGTTTTAGACTAAGATCAACTCAACGTAGTGATTAATTTAATGTATGGCTATTGGGACTCGTCACCTCACTGACGTCGTTGAAGGATTACAACGACATGTATCAGAGGAGCTCGGAGATGTACCCTCGAACCAGAGTTGATTAGGAGTTTTATAATCCATTTGAATATTTAAGGATACGTTAGCCGTGTTTGGGGCTAAGATCAACTTAAACGTTTGTTAAGGATACATTAGTCCAGTTTGAGACTAAGATCAACTTAACGGGACCGTTTAGATCCGATAAAAGAGCATTTGGACTCTATTGTGCCAGTTTAGGGACGTGGTGGTCCGATATTAGTTTAGGGACGTTTCGGTCCGATATTAGTTTTAGGGACGTTTCGGTCCGATGTTAGTTTAGGGTCGTTTCGGTCCGATATTAGTTTAGGAACGTTTCGGTCCGATATTAGTTTAGGGACGTTTCGGTCCGATGTTAGTTTAAGGACGTTTCGGTCCGTTATTAGTTTAGGGACGTTTCGGTCCGTTATTAGTTTAGGGACGTTTCGGTCCAATATTAGTTTAAGGACGTTTCGGTCCAATGTTAGTTTATGGACGTTTCGGTCCGTTATTAGTTTAGGGACGTTTCGGTCCGATATTGGGTGTGTGGCCGTTGGGACCCGTCACCTCTTTGACGTCGTTGAGGAATTACAACGATGGATGTCAAAGGAGTTCGGAGATGTACCCTTGAACCGGATGTAGATTGATTTAGGAGAGCCATTTTGCTCAGCCAATTTAATTTAAGGACTTATGGCCACGATTGGGCTAAGTCCAGTAAAAAAAATGTCCAACATTGCTTTTGCATTTCCTTTTATTTTTATTTGGGCTTTGCCCAGAAAAGATGCAGGGCATCAATTTGTTTTGAGCTCTGTTCTTTATGAATGATGCAGAGCATCAATTTTATTTGGGCTCAGCCCTTTTATTGCTTTGCAATTTATTTTGGCCTGCTAGGTCTTTTGATTTGGGCCTGGCCATTCAAATAGTGCAAAGCACCAAGAATCTTTTAGATTCAAGAAAATGAGTGCAGAGCACTTTTTAATGATCTAAATTTAGATCAAAGAAAAGAAAGAAAAGAAAATCTTTTCTTTCTTTCTATCTCAGAGAACCAGAGGTTCCCCAGCAAGTGCAAGGCACTATTTTTTTTATTATTTTTATTTATTTATTTATTTTTTGAAGATCACTGATCTTGTCTTTTAGATCAATGATCTATTCCTAAGAGAATTTTCTCTTATTTCAAAGGTTTTTACCTTCTTCTTTGTGTTCTCAAGAAGTTCTCTTCTTCTTCTTTTTTTTAATCCAATTGTCTATATATCTTTTTGAAATGGGGTCTGGGGTCCTTTTTATAGTGCTCAAAAATCAGTTAAATTTGTTAAAAAGATCTTTTCTGAGTGATTTGGGGAATTTTCCCCACCGTCGGATCTTTGATCCAAAGGCCCCTGTTTTACAGAAGAAGTCTTCTTGTTTAAACAAGAACAGAAAAATATCCTTAAATCTTCACTCTGTTGTTGCGCAACTCACCAGCGTGTGACACGTGTCGCGCAGCGGTGCACTTGCGCAACAGCGCTTGCTCAACTGCGCAGACACGTGTCGCGCAGCGGTGCGCTTGCGCAGTTGTGCTTGCGCAACTACGCAGACACGTGTCGCGCAGCCGTGCGCTTGCGCAACAGCTCTTGCGCAACTGCGCAGACACGTGTCGCGCAGCCGTGCGCTTGCGCAGTTGTGCTTGCGCAATTGCGCAGACACGTGTCGCGCAGCCGTGCGCTTGCGCAGTTGAACGCTGCTTATGTTTTTTAAAGAGCCTTGCTTTGATTGGACGTACTGCCTTGGGCGTTGTGCTGCCGTGTCAACTTCTGACACGTGGCGCGTTGCGCGCAGCGCACGGGAACTGAAGCGTTGCTTCAAAATTTGAATTTCCAAATTTCAAGCAGTGCCTTGCTCTGATTGGGGGAACAAATGCCCCCCCACCGTTACGCTCACGTGGCGCGCACGTGAGTGCAGCGGTGGCAAGACCCCGACCGTTGGATCATTGAGATCAGGTGAAGAGACGCAGGCGTCTATAAATGGGACCCTTGGTCCTTAAAATTTTTTTACCGTTTCAAGAACTTTGATTCAGAGCCTTGCTCTTGCTTAAAAACTCTTAGAGCCTTGCTCTTGCTTCTTCCCAAGAACTTTGAAGTTCAGAACTTAGAATCACTCTTAGGTAAAAATTTAAATTAATTTAAATTAATTTTAATTAATAGAGCCTTGCTTTTATAGATCTTTGATCTAAAGAAAACCCCTTTGGAGTTTCTTCAACAGAGCCTTGCTCTCATAGATCTTTGATCTAAAGAAGACAGCTTTGGGGTTTCATCCACAGAGCCTTGCTCTCAAAAATTTACAGAGATCTTGTTCCTGGGTTTTAACCCATGAACAGAGCCCTGCTCATAGATCAAATAGAGAACTCCTAAAAGTTTTCATGGATCTTTAAGATCCCAAAAATTTTAATTCTTAGGAGTTATAATTTTTTATTACTACTACAGAGCTAGGCTCTTTTTTAAGAAGTTTTATTCCTTTGAGACCAGAGTTTGACAAATGTCACTCTGTGACAGAACTTTGCTCTAAAAAGAGGAGATTTTCTCCTTGTCTCTAGGGATTTCCTCCCAATAGGGATATTCTTTTGGGGGTCTTTTTCATTGACTGACAGTCTCATCCAATGATGGGACCGTCTTATCAAATGATGCGCCGTCATCTAGATTTTGTGGGTCCCCCTTTGGTCCCCTACTCACTGCACTGTAGTGTGTTGTAGGACTTTGACATGTGAAGCATTGGAACGCTAACGGTTATATTTTTTTTTTTTTGTCTACAGGGAACATGTCTGAAGATTTGTCTTTCCCTTTTGTTCGCTCAGAAGGAGGGTTCCCACATGCACCAGTGGACCGGGTGGTGTTCGCCTTGATTAGAGATCACGATCCTGAGTGCAAGAGACTTCACCTGTGGGGAAGGTGGTACAGCCAAATCATCCAAGGCCGCCGCAGCTTCAGCTCCGCTTCGCCCTCTGAGCCCATAGTTACGATTCCTTATGCGGACAAGCCCCCGGTAGAGTATGCCGTGGAGGTTAAAAATTGGAATTCTGACGATCTCCTCCAGCCTGCCATTGGTGCCATCCCAGTGCAGCCGCCGCCGGCGATAGACATCTTGGGGAGGCGAATCTGTCAGGGTGAAGCACGCCCTTGGGGACAGGCTTATAATATTGGACTGATCCCGCGACCGCTTGCCGGATACCTGCAATGGGCCCGGTACATCTTATCGGCGAAAAGGACTCATCTAATGAAGATTGGTTTATATTCGGCCGTCTACGTTTCGCTTTTCAAGTATCCCTCTCCTCCGACGTGGTGGATAAAGGCCTTTATTGAACAATGGAATATCCCCACCCACACCTTCTTGACAGCGGATAGGGAAGTCTCCATCTCTTTGGAAGAATTTGTTGAGATTTCAGGTCTACCAGTGAGGGGGGAGCACTACGAAGAGCTGCTTCCTCCTGATGAGTACGTCTTTGCCACCAAGCAGGTTGTATTTGACTTAACTCCGGAAAATGCCATTCAGCATCAGCACCCAGGCTTGGTGAAGGTGTTGGAGATTTATGAGGAACTCCATTTGGAATCGGGCGACCGGGGCGTCAGTTTCGCGGATTTCATCACTTGTTTTATCCGCCCGGAGTTCCTATCAGAGCAGGGCGAGAAGTTTGCTCAGCTTGCTGACCCCTTTGGTTTCGGCTTGGACCGCCGACCTTCATCGGAAAATGAGCAGCGGGATTTTTATCTCCCCGGCACTGCCAGTGTCCCTTTCTCAGAGATCGCCGTTCCTGGCATGGACGAGGAGACTTTTTTCATAGGGTTCTTGGGTCTATGGCTATGCATCTTTGCGCTTCCCTTGCATCCACGCCTCATGCGGTCCTCCGTCTTTTACTCGGCGCATCGAATGGCGGCTGGTTTGCAGCTATCGGTAGGGATTGCCGGGCTGGCTTACCTTTATAATGGACTTAGCGTAGCGGCGGACGCTAATGAGCCTGGGGTACAGCCTGCTAACTTTCCGATGCACTACTTCACTTCTTGGATGGAGCTGCATGTGCGAGGGGTGTTTGGTGCCCATAAGACTCCTCCATTCTTTGAGAAATACGGACTTCCAAGAATCATGCGGTTGGTCGGGGCTTCAATTGTGGTTGCACCTCCGCGGGAGTCTAGGGGACTGCTTCTGCGTTCACATCTAGTCGGAGCGAAGACCTCTTTTGTGGATAAGGTCATCACCATAGGCTCCGAGACCGCTAAGTCAGTGGTGTCGCTGCGTGACGACTTTAAGGGCGGGGTTTCTGTACTGAAGGCTCGGGAAATCCTTCACCTTTACTCCATTCGGCCAGGCAACCTAGTATTTAGGCAGAATAAGACGGCTCTCTTTATGAGGTATAACCCACATCGATTTGCCCGACAATCGAGTTACAATCAAGGGATCCCGATGGAGGCCTTTCTAGAAACACCCGCGGTCGGCCCAGAGGGGATAAGGAATGCGATGCATCATTTCGTCCGGCTTAATACGGGATCCTATTTTTTTATCAGTGAGCCTAGCTGTGTTCCTAAAATAATCCATCCGTATGTATCCTGGTATGCGCATGCTATGGGTCCAATCATTTTAATGGAGAAACGCTTGCTGGTTGACCGTAAGGGTGCGCCTCCTGGCGGTGATCGCAAGGCTCCTTTGCAGCCAAGGATCCAGGTCATCCCCCCGATAAAAGATGCCAGAGCTGACCGACCGCGCGTGTTGAGCCCCCCGCGTGGATTGCCATTGCCCGCTACGGTGGATGCACCGCCGGCGCCCCGTGCTCCCATGAAGACGGTTAATGTGGTATCACCAGGGTCTGGCGGAGGGGTAGAGATCGGGACTCGCCGCCTTAAAGTGACTGCCAAGCGCAAGGCTGTTCTGAGTGGGTCTACAGCTGGCGGACAGAAGAAGAAGAAGTCCGCCCTATCCCTCGACGCGATCCTTAACTTAGGGCCTGCGGCTCCTCCTGCCGAGGCCATATGTGAGTATGGCAGCAATGAGGGCTTTGTGGTGGACCCTGAGGACACCAATTTAGCTGCCGCCATTGCAGCTTCGGAGCGATCGGCGAGGCTTGAAGCGATGTTAAGCAAACTTGCTGAGTCAGGTAATCATCAGCCGCTTTATTTGCCATTTTACTGCATTTTTATTATTATCTTTAGCTAATATTTGCTTCATTCTCAACAGGTATTTCTACTGAAGAGGCCATTGCTGCCTCTTTGAAGACCTTCCAGGAGGAGGAGAAGAAGCGTGTCCCAGCAGGCGTTGGTATGTCCTACCCTTTTCCCTTTCATAATGAAAGTTTGTCATCTTCTCTGATGGTCAACCTAACCTTCTTTTGTTTCTTTGCAGAGGTTATATCAGTTGGCGCGGGGATCCTTCCTGAGCCTGTTACTGAAGTCCCAGCGTCATCGAAGTTGCCACAAGAGCCCCGGCTTGACAAGACGATGAGGGATGCCTTGAAGAATCTAGAGGCATCCCTATATACGGATGAGGGAGTCTCACTCAAGGAAGCCCTAGTGGCATCCGTCTCAACGGCTCAAGAGGAGCGGAAGCGGTTGAGACGCGAAGCAAGGGCACGCAGAGCTGCTTTGGCCGCGGGAGCGGGCCCTAGCACTCTTCCTCGTGCCGACACTCCTTCCGGAGCAAAGGCGGGCAGAGCTGCTTTGGCCACGGGAGCGGGCCCTAGCACTATTCCTCATGCTGACACTCCTTCTGAAGAGGCCCCTGCCGCCTTGTCTACTGCTCATAGGCAAGTGGCGCGCGCAGCTCGAAGTGCAAATGATAAATCTTCTTCAGGTAGTACTTCTTTCAGAGCTTTGTTGTAAGAATTATAAAGCCATTGGCTTATATGCGTTTCATCTGGCAGGGCCTAGTCCGACTAAGGGGGAGGCGGAGACCGTTGGACCCCAGGAAACGGCGGAAGCGGCGCCTACCGAACCTGAGCCGACTGTGAGGCGCGTCATTGGGGCCACGGGATCCGTTACAGAGGTTGAGGAGTCCGCCGCCGAGAGGGTCATTGATACCGCTCCTGACGTGGCGGTAGATGAGATGATTATCTTAACCGAGGCGAAGGCGGTAGAAGGCGAAGCGCTCGAGGCTGGAGACCTCGCGGTGACGGTGGATGAGACAACCGTGACCGCAGGATCCATAGGAGTAGCGGCTGAGGTCGCCACGATTCCTGAGGACGAGCCAGCTGCTCTTTCTCAGGAATCTGGCAACGCTCCAATCATGACCCTCTCCGCCTATATTCCCCCGCCTTCTCTAGGGCCTGCAAGTGTAACAACGGTCCCTATTGAGTCGGGTGACGAGGCTACGGTTGGTGGCCTGATGTCAATGGAGGAAGGGGTTGCCTCAGTCTCGGCTGGCAGTTCGTCGGGTAAGTTTCGGGTTACTATCGTTTCCCCCCTTTTTTATATATCTTGCGATCTCTTCTAACAAGCTTGTCTTTGCAGGTGCGGCCAGTGCCGACGCTCCATTGCTTGAAGGAGCACCTTCAACTACTGCTTTGGCGGTGGTCACTTCCCCGTCTTCCCTCGTGCCATCGCGGATGTTGGAAGGTATGGATTTGCGACTCACAAGTTAATCTTTTAAACGTGTAGTTCCTGGACAAACGCCATACTACCGCATCTTTTCAGGAGTGCTCTTTGATCATCTATATCAAGTGTTGCTCCCACACTTCACCTTCCCATTCGAACTTGCTTCTCCCTCTAGTGGCGCTGGTGAGTGTACGTTCACTACAATATCTTTGTTCATCCCCTTTTTTCTAGCAATTGAATGATTTCTGACTTTTCCCTTTCTTTATTGCAGCGCCACAAATCGAAGGAGGGGATGCAGGACCTGCCGCGCTACCGGCTCTTCCGGCTTTGCCGTCTGTTGCTGCTGGTATAGCAAATTCCTCTTTTTTTTTTGGTAACCCTTAAACATCACTTGAACCATTGTTTAACCATGTTTTGTTTTACAGCTATTGTTCCGGCTTCGGTCCCTTTTGAGTCTCGCGTCCTTCCACCGGCAGGCCCTTTCTTGAAACGCCCGTCTTCAAAGGGTGCTGTGATGAGTTTGGGCATGCTGAGCGGGTACATCGAAGAGCTCAACATGGACGCTCTCCCTTATGCCGTAGATTTCGCTGTAGAGGTTAATCCGATGTTGGCGGCGCTCGTAAATTTTCATAACGAAGGCGTCGTCGGATCTTGGGTTAATCACTGCAGGGAGATCGAGGCCTGTCCATACCGGCTGGAGTCGACGCGCCCTTCTCCCGAAGTTTTAGCCCTGAGCACCCAACGCACAACTTGGCTCGAGCAAAGCATTTCGCACTCCCGCCACTTGGAGCAAGAAGCAGCTTTAAGACTAAGGGAATGCCAAAAGACTTCGAACGAAACGGCCCATCTGCGTGCTGAGGTTGAGGCAAATGCTGCCCAAGTGAAGACTATCTTCGAGGGTCTCTTGGAGCGTATCTCCCATGGGCTAAACTTGAAGTGGAAGCTTGACGTAGCTGAGCGCAATACCCCAAGTCGGGAAGCTGCCTATCAGGTCGTCAGGGAGCAGCTTGCGTCGGTCTTGCAGCAGCGAGCCCAAGTGGAGGCAGAGCTGGCGGTAGTAGCCGATCGAGAGAAGACGTAGAAGGAAGTATGCGAGCAATTGTTAAATCTATGCAAGACGCTTCCTTCCCAGTAATTTCTCCTTGTATCATTTGTACTTGTAAAATATATGTATATATTTTCTTATTCTTTAGTACAATGTATCCTGTACCCAGTCAATGTTCATGAATAAAAGATACACATTTTTGTAACGTGCTGTGTCACTTCTTCGCCTTTTTCATTCTTTTTAGCATGACATATTTAATACACCTTATTGACAGATAACTTCATTTCTCCCAGAGATAACGATGGCCTAGACTGCAGGTTCAGATCTGCTGCCTAGGACTTTTCAACTCTATGAGCCGTGAGGGTCTCATAGAGACTTTTCTTCCTACGGATCGAGAGGATCTCGTAGGCGGGCTTTCTCCTTAGGAATCGTAAGGATTCCTAAGTGTGGTTTTCTCTTATAAGTCGTAGGGATCTTATAAGAGAATTTTCCCTCTTACGAGTTGAGAGAATTCGTAAGCGGTTGTTTCCCTCCTCGTTGAAATTTGACTTCGGAGAGTGAGACCCGTGAATAGTATGCAAGAGACCATTTTGGATTGACTTGCAGGGCCCCATTGCTTAAGAAGCAAGCTTTTTAGTCCTTGCTGTCTGAGACTTCATCTAGCAAGTTCAATTTGTTGAAGAAATCCCTTTCCTGAAAGATTTGGCGGGATTTCCCCCACCATCGGATCTTTGATCTAGGGGCTGCTGTTTTACAGAAGATAATAACCGAAAAGATTTCTTCAGAACCTTTTTGTTTAGCGCGAATGCTCCAGGATATGACTCGTGTCGCACAGCAGACAGTGCAGCGCAACTGCGCTAGCACATCTATGCCGACACGTGTCATGCAGCGCACGACGCATATGCCGTTGAAGCGTTGCTTCCCTTGGTTTTGCTTGAAACAGAGCTTTGCTTTGGCTGGGTGCGCTGCTTTGGGGTGCTGCGCTGATGCGTTTGCGCCGGACACGTGGCGTGTAGCGCGCAGCGCAATGCAACTGCGCTAGCGCTTCCGTGCTGAAGCGTCGCTTCTTCAAGACAGAGCTTTGCTCTAATCGGGGAAGGATGAAGCGTTGCTTCATCTCCTGTCTCGGAATTCGAACGGACATTCGCTCCGATTAGGGTAAACTGCCGTGACGACTCTTGGGAGTCGAAGAGGCACTTGAGGCCTATAAATAGGACCCTTGGTCCCCTCCAGATACTTATCATCTTCCAGATTTCCATTTTTGACGACTTCAGAACTTTGTTCTTGCCTTTAAGAACTCCGGTGTCTTGCTCCCTTTTTTAAAGTTTTTAAGAAGAACTTCAGGTAAACTCGATTCTTAGATCAATCTTAAATAGCAGAGCTCTCGTCTAGTGGGTTTCATCTCTGAACATAGTTTTGCTCTCTAGGAATTTAGACATCCATGTATATTATTGCTTTTCTATTGTTGATCTTCCTGTAATATTTTCTCCAGGCATAATGGCGGCGGTGCATCTATACAGTCTGCACGAGTTCATTACCTGCGATGATATCCGCGCTCAGGGTCGTCAACAAAACCAGGAGTTTACAGACGCCGAATGTGCAGAAGTTATGGGTCGTCTGAACGCAAGCGGTGGTTGGCTGTTGCCTCGGCGTTCGGCTCTTTTGAAAGTCGTGCTGGGAGCAATATGGAGGGCACTTCCAGGTCTTCACGAGGCCCTACCACTCAACGCGCTGGATGATGCCGAGGACAAGGTGCATTCAGTGCACCTGACAGGGCTGATCTCAAAGAAGCGACGGAACGACCTCGTTGACATCCTGCATTAAGCGTTTCAGCAGACGACGATCGTTGCTGCTTATCAAAGGCCGGAAGGGCTTGCCGATGATATCGACACCGAGGAGCGCGAAAGACTGCGCATAAGAATAATTAGAAAGGCCAGAAGAACTCTGGATGGCCTTACTTTTGATTTCCTCAATCCGTGCCCCGGATCCGAGGTTATACCGTTGTAATATTTTGAACAATGCTTCTTATGCATTATTCTTATGCTTGTAAAAACTTTTGGCGGTATGAATGAAAACCCTCCCCTTTTCTATTTCAGCTTGTCTTATTTCTCGTCTTGAGTCTTCTGTCCATGCATAAATGAATGCGTCGCGCATACCAGATCAAATGTAGAACGGATATTCTTTCTGTCATCTTCTTTCTTTTAATGTCAGTAGGCTGTCTTAATAATCATGGTTGATGGATGTCTAAAACGAGTATTCCGACTTCCTCAGGAAATAGCGATGGCTTAGGCCGCAGGTTCAGGTTTACCGCCTAAGACTTTTCAATTCTATGAGCCGTGAGGGTCTCATAGAGGCTTTTCTCCCTACGGATCGAGAGGATCTCATAGGTGGATTTTCTCCTTAGGAATCGTGAGGATTCCTAAGTATGGTTTTCTCTTATAAGTCGTAGGGATCTTATAAGAGAATTTTCCCTCTTACGAGTCGAGAGAATTCGTAAGCGGTTGTTTCCCTCCTCGTCGAAATTCGACTTCGGAGAGTGAGACCCGTGAATAGTATGCAAGAGACCATTTTGGATTGACTTGCAGGGCCCCATTGCTCAAGAAGCAAGTTTTTCAATCCTTGCTGTCTGAGACTTCTTCTTACAAATTGGGACGAATCGGGAATTTGCTCGCGGAGAGGGTGATGGCTCTGCGAATTGACATGAGTTAGGAGGCTCTCATCACGGAGTGTTTGTATCCGTGAGTCGAGGAGTTTGCTAGGGATTATTTGTTTCCCGAGCACCAAGGATTATTTGTTTCCTTGGCGTTTGAAACGAGTCGAGGATTCCCACGGGGGCGCTGGTGGCTCTGCAGGTCGACGCGGATCAGGAGTCTCTTGTCAAGGAATGTTTGTATCCGTGAGTCGAGGGATTTGCTAGGGATTATTTGTTTCCCGAGCGCCAAGGATTATTTGTTTCCTTGGGGTTTGAAACGAGTCGAGGATTCCTACGGAGGCACTGGTGGCTCTGCGGGTCGACACGGATCAGGAGGCTCTTGTCAAGGAGTGTTTGTATCCGTGAGTCGAGGAGTTTTGCTAGGGATTATTTGTTTCCCGAGCGCCAAGGATTATTTGTTTCCTTGGGGTTTGAAACGAGTCGAGGATTCCTACGGAGGCACTGGTGGCTCTGCGGGTCGACGCGAATCAGGAGGCTCTCGCCAAGGAGTGTTTGTATCCGTGAGTCGAGGAGTTTGTTGGGAGAGTATGGCTCCCTCTTTGTTTACGCCCTTGGATTGTATACAGGGATCGATGTGATCTTAACTGTAGGGCCAAAATTTTGTCATCATTATTATTCTTTTTGTTTTATTTCCGCGATGCTCTATCATTTTAGCTTTTATATCGCGAAGGTCGCGATCGCCCAATCATTTCGGCTATTTTTCGCGGTGCCCAATCATTTCGGCTTTTTACTTTATTTTTACTCGCTGCTTTTTATTGCGAGCTGCCCAATCATTTCGGCTTTTTCTTCATGCATATATTTTTACTTGCTGCTTTTTATTATTGCAAGCTGCCCCATCATTTCGGCTATTTCGTATGCATGTACGGTCTACTGGCTTTTCGCCGTGAACCTGAAACTGGACACCGATTTCGGCATCAGCACCGCTACAACTGGGATATTGCCAGGAGCGAATCATCATCTGCCTCTGTCGCTGTCGAACAAAGGTGGCTTAGCGACCAGGGTTAGGGTCCTGTTGACTAAGGCTTTGACTTCATGAGCCGTAAGGGTCTCATAAAGGTATTTCTCCCTACAAGTCGTGAGGATCTTATAGGTGTATTTTCTCCCTAGGAATCGTGAGGGTTCCTAAGTGTTTTGTTCCTCTGTAAGTCGTAAGGATCCTACAGGAGGGTTTTCTCTTTGCAAATCGAGAGGATTTACAAGGGTTATGCGAGTATATCCCCAGTCACGGATGGACCTTGGTTAGGGAAATGTTTATTCGTGCCCGTGGATTGTATACAAGGGTCAGTATTGAGCCTCTTGTAGGGCAATATCGAAGGTTGTGGGGGATTTGCTTAAGAACAGGTTTAGGTTTCTATAACTTAAGACTTTCAAATCTCATGAGCCGGGAGGGTCCCATAAGAGAATTCTCCTTACGAGTCGTGAGGATCTCGTAAGTGTATTTTCTCCTTAGGAATCGTGAGGATCCCTAAGTGTGTTGCTCCTTTGTGAGTCGTAGGGATCTCACGCAGGTGGTTTCTCCTTACAAGGTCGAGGGGACCCTACAAGTGTCTTTTAACGAGGTTGCGCCCTTTCGGGTTTTCACAAACACTCGCCGGTAGTCCTGCTGTTTTTACTCACGGAGCCCTTTCGGGTTTTCATCCGTGCCCATTTTGCTTATGGACATACCGTTTTTTTTTATTTTATATTTTTTTATTTTATTTTATTTTTTTATTATTATTATTATTTTTTTTACTTTCCTTTTTTTTTACAAGGTCGCGCCCTTTCGGGTTTTCACGAACACTTGCCGGCAGCCCTGCTGTTTTTACTCACGGAGCCCTTTCGGGTTTTCATCCGTGCCCATTTTGCTTATGGACGTACCGTTTTTTTTTTATTTTTTATTCTTTTTCATATATATTTTTTATTTTTTCTTTCTCTCTCCTTTTTCTTTTCTCGCCCGTCTGAAGATACTGCGGTAGTAGTTTTAAAGACGTTTCGGTCTGCTATTAAGTTTAAGGACATTTCGGTCCGCTGTTAGTTTAAGGACATTTCGGTCCGCTGTTGAGAAGCTGGCTACTGCTTATAAAGTTTGAGCTTATGAAGATAGCGAGTGGACATAGTCGTCGTCATCTATCGTTGACCTAGGCTGTGGCTCATTAAGCGTAGTATTTCTTTAGGAAGCGACCGTTTATCGGCCTGAAAGGCCTTTCACCATGCATGTCCATAAGTAAATAGGCCCCACCCTGATAAACTTTATCTATGATGTACGGGCCTTCATAGTTCGGCTCGAATTTTCCCCGCTTGGCGCGATTGGGGATCATAGGCCTTTTGACCACTAGCACGAGTTCGCCTTGGTGGAATGTCCTCGGTCGGGTCAATCTTTCGTATGAGCGCATCATCTTTGCTTTATAGGCCTCCAGATTTTGTTGCGCTATGAGCCGTGTTTCTTCAAGGGCGTCGAGCTCTTCAAGCCGAAGATGAGCATTTTCTTCGTCTGTTAGCTCGTGGTGAACTGCCACTCGTAGAGAGGGTAACTCTATCTCGAGAGGGAGTACTGCCTCGGTACCGAACACCAACGCGTATGGCGTTGTGTTTGTAGCTGTCTTGAACGTGGTTCGATACGCCCAAAGAGCTTCTTGCAGTCTCTCATGCCAGTCTTTCTTATTTCGGGACACTGTTTTCTTTATAATTTTCGTCAAGGTCTTGTTGAAGGCCTCGGCGAGACCGTTAGCTCGTGGATTATAGAC
The DNA here is from genome assembly GCA_030015575.1 of Agapanthus africanus. Classification (NCBI taxonomy): domain Eukaryota; kingdom Viridiplantae; phylum Streptophyta; class Magnoliopsida; order Asparagales; family Amaryllidaceae; genus Agapanthus; species Agapanthus africanus. The sequence goes on along the minus strand of CM057346.1, from coordinate 335,356,347 downwards.
TGAGGAATATCTCCAGTCTATGTTATGCTGCTGTGCGAAGCGGCTGATTTTATGACTTTGGTAGGCTGGCCCGTTATCGGAGATGATCCGCCTCGGAGTTCCAAACCGATATATGACGTGCGTTTTGAAGAAATGGAGGATATTCTCCGTCTTCACTTCTCTCAGTAGTACTGCTTCGGCCCACTTAGAGAAGTAGTCAGTCGTCGCTAGGATGAAACGATGTCCTTTAGACGATGCTGGCTCGATGGGGCCGACTATATTGGTCCCCCACATTTCGAATGGCCAGCTAGCTACCGTTGGATGCAACGGATTTGGGTGCTGGTGGATGAAGTCCCCATGAATCTGGCATGAATGACATTGCTTCGCATATTCGATTCAGTCTTGAATCATCGTGGGCCAGTAATAGCCCATCCGTTTGATCTTCAACTTCATCTTTGGACCTGCTTGGTGAGACCCGCAGATTCCGTCATGAATTTCCTGAACGACTCTTTCCGATTCGTCCGGTCCTAAGCATCTCAGCCACAGAGAATCGAATGACCTCTTGTAGAGAGTATCATTGACGAAGGCAAAGGACAGAGCTCGTTTTATGAGTTGATGTCTTGCGGATGCATCTTCGGGCATTTGGTGGGACTTGAAGTAATCTATAAAGACTCCCCTCCAATCCTCAACTTTCTCATGTTCTTTTATTTGCAAGGTCGCTTGTTCAGTCACTCCTTTCTCTTCGGGTGATTCCGAAGGTATTTCTACGGGGGCGAGCACCTGACGACTTTGTACCATGATTCTCACGTCATCGAGGTTCTCGTCAGCCATTTCTTTAGCGAGTTTGGCCAACGCGTCCGCTTTGCTGTTATCCGCGTGTGGTATGCTCTCCAAAGTATAGGAAGGAATTTAGGTTAGCAGTTGTTGCACCTTTTCACTGTATTTTACTAACTCCGGTTTGCATGTTTGGTAATCGCCGTTTACTTGACTAACGACCAGTTGCGAATCTCCGTATATGAGGAGGCTTTCAATTCCCATGTCAATGGCGATCTCGAGGCCCTCTATCAGAGCTTCGTATTCGGCATCGTTGTTTGTCCTTGGTTCCGTCAGGGAGAACGCGTAGCGCATTATCCCTCCTTGTGGAGTTATAAAGATGAGTCCTACCCCCGATTTGATTATAGGGGTACTTTGTTTGCGTTTCTTCACGGAAGATGCTCCGTCAAAATAAAGCTCCCATCGGGTATTATCACCATCGATCGCGTCAAACGCATGTTCGTCTGGAAGATCGCAGTTTAAAGGAGAATAAGCTGGTATCGGGTGCTCAGCAAGGAAGTCGGCGATGGCCTGGCCTTTTACTGCTTTGAGTGGTCGATATGCTATCGAAAACTCCATTAAGAGTAGGGCCCATTTAGCGAGTCGTCCTGTCAATATGGCCTTTGACATTAGATATTTGAGAGGGTCCACCTTTGAAATGAGATAGACTTCATGCGCTAATGCGTAATGCCTAAGCTTTGTTATTGCGAAGATCAACGCCAGGCAGTGCTTTTCAATGGGGGAATAATTGCTTTCTGCCCCCAGCAGCACTCGACTTAAATAGTAAAGTGCTCTTTCTTTCCCTTGGTCATTCTCTTGTGCCCATAATGCGCCCAAAGAACCTTCAAGGGCGGCCGTGTAAAGAATGAGAGGCTTTCCCTTTACTGGAGCAGCCAACACTGGAGGGTTGTGCAGGTACTGTTTGATCTCGTCTAGTGCGCTTTGGCACTTTTGATCCCAGACGAACGGGGTTCCCTTCTTCATCAGGTGGCTGTAAGGGCGGCACTTTCCTGAGAGGTTGGCTATAAATCGCCGTATGTACGCGAGCTTCCCTTGGAGAGACCGCAGCTGTTTGAGAGTTCTCGGCGGAGGCATTCCCATGATTGCCTTGATCTTGGACGGGTCTATCTCGATACCTCGGTGTCGAACGACGAATCCCAGGAATTTGCCCGAGGAAACCCCGAATGCACACTTCAGAGGGTTCATCTTCAAGTTGTATTGTCGAAGACATTGAAATACGGTCTTCAGATGCTCGAGATGTTCCTCATATGATTTTCTTTTAACAACGAGGTCGTCGATATAGCACTCAACAATTTCGTGTATAAGGTTATCGAAAATCTTCGTCATGGCCCTTTGGTAGGTCGCACCGGCATTCTTCAAACCGAAGGGCATTACCTTATAACACAATATTCCCAAAGGAGTCCGGAAAGCCGTATGTTTCTGGTATTTAGGGTGCATTTTTATTTGATTGTATCCTGACGAGCCGTCCATGAATGAGAAAATCTCATGCGTGGACGTATTGTCTATCATTAGTTCGGTGACTGGTACTGGGAAATCATCCTTCGGGCAGGCTTTGTTGAGATCCCGAAAGTCCACGCATATGCGCACCGTACCATTTTTCTTCATCACTGGGACGATGTTAGCAATCCATTCAGGGTATTGAACCTCTTGGATAAAGCCGGAGTCTATCAGCTTTTTGACTTCCGCGTTGATGCTCATTTCGAGCTCAAGCTGCATTCTTCTCGGCGCTTGTTTGACCGGCTTGACACTCGGGGATATTGCCAGTCTATGCACAGCAACTTCTGGATCAAGTCCCAGCATTTCGGAATAGTTCCATGCGAAGCAATCTTTATGCTGTACAAGGACGTCCTTTAACGCAGCCACCTTTTCCTCGGATAGCAGCTCGCTAACGAATGTCGGTCGCAGATCGTTTATCGTCCCCAACTCAATTTTCTTGAGGTTATCTGCAGTGGTATGTATGCCGTCCTCCAGTTCTTTCGGAGCTGGGGGAAATTCTGAGATCACCTCATCATTGCTGTTTTCGAAGCACCAGGGAAGGCTGCCACATTCTCGGACTCCTCTTTTAATATCGTTATCATACGACAGGTGCGAATTTTCTGCCAATCCCAATGTGGAACTGGTTCTTCTTTCGTGGCCTTAGGCTCGTGCTTTTGTGGTGGTGCTACCCTCCAGTTGTTGGACAGAGCGAATTTACTAAGCTGATATTGATCTTCGACCCAATTCTTGAAGGTGAAGCAATCTTCAAGAGGATGACCTACTACTCGATGGTAAAAGCAATAATTTGGGTTGAATACCTCGCCCGCGTGCTCGGGGTGCTTGGACTCTGGCAGCGTAAGCATTTGATGTTTTAGAGCAAGATCAAATATCTTCCTTGTTTTGTTCCGAGGAAATGAGTATGCTCGACCCATTTTCTTCATGAGGGCTAAGTCAGTAACGCTTGACTCTCGGATACGTGGTTTCTTAGCTCTGCCTTGTGGTTGTTGAGCGTCTTTTCTGCCCTCTGACTTGTTTTTGCTTTCGCGTCGAGTAGGTTGAGCGGCCTTTCCATCCTTCATGGCCTGTCGGAGAAGGCGTTGCGTCTTGGCTTTCTCATAGATGGCCGTCTCGCGATTGTGGTCGTCTCGGACTTTTTGACCAGCTTCCCTTATAAGCCTGTCCATTTGTTCTTCAAATGATGGACCAGGCACTTTTTCATCAGGAACTTTTACTGGCTGAGGATTAACGTCCTCCCATTGAGCGTCCGCATCTTCATCGAAGTCATACATAACATAACAGCTATTTACTAGCGCTCGTTTCTTTAGCCGGATGTACCCAAGCCCTTTTGTTTCCATTCTCCCGTTAGGCAGTTTGCGTTGGGTCCCGGGAACATTCCAGACCCTGTCATAGAATTTAGCCTCTCTAACGGTCTGTCTGAAGGATATCCCCTGGCGTTTCAGCAGTTTCTTCAAACCTTCGGTATAATATCTGGGAAGACGGATAGGCTGAAGCCTGTCGAGCGTGGGATCCACGCCATGCCAAACTTCTTTTTCCACCTTGTTTTCTTCAGAACGGTAGAATAGGATTGCCTTCTCGTTTTCTCGCCTGGGAGGGATATAAAATGTCTGCAATTCTTCTACGCTGTTGGTGTTGAGTGCATCTAGTTCTTTGTAATGTTCAAGCGGTATCATGGTTATCTGCAGACTTCGCTCTTCATCAGCGGAAGCCCGTATTGAAGGCCGAGCGGAGAATACTACATGGACCTCATCTTCCGAATCACTACCAAAGACCAATGTAGGAGTGGACGGTCCTGGCTTGTTATGTTGGGGCGGACCCGAATAAACGATCTCCTCTTCTTCCTCGGTATCACTGCCGAAGACAGGGATGGTGGCGTTAGTTTTATTTTCCGGCTTGTGACACTTCTCCGTGTCTTCGAAATCCGGCAAGAAGTATTTGGCATCTTCGTATTTGCGGACCTCGTTCATAGAGAACGGGTTCAGTTCTCCCGTCACGGTATACTCGAAACCATCCTTAAAATACTTCATACACTGATGTTGTGTAGAAGGGATGATGTTGTACTCGTGTAACCATGGTCGGCCGAGCAAAGCATTGTAGCATGTCTTGGCATCTATGACGTGGAACTTAATGTCCGTGACGAGTAATCCGAAACGTAGCGTCAGTATCACAGATCCAAGAGTCTTTGACGATTGGGAGTCGAACCCGGATATGGTGATCTTGTCCCGAGCAAGGTGCGGGACGCTCATGCAGATCTCCTTCAACACCCGCACGTTGAGTAGGTTAACAGACGACCCGTTATCGATCAGAATTTTGCCTATCTTTATATCATGGCAGTATCCCGAAACATAGAGAGGGCGATTGTGTTCGCAAGTCCCAAGTAGAAGGCCCTCATCGCCAAAAGTAACATCAGCCGTGTGAACTTCCTCCAACTCATCCTTCATCTTTTCCTCGGCCAGGCATGCTTGGAATTGTTCTGGTTCTTGTAAGGCTTTAATCAAAGAATCCCTCGCCTCTTTTGATAGCAACAGGGCATCGAGAATGCTGAGTTGTGATGGTAGCTTCCTCAGATGCGCCAGGACATTGTAATCCACTTTATTCCTCTTTGGTGGGTTCTTGGCGGTTAACTTTTCCGCAACTCGATCATCCAAGGCGATGTCTTCAGAGGCCTTCTCTTTTCCTTTGTCTTTCTTGTTTAAGGGTCCGAGATTCTTTTCGGGCAACGTCCGGTTGCGTAGCTGTATATTCTCGCAAGCCTTTGGTCCTTCTTCTTTTCCCGAAGTGGATTCTTTAAAGAGGGGGCCAAGCTCTAGCTCCTCATCAGAATCGCTCCCGAATACAGGTACTTGTGATTCCCCGGCGTCAATCATGCAACAACCACTGCCAGTTTTATCAAGCACTTCGTTTATTCCGTTCTGCTCTCGGCGGGCTTTGCGCTTTTCCCGCTTAAACTGTTGCCGGTGAGTAACATATCCTTGCCACCACTTACCGAAAGCTTTGCACTCTTCGGTGGGATGCGACACCTTCCGATGGTACAAGCAATAGGAGGGGTGGTTTTCCATTTCACCCATAATGTTTTTCTCGGAGGGTGGTAGCTTTATACCCATTGACACAGCCTTAGCGAATCTCTTCTTTATCTTGAACTTGATTTTATCTGTGGTGGGTGTATTTTGTTCTAGCGGGAGTACCGCAATCCTTTCGCCAAGGCGCTGGCGTTTGGCCTTTTCGAATATAACCGCTTCGTTATCCCGATCAGCTTTGCCCTTTAAGAACGCCTGATTTAGGAATGCATCAATCACTTCATCTGACGGCTCCAGAATTTTTAGTGCAGGCTCTGCCCCCAGCTTTTCAGCGCGAGGAGTCTCCTCATCGCTTGTGGACAAATGGGAAATCACATGGCAACTTGCTACATGTTCTTCAGATTCATTTGACGAACTACCTCCCTCATCTTCTGCTTGGAAGACGTGGTTGAGGAACTCTTGCAATGTGACAGGAGTCCGCGCCTTCTGGTTGTACTCTTCCAGCGCGTCAATTTGCTTTTGCAAGTCCGTGCGCCTATCGTTAGGCTTCACCGGTTTCTTGGCCTTCTTCTTTTTCTTCGAAGACTTTGACGACTGGCTACTAGTGCTTGAACCCCCATCATTGGTCTTTGGAGTTGGACGTGGCTTTAATATCCCCTCAACGTCCTGCGGTTCCAATGGGCTCTTCCACTTGATCGCCGGACATGTCCGAAGATCATTTAGCATTCTCTTCGTCTTTGAAGATAATACAACTTCCCACGGAGTTTCTTCAATGACAGAGCATGTTGGCCCCGGCCTATTCGTCCCTTTAGAGGTGTGGGGCTGCGGGGGATTCACCTTCCATTTGTCAGATAACGCAAATTTTCCCTGTCTATACTGGTTTTCAAGCCAATTTTTGAAAACGTAGCAGTCCTCAATCGGATGGCCTAGTACTCGATGATAGGGGCAGTAATTAGGTTCATTGACGTCACTTGGTTGCAACGGACGTTTTGGATCTGGCAGATTTATGAGTCTGTTGCGTAATGCCAGCTCGAATAACCTCTTCGTTTTATCGCGGGGAAAGGAATAAGGACGTCCCATCCTATCTTCGAGGGGTACGTAAGGGCGCGTATTGTTTGGACGAGCAACCGGCTTCAAGTCGTTCGGTTGTTGTTGAGCATTAGCGACAATGATCGCTTTTCCCTTCCCTTTGTCAGTTCGGGAATCCGGTTTTGGGAGAGGGGGTTTATGGCCCATCTGGTCCATCTGCGCCAGTTTGTCAATCAAAGCCTGGAAGGAAGTCGGCTTGAAAAACATCATAAACTGTGAGATGGTTGCTTGTGGATCAAGAGTTCCAACAAACATTCCCACCGCAGGGGCTTCTTCTATGCGCTGCTCACACTTTGACCATAGATTACGCCACCGTATAGCGTACTGAACCCATGTCTCGCCGGGTTTTACCCTAGCGTTAATCAGTGCCGTCATCGGGGTACGTTCACTGGCACTTGCAAAGCGTTGGGTAAACAGCAGCTCCATCTCCGCGAAGGTTTTAATAGAATCATTAGGGAGTTCAGAGTACCACTCGAACGCCGTATCTGATAGACTTCCGACAAACTGGCGGAGCAAAAGCTTGTCATCGCCGCCGGTGTTACCGCAAAGCGCCCTGAACTGGGCGACATGCTGATGGGGATTGCCAGTCCCTTTATAGACATGAAACTTGGGAATTGTGTAGCCCGGCGGGTACTTGATTTGGTCATACCAGCCTGGATATGGTCGCCCCGTTTTTACGACGTGGCCGGCTGCTTCGGCCGCATGATGAACCTTTATTTGCTGGGCTATGTATTCGTCCAGATCAGTCTTAGAGATTGTATCCTCTTTAGCTGTCAATAGAGCGGGCTGCGGATTTAATGTATCTCCCTTATCATCTCCAAGGACGGTTAGGGGTTCTTCAGCGGGAGGATCTTGTTGTATCATCATCCCTATCATGTCCTGGAAGAGGAGGCCCATCCGCTGTATGTTGGCCGCTTGTTCAGCAGCCTCTTTGTCCCTCTTTTCCAGTACTCGGCGAAGGAACTCGGCATCGGTCTCTTCCTCCTGGCGCTCATCTAAGGACGCCTCAGGGTTCTCTTTTGGCCCAGTGAGTGCAGCCATTGTGGTCATCATCTCCTGGAGCTTTTGTTGCTGCTCCTGAGCCTTGGTCACTGATCGGGTGAGCGGTCGGTGACCCGTAGAAGTACGGCTTTCTTCCTTTCCAGAAGCCATATAAACTGTATGAACAATTATGCCCCCTGACTTGGGGCGTTTAGGTTCACCGCTTTTAAACTTTGCCGCTGACGCGGGAGCTTTCTCTGGCCTCCTTCTTTTGTGGGCCATCGAGGTTAAAGGAGCTATTGGAGTGGGCATCCTAGCAACTGTCACCCTCTGCTGTTTAATGGGGCAGTTTTTGTTATTTTCCACCTTCGCCTTTTTCTGGTGACGCAAGTGGTCTGGATCGATCACGGAGTCTTGAACTCTACGCCAAACCTTGTAAACTTTTGAGGATAGCCGTTGAGGGAGCTGTTCTTGTTTTCTTTCTGGAACTCTCTCCGCAGGTGGAGGAGATCTTTTCAAGGTAGCGGTTGGAGAGTTCTTACGCACTCTCCTCAGTAGTTCAAAGTTGTTCCCAGTTGGAACAGCAGCGTTGACTTCCACCATTGGAGCGGGTGGAGTTATCCCTGAGGGGGAGTTGCCCCCGGCTTTCCTCACTCGTCGCCAATGGCGACGTCGCGCACGACGAGCCGTTGGGACTGGCTCGAAAATCGAGATGGTTTCTTGTTGCCCCCTGTTTGAGTGTGGGGTAACTGCCAATGTCAGCCTCTCGAAGACTGATGCCTTTTGACCAGTTGGGGGAGGAGTGGGAACCGTCAATCTTGCGAAGACTGACTCTCTGATGGGAGAAGCCGCTTTAACGATTTCCGAAGCAGCGGCCGTTGCCCTCTTTGGGACGGCCACTTTATAGTTCTGACCTAGCCTGGTGAAAACGGAGGCTGTCGGTTTAGTAGCAGGCGACCCGTTGACAGGGGCTGTCGGAACAGTGAGCCGGTTGAAGACCGACTTTTTACCCACTTCCGGTGCAGGTATTGGTGCAGAAAAGCTTGCAGGTGGGATCATAGTCCCGAAGAACAAGCCGGTGGTGGCTTGGGTCACTTGGTCTACCGGCAGAGTAAGGAAGGAAGCCGCTTGGGGACCATATGCTACACCTCCTGGTGAGGTGGAGTGTCCGTTGCAGCGGCATTTCGAGCAGTTGGTACAGCTAGAGGCCATTGAATCTTGAATTCTGCGCCAGGTAAAAGACCAAATCTTAGTAACTTGAAATCCGAAGACAACCATTTAATTAACCGCGATTGGTTCGCGAAGATGACACACGAAGTGTGGAGTGGAAAGAGGAAGAGGTCCCACCGGGCGTGCCAGAATCTGTTCCCCTCCGAACGGCGGCCTGGACTTTGGCGTCCGTGCCTGATGTTCGGGGCAGATGCTATTTGGTTTTATCCGTCTACCTCTCCGAAGATGCCAAGTTGATTTATGGCGCCGTGTGTCGGAGGTTTATACGGATGTGGCCGATGTAGCAGACTTCGTCAGATTCCCCCTCAGGATGAGGGATTTTTGATTGTGAGGGCGCTCTTCCCTGCAGGCGCAAGCCCCTGCAGTTAATTACGCTACCGTCTCACGGTAACAACTTTCTCCTTCTCCAGAATTTCACTTCATGTCGTGTGTGTTCATTTTGTTTATGTTTGCCCGTGGATTGTATACGGAGACTGAGTAATGCCGTCGCCCGTAGGACGTGGATTAGTCCAAATCCGTATTTACTTAGATTTGGGTTTGGTGTTTTCAGTTTAAGGACGCATTAGTCGCGTTGCGGCTAAGATCAACTTAAACGTTCGTCAAGGATACGTTAGTCCTGTTTTAGACTAAGATCAACTCAACGTAGTGATTAATTTAATGTATGGCTATTGGGACTCGTCACCTCTCTGACGTCGTTGAAGGATTACAACGACATGTATCAGAGGAGCTCGGAGATGTACCCTCGAACCAGAGTTGATTAGGAGTTTTATAATCCATTTGAATATTTAAGGATACGTTAGCCGTGTTTGGGGCTAAGATCAACTTAAACGTTTGTTAAGGATACGTTAGTCCAGTTTGAGACTAAGATCAACTTAACGGGACTGTTTAGATCCGATAAAAGAGCATTTGGACTCTATTGTGCCAGTTTAGGGACGTGGTGGTCCGATATTAGTTTAGGGACGTTTCGGTCAGATATTAGTTTAGGGACGTTTCGGTCCGATATTAGTTTAGGGACGTTTCGGTCCGTTATTAGTTTAGGGACGTTTCGGTCCGTTATTAGTTTAAGGACGTTTCGGTCCAATGTTAGTTTAGGGACGTTTCGGTCCGTTGTTACTTTAGGGACGTTTCGGTCCGATATTGGGTGTGTGGCCGTTGGGACCCGTCACCTCTTTGACGTCGTTGAGGAATTACAACGATGGATGTCAAAGGAGTTCGGAGATGTACCCTTGAACCGGATGTAGATTGATTTAGGAGAGCCATTTTGCTCAGCCAATTTAATTTAAGGACTTATGGCCACGATTGGGCTAAGTCCAGTAAAAAAAATGTCCAACATTGCTTTTGCATTTCCTTTTATTTTTATTTGGGCTTTGCCCAGAAAAGATGCAGGGCATCAATTTGTTTTGAGCTCTGTTCTTTATGAATGATGCAGAGCATCAATTTTATTTGGGCTCAGCCCTTTTATTGCTTTGCAATTTATTTTGGCCTGCTAGGTCGTTTGATTTGGGCCTGGCCCTTCAAATAGTGCAAAGCACCAAGAATCTTTTAGATTCAAGAAAATGAGTGCAGAGCACTTTTTAATGATCTAAATTTAGATCAAAGAAAAGAAAGAAAAGAAAATCTTTTCTTTCTTTCTATCTCAGAGAACCAGAGGTTCCCCAGCAAGTGCAAGGCACTATTTTTTTTATTATTTTTATTTATTTATTTATTTTTTGAAGATCACTGATCTTGTCTTTTAGATCAATGATCTATTCCTAAGAGAATTTTCTCTTATTTCAAAGGTTTTTACCTTCTTCTTTGTGTTCTCAAGAAGTTCTCTTCTTCTTTTTTTTTTTTAATCCAATTGTCTTTATATCTTTTTGAAATGGGGTCTGGGGTCCTTTTTATAGTGCTCAAAAATCAGTTAAATTTGTTAAAAAGATCTTTTCTGAGTGATTTGGGGAATTTTCCCCACCGTCGGATCTTTGATCCAAAGGCCCCTGTTTTACAGAAGAAGTCTTCTTGTTTAAACAAGAACAGAAAAATATCCTTAAATCTTCACTCTGTTGTTGCGCAACTCACCAGCGTGTGACACGTGTCGCGCAGTGAGGCACTTGCGCAGCAGCGCTTGCGCAACTGCGCAGACACGTGTCGCGCAGCCGTGCGCTTGCGCAGTTGTTCTTGCGCAACTGCGCAGACACGTGTCGCGCAGCCGTGCGCTTGCGCAACTGCGAAGATACGTGTCGCGTTGCGCGCAGCGCATGGGAACTGAAGCGTTGCTTCAAAATTTGAATTTTCAAAATTCAAGCAGAGCCTTGCTCTGATTGGGGGAACAGAGTCATGGTGTGATTCATCCACGGAGTTAATGATGCATTTATTATCTAAATGACTCATGAGATGAATCACTATGTGAGTTATTGAAGCATGATGATATATTATTATTTGTTATTCATTTTATATTATGATATGCCTCATATATTCACAATGATTTCATTATTCCAAAAGGATTTCTCACTCTCACCTTCTCTCTCCTCAAGCTCTCTCTCTTCAAACCCTAAGCCTAACCTCTCATGTGTTGAGATCAAGGGTTAGCAAGACATATTGATCCATAATCCCACTCTATATTCCCTAGGTTGCTTTGATTAGCACTTTGAGTAACCTAGTTACCTCAAGTTAGAGGACAAGCTTGGAGTAGTAGCTCTCGGGTGGATCTTCTATCACAAAGAGGAGGCCGACGAGGAGGTGGTCATCGAGAACAAGAAGGACTTGGTTCATTAGGTATAATCTTAATTCATAGTAGCTAATCCCTCCTATGATATTGTTAGTTAAGGTTTGGCAAAGATCCGTAAGTTAGTCGATGTTTGTTTAAAACAAAATGATTGTTTTACCTATTCCGCCTCCCCGCAACTCGTGGGGTATCTAACGTCGACTTACATGAGGAGGACCGGCAGCCAAGCTCGATCGAGCAGATCTGAAGGAGACAAAGAATTGGACAGAAGTCTGAAGGACACGGATCTTTTGGTAAAACATTCTACCACAGTAGCTAGAACATCTTTGTAGCTTGCTAGTTTCATGTTTGGTTTCGATTAAAAGTAGTTGTTTCTAGCGCCAAGTTTTTAAACCCCAAATTTTTCCGTTCCGCAACGGCCGCTGTCGACGGCCAGGGCACTAGGAACCCTAACAATACATACCCATATTCATACTTCAAAAAATAAGAATACAAAGAGATAAAAATAATCCAATAATATAATATTAGAATCCGGCTTAATCCAAAGCCCACTAGTATTATCCGTCCGAACAACATCCGTGTAACCAATACATGTATATGATCGGAACTCTACACGTAAAACCATGCGGCCACTACATCATTACGCCTGAACCTGGGAAACCCTCTATGTGGGACTCTAAAGATTCGACAGTATGCTGGAAGTGGGTTTAACCACAAGTCCGTTAGTGACACTAACTGTATGTAACGGCTACCCAGGTACCTGTCAAAAAGAAGGCCGAGGAGTGAACTCATCCGAACCCCTTCTGAGCATATCCGTGACAATCTCCGTACAGTCTGGTCTATTCGTCTAAAAGTATCGCATATCGGGCCTAAGGGGTGGTAAACGTCAAACCCTTAATATTGCAATAAATCATGTCGGTGTAGAGCCCAATACACCCTGAAGAACTACTGGTGTACCTACCAGTAATTCTCACTTGCCCTGGCCAAAAACTTTATGTATTGGATAACCATACATAGCGCGATATCAACTTCCAATACTGGGAGAGATGAATTCCTTCTAACCCCTACTGCCTCCAAGTGCTTCAGGAATACACCCAACCACTAGTTGTTTGCATGACTCATTTGAGTCATGGCAGGGTAGTAATCTAAGAATAGTGATGTCAAGTCAATAGACTAAACTGCACTCATGTCATCCGGGGACTGCTAATTAATGATAGGTACAATACCAACGAACAGTTCCCATCGAGTCCGTCCAATGTAATTCATAACCCAATGAGGACCTGTATACCATCTCTGGTACCATATACCAATGGCTGCGGGATAGGCCACCTCTTTTAATGGGGATAAGAAGCGTACACACTAGTCAACTCTTGAGTATAAATGCCCTGTCTCGATAATCCTACGACTAGGGACAAGCTTAAGGATGTTCTTATAGACTACGCAGTCCCCATTAGTGTGAATGCCATCACAACGCTGGTAGTTAAGCAAAGATCCTAAGAGCTCAATCAATATGTATTAGCGATATGCTAAAATAAGTATATACACATATTAAGAAAGAATCAAACCAGATTGCATACTATCATATTGAGCAAGACTGTTATTATATCGGTGTATATCCCAAACTTCCAAAATATTATATACAATCCAGTACTACACAATAAGGCCCACTAGGGCATATGTAACATGCTAGAAATAAATAAATAAATAAATAAAATCTTTTAAGTGAATTCTCGGATAATCGGTAAATAAATCGTGTATTCCGTAAAATTCAAGATATAACTCTTTTGAATCATAGAATTAAATACGCCTATTTTAACTATGTAATTGCTAGTATTTGCTATTTATTTAGTCACATATAAATTATTGGTTTACTTAAATATTTTTCCTAAATTAATTAATTTAAATAATATTATAAGTTTTCATTTATACATTAAATTAGTGATAATTACAATTTGGAATGGGTTAATCATTCATTAGTGAAACATGACAACACAAAATTTAGTTTGTAACATGCTCTTTTCTTCGCTAATTATCTCCATATTTCTAGAGTTTTCTAGGATAAATTAAATTAGAGAATGAAATAAAATAAAGAAATTATTGAAAAGACTTAAAAGATGTGATTAATATGGAAATTTCTACACACACTCACACACACCCAATTCTTCAAGTGGCTGATCCTTTTAGTGCAGCCCCTCTCTCTTTCCACCAATTCTCCATCTCAATTCCTATTTATAAAAAAATTAATATAAAAGAAAATTAAAAAGGGGGTTAATACATATAATAGGTGAGGATGTTTCTACACTCATCTACTCATTTCTCTCTCTCTCCCCTTTCATATTTTACTCTGGCCGAAAATGGCTGCCCCCATTCTCCATTTTTCCCACCTCATTCTCAACTCAAAACTCTTCAAAAATTCACTCAAAAATCCACACAAAAACCTCATTAACTCATAGTTTAATATCCACCCATTATTCTGGTTCAAATCTTTCTTGAATCCTTGAAGCAAGAGACCATTTTGGAGACAAGTTGCATGCTAGATCTCTTGATTTTGAGGTATAATCCTAACCCTAGTGTTTAATTGTTGGTTAAATACTTTGAATAAACTTAATTAAGTATTTTAAATGGTTTAAATTGCAAGTTTTAAAAATTCAAGATTAGGTTTTGAATCTAAGTTAGGATTTTGATTAATAAATCAAGTTAACTAAGTGTTGGTTATCATCTTAAGGCATGCTAAAGGTAATCTAGTTGCTAAATTTACTAACATTTACATTTAAATTGTTCTAATTAAGCTATTTTGTAAACTAGGTTTTTAGATTTAATATAATTTGGTGAGATAAAATTATAGTAATGGTTTGTGTGAGTTAATTATGATATTTATTGAGCATTTTGGTCACTAGAATTGTTAAAATATCAAGATTTGAACTGAAATGGATAATGGTGGCTTACTAGGTATTTGGAATAATTGGGTTTCAAGTAAGTTTGACGTTGAATTGAACTACAACCTAATTCATTTAATATTTAATGAGTTATGAATGCGCAATTAGTACGAGTGAGTACTAGGATGGGTGTTTTTCATGTTTTGTGACCCTAGTTATGGTTGTGGCATGGTCGCGAGGGCGTTTGTGCATCAAGTGCATGTGCGTTTAATTAGCGCACGTTGTTTGACTTGTATCGTTGTGTCCGCGACCACTGATATATATATATATATATATATACACACACACACACATCCTCTTATTTCTCATGTGTGATTCTAGGATCGGGTGCAGAAGCGTCGAACGCGGCGCGGGAAGGGTCATGGTCGAGATTGGAACAAAGTAGCTGAGGCGTCCCAGTGAGTAGATGTATACATCTATGGGGGGTCGTCTGGATGGCGCGATGCGCCTGATGGTTTAGTATTACTTATAGTATCTGCATTATATGCGTAGTTCCTAGTTAGCCATCTCATTGCATCACATCATTATATGTATAAATATATATATATATGTTATATCATCTCATAGGACACTTGCACCATTACCGTTGGTTCCTGCCGCACGAGCACTAATTATGTGAACACACATGCTATTGGTAATTGCTATGTAACAAAAACTATAGAAATTACTTAGAATAGATAATTGTGCATTTGCATAGTATATGATCCGTATATTTATACCTGCATATTCATCTCATTAAATGGATACGTAGGATTGTTAATCATATATACATACCTCATTGCATCATGATTCATGCATAGCTTCTGGCCGTATTTCATATTGTATATACAACCATATTATAGATTTCCATCATCACTGGCATATTTATATATTGTGATTCTTCTCGAGGATTTCGGTATTTATGAGATTTCTGGATTTTGGGGAAAACCGCAAGAATTTTATAAAAACTTATTATCATTTTAAAATGTAAGTT
Organism: Agapanthus africanus; assembly: GCA_030015575.1. NCBI lineage: Eukaryota > Viridiplantae > Streptophyta > Magnoliopsida > Asparagales > Amaryllidaceae > Agapanthus > Agapanthus africanus. The sequence continues at coordinate 335,341,110 of CM057346.1, read as the reverse complement.
GCGGTTTTGTCATGATGTATGTGTCGTCCATCATGAGTTTTCATGATTGCTTTTGGTTTTTGAGACCCGATTCGAGAAGTAGGAGGAACCGTTTCGGGTACATGGTGGGCCCGGTATGGTACCTCGGTGCGAGAATGTTTTTGTTGGAATGACGATGATCCTGGCAGGTGCAGACTACCTACCGGTGATGTCTGGCGCGGCGGATTTCCGGAGGATACCGATTGTAGTCGTGTGATTTGATGTTATGGGCCGATCTGGACTGACGGAGCCCGAGATATTGAGTATTTGGTGTCGATATTTGACACGGACATTTCTGTCGATTTCACTGATAAACATATTGTGTCGATATTTAACACGGATTTCTGTCGATTTCACTGATTATAATCCAGTTTGACTTTACAAAAAGGTTTTACCAAGTTAAGGATATAGATCTTCTCATATCAGACATATCATGATTTCGTGTTGATTATGCATTCAGTTGCATTCATGCTAGTACATCGTATCATATTGATATACATAGGTTGTGACGCACTGCGTGCATGCTTACGATAGCCTTAGTAGATGTTACTTACTACTCACGAGTTGGCAACTCACCCCCGTTGTGCCACGATATCTTGCAGGTCTGACCCGTCAGTACAGTAGCGGCGGGTATACCTTCCTTTCCGCTTCGTTTGCTTCGGATTGTAGCTTGCTCATAGGTGGGTTTGGAGGATTTTCTTTTGCCCCCACCGTGTATTTAATTTTTATCTAGTATACTCCATCTACCTTTCGTACATTGGACTTAGATGGTGAGATTATGAGATTTGTATGTATTCTATTTCTGGTGTCGATGCTCACTTGAGCCGACGTGTTGTTTTCTTACTTTCGTGCTTTCATATACTTGTTTTTGTATTTGATGATATATATATATTGTATGTGGTTGTGACTCCGCCTTTGGCGATGAGCTAGCTCCTGCTTTGGGATGCCTTACTGATGATATATATGTATTTCTCTTGTTTGTACCTGTTTCGGGGCCAGTATTTACAAAGTAGACTCTGCCGAAATTTTCAGGAAATTTTGATTTTTTTCAATGGTTAATGCGACTTATTTTGTTTTAATCACTTTCTTTAAACAAGTTTTCCTTCACTTTATTTCTTTATTTGGTTCAGATTTCTGGGTTTTGGCCTACTTAGATTACGTACGCCTTGTGACGTTCGTAATGTAAGTGCCAGTCACGTTCCGTACTTTCGGGTCATGACAAAGTTGGTATCAGAGCATAGGGTTTTACCTTTCTGACTGTAGGACGACCCTTGGTAGATGGAGTAGGTGATTTCAGCAGAGTGACGTAGCGTCTGTATGTTCCGCGTCATACTTACGATACGGTACTCTGCCTAAGTGACCTTAGGATATATATATATATATATATATATTTGCTTGTATTTCTTTCCTTGATTCCGGAAATCCTTTGATCCGATTGCAATGTTCCTATCGATCCTGTTCTTGTTCCAGCTACTACGCCGCCGGAGGCTACGAGGGCCAGAGGGCTGCCTCTGGGGATGTGATTAGAGTAGGCTCGTTAGAGACGAGGACCGATCGGGGTGTTACACCTATCCCTCATGGACAGAGTGGTCCTCCTCCTTCCAGGATGGGTGGCTAGGTTGGAGTCGAGTATTCACGATGTTTGACAGATGATTGGATTGTTCGTGGTGGTTACCCAAGCTCCGTGAGCCGATGATGTCCCTCCTATTTTCAGGGACTGTGTTTGTACCTGCTGCACAGGCAGCTGTTTATATTGTTACCAAGATTATTTTCGTATCCTTATAGGAGTTTTGAGGCTGAGTCCTCCAGTTTGTTTTTACCGGCACAGATGCAGCGGAGGATACGTAGACAATCCTCGACAGGATGGCTGGAATTCATCATCCACAGAGATGTTCTGATGAGATATGGATTAAGCTTGCGAATTTTCGTCTAGAAAGGTCTTGCTCAGACGTGGTGCGAGTCAATTGAGAGAGGCTGAGCTGCAGATCTACTTCCTATGACTAGGGATGAGTTCATAGCTATATTTCTTGCTTGTATCCTTTTGAAGAGCGTTCAAGATGTCGAGCTCTTAATTTCGAGTATTTGCGTAAGACTTCACGGATGACGGTGTCCAAGTACAACATTTAGTTTACTCAGCGGTCCGATATGCTCCTTACCTGGTGGACACTGAAGAGAAACGGATAAAGAGGTTCGTTTGGAGATTAGACATGCAGTTATGTCTTGCTATTGGTGCCCATCCTTTTGCACTTACGTCGCTGCTATGGACGCGGCCTTACTGTTGGAGGAGCATATTTCTGAGACTTCGGTCATTTCTGGACCAAAGAGGAATTGTGCCAGTATGCCAGCTCAGAAGCGGTTAGATAGATGTCATTGTCACAGGCTAATCTTTTGGTCGCTCGATATGTTGTTTGTTCGTGATTCGTTTGCATCGGAGATAAGGATTCTTTTGTCGATTTGATACTTCCCGATATGTTTGGCTTGGAAGTTTTTCTGAGCATGGAGTGGTTAGCCACGTGTTTATGCGTCCGTGAACTGCCGTGAGAAGGTAGTCGGATTTAGTTTCCTAGGTGAGCCAGTTCTTGTTTTTTTTCAGGGAGACTGTAGCGCGACTCTTCCCGATTTGATTTCTTCTCTTCGCGGTACTCCGTTCTTGAGGAAAGGACGTTAGGGATTCATAGCATATGTTTGTGATGTTAGAGCCACAGAGGTCCCGTTTGTGAGGGAATTTCAAGATGCCTTTCCTGACAAGTTGTTTGGTTTGTCGCCAGAGCACGATGTTGGGTTCTTCTTTGACTTGATTTCAGGCATGGACCCTTTTCCTTACCGCCATATCGGATGGACCCGAAAGGGCTGGGAACTGAAGGAACAGTTGTAAGATTGTTGGATAAAGGGCTTGTTCGTCCGAGCGTGTCACATTGGGGAGCTCCTGTTCTGTTCGTCAGAAGGAAGGCCGTTGGCGTCTATATATTGATTATCGTCAGTTGAATAGAGCTACTGTGCGGGACATTTCTCGAAGATTGACTTGCGATCAGGCTATTACTAGTTGTGGGTTCGAGATGATGGTATTCCGAAAATTATTTTTCACACAAGTTGCGGGCGTTATGAATTTTGGTGATGTCGTTCGAGCTCACCAATGCCCCAGTAGCATTTATGGATTGGATGAACTGAATATCCAGGCTATTCTTGATCAGTTTTTCATCATATCCATTGAGGACGCCTTAGTGTACTTTTGGAACCGAGTGGAGCCTGGGGAGTCATTGAGGATTTCGTTGCAGACTTTGAGGGAGAGCCAGCTATTCGCTGAATTATCTAAGTGTGTTTTCTGGTTGGATGGTGTTGACTTTTTGGGATCATGTAGTACGAGAGATGATAAGTATGGAACCGAAGGAGATCGAGGCCGTTCAGCACTGGCCCAGACCTGTATCAGTGATGAAGGTTCGCAACACTTTTTGATTTGGCCGAATATTATCGATGCTTTGTTAGGGTTCTTCTCGTCTAGCTGCAACGTTGACCGGGTTGACCCGGAAGGGAGTTTCTTTTCTTTGAACCGAGATATGCGAGCAGAGATTTCAACAGTTGAAGACTCGTTTAATGTCGGCGCTAGTTTTATATATGCCTTCAGAATCATGCGGTTTTGTTGGTTATTACGATGCTTCTAGGAAATTGAAGAAGCGCGAGCAGAACTATTCCACGCATGACTTAGAGATGGTTGCGGTGTTCATTTCCCTTAAGATCAGGAGACACTACTATAAGGCGGGTCGTGCTAGATAATTACGGATCACAAGAAGCTTAAAGTACATTTTCAGCAGTGAGATAAAAATTTGAGATAGCACCGATGAATGGAACTAGGGAAAGACTAAGACTGTGAGATTCGTTATCGTCCGGGCATGGCGAATGTTATGCCAAATTTTTTGAGTCGGAAGCCGGAGGTAGTTTTGTTGGTTGAGCATTGTACAGGGACAGTTGATGGCAGATTAGCAGATTTTTCGTGACAGCCGGCCCTATTTGAGAGTTCTGGCTTCAAATTTTTTTTAGAGTTCCAGGATCTGAGTTTTAGAGTTTTAGGTATTGCTTGTTTTTGCTAAGTTTGCATGTGATGTGATCTTACAATATAGGCAATTCGGAGTGGTTCGTATTCGTTAAATTTGTTTCGAGTTTTTGCATATTGTCTAGGTGAAGTTAAAAAGTTCGAACGAATATCGAAAACCCATTTTTCCATGTTTATGGTATTCGAAAAATCATGCAAGAAATTCTGTGGACCCTCTAGAAATGAAAACCTAACTCGACATAATGACTATGGAACCGATTTCGATCCTTTGGATTTGCGGCAGTTCCATGGTGCCATTAATGAGACTTGGATCTGCCCTTCTACGGTTGGTCCATAGGTACTGTGGCATCTTCTGGGTATTTTTAAACTGTGCTCAAGCTCTTGGGAAATTGTGGGACTTTTATGAGTCAATCAAAAACTTTAACGTCGTCCGAATATCATGTGAAGGGATGAAGAGGGACGTTACAGACCTTGTTTCAGGATGCAGACTTGTCGCAAGTCAAGGCTAAGCATCAGGGGTCAGCAGGAGAATTACAACCTTTACCCACTCCGGGATAGAAATAGGAGCAGATTTCTATGGAATTTATCGTAAGTTGATTGACAGAAGCAGCTCACTTCTGCCAGTTTGGACCATTTTCGGGTTCTTTCAGTATGCTCAGATATATATTGATGAGATTGTGCGACTTTGTGGCGCTCCGACATGTTTTTTTGTCTTACAGAGGCACACAGTTCACCAGCCGACTATGGCGAAAACTTCAGGAGGCTTCGGATACCAATTGAGTTTCAGAGTAGTTTTCTATCCACGGACCGACGGTCAATTAGAGAGGACCATTCAGATTCTTAAGGACATGCTCCGGTCTTGCGTTCTAGTTTTCGGTGGCGGTTGGGATCGCCACTTGCCCTTGATAGTGTTTTCCTATAAGTACAGCTTCCAGGAGGAGATTTAGATGGAAGCCTTTGAGGCGTTCTATGGGGAGAGATGCTGATCCCGTAAGTTGGACAGAGCTCAGAGAGAGCAGTATTTTAGGGGCCACATATTGTGCAGGAGATGACCGAAAGGTTCAGTGATTCAGGATATGTGGAGAGCGGACGATAGTCATTCCAGATCGGCAGGTGAAGAAACCAAGGTCCGAGAACATATGGTCCGTAATTATTCTTTGACATGGTCCGAGCGGCGAATAGGTCACGTAGGAAGCCATGGTGGAGATGCGGAAGGAATATCCCCATCTTTTCGAGGGTATGCGTAGTTAGATTTAAATTCGGGGACCGAATTTCCTTAAGGGGGGAAGATTGTAACGTGCTAAAAATAAATAAATAAATAAATAAAATTCTTTAGGTGAATTCTCTGATAATCGGTAAATAAATCTTGTTTTCCATAAAATTCAAGAAATAACTCTTTTGAATCATATACTTAAATACGTCTATTTTAACAATGTAATTGCTAGTATTTGGTATTTATTTAGTCACTTATAAATTATTTGTTTACTTAAATATTTTTCCAAAATTAATTAATTTAAATAATATTATAAACTTTCATTTATACATTAAATTAGTGATAATTACAATTTGGAATAGGTTAATCATTCATTAGTGAAACATGGCAACACAAAATTTTGTTTGTAACATGCTCTTTTCTTCACTAATTATCACGACGATTCTAGAATTTTCTAGGATAAATTAAATTAGAGAATGAAATAAAATAAAGAAACTATTGAAAAGGCTTAAAAGATGTGATTAATAAGGAAATTTATACACATTCACACACACACCCAATTCCTCAAGTGGCCGAGCCTTTTAGTGCAGCCCCTCTCTCTTTCCACCAATTCTCCATCTCAATTCCCATTTATAAAAAATTAATATAAAGGAAAATTAAAAAGGGGGTTAATACATATAATAAGTGAGGATGTTTCTACACTCATCTACTCATTTCTCTCTCTCTCCCCTCTCATATTTTGCTCTGGCCGAAAATGGCTGCCCCCATTCTCCATTTTTCCCACCTCATTCTTATCACGTCCCGAAAGTACGGAACATGACCGGCACATAAACTACGAACGTCTCGAGGCGTACGGAATCTAAGTAAACCGAAAAAAACTCAGGAATCCAAACCAAGAAAAGTAGTAGAGTGAAGGAAAACCAATTTAAAACAAGTAGTTTAATAGCATAAGCCGAATTATGCGGTTTTAAAAACATCAAATATTTTCTGAAAATTTCGGCAGAGTCTCCTTTGTAAAAACTGGCTCCCAAATGGGATACAACATGAATAGTATACGAAATAAATAAAAGGCATCCCCAAGCGTGTGCTAGCTCTTCTTCAATCGACGGTCACAACCACACAAGCAATATAATATACAACGCCAAGGGCGAGGATCAAAATTCCAAAGGAACTCAAAACAACAAGAAATCCACTAGAATACAACGCGCGACTCTAAGGTCGAAAGAATAACATCACAGGTCTTTATCTCAAAAATAAATACATATTTGGTTGATGGAACTTCTAGATACAACTGAAAATTGATATACAAGATATAATGATGGGTGCGCTACAAATAAACACACCTACTAGCAAGTCACCCGGAAATGGAAATAGTGCCAGCAAAGCCGTAAAGAAACCTATACGGCAAAACCTGCAAGAACTTGGCACAACGGGGGTGAGTTGCCAACTCGTGAATAGAAAAACATCTACGCACAGAAATCGCATAAATAACGCAACCTAGGTCAATGATCATAATATATCCTCAAATATGTATATAACATGCAGCCTATAATAATGGCTAGGGTAAATATCTAACCCGAGTGTAATCTCATGTGCCCGTGTCAGTGCTTCAGGTAGCAATATATCATATGACTGAGGTATGAATGCATGAAACAGAATACATGTAAATGAAGAAACTGTTTTCATAATTTAGTGAGATTTCCTTTGTATTTTTAAAATGAGGTATCATAATGAAATCAGCATCAACAGTGTCTAGCATCGACACAAAACATAAATCTCAATGTCTCAAAATCTCAGGCTCCGGCTGTCCGGACTGGCCTGTATCATCAAATCTCAATACCTCAATATCTCGAAATCTCAATGTCTCAATCTCAATACCTAGGGCGCCGTCAGTCCAGACCGGCCCCTACCATCCATCTCAAGACCACGACGGTATCCTCCGGATATTCGACGCGTCGGGTAATATCACCGGTAAGTGGTGCTCCCCTGCCAGGCTCAACGTCAGCAACACGACCTTCTTGCCCCGAGGTACCTTACCGGGCCCACCATGTAACCGAAATGGTTCATCCATCTCCTCGAATCGGGTCTAGAAATCCATCAGCAAACTCATGGTGGACGACTCATACATCATGGGAAAACCACATTTTTATTTAAAAAGAGAGAAAGCAGTTTATATTTGTTTTGCGGTTTTCCTCCAAATCCAGAAAATATCATGGAAATCCGAATCATCAATAGCATGTAAAATCATGAATATAAGCATGAAGAATACGGCATACCAATGAATAACAATATGCATGAAGCGACAAGTAATAACTACAATATCTAAGCTGGCATATGAGGTATGTATACTAATATTATGTCAAACTACTAGCTATCAATCTAAGTTAAGCAATAATATTTTCTAAGGTGTACGTGACATGGCAATTACCGATGAAGATGTGTGTGAGCCGGCAAGTAAGTGTATGTGGTACATACGCATCATCGATAATGGTGCTGGTGTCCTAACAGCATAATGTCAACAATGCAATATGGAATAACAATGTAAGTATGCGATGCGGAGAGAGCAACCAAAATGAGCGGGAGCTAAATATTAAACAATGGTGCCATTTGAAATAACACGAATCGTGGGGTTCTGAAAATAGGGGCTACGGGGGTTTTTAAGAAAGGATACGTTTTTTGAAATATCCGTAGATCTCTTGACCTGTCTTTTAAAATACCCACGATCCGCTAGTTTGGAAATAGGTAGGAGTCTAATCTAATCTAACAACTACACTAAACTATACGGCTGAACTAACAAGCTGAACTACAGGTAAGGAAACCGCCTATCATCTGAGTCGATACATATACATACCTGTATATCTATAGTCGGTGATCCCGCCACAATAATATCATATTCGATACCATATCTATAATCAGGCATCCCAAGTCAAGAGTGCGGATCAATTATCAATATAGCTCGTACGTAAATCTGTCGTACGGCATCCCAAATCTGGGTACGGGTCAATATCATATTCATCATACTATTCACCTGGTATCCTCTTTATCAAATATCATCATCGGGGTACTGATCTACGTCTAGTACAATACTGATACCGCCTAAGTATGCATTGCGTGTGTGAAACACTACATGAAGGACCCGCTACAACGTCATGTCGTATCTCAAATACGAACCCCGCTATATCACCGATCTCACGGCCTCAAATCAAATCTCATCGACTCATCTTAAATCCCAAGTACTATCCTCATTATCCATGCATGCGTATATTAATGTACATATGCATAGTCCCATACCCATGCATATATACATATATACACATCCCAATCTGCGCACAAGAAAGTAAAGTATGCAAGTCTGTGTGTGCGTATGTGGGTATAACAACGACTCTAGGGATTCGCAACTAACCCAAAGGTACTCCATGAACACATAAACATAACATGAATGAACATTCTCGTATCATAAAACACCTATATAAACATATATATATGAGCTACACTACGGACTGCGGGGGGGCTATACGCCATCCACCCGACTTCTCCCCGTAGATATAAATCTACTCACCTGGTCCTCGCTAGCCGGTGCCGACGTCGCCACACGCTTGCTTGTCGTCTCGAAGTCCACATGGGGTACCTATATATCATAACGCACCGTGTCATATTAAAATCCGACTCATGACCCAAAAACGACACGTGAATCCCACATAGGTCAAAACCTATGGTTGCTTTCACAAATCAACCCAAAAACCCTCGACGTCGGCGTACAAACGCCAAACCATCGAGAAAAACTAAAACGTATCAATCGTGGTTTCACAACACCTTAATTATATATATATAATAGCTTAAAATTCACAAAAACCCCAATTTCACTTAGAAAGTCATTTTTCCGAAAATCTAGCAAGCACAAATTATCGTTTTTTGTACAAAACATGATATTTTAACAAATCTAGTGACCAAGATGATAACTTAATATCTTAATTATGCCATAGAAACCATTACGTAAATTTTAAACCCACAATTTAATTCGATTTCAAAAACCTAGTTTGCAATATTAACCAATTTTAACAATTTTATAGCAAAATGCACAAACTACAATCTAGCTTGGATTTTCATGAACTAAAGTATTAAACTACACTTTAAAATGTTAATAATACCATGAAAAACCTAATTAGATTTTAATCTCCATTATATAAGTATTTCATTAAAACCTAGTTAGCAAATTAGCATAATTAGAACAATTTAAACAAAACAATTAGTAACCTAGTAATTAGCTTTGTTTTAGCATGCCCACTAGATAACAACCACACAATTAGATCATGATCAATTGACCTAAACCCTAACTTAGTATTCAAAACCCTTTCTTTAAATTTCAAACTTGAAATTTAAAACCCTAATTTAACACCTAATAGCTAGATTGAAGTAATTTAACAACAAATTAAACATAAGGTTATGATTATACCTCACAAGCTTGAGATCAAACTTAAAAAAATCTTAGCCTCCAACAATGATTTCATGCTCCAAGATCCATGATTGAATAGCTAAAGAAAAATGGGTAAAGCTTGGATTTAGAATTAGCTTTGAATTTTTGAGAAAAAGGGTGGATTTTTGATAGAAATTTTGGGGATTTTGATGGAAAATGAGATGAAGAATTTGGGGGCTGTTGTGGGTTCAGGTTTCGGCCAGAATTGGTGGGGATTGGGTGAGGGAGGAGAGAGAGTGAGGTGGGGAAAGTCCACTCTAGTCAAAGTCCACTCTAATACTATTATTTTCTACTCTTTTCTTTTCTTTTCTTTTGAAAAGGGAGGTGATTGGAGAGAGGGAGAGGGGGAGGGCTGTCATGGTGGGGCCGGCCACATGGGGAGAGGAAGAGAGGGTGAGGTGTGGGTGTGTGGGTTAGGGAAAAAGATAAATGTATTACCCCAACTCCCGTTAACACTAAATTTCACCGAAAAAAAGGTTTTTTCTTCGATATTTTCTAAACCGATTTGGCAAACGATTTCATTTAAAAAACCAAATGATAAAATTTTATTTAATGTATTATGATGCACAAAATTTGTTTCAACTCATTCCAATTTGTAATTTTTCCTAATTAAATGTATTAGTGACGGCTTAAAATAATATTAAAATAATTAATTTCGGAATTTTTTTTTAGAAAATTTGAAATTTCACCAGTGGCTCAATAAACACCAAATACTAGCAATTTCATAGCTAGAATATGTATATTTAATTTCATAATAAAAATATTTGTATTTTGACTTTTTACCGAAAACCCCCTTATTTTACTGTTTTTCCGAAATTTCACCGAAACGATTTTCAAAACGTTACAATCTTCCCCCCTTAAAGAAATTCGGTCCCCAAATTTAAATTAAAACTCCCCCCAAATACTAAAACATTTAAGCAAAACCATCAAGTCGTCGGGGCTCCGAAATCATAATTAACTAAAACAAATCGTAGCGCAGCGCACACGCATGAAAAATGAGCATGTAACTCAAAATCAAAACTCCATCCAGTATCCCGCAATCATCGAAGTTATGGTGAAGACATAATGTCTAAATCCAAAATGAATATCAATATGATATACATCATTAAAACATCTGGAAGCAATGCATGCCAAATCCTTTAAGTTGCTGTGCAATGCGCATAACACTGCCAGTGGCGGACGTCTATCATAAGAAAATAACTATATACATATATACCTTTGTTTGAAATGTACGTTCCGCCGTTTTGGGAAATAATTTAGAAGGGTTTCCTTATTTTAAATGTTTCGTGTCATATCAGACACGTAGGTAAATACTGAGACTATAGCTCGATTTTTGGAATCCCCTTCGATAACTATTAATGCATGCAAAATACATTCAGGTACTGTCCTCTGACTAGTCCTGCTCAGTGCAAAAACTCAAAGCAATCATCATAAAAACGTACTGTTCTATAAGAAATCAATCACATAATATGCGTATGAATACTACGTGCGTCTGGTGCGCACGGAAATCAAAATCCATATACGTACCATACAAGTGCACAGAAACAAGATCTAAGTGCATCGGGTGTGCACAAAGCATCTGCCGTAGGCAACGTGTGTGCCTGACAGCAAAATCAGGTGCATCTGACATGCACGAAAAAATCTCGATTTAGTGTATCTGGTGTGCACCAAAATCGCATCTCAAAACATGCACTCAACATGCGTGAAAATCCAAGGCAGGTTCATCTATCATGCATGAAATCGTAAAATCCAATGTCAAGCGCCAAACATGCGCAAAATCCAATCAGGCGCACAAGGTGCACAAAACAAACATCGAGTATCACAATCGAAATCGAAGTCCAGTGCATCTAAGTGAACAAAATGCGTATCACTGCCATGCAAGCATATGTGAATCATACCGAGTGCAAAAACCAAATCGTATGCGAATAGATCGCTCAAAATACCAAAATCAAGTATGGCAGAATAGTCCCGCTCAAGCACATCCTCCAAGAATCTCTGGCCAACTGTCGTGGTCACTCATAGCATGTCTCGTCAACGATCCTGAACTCTGCCCTGCCGGTGTGCGTAACATGACCACTCCTGGGTCCAAGTCTTCTCGTAATTCATTCCAGAAAGGTCCTATCGAAAACTCTCCCAAATCTCGTCACTACCGAACTGTCCAGAAGTCATCGTCCCTTACTAGATCTGTTCTCGTTCCGGAAAGGCTGCGTACTCATCGCGACTCCTTCTGAAAGGTATATCCAAGTACAATGCCTCGGCATGCGTATCGCATCTCTGATGTCGGCGGAGTAGAACGTCGTCTCATCAAGATCTCGTACGAACCTCTTACTCCACTTTTCTCTGATATCGACTGCTTTAGACTCGTCCCGTCGTGGCTGCATGGACTGAGCTCCAATGGCTACCCTCGTATCTGGAGTCTCCCAACAATGCGTCTCACCACCTAGTATCCGAATGAAGTCGAACCATCCGATCTATTGTCAAAACCTCATAATCCCCCAAGAGCTCAACATCTTGGGCATAATTTAATAGTATTGAGTACATACCATAGCATCGGTGGTCCAGCCGTAGAAGGGCAAACCCAAGCCTCACTAATGGCGCCGCGGAACTGCCGCAAACCCTAAGGTTCAAAGTCTTTCACGCGGTCATTAAGTCGAGTTAGGGTTTCATTCTTCTAGAGGGTCCATAGAATTGCCTGCATGTCTTTCCGAATACTTTAAACCTGGAATAATAGGTTTCCGACATTCGATTGTCTTTGTCGACTCTCTACGCCTCCACGTGAAGTCGTCTCTAGCTGGAATCAATCTATCTAATGACCTCGCATCGGGGTAGGCGAATGAACCACCTGTCCTAGTCATTCATCATCGGGTGACTAGCGACCTTCTATCATCTATTAGTACAACTCGTCCCGCAATAGCTCCAACATCTGGGGCGATATCTCGTCATCTATTAGTACAACTCGTCCCGCAATAGCTCCAACATTTAGGGCGATATCTCGTCGCTCGCAGCAACAACTGGCACACTCGTCTGTACGCTGAACAGTGCCTCAATCATCATAAGTAAGCAATACACCAACGGTCATCAAAATCTGGCTGGCCTCTGTCAGTGGCTCAATCCTCTAGTGTCGATCAGCACATCCGAGTAATCTCATAAAGGCGATCCGCCAAACGCTCGTGGCGCGGAAACACAGTAAAACGACACATCTCCGCAATCGTGTGTCGCCGGAATTTCGCCCTGGTCAGTCCTCGTTCGTGACGAGCTCGTGCTGACCGCAACTCTAGCCGTAGCTCTCCCTGCCCGTAATCGTGGCAGCAAAACCAAAACTGGTACTGATGAGGCTAGATCGGAATGAATATAATACTGAGCAAAGAAATGTACATCCTAAGGCTCCTTAAGTGGAGTGGCGTGTCGTAAGTATGCCGCGGAACATACCCACGGTACGTCACTCTACTTTAGTCACCTATTCCATCAACCAAGGGTCATCCTACGCTCCGAAGGTAAAACCTAACACTCTGATACCAACTTTGCCACGTCCCGAAAGTACGGAACATGACCGGCACTTAAACTACGAACGTCTCGAGGCGTACGTAATCTAAGTAAACCAAAAAAAACCCAGAAATCCAAACCAAGAAAAGTAGTAGAGTGAAGGAAAACCAATTTAAAACAAGTAGTTTAATAGCATAAGCCGAATTATGCGGTTTTAAAAACATCAAATATTTCATGAAAATTTTGGCAGAGTCTCCTTTGTAAAAACTGGCTCCCAAACGGGATACAACATGAATAGTATACGAAATCAATAAAAGGCATCCCCAAGCGGGAGCTAGCTCTTCGTCAATCGACGGTCATAACCACACAAGCAATATAATATACAACGCCAAGGGCGAGGATCAAAATTCCAAAGGAACTCAAAACAACAAGAAATCCACAGAAATACAACGCGCGACTCTAAGGTCGAAAGAATAACATCACTGGTCTCTATCTCAAAAATAAATACATATTTGGTTGATAGAACTTCTAGATACAACTGAAAAATGATATACAAGATATAATGATGGGTGCGATACAAATAAACACACCTACTAGCAAGTCACCCGGAAATGGAAATAGTGCCAGCAAAGCCGTAAAGAAACCTATACGGCGAAACCTGCAAGAACTGTGGCACAACGGGGGTGAGTTGCCAACTCGTGAATAGAAAAACATCTACGCACAGAAATCGCATAAATAACGCAACCTAGGTCAATAATCATAATATATCCTCAAATATGTATATAACATGACGCCTATAATAATGGCTAGGATAAATATCTAACCCGAGTGTAATCTCATGTGCCCGTGTCAGTGCTTCAGGTAGCAATATATCATATGACTGAGGTATGAATGCATGAAAACAGAATACATGTAAATGAAGAAACTGTTTTCATAATTTAGTGAGATTTCCTTTGTATTTTTAAAATGAGGTATCATAATGAAATCAGCATCAACAGTGTCTAGCATCGACACAAAACATAAATCTCAATGTCTCAAAATCTCAGGCTCCGGCTGTCCGGACTGGCCTGTATCATCAAATCTCAGTACCTCAATATCTCGAAATCTCAATGTCTCAATCTCAATACCTAGGGCGCCGTCAGTCCAGACCGGCCCCTACCATCCATCTCAAGACCACGACGGTATCCTCCGGATATCCGACCCGTCGGGTAATATCACCGGTAGGTGGTGCTCCCCTGCCAGGCTCAATGTCAGCAACACGACCTTCTTGCCCCGGGGTACCTTACCGGGCCCACCATGTACCCGAAACGGTTCATCCATCTTCTCGAATCGGGTCTCGAAATCCATCAGCAAACTCATGGTGGACGACTCATATATCATGGGAAAACCGCATTTTTATTTAAAAAGAGAGAAAGCAGTTTATATATGTTTTGCGGTTTTCCTCCAATTCCAGAAAATATCATGTAAATCCGAATCATCAATAGCATGTAAAACCATGAATATAAGCATGAGAATCCATGAATACGGCATAACAATGAATAACAATATGCATGAAGCGACAAGTAATAACTACAATATCTAAGCTGGCATATGAGGTATGTACACTAATATTATATCAAACTACTAGCTATCAATCTAAGTTAAGCAATAATATTTTCTAAGGTGTACGTGACATGGCAATTACCGATGAAGATATGTGTGAGCCGGCAAGTAAGTGTATGTGGTACATACGCATCATCGATAATGGTACTGGTGTCCTAAGAGCATAATGTCAACAATGCAATATGAAATAACAATGTAAGTATGCGATGCGGAGCGAGCAACCAAAATGAGCGGGAGCTAAATATTAAACAATGGTGCCATATGAAATAACACGAATCGCGGGGTTTTGAAAATAGGGGCTACGGGTTTTTAAGAAAGGATACGTTTTTTGAAATATCCGTAGATCTCTTGACATGTCTTTTAAAATACCCACGATCCGCTAGTTTTGAAATAGGTAGGAGTCTAATCTAATCTAACAACTACACTAAACTATACGGCTGAACTAACAAGCTGAACTACAGGAAAGGAAACCGCCTATCATCTGAGTCGATATATATACATACCTGTATATGTATAGTCGGTGATCCCGCCTCAATAATATCATATTTGATACCATATCTATAATCAGGCATCCCAAGTCAAGAGTGCGGATCAATCATCAATATAGCTCGTACGTAAATCCGTCGTACGGCATCCCAAATCTGTGTACGGATCAATATCATATTCATCATACTATTCACCTGGTATCCTCTTTATCAAATATCATGATCGGGGTACTGATCTTCGTCTAGTACAATACTGATACCGCCTAAGTATGCATGGACGTGTGTGAAACACTACGTCAAGGACCCGCTACAACGTCATATCGTATCTCAAATACGGACCCTGCTATATCACCGATCTCATGGCCTCAAATCAAATCTCATCGACTCATCTTAAATCCCAAGTACTATCCTCATTATCCATGCATGCGTATATGAATGTACATATGCATATTCCCATACCCACGCATATATACATATATACACATCCCAATCGGCGCATAAGAAAGTAAAGTATGCAAGTCTGTGTGTGCGTATGTGGGTATAACAACTACTCTAGGGTTTCGCAACTAACCCAAAGGTACTCCATGAACACATAAACATAACATGAATGAACATTCTCGTATCATAAAACACCTATATAAACATATATATATATATGAGCTACACTACGGACTGCGGGGGTGCTATACGCCATCCACCCGACTTCTCCCCGTAGATATAAATCTACTCACCTGGTCCTCGCTAGCCGGTGCCGACGTCGCCACGCGCTTGCTTGTCGTCTCGAAGTCCACATGGGGTACCTATATATCATAACGCACCGTGTCGTATTAAAATCCGACTCATGACCCAAAAACGACACGTGAATCCCACATAGGTCAAAACCTATGGTTGCTTTCACAAATCAACCCAAAAACCCTCGACGTCGGCGTACAAACGCCAAACCATCGAGAAAAACTCAAACGTATCAATCGTGGTTTCACAACACCTTAATTATATATATAAAATAGCTTAAAATTCACAAAAACCCCAATTTCACTTAGAAAGTCATTTTTCCGAAAATCTAGCAAGCACAAATTACCGTTTTTTGTACAAAACATGATATTTTAACAAATCTAGTGACCAAGATGATAACTTAAAATCTTAATTATGTCATAGAAACCATTACGTAAATTTTAAACCCATAATTTAATTCGATTTCAAAAACCTAGTTTGCAATATTAACCAATTTTAATAATTTTATAGCAAAATGCACAAACTACAATCTAGCTTGGATTTTCATGAACTAAAGTATTAAACTACACTTTAAAATGTTAATAATACCATGCAAAACCTAATTAGATTTTAATCTCCATTATATAAGTATTTCATTAAAACCTAGTTAGCAAATTAGCATAATTAGAACAATTTAAACAAAACAATTAGTAACCTAGTAATTAGCTTTGTTTTAGCATGCCCACTAGATAACAACCACACAATTAGATCATGATCAATTGACCTAAACCCTAACTTAGTATTCAAAACCCTTTCTTTAAATTTCAAACTTGAAATTTAAAACCCTAATTTAACACCTAATAGCTAGATTGAAGTAATTTAACAACAAATTAAGCATAAGGTTATGATTATACCTCACAAGCTTGAGATCAAACTTGAAAAAATCTTAGCCTCCAACAATGATTTCATGCTCCAAGATCCATGCTTGAATAGATAAAGAATAATGGGTAAAGCTTGGATTTAGAATTAGCTTTGAATTTTTGAGAAAAAGGGTGGATTTTTGATAGAAATTTTGGGGATTTTGATGGAAAATTTGATGAAGAATTGGGGGGCTGTTGTGGGTTCAGGTTTCGGCTAGAATTGGTAGGGATTGGGTGAGGGAGGAGAGACAGTGAGGTGGGGAAAGTCCACTCTAGTCAAAGTCCACTCTAATTCTATCATTTTCTACTCTTTTCTTTTCTTTTCTTTTGAAAAGGGAGGTGATTGGAGAGAGGGAAAGGGGAAGGGCTGTCATGGTGGGGCCGGCCACATTGGGAGAGGGAGACAGGGTGAGGTGTGGGTGTCTGGGTTAGGGAAAAAGATAAATGTATTACCCCAACTCCCGTTAACACTAAATTTCACCGAAAAAAGCCTTTTTTTTTCGATATTTTCTAAACCGATTTGCCAAACGATTTCATTTCAAAAAGCACATGATAAAATTTTATTTAATGTATTATGATGCACAAATTTTTTTTCAACTCATTCCAATTTGTAATTTTTCCTAATTAAATGTATTAGTGACGGCTTAAAATAATATTAAAATAATTAATTTCGGAAAAAAATTTCAGAAAATTTGAAATTTCACCAGTGGCTCAATAAACACCAAATACTAGCAATTTCATAGCTAGAATATGTATATTTAATTTTATAATAAAGATATTTGTATTTTGACTTTTTACCGAAAACCCCCTGATTTTACCGTTTTTCTGAAATTTCACCGAAACGATTTTCAAAACGTTACAATTCACAACTCAAAACTCTTCAAAAATTCACTCAAAAATCCACACAAAAACCTCATTAACACATAGTTTAATCTCCACCCATTATTCTTGTTCAAATCTTGCTTGATCCTTGGAGCTAGAGACAATTTTGGAGACAAGTTGCATGCTAGATCTCTTGATTTTGAGGTATATTCCTAAACCTAGTGTTTAATTGTTGGTTAAATACTTTGAATAAACTTAATTAAGTATTTTAAATGGTTTAAATTGCAAGTTTTAAAAATTCATGATTTGGGTTTGAATCCAAGTTAGGATTTTGATCAATAAATCAAGTTAAATAAGTGTGGGTTATCATCTTAAGGCATGCTAAAGGTAACCTAGTTGCTAAATTTGCTAACTTTTACATTTAAATTGTTCTAATTAAGTAAACTAGGTTTTTAGATTTAATATAATTTGGTGAGATAAAATTATAGTAATGGTTTATGTGACTTAATTAAGATATTTAGTGAGTATTGTGGCCACTAGAATTGTTAAAATATCAAGATTTGAACTCCAATATATAATGGAGGCTTACTAGGTTTTTGGAATAATTAGGTTTTAAGTAAGTTTGAGGTTGAATTGAACTACAACCCAATTCATTTAATATTTAATGAGTTATGAATGCGCAATTGGTATGAGTGGGTACTAGGATGGGTGTTTTTCATGTTTGGTGACCCTAGTTATGGTTATGGCGTGGCCGCGAACGCGTTTGTGCGTCAAGTGCGTGTGCGTTTAATTAGCGCGCCTTGTTTGACTTGTATCGTTGTGTCTGTGACCATTGATATATATACACACACATACACACACACACACACACACACACATACATCCTCTTATTTACTCATGTGTGATTCTACGATCGGGTGCAGTAGCGTCGGATGCTGCGCGGGAAGAGACATGGCCGAGATTGGACCAAATTAGCCGAGGCGTCCTAATGAGTAGATGTATACATCTTTGTGTGGATCGTCTAGATGACGCGAGGCGCCCGAAGGTTTAGTATTACTTATAGTATCTGCATTATATGCGTAGTTCCTAGTTAGCCATCTCATTGCATCGCATCGTTATATGTATAAATACTTATATGTGATATCATCTCATAGGACACTTGCACCATTACCGTTGGTTCCTGACGCACATGCACTAATTATGTGAACACACACGCCATTGGTAATTGCTATGTCACGAAAACTATAGAAATTGCTTAGAATAGATAATTGTGCATTTGCATAGTATATGCTCCGTATATTTATACCTGCATATTCATCCCATTAAATGGATACGTAGGATTGTTAATCATATATACATACATCATTGCATCATAATTCATGCATAGCTTCTCGCTGTATTTCGTATGGTATATACTACCGTATCATAGATTTCTATCATCACCAGCATATTTATATATTGTGATTATTCTCGAGGATTTCGGTATTTATGAGATTTCTGGATTTTGAGGAAAACCGCAAGAATTTTATGAAAACATATTATCATTTTAAAATGCAAGTTACGGTTTTGTCGTGATGTATGTGTCGTCCACCATGAGTTTTCATGATTGCTTTTGATTTTCGAGACCCGATTCGAGGAATAGGATGAACCGTTTCGGGTACTTGGTGGCCCAGTATGGTACCCCGGGGCGAGAGTGTTTTTGTGGGGATGACGATGAGCCTGGCAGGGGCAGACTACATACCGGTGTTGTCTGGCACGGCGGATATCCGAAGGATACCGATCGTAGTCGTGTGATTTTATGTTATGGGCCGATGCGGACTAACGAAGCCCGAGATATTGAGGATTTGGTGTCGTATTTTACACGGACATTTCTGTCGATTTCACTGATAAACATATTGTGTCGATATTTGACATGGATTTCTGTCGATTTCACTGATTATAATCCGGTTTGACTTTACAAAAAGGTTTTACCAAGTTATGGATATAGATCTTCTCATATCAGACATATCATGATTTCGCGTTGATTATGCATTCATGTTGCATTCATGCTAGTACATCGTATCATATTGATATACATAGGTTGTGACGCACTGCGTGCATGCTTACGATAGCCTTATTAGATGTTACTTAATACTCACGAGTTGGCAACCCCACCCCGTTATGCCACAGTATCTTGCAGGTCTGACTCGTCAGTATAGTAGCGGCGGGCGTACCTTCCTTTCCGCTTCGTTTGCTTCGGATTGCATCTTGCTCATAGGTGGGTTTGGAGGATTTTCTTTTGCCTCCACCGTGTATTTTATTTGTATCTAGTATACTCCATCTACCCTTCGTACATTGGACTTAGATGGTGATATTGTGAGATTTGTACGTATTCTATTTCTGGTGTCGATGCTCACTTGAGCCGACGTGTTGTTGTCTTACTTTCGTGCTTTCATATACTTGTTTTCGCATTTGATTATATATATATATATATATATACATACATACATACATACATGCATACATACATATATATATATATATATATATATATATTGTATCTGGTTGTGACTCCGCCTTTAGCGAAGAGCTAGCTCCCGCTTGGGGATGCCTTATATATATATATATATATGTATATCTCTTGTTTGTACCTGTTTTGGGGCCAGTATTTACAAAGGAGACTCTGCAGAAATTTTCAGGAAATCTTGATGTTTTTTTAATGGTTAATGCGACTTATTTGTTTTTAATCACTTTCTTTAAACAAGTTTTCCTTCACTCTATTTCTTTATTTGGTTTAGATTTTTAGGTTTTGGCTTACTTAGATTACGTAGGCCTTGAGACGTTCATAATTGAAGTGTCAGTCGCGTTCCGTACCTTCGGGTCGGGACAGCATATATCACTAATAATAGTCTGTCGACTTAAGGTCGTCACTTGTCTTGTGTGAGTTCCCACTGTGCTTTGATTCCTATCCCACCACGGCTCTACTGAGTCATGCTAACATATTTTAGTTGGGTACAGTCCTGAGCCACATGGAGACAGTGAACGATTGTCGGGGATCCGTCTCTCCCGGTATATGGAATAGATGTTGTGCTGTGTTTGGTTGGCCAACACCATAAGTTCCTGACCAGGGAGGATTGAGAACTACCGAAAGGTAGATCAGTAGATTCTCGATGGTCTTGAGCCACATCGGCACGACTTGTCAAGTTATTAGGGATTTGACATTTTCTACCCCTAAACTGGGCATGCGATATTCTCAGACGAGCAGACCGGACTATACAGAGATTGTTACAAATAGGTTAATAGGAGTTCGGATGAGTTTTCTCATTGTCCTTCTTTTTGAAAGGTACCTGGGAAGCCGTTACGTACAGCTAGTGCCGCTGATGTGCATGTGTTTAAACCCACTGCCAGCGTACTGTCGAGTCTTTAGAGTCCCACACAGAGGGTTTTCTTGGTTCAGGCGAAACGATGTAGAGGCCGTATGGTTTTACGTGCAGGGTTTCGATCATATACGTGTACTAGCTACACGTATTTTTGTTCGGATGGGTAATACTAGCGGGCTTAGGATTAAACTGCATTCTAGTATAATATTATTGGATTATATTTTATCTCTTGGTATTCATTGTACGAATACGGTTATGTATATACAGTGATGGTTATTCTTGTATTTTCACAAGAGTGCTTCTAGAAGAAGACATCTCATATGTGATCAATCCATTTGTTTAAATGGATAATGAAGTGGAGGAATGAGGTGTTATTTAAGCATGGTTGAAGCATGACTACTTTGGATGACTCATTCATTTGTATAACTATTGAAGCATGGTTGTATTATTCTTATGATTATTCTTGAAAATGATATGCTTCATAGTTATCAACACTCTCTTTCCTCCTTTGCTCTCTTCTTCTTCCTCAAACGCTAAAGCTCTCATGAGTTAAGAAACCAAGGGTTATTGAGATTAACTAATCCAATAAACATTCTCTACATCCACTAAACCATTTAGATTAGCAAACTAGGTGTTTTAGTTACCTCAAGTTTGAGGTTATAGCTTGAACTATATAATCTTGGGTGGATTGTCTTCGACACAAGGTGGCCGACGAACAAGCTCGATCCATACAAACGAGGAGCTTAAGAAGAGGATAAGAATACCTGAAGGACTTGAGCACATTGGTATAAATCTCTTCATAATGTAAGTGCATATGTGCTCTTTGTCGTGTTAACTACGGCTATGCGGAATCTAAAACTTTAAAATATTGAGCACAAAACAGTAAATCCCCAGGATACAAGCCTAAACGCTACACTAAACAAACCCTAACTAGAGTTTTAACTACTCGATTGAGAATACAACCTTTGTAGACAGTCTTTCGGGTCTTGAAAGGTGGACTCCACAAGCTCCTTGTGTTGATGTAATGAGCTCTCGAATCCGATCTTCCGCGTCCAAGACGATCCACCTGAGGATGTCGATTCAAGAAATAGCTTCGTCCGAAGCAACTAAAGATCAAGTCTTGCTAAGACAAGATACTTAGAGTGGTGATTTTATAAACTAGATGCTCTATTTTAATCCACACAAATCAAATGAAGAAAAATGAGGAAGAAGATGAAGATGTAGCAACTCAAGAATTTTCCTCACTTGAAAATATCAACCA
The DNA here is from genome assembly GCA_030015575.1 of Agapanthus africanus. Lineage (NCBI taxonomy): Eukaryota > Viridiplantae > Streptophyta > Magnoliopsida > Asparagales > Amaryllidaceae > Agapanthus > Agapanthus africanus. Next base: position 335,318,714 of record CM057346.1, on the reverse strand, counting down.
TCGAACCAAATATTCTACACTCTTTCTCATTCTTATCTCTTCCAAGCAAAACAAAAGAGTGGGTGTGTGGGTTGTGACTCACTAGTGTGAGTCACAAGCCCACACAATACTAGAAGATGTGAGAATAAGAAAGAGTGTAAAGAGAAGCCACCTCACCAAGTATACATACACATACATTTATATAAATATAAATGCATGTATATAAACAAGTATACTCAAACCCGTATAAATACGTATACTGTATTTCTACCAAAATACGAATACCATATTTGTACCGAAAATACAAAATACACGTATTCTTATTTAGAAAGAAATACATGTATTTGTATCAAAGCACAAATACACGTATTCTTATAAATACCGTATTCGTGTTAAAATACAAATACACAAAAGAGAGCAATATAATACTGTAAGACTACGGTAGCGCCCCGGCCGTCTATGCGAGGCCAAAATGCGGAAACAAAAACTTTTTCAAACTAGAAACCGGAGCTATCATATGCCTAAAACCCGGATCGAACCATTAACCTACAACTGGCTATCTAGAGAGAGGGTTGGAAAGCTATACCGATCGATTCGTGTCCTTCGGTCTTTGGCCACCATCCCAAGCTCCTCGCGGCATCTCCGGTCTCGATCTCCTCGTCGGAAAGGGCACCACATCATCGGTTCTTTTTACGGCTCCCGCTTCATCCGAAGCAACTCGGGCACGAAGTGAGCTAGCCGACGTGTCCAAGGTGATGTAGAGAATGTGTGTGATCACTTTGTCTCTTGCATCCATTGATTTGGATGGAGGTTAAAGGTGTTGACATTAATGGAGATTTTGAGCTAGAGGAGGAGGAAGAAGAAGAAGCCATATTCTTTCTTTTGTTATCCTATCAAAAATGAGAGTGAGCCCTCAAAATACAAGACCAAAACTCTTCATGTTGCTGCCCTTCTCTCTCTTCCTCTCATTTCATCTCACTAATAAATCACATAAGGTGACATTTGCACAAGAAATGATACCATGAGTCATCTATGAAGTACATGTATCATTTAATGCACAAAATGATGAAATAAGCTCACAATTTCCATTTGTAAACAATAACCCTAATGTTTACAACAATAAAAAGATACGGCAACATCTAAAGTAAACTCGTGACGGATCATAAGGATACCCCGCACCTGTATATACATACCTGCATCCGCATTCCAACTGAATGCGAATGCGATAAGACTAAAGTAATCCAACAAATCTAATACTAGGATCCAGCTTAAGCCAAAGCCCACTAGTATGATCCGTCCGACCATGATCCGTGCACTACTACACGTATATGATCGGACCCTGCTATATATCATACGGCCTCTACAACGTTTCGCCCGAAACTTGAGAAACAGTCTGTGGGGGACTCTAAAGACTCGTCAATACTTTGTCTATGGATTTAACCACTAGCACGTCAATGGTACTGGCTGTACGTAACGGGCTACCAGGTATTGACCAAAAGGGAGGTCGATGAGCGAACTCATCCTGACACCCTACTGAGCCTGTCATTGACAATATCAGTACAGTCCGGTCCGTTCGTCTATGAGCATCGTATGGCGGGCCTAAGGGGTTGGTAAAAGTCAGACCCCCAAAAGCGATAAAAGTCGTGTCGGAGTGTAGCCCAGAACACCCTGAGATACTACTGGAATACCTACCAGTAAATCACCTGCCTTGGCCAAAGACTTCGTGTAATGGCTCTCCTAGACACAGCGCGATCTCACCCCCAATACCGGTAGAGACGAAACCCCTGCCAATCCGCTCACTGCCTCCATGTGGCTCGGGACTGTACCCAACTAAAACCTGTTTACACGACTCCTTTGAGCCGTGTTAGGATAGTAATCAAAGCACAGATCTCACACGAGACAAATGACGATCTCAGGTCGATGAACTAACCTGTACACATGTCACCAGGGAACTGCTATCTGACGTCAGGTATAATATTAACTAGCATGTTCCCAGCGAGTCCTGTCTGGTGTACTCATAACCTAATGAGCACCTGTATACATCTTAGGTGAACCAACTGACACCAATGGCTTGTGAGACCAGCCACCGCCCCTCGTCGGGGTCTCGACTGTATACACTAGTCTACTAATGGAGTATCGATGCCCAGTCTCGAAACTCCCACGACCAGGGACCACTTTAAGGATGTGCTTATAGACTACCCAACTCTCACGTATATGATCGCCATCATACTGCTGGTAGTCAAGAAAGAATCCTAAGGGCTCTATCAACGTGTAATAGCGACCCGTAAGGTCACCTAAAGCAGTATATGATGATAAAGATAAACCAGTTAGCATACTATCATCTTGAGTAAGACCGTCCTACCGGCATAGGTCCTCCCTCGATCATTGCAATCACGTGTCTGCGATCCAATAATTGACTCTAAGGGCACTATATCCAACAATCTCCCATTTGCACTCAAGGCTAATTATTGCGATGTCGCATACTCACAGCCCGTTTGATACCGAACACCCAACTCCTCTACTAATCAGTCTCACAAAACCCTTTTGCTAAACTATTGCGTTCGAGGAATAGCCTCAGTGAGTGGATCCGCCCTGATATTTCTTTCTATGTCTCTCTTTATCTCAAGTTCGCGGAGAAAGCCATCTCCCGAAATAAGCAATACCTGTCTTAGAATATGTTTGGATATCTGATGGGACCTCGTTCATAAATAAACTCCAAATCCAAACTTCTTAGACTGTATCGTCAACTAAACTTAATCAGTATCCTGCGCCATTCCTCCCTCAGTATCCGCTAGGAGCACCTGTCCAAAATACTGCTCCTCGTCAGAGGGAAAAAACTATAACTCTGACAGTCACACTGTCAGCCAGGTCACCTTGGAAGCCTGGAATGACAACCGTCTCCCGAAAGAGGCTGTTGTTATCATATCCCTAGAATATCCACTTATGTTCTAAGAATGCTTCCAAATGTTTCTCCAGGATAGGATCAATATCAACTTATTGCATCTAGTACGAAAACAACATCTGGTGTGGTACTTGACATCTCATGATTGACTCAATTGCCTAAGCAAGTGATCTGCCAATCATACGCATCTCTCTCCCCTTTAGTCTGTAAGACACCTTAAGAGAGGGTGACTCCATCACCTCCAGGTACACTACCGTGCCAGGATTCGTCCATTCTAAAATACCTTTAGAATGCTGTCTAAGTACCCAGATTGGGAAACTACCCAACTCTAGATCTAGTAACCAGAATATCTGATATAATATCCATGTCCTCTGTGGAGAAAACACTGTGTGACAACCAAAGTATAACAGATCGTAGTATAGGAATTTCACTTCCTACTCTGTGTATGCCATCCAAATACCAAGACAACACATCCTACTACCTTCTTAACAGATCCATCCCCTATTCTGATGAAGTTAAACCTATGACTGTCACATAAGAAATAGATGATCTATCTCTGCTATATCTGCTTTAGTTCATAAATAGACATAAGCTACTTGTCCACTATGCTTCCGCTGCTCCCACTGACGACGACAACCCTCTGGCAGAGTCATATACATGTAGACTTCTAAAGCTAGTTTAGAACGACGCTATACTCATCCTCCTGCCAGGTCTCACAGTCTGGAACAACAGCAATGGCAAGTCTGGGTAAACAAGAACCTCCCTGTCACCGTCCTTGAGTCTACCGGAGTACCTCTCGGCTGCCTGAGGTTACCCACCATATCTGCGGAGTGACGAATGGAATGTCAAACCATATCGAATCTTTAGGTTCTTATCAAATTTTCAGTAATCGTTTGCGGTTCTGGAATCACTTCCAGTTCTACCATACTCCCACAACTGTTTTATGAAAAAATCCATTTTTATTAAAACTGTGGCGAGTCAAGAACAATATCACTATTGATCTTCCAGATGGTAGAAAATCAACCCTCGTCATAGCCCGGGTCAACCCACAAACAGCCATTACAGAAACGTGCCTTGAGTTATCTAGAGTCTGGTTTTAAGCATAAGCCGGACAACTCCCCGTACCTTAACATTGTTAAGATATGAACTATTCTATATCCAATATAGAAACAGAGGCACTGATTTAATTGGAACCAGATTCAAATCATGTAGCTATCTCCAGTGCATGTCAACTAAATGGAGAGAGGCCGATCAGCATTACTCAACTTAGGAATACATCCAATTATGAGTAACCTGAAAGAGAATCAAGTTCTCTTAATCATTACTATCAACTGAATACCATACAAAAGTATCTACATCTTCGATCACCTTGAAGAATCCTGATACTTGCAATGCTTGGTTCTCTACCTTATTCTTATACCTATAACTTCTCAAAACTTAGACCTTGCATTTCTACAAAACACATGTCTAAGAACTAGAGAAGTCACAAGTAAACAGAATATAGTACGAGTACTAACCCCTCTGTCTTCATGGACTCTAGACAACATACAATACTCTGTATAAGTCCCCTGAGTCTAATAACTCATTCCCTGTGTGTCGTCGGTTGAAAACTGTACTTATGGTTAAGAAGAATTACACCGCTGTTTAATACTCATTACCTAACCATCAACTGATATAGGTAAATGTCACAGACATAATTTCAAAAAGTTATATCTCACATTATAAAAATAAACGTACAGATATATCAATTTGAAATTGGTGCATAACAACGGATATTCAAAAGCAAATATTTGCCGTCCGGCAAACAACCCAGGCGATTTCCTCAAATATCACCAATTACAACGAATCCCTATATAATGAGGATGATCACCTAATTCCCAATAACTTACTCCCACTCATCATCTGTAAAACCATACAGATGTGAGAATCATACCTGGTAAATACATACCCTGGAGCAAGTGTCTAATTGGAAAATCAGTTTTCTATTAATAATGCCCAGTGAAACTGAAACATGAATATGTTTCGAAGGGGTTTCCAGGTATTCCTAGTAATGCCTCTTCCATTATCATATTCACAACTGTAACCGTATATTTCTTTGCCATCTCTCCAAATCCCTTTACATGTCTTTAGTCATTACCTTCTGTACACCCCTTCAGGCCAAATGGTTTTCTTCCTTCCCTACCGTTCGGCACCAGCATATGGTTTGGAAGAAGACTATCCAATAAGCATAATGAGTGTACTCTCCTAATCCTAGGAGTACTCGTAACCAGAGAGAAGGTGAAGATAAAAGACAACTGAATAAAACCTTATTCCTATTTCTCCTGAACCAGAATCCATCCCCGAACTGGAACAAGTTCCTTTGAGTTCGTATATAACCATACGATGGAGTAACCAATAAACTGTGGATTTTCGTAGTGATACGGAGTGTTCTGGAGAAATACGAAGGTGATGTAGGATTGGTGAAGAAATACTTGGTTTGGTCGTGAATAGCGGTCGCAATTTACTTTGCCCTTTTACTAATCTCTTTATTTGTCTTAACTTATTACCTTCTATACACCATCGTTAGGCTAATTGGTTTTCTTCATTCCCCACCGTTCGGCGCCTGCCTATGGTTTGGAAGAAGACTATCCAATAAGCATAATAGGTGTACTGTCCTAATCTAAGGAGCACTCGCAACCTGAGAGATGGTAAAAAGAAAAGACAACTGAATAGTCCTATTCATTTTCTCCAGAACCGGAAACCATTCTCGAATCTGGAATAAGTTCTTTCGAGTTCGTATATAACCATACGATGGTTTTATCCAATGGATGTGGACATTTGTAGTAATACGGGGTGTCCTAGAGAAAAGGGTAAGAGTAGGAGTGGCAATGAGGTATGCACCTCCGACAATCCAAAAGCTAGTGTTTTAAGAAGGTTCGGTCAACTTGGTCACTGAGTCATAGTCAAGGGTCGGGTCATGGTCGCTGCCAAAGAGAGAGAGAGAAAAGAAACACTCAGCGTGCACTCTAACCTAAATCAGAATGGTTATCAATTTATCTAATCAGAAAACCTCCCACTTTAACCTCAAATTCTCCTCCAAACCTGAAAGAAGAATTAGTCGGGATCACCCGAGGAGTAAACCAACTCATCAGTGGGAATCGGGATCCAACTATCATCGTATGATAACGTGATGGAATCCACTCACGTTATCACACTCCAGAAGGTATGCGCATATCTGGCAAGTATCAGTTTCTTTGGAAACCCCCGATGTGATTTTTACCCTTAGGACCCAATTGACCTTGACTGAGCCAACATATCAAAGGATCCTAGCCAAGTTTAACCCGTCATTATCTTGATTGCATTAGACCCACCCGCACGAGTCATTTACTGAGCCAAAATGACCGTATGACTGTCCTAACCAATCACATATCCATAAGACAGAAAAGCATTACAGAGCTACCATACACTACGCCTCGGCTGAGCACGACATACGTAGCACGAATACTAAGCAATACTAATCTGAAATGACGGAGGGCCATGGTTGGTTTTTGACGAAAAACTTTTAACGTAATGAACTTGATATCGTTGAAGGAACCGGATAACTTTTTATGAAAAATACAGTGGCGAAAACCTTTGCTCAAGAGGTCACTCCCGGTGAAGGGATCTCGGCTCTTTCCCCGTAGAATGAGGTGCAGGATATTCCAACTGAATACCACGATGAAAAGAAAAAAGTAATTGGCTATAGTGAAGTTATTACCCTGACGCAAACTTCTGTCCAAGGGGTCACTCCCGGTGAAGGGATCTCGGCCCTTGCCTCGCCGACTAAGGTGCTGGATATTCATAACTGAATACCACTGTGCAAAACAAAAGAGAACGTCCTTGCAATAATAGCTTTTTGAAAAATGTTCCAACAACATCAGAATAGGTTTGTTTAGCTTGCATTGATCCGAATCAATGCAGTCCCATCAATTGATCACACCACAAAAGAACGAAAATATGAAGTACGTATACGCCATCCGCATTCGCCACTAGGTCCCGTCATCACCCGTTAGGTTACATAACTAACGACAGAGCAGGGACTGGACTAGCGCGGGTGTAAAACATATACAACATCTACTAGTATATATATCAATATATAATAATCGCTCATGGCTTGATAAAATGCAACATCACAGAAATGTAATAAGCATCACAGAACAATACAGATAATCTGGGATCCCCGGGTTTCATAGAGCAGCTGCTGAGACATGACGTTCCCCTGGTCGTGTGGATAGCCTGTGCAATGAAATCCTAGACCCTTACAGGCGCGGTAAGTTACCCGCCAAAACCTGAAGCGAGGCAGCCCCCTTCAACAACGTGAATGGACCACCCAGCACTTCACGGAATCCGGTAACTTGAGCACCCCTCCTTGGGTCAACCTGTACCCCCTACGAGTGCGGCGAATAGCCCGCCAATTCTAGAGTGAAGCCCCCTTTGTCTCAAAGCCATGAGATGCGGGCTCGTTGCCCTCTAGAACCTGGCTATCCTTGCACCCCACCGTGGGTAATCCTAGTACAGATAGTAAAAATATATACAACGGGTACATCGACCTTAGCCCGGTCGTGCCACAAAAGAATAATATACAAACATGCAGTGACGGCAGTCCACATGTCGGACGCTCGCCCCGCAATATCAAATGTACAAATACAACCAAACTGTACTACCATTGCATCGAGGCTATCCACCACGATAATTCTGCAACATCACAGCACAACACAGAACATCAACGTGAATGTCACGTTCGCAAATCTGTCTTAAAGAGCTATAGCAATTAGACAAGATTTACCGCTCGAATGACATTCACGGTCGCAGATATAATGTAAATACTGTGAACCAACATATTTAAAATTTCGATCGACAAAATTTCCTGAAGTGGGCCCTAAGTACAATACCTAGTACTCAGATAAATCTGGGCCTAAATAAAAATTACCAGAAACCCCATTTCCGACTCAGAGAGCACTGTACAAAATTTGGTGCAGTGAAGGATCTTTACTGTGGCTGAACCGCGGCCAAAACAAGTGTATGGCCGCGGTTCCGCGGCGTAACAGTACGATCACTTTACCAAATTTTCACAGAACTCTTAAAAAACCCTGCCTGTTTTTCTGCAGCACACTAAATAATTTTTTGACCACAGGAAAAACTCGACAGAAACTGTGACTTGGAAATGCAGTTTTTAGAAAATTCGTCAGATCGAAGTTCTAAACACGTTAGAGCAAGCTATTAAAGGTTAATGGCATGGCTCTGATACCATGTAAGACTACGGTAGCGCCCCGGCTGTCTGTCCGAGGCCAAAATGCGGAAACAAAAACTTTTTCAAACTAGAAACCGGCGCTATCGTATGTTTAAACCCCGGATCGAACCATTAACCTATAACTAGCTATCTAGAGAGAGGGTTGGAAAGCTATACCGATCGATCCGTGTCCTTCGGTCTTTGGCCACCATCCCAAGCTCCTCGCGGCATCTCTGGTCTCGATCTCCTCGTCGGAAAGGGCACCACATCATCGGTTCTTTTTACGGGCTCCCGCTTCATCCGAAGCAACTCGGGCATGAAGTGTGCTAGCCGACGTGGCCAAGGTGATGTAGAGAATATGTGTGATTACTTTGTCTCTTGCATCCATTGATTTGGATGGAGGTTAGAGGTGTTGCCATTAATGGAGATTTTGAGCTGAGGAGGAAGAATAAGAAGAAGCCATATTATTTCTTTTGTTATCCTATCAAAAATGAGAGTGAGCCCTCAAAGTACAAGACCAAAACTCTTCATGTGGCTTCCCTTCTCTCTCTTCCTCTCATTTCATCTCACTAATCAATCACATAAGATGACATTTGCATAAGAAATGATACCCTGAGTCATCTATGAAGTACATGTATCATTTAATGCAAAAAATGATGAAATAAGCTCACAATTTCCATTTGTAAACATTAACCCAAATGCTTACAAAAATAAAAAGATATGGAAACATTTAAAATAAACTCGTGACGGATCACAAGGATACCCCTCACCTGTATATACATAACTGCATCCGCATTCCAGCTGAATGCGAATGCGATGAGACTAAAGTAATCCAACAAATCTAATACTAGGATCCAGCTTAAACCAAAGCCCACTAGTATGATCCACCCTATCATTATCCGTGCACTACAGCACGTATATAATCGGACCCTGCCATATATCATACGGCCTCTACAATGTTTCGCCCGAAACTTGAGAAACAGTCTGTGGGGGACTCTAAAGACTCGTCAATACTTTTGCTGTGGATTTAACCACTAGCACGTCAGTGGTACTAGCTGTATGTAATGGGCTACCAGGTATTGACCAAAAGGGAGGTCGATGAGCGAACTCATCCTGACACCCTACTGAACCTGTCAGTGACAATATCCGTACAGTCCGGTCCGTTCATCTTTGAGCCTCGCATGGCGGGCCTAGAGGGTTGGTAAAAGTCAGACCCCCAAAAACGGTACAAGTCGTGTCGGAGTGTAGCCCAGAACACCCTGAGATAATACTGGAATACCTACTGGTAAATCTCCTGCCTTGGCCAAGGACTTCGTGTAATGGCTCTCCTAGACACAGCGCGATCTCACCCCCAATACCGGAAGAGACGAAACCCTGTCGATCCGCTCACTGCCTCCATGTGGTTCGGGACTGTACCCAACTAAAACCTGTTTGCACGACTCGTTTGAGCCATAGTAGGGTAGTAATCAAAGCACAGTGGGAACTCACACGAGACAAATGACGATCTCAGGTCGATGAACTAACTTGTGCACATGTCACCAGGGAACTGCTATTTGACGTCATGTATAATACCAACTAGCATGTTTCTAGCGAGTCCTGTCGTACTCATAACCCAATGAGCATCTGTATATATCTTAGGTGAACCAACTGACACCAATGGCTTGTGAGACCGGCCACCGCCCCTCGTCGGGGTCTCGACTGTATACACTAGTCTACTAATGGAGTATCGATACCCAGTCTCGAAACTCCCACGACTAGGGACCACTTTAAGGATGTGCTTATAGACTACACAACTCACACGTATATGATCGCCATCATACTGCTGGTAGTCAAGCAAGAATCCTAAGGGCTGTATCAACGTGTAATAGCGACCTGTAAGGTCAACTAAAGCAGGACACGATGATAAAGATAATCCAGATAACATACTATCATCTCGAGTAAGACTATCCTATCGGCATATGTCCTCCCTCAATCGTTGCAATCACGTGCCTGCGATCCAATAATTGACTCTGAGGGCACTATATCCAACAAATACTAGCATCAAAACATGCTGTCTTTCAAACCTGCTAGTACTACTAAACCGTTCGATTAAAACACGTGTATAAATACACATGTTCCATCGAACACCACTGCGTAAAACTATACGTAAACTACACTATTTCTCCTGAATTGGTAAATCCTCTATATGTGACTCTAAATACTCGACAATATGCCAGCAGTGGGTTTAACCATAAGCACATAAGTGGCACTGGCTGTACATAACGGCTACCCAGGTATCTGTCAAAGGGAAGATCAACACAAAAATTTGTTCGAAAACCCTACTGAGCCTATAGGTGACATTCTCCGTACAGTCCGGTTAGTTCATCTAAGAGTAACGCATATCGGGCTTAGGGGATAGTAAATGTGAAACCCCTAATAGCGCAATAAGTCATGTCGGTGTGGAACCCAATACACCCTGAGAAACTACTGGTGTACCTACAAGTAAATCTCACTTGCCCTGGTAATGGACTTTGTTTATTGGCCATCCATATATAGTGCAATATCAACTCCTCATACCGGGTGAGGCGAATCCGTTCTAACCCTAATGCCTCGAAGTGCTTCGGAACTGCTCCAAACTACTACCTGTTTGCACGACTCATTTGAGCCGTAGTAGGGTAGTAATCTAAGTACAGTGAGAACACACTCGAGATGAATAGTGATGTCAAGTCAACGGACTAACATGTACTCATGTCACCGGGAAACTGCTAACTGAATATAGGTATAATACCAACAAACTGTTCCCAGTGAGTCCATCCAGTGTAACTCATAACCCAATGAGCACATGTATACTATCTTTGGTACCGTATACCAATGGCTACGGGACATGCCACTTCCCCTGATGGGGATAAGAAGCGTATACACTAGTCTACTCTGGAGTATCGATACCCAGTTTTGATAATGTTATGACTAGGGAAAATTTTGAGGATGTGCTTATAGACTACCCAACCCTCACTATTGTGACTGCCATCAAAATACTGATAGTCAAGAAAAGATCCTAAGGGCTCTATTAACATGGATTAGCGATATGTTAAAAGAAACATATAGATATGTTAAGATAGACTCAAACTAGATAGCATACTATCATGTTGAGCAAGACTGTTATTATATCTGTATATATCACAAACTTCCAAAATGTAATATACAATCTAATAATATACAATAATGGCCTCTAGGGCTTATATCACTAACAATCTCCAACTTGTGCTAAGGCCATGTATTGGCATATCGCAGGCCGAACATCTCGAATAGCCTCTCGAACTGTGTCTGAGGAATGGCCTTTGTGAGTGGATTTGCAGTGTTGTTCTCCGTGTCTACTCTCCGCACCTCGATCTCCCTGCGATCCACGATCTTCCTGATCAGGTGATACCGCCTCAAGATATGTCTCGACTTCTGACGGGACCTTGGTTCCTTCGCTAAATCTATAGCCTTGTTGTTGTCACAATATAATGGTATTCGATCAACAATGGATGGAACAACCTGAAGTTCTGTTATGAACTTCCTCATCTAGAATTCTTCTTTCACGGCGTCATATACAGCGATATACTCTATCTCCATCGTCGAGTCAGCAACGGTATCCTGTTTGGAGCTCATCCAACAGGCCGCCCCACCATTGAGGGTGAAGACATAACCCGACATAGATTTAGAGTCATCCTTGTCACTCTGGAAGATGGAGTCAGCGAATACCTCGATCTGGAGGTCTTTACTGCCGTACACCAAGAACATCTCCTTAGTCTTTCTCAGGTACTTGAGAATGTTCTTAACTTCTACCCAGTGCTTCTCCTAAGGGTTTTACTGATACCTACTTACCACACTCGGTGTGTAAGAAACATCTGGTCCGGTAGACAACATCGCATACATTATAGATCTTACCACAAAAGCGTAGCTTATAATACTCATGTGAACCCTTTCTAAATCAATCTTGGGAGACAGCTCTTTGGAGAGGGTGATCCCGTGACAAGCCAGTAGATTACTGCGCTTAGAATTTTCCATGATAAATCTTTTCAGTATGGTGTCAATGTACCTGGACTGTGAAAGTCTCAATATTCTCTTAGATCTATCACGATAGATCTGGATCCCCAGAATGTACGTGTCATCACCCATGTCTTTCATGGAGAACTTCTGTGATAAGAATCTTTTTATTGATTGTAGCATTGGAATGTCCTTTCTTATCAGGAGAATGCCATCCACGTACAAGACGAGGAATATTATAGTTCTCTCTACAATTTTACTATAAATGCATGGTTCATCTGTAGTTTTGATAAAGTCAAATTTTTTGACTGTCTCATCAAAGCAGATGTTCCAACTTTGCAATTCCTGATTTAATCCATAAATGGATTTAAGAAATTTGCACACTCTTCCGCTGCTCCCACTCTTTATGGAAAACTCTGGCTAATCCATATAAACACACTCTTCTAAATTTCCATTCAGAAAAGCGGTCTTTACGTCCATGTGCTAAATTTCATAATCATAAAAGGCAACAATGGAAAGTACGATCCAAATGGATTTAAGCATAGCTACTGGAGAAAAGGTTTCATCATAGTCCAAGCCAGGTCTTTGATGAAAACCTTTTGCTACAAGACAAGCCTTATAGGTCTCAACCTGTCTATCTATACCAATCCTTTTTCTGAAGATCCATTTTCAGCTTACGGGTTTTATCCCTTGAGGTGTAATGTCCAAAGTCCAAACTTTGTTGGTGTACATGGATTCCATTTCGGTCTGCATTGCATCCAGCAATTTTACTCAGCCTCTGCTCGTAATGGCCTGCTAGAAAGTAGTCGGATCATCATCATTGATGATGCAATCCTCTCTATCCCCGTTTATGAGAAAACCGTAATATCTCTCGAGTGGATGAGATTGCCTACTAGATCTGCATTATGGTGCAGGGACGTTCGGTTCTTTTAAAACTTCTGGTTCCACCAAGCTTTCAGTAATAGATTGTGGTTCTAAAATTTCTTCCAGTTCTATTGTTCCCCCACTTATTTCTTTTTCAAGAAATTGAGTCTCCAGAAAATGGGCATCTCAAGAACGTAAACCATTTATTTCTCTGCTTAATAGAAAAGAAACCCCCTGAAATTCTTTGCGTATCCTACAAACTTACATAGTACTGATCGTGCATCGATCTTGTCCGCATGTTTCTTTTTGATAAAAGCCGGACATCTCCATAACTTAAGATAGGGTTTCTTCCCACTCCACATTTCATATGGTGTGGTAGGAACTGACTGAGTAGAAGCTTTTTCCAAAAGATATGCTGCAGAATCTAGTGCATAACCCTAGAAGGATCGCGGTAACTCAGCATTATTCATCATGGAACGCACCATATCCAGTAAGGTGTGGTTCATCCTTTCCGATACACCGTTGCGTTGAGGTGTGTATAGAGGAGTATACTGAGTGAGAATTCCATTCATTTTTAAGTAATTCAGGAACTCGGCACTTAAGTATTCACCATCTCGATTGGATCGAAGTATCTTAATTCTCACGACCCCGAAGGTGCGGAATGTGACTGGCACTTAAATTATGAAATGTCTCAAGTCGTAACGTAATCTATGTAAGCCAAAGCCCAGAAAACTAAACCATTTAACAATTAGAGTAAAGGAAAAACTTGTTTTAAAACAAACGGTTTTAACAAAATAAGTCGCATTAAACATTTTAAAAACATCAAATTTTCCCAAAAATTTCGGCAGAGTCTCCTTTGTAAATACTGGCCCCCAAATGGGTAAAACACATGAAAATACATATATATATATAAAGAAGACATCCCCAAGCGGGAGCTAACTTTTCGCTAAAGGCGGAAACACAACCACACGCAATATATGTAATATCATCGAGCAAAAAGGCATATAAAAACACAAAAGTAAGGAAGCATCACGTCGGCTCAAGTGAGCTCGACCACAGGGAAACAACATATATATACAAATCTCACGGTCTCATCTCTAGGTCGCAAATACAATGGTAGAAGTGGTAGATACGGTAGATGGAGTAGACTAGATACAATAAAAATAAAAGGTGCAAACAAAATATCCTCGCAACCCACCTACGAGCAATGCCGCAAGTCCAAGCAAAAGGAACAAAATGAGTAAGTGTGCCCGCCGCTACTGTGCTGACAGGTCGGACCTGCAAAATACTGTGGCACAACGGGGGTGAGTTGCCAACTCGTAAGTAGTAAGTAATATCTAATAAGGATATCGTAAGCATGCACACAATTTTGTTACAGCCTACATATACTAATATGATGCGAAGCACCAGTATCTATGCAACATGAATGCAAAATCAACACGAGATCTGAATATGTTTAGTATGAGAAATCTGTATTCTTAACTTTGTAAAACTTCTGTAATTTAACTGTAATATCATCAATGAAATCAATAGAAATCCGTGTCAAGCATCGACACCAAATATGAATATCTCAATATCTCGGGCTCCGGCAATCCGGAATGGCCCATCTCAATGCATCAATATCTTAATATCTTAGGCTCCGACAATCCGGACTGGCCCATATCATCAAACATCAAGACTAAATCGGTATCCTCCGGATATCCATCGCATCACAAATAATCGGTCGGTAGTGCTCCCCTACAGGGCTCAACGCCATCATCTGCGACCATCTTGCCCTGGGGTACCGCACCGGGTCCACCATGCACCCGCAGACGGTTCATCCTCCTTCTCGAATCGTGTGTATGATACCGCTCAAGACCCGAGAATACCCATGGTGGACACCATACATATCATATCACGAGAAAACCGCAACTTATATTTTTAAAATGGTAATACTTTTTTAAAATCCTTGCGGTTTCTCAAAAATCCATAAATCTCATAAATACAGAAATTCCCGAGAAGAATCACATTATGTAAACATGTCGGTAATGATGGATGTCTATGATAAGATAGTATATGCCATGCGAAGTACAGCCAGAAGCTATGCATGAATCATGTTGCAATGAGGTATGTATATTTGGCTAACAATCCTACGTATCCATCCAGATGAAATGACTATATAGGTACAGGTTTACAGATCATATATGATGTAATGCACAGATACCGATTCTAAGCAATTTCTATAGTGTTCGTGACATAGCAATTACCAAGGACGTGTATGTCCACATGAATAGTGCCCGTGCAGCATAAACTAATGGTAATGGTGCAAGTGTCCTATGAGATGATATCATACATATATATAAAAGATGATGCGATGCAACGAAATAAATAACTAGGAACTACGCATATAATGCAAGTACTAATAGAAATTCTAACTATCAGGTGCCTTGCACCATCCAGACGATTCCCCCGTAGATGTGTACATCTATTCACCAGGACATCTCGGCTAATCTGATCCGATTTCAGCTCTGCCATACCCACGCCACATCCGACGCCTCTGCACCCGATCCTAGAAACGTACACAAGTAAATAAGAGAATAATATATAAATAGTAACGGACACAAACAATACAAGTCAACCACGCGCACTAACTAAACGCGCACTCACTTGGTGCACAAAACGCGCTCGTGACAATGCCATACTACAACTAGGATAGCTATACGTGACCATAACCATGTCTAAAACCCAATCGCGCATTCACAATGCATTAAATATCCTAGTTAATAGGTTAGAGATCATCAAAACCGCAAACTAAATAAGATCGATTATTCCCAAAACCTAGTAAGCAACCATATACCATTTTAGTTCAAATCTAAAAGTTTTAGCATTTCTAGTTGCCACAATAATCACTTAGTAACTTAATTAGGTCACACAAACCTTTATTAAAATTTTATCTCACCAATTTACTTCAATTCTAAAAACCTAGTTTGCAAAATTATCTACTTTGAACAATTTTGAAGCAACAATTGAAATTTAACAACTAGACTAGAATTTGCATGACTTAAAATGTTAAACTACAAATTTAAACCATGAGCAAGTAATAAAAACCCTAACTTTAATTTAACCCATCTCTTGAATTTCAAACTTGAAATTTAAAATCATAATTAAACATCTATTAAGCTAAATTAAAGAAATTAACTAACAATCAAACCATAGGTTATAGATTTACCTCACAAGTTTTGAAATCTAGCATGCTAACTTAGCCTCCAAAATGGTCTCTTGTGTAAGTCCACGTTACCCGTCCTGCTTCTTACGGGGATGCCGAAACGATAAAAAACGATTTTTATGGCATGGTAACGTGGACTAGAAAATAGGATCTTTGCTAAACAAAAACCAAGCAAACTAACTAGATGTTTAACTACTATGTTAGAGGGTTATACCTAGGTCTTGAACTCCTTCTCTTCTTACTCTTTGGAGTGGTTGGATCGGCTCCACCTCACAGTCCCCTTGTTGTCGAAGAAGGATCCACCCGAAAGCCTCTACCTTGAGCTCCTACCTCAACCGAGAGGATACTAAAATGCTTGGCTTGCTAGACCTTGTACTCTAGAGTGGGTAGAGAAGAGTTTTGTGGGTTTTATCTCAATGGCTCATGTTTCTCAACACATGAGACATGAGAGCCTTGAGAGAGAGGAAGAGGGTGAGCTTTTGATGAGAGAGAATGAGAATGATAGAATTGAGCTTGGCTTTTTACAACCATGCTCACAAAAGAAAGAATAATCATTATAATAATAATAATTAAGAATTTTGATGGTTAGTTTTAATGACCATTATCGTTTCATGCATTTAATGCATTTTGTAAAGAACAACAAGTAAACAAAAGTCATAACAATAAAATGATGATGGTCAACAAATCCACAATGGTCAACCGGAACAAAGTCAACAAGTCAACAAAAGTCAAATGTTCAACTCAATCATAGCACAATAATACTTAATTAATATTATTGAACATATTTCTTATTCTCATTAGGTTTTGAAAAAGTCAACGGTCAACAACCCTAATGAGAATTCTCTGCCTTTGCCTCTGCTAACTGTGCATACACACCCGGACCCGTGTTCCGAGGAACACGAATACAATGAGATAAAACCAATCCCAAAACATATACTAAGATCTGGCATAAACCAAAGCCCGCTAGTAATTACTGCCCGGACACCAACCGTGCATAAGTGCGCGGATGTGAACGAACCCTGTCGCAAAACCATGCGACCTCTACTCTGTTTTGCACAAAGGCGAATAGCTCTCTGTGTGGGACTCTAAAGACTCGACACTACGCTGGCAGTGAGTTTAACCACAGGCCCTAAGCGGTACTAGCTGTACGTAACGGTCCCCAGGTAGATGCCGATAAGAAGACTGATGAGGTGAACCCATCCGAACTCCTACTGAGCCTGAATGTGACAATCTCCATACGGTCCGGTCTGTTCGTCTGAGAGTATCGCATGTCGGGCCTAGGGGGCGGTAAACGTCAGTCCCCTAATAGCGGTACAAGTCGTGTCGGAGTGTAGCCCAGAACACCCTGAGATAACACTGGAAACGCTACCAGTATATCTCGCTAGCCCTGGCTAGGGACTTTATGTAAGGGCTCTCCTAGACACAGAGCGATATCGACCCCCAATACCGCGAGAGACGAATCCTGTCTAACCGTCACTGCCTCCAAGTGCTTCTGGACTGCACCCAACTACTACCTGTTTGCATGACTCATTTGAGCCTTGGTAAGGTAGTAATCTAAGAACAGTGGGAACACACTCGAGGCGAAGTGACAGTGTCAAGTCTACGGACTATGCTGTACTCATATCACCTGGGAACTGATAACTGACGATAGGTATACTACCAAACCAGTTGTTCCCAGTGAGTCCTGTCCAGTGTACTCGTAACCTAACGAGCACCTGCATACTATCTCCAGTACGACGTACTGATGGCTGTGGGACAGACCATCTCCCCTCCTGGTATGAGAAGCGTATACACTAGTCTACTCTGGAGTATCGATTCCCTGTATCGATAATCCTACGACTAGGGACCTGTATAAGGATGTGCTTGTAGATTACCTAGCCCCCACTAGTGTGACTGCCATCACAACGCTGGTAATCAAGCAATGATCCTAAGGGCTCCACTAATGTGTATAGGCGATATGCTAAAAGAAACACATGCACACATTAAAGTAGAAGCAAACCAAGTAGCATACTACTATTTCGAGCAAGATTGTCTATACAACTGTAAATATCCCAAGCTTCCATTAATTAATATACAAAGTTGTATGATACAGTAATGTCCTTTAGGGCATATACAGTAACAATCTCCCACTTGCACTAAGGCCTTGTACTGGCGTATCGAAGACCTATCATCTCGATCAGCCGCTCGAACTGAATCTGGGGTATGGCCTTTGTGAATAGATCTGCAGTGTTATCTTCTGTAGCAACCCTCCGAACCTCGATCTCCCGGTGATCCACGGTCTCCCTGATTAGGTGATACCGCCTCAAGATGTGTCTGGACTTCTGGTGGGACCTAGGTTCCTTCGCTAAAGCTATAGCCCCGTTGTTGTCATAATACCGAGGTATTGGAGCAACAATGGACGGAACCACCTGAAGTTCTGTCAAGAACTTCCTCATCCAGACGGCTTCTTTTGCGGCATCAGATGCAGCGATATATTCCGTTTCCATCGTTGAGTCAGCAACGGTTTCCTGTTTGGAACTCTTCCAACACACTGCCCCTCCATTGAGGGTAAAGACATAACCCGACATGGATTTGGAGTCATCCTTGTCACTCTGGAAGCTGGAGTCAGCAAAGGCCTCCATCTAGAGGTCTTTTCTGCCGTAAACCAAAAACATGTCCTTAGTCCTTCTAAGGTACTTCAGAATGTTCTTTACCGCTATCCAGTGCTTCTCCCCAGGGTTTGACTGATACCGGCTTACCACACTCAGTGCATAAGCTACATCTGGTCTGGTGCACAACATCGCATATATTATAGAGCCTACCGCAGAAGCGTAGGGTATAATAGACATGCGATCCCTTTCCAAATCAGTCTTGGGAGATATCTCTTTGGAGAGGGTGATCCCGTGACAAGCCGGTAGATTACCGCACTTGGAATCTTCAATACTGAACCTCTTCATTATGGTGTCGATGTGCCTGGACTGTGAAAGTTCTAATATCCTCTTGGACCTATCACGATTGATCCGGATCCCTAGAATGTAAGAGGCATCACCCACGTCTTTCATGGAGAACCTATGTGACAAGAACCCTTTGACAGATTGTAGCATAGCAATGTCATTTCCAATCAAGAGAATGTCATCCACGTATAAAACGAGGAATACAACAGTTCGTGCTGCAATTTTACTATAGATGCATGGTTCATCTGAATTTTTGATAAAGTCAAATTCCTTGACTGTCTCATCAAAACAGATATTCCAACTCTGCGATGCCTGTTTTAGTCCATAAATGGACTTAAAAAACTTGCACACCTTCCCGCTGCTCCCACTCTGAATGAAACCCTCTGGCTGGCCTATATAGACACACTCCTCTAAATTTCCATTTAGAAAAGCGGTCTTTACGTCCATCTGCCAAATCTCATAATCGTGGAAGGTAGCAAAGGCAAGAAGGATCTGAATGGTTTTGAGCATAGACACTGGAGAAAAGGTCTCGTCATAGTCCAAACCAGGTCTTTGACGGAAACGCTTTGCAACAAGTCTAGCCTTATAGGTCTCAACCTGTGCATCTACACCAATCTTCCTTCTGAAGATCCATTTGCAGCCTATGGGTTTTCCCCCTTCTGGAGCAACGTCCAAAGTCCATACTTTGTTGGTGTACATGGACTCCATTTTGGTCCGTATTGCATCCAGCCTTTTTACCGAGTCAATGCTCTGAATGGCCTGCTGGAAGCTAGTCGGCTCATCATTATCAATGATGAAATCCTCTCTATCCCCGTCTATGAGAAAACCGTAGTATCTCTCGGGCGGATGAGACTGCCTACTACTTCTGAGGAGCGGCGCACGAATGTCGTGTTCTTTCAAACCTTCTGGTTCTACTAAGCTTTCAGTAATAGATTGTGGTTCTGGAATTTCTTCCAGTTCTATTTCGCTCGCACTTATCTGATTTTCCAAAAATTCAGTTTCCAAGAAGCAGGCATGACGAGAAACAAAAACCTTTTGTTCCTCTGCGCAATAAAAGAAACATCCCTTGGAGTTCTTTGGATATCCCACAAACTTACACTGTACTGAGCGTGCCTCGAGTTTGTCCGCATGCTACTTTTTGACAAAAGCTGAACATCCCCATGTCTTAATGTGCTTAAGATAAGGTTTCTTCCTACTTCACATCTGATATGGTGTGGTAGGCACTGTCTTAGTAGGAACTCGGTTCAAAAGATATGCAGCTGATTCTAGTGCATATCCCCAGAATGATCGCGGTAACTCAGCATTACTCATCATGGAACGTACCATATCCAATAGGGTTCGGTTCCTTCTCTCCGATACACCATTATTTTGTGGGGTGTATGGAGGAGTAAGTTGAGAAAGAATTCCATTCTCTTTTAGGTAACCCAGGAACTCGGCACTCAAGTATTCACCACCTCGATTAGATCTTAGTGTCTTGATACTTTTGCCTGTTTGTTTTTCTACTTCATTCTTGTATTCCTGGAATTTTTCAAAAGCTTCAGATTTATGTTTCATTAAGAAGAAATATCCGTGCCTTGAAAAATCATCCGTAAAAGTAATGAAGTAAGAATAACCACTTCGCGTATGTGTAGACATTGGACTGCATATATCGCTGTGTACGAGTCCCAAGAGCTCGCTCGGTCTTACTCCATGTCCAGTAAACGGAGTCTTTGCCATCTTTCCTTTGAGACAGGATTGACAAGTTGTATATGATTGATATTCGAACGGATCCAAATATCCTTCTTTATGTAACTTCGTCAACTTTCTATCATTTATGTGACCCAGTCTACAATGCCATAAGAAAGCATGATTTATTTCTGGAGACTTTCTTTTGTGTGTATTCTGGACATTGAAAATCTGTGGTTGGTTCAATACGTATATACCATTGCTTAATGTACCCGACTGAATCAGAACATGATTAAGGTGAATGTTTACAACATTGCTTACAAATGCAAAATCATAACCTTCTTTAGACATTAAAGATACAGATATGATATTACAAGTCGCACTGGGTACAAAATAACAATCACGCAAAACCAAGACGTGTCCATCTGACAATCCCAAGTGATAGTCCCCCACGGACTCGGCATCTATGCCAGCTCCGTTTGCAACTCTGAGGGTCATATCACTTGCCTTCAAAACCCTACGCTTTCTTAGTGCCTGCAATGAATTACAGATATGAGATCCTGATCCGGTATCCAATACCCAGGAATTAGAGTTTATTGATAGATAGTTTTCAATAACATACACACCTGAAACCGAAGGCACAACTTGCTTCGGGTCCTGGTTTCTGGCCTTCCAAGCCCTGCGATCATTCTTCCAGTGTCCACTCTTGTGACAATAAAAGCACTCTTCCTTTCCCACAAGCTTTCCCACTACCTTTTCCATTTTGGCCTTCCCTTGGCTTCCACTTTACTAACACCACTCCTTGGTTTGGTGGGGGCTTTCTTCTTCTTTCCCTTGGATTTTGCCTTGGACCAAGAAGAAGATGGTCCTCTAATAGACAAAGCGGGCGTTTCCCTTACTTTCTTCAGGGTGCCCTCTGCACTCCTCAACAAGATAAGGAGTTCCGGAAGTTCAACTTCCTTTCCTTGCATGTTGAAGTTCAGGATAAACTGGGCGTAAGTGGAAGGAAGGGACTGGAGAATCAAGTCAGTGTAAAGCTCGTTCTCTAACGTGGTCCCAAGGTCCGCGAGCTCTTCAATGTAGCCAATCATCTGAAGCACGTGTTCCGCTACAGGTGATCCGACGGCCAATCTCGTAGAAAATATCTTTTTCGAGACTTCGTATCTGGCGATATGTGATTGCCCTCCATACAGATATTTTGTATAAAGAAATATGGATTCTAGACCATATCCTCATACCTCCTCTGATGCTCATTGTCCATAGAGGCAAGCATGATGCACTTGGCCCTCGCGCAATCAATCTCCCAGGTCTTACGAATTTCCTTATCCGTGACGCTGGATTGAGGTCCTGGGACAGGGGGAGCTTTGGTGGTAAGAAGATACCCCAACTTGTCATAAGTGATTGCCATTTTGACATTCATGAGCCAATCTTTGTAGTTTAGCCCTGTCAATGTATTTTTTTCTAGTAGTAACTTAAGTCCGGTCATGATGTTTGGTCGCTGCTATTAGGAGCGAGAGAAGAAACACTTTAGCGTGATGCTCTTGCAAGTTTAGAGTGGTTTTTAGTTTGTCTAAACAGGATGGCTCCCACTGTTTCTCGAATCCTTCCTCAAACAAAAAAAGAAGAATTAGTCGGGGTCAATCTCACCGTACAATACTTGCTTAACCGTTCAGCCAGGCCAGTGTTGGTATTTCGAGGGAGGTTTTACGACACTTTCATGAAGTTCCTTAATTAAATAACCTCTTTTCCCTATGGGCGTAGCCCCGCTAACACCTTTCTAGACACCTACACGGTTTATAGCATTGATCGTTAAGTGAGAAAGTTCCCAAGGAGTAACATATACTCACAGTAGGATCGGGATCCAAATATCATCGCGTGATAAAACTGAAGGAATCCTACCAGAATCATCACACTCCAAATGGTATGCAGCACTAGCAAGAATCATCACCCGATGTGGATTTTTGCCCCATGCTTTTATGACCTTAACTTTGGCCAACAAATCATAAGTCACACGTCAAGTTCTACCTATCATTTTCTAGGTTAATTTGAACCCACCCGTACCTACCCTTGGCTATGGCCAACAAGGCAGTACGACTGTCCCAAACCAACGCATCTATCTATGCTACATATGAATATCCAATAGCTACCAATCACTGTGCCTTGACTTTGGCCAACAAACATAGCTTGAATACTATTGACTATCCGTATGAAATGACGGAGGGCTACGAATGGTTTTAGCGAAACCGTGAACGTAGTGAACTTGATATAATCGATGGAACACGATAGCTTTTAAAAGGAGTGGTTTAAGCTCCGCGTTTAAAAGTTGTTTTGAAAAGAAACCAAGTGGTTTTGAAATTGTTCCAACGACTTTACTTTGGTTTATTTTCTTGCATTAATTTAATGTGTCCCATGATTTAATCCCACCATTGCAGAAAACAACGAAAATATGATGTACGCTTATGCTATCCGCATTCGCCACGGGGCCCCGTCATTACCCTCTAGGTTACTTAACTAACGACAGAGCGGGGGATGGACTAGCGCGGATGCAAAACATAAGCAACGCCAACAAGATATCATATATAGATATATACATTCGTCAGATGCAATGATAGCCATTCCAGATCATAGATGAACAAATTGGATATATTAGAAATCCACGTTTCGTTCGAGCCTGCAACGAAAGACGGATTACACGGTCGCGATGAATAGCCAAACCCTACCCTAGACCCCTACGGGTGCGACAAACTACCTGCCAAGTACCCCAAGTGAAGCAACCTCCCTCAACAACGTGAGTAGGCCGCACGGCACTTCGAGGTACCCGGTAGTTTGTGCACCCCACCTTGGGTCTATCCTAGGAGCAAAAATAGTAAAAAAAATAATATACAATGGCGGCTACAACCTCATCCCGGATGTGCGGCCATAAAAATAATATTACATCAATTTACATATTACATCAAATGAAAGATAAAGAAAACTTTCATCTCACAACCCCCGGCTATTCATCCGCGACAATCCAACGAGTTCATATACACAAACCATCAACATTACAGATCACAGATATGCACAACCCCCACTAATCGACGTATAGCGATTAGTTGACGTTCGGTGCATATATCACATCACAGATATAACCCATTAGCTAAAGTCTACAGAATTTCGATCAAAAAATACGGATTTGTAACTACCCCAAACACAACTTTGTTCTCTGGAAAATCTGGGCAGTAACAGCATATGCTAAAAATCCCTAAACAGAACACTAATGAAACTGCAGCAAAGACGAGTCACGGCCGATTCAACTCGGCCGCGGATCCGTGGCAAGAAGCATGTTCTCGCCGCGGTTCCGCGGTGCATTGACCGAGTCAGTGACTCGTTTTTCCTGTGTGTCCCTACAAAACCCTGAGCTGATTTTAAGTGTATGTGGAATTAATTTTTGAACAGTTATAAAATCGGCAGAGAGTTCAGATGTCGGACGTGTTTTGCAATTTTTTTTTCCGATCGAAATTCTAAATACTTTGCTAACATACTAGTTTGTGTTTAGCTTGGCTCTGATACCACTGTAAGTCTACGTTACCCGTCCCGGTTCTTACGGGGATGCGAAAACGATAAAAAACGATTTTTATGGCAAGGTAACATGGACTAGAAAATAAGATCTTTGCTAAACAAAAACCTAGCAAACTAACTAGATGTTTAACTACTATGTTAGAGGGTTATACCTAGGTCTTGAACTCCTTCTCTTCTTGCTCCTTGGAGTGGTTGGATCGGCTCCACCTCGTAGTCCCCTTGTTGTCGAAGAAGGATCCACCCGAAAGCCTCTACCTTGAGCTCCTACCTCAACCGAGAGGAAACTAAAGTGCTTGGCTTGCTAGACCTTGTACTCTAGAGTGAGTAGAGAAGAGTTTTGTTGGTTTTATCTCAATGGCCCATGTTTCTCAACACATGAGACATGAGAGCCTTGAGAGAGAGGAAGAGGGTGAGCTTTTGATGAGAGAGAAAGAGAATGATAGAATTGAGCTTGACTTTTTACAACCATGCTCACAAAAGAAAGAATAATCATGATAATAATAATAATTAAGAATTGTGATGGTTAGTTTCAATGACCAATATCATTTCATGCGTTTAATCCATTTTGTAAAGAACAACAAATAAACAAAAGTCATAGCAATGAAATGATGATGGTCAACAAGTCCACAATGGTCAACCGGTCAGTAAAGTCAACAAGTCAACAAAAGTCAAATGTTCAACTCAACCATTGCGCAATAATGCTTAATTAATATTATTAATCATATTTCTTATTCTCATTAGGGTTTTGAAAAAGTCAACGGTCAACAACCCCAATGAGAATCCTCTGCCTCTGCCTCTGCCAACTGTGCATACACACCCGCACCCGTGTTTCGAAGAATACGAATACAATGAGATAAAACCAATCCCAAAACATATACTAGGATCTGGTTTAAACCAAAGCCCGCTAGTAATTACTGCCCAGACACCAACCGTGCATAAGTGCGCGGATGTGAACGAACCCTGTCACAAAACCATGCGACCACTACTCTGTTTTGCCCAAAGGCAAATAGCTCTCTGTGTGGGACTCTAAAGACTCGACACTTCGGTGGCAGTGGGTTTAACCACAGGCCGCAAGCGGTACTAGCTGTACCTAACGGTCCCCAGGTAGATGCTGATAAGAAGACTAATGAGGTGAACCCATCCGAACTCCTACTGAGCCTGAATGTGACAATCTCCATACAGTCCGGTCTGTTCGTCTGAGAGTATCGCATGTCGGGCCTAGGGCGGCGGTAAACGTCAGTCCCCTAATAGCGGTACAAGTCTTGTCGAAGTGTAGCCCAGAACACCCTGAGATAACACTGGAAACGCTACCAGTATATCTCGCTTGCCCTGGCCAGGGACTTTGTGTAATGGCTCTCCTAGACACAGCGTGATATTGACCCCCAACACCGGGAGAGATGAATCCTGTCTAACCGTCACTTCCTCCAAGTACTTCGGGACTGCACCCAACTAGTACCTGTTTGCACGACTCATTTGAGCCGTGGTAGGGTAGTAATCTAAGAACAATGGGAACACACTCGAGGCGAAATGACAGTGTCAAGTCTACGGACAATGCTGTACTCATGTCACCTGGGAAATGATAACTGACGATAGGTATATTACCAAACCAATAGTTCCCAGTGAGTCCTGTCTAGTGTACTCGTAACCTAACGAGCACCTGCATACTAACTCCTGTACGACGTACTGATGGCTGTGGGACAGACCATCTCCCCTTCTGGGATGAGAAGCGTATACACTAGTCTACTCTGGAGTATCGATGCCCTGTATCGATAATCCTACGACTAGGGACCTGTATAAGGATGTGCTTGTAGATTACCCAGCCCCCACTAGTGTGACTGCCATCACAACGCTGGTAATCAAGCAAAGATCCTAAGGGCTCCACTAATGTGTATAAGCAATATGCTAAAAGAAACACATGCACACATTAATGTAGAAACAAACAAAGTAGCATACTACTATTTCGAGCAAGATTGTCTATACAACTGTGAATATCTCAAGCTTCCATTAAGTAATATACATACTAGTATGATACAGTAATGGCCTCTAGGGCATATACACTAACATTTTGCTCCACGGATTCAAGCTAGATTGGCTAAAGAGTAACGGGTAAGGTTTAAATTAGGAATTAGTGATGTTTTATGTGGATTTTTGAAGCAATTTTGAAGAATTTTTGAAGAGAAATTGAGGTGAAGAAATGGAGGGGCTGCCATAGGGGAAGGCTCGGCCAGATTTTTAGAGGGGGAGGAGAGAGAGTGAGGTGAGGAAAATCCCAAGTAAAGAAAGCCAATGCCTCAATTATTTACACCCCATACTTCCATTCTTTATTGTTTTCTTTTCATTTTCTATAATTGGAGTGGGAAAATGGGTGGGCAATTTAGGGAGTAGGGGCAGCTTGGTGTCGGCCAGGTTGGGGAGGGAGGAAAGAGTGGGTGTGTGTTTGTTGTGTCAAGACAAGAAAGCCCCCCCCAATCTCTCATTTGTTAATTCATTTCTTATTTATTTTATTTTTCCTTTTACCTTTTCTATACAAATATAACTAGAACCATCCCAATTTTTTTGAAAGAACATGTTACAATATTTGTTTAGATGTGTAATGGTGCACTAAACTTGTATTAACCCATTCTAATTTGTAAATATCACTAATTAAATGTATTAGTGAAAGCTTATGATAATATTTAAAATAATTAATTACGGAAATTATTTTAGTAAACTAGTAATTTATAAGTGACTAAATAAATACCAATACTAGCCATTACATATGTAAAATATGTATAATTATGTCTATGTTGAATAATAATTATATCTTAATTTTTACGGAAAACACCTGTTTTTTACCGATTATCGGAAAATATTCGAAAACGATTTTTAAAACGTTACATTCTTCCCCCTTAAAGAAAATCGGTCTCCGAATCTAAAATTTAACTGCGTGTACCTTCGAAGAGATGGGAATAATTCTTCCGCATCTCGTCCTCGGTTCCTCATGTGACCTTTTTCGCTATTTATGCCACGCTAAAGAACCTGTACGGACGGTATGACCTCGGACCTCATTTTCTTCACCTGCCGACCTAGAATGACTATTGGCTGCTCGGTGAAACAAAGATTGCGCTCCAACATGATGCTGTATCATGCGAGAGGGGTCATGAAGGTACTTGCGGAGCAATGATACATGAAACAAGGGATGAATATCTGGAAAGCTGGGTGGAAGAGCCAAACGATAAGAAACCACGCCGACACGCTCGAGAATCTCAAGAACTCACATATCTGGAACTAAGCCTTCCTTTTCTTTCCGAATCTCGACACGCCCTTCATCGGAGATACCTTCAAGAAAACATGATCTACAACGACGAATTCAAGTCTGCGCTGACGTCGGTCTGCATAGATTTCTTTCTGCTGTGGGCCGCTCTCATCCTATCCTGAGTCAAATAAATCTTTTTGGTCGCCTTCTGCACAATCTGTGGTCCAAAAACACTGCTCTCACTGAGCTCAGCCTAAGAAACCGGTGATCGACATCTCCTCTCATATAACGCCTCGAAAAGTGCCATCTGAATCTCCTCCTGGAAGCTGTTATTATAGGAAAACTCCATCAAGGGCAAGTGGCGATCCCAACTGCCACGAAATCTAGAACGCAAGCTCGGAGCATATCCTCAAGAGTCTGAATGGTCTGCTCTGACTGATCGTCGATCCGCAGATAGAAAACTGCACTGAAACTCAATCTGGTGTCCAAGGTCTCTTAAAGCTTCTACAATAGTCGGCTGGTCAACTGGGTGCCTCTGTCAGATACAATACAAGTCGGAACACTATGTAGTCGCACAATCTCATCAATATATATCTGAGCATACGGAACAAATCCGAAAGTGGTCTTGACTGGCAGAAGGTGAGTTGTTTTCTTCATTCGGTCTACGATTACTCAAATAGTGCCATACTTTCGACTGGTCGTAGGTAGACCCACAATAAATTCCATAGAAATCTGCTCTTATTTCTACTCCGGAATGGGTAATAGTTGTAACTCTCCAGTAGGCCTCTGATTCTTATCCTTGACTTTGCTGATAAGTCAGCATCCCGAAACAACATTTGTGGCATCTCTCTCCATCCCTTCACACTATTAAACTTCTCTTAAGTCATGATACATCTTAGTGGAAACCGGATGAACATTATATGCTGACTGATGTGCCTCTTCAATGATCTCGCGTCTCCGTTCTTCGGAATCCGGTACCCACATTCGAGTGCCAAACCGTCATATCCCCTGATCATCAATCACGAACTCTGAATCTCTGCCCTGTCGAACCTGCTCCATGATCTCTGACAACGAACGTTATCGGACTATGCCTCACGAATATGATCAAATAACTGTGAAAGTGCACGGACACGGACAAGCTGTCCCCTGTTCGACGTAAACTCGAACTGTACTCGGCTGTTACAAAGAATCTGCTATTCTGCCGTCGACCGTCTCTAAACTATGCCCAACAAGAAAAGCTACTTCCGGGCTTCCGACTCAAAGCATCTGACACATCGTTCGCCTTGCCCGGGCAATGAAGAATCTCGCAGTTATAGTCTTTCACTAGCTCCATCCAACTGTGCTATCTCAAATTCAGATCTCGCTGCTGAAAAAAAGTAATTTAAACTCTTGTGGTCTGTGAATACCTGGCATGACTCGCCGTATAAGTAGTGTCTCCAATTCATGAGTGTAAAAATCACCGCAGTCATCTTTGAGTCATGTGTGAAATAGTTCTGCTCATGCTTCTTCAACTGCCAAGAAACATCGCAATAAACAGCAAAACCGCCAGATCTTAAAAGCAAAGATAAAACTGGCGTCGTAATCAAATGAGTATTCAACAACTGAAAGCTCTGCTCGCATACCTTAGTGCATCAAAAAGTAAATCCCTTCCGGGTAAACCCGGTCAACGTTGCAGCTATATACGAAAAATCCTGTACGAAATATCAATAGTATCCCTCCAAACCTAAAATGCTGCGAACCTCCGTCACTGATACAGGTCTGGGCCAGTGCTGAACGACCTCGATCTTTTTCGGTTCCATACGTATACCATCTCTTATAACTACGTGACCCAAGAAGTCACATCATCTAACCAGAAAACACACTTGGATAATTTAGCGAATGATTGGCGCTCCCTCAAGGTCTGCAACGAAATCCTCAATTACTGCCCAAACTCCTCTCGGTTCCAAAAGTATACTAAAATGTCATCAACGAACACGATAATAACTGATTCAGAAATGGTTTGAATATGCGGTTCATCAAGTCCATAAACGCTGCTGGGGCATTGGTGTGCTCAAACGACATCACCAAGAACTCATAGTGCCCGCAACGCGTGCGAAAAGCAGTCTTTGGAATATCATCCTCTCGAACCCGCAACTAATGGTAGCCAATCGTAAGTCATTCTTCGAGAAATGACCCGCATCCTGGAGCTAATTGAACAAATCATCAGTACAAGGTAAGGGATATCTATTCCGCACAGTAACCCGATTCAACTGACAAAAATCGATGCACAAACACAGCTGCCATCTTTCTTCTTGACGAACAGAGCAGGAGCTCCCTAAGGCGACGCACTCGGATGAACAAGCCCTTTATGCAACAAGTCTTGCAACTTATTCTTCAGTTCTTTATGCTCCGCCGGACCCATCGGATATTGCGGTATAGCAAAAAGGCTCCGTGCCGGAAATCAAGTTAAAGCAGAAGTCAATATCGCACTCTGGCGACAAACAAAGGAACTCATCTGGAAAACATCTGGAAACTCTCTCCCAATCGGGACCTGGTCCAACGGGACCACTGCGGCTCTAACATCATAAACATATGCGACGAATTCCTGACTTCCCTTTCTAAAAAGCTAACTAGCGCGAAGAGAAAAAATCAAACTGGGCAAGGCGACGCCGCGATCTCCCCGAAAACAAACAAGAACTGGCTTATCCGGAAAACTAAATATGACTGCCTTCTCACGGCAGTTTATGGATGCATAACACATGCTAACCAATCCATGCTCAGAAGAACTTCGAAGACAAACATATCGAGAAAATCAAATTGATAGAAGAATCCATATCTCTGATATGAAAAAAACAAACACGAATGAAAAATATTTCAAGCGACAAAGACTCGCCTACTGGAATAATAACAATCAGCGGTAGATAGCACAAGGACGACTCTCGGTCCAATCTCGATACAAAGTGCATAGATACAAGTTCAAAGAATAATAGAAATACACACATCGAAAGAAAAGACTGAAATCACACCAGAAGAACTACTCAACGAATGAAACACCGAAAGAATAATTGTCACAATAGCGTCTATCTAACCGCCTCTGAGCTGGCATATCGGTACAAAACCGCTTCAATCCAAAACGACCGAAATCTCAGAATGCGCTCCTCCAGCAGTAAGGCTGCATCCATCACGGCTGCATATCCAATCTCCACGCAAACTTCTTCATCCGTTTCCCTTTAGTGTCTACCAGGTAAGGAGCTTATCGGACTGCTGAGTAAACTATATGTCGTACTCGGACACTGTCATCCCTGGAGTGTTGCGCAAAGGCTCAAAACTACAAGCTCGGCATCTCGAACGCTCTCCGAACAATAAATACACCTGCGAACTTATCCAAAGTCATAGGACGTAGATCTGCAGCTCGACCTCTCTTGACTGACTCGCACCACACGAGTTTTCGTCTGAGCAAGACCCCCCAGACGAAAACTCGCAAGCTCAATCCAAATCTCGTCAGAACATGTCCGTGAAGGACAAATCCTATCCATCCCGTCGAGGATTGTCTACGGATCCACCGCTGCATCTATGCCGGTAAAAACTAACTAGAGACCTCCGCCTCAAAATCTCCTATAAGGATACAGAAATAATCATGGTAACAACAGAAAAAGCTACCTGAGCAGCAGGTACAATCACAGTCCCTACAGCAGGAGGGACGTCATCGGCTCTCAGAGCTCGGCTACCCTCAACTAACGATCCAACCATCTGTCACAAGTCCTGAATACTCGACTCCAACCTAGCCATCCGTTCTGGAGAAGGCGGATCACTCTGTCCCTGAGGGGTATGCATACCTCCCTGATCGGTCCTCGTCTCAAACGAGTCCACTCTAATCTCATCCCCGGCGGCAGCCCTCTGGCCCTCAATATCTCCGGCGACATAGTGGCTGGAACAAGAAACAGGATCGATAGAAACATTAGGATCGAATCAAAGGGTTTCCGGAATCAAGAAGGAGATACAAGAAAATATATATCCTAACGTCACTTAGGCGGAGTACCATACCGTAAGTATGCCGCGGAACATACATACGCAACGTCACTTTGCTCAAGTCACCTACTCCATCTACCAAAGTTCATCCAACACTCAGAAAGGTAAAACCTAACGCTTTGATACCAACTTTGTCACGACCCAAAGGTACGGAACATGACTAGCACTTAAATTACGAAACGTCTCAAGGCGTAACGTAATCCAAGTAAGCCAAAGCCCAGAAAACTAAACCGTTTAACAATTAGAGTGAAGGACAAACTTGTTTTAAAACAAATGGTTTTAACAAAATAAGTCGCAATAAACATTTTTAAAATATCAAATTTTCGCGAAAATTTCGGCAGAGTCTCATTTGTAAATACTGGCCCCCAAATGGGTACAACGTATAAAAATACATATATATGAAGAAATAAGGCATCCCCAAGCGGGAGCTAGCTCTTCGCCAAAGGCGGAAACACAAACATAAGCAAAATATGTAATATCATCGAGCAAAAAGGCATATAAAAACACAAAAGTAAGGAAGCATCACGTCGGCCTAAATGAGCTCGACCCCAGGGAAACAACATATATATACAAATCACACGGTCTCTTCTCTAGGTTGCAAATACAATGGTAGAAGTGGTAGATACGGTAGATGGAGTACACTAGATACAATAATAATACAAGGGGGAAACAAAATATCCTCGCAAGCGACCTACGAGCAATGCTGCAAGTCCAAGCAAAAGGAACAAAATGAAGAAGTGCGTCCGCCGCTACTGTGCTGACGGGTCGTACCTGCAAAATACCGTGGCACAACAGGGGTAAGCTGCCAACTCATGAGTAGTAAGTAACATCTAATAAGGCTATCGTAAACATGCATAATATGATACGATGCACTAGTATGTATGCAACATGAATGCAAAATAAACACGAGATCTGAATATGTTTAGTACGAGATATCTGTATTCATATCTTAGTAAAACTTCTGTAATTTAACTGTAGTATCATCAATGAAATGAATAGAAATCTGCGTCAAGTATCGACACTAAATATGAGTATCTTAATATCTCAGGCTCCGGCAATCCGAACTGGCCCATCTCAATGCATCAATATCTCAATATCTCGGGCTCCGGCAATCCGGACTGGCCCATATCATCAAACATCATGACTAAATTGGTATCCTCCGGATATCCATTGAGTCACAAATAATCGGTCGGTAATGTTCCCCAGCAAGGCTCAACGCTATCATCTGCGACCATCTTGTCCCTGGATACCGCACCGGGTCCACCATGCACCCGCAGACGGTTCATCCTCCTTCTTGAATCGGGTGTATGATACCGCTCAAGACCCGAGAATACCCTTGGTAGACACCACACATATCATATCACGAGAAAACCGCAAATTATATTTTTAAAATGGTAATACGTTATTAAAATCCTTGCGGTTTCTCCAAAATCCATAAATATCATAAATACTGAAATCCCCGAGAACAATCAAATTATGTAAACATGTCGGTAATGATGGATGTCTATGATACGATAGTATATGTCATGCGAAGTACGGCCAGAAGCTATGCATGAATCATGATGCAATGAGGTATGTATATATGGCTAACAATCCTACGTATCCATCCAGATGAAATGACTACATAGGTACAGGTTTACAGATCATATATGATGCAATGCACAGATACCGACTCTAAGCAAGTTCTATAGTGTTCGTGACATAGCAATTACCAAGGGCGTGTGTGTTCACATGAATAGTGCCCGTGCAGTATAAACCAAAGGTAATGGTGCAAGTGTGCTATGAGATGATATCATACATATATATAAAAGATGATGCGATGCAATGAAATAAATAACTAGGAACTACACATATAATGCAAGTACTAATAGAAATTCTAACTATCAGGCGCCTTGCGCCATCCAGACGATTCCCCCGTAGATGTGTACATCTATTCACCAGGACATCTCGGCTAATCTGATCCGATTTCAGCTCTGCCATACCCACGCCACATCCGACGCCTCTGCACCCGATACTAGAAACGTACACAAGTAAATAAGAGAATAATATATAAATAGTTGCGGACACAAACAATATAAGTCAACCACGCGCACACACTTCGTGCACAAAACGCGCTCGCGACAACGCAACAAACTATAACTAGGGTAGCTATACGTGACCACAACCATGTCTAAAACCCAGTCGTGCATTCACAATGCATTAAATATCCTTGTGAATAGGTTAGATATCATCAAAACCGCAAACTTAATTAAAATCGATTATTCCTAAAAACCTAGTAAGTAACCATATACCATTTTAAATCAAATATAAATGTTTTAGCAATTCTAGTGGCTACAATAATCACTTAGTAACTTATTTAGGTCACACAAACCTTTATTAAAATTTTATCTCACCAATTTACATCAATTCTAAAAACCTAGTTTGCGAAATTATCTAATTTGAACAATTTTGAAGCAACAATTGAAATTTAACAACTAGACTAGAATTTGCAAGACTTAAGATGTTAAACTTCATATTTAAACCATGAGCAAGTAATAAAAACCCTAACTTTAATTTAACCCATCTCTTGAATTTCAAACTTGCAATTTAAAACCATAATTAACACCTATTAAGCTAAATTAAAGCAATTAACTAACAATCAAACCATAGGTTAAAGATTTACCTCACAAGTTTTGAAATCTAGCATGCTAACTTAGCCTCCAAAATGGTCTCTTGCTCCATGGATTCAAGGTAGATTGGCTAAAGAGTAACTGGTAAGGCTTAAATTAGAAATTAGTGACGTTTTATGTTGATTTTTGAAGCAATTTTGAAGAATTTTTTAAGAGAAATTGAGGTGAAGAAATGGAGGTGCTGCCATGGGGGAAGGCTTGGCCAGATTTTGAGAGGGGGAAGAGAGAGAGTGAGGTGAGGAAAATCCCAAGTAAAGAAATCCTATGCCTCAATTATTTACACCCCATACTTCAATTCTTTATTGTTTTATTTTCATTTTCTCTAATTGGAGTGGGAAAATGAGTGGGCAATTTAAGGAGTAGGGGCAGCTTGGTCTCGGCCAGGTTGGGGAGGGAGGAAAGAGTGGGTGTGGGTGTAGTGTCAAGCCAAGAAAGCCCCCCCCCCCACCCCAATCTCTCATTTGTTAATTCATTTCTTGTTTATTTTATTTTTCCTTTTACCTTTTCTATGCAAATATAACTAGAACAATCCCATTTTTTTTGAAAGAACATGTTACAATATATGTTTAGATGTGTAATGGTGAACTAAACTTGTATTAACCCATTCGAATTTGTAAATATCACTAATTAAATCTATTAGTGAAAGCTTATGATAATATTTAAAATAATTAATTACGGAAAATATTTTAGTAAACTAGTAATTTATAAGTGACTAAATAAATACCAATATTAGCCATTACATATGTAAAATATGTATAATTAAGTCTATATTTAAGAATAATTATATCTTGGTTTTTACGGAAAACACCAGTCATTTACTGATTATCGGAAAATATTCCAAAACGTTTTTAAAACGTTACATTAATACTTTTTCCTATTTGTTTATCTACTTCATTCTTGTATTCCTGGAATTTCTCAAAGTTCTCCGATTTATGTTTCATCAAGAATACATGTCCAAACCTTGACAAATCATCCGTAAAACTGATGAAGTAGGAATAACCACTTCTTGCATGTATAGACATTGGACCACACACGTCGCTGTGTATGAGTCCCAGGAGCTCATTGGCTTTTACTCTGTGTCCAGTAAATGGAGTCTTTGTCATCTTTTCTTTGTGACATGATTGACAAGTTGCATAAGACAGAAATTAAAACGAATCCAAATATCTCTCTCTATGTAACTTCGTCAACAGTATTTCATTGATGTGACCTAATCTATAATGCCATAAGAAAGCTTGATTCATTTCTGGAGACTTTTCTTTGAGTGTGTTCTGGACCGTGAAAACTGAATGTTGATTTAATACATAGATACCGTTGTCTACTGTACCTGACCCAATCAAATCATGATTAAGGTGAATGTTTACAACATCACTTACAAATGCAAAATCAAAACTTTCTTTAGATAGTAAAGATACAGAGATGATATTACATATCAAACTTGGTACACAAAAACAGTTACGCAGAATCAAAATTTGTCCAGTTGTTAACCCTAGGTGATATTCTCCTAGGGAAACAGCATCGACGCTCGCCCCGTTAGCAACCCTGAGGGTCATATCACCTGCCTTTATAACTCTACGGCTTCTCAATGCCTGCAATGAATTACAGATATAAGATCATGATCCGGTATCCAATACCCAGGAAGTAGAGTTGATTGACAAACAATTTTCAATCATAAACACTGTTGAATATAGTGCCCTCAAGTCAATTATTGTAATCACAGGCTGGCGATTGTGATGAATGAGGGAGAACCTGTATGAGTAAAACAGACTTAATCGAAATGATAGTATGCTATCTGGTTTAACTTTATCATTATGTACATGTATTAGATGGTATTACAGATCACTATTACATATTGATAAAGCCCATAGGATTATTGCTTGACTACCAGCGTTATGATGGTGATCATACATGTGGGGGCTGGGTACTCCATAAGCACATCCATAAATATCCCTAGTCGTGGGAGTATTGAGACTGGGCATCGATATTCTAGAGAAGACTAGTGTATACGTTTCTAGAACCCGACAAGGGGCGATGGTTAGTCCCACAGCCATAAGTCTTTCACATCTAAGATCGTATACTGGTGATCATTAGGGGTGAGTACATTGGACGGACTCGCCGAAAACATTCTAGTTGGTATTATACCTATTGTCATATAGCAGTTCCAAGGTGACATGAGTACAGGTTAGTTTATTGACCTGATATCTTCATTTGTCTCGTATGAGTTCCCACTGTGCTTTGATTTCTACCCTACCATGGCACAAAGAAGTCGTGCAAACAGTTTTTAGTTGGGTACAGTCCCAAGCCACATGGAGGCAGAGAGCGGATCCTCGGGGATTCGTCTCTCTCGATATTAGGGATTGATGTCACGCTGTGCACGGGTGGCCATCACCAGAAATCCTTAGCCAAGGTGGACCAGAATTACTGATTTGGATCAGTAGTTTTTCAGTGGGTGATGGGCTTCACGCCGACACGAAATATTGCGTTATTTGGAGTCTGACTTTATCTACCCCTTAGACCCGATATTCGATACTCTTAGACGAAAAGACCGGACTGTACGGAGATTGTCATGGATAGGCTCAGTAAGAATATGGATGGGTTTTCTCGTTGGCCTTCCTTTTCGATGGGTACCCGGGTAGCCGTTACCTACAGCTAGTGCCGCTGACGTGCTTGTTGTTAAGGATTTATCCAGTAACTCACTGCCGGCGTACTGTCGAGTCTTTAGAGTCTCTCACAGATAGTTTCCCTGGTTCAGGAGAAATGATGTAGTAGCCGTATTTTGATACGTGCAGGGTTCCGATCGAATGATTGTACTAGTTACTCGAACTTTCGATCGGACGGTTGATAATATTAGCCGACTTAGGATTGAGCCGGATTATTAAATCAGGTATTAATTTAATAATTTAAATATAAATTTCGATATGCATATTCTAGTATTATGTTCTTTATGTTATTCTATCTCTTCTGGTATTTCTATTTTGATACGAATACGGGTATTTATATACAGTTGAGTGTATTCCGTATTTATACGGAAAACATTCTAGAACGTGGACACCTCATTTTGGTTTATCCATTTATTGATTTAAATGGAAAATGAGGTGTAAAGGTAGTGAAGTGAGAATGGTGAGAGTTATGCTTGAATAGTGTTGACAAATAAATTGTAAATTTATTTGTGCAAACTATTCAAGTATGGTAGCTATAAGTTTGTTGGAAAAAATTGTTTATACAAAACCATACTTCATCGTTTTCTCTCACTTGGTTGGTTTGATGAAAATCATTCTCACATTTTGGTTATCTCTCATCACTAGCATTTCTTGAGCTCTTCCTTCTTCTTCTTGATCTTCCACCCTACCATCTCATGTGTTGAGAATCAAGTGTGTATGAGAGATAGATATACATTAAGAACAACTCACTACATCACTAGATACTCTAGATTAGCAACCTAGAGTCCCTAATTGCACCACTAGATTTTTAGTATGGAGCTAGAGCCTTGAACCATATCCTTCGGGTGGATCATCTTCGATGGAGGAAGACCGGCGGCCAAGCTCGATCAAAAAGACCTCAAGGAGCAAAGGAAGAGGGTAGAAGACCGAAGGACAGGGATCTTTTGGTAACACACTTCTATCTCAGTAGCTAGATTCCTATAGCTTGCTAGTTTTATGTTTGGTTTCGATTCTAGGTAGTTTTTTCTAGTGCCAAGTTTTTAAACCCAAAATTTTTCATTCTGCAATGGCCGCGGTCGACGGCCACGGCCCTAGGAACCTCAACAAACAAACCTGAAGCCGAAGCCACAACATGCTTTGAATCCTGGTACTTGGATTTCCAAGCCTTGTAGTCCTTCATCCAATGACCTTTCTTATGACAATAGAAGCATTCTTCTTTCCCTATTGTCGGACCCCAACTTTTTCCTTGCTATTTCCTATACCTTATTGACACCGCCTTTTGGTTTGTTGGAGGCTTTCGTCTTCTTCACCTTGGCTTTCACCTTGGATCTAGAGTAAGAAGATTCCCCAACAAGTAGAGTGGGTGTCTCCCTGTATTTCTTCAGGGTTCCCCCTGCACTCCTTAATATTTTAAGGAGCTCTAGAAGAGTAACATCCTTACTCTGTATATTGAAATTCAATATAAACTGGGCATAGATAGAGGGGAGGGACTGTAGAATCAATTCTGTATATAACTCGTTCTCCAACATGGTCCCAACGTCCACGAGCTCTTTAATGTATCTGATTATCTTAAGGACGTGGTCCCCTAAAGATGACCCAATAGCCAACCTTTCCTGAAATAATTTTTTCGAGGTCTCGTATTTTGTGATACGAGATTGCCCTCCATATAAATCTTTGGTATGGAGGAATATGGAAGCAATGTTCATATTCTCGTGCTGCCTCTGGTGTTCATTATCCATAAAGGCTAACATGAGGCATTTGGCTTTCGCAGTGTCTAATTCCCTTGTCTTATAGATTTCAATATCCACAACGGTGGAATCTGAACCAGGGTTGGCGGGGGCTTTAGTAGTAAGGAGGTAGCCTAGCTTGTCATAGGTAATGGCCGTCTAGACATTTCCTAGCCAATATTTATAGTTTGGCCCCGTCAATATATTTTTATCTAGTAGTAACTTGAGCCCGGTCATCTTGGTCGCTACAATTAGGAGTGAGAGAAGAAACATTCAGCATGATGCTCTTGCAAGTTTAGATTGGTTTTTAGTTTATCTAAACAGGATGGCTCCCACTGTTTCCTCAAATCCTCCTTCAAACCA
Source organism: Agapanthus africanus (assembly GCA_030015575.1). NCBI lineage: Eukaryota > Viridiplantae > Streptophyta > Magnoliopsida > Asparagales > Amaryllidaceae > Agapanthus > Agapanthus africanus. The sequence continues at coordinate 335,279,690 of CM057346.1, read as the reverse complement.
TAAAAGAAGAATTAGTCAGGATTAATCGTACCCTACATTTCATGCTTAAACTTTCGGCCACGCTATTGTCGATACTTTGAGGGAGGTTTTACAACGCTTTTACAAAGTTCCTTAATTAAATAACCACTTTTCCCTAAAGGCGTAGCCCCTAACACCGTTTTAGACACCTACTTGTTTTATAGCTTTGATTGTAAAGTGAAAAACACTCTCGAGGAGTAATAAAACTGTAACATTTCGAAAAAAATAAAACATTTTTATAATTAAATAATAAAATATTGAATATTTTATTAATGCGGTATAATTAAATACCGATAAATTGGGAAAAAATTGGAAAATTATGGTAATTACTAAAAGAGAGTGTTTTATGTGAATTATGCAAATTTTATGTTTTTATGATTAATTATACACTAATTTAGTGCTAATAGCGATTAAATATCGCTAATCGCGCATTAAGCCTGTTTTGTGCAAAACATGCACATGTCTTTTTTTTAGCACTTGTTACATTTTTCTTTCATGCTTTCTTCATTTTTCATGCATGGCTTTGGTTTTGTGAGAAGAGAAAATAAAAGGAAAAGAAAAGAAAAGGGAAGGGAAGGGAATAAACAAATAGGCATGGGTGAGAGAGAGAAAGGTGAGCGGTTAACGTTGACTTGGCCATTCTCTCATCTCACCATCTTCATCACATTCTCTCCTCTCCCTCACTCTCTTGCTGTTGCTGCTCTCTCTCTCCCTTTCCTCTCTACCTCCTCAAATGCATCATAATAAACCCATTAAAACCCCATCTCACTTTCACAGATTTTGTGAACAAGCTCACAAGCTATACTATGGACCAAGAAAAATTCGATTTTGGTGCCCTAGGGGATTCATGAGTGCAACATGAGGTAATTATTCCATCATTAGTGTAGAATTTCCTTTCCTTTATCATCCATGTTAAATTAGAACCGAAATTGTGTGGTTTTGGGATGTTTGAAAACTTGAGTTGAGGGTTAGGGTTTTAGTTGAACCCAAAGGTGAAATTAAGATTACTAGAGGCTATACAACCCCTGTGGTAATTGATTGGAGACCTAAACCGGAGACTAGAACCCAAATTAGCGAACTTTGATATCCCAACTTCGTATTTTGTAAATTCTGTGAGTGTAAAATGAAATCTGCTATCATCCAGAGCCTATGAAATTTTTTTTGAAAGTACAGAGTAGTGTGCAGGCACCTGGGAAGCACCACCCAAGACCCCAGCCCCTGACTCCACTCTATGGCTTCAAATTTAATATTTCTGGCTGTAAATTGCGGCCATACCTCCATCTCCTTTAAACTAGACCCTTGGCATATGCAAAATTGACTGATTTGACCTAGGGTAAAATCTGGGACCATTTTCAAGAGTTGTTGTTTTGATTCGGGGTTTCGTTTTGCGTATTTTGAATTCTGGATTTTTGTAATTTGTGTGGTATTCGATCACTTGACGTTTGCACGTCGAAATCGAGTGTTATTTGGTGGTTTTGAAAGCGTAGTCCATAGGTTCTAACCTATAGGCTTTTAGCGTGTCGTTTTGGTTTTGAATTGGGTTTGAATGCGACACGATACGTTATGATGTGTAGGTACCCCACGAAGACTTCGAGATGACAAGCAATCATGTGGCGACGTCGGCAACGGAAAGCGAAAAGCAAAGTGAGTAGATTATATCTACGGGGGAAGTCGAGTGGATGGCGTATAGCACCCCCACAGTTCGATGTTTAGTATGTTATATATATATATACAAATATATATATATATATATATTTATATTTATATATATGATAGCTTTATATATGACTTGGATATTCAAGATATGATTAGGTGTTCAATGGTTAGATTAGGTTTATTAGATGTGGGCTAGTATAGCTTCTTAGTCACGAACCCTAGAATAGGTATATGGGGATACGTATACATATATACACACATAGGTATGGGACGATGTGTATATAGACACATATACCAACACTTAGAGGATGAGGATAGTGGGTGATATTTGGAGATGAGTCGGTGAGATTGGGCATGGTGCCATGAGATCGGTGATATGATGTGGTTCATATTAAGAGATACGACATGAGTTATAGCGGGCCTTTAGGAGTGTGTTTTCTTACACGCACATATATCTATATAGATGGTATCAGTTAGTACTAGACTTAGATCAGTACCCCAGTTCATGAGATATGATGATAAGGATATCAGATAATTGATGAGATAAATGTGAGATTCGACCCGTACCCAGAATTGGGATGTCGTACGACGGATTTACCGTACGAGATAACTATGATGATAGATCCGCACTCTTGACACGAGGATGTCATATGATATATTGTATCGTACGCGATACTATTGAGGCGAGATCACCGACTATTATATATGTATATATATATCGACTCAGATTTAGGTGCTTTCCATACCCTTTCAATTAGCTTGTTAGTTAGATCTGTAGTTTACTTAGTAGATGTTAGACTAGACCCGAGTCATACCTATTTCAAAACTAACGAATCGTGAGTATTTTAAATACAGGCTAAGGGATTCTACAGATATTTTCAAAAGACACATTTTTTCTTAAAAACACCGTAGCCCTTATTTTTCTAAAACATCGATTCGTCTTATTTGAAATGGCAAAACTGTATGACATTTACATATTGATGTAGATTCTTCACTGTTGCGTTTATTATTCGATTTCCACATATTCTTTCTATTCGCATCGCATTGCATGTGTAAATGTGCTTTTTGTTATATTAAACCCATGCTGTCAGGACACCAGCACCATTATCGATGATGCGTATGTTCCACGTACACCTACTTGCCGGCTCACTCACTTCATCATCGATAATTTCCATGTCACTATACAGTAGGATTGCTGCATCAGGATATGATTCCTTTTATGACATACTGGCACACATACATATTCTATACCCATACTGCATACATACGTATTTGCACATACATAAATGATTCTGGCTTGATTTTGGAGATTTGGGAACCGCCAGATATATTTTAAAACTGGATTCATTTTAAACGAGTGGTTTCCCCTCGATATGTGCATATTACTGTTCCATGTTGCATGATATATGGATATGCTTACGTTTCTGTTATATGTCGCATACATCATGCATTACGCTTTTACGCATTGAGATATACTGTTTTCATGAGATTTCTGGATTTGAGAACCGTGGTCATTTTAAAAAGAAAGTATATATTGTTTAAAAAACCCGGTTTCTCTTGATATGAAATTTCAGTGCGTCCACCATGCGTTTTCTCGGTTCTGAGACGTGTGACAGTGATACCCGATTCGAGGAGCTGGATGAGGACGATTACGGGTACATGGTGGACCCAGTATGGTGCCCCGGGGCGAGAACGGATTGCTGTGATGCAGACGGTGTGCCGGCAGTAGGACTACTACCTAACGGTGATAGTATTTGAGCTCGGTGGATATCCGGAGGATACCGACCGGAGTCGAGAGATAATATGGGACGATCCGGACTGACGTAGCCCATGGGCCGATCCGGACTGACGGAGCCCGATTTATGAGGATTTACATGGCGATGTTGGGCACGGGTTTCATGATGTTTCGAGTGTCGATGCTGGACACTCAGGTTCCATGATTTTGATGTGTCGCGTGGGACACACGTTGATTTATATCCCCATACTTCCATGCATATGCTTTATGATACTTACATGCATGATGTTTTGTGTCTTTGGTTGACACGTGGACGAGATCCATATACATACAGACATTAATTACATAGTTGAATGATATCCACATACTCATAGACTTCAGGATATAGTTGACACTGATTCATGTTGATTACATTGATCATACCTCATATTTATGATATGTTGCTACCTGAGACACTGACACGAGCACTTGGTATTACACTGATGTATAGATGTTTACCCTTGCCACCTTTTCATGGTTCAGACTTATTCATATAGAGGATATATTATTACTGATCGTATTAACCTAAGATGAATCATACAAACGATTTCTGCTCTGTGATGTTTTCTGCTCACGAGTTGGCAATTTACCCCCGTTGTACCACAGTTTCTTACAGGTTTTGCCGTAAAGGTTTCATTGCGGCTTTCTGGCACACTGCTTCCTTTCTGGGTGATTGGTTTGGTAGGTGGGTTCACTCGCATTGTGACCACCCTTTTATTTATTTTAATCAGTTGTATCTAGTAATTCCATCAACCAGACTTGTATATTTATTTCAGACTTTGAAAACCAGTTGTGTATTATTTCGACCTTAGAGTCGCGCGTTGTAGTATCATGGTTTTCATGATGATTTTAAGTTTCCTTTTGAGTTTTGATCCTCGCCATTCGGCATTGTATATTATATTGTTTGCGTGGTTGTGACCGTCAATTGACGAAGAGCTAGCTCCCACTTGGGGATGCCTTTTATCATTATGCATATATTATTCTTGTTGTATCCCGTTTGCGGCCAGTATTTCCAAAGGAAACTCTGCCGAAATTTTCAGAAAGGACTTGAGGATTTAAAAATGCATATTCGGCTTACTTATTTAAAAACCTTGTTTTTTTAAAAACATGTTTTCTTCACTTCTTTAAAACTAGTTTTCCTTCATTTATTATTTAAAACGATTTTAGATTTCTCGGCTCTTGGCTTACTTGAATTAGATGAGGTCCTATAGACTTCATATGATTCAAGGGCCAGTCACGTGCTATTTCGGGTCGTGACAAAGTTGGTATCAGAGCGCTAGGTTAACCTTAGTTCGAGTCTAAGTTTTACTATGTAGAGCCTAGAGCGTTTGTATATATTCGGAACTTAGGCTTGACCTTACGGAACTTAAACTAAGTAGAGGGGGTATTAGACCCGAACTTTCGTTGTGTAGGTTGACCTTGGTTGATGGAGTAGGTGACTTGAGGAGAGTGGCGTACCGTGTGTATGTTCCGCGGCATATTCACGATACGCCACTCCGCTTAAGGAGCCTTAGGAAGTACATTTCCTTGCACAGTATTATATTCATTCCTATGATCTATCTTCATCGATTTTGGTTATGATTTTGCTGCCACGATTAAACGGGCAGGGAGAGCTATGGTTAGAGTTGCGGTCAGCACGAGCTCGTCATGGACGCGGACTGACCAGGTCGCGATTCCAGGGACATACGATTGCATAACGAGGCATCGTCTTATTGTGTTTTCGCGCCATGAGTGAATGACGGATCGCTTTTACGAGATCTCTCGGACGTGCAGATCAGCATCAGAGGATTGAGCCACTGATAGAGGCCAGCCAAAATGTGATGACCATTGATGTATCGCTTATTCATGATGATTGAGGCACTGTTCAGCGTGCAGATGAATCGGCCAGTTGCTGCTGCAAATGATGAGATATCCCCCAGATGTTGGAGCTACTGTAGCATGAGTATTTACTTAGAGATATGATGGAAGGTCGCTAGTCATCCAAGGATGAATGACTAGGACATGTGGTTCGTTCGCTTACCCCGATGCGAGGTCATCAGATAGATTGATTCCAGCTAGAGACGACTTCACGCAGGTACGTTGAGAGTCGATGGAGACGATCGAATGTCAGGAGCCCATTTTTCAAGTTTAAATTATTCAGAAACAAATGCAAGTAATACTATGGACCCTCTAGAAGAATGAAACCCTAACTCGACGTAATGAACATGGAACGCCTTTGAACCTTAGGGTTTGCGGCAGTTTAGCGGTGCTATTTGTGAGGCTTGGGTCTGCCCTTCTACGGTTTGTCCACAAGTGCTGTGGCATGTACTAGAGTACTATTAAACTGTACCCAAGATGTTTAGCTCTTGGGGGAATTATGGAACCTTGACAAATCGATCGAAAGGTTCGACATCTTTCGGATATCATGTGATGGGATGCATTGCTTGGGAGTTTCCAGATACGAGTATAGCCGTTGGAGCACATTCCATGCAGCCACGATGAGACGAGTCCGAAGCAGTCGACAGCTGAGAAAAGTGGAGTAAGAGGTTCGTACGAGATCTTGATGAGATGACGTTCCACTCCGCCGACATCAGAGATGCGATACGCATGGAAAGGCGTTGATTATTGATATATCTTCCAGAAGGAGTCGCGATGAGAATGCAGCCGTTCCGGAACAAGAAACCTATATAGTAAAGGGTGGTAACTTCCGGGCAATTCGGCAGAAACAAGATTTGAGAGAGGCCTCGACAGGACCTTTCTGGAATACTATACGAGAAGACTTGGACCCAGGAGCGGTCATATTGCGCACACCCAGCAGGCCAAAGTTCGGCATCGTCGACGAGATAGTTTGCCAGAGATCTGTAGGGGATGTGCCAGAGCGGGACTGTTTCCCTCGTCATTCCATATTGGGCCATTGAGCCGAGGAGCCATATATTTAGCAATGCACAGTGAGAGAAAAGAGCCTAAAAGCACCAGGCGCCAGACCATGAACATGAGGCAAGTAGGTATCTTGCTCTGGTAGCATTGGATGCACCGACACCTTCTCGACTTTGAAGGAGGAAATATCGACGACAGTATTTATGATTTGTGATTTGGTGATTCGATTATCACGCATCCGTCATCTTGGATTTCGGTATTTTAGGCAATCTATTTGCATGATTTAGTCTTGATGACTGAGTTTAATGATATTTGTTTTGGTGCACCATGGTTGGAACTACTGGGTATTCATATTTTGTGCATAATTATTACCCTTGAGATATTCTTTATAAACTGTCGTGTTGATATATGATTTGTGCACAGTGATTGCACTTAGTATCATTTTGTGCCTTGGTCGCACAAGTTTATGATTTCATGGATTTCATACAGTTGGGTTGATTTTGTGCACATGGTATGCACACGATTTGGTTTTTTTGCACTCGGTATAGCTTATATGTGCTTGTAGTGCATTGATATGTGATTTGTGCACGCAGTTGCATAATTTTATGATTTTTACACCTTGGTACACTCGGTGTTGCTATTTACGCATTTGAGTTATTATATTGGTATTTTGTGCACTAGATGCACTGGAATGGTATTTTGTGCACAGGATGCACTGTATTGGTATATTGTGCTCTAGATGCTCTGGATTTGTATTTTGTGCACAGGATGCACTGTATTTGTATTTCTTGCACAGGATGCATCAGATTTGTGTTCCGTGCAGTTGTTGCACTAGATTTTTGTTTCGTGCGTTTGTCGCACCATATTTATGTTTCGTGCGTTTGTCGTACCAGATTTATATTTCGTGCATTTGTTGCACCGGATTTATATTTCGTGCGTTTGTTGCACTGATTTTAAATTTTGTGCACCACAGTTGCACCTGACTTCGGTTTGATGTCATTCGATATATTGATTTTGATTTCATGCCTATGTTACGCATGTGATTTGACTTATGCTTTCGGCATAGTTTTCATGCACTTTTAGTGTTTTGATTTGATTTGTGCATGCTGATGCACATGGTTGTGAGATTATATACCGCGTTATACCTGATTTGGATTGAGCTGTATTGTATACCGTCGATTTCGATTCTTATATTGATGTTGATTTCGTGCACTCTGTGACTTTGATTTGGATTCTTGCGCATATTTGGCGTGCTTGGATTGGATTTTGCGCATGTTCGGCGCTTGATATTGGATTTCATGATAGCGTGAATGTTAGATGCACATGATTTAGATTTTATTCTTGCAAGATGGATGTACCTGATTGGGATTTTCGCGCATGTTGGGCGCATGTTATGAGATACAATTTAGGTGCATGCCAGATGCACTAAATCGAGATTCTTCATGCATATCAGATGCACCTGATTTTGCTGTCGGGCACACACGTTGTCTCTGACAGGTGTTTTGTGCACACCCGTTGCCCTTAGATGTTGTTTCTATGGACACGTAAGGCACATTTGTGGATTTTCATTTCCGTGCACACCAGACGCACGTAGCATTCATATGCACATTCTAGGATTGATTTCTTATGGAGCAGTACGTTTTTTTGATATTTTCTATTTGTTTTCATACTGAGCAGGACTAGTCAGAGGACAGTACCTGGATATAGTTTCCATGCATTGATAGTTATCGAAGGGATTTCCAAAAAGGGAGCTATAGTCTCAGTATTTACCTACGTGTCTGATATGACACGAAACGTTTAAAATAAGGAAACCCTTCTAAATTGTTTTCAAAACGGCGGGACGTACATATTAAACAAAAGATATATACATATATGGTTATTTTCTTACAATAGATGTCCGCCACTGTGCAGTGTTATGCGCATCGCACAGCGACTTAAAAAGGTTTGGCATGCATTTCCTTCAGATGTTTACATATATGGTTTTGATGTATATCATATTGGTTTCGTTTTGGATTTGACATTTATGTCTTCACCATGACTCTGATGGTTGCGGGATGCTTGACGGAGGGTTGTTTTTGAGTTATCTGCTCATTGTTCGTGCGCAAGCTTTGCGCAATGATGCGTTTTATGTATTGACGATTTCGGAGCCCCAACGACTTAGACTTTTGACTGAAATGATTTAGTATTTGAGAGGTTTAAATTTAAATTTGGCGACTGAATTTCTTTAAGGGGGGAAGATTGTAACATTTAAAAATAAATAAAATATTATTTTTGGGAATTTTTTTAATTAAATAATAAAATATTGAATATTTTAATAAAGCGGTATAATTAAATACCGATAAATTGGGAAAAATTTGGAAAATTATGAAAATTTCTAAAAGAGGGTGTTTTATGTGAATTATGCAAATTTTAAGTTTTTATGATTAATTATACACTAATTTAATGCTAATTGCGATTAAATATCGCTAATCGCGCATTAAGCCTGTTTTGTGCAAAACATGCACATGTCTTTTTTTTAGCACTTGTTACATTTTTCTTTCATGCTTTCTTCATTTTTCACACATGGCATTGGTTTTGTGAGAAGAGAAAAGAAAAGGAAAAGAAAAGAAAAGGCAAGGGAATAATCAAATAGGTATAGGTGAGAGAGAGAAAGGTGAGGGGTTAACTTTGACTTAGCCATTCTCTCATCTGACCATCTTCATCACATTCTCTCCTCTCCCTCACTCTCTTTCTGCTACAGCTCTCTCTCTCTCTCCCTATCCTCTCTACCTCCTCAAATACATCACAATAAAGCCATTAAAACCCCATCTCACTTTCACAGATTATGTGCACAAGCTCACAAGCTACACTATGGACCAAGAAAAATTCGATTTTGGTGCCCTAGGGGATTCATGAGTGCAACATGAGGTAATTATTCCATCATTAGTGTAGAATTTCCTTTCGTTTAGCATCCATGTTAAATTAGAATCGATATTGTGTGGTTTTGGGAAGTTTGAAAACTTGAGTTGAGGGTTAAGGTTTTGGTTGAACCCAAAGGTGAAATTAAGGTTACTAGAGGCTATACAACCCCTGTGGTGACTGATTGGAGACCTAAACCAGAGACTAGAACCCCAAATAGAGAACGTAGAAATCCCCGACATCGTATTTTGTAAATTCTGTGAGTGTAAAATGAAATCTGCTATCACCCGGAGTCTCTGAAATTTTTTTCGCAAGTAGAGAGGAGTGTGCAGGCACCTAGGAAGCACCACCCAAGACCCCAGTCCCTGACTCCACTCTATGGCCGCAAATTTAATCTTTTTGGCAGCAAATTGCGGCCAGACCTGGTCCAAATGGGTTCGTGTTTGGTTTGCATCTCCATCTCCTGTAAACTAGACCCTTGGCATATGGAAAATTGACTGATTTGACCTAGAGTAAAATCTGGGACCATTTTCAAGAGTTGCTGTTTTGATTCGGGGTTTCGTTTTGCGTATTTTGAATTATGTATTTTTGTAATTTGTGTGGTATTCGATGACTTGACGTTTGTACGTCGAAATCGAGTGTTATTTGTGTTGGATATAGTGCCCTCAGAGTCAATTATTGGATCACAGGCACGTGATTGCAATGATTGAGGGAGGACCTATACCGGTAGGACAGACTTACTCAAGATGGTAGTATACTATCTGGTTGATGTGTATCATCGTGTACATGCTTCAGGTGACCTTGCAGATCACTATTACACGTTGATAGAGCCCATAGGATTCATTCTTGACGGCCAACATTATGATGACGATCATATACGTGGGAGCTGGGGTCTATAAGCACATCCTTAAAAGGTCCCTAGTCGTGGGAGTTTTCGAGACTGGGCTTCGATACTCCATTAGTATACTAGTGTATATAGTCGAGACCCCGACGAGGGGCGGTGGCCGGTCTCACAAGCCATTGGTGTCAGTTGGTTCATCAAAGATGTATACAGGTGCTCATTGGGTTATGAGTACAACGGACAGGACTCGCCGGGAACATGCTAGTTGGTATTATACCTGACGTCAGATAGCAGTTCCATGGTGACATGTGTACAGGTTAGTTCATCGATCTGAGATCGTCATTTGTCTCGTGTGAGTTCCCACAGTGCTTCGATTACTACCCTACCACGGCTCAAAGGAGTCATGCAAACAGGTTTTAGTTGGGTACAGTCCCGAGCCACACGGAGGCAGTGAGCGGATCGGCAGGGGTTTCGTCTTTCCCGGTATTGGTGGTGAGATCGCGCTGTGTCTAGGAGAGCCATTACACGAAGTCCTTGTCCAAGGCAGGAGATTTATTGGTATGTATTCCAGTAGTATCTCAGGGTGTTCAGGGCTACACTCCGACACGACTTGTACCGCTTTTGGGTGTCTGACTTTTACCAACCCCCTAGGCCTGACATGCGATGCTCATAGTCGAACGGACCGGACTGTACGGATATTGTTACTGACAGGCTCAGTAGGGTGTCAGGATGAGTTCGCTCATCGACTTCCCTTTTAGTCAATACCTGGTAGCCCGTTACGTACGGCTAGTACCACTGACGTGCTAGTGGTTAAATCCACAGCCAAAGTATTGACGAGTCTTTAGAGTCCCCCATAGACAGTTTCTCAAGTTTTGGGCGAAACGTTGCAGAGGCCGTAAGATATATGGCAGGGTTCGATCATATACGTGCAGTAGTGCACGGAACATGATCGGGCGGATCATACTAGTGGGCTTTAGTTTAAGCCGGATTCTAGTATTAGATTTGTTGGATTACTTTAGTCTCGTCGCATTCGCATTCAGTCGGAATGCGGATGCAGGTATGTATATACAGGTGAGGGGTATCCTTGTGATCCGTCACGAGTTTACTTTAGATGTTGCCGTGTCTTTTTATTGTTGTAAACATTTGGATTAATGTTTACAAATGGAAATAATGAGCTAAAAGTTATGATTATGAGCATTAATTGTGACACATGCACAAGTGGTGACTCATGGTCACTTTCTTTATGCATGTGTCACATTATTTGATTGATTTTTTGTTGATATGATAATAAGAGAGAGAGAGCAGCCAAGAGAGGGTTTTACTCTTGTGTTTATCATTCTTGCTCTCATTCTCATTTTTTATCATACAACATAAGAAAGAAAGGCTCCTCTACTTCTTCTTCCTCTAGCTCACCATTTCCATTAATGGCTTCATCTTCAACCTCCATCCATACACTCTCATGCGTTGAGAATCAATGGATGCAAGAGGCAAAGTGATCATACACATTCTCTACATCACCTTGGACACGTCGGCTAGCGAACATCATGCCCGAGTTGCTTCGGACGAAGCGGGAGCCCGTAAAAGGATTCGAAGATGTGGTTCCCTTTCCGATGAGGAGACCGGAGATTGGAGATGCCGCGAGGAGCTTGGGTTGGTGGCCAAAGTCCGAAGTACACGGATCAATCAGTAAAGCTTTTCTAACCCTTCTCTAGTTGCTAGTTATAGGTTAATGGTTCGATCCGGGATTAAAGTCTGCGATAGCGCCGGTTTCAAGTTTATAAAAAGTTTTCGTTTCCGTATTTTGGCCTCGGACAGACGGCCGGGACGCTACCGTAGACTTACATGGTATCAGAGCTACGCCCTTAACCTTTACTAGCTTGTTCTAACGTATTTAAAACATCGATCGAACAAAATTCCCGAAACCGCGTTTCTAATACTAAAGTTTCTGTCGAATTTTTTTTGTCGTCGCAAAATTATTTTGTGTATTGCAGAAAATCAGGCAGGTTTTTCTAAGACCACTGTAGGAATTTGGTAGTGTAACTTCACTGTAGCACCGTGGAACCGATACCGTACCCGCGTTTTGATCACGGTTCCGCCGCACTACTGTAGCTTCTGTGTACCATTTTTCCTACAGTGGTCTCTGACTTGGAATTGGGGTTTCTGGTATTTTTAGTTTTGGCCCAGATTATTTTGAGTACTGGATTTGTACTTGGGGCCCACTTCGGGAAATTTTGTCGATCGGAAATTTTAATTATATTAGTTTACAGTACTTAATTATATCTGTGACCGTGAATGTCATTTGATTGGTAAATCTTGTCTGATTGCTATAGCTCATTTAGACGGATTTGCGAACGTGACATTCACGTTGATGTTCTGTGTTGTGCTGTGATATTACGGATTTGTCGTGGTGGATAGCCTGGATGCAATGGTAGTACAGTTTGGTTGTATTTATACATTTGATATTTCGGGGCGAGCGTCCGACATGTGGACTGCCGTCACTGCCTGTTTGTATATTATTCTTTTTGGGCACGACCGGGCTGAGGTCGGTGTACCCGTTGTATATATTTTATTTCTGTACTAGGATTACGCCACGGTGGGATGCACGGATAGCCGGGTTCTAGAGGGCAACGAGCCCGCATCTCATGGCTTTGAGATGGAGGGGACTTTACTCTAGAATTGGCAGGCTATTCGCCGCACTCGTAGAGGGTATAGGTTGACCCAAGGAATGGTGCACAAGTTACCGGATTCCGTGATGTGCTGGGTGGTCCATTCATTTTGTTGAAGGGGGCTGCCTCGCTTCAAGTTTTGGCGGGTAACTTGCCCCGCCCGTAGGGGTCTAGGATTTCATTGCACAGGCTATCCACACGACAGGGAAACGTCGGGTTTCAGTTGCGGCTCAAAAGAAACCCGGGGATCCAAGATTATCTGTATTGTTCTGTGATGCTTACTACATTTCTGTGATGTTGCATTTATCACGCCTGGAGCGATTATTATATATTGATATATATATATACTAGTAGATGTTGTATATGTTTTACAACCGCGCTAGTCCAGTCCCCGCTCTGTCGTTAGTTAAGTAACCTAACTGGTGATGACGGGACCCAGTGGCGAATGAGGATGGCAAATACGTACATCATATTTTTGTTCTTTTGTGGTGTGATTAATTGATGGGACTGCATTGATTCAGATCAATGCAAGCTAAACAAACCTGTTTGATGTTTTTGGAACATTTTTCAAAAAGCTGTTATTGCAAGGACGTTCTCTTTTGTTTTGCACAGTGGTATTCGGTTATGAATATCCAGCACCTCAGTCGACGAGGCAAGGGCCGAGATCCCTTCATCGGGAGTGACCCCTTGGATAGAAGTTTGCGTCAGGTTAATTACTTCACTATAGCAGATTGCCTTTTTGCTTTGCATCGTGGTATTCAGTTGGAATATCCTGCACCTCATTCTACAGGGAAAGAGCCGAGATCCCTTCATCGGGAGTGACCTCTTTAGCAAAGGTTTTCGCCACAATATTTTTATAAAAATCTATCCGGTTCCTTCAACGATATCAAGTTCATTACGTTAAAGGTTTTTCGCCAAAAACCATTCGTAGCCCTCCGACATTTCAGACGGGTAGAACTTAGTATACATGCTATGTTTGTTGGCCAAAGTCAAGGCATAGTGTTGTAAGTGCACGACGGCGCCCCGGCCGTCAATCCGACGCCGGAATGCGGAAACGAAACTTTTTACGAACTTGTAAACCGGCACCACCGCGCACAAATATCCCGGATCGGGCCATTAATTTAGTCCTAGCTAACAAGAGAAGGGGTAGAGAGATATACCGAGCGATTCGTGTCCTTCGGTCTTCTCGTCGTTGTCCTGATCTCCCGCAGAATATCCGGTCTCCACCTCCTCGCCGGAAGGGCACCAAGTCGCCGGCTTCTTTTACGGGCTCCCACCGCTGGACCGAGGCAACTCGGGCCCGAAGTTGGCGAGTCGACATCCCCAAGATGTGCTGTAGAATAAGTGTAGTGCTATGTCTCATTTGGGGTTAGAAGAAGTTGCCATTAGTGGAGGATTGAGATGATAGCAATTTTTGGAGATCAAATTGGGGATTTTTGCAAGCACAAGAGAACTAAAAATCCCCACAAAAAAAATGGGCAGCCCCACCATGGGAATGGCCGGCCTCCTCTCATGAGGAATGATAATGGGAGTATGAATGAGGGGAGCCACACAATAATGCAAGGGAGAGGAATGATATGTGATCATGAGAAGAAAAAATAATAACCAATAAATCCACACTCCATCAACTAATCAACAACCATGATTACTCCAAAAAGTCAAGCAATCATGAACTTATGAAGTCAATGGGTCAAGGGTAAACAAGAGCTATCATGAAGCATCAATATGCAAAGACCACCTCCCACAATGCTTATATGCACAATTGCAAATAGGCCCTCCTTCACCATTTTTCGGTCAATGAAAGATACAAATGAAATATGGCCGAAATGGAAAACAAACTGGTAACTCCAAAAACTGATCCCGTAATAAATTATAGGAAAACCCCGCTACTGTATATACATACCTGCATTTGTATTCCAAACGAATACAAATGCAATGAGACAAAATCTACACTGTACAATACTAGGATCCGGCTTAAGCCAAAGCCCGCTAGTATAAACCGTCTGATCATGATTCGTGCAATACCGCACGTATCTGATCCGACCCTGCCATATCTCCATACGGTCTCTACAGCGTTTCGCCCGAAACTTGAGAAACTGGTCTGTGGGGGACTCTAAAGACTCGACAATACTTTGGTTGTGGATTTAACCACTAGCACGTCAGAGGTATTTTCCTATACGTAACGGGCTACCAGGTATTGACCAAAAGGGACGTCGATGAGCGAACTCATCCTGATATCCTATTGAGCCTGTCAGTGACAATATCCGTACAGTCTGGTCCGTTCGTCTATGAGCATCGCATGGCGGGCCTAGGGGTTGGTAAAAGTCAGACCCCCAAAAGCGGTACAAGTCGTGTTGGAGTGTAGCCCAGAACACCCTGAGATACTACTGGAATACCTATGTAAATCTCCTGCCTCGGCCGAGGGCTTTGTGTAATGGCTCTCCTAGACACAGCGTGACCTCACCCCCAATACCGGGGGAGACGAACCCCTGAAGATCCGCTCACTACCTCCATGTGGCTCGGGACTGTACCCAACTAAAACCTGTTTGCACGTCTCCTGTGAGCATGGTAGGGTAGTAATCAAAGTACAGTGGGAACTCACATGAGACAAATGACGATCCTCAGGTCGATGAACTAACCTGTACACATGTCACCAGAGAACTGCTATCTGACGTCAGGTATAAAATCAACTAGCATGTTCCCGGCGAGTCCTGTCCTGTATACTCATAACCCAATTAGCACCTTTATACATCTTAGCTGAACCAACGAACACCAGTGGCTTGTGAGACCGGCCACCGCCCCTCGTCGGGGTCTCGACTGTATACACTAGTCTACTCTGGAGTATCGATGCCCTGTCTCGAAACACCCATGACTAGGGACCTTTTAAGAATATGCTTATAGACTACCAGCTCCCACGTATATGATCGCCCTCATACTGCTGGCAGTCAAGCAAGAATTCTAGGGGCTCTATCAATGTGTAATAGCGACCTGTCAGGTCACCTAAAGCAGTACACGATGATAAAGATAAACCAGATAGCATACTATCATCTTGAGTAAGACTGTCCTACCTGAATAGGTCCTCCCTGAATCATTGCAATCACGTGCCTGTGATCCAATAATTGACTCTGAGGGCACTATCTCCAACAATCTCCAACTTGCACTCAAGGCTAATTATTGCGATGTCGCATACTCACAGCCCGTGTGATACCGAACACCCAACTCCTCTACTAATCAGTCTCACAAAACCCGTTTGCGAAACTATTGCGTTCGAGGAATAGCCTCAGTGAGTGGATCCGCTGAGATGTTTCTTTCTATGTTTCTCTATATCTCAAGTTCGCGGAGAAAGCCATCTCCCGAAATGAGCAATACCTGTCTTAGAATGTGTCTGGATGTCTGATGGGACCTAGCTCATAAATGAACTCCAAATCCAAACTTCTTAGACCGTATCGTCAACTGAACTCAATCAGTATCCTGTGCCATGCCTCCCTCAGTATCCCCTTGGACCACCTGTCCAAAATACTGCCTCTCGTCAGAAGGAAAACTATAACTCTAACAACCACTCTGTCATCCAGGTCTCCTTGGAAGCCTGGAATGATAATTGTTTCCCGAA
Source organism: Agapanthus africanus (assembly GCA_030015575.1). Lineage (NCBI taxonomy): Eukaryota > Viridiplantae > Streptophyta > Magnoliopsida > Asparagales > Amaryllidaceae > Agapanthus > Agapanthus africanus. The sequence goes on along the minus strand of CM057346.1, from coordinate 335,263,371 downwards.
TGAGTCTGTTGTTATCATATCCCTAGAACATCCACTTATGTTCTAAAACTGCTTCTGATTGTTTCTCCAGGATTGGATTAATGTCAACTTCTTGCACCTACTGCAAAAACAACATCTGGTGTGGTACTTGACATCTCATGATTGACTCAATTGCCTAAGCAAGTGATATGCCAATCATGCACATCCCTATCCACTTTAGTCTGTAAGACACCTTTAGAGAGGGTGACTCCATCACCTGCAGGTACACTACCGTGCCTGGAGTCGTCCATTCTAAAACACCTTCAGAATGCTGTCTAGGTACCCTGATTAGGAAACTACCCAAATCCAAATCTAAAACCATAGATCCAGTAACCAGAATGTATTGATATTATATCGAAGTGCCATGGGGAGAAACCACTGTGTGAAAAACAAAGTATAACCGATTGTAGTATAGGAATTTCTTTTCCTACTCTGTGTATGTCAGTCAATATACCAGGATATCATACCCTACTACCTTCTTAACAGATCCATCCCCTATTCTGATGAAGTCAAACCTATGACTGTCACATCGGAAATAGATGATCTATCTCCGCTATATCTGCTTTAGTCTATAAATAGTCATAAGCCACTTGTCCACCAATGCTTCCGCTGCTCCCACTGACTACGACAACCCTCTACCAGAGTCATATAGATGTACACTTTTAAAGCTAGTTTAGAACGACGCTATACTCATCCTCCTGCCGGGTCTCGCAGCTTGGAACAACAGCAATGGCACGTCTGGGTAAACAAGAACCTCCCTGCCACCGTCCTTGAGGCTACCGGAGTACTTCTTGGGTGCCAGAGGTTACCCACCGTATCTGCGGAGTGGCCAATGGAATGTCAAACCAAATGGAATCTTTAGGTTCTTATCAAATTTTCAGTAATCGTCTGCGGTTCTGGAATCACTTCCAGTTCTACCATACTCCCACTACTGTTTTCTGAAAAAATCCATTTTTATTAAAACTATGGCGGGTCAAGAACAATATCACTATTGATCTTCCAGATGGTAGAAAGTCAACCCTCGTCATAGCCTGGGTCAACCCACAAACAGCCATTACAGAAACATGCCTTGAGTTATCCAGAGTCTGGTTTAAAGCATAAGCCGGACAACTCCCCGTACCTTAACATGGTTAAGATACGAACTGTTCTATATCCAATATAGGACCAGAGGCACTAATTTAATTGAACCAGATTCAAATCATGCAGCTGTCTCCAGCGCATGTCAACTAAATGGAATGAGGCCGATCAGCGTTACTCAACTTAGGAATGCTTCCAATTATGAGTAACCTGAAAAAGAAGCAAGTTCTCTTGATCATTAATATCAACTGAATACCGAACACAAGTATCTACATCTTAGATCACCTTAAAGAATCCCGATACTTGCAACACCTGGTTCTGTACTTTAATCTTATACTTATAACGTCTCAAAACTTAGACCCTGTGTTTCTACGAAACACCTGTCTAAAAACTAGAGAAGTCATAAGTAAACCGAATATAGTACGAGGGCCAACCCCTCTGTCCTAGTGGAGACTGGACAATATACAATCCTCTGTATAAGTCCCTTGAGTCTGATAACTCAATCCCTGTGTGTCGAAGGTTGAAAACTGTACTTATGGTTAAGAAGAATTACACCGCTGTTTAATGCTCCTTACCTAACCATCAACTGATATAGGTAAATGTCATCGACATAATTTCAAAAAGGTATATCTCACTCTATAAAAATATACGTACAGATATATCAATTAGAAAATGGTGCATAACAGCGGATATTCAAAACCAAATATTTGCCGTCCGGCAAACAACCCAGGTGACTTCCTCAAATATCACCGATTACAATGAATCCCGATATAATGAGGATGATCACCTAATTCCCAATAACTTACTCCCACTCATCATCTGTAAAACCATACAGATGTGAGATTCACACCTGGTAAATACATACCCTGGAGCAAGTGTCTAATTGGGAAATCAGTTTTCTTTTAACAGTACACAGTGAAACTGAAACATTGAAATGTTTCGATGGGGTATCCTGGTATTCCTAGTAATGCCTCTTCCATTATCAGATTCACAACTGTAACCGTATATTTCTATACCATCTCTTCACATCCCTTCATATGTCTTTAGTCATTACCTTCTGTACACCCCTTTAGGCCAATTGGTTTTCTTCCTTCCCTACCGTTCGGCACCAGCCTATGGTTTGGAAGAAGACTATCCAATAAGCATAATGGGTGTACTGTCCTAATCCTAGGAGCACTCGCAATACGAGAGAAGGTGAGGATAAAAGACAACCGAATAAACCTTATTCCTATTTCTCCTGAACCAGAATCCATCCCCGAACTGGAACAAGTTCCTTTCGAGTTCGTATATAACCATACGATGGAGTATCCAATAAACTGTGGATCTTCGTAGTGATACGGAGTGTCCTGGAGAAATACAAAGGTGAAGTGGGAGTGGTAATGAAATACCTGGTTTGGTCGTGAATATCAGTCGCAATTTACTTTGCCCTCTTACTAATCCCTTGATATGTCTTTACTTAATACCTTCTGTACACCATCGTTAGGCTAATTGGTTTTCTTCATTCCCCACCGTTCGGCACCAGCCTAAGGTTTGGAAGAAGACTATCCAATTTGCGTAATAGGTGTGCTATCTCCTAAACCAAGGAGTACTCGCAACCTGAGAGAAGGTAAAAGGAAAAGACAACAGAATAGTCCTATCCGTTTTCTCCAGAACCTGAAACCATCCTCGAATAAATTCCTTCGAGTTCGTATATAACCATACGATGGTTTTGTCCAATGGAAGTGGACGTTCGTAGTAGTACGGGGTATCCTGGAGAAAAGGGTAAAAGTAGGAGTGGCAATTAGGTATACAATTCGGACAATCCAAAAGCCAGTCTTATAAGAAGGTTCGGTCAACTTTGGTCACTGAGTCATAGTCTAGGGTCGGGTCAATGGTCTCTGCCAAAGAGAGAGAGAGAGAGAAAAGAAACACTCAGCGTGCACTTTAACCTAGATCAGAATGGTTACCAATTTATCTAATATGGAAACCTCCCACTGTACCGTCAAATTCTCCTCCAAACCTGAAAGAAGAATTAGTCGCGATCACCCGAGGAGTAAACCAACTCATCAGTGGAAATCGGGATCCAACTATCATCGCATGATAACGTGACGGACTTCGCTCACGTTATCGCACTCCAGAAGGTATGCGCATATCTGGCAAGTTTCAGTTTCTTTAGAAACTCCCGATGTGATTTTTGCCCCATGCTCTTATGACCTTGACGAAGGCCAACAAATCATAAGTCACATGTCAAGTTCTACCCGTCATTCTCCAGGTTGATTTGAACCCACCCGTACAAGCCCTTGACGAAGGCCAACAAGGCTATACGACTGTCCCAAACCAACGCATCTATCTATGATGCAGAAAGGCAACAAGCAGCTACCATACACTATACCTTGACGAAGACCAACAAACATAGCATGAATACTACGTGCTACCCGTCTGAAATGACGGAGGGATACGAATGTTTTCTGGCGATAAACCTTTAACGTAATGAACTTGATATCGTTGAAGGAACTGATAGCTTTATAAAAATATAGTGACGAAAACCTTTGCTAAAGAGATAACTCCCGGTGAAGGAATCTCGGCTCTTTCCCCGTAGAATGAGGTGCAGGATATTCCAACTGAATACCACGATGCAAAGAAAAAGTAATCGGCTATAGTGAAGTTATTGCCCTGACGCAAACTTCTGTCCAAGGGGTCACTCCCGGTGAAGGGATCTCGGCCCTTCCCTCGTCGACTGAGGAGCAGGATATTCCAACTGAATACCACTGTGCAAAACAAAAGTGAACGTCCTTGCAATAACAGTTTTTTGAAAAATGTTCCAACAACATCAGATTAGGTTTGTTTTTAACTTGCATTGATCCGAATCAACGCAGTCCCATCAATTGATCACACCAATAAAGAACGAAAATAATGACGTACGTATATGCCATCCGCATTCGCCACTGAGTCCCGTCATTACCTGTTAGGTTAGTTAACTAACGACAGAGCGGGGACTGGACTAGCACGGATGCAAAACATATACAACATCTACTATTATATATATCAATATATAATATTTCGCTCAAGGCGTGATAAAATGCAACATCACAGAAATGTAATAAGCAGCATAGAACAATACAGATATCTGGGATCCCCGGGTTTCACAGAGCCGCTACTGAAACCCGACGTTCCCCTGGTCGTGTGGATAGCTTGTCCAATGAAATCCTAGACCCCTACGGGCGCGGCAAGTTACCCTCCAAAACCTGAAGCGAGGCAGCCCCCTTCAGCAACGTGAATGGACCACCCAGCACTTCACGGAATCCGGTAACTTGGGCACTCCTCCTGGGTCAACCTGTACCCCATACGAGTGCGGCGAATAGCCCGCCAATTCTAGAGTGAAGCCCCCTCCGTCTCAATGCCATGAGATGCGGGCTCGTTGCCCTCTAGAACCCGGCTTTCCGTGCACCCCTCCGCGGGGTAATCCTAGTACAGAAAGTAAAATATACATACAATGGGTACATCGACCTCAACCTGGTCGTGCCCCAAAAGAATAATATACAAACAGGCAGTGACGGCAGTCCACATGTCGGGCGCTCGCCCCGCAATAACAAATGTACATAATACAACAAAATCTGTACTAACATTGCATCCAGGCTATCCACCACGACAATCCGCAACAACACAGCACAACACAGAACATCAACTTGAATGTCACGTTCGCAAATCCGTCTACCCGGGCTATAGCAGTTAGACAGGATTACCGATCAAGTGACATTCACGGTCGCAGATATAATGTAAATACTGTAAACTAATGTGTTTAAAATTTTCGATCGATCAAATTTTCCTAAGTTGGCCCCCAAGCATTACTGTAGCACTGACAGAAAATCTGGGCCCAAAAAGAATATTCCAAAAACCCTAATTCCATTTCAGAAGCCCACTGGAAAAAATTGGTGAAATGAAGCTATATTCCCGCGGTGGAACCGCGACCAAAGTGGGGTTATGGCCGCGGTTCCGCTGCACTATTGAAGGGTTAGGTCACCAAATTTTTACAGTATTCTTAGAATTCGCTGCACATGTTTCTGCAACAACCTGAAAAATTTTAGAGCCCAAAAAATTTCGACAGAAACCTGATGCTTTTGAAAATGCGGTTTTGGAATTTTGTTCGATCGGAAATGTAAACACACAAGACAAAGCTAGACTACGTTAATGGCGTGGCTCTGATACCATGTAAGTGCACGGCGGCGCCCCGGCCGTCAATCCGACGCCGGAATGCGGAAACGAAACTTTTTACGAACTTGTAAATCGGCACCACCACGCACAAAAATCCCGGATCGGGCCATTAATCTAGTCCTAGCTAACAAGAGAAGGGGTAGAGAGATATACCGAGCGATCCGTGTCCTTTGGTCTTCTCATCGTCGTCCCGATCTCCCGCGGAATGTCCGGTCTCTACCTCCTCGCCTGAAGGGCACCACGTCGCCGGCTTCTTTTACGGGCTCCCACCTCTGGACCGAGGCAACTTGGGCATGAAGTTGGCGAGTCGACGTGCCCAAGATGTGCTGTAGAATAAGTGTAGTGCTATGTCTCATTTTGGGTTACAAGAAGTTGCCATTAGTGGAGGATTGAGATGATAGCAATTTTTGGAGATCAAATTGGGGATTTTTGCAAGCACAAGAGAACCAAAAATCCCCACAAAAAAATGGGCAGCCCCACCATAGGAATTGCCGGCCTCCACTCATGAGGAATGAGAATGGGAGTATGAATGAGGGGAGACACACAATAATGCAAGGGAGAGGAATGATATGTGATCATGAGAAGAAAAAATGATCACCAAAAAATCCACAGTCCATTAACTAATCAACAACCATGATTACTCCAAAAAGTCAAGCAATCATGAACTTATTGTTGGAGATAGTGCCCTCATAGTCAATTATTGGATCACAGGTACGTGATTGCAATGATTGCGGAGGACCTATACCGGTAGGACAGTCTTACTCGAGATGATAGTATGCTATCTGGTTTGCCTTTATCAGTCGTGTACATATTCAGGTGACTGATTACATGTTACACTTTGATAGAGCCCTTAGGATCTTGCTTTACTACCAACAGTATGATGGCGATCATATACGTGAGAGTTGGGTAGTTTATATGCATATCCTTAATTGTGGTCCCTAGTCGTGGGAGTTTCGAGACAGGGCATCGATACTTCGGAGTAGACTAGCGTATACAGTCGAGACCCCGACGAGGGGCGGTGGCCGGTCTCACAAGCCACTGGTGTCAGTTGGATCACCTAAGATGTATACAGGTGCTCATTGGGTTATGAGTACACCGGACAGGACTCGCCGGGAACCTGCTAGTTAGTATTATATCTATCGTCGGATAGCAGTTCCCTGGTGACATGTGTACAGGTTAGTTCATCGACCTGAGGTCGTCATTTGTCTCGTGTGAGTTCCCACTGTGCTTTGATTTCTACCCTACCACGGCTCAAAGGAGTCGTGCAAACAGGTAGCTTTTGGGTACAGTCCCGAGCCATATGGAGGCACGTGATCGGATCGGCAGGGGATTCGTCTCTCCCGGTATTGGGGGCGAGGTCGTGCTGTGTCTAGGAGAGCCATTACACAAATTCCATGGCCATGGCAGGAGATTTACTGGTAGGTACTCCAGTAGTATCTCAGGGTGTTATTGGGCTTCACTCCGACACGACTTATACTGCTATTGGGGGTCTGACGTTTCTAGCCCCCTAGGCAGATATGCGATACTCATAGACGAACGGACCGGACAGTATATACATTGTCACTGTTAGGCTCAGTAGGGTTTCTGGATGAGTTCGCTCATCAGCCTCCCTTGAGGTCAGTCCATGGGCAGCCGTTACGCATTGCTAGTGCCGCTGACGATTTGTGGTTAAACCCACTGCCAGGGTACTGACGAGTCATTAGAGTCCCCCACAGACAGTTTCCCAAGTTCGGGCGAAACGTTGTAGAGGCCGTATGGTTTTATGGCAGGGTTCGGAAAATGCACGTGCGTTTACGCACGTGTTATTTTTCGGGCAGATGATACTGGTCGGCTTTGGTTTAAGCCGGATCCGAGTATTATATTGAGTAGATATAATATCTTTATCTCAGTTGCATTTGTATTCGGTCGTAATACAAATGCGGGTATATTTATACAGTTACGGGGTTATCCTGAAAGTCGTTTCAGGATCACTTTTGGAAGTTGCCAGTTTCCAGTTTTCTATCAGCCGTCTTTTAACATTCGGTTAAAGACGGATTTATCTTTTCTTGGATGAGGTGAGTCATGCTTCTAGAAGGTTCTAGAAGGTTCTAGAAAATGGTGACAAGGATTGTGACTCATGCTTTGATTTCAATCATTCTTGTTTTCCTTAAGATATTTGTGCTTGATATTTTCATGTGTTCACACATGATATTTTCCTTGTGGTCACCCTCTTTGCTCCTACGATCACCTCCTCCTCCATTTAAGAGGCCGGCCCCCTCTCTCTCTCCACACACTCTCTCTCACTTGAAAAAGATGGTTGAAAAAGATTATGATAGTATTTGGGGTGCATGGAATTTCACAGCTCATTTCATTCCATCACCCGATTCCCACGGCAACTTCATTAACCGTTCGTCCACGGATTTGGACGAAGTGAGACAAAGTCATCTACTCATTCTCTACATCATTCTTGGTCGTCTCTTCTAGCAAACTTGACGACCGAGTTGCCTCGAGTCAGAGGCGGGAGCCCGTTTAAAGAATCGTTGACGTAGTGCCACCCAGACGAGCATATTGGAGATCGATGAGATCGGAGCAGCCGCAACGGAGCGTGGGATGATGCTTAAAGAACGAAGGACTCGGATCGTTCGGTATAACCTTTCTACACTCTTTACAGTTTGTTAGTTTAGCAATAATGGTAGATCCGGGTTAAAGTATGCGTTAGCGCCAGTGAAAAGTTTTTTGTTCCGCATTTGGCGTCTGTAGACGGCCGGGGCGCTAGCGTAGACTTACAGTGGTATCAGAGACTAACCATTTTGCTATACTAACTTGTGCTAACGCGTTTAAAACATCGATCGAACCGGAAATCAAAAACCGCATTTTTCATTTTCACAGTTTATGTTGATTTTAAATGGTGTCCTAAAATTATTCCACATATCACAGAAATCTGTGCAGGGTTTTATAAGAGCACCGACAAAATTTGGGCACGTGATTCCAACAAACAGCCGCGGAAACGCGGCCAAACCCATGGTTTGGCCGCGCATCCGCGGCCATTTGGTAAGATCATGCTCCCAAATTAGTACAGTGTGTTCTCCTCTGGAAATTGGGGGTTTTGGTATATATCTTTTGGGCCCAGATTTTGTTACTGTTCAGCAGATTTGCGTAGGGCCCACTTTGTGATATTTTGTCGATCGAAATTTAAACATGTTAGTTTACAGTGCTTACATTATATCTCCGACCGGGAATGTCATTTGATCGGTAAACCGTGTCTGATTGCTATAGTTCTTTTAGACGGGTTTGCGAACGTGACATTCGCGTTGATGTTCTGTGTTGTGCTGTGATGTTGCGGATTTCTCGTGGTGGATAGCAGTGTGCAATGATAGTGCTGTTTGAGTTTATTTGTACATTTGATATTGCGGGGCGAGCGTCCAACATGTGGACTGCCGTCACTGCCTGTTGTATAATATTCTTTTGGGGCACGACCAGGTTGCGGTCGATGTACCTGTTGTACTATTTTTCATTACTGTACTAGGTTTTACCCCGCGACGGAGTGCACGGATAGCCGGGTTCTGAGGGGCTGCCTCGCTTCAAGTTTTTTTGCGGGTAACTTGCCGCACCCGTAGGGGTCTAGGTTTCATTGCACAGGCTATCCACAAGACAAGGGGAACGTCGGGTTTCAGCAGCGGCTCTGTGAAACCCGGGGATCCCAGATATCTGTATTGTTCTGTGATGCTTATTACTTTTCTGTAATGTTGCATATTATCACGCCTGGAGCGATTATTATATATTAGTTTATATACTATTAGATGTTGTATATGTTTTACACCCGTGCAAGTCCAGTCCCCGCTCTGTCGTTAGTTAAGTAACCTAACGGGTGATGACGGGACCCAGTGACGAATGCGGATGGCATATACGTACATTTTATTTTTCGTTCTTTTCTGGTGTGATCGATTGATGGGACTGCGTTGATTCTGATCAATGCAAAGTAAAGCAAGCCTGTTTACAGTTGTTGGAACAAATTTAGTTATTGCAAAGACGTTTCCTTTTGTTTTGCATAGAGATATTCGGTTGGAATATCCTGCGCCTCATTCGACGGGGCAAGGGCCGATATCCCTTCACCGGGACTGACCCTTTGGGCAGAAGTTTGCGTCAGGGTAATAACTTCACTCAGTCGATTACATGTTTCTTTGCATCGCGGTATTCAGTGGAATATCCTGCACCTCATTCCACGAGGAAAGAGCCGAGATCCCTTTATCGGGAGTGACCTCTTTAGCAAAGGTTTTCGCCACTATATTTTAAAAAGCTATCAGGTTCCTTCAGCGATATCAAGTTCACTACGTTAAAGGTTTTTTCGCCAAAAACCAGCCGTAGCCCTCCGTCACTTCTTTTGGGTATTCAGTAGTATTCAAGCTATGTATTTTGACCTAACGCCAAGGCATAGTGTTTGGTAGCTGCTGGGTATTCAATTGTTGCATAGATAGATGAGTTGGTTTGGGACAGCCGTTCTGCCATTTTGACCTAATGCCAAGGGCATGTGCGGGTGGGTTCAAATTAACAAGATAGTGACGGGTAGAACTTGGCATGCGACTTATGACATTTTGACCTAACGCCAAGGTTATAAGAGCATGGGGCAAAAATCATATCGGGAGTTTCTAAAGAAACTGAAACTTGCCAAGTATGCGCATACCTTCTGGAGTATGAGTAACGTGGATGCATTCCATCACGTTATCATGCGATGAGAGTTGGATCCCGATTCCCATTGATGAGTTGGTTTACTCTTCGGGCGACCCCGATTGATTCTTCTTTCAGCTTTGGAGGAGAATTTGACAGGACAGTGGGAGGTTTCCGGATTAGATAAAGTGATAACCATCTGATCTTGGTTAGAGTGCACGCATAGTGTTTCTTTTCTCTCTCTCTTTGGCAGCGACCTTTGACCGACCCTAGACTATGACTCAGTGACCAAGTTGACCGAACCTTCTTAAAATAATGGCTTTTGGATTGTCTATGTTGCATAAGTTATTGCCACTCCTTCTTTTACCCTTTGCATTTCTCAGAACACCCGTATTACTACGGATATCCACTTCCATTGGATAGATCCATCGTATGGTTATATACGAACTCGAAGGGACTTCTTCGAGGATGGATCCAGGTTCAGGAGAAATAGAATTGGTTTATTCAGTTGTCTTTTATTATCACCTTCTCTCAAGTAGCGAGGGCTCCTTGGTTTAGGAGAGTACACCTATTACGCTTATTGGATAGTCTTATTCCAAACCATAGGCAGGTGCCGAAAGGTAGGGAATGAAGAAAACCAATTAGCCTAAATAGGGTGTGCAGAAGGTAATATGTAAAGACAAAATAAAGGGATTAGAAAGAGGGCAAAGTAAATTGCGACTGATATCATTCACGACCAAAACCGCGTACTTCATCGCCACTCCTATTTCACCTTTAAAGGAATAAGGTATTATTCAGTTGTCTTTTATCATCACCTTCTCTCAAGATACGAGTACTCCTTGGTTTAGGAGGGTACACCTATTATGCTTACTGGATAGTCTTCTTCCAAACCATAGGCTGGTGCCGAACGGTAGGGAAGGAAGAAAACCATTTAGCCTAACGATGGTGTACAGAAGGTAATGACTAAAGATAAATAAAGGGATTTGGAGAGATGGCAATAAAATATACGGTTGAAGTCATGAATTGGATTATGGAAGAGGCATTGCTATGAATACCAGGATACCCCTACGAAACATTTTCATGTTTCAGTGCATTGTTAAAGAAAAACTGTTTTCCCGATTAGATACTTACTCCAAGGGTATGTATTTACCAGGTTTCACTCTCATATCTGTATGGTTTTACAGATGATGAGTGGGAGTAAGTTATTGGGAATTAGGTGATTATCCTCATTATATCGGAATTCGTTGATATTGGTGATATTTGAGGAAATCGCCAGGGTACAGTTTTCAACCTACGACGCACAGATTTTGAGTTGTTTAACTCAGCGAACTTATACAGAGTATTGTACGTTGTCCAGTGTCCATCAGGACAAAGGGGTAGGTCCTCGTACTATGTTCTATTTACTTATAACTTCTCTAGTATTTGGACAAGTGTTTCGTTGAAATACAAGGTCTAAGTTTTGAGAAGTTGTGGGTATAAGAATAAAGTAGAGAACCAGGTGTCACAAGTATCGGGATTCTTCAAAGAGATCGAAGATGTAGATTCTTGTGATTGGTATTCAGATGATAGTAATGATTTTTGAGAAACGTGTTTCTCTTTCAGGTTACTCATAATTGAATGGATTCCTAAGTTGAGTAATGCTGATTAGCCTCTTTCTATTAAGTTGATATGCACTTGAGACAGTTGCATGATTGAATCTGGTTCCAATTAAATAAAGTGCCAAAGTTTCTATATTGGATATAGAATAGTTCGTACCTTAAAAGATGTTAAGGTACGGGGAGTTGTCCAGCTTATGCTTAAAACCAGATTCTGGATAACTCAGGGCACGTTTCTGTAATGGCTGTTTGTGGGTTGACCCTGGCTATGACGAGGGTTGATATTCTACCATTTGGAAGATCAATAGTGATATTGTTCTTGACTCGCCACTGTTTTAGTAAAATGGATCTTTTTCAGAAAATAGTAGTGGGAGTATGGTAGAACTGGAAGTGATTCCAGAACCGCGAACGATTACAGAAAATTTAATAGGACCTATATATTCAATCAGGTTTGACATTCCAATAGCCACTCCGCAGATTTGGTGGGTAACCTCAGACACCCGAGAGGTACTTCGGTAGCCTCAAGGACGGTGACAGGGAGGTTCTTATCTACCCAGACTTGACACTACTGATGTTCCAGGCTATGAGACCCGGTAGGAGGGTTGTCGTAGTCAGTGGGAGCAGCAGAAGCATAGTGGTCAAGTAGCTTATGTCTATTTATAGACTTGAGCAGTTATAGCGGAGATAGATCATCTAATTTTGATGTGACAGTCATAGGTTTGACTTCATCAGAATAGGGGATGGATCTGATAAGAAGGTAGTAGGGTGTGATGTCATGGTATCTGGATGACATACACAGAGTGGGAAGTAAAATTCCTATACTACGATCGGTTGTACTGTGGTGGTCACACAGTTGTTTCTCCAGACAGGATATGGATATAATATTTGACATTCTGGTTTCTGGATCTATGGTTTTAGATCTAGATTTGGGTAGTTTCCCAATGTAGGTACTTTGACAAATATTCCAATGGTTTTTAGAATAGTTGACTCCTAGCATGGTGGTGTACCTGCAGGTGATGGAGTCACCCTCTCTAAAGGTGTCGTATAGACTAAAGGGGAGAGGGCTGTGCATGATTGGCAGATCACTTGCTTAGGCAATTGAGTCAATCATGAGATGTCAAGTACCACACCAAATGTTGTTTTTGCACTAGATGCGATAAGTTTGTATTAATCCAATCCTGGAGAGACATAAGGAAGCAGTTTTAGAACATAAGTGGATGTTCTACGGATTTGATGACGGCAGCCTCCTTCGGGGGACGGTTATCATTCCAAGCTTCAAAGGTGACATGGTTGACAGAGTGATTGTCAGAGTTATAGTTTTTCCCTCTGACGAAGAGGGATAGTATTGTGGACAGGTGGTCCAAGAGGATACTGTGGGAGGCATAGTGCCGGATACTGATTAGGTTCAGTGATCGATACAGTCTAAGAAGTCTGGATTTGGAGTTCATTTATGAACAAGGTCCCATCAGATATCCAGACATATTCTAAGACAGGTATTACTCGATTCGGGAGATGGCTTTCTCCGCGAACTTGAGACAAAGAGAGATATAGAAAGAAAATCTAGGCGGATCCACTCACTGAGGCTATTTCTCGAACACAATAGTTTTACAAACAGGCTTTGTGAAACTGATTAGTAGAGGAGTTGGATGTTCGGTTTCACACGGGCTGTGAGTAGTCGACATCGCAATATTTAGCCTTGAGTGCAAGTGGGAGATTGTTAGAGATAGTGCCCTCATAGTCAATTATTGGATCGCAGGTACGTGATTGCAATGATTGCGGAGGACCTATACCGGTAGGACAGTCTTACTCGAGATGATAGTATGATATCTGGTTTGCTTTTATCAGTCGTGTACATATTCAGGTGACTGATTACATGTTACACTTTGATAGAGCCCTTAGGATCTTGCTTTACTACCAACAGTATGATGGCGATCATATACGTGAGAGTTGGGTAGTTTATATGCATATCCTTAATTGTGGTCCCTAGTCGTGGGAGTTTCGAGACAGGGCATCGATACTCCGGAGTAGACTAGTGTATACAGTCGAGATCCCGACGAGGGGCGGTGGCCGGTCTCACAAGCCACTGGTGTCAGTTGGATCACCTAAGATGTATACAGGTGCTCATTGGGTTATGAGTACACCGGACAGGACTCGCCGGGAACCTGCTAGTTAGTATTATATCTATAGTCGGATAGCAGTTCCTTGGTGACAAGTGTACAGGTTAGTTCATCGACCTGAGGTCGTCATTTGTCTCGTGTGAGTTCCCACTGTGCTTTGATTTCTACCCTACCACGGCTCAAAGGAGTCGTGCAAACAGGTAGCTTTTGGGTACAGTCCCGAGCCATATGGAGGCACGCGAGCGGATCGGCAGGGGATTCGTCTCTCCCGGTATTTGGGGCGAGGTCGTGCTGTGTCTAGGAGAGCCATTACACAAAGTCCATGGCCATGGCAGGAGATTTACTGGTAGGTACTCCAGTAGTATCTCAGGGTGTTATTGGGCTTCACTCCGACACGACTTATACTGCTATTGGGGGTCTGACGTTTCTAGCCCCCTAGGCAGATATGCGATACTCATAGACGAACGGACCGGACTGTATATACATTGTCACTGTTAGGCTCAGTAGGGTTTCTGGATGAGTTCGCTCATCAGCCTCCCTTGAGGTCAGTCCATGGGCAGCCGTTACGCATTGCTAGTGCCGCTGACGGTTTGTGGTTAAACTTTCTACCAGGGTACTGACGAGTCATTAGAGTCCCCCACAGACAGTTTCCCAAGTTCGGGCGAAACGTTGTAGAGGCCGTATGGTTTTATGGCAGGGTTCGGAAAATGCACGTGCGTTTACGCACGTGTTATTTTTCGGGCAGATGATACTGGTCGGCTTTGGTTTAAGCCGGATCCGAGTATTATATTGAGTAGATATAATATCTTTGTCTCAGTTGCATTTGTATTCGGTTGTAATACAAATGCGGGTATATTTATACAGTTACGTGGTTATCCTGAAAGTCGTTTCAGGATCACTTTTGGAAGTTGCCAGTTTCCAGTTTTCTATCAGCCGTCTTTTAACATTCGGTTAAAGACGGATTTATCTTTTCTTGGATGAGGTGAGTCATGCTTCTAGAAGGTTCTAGAAGGTTCTAGAAAATGGTGACAAGGATTGTGACTCATGCTTTGATTTCAATCATTCTTGTTTTCCTTAAGATATTTGTGCTTGATATTTTCATGCATGATATTTTCCTTGTGGTCACCCTCTTTGCTCCTACGATCACCTCCTCCTCCATATAAGAGGCCGGCCCCCTCTCTCTCTCCACACACTCTCTCTCACATGAAAAAGATGGTTGAAAAAGATTATGATAGTATTTGGGGTGCATGGAATTTCACAGCTCATTTCATTCCATCACCCGATTCCCACGGCAACTTCATTAACCGTTCGTCCACGGATTTGGACGAATTAAGACAAAGTCATCTACTCATTCTCTACATCATTCTTGGTCATCTCTTCTAGCAAACTTGACGACCGAGTTGCCTCGAGTCAGAGGCGGGAGCCCGTTTAAAGAATCGTTGATGTGGTGCCACCCAGACGAGCATATTCGAGAACGATGAGATCGGAGCAGCCGCAACGGAGCGTGGGATGATGGTTAAAGAACGAAGGACTCGGATCGTTCGGTATAACCTTTCTACACTCTTTACAGTTTGTTAGTTTAGCAATAATGGTAGATCCGGGTTAAATTATGCGATAGCGCCAGTTAAAAGTTTTTTGTTCCGCATTTGGCGTCTATAGACGGCCGGGGCGCTAGCGTAGACTTACACTTATGAAGTCAATGGGTCAAGGGCAAACAAGAGCTATCATGAAGCATCAATATGCAAAGACCACCTCCCACAATGCTTATTTGCACAATTGCAAATAAGCCTTCCTCCACCATTTTTCGGCCAATGAAAGATACAAATGAAATATGGCCGAAATGGAAAACAAACTGGCAAATCCAAAAACTGATCCCGTTATAAATTACAGGAAAACCCCGCTACTGTATATACATAACCGCATTTGTATTCCGACCGAATACAAATGCAATGAGACAAAATCTACACTGTACAATACTAGGATCCGGCTTAAACCAAAGCCCGGTAGTATAAACCGTCTGATCATGATCCGTACAATACCGTACGTATCTGATCAGACCCTGCCATATCTCCATACGGCCTCTACAGCGTTTCGCCCGAAACTTGAGAAACTGGCCTGTGGGGGACTCTAAAGACTCGTCAATACTTTGGTTGTGGATTTAACCACTAGCACGTCAGAGGTATTAGACTATACGTAACGGGCTACCAGGTATTGACCGAAAGGGACGTCGATGAGCGAACTCATCCCGACACCCTACTAAGCCTGTCAGTGACAATATCCGTACAGTCCAGTCCGTTCGTCTATGAGCATTGCATGACGGGCCTAGGGGGTTGGTAAAAGTCAGACCCCCAAAAGCGGTACAAGTCGTGTAGGAGTGTAGCCCAGAACACACTGAGATACTACTGGAATACCTACCAGTAAATCTCCTTCCTCGGCCGAGGGCTTTGTGTAATGGCTCTCCTAGACACAGCGCGACCTCACCTCCAATACCGGGAGAGACGAACCCCTGAAGATCCGCTCACTGCCTCCATGTGGCTCGGGACTGTACCCAACTAAATCCTGTTTGCACGTCTCCTTTGAGCGTGGTAGGGTAGTAATCAAAGTACAGTGGGAACTCACACGAGACAAATGACGATCCTCAGGTCGATGAACTAACCTGTACACATGTCACCAGGGAACTGCTATCTGACGTCAGGTATAAGACCAACCAGCATGTTCCCGGCGAGTCCTGTCCGTTGTACTCATAACCCAATGAGCACCTATATACATCTTCGGTGAACCAACTGACACCAGTGGCTTGTGAGACCGGCCACCGCCCCTCGTCGGGGTCTCGACTGTATACACTAGTCTACTCTGGAGTATCGATGCCCTGTCTCGAAACTCCTACGACTAGGGACCTTTTAAGGATGTGCTTATAGACTTCCAGCTCCTACGTATATGATCGCCCTCATACTGCTGGCAGTCAAGCAAGAATCCTAGGGGATCTATCAACGTGTAATATTGACCTGTCATGTCACCTAAAGCAGTACATGATGATAAAGATAAACCAGATAGCATACTATCATCTTGAGTAAGACTGTCCTACCGGAATAGGTCCTCCCTCAATCATTGCAATCACATGCCTGTGATCCAATAATTGACTCTGAGGGCACTATCTCCAACAAGTGCATGGTAGCTATTTGTTACTTTTCTGTTGAATAGATAGATGCGTTGGTTTGGGACAGTCGTACTGCTTTGTTGGCCAAAGTCAAAGGTAGGTACGGGTGGGTTCAAATTAACCTGGATAATGACGGGTAGAACTTGACATGTGACTTATGATTTATTGGCCAAAGTCAAGGTCATAAGTGCATAGGGTAAAAATCACATCGGGAGTTTTTAAAGAAACTGAAACTTGCCAGGCATGTGCATACCTTCTGGAGTGTGATAACATGAGTGGATTCCATCACGTTATCATGCGATGATAGTTGGATCCCGATTCTCACTGATGAGTTGGTTTACTCCTCGGGTGATCCCGACTAATTCTTCTTTCAGGTTTGGAGGAGAATTTGAGGATACAGTGGGAGGTTTCCTGATTAGATAAATTGGTAACAATTCTGATCTAGGTTAGAGTGCACGCAGAGTGTTTCTTTTCTCTCTCCCTCTCTTGGCAGCGACCATGGCCTGACCTTAGACTATGACTCAGTGACCAAGTTAACCGAACCTTCTTAAAACATTGGCTTTTGGATTGTCCAAGTTGCATACCTCATTGTCACTCCTATTTTTACCCTTTTCTCCAGAACACCTCGTATTACTACGAACATCCATTTCAATTAGATAAAAACATAGTATGGTTATATACGAACTCGAGAGAACTTGTTCCAGATTCGAGGATGGTTTCCGGTTCTGGGAAAATGAATAGGACTATTCAGTTGTCTTTTCCTTTTACCTTCTCTCTGGTTGCGAGTGCTCCTTGGATTAGGGGACAGTACACTTGTTACGCTTATTGGATAGTCTTCATCCAAACCATAGGAAGGTGCCGAAAGGTAGGGAATGAAGAAAACCGATTAGCCTAAGAGAGGTGTGCAGAAGGTAATAAGTAAAGATAAATAAAGAGATTAGTAAGAGGGCAAAGTAAATTGCGACCGCTATTCAGGACCAAACCAAGTATTTCATCGCCACTCCTACTTCACCTTTGTATTTCTCCGGAACACCCCGTATCACTACAAAGATCCACAGTTTATTGGATATTCCATCGTATGGTTATATACGAACTCGAAGGGACTTGTTCCAGTTCGGGGTTGAATTATGGTTCAGGAGAAATAGGAATGAGATTTATTCAGTTGTCTTTTATCTTTACCCTCTCCCAGGTTGCGAGTAATCCTAGGATTAGGAGAGTACACCCATTATGCTTATTAGATAGTCTTCTTCCAAACCATAGGCTGGTGCCGAACGGTAGGGAGGGAAGAAAACAATTTAACCTAAAGGGGTGTACAGAAGGTAATAACTAAAGTCATATAAAGGGATATGGAGAGATGGCAAAGAATTGTACGGTTACAGTTGTGATTCTGATAATGGAAGAGGCATTACTAAGAATACCCGGATACCCCTTCGAAACATTTACATGTTTCAGTCTCACTGTATATTGTTAAAAGAAAATTGGTTTCCCAATTAGCCCATGCTCCAGGGTATGTATTTACCAGGTTGATTCTCATATCTATATGGTTTTACAAATGATGAGTGAGAGTAAGTTATTGGGAATTGGATGATCATCCTCATTATATCAGGATTCGTTGTAATTGGTGATATTTGAGGAAATCGCCTGGGTTGTTTGTCGGATGGCAAAAATTTGGTTTTGAATATTCGTTGTTATGCACCAATTTCAAATTGATATAACTGTATGTTTATTTTTTATAAAGTGAGATATAACTTTTTGAAATTATGTCTATGACATTTACCTATATCAGTGGATGGTTAGGTAAGGAGCATTAAACAGCGGTGTAATTCTTCTTAACCATAAGTACAGTTTTCAACCTACGACACACAGGGAATTAGTTATTATACTCAGGGGACTTATACAGAGTATTGTATGTTGTCCAGTGTCCATGAGGACAGAGGGGTTGGTACTCGTACTACATTCTATTTACTTGTGACTTCTCTAGTTCTTAGACATGTGTTTCGTAGAAATGCAAGGTCTAAGTTTTGAGAAGTTATAGGTATAAGAATAAAGTAGAGAACTAGGTGTTGCAAGTATCAGGATTCTTCAAGGTGATCGAAGATGTAGATACTTGTGTATGGTATTCAGTTGATAGTAATGATTATGAGAACTTGCTTCTCTTTCAGGTTACTCATAATTGGATGCACTCCTAAGTTGAGTAATGCTGATCGGCATCTCTCTATTTAGTTGACATGCACTGGATACAGCTGCATGATTTGAATCTGGTTCCAATTAAATTAGTGCCTCTGTTTCTATATTGGATATAGAGTAGTTCATATCTTAACAATGTTAAGGTACGGGGAGTTTTCCGGCTTATGCATAAAACCAGACTCTGGATAACTCAAGGCACGTTTCTGTAATGGCTGTTTGTGGGTTGACTCGGGCTATGACGAGGGTTGACTTTCTACCATCTGGAAGATCAATAGTGATATTGTTCTTGACTCGACACAGTTTTGATAAAAATGGATTTTTTCATAAATCAGTAATGGGAGTATGGTAGAACTGGAAGTCATTCCAGAACCTCAAACGATTACTGAAAATTTAATAAGACCTAAAGATTCAATCTGGTTTGACATTCCATTAGCCACTCCGCAGATATGGTGGGTAGCCTCAGGCACTCGAGAGGTACTTCGGTATGCTCAAGGACGGTGACATGGAGGTTCTTGTTTACCCAGACTTGCCATTGCTGTTGTTCCAGACTGTGAGACCTAGCAGGAGGATGAGTATAGCATTGTTCTAAACTAGCTTTAGATGTGTTCGTGTATATGACTCTGCCAGAGGGTTGTCGTAGTCAGTGGGAGCAGCGGAAGCATAGTGGACAAGTAGCTTATGTCTATTTATGGACTAAAGCAGATATAGCGGAGATAGATCATCTATTTCTGATGTGACAATCATAGATTTGACTTCATCAGAATAAGAGATGGATCTGTTAAGAAGGTAGTAGGGTGTGATATCCTGGTATTTGGATGACATACACAGAGTAGGAAGTGAAATTCTTATACTACGATCGGTTATACTTTGGTTGTCACACAGTGGTTTCTCCACATAAGACTTGGATATTATATCAAACTTTCTGGTAACTAGATCTATAGTTTTAGATCTAGATTTTTGTAGTTTCCCGATCCGGGTACTTAGACATCACTCTAAAGGTGCTTTAGAATGGACGACTCCAGGCATGGTAGTGTACCTGCAGGTAATGGAGTCACCCTCTCTAAAGGTGTCTTACAGACTAAAGGGAGAGGGATGCGCATGATTGGAACATCACTTGCTTAGGCAATTGAGTCAATCATGAGATGTCAAGTACCACACCAGACGTCGTTTTTTGCACTAGATGCAATAAGTTGATATTAATCCTATCCTGGAGAAACGTTCGGAAGCAGTTTTAGAACATAAGTGGATGTTGTAAGGATATGATAACAATAGGATCTTTTAGGAGACGATTATCATTCCAGGCTTCCAAGGTGACCTGGATGTCAGAGTGGCTGTCAGAGTTATAATTTTCCCTCTGACGAGGGGCAGTTGTTTGGACAGGAGGTCCAAGCGGATACTGAGGGAGGCATGGTGTAGGATACTGATTAAGTTCAGTTGACGATACAGTCTAAGAAGTTTGGATTTGGAGTTTATTTATGAACTAGGTCCCATCAGATATCCAGACATATTCTAAGACAGGTATTGCTCATTTTGGAAGATGGCTTTCTCCGCGAACTTGAGATAAAGAGAGACATAGAAAGAAACATTAGGGCGCATCCACTCACTGAGGCTATTCCTCGAACACAATAGTTTCGCAAACGAGCTTTGTGAGACTGATTAGTACAGGAGTTGGGTGTTCGGTATCACACGGGCTATGAGTATGCGATATCGCAATAATTAGCCTTGAGTGCAAGTGGGAGATTGTTGGATATAGTGCCCTCGGAGTCAATTATTGGATCACAGGAACTGATTGCAATGATTGAGGGAGGACCTATACCGGTATGACAGTCTTACTCAAGATGATAGTATGCTATCTGGTATATCTGTATCATCGTGTACATGCTTCAGGTGACCTTGCAGATCACTATTACAGGTTGATAGAGCCCATAGGATTCTTTCTTGACGGCCAGCAGTATGATGGCGATCATATACAAGGGAGCTAGGGTCTATAAGCATATCCTTTAAAGGTCCCAAGTCGTGGGAGTTTTCGAGACTGGGCATCGATACTCCATTAGTAGACTAGTGTATACAGTCGAGACCCCGAGTAGGGGTGGTGGCCGGTCACACAAGCCATTGGTGTCAGTTGGTTCACCTAAGATGTATACAGGTGCTCATTGGGTTATGAGTACACCGGACAGGACTCGCCGGGAACATTCTAGTTGGTATTATACCTGACGTCAGATAGTAGTTCCCTGGGGACATGTCTACAGGTTAGTTCATCGAGCTGAGATCGTCATTTGTCTCGTGTGATTTCCTACCGTGCTTTGATTACTACCCTACCACGGCTCAAAGGAGTCGTGCAAACAGGTTTTAGTTGGGTACAATCCCGAGCCACATGGAGGCAGTGAGCGGATCGGCAGGGGTTTCGTCTCTCCCGGTATTGGGGGTGAGATCGCGCTGTGTCTAGGAGAGCAATTACACGAAGTCCTTAGCCAAGGCAGGAGATTTACTGGTAGGTATTCCAGTAGTATCTTAGGGTATTCTGGGCTACATACTGACACGACTTGTACAGCTTTTGGGGGTCTGACTTTTACCAACCCCCTAGGCCTGACATGCGATGCTCATAGACGAACAGACCGGACTGTACGGATATTGTCACTGATAGGCTCAATAGGGTGTCAGGATGAGTTCGCTCATCGACCTCCCTTTTGGTCAATACCTGGTATCCCATTACGTACAGCTAGTACCACTGACGTGCTAGTTGTTAAATCCACAGCCAAATTATTGACGAGTCTTTAGAGTCCCCCACAGACGGTTTCTCAAGTTTCGGGCGAAACGTTGTAGAGGCCGTATGATATATGGCAGGGTTCGATCATATACGTGCAGTAGTGCACGGATCATGATCGAATGGATCATACTAGTGGGCTTTGGTTTAAGCCGGATCCTAGTATTAGATTTGTTGGATTACTTTAGTCTCGTCGCATTCGCATTCAGTCGGAATGCGGATGCAGGTATGTATATACAGGTGAGGGGTATCCTTGTGATCCGTCACGAGTTTACTTTAGATGTTGCCGTATCTTTTTATTTTTGTAAACATTTAGATTAATGTTTACAAATGGAAATAATGAGCTAAAAGTCATGATTAGGAGCATTAATTGTGACACATGCACAAGTGGTGACTCATGGTCTCTTTCTTTGTGCATGTGCCACATTATTTGATTGATTTTTAGTTGATATGATAAGAAAAGAGAGAGGGGGCAGCCAAGAGAGGGTTTTACTCTTGTGTTTATCATTCTTGCTCTCACTCTCATTTTTTATCATACAACATAAGAAAGAAAGGCTCCTCTTCTTTTTCTTCCTCTAGCTCACCATTTCCATTAATGGCTTCATCTTCAACCTCCATCCATACACTCTTATGCGTTGAGAATCAATGGGTGCAAGAGACAAAGTGATCACACACATTCTCTACATCACCTTAGACACGTCGGCTAGCGAACTTCATGCCCGAGTTGCTTCGGACGAAGCGGGAGCCTGAAAAAGGATTCAAAGATGTGGTGCCATTTCCGACGAGGAGACCAGAGATCGAAGATGCTGTGAGGAGCTTAGGTTGGTGGCTAAAGACCGAAGGACACGGATCGATCAGTATAACTTTTCTAACCCTTCTCTAGTTGCTAGTTATAGGTTAATGGTTCGATCCGGGATTAAAGTCTGCGATAGCGCCGGTTTCAAGTTTATGAAAAGTTTTCGTTTCCGCATTTTGGCCTCGGACAGACGGCAGGGGCGCTACCGTAGACTTACAATTTGGTGGTTTTGAATGTGTAGTCCATAGGTTCTAACCTATAGGCTTTTAGCGTGTCGTTTTACTTTTGAATTGGGTTTTAATGCGACACGATATGTTTGTAAGTGCACGGCGGTGCCCCGGCCGTCTATCCGTGGCAAAAATGCGGAAACGATACTTTACTTTAACTTTGTAAACCGGCACCACTGCACACAAAAATCCCGGATCGGGCCATTAACCTACTCCTAGCTAACTAGAGAAGGGGTAGAGAGATATACCGAGCGATCCATGTCCTTCGGTCTTCTCGTCGTCGTCCTGATTTCCACGCGGAATCTCAAGTCTTCATCTCCTTGTCGGAAGGGCACCACATCGCCGGGTTCTTTTACGGGCTCCCACCGCTTGACCGAGGCAACTCGAGCACGAAGTTGGCGAGTCGACATGCCCAAGAATGCTGTAGATGAAGTGTAGAACTATTTGTCACTTGGGGTTGTATGAAGTTGCCCTTTTGATGGAGGTGAAGAAATGAACTTTTAGAGGAGGAGCTATATGATTTTTGCAAAGCCAAATGAGAGTATTTCCCCACACAAATAATTGGGACAGCCCCCCTTGAAGAAAAATGGCCGGCCAATGTTGTTCAAGGGAGAGGGAAATAGTCCAAAGGGGGGATCAATAAAGCAAGAGAGAAAAACATGTGATGATGAGGAATAATCATCACAACTAAAGCCACACTCAAAAAGCCCATCACCAACCCATGTCATCACAAAAGTCAAGCCATGATGAAGTCAAATGAAGTCAATGGATGGTGCACCATCATGAAACCATCATGATGCAAAAGTCTTCTCAATTGTTAATTGCACAATTGCAAATAACCCCCTCCACCAAATTTCAGCCAAAGAAAGGAACAAAGGAAAATGGCCGAAACCGGAAAGCAAACTGGCAACTTCATAAAACTGATCCCGTAATAAATTACTAGAAAACCCCGCTACTGTATATACATACCCGCATTTGTATTGCGACCGAATACAAATGAAATGAGACAAAATCTACACCGTACAATACTAGGATCCGTCTTAAACCAAAGCCCGCTAGTATTATCCGTCCGATCATGATCCGTGCAGAACCGCACGTATCTGATCGAACCCTGCCATATCTCCATACAGCCTCTTCAGCGTTTCGCCCGAAACTTGAGAAAACGGTCTGTGGGGGACTCTAAAGACTCGTCAACACCTTGGTTATGGGTTTAACCACTAGCACGTCAGAGGTATTAGCCATATCTAACGGGATACCAGGTATTGACCAAAGGGAACGTCGATGAGCGAACTCATCCTGACACCCTAATGAGACTGTCAGTGACAATATCCGTACAGTCCGGTTCGTTCGTCTATAAGCATCGCATGGCGGGCCAAGGGGGCAGGTAAAAGTCAGACCCCAAAAGCGGTACAAGTCGTGTCGAAGTGTAGCCCAGAACACCCTGAGATACTACTGGAATACCTACCAGTAAATCTCCTGCCTTGGCCAAGGACTTCGTGTAATGGCTCTCCTAGACACAGCGCGACCTCACCCCCAATACCGGGAGAGACGAACCCCTGTAGATCCGCTCACTGCCTCCATGTGGCTCGAGACTGTACCCAACTAAAACCTGTTTGCACGTCTCCTTTGAGTGTGGTAGGGTAGTAATCAAAGTACAGTGGGAACGCACACGAGACAAATGACGATCTCAGTTCAATGAACTAACCTGTACACATGTCACCAGGGAACTGCTATCTGACGTCAGGTATAAAACCAACTAGCATGTTCCCGGCGAGTCCTGTCCGGTGTACTCATAACCCAATGAGCACCTGTATACATCTTAGGTGAACCAACTGACACCAGTGGCTTATGAGACCGGCCACCGCCCCTCGTCAGGGTCTCGACTGTATACACTAGTTTATTCTGGAGTATCGATGCCCTCTCTCGAAACTCCCTTAACTAGGGACCTTTTAAGGATGTGCTTATAGACCCCAGCTCCCACGTATATGATCGCCCTCATACTGCTGGTAGTCAAGCAAGAATCCTAGGGGCTTTATCAACGTGCAATAGTGACCTGTGAGGTCACCTAAAGCAGTACACGATGATAAAGATAAACCAGATATCATACTATCATCTTGAGTAAGACTGTCCTACTGGTATAGGTCCTCTCTCAATCATTGCAATCACATGCCTGTGATCCAATAATTGACTCTGAGGGCACTATCTCCAACAATCTCCCACTTGCACTCAAGGATAATTATTGCGATGTCGCATACACACAGCCCGTGTGATACCGAACACCCAACTCCTCTACTAGTCAGTCTCACAAAACCAGTTTGCGAAACTAATGTGTTCGAGGAATAGCCTCAGAGAGTGGATCCGCCTTGATGTTTCTTTCTATGTCTCTCTTTATCTCAAGTTCGCGGAGAAAGCCATCTCCCAAAATGAGCAATACCTGTCTTAGAATATGTCTGGATATCTGATGGGACCTAGCTCATAAATGAACTCCAAATCCAAAATTCTTAGACTGTATCGTCAACTGAATTTAATCAGTATCCTGCGTCATGCCTCCCTCAGTATCCCCTTGGACCACCTGTCCAAAATACTGCCCCTCGTCAGAAGGAAAACTATAACTCTGACAACCACTCTGTCATCCATGTCACCTTGGAAGCCTGGAGTGATAACTGTCTCCTAAAGGAGACTGTTGTTATCATATCCCTAGAATATCCACTTATCTTTTAAAACTGCTTCCATTCATTTCTTCAGGATTGGATCAATATCAATTTTTTGCATCCACTGTAAAAAGATTTGGTGTGGTACTTGACATCTCATGATTGACTCAATTGCCTAAGCAAGTGATCTGCCAATCATGCACATCCCTCTCCCCTTTAGTCTATAAGACACCTTTAGAGAGGGTGACTCCATCACCAGCAGGTACACTACCGTGCCTGGAGTCGTCCATTCTAAAACACCTTTAGAATGCTGTCTGATTACCCTAATTGGGACACTACCCAAATCTAGATCTAAAACCATTGATCTAGTAACCAAAATGTCTGATATAATATCCATATCTTTTCTGGAGAAACCACTGTGTGACAACCAAAGTATAACCGACCGTAGTATAGGAACATCACTTCCTACTCTGTGTATGTCATCCAAATACCAGGACATCACACCCTACTATCTTCTCAACAGATCCATCCCCTATTCTGATGAAGTCAAACCTATGACAGTCACTTCAGAAATAGATGATCTATCTCCGCTATATCTGCTTAAGTCTATAAATAGACAAAAGCCACTTGTCCACTATGCTTCCGCTGCTCCCACTGACTACGACAACCCTCTGGCAGAGTCATATAGACGTACACTTCTAAAGCTAGTTCAGAACGACGCTATACTCATCCTCCTGCCGGGTCTCATAGTCTGGAACAACAGCAATGGCAAGTCTGGGAAAACAAGAACCTCCCCGTCACCGTCTTTGAGCATACCGAAGTACCTCTCGAGTGTCTTGGGTTACCCACCATATCCATGGAGTGGACAATGGAATGTCAAACTAGATTGAATCTTTAGGTTCTTATCAAATTTTCAGTAATCGTTTGCGGATCTAGAATCACTTCCAGTTCTACCATACTCCCACTACAGTTTTCTAAAAAAATCCGTTTCTTTTAAAACTGTGGCGAGTCTAGAACAATATCACTATTGATCTTCCAGATAGTAGAAAGTCAACCCTCATCATAGCCTGGGTCAACCCATAAACAGCCATTACAGAAATGTTCCTTGAGTTATCCGGTGTCTGGTTTTAAGCATAAGCCGGACAACTCACCGTACCTTAACATTGTCAAGATATGAACTGTTCTATATCCAATACAGAAACAGAGGCACTGATTTAATTGAACCAGATTCAAATCATGCAGCTGTCTCCTGTGCGTGTCAACTAAATGGAAAGAGACCGATCAGCGTTACTCAACTTAGGAATGCATCCAGATATGTGTAACCTGAAAGAGAAACAAGTTCTCTTAATCATTACTATCAACTGAATACCATACACAAGTATCCACATCTTCGATCATCTTGAAGAAAAATGATACTTGCAATACCTGGTTCTCTACTTTACTCTTATACCTATAACTTCTCAAAACTAAGACCTTGTGTTACTACGAAACACTTGTCTAAGAAATAGAGAAGTCATAAGCAAACCGAATATAGTACGAGAACCAACCTTTCTGCCCTCATGGATGCTGGACAACATACAATACTCTGTATAAGTCCCCTGAGTCTAATAACTCATTTCCTGTGTGTCGTAGGTTGAAAACTATACTTATGGTTATGAAGAATTACACCGCTGTTTAAAGCTCCTTACCTAATCATCCACTGATATAGGTAAATGTCATGGACATAATTTCAAAAAGATATATCTCACTCTATAAAAATAGACGTACAGATATATTAATTTAAAATTGGTGCATAACAACGAATATTCAAATCCAAATATCTGCCGTCCGGCAAACTACCCAGGTGATTTCCTCAAATATCACAAATTACAACGAATTTCGATATAATGAGGATGATCACCTAATTCCCAATAATTTACTCCCACTCATCATCTGTAAAACCTTACAGATGTGAGAATCATACCTGGTAAATATATACCCTGGTGCAAGGGCTAATTAGGAAATCAGTTTTCTTTTAACAGTACACAGTGAAATTTAAACATGTAAATATTTCGAAGGGGTATCCGGGTATTCCTAGTAATGCCTCTTCCGTTATTCAGATTCACAACTGTAACCATATATTTCTATGCCATCTCTCCATATCCCTTCATATGTCTTTAGTCATTACCTTCTGTACACCCCTTTAGGCCAAATGGTTTTCTTCCTTCCCTACCGTTCAGCACCAGCCTATGGTTTGTAAGAAGACTATCCAATAATAATGGATGTACTGTCCTAATCCTAGGAGCACTCGCAATGCGAGAGAAGGTGAAGATAAAAGACAACCGAATAAACCTTATTCCTATTTCTCCTGAACCAGAATCCATCCCCGAACAGGAACAAGTTCCTTTCGAGTTCGTATATAACCATACGATGGAATATCCAATAAACTGTGGATCTTCGTAGCGGTACGGAGTGTCCTGGAGAAATACAAAGGTGAAGTGGGAGTGGTAATGAAATACTTGGTTTGGTCGTGAATAGCAGTCGCAGTTTACTTTGCCCTCCTTCTAATCCCTTTACTTGTCTTAACTTAATACCTTCTGTACACCATCGTTATGCTAATTGGTTTTCTTTATTCCCCACCATCCGGCACCAGTCTAAGGTTTGGAAGAAGACTATCCAATTTGCGTAATAGGTGTACTATCTCCTAAACCAAGGAGTACTCGCAACCTGAGAGAAGGTAAAAGGAAAAGACAACTGAATAGTCCTATTCGTTTTCTCCAGAACCGGAAACCATCATCGAATAAGTTCCTTCATGTTCGTATATAACCATACAATGGTTTTGTCCAATGGAAGTGGACGTTCGTAGTAATACGGGGTGTCCTGGAGAAAAGGGAAAAAGTAGGAGTGGCAATAAGGTTTGCAACTCTGACAATCCAAAAGCCAGTATTTAAGAAGGTTCGATTAATTTTGGTCACTGAGTCATAGTCTAGGGTCGGGTCATGGTCGCTGCCATAGAGAGAGAGAAAAGAAACACTCAGCGTGCACTCTAACCAAGATTGGAATGGTTATCAATTTATCTAATCAGGAAACCTTCCACTGTACCGTCAAATTCTCCTCCAAACCTGAAAGAAGAATTAGTCGGGATCACCCAAAGAGTAAACCAACTCATCAGTGGGAATCGGGATCCAACTACCATCGCATGATAACGTGACGGAATCCGCTCACGTTATCACACTCCAGAAGGTATGCGCATATCTGGAAAGTTTCAGTTTCTTTAGAAACTCCCGATGTGATTTTTGCCCCATGCTCTTATGACCTTGATGAAGGTCAACAAATCATAAGTCACATGTCAAGTTCTACCCGTCATTGTCCAGGTTAATTTGAACCCACCCGTACAAGCCCTTGACGAAGGTCAACAAGGCTATATGACTGTTCCAAACCAACGCATCTATCTATGCAGCGGAAAGGTAACAAGCAGCTACCATACACTATGCCTTGATAAAGGTCAACAAACATAGCATGAATACTACGTGCTACCCATCTGAAATGACGGATGGCTACGAATGGTTTTTGGTGAAAAACCTTTAACGTAATGAACTTGATATCGTTGAAGGAACCGGATAGCTTTTAAATAAATATAGTGACGAAAACCTTTGCTAAAGAGGTCACTCCCGGTGAAGGGATCTCGGCTCTTTCCCCGTAGAATGAGGTGCAGGATATTCCAACTGAATACCACGATGCAAAGCAAAAGTAAACGACTATAGTGAAGTTATTGCCCTGACGCAAACTTTTGTCCAAGGGGTCACTCCCGGTGAAGGGATCTCGGCCCTTGCCTCGTCGACTGAGGTGCTGGATATTCATAACCGAATACAACTATGCAAAACAAAAGAGAATGGCCTTGCAATAACAGCTTTTTGAAAAATATTCCAACAACATAATAAAAGGCTTGTTTAGCTTGTATTAATCCGAATCAATGTAGTCCCATCAATTGATCACACCAATAAAGAACGAAAATAATGATGTACGTATATGCCATCAGCATTCGCCACTTGGTCCCGTCATTACCCGTTAGGTTACTTAACTAACGACAGAGCGGGGACTGGACTAGCGCGGATGCAAAACATATACAACATCTACTAGTATATATATCAATATATAATATTCGCTCAAGGCGTGATAAAATGCAACATCACAGAAATGTAATAAGCATCACAGAACTATACAAATATCTGGGATCCCCCGGTTTCATAGAGCCGCTACTGAAACCCGACGTTCCTCTGGTCGTGTGGATAGCCTGTGCAATGAAATCCTAGACCCCTATGGGCGCGGCAAGTTACCCGCCATAACCTGAATCGAGGCAGCCCCCTTCAGCAACGTGAATGGCTCACCCAGCACTTTATGGAATCCAGTAACTTGGGCACCCCTCCTGGGTCAACCTATACCCCCTACGAGTGCGGCGAAAAGCCCGCTAATTCTAGAGTAAAGTCCCCTCCATCTCAATGCCATGAGATGCGGGCCCGTTGCCCTGTAGAACCCGGCTACCCGTGTGTAGGGTTCCTAGGCACACTAATGAAGTCTCACAAGTGATCAAGCATGGCTAATTCAAATTTTACAAGTGCCTACAAACCCTAATATGGATCGTTAAATAGATATATAGGCGATGCAAGCATGTAAACGAATTAAATGCTAAAGGAAAGTGACTACAACCTTTGTAGATCCAGTCCACCACTTCCTAAGCTCCACGATGATGTCCCTCCGCTGTCCAAATCGGAATCCGGACTCTAGCATCGGCTTCATTGAAGAAATGGGCGGGCTTGGTCGTCGGCTTCGATGCCGAAAATGATCTACGTCGAGGCATCACAAGATCAAGCTCCCACTTCACCAAGTCATGAAACTTGTGAAGAAAACACCCTATACTACTTGGCAAGAGGTAGAGGATGAAGAAATAGGAAGTGGGTTCACTTTAGAATTGGATTTCTCACTTAATAGCTTAAGTTGCCATTGATGGAGCAAGCTTTCTTCATGTTGATGATGAAGAAGAAGATGAGAAAGAATTATGATAAGTTAATTAAAAGATAAAATAAAATGATACTTATCATATCTTTAACCTTAGTTAGGTGTAGAGAATTGACTAAGGTTAGTTTGAAGGGTTAGGGTTAAGCATGAAGACAAAATGGCCACTTAGTCAAAGTTTCAAGAAGCTTCAACTACAAACAAATCAAGCCACCATTTTCTATTCTTTTGCCAATAAGAAATAAATAAATAAATCAATAAAAAGATAAAAGAATAAGTAAATAAAATGAAACCCTAACCATTCATATAACCATGGTCAATTCTTTACACAAACCCAAGCTTGCATGTATCATTAAACATGATACAATCTTGTGCACAAAAGTATATCACATATACAACTTGCACAATCCAAGTGAGAAAATCCATTTAAAGTGAACCAATACTAGTTGATGCAAAGTAATATATCAAATATATAATTCTACATTAAATCATTAAATCAACACTTGATTCAATGATCCGGTCATGTCGCATATAACCGGCTAGTATCCAATGTATCGGCTTATCGAATCAATCCTTGATTCAATAACTAGGTTATATCGCATACAACCATTCGACACATACATCGCGAGAATGAAATACGGTATCACATACATGCATTATTCTCGGTCCCGCACATATCCCATATGTGCTCCTATTCGTTTCGCTTGAGCCAGGAAACCTCTGTGTAGGACTCTAAAGACTCGTCAATACGCCGGCAGCAGATGATGATCATATCAAACACCCACAAGCCGCAAGCGGTCTGCTAAATATAACGGCCACCCGGGTATTGAGCGATCAGAAGATCGACGAGCAAGCCCGCTAACACTCCTGTGAATCCAACCAGTAACACTTACCGTACAGTCCGGTCTGTTCGTCTGATATGTCGCATATCTCGCCTAGGGGTGGTAAACGTCAGACCCCAGTAGCTCGATAAGTCATGCCGACGTGAAGTCCATAACATGTGTGAAACTACTGATAACACTTACCAGTAGGTCACTGCAACCCTGGCCAGGGATTTCCTGTTATGGCCAGTCGAGCATAGCGCAACATCAACCCCCAATACCGGGAGAGACGAATCCCCTCCTATCGCTCATTGCCTCCATGTGAATCGGGACTGTACCCAAAAACCACCTGTTTGCACGACTCAGTAGAGCCGTGGTAGGGTGGAAATCAAAGCACAGTGGGAGACACACAAGACTCTATGACGATCTCGGGTCAACAGACTAAGCTGTACCAGTGTCACCAGAGAATTGCCATCTGACGTGAGGTATAATACCATCTGAGAGTTCTCGGCGAGTCCGTTCAGTGTACCCAGTCTCCACTGAGCACCCGTATACCATCTCTGATGTCAAACACCAATGGATATGGGATCATCCATCGCCCATCGCATGGGTCGAGAAGATATACGCTAGTCTACTCTGGAATATCGATGCCCCGTCTCGATATTCCCTCGACTAGGAACATTGAAGGATGTACTCATGGACTATCCTGGCCCCACTAGTATGATCTGCATCACAGTCCTGGAAGTCGAGTACACATCCTAAGGGCTTTATCAACATGTAACAGAGAGATAGAAAGTATACACGTTAAGATAAAGTGCAACCAGATAGCGTACTATCATGTCGAGCAAGAAAGTCCTACCTATATATGTCCCAGCATCCACTACAATATACATCCAATGCACAGTAATGGCCTCTAGGGCATACATATAACTAACAATCTCCCACTTGCACTAGGGCCATTTGTAGCAGTAGTTGTAGTATCTAATACTCAACCATCCCCTAAAAGTCTCTCTTTGGGAAAAGGCCTTTGTGAGTGGATCCGCCGTGTTGTCCTCTGAGTCTACTCTCCGAACCTCGATCACCGTGGAGATCAACTATCTCCATGATCAGGTGATGCTGCCTCAGAATATGTCTGGGTCACTGATGGGAACAGGGTTCCAGGGCTGAAACCACACTTCCATTGTCATACAATGGCAGGAACCTAGTTCATCTTATGAACCAATATACACCCAAACTGCCTCTTTGGTAGTATCTTTAATAGCGATGTTACCAGCCTTTATCGTCTAGTTTGTCACGGTATCTATCTTGGAAATCTTCCAACATACTGTCCCTTTACTGAGGGTAAAGACAATGCCTGTGACTGACATTCAGTCGTCTTTATCACCCTGGAACCCTTCTAGCGATTCTCCCCAGGAACGATTGATACCATTTCACTACATCTAGTGAGAATCCTAGCATCCAATTACATCTATCTCATAGATGAAGACTCAGGATTTAGGAGGTATCACTTTGATCCTATTGGAGAATCCATGTGATAAGAGGAGATCGACCGATCGTAGTATAGGAAACTCTTTTCCTATCAAGAGTATGTTGTCCACGTACAATACGAGGATGACCACCTTACTCTCTACTACCGTTTTGTATATACAAGGTTCATCTACCATTTTGATGATGTCAAACTGTTTGACTAACTCATCAAAACAGATGTTCCAACTCCGCGATGCCTGCTTCATCACATAAAACATCTTGCACACGTTTCCGCTGCTCCCACTGTTTACGTAGCCCTCTGGCTGTGTTCTTATAGACGTTCTCTTCTAAATCATTATTTAGAAAAGTAGTCATGGCACCCAACCACCAGATATCGTAGTCATGGTATGTAGCCGTGGCAAGTAGGATCTGGATGGACTTAAGCATAGTCCCTGGAAAAGGTTTCATCATTATTCGTGCCTGGTCGATGACGAAAACCTTTAACAAGTCTAGCTTTGAAAGTCTCAACTTGTCCATCTACACCAAGTAATCTTCTCAAGATATACTTGCTCCTGATGGGGATTTAACCCTTCAGATATCGCAACCAAAGTCCATACTTTGTTGGTGTATATGGATTCCATCTCAGATTGCTAAGCATCCAACCATTCTTACAGAGTCCCTACTCTTGATGGCCTGCTCGAATCTAGTTGGGTCATCATCTCATGATGCAATCCTTGCTCCCACTGTCATCGAGAAACCGAAGTATCTCTCAAGCAGGTGAGGAACCCTGCTAGATCGGCGGAGAGGCTGAGGTTCGTCGGGAACTATTGAATCCTTTGGTTCTGTCAAATCATCAGCTGCAGTTTTGTATAGCTGGAACCTTTCCAGTTCTACACAACTGACTTTACCTCGATCTTGTCTGGATTTTGCTTTCGACATAGGCCAGACAACCCCAAATCTTAACTAACTTAAGATATGGGCTCTTCCCTTTCTATATAACATATGAAGTGGTAGGCAACTGATTTGATTTGAACCAAATTCAATAGGTATGCAGCTTCTCAAGTGCACAACCCAAAAAGGAAATAGGTAACTCAGTAATACTCATCATAGAGCACACGATATCTAATATTGTGCGATTGCTCCGTCCCGATACACCGTTGTGCTGTGGTGTATTCAGAGGAGTAATACGGAGAGAGAATCTCATTCTCCTTTAGAATGGTCCAGGAATGCCATGCACAAGTATTCTCCTCCCTGATCTTATCATAGGATATAATACTTATACCCGTATTGGTTCTCTACTTCTAACTTATATTCTGTGAGATCTCAAAAGGTTCGGACTTGTGTTTCAACAGGAACATATGTCTGAATCTTGAGAGATTATCAGAGAATATAATGAAGTATAAAGAACCATTCCTGGCATGTGTATACAGGAGACCTTACATACATCATCATGTATCAGTCCCAAGAGTTCATTAACTCTTTCTCTGTTTCCAATAAACAGGGCTATGGTCATCTAATCTTTGTGACATGACTGGCAAGTTTCATAAGATGTAAATTCAAACTGATTTAAATATGCATCTAAAATGTAACTTCAGCTAGTCGGGTCGCATTGATGTGACCTAGTCTACAATGCCTCAAGAAAGATTCGTTCATTTCTGAACTCTTCCTCTTGTGTGTGTTCTGAATACTAAGAACTGTAGTTTGATTTAGAACGTTAATGCTTTTAGATAACGCGCCTAAACCGATCAACTTTTGATATAGGAAATGTTCAAAACATTATCCAACAATACAAAATTTTATCATTTCTTTACTAATAAAGAGACTGATATGATTTTGTATATCAGGTTCGGTATCTAATAGCATTTGTTCAGAATCAATGTATTGGTAATACAGGATGACAGTGACCAACAGACTTGGATGCAACACTTGCCCCGTTTTCTGTCTCATGAAACTTATCACCCTTTCTCAGTTTTTCTACTCTTTTGTAGCCCTATGTAACAGATTACATATCTGGGATCCTGATCCGGTATCGAATACCCAGGATGTAGAGGATACTGAGAAACAGTTCTTTATAATGAACACACCCGAAGGAGATGCATCATATGCACTTTCTTCGTTTGGGCGGCATAGGAATTCTGGTATTCCCCTTATTTCCTGCTCTGTCTTATAACAATTATAAGTTGGAGCGGGACCAACGTTCCCCAGCTCGGTATAACAAGTGGGTTCGGTCAATACATCCATTTTGTTATCTTGATTAAGGCGTGATATGGTCGCTACCAGGAGAGAGAGAGAAGAAAACACTCAGCGTGCGCTCTTGCAAGATTAGATTGGTTATATATTTTATCTAATCAGGATGGCTCCCACTGTTTTTATCAAATCTTCCTTCAAATCCTAAAAGGAAAGACTAGCCGGGATTAATTACACTCTACAAGTTCGCCAATCTTTCAACCAGGCCAGTGTCGGTACTTTGAGGGAGGTTCTCCGTGCTTTCGCACGGACCTAATTACAGTAAACCTCGTTTTCCCAGAGGCGTAACCCCGTTGACACCTTTCTAGACACCTACTTGATCGGCTAATTGCAAAGTGCAAAACTCTCCCAGGAGTAACAATTACTCGCAGTGGGTATCGGGATCCAACTATCACATAGAAGGTATGCAATCTCATTGCAAATTTCAACACTTGAAACTCCCGATAATGGTTTTTACCCCTAGCACTTATGACCTTAACTAAGGTCAACAAATCATAAGTACTAGTCAAGTTCTACCCGTCATTTCGTGATTAATTAGACCCACCCACATGACCCTTAACTAAGGTCAACAAAGTCACGCGGCTGTCCTAACTAATCGCATCATATGCGGTGTAGGAAGACATCACTTAGCTACCGTACACTGTGCCTTGACTATGGTCAACAAACATAGCACGAATACTAAGTACTCTACTTCCTAAAATGACGGAGGGTTGCGAATGGTTTTTGTGAAAACCTTTAACACTTTGAACTTGATCTCGTTGCGGAATCAAATGGTTTTTAAATGGAATGTTTTTGAGGCTTTTCTAGTTTTACTAAAGGGGTCACTCCCGGTGAAGGGATCGTCGGCTATTTCCTCGTCGAATGAGGTGCGGGATATATCATATATATCACTGTGCAAAGAAAAAACTATAGAAGCAATCAAAAGACAAACCGAGTGTGTAGTATCTGCCAGTTATTGCTAAAGGAGTCACTCCCGGTGAAGGGATCTCGGTCCTTTCCCCATCGAATAAGGTGCAGGATGTTCTACAATGAACACCGCGATGCAAAGCAAGAACTGTAGCTACCTGTTTTTTATTTTGAAATTCGATTCCACAACATCAATTAGGTTTATTTTCTTTCATTAATCTCATTAATGAATATCCCATCATTTAAGTCCACCTAAACATCACAGATAAATATAACGTACGCTTATGCCATCCGCATTCGCCTCGATGTCCCGTCTGCACCGTTAGGTTAGGTAACTAACGGCAGAGCGGGGCAGGGCTAGCACGGGTGTAAAACATAAGCAACGTTTATATAATATATCATATATACTATATATAATATCTGTCACAGAACATCACATGATCACATCACAGATAAATCACAGCAGAAGAAACATATGAAATATTGGATATAGTAGGACGTCCGTGTTTTCAATACGAGCCAGTATAAAACACGGATTCCACGGTTGTGATGAATAGCCTATCCCACACCCCTAGACCCCTACGAGAGTGGCAAGCAACCCTACCAATTCTAGGGTTAGGAGACCCGGACTCGACTCCTCGAGATGGTCTCCCACTGGACCTTAGAACCCGGTTACTTGTGCTCCCCTCCTTGGGTCTATCCTAGTGCAGAAAAGTAAATAATATACATCAACGGTGACATCTTCCGCAACCTGGAAGTTCCCCAATAAAATAATATTACATACAAGTTTTTACATAAATGAAAATGAAAAACACTCATCTCACAGAAAAAACCTCCGGCTATTCAAACACGACGATCCAATATAACATATCCAGCAACACATAACATCACATGTCATCAACGTAAGTAAATATGCGCATCCCAATTGTCGTTGACATATAGCAACGAAACCGGCGACATCACATATTACACTTACGGTCACAGAAAAGAAAGTGTAAAACTACAACAGTTGGAATCCGCAACCACCTCAGACATCGCATGCCTGATCAAATGAATTCTTTAGACATCGCATGCCTATCAATTATAAACCCCGCATTTTAGTCTCATTATCGAAAACACTTTTCAATATCAAGTCGGGCAATTCAACAAGATTCCCGACATTTTGATCGAATGCTCATCGCAAACTTTAGTAGACGGTCGCACCCCCGATACCGTCGACGAAGTGCACCAAGGCGGAACACCGCTACCGCGAGCACCCGAACGGATTCTTTCGGCGACGGGGTTCTCCTACAGTCACTTGGTCGGGGCATCGGAGTGAGGCTGTCTATTAAGTTTACCCGGCGAGTATCCACGTATGCTACGTGATTGCGATGGACTTTTGATCACATCAAAATTCCGTGGCAACCGATCAAGTGAGACTAGAGTGCTATGTTTATAACATTCATTCAGTTATCACATAACTTTTGTGAATTCCAATTGTTGTATCACATTCCGGATAAACATAAAATGTTAAACTTTCCGATTGAACATTCGAACACCCAAGTTTTCCCGAAACAGCTCAACACATGAAATATGTCTAACAACATTCAGTTCGTGCCTCAGTACCAACGGTCCAGCCGTAGAAGGATCAAGCCAACGCCTCACATGTGGCACGCCGTACTGCCCCAAACCCGAAGGTTCAAAGGGTAGTTCAAGACGGTCACATAATCGAGTTAAGGTTTGTTGTCTTCTAGAGGGTCCATCGCATTACTTGCACTACTTAGAACGTCGTTAAACTACGGAAAAATCCAACAATTGGAAATTTCCCGGCAGGGGAAAAAGTGGGTATTTATATCCGGTCGAACTTTTTAACATATTCTAAAAATACCCGGAAAAACACACTGACAAAATTAGACAATCCGATCGATACACCGAGTCCCCAATACAACCCAGAAAATTCAACTCTAGAAAAATTATTAAAAAATTCCCAGGAAAACCGGCACTGCAAACTAGGAATTACTGTGCAAAATTTATTGTATGAGGAGACAAAAGGGCCGCGGAACCGCCGCATTAGCATGCTAATGCCGCGGTTCCGCCGCGCTTTAATGGATTCAGGGGCCCCGTTTTATACAGTAATTCTTAGAATCTTCTACTGAGCTTTCTGAATAATTTTAATCTGGAAAAAACCACGTTTTTCAAAAATGTCCAGAGAGCAAAATGCGATTGGGGTTTCGGTTCAATCGGACTTCTAATTCCGTCTACGCATCGCCTAAGGCTCTAGCTAGGCTCTGATACCACTGTAGGGTTCCTAGGCACACTAATGAAGTCTCACAAGTGATCAAGCATGGCTAATTCAAATTTTACAAGTGCCTACAAACCCTAATACGGATCGTTAACTAGATATATAGGCGATGCAAGCATGTAAACGAATTAAATGCTAAAGGAAAGTGACTACAACCTTTGTAGATCCGGTCCACCACTTCCTAAGCTCCACGATGATGTCCTTCCGATGTCCAAATCGGAATCCGGACTCTAGCATCGGCTTCATCGAAGAAATGGGCGGGCTTGGTCGTCGGCTTCGATGCCGAAGATGATCTACGTCGAGGCATCACAAGATCAAGCTCCCACTTCACCAAGTCATGAAACTTGTGAAGAAAACACCCTATACTACTTGGCAAGAGGTAGAGGATGAAGAAATAGGAAGTGGGTTCACTTTAGAATTGGATATCTCACTTAATAGCTCAAGTTGCCATTGATGGAGCAAGCTTTCTTCATGTTGATGATGAAGAAGAAGATGAGAAAGAATTATGATAAGTTAATTAAAAGATAAAATAAAATGATACTTATCATATCTTTAACCTTAGTTAGGTGTAGAGAATTGACTAAGGTTAGTTTGAAGGGTTAGGGTTAAGCATGAAGACAAAATGGGCACTTAGTCAAAGTTTCAAGAAGCTTCAACTACAAACAAATCAAGCCACCATTTTCTATTCTTTTGCCAATAAGAAATAAATAAATAAATCAATAAAAAGATAAAAGAATAAGTAAATAAAATGAAACCCTAACCATTCATATAACCATGGTCAATTCTTTACACAAACCCAAGCTTGCATGTATCATCAAACATGATACAATCTTGTGCACAAAAGTATATCACATATACAACTTGCACAATCCAAGTGAGAAAATCCATTTAAAGTGAACCAATACTAGTTGATGCAAAGTAATATATCAAATATATAATTCTACATTAAATCATTAAATCAACACTTGATTCAATGATCCGGTCATGTCGCATATAACCGGCTAGTATCCAATGTATCGGCTTATCGAATCAATACTTGATTCGATAACTAGGTTATATCGCATACAACCATTCGACACATACATCGCGAGAATGAAATACGGTATCACATACACGCATTATTCTCGGTCCCGCACATATCCCATATGTGCTCCTATTTCGTTTCGCTTGAGCCAGGAAACCTCTGTGTAGGACTCTAAAGACTCGTCAATACGCCGGCAGCAGATGATGATCATATCAAACACCCACAAGCCGCAAGCGGTCTGCTAAACGTAACGGCCACCCGAGTATTGAGCGATCAGAAGATCGACGAGCAAGCCCGCTCATACTCCTGTAAATCCAACCAGTAACACTTACCGTACAGTCCGGTCTGTTCGTCTGATATGTCGCATATCTCGCCTAGGGGTGGTAAACGTCAGACCCCAGTAGCTCGATAAGTCATGCCGACGTGAAGTCCATAACATGTGTGAAACTACTGATAACACTTACCAGTAGGTTACTGCAACCCTAGCCAGGGATTTCCTATTATGGCCAGTCGAGCATAGCGCAACATCAACCCCCAATACCGGGAGAGACGAATCCCCTCATATCGCTCATTGCCTCCATGTGAATCGGGACTGAACCCAAAAACCATCTGTTTGCACGACTCAGTAGAGCCGTGGTAGGGTGGAAATCAAAGCACAGTGGGAGACACACAAGACTCTATGACGATCTAAGGTCAACAGACTAAGCTGTACCAGTGTCACCAGAGAACCGCCATCTGACGTGAGGTATAATACCATCTGGGAGTTCTCGGCGAGTCCGTTCAGTGTACCCAGTCTCCACTGAGCACCCGTATACCATCTCTGATGTCAAACACCAATGGATATGGGATCATCCATCGCCCATCGCATGGGTCGAGAAGATATACGCTAGTCTACTCTGGAATATCGATGCCCCGTCTCGATATTCCCTCGACTAGGAACATTGAAGGATGTACTCATGGACTATCCAGGCCCCACCAGTATGATCTGCATCACAGTCCTGAAAGTCGAGTACATATCCTAAGGGCTTTATCAACATGTAACAGAGAGACAGAAAGTATACACGTTAAGATAAAGAGCAACCAGATAGCGTACTATCATGTCAAGCAAGAAAGTCCTACCTATATATTTCCCAGCATCCACTACAATATACATCCAATGCACAGTAATGGCCTCTAGGGCATACATATAACTAACACCGTGCACCCCCCCGCGGGGTAATCCTAGTACAGAAAGTAAAATATACATACAACGGGTACAACGACCTCAGCCAGGTCGTGCCCCAAAAGAATAATATACAAACAGGCAGTGACGGCAGTCCACATGTCGGACGCTCGCCCTGCAATATCAAACGTACATATACAAACCAAACTGTACTACCATTGCATCCAGGCTATCCACCACGACAATCCGCAACATCACAGCACAACACAGAACATCTACGTGAATGTCACGTTCGCAAATCCGTCTAAAAGGGCTATAGCAGTTAGACAGGATTTACCGATCAAGTGTCATTCACGGTCGTAGATATAATGTAAATACTGTGAACTAACATGTTTAAAATTTTCGATCGACTAAATTTACCGAAGTGGGCCCCAAGCACTACTGTATCACTCAAAGAAAATCTAGGCCCAAACAGAATATTCCAAAAACCCCAATTTCAAATATAAAGATCACTGTAGAAAAATGGCATTGCGTTGACCCTTGACTACGGCGGAACCGTGGCCGGAACATGGGTTTGGCCACAGTTCCGCGGTCTTCCTGTAGCATAACAATACCAGATTTCTACAGAATTCTTAAAAACACCTGCTCAGATTTCTGCAACACTCCAAATATTTTTTCGAGCCAAAAAAAATTCGACAGAGAACTAAACCAGAAAATGCGGGTTTTCGGAA
Source organism: Agapanthus africanus (assembly GCA_030015575.1). NCBI lineage: Eukaryota > Viridiplantae > Streptophyta > Magnoliopsida > Asparagales > Amaryllidaceae > Agapanthus > Agapanthus africanus. Next base: position 335,222,316 of record CM057346.1, on the reverse strand, counting down.
AATCCGTTCGATCGAACTTGTAAACATGTTAGAACAAGCTAGACTAGGTTAATGGCATGGCTCTGATACCAGTGTAAGTGCACGGCGGCGCCCCGTCCGTCTATCCAAGGCCAAAATGCGGAAACGATACTTTACTTTAACTTTGTAAACCGGCACCACCGCGCACAAAAATCCCGGATCGGGCCATTAACCTACTCCTAGCTAACTAGAGTAGGGGTAGAGAGATATACCGAGCGATCCGTGTCCTTCGGTCTTCTCGTCGTCATCCCGATCTCCCCGCGGAATCTCCGGTCTTCATCTCCTCGTCGGAAGGGCTCCACATCGCCGGGTTCTCTTATGGGCTCCCACCTATGGACCGAAGCAACCCGAGTATGAAGTTGGCGAGTCGACGTGCCTAAGAATGCTGTAGATGAAGTGTAGAACTATTTGTCTCTTGGGGTTGTATGAAGTTGCCTTTTTGATGGAGGTGAAGAAATGAACTTTTGGAGGAGGAGCTATATGATTTTTGCAAAGCCAAATAAGAGTATTTCCCCACACAAAAAATTAGGACAGCCCCCCTTGAAGAAAAATGGCCGGCCAATGTTGTTCAAGGGAGAGGGAAAAAGTCCAAAGGGGGGGATCAATAATGCAAGAGAGAAAAACATGTGATGATGAGGAATAATCATCACAACTAAAGCCACACTCAAAAAGCCCATCACCAACTCATGTCATCACAAAAGTCAAGCCATGATGAAGTCAAATGAAGTCAATGGATGGTGCACCATCATGAAACCATCATGATGCAAAAGTCTTCTCAATTGTTAATTACATAATTGCAAATAACCCCCTCAACCAAATTTCAGCCAAAGAAAGGAACAAAGGAAAATGGCTGAAACCGGAAAGCAAACTGGCAACTTCATAAAACTGATCCCGTAATAAATTACAGGAAAACCCCGCTACTGTATATACATACCCGCATTTGTATTATTACCGAATACAAATGCAATGAGACAAAATCTACACTGTACAATACTAGGATCTGGCTTAAACCAAAGCCCGCTAGTATTATCCGTCCGATCATGATCCGTGCAATACCGCACGTATCTGATCGAACCCTGCCATATCTTCATACGGCCTCTACAGCGTTCCGCCTGAAACTTGAAAAAACGGTCTGTGGGAGACTCTAAAGACTCGTCGACACCTTGGTTGTGGAATTAACCACTAGCATGTCAGAGGTATTAGCCATACGTAACGGGCTACCAGATATTGACCAAAAGGGACGTCGATGAGCGAACTCATCCTGACACCCTACTAAGCCTGTCAGTGACAATATCCATATAGTCCGGTCCGTTCGTCTATGAGTATCGGATGGCGGGCCTAGGGGGTTGGTAAAAGTCAGACCCCCAAAAGCGGTACAAGTCGTGTCGGAGTGTAGCCCAGAACACCCTGAGATACTACTGGAATACCTACTAGTAAATCTCCTACCTTGGCCAAGAACTTCGTATAATGGCTCTTTTAGACACAGCGCGACCTCACCCCCAATACCCGGAGAGACGAACCCTTGCAGATCCGCTCACTGCCTCCATGTGGCCCGGGACTGTACCCAACTAAAACCTGTTTGCACGTCTTCTTTGAGCGTGGTAGGGTAGTAATCAAAGTACAGTGGGAACTTACACGAAACAAATGACGATCTCAGGTCAATGAACTAACCTGTACACATGTCACCAGGGAACTGTTATCTGACGTCAGGTATAAGACAAACTAGCATGTTCCCGGCGAGTCCTGTCCGGTGTACTCATAACCCAATAAGCACCTGTATAGATCTTAAGTGAACCAACTGACATCAGTGGCTTGTAAGACCGGCCACCGCCCCTCGTCGGGGTCTCGACTGTATACACTAGTCTACTCTGGAGTATCGATTCCCTGTCTCGAAACTCCCTCGACTAGGGACCTTTTAAGGATGTGCTTATAGACCCCAGCTCCCACGTATATGATCGCCCTCATACTACTGGCAGTCAAGCAAGAATCCTAGGGGCTCTATCAACGTGCAATAGTGACCTATGAGGTCACCTAAAGCAGTACACGATGATAAAGATAAACTTGATAGCATACTATCATCTTGAGTAAGACTGTCCTACCGGTATAGGTCCTCCTTCAATCATTGCAATCACATGCCTGTGATCCAATAATTGACTCTGAGGGCACTATCTCCAACAATGTTATGATGTGTAGGTATCCTATGAAGACTTCGAGATGACAAGCAAACACGTGGCGCGTCGGCAAGGGAAAGCGAAAAGCAAATAGAGTAGATTATATCTACGGGGGAAGTCGGCTGGATGGCGTATAGCACCCCAGCATTTCGATGTTTAGTATGCTATATATACTATATATATATATATATATATATATATATATTTGATAGATTTATGTGTGAAATGGATATTCAAGATATGATTAGGTGTTCAATGGTTAGATTGGGGTTATTAGATGTGGGCTAGTACAGCTTCTTAGTCGCGAACTCTAGAATAGGTTTACACCCACACGCACACACATGCTTACTTTTTATACTTGTGCGTATATGGGGATACGTATACATATATACACACATAGGTATGGGACGATGTGTATATAGACACGTATACCTACACTTAGAGGATGAGCATAGTAGATGATATTTGGAGATGAGTCGGTGAGATTGGGCATGGTGCCATAAGATCGGTGATATGATGTGGTTCGTATTAGGAGATACGACATGAGTTATAGCGGGCCTTTAGGCGTGTGTTTTATTACACGCACAAATATCTATATAGATGGTATCAGTTCATACTAGACTTAGATCAGTACACCTGTTCATGAGATATGATGATAAGGATACCAGATAATTGATGAGATAAATGTGAGATTCTATCCGTACCCAGATTCGGGATGCCGTACGACGGATTTACCGTACGATATAACTATGATGATAGATCCGCACTCTTGACTCGGGGATGCCATATGATATATTGTATCGTACGTGGTACTATTGGGGCGAGATCACCGACTATTATATATGTATATATATATCGACTCAGATTTAGGTGGTTTCCATACCCTTTCGATTAGCTTGTTAGTTAGATCTGTAGTTTACTTAGTAGATGTTAGACTAGACCCGAGTCATACCTATTTCAAAACTAACGAATCGGGAGTATTTTAAATACAGGCTAAGAGATTCTACGGATATTTTTGAAAGACACATCTTTTCTTAAAAACACCGTAACCCTTATTTTTCTAAAAACCCCGATTCGTCTTATTTCAAATGGAAAAACTGTATGACATTTACATATTGATGTAGATTCTTCACTGTTGCGTTTATTATTCGATTTCTGCATATTCTTGCTATTCGCATCGCATTGCATGTGTAAATGTGTTTATTGTTATATTAGACCCATGTTGTCAGGACACCAGCACCATTATCGATGATGCGTATGTTCCACGTACACCTAGTTGCCGGCACACACACACTTCATCATCGATAATTGTCATGTCACTATACAGTAAGATTGCTGTATCAGGATATGACTCCTTATATGACATACTGGTACACATACATATTGTACACCCATACAGCATACATACGTATTTGCACATACATAGATGATTTTGGCTTGATTTTGGAGATTTGGGAACCGCAAGATATATTTTAAAACTAGATTCATTTTAAAAGAGCGGTTTTCCCTCGTTATGTGCATATTACTGTTCCATGTTGCATGATATACGGATATGCTTACATTTCTGTTATATGTCGCATACATCATGCTTTATGCTTTTACGCATTGAGATATGTTGTTTTCATGAGATTTCTGGATTTGAGAACCGTGGTCATTTTAAAAAGAAAGTTTGTATTGTTTTAAAAACCCAGTTTCTCTTGATATGATATTTCAGTGCGTCCACCATGCGTTTTCTCGGTTCTGAGACGTGTGACAGTGATACTCGATTCGAGGAGCTGGATGAGGCCGATTGCGGGTACATGGTGGACCCGGTATGGTACCCTGGGGCGAGAACGGATTGCTGTGCTGCGGGCGGTGAGACGACAGTGGGACTACTACCTACCGGTGATAGTATTTGGGCCCGGCGGATATCCGGGGGATACCGACCGGAGTCGACAGATGATATGGGCCGATCCGAACTGACGGAGCCCGTGGGCCGATTCGGACTGATGGAGCCCGATATATGAGGATTTACGTGCCGATGCTGGGATTTGGTTTCATGATGTTTCGAGTGTCGATGCTGGACACTCAGGTTCCATGATTTTGATGTGTCGCAAGGGACACACATTGATTTATATCCCCATACTTCCATGCATAAGCTTTATGATACTTAAATGCATGATGTTTTGTGTCTTTGGTTGACACGTGGACGAGATCCACATACATACAGACATTGATTACATAGTTGGACGATATCCACTTACTCATAGACTTCAGGATATAGTTGACACTGATTCATGTTGATTACATTGATCATACCTCATATTTGTGATATGTTGCTACCTGAGGCACTGACACGAGCACTTGGTATTACACTGATGTATAGATGTTTACCCTTGCCACCTTTTCATATTGAGGATATATTGTTACTGATCGTATTGACCTAGGATGAGTCATACATACGATTTCTGCTCTGTGATGTTTTTCTACTCACGAGTTGGCAACTCACCCCCGTTGTGCCACAGTTTCTTGCAGGTTTTGCCGTACAGGTTTCATTGCGGCTTTCTGGCACACTGCTTCTTTTCTGGGTGATTGCTTTGGTAGGTGGGTTCACTCGCATCGTGACTATCCTTGTATTTATTTTAATCAGTTGTATCTAGTAATTCCATCAACCAGAGTTGTATATTTATTTCAGACTTAGAAAACGAGTTGTGTATTATTTCGACCTTAGAGCCGCGTGTTGTAGTATTATGGTTTTCATGATGATTTTGATTTTCCTTTTGAGTTTTGATCCTCGCCATTCGGCGTTGTATATTATATTACTTGCGTGGTTGTGACCGTCAATTGATGAATAGCTAGCTCCCGCTTGGGAATGCCTTTTATCATTATGCATATATTGTTCTTGTTGTACCCCGTTTGGGGTCAGTATTTACAAAGGAAACTCTACCGAAATTTTCAGAACAGACTTGAGGATTTAAAAATGCATATTCGGCTTACTTATTTAAAAACCTTGTTTTTTTAAAAATATGTTTTCTTCACTTCTTTAAAACTAGTTTTCCGTTATTTATTATTTAAAATGGTTGTAGATTTCTGGGCTTTTGGTTTACTTAAATTAGATGAGGTCCTATAGAATTCATATGATTCAAGGGCCAGTCACGTGCTATTTCGGGACGTGACAAAGTCTCACGGTGGGATCGGCATCCAACTATCATTGTGTGACAATTTTGAAGGAATCCTACCAAAATTATCACACTCCAGATGGTATGCAAAACTAGCAATTTTCCTTTTCCTTTGAAACTCTCGATGTGAATTTTTGCTACATGAGCTTATGACCTTGATGAAGGCCAAAATATCATAAGACGCAAGCCAAGTGAAAGTGTGTCTGAGCACCTCTACTATGTTTCCAATATTACTGGATGTTGCACACCGTGACAACACTTCTGAGAAGGCGGAAGTGGCAAAGAAAAATTTTCTTGCATGCAACACCCACTCTAAACCCTAGATCTTATGCTAAACCATAACTAGAAACCTTATCTAGAGTTGTTACCTACTATGATATATACCTAGTGAATCGGTCTTTCAGGCCTTTTTTTGGATGCGAATCCTAGGCTACTTGGATGGTTGCAAAGACCTTGATCTCCGGTCACCTTCAAGACGTAGATAATCCACCCGAGAGCTTTGGAACAAGCTTCAAGCTCTTCAAAAGAGTTAATTAAGAAGTCAAGTGTGCTAGAAATGACTACTTAGATGTTGTCGAGATGAACTAGAGGATTATTTTATCTCTTAAGCTTTTGATTCATAACTTATGTGAAGAGTAGAGCTTTAGAGATTGAAGAAGGAGATAATTTTGGAGAGAAAAGATGAGAGTGAGAATGAGAGAAAATCAACTATGGAAAAAAGATATAGCTCATGGAAGTTAATGAAATGTGTATTAATTTATTTCCAAAATAATGTACCATACTTCAATAGTAATCCCAAATGAATAAAAAATAATATGAGCCATTCCTTCAACCATGCTTTGACAATTCTCCAAATTCCACCTCATATTTTTATTTTTACAAAATAAAAATCCTATTATGAGGTGTCTCCTTCTAGAAGGTGCTCTTGTACAATTACAAGAATACACCTCACTATATACCGTATAAGTATACCCGTATTCGTATTCCGAAAAATACGAATACAAAAAATCCAATAATTTAACACCGGTATTTGGCTTAAACCAAAGCATACCTGTATTATCCTTCCGATGATCATTCGTGTAGCAAGTACACGAACATGATTGAAACCCTGTCGTAACAAGTTACGGCCTCTTCATCTTTTGCCCGAACTTGGGAACCCTCTGTGTTGGACTTTAATGACTTGACAGTACGCTGGCAGTGGGTTTAACCACAAGCACGTCAGCAGCACTAGCTGTGCGTAATGGCTACCCAGGTACATGACGAAAAGGTGGCCGACAAACTCATCCAAACCCTAACGAGCCTGTAAGCAACACTTACTATACATTCCGGTCTCTTCGTCTGATATGTCGCAAATGAAGTCTAGGGGTAGTAATGTCAGACCCCAGTAACATTAGAAGTCATGCTTATGTATGGCTCATAACGGTTCAACAAATTACTGATAACTCTTATCAGTAAATCTCGACAACCCTGGCCAGGGATTTCCTGTTATGGCCGACCAAGCATAGCGCGAAATCATCTCCGTATACCGGGAGAGACGAAACCCCACCTATTGCTTACTGCCACCATGTGATTCGGGACTGTACCCAAAATCCACCTGTTTGCACGACTTAGTAGAGCCATGGTAGGAGGAAATAAAAGCATAGTGGGAATCACAGAAGACACTATGACGATCTCGGGTCTAAAGACTAGCCTATACAAGTGTCACCTGAGAACTGCTATCTGACAATAGGTATATGTCACGACCCAAAATTTAGTTCGTGACTGGCACTTAACTCACGCCACATCTTAAGGCGTAACGTACCTCAAGTAAGCCGAAGCCCAGAAATCTAAAACCTTTTTAAGAAAATAAAAGAGGTGAAGTTTTGATATAACGGTATGATTAAATCAAAAGTTTTCTGTAATACATAAGTCACGGAACATGAAAATGCAAGTAAATTTTACTAGTTGAAAAACATATTTCATCTTTTAAAAATTTGGGCAACACCTTCCTTGTATATATTCATCCAAAACCACATACACAAGATAATATAAAAAGCATCCCCAAGCAGGAGCTTGCTCTTTGCCAATCGGCGGAATCACAACCACGTAAGTCATAAAACATGTATACGATGCCCAACGGTGAAGATCAACACAAAGGATAATGAATAAAGCAAGACATCAACCCACCAAGCGAACATAAAACCCCGCTCTAAGTCTCGCAACCAAAAGTCATTCTAAGTCCAATTATATATACAAATACAAGTTTCTGATTGATGGAGTTAACTAAATACAACGGAATAGTAAGTACAAGAGTGGCACGATCCAACAAGTACCGCCTACCAAAGCAAATCACCCGAAGCAAGCTGTGTGCCAGCGATACTGCTACTGATCCATGCGGTTAACCTGCAAGAACTGTGGCACAACGGGGTTGAGTTTCCAACTCATGAGTAGAAAACATCATCAGGTAGAAATCGAATAAAACAACGATTTCCTAGGTCAACTATATCATGAAGGTAATAGTATGATATCTAGGGTGACCGTATATGTAAATATATGCCTATAGTATAATAATCAATTCATGTATGGATGTGGATCTCGTCCACTCGAAACATCATAGTAGCATATGCATGTAAATATATGATGATATCAAAGAATGTGTATTCATCAATGACACATCAATTCATGGAACCTGTGTGTCTAACACCGACACTCGAAACATCATGAAACCCGTGTCCAGCATCGACACGTAAATCCTCATAGCTCAGGCGCTGCATCTTCATATCGGCCCTCAGGCGCCGCACACTCTGGTCGGACCTCGTATCCATCTCATGACTCCGGTCGGACCTCGTATCCATCTCATGACTCCGGTCGGTATCCTCCGGATAACCGCCAGGTCCAAATATTATCACCGGTAGGTAATAGTCCCTCTGCCCGGTGGATCATCCACACCACAAAAATCACATATCTCCCCAGGGTACCATACCGGGTCCACCATGTACCCGCAGACGGTGCCTCCCGCTCCTCGAATCAGGTTTCACATGCCAATCTCAGAACAGAGAAAACACATGGTGGATGTCTCAAAATATCATATCACGAGAAACCGGGTTTTTTAAACAATATATACTTTCTTTTGAAATAACCACGATTCTCATATCCAGAAATCTCATGAAAACAGCATCTCAATGCATATAACCGTAAAGCATGATGTATGCGACATATAACTAAATGTAAGCTTATCCATATATCATGCAACATGGAACAGTGATGTGAGCATGGGCATATCATCATAATGTGAGCATCGCAATATAATAGAATGATGTAGCAATTTTACTGCGTGAGTGACATAGCAATTATCGATGATGAATTATGTGAGCCGGCCAATCTGTGTAAGTGTAACATACGCATCATCGATAATGGTGTAGGTGTACTAGCATAGGTATATGCAATGCAATGAGAATGACATGAACGTAACATAAAGTACATCGTAAATGAAATGCTATAATCATATATATCTAATCTAACATCTACACATGAACCATACGATCGGTTTTTAAAAGATGCGAATCGCAGTTTTGAAAGTAGGGGCTACGGGTGTTTTTATGGAAAAGACATCATTTGAAAATCCGTAACTTCCCTCAAGGTATCTATTTAAGAGATGCATACGATTCTTCAATTTAAAAATATGTATGGTTCGGATAACATATTTACGTCGGCTATTTAGTCTTATAGTATCCAATACGGCAAAATCATCGAACATCATCCTCAAATCATGAGCACGGATCATCCATCTGGTAACTCACATCGCGTACAGAAATCCTTCGTACGGTGAAATTTAACAAAAACAGGGATCTATCGACCTATACAACGATGAGGGTACGGATCTCAAGTCTCATACAGCATATCACTCATTATTCTCATATCCTATTATTTTGCATAAATGTCATATCTTATTGTATATAACGTTCTCATAACATGCCACTATAAATCTTATATCAATCGTATCCGCTCGTATCATCTATCTCATCATATTGATATCTCAAATCTCGTCATCACGTATTAATCATATCTTACCACTTCTAACTATCCTTTTAACCATATCCCTAGTTTCCTAATATAGGTTTCTTTAACCATATCCTATATATCGGTTTCCATCAAAATTTGCGCGGGTACTATACGCCATCCACCCGACTTTCCATGTAGATATAAATCTACTCACCTTGATCATTGCTTGCCAAAGTCGATGACACCATGCTCCGTCATTTAGGAATCCACACGAAGGTACCTATAATAAATACATAGTCGCAATGCTATTAAAATCAAGTCCGGAAAACCAATACGGCACACGGTGCGCGCATAGGTTAGAACCTATATCCTACGCATGCAAAACAATCAAGCAACCCTTATTGTTGACGTACAAACGCCCAACAAACAAATACAAATCCAAACATCAAAACCAAGCATTCAAAACTCGGAAAACATAGCCAAAAACACCACAGTGTGCTCCCAGATTTTGCTTCAGGTCAATTGGAACAAAACTAGCAAGTATAGGGTCTTGTATATGGAGTATGTGAGGTACTGAACCAACCTAGACAACAAACACTTAAATTTGTCCGGCCACATAGCCACCAAAGCCGTCCTGCTCGGCCAAGTAGGCTCCATTGGGGTTTGTCTTCTTAGGGTGGTCTCTTATTGGTCTAACTAGGTCTCTGGAGTTGCTAATTTTTCTCGTAAACGTTCCAGGTCATTCCAGATTCCCTGTAGTCCTTAATTTGTACACAAAACCGACATGGAACAAATCTTATGTTCGTATTCTCTGTTCTAGGTCTACAAATCGATCTCTAGGGTCTTGTACACATTCACTACAGATTACAAGTCCACAAAATCATCCAACCCTTCTTTTGAAATTTCTAAACATCACAGACCCTAACCAAATCACATTCTAACTAAACTAGAATACAAGAAAACTCAAACTAAACTAAATAGAAGAAGATATACATCATTTGGGCAACTTAAGAGAAACCCTAGCTTCCCAAGGTCTCCAAAATTCAACTTTGATTGGTCCAAAGTGTTGAGGATGAGGTGGGGATCAACTTTAATGAAGAGGGTTTAGGGTTTTGATGAAAATTTGGAGACGATTCTTAGGGTGAAGATGGAAGGAGATGAGGAGGAAGATGATGAGAAAAAAAATGGGGGTTAAATGAATGGCCGCCCTCTCTCTCTCTCTCAACTCATTTCTCACACACACACTCTCTCTCCAATCATTCTCTTTTTAACCCCTTTCTATTTTTCTCACAATAACACACATAACACCAATAAAACAACACAAATGCAACAACATGCAACAAAATGCAACATGACAAGGTGCACTAGCCATGGAAAAATGTAGAAACACGGATTTGGCATAATCGCAATTAGTAGCGCACTAATCAATTTTTATTCAAACTGTATATAATAATTTATAAAAAATGTCTCATCTAATAAATATATTTTTATATGAATAAATCATTTTATTCTCCAATTATTTCACAAATATTACTATATATTTATACCATTTTACGAAAACCCCAATTTCACAAATCGGGTTGTTTTCGTGAATATATTAATTTAATATTAAATTCCAAAAATAATATTTTATATTTTCTGAAATGTTACAATCTTCCCCCCTTAAATAAATTCGGTCCCTGAATTTAAATTTAAATCCCTAAATACTAAAACATTTCAATAATCAGCTCAAATCAATGGGGCTCCGAAATCACGTATGATACCGAAACACCACAGCGCATCAAGTGCGCATGAAAACGAGTACGCAACTCAAAAATTGAACTCCGTCAAGCATAACACAAATCATCGGAGTTACAAAGGAGACACAGATCTCGAAATCCACTACTGAAATCCAATATACACAAGTCAAATACTATAATACGTATGTAATACGCATCCTTGGAAAAATCTCTTAAAACCAAATAAAACACATGCAAAATTTTTTCTTAATAGCCGCGTGATGCGTAACTCACGGCACAAGTGAAGGACGCTCATTTGTAAAGTAATAAATATATGTTCATATAGGTTTTGCTAAAATATACGTCCCACTCTTTTAAAATATCCCAAAGGGTTTTCCTTTGTAAACATTCGTATCCCTCACGGACACGTAGGAAATAGAGAGACTATAGCTCCTTTTTGAAAACCTCTTGTTAAACATTTAATGCATGCAAAGTACTCAGGTATTTTCCTCAGATCAGTCATGTTCGTCTACTACATAATATAGTGCCCATCATGAAAACAAAGTGGTCAAAAGCAAATCAACCTCGAAAGGCGCATCTAATAATCATGTGCGTCTGGTGCACGCGGAAATCAAAACCAAATACAAGTGCTACGAATGTGCATAAAACCAAACTATGTGCAACGGGTGTGCACAAAAGCATCTGTCCAGTGCAACGGATGTGCACAACAACAACATCTAGTGCATCTAGTGCATCTATAGTGCACAAAAATCTTAATCCAGTGAATCCGATGTGCATAAAATCACTTCTCATATTATGCGCCCAACATTGGCAAAAATCTAAATTAAGTGCATCCGTCATGTACAAATGAAATCTAAATCAAGTGCATCCAACATGCACGAATAAAAATCTAAGTCAAGTGCATGCAACATGCACGAATAAAATCTCAATCAAGGGCATTCAACATGCACGAATAAAATCTCACTGAAATGCATTCGATACGTACGAAATCCAATAGAAAGCGCCTAATATGCGCAAAAATCCAAATCAAACGCGTCAGGTCCGTATAAATGCCCGGTGTGGTAAAGCGCACGAAAAATGAACGTGAAGTGCAACGTGCACAAAAACATAAATGTGGTAATACGAATGCTCAAAGACAAAAATCGGTGCAACCAATATACGGAGTATAAATCTAGTGCAACCAATGCACGAAATACCGATCTGGTGCAACCAATGCACATAAATATAAATCCAGTGCAACAAATGCACGAAATACCGATCTGGTGCGGTAAATGCACAAAAATATAAATCTAGTGCAACAAATACATGAAATATCGATCTGGTGCATCTAGTGCACGAAATACAAATCCGGTGCATCTAGTGCACGAAATACAATTCCGATGCGTCTAGTGGATGAAATAAAAATCTAGTGAAACAAATGCACGGAAACTCATCAATAACTCAAATGCGTATAAAAAGCAACACCGAGTGTACCAAGATGTATACAGTCATAAACGTGTGCAACTGTGTGCACAAAACATGTATCAATGCACTGCAAGCATATGTAAGCTATACCGAGTGCATAAATCAAATCGAGTGCGTATCACATGCACAAAATCAAATCAACCGTATGAAATCCATGAAATCATAAACACGTGTAGCCAAGGCACAAAATCAATATCAAGTGCAATAGATATGCACAAATCGCAAACCGATGTAGCGGTGCATAAACATAAATCAAGTGCAATAACTGTGCACAAAATGTAAATACCCAGTAGGTGCAACCATGGTGCATGAACTCAATATCATGAAACTCAATCATCAAAACTCAAATCGAAGCGATCTAAGCGTGATTCTCAGATCACAAACGCAAATCGCAACAAATGATATTGAGGTACACCTCCTATAATTTCGAAAAATATTGGTGCGCCCAAAACTGGCAGAGCAAGAACATCCGCTTGCCTCCTGCTCACGTTCTGGCGTCCTCTATCTCTGGGTCTTCATTTCTCTATGGATTACTGATCTCGCAATCCATCGGCTCACCGGCCCGGTCAGGTGTGCTAATGGAAACGATTCCTCTCTGGCACTCCTCTGGTCATCTCTCGGTCAATTAGTATGACCACTCGTAAAGCAGCACGTCAATGGCATCGGCCTCTGGCCCTCTGAATACTTATGACACAACTGATCCTCGATTCAAATCTTGTCGCAGCAGTGTCCTGGAAGGCACCTGCTCAAAATCTCTTCCGATCTCGCATATGCTGAACTATACCGAGGCTGGGACTCTTGCATAATCTTTTCTCGTTTTTGTTGCGCCACGGCAGCGCCCCGGCCGTCTACTCGAGGCCAAAATGCGGAATCAAAATTTTTCTTAACTTTTAAACTGGCACAACCGCGGACAATAAAACCCGGATCGTAACCATTAACCTAATCCTAGCTAAACAAGAGAAAGGTAGAGAGTTATACCAAGCGATCCGTGTCCTTCGGTCTTCGTCTCCACTCCGATCTCCCGCGGAATCTCCGTCCGTCACCTCCTCGTCGGAAAGGGCACCACGTAGCCGAATTCTTTTACGGGCTCCCACCTCTGGACTGAGGCAACTCGGGTGCGAAGTTGGCTAGCCGACGCGTCCAAGGGTACTGTAGGTTGTAGTGTAGAACCTTTGTCTCATTGAGGTTTATGTTGCCATTGGTAATGGAGGAATGAGGTTAAGAAAAAAATGGTTCTTTCATTTTTTTCAAACAAGAAGAATGAGATGAAGAAATATGTGCCACCACAAAAATGAAAATCTCTCTCATTCCCTCTAATGTGGCCGGCCATACCAAATATGGTGCAGGAAAAACAAACACAAGAAGGGAGGTGAGTGTAGGAAAAGTAGAATGGTGACCACACCCCCAAGCAATGATAACAAGGTCAAATCTAAATCAAGATCAACTTTAATCACAAAGAAATGATGTATAAAGTATCTCATGATGATAGAAGCCACAAATGCAAGAAACCCCCTCCACAATAAGTTATTTGCAAACTTGCAAATAACCCTCTCCATCAAAAAGTCCGGCCGGGAAGGCACAAAGGAAAACCGGCCGGAACGGAATGCAAACTGGCAACATCAGAAAACTGATCCCGTAATAAATTACAAGAAAACCCCGCGACTGCATATACATTCCCGCATTTGTATTTCCACTGAATACAAATGCAAAGAGACAAAATCTACACTACCTTATACTAGGATCCGGCTTAGGCCAAAGCCGGCTAATAAAAACCGTCCGATCACGATCCGTGCAATACCGCACGTATCTGATCGAACCCTGCCATATCTCCATACGGCCTCTACAGCGTTTCGCCCAAAACTTGAGTAACTGTGTGTGGTGGACTCTAAAGACTCGTCAATACTATGGTTGTGGATTTAACCACTAGCACGTCAGAGGTATTATCCATACGTGACGGGCTACCAGCTATTAACCAAAAGAGACGTCGATGAGCGAACTCATCCTGACACCCTACTGAGCCTGTCAGTGACAATATCCGTACAGTCCGGTCCGTTCGTCTATGAGTATCGCATGACGGGCCTAGGGGGTTGGTAAAAGTCGAACCCCCAAAAGCGGTACAAGTCGTATCGGAGTGTAGCCCAGAACACCCTGAGATATTACTGGAATACCTACCGGTAAATCTCCTGCCTCGGCCGAGTGCTTTGTGTAATGGCTCTCCTAGACACAGCGCGACCTCACCCCTAATACCGGGAGAGACGAACCCCTACAGATCCGCTCACTGCCTCCATGTGGCTCGGGACTGTACCCAACTAAAATCTGTTTGCACGACTTCTTTGAGCCGTGGTAGGCTAGTAATCAAAGCACAGTGGGAACTCACACGAGACAAATGACGATCTCAGGTCGATGAACTAACCTGTACACATGTCACCAGGGAACTGCTATCTGAGGTCTGGTATAATCCCAACTAGCAGGTTCCCGGCGAGTCATGTCCGGTATACTTATAACCCAATGAGCACCTGTATACATCTTAGGTGAACCAACTGGCACCAGTGGCTTGTGAGACCGGCCACCGCCCCTCGTCGGGATCTCGATTGTATACACTAGTCTACTCTGGAGAATCGATGCCCTGTCTCGAAACTCCCACGACTAGGGACCTTTTAAGGATGTGCTTATAGACTCCATCTCTCACGTATATGATCGCCCTCATACTGCTGGTAGTCAAGCAAGAATCCTTGGGGCTCTATCAACGTGTAATAGCAACTCGTAAGGTCACCTAAAGCAGTACACGATGATAATGATAAACCAGATAGTATACTATCATCTCGAGTAAGACTGTCCTACCGGTATAGGTCCTCCCTCAATTATTGCAATCACGTGCCTGTGATCCAATAATTGACTCTGAGGGCACAATATCCAACAATCTCCCACTTGCACTCAAGGCTAATTATTGCGATGTCGCATACTCACAGCCCATATGATACCGACCACCCAACTCCTCTACTAGTCAGTCTCACAAAGCTCATTTGCGAAACTATTGCGTTCGAGGAATAGCCTCAGTGAGTGGATCCGCTATGGTGTTTCTTTCTATGTCTCTCTTTATCTCATGTTCGCGGAGAAAGCCATCTCATGAAATGAGCAATACCTGTCTTAGAAAGTGTCTGGATGTCTGATGGGACCTAGCTCATAAATGAACTCCAAATCCAAACTTCTTAGACTGTATCGTCAACTGAACTTAATCAGTATCCTGCGCCATCCTTCCCTCAGTATCCACCTGGACCACCTGCCAAAAATACTGCCCCTCGATAGAGGGGAAACTAAAACTCTGACGGCCACTCAGCCATCCAAGTCACCTTGGAAGCCTGGAATGATAACCGTCTCCTAAAGGAGGCTGCCGTTATCAAATCCCTTGAACATCCACTTATGTTCTAAAGCTGCTTCTGATTGTTTCTCCAGGATTGGATTAATATCAACTTATTGCATCTCCTGCAAGAACAACATCTGGTGTGGTACTTGACATCTCATGATTGACTCAATTGCCTAAGCAAGTGATCTGCCAATCATGCACATCCCTCTCCCCTTTAGTCTGTAAGACACCATTAGAGAGGGTGACTCCATCACCTGCAGGTACACTACCGTGCCAGGAGTCGTTCATTCTAAATACTCTTAGAATACCGTCTAAGTACCCTGATTTGGAAACCGCCCAAATCTAGATCTAAAACCATAGATCTAGTAACCAGAATGTCCGATATAAGATCCAATTCCTATGTGGAGAAACTACTGTGTGACAACCAAAGTATAACCGATCGTAGTATAGGAATATCACTTTCTACTCTGTGTATGTCATCCAAATACCTGGGCATCACACCCTACTACCTTCTTAACAGATCCATCCTCTATTCTGATGAAGTCAAACCTATGACTGTCACATCAGAAATAGATGATCTATCTCCGCTATATCTGCTTTAGTCTATAAATAGACATAAGCCAACTATCCACCAATGCTTCCGCTGCTCCCACTGACCACGACAACCCTCTGGCAGAGTCATATACACGTGCACTTCTAAAGCTAGTTTAGAACGACGCTATACTCATCCTCCTGCCTGGTCTCACAGTCTGGAACAACAACATTGACAAGTCTGGGTAAACAAGAACCTCCCTGCCACCGTCCTTGAGCATACCAAAGTACCTCTCGGGTGCCTGAGGTTACCCATCATATCTGCGGAGTGGCTAATGGAATATCAAACCAGATTGAATTTTTAGATTCTTATCAAATTTTCAGTAATCGTTTGCGGTTCTGGAATCACATCCAGTTCTACCATACTCCCACTACTGTTTTCTGAAAAAATCCATTTCATTTAAAAATGTGGCGAGTCATGAACAATATCACTATTGATCTTCCAGATGGTAGAAAGTCAACCCTCGTCATAGCCCGGGTCAACCCACAAACAACCATTACAGAAACGTGCCTTGAGTTATCCGGAGTCTGGTTTTAAGCATAAGCCGGACAACTCCCCGTACCTTAACAATGTCAAGATATGAACTGTTCTATATCCAATACAAAAACAGAGGCACTGATTTAATTGAACCAGATTCAAGTCATGCAGCTGTTTCCAGTGCATGTCAACTAAATGGATGAGAGGCCGATTAGCGTTACTCAACTTAGGAGTACTTCCAATTATGAGTAACCTGAAAGAGAAGCTACTTCTCTTAATTATTACTATCAACTGAACACCATTCATAAGTATCTACATCTTCGATCACCTTGAAGAATCCCGATACTTACAATACCTGGTTCTCTACTTTACTCTTATACCTATAACTTCTCAAAATTCGGACCTAGTATTTCTACGAAACACTTGTTTAAAAACTAGAGAAGTCATAAGTAAGCCGAAAATAGTACAAGGACCAACCCCTCTGTCCTAATGGACACTGGACAATATACAATACTTTGTACAAGTCCCCTGAGTCTGATAACTCATTCACTGTGTGTCGTAGGTTGAAAGCTGTACTTATGGTTAAGAAGAATTACACCGCTGTTTAATACTCCTTACCTGACCATCCACTGATATAGGTAAATATCATAGACATAATTTCAAAAAGGTACATCTCACTCTATAAAAATAGATGTACAGATATATCAATTTGAAATTGGTGCACAACAACGGATATTCAAAACCAAATATTTGCCGACCGGCAAACAGCCCAGGCGATTTCCTCAAATATCACCAATTACAACGAATCCCGATATAATGAGGATGATCACCTAATTCCCAATAACTTACTCCCACTCATCATCTGTAAAACCTTACAGATGTGAGAATCAAACCTGGTAAATACATACCCTGGAGCAAGTGTTTAATTGGGAAATCAGTTTTTCATTTAACAGTACACAGTGAAACTGAAACATGTGAATGTTTCGATGGGGTATCCGGGTATTCCTCGTAATGCCTCTTCCATTATCCAGATTCACAACTGTAACCGTATAATTCTTTGCCATCTCTCCAAATCCCTTTATTTGTCTTTAGTCATTACCTTCTGTACACCCCTTTAGGCCAAACGGTTTTCTTCCTTCCCTACCGTTCGGCACCCGCCTATGGTTTGGAAGAAGACTATCCAATAAGCATAATGGGTGTACTGTCCTAATCCTAGGAACACTCGCAATGCGAGAGAAGGTGAGGATAAAAGACAACCGAATAAACCTTATTCCTATTTCTCCTGAACCAGAATCCATCCCCGAACTGGAACAAGTTCCTTTCGAGTTCGTATATAACCATACGATGGAATATCCAATATACTGTGGATCTTCGTAGTGATAAGGAGTGTCCTGGAGAAATACAAAGGTGATTTAGGATTGGCGAAGAAATACTTGGTTTGGTCGTGAATATCAGTCGCAATTTACTTTGCCCTCCTTCTAATCCCTTTCTTTGTCTTAACTTAATACCTTCTGTACACCATTTAGGCTAATTGGTTTTCTTCATTCCCCACCGTTCGGCACCAGCCTAAGGTTTGGAAGAAGACTATCCAATTTGCGTAATAGGTGTACTATCTCTTAAACCAAGGAGTACTCGCAACCTGAGAGAAGGTAAAAGGAAAAGTCAACTGAATAGTCCTATTCGTTTTCTCCAGAACCGGAAACCATCCTTGAATAAAATACTTCGAGTTCGTATATAACCATACGATGGTTTTATCCAGTGGAAGTGGATGTTCGTAGTAATACGGGGTGTCCTGGAGAAAAGGGTAAAAGTAGGAGTGGCAATGAGGTTTGCAACTTTGACAATCCAAAAGCCAGTGTTTAAGAAGGTTCGGTTAACTTGGTCACTGAGTCATAGTCTAGGGCCGGGTCAATGGTCGCTGCCAAAGAGAGAGAGAAAAGAAACACTCAGCGTGCACTCTTACCTAGATCAGAATGGTTATCACTTTATCTAATCAGGAAATCTCCCACTGTAACCTCAAATTCTTCTCCAAACCTGAAAGAAGAATTAGTCGGGATCACCCGAGGAGTAAACCAACTCATCAGTGGGAATCGGGATCCAATTATCATCGCATGATAACGTGACGGAATCCACTCACGTCACCACACTCCAGAAGATATGCGCATGCCTGGCAAGTTTCAGTTTCTTTAGAAACTCCCGATATGATTTTTACCCCTAGGACCCAAGTGACCTTGACTGAGCCAACATATCAAAGGATCCTAGTCAAGTTCAACCCGTCATTATCTTGATTGCATTAGACCCACCCGCACGAGTCCTTGACTGAGCCAAAATGACCGTATGACTGTCCTAACCAATCACATATCCATAAGACAGAAAAGCATTATAGAGCTACCGCACACTACGCCTCGGCTGAGCACGACATACGTAGCACGAATACTAAGTAATACCAATCTGAAATGACGGAGGGCTGTGGCTCGTTTTTGGCGAAAAACTTTTAACGTAATGAACTTGAATCGTTCAAGGAACTGCATAGTTTTTTTTTATAAAAATATAGTGGCGAAAACCCTTTGCTAATGAGGTCACTCCCGGTGAAGGGATCTCGGCTCTTTCCCCGTAGAATGAGGTGCAGGATATTCCAACTGAATACCACGATGCAAAGCAAAAGGCAATCGGCTATAGTGAAGTTATTGCCCTGACGCAAACTTCTGTCCAAGGGGTCACTCCCGGTGAAGGGATCTCAGCCCTTGCCTCGTCGACTGAGGAGCAGGATATTCCAACTGAATACCACTGTGCAAAACAAAAGAGAACGCCTTTGCAATAACAGCTTTTTGAAAAATGTTCCAACAACATCAGAATAGGTTTGTTTAACTTGCATTGATCCGAATCAATGCAGTCCCATCAATTGATCACACCACAAAAGAACGAAAATAATGATGTACGTATATGCCATCCGCATTCGCCACTGGGTCCCGTCATCATCCGTTAGGTTACTTAACTAACGATAGAGCGGGGACTGGACTAGCGCGGATGCAAAACATATACAACATCTACTAGTATATATATAATATATAATTTTCGCTTAAGGCGTGATAAAATACAACATCACAGAAATAAAACTAGCACAGAACAATACAGATATCTAGGATCCCCGGGTTTCACAGAGCCGCTGCTGAAACCCGACGTTCCCCTGGTCGTATGGATAGCCTGTGCAATGAAATCCTAGACCCCTACAGGCGCGGCAAGTTATCCGCCAAAACCTGAAGCGAGGCAGCCCCCTTCTGCAACGTGAATGGACCACCCAGCACATCACGGAATCCGGTAACTTGGGCACCCCTCCTGGGTCAATCCTATACCCCCTACGAGTGCGGCGAATAGCCCGCCAATTCTAGCGTGAAGCCCCCTCCGTCTCAATGCCATGAGATGCGGGCCCGTTGCCCTCTAGAACCCGGCTATCCGTGCACACCTCCGCCGGGTAATCCTAGTACAGAAAATAAAATATACATACAACGGGTACATCGACCGCAACCTTGTCGTGCCCTAAAAGAATAATACAAACAGGCAGTGACGGCAGTCCACATGTCGGAAGCTCGCCCCGCAATATCAAATGTACATATAAAACAAAACTGTACTACCACTGTAACCAGGCTCCGCACGACTAATCCGCAACATCACAGCACAACACAGAACATCAACGTGACTGTCACGTTCGCAAACCAGTCTAAAAGAGCTATAGCAGTTAGACAGGATTTACCGATCAAATGACATTCACGGTCGCAGATATAATGTAAATACTGTGAACTAATGTGTTTGAAACATTCGATCGATCAAATATTACCAAGTGAGCCCCAAAGCATTACTGTAGCACATAAAGAAATTCTGAGCCCAAACAAAGTATACCAAAACCCCTATTTTCAGCCCAAAAGCCCACTACAAAAAATTGGTGAAGTGAAGACTCAATACTGCGGCAGAACCGCGGCCAAATAGGGGTTATGGCCGCAGTTCCGCTGTCGTATAGAGGGATCAGACTACCAAATTTTCGCAGTGTTCTTAGAATTCCATGTATATCATTCTGCAACAACCTGAAAAATATTTGGAGCCAAAAAAATTTCGACAGAAACTGATATGCATGAAAATGCGGTTTTAGGATTTTTGTTCGATCGAAGCTTTAAACATACTAGTACAAGTTAGACTAGGTTAATGGCATGGCTCTGATACCATGTTGCGCCACGGCAGCGCCCCGGCCGTCTACTCGAGGCCAAAATGCGGAATCAAAATTTTTCTTAACTTTTAAACTGGCGCTACCCCGGACAATAAAACCCGGATCGTAACCATTAACCTAATCCTAGCTAAACAAGAGAAAGGTAGAGAGTTATACCAAGCGATCCGTGTCCTTCGGTCTTCGTCTCCACTCCGATCTCCCGCGGAATCTCCGTCCGTCACCTCCTCGTCAGAAAGGGCACCACGTAGCCGAATTCTTTTACGGGCACCCACCTCTGGACCGAGGCAACTCGGTCGCGAAGTTGGCTAGCCGACGCGTCCAAGGGTACTGTAGGTTGTAGTGTAGAACCTTTGTCTCATTGGGGTTTATGTTGCCATTGGTGATGGAGGAATGAGGTTAAGAAAAAAATGGTGCTTTCATTTTTTTCAAACAAGAAGAATGAGATGAAGAAATATGTGCCACCACAAAAATGAAAATCTCTCTCATTCCCTCTAATGTGGCCGACCATATCAAATATGGTAGAGAAAAAACAAACACAAGAAGGGAGGTGAGTGTAGGAAAAGTAGAATGGTGACCACACCCCCTAAGCAATGATAACAAGGTCAAATCTAAATCAAGATCAACTCTAATCACAAAGAAATGATGTATAAAGCATCTCATGATGATAGAAGCCACAAATGCAGGAAACCACCTCCACAATAAGTTATTTGCAAACTTGCAAATAACCCCCACCATCGAAAAGTCCGGCCGAGAAGGAACAAAGGAAAACCGGCCGGAATGGAATGCAAACTGGCAACATCAGAAAACTGATCCCGTAATAAGTTACAAGAAAACCCCGCGACTGCATATACATGCCCACATTTGTATTTCTACTAAATACAAATGCAAAGAGACAAAATCTACACTATCTTATACTAGGATCCGGCTTAGGCCAAAGCCGGCTAGTAAAAACCGTCCGATCACGATCAGTGCAATACCGCACGTATCTGATCGAACCCTGCCATATCTCCATACGGCCTCTACAGCGTTTCGCCCGAAACTTGAGTAACTGTGTGTGGTGGACTCTAAAGACTCGTCAATACTATGGCTGTAGATTTAACCACTAGCACGTCAGAGGTATTAGCCATACGTGATGGGCTACCAGTGTCACGTCCCGAAAGTACGGAATATGACCGGCACTTAAATTACGAACGTCTCGAGGCATACGTAATCTAAGTAAGCCGAAAACCCAGAAATCCAAACCAAGAAAGGTACTAGAGTGAAGGAAAACCAATTTAAAACAAGTAGTTTTAATAGCATAAGCCGAATTATGTGGTTTTTTTAAAAAACATCAAATATTTCCCGAAAATTTCGGCAGTGTCTCCTTTGTAAATACTGGCCCCGAAACGGGATACAACATGAATAGTATACGAAATCAATAAAAAGGCATCACCAGCGGGAGCTAGCTCTTCGTCAATCGACGGTCACAACCACACAAGTAATATAATATACAAAGCCAAGGACGAGGATCAAAACTTAAAAGGAAACGCAAAACAACAAGAAATCCACAGAAATACAACGCGCGACTCTAAGGTCGAAAGAATAACATCACTGGTCTCTATCTCAAAAATAAATACATGTTTGGTTGATGGAACTTCTAGATACAACTGAATAATAATATACAAGATGTAATGATGGGTACGATACAAATAAACGCACCTACTAGCAAGTCACCCGGAAATGGAAATAGTGCCAGCAAAGCCGTAATGAAACCTGTACGGCGAAATCTACAAGAACTGTGGCACAACGGGGGTGAGTTGCCAACTCGTGAGTAGAAAAACATCTACGCACAGAAATCGCATAAATAACGCAATCCTAGGTCAAAGATCATAATATATCCTCAAATATATATATATATATATATATATAACATGCAGCCTATAACAATGGGTAGGGTATACCACTAAGCAACGGTAATACCAAGTGCTCGTGTCAGTGCCTCAGGTAGCAATATATCATATGAATGAGCTATGAATGCATGAAAACAGAATACTTGTAAATGAAGAAACCGTTTTCAAAATTTAGTGAGATTTCCTTTGTATTTTTAAAATGAGGTATCATAAATGAAATCAGCATCAACAGTGTCTAGTATTGACACAAAACGTAAATCTCAATGTCTCAAAATCTCAGGCTCCGGCTATCCGGACTGGCCTGTATCATCAAATCCCAGTACCTCAATATCTCAAAATCTCAATGTCTCAATCTCAATATCTAGGGCGCCGTTAGTCCAGACCGGCCCCTACCATCCATCTCAAGACCACGACGGTATCCTCCGGATATCCGACGCGTCGGGTAATATCACCGGTAGGTAGTGCTCCCCTGCCAGGCTCAACGTCAGCAACACGACCTTCTTGCCCTGGGGTACCTTACCGGGCCCACCATGTACCCGAAACGGTTCATCCATCTCCTCGAATCGGGTCTCGAAATCCATCAGCAAACTCATGGTGGACGACTCATACATCATGGGAAAACCGCATTTTTATTTAAAAAGAGAGAAAGCAGTTTATATATGTTTTGCGGTTTTCCTCCAAATCCAGAAAATATCATGGAAATCCGAATCATCAATAGCATGTAAAACCATGAATATAAGCATGAGAATCCATGAATACGGCATAACAATGAATAACAGTATGCATGAAGCGACAAGTAATAACTACAATATCTAAGCTGGCATATAAGGTATGTACACTAATATTATGTCAAACTACTAGCTATCAATCTAAGTTAAGCAATAATATTTTCTAAGGTGTACGTGACATGGCAATTACCGATAAAGATGTGTGTGAGCCGGCAAGTAAGTGTATGTGGTACATACGCATCATCGGTAATGGTGCTGGTGTCCTAACAGCATAATGTCAACAATGCAATATGAAATAACAATGTAAGTATGCAATGCAGAGCGAGCAACCAAAATGAGCGGGAGCTAAATATTAAACAATGGTGCCATTTGAAATAACACGAATCGCGGGGTTTTGAAAATAGGGGATACGGTGGTTTTTAAGAAAGGATACGTTTTTTGAAATATCCGTAGATCCCTTGACCTGTCTTTTAAAATACCCACGATCCGCTAGTTTTGAAATAGGTAGGAGTCTAATCTAATCTAACAACTACACTAAACTATACGGCTGAACTAACAAGCTGAACTACAGGTAAGGAAACCGCCTATCATCTGAGTCGATACATATACATACATGTATATGTATAGTCGGTGATCCCGCCTCAATAATATCATATCCGATACCATATCTATAATCAGGCATCCCAAGTCAAGAGTGCGGATCAATCATCAATATAGCTCGTACGTAAATCCGTCGTACGGCATCCCAAATCTGGGTACGGGTCAATATCACATTCATCATACTATTCACCTGATATCCTCTTTATCAAATATCAAGATCGGGGTACTGATCTACGTCTAGTACAATACTGATACCGCCTAAGTATGCATCGACGTATGTGAAACACTACGTCAAGGACCCGCTACAACGTCATGTCGTATCTCAAATACGAATCCTGCCATATCACCGAATTCACAACCTCAATACAAATCTCATCGACTCATCTCAAACCCAAGTATCATCCTCAAATCCGTATGTGAACACATAGTCCCATACCCATGTGAACACATAACTATATATTCCCGTATAAGCACAAATGAAAGAAGAAAGTATGCAAGTATGGGTTGGTGTGTGCATGTGTGGTGCGACCACTACTCTAGGGTTTCGCGACACTAAATATCCAAGAACACCAAATATCCATATTATCATCAATATACTCAAACAATATATAAACAATATATATATGTGTGTATACGTATTCGTATACATCACCACGAACTGCGGGGGTGCTATATGCCATCCACCCGACTTCTCCCCGTAGATATAAATCTACTCACCTGGTCCTCGCTCGCCGGTGCCGACGTCGCCACGCGCTTGCTTGTTGTCTCGAAGTCCACATGGGTACCTACATATCATAACGCACCATATCGCATTATAATCCGACTCATGACCTAAACGACACACGAAACCAACATAGGTCAAAACCTATGATTGCTTTCACAAATCAACACAAAAC
Source organism: Agapanthus africanus (assembly GCA_030015575.1). Classification (NCBI taxonomy): domain Eukaryota; kingdom Viridiplantae; phylum Streptophyta; class Magnoliopsida; order Asparagales; family Amaryllidaceae; genus Agapanthus; species Agapanthus africanus. Next base: position 335,197,020 of record CM057346.1, on the reverse strand, counting down.
CCTCGACGTCAGCGTACAAACGCCAAACCATCGAGAAAAACCCAACCACACTCATTTATACAATCACGAGCACTAATTATAATATAAAATAGCTTAAAATTCACAAAAACCCCAAATTCACTTTAAAAGCCATTTTCCCGAAAATCTAGCAAGCACAAATTACCCGTTTTAATACAACATCTTGGTGTTTAAACGAATCTAGAGGGCACAATATTCACTAAATATCATAACAAAGTCATATAAACCATTCCTATAATTTATTCTCATCAATTTCCATAAATTCCAAAATTCTAGTTTACAATACACCCAAATTTTAACAATTTTATAGCAAAAAAATGCACAAACCACAATCTAGCTTGGATTTTCATTAACTAAAGTATTAAACAACACATTATAATATTAATAATGACATGAAAGCTTAATTTAGATTTTAATCCCAAATATAAAACCATTTCAAAAAAACCTAGTTAGCAAAAAGCACATTTATCAGAATTTCCAACTAACAATTTGAAATTTGTAACTAGATTTGGTTTTAGCAAGGATTAACATGTTAATCCACTCATTAAGATCAATACCCAATGATGAAAACCCTAATTTAATTTACAAACCCTTCTCTTGAATTTTGAATAACAAATTTAAAACCATAATTAAACATCTAGTTAAGCTAGACTAAAGCATTAGCAACAAATGAACATGGGTTTAGGGTTTATACCTCACTATCCATGGATCAAACATGGAACTAAGCCACCCAAAAATAGCTCCCATACACCTAGATCCATGCTAGATAGGCCAAGGGAAAATGGGTATAGCTTGGATTTTGAGTTTGCTTTGAATTTGCATGGATTTTTGAAGCATTTTAATGGATTTTTGAGGCAAAATGGTGTGGGATTTTGGTGGAGGGCTGCTGCTGTGGGGGGGTTCAGGTTTGGCCAGAAATGGAGGGGGTTTGGGTGAGGGAGGAGAGAGAGTGAGGTGGAGAAAGTAATATCTAGTCAAAGTCCACCCTTTTTCTATCATTTTCCTTTCTTTTCTTTTCTTTTCTTGGTGATTGGAGAGAGAGAGGGGGGAGGGCTGTCATGGTGGGGCCGACCATATGGGGAGGGGAAGATAGGGTGAAGTGTGGGTGTGTGGGTTAGGGAAAAAGATAAATGTGTTACCCCAATTCCCATTAACACTAATTCCACCGAAAAATGCCTTTTTCTTCGATATTTTTCTAAACCGTTTTGGCAAACCATTTCATTTCAAAAACCACATGATAAAATTTTATTTAATGTTTTATGATGCACAAAATTTGTTTCAACTCATTCCAATTTGTAATTTTCTCTAATTAAATGTATTAGTGACGGTTTAAAATAATATTAAAATAATTAATTTCGGAAAAATTTTCAGAAAATTTGAAATTTCACCAGTGGCTCAATAAACTCCAAATACTAGCAATTACATAGCTAGAATATGTATATTTAATTTTATAATAAAGATATTTGCATTTTGACTTTTTACAGAAAACCCCCTTATTTTACCGTTTTTTCGAAATTTCACCGAAACGATTTTCAAAACGTTACAACCAGCTATTGACCAAAAGGGACGTCGATGAGCGAACTCATCCTGACACCCTACTGAGCCTGTAAGTGAAAATATCCGTAAAGTCCGGTCCGTTCGTCTATGAGTATCGCATGGCGGGCCTAGGGGGTTGGTAAAAGTCAGACCTCCAAAAGCGGTATAAGTCGTGTCGGAGTGTAGCCCAGAACACCCTGAGATACTACTGGAATACCTACCAGTAAATCTCCTGCCTCGGCCGAGAGCTTTGTGTAATGGCTCTCCTAGACCCAGCGCGACCTCATCCCCAATACCGGGAGAGACGAACCCCTGCAGATCCGCTCACTGCCTCCATGTGGCTCGGGACTGTACCCAACTAAAACCTATTTGCACGACTCCTTTGAGCCGTGGTAGGGTAGTAATCAAAGTACAGTGGGAACTCACACGAGACAAATGACGATCTCAGGTCGATGAACTAACCTGTACACATGTCACCAGGGAACTGCTATCTGACGTCTGGTATAATCCGAACTAGCAGGTTCCCGGCGAGTCTTGTCCGGTGTACTCATAACCCAATGAGCACCTGTATACATTTTAGGTGAACCAACTGACACCAGTGGCTTGTGAGACCGGCCACCGCCCCTCGTCGGGGTCTCGACTGTATACACTAGTCTACTCTGGAGAATCGATGCCCTGTCTCGAAACTCCCACGACTAGGGACCTTTTAAGGATGTGCTTATAGACTCCAGCTCTCACGTATATGATCGCCCTCATACTGCTGGTAGTCAAGCAAGAATCCTAGGAGCTCTATCAACGTGTAATAGCGACTCGTAAAGTCACCTAAAGCAGTACACGATGATAAAGATAAACCAAATAGCATACTATCATCTCGAGTAAGACTGTCCTACCGGTATAGGTCCTCCCTCAGTCATTGCAATCACCTGCCTGTGATCCAATAATTGACTCTGAGGGCACTATATCCAACAGTTTTCTTGACATTTGCGTTCTCAGCACAGCATTCCCTCAGGAACTGATCGTATCCCAATGCCTCTGTATACATATCCAATCCTATGGCATCAACGGGGAGTAACAACAGCTCGTTAACATCTCGCACGAACCTCTTGTTCCACTCGTATTTATTATCGTCTACTTCGACGTCACGTCATGCTATCTGCGTACTGCAATTGTTCTCGGCTACAGTCAATCCGGAATCTCTCACACAGACTCGAAATCATGAACTCGGTATCTTCATCACTCTGTAGAAGATCTCTAGCCGAACACGTCCTCCGGAACTCGTCCCAACCATCTGAGGAATACTCAATACACTTCTGTTCTTGATCAACTCACAACACATTTGGGTGAGGTCTTCTATCCGAAACTGGTCCACTTACTGATCTCCTATCGGATCATCCAACGAACAACGTCATCTCTGGATCGATCTACTCTAGATCTGAGTAAGACTCTCTGTCACGACCCGAAAATGGCACTTGACTGGCACTTGAATCATATGAAGTCTATAGGACCCCATCTAATTCAAATAAGCCAAAAATCCCAAAAATCTAAACCATTTTAAATAGAAGTGAAGAGAAATTATTTTAAAAAAAGCGGTTTTAATAACATAAGTCGAATATGTATTTTAAAATCATCAAGTCTTTTTTGAAAATTTCGGCAGAGTTTCCTTTGTAAATACTGGACCCAAAAGGGTACAACATGCATAATATGAATAAAGACATCCCTAAGCGGGAGCTAGCTCTTCGTCAATTGACGGTCATAACCACGCAAGCAATATAATATACAACACCGAAGGGCGAGGATGAAAACTTAAAAGGAAACTCAAAATCATCAAGAAAACCATAATAATATAACGCGCGACTCTAAGGTCAAAAGAATAACACTGGTCTTCTAAGTCTATCAAATAAATATACAAGTCCGGTTGATGGAGCTTTACTATATACAACTGAATATAAAAAAAAGGTACAATGGTCGTCACGATGCAAGTGAACCCACCTACCAAAGCAATCACCCGGAATGAAAGCAGTGTGCCAGCTAAGTCGAAACGAAAACTGTACGACAAAACCTGCAAGAACTGTGGCACAACGGGGGTGAATTGCCAACTCGTGAGTTGAAAACATCACCGAGCAGAAATCGTATGTATGACTCAATCCTAGGTCAATAACATCAGTAATATATATAAACCTTAAAATGATAAAGTCTGAAGCATGATAAGGTGGCAAGGGTAAACATTTATACATAAGTGTAATACCAAGTGCTCGTATCATTGCCTCAGGTAACAATATATCATAAATATAAGGTATGAATGCGGTATGATGAAAACAGAAGACATCATGACTGAGAAAACTGTTTTCTTAATATAGTGAAATTTCTGTATAACCATTTAAGTATCATAAATGAAATCATCAGAAAATCAGTGTCAAGTATCGACACAAAATATATATCTCAATATCCCAATATATCTCATCAGAAAATCAGTGTCAAGTATCGACACAAAATATATATTTCAATATCCCAATATATCTCAGTATCTCAGGATCCGGCTATCCGGACTGGCCTGTATCATCAAATCTCAATATCTCAGGCTCCGGCTATCCGGACCGGCCTATATCATAAATCTCAATAAAATCACCGGTCAGCAATGCTCCCCTGTCAAAGGCTCAAACGCCATTCTCTGCGATCTTCTTGCCCCAGGGTACCGCACCGGGTCCACCATGCACCCACAGAAGGTTCATCTCTTCTTCGAATTGGGTGTATGATAACGCTCAAGAGCCGAGAAAACTCATGATGGACCTATCACAATCATAACATGAGCAAACCGCACTTTTATCTTTTAAAATGATAAATGGGTTAATTAAATCTTGCGATTTCTTCAAATCCAGAAATCTCATGGAAAATCCTAAATCCAGAATGCAAGTCAATAATAATGAATACTGGGCTCCGGCAATCCGGACTGGCCCTTATAATATTGCATGACTAATGAATATAAAAATATGCATGAAATATCAAACAATGAATGCAATAATGAACTAACATATGAAAAATAACATATAGGAACTATCAGCTAGCAAGCTATGTCATTGAAATAATATTCTCTAAAGTGTACGTGGCATGGCAATTATCGATGATGATGTGTGTGAACCGGCAAGCCAGTGTATGTAGAGCATGCGCATCATCGGTAATGGTGCTGGTGTCCTGACAGCATGGTTTCATAATCACTAAAGCACGCTATAAACATGCAATGCGATGATAACAACATAATAAATGGCAAATGAATAGTAAATGCAACAATAATATGCAGAACATGAATAATAACGTAACAATAAAGAATCTACATTTCTATATATGTGTCATGCCGTTTTGCCATTTGAAATAATACGAATCGTGCTGTTTTAAAAATAAGGGCTACGGTTTTTTTAAGAAAAGGTACATCCTTTGAAATATCCGTAGAATCCCTTGGCTTGTCTTTAAAATACTCACGATTCGTTAGTTTTGAAATAGGTATGACTCGAGTCTAGTCTAATACCTACAAGTAAACTACAGAACTAAACTAACAGACTAATCGAAAAGGATAAGGAAAACCATCTAAGTCTAAGTCGATATATATATATATAATAGTCGGTGATCCTGCCTTAATAGTATACTTACGATACACTATATAATATGACATTCTCGAGTCAAGAGTGCGGATCAATCATCAATAAATAGCTTGTACGGTAAATCCGTCGTACGGCATCCCAAATCTTGGTACGGGTTAAATATCACATTTATCTCATTATTCATCTGGTATCCGTATCATCATATATCGTGAACTGGGTACTGATCTACGTCTAGTAAAATATTGATACCATCTACATATATATATATGTGTTTTGTATATGCCCTAGGGGCCATTATTGTATCATACTAGATTGTATATTACTTAATGGAATCTTGGGATATTCACAGTTGTATATACAGTCTTGCTAAAAATGGTAGTATGCTACTTGGTTTGTGTCTACTTTAATATGTGCATATGTTTCTTGTAACGTATCACTTATACATATTAGTAGAGCCCATAGGAACTTTGCTTGATTACTTTAATATATGCATATGTGCGGACACGTGAGAACAACGCTGTGGGGGCATTTGTTTCCTGATTTAAAATCAGGAAAGCCCACGGGAAAGGCTTCAGAAAAGTGTCACGTGCTTACACGTGACCAGCAGTCACGTGTTGGCATGTGACATCTAAAAGCATCGGCAAGGCAAATTCAGCTTCCCGACTAAATCAAAGAAAACGGCTTCAGAAAGGGTCACGTGCTCCCACGTGACCTGGGTCACGTGTTGGCACGTGACAATTAAAAACGGATTCAAAGGCAAACCGGTTCCCTGATCAAATCAAGGAAAAGGCTTCAGAAGAGGTCACGTGGCCCCACATGACCAGGGTCACGTGTTGGCACGTGATAATCAAAAGCAGCAGATTTGTTCTCCGGTTAAACCAAGAAAAAGGCTCCAGACGAGGGTCACGTGCTCACACGTAACCAGGGGTCACGTGGTGGCATGTGACGGTTAAGCAGCGACCAGAAAGCAGAGCGCAAAAAGAAAGAAGAGGGTTCGTTCCAAGGGGGTCACGTGCCCACACGTGACCAAGGGTCACGTGGCCACACGTGACCGACTTCAAAGCCCATTTGTTAACAGAATTAAATTCTGAGAAAAGACCTCTTAAATCTTTCCAAAGCAACCGATTGAAATAAAGATTTAAAGGTGATTAAATATCATCTATCTATGGGAAAATCTCGAATTTGGAAAGATTTCCCCGTAAAATCTAAACGAAATAACAAAGGAGAATCTCTGGATTTAAAATCCAATGGTGAATAAAATTCACCTAATAATCCAAAGGTCCAAAACGAATGATGGATACAAATCAAATCTCTCAATGAAAGATTAATCAAAAACTAATTGACTCGGCTGCTTCTCCTATAAATAGGAGCCAAGAGACACACAAAAAGGATATATGCAGAGGGAAGAAAAGAGAGAGAGCCTTGATACTTTAGAGGAATTTGGATCTTCTGCAAAAGAAAACCCTAGGTAAGAAAGGGAAGGTTTCATTGAAAGAAAAGAGAATATAATTCTCAACAGAGTTTAACTCTGATATAAAACAGAAGGACATATTTCTTCTCTCGTTAATGGAGAATCTGTAAAGTGCACATCTCCCCTTGAGTTGAGAATTTAATTCTCAATGGGTTGAGAGCCTGCCATGCAGATCCAAAGCATAGAGAGGGAATGGAATCACGAGAATTTAATTCTCACAGAACTATAGGAATTTAATTCCTTCAAAATAAAATTGTGGTTTGACCCTGTGTTATGGGAATTTTATTCCTTCAGAATGAAAAGAATCAGGGTTTAACCCTAGTTAAGAACATAGTTTTGTTAAAACAATAAGAATTTAATTCCCTTAATCTTATTCCCCAGAATAATTCTCTAACAGAGAGTGGGGGTTTAATTCCTTAAAACTTTTATTAGGGTTTAACCCTATTCAGTTCTTCACATATATGAGGAATTTAATTCCTACAGAAAATTCAGAGTTCAACTCTTCAAAAGGAACTAGGAATTTAATTCCTCTGAAATTATTGTCAGGGTTCAACCCTACGAGGAATTTAATTTCTGAAAGGGATTAACAGATCTTCTAAACAACTACAGAAAATCAGGGTCACGTGTCACCATGTGACCTCCCCAAAAGATCTACAGAAAGCCCTTTGAGGCAGTGCCTCACGTGACCCACGTGACCCTTGGCAGAGGCTTTAACATACTCCATTCAAACACCCGTCACGTGATGACACGTGATGCTCCAAAAGATGCGATCTTCTCAGCAGAACAAACGAAGGGAGGGCGCCCTCACGTGCTACCACGTGACCCCTCTTGCCTCAGCGTCTAACGCTAAATTGGAACCCCTTAATTTAGTGTTAAAACGTTGTTTGGCCTTAGTGTTCAACACTAAGCAAAGAACTTTATTTGCAGTGTTCAACACTGATTACCTTAGTGTTCAACACTAATTTGGGACTTCTGTTGCCAGTGTTTAACACTGGTCTGTTTTAGCGTTTAACACTAATTTGAAGGCCTTGTTGCTGGTGTTGACACCAACTATCTTCTAGTGTTAAACACTGACTTATCAATCTTATTCTCAGTGTTCAACACTGATTGGTCTTTAGTGTTTAACACTAGGCATTTGCCCAATTGGCTAAATGGCCAGAGGCAAAGCCTCTCCTTCAAGGGACCAACAGGAGGGCCGATGTCCCAGACATGATTGGACTTAGCCCAAGCTGGCCATAAGTCCTCAATTCGTAATTAACTGGGCTAATGGGCTCATAACATAATTAATTGGTCTTGATCCCAAATTGGGCCAAAGACTATTTAATCCACTCCGGTTCCAGGGTACATCTCTTCATTCCTTTGATACTTGGCGTTGTAATCCCTCAACGTCTTCAAAGAGGTGACGGGTCCCGATGACCACACATTGATATGGACTGTGGGGTCCTTAAACCCATGAACTACGAACTAACAATGGACTGTGGGGTCCTTAAACTCATAGACTACGACGTCCTTAACCTTGACCAAGATGTCTTAAAACTAACAATGGACTGTGGGGTCCTTAAACCCATGGACTACGACGTCCTTAACCTTGACCAAGATGTCTTAAAACTAACAATGGACCGCAATGTCTTTAAACTACCCAAGGACCGCAATGTCCTTAAACTAGCGGTGGACCACTATGTCCCTAAACGGGAACGATAGAGCCCAAATGCTCTTTTGTTGGATCTAAACAATCCCGTTTAAGTTGATCTTAGCCTTAAATATGGCTAACGTATCCTTAAACCTTTCAAACAGACTTTAGTCCCAAACTAGACTATAGATCCCCCCAATTGACTCTGGTTCAAGGGTACATCTCTGAACTCCTCTGACATCTGTCGTTGTAATCCTTCAACGTCGTCAGAGAGGTGACGGGTCCCGACGGCTATACATTAAATGGACCACTATGTCCCTAAACTGGAACAAGGGAGCCCAAATGCTCTTTTGTCGGATCTAAACGATCCCGTTAAGTTGATCTTAGTCTCAGGTTAGACTAACGTATCCTTAACAAACGTTTGAGTTGATCTTAGCCTCAAATATGTCTAACGTATCCTCAAACCAAACCCCCAAACCCAAATCTAAGAAAACACGGATTTGGACTAGACCACGTCCTAGGGCGACGACATAACTCAGTCTCCGTATACAATCCACGGGCAACCACAAATAAAACAAACACACACGACACGAAGTGACCATCTGGAGAAGGAGAAAGTTGTTACCGTGACGCGGTAGCGTAATTAACTGCAGGGGCTTGTTGGAGATAGTGCCCTCAGAGTCAATTATTGGATCACAAGCACGTGATTGCAATAATTGAGGGAGGACCTATCCCGGTAAGTCAGTCTTACTCGAGATGATAGTATGCTATCTGGTTTACCTTTATCATCGTGTACTGCTTTAGGTGACCTGACAGGTCGCTATTACACGTTGATAGAGCCCCTAGGATTCGTGCTTGACTGCCAGCAGTATGAGGGCGATCATATACGTGGGAGCTGGTAGTCTATAAGCACATCCTTAAAAGGTCCCTAGTCGTGGGAGTTTCGAGACAGGGCATCGATTCTCCAGAGTAGACTAGTGTATACAGTCGAGACCCCGACGAGGGGCGGTGGCCGGTCTCACAAGCCACTGGTGTCAGTTGGTTCACCTAAGATGTATACAGGTGCTCATTGGGTTATGAGTACACAGGACAGGACTCGCCGGGAACATGCTAGTTGGTCTTATACCTGACGTCAGATAGCAGTTCCCTGATGACCTGTGTACAAGTTAGTTCATCGACCTGGGGATCGTCATTTGTCTCGTGTGAGTTCCCACTGTACTTTGATTACTACCCTACCACGATCAAAGGAGACGTGCAAACATGTTTTAGTTGGGTACAGTCCCGAGCCACATGGAAGCAGTGAGCGGATCTTCAGGGGTTCGTCTCTCCCGGTATTGGGGGTGAGGTCGCGCTGTGTCTAGGAGAACCATTACACGAAGTCCTTGGCCAAGACAGGAGATTTACTGGTAGGTATTCCAGTAGTATCTCAGGGTGTTCTGGGCTACACTCCGACACGACTTGTACCGCTTATGGGGGTCTGACTTTTACCAACCCCCTAGGCCCGACATGCGATGCTCATAGACAAACGGACCGGACTGTACGGATATTGTCACTGACAGGCTCAGTAGGGTGTCAGGATGAGTTCGCTCATCGACGTCCCTTTTGGTCAATAGCTGGTGGCCCGTTATGTATTGGCTTATACCTCTGACGTGCTAGTGGTTAAATCCACAGCCATAGTATTGACGAGTCTTTAGAGTCCACCACACTTTCAGTTACTCAAGTTTCGGGCGAAACGCTGTAGAGGCCGTATGGAGATATGGCATTGTTCGATCAGATACATGCGGTATTGCACGGATCGTGATCGGACGGTTTTTACTAGCCGGCTTTGGCTTAAGCCGGATCCTAGTATTAGAGAGTGTAGATTTTGTCTCTTTACATTTGTATCCGGATGGAATACAGATGCGGGTGTGTATGCACAGTATCGGGGTTTTCCTGTAATTTATTACGGGATCAGTTTTCTGAGGTTGCCAGTTTGGATTCCGTTCCGGCCGGTTTTCCTTTGTTCTTTCCCGGCCGGACTTTTCCGATGGAGGGGGTTATTTGCAAGTTTGCAAATAACATTTGAGGAGGGGGTTTCTTGCATATGGATTGATTATGAAAGCATATTTTGATACCATTCTTTTCTATCATCATTTCTTGCTTTTGTGAGATTAGAAAGGATTTGAGGTTGATTTGAGTTTTGTTATCATGATGTTTGGATGTGGTCACCCCTTCACCTTTTACTACCATCACCTCCCTCTTGCATTATACTTTCACTCCACCACCATTCCTTACTTGGGCAAGGGCCGGCCACTTCATTGAGGGTGAATGAGAGAGTTTCATTTTGGAGTGTGGCATTTTTGATCTCATTTCATGCTAGGAAAAATGCAAGCACCATTTTTCTTATCTTGATTCCTCCATCATCTTCAAAGGCAACAAAACCCCAAAAGAGACATAGTCTTCTACACTAGCCTACAGCAAATCTTGGGCACGTCGACTTGCCAGCTTCGTGCCCGAGTTGCCTCGGTATAGAGGCGGGAGCCCGTAAAAGATGCAGGCGATGTGGTGCCCTTCCGGCGACGAGGTAGAGACCGGACATTCCGCAGGAGATTGGGACGACGGCGAGAAGACCGGAGGACTCGGATCACTCGGTATATCTCTAACCCGTCTTGTAGTTAGCTAGGACTAGTTAATGGTCCGATCCGGGTGTTTAGTGCGCGGTGGTGCCGGTTTGCTAGTTTGCGAAAATTAAAGTTTTTCGCTTCCGCATTTTGGCGTCGGAATTGACGGCCGGGACGCCGCCGTGCACTTACAGTGGTATCAGAGCCTCGCCATTAACTTAGTCTAGTTTTGCCTAATGTGTTTTACGTTTCCGATCTAGCAAAATCCCGAAACCGTGTTTTCAAGCACTATCAGTTTCTGTCGAAATTTTTTGGAGTCCAAAAATTTTTCAGGTTGTCTCAGAATGATGTGCAGGGAGTTCTAAGAACATTGGAAAAATTTTATGACCCGATCCCTCCATACGACCGCGGAACAGCGGCCATAACCCCTCTTTGGCCGCGGTTCCGCCGCAGAAATTTGGGTTCATGTCATCATTTCTTTGCAGTGGGCTTGTGGGCTGAAAATAGGGGTTTTGGTACACTTTGTTTGGGCCCAGATTTTCTTGATGTGCTACAGTATTACTTTGGGGCCCACTAGTTAGAATTTGATCGATCGGATATTTTAAACACATTATTTCACAGTATTTACATTATATCTGCGACCGTGAATGTCACTCGATCGGTAAATCCAATCTGACTACTATAGCCCGGTTAGACGGATTTGGGAACGTGACATTCACGTTGATGTTTTGTGTTTTTGCTGTGATGTTGCGGATCGGTCGTGGGGGATAGCCTGGATGCAATGCTAGTACTGTTTTTGTTGTATTATGTACATTTGATATTGCGGGGCGAGCGTCCGACATGTGGACTGCCGTCACTGCCTGTTTGTATTATTATTTTTGGGCACGGCCAGGTTGCGGTCGATGTACCCGTTGTATGTATATTTTACTTTCTGTACTAGGATTGCCCCGCGGAGGGGTGCACGGATAGCCGGGTTCTAGAGGGCAACAAGCCCGCATCTCATGGCGTTGAGACGGAGGGGGCTTTACTCTAAAATTGGCGGGCTATTCGCCGCACTCGTAGGAGGTACAGGTTGACCCAGGAGGGGTGCCCAAGTTACCGGATTCCGTGAAGTGCTGGGTGGTCCATTCACGTTGCTGAAGGGGGCTGCCTCGCTTCAGGTTTTGGCGGGTGATTTGCCGCGCCCGTAGGGGTCTAGGATTTCATTGCACAGGCTTCCACACGACCAGGGGAAGTCGGGTTTCAGTAGCGGCTCTGTGAAACCCTGGGATCCCAGATATCTGTATTGTTCTGTGATGCTGTTCATTTCTGTGCTGTTGCATTTTATCACGCCTTGAGCGAATATAATATATTGGTATATATATTAGTAGATGTTGTATATGTTTTGCATCCGCGCTAGTCCAGTCCCCGCTCTGTCGTTAGTTAGCTAACCTAACAGGTAATGACGGGACCCAGTGGCGAATGCGGATGGCATATACGTACATCAGTATATTTTCGTTCTTTGTGGTGTGATCCATTGATGGGACTGCGTTGATTCGGATCAATGCAAGTTAAAACAAACCTAATCTGATGTTGTTGAAACACTTTTCAAAAAGCTGTTATTGCAAGGACGTTCTCTTTTGTTTTGCATCGTGGTATTCAGTTGGAATATCCTGCTCCTCAGTCGACGAGGCAAGGGCCGAGATCCCTTCACCATGAGTGACCCCTTTGACAAAAAGTTTGCATCAGGGCAATAACTTCACTATAGCCGATTGCTTTTGCTTTGCATCGTGGTATTCAGTTGAAATATCCTGCACCTCATTCTACGGGGAAAGAGCCGAGATCCCTTCACCGGGAGTGACCTCTTTAGCAATGGTTTTCGTCACTATATTTTTCTAAAAAGCTATCCGTTCCTTCAACGATATCAAGTTCATTACGTTAAAGGTTTTCGCCAGAAACCATTCGTAGCCCTCCATCATTTCAGTTAAATATTCGGTAGTATTCAAGCTATGTATTTTGACTTCACGCCAAGGCATAGTGTTTGGTAGCTGCCGGGTATTTATCTGTTGCATAGATAGATGCGTTGGTTTGGGACAGTCGTACTACTATTTTGGCCTACGTCAAGGGTATGTACGGGTGGGTTCAAATTAACCTGGATAATGATGGGTAGAACTTGACATGTGACTTATGATATTTTGACCTCACGCCAAGGTCATAAGAGCATGGGGTAAAAATCACATCGGGAGTTTCAAAAGAACTGAAACTTGCCAGATATGCGCATACCTTCTGTAGTGTGACACCGTGAGCGGATTCCGTCACGTTATCATGCGATGATAGTTGGATACCGATTCCCACTGATGAGTTAGTTTACTCCTCGGGTGACCCCGACTAATTCTTCTTTCAGGTTTGGAGGAGAATTTGAGGTACAGTGAGAGGTTTCCTGATTAGATAAATTGGTAACCATTCTGATCTAGGTTAGAGTGCATGCTGAGTGTTTCTTTTCTCTCTCTCTTTGGCAGCGACCATTGACCCGACCCTAGACTATGACTCAGTGACCAAGTTGACCGAACCTTCTTAAACACTGGCTTTTGGATTGTCAGAGTTGCATACCTCCTTGCCACTCCTATTTTTACCCTTTTCTCCAGGACACCCCGTATTACAACGAACGTCCACTTCCATTGGACCAAACCATCGTATGGTTATATACGAACTCGAAGGAATTTATTCGAGGATGGTTTCCGGTTCTGGAGAAAACGGATAGGATTATTCAGTTGTCTTTTCCTCTTACCTTCTCTCTCAGATTGCGAGTACTCCTTGGCTTAGGAGATAGTACACCTATTACGCAAATTGGATAGTCTTCTTCCAAACCTTAGGCTGGTGCTGACCGGTAGGGAATGAAGAAAACCAATTAGCCTAACGATGGTATACAGAAGGTATTATGTAAAGACAAAGAAAGGGATTAGTAAGAGGGCAAAGTAAATTGCGACTGACATTCACGACCAAACCAGGTATTTCGTTAACACTCCCACATCACCGTTGTATTTCTCCAGGACACTCCGTATCACTACGAAGATCCACAGTTTATTGGATATTCCATCGTATGGTTATATACGAACTCGAAAGGAACTTGTTCCAGTTCGGGGATGGATCCTGGTTCAGGAGAAATATGAATAAGGTTCATTCGGTTGTCTTTTATCTTCACCTTCTCTCGCATTGCGAGTGCTCCTAGGATTAGGACAGTACACCCATTATGCTTATTGGATAGTCTTCTTCTAAACCTTAGGCTGGTGCCGAACGGTAGGGAAGGAAGAAAGCCATCTGGCCTAAAGGGGTGTGCAGAAGGTAATGACTAAAGACATAAAAAGGGATTTGGAGAGGTGGCAAAGAACTATACGGTTACAGTCGTGAATCTGGAAGAGGCATTACTAGGAATACCGGGATACCCTATCGGAACATTTTAATGTTTCAGTTTCACTGTGTACTGTTAAAGGAAAACTGATTTCCCGATTAGATACTTACTCCAGGGTATGTATTTACCAGGTACGATTCTCATATCTGTATGGTTTTACAGATGATGAGTGGGAGTAAGTTATTGGGAATTGGGTGATCATCCTCATTATATCGGGATTCGTTGTAATCGGTGATATTTGAGGAAGTCACCTGGGTTGTTTGCCGGTCGGTAAATATTTGGTTTTGAATATCCGCTGTTATGCACCAATTTCAAATTGATATATCTGTACGTCTATTTTCATAGAGTGAGATATACCTTTTTGAAATTATGTCTATGACATTTAGCTATATCAGTTGATGGTTAGGTAAGGAGTATTAAACAGCGGTGTAATTCTTCTTAACCATATGTACAGTTTTCAACCTACGACACACAGTGAATGAGTTATCAGACTCAAGGGACTTATACAGAGTATTTTATGTTGTCCAGGGTCCATCAGGACATAGGGGTTGGTCCTCGTACTATATTCGGTTTACTTATGACTTCTCTAGTTTTTAGACAGGTGTTTCGTGGAAACACAGGGTCCGAATTTTGAGAAGTTATAGGTATTTGAATAAAGTGGAGAACCAGGTATTGCAAGTATCGGGATTCTTCAAAGTGATCGAAGATGTAGATACTTGTGTATGGTATTCAGTTGATAGTAGTGATTATGAGAACTTGCTTCTCCTTCAGGTTACTCATAATTGGAAGCATTCCTATGTTGAGTAATGCTAATCGGCCTCCTTCCATTTAGTTGACATGCACTGGGGACAGTTGCATGATTTGAATCTGGTTCAATTAAATCAGCGCCTCTGGTTCTATATTGGATATAGAATAGTTCATATCTTAACGTTGTTAAGGTACGGGGAGTTGTCCGGTTTATGATTAAAACCAGACACTGGACAACTCAAGGCACGTTTCTGTAATGGCTGTTTGTGGGTTGACCCAGGCTTTGACGAGGGTTGACTTTCTACCATCTGGAAGATCAATAATGATATTGTTCTGAACTCGCCACCGTTTTAAATAAAATGGATTTTTCAGAAAACAGTAGTGGGAGTATGGTAGAACTGGAAGTGATTCCAGAACCACAAACGATTACTGAAGATTTCATAGGAACCTAAAGATTCAATTTGGATTGACATTCCATTGGCCACACCGCAGCTAAGGTGGGTAACTTCAGGCACCCGAGAGGTACTCCGGTAGCCTCAAGGACGGTGACAAGGAAGTTCTTGTTTACCCACACTTGCCATTGCTGTTGTTCCAGACTGTGAGACCCGGCAGGAGGATGAGTATAGCGTCGTTCTAAACTTGCTTTAGAAGTGTACGTCTATATGACTCTGCCAGAGGGTTGTCGTAGTCAGTGGGAGCAGCGGAAGCATTGGTGGACAGGTAGCTTATGTCTATTTATGGACTAAAGTAGATATAGCGGAGATAGATCATCTATTTCTGACGTGACAGTCATAGGTTTGACTTCATCAAAATAGGGGATGGATCTGTTAAGAAGGTAGTAGGGTGTGATGTCCTGGTATTTGATGACATACACTGAGTAGGAAGTGATATTCCTATACTACGATCGGTTATACTTTGGTCGTCACACAGTGGTTTCTTCACATAGGACTTGGATAACATATCAGACATTCTGGTTAATAGATTTATAAATCTAGATTTGGGTAGTTTCCCAATCTGGGTACTTAGACACCATTCTACATGTATTTAGAATGGACGACTCCTGGCACAGTAGTGTACCTGCAGGTGACGGAGTCACCCTCTCTAAAGGTGTCTTGCAGACTAAAGGGGAGAGGGATGTGCATGATTAGCAGATCATTTGCTTAAGCAATTGAGTCAATCATGAGATGTCAAGTACCACACCAGATGTTGTTCTTGCAGTAGGTGCAATAAGTTGATATTAATCCAATCCTGGAGAAACAACGGGAAGCAGTTTTAGAACATAAGTGGATGTTCTAGGGATATGATAGCAGCATTCTCCTTCAGGAGACGGTTATCATTCCAGGCTTCCAAGAAGACCTGGATGGCAGAGTGGCTGTCAGAGTTATAGTTTTACCTCCGACGAGGGGCAGTATTTTGGACAGATGGTCCAGGTGGATACTGAGGGAAGGTATGGCGCAGGATACTGATTAAGTTCAGTTGACGATACAGTCTAAGAAGTTTGGATTTGGAGTTCATTTATGAACTAGGTCCCATCAGACATCCAGACACATTCTAAGACAGGTATTGCTCATTTCGGGAGATGGCTTTCTCCGCGAAATTGAGATATAGAGAGACATAGAAAGAATCATCAAGGCGGATCCGCTCACTGACGCTATTCCTCGAACGCAATAGTTTCGCAAACGAGCTTTGTGAGACTGACTAGTAGAGGAGTTGGGTGTTCGGTATCACACGGGCTGTGAGTATGCGACATCACAATAATTAGCCTTGAGTGCAAGTGGGAGATTGTTGGAGATAGTGCCCTCAGAGTCAATTATTGGATCACAGGCACGTGATTGCAATGATTGAGGGAGGACCTATCCCGGTAAGACAGTCTTACTCGAGATGATAGTATGCTATCTGGTTTACCTTTATCATCGTGTACTGCTTTAGGTGACCTGACAGGTCGCTATTACACGTTGATAGAGCCATTAGGATCTTGCTTTACTACCAACAGTATGATGGCGATCATATACGTGAGAGTTGGGTGGTTTATAAGCATATCCTTAATTGTGGTCCCTAGTCGTGGGAGTTTCGAGACAGGGCATCGATACTCCGGAGTAGACTAGTGTATACAGTCGAGACCCCGACGAGGGGCGGTGGCCGGTCTCACAAGCCACTGGTGTCAGTTGGTTCACCTAAGATGTATACAGGTGCTCTTTGGTTTATGAGTATACCGGACAGGACTCGCCGGGAACATGCTAGTTGGTCTTATACCTGACGTCAGATAGCAGTTCCCTGGTGACCTGTGTACAGGTTAGTTCATCGACCTGGGGATCGTCATTTGTCTCGTGTGAGTTCCCACTGTACTTTGATTACTACCTTACCACGCTCAAAGGAGACGTGCAAACAGGTTTTAGTTGGGTACAGTCCCGAGCCACATGGAGGCAGTGAGCGGATCTTCAGGGGTTCGTCTCTCCCGGTATTGGGGGTGAGGTCGCGCTGTGTCTAGGAGAGCCATTACACGAAGTACTTGGCCAAGGCAGGAGATTTACTGGTAGGTATTCCAGTAGTATCTCAGGGTGTTCTGGGCTACACTCCGACACGACTTGTACCGCTTTTGGGGGTCTGACTTTTACCAACCCCCTAGGCCCGACATGCGATGCTCATAGACGAACGGACCGGACTGTACGGATATTGTCACTGACAGGCTCAGTAGGGTGTCAGGATGAGTTCGCTCATCGACGTCCCTTTTGGTCAATAGCTGGTGGCCCGTTATGTATTGGCTTATACCTCTGACGTGCTAGTGGTTAAATCCACAGCCCTAGTATTGACGAGTCTTTAGAGTCCACCACACTTTCAGTTACTCAAGTTTCGGGCGAAACGCTGTAGAGGCCGTATGGAGATATGGCATGGTTCGATCAGATACGTGCGGTATTGCACGGATCATGATCGGACGGTTTTTACTAGCCGGCTTTGGCTTAAGCCGGATCCTAGTATTAGAGAGTGTAGATTTTGTCTCTTTACATTTGTATCCGGATGGAATACAGATGCGGGTGTGTATGCACAGTATCGGGGTTTTCCTGTAATTTATTACGGGATCAGTTTTCTGAGGTTGCCAGTTTGCATTCCGTTCCGGCCGGTTTTCCTTTGTTCTTTTCCGGCCGGACTTTTCCGATGGAGGGGGTTATTTGCAAGTTTGCAAATAACATTTGAGGAGGGGGTTTCTTGCATATGGATTGATTATGAAAGCATCTTTTGATACCATTCTTTTCTATCATCATTTCTTGCTTTTGTGAGATTAGAAAGGATTTGAGGTTGATTTGAGTTTTGTTATCATGATGTTTGGATGCGGTCACCCCTTCACCTTTTACTACCATCACCTCCCTCTTGCATTATACTTTCACTCCACCACCATTCCTCACTTGGGCAAGGGCCGGCCACTTCATTGAGGGAGAATGAGAGAGTTTCATTTTGGAGTGTGGCATTTTTGATCTCATTTCATGCTAGGAAAAATGCAAGCACCATTTTTCTTATCTTGATTCCTCCATCATCTTCAAAGGCAACAAAAACCCCAAAAGAGACATAGTCTTCTACACTAGCCTACAGCAAATCTTGGGCACATCGACTTGCCAGCTTCGTGCCCGTGTTGCCTCGGCATAGAGGCGGGAGCCCGTAAAAGATGCAGGCGATGTGGTGCCCTTCCGGCGACGAGGTAGAGACCGGACATTCCACAGGAGATCGGGACGACGGCGAGAAGACCGGAGGACTCGGATCACTCGGTATATCTCTAACCCGTCTTGTAGTTAGCTAGGACTAGTTAATGGTTCGATCCAGGTGTTTAGTGCGCGGTGGTGCCGGTTTGCTAGTTTGCAAAAATTAAAGTTTTTCGCTTCCGCATTTTGGCGTCGGAATTGACGGCCGGGGCGCCGCCGTGCACTTACAGGGCTTGCGCCTGCAGGGAAGAGCGTCCCCACAATCAAAAACCCCTCAAGCGAGGGGGAATCTGATGAAGTCTGCTACATCCGCCGCATCCGTTCAAACCTTCGATGTATGGTGCCATAAATCAACTTGGCATCTTCGGAGAGGTGAACGGATAGCACTAATTAGCATCTGTCCCGAATCTCAGCGCCAAGACATCGCAGTCTTGCGCGCCGTCTTTCGGAGGGGAACAAATTCTGGCACGCCCGGTGGGACCTTTTCCTCTTTCCACTCCACACTTCGTGTGTCGTGATTCGCGAACCAATCGCGGTTCGCTAATGGTTGCCCTTGGGTTATAAGGTATTAAGATTTGGCGTTTTGCTCATTGCAGAAAGCAAAGGATCGATGGCTTCTACTTCTGCGAAATGCTCCAACTGCTCGGACTGCAATTGCGACCAACGCTCTGCCTCGCCAGGAGGTATAGCCTAAGGACCCCAAGCTGCTTCGTTATTCACAATACCGGTGGACCAGGCGACTCAGGCTACTACCGGATTGTTCTTTGGGACTATGTTCCCACCGACAAGCTTTACGGCGCCGGTGCTGGCAAAGGAAGCTCCCAAGAAGTCGGTCTTTGATCGTCTTACCCCTGCTGCGGCTCCTCTCAACGGGTCGCCCAACATCAGCGCCTCGGTCTTCTCTAGATTGGGCCAGAAATCCTGTGGACCCATCATGGGTCCTACAATCCCAGAGAAGGCTGCTTCTAAGAAACTGACCGGTCCTGCTCCCGAAATCGCCAGGGCGGCTTCCCCGGCCAAAAAGTCGGTCCATACAAGATTGACGGCCCCAGCTTCCGCTCCTGCTACCCAAAGGACATCGGTCTTTGACAGGCTAACACCAGCAGCGACCCCCCACCTACACAGGGGGAAAGACGAAGCCATTCTCACCGCTGAATCAACGCCGTCCGCTCGACATGCTTGACGTCGCCATTGGCGCCGAGTAAGGAAGGCTGGGGGCAACTCCCCCTCTGGGCTAACTCCATCAGCCCCGATGGCAGAAGTTAATGCTGCTGTTCCAACGGGGAACAGTTTCGAGATGCTAAATAAGGTGCGAAGGAATTCTCCTACCGCGGTGCTAAAGAGGTCTCCTCCCCCACTAAAAAAGGTTGTGGAAATAAAGTCAGAACAGCCCCGATCCCCTCAACGGCTGTCTTCCAAAATCTATAAGGTTTGGCGGCAGGCCCGAGATTCGATGATCGATCCAAACTTCTCCCGCCAGCACAAGAAGCTGAAAATCCAATCGGAAGCCGGTCACCAGGCTAAACCACGAAAGGCTGTCTGGATGCCCACCTCAACGGCCCCCTCAACCTCCACTGCTCATAAAAGGAGGAAGCCAGAGAAGATCCCCCAGCCTGGAATGACAGCCAAAGGCACTAAGCCCAGACGCCCTAAGTCTGGGGGCATGATGGTCCACACCGTATACATGGCGTCAGGAAAAGAAGACAGCCGTGCGTCTACAGGTCATAGACCGCTCACACGGTCGGTGACCAAAGCTCAGGAGCAACAGCAAAAGCTCCAGGAAATGATGAATGCTATGGCCGCACTTACCGGGCCAAAAAGAAAACCCAGAAACGTCTTCGGACGAGCGCCAAGAGGAAGAAACCGACGCCGAATTCCTTCGCCGAATATTGGAGAAGAAGGACAAAGAGGCTGCTGAACAAGCAGCCAACATACAGCGTATAGGCCTCCTCTTCCAAGATATGATAGGAATGATGATCCAACAGGATCCACCCGCTGAGGATCCCCCGATCGTCCTTGAAGACGACAGGGGAGAAACGTCAAATCCACCACCGGCCCTCTCAACAGCCAAGGAGTAGACAATCTATAAGGCTGACTTGGTCGACTATATAGCCCAGCAAATCCGGGTTCATCATGCGACTGAGGCAGCTGGTCAAGTTGTAAAAACGGGGCGGCCATATCCAAGCTGGTACGACCAAATCAAGTACCCGCCGGGTTACATAATTCCCAAGTTCCATGTTTACAAGGGAACCGGCAATCCCCACCAACATGTCGCCCAGTTCAGGGCCCTTTGCGGTAACACCGGCGGAGATAATAAACTGTTGCTTCGCCAGTTCGTAGGCTGCTTATCAGAAACAGCGTTCGAATGGTATTCGGAACTCCCGAACGATTCTATCAAGACGTTCGCTGAAATGGAGTTGCTATTCACTCAGCGATTCGCAAGCGCCAGCGAACGCACTCCAATAACGGCACTGATTAACGCCAGGGTAAAACCAGGCGAAACTTGGGTCCAGTATGCTATACGATGGCGGAATTTGTGGTCGAAATGCGAGCAACGCATTGAGGAAGCGCCCACGGTGGGCATGTTCGGAGGAACCCTAGACCCTCACGCAACTATCTCCCAGTTTATGATGTTCTTTAAGCCAACCACATTCCAGGCTTTAATCGACAAGTTGGCACAGATGGACCAAATGGGTCATAGACCGTCTCCCCCGAAGCCAGAACCTCGGAATGACAAGGGTAAAGGAAAGGCCACCTTCGTCGTGAATGCCCAGGAGAAACCCAATGCCCTAAAGCTGACGGATCAACTGGAAGAAAGACGCCGGTATTATAATGAGAAGATGAAGCGTCCCTACTCGTTCCTACGGGATAAGACGAAATGGCTATTCGAGCTGACAGTACGCAACAGACTTATAAACCTGCCAAATCCAAGGCGACCGCCACAACCCACTGAGGTGAACAACCCCAACTATTGCCCTTACCATCAAACGGTAAGCTATCCGATTGAGGATTGCTTCGTCTTCAAAGGATGGATTGAAGATCAATACCTCCAGGGAAAGTTCGCGCTGTCCGAAAAGTGGAAGGTGAACCCGCCACAGCCGCATACTCCTAAGAAGACGGACGCACCGGGGGCGACTTGTTCCTTTATTGAAGAAGCTCCATGGGAAATCGTGCTATCA
Organism: Agapanthus africanus; assembly: GCA_030015575.1. Classification (NCBI taxonomy): domain Eukaryota; kingdom Viridiplantae; phylum Streptophyta; class Magnoliopsida; order Asparagales; family Amaryllidaceae; genus Agapanthus; species Agapanthus africanus. The sequence goes on along the minus strand of CM057346.1, from coordinate 335,175,166 downwards.
GCTAAAACCAAAAGGATGTTGAGTGACCTTCATGCGTGCCCAGCGGTTGAATGGAAGAACCTGCTTGAACCTCAAATCATCGAAGGGATGTTGAAGCCGCGCCCAACTACAAAGATTCGTGGTGATGGCCCAAGTACTCACACCCAACCGTCAAAATCTTCGAAGAAAAAGAAGTGGAAATCCAAAAAGCCCATGAAGCCTGGAAACAAGCGCACGGATTTGCAGAAACAGATTGACGCACTGGAGGAGTACAATCAAAAGGCACGGACTCCCGTCACACTGCAAGAGTTCCTCAACCACGTCTTTCAGAAGGAAGATGAGGAAGAGAGCTCATCGGATGAATCCGAGGGATATGTGGCGAGTTGTCATGTGATTTCCCACTCGAAAGATGAGAAAACTCCTGGCACCAAGAAACTGGGGGCACACCCTGAGCCAGGACTTGTGTGGCCAACAGATAAAATGGTCGACGCCTTTCTGGATGAGATTCGTCTAAAGAGTAAAGCAGATCAGGAGCGTGAGATGGCCGCATCGGAAGGAGCCGAACGCAGGCGACTAAACGAAATAGTTGAAGTACTCCCGCCAGATCGAAAGGCATCCGAGGCAGACAAGAAGATATTCAAGACGAGAAAAAGGTTTGCCAAAGCCATGTCAATGGGAATGAAGTTACCACCCTCGGAAGAAAACACGCTTAATGGGGTGGAGAGGCACCCTGATTATTGCGCATATCATCGGAAAATTTCACACCCCACGGAGGAGTGCAACGCCTTTAGGATATGGTGGCAAGGATATGTTGCTCATCGGCAACATTTTAAGCGCATGAAACGCAAGACTCGTCGAGAACGAAGAAGTACTGCCGATGAGCACAACAGGACCACTGGAAATTGTTACATGGTTAACGCCGGAGGGTCACAAGTTCTTACCTTTGGGAGCGACTCCGATGAAGAAATGGCTCTGGGCCCTCTCTTTAAAGAATCCGTTTTAGGGAAAGAGGAGAAATCGGAGGCCTGCGAGAACATTCAGCTGCGCAATCGCACACTCCCAGAAAAGAATCTCGGGCCCGCGAGTAGAAAAGATAAGGGAAAGGAAAAGGTCACTGAAGATATCACTTTAGATGACCAAGTCATGAAAGAGCTGGCTGCCAAAGACCCTCCTAGGAAGGGTAAGGTGGACTATAACATCCTAGCTCACCTAAGAAAGCTACCTTCTCAGCTTAGCATTCTCGATGCCCTCCTATTATCAAAAGAAACGCGAGACTCACTAATTAAGGCGTTACAAGAACCTGAGCAATTCCAAGCCTTCCTCGCCACTGAAAGGATGAAGGATGAATTGGAGGAAGTGCATACGGCCGACATCACTTTCGGTGACGAAGACCTCCTTCTCGGGACATGCGACCACAACCGTCCCTTATATGTCTCCGGATACTGCCATGATATCAAGATAGGCAAGATCCTGGTGGATAATGGATCCTCCGTCAATCTCCTTAATGTTCGGGTGTTGAAAGAAATCTGCATGAGTGTGCAACACCTCGCTCGTGACAAAATTACTATCTCCGGTTTCGACTCCCAATCGTCACGGACTCTCGGATCCGTGATACTAACATTACGCTTTGGACTCCTCGTCACAGACATCAAATTCCATGTCATTGACACCAAGACCTGCTACAACGCCTTGCTCGGTCGTCATTGGCTACACGAGTACAACATCATCCCTTCTACACAACATCAGTGTATGAAGTACTTTAAGGATGGTTTCGAGTATACCGTAACAGGTGAGTTGAACCCATTTTCCGTGAATGAAGTCCGCAAATACGAAGATGCGAAGTACTTTTTGCCAGATTTCGAGGATACAGAAAGGTGTCGCAACCCGGAGAACAAAGCCACTGCCACCATCCCTGTTTTCGGGAGCGATACCGAAGAAGAAGAAGAGATAGTTTATGCTGGGCCATCTCAACGCAACAACCCGGGGACGTCCGCCCCTATGTTGGTCTTCGGAAGTGACTCGGAAGATGAGGTTAATGCTGTGTTCTCCAATCGGCTGTCAATACAAGCATCCCCTAGCGATGATCAGAGTTTGCAAATCACCATGGTGCCGCGGGAAAACTACAAGGATCTCGACACACTTCAAGCTCACAATGTGCAGGACCTGCAAACATTTTACGTCCCTCCCAGGCAAAGGGGTGAGAAGTTAATCCTATTCTACCGATCCTCAGAGTCGAAAATAGAGAAAGAGACCTGGCATGGCACGGATGTTACACTCGACAGGCTCCAACCTATCCGTTTGCCCAGATACTACACAAATGGACTAAAGAGGCTATTGAAGCGCCAAGGAGTACCCTTAAAACAGACTGTTCGACAAGCTCGATTCTACAACAGGATTTGGGATGTCCCTGGGACCCAACGCAAATTGCCCAACGGTAAAATGGAAACACTTGGGCTTGTATACGCGAGAACCGGAAAACGGGAACGGGCCCACAGTAGCTACGCCATATATACTTTTGATGAAGAAGAGGACGCCCCGTCAGGAAATGCCAACCCCTCATCAAAACTAGATCCCGCGATTGAAATGCCGAGTCCGTCGTTTGAAAAACGAATGGACAAGCCTATCAGGAAAGTGGGTCAAAAAGCTCGGGAAGACCACAACCGTGAGATGGCCATCTACGAGAAGGCCAGGACGCAACGTCTATTTCAACAGGCTGCAAAAGACAAAGATGCTCATCCTTGTCAACCCGTTGTACGAAAGGCCCGACGCAGAGACGGAAATAAATCAAGAAGCGGAAAGAGGAGCCGACAACTGTTAGTTATATGTATGCCCTAGAGGCCATTACTGTACATAGGATGTATATTGTAGTGGATGCTGGGACGTATATAGGGAGGACTTTCTTGCTCGACATGATAGTATGCTATCTGGTTGACCTTTACCTTAACGTGTATGCTGATTGTCTCTCTGTTACATGTTGGTAAAGCCCTTAGGATGTGTGCTTGACTACCTGGACTATGATGCGGATCATACTAGTGGGGACATGGTAGTCCATAAGTACATCCTTCAAAGTCCCTAGTCGAGGGTGTATCGAGACGGGGCATCGATATACCAGAGTAGACTAGCGTGTACCTTCTCGACCCATACAGATGGGCGATGGATGATCCCATATCCATCGGTGTTTGACATCAGAGGAGATATACGGGTGCTCAGTAGAGACTGGGTACACTGGACGGACTCGCCGAGAACTCCCAGATGGTATTATACCTCACGTCAGATGGCAGTTCTCTGGTGACACTGGTACAGAGTAGTCTGTTGACCCGAGATCGTCATAGAGTCTTGTGTGGTTCCCACTGTGCTTTGATTTCCATCTTACCACGTCCAAGAGGGCGTGCAAAACGGTGGTTTTTGGGTACAGTCCCGAGTCACATGGAGGCAATGAGCGATAGGAGGGGATTCGTCTCTCCCGGTATATGGGGGTTGATGTTGCGCTGTGTTCGATTGGCTATAACAGGAAATCCCTGGCCAGGGTTGCTGAGATTTACTGGTAAGTGTTACCAGTAGTTTCTCGAACAGTTATAGACCTCATATCGACACGACTTATTGAGCTATTGGGGTCTGACGTTTACCACCCCTAGGCGAGATATGCGACATATCAGACGATCAGACCGGACTGTACGGTAGTGTTACTGGTCGGATTCACTGGAGTGTGAGCGGGCTTGCTCGTCGATCTTCAGATCGCTCAATACCCGGGTGGCCGTTACGTTTAGCAGACCGCTTGCGGCTTGTGGATGTTTGATATGATCATCATCCGCTGCCGGCGTATTGACGAGTCTTTAGAGTCCTACACAGAGGTTTCCTGGCTCAAGCGAAACGAAATAGGAGCGCATATGAGATATGTGCGGGACCGAGAATAATGTGGGTATGTGATACCGTATTCTATTCTCGCGATAAATATATCGAATGGTTGTATGCGATATAACCTAGTTATCGATTCAAGCGTTGATTCGATAAGCCGATATATTGTATACTAGTCGGTTGTGTGCGACATAACCGGGTCATTGAATCAAGTGTTGATTTAATGATTTAATGCATATTTATATATTTGATATATTACTTTGCATCAACTAGTATCGGTTTACTTAAGATGGATTTTCTCACTCGGGTGTGCGCATTACATATGCGATATGATTTTGTGCACTTGTTTGTATCATGTTTGATGATACAAGTTTACTTGGTTAAGTGCAAAGAATAAACCATGGTTAAAAGAATGGTTAGGGTTTCATTTCCTTTATTTATTCATTTATTTATTTGTTTATTCATTTTGGAAAAGAGAAGAGAAAAGAATGGTGGCTAATTTTGTTCTTTAGTTGAAGCTTCATGAAGCTTTGTTCAAGTCAACCATTCTTATCTCATTCTTAACCCTAACCATTCCCACTAACCATGATTCATTCTCTACACTTGACCATGGTTAATAATATGATAAGTATTCATATTCTTTTCTTTTTCTAATTATCTTATCTTATCATTATCTTCTTCTTCTTCATTCTTCAAGTGAAGAAAAGCAAGGTCCATCAATGGTGATTGTTGGAAAAGAGTGAGAAATCCAATTCTAAAGTTAACCCACTTCCTATTTCTTCATCCTCTACCTCTTGCCAAGTAGTAGAGTGTGTTTCCTTCACAAGTTTCATGACTTGGTGAAGGTGGAGCTTGATTCATCGATGCTTCGACGTAGATCATCTTCGGCATGGACATCGACGACCTAGCTTGCCCATTCTCCGACGAAGCCGATCCTAGAGCCCGGATTTGATTTGGACAGCGGAGAGGACCTCGTTGCGGAGCCGTGGAGGTGGAGCACCGGATCTACAAAGGTTGTATTTCCGTATCTTTTAGTTAAGAGTTAACTAGTTAGCTTGTTCGCCTAGACATCTAGCAAACGATCCGTACTTTAGGGTTTGTAGGCACCATAATTTTTGAAATTGCCATGGTTGATGGCTTGGGAGACCTCACTAGAGTGCCTAGGAACCCTGCAGTGGTATCAGAGCCAAGCTAGAGCCTTAGGCGAAGTCCAGACGGAAATTGAAGTCCGAACGAACCCGGAACTCCAAAACAAAATTGCTCTCTGTACAATTTTTAAAATCTGGGATTTTTCAACATTAAAAATGTTCATAAAAATCAGCAGGCAATTATAAGAAATAATGTAAAATTCGGCTGCCTAATTCCAACAGTGCGCCGCGCTTCCGCGGCACGAGCTTGGCTCGTGCGGCGCAAGCGCGGCCATTTTGTCGTTTCTGGCATCCTAATTTCTATAGTAATTCATATTGTGCTGTGCTGGTTTTCCTGGATATTTTTAATATTTTTTCAAGAGTTGAATTTTTCTGAGTTGTTTTGGGGATTCGATATTTCGATCGGGGTATCAAATTTTGTCTGTTTGGCTTTCCGGATAAATTTTAGAATATGTTAAAAAGTTCGACCGGATATAAATACCCAACTTTTCCCCTGTCGGGAAATTTCCAAGTGTTGGATTTTTCCGTAGTTTAACGACGTTCTAAGTAGTGCAAGTAACGCGATGGTCCCTCTAGAAGACACAAACCTTAACTCGATTATGTGACCGTCTTGAACTGCCCTTTGAACCTTCGGGTTTGGGGCAGTACGGCGTGCCACATGTGAGGCGTTGGCTTGACCCTTCTACGGTTGGATCGTTGGTACTGAGGCACGAACGGAATGTTGTTAGACTTGTTTCATGTGTTGATCTGTTTCGGGAAAACTTGGGTGTTCGATTGTTCGATCGAAAAGTTTAACATTTTCTGTTTATCTGGAATGGGATACAATAATTGGAATTCACAAGAAGTTATATGATAACTAAATGAATGTTATAAACACAGCAGTTTAGTCTCACTTGATCGGTTGCCACGGAATTTTGATGTGATCAAAAGTCCGTTGCAATCACGTAGCGTACGCGGATACTCGCCGGGTAAACTTAATAGACAGCTTCACTCCATAGCCCCGACCAAGTGACTGTAGGAGAACCCCGTCGCCGAAAGCATCCGTCCGGGTGCTCGCGGTAGCGGTGTTCCGCCTTGGTGCACTTCGTCGACGGTATCGGGGGTGCGGCCGCCTACTGAAGTTTGCGACGAGTATTCGATCAGACTGTCGGGAATCTTGTTGAATTCCCCGACTTGATATTGAAAAGTGTTTTCGATAATGAGACTAAAATGCGGGGTTTATAATTGTTAGGCATGCGATGTCTAAGTAATTCATTTGGTCAGGCATGCGATGTCTGAGGAGGTTGCGGATTCCAACTGTTGTAGTTTTACACTTTCTTTTCTGTGACCGTAAGTGTAATATGTGATATCGCCGTTTTCGTTGCTATATGTCAACGACAATTGGGATGGACATATTTACTTACGTTGATGACATGTGATGTTATGTGTTGCTGGATATGTTATATTGGATCGTCGTGTTTGAATAGCCGGGGGTTTTTATGTGAGATGAGTGTTTTTCATTTTCATTCATGTAAAAACTTGTATGTAATATTCTTTTATTGGGGCGCTTCCAGGTTGCGGAAGTTGTCACCGTTTGTATATTATTTACTTTTCCGCACTAGGATAGACCCAAGGAGGGGAGCACGAGTAACCGGGTTCTGGAGTCCAGTGGGAGACCAACTCGAGGAGTCGAGTCCGGGTCTCCTAACTCCAGAATTGGTAGGGTTGCTTGCCGCTCTCGTAGGGGTCTAGGGGTGTGGGTTTGGCTATTCATCGCGACCGTGGAATCCGTGTTTTATACTGGCTCGTATTGAAAACACGGACGTCCTAGTATATCCAATATTTCATATGATTCTTCTGCTGCGATATCTGTGATGTGATCATGTGATGTTTCTGTGATGGATATAGTATATAGTATATATGATATATTATATAGACGTTACTTATGTTTTACACTCGCACTAGCCCTGCCCTGCTCTGCCGTTAGTTACCTAACCTAACGGTGCACGAGGGGACATCGAGGCGAATGCGGATGGCATAAGTATACGTCGTATTTATCTGTGATGTTTAGGTATTTAAATGATGGGACTTCATTAATGTGATTAATGAAATAAAAGAAACCTAAGATGTTGTAGAATCGAATTTCAAAATTAAAACAGGTAGCTACAGTTCTTGCTTTGCATAGCGGTATATGTGATATATCCTGCACCTTATTCGATGAGGAAAGGACCGAGATCCCTTCACCGGGAGTGACTCCTTTAGCAATAACTGGCAGATGCTACACACTCGGTTTGTCTTTTGATTGCTTTTAAGTATTTCTGCTTTGCACAGTGATATATATGATATATCCCGCACCTCATTCGACGAGGAAAGGACCGACGATCCCTTCACCGGGAGTGACTCCTTTAGCAAAACTAGAAAAGCCTCAAAAGCACTCCATTTCAAAATTCATTCGATCCTACAACGATATCAAGTTCATTACGCAATAGGTTTTCAGAAAAACCTGTCGTAGCCCTCCGTCATTTCAGATAAGTAGTAGTTAGTATTCGTGCTGCGTTTGTTGGCCTTTGTCAAGGCGCAGTGTGCGGTAGCTAACTGGTGCTTATCTGCTTATGCATATGATGCAGATTGAGTTAGGGTAGTCGTGCGACCTTGTTGGCCTTTGTCAAGGGCCGTGCGGGTGGGTTTATTTCGATCAAGAAATGACGGGTTGAACTTGACTAGCATCCTATGGTTTGTTGGCCTTTGTCAAGGTCATAGGAGGTTACGGGCAAAATATTATCGGGAATTTCAAGTGTTGAAATTTGCAATGAGATTGCATACCTTCTATGAGATAGTTGGATCCCGATACCCGCTGCGAGTAAGTGTTACTCCTGGGAGAGTTTTATACATTACAATTAGCCGATCAAGTAGGTGTCTAGAAAGGTGTCAACGGGGTTACGCCTCTGGGAAAACGAGGTTTACATTAATTAGGTTCGTGCGAAAGCACGGGGGACCTCCCTCAAAGTACCGACACTGGCCTGGCTGAAAAATTGGCGAACTTGTAGTGTGTAATTAATCCCGGCTAATCTTTCCTTTTAGGGTTTGAAGGAAGATTTGATAAAAAGCAGTGGGAGCCATCCTGATTAGATAAAATAATAACCAATCTATTCTTGCAAGAGCGCACGCTGAGTGTTTTCTTCTCTCTCTCTCCTGGTAGCGACCATATCACGCCTTAATCAAGATAATAATACGGAATATTGACTGAACCCGCTTGTTATTCTGAGCTGGGGAACGTTGGTCCCGCTCCAACTTATAATTGTTATAAGACAGAGTAGGAAATTGGGGAATACCAGATTTCCCGTGCCGCCCAAACGAAGAGAGTGCATGCTGATGCATCATCTTCGGGTGTGTTCATTACAGAGAACCGTTTCTCAGTATCCTTTACGTCCTGGGTATATGATACCGGATCAGGATCCCAGATATGTAATCTGTTACATAGGGCTACAGAAAGGTAGAGAACTGAGAACGGGTGATAAGTTTCATGAGGCAGAAAACGGGGCAAGAGTTGCAGCCAAGTCTGTCGGTCACTGTCACCCTGTATTACCGATACATTGATTCTGAACGAATGTTGTTAGATACCGAACCTGATATACAAAATCATATCAGTCTCTTTATTAGTAAAGAAAGGATAAAATTTTGTATTGTTGGATAATGTTTTGAACATTTCCTATATCAAAAGTTAATCGGTTCAGGCACGTTATCTAAAAGCATTGATGTTCTAAATCAAACTACAGATCTAAGTATACGGAACACACACAAGAGGAAGAGTTCAGAAATGAACGAATTCTTCTTGAGGCATTGTAGACTAGGTCAGATCAATGTGACCCGACTAGCTAGAGTTACATATAGATGCATATTTAAATCAGTTTGAATTTACATCTTGTGCAACTCGCCAATCATGTCACAAAGATAAGATGACCATAGCCCTGTTTACTAAGAAACAGAGAAAGAGTTAGTGAACTCTTGGGATGATACATGTTGATGTATGTTAGGTCCTGTTGGAGATAGTGCCCTCAGAGTCAATTATTAGGTCACAGGTACGTGATTGTAATGATTGAGGGAGGACCTATCCCGGTAGGACAGTCTTACTCGAGATGATAGTATGCTATCTGGTTTACCTTTATCATCGTGTACTGTTTTAGGTGACCTGACACGTCGCTATTACACGTTGATAGAGCCCCTAGGATTCTTGCTTGACCACCAGCAGTATGAGGGCGATCATATAAGTGGGAGCTGGGGGTCTATAAGCTTATCCTTAAAAGGTCCCTAGTCGTGGGAGTTTCGAGACTGGGCATCGATACTCCATTAGTAGACTAGTGTATACAGTCGAGACCCCGACGAGGGGCGGTGGCCGGTCTCACAAGCCACTGGTGTCAGTTGGATCACCTAAGATGTATACAGGTGCTCATTGGGTTATGAGTACACCGGACAGGACTCGCCGGGAACATGCTAGTTGGTCATATACCAGACGTCAGATGGCAGTTCCCTGGTGACATGTGTGCAGGTTAGTTCATCGACCTGGGGATCGTCATTTGTCTCGTGTGAGTTCCCACTGTACTTTGATTACTACCCTACCACGGCTCAAAGGAGTCGTGCAAACAGGTTTTAGTTGGGTACAGTCCCGAGCCACATGGAGGCAGTGAGCGTATCTTCAGGGGTTCGTCTCTCCCGGTATTGGGGGTGAGGTCGTGCTGTGTCTAGGAGAGCCATTACACAAAGTCCTTGGCCAAGGCAAGGAGATTTACTGGTAGGTATTCCAGTAGTATCTCAGGGTGTTCTGGGCTACACTCCGACATGACTTGTACCGCTTTTGGGGGTCTGACTTTTACCAACCCCCTAGGCCCGCCATGCGATACTCATAGACGAACGGACCGGACTGCACGGATATTGTCACTGACAGGCTCAGTTGGGTGTCGGGGTGAGCTTCCTCATCGACGTCCCTTTTGGTCAATAGCTGGTGGCCCGTCACGTATTGGCATATACCTCTGACGTGCTAGTGGTTAAATCCACAGCCATAGTATTGACGAGTCTTTAGAGTCCACCACATTTACAGTTACTCAAGCTTTCGGGCGAAAGGTTGTAGAGGCCGTATGGAGATATGGCAAGGTCCGATCAGATACGTGCGGTATTGCACGGATCAGGATCGGACAGTTTGTACTATAGGCCGTATGGTTATATGGCAGGGTTCGATCAGATACGTGCGGTATTGCACGGATCAGGATCGAACAGATATTACTAGCCGGCTTTGGTATAAGCCGGATCCTAGTATAGTACAGTGTAGATTTTGTCTCATTGCATTTGTATTTCGGTCGAAATACAGATGCGGGTGTGTATGCACAGTATCGGGGTTTTCCTGTAATTTATTACGGGAACAGTTTTTGGAGTTGCCAGTTTGTTTTCCGTTTCGGCCAATTTTCCATTGTTCCGTTCATTGGCCGAAGATTGGTGGAGGAGGGCTTATTTGCATTGTTGCAAATAAGTATTTGTGGAGGGGTTCTTTGCATCTTGTTGCATCATGATGGCTTTCATGATGTGCACCATCCTTTGACTTGATTTCTTCATGATGGCATGACTTTTTGAGTCATCATGGTTCATGATGGTTGGACTTTGTGAGGTGATGATGGTGGTGTTGAGTGTTGAGTTTACCTTGCTATCATTTCTTTTGTATGATAGCTTTCCTCTCTCTCTCTCTTTGGTATTAGATGAGAATGGCTCCCTTTTTTGTTACACACACTTGACTCTCTCACTCTCATTCTCTCCTCCCCCTCTAGTTATGGCCGGCCAAGCTTGGAGGAGGGGTTGCCCATTTTTGTAGTGGGGATTTTTGCTCTCTTGATGTTAGAAAAATCCCCAAGTTCCTCCACATTGTTCTTGTATCATCCCTCCACCTAAAATGGCATCTCCATGAACCCCAAAGTGAGACTTGAGGACTACATATTCTACAGCGAACCTTGGGCACGTCGAGTAGCCGGCTTCGTGCCCGAGTTGCCTCGGCATTGAGGTGGGAGCCCGTAAACGAAGAAGGCGATGTGGTGCACTTCCGGCGACGAGGAGGAGACGGGACATTCCGCAAGTGATCGGGACGATGGCGAGAAGACGGAGGACTTGGATCGTCGGTATATCTCTATTCCCTTTCTTGTAGTTAGCTTAGACTAGTTAATGGTAACGATCCGGAGTTTAGTGCGCGGTGGTGCCGGTTTGCAAAGTCCGCAAAATTTTAGTTATTCACCGCTTCCGCATTCCGGCGTCGGATTGACTGCCGGGGCGCCGCCGTGCACTTACAGTGGTATCAGAGCCTCGCCATTAACTTCGTCTAGCTTTCGTTTGATGTGTTTTGCTTTTCCGATCGACCAAAATTCCAAAATCTATGTTTTGTGCACATCAGTTTTCTGTTGAGAATTTTTGGTGTCTAAAAATTTTTCAGGTGGTCTCAGAATGATGTTCAGAAAGTTCTAAGAACTCTGGGAAAATTCGACGCACTGATCCCTCTTCCAGAGCGCGGAACCGCGGCCTCACCCTTCTATTGGGCCGCGGATCCGCCGCAACTTAGAGAGATCAATGGGCCAAAATTTCCCAGTGGGCTTCTGGGCTAGTATTAGGGGTTTTGGAATATTAAAATTGGGCCAATTATTTCTGTGAGTGCTACAGTATTAGTTTGGGGCCCACTTGTTAATTTTTGGTCAATCGGAAAATCTTAAACACATTTTTCACAGTATTTACATTATATCTGCGACCGTGAATGTCACTCGATCGGTAAATCCGGTCTAACTGCTATAGCCCGGTTAGACGGATTTGCGAACGTGACTTTCACGTTGATGTTCTATGTATTTGCTGTGATGTTGCGGATCGGTCGTGGGGGATAGCCTGGATGCAATGCTAGTACAGTTGTGGTGGTATTATGTACATTTGATTTTGCGGGGCGAGCGTCCGACATGTGGACTGCCGTCACTGCCTGTTTGTATTATTCTTTTGGGGCACGACCTGGTTGCGGTCGATGTACCCGGTGTATGTATATTTTACTTTCTGTACTAGAATTACCCCGCGGTGGGGTGCACGGGTAGCCGGGTTCTAGAGGGCAACGGGCCCGCATCTCATGGCATTGAGACGGAGGGGGCTTCACTCTAGAATTGGCGGGCTATTCGCCGCACTCGTAGGGGGTACAGGTTTGACCCAGGAGGGGTGCCCAAGTTACCGGATTCCGTGAAGTGCTGGGTGGTCCATTCACGGTGCTGAAGGGGGCTGCCTCGCTTCAGGTTTTGGCGGGTGACTTGCCGCGCCCGTAGGGGTCTAGGATTCTCATTGCACAGGCTATCCACACGACCAGGGGAACGTCGGGTTTCAGTAGTGGCTCTGTGAAACCCGGGGTTCCCAGATATCTGTATTGTTTCTGTGATGCTGTACATTTCTGTGATGTTGCATTCTATTCACGCCTTGAGCGAAATATAATATATTGGTATATATATTAGTAGATGTTGTATATGTTTTACATCCGCGCTAGTCCAGTCCCCGCTCTGTCGTTAGTTAGCTAACCTAACGGGTAATGACGGGACCCAGTGGCGAATGCGGATGGCATATACGTACATCAGTATATTTTCGTTCTTTTTGGTGTGATCAATTGATGGGACTGCATTGATTCGGATCAATGCAAAGTTTAAAACAAACCTAATCTGATGTTGTTGGAACACTTTTTCAAAAGCTGTTATTGCAAGGACGTTTACTTTTGTTTTGCATCGTGGTATTCATTAGAATATCCTGCTCCTCAGTCGACGAGGCAAGGGCCGAGATCCCTTCACCGGGAGTGACCCCTTGGACAAAAGTTTGCGTCAGGGCAATGACTTCACTATAGCCGATTACTTTTGCTTTGCACAGTGATATTCGGTTATGAATATCCAGCACCCCATTCTACGGGGAAAGAGCCGAGATCCCTTCACCGGGAGTGACCTCTTTAGTAAAGGTTTTCGTCACTATATTTTCTAAAAAGCTATCCGTTCCTTCAACGATATCAAGTTCATTACGTTAAAGGTTTTCGCCAGAAACCATTCGTAGCCCTCCGTCGTTTCATATGGGTGGTCAATAGTATTCAAGCTGTGTATGTTGGCCAAAGTCAAGGCACAGTGATTGGTAGCTATTGGGGTATTCATATGCAGCATAGATAGATGCGTTGGTTTGGGACAGTCGTGCTGCCATTTTGGCCAAAGTCAAGGGTATGTACGGGTGGATTCAAATTAACCTGGAGAATGACGGGCAGAACTTGACATGTGACTTATGATATGTTGGCCAAAGTCAAGGTCATAAGAGCATGGGGCAGAAATCACATCGGGAGTTTCAAAAGAACTGAAACTTGCCAGATATGCGCATACCTTCTGGAGTGTGTTGACGTGAGCGGATTCCGTCACGTTATCATGCGATGATAGTTGGATCCCGATTCCCACTGATGAGTTAGTTTACTCCTCGGGTCACCCCGACTAATTCTTCTTTAGGTTTGGAGGAGAATTTGAGATACAGTGGGAGGATTCCAGATTAGATAAATTGGTAACCATTCTGATCTAGGTTAGAGTGCACGCTGAGTGTTTCTTTTCTCTCTCTCTTTGGCAGCGACCATTGACCCGACCCTAAGACTTTGACTCAGTGACCAAGTTGACCGAACCTTCTTAAACACCGGCTTTTGGATTGTCAGAGTTGCAAACCTCATTGCCACTCCTACTTTTACCCTTTTCTCCGGGACACCCCGTATTGCTACGAACGTCCACTTCCATTGGACAAAACCATCGTATCGTTAGATACGAACTCGAAGGAATTCGAGGATGGTTTCCGGTTCTGGAGAAAACGGATAGGATTATTCAGTTGTCTTTTCTTTTCACCCTCTCTCAGGTTGCGAGTACTCCTTAGTTTAGGGGTAGTACACCTATTACGCAAATTGGATTGTCTTCTTCCAAACCTTAGGCTGGTGCCGACCGGTAGGGAATGAAGAAAACCAATTAGCATAACGATGGTGTGCAGAAGGTATTAAGTTCAGACAAAGCAAGGGATTAGTAAGAGGGCAAAGTAAATTGCAACAGATATTCACGACCAAACCAAATATTTCATTACCACTCCCACATCACCTTTGTATTTCTCCAGGACACTCCGTATCACTACGAAGATCCACAGTTTATTGGATACTCCATCGTATGGTTATATACGAACTCGAAAGGAATTTATTCCAGTTCGGGGATGGATTCTGGTTCAGGAGAAATAGGAATAAGGTTTATTCGGTTGTCTTTTATCTTCACCCTCTCTCATTGCGAGTGTTCCTAGGATGCGGACAGTACACCCATTATGCTTATTGGATAGTCTTCTTCCAAACCATAGGCTGGTGCCGAACGGTAGGGAAGGAAGAAAACCATTTGGCCTAAAAGGGTGTGCAGAAGGTAAAGACTAAAGACATATGAAGGGATTTGGAGAGGTGGCAAAGAACTATACGGTTACAGTCGTGAATCTGGAAGAGGCATTACTAGGAATACCAGAATACCCCATCGGAACATTTCAATGTTTCAGTTTCACTGTGTAATGTTAAAGGAAAACTGATTTCCCGATTAGATACTTACTCCAGGGTATGTATTTACCAGGTACGATTCTCACATCTGTATGGTTTTACAGATGATGAGTGGGAGTAAATTATTGGGAATTGGGTGATCATCATCATTATATCGGGATTCGTTGTAATCGGTGATATTTGAGGAAGTCACCTGGGCTGTTTGCCGGTCGGCAAATATTTGGTTTTGAATATCCGCTGTTATGCACCAATTTCAAATTGATATATCTGTACGTCTATTTTCATAGAGTGAGATATACCTTTCTGAAATTATGTCTACGACATTTACCTATATCAGTGGATGGTTAGGTAAGGAGCATTAAACAGCGGTGTAATTCTTCTTAACCATAAGTACAGTTTTCAACCTACGACACACAGTGAATGAGTTATTAGACTCAAGGGACTTATACAGAGTATTGTATGTTGTCCAGGGTCCATCAGGACAGAGGGGTTGGTCCTCGTACTATATTCGGTTTACTTATGACTTCTCTAGTTTTTAGACAGGTGTTTCGTGGAAACACAGGGTCCGAATTTGGAGAAGTTATTGGTATTTGAATAGAGTAGAGAACCAGGTGTAGCAGGTATCGGGATTCTTCAAAGAGATCGAAGATGTAGATACTTGTGTATGGTATTCAGTTGATAGTAATGATAAAGAGAAATTGCTTCTCTTTCAGGTTACTCATAATTAGAAATGCTTCCTAAGTTGAGTAACGCTGATCGGCCTCCTTCCATTTAGTTGACATGCGCTGGGGACAGCTGCATGATTTGAATCTAGTTCAATTAAATCAGTGCCTCTGGTCCTATATGGGATATAGAATAGTTCGTATCTTAACGATGTTAAGGTACGGGGAGTTGTCCGGTTTATGATTAAAACCAGACACTGGATAACTCAAGGCACGCTTCTGTAATGGCTGTTTGTGGGTTGACCCAGGCTATGACGCGGGTTGACTTTCTACCATCTGGATGAACAATAGCGATATTGTTCTAGACTCGCCACAGTTTTAATAAAAATGGATTTTTTCAGAAAACAGTAGTGGGAGTATGGTAGAACTGGAAGTGATTCCAGAACCACAAACGATTACTGAAGATTTGATGAGGAACCTAAAGATTCAATCTGGATTGACATTCCATTGGCCACTCCGCAGATAAGGTGGGTAACTTCAGGCACCCGAGAGGTACTCCGGTAGCCTCAAGGACGGTGACAGGAAAGTTCTTGTTTACCCACAATTGCCATTGCTGTTGTTCCAGGTTACGAGACCCGGCGGGAGGATGAGTATAGCGTCGTTCTAAACCAGTTTTAGAAGTGTACGTCTATATGACTCTGCCAGAGGGTTGTCGTAGTCGGTTGGAGCAGCGGAAGCATTGGTGGACAGGTAGCTTATGTCTATTTATAGACTAAAGCAGATGTAGCGGAGATAGATCATCTATTTCTGACGTGACAGTCATGGGTTTGACTTCATCAGAATAGGGGATGGATCTATTGAGAAGGTAGTAGGGTGTGATATCCTGGTATTTGGATGAGATACACAGAATAGGAAAAGAAACTCCTATACTACAATCGGTTATACTTTGGTCGTCACACAGTTGTTTCTCCACAAAGGAAATGGATTTTATATCAGACATACTGGTTACTAGATCTATGGTTTTAGATCTAGATTTGGGTGGTTTCCCAATCAGGGTACTTGACAGCGTTCTAAGAGTATTTAGGATGGACGACTCCTGGCACGGTAGTGTACCTGCAGGTAATGGAGTCACCCTCTCCAAAGGTGTCTTACAGACTAAAGGGGAGAGGGACGGGCATGATTGGCAGATCACTTGCTCAGGCAATTGAGTCAATCGTGAGATGTCAAGTACCACACCAGATGTTGTTCTTGCACTAGATGCAATAACTTGACATTAATCCAATCCTGGAGAAACAGTCGGAAGCAGTTTTAGAACATAGTTGGATGTTCTAGGGAGATGATAACGACAGCCTCATTCAGGAGACAGTTATCATTCCAGGCTTCCAAGGTGACATGGACGACAAGAAGGTTGTCAGAGTTATAGTTTTTCCTTCTGATGAGGGGCAGTATTTTGGACAGGTGGTCCAAGGCAATACTGAGGGAGGCATGGCGCGCAGGACACTGATTAAGTTCAGTTGTCAATACAGTCTAAGAAGTTTGGATTTGGAGTTCATTGATGAGCTACGTCCCATCAGACATCCAGACATATTCTAAGACTGATATTGCTCATTCCGGGAGATGGGTTTCTCCGCGAACTTGAGATTTAGAGAGACATGGAAAGAGACAACTAAGCGGATCCACTCACTGAGGCTATTCCTCGAACGCAATAGTTCCGCAAACGAGCTTTGTGAGACTGACTTGTAGAGGAGTTGGATGTTCGGTATCACACGGGCTGTGAGTATGCGACATCGCAATAATTAGCCTTGAGTGCAAGTGGGAGATTGTTGGAGATAGTGCCCTCAGAGTCAATTATTAGGTCACAGGTACGTGATTGTAATGATTGAGGGAGGACCTATCCCGGTAGGACAGTCTTACTCGAGATGATAGTATGCTATCTGGTTTACCTTTATCATCGTGTACTGTTTTAGGTGACCTGACACGTCGCTATTACACGTTGATAGAGCCCCTAGGATTCTTGCTTGACCACCAGCAGTATGAGGGCGATCATATAAGTGGGAGCTGGGGGTCTATAAGCTTATCCTTAAAAGGTCCCTAGTCGTGGGAGTTTCGAGACTGGGCATCGATACTCCATTAGTAGACTAGTGTATACAGTCGAGACCCCGACGAGGGGCGGTGGCCGGTCTCACAAGCCACTGGTGTCAGTTGGATCACCTAAGATGTATACAGGTGCTCATTGGGTTATGAGTACACCGGACAGGACTCGCCGGGAACATGCTAGTTGGTCATATACCAGACGTCAGATGGCAGTTCCCTGGTGACATGTGTGCAGGTTAGTTCATCGACCTGGGGATCGTCATTTGTCTCGTGTGAGTTCCCACTGTACTTTGATTACTACCCTACCACGGCTCAAAGGAGTCGTGCAAACAGGTTTTAGTTGGGTACAGTCCCGAGCCACATGGAGGCAGTGAGCGTATCTTCAGGGGTTCGTCTCTCCCGGTATTGGGGGTGAGGTCGTGCTGTGTCTAGGAGAGCCATTACACAAAGTCCTTGGCCAAGGCAAGGAGATTTACTGGTAGGTATTCCAGTAGTATCTCAGGGTGTTCTGGGCTACACTCCGACACGACTTGTACCGCTTTTGGGGGTCTGACTTTTACCAACCCCCTAGGCCCGCCATGCGATACTCATAGACGAACGGACCGGACTGCACGGATATTGTCACTGACAGGCTCAGTTGGGTGTCGGGGTGAGCTTCCTCATCGACGTCCCTTTTGGTCAATAGCTGGTGGCCCGTCACGTATTGGCATATACCTCTGACGTGCTAGTGGTTAAATCCACAGCCATAGTATTGACGAGTCTTTAGAGTCCACCACATTTACAGTTACTCAAGCTTTCGGGCGAAAGGTTGTAGAGGCCGTATGGAGATATGGCAAGGTCCGATCAGATACGTGCGGTATTGCACGGATCAGGATCGGACAGTTTGTACTATAGGCCGTATGGTTATATTGCAGGGTTCGATCAGATACGTGCGGTATTGCACGGATCAGGATCGAACAGATATTACTAGCCGGCTTTGGTATAAGCCGGATCCTAGTATAGTACAGTGTAGATTTTGTCTCATTGCATTTGTATTTCGGTCGAAATACAGATGCGGGTGTGTATGCACAGTATCGGGGTTTTCCTGTAATTTATTACGGGAACAGTTTTTGGAGTTGCCAGTTTGTTTTCCGTTTCGGCCAATTTTCCATTGTTCCGTTCATTGGCCGAAGATTGGTGGAGGAGGGCTTATTTGCATTGTTGCAAATAAGTATTTGTGGAGGGGTTCTTTGCATCTTGTTGCATCATGATGGCTTTCATGATGTGCACCATCCTTTGACTTGATTTCTTCATGATGGCATGACTTTTTGAGTCATCATGGTTCATGATGGTTGGACTTTGTGAGGTGATGATGGTGGTGTTGAGTGTTGAGTTTACCTTGCTATCATTTCTTTTGTATGATAGCTTTCCTCTCTCTCTCTCTTTGGTATTAGATGAGAATGTCTCCCTCTTTTGTTACACACACTTGACTCTCTCACTCTCATTCTCTCCTCCCCCTCTAGTTATGGCCGGCCAAGCTTGGAGGAGGGGTTGCCCATTTTTGTAGTGGGGATTTTTGCTCTCTTGATGTTAGAAAAATCCCCAAGTTCCTCCACATTGTTCTTGTATCATCCCTCCACCTAAAATGGCATCTCCATGAACCCCAAAGTGAGACTTGAGGACTACATATTCTACAGCGAACCTTGGGCACGTCGAGTAGCCGGCTTCGTGCCCGAGTTGCCTCGGCATTGAGGTGGGAGCCCGTAAACGAAGAAGGCGATGTGGTGCACTTCCGGCGACGAGGAGGAGACGGGACATTCCGCAAGTGATCGGGACGATGGCGAGAAGACCGGAGGACTTGGATCGTCAGTATATCTCTATTCCCTTTCTTGTAGTTAGCTTAGACTAGTTAATGGTAACGATCCGGAGTTTAGTGCGCGGTGGTGCCGGTTTGCAAAGTCCGCAAAATTTTAGTTATTCACCGCTTCCGCATTCCGGCGTCGGATTGACGGCCGGGGCGCCGCCGTGCACTTACAGGTCCCCTGTCTACACATGCCAGGACTGGTTCTTTGAACTTCATTACATTCTCTGATAATCTCTCAAGATTCAGACATATGTTCCTGTTGAAACACAAGTCCGAACCTTTTGAGATATTCACAGAATATAAGCGAGAAGTAGAGAACCAGAATACGGGTATAAGTATTATGTCCTATGATGAGATCAAGGAGGAGAATACTTGAGCACGGAAATACTGGACTATTCTAAAGGAGAATGAGATTCTCTCTCAGCATTACTCCTCTGTATACACCATGGCACGATGGTATATCGGGGTGGAGCAATTACACCCTATGTGATAAGGTGTGCTCTATGATGAGTACTACTGAGTTACCTATTTCCTTTTTGGGAAATATGCGCTTGAGAAGCTGCATACCTATTGAATAGGGTTCGAATCAAATCAGTTGCCTACCACTTCATATGTGATATGGAAAGGGAAGAGCCCATGTCTTAAGCTAGTTAAGATTTGGGGTTGTCTGGCCTATGTCTAAAAACAAAATCCGGACAAGCTCGAGGCAAGGACTGTAATGTAGAACTGGAAAGGTTCTAGCTATACAAACTACAGCTGATGATTTGATAGAACCAAAGTATTCAGTAGATACCAACGAACCTCAGCCTCTCCGCTGATCTAGTAGGGTTCCTCACCCACCTGAGAGTTACTTTGTTTTCTCTATGACAGTGGGAGCGAGGATTGCATCATGAGATGATGACCCAACTAGCTTCGAGCTGGCCATCGAGAGTAAGACTCTGTAAGAATGGCTGGATGCTTAGCGATCTGAGATGGAATCCTTATACGCCAACAAAGTATGGACTTTGGTTGCTATATCTGAAGGGTTAAATCCCCATCAGGAGCAAGTATATCTTGAGAAGATTACTTGGTGTAGATGGAAAAGTTGAGACTTTCAAAGCTAGACTTGTTAAAGCTTTTCGTCATCGACCAGGCATGGATAATGATGAAACCTTTTCAAGTGACTATGTTTAAGTCCATCCAGATCCTACTTACCACGGCTACATACCATGACTACGATATCTGGTGGTTGGGTGTCATGACTGCTTTTCTAAATAAAGTTTTAGAAGAGTGCGTCTATAAGTACACAGCCAGAGGGCTTCGTAGACAGTGGGAGCAGCAGAAACGTGTGCAAGATGCTTTTTAGGATAAAGCAGGCATCGCGGAGTTGGAACATCTGTTTTGATGAATTAGTCAAAGAGTTTGACATCATCAAAATGGTAGATGAACCTTGTATAAACAAAAAGGTAGTAGGGAGTACGGTGGTGATCCTCGTAGAGTACGTGGATGACATACTCTTGATAGGGAAGGAGTTTCCTATGCTACGCTCGATCAATCTCCGCTTATCACTATGATTCTCCATATAGGATTAAAGTGATACCTACTAAATCCTGGATTTTGGATCTATGAGATAGATCTAAATGGATGTTAGGATACTCACTAGATGTAGTGAGACGGTATCAATCGATCCTGGGGAGAATCACTGGAAGGGTTCCAGGGTGATAAAGACGACTGAATGTCAGTCGCAGGCATTGTCTTTACCCTCAGTAAAGGGACGGTATGTTGGAAGAGTTCCAAGCTAGATACCGTGACATACTAGACGATAAAGGCACGATACATCGCTACTTAAGATGCTACCAAAGAGGCTGTTTGGGTGTATATTGGTTCATGAGATGAACTATATTCCTCCCATTGTGTGACAATGGAGTTGTGGCTTATGCCAAGGAACGTCCGTCCCATCAGTGATCCAGACATATTCTAAGGCAGCATCGCCTGATCATGGAGATGATTGATCTCCAGGGTGATCGAGGTTTGGAGAGTAGACTCAGAGGATAACACAGCGGATCCACTCACAAAGGCCTGTTCCCAGAGAGAGACACTTTTATGGGATGGTTGAGTATGAGATACTTTAAACCACTGCTACAGATGGCCCTAGTGCAAGTGGGAGATTGTTAGTTATATGTATGCCCTAGAGGCCATTACTGTACATAGGATGTATATTGTAGTGGATGCTGGGACGTATATAGGGAGGACTTTCTTGCTCGACATGATAGTATGCTATCTGGTTGACCTTTACCTTAACGTGTATGCTGATTGTCTCTCTGTTACATGTTGGTAAAGCCCTTAGGATCTGTACTTGACTACCTGGACTATGATGCGGATCATACTAGTGGGGACATGGTAGTCCATAAGTACATCCTTCAAAGTCCCTAGTCGAGGGTGTATCGAGACGGGGCATCGATATACCAGAGTAGACTAGCGTGTACCTTCTCGACCCATACAGATAGGCGATGGATGATCCCATATCCATCGGTGTTTGACATCAGAGGAGATATACGGGTGCTCAGTAGAGACTGGGTACACTGGACGGACTCGCCGAGAACTCCCAGATGGTATTATACCTCACGTCAGATGGCAGTTCTCTGGTGACACTGGTACAGAGTAGTCTGTTGACCCGAGATCGTCATAGAGTCTTGTGTGGTTCCCACTGTGCTTTGATTTCCATCTTACCACGTCCAAGAGGGCGTGCAAAACGGTGGTTTTTGGGTACAGTCCCGAGTCACATGGAGGCAATGAGCGATAGGAGGGGATTCGTCTCTCCCGGTATATGGGGGTTGATGTTGCGCTGTGTTCGATTGGCTATAACAGGAAATCCCTGGCCAGGGTTGCTGAGATTTACTGGTAAGTGTTACCAGTAGTTTCTCGAACAGTTATAGACCTCATATCGACACGACTTATTGAGCTATTGGGGTCTGACGTTTACCACCCCTAGGCGAGATATGCGACATATCAGACGATCAGACCGGACTGTACGGTAGTGTTACTGGTCGGATTCACTGGAGTGTGAGCGGGCTTGCTCGTCGATCTTCAGATCGCTCAATACCCGGGTGGCCGTTACGTTTAGCAGACCGCTTGCGGCTTGTGGATGTTTGATATGATCATCATCCGCTGCCGGCGTATTGACGAGTCTTTAGAGTCCTACACAGAGGTTTCCTGGCTCAAGCGAAACGAAATAGGAGCGCATATGAGATATGTGCGGGACCGAGAATAATGTGGGTATGTGATACCGTATTCTATTCTCGCGATAAATATATCGAATAGTTGTATGCGATATAACCTAGTTATCGATTCAAGCGTTGATTCGATAAGCCGATATATTGTATACTAGTCGGTTGTGTGCGACATAACCGGGTCATTGAATCAAGTGTTGATTTAATGATTTAATGCATATTTATATATTTGATATATTACTTTGCATCAACTAGTATCGGTTTACTTAAGATGGATTTTCTCACTCGGGTGTGCGCATTACATATGCGATATGATTTTGTGCACTTGTTTGTATCATGTTTGATGATACAAGTTTACTTGGTTAAGTGCAAAGAATAAACCATGGTTAAAAGAATGGTTAGGGTTTCATTTCCTTTATTTATTCATTTATTTATTTGTTTATTCATTTTGGAAAAGAGAAGAGAAAAGAATGGTGGCTAATTTTGTTCTTTAGTTGAAGCTTAATGAAGCTTTGTTCAAGTCAACCATTCTTATCTCATTCTTAACCCTAACCATTCCCACTAACCATGATTCATTCTCTACACTTGACCATGGTTAATAATATGATAAGTATTCATATTCTTTTCTTTTTCTAATTATCTTATCTTATCATTATCTTCTTCTTCTTCATTCTTCAAGTGAAGAAAAGCAAGGTCCATCAATGGTGATTGTTGGAAAAGAGTGAGAAATCCAATTCTAAAGTTAACCCACTTCCTATTTCTTCATCCTCTACCTCTTGCCAAGTAGTAGAGTGTGTTTCCTTCACAAGTTTCATGACTTGGTGAAGGTGGAGCTTGATTCATCGATGCTTCGACGTAGATCATCTTCGGCATGGACATCGACGACCTAGCTTGCCCATTCTCCGACGAAGCCGATCCTAGAGCCCGGATTTGATTTGGACAGCGGAGAGGACCTCGTTGCGGAGCCGTGGAGGTGGAGCACCGGATCTACAAAGGTTGTATTTCCGTATCTTTTAGTTAAGAGTTAACTAGTTAGCTTGTTCGCCTAGACATCTAGCAAACGATCCGTACTTTAGGGTTTGTAGGCACCATAATTTTTGAAATTGCCATGGTTGATGGCTTGGGAGACCTCACTAGAGTGCCTAGGAACCCTGCAACAACAACGACGCAGGATTAGAGAGTTACGTGATCGGGTATTGCGCGGCTCGGATTTGTCCCTCATGAAGAAGATGAGTCGAGCGTACTCCTTCCCCCGAGACAAGACGGAGAAGTTACTCGAGCTTGCTATAAAACATCAAATGATCATGCTTCCAGAGCCTAAGCACCCTGAGCAAGCTAACAGGGCTTCTCATCTGAGCTATTGCTCTTATCACTAAGCCATAAAACATCCTACCGAAGACTGCTTCACCTTCAAGAACTGGGTTGAGGACCAGTACCAACAGGGCAGATTCGCTTTATCCGACGGCTGGTGGGTAACGCCGCCACAAAAGCACGAACCCAAAGCCGCAAAAGCAGAACCAGATCCACCTCAGTCCTGGAAGCGGATTCGCACCTGTTATACTATTACGATATTAAAAGAAGAACCCGAGAACATGGATGACCTTCCCTGGTGCTTTGAGAACAGCGATGATGAGGTGGTCTCAGAATTTCCGCCAGCTCCAAAAGAACTGGAAGACGGCATACATACTACTGCAGATAACCTTAAGAAGATTGAGTTGGGATCGGCAGATGACCCGCGACCGACATTTGTCAGCGAGCTGCTATCTGAAGAAAGGGTGACTGCGTTAAAGAACGTGCTTCTACGTCATAAAGACTGCTTCGCGTGGAACTACTCCGAGATGCCAGGATTAGATCCGGAGATTGCTGTGCATAAATTAGCAATATCCCCAGATATCAAGCCAGTCAAGCAGGCGCCAAGAAGGATTCGACTCGAGCTTGAAATGAGCATCAACGCCGAAGTCAAGAAGCTGATCGATTCTGGATTTATCCAAGAAGTCCAGTATCCCGACTGGATCGCCAATATCGCCTCGGTAATGAAGAAGAATGGGACGGTACGCATATGCGTGGATTTCAGGGATCTCAATAAAGCCTGTCCAAAGGACGATTTCCCAGTACCAGTAACCGAGCTAATGATAGATAACACGTCCACTCACGAGGTTTTCTCCTTTATGGACGGTTCGTCAGGATACAATCAGATAAAGATGCATCCCGAAGACCAGAAGCATACCGCTTTCCGGACCCCTTTGGGTATATTCTGCTACAGGGTTATGCCCTTTGGTCTAAAGAATGCCGGCGCTACCTATCAAAGGGCCATTAAAAAAATCTTCGACGACCTCATACATGACATCGTCGAGTGCTATATCGATGACCTTGTAGTAAAGAGCATTCATACGAAGAGCATTTAAAGCATCTGGAGACTGTATTTCAATGCCTTCGGCAATATAATTTGAAGATGAATCCACTCAAAAGTGCGTTTGGAGTCTCCTCGGATAAATTCCTGGGATTCATCATCCGACATCGAGGTATCGAAATAGATCCATCTAAGATCAAGGCGATCATGGAAATGCCTCCGCCAAGAACCCTCAAACAACTGCGGTCTCTCCAAGGGAAGCTCGCATACATCCGGCGATTTATCGCCAATCTTTCAGGCAAATGCCGTCCTTACAGCCACCTGATGAAGAAGGGGACTCTATTCGTTTGGGATCACAAATGCCAAGGTGCACTAGACGAGATCAAGCAGTACCTGCAGAACCCTCCGGTGTTGGCTGCGCCGGTCAAGGGAAAACCCCTCATTCTTTATACAACCGCCCTCGAAGGTTCCTTAGGCGCATTATGGGCATAAGAGAACGATCATGGGAAAGAGAGAGCACTCTACTACTTAAGTCGAGTTCTGCCGGGGGCAGAAAACAACTACTCTCCCATTGAAAAACACTGCTTGGCGTTAATCTTCGCGATAACAAAACTCAGGCACTATGCGTTGGCGCACGAAGTCCGTCTCATCTCGAAGGTGGACCCTCTTCAATATTTGATATCGAAGGCTATACTGACGGGTGAACTCGCTAAATGGGCTCCACTCCTGATGGAGTTCTCAATAACGTATCGACCTCTTAAGGCAGTGAAAGGCCAGGCCATTGCCGACTTCCTCGCTGAGCATCCAGTACCTGCCGGTTCTCCTCTGAACTGCGATTTGCCAGACGAACATGCATTCGACGCTATCGGCGGCGGTGATACCCGATAGGAACTCTATTTTGACGGGGCATCTTCCATAAAGAAGCGCAAACAATGTACCCCCATAATCAAATCGGGAGTAGGCCTCATCTTCGTAACCCCACAAGGAGGGATAATGCGCTTTGCTTTCTCCTTAACGGAATCGAGGACGAACAATGAAACCGAATACGAAGCTTTGATAGCGGGCCTCGAGATCGCCATTAACATGGGAATTGAAGACCTCTCTATATACGGGGATTCTCAATTGGTTGTTAGTCAAGTAAATGGTGACTACCAAACGTGCAAACCGGAATGGTGAAAAACAGCGAAAAGGTGCAACAACTATTGACCCAAATTCCCTCCTACACTTTGGAAAGTATACCACGTGCGGAAAATAGCAAAGCAGACGCGTTAGCTAAGCTCGCTAAAGAACTGGCTGACGAGAACCTCGATGACGTCAGAATCATGGTACAAAGCCGTCGAGTGCTCGCCCGAGCAGAAATATCTCCGGAATTATACGATGAAAAGGGGGCGACTGAGCAGACGACTCTACCAATAAAAGACCATGAGAAGGCTGAGGACTGGAGGGAAGTCTTCATAGACTACTTTAAGTCCCACCGAATGCCCGAAGAAGCGTCCTCAAGACATCAGCTCATGAAATGAGCTCTATTTTTCGCTTTTGTCAACGACGCTCTATACAAAAGATCGTTTGATTCTCTGTGGCTAAGATACTTAGGACCTGACGAAGCAGAAAGAGTCGTTCAGGAAGTTCACGACGGACTTTACGGTTCTCACCAGGCAGGCCCGAAAATGAAATTGAAGATCAAACGGATGGGTTATTATTGGCCCACGATGGTCCAAGACTGCCTCGAGTATGCGAAGCAATGCCACTCGTGCCAGATTCATGGAGACTTTATCCACCAACATCCGAATCCACTACACCCAACGGTGGCTAGCTGGCCATTCGAAATGTGGGGGACTGACATAGTCGGCCCCATCGAGCCAGCATCGTCCCGGGGACATCGTTTCATCCAGGCGACAACTGATTACTTCTCCAAATGGGCAGAAGCAGTACCGCTGAGGGAAGTGAAGACAGAGAATATCCTCCACTTCTTCAAGACGCACGTCATCTATCGGTTTGGAACCCCACGGCGGATTATCTCCGATAATGGGCCAGCCTACAGAAGCCATAAGACTAGCCGCTTCGCGCAGTAGCACAATATAGACTTGAGATATTCTTCAGTTTACAATCCACGAGCTAACGGTCTGGCCGAGGCCTTCAATAAGACCTTGACGAAGATCATAAAAAAGACGGTGTCCCGAAATAAGAAAGACTGGCACGAGAGGCTGCAAGAGGCCCTTTGGGCCTATCGAACTACATTCAAAACGGCCACGAACACAACGCCGTACGCGTTGGTATTTGGGACGGAAGCAGTGCTCCCCCTCGAGATAGAGTTACACTCTCTACGAGTGGCAGTCCACTACGAGTTGATGGACGAAGAAAATGCTCACCTTCGGCTTGAGGAGCTCGATGCCCTCGACGAAACCCGGCTCATAGCGCAACAAAATCTGGAAGCTTATAAAGCAAAGATGACGCGCTCATATGAAAGATTGACCCGACCGAGGACATTCCGCCAAGGCGAACTCGTGTTAGTGGTCAAAAGGCCTATGATCCCCAATCGAGCCAAGCGGGGAAAATTCGAGCCAAACTATGAAGGCCCGTACATCATAGATAAGGTCTACCAGGGTGGGGCCTATTTACTCATGGACATGCATGGTGAAAGGCCATTCAGGCCAATAAACGGCCGCTTCCTAAAGAAATACTACGCTTAATGAGCCACAGCCTAGGTCAATGATATATGACGACGACTATGTCCGCTCGCTATCTTCCTAAAGCTCAAAGCTCTATAAGTAGTAGCCGGCTCTCTCCACGATGGACCGAAATGTCTTTAAACTAATGACGGACCGAAACGTCCTTAAACTAATGACGGACCGAAACGTCCTTAAACTAATAACGGACCGAAAAGTCCTTAAACTAACGACGGACCGAAACGTCCTTAAACTATCGACGGACCGAAACGTCCTTAAACTAACGACGGACCGAAACGTCCTTAAACTATCGACGGACCGAAACGTCCTTAAACTATCGACGGACCGAAACGTCCTTAAACTAACGACGAACCGAAACGTCCTTAAACTATCAACGGACCGAGACGTCCTTAAACTAACGACGGACCGAGACGTCCTTAAATTAACGACGGACCGAAACGTCCCTAAACTACTAACGCAGCATCTTTAGGCTGACAAAAAAAGGGGAGAAAAAGAAAAATATATTAAAAAAAAATGATAAAAAAAACGGTATGTCCATAAGCAAAATGGGCACGGATGAAAACCCGAAAGAGCTCCGTGAGTAAAAACAGCAGGGCTATCAGCGAGTGTTCGTGAAAACCCGAAAGGGCGCGACCTTGTAAAAAAAAAGAGAAAAAGAATAAAAAAAAGGGTATGTCTATAAGCAAAAGGGGCACGGATGAAAACCCGAAAGGGCTCCGTGAGTAAAAACAGCAGGACTACCGGCGAGTATTTGTGAAAACTCGAAAGGGCGCAACCTCGCTGAAAGACACGTACAGGGTCCTCTCGACCTTGTAAGGAGAAACCACCCGCGTGAGATCCTTACGACTCACAAAGGAGCAACACACTTAGGGACCCACACGATTCCTAAGGAGAAAATACACTTGCGAGATCCTTATGACTCGTAAGGAGAATTCTCTTATGGGACCCTCACGGCTCATGAGATTTGAAAGTCTTAAGTTACAGAAATCTAAACCTGTTCTTAAGCAAATCCCCCACAACCTTCGATATTGCCCTACAAGTGGCTCAGTACTGACCCTTGTATACAATCCACGGGCGTGAATAAACATTTCCCCAGCAAAGTCACACCCGTGACTAGGGACATGTCCATATGGTGAACAACCCTTATAATTCCTCTCGACTTATAAGGAGAAAACCCTCTTGTAGGATCCTTACGACTTATAGAGGAACATACACTTAGGGATCCTCACGATTCCTAGGGATAAAATGCACCTACGAGATCCTCACGACTTGTAGGGAAAATACCTTGGTGAGACCCTTACGGCTCATGAAGTCAAAAGCCTTGGTCGACAGGACCCTTAACCCTGTTTGCTAAGCCACCTTTGTTCAACATCGACAGAGGCAAATGATGATTCGCTCCTGGCAACATCCCAGTTGTAGCGGTGCTGATGCTGAAATCGGTGTCTAAAATCCAAGCTTGCGGCGAAAAAGCTAGCAAGCCACACATGCCTATGAAATAGCCGAAATGATGGGGCAACTTGCAATAAAAAGCGGCAAGTAAAAATGTATGCATGAAAAATAGCCGAAATGATGGGGCAACTCGCAATAAAAAGCAGCGAGTAGAAAATAAATAAATAGCCGAAATGATTGGGCACCGCGAAAAATAGCCGAAATGATGGGGCAATCACGACCTTCGCGATATAAAAGCTGAAACGATAGAGCATCGCGGAAAAAGAAATAAAATAAAAATAAAATTTATGCCGTACAGGTGATGTTCCATCATACCCTGTACACAATCCAAGGGCGTAAACAAAAAAGGGAACATACCTCGCCCCAGGTTTCACCAAAGAAAGAAACTAAACCTCGACGGGCCACAAGCGACCTAGAGATCATCCCAACACTCGTCTCGTAACGACGGACACAATTTCAAGCTAAGCGGAACAGCGGCAACTCCCAGTTCCATGGCTCGGTGGTATACGTATCGCCAACAGTCAAACTTCCATCCTGTGAAATGCGGATATAATCAGCAAAATTCCTGGTTACGTGGAACGCGGATAACGTCACTCTTCGACCCCATGGAAAACGTCCAGAGCGGATCCTGGTCCTCGCAAAGCACGGCAGTGAACCCGTGTGAAGCATCCAGAGCGGAGCCTAGTCCTCGCCGAGCACGGCAGAGAACCCGTGTGAAGCATCTAGCGCAAAATTCCTGGTTACGTGGAACGCGGATAACGTCACTCTTTGACCCCGTGGAAAATGTCCAGAGCGGATCCTGGTCCTCGCAGAGCACGGAAGTGAACCCGTGTGAAGCATCCACAGCGGAGCCTAGTCCTCGCCGAGCACGGCAGTGAACCCGTGTGAAGCATCTAGTGCAAAATTCCTGGTTACGTGGAACGCGGATAACGTCACTCTTTGACCCCGTGGAAAATGTCCAGAGCGGATCCTGGTCCTCGCAGAGCACGGCAGTGAACTCGTGTGAAGCATCCAGAGCGGAGCCTAGTCCTCGCCGAGCACGGCAGTGAACCCGTGTGAAGCATCTAGTGCAAAATTCCTGTTTACGTGGAACGCGGATAACGTCACTCTTTGACCCCGTGGAAAACGTCCAGAGTGGATCCTGGTCCTCGCAGAGCACGGCAGTGAACCCGTGTGAAGCATCCAGAGCGGAGCCTAGTCCTCGCCGAGCACGGCAGTGAACCCGTGTGAAACATCTAGTGCAAAATTCCTGGTTACGTGGAACGCGGATAACGTCACTCTTTGACCCCATGGAAAACGCCCAGAGCGGAGCCTGGTCCTCGCCAAGCACGGCAGTGAACCAGTGTGAAGCATCCAGAGCAAACACCGGACTGTGGAGTCCTTAAAATCCACGGACTATGATGTCCTTAACCTTGACCGTGATGTCTTAAAACTAACGATCAACCACCCCGATTCCCTACGGATTCTGCCTTGGTTTAAGGGTACATCTCTTCACTCGTTTGATACCTGGCGTTGTAATTCCTCAACGTCTTCAAAGAGGTGAGGGTCCCTGCAACCAAACATCGGACTGTGGAGTCCCTAAATCCACGGACTATGAGGTCCTTAACCTTGACCGTGATGTCTTAAAACTAACATCGGACTGTGGAGTCCTTAAATCCACGTACTATAAGTTCCTTAACCTTGACCGCGACGTCTTTAAACTACGATACCTGGAGCAACCTCTGGCCCCGTGAAACACGGGCAAGGGCGACCACATCCAGCACTTGCAGGCCCTCACGACCTGTAAGGAAGAAAACTCTCTTATGAGATCCTTACGACTCTCAAGGGAAAACCCGCTTAAGAATCCTCACGATTCTTAAGAAAAACTTACACCTATGGGATCCTCTCGACCTGTAGGGAGAAAAACTCTTTATGAGACCCTCGTGGCTCATAAAATACAAAAGTCTTAGGAGGCAGATCTTAACCCTGAATCCTGAGCCATCGCTGTCCTGCAAGGAGATCAAGATAGAATATCCGCAGAATACATTCAATAAAAAGGGGACACACCATTGAGAAGAAAAATGTATCTTTTATTCATAAACCAAAATGGATACAAAGTACAATTCATGAAAGAAACAAAAAAGAATGATACACTCATTCATGAGTATGTACAAAAAAGGGGAAAAGATACAAGTCCTCAAGCCGGCGGGCGATGCAGTAATTTTACCAGCTCATCGTTCTGTTGCTGAGCCACGGCTTCATGACACAAGATCTCCAGAAGACGAGCCTCCGCCTGAGCTTGCTGAGCCTGATACGAAGCAAGCCGAGCTTCGAGCTCTTTCTCGGTGACTTTATGAGCCTCGACCCTCTCACGAGTGAACGTGGCAGCTTTATCAAGAGCCACCACCTCTTTTATGGACTCCTGGATCACTCGTCAGAGTTCGTATGCTTTGTTGTCCTTGGCTGTAAGGCTGCCCTGAAGCTCGCTCAGCGCCTTAGAAGCCAATTCCCTCTCCGAGAACTTGCGGCCAAGCCTCTTCTCGCATGACGTCATGTTAGCCGCACACCGTGCTATCAGACCCCGCAACTCCGCTTTTGCTGCCACGACTTCCGAGGAAAGGCGAGAACATTCAAGAGCCTGCAAACAAGCCTCCACCTTCCTACAGAACTCCACCCAGACCCACACCACCTCCTCACTATGATAGGTGGCGAGAAAAGGAAGAGAGCCGTTAGCTTCAGCGGCAAACGCTTCGGCTGTGGTCATGCTACCAGCACGGAGCTCCTCGACGAAAGATGATAGGGAGACAAGGCTCAATTAGGCCAAGCGTTCTGAATCCCGCAAAGCATAAGTGCCGGGCGGCATCACGATGCGCGATCCCAACGCCATGGAGACTGGCAGGGCTGTTCAAATTTGACAAATGTTAGTAAAATTCTTAAGCACAGAACGAACGGGATTATTATAAAATGTCACTAACCGACAGTCATGCAAGTAGGAGCTGAAGGTTCCTCTAGCCCTTCAACGACCTCGACCTCTTCGTCAGCTTCCAAAACTATATAAGAGACATCAACGTCATTTCGAAAAATAAAAAAAATGGCGACAATGCTATAATAAAAAATGGCGAATGACGCTAACCCTGCCCAGAGGAAAGGACAATGCGCTGAGGGGAGATCGCCTTCGGAGCTGCCATCTCCAATAAACGTTGAAAGGACTGTCGAGGCGACAGATCAGTGATAGTGGCAGCCAAACCGTGCAATTCTGGGAAAGATAGAAGAGCTTAGACCATGGAAGGGTTACTAATTTAAAATGCAGAGGGTTACCTTCAACACTTCTCCCGTTCCGAGTCGGGAGGATAGCGGCTTCGACAGCCTCTGCCGGAACCTCCTCGGGCTCCAACAGAGGGAGGGTAGTCCCCACTACCTCCATCTCAGCCTCTGGGCTGCCTTCGGGAAGAGCCGTTGGAGCAGCAACCTCTAAAGGAGCCTCCCCCAAAGGGGCAAGCACTCCCTGATCAAGAACCACCGCTGGAGGCTCTACCATGAGAGGAGCAGCCTCATCAGTCCCCTCCACATCAAGTGAGGCTTCATCGAGAATTTCGGCGGGCTTTAGCTTTAATCAGCCCGTAGGGAGCTCCCCCAGCGTCGAAGATTCTGCACGATTCAAATAAGAATAAGGATACATATGCATGGGCATAAATAATCTGAAGAACTACGAAAAGAACCACAACGTACCGATGCGCAAAGAAGCCCTCAATATGGCTTCTTCAAGCCGCTGCTCCTTCTCAAGGAGGTAGGCTTGCCGGGGTTCAAGGGTAGACTCATGACCACCGGTCCATAAAGAGAGTGCATCAGCTGCGTCTTCCGAAGCGGCCTGCTTCAAAGCCCTTTCCCCCCATTCCTCCAAAGGACCGATAAATCGCCGCCGAATCCACGAAGGGTCTTCGTAAAAAATTACAGCGGGATAAGACTTCTTTGGAACCTTAGCGTTATGAGACGCGTCTTTTGAACGCCGTATGGCCTCAGCCAGCTGTGCGGCATCCTCATCGGCCGAACTCGGGAAAGGAAGTCCAACGTCTGACTCTTGCAGGGCCAATGGTTTGTCTTCAAGAATAGGCTCAGACTCCGCCAAAGAATCGAGCAAATTGGTGGCCGCTTTCCTCCGCCGCTTAGACCCAGAGCCGGTCGCCGAGGATGACCGTTTCCTCCCCCGCGAAGCCTTAGGGCGGCGCTGACCCACATCGCCTACGACGCCCTCATCTCTATTACCCTCGCCTGGTGCCACGACCGAGGATGACACTGTCATTGTCAATGCCACGGGGGCGGTGCTGCCACAGGCGGTGGTGCTACTACTGGGGCCCTTCCACCTGGCGAGCGGGAACCCAGGGGCATACCAGCCGTTGGAGTAAGGTTTACCTCCGATTCTCCTGGGACGAGCGCAGTGCCGGTATCCCTTAGAGGGAAGCGGACCGGGGCCCTCGGTCGCAGCTTAGCTCCTGGAACCAGAGGTGGGGCATCGTGGCCAAGAAGCACCCTCCTTTCCTCAAGAATGATTGGGCTGACCCGATGAAGATACCAACCCATAAACGCGCCCACGCAGCGGGGCAGGTATTCAGCTTCAGGGACAATGAAGTGGGAGCCGGTGTTTAGCCTCATGAAATGATGAGCGGCATCGCGGACAGCATCGAGCGAAGGGATTGGGGCGACTATAAAAGCCTCGAAAGGAACACCCTGGTCGTATCCAAGTTGTCGGGCGAATCGATGCGGATTGTACCGCATGAAAAGAGCTGCACTGTCCTGGCGAAACACCAAGTAGCCCGGTCTAATTGTATACAAGTGCGCGGCCTCCCGGGGCTTCAAAGAAGGTGCGTTGTCTTTTGACAGATCCCAGAGTTGTTGAACTGGACCTGAGGGAGTAGACAAGACCCGATCATTAAAAACCATCCCGCCAGCGGCAGCGTAAGGAGAAATCAGCACCCGAATAGCCCCGAATTGAGTCGGGTCAGCAGCAGAAGCACCCACCAGTCGCATAAGTCGCGGGAAGGGATAGGCGTCGTAAAACGCGGGCCTCTGATGCATAGCGAAAACCCTCAGCACATGCATTTCGACCCAGGACATGAAATAATGAAGCGAAAAGTTCACTACATCCACGCCGGGTGTAGATGTATTAGCTGCGGTGCCTAACCCATGATAAAGGTGCGCCAAGGCCGAGATGCCGATGGCCAACCGCGTCCCCTCAGCAATACGATGAGCCGGGTAGATGACCGAGGCTCTCATGAAGCGGCGATGCATGGGGATAACGAACCAACTGAGCCAGACACTAACAAACCCCACGAAGAACGTCTCCTCGTCCATGCCGGGAACAGCGATGGATTCAAAAGAGGTCGGTGACATAATAGGAATGTAGTACCGAGGTAAGTCCGATTCAGTGGTCGGCAGCTTCTTCGGACCGAACCCAAAGGGGTCTCCAATGTTGGCAAACTTCGGAGCCGTCTTCGATAGGGCGTCCTCGCGAAGGAAACGAGCAATGAAGCTCTTGAAAGTAACACCCTGCTCTTCGGATTCGGTGAATAATCGGTCGAAGATACCTAGCGCCTTGATTAAACTGGGACGCTTGTGGCGGACGGCATTCTCAACAGACAGCCGTCAACTGGGGCGGGCTCGGGTTCAAAAATATACTCGTCAGAAGGCAGCAACTCCTCGTATAGACTACCCCTGATTGGCAACCCCGAGATGTCATAAAATTCGGCTAGAGAGATCGAGACCTCGCGATCTCCTAGAATGAAAGTGTTGGTGGGAAGATTCCATTGGTTTAAAAACGCCTTGACCCACCAGACATGCGGAGACTTATAATGAAAGAGTGACATGTATATTGCCTGATAAAGCCCGACTTTCTGTAACCGCGCACGATGGGCAGAAGGATGTAGCGAGCCCAGAGAAGGTAGCCCGTAGGGTGCCGAGGAGTAAGCCCTATCTTATAAATTTGCCCCCACAGGTGGGCCTCACCCTGGCAGATACGCCGCCCCAAGATGTCTATGGCCGGGATCGGATGGTTCGGAATACCGGTCGTCGAAGGCTCGAGCCTCCCCGTTGGAGTCCAGTTGGGCATTTCCACAGCAAAAACCGTCCTCGGAGGATCCATCGGTAAGAATAGGAAAGCGCGCTCCGTCGATACCGCGCAAAGAAAACTCCGGCGACCCTGAATAATCTGACTATACCAAGATCCCCATTGAAGAAGGTTGGTACAGTTCGGGTCATGGGCCCGGATCATCGCCATCGCTTCCTCATCAGATGGCGACTGCGGAAAAGCAGCCTCCGAGCGAGAAAAGGGAAAGCACGGAACAGAAGCCATCGCACCTGAAATCCAATAAAAGGAGACTGTTAAAAGCAAAGTCAGTGATATATATCCATGCATGAACATGAAGACTAGTTAAAGAAAGCAACAACAGAGTTTTCTTGGACCATTGGCTACAAAACACATGGGCCCCACAGAATCAGGATGACGGCTCATTAATAATGAGACCAAATAGTTACAATAAAACAAAGGGAATATCCTCATTTAATAAAGAATGGTAACCCTACACATTCCCCCCAACAGGATCTGCCTCGGGCTCTACAATGGATCCAACAAGATCAAAGGAATTAAATTCCCACAAAAGACATCATTATAAAGCTCCTGTTGCATTAATTGCAAAAGGACAACCTCGGGTCGAGAGCCCCCAAGAAGCCTCCGTGTGAAGAAACTGAGTTCTTCCTTGGAATTAAATTCCTTACTAAGAAAAGGGAATAAAATTCCCAGAAACATTTTTTGATGGAATTAAGTTCCATGGAGTTGAAACGCCATCATCATCTCCCCAACGATCATCTAAACCCTAAGAGATCTACAATTCGAAGGTTAGGTGGTTTCCTGTTCTTATGGAAAAACTTGAAGAAAAATGGGTTCCTTGTTAAAAAAGAGTAAAAACCCTTGTTTTGGATTTAAAATCCAAAGGAATGTGGAAGTTCGCTGTTTGTCCAAGAACATTACCTGAGGAGGAAGAGTCCTTTTAAACAGAGTTAAACTCTGAAAATGTTTCAAGGCAGAAAACTAAGCTCTGGAAGAAGAGAATTAAATTCTCAAGGGAAAAAGTTCTCAAAAGAAGAAGAAGAACAAAGTGAAGGCTCTTCTAAAGAAACATGAGTATTTATAGGAAGTGATGGAAACGTTTCATCTCCCCAAATCCCTAGAGGAATCCAACGGTCACAAAAGGTGACAGCGTTGCACTCACGTGCGGACACGTGAGAACAACGCTGTGGGGGCATTTGTTTCCTGATTTAAAATCAGGAAAGCCCATTGGAAAGGCTTCAGAAAAGGGTCACGTGCTTACACGTGACCAGCAGTCACGTGTTGGCACGTGACATCTAAAAGCATCGGCAAGGAAAATTCAGCTTCCCGGCTACATCAAAGAAAAGGGCTTCTGAAAGGGTCACATGCTCCCACGTGACCTGGGTCACGTGTTGGCACGTGACAATTAAAAACGGCTTCAAAGGCAAACCGGTTCCCTGATCAAATCAAGGAAAAGGCTTCAGAAGAGGTCACGTGCCCCCACATGACCACGGTCACGTGTTGGCACGTGATAATCAAAAGCAGCAGATTTGTTCTCCGGATAAACCAAGAAAAAGGCTCCAGAAGAGGGTCACGTGCTCACACGTGGCCAGGGGTCACGTGGTGGCACGTGACGGTTAAGCATCGACCAGAAAGCAGAGCGCAAAAAGAAAGAAGAGGGCTCGTTCCAAGGGGGTCACGTGCCCACACGTGACCAAGGGTCACGTGGCCACACGTGACCGACTTCAAAGC
The DNA here is from genome assembly GCA_030015575.1 of Agapanthus africanus. Classification (NCBI taxonomy): domain Eukaryota; kingdom Viridiplantae; phylum Streptophyta; class Magnoliopsida; order Asparagales; family Amaryllidaceae; genus Agapanthus; species Agapanthus africanus. Next base: position 335,138,524 of record CM057346.1, on the reverse strand, counting down.
CCATTTGTTAACAGAATTAAATTCTGAGAAAAGACCTCTTAAATCTTTCCAAAGCAACCGATTGAATTAAAGATTTAAAGGTGATTAAATATCATCTATCTATGGGAAAATCTCGAATTTGGAAAGATTTCCTCGTAAAATCTAACCGAAATAACAAAGGAGAATCTCTGGATTTAAAATCCAATGGTGAATAAAATTCACCTAATAATCCAAAGGTCCAAAACGAATGATGGATACAAATCAAATCTCTCAATGAAAGATTAATCAAAAACTAATTGACTCGGCTGCTTCTCCTATAAATAGGAGCCAAGAGACACACAAAAAGGATATATGCAGAGGGAAGAAAAGAGAGAGAGCCTTGATACTTTAGAAGAATTTGGATCTTCTGCAAAAGAAAACCCTAGGTAAGAAAGGGAAGGTTTCATTGAAAGAAAAAAGAATATAATTCTCAACAGAGTTTAACTCTGATATAAAATAGAAGGACATATTTCTTCTCTCTTTGATGGAGGATCTGTAAAGTGGACATCTCCCCTTGAGTTGAGAATTTAATTCTCAATGGGTTGAGATCCTGCCATGCAGATCCAAAGCATAGAGAAGGAATGGAAGCACGAGAATTTAATTCTCACAGAACTATAGGAATTTAATTCCTTCAAAATAAAATTAGGGTTTGACCCAGTGTTATGGGAATTGAATTCCTTCAGAATGAAAAGAATCAGGGTTTAACCCTAGTTAAGAACTTAGTTCTGTTAAAACAACAAGAATTTAATTCCCTTAATCTTATTACCCAGAATAATTCTCTAACAGAGAGTGGGGGTTTAATTCCTTAAAGATTTTATTAGGGCTTAACCCTATTCAGTTCTTCACATATATGAGGAATTTAATTCCTACAGAAAATTTAGAGTTCAACTCTTCAAAAGGAACTAGGAATTTAATTCCTCTGAAATTATTGTTAGGGTTCAACCCTACGAGGAATTTAATTCCTGAAAGGGATTAACAGATCTTCTAAACAACTACAGAAAATCAGGGTCACGTGTCACCACGTGACCCTCCCAAAAGATCTACAGAAAGCCCTTTGAGGCAGTGCCTCACGTGGCCCACGTGACCTTTGGCAGAGGCTTTAACATACTCCATTCAAACGCCCGTCACGTGATGACACGTGATGCTCCAAAAGATGCGATCTTCTCAGCAGAACAAACGAAGGGAGGGCGCCCTCACGTGCTACCACGTGACCCTTCTTGCCTCAGCGTCTAACGCTAAATTGGAACCCCTGAATTCAGTGTTAAAACGTTGTTTGGCCTTAGTGTTCAACACTAAGCAAAGAACTTTATTTGCAGTGTTCAACACTGATTACCTTAGTGTTCAACACTAATTTGGGACTTCTGTTGCCAGTGTTTAACACTGGTCTGTTTTAGTGTTTAACACTAATTTGAAGGCCTTGTTGCTGGTGTTGACACCAACTATCTTCTAGTGTTAAACACTGACTTATCAATCTCATTCTCAGTGTTCAACACTGATTGGTCTTTAGTGTTTAACACTAGGCATTGGCCCAATTGGCTAAATGGCCAGAGGCAAAGCCTCTCCTTCAAGGGACCAACAGGAGGGCCGATGTCCCAGACATGATTGGACTTAGCCCAAGCTGGCCATAAGTCCTCAATTCGTAATTAACTGGGCTAATGGACTCATAACATAATTAATTGGTCTTGATCCCAAATTGGGCAAAAGACTATTTAATCCACTCCGGTTCCAGGGTACATCTCTTCATTCCTTTGATACTTGGCGTTATAATCCCTCAACGTCTTCAAAGAGGTGACGGGTCCCGATGACCACACATTGATATGGACTGTGGGGTCCTTAAACCCATGGACTACAAACTAACAATGGACTGTGGGGTCCTTAAACCCATGGACTACGACGTCCTTAACCTTGACCGAGATGTCTTAAAACTAACAATGGACTGTGGGGTCCTTAAACCCATGGACTACGACGTCCCTAACCTTGACCGAGATGTCTTAAAACTAACAATGGACCGCAATGTCCTTAAACTACCCATCGACCGCAATGTTCTTAAACTAGCGATGGACCACTATGTCCCTAAACTGGAACGATAGAGCCCAAACGCTCTTTTGTTGGATCTAAACGATCCCGTTTAATTTGATCTTAGCCTTAAATATGGCTAACGTATCCTTAAACCTTTCAAACAGACTTTAGTCCCAAACTGGAATATAGATCCCCCCAATTGACTCTGGTTCAAGGGTACATCTCTGAACTCCTCTGACATCTGTCGTTGTAATCCTTCAACGTCGTCAGAGAGGTGACGGGTCCCGACGGCCATACATTAAATGGACCACTATGTCCCTAAACTGGAACAATGGAGCCCAAATGCTCTTTTGTCGGATCTAAACGATCCCGTTAAGTTGATCTTAGTCTCAGGTTAGACTAACGTATCCTTAACAAACGTTTGAGTTGATCATAGCCTCAAATATGGCTAACGTATCCTAAAACCAAACCCCCAAACCCAAATCTAAGAAAACACGGATTTGGACTAGTCCACGTCCTGCGGGCGACGACATAACACAGTCTCCGTATACAATCCACGAGCAACCACAAATAAAACAAACACACACGATACGAAGTGACCATCTGGAGAAGGAGAAAGTTGTTACCGTGATGCGGTAGCGTAATTAACTGCAGGGGCTTGCGCCTGCAGGGAAGAGCGTCCCCACAATCAAAACCCCCTCAAGCGAGGGGGAATCTGACGAAGTCTGCTACATCGACCGCATCCGTTCAAACCTTCGATGTATGGTGCCATAAATCAACTTGGCATCTTCGGAGAGGTGAACAGATAGCACCAATTAGCATCTGCCCCGAATCTCAGCGCCAAGACATCGCAGTCTTGCGCGCTGTCTTTCGGAGGGGAACATACCTGTAGTCAGTTAACAGTTCCCAGATGACATGAGTACAGCATAGTCCGCGGACTTGACACTGCTACTTCGCCTCGAGTGTGTCCCACTGTTCTTAAATTGCTACCCTACCACGGCTCAAAGGAGTCGTGCAAACAGGTAGCTGTTGGGTGCAGTCCCGAGCACTTGGATGCAATAGTGGTTAGACAGGATTCGTCTCTCTCGGTATTGGGAGAAGATATCGCGCTGTGTCAAAGAGCCATTACGCAAAGTCCCTGGCCAGGGCATGCGAAATATACTGGTAGGTTTCAGTAGCTTCTCAGGGTGTAATGGGCTTCGCTCCGACACGACTTATACAGCTATTAGGGGACTGACGCTTGCCTCCCCCTAGGCTTGATATGCGATAGTCTTAGACGAACAGACCAGACTGTATGGAGATTGTCACATCAGGATCAGTGTGAGTTTGGATGAGTTTCCTCATCGGCCTTCTTATCGACATCTACCTAGGGACCGTTACGTACAGCTAGTGCCGCTTGCGGTCTGTTGTTAAACCCACTGCCAGCGTAGTGTCGAGTCTTTAGAGTCCCACACAGAGTGTTTTCCTGCTCCAGACGAAACGATATAGAGGTCGTATGGTTTTACGACAAGGGTTCGGATGCGTATGTGTGTTTACGCACGTAAGACATTTCGACAGTTTTTACTAGCCGGCTTTGGTTTAAGCCAGATTCTAGTATCAGGTTATTGGATTTATACAGTATAAAGTTTTTCCATGTTTTCACGGATTGGAGGGGCATTCTCGTAATTTGTCAGGAAGCTTCTAGAAGAGTGGTGACTTGGGGGATAAGGTGGCGTTGCATTAAATGTGATTATTGACTCATTTGTGTGATTCATCCATATCATTAATGCATCATAAATGCCTAATGACTCATGGGGATGAATCACTCATAGATATTTATGCGGCATGGTTGTAAATTCTTTTATTTGATTTTTGGATAAATAAATAATGCTTCAAATATATTATGATAGTTCATTATCTCATTTCATTTCTAATCTTCACCTTCTCTCTCCTCAAGCTCACTCTCTCTTCAAACCCTAACCTCTCATGAGTTGAGATCAAGGGTTATCTAGACTAATATATCCATAACCTCACTCTATATCCCCTAGGTAGCTTAGATTAGCACTTTAAGCAACCTAGTTATCTCAAGTTTGAGATTAAGCATGGCGTAGGAGCTTTTGGGTGGATCGTCTTTGATTCGAGGAGGCTGTTGAGGTCCCGATATTCCAAGGAGCCTACGAGGAGTGGAGGACCGCGATGAAGACCCGAAGGACAAGTAACGTGAGGTATAACTTCGAATCCGAGTAGTTAAACCTTTCGTAGTTTATTAGCAATAGTTTAGATAACGATTCATTCGCTCAAGTCCGTGTTACGAAGCTTTGATAATTGTTTTTCATATATTCCGCCTCCCCGCAAGTTCGTAGGGTGCGTGACATGGACTTACAGTGGTATCAGAGCCAACTAAACCATTACTAGCTTGTTAGCAACTAATTAGAAGTTCGATCGACGGAAAACACAAAAACGAAACCCCTGGATCCCTAAGTTTCTGTTAATTTTAAACATGTCTGAAAAATTATTTGATATGCCTTAAAATTCACAGCAGGGAAATATAAGAATACTGGGAAAATACGTGCCCCTAACTCGGCAAGACGGCCGCAGATCCGCGGCAAGAAGGTGCTTTTGGCCGCGGATCCTCCGCCGAGTCAACGCCGAGTTGACTCGGATTTGCTCTGTTATTCATATTTATTGGTGTTTTGGTTTCCTGTATGCTCTGTTTCTACCCAGGTTGCTTCAGTGCAGGTTTGCTTTTGGGGTAGACACGGAATATGGTATTCGATCGATGTTCTAAGATATTTGCTAATTGGGTTTCTATCTGTAATGTTTAATGTGTTCGTAAACCTCCCCTAACTGCTAGTATATCGGTTGGCAGGGGGTTGTACATTTCAGTAATATTTACTGTTTGTTTATATGAATTATGTTGGACTGTTGTGATGATTAGCCGGGGTATGAGATGTATTTAATATTCATTCATTCAATATAAATGTAATTTGATGTAATATTCTTTTGCGGGGCACATCAAGGTTGCAGTTGTAGCCACCGTTGTATTATTTCTTTTTACTATTTTTGCTCCTATGATAGACCAAAGGTCGGGTACACAAACTACCGGGTACGTCAAAGTGTTTAGTGGCCTACTCACATTGTTGAGGGAGACCGCTTCACTTCGGGTACTTGGCCGGTAGTTTTCCGTACCCGTAGGGGTCTAGGGTAGGGTAGTGGCTATTCATCACAACTGTGTAATCCGTCTTTTATTGCAGGCTCAAAGCAAATGCGGATTGCTAGTAAATCCAATAATGTTCATCTGTGATCTGGAGAATGCTTATTATTGCGTGTGACGAATGTACAATATCTATAGATGATAGCTATTAGACGCCACTTATGTTTTACACCTGTGCTAGCCCAGCCCCCGCTCTGTCGTTAGTTAAGTAACCTAACGGGTGATGACGGGACCCAGTGGCGAATGCGGATGGCATAAGAAGGAAGTGGTATTTTCGTTGTTTTCTGCAATGATAAGATTAATGATGGGACGCATTATTATAATGCAAAGAAAATAAACCAATGTTAAATCGTTGGAACAAATTTAAAAGAAACCACTAGTTTATTTTAAAAGAGCAGAATTTTTAATTGCGGAGCTTTAACCACTCCTTTTAAAAAGTATCAGGTTCCTTCGATTATATCAAGTTCACTACGTTCACGGTTTTGCCAAAACCATTCGTAGCCCTCCGTCATTTCATTTGGATATTCAGTAGTATTCAAGCTATGCATTTGACCAACGCCAGGGCATAGTATTTGGTAGCTGCTGGGATATTTCATTTGTTGCATAGATAGATGTGTTAGTTTGGGACAATCGTATTATCATTTGGCCAACGTCAGGGATCTGTACGGATGGGTTCAAATTAACTAGGACAATGATGGGTAGAACTTGACATGTGACTTATGACATTTTGACCAACGCCAAGGTCATAAGAGCTTGAGGCAAAAATCTATATCGGGAATTTCTAAAGAAACTGAAATTTGCAGAAAGAGCATACCATTTTGGAGTTTGATGAATGTTGGTAGGATTCCTTCAAAATTATCATACGATGATATTTTGGATCCCGATGTTACTGTGAGTATATACTACTTATCAGGAGATTCGTCACTTAACGATCAATGCTATAAACCAAGTAGGTGCCTAGAAAGGTGTCAGCGGGGTTACGCCCCCAGAGAAAAGAGGTTATTTAATTAAGGAACTTCGTGAAAGCGTTGGAAAACCTCCCTCGAAGTATCGACACTGGCCTGGCTGAACGGTTAAGCAAGTATTGTACGGTGAGAATAGTCCTGGCTAATTCTTCTTTTATGGTTTGAGGAAGGATTCGAGAAACAGTGAGAGCCATCCTGTTTAGATAAACTTAAAACCAATCTAAACTTGCAACAGCATCATACTAAAATGTTTTCTTCTCTCTCTCTCTTAATTGCAGCGACCTTGTGACCACACATAGGTTACATCTAGATAACAAATTGACTGAATCTGACTTATATGACTGGCAAAGGTCTGTCCAGATGTCCATTGCCTATGACAAACTTGACCACCCTATTACTACTCAAGATCCCGTCGTCCCTGGTCCAGTTTCCACTGTCGCGGATATGGATATCCGTCAGACAAGGGAAAAAGATAAAGTGAAAGCTAAGTGCCTCGTGTTAGCTTCAGCTGATGGTGTATACCAGAAGCAGCACGAGAAGATGGACTTAGTTTCCATCTTTCTCCATAACAAAGATTTACATGGAGAGCAATCTCATATCACTAGATATGAAATCTCGAACGAATTAATTCAAGGGTGGTTGGCTGACGGGTCATCTGTAGGGGACAACGTCCTTACAATGACTAGCTGTATTGACGAGCTCCAGGACCTGGAGACCGCGTTGGGAAACGGGTCAGATACTAACTTGATTCTACAGTCTCTACCTCATATCCTGAAGGAAACCAGGGAAGTAGAAGGAAAGAGAAGGGCAAATGTTTCGGGACTGGATGTAGTAAAGGAGGGACATTCCTATTGTTACAGAAATGAACATTGGCAGATGGATTGCAGAGCTAGTAAAGCCAGTAGCCAGGATTCGAAGTATGTTGTGACTTCAGCCTCAAGTGTATTTGTTATTGAGAACTGTTTGTCAATTAACTCTACTTCCTGGGTAGTAGATACCGGAGCAGGATCTCATATCTGTAATTCAATACATGCTTTGAGAAACCGTAGAGTTATAACGGTAGGTGACTGGTCTCTCGGAATTGCAAACGGAATGAGCATGGACGCTGAATCCTTGGGAGAATATCACCTAGGTTTGACAAGTGGGCATATATTGATACTACGTAACTGTTTGAATGTACCTAGTATGACATGTAATATCATATCAAGGTCCTCACTTACAAGAGAGGGATATGATTTTACATTCATAAGCGATGTAGTTAACATCCACCTGAATCAAGTTCTGATTGGGTCAGGTACATTAGATAATGGTATATACGTATTAAGTCAAGCTCAGGATTTCAATGTCCAGAACACACTTAAAAGAATGTCTCCAGAAATAAATTAGGCTTTCTTATGTCATTGTAGACTAGGTCACATCAATGAGAGAAGGTTGACTAAGTTACATAAAGAAGGATATTTGAATCCGTTCGAATATCAATCTTATGCTACTTGTGAATCTTGTCTCAAAGGAAAGATGACAAAGACTCCGTTCACTGGACACGGAGTAAGAGCAAGCGAGATTTTGGGACTCGTACTCAGTGACGTGTGCGGTCCAATGACTACACATGCGCGAGGTGGTTATTCCTACATCATTACTTTTACGGATGATTTCTCTATGTATGGATACGTCTTCTTAATGAAGCATAAATCCGAGGCTTTTGAGAAATTCCAAGAATACAAGAATGAAGTGGAAAAACAAACATGCAAGAGTATAAAGACACTGAGATCTGATCGAGGTGGTGAATACTTAAGTGCCGAGTTCCTGGGTTACTTAAAAGAGAATGGAATTCTCTCTCAGCTTACTCCTCCATACACCCCACAACATAACGGTGTATCGGAAAGGGGAATCAAACCCTATTGGATATGGTTCGTTCCATGATGAGTAACGCTGAGTTGCCGCGATCATTCTGGGGATATGCGCTAGAATCAGCGGCATATCCTCTGAACAGGGTTCCTACCAAGACAGTGCCTACCCCCCATATCAGATGTGGAGTGGGAAGAAACCCTATCTTCAGTATCTAAAGATTTGGGGATGTCCAGTGTTGTTAAAAAACAGTATGCGGACAAGCTCGAGGCACGATCAGTACAGTGTAAGTTTGTGGGATATCCCAAGAACTCCAAGGGGTATCTGTTCTATTACGCAGAGGAACAAAAGGTTTTTGTTTCTCGTAATGCCCATTTTTTAGAACAGCAAGTTTTAGAAAAGGATACAAGTGGGAGCGAAATTGAACTGGAAGAAATTCCAGAACCACAAACTACAACTGAAAGTCTGGTAGAACCAGTAGTTCAAGAAGAACAGGACATCCCAACGCCACTCCGCAGGAGTAGTAGGCAATCTCATCCGCCCGAGAGATACTACGGTTTTCTCATAGACGGGGATAGAGAGGATTGCACTATTGACTATGATGAGCCTACAAGCTTCCAGCAAGCCATTCAGAGCGGTGACTCAGTAAAATGGCTGGATGCAATGCGGACCGAAATGGAGTCCATGTACACTAACAAAGTATGGACTTTGGACTTTGCTCCAGATGAGGTAAAACCCGTAGGATGCAAATGGATCTTCAGAAAGAAGATTGGTGTAGATGGACAGGTTGAAACCTATAAAGCTAGACTTGTTGTAAACGGTTTCCGTCAAAGACCTGGTTTGGACTATGACGAAACCTTTTCTCCAGTAGCTATGCTAAAATCTATTAGGATCCTTCTTGCTATTGCTGCCTTCCACGATTATGAGATTTGGCAGATGGACGTAAAGACGGCTTTTCTAAATGGAAATTTAGATGAGAGCGTCTATATGAATCAGCCAGAGGGATTCATTCAGAGTGGGAGCAGCGGTAAAATATGCAAGCTGTTTAAGTCCATTTATGGACTAAAGCAGGCATCGCGGAGTTGGAACATCTGTTTTGATGATGCTGTCAAAGAATTTGACTTTATCAAAAATCCAGATGAATCATGCATATACAGTAAGATTGTAGGGAGAGTTATAGTATTCCTCGTCTAGTACGTGGATGACATTCTCCTAATAGGAAATGATATTCCTATATTACAGTCAGTCAAAAGATTCTTGTAACATAAATTCTCCATGAAAGACCTGGGTGATGCCACCTACATTCTGGGGATCCGGATCTATCATGATAGATCAAAGAGGATGTTGGGACTTTCGCAGTCCAGGTACATAGACACCATAGTGAAGAGATTCAGTATGGATGATTCTAAGCGCGGTAACCTACCTGCTTGTCATGGAATCACCCTCTCCAAAGAGATGTCTACCAAGACTGATTTGGAAAGGGATCGCATGTTAATTATACCCTACGCTTCTGCGGTAGGCTCTATAATGTATGCGATGTTATGTACCAGACCAATTGTAGCATACGCATTAAGCGTTATAAGCCGGTATCAGGCAAACCCAGGGGAGAAGCACTGGATAGCAGTAAAGAACATTCTCAAGTACCTGAGAAGGACTAAGGAGATGTTCTTGGTGTATGGCGGAAAAGACCTCCAGATGGAGGCCTTTGCTGACTCCGGCATCCAGAGTGACAAAGATGACTCCAAATCCATGTCGGGTTATGTCTTTACCCTCAATGGAGGGGCGGTCTGTTGGAAGAGTTCCAAGCAGGAGACCGTTGCTGACTCAACAATGGAAGCGGAGTACATAGCTGCTTGCGATGCCGTAAAAGAAGCTGTCTGGATGAAGAAGTTCCTCACAGAACTTTAGGTGGTTCCTTCCAGTGTTGGTCCAATACCTCTGTATTGCGATAACAACGGCGCTATAGCTTTAGCGAAGGAACCCAGGTCCCATCAGAAATCCAGACACATCTTAAGGCGGTATCACCTGATCAGGGAGATCGTAGATCGCCGGGAGATCGAGGTAAAGAGAGTAGATACGGAGAATAACATTGCTGATCCATTCACAAAGGCCCTTCCTCAGACGCAGTTCGAGAGGCTATTCGAGATGATAGGTCTACGATATGCCAGCTCATGGCCCTACTGCAAGTGGGAGATTGTTAGTGTATATGCCCTAAGGGCCATTATTATATCATACTAGATTGTATATTACTTAATGGAAGCTTGGGATATTCACAGTTGTATATACAGTCTTGCTAAAAATGGTAGTATGTTACTTGGTTTGTGTCTACTTTAATATGTGCATATGTTTCTTGTAACGTATCACTTATACATATTAGTAGAGCCCATAGGATCTTTGGTTGATTACCAGCGTTGTGATGGCAGTCACACTAGTGTAGGCTGGGTAGTCTGTAAGCAACATCCTATACAGGTCCCTGGTCATTGGATTATCGAGATAGGGCATCGATATTTCGGAGTAGACTAAGTGTGTACGCTTCTCATCCCAGTTGGTGAGATGGTCTGTCCCACAGCCATCAGTACGTCGTACTGGAGATAGTATACAGGTTCTCATTAGGTTACGGGTATACCGGACAGGACTCGCAGGGGAACTGATTGGTTGGTATTATACCCGTCGTCGGTTAAAAGTTCCAAGATGACATGAGTACAGCATAGTCCGCAGACTTGACACTGCTACTTCACCTCGAGTGTGTCCCACTATTCTTAGATTGCTACCCTACCACGGCTCAAAGGAGTCGTGCAAACAGGTAGCAGTTGGGTGCAGTCCCGAGCACTTGGAGGCAGTAATGGTTAGACAGGATTCGTCTCTCCCGGTATTGGGAGATGATATCGCGCTGTGTCAGAGAGCCATTACGTAAAGTCCCTGGCCAGGGCAAGCGAGATATACTGGTAGGTTCAAGTAGCTTCTCAGGGTGTAATGGGCTTCGCTCCGGCACGACTTATACAGCTATTAAGGGACTGACGCTTGCCGCCCCCTAGGCTTGATATGCGATAGTCTTAGACGAACAGACCGAACTGTACGGAGATTATCACATCAGGCTCATTGGGAGTTCGGATGAGTTTCCTCATCGGCCTTCTTATCGACATCTACCTGGGGACCGTTACATACAGCTAGTGCCGCTTGCGGTTTGTGGTTAAACCCACTGCCAGCGTAGTGTCGAGTCTTTAGAGTCCCACACAGAGAGTTTCCCTGCTCCAGGCGAAACGATATAGAGGTCGTATGGTTTTACGACAAGGGTTCGGACGCGTACGTGTGTTTACGCACGTACGACTTTTCGGACAGTTTTTACTAGCCGGCTTTGGTTTAAGCCAGATTCCAGTATCAGGTTATTGGATTTATACAGTCTAAACTTTTTCCGTGTTTTCACGGATTGGAGGGGCATTCTCGTAATTTGTCGGGAAGTTTCTATAAGAGTGGTGACTTGGGGAGTAAGGTGGCATTGCATTAAATGAGATTAGTGACTCATTTGTGTGATTCATCCATATCACTAATGCATCATAAATGCTTAATGACTCATGGGGATGAATCACTCATAGATATTTATGAAGCATGGTTGTAAATTCTTTTATTTGATATTTGGATAAATAAATAATGCTTCAAATATATTATGATAGTTCATTATCTCATTTCATTTCTAATCTTCACATTCTCTCTCCTCAAGCTTACTCTCTCTTCAAACCCTAACCCTAACCTCTCATGAGTTGAGATCAAGGGTTAGCTAGACTAATACATCCATAACCTCACTCTATATCCCCTAGGTAGCTTAGATTAGCACTTTAAGCAACGTAGTTATCTCAAGTTTGAGATTAAGCTTGGTGTAGGAGCTTTCGGGTGGATCGTCTTTGATTCGAGGAGGCTGTTGAGGTGCCGATGTTCCAAGGAGCCTACGAGGAGTGAGGACCGCGATGAAGACCCGAAGGACAAGTAACGTGAGGTATAACTTCGAATCCGAGTAGTTAAACCTTTCGTAGTTTGTTAGCAATGGTTTAGATAACGATTCATGCGCTCAAGTCCGTGTTACGAAGCTTTGATAATTGTTTTTAATATATTCCGCCTCCCCGCAAGTTCGTGGGGTGCGTGACATGGACTTACAATATGCGTGTGTATGAAACACATCGCCCAAGGACCCGCTATAATATCATGTCGTATCTCATAATACGAACCAAATCATATCACCGATCTCATGGCTCCATGCTCAATCTCTTCGACTCATCTCCAAATACCATATGCTATCCTCATCATCCATGTATATATATATATATATATATTATATATATATATATATACATAGTCCCATACCTATGTGTTTTTATATATATGTACATATCCCTATATACACACAAGTAATAAAAAGTATGCAAGTGTGTGTGCGTGTATGTAAACCTTATTCTAGGGTTCGCGACTAGGAAATCAACTAACGACACTATCATCCAAAGTCTTGTAAAGCAATTAGCTAAGTATACACATCTTATAATATCATTTAAGTATATACATCTATATATTACATAACGCATTTGCGTTCTATACTACGAACTGTGGGGGTGATATACGCCATCCACCCGACTTCCCCCGTAGATATATATCTACTCACCTGATCCTCGCTTGGTGGAGTCGATGACGCCACGCTCTCCTTGTCATCTCGAAATCCATGTGGGGGTACCTATATGTCAACATATATCGTGTCGCATAAAAACCCAATTCAAAACCGAAACGACACGCTAAAAGCCTATAGGTTAGAACCTACGGACTACGCATGCAAGAATAACCAACAACTCTCGACGATTGACGTCTAAACGTGAATCGACCGAGTCAAACCTAAATACTAAAATCCAAGTTAAATAGAATTCGTAAAACAATGCAACAACTCAAGAAAATGGTCCAAGATTTTACCCTAGGTGAAATCAGTCAATTTTGCACACGTGGAGGGTCTATTTTACTAGAGATAAAACCCTCGACCAGACACGAATCAAATTGGGAGTACCAAGGCCGCAATTTGTGGCCCAAATGCTTAAATCTGCCGCCTGGGTAAGGGGTTTGGGCTAGGGTTTCAGTGGTAGCTTCCTAGGTGCCTGCATGACTCGCTATGTTTGCTAAATAATTCCTAGTGTCCCCGGGTGTTAGCAGATCTCTAAATAAGCTCACAACTTCTACAAATTTCCGATATCGGGGTTTCTAGGTTTGGGGTTTAGGGTTCTATCTCAGGTTTCAGTCCAATATACTATCATTAAAGGGGTTGTAAGGCCTCTACTAATCTCAATTACACTTCACTACTTAAGATTTCATCAAAACCCTAACTTGGAATTTTCAAAGTTCGCTAAACCGCATTTAAACACTTCTAAACATGCAAGGATACTAAAGCAAATGAAATACTGGTCTAATGGTGGAGAAATTACTTCATATGGCAACTCAAGAATTTTCTTGCGTTGCCCCAAGTGCTCAAAATCCGATTTTTCTTGGTCCAAAGTGCATCTAGTGAGCTTGTGCATGTTTTTAATGAAGTGGGGATGAGGTTTTAAGGTGTTTTTGATGATGAAGTGAGGTGTTTGAGGAGGGAAGAGAGAGGTGCTGCCATGGTAAGAAGAAGGAAGGGATGAAGATGAAAATAATGAAGGGGAAACAATGACACAGTCAACAAAACCTTCACCCTCTCTCTCTCTCTCTTGTCCATGCCTCATTGTTTATTCCTTTTTCTTTTCTTTTTTTTTTCTTTTCTTTTCTCTTCTCTTTTCTCTTATCTAAATCCACACCCAAAACAAAGAAAAGCCATGTAGGAAAATGTAACAAGTGTGAAAAATGTGACATGGTGCATGTCATGTGCACAAAACCGAATTAATGCAAGATTAGCGATATCTAATCCCGATTAGCATTAAAATAGTGTATACTTAATTATAAAAATTGAAATTTGGATAAATCATAAAAAACGCCCTCATTTTAGAAATTTCTATAATTTTCCAAATTTTTTCCAATTTATCGGTATTTGATTATACAGCCGTATTAAAATATTCATAATATTTATTATTTAATTATAAAAATTCCAAAAAATAATATTTTATTTTTCTGAAATGTTACAGTTTTCCCTCCTTAAAGAAATTTGGTCCCCGAATTTAAATTTAAACCCCTCAATTACTAAAACATTTCAGTAAAATGATCAAGTCGTTGGGGGCTCCGAAATCATAAATACTTTAAACACGTCGTAGGGCACTGCATGCGCATGAAAAATGAGCAGATAACTCAAAATCAAAACTCCGTCAAGCATCCTGCAATCATCGGAGTTATGGCGAAGACACCAATGTCAAAGCCCAAAACAAAAATCAACATGATATAAATCAAAACTATAACACGTACATAGTAGGCGTCGGTGTAAACTCGTCAAAACATCTGAAAGAAATGCATGCCAAAACTCTTTTCAAATCGCTGTGCGATGTGCGTATCACTGCACAGTGGCGGACGTCTATTGTAAAAAAATAATTATATGTATGTATGTATATATATATATATCCTTTTGTTTAACATACATGTCCTGCCGTTTTGAAAACAATTTAGAAGGGTTTCCTTTATAAACTGTTTCGTGTCATCTCGGACACGTAGGTAAATTATGAGACTATAGCTCCTTTTTGGAAATCCCTTCGATAACTATCAATGCATACAAAAATATACTCAGGTACTGTCCTCGGACTAGTCCTGCTCAGTCACTATACCAAATCGTAAATATCATAAAACATACTGCTCCGAAATCAGTCCCAAATGCGTACAAGAATGCCCCCTGCATCTGGTGCGCAAGGAAATCAAAATTCATGAATGTGCCATACATGTGCACAGAAACAAAATCTAAGTGCAACAGATTTGCACAAAAACACCTGCTAAGGGCAACGTGTGTGACTGACAGCAATATTAGGTGCATCTGATATGCACGAAGAATCTCGATTTGGTTCATCTGGTGTGCACTAAAATCACATCAAGAGCATCAAGTATGCGCAAGAATCCAAATCGCAAATATCGAATATCACAATCGAAATCGACGGTATACAACACATTTCAATCCAAATTCAAATCAGGTATACCGGGGTATGCAATCTCACAACCATATACATCAGCATGCACAAAATCAAATCAAAATACTAAAAGTGCATGAAAACTATGCCGAAAGCATAAGTCAAATCACATGCGTACCATAGACATGAAATCAAAATCAATATCTCGAATGACATCAAATCGAAGTCAAGTGCAACTGTGGTGCACAAAATATCAATCATACAAATAAATCCTCCAAAAGACCGAAGTCAAATATGGCGGAAACAGTTCCGCTCAAGCACATCCTCTAAAAGTCTCTGGCTAACTGTCATGGTCACTCATAACATGTCTCGTCGACGATGCCGAACTCTGGCCTGCTGGGTGTGCACAATATGACCGCTCCTGGGTCCAAGTCTTCTCGTATAGTATTCCAGAAAGGTTCTGTCGAAGTCTCCCCCAAATCTCGTTTCTGCCGAACTGCCCGGAAGTTATCACCCTTTACTAAATCTGTTTCTTGATCCGGAACGGCTGCATACTCATCACGACTCCTTCTGAAAGATATATCCATATACAACGCCTCTGTATGCGTATCATATCTCTGGTGTCAGCGGAGTGGAACGTCATCTCATCAAAATCTCATACGAATCTCTTACTCCACTTTTCTCTAATGTCGACTGATTCGGACTCGTCTCTTCATGGCTGCATGGACTGCGCTCCAACGGCTATACTCATATCTGGAGTCTCCCAAACAATGTATCCCATCCCATGATATCCGAATGACGTCGAACCTTTCGATCGATTTGTCAAGGTTCCATAATCCCCCAAGAGCTCTACTCTTGAGTACAGTTTAATAATATCCAGTATATGCCACAGTACCTATGGACCAACCGTAGAAGGGAAAACCCAAGCCTCATCAATGGCACCACGGAACTGCTGTAAACCCTAAGGTTTCAAAGCGTTCTCATGGTCATTATATTGAGTTACGGTTTCATTCTTCTAGAGGGTCCATAGAATTACTTGCAAGTTTTTCCGAATACTTTAAACTTGGAAAATGGGTTCCTGACATTCGATCGTCTCTATCGACTCTCAACGTACCTGTGTGAAGTCATCTGTAGCTAGAATCAATAAATCTGAGGACCTCGCATCGGGTAGGCAATGAATCACATGTCCTAGCCATTCCTCCTTGGCTGACTAGCGATATTCTATCATATCTCGAAGTATAACTCGTGCGGCATTAGCTTCAAACATCTGGGCGATATCTCGTTATTCGCGACAGCAACTGGCTCATTTGTATGCACGCTGAACGATGCCCCAATCATCACGAATAATCGGTGCATCGACGGTCATCATATTCTGGCTGGTCTCTAGCAGTAGCCTGATCCTCTGGTGCTGATTTGCACGTTCGAGAAATATCGTAAAAGCGATCCATCAAACGCTCATGGCGCGAAAACACAATAAAACGACGCATCTATGAAAATCGTATGTCCCTGGAATCATGCCCTGGTCAGTCCTCGTCCGTGACGAGCTCGTGCTGATGCAACTCTAGCCGTAGCTCTCTCTGCCCGTGTAATCGTGGCAGCAAAACCATAAACCAATATCGATGAGGATAGATCATAGGAGTGAATATAATGTTGTGCAAGGAAATGTACATCCTAAGGCTTCTTAAGCTGAGTAGCGTATCGTAAGTATGCCGCGGAACATACCCACGGTACATCACTCTCCTTAAGTCACCTACTTCATCAACCAAGGTCAACCTACGCGACGAAAGTTTGGGTCTAATACCCCCTCGACTAAGTCTACGTTCCGTATAGTCAAGCATAGATTCTGTATATATACAAATGCCCTAGGCTCCGCATAGTCAAACATAGACTCGAACCAAGGTTAACCTAGCACTCTGATACCAAATTTTTCACGACCCGAAAATGATGCGTGACTGGCACTTGAATCATATGAAGTCTATAGAACCCCATCTAATTCAAGTTAGCCAAAAATCCCAGAAATCTAAACCATTTTAAATAGAAGTGAAGAAAACTTATTTTAAAACAAGTGGTTTTAATAATATAAGCCGAATATGCATTTTAAAATCATCAAGTCTTTTCTAAAAATTTCGGCAGAGTTTCCTTTGTAAATACTGACCCCAAAAAGGTACAACATGCATAATATGAATAAAGGCATCACCAAGCGGGAGCTAGCTCTTCGTCAATTGACGGTCACAACCACGCAAGCAATATAATATACAACGCCGAAGGGTGAGGATCAAAACTCAAAAGGGAACTCAAAATCATCAAGAAAACCGTAATAATACCACACACGACTCTAAGGTCGAAAGAATATACACTGATCTTCTAAGTCTATCAAATAAATATACAAGTCTGGTTGATGGAGTTTTTGTTGGATATAGTGCCCTCAAAGTCAATTATTGTATCGCAGGTACGTGATTGCAATGATTGATGGAGGACCTATACCGATATGACAGTCTTGCTCGAGATGATAGTACGCTATCTGGTTTGTCTTTATCATCGTATACATATTTTAGTTCACTATTGCATGTTGATAGAGCCCATAGGATTCTTGCTTGACTGCCAGCAGTATGATGGCGATCATATACGTGGGAGCTGGGGTCTGTAAGCACATCCTTAAAGTGTCCCTAGTCGTGGGAGTTTCGAGACAGGGCATCGATACTCCAGAGTAGACTAGTGTATACAGTCGAGACCCCGATGAGGGGCGGTGGCCGGTCTCATAAGCCATTGGTGTCAGTTGGTTCACCTAAGATGTATACAGGTGCTCATTGGGTTATGAGTACACCGGACAGGACTCGCCGGGAACATGCTAGTTGGTATTATACATATCGTCAGATTGCAGTTCCTTGGTGACATGTGTACAGGTTAGTTTGTCGATCTGAGATCGTCATTTGTCTCGTGTGAGTTCCCACTGTGCTTTGATTTCTACCCTACAACGCTCAAAGGAGACGTGCAAACAGGTATTTTTTGGGTACAGTCCTGAGCCACATGGAGGCATTGAGCGGATCGTCGGGGATTAGTCTCTCCCGGTATTGGGGGTTGATGTCGCAAAGTGCATGGGTGGCCATCACTAGAAATTCTCGGCCGAGATAGTGGAGAATTACTGATTCGGATCAGTAGTTTCTTAGATGGTGATGGGCTTCATGCCGACACGATTTATCGCGTTATTAGGGGTCTGGTTTTATCCACCCCCTAAGACTCGATATGCGATACTCTTTAGACGAACGGACCGGACTGTACGGATATTGTCACTGTCAGGCTCAGTAGGGTTTCTGGATGAGTTCGCTCGTCAGCTTCCCTTCCAATCAATACATAGGCAACTGTTACGTACAACTTGTACCTCTGACGTGCTAGTGGTTATACCCAGTGCCAGTGTGTTGATGAGTCATTAGAGTCCCCCACAGACCGTTTCCCAAGTTCAGCCGATATGTTGTAGAGGCCGTATGGTTTTATGGCAAGGATCAGAAAATGCACGTGCGTTTACGCACGTGTCATATTTCGGGCAGATAATACTGGTGGGCTTTGGTTTAAGCCGGATCCGAGTATTATACTGTGTAGATATAATATCTTTGTCTCAGTTGCATTTGTATTCGGTCGTAATACAAATGCGGGTATGTTTATATTGTTACGGGGTTGTCCTGAAATTCGTTTCGGGATCGCTTTTGGAAGTTGCCAGTTTCCAGTTTTCTATCACCCGTGTTTAACATTCGGTTAAAAACGGATTTATCTTTTCTTGATGAGCGTGGAAGGCTCTAGAAGCATCTAGATGATGACTAGGATGATGAGGTGGCTTGTGACTCATTACTGCATTGATTGTGCATTTAATGATTTGATGACTAGGTAATGGTGATTCATTAGTTCATTAATGGTTATGCTAGGTGTTCTATATGACTCATACATTTGTTTTAGTGCTAATGGTCACCATTTTGAATCCTACACTCACCTCCCTCTTCCTATATCATGGCCGGCCCCCTCTTGCAAATAGAGTTTGATTTTTGGGAAAAAGATTATGGTTTTGAATCATGGAAATTAATAAACTCATTTCTCATTTCATTTCGATCCAAAAGGCAACTTCATTAATCGTTCGTCCATAGCTTTGAACGAAGCGAGATAAAGTGTTCTACTCATTCTCTACATCAATCTTGGTTATCTCTTTTAGCAAACTTGATGACCGAGTTGCCTCGGTTCAGAGGTGGGAGCCCGTTTAAAGATCCGTCGACGTGGTGCCACTTGGATGACAAGACTGGAGATCGAGGAGATCGGAGCAGCCGCAACGAAGCGTGAGATGATGGTTGAAGACCGAAGGACTCGGATCATTCGGTATAACATTTCTACCCATTTTGTAGTTTGTTAGTTTAGCTTTAATGGCAGATCCGGGTTATAGTTCGCGATAGCGCCGGTTGTAAAAGTTTTTTGTTCCGCATTTGGCATCTGTTAGACGGCCGGGGTGCTACCGTGGACTTACAGTGGTATCAGAGCCTCACCATTAAACTTTACTAACTTGTGCTAACGCGTTTAAAAGATCGATCGAACGGATTTTCGAAAACCGCAAATTCCAAGTCTAAAGTTTCTGTTGATTTTAAAATGGGTCTAAAAATAATTTTACATATCACAGAAAACAAAGCAGGCTTTTCTAATCATTCTGGGAAAATTTGGGCACGTGATCCCTCATTACCACCGCTGATACGCGGTCAAACCTAGGGTTTGACCGCGGAACCGCGTCCGTTTTGTAGGAACAGTGCTCCAAGTTTTTCCACAGAGCTTCACATTGGAAATTGTGGTTTTTGGTACTATTCTTTTAGACCCAGATTTTATTACTGTACAGCAGATTTTCGTGGGGCCCACTTCGGGAATTTTTGTCGATCGAAATTTTAAACTTATTAGTATGCAGTATTTACATTATATCTCTGACCTGGAATGCCATTTGAGCGGTAAATTGCGTCTAATTGCTATAGTCCTTTTAGACGGATTTGCGAACGTGACATTCGCGTTGATATTCTGTGTTGTGCTGTAATGTTGCGGATATGTCGTGGTGGATAGCAGTGTGCAATGGTAGTGCTGTTTGGATTTATTTGTATATTTGATATTGCGGGGCGAGCGTCCAACATGTGGACAGCCGTTACTGTCTGTTTGTATAATATTCTTTTGGGGCACGACCGGGCTGAGGTCGATATACCCGTTGTATATATTTTCTTTTCTATACTAGGATTACCCCGCGGAGGGGTACACGGATAGCTGGGTTTTGGAGGGCAGCGGATCCGTATCGCATGGCTTTGAGAGGCCGAGGGGCCTCACTCTAGAAATGGCAGACTATTCGACGCACTCGTAGGGGGTACTGGTTGACCCAAGGAGGGGTGCTCAAGTTACCGGATTCCATGACGTGCCGGGTAGTCCATTCACTATGTTGTAGGGAGCTGCCTCGCTTCAGGTTTTGGCAGGTAACTTGACGCACCCATAGGGGTCTAGGTTTCATTGCACAGGCTATCCACACGACCAGGGGAACGTCGGGTTTCAGTAGCGGCTCTGTGAAACCCGGGGATCCCAGATTATCTGTATTGTTCTGTGATGCTTATTACTTTTCTGTAATGTTGCATATTATCACGCCTGGAGCAATTATTGTATATTGGTATATATACTATTAGATGTTGTATATGTTTTACACCCGCGCTAGTCCAGTCCCCGCTCTGTCGTTAGTTAAGTAACCTAACGGGTGATGACGGGACCCAGTGACGAATGCGGATGGGATATATGTACATTTTATTTTTTCGTTCTTTTCTGGTGTGATTGATTGATGGGACTGCATTGATTCTGATCAATGCAAGTAAAACAAACCTATATTTGATGTTGTTGGAACAATTTTAAAAAGTGTTATTACAAAAACGTTTCTTTTTGTTTTGCATAGTGATATTCAGTTGGAATATCCTGCACCTCATTCGACGAGGCAAGGGACGAGATCCCTTCACCGGGAGTGACCCCTTAGGCAGAACTTTGCGTCAGGGTAATAATTTCATATAGTCGATTACAAGTTGCTTTGTATCGAGGTATTCAGTTGGAATATCCTGCAACTCATACCACGAGGAAAGAGCCGAGAACCCTTCACCGGGAGTGACATCTTTAGCAAAGGTTTTTCGTCACTATATTTTTATAAAAAGCTATCAGGTTCCTTCAACGAGATCAAGTTCATTACGTTAAAGGTTTTTCGCCAAAAACCAGCTGTAGCCCTCTTTCATGTCTTATGGATGGTCAGTAGTAGTCAAGCTATGTTTGTTTGGCAAAAGTCAAGGCATAGTATTTGGTAGTTGCTGGGTATTCATCTGTTGCATAGATAGATGCGTTGGTTTGGGACAGTCGTATTACCTTGTTGGCCAAAGTCAAGGGTATGTACGGGTGGGTTCAAATTAACCTGGATAATGACGAGTAGAACTTGGCATGTGACTTTTGATGGGTTGGCCAAAGTCACGATCATAAGAGCATGGGGCATAAATTAATATCGGGAGTTTCTAAAGAAACAGAAACTTGCCAAGTATGCGCATACCTTCTGGAGTGTGATAACGTGAGTGGATTCCGTCACGTTATCTTGCGATGAGAGTTGGATCCTGATTCCCACTGAAGAGTTGGTTTACTCTTCGGGTGATCCCAACTAATTCATCTTTCAGGTTTGGAGGAGAATTTGAGATTACAGTGGGAGGTTTCCTGATTAGATAAAGTGATAACCATTCTGATCTAGGTTTGAGTGCACGCAGAGTGTTTCTTTTCTCTCTCTCTCTCTCTTTGGCAGCGACCTTTGACCGACCCTAGACTATGACTCAGAGAACAAGTTGACCGAACCTTCCTAAAATACTGGCTTTTGGATTGTCCGAGTTGCATAAGTCATTGCCGCTCCTTCTTTTACCCTTTGTTATTATTAGAACACCCCATATTATTACGGACATCCACTTCCATTGTATAGATCCATCGTATGGTTATATATGAACTCGAAGGGATTTATTTCTTCGAGGATGGATCCAGGTTCAAGAGAAATAGAATTGGTTTATTCAGTTGTCTTTTATTATCACCTTCTCTCAAGTTGCGAGTACTCCTTGGTTTAGGAGAGTACACCTATTACGCCTATTGGATAGTCTTATTCCAAACCATAGGCAGGTGCCGAAAGGTAGGGAATGAAGAAAATGAATTAGCCTAAGTAAGGTGTGCAGAAGGTAATAAATAAAGACAAAATAAAAGGATTAAAAAGAGAGCAAAGTAAATTGCGACTGTTATCATTCACGACCAAACCGCGTACTTCATCGCCACTCCTATTTCACCTTTGCTTTTTCCCAGTTCGGGAGAAATAGAATAAGGTATTATTCAGTTGTCTTTTATCATCACCTTCTCTCCAGATACGAGTACTCCTTGGTTTAGGAGAGTACATCTATTATGCTTACTGGATAGTCTTCTTCCAAACCATAGGCTGGAAGGAAGAAAACCACTTAGCATAAAGATGGTGTATAGAAGGTAATGAATAAAGACAAATAAAGGGATTTGGAAAGATGACAAAGAAAAATACGGTTATAGTCATGAATTGATTTATGGAAAAGGCGTTACTAGGAATACCAGGATACCCCTACGAAACATTTTCGTGTTTCAGTTCAACTGTGCATTGTTAATTGAAAACTGATTTCCCGATTAGATACTTACTCCAGGGTATGTATTTACCAGGTTTCATTCTCATATCTGTATGGTTTTACAGATGATGAGTGTGAGTAAGTTATTGGGAATTAGGTGATTATCCTCATTATATCGGAATTCGTTGTAATTGGTGATATTTGAGGAAATCACCTGGGTACAGTTTTCAACCTACGATGCACAGGTTTTGAGTTATTCAAACTCAACGGACATATACACAGTATTGTATGTTGTCCAGTGTCCGTCAGGACAAAGGGGTAGGTCCTCGTACTAAGTTCTGTTTACTTGTGACTTCTCTAGTTTTTAGACAAGTGTTTCGTAGAAATACAATGTCTAAGTTATGAGAAGTTGTGGGTATAAGAATAAAGTAGAGAACCAAGTATCGCAAGTATCGGGATTCTTCAAAGAGATCAAAGATGTAGATTCTTTTGATAGGTATTAAGTTGATAGTAATGGTTTTGAGAAACTTGTTTCTCTTTCGGGTTACTCATAATTGGATGTATTCCTAAGTAGAGTAATACTGATTAGCCTCTCTCCATTAAGTTGATATGCACTGGAGACAGTCGCATGGTTTGAATCTGGTTCCAATTAAATTAGTGCCCCTATTTCTATATTGTATATAGAATAGTTCATATCTTAACGATGTTAAGATACGGTGAGTTGTCCAGCTTATGCTTAAAACCAGACACTGGATAACTCAAGGCACGTTTCTGAAATGGCTGTTTGTGGGTTGACCCTGGCTTTGACGAGGGTTGACATTTCTACCATCTGGAAGATCAATAGTGATATTGTTCTTGACTCGCCACAGTTTTAGTAAAATGGAATTTTTTTTCAGAAAACAGTAGTGGGAGTATGGTAGAACTGGAAGTGATTCCAGAAACGCAAACGATTACGGAAAATTTAATAGGACCTATATATTCAATCAGGTTTGACATTCCAATAGCCACTCCGCAGATATGGTGGGTAACCTCAGACACCTGAGAGGTACTCCAGTAGCCTCAAGGACGGTGACAGGGAGGTTCTTGTTTACCCAGACTTGACACTACTGTTGTTCCAGACAATGAGACCCGGCAGGATGATAAGTATAGTGTCGTTCTAAACTAGCTTTAGAAGTGCACGTGTATATTTTTATGCCAGAGGGTTGTTGTGGTCAGTGGGAGCAGCGGAAGTATAGTGGGCGAGTAGCTTATGTCTATTTATAGACTTGAGCGGATATAGCGGAGATAGATCATCTAATTTTTGATGTGACAGTCATGGGTTTGACTTCATAAGAATAGGGGATGGATCTATTGAGAAGGTAGTAGTGTGTGATGTCCTGGTATTTGGATGACATACACAGAGTAGGAAGTAAAATTCCTATATTACGATCGGTTGTACTTTGGTCGTTACACAGTTGTTTCTCCACAAAGGATATGGATATAATATCAGACATTCTTTACTAGATCTATTGTTTTAGATCTAGAATTGGGTAGTTTCCCAATTTGGGTACTTTGACAGTATTCTAATAGTATTTTAGAATAGATGACTCCTGGCATGGTGGTGTACCTGCAGGTGATGGAGTCACCCTCTCTAAAGGTGTCTTATAGACTAAAGGGGAGAGGGATGTGCATGATTGGCAGATCACTTGTTTAGGCAATTGAGTCAATCGTGAGATGTCAAGTACCACACCTGATATTGTTTTTGCACCAGATGCGATAATTTTATATTAATCCAATCCTGAAGAAACATAAGGAAGCAGTTTTAGAACATAAGTGCATGTTCTACGGATTTGATGACGACAGCCTCCTTCGGGAGACGGTTATCATTCCAGGCTTCAAAGGTGACATGGATGACAGAATGATTGTCGGAGTTATAGTTTTCCCTCTGACGAGGGACAGTATTATGGACAGGTGGTCCAAGAGGATACTGTGGGAGGCATGGTGCTGGATACTGATTAGGTTCAGTGATCACTAAAGTCTAAGAAGTTTTGATTTAGAGTTCATTTATGAACTAGGTCCCATCAGATATCCATACATATTCTAAGACAGGTATCACACCATTCGAGAGATAGCTTTCTCCGCGAACTTGAGATTAAGAGAGACATAGAAAGAAACATCAGGGCGGATCCACTAACTGAGGCTATTTCTCGAACAACACAGTTTTACAAACTAGCTTTGTGAAACTGATTAGTAGAGGAGTTGGATGTTCGGTATCACACGGGCTATGAGTATTCGACATCACAATAATTATTCTTAAGTGCAAGTGGGAGATTGTTGGATATAGTGCCCTCAAAGTCAATTATTGGATCGCAGGTACGTGATTGCAATGATTGATGAAGGACCTATACCGATATGACAGTCTTGCTCGAGATGATAGTATGCTATCTGGTTTGTCTTTATCATCATATACATGCTTTAGTTCACTATTGCATGTTGATTGAGCCCATAGGATTCTTGCTTGACTGCCAGCAGTATGATGGCGATCATATACGTGGGAGCTGGGAGTCTGTAAGCACATCCTTAAAGTGTCCCTAGTCGTGGGAGTTTTGAGATAGGGCATCGATACTCCAGAGTAGACTAGTATATACAGCCGAGACCCCGATGAGGGGTGGTGGCCGGTCTCACAAGCCATTGGTGTCAGTTGGTTCACCTAAGATGTATACAGGTGCTCATTAGGTTATGAGTACACCGGACAGGACTCGCCGGGAACATGCTAGTTGGTATTATACATATCGTCAGATAGAAGTTCCCAGGTGACATGTGTACAGGTTAGTTTGTCGACCTGAGATCGTCATTTGTCTCGTGTGAGTTCCCACTGTGCATTGATTTCTATCTGATTGATACGAATTCTCGGTGTGTAGGTAGAAAATGGTATAGAGAAATCACAACCAAAAATGTGTGACCGTAATGAATAACGGTGTCGAAAGTAGCGCGTTAGTAAGTGCGGATCGTCCACAGGGAAAGTGTAATCGTTCGTATTTCGATTTAGATGAGTTGAAACTTTAAAGAAAAGAAAACAAAAAAAATTCATGATTTAAAGATTTAAAGTTCAAGAATTTGAAAAATCTAGTCTAAATCAAGAAACGATAAAATCAAGAATTGAGAATTTGTGATGATTTCCATACCAAATATCAAGAATCGAAGTGAGGCTCGTAGGAATTGGTCGGATCTATAGATGTGATGAAATCTAGCGATTACGTATTCTTATCCATCGATGAATTGATACTAGATCGATGATAATCAACGAGAATTAGGGATTTCTTGTGAAACTAGGGTTTCATCATTTATCCTTTGTCCCTTCGTTGATATCATTCAGATTCTAGCCTATAGTAAATTCAAGAATCGATCGTGGATCCCTAATTTTGAGCTATCACAATCAAGAAAGCATCTCAACGAAACTAGGTCGTCGATTCTTCAATTTGCTAGGGTTTACAAAACTCGTAAGACTTAAGAATCGTTTTAAGATTTGTTACATCATCGATCTATTGATCGTCTCGACTCCTTTACTAGCGGAGTTTTACTCAAACATCACAACAAGAACTACAATCACAAATTGAGATCGAATCATTATGCAAGAATTTAAAGAAAGCAAGATTAATAAATTTCACCTTTTATTTATCAACAATTTCGTTACAATTCGCCCAAGAACTACAAGAGGAAAGAACTCGATCGTCGATTTGGCTTCGCTCGTCTCCTTGAGTCGCGGATCGGCTTGGATCACTTGCTCGATTGAAGATCGGCTCCGCTCCTAAAAGTTGAAGGCTTCTCGCTTGAATGGTACTCGGGATCTTGAATTTGGCTTTGGATTTTGGATTTAGGGTTACAAGTTGTGTCACTCAACTTGTATTAGAAATGGTGTAGATTAGAGATTATCCATTAACCCTAGATCTAGGCTCCTTTTTATAGACCTTGTAACCCTAGATCTAGGATTCAAAATTTGAATTTCCCTCCAAAAGTTTGTTAGCTAGATAGGTTTCTAGAAGTAGTTAGTTGGAGGGAGCTTCTAGAACTAGGTTGTTATGAGGTTGATTAGCTTGATTTAATGATCCTTGCTGATCTGGCAGAAGCTTCGAGACTTCTATAGAAATTGCCATAGTTTTCTGAGATGTAGGAACTGAGAGAGGAGTATTGGAGCTGAAATGGAGTGATGACGTTGCCTTCTCACCGTGGATCCGTGGCACAAGCCTGCTTAGGCCGCGGATCCGTGGCCCAATAAGAGCATTGGTGATTCATTTTTTCACAGTTTTTTTGTATGGGCTTTGTTAGGTTCACGTTGTTAGTGTATATGCCCTAGAGGCCATTACTGTATCATACTAGTTTGTATATTACTTAATGGATGCTTGGGATATTCACCTTGTATATACAATCTTGCTCAAAATAGTAGTATGCTACTTGGTTTGTTTCTACTTCAATGTGTACATGTGTTTATTTTTGTATATCGCCTATACACATTAGTAGAGCCCTTAGGATCTTTGCTTGGTTACCAGCGATGTGATGGCCGTCACACTAGTGGGGCTGGGTAATCTATAAGCACATCCTTATGCAGGTCCCTGGTCGCAGGACTATCGAGACAGGGCATCGATACTCCGGAGTAGACCAGCGCATGCGCTTCTCATCCCAGTGTGGGAGACGGTCTGTCCCACAGCCGTCAGTATGTCGTACTTGAGATAGTATGCGGGTGCTCGTTAGGTTACGGGTACACTGGACAGGACTCGTCGGGAACTGACTAGTTGGTATTATACCTATCGTCAGTTATCAGTTCCCAGGTGACATGAGTACAGCTTAGTCCGCTGACTTGACACTGTCACTCCGCCTCGAGTGTGTTCCCACTGTACTTTGATCACTACCCTACCACGGCTCAAAGGAGTCGTGCAAACAGGTAGTGGTTGAGTGCAGTCCCGAAGCACTTGGAGGCAGTGACGGTTAGACAAGATTCGTCTCTCCCGGTATTGGGGGTTGACATCGCGCTGTGTCTAGGAGAGCCATTACACGAGTAGTCCCTGGCCAGGGCAAACGAGATATACTGGTAGGTTTCCAGTGTTATCTCAGGGTGTTTTGGGCTTCGCTCCGGCACGACTTGTACCGCTATTGGGGGACTGACGTTTACCGCCCCCTAGGCCTGCCATGCGATGTATCAGACGAACAGACCGGACTGTACGGAGAATGTCACACTCAGGCTCAGTAGGAGTTCAGATGGGTTTCGCCTCGTCGGTCTTCTTGTCGGCATTACCTGGGGACCGTTACGCACAGCTAGTGCCGCTTGCGGTCTGTGGTTAAACCCACTGCCAGCATAGTGTCGAGTCTTTAGAGTCCCACACAGAAAGCTTTTCGCCTTTAGGCAAAAGAGTAGAGGTCGCATGGTATTGCGACAGGTCGCATGGTTTTGCGACAGGGTTCGGTCACATCCGTGCACTTGTGCACGTACAGTGTCCGGACAGTTTACACTAGCGGGCTTTGGTTTAAGCCAGATCCTAGTGTACCTTATGGGATTGGATTTATTCAGTTTGCATTCGTGTTCCTCGGAACGCGGATGCGGGTGTGTATGCACAGTTGACAGGAAGGCAGAGGCAGCGGATTCTCATCAGGGTTGTTGACAGTTGACCGTTGACTTTTTGACTTTATGCTCAACCCTAATGAGAATATGATATGTGATTAACTATTATATTAATTAAGTATTATGGTGATATGGTTGTTGACTTGTTGACTTTGGTGACTTGTTGACTTTTGTTGACTTGTTGACCGGTTGACTAGGCTTGACTAGTTGACCATCATGATGACCATAGCCATCATTTCATGGCAAAGACTTTTGTTTACTTGCTCATTTGTGTAAAATGAGTGCATGAAATGATATGGTTGTGGTTGCTTCTAACCATCACATAAGACTTTTGTTAATATGATGAGTTATCATTGCTTTGGATTATGAGAGGGTGAGAGACAAAATACTTGCTCACTTTTTCTTGCTCATTCTCTCTCTTGTTCTTGAGCTCTCCTCTTGCTCTCACCCTCAACCTCTTGCTCCCTCTCTTGATCTATGGTTCTCTTGTCTCATGAGTTGAGAATCAAGAACCATAGATAAAATCCCATTCTATTTCCTCTCTACTCATTCTAGTTCACTAGGTTTAGCAAACCAAGTGAACTAGTTTCTTCAAAGAACGAAGAAGGAGCTAAAGGTTGGAGCTTTCAAGTGGATCTATCTTCGGCGTACGGAGACGACGAGAAGGAGCCATCGGACCACCATCGGAGCTTGAAGAGAAGGAGTTCAAGACAAGTTTAGGTATAACCATCTCCATCCGAGTAGCTAACTCTCTTTAGATAAGTATGCTAGTTTTAGTTTAGTCAAAGATCCCGACTTTGCTTAGTCCATGTTGCCCCTTGCGCTAAAAATTTGATTTTTATACCGTTTCCGCCTCCCCGTAAGAACCGGGGGTCGCAACGTGGACTTACAGTGGTATCAGAGACTAACTAAACTTAAACTAGCTTGGTAGTGAAGTGTAACGAAGTTCGGAACCGGAAAAATCAAAAAAACCAAACTTTTACAAAACCTGAGTTTCTGTTGAAATTTTTTCTGGTCAAAATGAAAAACTTTATACTCCTAAATTCGGCTCAGGGTTTTGTGTGAACACCCATGAAAAACGGTCCACTGTTTCGTTCAAACCGCCGCGCTTCCGCCGCAGGAGGTAGGCATGTGCCGCGGAAGCGCCGCGGTTTGTCGTCTTCTCTGCATCGTTTTTCGTGCAGTGTGTGTCTGTGTTAGTTTTGGGATTTTTGAAATATATTATATGTCCCCAGATTTTCCAGAAAAGAAATTTCCTTTTGGGGTCCTATAATTCCGTATTTTTTCCGAACTTCACTGCACTTTGACTATGATGGTTATATCTGTGATGCTTGCATGTATTGAACGTCGGCTAATCGCTATAAGTCAATTGGTCGGGGTTATACATGATCTGTGTTTGATATTGGAATGTGTATATAAATATGTTGGATTGTCGCGGGTGAATAGCCGGGGGTTGTGAGACGAGAGTTTTCTTTTCTTGCAATTCATGTAAATTTGTAAATTGATGTAATAATTATTTGTATGGCCGCACAACCGGGTCGGGGTTGTAGCCGTCATTGTATAATTTCTTTTTACTGTTTTTGCTCCTAGGATAGACCCATGGAGGGGTGCACAAACTACCGGGTATGCCGAAGTGTCGAGTGGCCTACTCATGGAGATGAGGGAGGTTGCTACACTTCGGGTACTTGGCGGGTAGTTTGCCGCACCCGTAGGGGTCTTGGGTGGGGTATTGGCTATTCACCGCGACCGTGTTATCTGTTTTTGTTACAGGCTCGTACAAATTACAGATTGCTAGTATATCCAATGTATTTATCTGAGATCTGAAATGTTTATCATTGCAGTATATCTATATATGATATTATTTAGGCGTTGCTTATGTTTTACAGACGCGCTAGCCCAGCCCCCGCTCTGTCGTTAGTTAAGTAACCTAACGGGTAATGACGGGGCCCCGTGGCGAATGCGAATGGCATAAGCGTACGTCATATTTTGGTTGTTTTCTGCAATGGTAGGATTAAATGATGGGACGCATTAAAAGAACTAATGCAAGAATATCACGCATTAAAAGAACTAATGCAAGATAATAAACCAAGTTAAAGTCGTTGGAACACTCTCGAAAAACCACTCGGTTCTTTTCAAAAACAACTTTTAAATGCGGAGCTTGAGCCACTCCTTTTAAAAGCTATCTCGTTCCATCGACCAAATCAAGTTCACTACGTTCACGGTTTTGCCAAAACCATTCGTAGCCCTCCGTCGTTTCGTATGAATATTCAATAGTATTCAAGCTGTGTTTGTTGACCTTCGTCAAGGCATAGTGATTGGTAGCTATTGGGTATTCATATGTAGCATAGATAGATGCGTTGGTTTGGGACATTCGCATTACCTTGTTGACCTTCGTCAAGGGTATATACGGGTGGATTCAAATTAACCTGGATAATGACGGGCAGAACTTGACATGTGACTTATGATTTGTTGACCTTCGACAAGGTCATAAGAGCATGGGGCAAAAATCCACATCGGGAGTTTCATAAGTACTGAAACTTGCTAGATTTGCATACCATTTGGAGTGTGATGATTCTGGTAGGATTCCTTCAGTTTCGTCACGCAATGATATTTGGATCCCGATCCTACTGTGAGTATATGCTACTCCTCGGGAAATTTCTCACTAATCGATCAATGCTATAAACCTAGTAGGTGCCTAGAAAGGTGTTAGCGGGGCTACGCCCCCAGGGAAAAGAGGTTCTCTAATTAAGGAACTTCGCGAAAGCGTTGGAAAACCTCCCTCGAAGTACCGACACCGGCCTGGCTGAACGGTTAAGCAAGTATTGTGCGGTGGGATTGATCCCGGCTAATTCTTCCTTTATGGTTTGAGGAGGGATTCGAGAAACAGTGGGAGCCATCCTATTTAGACAAACTAAAAACCACTCTAAACTTGCAAGAGCATCATGCTGAGTGTTTCTTCTTCTCTCTCCTAATTGCAGCGACCAATCAACATGACTGGACTTAAGTTACTCCTAGATAAAAACAAACTGACAGGGCCAAACTACAAAGATTGGCTCAGGAATGTCAAGATAGCAATCACTTATGACAAGCTGGGGTATCTTCTTACCACCAAAGCTCCCCCTGTCCCTGGTCCAACTTCCAGTGTCGCGGATAAGGAAATCCGCAAGACTTGGGAGATTGATAGCGCGAAGGCCAAGTGCCTCCTGCTTGCCTCGATGGACAACGAACATCAGAGGAGGCATGAGAATATGGACATGGAGTCCATATTGCTCCATACAAAAGAACTGTATGGAGAGCAATCACGTATCGCAAGATACGAAGCGTCGAAAAGGTTATTTTCGACAAGAATGGTCGTCGGATCATCAGTAGCCGAGCACGTGCTAAAGATGATCGGCTACATTGAGGAGCTCGCTGACCTAGGGATCACATTAGAGAGTGAGCTATATACGGATATAGTTCTCCAGTCCCTTCCTTCCACTTACGCCCAGTTCATACTGAACTTCAACCTACAAGAAAAAGAGGTTGAACTTTCAGAGCTCCTCAACATGCTGAGGAGCGCAGAGGGCACCCTACAGAAAGGTAGGGATACATCCACTTTGTTTGTAGGAGGATCATCTTTTTCTAGGTCCAAGGCGAAAGCCAAGGGAAAGAAGAAGAAGGCCCCCGCCAAACCAAGGGGCGGTGTTAGTAAAGTGGATACGAAGGGAAAAGCAAAAGCAACAAAGATAGCGGGGAAGCTTGTGGACAAGGAAGAATGCTTCTATTGTCATAAGAAAGGACACTGGAAGAATGATTGCAGGGCCTGGAGGGCCAGAACACAGGAATTGAAGCAGGTTGCAGCTTCAGCTTCAGGTGTGTATGTTATTGAAAATTGTCTTTCAATAAACTCTACTTCCTGGGTATTGGATACCGGATCAGGATCTCATATCTGTAATTCTTTGCAGGCGTTGAGAAACCGTAGGGTTTTGAAGGCAGGTGACATGACCCTCAAAGTTGCGAACGGAGCTAGCATGGACGCTAAAGCCGTGGGGGACTATCACCTGGGAATGTCAGATGGACATGTTTTGGTTTTGCGTAATTGCTTTTTTGTACCCAACGCAACTTGTAATATCATTTCTGTATCTTTAGTTTCTAAAGAAGGTTATGAATTTGCGTTTGTAAGTAATGTTGTAAACATTCACCTTAATCAAGTTTTGATTGGGTCAGGTACATTGAGTAATGGTATATACGTGTTAAACCAACCACAGATTTTCAACGTCCAGAATACACACAAAAGAAAGTCTCCGGAAATGAATCAGACTTTCTTATGGCATTGTAGATTGGGTCACATCAATGAGAGAAGGTTGACTAAGTTACATACAGAAGGATATTTGAATGCGTTCGAATATCAATCGTATGCCACTTGTCAATCTTGTCTCAAAGGAAAGATGACAAAGACTCCGTTTACTGGACAAGGAGTAAGAGCGAGCGAGCTCTTGGGACTCGTACACAGTGACGTGTGCGGTCCAATGTCTACACATGCCCGAAGCGGACATTCTTACTTCATTACTTTTACGGATGACTTCTCAAGGTACGGTTATGTCTTCTTGATGAAACATAAGTCCGAGGCCTTTGGAAAATTCCAGGAGTATAAGAATGAAGTAGAGAAACAGACCGGCAAAAGTATTAAGATTCTAAGATCGGATCGAGGTGGAGAATACTTAAGTGCCGAATTCCTGAATTACTTAAAAGAGAATGGTATTCTCTCTCAGCTTACTCCTCCATACACTCCGCAACATAACGGTGTATCGGAGAGACGGAACCGAACCCTATTGGATATGGTTCGGTCCATGATGAGTAACGCTGAGTTACCGCGATCATTCTGGGGATATGCACTGGAAGCAGCTGCGTATCTCTTGAACAAGGCTCCCACCAAGACTGTGCCTACCACCCCATATGAGATGTGGACTGGGAAGAAACCCTGTCTTAAGTATCTTAAGGTATGGGGATGTCCAGCTTTTGTAAAAAAGCAGCATGCGGACAAACTTGAGGCACGTTCAGTACAGTGTAAGTTTGTGGGATACCCAAGGAACTCCAGGGGGTATCTTTTCTATTCCGCTGAGGAGCAAAAGGTCTTTGTTTCTCAGCATGCCCGCTTCTTGGAAACTGAGTTTTTAGAAACCCAGATAAGTGGGAACACAATAGAACTGGAAGAAGTTCCAGAACCACAGACTGTTACTGAAAGCTTAGTGGAACCAGAGGGTTCAACAGAACACGACATTCCTGCGCCACTCCGCAGGAGTAGTAGGCAGTCTCATCCGCCCGAGAGATACTACGGTTTTCTCATAGACGGGGATAGAGAGGATTGCATCATAGATTATGATGAGCCTACTAGCTTCCAGCAGGCCGTTCAGAGCGTTGACTCAGTGAAATGGCTGGATGCAATGCGGACCGAAATGGAGTCCATGTACACCAACAAGGTATGGACGTTGGACATTGCTCCAGACGGGGTAAAACCCGTAGGATGCAAGTGGATCTTCAAAAGGAAGATTGGTGTAGATGGACAGGTTGAGACCTATAAAGCTAGGCTGGTAGCAAAGGGTTTTCGTCAAAGACCTGGCTTGGACTATGACGAAACCTTTTCTCCAGTAGCCATGCTGAAATCCATTCTGATCCTTCTTGCCATTGCTGCCTTCCACGACTATGAGATCTGGCAAATGGACGTAAAGACAGCTTTTCTAAATGGAAATTTAGAGGAGTGTGTCTATATGGACCAACCAGAGGGTTTCATTCAGAGTGGGAGCAGCGGAAAGGTGTGCAAGTTGCTTAAGTCCATCTATGGACTAAAGCAGGCATCGCGGAGTTGGAACATCTGCTTTGATGAGACGGTCAAAGAATTTGGCTTTATCAAAAATCCAGATGAACCATGCATCTATAGTAGATTTGTAGCGAGAACTGTAGTATTCCTCATTTTATACGTGGATGACATTCTCTTAATAGGAAATGACATTCCTATGCTACAATCTGTCAAGGGGTTCTTGTCACACAGGTTCTCCATGAAAGACCTGGGTGATGCCTCATACATTCTGGGTATCCGGATCTACCGTGACAGATCCAAGAGGATATTAGGACTTTCACAGTCCAGGTACATCGACACCATACTGAAAAGATTCAGTATGGAAGATTCAAAGCGCGGTAACCTACCGGCTTGTCACGGGATCACCCTCTCTAAAGAGATGTCTCCCAAGACTGATTTGGAGAGGGATCGCATGTCTATTATACCCTACGCTTCTGCGGTAGGCTCTATAATGTATGCGATGTTGTGTACCAGACCGGATGTAGCTTATGCACTGAGTGTGGTAAGCCGGTATCAGTCTAACCCTGGGGAGAAACACTGGATAGCGGTAAAGAACATTCTCAAGTACCTGAGAAGGACTAAGGAGATGTTCTTGGTGTATGGCGGAAAAGACCTCCAGATCGAGGCCTTTGCTGACTCCAGCTTCCAGAGTGACAAGGATGATTCCAAGTCCATGTCGAGTTTTGTCTTTACCCTCAATGGAGGGGCGGTGTGTTGGAAGAGTTCCAAACAGGAAACCGTTGCAGACTCGACGATGGAAGCGGAATACATCGCTGCATCTGATGCCGCAAAAGAAGCTATCTGGATGAGGAAGTTCTTGAAAGAACTTCAGGTGGTTCCGTCCATTGTTGATCCAATACCTCTGTATTGCGACAACAACGGGGCTATAGCTTTAGCGAAGGAACCCAGGTCCCATCAGAGATCCAGGCACATCTTGAGGCGGTATCACCTGATCAGGGAGATCGTGGATCGCCAGGAGATCGAGGTTCGGAGAGTCGCTTCAGAAGATAACACTGCTGATCCATTCACCAAGGCCCTGCCCCAGACTCAGTTCGAGCGGCTGATCGAGATGATAGGTCTTCGATACGCCAGTACATGGCCTTAGTGCAAGTGGGAGATTGTTAGTGTATATGCCCTAGAGGCCATTACTGTATCATACTAGTTTGTATATTACTTAATGGATGCTTGGGATATTCAC
Organism: Agapanthus africanus; assembly: GCA_030015575.1. NCBI lineage: Eukaryota > Viridiplantae > Streptophyta > Magnoliopsida > Asparagales > Amaryllidaceae > Agapanthus > Agapanthus africanus. Next base: position 335,103,168 of record CM057346.1, on the reverse strand, counting down.
CTTGTATATACAATCTTGCTCAAAATAGTAGTATGCTACTTGGTTTGTTTCTACTTCAATGTGTACATGTGTTTATTTTTGTATATCGCCTATACACATTAGTAGAGCCCTTAGGATCTTTGCTTGGTTACCAGCGATGTGATGGCCGTCACACTAGTGGGGCTGGGTAATCTATAAGCACATCCTTATGCAGGTCCCTAGTCGCAGGACTATCGAGACAGGGCATCGATACTCCGGAGTAGACCAGCGCATGCGCTTCTCATCCCAGTGTGGGAGACGGTCTGTCCTACAGCCGTCAGTACGTCGTACTTGAGATAGTATGCGGGTGCTCGTTAGGTTACGGGTACACTGGACAGGACTCGTCGGGAACTGACTAGTTGGTATTATACCTATCGTCAGTTATCAGTTCCCAGGTGACATGAGTACAGCTTAGTCCGCTGACTTGACACTGTCACTCCGCCTCGAGTGTGTTCCCACTGTACTTTGAACACTACCCTACCACGGCTCAAAGGAGTCGTGCAAACAGGTAGTGGTTGAGTGCAGTCCCGAAGCACTTGGAGGCAGTGACGGTTAGACAGGATTCGTCTCTCCCGGTATTGGGGGTTGACATCGCGCTGTGTCTAGGAGAGCCATTACACGAGTAGTCCCTGGCCAGGGCAAACGAGATATACTGGTAGGTTTCCAGTGTTATCTTAGGGTGTTTTGGGCTTCGCTCCGGCACGACTTGTACCGCTATTGGGGGACTGACGTTTACCGCCCCCTAGGCCCGCCATGCGATGTATCAGACGAACAGACCGGACTGTACGGAGAATGTCACACTCAGGCTCAGTAGGAGTTCAGATGGGTTTCGCCTCGTCGGTCTTCTTGTCGGCATTATCTGGGGACCGTTACGCACAGCTAGTGCCGCTTGCGGTCTGTGGTTAAACCCACTGCCAGCGTAGTGTCGAGTCTTTAGAGTCCCACACAGAAAGCTTTTCGCCTTTAGGCAAAAGAGTAGAGGTCGCATGGTATTGCGACAGGTCGCATGGTTTTGCGACAGGGTTCGGTCACATCCGTGCACTTGTGCACGTACAGTGTCCGGACAGTTTACACTAGCGGGCTTTGGTTTAAGCCAGATCCTAGTGTACCTTATGGGATTGGATTTATCCAGTTTGCATTCGTGTTCCTCGGAACGCGGATGCGGGTGTGTATGCACAGTTGACAGGGAGGCAGAGGCAGCGGATTCTCATTAGGGTTGTTGACAGTTGACCGTTGACTTTTTGACTTTATGCTCAACCCTAATGAGAATATGATATGTGATTAACTATTATATTAATTAAGTATTATGGTGATATGGTTGTTGACTTGTTGACTTTGGTGACTTGTTTACTTTTGTTGACTTGTTGACCGGTTGACTAGGCTTGACTAGTTGACCATCATGATGACCATAGCCATCATTTCATGGCAAAGACTTTTGTTTACTTGCTCATTTGTATAAAATGAGTGCATGAAATGATATGGTTGTGGTTGCTTCTAACCATCACATAAGACTTTTGTTAATATGATGAGTTATCATTGCTTTGGATTATGAGAGGGTGAGAGACAAAATACTTGCTCACTTTTTCTTGCTCATTCTCTCTCTTGTTCTTGAGCTCTCCTCTTGCTCTCACCCTCAACCTCTTGCTCCCTCTCTTGATCTATGGTTCTCTTGTCTCATGAGTTGAGAATCAAGAACCATAGATAAAATCCCATTCTATTTCCTCTCTACTCATTCTAGTTCACTAGGTTTAGCAAACCAAGTGAACTAGTTTCTTCAAAGAACGAAGAAGGAGCTAAAGGTTGGAGCTTTCAAGTGGATCTATCTTCGGCGTACGGAGACGACGAGAAGGAGCCATCGGACCACCATCGGAGCTTGAAGAGAAGGAGTTCAAGACAAGTTTAGGTATAACCATCTCTATCCGAGTAGCTAACTCTCTTTAGATAAGTATGCTAGTTTTAGTTTAGTCAAAGATCCCGACTTTGCTTAGTCCATGTTGCCCCTTGCGCTAAAAATTTGATTTTTATACCGTTTCCGCCTCCCCGTAAGAACCGGGGGTCGCAACGTGGACTTACACACGTTACCTCTCCCGGTACTTTCGGGGTTGCGGAAACGGTAAAACAAAATTTTTTCTGGACTTGGCGACATGGACCGTAAAAGCCGGATCTTTACTAAACAATACACTAGCATCCTAACTAGAGATTTATCTACTCGGTTAGGGGTTATACCTCAACTTGAACTCCTTCTCTTCTTGTTGTTCTTCTCTTCTTGTTGTTCTTCTCTTCTTTTTGTTCTTCTCTTTGCTTGCTCGATGGTTGATCCGGACTTTGGTCACCTCCGCGGCCTCCTTGAGTCGAAGACGATCCACCCGAGAGATGTACACCGAGCTCCACCTCGAGCCGAGGTAACTAAGGCAAGGAGATTGCTAATCTAGAAGCCCTAGGTTGTGTAGAAGTGGTAGATGAATGGTTTTGTCTTTATGGGATCTTTATCTCTCAACACATGAGATCAAAAGATAAATCAAGAGGAGGAAGAAGGAGGAGCTAGCTAACAACCATGGAGCTTCTCATTCCAAGAGAGAGAATGAGAATGAGCAAATGAAAAACTTCACCAAGAGAAAACCCAACCATGGTTGCAATAATGCAAAAACATTATCATTACTAATCCCATCAAGATAAAGTTGATGGCTACAAATGACATGACCATTATCATAACAAAAGAAAAAGAAAACCAAAGAATACTTTAGATCTTTCAAGAAGATCCTAGTCAACTTTGGTCAAAAGGTCAACAAAGTCAAGATGGTCAAATGGTCAATATAATTAGCCATAACATAATTATCAATGAAAGGATTAGTAAATAATGTCCCCGGCTCATAATGGTTTTGACCAAACGAACTGTCAAAACCCTAATGAGTCCGCCTCAAAATGGTTTTGACCGAATCAACTGTCAAAACCCTAATGAGCCCGCCACATAATGGTTTTGGCCGAAGCAACTGCCAAAACCATAATGAGGCACCTCCTCTTTCATCACTCCGGAAAACTGTGCATACACACCTGCATCCGCATTCCGTAGAATGCGGATGCGCAGAAGACAAAAAAAATCCATCCGTGCAATACTAGGATCCGGCTTAAACCAAAGCCCACTAGTACTGCCTGCCCGAACACCATACGCACACAAGTGTACGTAAGTGATCGCAGCCCTGCCGTAAAACCATACGGCCTCTACACGTTTCGCTCAGTGCAGGGAAACTCTATGTGTGGGACTCTAAAGACTCGACACTACGCTGGCAGTGGGTTTAACCACAGACCGCAAGCGGCACTAGCTGTATGTAACGGTCCCCAGGTAGATGTCGATAAGAAGGCCGATGAGGTAAACCCATCCGAACTCCTACTGAGCCTGTATGTGACAATCTCCGTACAGTCCGGTCTGTTCGTCTGATACATCGCATGTAGGGCCTAGGGGGCGGTAAACGTCAGTCCCCTAAAAGCGGTACAAGTCGTGTCGGAGTGAAGCCCAATACACCCTGAGATAACACTGGAAAGCCACCAGTATATCTCGCTTGCCCTGGCCAGGGACTACTCGTGTAATGGCTCTCCTAGACACAGCACGATGTCAACCCCCAATACCGGGAGAGACGGATCCTGTCTAACCGTCACTGCCTCCAAGTGCTTCGGGACTGCACCCAAGTACTACCTGTTTGCACGACTCAGTAGAGCCATGGTAGGGCAGTAATCAAAGAACAGTGGGAACACACTCGAGGCGAAGTGACAGTGTCAAGTCAGCGGACTAAGCTGTACTCATGTCACCTGGGAACTGATACCTGACGATAGGTATAATACTAACCATCAGTTCCCGACGAGTCCTGTCCAGTGTACTCGTAACCTAACGAGCACCCGTATACTATCTCAAGTACGACGTACTGACGGCTGTGGGACAGACCGTCTCCCATGCTGGGATGAGAAGCGCATACGCTAGTCTACTCCGGAGTATCGATGCCCTATCTCGATACTCCCACGACTAGGGACGTGTATAAGGATGTGCTTGTAGATTACCCAGCCCCCATGAGTGTGATCGCCATCACAACGCCGGTAATCAAGCAAAGATCCTAAGGGCTCTACTAATGCGTATAGGTGATATAATAAATAAACACACATGTACACATTAAAGCAGAGATAAACCAAGTAGCATACTACTATATTGAGCAAGATTGTCTGTACAACTGTGAATATCCCAAGCTTCCATCAAGTAATATACATACTAGTATGATACAGTAATGGCCTCTAGGGCATATACACTAACAGGCTTCACTGATCTTCCCTGATATGTGGAATTCTTTAAATATTCTTTGATCAATGCCAGATCTCCAGCCTTTGAGTTGGCGTATTTTATCAGCATTATTTTCACAATTTTGGCTCGGTTTCCTAGAATTTCCTGCACAGACTCCGAAACAAGTGTTGCGCTACACAAGGATGATGCAATGCCATGATAAAAACACAATTTCCCTCAGAAATGTCGGTTTTAGTATACAACACAGGTAATCTGTTATTTTACGGCTGTTTTGCTAATATGTGTAATATGCAAACCGAACACTACTAATGAGTGCAAATGATAGGGAAATTGACGTGTTAAAAATACAATAATTTCGACTGATCAAATTCCCCCAAACTTATTTCCGGTCGTCTCGAGCGAATTGTTTTATTAAAAAGAGAAGGAGAAAATAAAGAAAGAGAAAAACTAACTAGCACACTTTCGTAGGCAACACGATTGCACTGAGCACGTGCAACAAGCTTTTAAATCTCTAGTTGTCCCTAGTAGGAGGAGTGTTGTCTCCTGAGGGTTTTCAGCGGATTGCACCCACAAAATCTAATAATAAAAGGAAGACCGTGAATATTACATTTAAAGAAAAGAATTGTAAAAGAAAAGCTTTGAAAGGGTTTCCAACTATGCTAGCTTTTCGATTGTCATGAGCCCTATCTTAATAGTCATGAAAAGATGTTAGAAATCACGTCCTCCCTCAATAAAATATCGTCTTATTCTTCATTCCTATCTTTCTTCCAAACATCGATCATATAACCCTACGTATGTGTCAAGAACATCCATATACCCGGAGAATTCAATTCAAGCTATCATACTCTTGTCCATCTGCCTCAGTACTTTTTAATTAATGAATATTTAAATGAATTTGCTCACACACTTTCATGCGACCGTTAATACTTCTTGAGGTACTAACCGACCGATTACTCATGTGCTTGCTTATTTGGTGTATTTTCTCGTCTTGCACTACCTAAGCCTTAGCAGTGACTCCAAGACCAGTTGGCCTTTGGGCACTAGGTGAAGAGGCACCCTCGCTATATTTTTTTATTACTGCCTTGGCGATAACAAAACCAGTGTTCATTTATTCTCACCATTTTTATATTTTAAATTTTTTTTATTTCCTTCATACATCGGCTTTTAGACAAGAGCATTTCAAGGTATCCTCTACTATCCCGAGTTTCAAGACGTGTGTAAGTGCGAATTGCAGGGTATCAACGTTCAAAATGTTTGGCTTACAGAATAGGAACTATTTTTCAGACTTATTTTTATCCTCAGATTAGTGACTTCCTTCATCTTACTAACCCTTGGGACCACGGCTCATAACTACTTATTACTAGTTCGTATAAGAAAACTTCTAATTTTCTTGGTTTTCTTAAATTTTTCAAATCTTATGGATGTAATTTTTCACTATCTAATCTTTTATTTTCTTATTTATGTACAAAAATTTTATTTGAAAAATTTTAAATTTTTATAGGTTTTCAAATGTTTTGTGCTTATGCAAAGTATGATGCAAATGATGCAAAAATAAGCACAAACCTCCCCCAAACTTGTTTTCAACAGTGTCCTCACTGTTGCCTTCTACTAAATCTACAAAAACCTGTAAGCCTGGGGGGAATTTATTAGTGGGGGCAAAACATATAAGTGAAGATCTTTCCCCAAACTTATTCTTTTCACTCACCTCCATTCAAAAGATGATGCAGTAATTTACAGGACATGGAGGTGAGACGAAGGAATTCTAATCCAAATAAAATGGCTCCTGTAAGAACAGGAGCTCCTCCGTGGGGTCAGTGGAAAAATACGGCTTTAATCTATGTCCATTAACTTTAAAAAATGTGCCGTTTTTAACATTTTCTACTTCTACTGCCCCGTGCGGGTGTACAGACCGCACAATAAAAGGTCCCTTCCACTGAGATCGTAGCTTACCCGCGTGAAGGTGTAGTCGTGAATCATAAAGAAGGACTTGCTGACCAGGGGTAAATGTTTTCCTGAAAATGTTTTTATCGTGAAAAACTTTAGTCCTATTCTTTATGATTACAGCGTTATTATAAGCTTCATCGCGGAGTTCGCTTAGCTCATTTAATTGCAGCTTCCGAAAGTTGCAGGCGTGGTTTAAGTTGATTTCGTTAATAGCCCACAATGCTTTATGCTCAATCTCGACTGGCAAGTGACATGCCTTCCCAAACACTAACCTATATGGAGACATCCCTATATCAGTTTTAAATGCAGTTCTGAATGCCCAAAGAGCATCCGTCAGTTTGGTCGACCAATCTTTTCTAATTTTCGCAACAGTTTTCTCCAGGATTTGTTTGATCTGTCGATTCGAAATCTCAGCCTGCCCGCTCGTTTGGGGATGATAGGGTGTAGAAAGTCTGTGGTTGATTGCGTATTTCCGCATCAGAGTCTCGAAAGTCCTGTTGCAGAAATGTGTCCTGTTATTGCTGATGATAGCGCGTGGGTATCCAAATCACGAAAAGATGTTTTCTTTTAAGAACTTAATGGCAACCTTTTTGTCATTAGTGCGACATGGAATGGCCTCAACCCACTTCGAGACGTAATCAACCGCAAGCAGTATGTACAAATTCCCAAAGGAGTTGGGAAAGGGACCCATAAAGTCAATGCCCAAAACATCAAAAAATTCAACCACTACGATGGGTTGCTGAGGAATTTAATTTCTCCGAGAAATCCTACCCATGTGTTGACACTGTGTACTGGTTTTGCAATAATTAAATGCGTCCTTGAAGAAGGTCGGCCAATAAAAACCGCATTGCAAAACCTTCTCCGCCGTCTTTTTAGGACGGAAGTGACCCCCACAGGCCTGATCATGACTAAAAGATAGAACACTCTTGAACTCCTCATTCGGGACACACCGGCGAATGATCCGATCACGACAATACTTAAACAGATAGGGTTCATCCCAGTAAAAGTGTTTTATTTGGGATAGAAAACGATATTTGTCCTGTTTTGACCAATCGCTGTGTATCAGTCCCGTGGCAAGATAGTTCACAATATCCCTGAACCAAGGTTCCTCGGATATGTTCAAGAGTTGTTCATCTGGGAAAGAATCATTGATTGGCAGGATCACAAGTGAAGAAGAGATGCGTGAAAGATGGTCGGCTACAACGTTTTCACATCCTTTCTTATCTTTAATAACAAGATCAAATTCTTGTAATAGAAGGATCCAACGTATTAGCCTACCTTTAGCATCTTTCTTCGCCAAAAGATGTTTCAAGGCGGAATGGTCAGTGTATACAACTATTGATGAGCCAATCAAGTAAGGCCTGAATTTTTCTAATGCAAATACAACTGCCAAAAGTTCTTTTTCAGTAGTTGTATAGTTAATTTGAGCATCATTCAGGGTCTTACTTGCGTAATAGATCACGTGTGGCATCTTTTCAATGTGTTGTCCTAAGACTGCACCAACTGCAAAATCTGATTTATCACACATAAGCTCAAAGGGGCAGTCCCAGTCTGGAGACGATAGAACGGGGGCTGTAGTGAGGGAGTGTTTGAGTGAGTCGAATGCTGCCTCACAATCCGAGTCAAAGTGGATGGTCGTATCCTTGGCCAAGAGAATAGTTAAAAGTCTAGCAATTTTGCTAAAATCTTTAATGAATCTCCTGTAAAAGCCCGCATGGCCAAGAAATGATCGGATATCCTTGACGCTTTTCGGATGAGGAAGATTTTGAATGACATCTATCTTAGCTCTGTCAACCTCAATGCCTTTTCGTGAAATAACATGTCCAAGCACAATTCCCTCTTGGACCATAGAAAGGCATTTTTCCCAATTCAAGGTTAAGTTCTTCTCTTTGCAACGAGTAAGAACTGCGTCAAGATTCGTTTGGCAGTCAGAAAAAGAGTCTCCGAAAATCGAGAAATCGTCCATGAAAATTTCCAAAAAATTCTCGACCATGTCAGAGAATATCCCCATCATACACCGCTGAAATGTAGCGGGAGCATTGCATAACCCAAAGGGCATGCGTCTATAAGCAAAGGTACCAAAAGGACAAGTAAAAGTGGTTTTATCTTGATCCTTTTTGGCAATGGGGACCTGATTATAGCCAGATTATCCGTCAATAAAACAATAATACTCACGTCCAGCTAAGCGTTCCAGCATCTGATCAATGAAAGGTAGAGGAAAGTGGTCTTTCCTCGTAGCGGCATTAAGTTTTCTGTAATCAATACAAACATGCCACCCAGTTTGGGCACGTGTCTAAATCAACTCATTTGTCTCATTGGTAATAACAGTGATGTCAGATTTCTTAGGGACGACCTGTATTGGACTCACCCATTAGCTATCGGAGATTGGGTATATAATACGATTATCAAGGCATTTGATGATCTCTTTCATCACCGCTTCCTTCATGACGGGGTTCAACCGTCTCTGTGTTTCTCAGGTTGGTCTGGCATCATCCATCAAGTGTATATGATGTTCTACAATCAAGGGACTAATCCCTTTGATGTCCGCCATGGTCCAACCAAACGCCTTCCTATTAGATCTCAATACCGATAAAAGTGCATTCTCTTGCTCTGATGCTAGAGAAGCGGAAATGATAACCGCTAAAGACTCATTATCACCTAAATATGCATATTTAAGATGAGAAGGTAAGAGTTTAAGATCTAATGCTGGCGGAGAAATAGAAGGTGGGATCATCGACTGATTTTCGGAGTTACAAAGAAGCACATAGCCTGTAAAAGATACAGACTCGGATGGTGATGAGTCAGGAGCGTCGGACTCAAGCGTGGGAAAAGTGTTCTCAATAAGATAGTGTGCAAGATCGAACAATGATGTGGTAGTGTCGTCGAGATCTGTAAAGCAAAGTTCATCAACTCCGCAACTTTTGGGAGCAATCTCGTGGACAGAGCAAACATCAAGGATATGAGCAGAGGGTTCTGATGGCTGACTCCAACTTTGTAGATGTTCAGTTCAATGCTCATATTTCCAAATGATAAGTTCATTGAACCGTTTCCACAGTTAATGACAGCATTGGAAGTGGCAAGGAATGGTCGACCCAAAATCACCGGAATTTGCCTCCGGGGGTTTGCTACAGGTTGTGTATCGAGAACAATGATGTCCACAGGGAATACAAATTCCCTGACCTTTATCAACACATCCTCAAGTTCACCCCTAGGTTTGGTGATCGAACGGTCTGCCATTTGGAGAGTGCAGTGAGCTGGTATCAACTCTCCAATTCCTAGCTGCTCATAAACAGAGTATGAAAGTAGGTTAACACTTGCGCCAAGGTCTAAAAGAGCATGGTTGATGTTTTTACCCCCAATAGAAATCGTTATCGTAGGACATCCTGGGTCCTTACGTTTCTTTGGTAGCTGTGTGATAAAAGCAGTGCCAATGTTATTAGACATGAAGACCTTCTTTGGCACTTGAGTCTTCCTCTTCCTAGTGCACAAGTCTTTAAGAATTTTTGCATAAGCAGGGACTTGTTGAATAGCATCTAGGAGAGGGATGTTGATGTTAACCTGTTTGAACATTTCCAGAATTTTCTCCATATGTGGACTCGATTTGTTACCCCTTAACCGATTCGGGTAAGGAGCTATAGCAATAAGCGCTGGGTCCATCAAAGGAGAAGGAAGTAGGTGTAGACGTGATCCCAAAAGAGGAGTGGGGATCGTCTGTGGAGAACTAGAAGAGGGTTGCTGAGGTGTGGAGCCTAGAGGGAAACGGAGAATAGGCTCGTGAGAAGGCGATGGGGTAGAAGAACTGGGATCAGAAGTTGAAGTGTGTGTGTGAGGAAAGGTCTCAGCCGGGGTGTTGATAGGATTTTCAATATCATCAACTTCTTCCCCAACATGGTTATTCAGCACTCTTTCTGATCTCAACGTTGTGATGGCATTTACATTGTAATGCCCAGGATTCGGTAGGGGTTGAGACGGAACTTTCCCTTTTTCTCTCGCACTCATTTCGGCTTTAAGTCGTGCAATTTTTGCTTCCATCGATTTTAAACTCTGAGCTTGGAGGTCAGAGTTTTTCTCAAATTTATCGAGGGAACACTTAACTTCTGCCAACATTCGTTTCATGTACGTTTCAAAAGTCCGTTCGAGTGAAACAGAGAGATCAGTACCAGTCAACTGTGCAGGTGCATGTGTGTTGACTGGATCTTGAAAGTTTTGTGATTGATAGGGGTGCTGAGTTAGGTGAAATGGTTGCTGTTGTGGTGGAAGAGCCCTTTGAAAATTGTTTTGGTTTGGAACCGTGTTTTGATTGTGTTGTTGGTTCCAAGCAAAATTCAGGTGACTTCTCCAACCCTGATTATATATGGATGAATAAAGATCGTTTCTAGGTCTTTGAAATGTGGCATTGGTATGCTCATGACCTTGAAACGGAGAATTCAATGGTAATTCTTCCGTCAAATGAAAAGGATCAGAACAGCATCCACATACAGTTTTGGAGAGTGACATTTGATTTAGGGCGGCAGCTGAAAATTTGTTTTCCATAGCGTCGAATTTCTTGTGTAAAGCTGAAATTTCAGCTCTAACTCCTGTGGAAACATCCGATTGGTTATTGCCACTCCTAAACGATGGACTCTCCCACTGTAAAGATTTTTCAGCGAAATCTTCTAAGTATTTCCAAGCTTCCCCATCGTCTTTAGTCATAAAATTTCCTTGACACATGTTTTCAAGGCTCTGTTTCATGTTAGGGTTACTGCCCACATATATGATTCGACACAGTTCCCATCTCGGGATTCCGTGATGTGGGCATTGAACCAACAGATCCTTGAAGCGGTCAAGATATTTTGAAAATGGTTCATTTGGAAGCTGGGTGAATTGATTTATTTCGCTACGGAATCGAGCTGTCTTGTGATTAGGGTAGAATTTCTTAAGGAATGCTGCAACGAATTCTTCCCAATTCGTAATGGAATGTACGGTAGTGTTATACAGCCACTTCTCGGCTATATCGCACAAGGTAAATGGAAGAAGACGTACACGCATAGCATCTACAGAAAGCTGTGGAGTACCCATCATAGCGCATACATTTTCAAATTTGTTGATAAAGAAGTATGCGTCCTCAGACTCGAGACCGTGATATTTGGGTAGAAGGTTGATGTATTGGGGTTTAATCTCAAAGTTATCCCCGTTGGCTGGTGGTATGGATAATCAGGTCGAAAGAGGACCTCGCATAGGATAGCACCTCTCTTGAAGAGAGATGCAGGGTGGATTCTGCGCACCTACGGACGGTGGCAGATTAGTGGTAAAGAAATTCGATGGAGACGGATCCATCGATGTGGGTGTGGTGGTGGGTAAAGAAGAGGTAAATGCAGAAATACCGACTTCGGAGTCGATCGGGGGGACGCGGACTAAACGGGCACTAGAATCCCGTGTCCAGCCTATCTTGCACTAAAAAGGGTTAGTACAAATGGCAGCGTGACTTATAATTAGGGAAAATGATGAATGCGGTGTTTGCTTTGAAAAATGGACGGATTTTTGAAAAAAATGATGCGATCACAACAATTGCAACAAGCAAAACCCTAATTCTATTAGTCGCCTAGGTCAAAGCTCTAGACCGCTCCTAACTGCCAAAAGACAAGTCACAGGATAAATCCTCCACTGCCTCTTTGTCTCCCCTGCGGCCAGGTAAGTACCAAGTAAGTGGGAAGGTACTGTACTACGTAAGTAGTGGGCCTAATTAAAAACCACTAGCCTTAGACACAGTTGCCTTAGACACCACAAAAGAAATGCGGATAAGCAATGAATTACCCGCGGCCTTCTCTTGTCCTAAGTGAGCGCGACAGTCCTTAGAGTCATCTTTAGATATTTTTTAGTTAATGAGGGTAATGCGGATGCAAGTTTGTGATTTTTGGGGCTTAGGAAGGGTAATGAACTCCCCACCTAATCTGGATTTGGTCGTGCCCCTTAATTTCCGTATTAAAATGCAAACAACCAAAAATCAAAAACACGCACAATTTTTATTGCTTTTTGCGACGCTGCGATTTATTTGCAAAGAAAACTGCAACAAATTGTTTATTGGAGCAGATTTAGGAAGGAGATAAGAAATATAGAGGTCACCTGAGAAAAATGGCACAGAGAGGCTACAGTATGACCGCGGTTCAGCCGCACGAGTCGCCTTATGCCGCGGATGCGCGGCGCTTCAAGCTCTTCTCTGCACAAAAATTTAACAGCAAGCTACTGTTCCCTTCCTTAGTCCTCTGGAATACTCTGAAAAATTTTCCACAGCCCCACAAATTCCAGATTTCCTCGCAACAAATCACAACAACACATTTATGGTTTGTGCAAATTTAGATCTAAAAAATATAGATGGAATAAATTTTTCAACTCAAATTTCAAAAAACGAACGAATTAGCGCACTATCCCCGGCAACGGCGCCATTTGATTGAATTGATTTCTGATTGTGTAAGTAAATCAAATGATCCCTGCCAACTTCGCCATTTTATTGGTACGAATTCTCGGTTTGTAGGTAGAAAATGGTATAGAGAAATCACAACCAAAAATATTTGACCGCAATCAATAACGGTGTCGAATGTAGCGCGTTAGTAAGTGCGGATCGTCTACAGGGAAAGTGTAATCGTTCGTGTTTCGATTTAGATGAGTTGAAACTTTAAAGAAAAGAAAACAAACAACAATTCATGATTTAAAGATTTGAAGTTCAAGAATTAGAAAAATCTAGTCTAAATCAAGAAACGACAAAATCAAGAATTGAGAATTTGTGATGATTTCCAAACCAAATATCAAGAATCGAAGTGAGGCTCATAGGAATAGGTCGGATCTATAGATGTGATGAAATCTAGCGATTACGTATTCTTATCCATCGATGAATTGATACTAGATCGATGATGATCAACGAGAATTAGGGATTTCTTGTGAAACTAGGGTTTCATCGTTTATCCCTTGTCCCTTCATCTATATCATTCACATTCTAGCCTCTAGTAAATTCAAGAATCGATCGTGGATCACTAATTTCGAGCGATCACAATCAAGAAAGCATCGCAATGAAATTAGGTCGTCGATTCTTCAATTTGCTAGGGTTTACAAAACTCGTAGGACTTAAGAATCGTTTTAAGATTTATTACATCATCGATCTATTGATCGTTTCGACTCCTTAACGAGCGGAGTTTTACTCAAACATCACAACAAGAACTACAATCACAAATTGAGATCGAATCATGATGCAAGAATTTAAAGAAAGCAAGATTAAAGAATTTCACCTTTTATTTATCGACAATTTCGTTACAATTCGCTCAAGAACTACAAGTGGAAAGAACTCGATCATCGATTTGGCTTCGCTCGTCTCCTTGAGTCGTGGATCGGCTTGGATCACTTGCTCGATTGAAGATCGGCTCCGCTCCTAAAAGGTTGAAGGCTTCTCGCTTGAATGGTACTCGGGATCTTGAATTTGGCTTTGGATTTTGGATTTAGGGTTACAAGTTGTGTCACTTAACTTGTATTAGAAATGGTGTAGATTAGAGATTATCTATTAACCCTAGATCTAGGCTCCTTTTTATAGACCTTGTAACCCTAGATCTAGGATTCAAAATTTGAATTTCCCTCCAAAAGTTTGTTAGCTAGATAGGCTTCTAGAAGTTGTCAGTTGGAGGGAGCTTCTAGAACTAGGTTGTTATGAGGTTGATTAGCTTGATTTAATGATCCTTGCTGATCTGGCAGAAGCTTCGAGAGTTCTATAGAAACTGCCATAGTTTTCTGAGATGTAGGAACTGAGAGAGGAGTACTGGAGCTGAAATGGAGTGATGACGTGGCCTTCTCACCGCGGATCCGCGGCACAAGCCTGCTTAGGCCGCGGATCAGCGGCCCAATAAGAGCATTGGGGATTCAATTTTTCACAGTTTCTTTGTATGGGCTTCAGTGATCTTCCCTGATATGTGGAATTCTTTAAATGTTCTTTGATCACTGCCAGATCTCCAGCCTTTCAGTCGGCGTATTTTATCAGCCTTATTTTCACAATTTTGGCTCGGTTTCCTGGAATTTCCTGCACAGACTCCGAAACAAGTGTTGCGCTACACAAGGATGATGCAATGCCATGATAAACACACAATTTCCCTCAGAAATGTCGGTTTTAGTATACAACACAGGTAATCTGGTATTTTACGGCTGTTTTGCTAATATGTGTAATATGCAAACCGAACACTACTTGATGAGTGCAAATGATAGAGAAATTGACATGTTAAAAATACAATATTTTCGACTGATCACTACCCTGCCACGCTCAAAGGAGACGTGCAAACAGGTATTTTTTGGGTACAGTCCCGAGCCACATGGAGGGAGTGAGCGTATCGTCGGGGATTCGTCTCTCCCGGTATTAGGGGTTGATGTTGCACAGTGCACGGGTTGCCATCACTAGAAATCCTCGGCCGAGATAGTGGAGAATTACTTACGGATCAGTAGTTTCTCAGATGGTGATGGGCTTCATGCCGACACGATTTATCACGTTATTAGGGGTCTGGCTTTATCCACCCCCCTAGACTCGATATGCGATACTCTTTAGACGAACGGACCGGATTGTATGGATATTGTCACTGTCAGGCTCAGTAGGATTTCTGGATGAGTTCGCTCGTCAGCTTCCCTTCCAATCAATACATAAGCAACCGTTACGTACAGCTTGTACCTCTGACGTGCTAGTGGTTATACCCAGTGCCAGTGTGTTGATGAGTCATTAGAATCCCCCACAGACCGTTTCCCAAGTTCGCGCGAAACGTTGTAGAAGCCGTATGGTTTTATGGCAAGGTTCGGAAAATGCACGTGCGTTTACGCACGTGTCATATTTCGGGCAGATAATACTGGTGGGCTTTGGTTTAAGCCGAATCCGAGTATTATACTATGTAGATATAATATCTTTGTCTCAGTTGCATTTGTATTCGGTCGTAATACAAATGCGGGTATGTTTATATTATTACGGGGTTGTCCTGAAATTCGTTTCGGGATCGCTTTTGGATGTTGCCAGTTTCTAGTTTTCTATCACCCGTCTTTAACATTCGGTTAAAGACAGATTTATTTTTTCTTGATGAGTGTGGAAGGTTCTAGAAGCATCTAGATGATGACTAGGATGATGAGGTTGCTTGTGACTCATTAGTGCATTGATTGTGCATTTAATGAGTTGATGACTAGGTAATGGTGATTCATTAGTTCATTAATGGTTATGCTAGGTGTTCTATATGACTCATACATTTGTTTTAGTGCTAATGTTCACCATTTTGAATCCTACACTCACCTCCCTCATTCTATATCATGGCTGGCCACCTCTTGCAAATAGTGATTGATTTTTGGGAAAAAGATTATGGTTTTGAATCATGGAAATTAAT
Source organism: Agapanthus africanus (assembly GCA_030015575.1). Lineage (NCBI taxonomy): Eukaryota > Viridiplantae > Streptophyta > Magnoliopsida > Asparagales > Amaryllidaceae > Agapanthus > Agapanthus africanus. The sequence continues at coordinate 335,087,553 of CM057346.1, read as the reverse complement.
ATACTCATTTCTCATTTCATTTCGATCCAAAAGCAACTTCATTAACCGTTCGTCCATAGCTTTGCACGAAGCGAGACAAAGTGTTCTACTTATTCTCTACATCAATCTTGGTCATCTCTTTTAGCGAACTTGATGACCGAGTTGCCTTGGTTCAGATGAGGGAGCCCGTTTAAAGATCCGTCGACGTGGTGCCACTTGGACGACAAGATTGGAGATCGAGGAGATCGGAGCAGCTGCAACAAAGCGTGGGATGATGGCGAAGACCGAAGGACTCGGATCATTCGGTATAACATTTCTACCCATTTTTTAGTTTGTTAGTTTAGCTTTAATGGAAGATCCGTGTTATAGTACGCGATAGCGCCAGTTGTAAAAGTTTTAGTTCCGCATTTGGCGTCTGTTAGACTGCCAGGGCGCTAACGTGGACTTACAGTTTTACTATATACAACTGAAAATAAATAAAAGGTACAATGGTTGTCACAATGCAAGTGAACTAACCTACCAAAGCAATCACCCGGAATGAAAGCAGTGTGCCAGCAGAGTCGCAACGAAACTTGTACGACAAAACCTGCAAGAACTGTGGCACAACGGGGGTGAGTAGCCAACTCGTGAGTTGAAAAAATCACCGAGCAGAAATCGTATGTATGACTCAATCCTAGGTCAATACGATCAGTAATATATATAAACCTCAAAATGATAAAGTCTGAAGCATGATAAGGTGGCAAGGGTAAACATCTATACATAAGTGTAATATCAAGTGCTCGTGTCAGTGTCTCAGGTAACAACATATCATAAATATAAGGTATGAATTAGGTATGATGAGCACAGAAGACATCATGACTAAGAAAACTGTTTTCTTAATATAGTGAGATTTCTGTATAACCATTTAAGTATCATCAATGAAATCATCAGAAAATCAATGTCAAGCATCGACACAAAATATATATCTCAATATAACAACATATCTCAATATCTCAGGCTCCGGCTATCCGGACAGGCCTATATCATCAAATCTCAATATCTCAAGCTCCGGCTATCCGGACTGGCCTGTATCATGAATCTCAATAAAATCACCGGTCAGCAATGCTCCCCTGTCACAGGCTCAAACGCCATTCTCTGCGATCTTCTCGCCCCGGGGTACCGCACCGGGTCCACCATGCACCAAGAGACAATTCATCTCCTCCTCGAATCGGGTGTATGATATCGCTCAAGTGCCGAGAAAACTCATGGTGGAAATATCACAATCATAACATGAGAAAACCAGACTTTTATCTTTTAAAATGATAAATGAGTTTATTAAATCTTGCGGTTTCTCCAAATCCAGAAATCTCATGGAAAATACGAAATCCAGAATGAAAGTCAATATTAATGAATACTGGGCTCCAGCAATCCGGACTGGCCCTTATAATATTGCATGACTAATGAATATAAAAATATCCATGAAATATCAAACAATGAATGCAATAATGAACTAACATTTGAAATAATAACATATAGGAACTATCAGCTAGCAAGCTATGTCATCGAAATAATATTCTCTAAAGTGTACGTGACATGGCAATTACCGTTGATGATGTGTGTGAGCCGGAAAGCCATTGTATGTGGAGCATACGCATCATCGGTAATGGTGCTGGTGTCTTGACAGCATGGTTTCATAATCACTAAAGTGCACTATAAACATCCAATGCGATGATAACAACATAATAAATGGCAAATGAATAGAAAATGCAACAATAATATGCAGAACATGAATAATAACGTAACAATGAAGAATTTACATTTCTATATATGTGTCATACCGTTTTGCTATTTAAAATAATACGAATCGTGGTGTTTTGAAAATAAGGGCTACGGTGTTTTTTAAGAAAAGGTACATCCTTTGAAATATCCGTAGAATCCCTTAGCCTGTCTTTAAAATACTCACGGTTCGTTAGTTTTGAAATAAGTATGACTCGAGTCTAGTTTAACACCTACAAGTAAACTACAAAACTAAACTAACAGACTAATCGAAAAGAGTAAGGAAAACCACCTAAGTCTGAGTCGATATATATATATATATATATATATATATATATAATAGTCGGTGATCCCGCCTCTATAGTATCCCATACGATACACTATATAATATGACATCCTCGAGTCAAGAGTGCGGATCAATCATCTATAAATAGCTCGTACGGTAAATCCGTCGTACGGCATCCCAAATCTTGGTACGGGTCAAATATCACATTTATCTTATTATTCATCTAGTATCCTTATCATCACATATCGTGAACTGCATACCGATCTGCATCTAGTACAATACCGATACCATCTACATATGTATATATGCGTGTGTATGAAACACATTGCCCAAGGACCCGCTATAATATCTTGTCGTATCTCATAATACGAACCAAATCATATCACCGATCTCATGGCACCATGCTCAATCTCATCGACTCATCTCCAAATACCGTATACTATCCTCATCATCCATGTATATGTATACGTCTATATATATATATATATATATATATATATACAGTCCTATACCTATATATTTTTTTATATATGTACATATCCCCATATACGCACAAGTAATAAAAAGTATACAATTGTGGGTATGCGTATATGTAAACCTTATTCTAGGGTTCGCGACTAGGAAATCAACTAACGACACTATCATCCAAAGTCTTTTAAAGAAATTAGCTGAGTATACACATCTTATAATATCATTTAAATATATATATCTATATATAACATAACGCATTTGCATTCTATACTACGAACTGCGAGGGTGCTATACGCCATCCACCCGACTTTCCCCATAGATATATATCTACTCACCTGATCCTCGCTTGCTGGAGTCGATGATTCCACTCTCTTCTCGTCATTTCGAAATCCACGTGGGGGTACCTACATGTCAAAATATATCGTGTCGCATAAAAACCCAATTCAAAACCGAAACGACACGCTAAAAGCCTATAGGTTAGAACCTACGAACTACGCATGCAAGAATAACCAACAACCCTCTACGATTGACATATAAACGTGAATCGACCGAGTCAAACAAAAATACTAAAATCCAAGTTAAAACAAAGTCGTAAAACAATGCGACAACTCAAGAAAATGGTCCCAGATTTTACCCTAGGTGAAATCAGTCAATTTTGCACACATGGAGGGTCTATTTTACTGGAGATAAAGCCCTGGACCAAGCACGAATCAAATTGGGAATACCAAGGCCACAATTTGCGGCCCAAATGCTTAAATCTGCGGCCTGGGTAAGGGGTTTGGGGATAGTGTTTCAATGGTAGCTTCCTAGGTGCCTGCATGACTCTTTGTGTTTGCTAAATAATTCCTAGTGTCCCCGGGTGTTAGCACATCTCTAAATAATCTCACAATTTCCATAAATTCCCGATATCTGGATTTCTAGGATTGGGGTTTGGGGTTTGGAGTTCTATCTCAGGTTTCAGTCTAATATACTATCATTAAAGGGGTTGCAAGGCCTCTACTAACCTCAATTACACTTCACTACTTAAGATTTCATCATAACCCTAACTTGGAATTTTCAAAGTTCGCTAAACCGCATTTAAACACTTCTAAATATCCAAGGATACTAAAGAAAATGAAATACTAGTCTAATAGTGGAGAAATTATCTCATTTGGCAACTCAAGAATTTTCTTGAGTTGCCCCAAGTGCTCAAAATCTGATTTTTCTTGGTCCAAAGTGCATCTAGTGAGCTTGTGCATGTTTTTAATGAAGTGGGATGAGGTTTTAAGGTGTTTTTGATGATGAAGTGAGGTGTTTGAGGAGGGAGGAGAGAGGTGCTGCCATGAAGAGAAGAAGGAAGGGATGAAGATGAAAATAATGAAGGGGAAACAATGACCAAGTCAACAAAACCCTCACCCTCTCTCTCTCTCTTGCTCATGCCTCATTGTTTATTCCATTTTCTTTTCTTTTTCTTTTCTTTTCTTTTCTCTTCTCTTTTCTCTCATCTAAATCCACACCCAAAACAAAGAAAAGCCATGTAGGAAAATGTAACAAGTTGTAAGTCGACGTTAGACACCCCACATGATGCGGGGAGGCGGAATAGGTAAAACAATCATTTTGTTTAAGTTAACATCGACTAACTTTACGGATCTTTGCTAAACCCTAACTAACAACTATCGAGAAGTGATTACCTACTATGATAGATGATTATACCTAATGAATCAAGTCCTTTTTGTTCTTGTAGTTCACCTCCTCGTCGGCCTCCTCGATGTGATAGAAGATCCACCCGAGAGATCCTTCTCCAAGCATTCACCTCTCACTTGAGGTAACTAGGTGGCTATGAGTGCTAATCAAAGGAACCTAGAGGATATAGAAGAGGATTAGGGATCTATTATTCTTGCTAAACCTAGGATCTCAACACATGAGAGGATTAGGGATAGGTCTTTGAAGAGAGAGAGCTTGAGGAGAGAGAATGAGAGAGTGAGAATGATATGAATTATAACTCATTTGTGAATATATGAAGCATGATAATTATCTAAATGAATAACATATAATAATATCAACCATGCTTCATTAACTCACTTTGGATGAATTATCTCATAAGTCATTAAGCAATAAATGCTTCATTACCTCATTTGGATGAATCACTCCATGAGTCACTAATCCATTTAATGCAAATTCCACCTCAGCCCTCCACCTCATCTTTCTTCTAGAAGCTTCTTGACTAATTACGAGAATGCCCCTCCCATCCGTGAAAACACGGAAATACTGAGAATGTATAAATCTAATATTCCAATACTAGAATCTGGTATAAACCAAAGCCTGCTAGTAAAAACTATCCGAACATCGTATGTGCATAAATACGCGTATGTGTCCGAACCCAGTCGTAAAACTATACGACCTCTATATCGTTTCGCCTGAAGCAGGGAAACTCTCTGTGTGGCATTCTAAAGACACGACACTACGCTGGCAGTGGATTTAACCACAGGCCGCAAGCGGTACTAGCTGTACGTAACGATCCCCAGTTAGATGTCGATAAGTAGACCGATGATGAAACCCATCCGAACTCCTACTGAGCCTGATGTGACAATCTCAGTACAGTCCGGTCTATTCGTCTAGGACTATTGCAAATCGGGCCTAGGGGGCGGCAAGCGTCAGTCCCCTAAAAGCGGTATAAGTCGTGTCGGAGTGAAGCCCATTACACCTTGAGAAGCTACTGGCAATCCTACCAGTAAATCTCGTTTGCCCTGCCTAGGGACTTTGCATAATGGCTCTCCAAACACAGCGCGATATCAACTCCCAATACCGGGAGAGACAAATCCTATCTAACCGCCACCGCCTCAAAGTGCTTCGGGACTGCACCCAACTGCTACCTGTTTGCAGGACTCCTTTGAGCCATGGTAGGGTAGCAATCTAAGAAAAGTGGGAACACACTCGAGACGAAGCAGCAGTGTCAAGTCTGCGGACTATGCTGTACTCATGTCACATGGGAACTGTTAACTGACGACGGGTATAATACCAACCAACAGTTTTCTGCGAGTCCTGTCCGGTATACCCGTACCTCAACGAGCGCCAGTATACTATCTCCAGTACAACGTATTAATGGCTGTGGGACAGACCATTTCCCCTGCTGGGATGAAAAGCGTACACACTAGTCTACTCCGGAGTATCGATGCCCTATCTCGACAATCCTACGACTAGGGACCTGAATAAGGATGTGCTTGTAGACTACCCAGTCCCCACTAGTGTGACTGCCATCACAATGCTGGTAGTCAAGCAAGATCCTATGGGCTCTATCAATATGTATTCGTGACATGCTAAAAAAAACATATACACATATTAAGATAGATATAAACCAAGTAGCATACTACTATGTTGACCAAGACTGTTATCATAACTATGAATATCCCAAGCTTCCATTAAGTAATATACAAACTAGTATGATACAATAATGGCCCCTAGGGCGTATACACTAACAATCTCCCACTTGCACTAGGGCGATGTACTGGCATATCGAAGACCTATCATCTCGAATAGCCTCTCGAACTGTGTCTGAGGTAAGGCCTTTGTGAATGGATCTGCAGTGTTCTTCTCTGTAGCAACTCTCTGGACCTGGATCTCCCGGCGATCTATGATCTCCCTGATCAGGTGGTACCGCCTTAAGATGTGTCTGGACTTCTGATGGGACCTGGGTTCCTTCGCTAAAACTATAGCCCCGTTGTTGTCACAATACAGAGGTATTGGATAAACAATGGATGGAACCACCTGAAGTTCTGTAAGGAACTTCTTCATCCAGACTGCTTCTTTTGCGGCATCGCAAGCAGCGTTATACTCCGCTTCCATCGTGTGTCCTTCTTGGAACTCTTCCAGCACACCACCCCTCCATTGAGGGTAAAGACATAACCTGACATGGACTTGGAGTCATCCTTCTCACTATGGAAGCCAGAGTCGGCAAAAGCCTCGATATTGAGGTCTTTTCCGCCGTAAACCAAGAACATATCCTTTGTCCTTCTCAGATACTTGAGAATGTTCTTTACTGCTATCCAGCGCTTCTCCCCTGAGTCTGACTGTTACCGGCTTACCACGCTCAGTGCGTAAGCTACATCTAGTCTGGTGCACAACATCGCATACATTATAGAGCCTACCGCAGAAGCGTAGGGTATAATCGACATGCGATCCCTTTCCAAATTAGTCTTGGGAGACATCTCTTTGGAGAGGGTGATTCCGTGACAAGCCGGTAAATTACCGCGCTTAGAATCTTCTATATTGAATCTTTTCAGTATAGTGTTCATATACCTGGACTGCGAAAGTCCCAACATCCTTTTAGATCTATCACGACACATCCGGATCCCCAGAATGTAAGAGGCATCACCCAGGTCTTTCATGGAGAACCTGTGTGACAAGAATCCTTTGACAGATTGTAGCATAGGAATGTCATTTCCTATTAAGAGAATGTCATCCACGTACAAGACGAGGAATACGACAGTTCGTGCTACAATTTTACTATATATACATGGTTCATCTGGATTTTTGATAAAGTCATATTCTTTGACCGTTTCATCAAAATAGATGTTCCAGCTCCGCGATGCCTGCTTTAGTCCATAAATGGACTTAAGCAACTTGCACACTTTCCCGCTGCTCCCACTCTGATTGAAACCTTCTGACTGATCCATATAGACGCATTCTTCTAAATTACCATTTAAAAAAGCCGTATTTACGTCCATCTGCCAGATCTCATAATAATGGAAGGTGGCTATGGCAAGAAGGATCCGAATGGATTTGAGCATAGCCACTGTAGAAAAAGTTTCGTCATAGTCCAAACCAGGTCTTTGACGAAAACCCTTTGCAACAAGTCTAGCCTTATAGATTTCCACCTGTCCATCTACACCAATCTTTTTCTTGAAGATCCACTTGCATCCTATGGGTTTTACCCCATCTGGAGCAAAGTCCAAAGTCCATACTTTTTTGGTGTACATGGACTCCATCTCGTTCCGCATTGCATCCAGCCATCTTACTGAGTCGCCGTTCTGGATGGCTTATTGGAAGCTAGTAGGTTCATCATTATCAATGAATCAATCTTCTCTATCCCCATCTATGAGAAAACCGTAGTATCTCTCAGGCGGATGAGACGGCCTACTACTCATGCGGAGGGGTGCGGGAATGTCCCGTTCTTCTTGAACTTCTAGTTCTACCAAAATTTCAGTAGTAGTTTGTGGTTCTGGAATTTCTTCCAGTTCTATTGCGCACCCACTTGTTTCCTTTTCTAAAAACTGATGTTCTAGAAAATGGGCATTATGAGAACAAAAACCTTTTTTCCTCTGCGTAATAGAAAAAATACCCCTTGGAGTTCTTTGGATATCCCACAAACTTACAGTGTACTGACCGTGCCTCAAGTTTGTCCGCATGCTGCTTTTTAACAAAAGCTGGACATCTTCATATCTTCAGATACTGAAGATAGGGTTTATTTCCACTCTACATCTGATATGGTGTGGTAGGCACAGTCTTGGTAGGAGCCCTGTTCAAAAGATATGCAGCTGATTCTAGCGCATAACCCCAGAAAGATCGCGCAGCATTACTCATCATGGAACGTACCATATCCAATAGGGTTTGGTTCTGTCTTTTTGATACACCGTTATGCTGTGGAGTGTATGGAGGAGTAAGCTGAGAGAGAATTCCATTCTCTTTTAGGTAACCCAGGAACTCGGCACTTAAGTATTCACCACCTCGATCAGATCTCAGTGTCTTGATACTTTTGCCGGTTTGGTTTTCTACTTCATTCTTATATTCTTGGAATTTCTCAAAGGCCTCGGATTTATGTTTCATTGAGAAAATGAATTCATAACTAGAGTAATCATCCGTAAAAGTAATGAAATATGAAAAAACGCCTTTGCATGTGTAGACATTGGACCACATACATCGCTGTGTATGAGTCCTAAGAGCACGCTCGCTCTAACTCCATGTCCAGTGAATGGAGTCTTTGTCATCTTTCTTTTGAGACATGATTGAAAAGTGGCATAAGATTGATATTCGAACGGATCGAAATATCCTTCTCTATGTAACTTAGTTAACCTTGTCTCATTGATGTGACCTAGTCTACAATGCCATAAGAAAGCCTGATTTATATCTAGAGACTTTTTTTAGTGTGTTCTGGACATTGAAAATCTGCAATTGGTTTAACACGTATATACCGTTATCTAGTGTACCGGACCCAATCAAACTATGATTAAGGTGGATGTTAACAATATCGCTTACAAACGTGAAATCATAACCTTCTTTTGATAACAATGATACTGATATGATATTACACGTTAAACTAGGTACACAAAAATAGTTGCGCAAAACCAAATTATGTGCACTCGTGAATCCAAGGTGATAATCCCCTACGGACACAGCATTCACGCTAGCTCCGTTAGCAACCTGGAGGGTTATATCACCAACCTTCAGTACTCTACGGTTTATCAGTGCCTGCAATGAATTGCATATATAAGATCCTGATCCGGTATCCAATACCCAGGAAGTAGAGTTGATTGACAAACAATTTTCAATTCCAAACATACCTGAAGTCGAAGCCACAGCTTGCTTCGGGTCCTGGTTCTTGGCAATCCAAGCTTTGCAATCTTTCTTCCAGTGGCCTTTCCTACGATAGTGGAAGCACTCGTCCTTTGCCACTACTGGCACCGCAAGCTTTGCTTTTCCCTTACTCCCACCTTACGAACACCACCTCTTGGTTTGGTAGCGGCCTACTTCTTCCTTCCTTTGGCCCTTGTCTTGGACCCGGAAGAGGAAGCACCGCGAACAAACATAGTGGATGTTTCCCTTACTTTCTGCAAGGTGCCCTCTGCACTCCTCAATATGTTAAGGAGTTCTGGAAGCTCAACTTCCTTACCTTGAATGTTGAAATTCAAGATAAATTGGGCGTAGGTGGAAGGAAGTGACTGAAGAACCAAGTTTGTTTATAGCTCGTTCTCTAAAGTCGTCCCGAGGTCCGTAAGCTCTTCTATATAGCCAATCATCTTAAGGACATGTTCTCCTACAGATGATCCGACGGCCAGCCTCGACTGAAACAAGTTCTTCGAGGTCTCGTATCTAGCTATACGAGATTGCTCTCCATACAGTTCCTTGGTGTGTAGAAATATGGACTCAAGATACATATTCTCGTACCTCCTCTGATGTTCATTATTCATAAAGGCAAGCACGATGCATTTGGCCTTCGCGCAAACTATCTCCCAGGTCTTGCGGATTTCCTTATCCGCGACACTGGATTCTGGACCAGGGACAGCAGGTGCCTTAGTAGTAAGGACATACCCCAACTTGTTATAAGTTATTGCCATCTTGACATTCCGGAACCAGTCTTTATAGTTTGACCCTGTCAAAATATTTTTATCTAATAGTAACTTAAGGCCTGTCATGTTATAGGTCGATGCAATTGAGAGAGAGAGGGAACACTTTAGTATGACGCTCTTGCAAATTTAGAGTGGTTTTTAGTTTATCTAAACTGGATGGCTCCCACTGTTTCTCGAATCCCTCCTCAAACCAAAATGGAAGAACTAGTCAGGACTATTCTCACCGTACAATACTTGCTTAACTGCTCAGCCAGGCCGTTGTCGGTACTTCGAGGGAGATTTTACGACGCTTTCGCGAAGTTCCTTAATTAAATAACCTCTTTTCTCTGGGGGCGTAGCCCCGCTGACACCTTTCTCGACACCTACTTAGTTTATAGCATTGATCGTTAAGTGACGAATCTCCTGATGAGTAGCGGATACTCACAGTAGGATCGGGATTCAAATATCATCTTGTGATAAAGCTGAATGAATCCTACCAAAATTATCACACTCCAAATGGTATGCAACTCTTTGCAAATTTCAGTTTCTTTAGAAATTCCCGATGTGGATTTCTGCACCATGCTCTTATGTCCTTGGCATTGGTCAAAATGTCATAAGTCACATGTCAAGTTCTACCCATCATTATCTTGTTAATTTGAACCCATCCGTACATACCCCTGACGTTGGCCAAATGATAGTACGACTGTCCCAAACCAACTCATCTATCTATGCAACAAATTAATACCCAGCAGCTACCAAACACTATGTCTTGGCGTTGGTCAAAATACATAGCTTGAATACTACTGAATACCCAAATGAAATGACGGAAGGCTACAAATAGTTTTGGCGAAACCGTGAACGTAGTGAACTTGATATGATCGAAGAACCTGATAGCTTTTAAAAGGAGTGGTTTAAGCTCCACAATTAAAAATATCTTCTGTTTTTAAAAATAACCGAGTGGTTTCTTTTAAACTGTTCCAATGATTCAATTTTGGTTTATTTTCTTTGCATTAATATAATGCGTCCCATCAATTAACCTATTATTGCAGAAAACAACGAAAATATAACGTTGTCTTATGCCATCCGCATTCGCCACTGGGCCCCGTCATTCACCCGTTAGGTTACTTAACTAACGACAGAGCGGGGTTAGGCTAGCGCGGGTATAAAACATAAGTAACACCTAATAGATATCATATATAGATATTGTACATTTTTCAGATGCAATAATAGGCATTCCAGATCACAGATGAACATATTGGATTTTCTACGAATCCGCATTCCTTTTGAGCCTGTAAAGAAAGACGGATCACACAGTCGCGATGAATAGCCAAAACCCCATCCAAGACCCCTACGGGTACGGCAAACTACCCGCCTAGTACCCGAAGTGAAGCGGTCTCCCTCAACGACGTGAGTTGGCCACTAAACACTTCAAAGTACCTGGTAGTTTGTGCACCCCACCTTGGGTCTATACCAGGAGCAGAAAACAGTAAATGAAATAATACAACGGTGGCTACAACCTCAACCCGGATGTGCCCCGCAAAAGAATATTACAATAAATTACAATTTACATTTGAATGAAAGAAACACTCGTCTCACAACCCCGGCTATCCATTCACTACAATTCAACAAGTCAACAATCACAAAACAGTAAAAACCATTACAGAAATATGCAACCCCTGCTAACCGACATACTAGCAGTTAGAAGAGGTTTACGAACACATTAAACACAACACAGATATAATCAAGTTAGCCAAACATCTTAGAATTTCGATCAAGCAAACATAAATCAATCTACTCCAAATAATTCTCTGTGCACTTGAAACTTGAGCAGAAACAAAACATCCCAGAAATTACAACATCAACACAGAAGAATAACTGAGCAAATTCGGGTTGACTCGGAGTCAACTCGGCCGTGGATCCGCGGCGGATCGCTTGGATCGGCGGCGGTTCCGTGGTCCTACGGCCGATTCACAGTCCCAAATATCATCAAAATTCTTAAAATTCCCTGCATGTATTTTTAAGGGTCCCTAAAAAATTTTTAGACCCCGTTTTAAAAACGGCAGAAACATAGTGAAAATGATGTTTTTTCGAGTTCGTTTTGCGATCGAATTTCTAACGACTTTGCTAACATGTTAGTTATGGTTTAGCTAGGCCCTGATACCACTGTAAGTCGACGTTAGACACCCCACATGATGCGGGGAGGCGGAATAGGTAAAACAATAATTTTGTTTAAGTTAACATCGACTAACTTTACGGATCTTTGCTAAACCCTAACTAACAACAATCTAGAAGTGATTAACTACTATGATAGATGATTATACCTAATGAATCAAGTCCTTCTTGTTCTTATAGTTCACCTCCTCGTCGGCCTCCTCGATGTGATAGAAGATCCACTCGAGAGATCCTTCTCCAAGCTTTCACCTCTCGCTTGAGGTAACTAGGTGGGTATGAGTGCTAATCAAAGTCACATAGAGGATATAGAAGAGGATTTGGGATCTATTAGTCTTGCTAACCCTAGGATCTCAACACATGAGAGGATTAGGGTTAGGTCTTTGAAGAGAGAGAGAGCTTGAGGAGAGAGAATGTGAGAGTGAGAATGATATGAATTATAACTCATTTGTGAATATATGAAGCATGATAATTATCTAAATGAATAACATATAATAATATCAACCATGCTTAATTAACCCACTTTGGATGAATCATCTCATGAGTCATTAAGTAATAAATGCTTCATTAACTCATTTGGATGAATCACTCCATGAGTCACTAATCAATTTAATGCAAACTCCACCTCCACCTCATCTTTCTTCGAGAAGCTTCTCGACTAATTATGAGAATGCCCCTCCTATCTGTGAAAACACGGAAATACTAAAACTGTATAAATCCAATTATCCAATACTAGAATCTGGCTTAAACCAAAGCCCGCTAGTAAAAACAGTCCGAACATCGTAGGTGCATAAATACACGTATGTGTCCAAACCCTGTCGTAAAATTATACGACCTCTATATCGTTTCGCCTGAAGCAGGGAAACTCTCTTTGTGGGACTCTAAAGACACGACACTACGCTGGCAGTGGGTTTAACCATAGTCCGCAAGCGGAACAAGCTGTACGTAACGGTCCCCAGGTAGATGTCGATAAGAAGGCCGATGAGGAAACCCTTCCGAACTCGTACTGAGCCTGATGTGACAATCTCCGTACAGTCCGGTCTGTTCGTCTAGGACTATCGCATATCGGGCCTAGGGACGGCAAGCGTCAGTCCCCTAAAAGCGGTATAAGTCGTGTCGGAGTGAACCCCATTACACTTTGAGAAGCTACTGGAAATCCTACCAGTAAATCTCGTTTGCCCTGGCCAGGGACTTTGCGTAATGGCTCTCCAAACACAGCGCGATATCAACTCCCAATACCGGGAGAGATGAATCCTTTCTAACCGACACTGCCTCCAAGTGCTTCAGGACTGCACCCAACTGCTACTTGTTTCCACTACTCCTTTGAGCCGTGGTAGGGTAGCAATCTAAGAACAGTGGGAACACACTCGAGACGAAGCAGCAGTGTCAAGTCTGCGGACATGCTGTACTCATGTCACCTGGGAACTTTTAACTGACGACGGGTATAATTCCAACCAACAGTTCCCTGTGAGTCCTGTCCGGTGTACCCGTAACCCAACGAGCACCTGTATACTATCTCCAGTACAACATACTAATGGCTGTGGGACAGTCCATTTCCCCTGCTGGGATGAGAAGCGTACAAACTAGTCTACTCCGGAGTATCGATGCCCTGTCTCGACAATCCAACGACTTGGGAACTAAATAAGGATGTTCTTGTAGACTACCCTGCCCCCACTAGTGGGACTGCCATCACAACGCTGGTAGTCAAACAAGATCCTATGGGCTCTATCAATATGTATTCGTGATATGCTAAAAGAAACATATACACATATTAAGATAGATATAAAAAAAGTAGCATACAACTATGTTGAGCAAGACTGTTATCATAACTGTGAATATCCCAAGCTTCCATTAAGTAATATACAAATTAGTATGATACAATAATGGCCCTTAGGGCATATACACTAACACAAGTGCGAAAATTGTGACATGGTGCATGTCATGTGCACAAAATCGAATTAATGCAAGATTAGCGATATCTAATCCCGATTAGCATTAAAATAGTTTATACTTAATTATAAAAATTGAAATTTACATAAATCATATAAAACGCCCTCATTTCAGAAATTCATATATTTTTCCAAATTTTTCCCAATTTATCGGTGTTTGATTATACTGCCATATTAAAATATTCATAATATTTATTATTTAATTATAAAAATTCTAAAAATATCATTTTATTTTTCTGAAATGTTACACTCTCCACACTGGAAATCTTCAACTCAACTGGGCCTGCATCGGCGCATCAAATCTGACGAATCACCTTCGTCGATCAACTCAGGATAGACTAGGTATCATCTGTCGCTTCTCTGTCTGGAAGCTCCAGCGATCACATCTCGTGGAGTCTAGAAGTGACATCCCATCAATCTCAGCAACATTTGCGTCATCTGTCTGCAAGGTAGATGACATCATGATGTCTAAGGTAGGCTGTACATCAATAATCCTCTCACAACAGGAAGCCTCTAACAATGGTTCGATCATACGGTGCAAAACCGAACAATCGCCTCAAACGAGAGGTCACAACACAAATACTATATCGAGACGTTCCCATGTCACCAGAAAATACGATGGTCGGTTCTCGCCTATGACGAGCTCGCCCTGACCGCATCACTAGCAGCAGCTCAATCTGCACTCAAACAATGGTGACAGGAATCTCAAGCATGTATCGATGAAAAAAGATCAAAGGAATGAAAGGAATCAACAGATCCAGAATAGATACATGATCATAAGGAGGAACAGAATCAATGAGAGTATGATCATGGAAACGAATAGAATCAAGGATCTCAAATGGATGTATGATCAAGGGAACGAAGAGAATAACAAGTCTCAAGATATGTACATCCTAAGGTTTCTTAAGTGGAGTATCGTATCGTAAATATGCCGCGGAACATATGTACGGTACGTCACTCTACTCAAGTTACCTACTACATTAATCAGGGTCAACCTATGAAACGAAAGTTCGGGTCTAATACACCCCCCGTTAAAGTCTATGTTCCGTAAGGTAAAGCCTAGGTTCCGAAATATTTTACTCCGCAGAATCCACAGAGTCAAACCTAAACTCGAACCAAGGTTAAATTTAGCGCTCTGATACCAACTTTGTCACGACCCAAAATTTAGTTCGTGACTGGCACTTAACTCACGCCACGTCTAAAGACGTAACGTAACTCAAGTAAGCCGAAGCCCGGAAATCTAAAACCTTTTTATGAAAATAAAAGAGGTGAAGTTTTGAAATAACGATATGATGAAATCAAAAGTTTTCTGTAATGCATAAGTAATGGAACATGAAAATGCAAGTAAATATTACTAGTTGAAAAACTTGTTTTGTCTTTTAAAAATTTGTGCAGCACCTCCCTTGTATATTTTGATCCAAAACCACATACACAAGATAATATAAAAGGCATCCCCAAGCGGGAGCTAGCTCTTCACCAATCGACGGAATCACAACATCGCAAGTCATAAAACATGCATACGAAGCCCAACGGCGAAGATCAATACAAAGGATAATGAATAAAGCAAGACATCAACCCACCAAGCGAACATAAAACCCCGCTCTAAGTCTCGCAACCACAAGTCTTTCTAAGTCCAACTAGATATACAAATACAAGATACAAAGGAATAGTAAATACAATATTGGTAAGATCCAACATGTACCGCCTACCAAAGCAAATCACCCGAAGAAAGCTGTGTGCCAGCGATGCCGCTACTGATCCATGCGGTCAACCTGTAAGAACTGTGGCACAACAAGGTGAGTTGCCAACTCGTGAGTAGAAAACAACATCAGGTAGAAATCAAATAAAACAACGATTTCCTAAGTCAACTATATCATGAACGTAATACTATGATATCTAGGGTGACCGTATATGTAAATATGTGCCAACAATATAATAATCAATGCATGCATGCATATGGATCTCATCCACTCGATACATCATAGAAGCATATGCATGTAAATATATGAGGATATGAAAGACTGTGTGTCCATCAATGACACATCAATTCAAGGAACTTGAGTGTCCAACACCAACACTCGAAAACTCATGAAACCCGTGTCCAGCATCGACACGTAAATCCTCATAGCTCAGGCCCCGCATCCTCAGATTGGCCCTCAGGCGCCACACACTCTGGTCGGCCCTCAAATCCATCTAATGACTCCGGTCGACATCCTCTGGATAACCGCCAGGTCTAAATACTATCACCATTATGTAGTAGTCCCTCTGTGTGATACCTTAGAATGTGATTATTGTTAATTAAGCGATAATGCTGGTTTTTAGTAAAAAGCTTACCATAATAGTTTTCAAATATTTTATAAAAATTAATGAATATTTGTAGGGTTCCTAGGCACCCTAGTGAGGTCTCACAAGGCATCGAACATGCCAATTTCAAAAAAAATGGTGCCGAGAAACCCTAGTTAACGGATCGTCGCTAGAATTCTAGGCGAAATATAAATCTAGTTAACAATTTAACTATAGGTTAGATGCTACAACCTTTGTAGATCCGGATTTCCACCTCCTTAGCTCCACGTGGTCGTCCCCTCGCTGTCCATCACGAACCTCGGACTCTCGCGACGGCTTCATCGGAGAAGTGAGCGGAATAGTTCGTCGGCTTCGTGTCAAAGACGATCTACGTCGAGGTTGCACTAGTTCAAGCTCCGACTTCACCAAGTAGTGAAACTTGTGAAGAAAACACCCAAAACCACTTGGCAAGAGGTAGAGGATGAAGAAATAGGAGGTGGGTTCACTTTAGATTTGGATTTCTCTCACTAAATCTCAAGTTGCCATTGATGTAGCAAGCTTGAAGAAGAAGAAGAAGATGAAGATGAAGCAAGAATGATAAGTCTTCTATTTTTAAAAATAAAACTAATATGAATACTTATCATATCTTGACCATGGTCAAGTGTAGAGATTAAACCAAGGTTAGTTAGAGTGGTTAGGGTTAAGGATGAGATAAGGATGGTGGACTTTGTCAAAGCTTCAAGAAGCTTCAACATAGCTCCAAAATAAGCCACCATTCTCAACTTAATCCTTTCCAAATAAATAAACAAATAAATAAATGAAAAACCCAAACCCTAATCATCACTTAACCATGGTTTAACCCTTTACACTTAACCACATTATCAAGTATCATCAAACATGATACAAAGTAGTGCACTAAAGCATATCACATACACAATGTGCATCAGGTGAGAAAAATCCGTTTAAAGTGAACCAATACTAGTTAATGCATTGCAATATATCAAATATATAATTATGCATTAAATCATTAAATCAACATTTGATTCAATGATCCGGTCATGTCGCACATAACCGACTAGAATCCAATGTATCGATTTATCGAATCAATGATTCGATAACTAGGTCATATCGAATATAACCAATCGAAACATATATCGCGAGAATGAAATGCGGTATCACATACACGCATTATTCTCGGTCCTGCACATATCTCATATGCGCTCCTATTTCGTTTTGCTTGAACCAGGAAACCTTTGTGTAGGACTCTAAAGACTCGTCAATACGCCGGTAGCAGATGATGATCATATCAAGCACCCACAAGCCGCAAGCGGTCTGCTAAACGTAACGGCCACCCGGGTATTGAGCGATCAGAAGATCGACGAGCTAGCCCGCTCACACTCCTGCGAATCCGACCAGTAACACTTACCGTACAGTCCGGTCTCTTCGTCTGATACGTCGCATATCAAGTCTAGGGGTGGTATACGTCAGACCCCAATAACCCGATAAGTCGTGCCGATGTGAGGCTCGTAACGGGTCGAGAAACTACTGGTAACACTTACCAGCAAATCTCTGATCAGCCCTGGCCAGGGACTTCCCTGTTACGGCCAATCGAGCACTGCGCAACATCAACTCCCAATACCGGGAGAGACGAAACCCCTCCTATCGCTCATTGCCTCCATGTGACTCGGGACTGTGCCCAAAGACCACCGTTTTGCACGCCCTCATGGACGTGGTAAGGTGGAGATCAAAGCACAGTGGGAATCACACAAGACTCTATGACGATATCGGGTCTACAGACTAACCTGTACAAGTGTCACCTGAGAACTGCCATCTGACGTAAGGTATAATACCATCTGGGAGTTATCGGCGAGTCCGTCCAGTGTACCCAGTCTCCACTGAGCACCCGTATACTATCTCTGATGTCAAACACCAATGGATATGGGATCATCCATCGCCCATCACATGGGTCGAGAAGCGTATACGCTAGTCTACACTGGTATATCGATGCCCCGTCTCGATACACCCACGACTAGGGACCTTGAAGGATGTACTTATGGACTACCATGTCCCCACTAGTATGATCTGCATCATAGTCTAGGTAGTCAAGTACACATCCTAAGGGCTTTACCAACATGTAACTATAAGACAGTATAAAGAGACTAGTGTACATGTTAAGATAAAGAGTAACCAGATAGCATACTATCATATTGAGCAAGAAAGTCATCTCTATATATGTCCAAGCATCCAATATAATATACATCATCTGTACAATACTGGCCTCTAGGGCATACATACAACTAACAATCTCCCACTTGCACTAGGGCCAGCTGCTGTAGTAACGCATACCGAGCATCCCGAAGAGTCTCTCAAACTGTATCTGGGGAATGGCCTTCGTGAGTGGATCCGCCGTGTTGTTCTTCGTGTCAACCCTCCTGACCTCGATCTCCCGGCGATCAACTATCTCCCGGATCAGGTGATACCGCCTCAGAATATGCCTGGATCGCTGATGGGACCTGGGTTCCTTGGCCAAAGCCACCGCTCCATTGTTATCGCAATACAAAGGTATTGGACGCTCAATGGATGGAACCACTCCAAGTTCAGTAATGAACTTCTTGATCCAGACAGCCTCTTTGGCAGCATCGTTGGCAGCGATGTATTCAGCCTCCATCGTCGAGTCTGCCACGGTTTCCTGCTTGGAACTCTTCCAGCTAACCGCCCCTCCGTAAAGGGTAAAGACAAAGCCCGACTGCGACTTAGAGTCGTCCTTATCACTCTGGAAGCTCGAATCGGTAAAGGACTCCACTTGGAGCTCTCCGTTACCATACACCAAGAACATATCTCTAGTCCTTCGCAAGTACTTAAGAATGCTCTTCACAGCTGTCCAGTGACTCTCTCCAGGATCAGCTTGATACCTGCTCACTACACTTAGTGAGTGTGCTACATCGGGTCTGGTACATAGCATCGCATACATGATAGAGCCTACTGCCGAAGCATAGGGTATCCCTTGCATGCGAGCTCTCTCCAAATCAGTCTTAGGAGACATCTCTTTGGAGAGAGTGACCCCAGAGATCGTGGGCAAATTCCCACGCTTGGACTCTTCCATACTAAACCTCTTTAGTATGGTGTCAATATACCTGGATTGGGACAATCCCAATATCCTTTTGGATCTATCTCTATAGATCCTGATTCCCAATATGCAGGAGGCATCACCAAGATCTTTCATTGAGAATCTTTGTGATAAGAAGAGCTTGACCGATTGCAGCATAGGAATATCATTTCCTATCAAGAGTATGTCGTCCACTTACAATACGAGGAAGACAACCTTACTCTCTGCCACCTTCTTGTAGATACAAGGTTCATCTGGATTTTTGACGAAATCAAACTCTTTGATAACGACGTCAAAGCAGATGTTCCAACTCCACGATGCTTGCTTTAATCCATAAATGGATTTAAGCAGCTTGCACACCTTCCCGCTGTTCCCACTGTCTACGAAGCCCTCTGGCTGAGTCATGTACACGCACTCTTCTAAATCACCATTTAGAAAGGTGGTCTTAACATCCATTTGCCAGATTTCGTAGTCATGAAAAGCAGCAATGGCAAGCATGATTCGAATGGATTTAAGCATAGCCACTGGAGAAAAGGTCTCGTCATAGTCCACACCTGGTCTTTGACGAAAACCCTTTGCTACAAGTCTAGCTTTGAAAGTCTCCACTTTCCCATCTACACCAAGTTTTTTCTTGAAGATCCATTTGCTCCCAATGGGTTTTACCCCTTCAGGAGCAACTTCCAAAGTCCATACTTTGTTGGTGTACATGGATTCCATCTCGGACCGCATAGCATCCAGCCATTTCACTGAGTCCCTACTCGTGATGGCCTGCTCGAAGCTAGTTGGGTCATCATCCTCCATGATGCAATCCTCGCTCCCACCTTCCATGAGAAAACCGTAGTATCTCTCAGGCTGGCGAGGAACCCTACTAGATCGGCGGAGAGGCTGAGGTTCATTGGTAGCTACTGAATCTTCTGGTTCCACTAAATCTTCAGTTACTGTTTGTGTATCTGGAACCTCTTCCAGCTCTACCACTTTGCCACTAATTTCTTTTTCAAGAAATTCCTTTTCTAAAAAGGTGGCATACTGAGAAACAAACACTTTTTGTTCTTCAGCATGGTAGAAAAAATATCCTTGGGAATTCTTAGGATATCCCACAAACTTACAAAGAACTGACCGTGCCTCGAGTTTGTCTGGATTTTGTCTTTTGACATAGGCCGGACAACCCCATATTTTAACTCGTTTAAAATACGGTCTCTTCCCACTCCATATCTCATATGGTGTGGTAGGTACAGATTTAGATGGAACTTGATTCAATAGGTATGCTGCTGTCTCCAGCGCATATCCCTAGAAGGAAATAGGTAACTCAGCTGTGCTCATCATAGAGCGCACCATATCTAATAGGGTGCGGTTCCTCCGTTCAGATACACCGTTGTGCTGTGGTGTATATGGAGGAGTCAGCTGAGAGAGAATCCCATTCTCTTTTAGGAAGTCCAGGAATTCATTGCTCAAGTATTCACCTCCTCGATCAGATCGAAGGATTTTAATACTTTTTCCGGTTTGGTTCTCGACTTCTTGTTTATATTCTCTAAATTTCTCAAAAGCTTCTGATTTGTGTTTCATCAGGAACACATATCCGAATCTAGAGAGATCGTCAGTGAATGTAATGAAGTATGAAGAACCATCCCTGGCATGTGTAGACATGTGACCACATACATCACTATGTATCAGTCCCAAGAGTTCGGTAACTCTTTCTCCGTGTCCCGTAAACGGAGTTTTGGTCATCTTGCCTTTGAGACATGACTGGCAAGTGTCATAAGATGAAAATTCGAAAGGTTTCAAATATCCATCTTTATGCAACTTAGCCAGTCGTGTCGCATTGATGTGACCTAGTCTACAATGCCACAAGAAAGAATCGTTCAGTTCTGAACTCTTCCTCTTGTGTGTGTTTGTTATACTCAGAACTGTTGATTGGTTTAGAACATAAATGCCATTGCACAACGTGCCTGATCCAACCAACTTTTGGTTATGGAAAATGTTCATAACATTGTCCTGTAATACAAAATTATATCCTTCTTTACTTAGCAAAGAAACCGATATAATGTTGCATATCAGGTTCAGCATGTAATAGCATTCGTTCAGAACCAATGTATTACCAGTTGGTAATACAAGGTGATATTCCCCGACAGTCTTAGCTGCAACAATTGCACCATTTCCAACTCTAATGTCTTTATCACCTTCTCCAAGTTCTCTACCTTTCCTAAGCCCATGTAACTGATTACATATATGGGATCCTGACCCGGTATCCAATACCCAGGACGTAGGGCAAATGGAGAAACAGTTCTCAGTAACGAACACACCCGAAGAAAATGCATCATCATGTACTTTCTTCATTCGGGTGGCATGGGAATCCTGGCATTCCCCTATTTCCTGTTCATTCCTATAACTTTTATAAGAAAGAACGGAACCAACGTTCCCCAGCACAGTATAACATGCGGGTTCGGTCAATACATCCATATTATTATCTTTATTAAGGCATGAAATGGTCGCTACCTGGAGAGAGAGAGAAGAAAACACTTTAGCGTAAGCTCGTGCAAGATCAGATTGGTTATTATCTTATCTAATCAGGATGGCTCCCACTGCTTTTTATCAAATCTTCCTTCAAACCCTAAAAGGAAAGACTAGCCGGGATTAGTTACACACTACAAGTTCGCCAATCTTTCAGCCAGGCCAGTGTCGGTACTTTGAAGGAGGTCCCCTGTGCTTTCGCACGAACCTAATTACTGTAAACCTCGTTTTCCCAGAGGCGTAACCCCGTTGACACCTTTCTAGACACCTACTTGATCGACTAATTGCAATGTGTAAAACTCTCCCAGGAGTAACTCTTACTCGCAGTGGGTATCGGGATCCAACTATCTCATAGAAGGTATGCAATCTCATTGCAAATTTCAACACTTGAAATTCCCGATAATCTTTTGCCCCTAGCAGCTATATGACCTTAACATAGTCAACAAATCATAAGTGCTAGTCAAGTTCAACCCGTCATTTCCTGATTGAATTAAACCCACCCGCACGACCCTTAACATAGTCAACAAAGTCGCACGACTACCCTAATCCAATCGCATCATATGCTTATACAGATAAGCACTAATTAGCTACCGCACACTACGCCTTAACATAGTCAACAAACGTAGCACGAATACTAACTAGTACTTATCTGAAATGACGGAGGGCTACGTCAGGTTTTTCTGAAAACCTATTACGTAATGAACTTGATATCGTTGTAGAATCAAATGAAGTTTTAAAATGGAATGATTTTGAGTCTTTTCTAGTTTTGCTAAAGGGGTCACTCCCGGTGAAGGGATCGTCGGCCCTTTCCTCGTCGAATGAGGTGCGGGATATATCATATATATCACTGTGCAAAGCAAAAACTCTTAAAAGCAATCAAAAATCAAACCGAGTGTGTAGCATCTGCCAGTTATTGCTAAAGGAGTCACTCCCGGTGAAGGGATCTCGGTCCTTTCCTCATCGAATAAGGTGCAGGGCATATCATATATACCGCTATGCAAAGCAAGAACTGTAGCTACCTTTTTTATTTTAAAATTCGATTCCACAACATCTTAGGTTTCTTATCTTTCATTAATCACATTAATGAAGTCCCATCATTTAAATACCTAAACATCACAGATAGATATAACGTACACTTATGCCATCCGCATTCGCCTCGATGTCCCCTCGTGCACCGTTAGGTTAGGTAACTAACGACAGAGCAGGGAAGGGCTAGCGCGGGTGTAAAACATAAGTAACGTCTATATAATATATCATATATACTATATACTATATCCATCACAGAATCACATCACAGATATCGCAGCAGAATAAACATATGAAATATTGGATATACTAGGACGTCCGTGTTTTCAATACGAGACAGTATAAAACACGGATTCCACGGTCGTGATGAATAGCCAATCCCACACCCCTAGACCCCTACGAGAGCGGCAAGCAACCCTGCCAATTCTAGGGTTAGGAGACCCGGACTCGACTCCTCGAGTTGGTCTCCCACTGTACCCCAGAACCCGGTTACTTGTGCTCCCCTCCTTGGGTCTATCCTAATGCGGAAAGGTAAATAATATACAAAGTGTGACAGCTTCCGCTACCTGGAAGTGCCCCAAATAAAAGAATATTACATACAAGTTTTTACATGAATGAAAATGAAAAACACTCATCTCACATAAAAACCCCCGGCTATTCGAACACGACGATCCAATATAACATATCCAGCAACACATAACATCACATGTCATCAACGTAAGTAAATATGTCCATCCCAATTGTCGTTGACATATAGCAACGAAACCGGCGATATCACATATTACACTTACGGTCACAGAAAAGAAAGTGTAAAACTACAACAGTTGGAATCCGCAACCTCTTTAGACATCGCATGCCTAACAGTTACAAACCCCGCATTTTAGTCTCATTATCGAAAACTCTTTTCAATATCGTATGGGACTAAACTGCTAGATTTATAACATTCATCCAGTTATCTCATAACTGTTTGTGAATTCCAATTATTGTATCCAATTCCGGATAAATAAAATATATTAAACTTTCCGATCGAACATTCGAACACCCAATTTAACCCCAGAGCACTCAATCTTAAAGTCAATTTAAAAATACCCAGAAAACTCAGTAGAATTTATCAGGAATTACTGTGCAATTAAGTATGGCTGACGTCACCTTTTGAGCGCGGAACAGCGGCAGAAGCCATGCTTCTGCCGCGGTTCCGCGTCTTAAGGAACTGTTCATGTGAAATATTTTGCATCATAATTCTTATAATTCTTTACTGAATTTTTTAGACATTTTTAATATTAAAAAATCCCAGATTTTAGAAAATTTCCAGAGAGCTCATGGGTATATGGGTTTCGGGTTCGTCCGGACTTCAAACTCCGTCTAGACTTCGCCTAAGGCTCTAGCTAGTCTCTGATACCACTGTAGGGTTCCTAGGCACCCTAGTGAGGTCTCACAAGGCATCGAACATGCCAATTTCAAAAAAAATGGTGCCGAGAAACCCTAGTTAACGGATCGTCGCTAGAATTCTAGGCGAAATATAAATCTAGTTAACAATTTAACTATAGGTTAGATGCTACAACCTTTGTAGATCCGGATTTCCACCTCCTTAGCTCCACGTGGTCGTCCCCTCGCTGTCCATCACGAACCTCGGACTCTCGCGACGGCTTCATCGGAGAAGTGAGCGGAATAGTTCGTCGGCTTCGTGTCAAAGACGATCTACGTCGAGGTTGCACTAGTTCAAGCTCCGACTTCACCAAGTAGTGAAACTTGTGAAGAAAACACCCAAAACCACTTGGCAAGAGGTAGAGGATGAAGAAATAGGAGGTGGGTTCACTTTAGATTTGGATTTCTCTCACTAAATCTCAAGTTGCCATTGATGTAGCAAGCTTGAAGAAGGAGAAGAAGATGAAGATGAAGCAAGAATGATAAGTCTTCTATTTTTAAAAATAAAACTAATATGAATACTTATCATATCTTGACCATGGTCAAGTGTAGAGATTAAACCAAGGTTAGTTAGAGTGGTTAGGGTTAAGGATGAGATAAGGATAGTGGACTTTGTCAAAGCTTCAAGAAGCTTCAACATAGCTCCAAAATAAGCCACCATTCTCAACTTAATCCTTTCCAAATAAATAAACAAATAAATAAATGAAAAATCCAAACCCTAATCATCACTTAACCATGGTTTAACCCTTTACACTTAACCACATTATCAAGTATCATCAAACATGATACAAAGTAGTGCACTAAAGCATATCACATACACAATGTGCATCAGGTGAGAAAAATCCGTTTAAAGTGAACCAATACTAGTTAATGCAATGCAATATATCAAATATATAATTATGCATTAAATCATTAAATCAACATTTGATTCCATGATCCGGTCATGTCGCACATAACCGACTAGAATCCAATGTATCGATTTATCGAATCAATGATTCGATAACTAGGTCATATCGAATATAACCAATCGAAACATATATCGCGAGAATGAAATGCGGTATCACATACACGCATTATTCTCGGTCCTGCACATATCTCATATGCGCTCCTATTTCGTTTCGCTTGAACCAGGAAACCTCTTTGTAGGACTCTAAATATTCGTCAATACGCCGGTAGCAGATGATGATCATATCAAGCACCCACAAGCCGCAAGCGGTCTGCTAAACGTAACGGCCACCCGGGTATTGAGCGATCAGAAGATCGACGAGCTAGCCCGCTCACACTCCTGCGAATCCGACCAGTAACACTTACCGTACAGTCCGGTCTCTTCGTCTGATACGTCGCATATCAAGTCTAGGGGTGGTATACGTCAGACCCCAATAACCCGATAAGTCGTGCCGATGTGAGGCTCGTAACGGGTCGAGAAACTACTGGTAACACTTACCAGCAAATCTCTGATCAGCCCTGGCCAGGGACTTCCCTGTTACGGCCAATCGAGCACTGCGCAACATCAACTCCCAATACCGGGAGAGACGAAACCCCTCCTATCGCTCATTGCCTCCATGTGACTCGGGACTGTGCCCAAAGACCACCGTTTTGCACGCCCTCATGGACGTGGTAAGGTGGAGATCAAAGCACAGTGGGAATCACACAAGACTCTATGACGATATCGGGTCTACAGACTAACCTGTACAAGTGTCACCTGAGAACTGCCATCTGACGTGAGGTATAATACCATCTGGGAGTTCTCGGCGAGTCCTCCAGTGTACCCAGTCTCCACTGAGCACCCGTATACCATCTCTGATGTCAAACACCAATGGATATGGGATCATCCATCGCCCATCACATGGGTCGAGAAGCGTATACACTAGTCTACACTGGTATATCGATGCCCCGTCTCGATACACCCACGACTAGGGACCTTGAAGGATGTACTTATGGACTACCATGTCTCCACTAGTATGATCTGCATCATAGTCCAGGTAGTCAAGTACACATCCTAAGGGCTTTACCAACATGTAACTATAAGACAGTATAAAGAGACTAGTGTACATGTTAAGATAAAGAGTAACCAGATAGCATACTATCATATTGAGCAAGAAACTCATCTCTATATATGTCCAAGCATCCAATATAATATACATCATCTGTACAATACTGGCCTCTAGGGCATACATACAACTAACAATATTTTATTAATATTTATTTTGGGCTTGCACACATATGTGCATGTTAACCTAGGGTTAATTAGGTGTTAAACCAAGCTTAAGTAGCCATTGCGTGTTAACCTATTACATTAAGTATTAGGTAATTAGTAAATTAAATTAGATTTCAAATTAAAATAATTAGGGTTTTTAAATTTTGGGGTTGACTTGAGAGGGAGGGAAGGAGAGGGAGGAGGCATGGCAAGCATGCCATGCATTTAATGAGGAGAGAGGAGAGGGAGGCATGGCTTGTGCTAAACTCATCCCTCAATCCCACACCCCTCACCCTCACACATACACCCTCATTCTCTCACTCTCACTCTCATTTGTTTTTCACTCTCATATTTTCCCTTCATCTCACCCTCACATCCTCAACTGAAACCTCTCTTGTTTTTCACTAAACCAAAGTTAAATGCACACCAAATCTTTTCTAAACTTCACTAAAACCCTTCACAAGCCAAGATCAAGCCACTAGGATCACTTGGAGCAAGGAAAGATAGGATTTTAGAGCAAGTGTGAATAGTTAATGACTCTCTACTGTTATTTAGGTTATTATATTGTTGTGTGGCTAATTAGTTTCAGTTTAGAATGATAAAAATTTAGTTTTGTACATGATATCGTATTTTAGTATCATTATAGGGTATATGTGATCTGCTGTGACCCCAGTCTTTACTGTGAAAACTAGCAGTGTAGAACTGTTGTACTAGTTGCCCTGAGTGCACACTAGTAACACGAGCCCAACCTGTGCGGTTTTGGCCGGCGACATTGAGGGTAGGTCCGGCGAGCTCGGTCGTACGGTGGCCAGGAAAGTTGAGGTTTTGTGGGTAGTTGTCTGTAGTAGTTTTAGAGTATTTGGTGCTGCTATATTTTTAAGTTGTGACAGTGGGTAAAATCTGAGATCGATTAGCTAGTTTTTATTGTTTCGACCACATGGGATATGGTGTCCGACTCAGTTTCTGTGCTTCGCGTGATTTCTGCACATAGGATTTGTTTTAGTAGTGTCGCCACACACGTTAGCCGATAAGCGAACACTTTAGAGGGTGTTGCAGTCAGTGTGTCGCTTTGAAAATAATTTTATGTATTATTGGTCGATTTCTGAGTGCACTTGCTATGTTTGTGTGATTTTAGGATCGCAGGCGGGGACTTCGGACACTGCGAACAAAGGGAAGCAGGTGGTCGGATATACCTAGCTCGAGATTACCGGCGGGTAGATTTAACTTCTACGGGGAAATCGCCCGTATGGCGTTATGCGTCAGGGCTTGATAGGACAGTATAGCTGCATGTTTATATATATATATATATACATTAATTGTGTATGTATATCATTATTGCATACCCTATTTCCTGTTGCATACAGACGTAGTATTAATGAGACACATCACTGTTACTAACGGTTCATTTTGCACGAGCACCAAACTGTATGCCACACACTGTCGGGTTACTAGGCATTCTCACAAGGGTCTACAAGGCATCAACCATGCCCGATTCAAATTTTAGACGTGCCGAACAACCCTAACCAAGATCTTAGACTAGAGATTCGGCGAAACAAAGAAAGTAAACAACTTTACTTCTAAGAGTTTGGGATTACAACCTTTGTAGTCCGGTCCTTCGCTTCATAAGCTCCGAGTAGAAGTCCCTTCGCTGCGATCATCAAGTTCCCAGACTCTAGAGAGGCTCCACGAAAAGAAAGATGCAAGCTTGCTTCCGATCTTCGATAACAAAGATGATCTACCTTGAAGTTTCTTTAACACAAGCTCTCACTCACAAATGAAGTGAACACCCTAATCTTAATGGCTAGGATAGATTAGGATGATGAAGTAGGATTTTAGCTCTCATTTGTTTTCTTAATCTCACTCATTTTCATCACTTCTCAAAAAGCTAGAAAGCTTTTCAAGCAAAGAAGAAGAAGGAAGAAGATGATCTATTTCTTTTGTGATGAATAATAAAAAGTCTAGTGAGGTTAGAAATGCACCCTTGGGTCAAGTAAGTAAACTTAACCCTTGTAGAGATTGAACCATGGTTAAAGGGTTGGGTTGGGTTAAAAAAATATAAAATATCAACACATAATATCTTTGCAAGAAACAAAACAAAGGCTTCTAGAAGCTTCTAGAAAAATTAACCCAAATCAAAACCCTAACCATGTTTAATCTCCACTAAACATGTTGCATTAATAACCATAACATGTTACAATATTATATATCACATATACAATATTTATTGTAACAAAATAAAATAATACAATTAACATATATCGCATATATATCAATATATTACCCGAGTGAGAAAAAGAATCTTTTAGTGAGCTTACATTAGTTAATGTAATTTAATATATCAAATATATAATTATACATTAAATTATCGAATCAACACTTGATCCGATAATCCGGCTATTTCACAAATAACCGACTAATATAATCTGTATCAATTCATCGAATCAACATTTAATCCGATGACCCGGCTATATCACATATACCCGGCCGATATCTCATATCACGAGAATCTAATACGGTATCACATACACGTATTGTTCCCGGTCCCGCACATATCATACATGTGCTCCTACTCCATTTTGCCTGAGTCAAGAAACCTCTGTATAGGACTCTAAAGAATCGTCAATACGCCGTCAGTAGGTGATGATCACATCAAACACCCACAAGCTGCAAGCGGTCCGCTAAACGTAACAGCTACTCAGGTATTGAGCGATTAGAAGATCAACAAGCAAGCCTGTACTTTCTTCCGCAAATCCAATCAGTAACACTCCCGTACTGTCCGGTCTCTTCGTCTGATATGTCGCATATCTCGCCTAGGGGTGGTAAACGTCACACCCCAGAAGCTTGATAAGTCGTGTCGATATGAGGTCTATAACAGTTCGAGAAACTACTGATAACAGTTACCAGTAAATCTCAGCAACCCTGGCCAGGGATATCTAGTTATAGCCAATCGAACACAGCGCAACATCAACTCCCTATACCGGGAGAAACGAATCCCCTCCTATCGCTCATTGCCTCCATGTGATTCGGGACTGTACCCAAAAGCCACCTTTTTGCATGCCCTCTTGGACGTGGTATGATAGAAATTAAACCACAGTGGGGATCACACAGGACACTATGACGATCTCGGGTCTACAGACTACTCTGTACCAGTGTCACCAGAGAACAGATATCTGACGTGAGGATAATACCATCTTGGAGTTCTCGGCGAGTCCGTCCAGTGTACCCAGTCTCCACTGAGCACCCGTATACCTTCTCTGATGTCAAACACCAATGGATATGAGATCATCCATCGCCCATCATATGGGTTAAGAAGCGCATACGCTAGTCTACTCTGGAGTATCGATGCCCTGCTTCGGTACTCCTACGGCTAGGAACATTTGAAGGATGTACTTGGCGACTACACTGTCCTCACTAGTATGATCTGCATCATAGTTCGGGTAGTCGAGTACTCATCCTAAGGGTTTTATCAACATGTGACATAGAGACAATCAGAGTATATGTTAAGATAAAGAGTAACCATATAGCGTACTATCATGTCGAGCAAGAAAGTCCTCCCTATATTTTTCTAAGCATCCACTACAATATACAACGCATGTACAGTAATGGCCTCTAGGGCATACATATAACTAACAATCTCCCACTTGCACTAGGGCCATCTGTTCTGGTATCGCATACCTAACAATCATTTGTGGTTGAAGTATCTCATACTCAACCATCCCATAAAAGTCTCTATTGGGAAATAGGCCGTTGTGACTGGATCCGCGCTGTTGTCCTCTGTGTCTACTCTCCTAACCTCGATTTCCCTGGAGGTCAACCATCTCCATGATCAGACGATACTGCCTAAGACTATGTCTGGATCTCAGATGGGACGGGGGTTCCTAAGCATAAGCCACAACTCCATTGTCACACAATGGAAGGAACGAAGTTCATCTTATGAACTAGAGTACATCCAGACTATTTCTTTGGTAACGATGTATCTTGCCTTTAATCGTCTAGTAAGTCACGGTATCTAGCTTGGAACTCTTCCAACATACCGTCCCTCCACTGAGGGTAAAGACAATGCCTACGACTGACATTCAGTCGTCCTTATCACCCTGGAACCTTTCCAGTGATTCTTCCCAGGATCGATTGATACCATCTCACTACAACTAGTGAGAATCCTAACATCCAATTAGATCTATCTCAAAGATCCATAACCCAGGATTTAGGAGGTATCACCTTGATCCTTTATAGAGAATCCTTGTGATAAGAGGAGATTGACCAAGCGTAGCATAGGAAACTCCTTCCCTATCAAGAGTATGTCATCCACGTACAATACGAAGATCATCACCATACTCATTACTGCCCTTTTGTATATATAAGGTTCATCTTCCATTTTGATGAAGTCAAACTCTTTGACTACTACATCAAAACAGACGTTCCAACTCCGTGATGCCTGATTTATCACATAAAACATTTTCTACACGTTTCCGTTGCTCCCACTGTCTGCGAAGCCCTCCGGCTGTGTACTTATAGACGCTCTCTCCCAAATCATCATTTAGAAAAGCAGTCATGATACCCAACCACCAGATATCGTAGTTATGGTATGTAGCAGTGGCAAGTAAGATCTGGATGGACTTAAGAATAGCTTTGAAAGTCTCAACTTTTCCATGTACACCAAGTAATCTTCTCAAGATATACTTGCTCGTGATGGGGATTTAACCCTTCAGATAAAGCAACCAAAGTCCATACATTGTTGGTGTATAAGGATTCCATCTCAGATCACTAAGCATCCAGCCATTCTTACAGAGTCCCATTCTTGTTGACCTGCTCGAAACTAGTTAGGTCATCATCTCATGATGCAATCCTCGCTCCCACTGTCATAGAGAAAACCGAAGTATCTCTCAGGTGGGTGAGGAACCCTACTAGATCGGCGGAGAGGCTGAGGTTCGTTAGAATCTATTGAATCCTCTGGTTCCACCAAATCATCTGCTGTAGTTTGTATAGATGGAACTCCTTCCAGTTCTACCTCATGACCATTAATTTCTTCACAAGAAATTCCCTTTCACAGAGGTGGCATGCTGAGAAACAAAACATCTTTTGTTCCTCGGTTTGGTAGAAGATATTCCTTTGTGAATGCTTGGGATATCCAACAAACTTCTACAGAACTGACTTTGCCTCGAGGTTGTCCAGATTAAATTTTTAGACATAGGCCGGACAACCCCAAATCTTAACTTACTTAAGATATGGGCTCTTCCCATTCCATATCACATATGAAGTGGTAGTCATCTGATTTGATTGGAACCCTATTCAATAGTGTCACGACCCGAAAGTACGGAACATGACCGGCACTTAAACTACGAAATGTTTCGAGGCGTACGTAATCTAAGTAAGCCGAAAGCCTAAAAATCCAAACCAAGAATAGTAGTAGAGTGAAGGAAAAACAAATTTAAATCAAGTAGTTTGCAACATACGCCGAAATATGCATTTTTAAAAACACAAGTCTTTTCTAAAAATTTCGGCAGAATTTCCTTTGAAAAAAACAGACCCCAAACGGGTACAAAACCTGATAAAGCATATATAATGAATAAAGGCATCCCCAAGCGGGATCTAGCTCTTCGTCAATCGACGGTCACAACCACGCAAGCAATATAATATACAACGCCGAACGTCGAGGATCACGACAGAAAAGGAAACTCAAAACAACAAGAAATCCATAGAATTACAACGCGCGACTCTAAGGTCGATGGAATAAACATCACTGGTCTCTATCTAAAATAAATACACGTTTGGTTGATGGAATTTACTAGATACAACTGAATAATAATATACAAGATATAATGATGGTCACGATACAAGTGAACCCACCGACTAGCAAATCACCCGGAAAAGGGAGTAGTGCCAGCAAAGCCGTAATGAAACCTGTTCGGCAAAACCTACAAGAAACTGTGGCACAACGGGGGTGAGTTGCCAGCTCGTGGGTAGAAAATATCTACGAATAGAAATCGCATGAACAACGCAATCCTAGGTCATACGATCACTATATATATATATAATCCTCAAAATGACAAGTCTGGAGCATAAAAAGGTGGCAAGGGGAAATATCTAACCAAAGTGTAATTCCATGTGCTCGTGTCAGTGCCTCAGGTAGCAACAAATCATATGGATGAGGTATGAATGCATGAAAACAGAATACATGTAAATGAAGAAACTGCTTTCATAACTTAGTGAAATTTCTGTATTTTTAAAACGAGGTATCATAAGAGAAATCAGCATAAACAGTGTCTAGCATCGACACAAAACATAAATTCCAATATCTCAAAATCTCAGGCTCTGGCTATCCGGACTGGCCTGTATCATCAAATCTCAGTACCTCAATATCTCAAAAACTCTGTATCTCAATCTCATTATCTAGGGCACCGTCAGTCTAGACCGGCCCCTACCATCAATCTCAAGACCACGACCGTATCCTCCGGATATCCGACGCGTCGGGTAAAATCACCGGTAGGTAGTCTTCCCCTGCCAGGCTCAACGCCATCATCTGCGACCTTCTCGCCCCTGGGTACCTTAGCGGGTCCACCATGTACCTGAGACGGTTCATCCAACTTCTCGAATCGGGTCTCGAAATCCAACAGCAAACTCAAGGTGGACGACTCATACATCATGGGAAAACCGCACTTTTCATTTTTAAAAAGAGAGAGAAGAAGTTTATATATGTTTTTGCGGTTTTCCCCAAATCCAGGAAATCTCATGAAAATCCGAATCCAAATCATCAATAGCATGTAAACAGTGAATATAGGCATAAAAATTCATGAATGCCGCATAACAGTGAATAACATTATGCATGAAGTAGCAAGTAATAACTACAATGTTTAAACTAGCATATAAGGCAAGTACACTAATATCATGTCGAAACTATTAGCTAACAAGCTATGTCAAGGTAATAATATTCTCTAAAGTGTACGTGACATGGCAATTACCGATGATGATGTGTGTGAGCCGGCAAGTAAGTGTACGTGGAACATACGCATCATCGGTAATGGTGCTGGTGTCCTAACGATATGATATCAATAATGGAATATGAAATCACAATATAAGTATGCGATGCGGAGCGAACAACAATAATGTGAGGGAGCTGAATACAAGACACAACGATAACTAATCTGCATTTAATATAGATATAAATCATACAGTAGTGCCTTTTGAAATAATACGAATCGCGGTGTTTTGAAAATAAGGGCTACGGTGTTTTAAAGAAAAGATACGTTCTTTGAAATATCCGTAGAATCCCTTAACCCGTCTTTTAAAA
This sequence comes from Agapanthus africanus, assembly GCA_030015575.1. NCBI lineage: Eukaryota > Viridiplantae > Streptophyta > Magnoliopsida > Asparagales > Amaryllidaceae > Agapanthus > Agapanthus africanus. Next base: position 335,053,810 of record CM057346.1, on the reverse strand, counting down.
TACCCATGATTTGTTGGTTTTTGAAATTGGTAGGAATCGACTCTAGTCGAACAACTACACTAAACTATAGGGCTGAACTAATAGGCAAACTGAAGGTAAGGGAACCGCCTAACATCTGAGTCGATATATATATATATATTAGTCGGTGATCCCGCCTCAATAATATCACATCTGATACCATATCTATAATCAGACATTCCCAAGTCAAGAGTGTGGATCTATCATCAAGATATAGCTCGTACGTAAATCCGTCGTACGGCATCCCAAATCTGGGTACGGGTGAATATCACATTCATCATGTATTTCATCTGGTATCCTCTTTATCAAAGATCATAATCCGGGTACTGATCTATGTCTAGTACAATACTGATATCATCAATATAATCAAGATCTGACTACTGATCTACAGCTTCATACAAACCGATGTCATCAACACATATCATCATAAGAAGTATACATCGCCCAATGCGACCTATTATAAATATCTTCACATATCTTATCTCCTATCTCGATCACAAGTCGACTATTCTATGTATATCAGTATTCACATGATATCGTCCTCCAAAAGATCCACTATAACATCATGACGTATCTCAAATACGAACCCTGCCATATCACCGATCTCACGGCCTCAAATCAAATCACATCGACTCATCTCAAATCCCAAGTACAATCCTCAAATCCAGTATGTGAACACATAGTCCCATACCCATGTGAACACATAAATATATTCCCATATACGCATATGTTAACGAAAGAATGTATGCAAGTATGCGTGTACGTGTGCGTGTGGGTGGGGGTGCAACCACTACTCTAGGGTTTCGCAACTAACACTAAACCAATCCAAGAACACCAAAAATCCATCTTTATCATCAATCAACTCAAACAACATATAATAAATATATGTGTGTATACGCATTCGTATACATCACCACGAACTGCGGGGGTGCTATACGCCATCCACTCGACTTCTCCCCGTAGATATAAATCTATTCACCTTGCTTCTTGTATGCCGACGCCGATGTCGCCATCTTCATCTTCAACGTCTCGACATCACGTGGGGTACCTACACATATAACGCATCGTATCGCGTTAAAATCAAATTCAATGGCGGAACGACACACGAAAACCATAACGATAAGCTTAAAAGCCTATAGGTTAGAACCTACGGACTACTCTTTCAAAATCACCAAATAACACTTGATATAGACGTAAAAACGTCAAGAGATCAAGTAAATACCAAATATGAAAACCTGAATTCATAAACAACACTAATACAAGGCAGAAACCAAGAAAACATGCCCTAGATTTTAGTTCAGGTCCAAACTAGGTGCACAAACAATACTGGGATGAAGTATAGGGTACATATGAGCTACTGGAACAACCTGGACACAACCCACCAGTACATGGCCGGCCACTCCCTTTCCAAAACAAGCCTCCTCGGTTTTCCTGGGGATATGGAGTGTCGTATGGTCAGGGTGGTCTCACATGGTCTCAAATTGGTCCCTGGAGTTGTTTGTTTATCTCGTTTTGGTCCCGGTTCACTCCAGATTTCCCTGCACCCTCAAAGTCGTCACAAACCGACATGAAAAGTTCCGTAATTCCGTATTTTTGGGTTTCAGGTTATGTATATGCGTTTGGTCTGGGTTTAAAACATTGTAGGGGGGCTTAAGGTCACCAAACACACTCAAGTTCATCACCCTTCTCAACTTAAACCCTAACCTTCTCTAGTAATGCCTAAAGTGCAGTAAACTACCCGATATCGATTTCGAACTTGAATTGAGGCTTAAGCATAAGAAATACAACTCCAATTGTGAGGGAATTACCTCATAAGACCCTCATGAATTCTCAACAGCGCCAAAATGAAGACTTTCTTAGTCCAATGTGTAGCTAGTGAGCTTGGGAACAATTTTTGTCAAATGGGAATTGGGTTTTGGAGTTGTATTCATGGTGGATTTGGGCTTCAACAGGGAGGAGGAAGAGGGAGGAGCAGGAGCAGCAGCAGCTCAAGGGGAAGAGGGGAGAGAAAATGAGAAGAGAAATGATGGGGATGGCTCACAATAAAGGGTTGAACTACTCTTTCTCTCTCTTCATCATACCTTACCTTTTTCTTTTCCTTTATTTCCTTCTCCTCACAATAGTAAACCCTAAGCAACCATACACCCAAAACATGTAAGAAAATGTAGCAAGTGTGGAAAAATGATATGTGCATGTTTTGCACAAAAAAGCTAAAAATCCGATTAGTGATTTTTAATCGCGATTAGCACTAACTTAACATATAATTAATCATAAAAACATTTAAAATGACATAATTCCTTAAAATACCCTATTTTAGAATTTTCCATAATTTTTCCAGAATTTTCCATAATTTTTCCAGAATTTTCCATAATTTTTCCAAAATTTTCCCCATTTATCGGTGTTTAATTATACCGAAATATTAAAATATTCATTAAAAATTAATATTAAATTATAAAAATTCCCAAAAATAATATTATATTTTTTTGAAATGTTAAAATCTTCCCCCTTAAAGAAATTTGGTCCCCGAATTTAAATTTAAACCCCCAAATTCTAAAACATTTCAATAGAATGTCCAAGTCGTCGGGGCTCCGAAATCATCAATACACAAAACGCATCATAGCGCATTGCATGCGCAGGAGAAATGAGCAGATAACTCAAAATTGAAACTCCATCAAGCATCCCGCAATCATCAGAGTCAAGGTAAGGACACGAATGCCAAATCCAAAGCAAAAGCAATATGATATAAATCAGAACTATACATATAAATATCAAATCTGAACATGTAAGTATCTAAAGGAATTGCATGCCAAATCTTTTAAAGTCACTGTGCACTGCGCATAACACTGCACAGTGGCGGACGTCTCTTATAAGAAAATAACCATATACGTATATACCTTTTGTTTAATATGTACGTTCCGCCGTTTTGAAAACAATTTAGAAGGGTTTCCTTGTTTTAAACGTTTCTTGTCATATCAGACACGTAGGTAAATACTGAGACTATAGCTCGCTTTTGGAAATCCATTCGATAACTATCAATGCATGCAAAATATATCCAGGTACAGTCTTCTGACTAGTCCTGTTCAGTACGAAAACAAATCGCAAATATCATAAAAAGGTACTGCTCCATAAGAAATCAATCCCAAGATATGCACATGAATACTACGTGCGTCTGGTGCGCACGGAAATCAAAATCCTTATATGTGCCATACATGTGCACAGAAACAAAATCTAAGTGCATCGGGTGTGCACGAAACATTTGTCAAGGGCAACAGGTGTTCCTGACAGCAAAAACAGGTGCATCTGACATGCACGAAGAACTCGATTTAGTGCATCTGGTGTGAACCAAAATCGTATCTCATAGCATGCGCCCAACACGGGCGAAAACCCAAATCAGGTGCATCCATCATGCACAAAATCATGAAATCCAATATCAAGCGCCGAACATGCGCAAAATCCAATCAGGCGCACAAGGTGCACAAAACAAATATCGAACATCATAATCGAAATTGACGTCCAGTGCAACTGTGGTGCACAAAATGCGTATCACTGCACTGTAAGCATATGTGAACTATACCGAGTGCAAAAATAATTTCGTGTGCGTACATATGCACAAAATCAACTCAACTGTATGAAACCCATAAAATCAAAAACATGTGAAACCAAGGCACGAAAACGGTAACAAGTGCAACAACTGTGCAAAAGTCGTAAATACTCAGTAGGTGCAACCATGGTGCACGAAAACAAATATCATGAAACTCAATCATCAAGATCAGTCATGCGAATAGACCGCCCAAAATACCGAAATCAAATATGGCGGAATAGTCCCGCTCAAGCACATCCTCCAAGAATCTCTGGCCAACTGTCGTGGTCACTCATAGCATGTGTTGGAGATAGTGCCCTCATAGTCAATTATTGGATCACAGGCACGTGATTGCAATGATTGAGGGAGGACCTATCCCGGTAGGACAGTCTTACTCGAGATGATAGTATGCTATCTGGTTTATCTTTATCATCGTGTACTATTTTAGGTGACCTAACAGGTCGCTATTACACGTTGATAGAGACCCTAGGATTCTCGCTTGACTGCCAGCAGTATGAGGGCGATCATATACGTGGGAGCTGGTAATCTATAAGCACATCCTTAAAAAGTCCCTAGTCGTGGGAGTTTCGAGACAGGGCATCGATTCTCCAGAGTAGACTAGTGTATACAGTTGAGACCCCGACGAGGGGCAGTGGCCGGTCTCACAAGCCACTGCTGTCAGTTGATTCACCTAAGATGTATACCGGTGCTCATTGGGTTATGAGTACACCGGACAGGACTCGCCGGGAACCTGCTAGTTGGGATTATACCAGACGTCAGATAGCAGTTCTCTGGTGACATGTGTACAGGTTAGTTCATCGACCTGGGATCGTCATTTGTCTCGTGTGAGTTCCCACTGTACTTTGATTACTACCCTACCACGGCTCAAAGGAGTCGTAAAAACAGGTTTTAGTTGGGTACAGTCCCGAGCCACATGGAGGCAATGAGCAGATCTGCAGGGGTTCGTCTCTCCCGGTATTGGGGGTGAGGTCGCGCTGTGTCTAGGAGAGCCATTACACAAAGCCCTCGGCCGAGGCAGGAGATTTACTGGTAGGTATTCCAGTAGTATCTCAGGGTGTTCTGGGCTACACTCCAACACGACTTGTACCGCTTTTGGGGTCTGACTTTTACCAACCCCCTAGGCCCGCCATGCGATACTCATAGACGAACGGACCGGACTGTACGGAAATTGTCACTGACAGGCTCAGTAGGGTGTCAGGATGAGTGCGCTCATCGACGTCCCTTTTGGTCAATAGCTGGTGGCCCGTCACGTATGGCTGATACCTCTGACGTGCTAGTGGTTAAATCCACAGCCATAGTATTGACGAGTCTTTAGAGTCCACCACACTCAGTTACTCAAGTTTCGGGCGAAACGCTGTAGAAGCCGTATGGAGATATGGCAGGGTTCGATCAGATACGTGCGGTATTGCATGGATCGTGATCGGACGGGTTTTTACTAGCCGGCTTTGGCTTAAGCCGGATCCTAGTATTAGATAGTGTAGATTTTGTCTCTTTGCATTTGTGTTCAGTGAGAATACAAATGCGGGCATGTATTTGCAGTAGCGGGGTTTTCCTGTAATTTATTACGGGATCGGTTTTCTGAGGTTGCCAGTTTGCATTCCGTTCCGGCCGGTTTTCCTTTGTTCCTTCACGGCCGGACTTTTCAATGGAGGGGGTTATTTGCAAGTTTGCAAATAACATTTATGAAGGGGGTTTCTTTCATTTGTGGCATTATGATAAGTTAAGCATCTTTGCTTTTTCATGATGCCTTGCTTTTTGAGATTAGATGAGATTTGAAATGAAATTGACATTGTTATCATCATATTTGGTGTGGTCACCTTTCTACTTTTACTACCATCACCTCCCTTCTTGTTATGTTTTTTGCCCTCCACCATTTTCCATGAGGAGAGGCCGGCCACACATTTGAGAGGGAGAGGAAAAATGAGAGAGGTTCATTTTTTTGTAGATTTGATCATCTCATTTCCTTTGCTAGAAAAATTGAAAGCACCAATTTTTCCTTAAACTCTTCATCCATCCTCCAAGGCAACTAAAACCCCAAATGAGACATAGCCTCTACACTACATTCTACAGCAAATCTTGGACGCGTCGGCTAGCCAACTTCGCGCCCGAGTCGCCTCGGTACTGAGGTGGGAGCCTGTAAAAGATGCAGGCGATGTGGTGCCCTTCCGGCGAGGAGGCGACGACCGGAGTTTCCACAGGAGATCGGGACGACGACGAGAAGACCGGAGGACTCGGATCACTCGGTATATTTCTCACCTTTTCTCTTGTTTGCTAGCATTAGGTTAATGGTCACGATCCGGGTTTTATTGCCCGCGGTAGCGCCAGTTTAAAAGTTAAGAAAAATTTTGATTCCGCATTTTGGCCTCGAGTAGACGGCCGGGGCGCTGCCGAGGCGCAACATGGTATCAGAGCCACGCCATTAACCTAGTCTAGCTTGCTCTAACGTGTTTACAAGTTCGATCGAACGAATTTTCCGAAAACCCATTTTCATTTGCACAGTTTTCTGTCGAAATTTTTTTGGCTCCAAAAATTTTTCAGTACATTGCAGTGACATGTGCAAGGAATTCTAAGCATTCTGTGAAAATTTGGTAGCGTGATCTCACTATTCCACCGCGGAACCGCGGCCAAACCCACGTTTTTGCGGCGGTTCCGCAGCCATTTTTACTATTCATTGGACCAAATTTTTGCAGTGAGCTCCTGGGTTGAAAATGGGGTTTTTGGAACATTCTTTTTGGGCCTAGACTCTCTTTAAGTACTACAGTAATGCTTGGGGCCCACTTCGATAAATTTGATCGATCGAAAAGTTTAAACACATTAGTTCACAGTATTTACATTATATTTGCGACCGTGAATGTCACTTGATCGGTAAATCCTGTCTAACTGCTATAGCCCGGTTAGACGGATTTGCGAACGTGACTTTCACGTTGATGTTCTGTGATTTTGCTGTGATGTTGAGGATCGGTCGTGGGGGATAGCCTGGTTGCAGTGCTAGTACAGTTTTTGTTGTATTATGTACATTTGATATTGCGGGGCGAGCGTCCGACATGTGGACTGCCGTCACTGCCTATTTGTATTATTATTTTGGGGTACGGCCAGGTTGCGGTCGATGTACCCGTTGTATGTATATTTTACTTTCTGTACTAGGTTTACCCCGCGGAGGGGTGCACGGATAGCCGGGTTCTAGAGGGCAACGGGCCCGCATCTCATGGCATTGAGACGGAGGGGGCTTCACTCTAGAATTGGCGGGCTATTCGCCGCACTCGTAGGGGGTACAGGTTGGCCCAAGGAGGGGTGCCCAAGTTACCAGATTCCGTGAAGTGCTGGGTGGTCCATTCACGTTGCTGAAGGGGGCTGCCTCGCTTCAGGTTTTGGCGGGTGACTTGCCGCGCCCGTAGGGGTCTAGGTTTTTCATTGCACAGGCTATCCACACGACCAGGGGAACGTCGGGTTTCAGCAGCGGCTCTGTGAAACCCGGGGATCCCAAATATCTGTATTGTTCTGTGATGCTGTACATTTCTGTGATGTTGCATTTTATCACGCCTTGAGCGAAATATAATATATTGGTATATATATTAGTAGATGTTGTATATGTTTTACATCCGCGCTAGTCCAGACCCCGCTCTGTCATTAGTTAGCTAACCTAACGGGTAATGACGGGACCCAGTGGCGAATGCGGATGGCATATACGTACATCAGTATATTTTCGTTCTTTGTGGTGTGATCAATTGATGGGACTGCGTTGATTCAGATCAATGCAAGTTAAACAAACCTATTATGATGTTGTTGGAACAATTTTTCAAAAAGCTGTTATTGCAAGGGCGTTCTCTTTTGTTTTGCACAGTGGTATTCGGTTATGAATATCCAGCACCTCAGTCGACGAGGCAAGGGCCGAGATCCCTTCACCGGGAGTGACCCCTTGGACAGAAGTTTGCGTCAGGGCAATAACTTCACTATAGCCGATTACTTTTGCTTTGCATCATGGTATTCAGTTGGAATATCCTGCACCTCATTCTACGGGGAAAGAGCCGAGATCCCTTCACCGGGAGTGACCTCTTTAGCAAAGGTTTTCGTTACTATATTTTTATGAAAGGCTATGCAGTTCCTTCAACGATATCAAGTTCATTACGTTAAAGGTTTTTCGCCAAAAACCAGTCGTAGCCCTCCGTCATTTCTTATGGGTATTATTTAGTATTCGTGCTGCGTTTGTTGACTCCGTCAAGGCGTAGTGTACGGTAGCTAAGTGGTGCTTGTTTGTTGCATAAATGGGATTGGTTAGGACAGTCGTGCAGCCTTGTTGACTCCGTCAAGGGCACGCACGGGTGGGTTTAATGCAATCCAGATAATGACGGGTTGAACTTGACTAGGACTCTTTGATTTGTTGACTCCGTCAAGGTCACTTGGGTCCTAGGGTTAAAAATCACATCGGGAGTTTCTAAAGAAACTGAAACTTGCCAGACATGCGCATACCTTCTGGAGTGTGGTGACTTGAGTGGATTCCGTCAAGTTATCATGCGATGATAGTTGGATCCCGATTCCCACTGATGAGTTGGTTTACTCCTCGGGTGATCCCGGCTAATTCTTCTTTCAGGTTTGGAGAAGAATTTGACGTTACAGTGGGAGGTTTCCAGATTAGATAAAGTGATAACCATTCTGATCTAGGTTAGAGTGCACGCTGAGTGTTTCTTTTCTCTCTTTCTTTGGCAGCAACCATTGACCCGACCCTGGACTATGACTCAGTGACCAAGTTGACTGAACCTTCTTAACACTGGCTTTTGGATTGTCAGAGTTGCAGACCTCTTTGCCACTCCTACTTTTACCCTTTTCTCAAGGACACCCCGTATTACTACGAACGTCCACTTCCATTGGAAAAAACCATCGTATGGTTATATACGAACTCGAAGGAATTTATTCGAGGATGGTTTCCGGTTCTGGAGAAAACGAATAGGACTATTCAGTTGTCTTTTCCTTTTACTTTCTCTCAGGTTATGAGTACTCCTTGGTTTAGGAGATAGTACACCTATTATGCAAATTGGATAGTCTTCTTCCAAACCTTAGGCTGGTGCCGAACGGTGGGGAATGAAGAAAACCAATTAGCATAATGATGGTGTACAGAAGGTATTAAGTTAAGACAAAGAGAGGGATTAGTAAGAGAGCAAAGTAAATTGCGACTGCTATTCACGACCAAACCAAGTATTTCTTCGCCAATCCTGAATCACCTTTGTATTTCTCCAGGACACTCCGTATCACTACGAAGATCCACAGTTTATTTGGATATTCCATCGTATGGTTATATACGAACTCGAAAGGAACTTGTTCCAGTTCGAGGATGGATTCTGGTTCAGGAGAAATAGGAATAAGGTTTATTCGGTTGTCTTTTATCTTCACCTTCTCTCGCATTGCGAGTGCTCCTAGGATTAGGACAGTACACCCTTTATGCTTATTGGATAGTCTTCTTCCAAACCATAGGCTGGTGCCGAACGGTAGGGAAGGAAGAAAACCATTTGGCCTAAAGGGGTGTGCAGAAGGTAATGACTAAAGACATATAAAGGGATTTAGAGAGATGGCAAAGAATTATACGGTTACAGTTGTGAATCAGGATAATGGAAGAGGCATTACTAGTAATACCGGGATACCCTATCGAAACATTTCAATGTTTCAGTTTCACTGTGTACTGTTAAAAGAAAACTGATTTCCCGATTAAACACTTGCTCCAGGGTATGTATTTACCAGTTTTTCACATCTGTATGGTTTTACAGATGATGAGTGGGAGTAAGTTATTGGGAATTAGGTGACCATCCTCATTATATCGGGATTCGTTGTAATTGGTGATATTTGAGGAAGTCACCTGGGTTGTTTGCCGGACGGCAAATATTTGGTTTTGAATATCCGTTGTTATGCACAAATTTCAAATTGATATATCTGTACGTCTATTTTTATAGAGTGAGATATACTTTTTTGAAATTATGTCTATGACATTTACCTATATCAGTGGATGGTTAGGTAAGGAGCATTGAACAGCGGTGTAATTCTTCATAACCATAGTACAGTTTTCAACCTACGACACACAGTGAATGAGTTGTTAGACTCAGGGGACTTATACAGAGTATTGTATGTTGTCCAGTGTTCATTAGGACAAAGGGGTTGGTCCTCGTACTATATTCGGTTTACTTATGACTTCTCTAGTTCTTAGACAGGTGTTTTGTGGAAACACAGGGTCTAAGTTTTGAGAAGTTATAGGTATAAGAATAGAGTAGAGAACCAGGTATTGCAAGTATCGGGATTCTTCAAGGTGATCGAAGATGTAGATACTTGTGAATGGTATTCAGTTGATAGTAATGAGAACTTGCTTCTCTTTCAGGTTACTCATAATTGGAAGCATTCCTAAGTTGAGTAACGCTGATCGGCCTCCTTCCATTTAGTTGACATGCACTGGAGACAGCTGCATGATTTGAATCTGGTTCAATTAAATCAGTGCCTCTGTTTCTATATTGGATATGGAACAGTTCATATCTTGATATTGTTAAGGTACGGGGAGTTGTCCGGCTTATGCCTAAAACCAGACTCCGGATAACTCAAGGCACGTTTCTGTAATGGCTGTTTGTGGGTTGACCCAGGCTATGACGAGGGTTGACTTTCTACCATCTGGAAGATCAATAGTGATATTGTTCTTGACTCGCCACAGTTTTAAAAGAAATGGTTTTTTTTTCGGAAAACAGTAGTGGGAGTATGGTAGAACTGGAAGTGATTCCAGAACCGCAAACGATTACTGAAGATTTGAAAAGAAGCTAAAGATTCAATCTGATTTGACATTCCATTGGCCACTCCGCAGATAAAGTGGGTAACCTCAGGCACCCGAGAGGTACTTCGGTATGCTCAAGGACGGTAGCAGGGAGGTTCTTGTTTACCCAGACTTTCCATTGCTGTTGATTCCAGACTGTGAGACCCGGCATGAGGATGAGTATAGCGTCGTTCTAAACTTGCTTTAAGAAGTGTACGTGTATATGACTCTGCCAGAGGGTTGTCATGGTCAGTGGGAGCAGCGGGACAGGTGGCTTATGTCTATTTATAGACTAAAGCAGATATAGCGGAGATAGATCATCTATTTCTGATGTGACAGTCATAGGTTTGACTTCATCAGAATAGGGGATGGATCTGTTAAGGAGGTAGTAGGGTGTGATGTCCTGGCATTTGGATGACATACACAGAGTAGGAAGTGATATTCCTATACTACGATCGGTTATACGTTGGTCGTCATACAGTAGTTTCTCCACATGGGACTTGGATATTATATCAGACATTCTGGTTACTAGATCTATGGTTTTAGATCTAGATTTGGGTGGTTTCCCAATCAGCGTACTTTGATAGCATTCTATGAGTATTTAGAATGGACGACTCCTGGCATGGTAGGATACCTGCAGGTGATGGAGTCACCCTCTCTAAAGGTGTCTTACAGACTAAAGTGGAGAGGGATGTGCATGATTGGCAGATCACTTGCTTAGGCAATTGAGTCAATCATGAGATGTCAAGTACCACACCAGATGTTGTTCTTGCACTAAATGCAATAAGTTGATAATGATCCAATCCTGGAGAAACAGTCGGAAGCAGTTTTAGAACATAAGTTGATGTTCTAGGGATATGATAACGACAGCCTCCTTTTTGGAGACGGTTATCATTCCAGGCTTCCAAGGTGACCTGGATGGCAGAATGGCTGTCAGAGTTATAGTTTTCCCTCTGATGAGGGGCAGTATTTTGGACAGGTGGTCCAGGTGGATACTGAGGGAAAGGCATGGCGCAGGATACTGATTAAGTTCAGTTGTCGATACAGTCTAAGAAGTTTGGATTTGGAGTTCATTTATGAGCTAGGTCCCATCAGACATCCAGACATTCCAAGACAGGTATTGCTCATTTCGGGAGATGGTTTTCTCCGCGAACTTGAGAAATAGAGAGATCTAGAAAGAAACATCACAGCGGATCCACTCACTGAGGCTATTCCTTGAACGCAATAGTTTTGCAAACGAGCTTTGTGAGACTGACTAGTAGAGGAGTTGGGTGTTCGGTATCACACAGGCTGTGAGTATGCGACATCGCAATAATTAGCCTTGACTGCAAGTGGGAGATTGTTGGAGATAGTGCCCTCAGAGTCAATTATTGGATCACAGGCACGTGATTGCAATGATTGAGGGAGGACCTATCCCGGTAGGACAGTCTTACTCGAGATGATAGTATGCTATCTGGTTTATCTTTATCATCGTGTACTGTTTTAGGTGACCTGACAGGTCGCTATTACACGTTGATAGAGCCCCTAGGATTCTCGCTTGACTGCCAGCAGTATGAGGGCGATCATATACGTGGGAGCTGGTAATCTATAAGCACATCCTTAAAAAGTTCCTAGTCGTGGGAGTTTCGAGACAGGGCATCGATTCTCCAGAGTAGACTAGTGTATACAGTTGAGACCCTGACGAGGGACAGTGGCCGGTCTCACAAGCCACTGGTGTCAGTTGATTCACCTAAGATGTATACAGGTGCTCATTGGGTTATGAGTACACCGGACAGGACTCGCCGAGAACCTGCTAGTTGGGATTATACCAGACGTCAGATAGCAGTTCTCTGGTGACATGTGTACAAGTTAGTTCATCGACCTGGGATCGTCATTTGTCTCGTGTGAGTTCCCACTGTACATTGATTACTACCCTACCACGGCTCAAAGGAGTCGTACAAACAGGTTTTAGTTGGGTACAGTCCCGAGCCACATGGAGGCAGTGAGCGGATCTGCAGGGGTTCGTCTCTCCCGGTATTGGGGGTGAGGTCGCGCTGTGTCTAGGAGAGCCATTACACAAAGCCCTCGGCCGAGGCAGGAGATTTACTGGTAGGTATTCCAGTAGTATCTCAGGGTGTTCTGGGCTACACTCCGACACGACTTGTACCGCTTTTGGGGGTCTGACTTTTACCAACCCCCTAGGCCCGCCATGCGATACTCATAGACGAACGGACCGGACTGTATGGATATTGTCACTGACAGGCTCAGTAGGGTGTCAGGATGAGTGCGCTCATCGACGTCCCTTTTGGTCAATAGCTTGTGGCCCGTCACGTATTGCTGATACCTCTGACGTGCTAGTGGTTAAATCCACAGCCATAGTATTGACGAGTCTTTAGAGTCCACCACACTCAGTTACTCAAGTTTTGGGCGAAACGCTGTAGAGGCCGTATAGAGATATGGCAGGGTTCGATCAGATACGTGCGGTATTGCACGGATCGTGATCGGACGGGTTTTTACTAGCCGGCTTTGGCTTAAGCCGGATCCTAGTATTAGATAGTGTAGATTTTGTCTCTTTGCATTTGTGTTCAGTGAGAATACAAATGCGGGCATGTATTTGCAGTAGCGGGGTTTTCCTGTAATTTATTACGGGATCGGTTTTCTGAGGTTGCCAGTTTGCATTCCGTTCCGGCCGGTTTTCCTTTGTTCCTTCACGGCCGGACTTTTCAATGGAGGGGGTTATTTGCAAGTTTGCAAATAACATTTATGGAGGGGGTTTCTTGCATTTGTGGCATTATGATAAGTTAAGCATCTTTGCTTTTTCATGATGGCTTGCTTTTTGAGATTAGATGAGATTTGAAATGAAATTGACATTGTTATCATCATATTTGTTGTGGTCACCTTTCTACTTTTACTACCATCACCTCCCTTCTTGTTATGTTTTTTGCCCTCCACCATTTTCCATGAGGAGAGGCCGGCCACACATTTGAGAGGGAGAGGAAAAATGAGAGAGGTTCATTTTTTTTGTAGATTTGATCATCTCATTTCCTTTGCTAGAAAAATTGAAAGCACCAATTTTTCCTTAAACTCTTCATCCATCCTCCAAGGCAACTAAAACCCCAAATGAGACATAGCCTCTACACTACATTCTACAGCAAATCTTGGACGCGTCGGCTAGCCAACTTCGCGCCCGAGTTGCCTCGGTACTGAGATGGGATCCCGTAAAAGATGCAGGCGATGTGGTGCCCTTCCGGCGAGGAGGCGACGACCGGAGTTTCCGCAGGAGATCGGGACGACGACGAGAAGACCGGAGGACTCGGATCACTCGGTATATCTCTCACCTTTTCTCTTGTTTGCTAGCATTGGGTTAATGGTCACGATCCGGGTTTTATTGTCCGCGGTAGCGCCAGTTTAAAAGTTAAGAAAAATTTTGATTCCGCATTTTGGCCTCGAGTAGACGGCCGGGGCCTGCCGTGGCGCAACAGCATGTCTCGTCGACGATCCTGAAATCTAGCCTGCTGGTGTACGTAACATGACCACTCCTGGGTCGAAGTCTTCTCGTAAATTTATTCCAGAAAGGTCCTGTCGAGGTCTCTCCCAAATCTCATCTCTGCCTAACTGTCCGGAAGTCATCATCCTTTACTATATCTGTTTCTTGTTACGGAACGACTGCATACTCATCGTGACTCCTTCCGGAAGGTATATCGAAGTACAATGCCTCGGCATGCGTATCACATCTCTGATGTCGGCGGAGTGGAACGTCATCTTATCTAGATCTTGTATGAAGCTCTTACTCCACTTTTCTCTAATGTCGACTGCTTCGGACTTATCTCGTCGTGGCTGCATAGACTGAGCTCCAACGGCTATCCTCGTATCTGGAGTCTCCCAAGAAGTGCATCTCACCACCAGGCATCCGAATGAAGTTGAACCATTTGATCGATTCGTCAAAACCTCATAATTCCCCAAGAGCTCAACATCTTGGGTACAGTATAATAATATTGAGTACATACCACAGCATCAGTGGTCCAGCCGTAGAAGGGCAAACCCAAGCCTCACTAATGGCGCCGCAGAACTGCCGCAAACCCTAAGGTTCAAAGACTTTGACATGGTCATTATGTCGAGTTAGGGTTTCATTCTTCTAGAGGATCCATAGAATTGCCTGCATGTCTTTCCGAATACATTAAACAGGGAATAATAGGTTTCTGATATTCGATCGCCTCTATCAACTCTCAACGTATCCGCATGAAGTCGTTTCTAGCGGGAATCAATCGATCTGATGACCTCGCATCGGGGTAGGCGAACGAGCCACATGTCCTAGTCATTCATCCTCGATGAGTAGCGACCTTCTATCATTTCTTAGTACCACTCATACTGCAATAGCTCCAACATCTGGGGCAATACCTCGTCGTTCGCAGCAATAACTGGCTCACTTGATTGCACGCTGAACAGTTCCTCAATCATCATGAATACGCAATACATCAACAGTCATCAAAATCTGGCTGGCCTCTATCAGTGGCCCAATCCTCTGGTGCTGATCTGCATGTCCGATTAATCTCATACAGCGACCCATCAAACGCTCGTGGCGCGAAAACACAATAAAAAGGCACATCTCTGCAATCGTGTGTCGCCGAAATTACGCCCTGGTCAGTCCACGTTCGTAACGAGCTCGTGCTGACCGCAACTCTAGCCGTAGCTCTCCCTGCCCGTAATCGTGGAAGCAAAACCATAACTGGTACCGATGAGGCTAGATCATGAATGAATATAGTACTGAACAAAGAATGTACATCCTAAGGCTTCTTAAGTGGAGTAGCGTATCGTAAATATGCCGCGGAACATATGTATGGTACGTCACTCTACTCAAGCTACATACTCGATAAACCAAGGGTCATCCTACGCTCCGATGGTAAAACCTAACGCTCTGATACCAACTTTGTTACGACCCGAAAGTACAGAACATGACCGGTACTTAAACTACGAAACGTCTCGAGGCGTACGTAATCTAAGTAAGCCGAAAGCCCAGAAATCCAAACCAAGAAAAGTAGTAGAGTGAAGGAAAAACCAAATTAAATCAAGTAGTTTGCAACATACGCCAATATATACATTTTTAAAAAACACAAGTCTTTTCTAAAAATTTCGGTAGAGTTTCCTTTGAAAAAAACAGACCCCAAACGGGTACAAAACCTGATAAAGCATATATAATGAATAAAGGCATCCCCAAGCGGGAGCTAGCTCTTCGTCAATCGACGGTCACAACCACGCAATCAATATATTATACAACGCCGAACGGCAAGGATCACGACAGAAAAGGAAACTCAAAACAGCAAGAAATCCATAGAATTACAACGCGCGAGTCTAAGGTCGAAGGAATAAACATCACTGGTTTCTATATGAAATAAATACATGTTTGGTTGATGGAATTTACTGGATACAACTGAATAATAATATACAAGATATAATGATGGTCACGATACAAGTGAACCCACCGACTAGCAAATCACCCGGAAAAGGGAATAGTGCCAGCAAAGCCGTAATGAAACCTGTACGGCAAAACCTGCAAGAAACTGTGGAATAACGGGGGTGAGTTGTCAACTCGTCAGTAGAAAACATCTACGAATAGAAATCACATGAACAATGCAATCCTAGGTCATACGATCACTATATATATATAATCCTCAAAATGAAGTCTGGAGCATAAAAGGTTGGCAAGGGGAAATATCTAACCCAAGTGTAATCCCATGTGCTCGTGTTAGTGTCTCAGGTAGCAACGTATCATATGGATGAGGTATGAATGCATGAAAACAGAATACATGTAAATGAAGAAACTGCTTTCATAGCATAGTGAGATTTCTGTATTTTTAAAACGAGGTATCATAAGTGAAATCAGCATAAACAGTGTCTAGCATCGATACAAAACATAAATCCTAATATCTCAAAATCTCAGGCTCCGGCTTTCCGGACTGGCCTGTATCATCAAATCTCAGTACCTCAATATCTAAAAAACTCTGTATCTCAATCTCATTATCTAGGGCACCGTCAGTCTAGACCGGCCCCTACCATCAATCTCAAGACCACGACGGTATCCTCCGGATATCTGACGCGTCGGGTAAAATCACTGGTAGGCAGTCTTCCCTAGCCAGGCTCAACGCCATCATCTGCGACCTTCTCGCCCCCGGGGATCTTACCGGGTTCACTATGTACCCGAGACGGTTCATCCAACTTCTCGAATCGGGTATCGAAATCCATCAGCAAACTCAAGGTGGACGACTCATACATCATGGGAAAACCGCACTTTTCATTTTTAAAAAGAGAGAGAAGAAGTTTAAATATGTTTTTGCGGTTTTCCCCCAAATCCAGGAAATCTCATGAAAATCCGAATCCAAATCACCAATAGCTCGTAAACAGTGAATATAGGTATAAAAATCCATTAATGCGGCATAACAGTGAAAAACAATATGCATGAAGTAGCAAGTAATAACTACAATGTCTAAACTAGCATATAAGTCAAGTACACTAATATCATATCGAAACTATTAGCTAACAAGATATGTCAATGTAATAGTATTCTCTAAAGTGTACGTGACATGGCAATTACCGATGATGATGTGTGTGAGCCGGCTAGTAAGTGTACGTGGAACATACGCATCATCGGTAATGGTGCTGGTGTCCTAACAGCATGATATCAATAATAGAGTATAAAATCACAATATAAGTATGCGATGCGGAGCGAACAACAATAATGTGCGGGAGCTTAATACTAGACACAACGATAACCAATCTGCATTTAATATAGATATGAATCATACAATAGTGCCTTTTGAAATAATACGAATCGCGGTGTTTTGAAAATAAGGGCTACGGTGTTTTTAAGAAAAGATACATTCTTTGAAATATCCGTAGAATCCCTTGACCCGTCTTTTAAAATACCCACGATTCGTTGGTTTTTGAAATAGGTAGGAATCGAATCTAGTCTAACAACTACACTAAACTATAGGGCAAAACTAACAGGCAAACTGAAGGTAAGGGAACCACCTAACATCTGAGTCGATATATATATATATATATATATATATATATATATATATATTAGTCGTTGATCCCACCTCAATAATATCACATCCGATACCATATCTATAATCAGACATTCCCAAGTCAAGAGTGCGGATCTATCATCAAGATATAGCTCGTACGTAAATCCGTCGTACGGCATCCCAAATCTGGGTACGGGTCAATATCACATTCATCAAATCATTCATCTGGTATCCTCTTTATCAATGATCATAATCCGGGTACTGATCTATGTCTAGTACAATACTGATGTCATCAAGATAATCATGATCTGACTACTGATCTACAGCCTCATACAAACCGATGTCATCAACACATATCATCATAAGAAGTATACATCACCCAATGCGACCTATTATAAATATCTTAACATATCTTATCTCCTATCTCGATCACAAGTCAACTATTCTATATATATTACTATTCACATGATATCGTCGTCCAAAGATCCGCTATAACATCATGACGTATCTCAAATACGAACCCTGCCATATCACCGATCTCACGGCCTCAAATCAAAACACACCGACTCATCTCAATTCCCAAGTACTATCCTCAAATCCAGTATGTGAACACATAGTCCAATACCCATGTGAACACATAAATATATTCCCATATACGCACATGTGAAAGAAAGAATGTATGCAAGTATGTGTGTACGTGTGGGTGGGGGTGCAACCACTACTCTAGAGTTTCGCAACTAACACTAAACCAATCCAAGAACACCAAAAATCCATCTTTATGATCAATCAACTCAAACAACATATAATAAATATATGTGTGTATACGCATTCGTATACATCACCACGAACTGCGGGGGTGCTTTACGCCATCCAGCCGACTTCTCCCCGTAAATATAAATCTACTCACCTTGCTTCTTGTATGCCGACGCCGATGTCTCCATCTTCATCTTCAACATCTCGACATCACGTGGGGTACCAACACATATAACGTATCACATCGCGTTAAAATCAAATTCAAAGGCGAAACGACACACGAAAACCAAAACGATACGCTTAAAAGCCTATAGGTTAGAACCTACGGACTACTCTTTCAAAATCACCAAATAACACTTGATATAGACGTAAAAACGTTAAGCGATCAAGTACAATACCAAATATGAAAACTTCAATTCATAAACAACACTAAATTCAAGGCAGAAACCAAGAAAACATGCCCCGGATTTTAGTTCTGGTCCAAACTAGGTGCACAAACAATACTGGGATGAAGTATAGGGTACATATGAGCTACTGGAACAACCTGGACACATCCAACCACTACATGGCCGGCCACTCCCTTGCCAAAATCGGCCTCCTCGGTTTTCCTGGGGATATGGGGTGTCGTCTGGTTAGGGTTTTCTCACATGGTCTCAAATTGGTCCCTGGAGTTTTTTGTTTATCTCGTTTTGGTCCCGGTTCACTCCAGATTTCCCTGTACCCTCAAAGTCGTCACCAAACCAAGGGAAAGAAGAAGAAAGCCCCCACCAAACCAAGGGGCGGTGTTAGTAAAGTGGAAGCCAAGGGAAAGGCTAAAATGCCAAAGGTGGCGGGAAAGCTTGTGTGAAAGGAAGAGTGCTTTTATTGTCACAAGAGTGGACACTGGAAGAAAGATTACAGGGCTTGGAAGGCCAGAAACCAGGACCCGAAGAAAGTTGTGGCTTCGGCTTCAGGTGTGTATGTTATTGAAAACTGTCTATCAATAAACTTTACTTCTTGGGTATTGGATACCGTATCAGGATCTCATATCTGTAATTCTTTGCAGGCACTGAGAAAGCGTAGGGTTTTGAAGGCAGGTGATATGACCCTCAGAGTTGCAAACGGAGCTGGCATGGATGCTGAGTCCGTGGGAGACTATCACTTGGGATTGTCAGATGGACATGTTTTGGTTTTGCGTGATTGTTATTTTGTACCTACTGCGACTTGTAATATCATATCTGTATCTTTAATGTCTAAAGAAGGTTATGATTTTGCATTTGTAAGCAATGTTGTAAACATTCACCTTAATCATGTTCTGATTGGGTCAGGTACATTAAGTAATGGTATATACGTATTGAACCAACCATAGATTTTCAATGTCCAGAATACACACAAAAGAAAGTCTCCAGAAATAAATCATGCTTTCTTATGGCATTGTAGACTGGGTCACATCAATGAGAGAAGGTAGACGAAGTTACATAAAGAAGGATATTTGGATCCATTCGAATATCAATCATATGCAACTTGTCAATCCTGTCTCAAAGGAAAGATGACAAAAGCTCCGTTTACTGGACATAGAGTAAGAGCGAGCAAGCTCTTGGGACTCGTACACAGCGATGTATGCGGTCCAATGTCTACACATGCACGAAGTGGTTATTCTTACTTCATTACTTTTACGGATGATTTTTCAAGGTACGGATATGTCTTCTTAATGAAACATAAATCTGAAGCCTTTGAAAAATTCCAGGAATACAAGAATGAAGTAGAGAAACAAACAGGTAAAAGTATCAAGACACTAAGATCTGATCGAGATGGTGAATACTTGAGTGCCGAGTTCCTGGGTTACCTAAAAGAGAGTGGAATTATCTCACAACTTACTCCTCCATACACCCCACAACATAATGGTGTATCGGAGAGAAGGAACCGAACCCCATTTGATACGGTACGTTCCATGATGAGTAATGCTGAGTTACCGCTATCATTCTGGGGATATGCACTAGAATCCGCTGCATATCTTTTGAACCGAGTTCCTACTAAGACAGTGCCTACCACACCATATCAGATGTGGAATGGGAAGAAACCCTATCTTAAGCACATTAAGACATGGGGATGTCCAGCTTTTGTCAAAAAGCAGCATGCGGACAAACTCAAGGCACGCTCAGTACAGTGTAAGTTTGTGGGATATCCAAAGAACTCCAAGGGATATTTCTTTTATTACGCAGAGGAACAAAAGGTTTTTGTTTCTCGTCGTGCCTGCTTCTTGGAAACTGAATTTTTGGAAAATCAGATAAGTGGGAGCAAAATAGAACTGGAAGAAATTCCAGAACCACAAGCTATTACTGAAAGCTTAGTAGAACCAGAAGGTTTGAAAGAACACGACATTCCTGCGCCGCTCTGCAGAAGTAGTAGGCAGTCTCATCCGCCCGAGAGATACTACGGTTTTCTCATAGACGGTGATAGAGAGGATTGCATCATTGATAAAGATGAGCCGACTAGCTTCCAGCAGGCCATTCAGAGCATTGACTCGGTAAAATGGCTGGATGCAATGCGGACCGAAATGGAGTCCATGTACACCAACAAAGTATGGACTTTGGACGTTGCTCCAGAAGGGGTAAAACCCGTAGGCTGCAAATGAATCTTCAAAAGGAAGATTGGTGTAGATGGACAGGTTGAGACCTATAAGGCTAGACTTGTTGCAAAGGGTTTCAGACAAAGACCTGGTTTGGACTATGATGAGACCTTTTCTCCAGTGGCTATGCTTAAATCCATTCGGATCCTTCTTGCCATTGCTGCCTTTCTCGATTATAAGATTTGGCTGATGGACATAAAGACCGTTTTCTAAATGGAAATTTAGAGGAGTGTGTCTATATGGACCAGCCAGAGGGTTTCATTCAGAGTGGGAGCAGCGGGATGGTGTGCATGCTTAAGTCCATTTATGGACTAAAGCAGGCATCGCGGAGTTAGAACATCTGTTTTGATGAGATGGTCAAAAAATTTGGCTTTATCAAAAATCCAGATGAACCATGCATCTATAGTAAAATTGTAGCACGAACTGTTGTATTCCTCGTTTTATACATGGATGACATTCTCTTGATAGGAAATGACATTCCTATGCTACAATCTGTCAAAGGGTTCTTGTCATACAGGTTCTCCATGAAAGACCTGGGTGATGCCTCTTACATTCTGCGGATCCGGATCCATCGTGATAGGTCCAAGAGGATATTAGGACTTTCACAGTCCATGTACATCGACAACATACTGAAGAGGTTCGGTATAGAAGATTCCAAGCGCGGTAATCTACCGGCTTGTCACGGGATCACCATCTCCTAAGAGATGTCTTCCAAGACTGATTTGGAAAGGGATCGCATGTCTATTATACCCTACGCTTCTCCGGTAGGCTCTATAATGTATGCGATGTTGTGTACCAGACCAGATGTAGCTTATGCACAGAGTGTGGTAAGCCGGTATCAGTCAAACCCTGGGGAGAAGCACTGGATAGTGGTAAAGAACATTCTGAAGTACCTCAGAAGGACTATGGACATGTTTTTGGTTTACGGCGGAAAAGACCTCCAGATGGAGGCCTTTGCTGACTCCAGGTTCCAGAGTGACTAGGATGACTCTAAATCCATGTCGGGTTATGTCTTTACCCTCAATGGAGGGGCGGTGTGTTGGAAGAGTTCCAAACAAGAAACCGTTGCTGACTCAACGATGGAAGCGGAATATATCGCTGCATCTGATGCCGCAAAAGAAGCTGTCTGGATGAGAAAGTTCTTGACAGAACTTCAGGTGGTTCCGTCCATTGTTGCTCCAATACCTCTGTATTGTGACAACAACGGGGCTATAGATTTAGCGAAGGAACCCAAGTCCCATCAGAAGTCCAGACACATTTTGAGGCGGTATCACCTGATCAGGGAGATCGTGGATCGTCGGGAGATCGAGGTTCGGTGGGTTGCTACAGAAGATAACACTGCAGATCCATTCACAAAGGCCATACCCCATACTCAGTTCGAGCGGCTGATCGAGATGATAGGTCATCGATATGCCAGTACATGGCCTTAGTGCAAATGGGAGATTGTTAGTGTATATTCCCTAGAGGCCATTACTGTATCATACTAGTTTGTATATTACTTAATGGAAGCTTGGGATATTCACAGTCGTATAGACAATCTTGCTCGAAATAGTAGTATGCTACTTGTTTGTTTCTACTTTAAAGTGTGCATGTGTTTCTTTTAGCATATCGCCTATACACATTAGTGGAGCCCTTTGGATCTTTGCTTGATTACCAGCGTTGTGATGGCAGTTACACTAGTTGTCACGACCCACAAAGTACGGAACGCGACCGACACTTAAGTTACGAAACGTCTCAAGGCGTCCGTAAAATAAGTAAGCCGAAGACCAGAATACAAAACCCAATTAAAATTTTAGAGTGAAGGAAAACCAATTATTTGGAACATTTAACTCCATTAAACCACATCAAGTTTCATTTCAAAACAACTTTCTCTTTTTCCAAAATTCCAATAGTGTTTCCTTTGTAAAACAAGCTCCAAATGAGTACAATAGGAATATAAATGAATAACATGAAAATGGCATCCCCAAGCGGGAGCTAGCTCTTCGCCTCAAGGCGGTCACAAATCCCACGCAATATAAAATAGCAATGTGCATAGATAAGCATGAAGCATAAGAAATAGCATGTTGACACAAGTGAGCTCGACTCCAGATATATCATAAAATAAATCCCCAAGTCTCACAACCTCATCTCTAAGTCAATATACAGTAATCCAAATAAGTCAGGTACAGCTGAAATAATAATAGCAGTAGATGGAGTGTTCTAGATACAATGAATATATAAGGTGGTACAAAATGAAAATAACCCACCTATGAGCAAAAGCCTCGAGTCCAGGCAAAAAGGGCAAAATGAGCAAAAGTGTCCGCCGCTACAGTGCTGACGGAACAGACCTGCAGAAAAGCTGTGGCACAACGGGGATGAGTTGCCAGCTCGTGAGTAATAAATAACATCTACTGAGGCTATCGTATGCATGTACACAAGTATCCTAGCATCCTTAAGACAGGTATGGCTACATGTAATAGCAGGTATGTATGCATCAACGGTGTACTAGCAAGTATGTATGTCACATGGATGTAATAACAGGTATGTATGCCACATGAAAGTACTATCATGTATGTATGCTATACGAGTCAACACAAGATCTCATCATGTAGGTATAAGAATTGTTCCTTCTTTGTTTTGAAACTTATTTTTAACATCAGCATAAAATCCATGAAAATCAACAAAATCCGTGTCCAGCAATGACACCTCAAAACTGTCTCAAATCTCATATATCCATGTCATGTATCTTTGGCCTCAGCCGTCCAGCTGATCCATATCAAATGTCAATATCCCAATCCAGCGGCCACGGTCGGTATCCTCCGGATATCCACCGCGCCAAATGAAGTCACCGGTTGGTAATCCGTCCCCTGCCAGGCTCAACGCCATCATCTGTGATCCTCTTACACCGGGGTACCTTACCGGGCCCACCATATACCCGTGACGGTTCCTCCACTCCTCGACACGGATCTTGAAAACCACAGCAAACTCATGGTGGACGACACTTTACATCACTAGAAAACCGCAAATTTTATATTTTTAAAGATGATAAATTTGAAATCTTGCGGCTTTCCCCCGAAATCCAGAAATATCATAAATCTCATGAAATCTTCATAGATGCATATGTCAATGATAATGAATGCATGCGGTATCAATTTGCAATGTATGATTTATGCTAGGCATGAGCAATTGATATAATAATACATATGCACGAGAATAGCAATTCTTATGATTACATTTAAATATTTATTGCAATAGCATAGGTCTAAGCAGTTAACATGTTTCAGATTTATAGTTATCTAGTGTCGTGACATGGCAATTACCAGGGTGTGTGTGTCCATATGAATAGTGCTCGTGCTGCATATAAAAATCTGGTAATGGTGCATGTGTCCTACAAATGAGTTTGCGTATATGGAATATCATATAGATCCTAATTGCAACAAATGTTATACAAGTATTATTATTATTTTAATGTCACAAGTAAATGTCAAGTCTACTATTTTCAAGTTTACTAAATCAATCGGGCGACTCGCGCCATCCAAACGATAACCGCTGTAGATGTTTAATCTACTCACCCGTGATCCCGTGCTAGGTGTGTCCAACCACCTGCTTTCCTTTCTCTGCTGCGCTTGAAGTCCCTGCCGGCGAACCTAGAATTCAAAAGTCACCACATAAGGAAAAATCCTGCAAAACGCGATATATCGATAAAAAGGATACGCGCGCGTGAAACTAAACGCATGTGCACACGACACGACGTGACGCGCACAAACCCACCAGAACCTAGATTAACACGCTGTGTCGCGCAGCGCACCACAGAACCACGCATATCACGCGCGTGTCGCACGAGACTTAAAACATCGAAAACACGCAAATAGCTCCAGATTTTGCCTCTAGATCCAACTTGAAAAGTTACAGATACTAAAAGACTAACCTACCCAGAAGGACCCTACACCCATAATCCCCACACCCCACCCCCTACTCTGGCCGCAATTTGCGGCCAGAATGATTAAACCGGCGGCCTCAAAGGTGAGGTGGGTCCCCGTGCTCTGTGTGTGTGTCCCTGCTAGTCTCACCATGCCACTGTCTTCACAATTTTATTCTAAAGGTCTCGGGTCAACAGCAGATCCAACAGAGGCCAAAAAGTCGATAAAACTGCTAAATTACGCCAAGTCGGTTAATTCCGGTGTCTTTGTGAAATCTGGGGCAATCTTCTGGTTAACTGGTCTCAACAGAACCTAAAAGGGCTATTCTAACTAACACTACCCTTACTTTAGCCAAAATTCCCTTAATTCACCCAAAATCATAACTAAAGCATGTAATAAACACCAATCATGCTAGATCACCATAATTTTAGCAATTTAGGGTTATCCATCCAATTTTAACTACACTACTACGCTAACACAGACTAACTAACACCAAAAAGGTACCATCAAGCTACAAGCACTCCAAAGTAAGTAGATTTAGCATCACAACACAAGTCTAGTACTAAAATTACGATAAAAACACTAAACTAGCTAATCAAGCACATAACCTCCACAATATGGAAAGAGTTTAGGAATTATACCCCCAAGGGACCTCTCAAACGAGAGGAAGGAAAAGAAGAAGAGAGTGGGTACTGCTAAACTTGGCTGGAAATGAGCTGAGCTTCACTGTTGCTGAAGCTGAAGTGTTGTTGCTGATGCTGATGCAGGTTTGGGGTGTTTGCTGTTGCTGATTGTTTGGTTCTGGGTTGAGTTGCTGCTGTTGTTGGGGTTGTGTTGGGTTGTGGTGCTGATGTCGTGTAGTTGGTGTGTGTGTTGGGGCTGATGTGGTGTGGGTTTGAGCTGAAGTGGTGTGGTGTTGGGCTGAAAGTGTTGTTGTTTCAGCTGCTGCTGCTGCTGCTGGAAAGAGCTGAAGCTATGGCTGTTCTTTTTTTTGTAGCAAGGTTAAATGAAGATAATTGTGTGTGTGTGGGTGTGGTTTTGAAGCTGGGAGGGGGCTGATGTAGCAGCTGCTGCTGCTGATGTCCTGATAAAAAAAATGCTGAAGCTGATGCTGTTTTATGTTGTTTTGGTGCAGAATGGTGGCTGAAAAGTTGATTTTTGAAGGTTTGGGTGGCTGATTTGAGTGTGAAAGTGAGAGGTTTGAGTGTGGGAGAGAGTTTGAAATATATGAGTGAAAAGTTTTGAGTTGAATGGTGTGACTTAACCTTAAACCATCATGACACATCACATCCCTCTCTCTCTCTCTAAGTCAACCTTAAAACTCTCTAAATACCCATGGTCAAAGACAACCATCCTCAATTTAAACTAATTAGCTTTAACAACCCAATTAACTTAACCAAGGACCTAACCCACCATGGTTAACTTAAATCTAGTTAACCCACAAGCTCAATTGTATAGTAAACCCTAAGCTTAACCCTAGTTAACGTGCACAAGTGTGTGTGGTAGAGATAAAATTTCATAAAATAACTATAAAACCAGATAAATTACTAGAAACCCGTTTTGGTAAACTTTTTACCAAAAACCCCACATAAATACTCAATTACCACTGACCCTAATCTCAGGTGTTACAGTCTTCACCCCTTAAGAAAATTCGTCCCCGAATTTTAAAATATGCACTACGCGTACCTTCAAAAAGATGAGGGAATTTCTTCTGTATCTCTCCCTCGGCCTCCCAAGTGATCTCCTCGCTAGTCGGGCTGCGCCAAAGAACCTTCACCGACGGCGGGACCCTTGATCGAAGTTTCTTCACCTACCGATCCAATATCTGCACTGGCTGCACGGTGAACGAAAGGTCGGGCTCAAGCTGAACTGTCTGATGCTGAATCGTGTGGGAAGGGTCATGAAGATATCGACGTAGCATCGACACGTGGAAGACGGGATGAACATCTAAAAAGCTGGGTGGAAGAGACAAACGATATGCAACAGCGCCGACACGCTCGAGGATCTCGAAGGGACCTACGAATCAAGGGCTGATCTTTCTCTTTCGCCCAAATCGCATCACGCCCTTCATCGGAGAGACCCTCAGAAAAACATGATCGCCAACTGCGAACTCTAATCTGTGACGGCGCCTGTCCCATACGATTTCTGCCTACTTTGAGTGGCTCTCATCCGGTCTCGAATCAGCTATACTTTCTCGGTCGTCTCCTGCACGATCTGTGGCCAAAAAACACTACTCTCGCTCAGCTCAGTCCAACAGACGGGCGACCTACATCTCCTCCCATACAACGCCTCGAAAGGTGCCATCTGAATAGTATCCTGGAAGCTGTTGTTATAGGAGAACTCTGTTAGAGGTAAATGACGATCCCAGCTACCGCCGAAGTCCAAAACGCATGCTCTGAGCATGTCCTCGAGAGTCTGAATGGTCCGCTCTGACTGTCCGTCGGTCTGCGAATGAAACGCTGTGCTGAAGCTCAAACGAGTGCCCAAAGCCTCCTGGAGTCTCTTCCATAGTCGGCTGGTAAACTGAGTGTCTCGATCTGACACGATACAAGTCGGTACACCATGTAGCCGCACGATCTCGTCAATGTAGAGCTGGGCATACTGAGCGAAGCTGAAAGTGGTCTTCACTGGCAGGAAGTGAGCCGCTTTCGTAAATCTATCCACGATCACCCAGATGGAGTCGTACCCTCGACTGGTCCTGGGTAGACCCACAACGAAGTCCATCGAAATCTGCTCCTATTTCCACTACGGAATGGGTAACGGCTGTAGCTCTCCTGCGGGCCTCTGGTGCTCGGCCTTGACTTGCTGACAAGTCAGGCATCTCGATACGAACTCCGCGATGTCCCTCTTCATTCTGTCCCACCAGTAGGTCTCTCTCATATCATGGTACATCTTGGTGGGACCGAGGTGGACACTATACACTGATCGATGTGCCTCCTCAAGGATATCGCGCCGCAATCCCTCAGCATCCGGTACGCACAGTCTAGATCCAAATCATAATATCCCCTGATCATCGATCACGAACTCGGAAAATCTGCCCTGTCCCATCTGTGCCATGATCTCTGAGCAACGATCATCTCTGCGCTGTGCCTCATATATACGGTCAAGAAAATGTGGGCGTGAGCGAACATGCGCAAGCTGTTCCCCTGTCGGAGTGAACTCGAACTCAACTCGGCTGTCGCATAAAGTCTGCCAATCTGCTGACGACTGCCTCTGCACTGCACGCAAACAGGATAGACTACCCCCGGGCCTCCTGCTCAAGGCATCCGCTACCACATTCGCCTTGCCCGGGTTGTATAAGATCTCACAGTCACAGTCTTTCACCAACTCCATCCAACGACGCTGTCTGAGGTTCAGGTCTCGCTGCTGAAATATGTATTTTAAGCTCTTGTGGTCTGTGAATATTTGGCACGACTCGCCATAAAGGTAATGTCGCCATATCTTCAGTGCAAAGACCACTGCAGCCATCTCCAAATCTTGAGTGGGGTAGTTTTGTTCGTGTTTCTTCAATTGCCGCGAAGCATACGCGATCACCCTGTCGTGCTGCATCAACACGCATCCTAACCCCACCCGTGAAGCATCACAGTAAACCACGAAACCGCCTGATCCTGAAGGCAATGATAATACCGGCGCCGTATCAAACATGTCCGTAGCTGCTGGAAACTGTGCTCGCACTCCTCCGTCCAGACAAAGGGAACTCCCTTCCGGGTCAAACCGGTCAAAGGTGCGGCTATACGGGAGAAATCCTGAACAAAACGCCTGTAGTAGCCCGCCAGGCCTAGAAAACTACAAATCTCCGTAAACGACGATGTCGGGGCCACTGCTGAACAGCCTCAATCTTCTTCGGGTCCACACATATACCGTCTCTCGTAATCACGTGGCCTAAGAATCCGACGCTGTCCAGCCAGAATGCGCACTTGGAGAACTTCGCGAACATCTGGTGATCCCTCAGTGTCTGTAACGTAATCCGCAGGTGCTGCTCGTGCTCCTCTCGGCTCCGGGAATACACCAAAATATCGTCGATGAACACGATGATGAACAAGTCAAGATACGGCCTGAATGTACGGTTCATCAAATCCATAAATGCTGCGGGGGCGTTGGTGAGTCTTAACGACATCACCAGAAACTCCTAGTGGCCATAGCGTGTATGGAAGGCCGTCTTCGGTATATCCTCCTGTCGGACTCGCAGCTGGTGGTATCCTGAACGTAAGTCGATCCTCGAAAAATAACCCGCACCCTGGAGATGGTCGAACAAATCGTCAATACGCGGCAACGGGTATCTGTTCCGCACGGTAACCTTGTTCAGCTGGCGATAGTCGATACATAAGCGCAAACTCCCGTCCTTCTTCTTGACAAACAGGACCGGAGCACCCAATGGAGAAACACTGGGCCGAATAAGTCTCTTATCTAACAAATCTTGCAGCTGAACCTTCAACTCTCTAAGTTCCACCGGGGCCATCCGATAAGGCGGTATAGAAATAGGCCCCGAGCCAGGAACAAAATCAATACAGAACTCGACATCGCGCTCAGGTGGCAATCCTGGCAGCTCATCAGGGAAGACATCGGGGAAGTCGCATGCAATCGGAACCTGATCCAATGGAACATCTGTAGCTCTAGTATCGCATACACAGGCTAGAAATCCCCGACATCCCTTCCTCAACAGCTGATCAGCGCGGAGTGAAGAAATCAAAATGTGAGGGGCAGCACCACGGTCCCCCTGCACAACAAAAGCCGACTCGCCGGGAAAACAAAATCTAACGGTCTTCTCGCGGCAGTCCACTGACGCATAGCACGTGGCTAACCAATCCATGCCTAAAAGAACGTCGAAGTCCAACATCTCAAGAAGGATCAAGTCGACAGGCAGCTCTCGCTCGCGAATACGAACGGTACAGGATCGGAACACGTGCCTAGCAACAAATGACTCTCCTACAGGAGTGGTCACAACAAGTGGCTGATCAAGCAAACCGGACTCTCCACCCAAACTCAGCATGCAGTGTGTGGAAACCTAAGAGTGCGTGGATCCGGGATCAAACAACACGTGTGCATCAACAGAGCATACTGATAGGGTACCTGTCACGACGGCATTGGATTCCTACGCATCCTAGGGTGTCAATGCAAAAACTCGGGCCTGACCTCCTCCAATAGCGGGCTGACCTCGGCCTCGGCCTCTGCCTTCTCGTCCTCTCTGGATCGGTGTGCCGCTCCTACGGCCTCTGGGTGCACCTAACTGGCGTGGAGCATCGCCTGTGGCAGGAAGTAGAGCTCTCTGAGGAGGGGGCGGTGATGGTGGTAGGGTCACATGCGGAACTGTCACCGCTCCCGGTCGTCTCGCTGGACAGTCTCTGACAAGATGATGCAGGCTACCACACCAAAAACATCCTAACCAAGGCTGCTGACCATATGGGTGAAGGCGATACAACTGGCCTATAAATAATCCGTCACGGCCTCTGCGAACCCTCCTAGGTGCTAACATGTCAGTGCGAATCTGACTTGGTCTCGAAACGACCGCAGGGGGAGTAGTATCAAATCTCTGTGCTCGATTGACCTCTACTAAGGATTCCACCATTTGACGCAGTTCCTGCATACCGGACTCAACCCTATCCATACGGCCCGGGGAAGGCGGATCAGTCTGTCCCTGCGGCATAAGTATACCACCCTGCTCAGTCCTAGTCTCGGACGAGGCAGCTCGAATCTCGTCTCGGGTGGCAGCCCTCTGCGCTTTGGTAGCCCTCTACGGCATAGTGACTGGTACAGGTAACATGACAATAAGAACGGTGCAATAGAATCGAAGGATACACGAAATTGAAGAAAGAATTTCAAGCAAGTATATCCTAAAGTCACCTAGGCGGAGTACCGCATCGCAAATATGCAGCGGACATACGTACGCTACGCTACCCTGCTTAAGTCACTTACTCCATCTACTAAGGGTCATCCTATACTCGGAAAGGTGAAACCTATCGCTCTGATACCAACTTTGTCACGACCCGCAAAGTACGGAACGCGACCAGCACTTAAGTTACGAAACGTCTCAAGGCGTCCGTTAAATAAGTAAGCCGAAGCCCAGAATACAAAACCCAATTAAAATTTTAGAGTGAAGGAAAACCAATTATTTGCAACATTTAACTCCATTAAAGCACATCAAGTTTCATTTCAAAACAACTTTCTCTTTTTCCAAAATTCCAACAGAGTTTCCTTTATAAAACAAGCTCCAAACGAATACAACAGGAATATAAATGAATAACATGAAAATGGCAGCCCCAAGCGGGAGCTAGCTCTTCGCCTCAAGGCGGTCACAAATCCCACGCAATATAAAATAGCAATGTGCATAGATAAGCATGAAGCATAAGAAATAGCATGTCGACTCAAGTGAGCTCGACTCCAGATATATCATAAAATAAATCCCCAAGTCTCACAACCTCGTCTCTAAGTCAATATACAGTAATCCAAATAAGTCAGGTACAGCTGAAATAATAGTAGCAGTAGATGGAGTGTACTAGATACAATGAATATATAATGTGGTACAAAATGATAATAACCCACCTATGAGCAAAAGCCTCGAGTCCAGGAAAAAAGGGCAAAATGAGCAAAAGTGTCCGCCGCTATAGTGCTGACGGAACGGACCTGTAGAAAAGCTGTGGCACAATGGGGGTGAGTTGCCAGCTCATGAGTAATAAATAACATCTACTCAGGCTATCGTATGCATGTACACAAGTATCCTAGCATCCCTAAGACAGGTATGGCTACATGTACTAGCAGGTATGTATGCATCAACAGCGTACTAGAAAGTATGTATGTCGCATGGATGTAATAACAGGTATGTATGCCACATGAAAGTACTATCATGTATGTATGCTATACGAGTCAACACAAGATCTCATCATGTAGGTATAAGAATTGTTCCTTCTTTGTTTTGACACTTATTTTTAACATCAGAATAAAATCCATGAAAATCAACAAAATTCGTGTCCAGCAATGACACCTCAAAACTGTCTCAAATCTCATATATCCATGTCAAGTATCTCTGGTCTCAACCGTCCAGCTGATCCATATCAAATGTCAATATCCCAATCCAGCGGCCACGGTCGGTATCCTCTGGATATCCGCCGCGCTAAATGAAGTCACCGGTAGGTAATCCGTCCCCTGCCAGGCTCAACGCCATCATCTGCGATCCTCTTACCCCTGGGTACCTTACCGGGCCCACCATGTACCCGTGACGGTTTCTCCACTCCTCGACACGGATCTCGAAAACCACAGAAAACTCATGGTGGACGACACTTTACATCACTAGAAAACAGCAAATTTTATATTTTTAAAGATGATAAATTTGAAATCTTGCGGCTTTCCCCCGAAATCCAGAAATATCATAAATCTCATGAAATCTTCATGGATGCATATGTCAATGATAATGAATGCATTTGGTATCAATTTGCAATGTATGATTTATGCTAGGCATGTGCAATTGATATAATAATACATATGCACGAGAATAGCAATTCTTATGATTTCATTCAAATATTTATTGCAATAGCATAGGTCTAAGCAGTTAACATGTTTCAGATTTATAGTTATCTAGTGTCGTGACATGGCAATTACCAGGGTGTGTGTGTCCAAATGAATAGTGCTCGTGCTGCATATAAAAACCTGGTAATGGTGCATGTGTCATACAAATGAGTTTGCGTATATGGAATATCATATAGATCCTAATTGCAGCAAATGTTATACAAGTATTATTATTATTTTAATGTCACAAGTAAATGTCAAGTATACTATTTTCAATTTTACTAAATCTATCGGGCGACTCGCGCCATCCAAACGATCGTCCCCCGTAGATGTTAAATCTACTCACCCGTGATCCCGTGCTAGGTGTGTCCGACCACCTACTTTCCTTTCTCTGCTGCGCTTGAAGTCCTTGCCGGCGAACCTAGAATTCAAAAGTCACCACATAAGGAAAAATCTTGCAAAACGCGATATATCGATAAAAAGGATACGCGTGCGTGAAACTAAACGCGTGTGCACATGACACGACGCGACGCGCACAAACCCACCAGAACCTAGACTAACAAGCTGTGTCACGCAGCGCGCCACAGAACCACGCGTATCACGCGCGTGTTGCACGAGACTTAAAACATCGAAAACAAGCAAATAGCGCTAGATTTTGCCTCTAGACCCAACTTGAAAAGTTACAGATACTAAAAGACTAACCTACCCAGAAGGACCCTACACCCAAAATCCCCACACCCCACCCCCTACTCTTGCCGCAATTTGCGGCCAGAATGATTAAACCGGCGGCCTCAAAGGTGAGGTGGGTCCCTGTGCTCTGTGTGTGTGTACTTGCTAGTCTCACCATGCTACTGTCTTCACAATTTTATTCTAAAGGTCTCGGGTCAACAGCAGATCCAACAGAGGCCAAAAAGTAAATAAAACTGCTAAATTACGCCAAGTCTGTTAATTCGGGTGTCTTTGTGAAATCTGGGGCAATCTTCTGGTTAACTGGTCTCAACAGAACCTAAAAGGGCTATTCTAACCAACACTATCCTTACTTTAGCCAAAATTCCCTTAATTCACCCAAAATCATAACTAAAGCATGTAATAAACACCAATCATGCTAGATCACCATATTTTTAGCAATTTAGGGTTATCCATCCAATTTTAACGACACTACTACGCTAACACAGACTAACTAACACCAAAAAGGTTCCATTAAGCTACAAGCACTCCAAAGTAACTAGATCTAGCATCACAACACAAGTCTAGTACTTAAATTACGATAAAAACACTAAACTAGCAAATCAAGCACATAACCTCCACAATATGGAAAAAGTTTAGGAATTATACCCCCAAGGGACTTCTCAAACGAGGGGAAGGAGAAGAAGAAGAGAGTGGGTGCTGCTAAACTTGGCAGGAAATGAGCTGAGCTTCACTGTTGCTGAAGCTGAAGTGCTGTTGCTGATGCTGATGCAGGTTTGGGGTGTTTGCTGTTGCTGATTATTTGGTTCTGGGTTGAGTTGCTGTTGTTGTTGGGGTTGTGTTGGGTTGTGGTGCTGATGTTGTGTAGTTGGTGTGTGTGTTGGGGCTGATGTGGTGTGGGTTTGAACTGAAGTGGTGTGGTGTTGGGCTGAAAGTGTTGCTGTTTCAGCTGATGCTGCTGCTGCTAGAAAGAGCTGAAGCTATGGCTGTTCTTTTTTTTGTAGCAAGGTTAAATGAAGATAATTGTGTGTGGGGGGGAGTGGTTTTGAAGCTGAGAGGGGGCTGATGTAGCAGCTGCTACTGCTGATGTCCTGATAAAAAAATGGCTGAAGCTGATGTTGTTTTGTGTTGTTTTGTTGCAAAATGGTGACTGAAAAGCTAATTTTTGAGGGTTTGGGTGCCTGATTTGAGTGTGAGAGTGAGAGGTTTGAGTGTGGAAGAGAGTTTGAAAGATATGAGTGAAAAGTTTTGAGATGAATGGTGTGACTTAACCTTAAACCATCATGACACATCACATCCCCCTCTCTCTCTCTCTAAGTCAACCTTAGAACTCTCTAAATACCCATGGTCAAAGCCAACCATCCTCAATTTAAACTATTTAGCTTTAACAACCCAATTAACTTAACCAAGGACCTAACCCACCATGGTTAACTTAAACCTAGTTAACCCACAAGCTCAATTGTATGGTAAACCCTAACCTTAACCCTAGTTAACATGCACAAGTGTGTGTGGTCGAGATAAAATTCCACAAAAATAACCATAAAACCAAATAAATTACTAGAAACCCGTTTTGGTAAACTTTTTACCAAAACCCCCACATAAATACTCAATTACCACTGACCCTAATCTCAGGTGTTACACTAGTGGGGGCTGGGTAATCTACAAGCACATCCTTATACAGGTCCCTAGTCGTAGGATTATCGATACAGGGCATCGATACTCCAGAGTAGACTAGTGTATACGCTTCTCATCCCAGGAGGGGAGATGGTCTGTCCCACAGCCATCAGTACATCGTACTGGAGATAGTATGCAGGTGCTCGTTAGGTTACGAGTACACTAGACAGGACTCACTGGGAACTATTGATTTGGTAGTATACCTATCGTCAGTTATCCGTTCCCAGGTGATATGAGATCAGCATTGTCCGTAGACTTGACACTGTCACTTCGCCTCGACTGTGTTCCCACTATTCTTAGATTACTACCCTACCACGACTCAAATGAGTCATGCAAACAGGTAGTAGTTGGGTGCAGTCCCGAAGCACTTGGAGGCAGTGACGGTTAGACAGGATTCGTCTCTCCCGGTATTGGGGGTCGATATCGCGCTGTGTCTAGGAAAGCCATTACACAAAGTCCCTGGCCAGGGCTAGCGAGATATACTGGTAGCGTTTCCAGTGTTATCTCAGGGTGTTCTGGGCTACACTCCGACACGACTTGTACCGCTATTAGGGGACTGACGTTTACCGCCACCCTAGGCCCAACATGCGATACTCTCAGACGAACAGACCGGACTGTATGAAGATTGTCACATTCAGGCCCAGTAGGAGTTCGGATGGGTTCACCTCATCAGTCTTCTTATCGGCATCTACCTGGGGACCGTTACGTACAACTAGTACCGCTTATGGCCTATGGTTAAACCCACTGCCAGCGTAGTGTCGAGTCTTTAGAGTCCCACACAGAGAGCTATTCGCCTTTGGGCAAAACAGAGTAGAGGTCGCATGGTTTTGCGACAGGGTTCGTTCACATCCGCACACTTATGCACGGTTGGTGTCCGAGCAGTAATTACTACCGGGCTTTGGTTTAAGCCATGTCCTAGTATATGTTTTGGGATTGGTTTTATCTCATTGTATTCGTATTCCTCGAAACAAGGGTGCGGGAGTTGGGTTAGCCTAGCACCTCATGAAGGGTTTGGAAGCATCACATGTACCAAAGGTGGAGTCTTTAGGGTGCTAAGTTAACAAATATCGGATCGTTCCTAGAAAATTAGGGTTTCTAAAACTTGCATATCATCATATGAAAGAAAAGCTAGAGTTTAGAGAGTACAACCTTTGTAGCTCCCTATGCTAGACTCCTCGGCTACTTGGGGTTTGAAAAAGCTCCGTTTGAACTCCTCTAGGTCATCGATGATCCACCCGGAGTCCGCTTTGTCCAAGCTTGCAACTTCACCCGATCAAGAGAACGAAATGAAGCTAACACTCCAAACAAGTGGGCTAGACTTTTGTAGAATGGTGTTGTGGTTCTCTTTCTCACTTCAAAATCCTAACTTGTTGAGTATATTGCTCACTAAAAAAATCTAGAGAGCAAATGAGAGAGGAAGAAGAAGATGATGGCTATATTTTTAACAAGAGTGAAAAGAATAACCCTTGTCCTAGAAAAATGAAAATATATCAATATATATTTTCTTGTTCTCGTCTCAAACCATGGTTTAAAAAATGAATATATTATTAAACTTGAGTTAAAACACAAAAGGAAAGTTTACCCAAGGTTAAAAGGTGGGTGAGAATGGTTAGGTCAAAAGAAGAGTGTAGAAACAAATCAATCATAACCATTTTCTTTTTTCCTTTCTGTTTTAAATCAAATGTAATAAAATCCGTATTTAAAACCATGTTGTGAGTCTTATATTGCCACCACTTCCATGTATATACAACCATGAAGGATGTATGTATGTATGTATGTGTGAATGTACATCCATATATGCATGAATATAAAAAGAGAACATACATGCATGCATACATCCATCAAATACAAGAAAGGATTTCTAGTGAGAAACTAATGGTTAAATGATAAATCAACACTTGATTTATCAATCAGGTCATATCACATATGACCCTAACCAAAAGCAAGCCGCCCGATCAATATATGGTATCCTATACTCGCATTTTAATCGGGTCCATGCGCATATCGCATACGCGCACCACAAAGTTTCGCCTGGACTAGGTAACTCCATTGTGGGACTCTAAGACTCGTCAATACACCGGTAGTGGGTGATGATCATATCAAGCACCACCAAGCCGCAAGCGGTCAGCTAAACGTAACGGCCACCCGGGTATTGAGCGATCAGAAGAGAACAAGCGAACCTGCTACAACTCCCGTCGAGCCAACCGGCAACACTTCCCGTACAGTCCGGTCTCCTCATCTGATATGTCGCATATCAAGTCTAGGGGTGGTAAACGTCAGACCCCAATAACAGATAAGTCGTGCAGATGTGAGGCTCATAACGGGTCAAGAAACTACTGGTAACACTTACCAGCAAATCTCTGAATCAGCCCTGGCCAGGGACTTCCCTGTTACGGCCAATCGAGCACAGCGCAACATCAACCCCCAATACCGGGAGAGATGAAACCCTTCCTATCGCTCATTGCCTCCATGTGACTCGGGACTGTACCCAAAAACCACCATTTTGCACGCCCTCATGGACGTTGTAAGGTGGAAATCAAAGCACAGTGGGAATCACACAATACTCTATGACTATCTCGGGTCTACAGACTAACCTGCACAAGTGTCACCTGAGAACTGCTATCTGACGTGAGGTATAATACCATCTGGGAGTTCTCGGCGAGTCCGTCCAGTGTACCCAGTCTCTACTGAGCACCCGTATACCATCTCTGATGTCAAACACCAATGGATATGGGATCATCCATCGCCCATCTCATGGGTCGAGAAGCGTATACGCTAGTCTACACTGGTATATCGATGCCCCGTCTCGATACACCTACGACTAGAGACCTTGAAGGATGTACTTATGGACTACCATGTCCCCACTAGTATGATCTGCATCATAGTCCAGGTAGTCAAGTACACATCCTAAGGGCTTTACCAACATGTAACTATAAGACAGTTTAAAGAGACTAGTATACATGTTAAGATAAAGTGCAACCAGATAGCATACTATCATATCGAGCAAGAAATTCATCTCTATATATGTCCAAGCATCCAATATAATATATATCATCCGTACAATACTGGCCTCTAGGGCATACATACAACTAACAATCTCCCACTTGCACTAGGGCCAGCTACTGTAGTATCGCATACCGATCATCCCAAAGAGTCTCTCAAACTATATCTGGGGAATGGCCTTCGTGAGTGGATCCGCTGTGTTATTCTTCGTGTCAACCCTCCTAACCTCGATCTCCCGGCAATCAACTATCTCCCGGATCATGTGATACCGCCTCAGAATATGCCTAGATCGCTGATGGTACCTGGGTTCCTTGGCCAAAGCCACGCTCCATTGTTATCGCAATACAAAGGTATTGGATGCTCAATGGACGGAACCACTCCAAGTTCAGTAATGAACTTCTTGATCCAGACAGCCTCTTTGGCAGCATCGTTGGCAGCGATGTATTCAGCCTCCATCGTCGAGTCTACCACGGTTTCCTGCTTGGAACTCTTCCAGCTAACCGCCCCTCCGTAACGGGTAAAGACAAATCCCGACTGCGACTTAGAGTCGTCCTTATCACTCTGGAAGCTCGAATCGGTAAAGGACTCTACTTGGAGTTCACCGTTACCATACACCAAGAGCATCTCTTTAGTCCTTCGCAAGTACTTGAGAATGCTCTTCACAGCTGTCCAGTGACTCTCTCCAGGATCAGCTTGATACCTGCTCACTACACTTGGTGAGTATGCCACATCGGGTCTGGTACATAGCATCGCGTACATGATAGAGCCTACAGCCGAAGCATAGGGTATCCCTTGCATGCGAGCTCTCTCTAAATCAGTCTTGGGAGACATCTCTTTGGAGAGAGTGACTCCAGAGATCGTGGGTAAGTTCCCACGCTTGGATTCTTCCATACTAAACCTCTTTAGTATGGTGTCAATGTACCTGGATTGAATCAATCCCAATATCCTTTTGGATCTATCTCTATAGATCCTGATTCCCAATATGCAGGAGGCATCACCAAGATCTTTCATTGAGAATCTTTGTGATAAGAAGAGCTTGACCGATTGCAGCATAGGAATGTCATTTCCTATCAAGAGTATGTCGTCCACGTACAATACGAGAAAGACAACCTTACTCGCTGCCACCTTCTTGTAGATACAAGGTTCATCTACGTTTTTGACGAAATCAAACTCTTTGATAGCGACGTCAAAGCAGATGTTTCAACTCCGCGATACTTGCTTTAATCCATAAATAGATTTAAGCAGCTTGCACACCTTCCCGCTGCTCTCACTATCTACGAAGCCCTCTCGCTGAGTCATGTACACGCACTCTTCTAAATCACCGTTTAGAAAGGCGGTCTTAACATCCATTTGCCAGATTTCGTAATCATGATATGCAGCGATGGCAAGCATGATCCGGATGGATTTAAGCATAGCTACTGGAGAAAAGGTTTCGTCATAGTCCACACCTGGTCTATGACGAAAACCCTTTGCAACAAGTCTAGCTTTGAAAGTCTCCACTTTCCCTTCTACACCAAGTTTTTTCTTGAAGATCCATTTGCTCCCAATGGGTTTTACCCCTTCAGGAGCATCTTCCAAAGTCCATACTTTGTTGGTGTACATGGATTCCATCTCGGACCGCATAGCATCCAGCCATTTCACTGAGTCCCCACTCGTGATGGCCTGTTCGAAGCTAGTTGGGTCATCATCCTCCATGATGCAATCCTCGCTCCTACCATCCATGAGAAAACCGTAGTATCTCTCAGGTTGGCGAGGAACCCTACTAGATCGGCGGAGAGGCTTAGTTTCGTTGGGAACTACCGAATCCTTTGGTTCCACTAAATTTTCAGTTGCAGTTTGTGTTTCTGGAACCTCTTCCAGCTCTACCACTTTGCCACTAATTTCTTTTGCAAGAAATTCCCTTTCCAAAAAGGTGGCATAGTGAGAAACAAACACTTTTTGTTCTTCAGCGTGGTAAAATAAATATCCTTAGGAATTCTTAGGATATCCCACAAACTTGCAAAGAACTGACCGTGCCTCGAGTTTGTCTGGATTTTGCCTTTTGACATAGGCCGGACAACCCCATATCTTAACTCGTTTAAAATATGGTCTCTTCCCACTCCATATCTCATATGGTGTGGTAGGTACAGATTTAGATGGAACTTGATTCAATAGGTATGCTGCTGTTTCCAGTGCATATCCCCAGAAGGAAATAGGTAACTCAGCTGTGCTCATTATAGAGCGCACCATATCTAATAGGGTGCGGTTCCTCCGTTCTGATACACCATTGTGCTGTGGTGTATATGGAGGTGTCAGCTGAGAGAGAATCCCATTCTCTTTTAGGAAGTTCAGGAATTCATTGCTCAAGTATTCACCTCCTCGATCAGATCGAAGGACTTTAATACTTTTTCCGGTTTGGTTCTCGACTTCTTGTTTATATTCTCTAAATTTCTCAAAAGCTTCTGATTTGTGTTTCATCAGGAACACATATCCGAATCTAGAGAGATCGTCAGTGAATGTAATAAAGTACGAAGAACCATCCCTGGCATGTGTAGACATGGGACCGCATACATCACTATGTATCAGTCCCAAGAGTTCGATAACTCTTTCTCCGTGTCCCGTAAACGGAGTTTTGGTCATCTTGCCTTTGAGACAAGACTGGCAAGTGTCAGATTCAAATATCCATCTTTATGTAACTTAGCTAGTCTTGTCGCATTGATGTGACCCATTCTACAATGCCATAAGAAGGATTCGTTCAGTTCTGAACTCTTCCTCTTGTGTGTGTTTGTTATGCTCAGAACTGTTGATTGATTTAGAACATAAATGCCATTGTATAACGTGCCTGATCTAACCAACTTTTGGTTACGGAAAATGTTCATAACATTATCCTGTAATACAAAATTATATCCCTCTTTACTCAACAAAGAAACCGATATAATGTCGTATATCAGGTTCGGCATGTAATAGCATTCGTTCAGAACCAATGTATTACCAGTTGGTAATGCAAGGTGATATTTCCCGACAGTCTTAGCTGCAAAAATTGCACCATTTCCAACTTTTATGTCTTTATCACCTTCTCCAAGTTCTCTACCTTTCCTAAGCCCATGTAACTGATTACATATATGGGATCCTAACCCGGTATCTAATACCCAGGACGTAGGGCAAATGGAGAAACAGTTCTCTGTAACGAACACACCCGAAGAAAATGCATCAACATGTACTTTCTTCATTCGGGTGGTATGGGAATCCTGGTATTCCCCTATGTCCTGTTCATTCCTATAACTCTTATAAGAAAGAACGGAACCAACGTTCCCCAGCACAGTATAACTTGCGGGTTCGGTCAATACATCCATATTATTATCTTGATTAAGGCCTGACATGGTCGCTACCTGGAGAGAGAGAGAAGAAAACACTTTAGTGTATGCTCTTGTAAGATCAGATTGGTTATTATCTTATCTAATCAGGATGGCTCCCACTGGTTTTTATCAAATCTTCCTTCAAACCCGAAAAGGAAAAACTAATTAAAGGGATTAATTACACCCTACAACTTCGCCGATCTTTCAGCCAGGCCAGTGTCGGTACTTTGAGGGAGGTTACCCATGCTTACGCACGGACCTAATTAAAGTAAACCTCGTTTTCCTAGAGGCGTAACCCCGTTGACACCTTTCTAAACACCTACTTGATCGGCTAATTGTAATGTGTAAAACTCTCTCAGGAGTAACTCTTACTCGCAGTGGGTATCGGGATCCAACTATCTCATAGAAGGTATGCAATCTCATTGCAAATTTCAACACTTGAAATTCCCGATAATATTTTGCCCCTAGCAGCTATATGACCTTAACATAGTCAACAAATCATAAGTGCTGGTCAAGTTCAACCCGTCATTTCCTGATTGAATTAAACCCACCCGCATGACCTTTAACATAGTCAACAAAGTCGCACGACTACCCTAATCCAATCGCATCATATGCATATACAGATAAGCACTAATCAGCTACCGCACACTACGCCTTAACATGGTCAACAAAGGTAGCACGAATACTAACTAGTATTTATCTGAAATGACGGAGGGCTACGACAGGTTTTTCTGAAAACCTATTGCGTAATGAACTTGATATCGTTGTAGAATCGAATGAATTTTGAAATGGAGTGTTCTTGAGGCTTTTCTGGTTTTGCTAAATGGGTCACTCCCGGTGAAGGGATCGTCGGCCCTTTCCTCGTCGAATGAGGCGCGGGATATATCATATATATCACTGTGCAAAGAAGAAACTATAGAAGCAATCAAAAGACAAACCGAGTGTGTAGCATCTGCCAGTTATTGCTAAAGGGGTCACTCCTGGTGAAGGGATCTCGGCCCTTTCCTCATCGAATAAGGTGCAGGGTATATCATATATACCGCTATGCAAAACAAAACTGTAGCTACCCTTTTTATTTAAAAATTTGATTCTACAACATCTATTAGGTTTCTTTTCTTTCATTAATCACATTAATGAAGTCCCATCATTTAAGTCACCTAAACATCACAGATAAATACGACGTACACTTATGCCATCCGCATTCGCCTCGATGTCCCCTCGTGCACCGTTAGGTTAGGTAACTAACGACAGAGCAGGGCAGGGCTAGTGCGGGTGTAAAACATAAGTAACGCCTATATAATATATCATATATACTATATACTGTATCCATCAGAACATATCAAATGATCACATCACAGATATCGCAGCAGAAACATAGATATAATGTGGGATATACTAGGACGTCCGTATTTAGTATTTAGCCAACAATAGAAAATACGGATTCCACAGCCGCGATGAATATCCAAGCCCACACCCTGGACCCCTACGAGAGCGGCAAGCGACCCTACCAATTCTGGAGTTTAGGAGACCCGGTCTCGACTCCTCGAGATGGCCTCCCACTGAACCCCAGAACCCGGTCACCCGTGCTCACCTCCTTGGGTCCATCCTAATGCGGAAACGTAAATAATATACAACACAGGTGGCATCGACCTCAACCTGGAAGTGCCCCAAATAAAAGAATATTACATTACATTTGAATTTACATGAATGAAAATATAAAACTCTCATCTCACATAAAAAAAAACCCGGCTATTCAATCGCGACAATCCTGCACATCATATCTCAGCAACACATAATATCACTTATCATCAGCGTAAGTAAGTATGCGTACCCCAATTGTCGTTGATGTATAGCAACGAAACCGGCGATATCGACATACTACACTTACGGTTACAGAAAAGAAAGTGTAAAACTGCAACATCTGGAATCCACATTCTCTTTAGACATCATAAATGCGAAATATCACATACTTCGTATTTCATATCTAACTATACGAATTCCAGATATTGCATCACATTCCAGATAAATAGACTGTATTAAAGTTTTCGAACGAACGATCAAATACCCAAGATTCGCTAAAGCTCAACACTTGAGCGGAGTTCAAAAACCCGGAGTGTGACACAGTGGTAGCGGTCCAGCCGTAGAAGGGTCAAGCCAACGCCTCACATGTGGCACGCCGTACTGCCCCAAACCTAAGGTTCAAAAGGCAGTTCAAGACGGTCACATAATCGAGTTAAGGTTTGTTGTCTTCTACAGGGTCCACCACAAACAAACTTGCACGTATTTCCGAAAGAATTTAAACCCCGTGAAAAGTGAGCAAATGATACTCGTTCAAACACTTCAATACATTCTAATTTATCCGGAAAATACACGAAATGAAAATTTCGATCGAATCGACGAGTCCAAAAACATCTCCAGAATTTACAGTACTAAATTCAGATTAAAAATACTCCAAAACAATATACAAGCAGAGAAATAAGTTACTGTACAAAAATGAGAACACGAAACAACAGAACGGCCGCGGAACCGCGGCCTAAGCAGGCTATTGCCGCGGTTCCACGGTCAAATTAACTTTTCATGGACTCGTTTTTCACAGTAATTCTTATATTTACCTGCTTAATTTTTTTCATATTTTTAATTCTGAAAATAACCAGATTTTAAAAAAATGTCCAGAGAGCGTCCGAGAAAGTCGTGTTTTGGTTCGATCGGAGTTTTTGCTTCGTTAAAGTGTCGCCTAATATTCTAGGTCGGCTCTGATACCAATGTTGGGTTAGCCTAGCACCTCATGAAGGGTTTGGAAGCATCACATGTACCAAAGATGGAGTCTTTAGGGTGCTAAGTTAGCAAACATCGGTTCGTTCCTAGAAAATTAGTGTTTCTAAAACTTGCATATCATCATATGAAAGAAAAGCTAGGGTTTAGAGAGTACAACCTTGGTAGCTCCCTACGCTAGACTCCTTGGCTACTTGGGGTTTGAAAAAGCTTCACTTGAACTCCTCTAGGTCACCGATGATCCACCCGGAGTCCTCTTTGTCCAAGCTTGCAACTTCACCCGAAGGGAACGAAATGAAGCTAACACTCTAAACAAGTGGGCTAGATTTGTGTAGAATGGTGTTGTGGTTCTCTTTCTCACTTAAAAATCCTAACTTGTTGAGTATATTGCTCACTACAAAAATCTAGAGAGCAAATGAGAGAGGAAGAAGAAGATGATGGCTATATTTTTAACAAGAGTGAAAAGAATAACCCTTGTCCTAGAAAAATGAAAATATATCAATATATATTTTCTTGTTCTCATCTCAAACCATGGTTTAAACAATGAATATATTATTAAACTTGATTTAAAACACTAAATGAAAGTTTACCCAAGGTTAAAAGGTGGGTGAGAATGGTTAGGTCAAAAGAAGAGTGTAGAAACAAATCAATCATAACCATTTTCTTTATCCTTTTTGTTTTAAATCAAATTTAATAAAATCCATATTTAAAACCATGGTGTGAGTCTTATATTGCCACCACTTCCATGTATATACAACCATGAAGGATGTATGTATGTATGTATGTGTGAATGTACATCCATATGTGCATGAATCTAAAAAGAGAACATACATGCATGCATTCATCCATCAAATACAAGAAAGGTTTTCTAGTGAGAAACTAATGGTTAAATGATAAATCAACACTTGATTTATCAATCCGATCATATCACATATGACCCTAACCAAAAGCAAGCC
This sequence comes from Agapanthus africanus, assembly GCA_030015575.1. Taxonomy (NCBI): domain Eukaryota; kingdom Viridiplantae; phylum Streptophyta; class Magnoliopsida; order Asparagales; family Amaryllidaceae; genus Agapanthus; species Agapanthus africanus. The sequence goes on along the minus strand of CM057346.1, from coordinate 335,009,222 downwards.
GCCCGATCAATATACGGTATCCTATACTCGCAATTTAATCGGGTCCATGCGCATATCGCATACGCGCACCACAACGTTTCGCCAGGACTAGGTAACTCCATTGTGGGACTCTAAGACTCGTCAATACGCCGGCAGTGGGTGATGATCATATCAAGCACCCCCAAGCCGCAAGCGGTCAGCTAAACGTAACGGTCACCCGGGTATTGAACGACCAGAAGAGAACAAGCGAACCTGCTACAACTCCCGTCGAGCCAACCGGCAACACTTCCCGTACAGTCCGGTCTCCTCGTCTGATATGTCGCATATCAAGTCTAGGGGTGGTAAACGTCAAACCCCAATAACCGATAAGTCGTGCCGATTTGAGGCTCATAACAGGTAGAGAAACTACTGGTAACACTTACCAGCAAATCTCTGAATCAGCCGTGGCCAGGAACTTCCCTGTTACGGCCAATCGAGCACAGCGCAACATCAACCCCCAATACCGGGAGAGACGAAACCCCTTCTATAGCTCATTGCCTCAATGTGACTCGGGACTGTACCTAAAAACCACCGTTTTGCACGCCCTCATAGACGTGGTAAGGTGGAAATCAAAGCACGGTGGGAATCACACAAGACTCTATGACGATCTCGGGTCTACAAACTAACCTGCACAAGTGTCACCTGAGAACTGCTATCTGACGTGAGGTATAATACCATTTGGAAGTTCTCGGCGAGTCCGTCCAGTGTACCCAGTCTTCACTGAGCACCCGTATACCATCTTTTATGTCAAACACCAATGGATATGGGATCATCCATCGCCAATCTCATGGGTCGAGAAGCGTATACGCTAGTCTACACTGGTATATCGATGCCCCGTCTCGATACACCTACGACTAGGGACCTTGAAGGATACACTTATGGACTACCATGTTCCCGCTAGTATGATCTGCATCATAGTCCAGGTAGTCAAGTACACATCCTAAAGGCTTTACCAACATGTAACTATTAGACAGTTTAAAGAGACTAGTATACATGTTAAGATAAAGAGCAACCAGATAGCATACTCATATCGAGCAAGAAAGTCATCTCTATATATGTCCAAGCATCCAATATAATATACATCATCTGTACAATACTGGCCTCTAGGGCATACATACAACTAACAGCGGGTGTGTATGCACAGTTGGCAGAGGCAAAGACAGAGGATTCTCATTGGGGTTGTTGACCGTTGACTTTTTCAAAACCCTAATGAGAATAAGAAATATGATTAATATTATTAATTATGTATTATTGTGTTATGGTTGAGTTGAACATTTGACTTTTGTTGACTTGTTGATTTTGTTGACCGGTTGACCATTTTGGACTTGTTGACCATCATCATTTCATTGCTATGACTTTTGTTTACTTGTTGTTCTTTACAAAATGCATTAAATGGATGAAATTATAATGCTCGTTGAAACTAACAATCACAATTCTTAATTATTATTATTATCATGATTATTCTTTCTTTTGTGAGCATGGTTGTAAAAAGTCAAGCTCATTCTATTATTCTCATTCTCTCTCATCCAAAGCTCACCCTCTTCCTCTCTCTCAAGGCTCTCATGGCTCATGTATTGAGAATCATGAGCCATTGACATAAAACCCACAAAACTCTTCTCTACTCACTCTAGAGTACAAGGTCTAGCAAACCAAGCACTTTAGTTTCCTCTCGGTTAAGGTAAGAGCTCAAGGTAGAGGATTTCGGGTGGATCCTTCTTCGACAACAAAGGGACTACGAGGTGGAGCCGATCTAACCACTCCAAGGAGCAAGAAGAGAAGGAGTTCAAGACCTAGGTATAATCCTCTAACATAGTAGTTAAACTTCTAGTCAGTTTGCTAGGTTTTTGTTTAGCAAAGATCCTATTTTCTAGTCCATGTTACCTTGCCATAAAAATCGCTTTTTATCGTTTCCGCATCCCCGTAAGAACCGGGACGAGTAACGTGGACTTACAGTATTATATTTTATTGTTTTGGAGTTACTATTGAAGCATGGTGCTAATTTTATAATGCATGCTTCAATTATTTCTTTTGTGCCATATCCTTCATCATGCTTGATTTTCTCTCATTATGAAAAAAACACTTTCTCACTCCTTCTTCTCTCCTCCTTCTTCTTCCTTGCTTTAACACTCACATGAGATGTGAATCAAAAGCCAAGGATCAAAGATAATCCAATACACTAATCTCTACATCATCCTAGTCACCATTTTTAGCAAACTTGATCTCTAGGTTTAGATCCTTAGATGGGTTTTAGCTTGCACAACAACTCTCGCGTGGATCATCTAGGTCTTGAGGTGGCCGGAGATCGAGGACATCGGCAACATCCAAAGGAGCTAAGGAGTTCATCAAAAGAGAAGGCAAGGAGCAAAGGAGTTACACCAAAGAGAAGACTCGAAGGACCGTATAATCAAGGTATAATCCCTAACATAGTAGATAAGATCTCTAGTTAGGGTTTTCTAGTTAGGGTTTTCTAGTTATGGTTTAGCCAAGATTATATGAAAAGTGCGTGTTGTATGCAAAGAAAATTTTCGTTTATCGCTTCCGCCGCCTCACAAGTGTTGTGGGAGCATGAAACATGCACCAAACATGGTATCAGAGCCTAACTAAACCATAATTAGATTGTTAGCCAAAAGTTAGAATTTCGATCGACGCATTTTTTCCCGAAAAACACGTTTTCTGCCCCTGCTGCTGTCAATTTTTTAAAGTGTTCAAAAAATCATTTCAGTGGCCTTAAAAATACAAGCAGGGTTTTCTAAGCACACTGTAGAAAAACGAGATTCTAACTCACCAGGAACACCGCATATTCGCGGCCAAACTCAGTGTTTGGCCATCGATTCTCGGCCGAATCGTACCCGAGTTGACTCGTTTTTCAGCAGTTTGCTTAGATTGATGAAATAGTGTTTCTGGGACATCTGGAATTTTCACAAAGTTGTTTGTGCACTGGAAGATGTCAAGTGTTGTCATGGTTTAAAATAATCGATCGAAATTCTAAAGTGCTTGGCTAATCGGGTTTTCAGTTTTTTCTTATGTGTGTTTGAAACGTCGACTAATTGCTATAAGTCGATTAGTCGGGTTGCATACTTATGTAATGATATCATGAGATGGTATGTGTATATGAATATGTTGGATCGTCGTAATGAATGGCCGGGGGATGTGAGAAGAGCGTTTTTCTTTTCTTTCATTCAATGTAATTTGTAAAAAGCATTGTAATATTATTTTGTAGGGCACATCCAGGATGAGATTGTAGCCACCGTTGTATAATTTCTTTTTACTGAGTTTGCTCCTAGGATAGACCCAAGGTGGAGTGCACAAACTACCGGGTTTTCGAAGTGCCGAGTGGCCTACTCACGTTGTTGCGAGCGGTTGCTCCACTTCGGGAATTTGGCGGGTAGTTTGCCGCACCCATAGGGGTCTAGGGTGGGGTTTTGGCTATTCATCACGACCGTGGAACCCGTCTTTCATTAAGGCTTGAATGAAATACGGAATTCCTAGTATATCCAATGTATTCATTATTAGTTATTTGTATGCCCTAGAGGCCATTACTATACATGAGATGTATATTGTAGTGGATGCTTGGACATATATAGGGAGGACTTTCTTGCTCGACATGATAGTATGCTATTTGGTTACTCTTTACCTTAACGTGTACACTGATTGTCTCTCTGTTACATGTTGGTAAAGCCCTTAGGATGTGTACTTGACTACCTGGACTATGATGCAGATCATACTAGTGGGGACATGGTAGTCCATAAGTACATCCTTCAAGGTCTCTAGTCGTGGGTGTATCGAGACAGGGCATCGATGCACCCGAGTAGACTAGCGTGTACGCATCTTGACCCATATGATGGACGATGGATGATCCCATATCCATCGGTGTTTGACATCAAAGATGGTGTACGGGTGCTCAGTGGAGACTGGGTACACAAGACGGACTCGCCGAAAACTCCTAGATAGTATTATACCTTACGTCAGATGGCAGTTCTCTGGTGACACTGGTACAGGTTAGTCTGTAGACCCGAGATCGTCATAGAGTCTTGTGTGATTCCCACTGTGCTTTGATTTCTACCTTACCACGTCCAAGAGGGCGTGCAAAACGGTGGTTTTTGGGTACAGTCCCGAATCATATGGAGGCAATGAACGATAGGAGGGGATTCGTCTCTCCCGGTATAGGGAGTTGATGTTGCACTGTATTCGATTGGCTATAACCGGAAATCCCTGGCCAGGGTTGCTGAGATTACTGGTAAGTGTTACCAGTAGTTTCTCGAACTGTTATAGACCTCATATCGACACGACTTATCGAGCTATTGGGGTCTGACGTTTACCACCCCTATGCGAGATATGCGACATATCAGACGAAGAGACCGGACTGTACGGTAAGTGTTACTGGTTGGATTCACAGGAGTGTGAGCGGGCTTGCTCATTGATCTTCTGATCGCTTAATACTCGGGTAGCCGTTACGTTTAGCAGACCGCTTGCGGCTTGTGGATGATTGATATGATCACCACCTACGGCCGGTGTATTGACGAGTCTTTAGAGTCCTACACAGGGGTTTCCTGGCTTAAGCGAAACGAAATAGGAGCGCAAATGAGATATGTGCGGGACCGAGAATAATACTAGTATGTGATACTGTAATCTATTCTCGCGATTTGTATCATCGGACGGTTATATGTGATATAGCCGGGTTACCGAATTAAGTGTTGATTCGATACATTGATAAACTAGATATTAGTCGGTTATATGCGATATGACCGGATCATTAAATCATGTATTGATTTAATGATTTAATGTATAATTATATATTTGATATATCACTTTACATTAACTTGTATTGGTTCACTTAAGATTGATTCTCTCACTTGATGTGCACAAGTTGTAGGGTTCCTAGGCACCCTAATGAGGTCTCACAAGGCATCAACCATGCCAATTTCAAAATTAACGGTGCCGAGAAACCCTAAACTACGGATCGTTGGCTAGATGTCTAGGCGAAAAGGAAACTAGTTAACTGCTTAACTAAAGTTTAAACGGAAATACAACCTTTGTAGATCCGGTGCTCCACCTCCATAGCTCCGCAACGAAGTCCCCTCGCTGTCCAAATGAATTCCCGGGCTCTAGCGTCGGCTTCGTCGGAGAAATGGCGAGCTAGGTCGTCGATGTCCATGCCGAAGATGATCTACGTCGAGGCATCGCTAGATCAAGCTCCACCTTCACCAAGCCATGAAAACTTGTGAAAGAAACACACTCTACTACTTGGCAAGAGGTAGAGGATGAAGAAATAGGAGGTGGGTTCACTTTAGATTTGGATTTCTCACTCTTTTTCATCACTTGCCATTGATGGAGACAAGCTTTCTTCACTTGAAGAAATGAAGAAGAAGAAGAAAGTGTTATGATAAGAATAATAAAAATGAAAAATAAAAAGAATACTTATCATAATGGAACCATGGTATAGTGTAGAGAGTTAATCATGGTTGAATGGAATAGTTAGGGTTAAGCATGAGACAAAAATGGTTACAAAGTCAAAGTGTTCATGAAACTTCATGAACAAAACAAAACAAGCCACCATTTTCTCATTTGCTTTTCTTTTTCCAAAAGAATAAATAAATGAATAAAATGAATAAGGAAATAGAAAACCCTAACCATTTCATTAACCAAGGTTTAATTCTTTACACTTAACCAAAAGGCATGTATCATCAAACATGATACAATCATGTGTACAAAAGTATATCACATATACAATGTGCACAACCCGAGTGAGAAAATCCATTTAAAGTGAACCAATACTAGTTGACGCAAAGTAATATATCAAATATATAATTATGCATTAAATCATTAAATCAACACTTGATTTAACGATCCGGTCATATCGCATATAACCGACTAGTATCCTATGTATCGAATTATCGAATCAATGCTTGAATCGATAACTAGGTTATATCGTATACAACCAATCGATACATTTATCGCGAGAATGGAATACGGTATCACATACACGCATTATTCTCGGTCCCGCACATATCTCATATGCGCTCCTATTTCGTTTCGCTTGAGCCAGGAAACCTCTGTGTAGGACTCTAAAGACTCGTCAATACGCCGGCAGCAGGTGATGATCATATCAAGCCCCCACAAGCCGCAAGCGGTCTGCTAAACGTAACGGCCACCCGGGTATTGAGCGATCAGAAGATCGACGAGCAAGCCCACTCACACTCCAGTGAATCCAACCAGTAACACTACCGTACAGTCCGGTCTGATCGTCTGATATGTCGCATATCTTGCCTAGGGGTGGTAAACGTCAGACCCCAATAGCTCGATAAGTCGTGTCGATATGTGGTCTATAACAGTTCGAGATACTACTGGTAACACTTACGAGTAAATCTCAGCAACCCTGGCCAGGGATTTCCGGTTATAGCCAATCGAACACAGCGCAACATCAACCCCCTATACCGGGAGAGACGAATCCCCTCGTATCGCTCATTGCCTCCATGTGACTCGGGACTGTACCCAAAAACCACCGTTTTGCACGCCCTCTTGGACGTGGTAAGATGGAAATCAAAGCACAGTGGGAACCACACAAGACTCTATGACGATCTCGGGTCAACAGACTACTCTGTACCAGTGTCACCAGAGAACTGCCATCTGACGTGAGGTATAATACCATCTGGGAGTTCTCGGCGAGTCCGTCCAGTGTACCCAGTCTCTACTGAGCACCCGTATATCATCTCTGATGTCAAACACCAATGGATATGGGATCATCCATCGCCCATCTGTATGGGTCGAGAAGGTATACGCTAGTCTACTCTGGTATATCGATGCCCCGTCTCGATACACCCACGACTAGGGACCTTGAAGGATGTACTTATGGACTACCATGTCCCCACTAGTATGATCCGCATCATAGTCCAGGTAGTCAAGCACACATCCTAAGGGCTTTACCAACATGTACAGAGAGACAAACAGTATACACGTTAAGGTAAAGAGTAACCAGATAGCGTACTATCATGTCGAGCAAGAAAGTCCTCCCTATATATGTCCCAGCATCCACTACAATATACATCCTATGTATAGTAATGGCCTCTAGGGTATACATATAACTAACAATCTCCCACTTGCACTAGGGCCATCTGATAGCAGTGGTTGTAGTATCTCATACTCAACCATCCCATAAAAATCTCTCTCTGGGAACAGGCCTTTGTGAGTGGTTCCGCTGTGTTGTCCTTTGAGTCTACTCTCCTAACCTCGATCCCCTGGAGATCAACCATCTCCATGATGAGGTGATGCTGCCTTAGAATATGTCTGGATCACTGATGGGACCTGCGTTCCTTGGTATAAGCCACAACTCCATTGTCACACAATGGGAGGAACATAGTTCATCTCATGAACCATTATACACCCAAACAGCCTCTTTGGTAGCATCTTAAGTAGCGATGTATCCAGCCTTTATCGTCTAGTATGCCACGGTATCTAGCTTGGAACTCTTCCAACATACCGTCCCTTTACTGAGGGTAAAGGCAATGCCTGCGACTGACATTCAGTCGTCTTTATCACCCTGGAACCCTTCCAGTGATTCCCCCCCAGGATCGATTGATACCATCTCACTACAACTAGTGAGAATTCTAACATCCAATTAGATCTATCTCATAGATCCAAAATCCAGGATTTAGGAGGTATCACTTTGATCCTATATGGAGAATCATTGTGATAAGCGGAGATTGGCCGAGCGTAGCATAGGAAACTCCTTCCCTATCATGAGTATGTCATCCACGTACTCTACGAGGATCGTCACCATACTCCCTACTACCTTTTTGTTTATACAAGGTTCATCTACCATTTTGATGATGTCAACTTCTTTGACTAATCCATCAAAACAGATGTTCTAACTCCACGATGCCCGCTTTATCCTATAAAGCATCTTGCACACGTTTCCGCTGCTCCCACTGTCTATGAGGCCCTCCGGCTGTGTACTTATAGACGCACTCTTCTAAAACATCATTTTAGAAAAGCAGTCATGGCACCCAACCGCCAGATATCGTAGTCATGGTATGTAGCCGTGGCAAGTAGGATCTGGATGGACTTAAGCATAGCTACTTAGAAAAAGTTTCATCATGATCCACACCTGGTCAATGATGCAAACCTTTAACAAGTCTAGCTTTGAAAGTCTCAACCTTTCCATGTACACCAAGTAATCTTCTCAAGATATACTTGCTCCTGATGGGGATTTAACCCTTCAGATATAGCAACCAAAGTCCATACTTTGTTGGTGTATAAGGATTCCATCTCAGATCGCTAAGCATCCAGCCATTCTTACAAAGTCCCACTCCTGATGGCCAGCTCGAAACTAGTTGGGTCATCATCTCATGATGCAATCCTTGCTCCCACTGTCATTGAGAAACCGATGTATCTCTCAGGTGGGTGAGGAACCTCACTAGATCGGCGGAGAGACTGAGGTTCGTTGGTAACTATTGAATCCTTTGGTTTTATCAAATCATCTGCTGTAGTTTGTATAGCTGGAACCTTTCCAGTTCTACATAACTGACCTTGCCTCGAGTTTGTCCGGATTTTGCTTTTAGACATAGGCCGGACAACCCCAATTCTTAACTAACTTAAGACATGGGCTCTTCCCTTATCATTTCAAATATGAAATGGTAGGCAACTGATTTGACTGAAACCCTATTCAATAGGTGTTGGAGATAGTGCCCTCAGAGTCAATTATTAGGTCACAGGTACGTGATTGTAATGATTGAGGGAGGACCTATCCCGGTAGGACAGTCTTACTCGAGATGATAGTATGCTATCTGGTTTACCTTTATCATCGTGTACTGTTTTAAGTGACCTGACACGTCGCTATTACACGTTGATAGAGCCCCTAGGATTCTTGCTTGACCACCAGCAGTATGAGGGCGATCATATAAGTGGGAGCTGGGGGTCTATAAGCATATCCTTGAAAGGTCCCTAGTCGTGGGAGTTTCGAGACTGGGCATCGATACTCCATTAGTAGACTAGTGTATACAGTCGAGACCCCGACGAGGGGCGGTGGCCGGTCTCACAAGCCACTGGTGTCAGTTGGATCACCTAAGATGTATACAGGTGCTCATTGGGTTATGAGTACACCGGACAGGACTCGCCGGGAACATGCTAGTTGGTCATATACCAGACGTCAGATGGCAGTTCCCTGGTGACATGTGTGCAGGTTAGTTCATCGACCTGGGGATCGTCATTTGTCTCGTGTGAGTTCCCACTGTACTTTGATTACTACCCTACCACGGCTCAAAGGAGTCGTGCAAACAGGTTTTAGTTGGGTACAGTCCCGAGCCACATGGAGGCAGTGAGCGTATCTTCAGGGGTTCGTCTCTCCCGGTATTGGGGGTGAGGTCGTGCTGTGTCTAGGAGAGCCATTACACAAAGTCCTTGGCCAAGGCAAGGAGATTTACTGGTAGGTATTCCAGTAGTATCTCAGGGTGTTCTGGGCTACACTCCGACACGACTTGTACCGCTTTTGGGGGTCTGACTTTTACCAACCCCCTAGGCCCGCCATGCGATACTCATAGACGAACGGACCGGACTGCACGGATATTGTCACTGACAGGCTCAGTTGGGTGTCGGGGTGAGCTTCCTCATCGACGTCCCATTTGGTCAGTACCTGGTAGCCCGTCACGTATTGGCTTATACCTCTGACGTGCTAGTGGTTAAATCCACAACCAAGGTGTTGACGAGTCTTTAGAGTCCCCCACATTTCAGTTACTCAGCTTTCGGGCGAAAGGCTGTAGAGGCCGTTTGGAGATATGGCAGGGTCCGATCAGATACGTGCGGTATTGCACGGATCAGGATCGGACGGTTTGTACTAGTAGCCGTGTAGGTATATGGCAGGGTTCGATCAGATACGTGCGGTATTGCACGGATCAGGATCGAACGGATAATACTAGCCGGCTTTGGTTTAAGCCGGTCCTAGTTTAGTACAGTGTAGAGTTTGTCTCATTGCATTTGTATTTCGGTCGAAATACAGATGCGGGTGTGTATGCACAGTATCGGGGTTTTCCTGTAATTTATTACGGGACCAGTTTTATGGAGTTGCCAGTTTGCTTTCCGTTTCGGCCAATTTCCATTGTTCCGTTCATTGGCCGAAGATTGGTGGAGGAGGGCTTATTTGCATTGTTGCAAATAGGCAATTGTGGAGGGGGGTCTTTGCATATTTCCTTGTATCATGATGGCTCCCCTTACCTTGACTTTCTCTAGTTGATCATGGCTTGACTTTTTGCCATCATGGTTGCACCTTACCTTGACTTTGGTTGTGATGATGGGAGAGGAGATGGTTGTTGAGTGTTGGGCTTTACAAGCCATCATTTCTCTTTGCATCATTGTTGAAGCCACTCTCTCTCTCTCTCCAATCACACCAAATTGGGGGGGGCCGGCCATTCCATGGCAAGGGGTTCATTTCATTTGAAAAGAGAAAAATGTTACTCTCTTTTTTTTTGCATGCTATACCTTTCCCCACCTCTCTCCAAGCTCTCTTTTCCTCCACCACAATGGCATCTCCATAAACCCCAAAAGAGACTTCTTCTACTACACATTCTACAGCGATTCTTGGGCACGTCGAGTAGCCGGCTTCGTGCCCGAGTTGCCTCGGCATTGAGGTGGGAGCCCGTAAACAAAGTAGGCGATGTGGTGCCCTTCCGGCAAGGTGGCGACGGCGGGACATTCCGCAGGAGATCGGGACGATGACGAGAAGACCGGAGGACTTGGATCGTCGGTATATCTCTATTCCCATTCTTGTAGATAGCTTAGACTAGTTAATGGTTCGATCCGGGTGTTTAGTGCGCGGTGGTGCCGGTTGCTAAGTCCGCAAAAATTTAAGTTTACCACCGTTTCCGCATTTGGCCGTCGGATTGACGGCCAGGGCGCCGCCGTGCACTTACAGTGGTATCAGAGCCTCGCCATTAACTTAGTCTAACTTTGTGTAATGTGTTTGCATTTCCGATCGATCAAAAAGTTCCAAAACTGCATTTTAGTTCGCATCAGTTTCTGTTGAAAATTTTTGGTCTCGAAAAATTTTTCAGGTTATAAAATATTGATGTACTGGAAAATCTAAGAGTTCTGTAAAAATTTGACGAAGTAACTCCACAGTTGGAGCGCAGAACCGCCGCGAAAACCACCTTTGTGCGGCCCTTCCGCCGCGCACTATTCACATCACTTCACCATTTTTTTACAGAGGCCTTCTGGGCTTAAAATATGGGCTTTGGAATATTAAAGTTGGGCCAATTGTTTCTGTGAGTGCTACAGTTTTCTTTGGGGCCCACTTGTTAATTGTTTGATCAATCGGAAATTTTTTAAACACATTTTTCACAGTATTTACATTATATCTGCGACCGTGAATGTCACTCGATCGGTAAATCCGGTCTAACTGCTATAGCCCGGTTAGACGGATTTGCGAACGTGACTTTCACGTTGATGTTCTATGTATTTGCTGTGATGTTGCGGATCGGTCGTGGGGGATAGCCTGGATGCAATGCTAGTACAGTTTTGTTGTATTATGTACATTTGATATTGCGGGGCGAGCGTCCGACATGTGGACTGCCGTCACTGCCTGACTGTATTATTATTTTGGGGCACGACCTGGTTGCGGTCGATGTACCCGGTGTATGTATATTTTACTTTCTGTACTAGGATTGCCCCGCGGAGGGGTGCACGGATAGCCGGGTTCTGGAGGGCAACAAGCCCGCATCTCATGGCATTGAGACGGAGGGGGCTTCACTCTAGGATTGGCGGGCTATTCGCCGCACTCGTAGGGGGTACAGGTGGACCCAGGAGGGGTGCCCAAGTTGCCGGATTCCGTGAAGTGCTGGGTGGTCCATTCACGGGGCTGAAGGGGGCTGCCTCGCTTCAGGTTTTGGCGGGTGACTTGCCGCGCCCGTAGGGGTCTAGGATTTCATTGCATGGGCTATCCACAACGACCAGGGGAACGTCGGGTTTCAGTAGTGGCTCTGTGAAACCCGGGGTTCCCAGATATCTGTATTGTTTCTGTGATGCTGTTCATTCTCTGTGATGTTGCATTTTATTCACGCCTTGAGCGAATATAATATATTGGTATATATATTAGTAGATGTTGTATATGTTTTACATCCGCGCTAGTCCAGTCCCCGCTCTGTCGTTAGTTAGCTAACCTAACGGGTAATGACGGGACCCAGTGGCGAATGCGGATGGCATATACGTACATCAGTATATTTTCGTTCTTTTTGGTGTGATCAATTGATGGGACTGCATTGATTCGGATCAATGTAAGTTAAAAACAAACCTAATCTGATGTTGTTGGAACACTTTTTCAAAAAGCTGTTATTGCAAGGACGTTCACTTTTGTTTTGCATCGTGGTATTCATTTAGAATATCCAGCTCCTCAGTCGACGAGGCAAGGGCCGAGATCCCTTCACCGGGAGTGACCCCTTGGACAAAAAGTTTGCGTCAGGGCATTAACTTCACTATAGCCGATTACTTTTGCTTTGCACCGTGGTATTCAGTTGGAATATCCTGCACCTCATTCTACGGGGAAAGAGCCGAGATCCCTTCACCGGGAGTGACCTCTTTAGCAACGGTTTTCGTCACTATATTTTAAAAAGCTATCAGTTCCTTCAACGATATCAAGTTCATTACGTTAAAGGTTTTCGCCAGAAACCATTCGTAGCCCTCCGTCATTTCAGTTAAATATTCGGTAGTATTCAAGCTATGTATTTTGACCTCACGCCAAGGCATAGTGATTGGTAGCTGCCGGGTATTTATCTGTTGCATAGATAGATGCGTTGGTTTGGGACAGTCGTGCTACTATTTTGGCCTACGTCAAGGGTATGTACGGGTGGGTTCAAATTAACCTGGATAATGACGGGCAGAACTTGACATGTGACTTATGATATTTTGACCTCACGCCAAGGTCATAAGAGCATGGGGCAGAAATCACATCGGGAGTTTCAAAAGAACTGAAACTTGCCAGATATGCGCATACCTTCTGGAGTGTGATACCGTGAGCGGATTCCGTCACATTATCATGCGATGATAGTTGGATCCCGATTCCCACTGATGAGTTGGTTTACTCCTCGGGTGACCCCGACTAATTCTTCTTTCAGGTTTGGAGGAGAATTTGAGGTACAGTGGGAGGATTCCAGATTAGATAAATTGGTAACCATTCTGATCTAGGTTAGAGTGCACGCTGAGTGTTTCTTTTCTCGCTCTCTTTGGCAGCGACCATTGACCCGACCCTAAGACTTTGACTCAGTGACCAAGTTGACCTAACCTTCTTAAACACCGGCTTTTGGATTGTCTGAGTTGCAAACCTCATTGCCACTCCTACTTTTACCCTTTTCTCCAGGACACCCCGTTTTACTACGAACGTCCACTTCCATTGGACAAAACCATCGTATGGTTAGATACGAACTCGAAAGAATTTATTCGAGGATGGTTTCCGGTTCTGGAGAAAACGGATAGGATTATTCAGTTGTCTTTTACTTTTACCCTCTCTCAGGTTACGAGTACTCCTTGGTTTAGGGGTAGTACACCTATTACGCAAATTGGATTGTCTTCTTCCAAACCTTAGGCTGGTGCCGACCGGTAGGGAATGAAGAAAACCAATTAGCATAACGATGGTGTGCAGAAGGTATTAAGTTCAGACAAAGCAAGGGATTAGTAGGAGGGCAAAGTAAATTGCAACAGATATTCACGACCAAACCAAATATTTCGTTACCACTCCCACATCACCTTTGTATTTCTCCAGGACACTCCGTATCACTACGAAGATCCACAGTTTATTTGGATATTCCATCGTATGGTTATATACGAACTCGAAAGGAACTTGTTCCAGTTCGGGGATGGATCCTGGTTCAGGAGAAATAGGAATAAAGTACATTCAGGTGTCTTTTATCTTCACCTTCTCTCGTGTTGCGAGTGTTCCTAGGATTGGGACAGTACACCCATTATGCTTATTGGATAGTCTTCTTCCAAACCATAGGCTGGTGCCGAACGGTAGGGAAGGAAGAAAACCATTTGGCCTAAAGGGGTGTGCAGAAGGTAAAGACTAAAGACATATGAAGGGATTTGGAGAGGTGGCAAAGAACTATACGGTTACAGTCGTGAATCTGGAAGAGGCATTACTAGGAATACCAGGATACCCCATCGAAACATTTCAATGTTTCAGTTTCACTGTGTACTGTTAATAGAAAACTGATTTCCCGATTAGATACTTACTCCAGGGTATGTATTTACCAGATACGATTCTCACATCTGTATGGTTTTACAGATGATGAGTGGGATCAAGTTATTGGGAATTGGGTGATTATCCTCATTATATCGGGATTCGTTGTAATCGGTGATATTTGAGGAAATCACCTGGGTTGTTTGCCGGTCGGCAAATATTTGGTTTTGAATATCCGCTGTTATGCACCAATTTCAAATTGATATATCTGTACGTCTATTTTCATAGAGTGAGATATACCTTTCTGAAATTATGTCTACGACATTTACCTATATCAGTGGATGGTTAGGTAAGGAGCATTAAACAGCGGTGTAATTCTTCTTAACCATAAGTACAGTTTTCAACCTACGACACACAGTGAATGAGTAATCAGACTCAAGGGACTTTTACAGAGTATTGTATGTTGTCCTGAGTCCATCAGGACAGAGGGGATGGTCCTCGTACTATATTCGGTTTACTTATGACTCCTCTAATTTTTAGACAGGTGTTTCGTGGAAACACAGGGTCTGAATTTGGAGAAGTTATATGTATTTGAATAGAGTAGAGAACCAGGTATAGCAAGTATCGGGATTCTTCAAAGAGATCGAAGATGTAGATACTTGTGTATGGTGTTCAGTTGATAGTAATGATTAAGAGAAATTGCTTCTCTTTCAGGTTACTCATAATTGGAAGTATTCCTAAGTTGAGTAACGCTGATCTGGCCTCCTTCCATTTAGTTGACATGCACTGGAGACAGTTGCATGATTTGGATCTGGTTCAATTAAATCAGTGCCTCTGGTCCTATATGGGATATAGAACAGTTCATATCTTAACGATGTTAAGGTACGGGGAGTTGTCCGGTTTATGATTAAAACCAGACACTGGACAACTCAAGGCACGTTTCTGTAATGGCTGTTTGTGGGTTGACCCAGGCTATGACGAGGGTTGACTTTCTACCATCTGGATGAACAATAGCGATATTGTTCTAGACTCGCCACAGTTTTAATAAAAATGGATTTTTTCAGAAAACAGTAGTGGGAGTATGGTAGAACTGGAAGTGATTCCAGAACCACAAACGATTACTGAAGATTTGATAAGGAACCTAAAGATTCAATCTGGATTGACATTCCATTGGCCACTCCGCAGATAAGGTGGGTAACTTCAGGCACCCGAGAGGTACTACGGTAGCCTCAAGGACGGTGACAGGGAAGTTCTTGTTTACCCACAATTACCATTGCTGTTGTTCCAGGGTGCGAGACCCGGCGGGAGGATGAGTATAGCGTCGTTCTAAACTAGTTTTAGAAGTGTACGTGTATATGACTCTGCCAGAGGGTTGTCGTAGTCAGTGGGAGCAGCGGAAGCATTGGTGGACAGGTAGCTTATGTCTATTTATAGACTAAAGCAGATGTAGCGGAGATAGATCATCTATTTCTGACGTGACAGTCATAGGTTTGACTTCATCAGAATAGGAGATGGATCTGTTGAGAAGGTAGTAGGGTGTGATGTCATGGTGTTTGGATGACATACACATAGTAGGAAAGGAAACTCCTATACTACAACCGGTTATACTTTGGTCGTCACACAGTGGTTTCTCCACACAGGACTTGGACATTATATCAGACATACTGGTTACTGGATCTATGGTATTAGATCTAGATTTGGGTGGTTTCCCAAACAGGATACTTGACAGCATTCTAAGAGTATTTAGGATGGACGACTCCTGGCACGGTAGTGTACCTGCAGGTGATGGAGTCACCCTCTCTGAAGCTGTCTTACAGACTAAAGGGGAGAGGGATGTGCATGATTGGCAGATCACTTGCTCAGGCAATTGAGTCAATCATGAGATGTCAAGTACCACACCAGATGTTGTTCTTGCACTAGATGCAATAAGTTGACCTTAATCCAATCCTGGAGAAACCGTAGAAAGCAGTTTTAGAACATAAATGGATGTTCTAGGGAGATGATAACGACAGCCTCATTCAGGAGACAGTTATCATTCCAGGCTTCCAAGGTGACATGGACGACAAGGAGGTTGTCAGAGTTATAGTTTTCCTTCTGGTGAGGGGCAGTATTTTGGACAGGTGGTCCAAGGCAATACTGAGGGTGGCATGGCGCAGGATACTGATTAAGTTCAGTTAACGATACAGTCTAAGAAGTTTGGATTTGGAGTTCATTTATGAGCTATGTCCCATCAGACATCCAGACACATTCTAAGACAGGTATTGCTCATTTCGGGAGATGGTTTTCTCCGCGAACTTGAGATATAGAGAGACATAGAAAGAAACAACTAAGCGGATCCACTCATTAAGGCTATTCCTCGAACGCAATAGTTCCACAAACGAGCTTTGTGAGACTGACTAGTAGAGGAGTTGGATGTTCGGTATCACACGGGCTGTGAGTATGCGACATCGCAATAATTAGCCTTGAGTGCAAGTGGGAGATTGTTGGAGATAGTGCCCTCAGAGTCAATTATTAGGTCACAGGTACGTGATTGTAATGATTGAGGGAGGACCTATCCCGGTAGGACAGTCTTACTCGAGATGATAGTATGCTATCTGGTTTACCTTTATCATCGTGTACTGTTTTAAGTGACCTGACACGTCGCTATTACACGTTGATAGAGCCCCTAGGATTCTTGCTTGACCACCAGCAGTATGAGGGCGATCATATAAGTGGGAGCTGGGGGTCTATAAGCATATCCTTGAAAGGTCCCTAGTCGTGGGAGTTTCGAGACTGGGCATCGATACTCCATTAGTAGACTAGTGTATACAGTCGAGACCCCGACGAGGGGCGGTGGCCGGTCTCACAAGCCACTGGTGTCAGTTGGATCACCTAAGATGTATACAGGTGCTCATTGGGTTATGAGTACACCGGACAGGACTCGCCGGGAACATGCTAGTTGGTCATATACCAGACGTCAGATGGCAGTTCCCTGGTGACATGTGTGCAGGTTAGTTCATCGACCTGGGGATCGTCATTTGTCTCGTGTGAGTTCCCACTGTACTTTGATTACTACCCTACCACGGCTCAAAGGAGTCGTGCAAACAGGTTTTAGTTGGGTACAGTCCCGAGCCACATGGAGGCAGTGAGCGTATCTTCAGGGGTTCGTCTCTCCCGGTATTGGGGGTGAGGTCGTGCTGTGTCTAGGAGAGCCATTACACAAAGTCCTTGGCCAAGGCAAGGAGATTTACTGGTAGGTATTCCAGTAGTATCTCAGGGTGTTCTGGGCTACACTCCGACACGACTTGTACCGCTTTTGGGGGTCTGACTTTTACCAACCCCCTAGGCCCGCCATGCGATACTCATAGACGAACGGACCGGACTGCACGGATATTGTCACTGACAGGCTCAGTTGGGTGTCGGGGTGAGCTTCCTCATCGACGTCCCATTTGGTCAGTACCTGGTAGCCCGTCACGTATTGGCTTATACCTCTGACGTGCTAGTGGTTAAATCCACAACCAAGGTGTTGACGAGTCTTTAGAGTCCCCCACATTTCAGTTACTCAGCTTTCGGGCGAAAGGCTGTAGAGGCCGTTTGGAGATATGGCAGGGTCCGATCAGATACGTGCGGTATTGCACGGATCAGGATCGGACGGTTTGTACTAGTAGCCGTGTAGGTATATGGCAGGGTTCGATCAGATACGTGCGGTATTGCACGGATCAGGATCGAACGGATAATACTAGCCGGCTTTGGTTTAAGCCGGTCCTAGTTTAGTACAGTGTAGAGTTTGTCTCATTGCATTTGTATTTCGGTCGAAATACAGATGCGGGTGTGTATGCACAGTATCGGGGTTTTCCTGTAATTTATTACGGGACCAGTTTTATGGAGTTGCCAGTTTGCTTTCCGTTTCGGCCAATTTCCATTGTTCCGTTCATTGGCCGAAGATTGGTGGAGGAGGGCTTATTTGCATTGTTGCAAATAGGCAATTGTGGAGGGGGGTCTTTGCATATTTCCTTGTATCATGATGGCTCCCCTTACCTTGACTTTCTCTAGTTGATCATGGCTTGACTTTTTGCCATCATGGTTGCACCTTACCTTGACTTTGGTTGTGATGATGGGAGAGGAGATGGTTGTTGAGTGTTGGGCTTTACAAGCCATCATTTCTCTTTGCATCATTGTTGAAGCCACTCTCTCTCTCTCTCCAATCACACCAAATTGGGGGGGGGGGCGGCCATTCCATGGCAAGGGGTTCATTTCATTTGAAAAGAGAAAAATGTTACTCTCTTTTTTTTTGCATGCTATACCTTTCCCCACCTCTCTCCAAGCTCTCTTTTCCTCCACCACAATGGCATCTCCATAAACCCCAAATGAGACTTCTTCTACTACACATTCTACAGCGATTCTTGGGCACGTCGAGTAGCCGGCTTCGTGCCCGAGTTGCCTCGGCATTAAGGTGGGAGCCCGTAAACAAAGTAGGCGATGTGGTGCCCTTCCGGCAAGGTGGCGACGGCGGGACATTCCGCAGGAGATCGGGACGATGACGAGAAGACCGGAGGACTTGGATCGTCGGTATATCTCTATTCCCATTCTTGTAGATAGCTTAGACTAGTTAATGGTTCGATCCGGGTGTTTAGTGAGCGGTGGTGCCGGTTGCTAAGTCCGCAAAAATTTAAGTTTACCACCGTTTCCGCATTTGGCCGTCGGATTGACGGCCAGGGCGCCGCCGTGCACTTACAATAGGTATGCAGCTTCTCAAGTGCATAACTCCCAAAAGGAAATAGGAAACTCAGTAGTACTCATCATAGAGCACACCATATCTCATAGGGTGCTATTGCTCCGCCCCGATATACCATCGTGCTATGGTGTATACGGAGGAGTAATTCTGAGAGAGAATCTCATTCTCCTTTAGAATAGTCCAGTATTTCCGTGCTCAAGTATTCTCCTCCTTGATCTCATCATAGGACATAATACTTATACCCGTATTCTGGTTCTCTACTTCTTGCTTATATTCTGTGAATATCTCAAAAGGTTCAGACTTGTGTTTCAACAGGAACATAGGTCTGAATCTCGAAAGATCATCAGAGAATGTAATGAAGTATAAAGAACCAGTCCTGGCATGTGTAGATAGGAGACCTTACATACATCATCATGTATTAGTCCCAAGAGTTCATTAACCCTTTCTCTGTTTCCATTAAACAGAGCTCTGGTCATCTTATCTTTGTGACATGACTGGCAAGTTTCACAAGATGTAAATTCAAACTGATTTAAATATGCATCTTCATGTAACTTCAGCTAGTCGGGTCACATTGATATGACCTAGTCTACAATGCCTCAAGAAGGATTCGTTCATTTCTGAACTCTTCCTCTTGTGTGTGTTCTGTATACTAAGAACTGTAGTTTGATTTAGAACATTAATGCTTTTAGATAACGTGCCTGATCCGATCAACTTTTGATATAGGAAATGTTCAAAACATTATCCAACTATACAAAATTTTATCATTTCTTTACTAATAAAGAGATAGATATGATTTTGTATATCAGATTCGGTATCTAATAACATTCGTTCAGAATCAATGTATTTGGAATACAGGGTGACAGTGACCAACAGACTTGGCTGCAACACTTGCCCCGTTTTCTGCCTCATGAAACTTATCACCCGTTCTCAGTTCTCTACCTTTCTGCAGCCCTATGTAACAGATTACATATCTGGGATCCTGATCTGGTATCACATACCCAGGACGTAAAGGATACTGAGAAACAGTTCTCTGTAATGAACACACCCGAAGATGATGCATCAGCATGCACTCTCTTCGTTTCGGCGGCACGGGAATTCTGGTAATCCCCTATTTCCTGCTCTGTGTTATAACAATTATAAGTTGGAGCGGGACCAACGTTCCCCAGCTCAGTATAATAAGCGGGTTCGGTCAATATTCCGTATTATTATCTTGATTAAGGCGTGATATGGTCGCTACCTGGAGAGAGAGAGAAGAAAACACTCAGCGTGCGCTCTGTCAAGAATAGATTGGTTATTATTTTATCTAATCAGGATGGCTCCCACTGCTTTTTATCAAATCTTCCTTCAAACCCTAAAAGGAAAGACTAGCCGGGATTAATTACACACTACAAGTTCGCCAATCTTTCAGCCAGGCCAGTGTCGGTACTTTGAGGGAGGTCCCCCGTGCTTTCGCACGAACCTAATTAATGTAAACCTCGTTTTCCCAGAGGCGTAACCCCGTTGACACCTTTCTAGACACCTACTTGATCGGCTAATTGTAATGTATAAAACTCTCCCAGGAGTAACTTTTACTCGCAGAGGGTATCGGGATCCAACTATCTCATAGAAGGTATGCAATCTCATTGCAAATTTCAACACTTGAAATTCCCGATAATATTTTGCCCCTAACGTGCTATGACCTTGACGAAAGCCAACAAACCATAGCCCGCTAGTCAAGTTGAACCCGTACATTTCTTGATCGAATTAAACCCACCCGCACGACCCTTGACGAAAGCCAACAAAGCCGCACGACTACCCTAATCCAATCGCATCATATGCTAGCAGATAAGCAGCATATAGCTACCGCACACTGCACCTTGACGAAAGCCAACAAATGCAGCACGAATACTATATACAACTTATCTGAAATGACGGAGGGCTACGACATGTTTTTCTGAAAACCTATTGCGTAATGAACTTGATATCGTTGTAGAATCAAATGATTTTAAAATGGAGTGCTTTTGAGGCTTTTCTAGTTTTGCTAAAGGAGTCACTCCCGGTGAAGGGATCGTCGGTCCTTTCCTCGTCGAATGAGGTACGGGATATATCATATATATCACTGTGCAAAGCAAAAACTCTTAAAAGCAATCAAAAGACAAACCGAGTGTGTAGCATCTACCAGTTATTGCTAAAGGAGTCACTCCCGGTGAAGGGATCTCGGTCCTTTCCTCATCGAATAAGGTGCAGGATATATCACATATACCGCTGTGCAAAGCAAGAACTGTAGCTACCTGTTTTATTTTGAAATTCGATTCTACAAAATCTTAGGTTTCTTTTATTTCATTAATCACATTAATGAAGTCCCATCATTTAAATACCTAAACATCACAGATAAATACGACGTACACTTATGCCATCCGCATTCGCCTCGATGTCCCCTCGTGCACCGTTAGGTTAGGTAACTAACGGCAGAGCGGGGCAGGGCTAGCGCGGGTGTAAAACATAAGTAACGTCTATATAATATATCATATATACTATATAAAGTATCTATCACAGAACATCACATGATCACATCACAGATATCGCAGCAGAAGAAACATATGAAATATTGGATATACTAGGACGTCCGTGTTTTCAATACGAGCCAGTATAAAACACGGATTCCACGGTCGCGATGAATAGCCAAACCCACACCCCTAGACCCCTACGAGAGCGGCAAGCAACCCTACCAATTCTAGAGTTAGGAGACCCGGACTCGACTCCTCGAGTTGGTCTCCCACTGGACTCCAGAACCCGGTTACTTGTGCTCCCCTCCTTGGGTCTATCCTAGTGCGGAAAAGTAAATAATATACAAACGGTGACATCTTCCGCAACCTGGAAGCGCCCCAATAAAAGAATATTACATACAAGTTTTTACATGAATGAAAATGAAAAACACTCATCTCACATAAAAACCCCCTGCTATTCAAACACGACGATCCAATATAACATATCCAGCAACACATAACATCACATGTCATCAACGTAAGTAAGTATGTCCATCCCAATTGTCGTTGACATATAGCAACGAAACCGGCGATATCACATATTACACTTACGGTCACAGAAAAGAAAGTGTAAAACTACAACAGTTGGAATCCGCAACCACCTCAGACATCGCATGCCTGACCAAATGAATTACTTAGACATCGCATGCCTAACAATTATAAACCCCGCATTTTAGTCTCATTATCGAAAACACATTTCAATACCTGGTCGGGCAATTCAACAGGATTCCCGACATCCTGATCGAATGCTCGTCGCAAACTTCAGTAGGCGGCCGCACCCCTGATACCGTCGACGAAGTGCACCAAGGCGGAACACCGCTACCGCGAGCACCCAAACGGATGCTTTCGGCGACAGGGTTCTCCTACAGTCACTTGGTCGGGGCTATGGGGCGAGGCTGTCTATTAAGTTTACCCGGCGAGTATCCGCGTACGCTACGTGATTGCGACGGACTTTTGATCACATCAAAATTCCGTGGCAACCGATCAAGTGAGACTAAATTGCTATGTTTATAACATTCATTCAGTTATCACATAACTTTTGTGAATTCCAATTATTGTATCCCATTCCAGATAAACAGAAAATGTTAAACTTTTCGATCGAACAGTCAAACACCCAAGTTTTCCCGATACAGCTCAACACATGAAATAAGTCTAACAACATTCAGTTCGTGCCTCAGTACCAACGGTCCAGCCGTAGAAGGGTCAAGCCAACGCCTCACATGTGGCACGCCGTACTGCCCCAAACCCGAAGGTTCAAAGGGCAGTTCAAGACGGTCACATAATTGAGTTAAGGTTTGTTGTCTTCTAGAGGGTCCATCGAGTTACTTGCACTACTTAGAACGTCGTTAAACTACGGAAAAATCCAACACTTGGAAATTTTCCGGCAGGGGAAAAGGTGGGTATTTATATCCAGTCGAACATTTTAACATATTCTGAAATTTATCCGGAAAACCACACAGACAAAATTTGATACTCCGATCGAAACACCGAATCCCCAAAACAATCCCAGAAAATTCAACTCTTGAATAAATATTAAAAAATCCCAGAAAATCCAGCACCCGAAAACATGAATTACTGTACAAAAATTATAGGACAATACAATAATAAGGCCGCGGAACCGCCGCATAAGCAGGGCTTATGCCGCGGTTCCGCCGCGCTCTGGAAGCTTCAATGGAAAAATTTTGTATCGTAATTCTTAGGTTTTCCTGCTGAATTTTTTACTAATTTTTAATTTGGAAAAATCCACGTTTTCAGAAAAAGTCCAGAGAGCACTTTTGAGTTGGGGTTTCGGGTTCGTTCGGGTTTCAAACTTCGTCTGGATTTCGCCTAAGGCTCTAGCTAGGCTCTGATACCACTGTAGGGTTCCTAGGCACCCTAATGAGGTCTCACAAGGCATCAACCATGCCAATTTCAAAATTAACGGTGCTGAGAAACCTTAAACTACGGATCGTTGGCTAGATGTCTAGGCGAAAAGGAAACTAGTTAACAGCTTAACTAAAGTTTAAATGGAAATACAACCTTTGTAGATCCAGTGCTCCACCTCCATAGCTCCGCAACGAAGTCCCCTCGCTGTCCAAATGAATTCCCGGGCTCTAGCGTCGGCTTCGTCGGAGAAATGGCGAGATAGGTCGTCGATGTCCATGCCGAAGATGATCTACGTCGAGGCATCGCTAGATCAAGCTCCACCTTCACCAAGCCATGAAAACTTGTGAAGGAAACACACTCTACTACTTGGCAAGAGGTAGAGAATGAAGAAATAGGAGGTGGGTTCACTTTAGATTTGTATTTCTCACTCTTTTTCATCACTTGCCATTGATGGAGGCAAGCTTTCTTCACTTGAAGAAATGAAGAAGAAGAAGAAAGTGTTATGATAAGAATAATAAAAATGAAAAATAAAAAGAATACTTATCATAATGGAACCATGGTATAGTGTAGAGAGTTAATCATGGTTGAATGGAATAGTTAGGGTTAAGCATGAGACAATAATGGTTACAAAGTCAAAGTGTTCATGAAACTTCATGAACAAAACAAAACAAGCCACCATTTTCTCATTTTCTTTTCTTTTTCCAAAAGAATAAATAAATGAATAAAATGAATAAGGAAATAGAAAACCCTAACCATTTAATTAACCAAGGTTTAATTCTTTACACTTAACCAAAAGGCATGTATCATCAAACATGATACAATCATGTGTACAAAAGTATATCACATATACAATGTGCACAACCCGAGTGAGAAAATCCATTTAAAGTGAACCAATATTAGTTGACGCAAAGTAATATATCAAATATATAATTATGCATTAAATCATTAAATCAACACTTGATTTAACGATCCGGTCATATCGCATATAACCGACTAGTATCCTATGTATCGAATTATCGAATCAATGCTTGAATCGATAACTAGGTTATATCGCATACAACCAATCGATACATTTATCGTGAGAATGGAATACGGTATCACATACACGCATTATTCTCGGTCCCGCACATATCTCATATGCGCTCCTATTTCGTTTCGCTTTAGCCAGGAAACCTCTGTGTAGGACTCTAAAGACTCGTCAATACGCCGGCAGCAGGTGATGATCATATCAAGCCCCCACAAGCCGCAAGCGGTCTGCTAAACGTAACGGCCACCCGGGTATTGAGCGATCAGAAGATCGACGAGCAAGCCCGCTCACACTCCAGTGAATCCAACCAGTAATACTACCGTACAGTCCGGTCTGATCGTCTGATATGTCGCATATCTTGCCTAGGGGTGGTAAACGTTAGACCCCAATAGCTCGATAAGTCGTGTCGATATGAGGTCTATAACAGTTCGAGATACTACTGGTAACACTTACCAGTAAATCTCAGCAACCCTGGCCAGGGATTTCCGGTTATAGCCAATCGAACACAGCGCAACATCAACCCCCTATACCGGGAGAGACGAATCCCCTCCTATCGCTCATTGCCTCCATGTGACTCGGGACTGTACCCAAAAACCACCGTTTTGCACGCCCTCTTGGACGTAGTAAGATGGAAATCAAAGCACAGTGGGAACCACACAAGACTCTATGACGATCTCGGGTCAACAGACTACTCTGTACCAGTGTCACCAGAGAACTGCCATCTGACGTGAGGTATAATACCATCTGGGAGTTCTCGGCGAGTCCGTCCAGTGTACCCAGTCTCTACTGAGCACCCGTATATCATCTCTGATGTCAAACACCAATGGATATGGGATCATCCATCGCCCATCTGTATGGGTCGAGAAGGTATACGCTAGTCTACTTTGGTATATCGATGCCCCGTCTCGATACACCCACGACAAGGGACCATGAAGGATGTACTTATGGACTACCATGTCCCCACTAGTATGATCCGCATCATAGTCCAGGTAGTCAAGCACACATCCTAAGGGCTTTACCAACATGTAACAGAGAGACAAACAGTATACACGTTAAGGTAAAGAGTAACCAGATAGCGTACTATCATGTCGAGCAAGAAAGTCCTCCCTATATATGTCCCAGCATCCACTACAATATACATCCTATGTATAGTAATGGCCTCTAGGGCATACATATAACTAACACAAGTTGTATATATGATATACATGTTTGATGATACATGCAAACTTGGGTATGTGTATGATTTACACCATGTTTAGGGTTTTATTTTCTTTATTTGTTTTGATTGAACAAAATGGTGGCTTTTCTTGTTTTATACTTGAAGCTTCATGAAGCTTTTTAGCTTCTTTGAAAAGTCTAGCCATTTTGTATTGTTCATAAACCTAACCATTACTTAAACTATGGATTGCTCTCTACATGAGTTAAACTTATCCATGGTTGCATTATGATAAGTCTTCACTTTATTTATTGTTTTTTGATTAATTCATTTTTTCTTTCTTCTTCTTCTTCTTCTTCATGAAGAAAAGAAAAGCTTGCTAGAAAATTCCAAGTGAAGAAATCAAGTGAGAAATCCAAATCCAAAGTCAACCCATTTCCTATTTCTTCATCCTCTAGCACTTGCCATGTTGTATAGGATGTTTTCTTCACAAGGTTCATGACCAAGTGAAGATGGAGCTTGAGTTTGAGTCGCCTCGACGTAGATCATCTTCGGCATCGATGTCGACGACCTAGCCCGCTCATTTTTTCGGCGAAACCATTGCAAGAGTCCGGGATTCCGATGATCGCAGCGGAGGGACGTCAACACGGAGCTAAAGAAGTGGAGGACCGAATCTACAAAGGTTGTAAACCCTTTCACTTAGTGTTAAAATTGTTAACATGCTAGTTTTCGCCTAAAACCTAGTTTAAAGATCCGTATTAGAGTTGTTCGGCACGACAAAAATTTTAATCGGGCATGGTTGATGCCTTATGGAACCTTGTGTGTGTGCCTAGCAACCCTATAGTGGTATCAGAGCCTAGCTAGAGCTTTAGGCGAAATGTAGACGAAGTTAGAAATCCGATCGAACCCCGAAACCCTAAATTATACCCTTCTCTGTACATTTTCTGAAACTGTAGATTTTTGTGAATTAAAAATACCCAAAAAATTCAGCAGGGTTTTCTAGGAATTACTGTGGAGCGTATGACCCTAACTCGACCAATGCGCCGCGGAACAGCGGCCCCAACCTGGCTTGCGCGGCGGTTCCGCGGCCATAATGGTGGCTCTGGGCACGTGCTTTGCACAGTAATGCCCGTCTGTAATTCCTCTGTTTTCTGGGTATTTTTAATTTTTACTCAACAGTTGAGTTTTCTGGGTTGTTTTGGGGACTCGATGATTCGATCGGATTGTTTAACTTTGTCTATGTGTTTTTCTGGGAATTTTAGAACATGTTAAAAAGTTCGACCGGATATAAATACCCAATTTTTCCCCAGCCGGGAAATTTCCATGTGTTGGATTTTTCCGTATTTTGAGAACGTTCTAAGTAGTGCAAGTAACTCGATGGACCCTCTAGAAGACAACAAACCTTAACTCGATTATGTGACCGTCTTGAACTGCCCTTTGAACCTTAGGGTTTGGGGCAGTACGGCGTGCCACATGTGAGGCGTTGGCTTGACCCTTCTACGGCTGGACCGTTTGTACTGTGGCATGAAATGGATGTTTTTGAACTTATTTCAAGTGTTGAACTGTTCGGGAAAACATGGATGTTTGATTATTCGATCGGAAAGTTTAACATTTTCTATTTATCTGGAATGTGATACAATATTTGGAATCGACATGTAGTTATGAGATAACTAATTTGAATGTTATAAACATAGTAGTTTAGTCTCATTTGATCGGTTGCCACGGGATTTCGATGTGATCAAAAGTCCGTCGCAATCATGTAGCGTACGCGGATACTCGCCGGTAAACTTAATAGACAGCCACGCCCCATAGCCCCGACCAAGTGACTGTAGGAGAACCCCGTCACCAAAAGCATCCGTTCGGGTGCTCGCGGTAGCGGTGTTCTGCCTTAGTGCACTTCGTCGACGGTATCGGGGGTGTGGCTGTCTACTAAAGTTTGCGATGAGCATTCGATCACATGTCGGAAATCTTGTTGAATTGCCCTACTTGATATTGAAAAGTGTTTTCGATAATGAGACTAAAATGCGGGGTTTATAATTGTTAGACATGCGATGTCTAAGAAATTCATTTGATTAGGCATGCGATGTCTAAGTAGGTTGCGGATTCCAACTGTTGTAGTTTTACACTTTCTTTTCTGCGAACATAAGTGTAATATGTGATATCGCCGGTTTCATTGCTATATGTCAACGACAATTGGGATGGGCATATTTACTTACGTTGATGACATGTGATGTTATGTGTTGCTGGATATGTTATATTGGATCATCGCGTTTTGAATAGCCGGGTGTTTTTATGTGAAATGAGAGTTTTTTTGTTTTCATTCATGTATATTTAAATGTATGTAATATTCTTTTATTGGAGCACTTCCGGGTTGAGGTTGTTGTCACCATTTGTATATTATTTACTTTTCCGCACTAGAATAGACCCAAGGAGGAGGGCATAAGTAACCGGGTTCTGGAGTCCAGAGGGAGACCAACTCGAGGAGTTGAGTCCGGGTCTCCTAACTCTAGAATTGGTAGGGTTGCTTGCCGCTCTCGTAGGGGTCTAGGGGTGTGGGTTTGGCTATTCATCGCGACCGTGGAATCCGTGTTTTAAAGAGGCTCAAAATAAAACACAGACGTCCTAATATATCCAATATTTCATATGTTTCTTCTGCTGCGATATCTGTGATTTGATCATTTGATATGTTGTGATAGATACTGTATATAGTTTATATGATATATTATATAGACGTTATTTATGTTTTACACCCGCGCTAGCCCTGCCCCGCTCTACCGTTAGTTACCTAACCTAACAGTGCACGAGGGGACATGATTAGTCGAAAATATTGCATCATTTAACCGGCAGTTTCCTCATCATTTGCATTCATTTAGAAGTGTACGGTATTCATATTTCACATATTAGCAAAACTGTCGCAAAATATCAGATTGCATGTGTTAGACTCTAAAATCGGCACTATAAAGGAAATTGACTGCATTTCATGGCATCGCATCATCCCTATATTGCGCAACACTTGTTTTGAGATCTGTGCAGGAAAATCCAGGAGAAAGGCCACAATTTATACGGTACCGATCAAACATTACGCCAACTCAATGATTTCAATTCTGGTATCAATCCAAAGGGACAAATACAAATCAACACATCAGATAAAGCCCCAAATATCATCCCAAGACCACTGCAAAGAGCCCAAGTCCCAAGGAGCCAACATGGCCGCGGAACCGCGGCCGAAGCCGGCTTGCGCCGCGGTTCCGCGGCAGATCTGCCACGTCAGCACCAAATCTTTGCACCATAACTCTTCATTCAGGGCCCACATTCAGCTCATGTAATTCAAGTTCCAGAAGACTCCAGAGGTTTCTGCCAGATCAACAAACTAGGGTTTCTAAGCTTAATTAACCCTAGCTTAAACCTTAAGCTAAGACTAACAAACTCCTTCTAGAAGCCTCAACAAACTTTTGGAGAGAATTGTAATTTCAAACCTAGACCTAGGGTTTGGGAGATCTATAAATAAGACCCTAGGCTCACTTGTAAATCATCTCTTATAAGGGAAAAATCCCTCCATTAGTTCATTTTAGTAGCCAATCTAAATCCATTCACTCTTTTTCTTCATCTTCTTCTTCCACCACAAGTCTAGTGAGAGGACTTGTGTGAAACCCTAACCCTAATTCCAATCAAAAGCCAAGATCCCGAGTACCCATCAAGCAAGAAGCCTTTCAACCTTTTATGAGCCGAGCCGATCTTCAACAGAGCAAGTGGTCCAAGCCGATCCGCGACTCACGAAGCCGAGCGAAGCCAATTCGACAATTTAGTTCTTCCTCTTGTAGTTCTTGAGCGACTGTAATCAAATTGTTGATATAAATAAAAGGTGATATTCTTTAATCTTGTTTTCTTTAAATTCTTGCATCATGATATCTTTTCAATTCTTGAATACTTTCTGTGTGATGATGTTTGAGTAATACTCCGCTCGTCGAGGAGTCGAGACGATCAATAGAATGATGATGTAATATATCTTAAATCGATTCTTGAATCCTACGAGTTTTGGAAACCCTAGCATGTTCAAGAATCGATGACCCAATTCGTTGCGATGCTTTCTTGATTGATATCGCTCGAGATTGGGAAGTTACGATCGTTTCTTGAAATTGCTAGAGGCTAGAATGTGAATGATATCTACTAAAGAACAAGAGTTAAATGATGAAACTGTCACGGCCCGAAAGTACGGAACATGACCGGCACTTAAACTACGAACGTCTCGAGACGTACGTAATCTAAGTAAACCGAAAACCCAGAAATCCAAACCAAGAAAAGTAGTAGAGTGAAGGAAAACCAATTTAAAACAAGTAGTTTTAATAGCATAAGCCGAATTATGCGGTTTTTAAGAACATCAAAATTTACTGAAAATTTCGGCAGAGTCTCCTTTGTAAATACTGGCTCCCAAACGGGATACAACATGAATAGTATACGAAATCAATAAAAGGCATCCCCAAGCGGGAGCTAGCTCTTCGTCAATCGACGGTCACAACCACACAAGCAATATAATATACAACGCCAACGGCGAGGATCAAAAACTCAAAAGGGAACTCAAAACCACCAGAAATATAACGAGCGACTCTAAGGTCGAAAGAATAACAACACTGGTCTCTATCTCAATAGATACATGTTTGGTTGATGGAATTCTAGATACAACAGAATAATGATATACAAGATAAATAATGGGGGTATGATACAAGTAAACCCACCTACTAGCAAATCACCCGAATGAAACTATGCCCGCAAAGCCGTAATGAACCTGTACGGCAACCTGCAAGAAACTGGGGCACAACGGGGGTGAGTTGCCAACTCGTGAATAGAAAAACATCTACGC
This sequence comes from Agapanthus africanus, assembly GCA_030015575.1. Taxonomy (NCBI): domain Eukaryota; kingdom Viridiplantae; phylum Streptophyta; class Magnoliopsida; order Asparagales; family Amaryllidaceae; genus Agapanthus; species Agapanthus africanus. The sequence continues at coordinate 334,978,900 of CM057346.1, read as the reverse complement.
ACAGAAATCGCATAAATAACGCAATCCTAGGTCAATGATCATAATATATCCTCAAATATATATAACATGCAGCCTATAACAATGGCTAGGGTAAATATCTAACCCGAGTGTAAACTCATGTGCCCGTGTCAGTGCCTCAGGTAGCAATATATCATATGAATGAGGTATGAATGCATGAAAACAGAATACATGTAAATGAAGAAACTGTTTTCATAAATTAGTGAGATTTCCTTCGTATTTTAAACTGAGGTATCATAATTAAAATCAGTATCAACAGTGTCTAGCATCGACACAAAACATAAATCTCACTGTCTCGAAATATCAATGTCTCAATCTCAATATCTAGGGCGCCGTCAGTCCAGACCGGCCCCTACCATCCATCTCAAGACCACGACGGTATCCTCCGGATATCCGACGCGTCGGGTAATATCACCGGTAGGTAGTGCTCCCCAGCCAGGCTCAACGTCAACACCACATTCCTCTTGCCCCGGGGTACCATACCGGGCCCACCATGTACCCGTGACGGTTCCTCCACTCCTCGACACGGATCTCCAAAACCACAGCAAACTCATGGTGGACGACACTTTACATCACTAGAAAACCGCAACATTTTATATTTTAAAAGATCATAAGTTGTAAATTTTGCGGCTTTCCCCGAAATCCAGAAATATCATAAATCTCAAGAAATCATCACAAGTGCATATGTCAATGATAATGAACTAGGCATGAACAACTGAATAACAGTATGCATGAAGTGGTAGGTAATAACTACAATGTCTAATATGGCATATAAGGGAAGCACACTAATATCATGTCAACACTACTAGCTAACAATCTAAGTCAAGCAATTATATTCTCTAAAGTGTACGTGACATGGCAATTACCGATGAAGATGTGTGTGAGCCGGCAAGTAGGTGTACGTGGTACATACGCATCATCGGTAATGGTGCTGGTGTCCTAACAGCATGATATCAATAATGGAATATGCAGCAAAATAAATATGCGAGGCAGAGCGAACAGCAATAATGTGCGGGAGCTGAATACTAGACACAACGATAACTAATCTACAATAATCTAATATAAGTCCTACGAATGGTGCCTTTTGAAATAACACGAATCATGGGGTTTTGAAAATAGGGGCTACGGTGTTTTTATGAAAAGATACGTCATTTTTGAAATATCCGTAGATTCCTTTGAGCTGTCTTTAAAAATGCCCACGATTCGTTAGTTTTATAAATAGGTAAGAAGTCTAATCTAATCTAACAACTACACTAAACTATACGGCTGAACTAACAAGCTGAACTACAGGTAAGGAAACCGCCTATCATCTGAGTCGATACATATACATACCTGTATATGTATAGTCGGTGATCCCGCCTCAATAATATCATATCCGATACCATATCTATAATCAGGCATCCCAATTCAAGAGTGCGGATCAATCATCAATATAGCTCGTACGTAAATCCGTCGTACGGCATCCCAATCTGGGTACGGGTCAATATCACATTCATCATACTATTCACCTGGTATCCTCTTTATCAAATATCATGATCGGGGTACTGATCTGTGTCTAGTACCATACTAATATCACTATTCACATGGCATTGTCATCCAAAGATCCGCTATAACATCAGGACGTATCTCAAGTACGAATCCTGCCATATCACCGATCTCACGGCCTCAACTCAAATCTCATCGACTCATCTCAATCCCAAGTATCATCCGCAAATCCAGTATGTGAACACCTAGTCCCATACCCAGGTGAACACATAACCACATCTCCCCATATACGCACAGGTAATAACATAGATGTATGCATGTGTGTGCGGGTGTAACAACTACTCTAGGGTTTCGCAACTAACACTAAACTAATCCATGAACACCTAGAATCCACCTTTATCATCAAGTCTCATATCAACATAATATATATAATCAAAATATATGTGTGTATACGTATTCGTATACATCACCACGAACTGCGGGGGTGCTATACGCCATCCACCCGACTTCTCCCCGTAGATATAAATCTACTCACCTGGTCCTCGCTAGCCGATGCCGACGTCGCCACGCGCTTGCTTGTCGTCTCGAAGTCCACATGGGGGTACTACATATCATAACGTACCATATCGCATTAAAACTAAATTCGAAATCGAAACGGCATACGAAAATCAAACCGGCACGCGTATCACGCATAGGTCCAAACCTATCGCCCACGCATGCAAGAATAGTCAAACCAACCCTCGATGTCGATGTACGAACGTCAAACCATCGAGAAAAACATCAAACATACCAATCATGGTTTCACAAATCACTAATTATATATGAAATAGGATTTAAATCATTAAAACATTAAAATTAATCAATTCGTTTTATTTCTCAAAAACCTAGTTAGCAAAAGTTTTCGTTTTAATTCGAAACTTGATGTTTTAACAAAACTAATGCCCAATATATTCACTAAATATCTTAATTAGGTCATATAAACCACTTCTATATTTTTATGACACTAATTTGTAAAAATTCAAAAATTCTAGTTTGCAATTATACCCAAATTTCAACCATTTTAGCAAAAATGCATAAACAACAATTTAGCTTGGATTTGCATGATCTAAAACATTAAAATACAATTTATAATGTTAATAATGTGATAAAAACCCTAACCGTATTTTTAATCTCACATTCTAATTCAATTTTTAAAAAACTAGTAAGCATGAATACTAGAAAATTGACGCAACCATCGCGGATTTGCGACAAAAAAACTACAATCTAGCATGAACAACCAATCCACACTACAAGCAATCTACCACACTCAAATAATCCACAAGCAATGCTTCAATTCCCATTTCCAAAATCAACACCTTCTCTTGATTTTTTTATAAACTAGCAACAACAACAATTTCACACTTTAAATAACTAATTTAGCATATACAAGCTACAATTTAACCATTAGATAAAAATTATACCTCCAATTTTGAAACCCTAGGTTGCTCTAGACACCAAAGACACCTCCTTTCTCCATGCTTTAAACCAATTTGGGTGTGAGGAGGGATAGAAATAGGATTTGCTTTGAATTTGTGAAGAAATTGTGGATTTTTTTAATGTGTTTTGAGATGAAATTTGAAGCCAAAAGAGATGGGAACATGGGGGGAAATGGGGCTGTTGGAGCTCAGATTTCGGCCATGGGAGGAATGGGGAATGGGTGAGGGAATTGGTGAAAAATTTCCAAGTCAAAGCCCTCCCAAATTACCATAATACCCCCACCTACTTACTATATATAAAACCCCTTATTTTAACCCATTTCTTCACATGATTTAAGGTCAAAAAGAGAGAAATAAAATTCTTGGGCTGATACAATAGTATGGGTCCGGCCAAGGGGAGTGAGGGTGAGTGTGAGAGACTTTACAAAAAAATTCTATGCAAAAAGACCCCCCACAATACCATATTTGCAAGTTTTAGTTCAAAATAACTATATTTTTGTTTTCCATAAAATAAATCAATTAAAACTTGAAATAAAATACTAAAAATTTATATTACAACTAGATTTTAATTAACATGATTTTAAAGATTAAAATTAGCCCATTTAAATTTGTATTTATCGCTAATTTAATGTATTTTCTTACCGGCTTAAAATAATATTAAAATAATATTTTTTTCAAAAATTTAAAATTTCACCAGTGGCTCAATAAACACCAAATACTAGTAATTACATAGCTAGAATATGTATATTTAATTTTATAATAAAGATATTTGCATTTTGACTTTTTACAGAAAACCCCCTTATTTTACCGTTTTTTCGAAATTTCACCGAAACGATTTTCAAAACGTTACAGAAACCCTAGTTTCATCAAGAAAGCCCTAACTCTCGTCGATCATCATCAATCTAGTATCAATCCTTCGAAGGACAAGAATAAGAAATTTTGAGATTACATCACGTCTATAGATCCGATCGATTCCTACGAGCCTCATTTAGATTCTTGGCATTTGGTTGGAAATATCATCGAAACCCGATTCTTTATTTGTTTATCAGTTTCTTGATTCTTGATTAAACTCGTGACACCTGAATCAATCGATAAATTCTTGAATCATGTTTTCTTTTCTCTTCGCAATTAACTTTTCAATTCAAACAAATTAAACATTGAAACGAATCGCACAATCCCTGTGGACGATCCGCACTCGCTTACGATCTACAACCGACACCGTAATTGATTGCGGTCAAATATAATTCTTTGATTGTGAATTTTATTCAATATTACTGACACATTGAAACTTATTCGCTTTATTCGATTTACACAAACAAGAAATTTTTTACAATCAAATGAAACCGTTATCGGGGATCATTTGATTTACTTACACAGTCTCGAATTTTAAAACAATCAAATGGCGCCGTTGCCGGGGATCGCGCGCTAATTCGTTTCATATTATAGTTTGAATTGAAAGATTTATTCCATTGTTATTTTGAGATCAAAATTCGTGCAAACCCTAAACGATTTGTTGTGGTTCATTGCCAGGAAATCTGGAGCTGTTTGGAAACTGAAGAAATTTTTCTGAAAATACCAGAGAGTTGAGAGAGTCTACAGAAGCTCTCTGGTGAAATTTGGTGCAGTGTTCCTTTCAAACGACCGCGGAAGGGCGGCATTAGCCAGCATATGCGGCGGAACCGCGGCCCTTTTGAGGGTTCTCTGTGCAATTTTTCTTCATGTGCTTTCTTACCTTCTTTTCTCTCCTCTTTTTAGCTCCAACTAACAGTTTGTGCAGGATTCTTTGCAAATAATCGCAGCGCCGCAAAAGCAAAATTAAAATTGTGCATGATTTTGTTTCTTGGTTGTTTGCATTCTAATACAGAAATTAAGGGGCACGGCCAAATCCAAATTAGGTGGGGATTTCATTACCCTTCCTAGGCCCCGAAAATCGCAAAACATGCATCCGCATTGACCCACATTAACTAAAAGAAATCTAGAGATGACTCTAAGGACTGTCGCGCTCAATTAGGACAGAAGAAGGCCGTGGGTAATTCATTGCTTATCCGAGTTTTCTTGTGGTGTCTAAGGCGAGTGTGTCTAAGCCTAGTAGTTTTTAATTAGGCCCACTACTTACGTAGTGGAGTACCTTCCCACTTACCAGGTACTTATCCGGCCACAGGGGAACAAAGAGGCAGTGGAGGATTCTATCCTGCGACTTGTCTTCTGGCAGTTAGGAGCGGTCTAGAGCCGGACCTAGATGACCACTAGATTCTAGGGTTTTGCTTGCTGCATTTGTTGTTTCGCATCATTTTTTCAAAAATCCGTCCCTTTTTCAAAGCAAACACCGCATTCATTCATTACCCCTAATTATAAGTCAACGCTGCCACTTGTACTAACCATTTTTAGTGCAAGATAGGCTGGACACGGGATTCTAGTGCCCGTTTAGTCCGCGTACCCTTTATCGACTCCGAAGTCGATATTTCTCCATTTACCTTTTCTTTACCCACTACCACACCCACACCGATGGATCCGAATCCATCAAACTTCTTTAACCCTAATCTGCCGCCGTCCGTTAGTGCGCAGAATCCACCCCGCATCTCTCTCCAGGAGAGGTGCTACCCTATTCGAGGTCCTCTTTCGACCTGCTTATCCACACCACCAGCCAATGGGGATAACTTTGAGATTAAGCCCCAGTATATCAATCTTTTACCCAAATTCCACAGACTCGAAACTGAGGACGCTTACGTTTTCATTACCAAATTTGAAAACGTATGCGTAATGATGGGTACGTCACAAATTTCAGTGGATGCTATGCATCTACGACTTCTTCCATTTACTTTGTGCGATATAGCTAAGAAGTGGCTATATAACACTACCGTACACTCTATTACGAATTGGGAAGAATTCGTCGCAGCATTCCTTAAGAAATTTTACCCAATACGAAAGACAGCTCGAATCCGTAGCGAACTGAATCAATTTGCCCAGCTCCCTACCGAACCATTTTCAAAATACTTTGAACGTTTCAAGGATCTATTGGTTCAGTGTCCTCATCACGGCATCCCGAGATGGGAATTGTGCCGAATCATTTATGAGGGCATTAACCCAAACACTAAACAGAGCCTCGAAAACATGTGTCAAGGTACTTTTATGACCAAAGATGATGGGGAAGCTTGGAAGTATTTAGAAGAGTTCGCTGAAAAATCACTACAGTGGGAGAGTGGAACCCAACCATTGAATAGGGGTCGCATACACCAAATAGATGTATCCATAGGTGTTCGAGCTGAGATGGCAGCAATGCAAAAGAAGCTTGACGCTATAGAACACAAATTTGCAGCAGCCTCCCTAAACCCAATGTCGCTCACCAAAACTGTTTGTGGGTGCTGTTCTGATCCGTCTCATTTAACGGAAGAATGTCCATTAAACTCTGCGTTTCAAGGTCACGAGCATTCAAATGCCGCATTTCAAAGACCTCGAAACGATCCATATTCTTCCACGTACAATCAGGGTTGGAGGAATCACCCGAATTTCGCTTGGAACCAAAACCAATCTCAAAACACGGTTCCAAACACGAATAATTTTCAAAGGGCTCTTCCTCCACCACAGCTTCAACTCACTCAGCACCCCTATCAGTCACAAAATTTCCAAAATCAGGTCAACACTCCTGCACAGTCTAATCCTTTGACCTGTTCTGACGAATTCTCTCAATTCACTCAAACCATGAAATCACTTTTGTCAAATTTCATAGAGGTTTCGGCTGAGGTTAGATCTTCCGTCGGTGAGATAAAGAAAAACTCAGCATCCCAAGCTGAGAGTATCAGAACGATGGAAGCTGAAATCGCACGACTTAAAGCCGAAATGAGTGCGAGAGAAAAAGGGAAACTTCCCTCTCAACCCCTACAGAATCCTGGGCATTACAATGTAAATGCAATCACAACGTTGAGATCGGAAAGAGTGCTGAACAACCATGTCGGGGAAGAAGTTGATGATACTGAAAATCAAATCAACACCAAGGCTGAGACCTTTCCACACACACACACTTCTCCTTCTGATCCTTCTTCTTCTACCACACCATCTTCTCGCGAGCCTATTCTCCATTTCCCATTAGGCTCGACACCTGAACCCAACCCTTATAGTTCTCCACTGACGGTCCCCACACCTCTTTTGGGACCGCGTCTACCCCCTCTTCCTTCTCCTATGATGGACCCTGCGCTTATTGTGAAAGCACCTTACCCGAATCGGTTAAGGGCTAATAGAACGAGTCCTCATATGGAGAAAATTATGGAAATGTTCAAACAGGTTAACATCAATATCCCTCTCCTAAATGCAATTCAACAAGTCCCCGCCTATGCGAAAATTCTTAAGGACTTGTGCACTAGGAAGAGGAAGACTCAAGTGCCGAAGAAGGTCTTTATGGCTAATAATATCAGCACTGCTTTTATTCCCCAGCTACCAAAGAAACGAAAGGACCCAGGTTGTCCTACAATATCGATTTCTATTGGGGGTAAAAACATAAATCGTGCTCTTTTAGACCTTGGCGCAAGTGTTAACCTACTTCTATATTCTGTCTATGAGCAATTAGGGATTGGAGAGCTAAAACCTGCTCACTGCACTCTCCAAATGGCAGACCGTTCAATCACTAAACCAAGGGGTGATTTAGGGGATGTGTTGATAAAGGTCGGGGAATTTGTTTTCCCTGTAGACTTCATTATGCTCGACACACATCCTGTAGAAAACCCCCGGGGCCAAATTCCGGTGATTCTAGGTCGTCCTTTCCTTGCCACTTCCAACGCTGTTATAAACTGTAGAAATGGTTCAATGAACTTATCATTTGGAAATATGACCATTGAACTAAACATCTACAAAGTTGAAAGTCAGCCATCAGAACCCTCTGCTCATATTTTAGATGTGTGCTCTGTCCACGAGATCGCTCCCGATAGTTGTGGAGCTGAGGATCTTTGCTTTCTAGATCTCGACGACATTACCACATCTCTGTTTGATCTTACACATGATCTTAGTGAGGACACTTTTCCTACACTTGAGTCCTGCACTCCTGACTTTTCTCCACCTGAGTCTGTATCTTTCACAAGCTCTGAGCTTCTTTGTAAATCCAAAAATCACTCGATGATCCCTCCTTCTATCATTTCTCCGCCCGAATTAGATCTCAAAATTTTACCTTCTCACCTTAAATATGCATATCTAGGTGAGAATGAGTCCTTACCGGTTATCATATCAACTTCTCTAGCATCAGAGCAAGAGAATGCACTTTTATCGGTATTGAGAGCTAATAAAGAGGCGTTTGGTTGGACCATGGCAGACATTAAAGGGGTTGGTCCCTTGATAGTTGAACATCATATACATGTGATGGATGATGCCAGACCAACCCGAGAACCACAGAGACGGTTGAATCCCGTCATGAAGGAAGCGATCATGAAAGAGATCGTCAAATGCCTAGATAATGGTATTATATACCCCATCTCCGATAGCCAATGGGTGAGTCCTATACATGTCGTTCTTAAGAAATCCGGCATCACTGTTATAACCAATGAGGCAAATGAGTTGATTCAGACACGCACCCAAACTGGGTGGCGTGTGTGTATTGATTATTGAAAACTCAATGCTGCCACGAGGAAAGACCACTTTCCTCTACCATTTATTGATCAAATGATGGAACGCTTAGCGGGACGAAAGTATTATTATTTTATGGACGGATACTCAGGCTATAATCAGGTCCCCATCGCCAAAAAGGATCAAGATAAAACCACTTTTACTTGTCCATTTGGTACCTTTGCTTACAGTCGCATGACCTTCGGGCTATGCAATGCTCCCGCTACCTTTCAGCGGTGTATGATGGGGATATTCTCTGATATGGTAGAGAATTTTCTGGAGATCTTTATGGACGATTTCTCAATTTTTGGAGACTCTTTTTCTGATTGCCTATCGAATCTTGACGCTGTTCTTACTCGTTGCAAAGAGAAGAACTTGACTTTGAACTGGGAAAAATGCCATTTCATGGTCCAAGAAGGAATTGTACTTGGACATGTTATTTCACAGAAAGGCATTGAGGTTGACAGAGCTAAGATAGATGTCATTCAAAACCTCCCTCATCCCAAAAGCGTCAAAGATATTCGATCTTTCCTCGGCCATGCTGGCTTTTATAGGAGATTCATCAAGGACTTTAGCAAAATTGCTAGACCTTTAACTCTTCTCCTGGCCAAGGATACGACCTTCCATTTTGACTCGGACTGCGAGACAGCTTTCGACTCACTTAAACACTCACTCACTTCAGCCCCCGTTTTATCATCACCAAACTGGGACTACCCCTTTGAGCTGATGTGTGATGCATCTGATTTTGCAGTAGGTGCAGTCTTAGGACAGCACATCGAAAAGATGCCACACGTAATCTACTATGCAAGTAAGACCCTGAACGATGCGCAAATCAATTATACAACCACAGAAAAAGAACTTTTAGCGGTTGTATTTGCATTAGAAAAATTCAGGCCTTACTTAATTGGCTCTCCTATAGTTGTGTATACTGACCATTCCGCCTTAAAACATCTTCTGGCGAAGAAAGATGCAAAAGGTCGACTAATACGTTGGATCCTTCTGTTACAAGAAATCGATCTTGTTATCAAAGATAAGAAAGGATGTGAAAACGTAGTAGCTGACCATCTTTCACGCAACATTTCTTCCCCTGTGACCCTGCCGATCAATGATTCGTTCCCTGATGAACAACTCTTGAACGTATCCGCTGAACCATGGTTCAGGGATATTGTGAACTATCTTGTCACGGGACTTATACCGAGCGATTGGTCAAAACAGGACAAATACCGTTTTCTATCCCAAGTAAAACACTTTTACTGGGATGATCCATATTTGTTTAAGTATTGTCCTGATCAGATCATTCGCCGATGTGTCCCAAAAGAAGAGTTCAAAAGTGTTCTTTCTTTTTGTCATGATCAGGCCTATGGGGGTCACTTCGGTCCTAAAAAGACAGCGGAAAAGCTTTTGCAATGTGGATTTTATTGGTCGACCTTATTCAAGGACGCATTTGAGCATTGCAAAACCTATACACGGTGTCAGTACACGGGTAGAATATCCCGGAGGAATGAAATGCCTCAGCAACCCATTCTGGTTGTTGAAATATTCGATGTTTGGGGCATTGATTTTTTGGGTCCTTTTCCCAACTCCTTTGGGAATTTGTACATACTGCAGGCGATTGATTATGTCTCCAAGTGGGTAGAAGCCATTCCATGTCACACTAATGACAAGAAAGTTGTCATTAAGTTTTTAAAAGAGAATATATTTTCGCGATTTGGACACCCACGCGCTATTATTAGCGATAATGGGACACATTTCTGCAACAGATCTTTCGAGACTCTGATGCGAAAATACGCAATCAACCACCGACTTTCTACACCCTATCATCCTCAAACAAGCGGGCAAGCTGAAATCTCAAACAGACAAATCAAACTTATCCTGGAGAAAACTGTTGCTAAAAATAGAAAAGACTGGTCGACCAAACTGACGGATGCTCTTTGGGCATTCAGGACTGTATATAAGACTGACCTAGGGATGTCTCCATATAGGATAGTGTTTGGGAAAGCATGTCATTTACCCGTCGAGATAGAGCATAAAGCATTGTGGGCTATAAAAGAAATAAATTTTGATCTAAACCTTGCTTGCAACTTTCGGAAGCTGCAACTTAATGAGCTAAGCGAACTCCGCGATGAAGCTTATGATAACGCTGTAATCATAAAGAATAGGACTATGGTTTTTCACGATAAAAATATTTTGAGGAAAACATTTTCACCTGGTCAACAAGTCCTTCTTTATGATTCACGATTACACCTTCATGCGGGTAAGCTCCGATCTCGATGGATAGGACCTTTTGTTGTGCGGTCTGTATACCCGCACGGGGCAGTAGAAGTAGAAAATATTAAAAACGACACCTTTTTCAAAGTAAATGGACATAGACTAAAGCCGTATTTTTCCACTGACCCCACGGAAGAGCTCTTGTTCTTACAAGAGCCAGTTTATTTGGATTAAAATTCCTCCGTCTCACCTTCATATCCAGTATATCATTGCATCATCTTTTTGAATGAAGGTGAGTGAAAAGAGAAAGTTTGGGGAAAGTTCTTCACATATATATTTTTCCCCCACTAATAATTCCTCCAAGACTTACAGGTTTTGTAGATATAGCTGTTGACAACAGTGAGGACACTGTTGAAAACAAGTTTGGGGGAGGTTTGTGCTTATTTTCGCATCATTTACATATCATCTGCATAAGCACAAAACGTTTCTTTTAAAAATCTATAAAAATTTAAAAATTTTCAAAACCCAAAAAAATTTAAAAATTTTCAAATATAAAAATAATTTTAATATTTAAACTTTTTTGTACATAAATAAGATAATGAAAGTTTAGATAGTGAACAATTACATCCATGAGATTAGAAAAATTTAAGAAAACTAAGAAAATTAGAAGTTTTTTATACGAACTAGTAATAAGTAGTTATGAGCCGTTGTCCCAAGGGTTAGTAAGATGAAGGACGTCACTAATCCGAGGATAAAAATAAGTCTAAAAAATAGTTTCTATTCTGAAAGCCAAACATTTTGAACGTTGCTACCCTGCTATTCGCACTTACACACGTCTTGAAGCCTGGGATAGTAGAGGATACCTTGAAATACTCTTGTCTTAAATCCGATGTATGAAGGAAATAAAAAGAAAAAGAAAAGTGAATAAAAAAATATAAAGTGGTGAGAAAAATGGACACTGGTTTTGTTATCACCAAGGGCAATAAAAATATATAGCGAGGGTGCATTTTCACCTAGTGCCCTAAGGCCAACTGGTCTGGGAGTCACTGCTATGCCTGAGGTGGTGCAAGACGAGGAAAATACACCAAATAAGCAAGCACATGAGTAATTGGTCGGTTAGTAGCTCAAGAAGTATTAACGGTCGCATGAAAGTGTGTGAGCAATCTCATCTAAATATTCATTAATTAAAAAGTACTGAGGCTGATGGACAAGAGTATGATAGCTTGAATTGAATTCTCCGGATGTAGGGATGTCTTTACACACACGCAGGGTTATATGATCGATGTTTGGAAGAAAGATAGGAATGAAGAATAAGATAATGTTTTATTGAGGGAGGACGTGATTTCTGACATTTTTTCATGACCATTAAGATAGGGCTCATGACAACCGAAAAGCTAGCTTAGTTGGAAACCCTAATTTTCAAGGCTTTTCTTTTGCAATTCTTTTCTTTAAATGTAAGATTCATGATCTTCCTTTTATTATTGGATTTTGTGGGTGCAATCCGCTGAAATCCCTCATGAGACAACACTCCTCCTACTAGGGACACCTAGAGGTTTAAAGGCTTGTTGCACGTGCTCAGTGCAATCGTGTTGCCTACGAATGTGTGCTAGTTAGTTTTTCTCTTTCTTTATTTTCTCCTTCTCTTTTTAATAAAACAGTTCGCTCGAGACGATCAAAATTAAGTTTGGGGGAATTTGATTAGTCGAAAATATTGCATCTTTTAACCGACAGTTTCCTCATCATTTGCATTCATTTAGAAGTGTACGGTATTCATATTTCACATATTAGCAAAACTGTCGCAAAATATCAGATTGCATGTGTTAGACTCTAAAACCGGCACTATAAAGGGAATTGACTGCATTTCATGGCATCGCATCATCCCTATATTGCGCAACACTTGTTTTGAGATCTGTGCAGGAAAATCCAGAAGAAAGGCCACAATTTATACGGTACCGATCAAACATTAAGCCAACTCAATGATTTCAATTCTGGTATCAATCCAAAGGGACAAATACAAATCAACACATCAGATAAAGCCCCAAATATCATCCCAAGACCACTGCAAAGAGCCCAAGTCCTAAGGAGCCAACATGGCCGCGGAATCACGGCCGAAGCCAGCTTGCGCCGCGGTTCCGCGGCGGATATGCCACGTCAGCACCAAATCTTTGCACCATAACTCTTCATTCAGGGCCCACATTCAGCTCATGTAATTCAAGTTCCAGAAGACTCCAGAGGTTTCTGCCAGATCAGCAAACTAGGGTTTCTAAGCTTAATTAACCCTAGCTTAAACCCTAAGCTAAGCCTAACAAACTCCTTCTAGATGCCTCAACAAACTTTTGGAGGGAATTGTAATTTCAAACCTAGACCTAGGGTTTGGGAGATCTATAAATAAGACCCTAGGCTCACTTGTAAATCATCTCTTATAAGGGAAAAATCCCTCGATTAGTTCATTTTAGTAGCCAATCTAAATCCATTCACTCTTTTTCTTCATCTTCCTCTTCCACCACAAGTCTAGTGAGAGGATTTGTGTGAAACCCTAACCCTAATTCCAATCAAAAGCCAAGATCCCGAGTACCCATCAAGCAAGAAGCCTTGCAACCTTTTATGAGCCGAGCCGATCTTCAACAGAGCAAGTGGTCCAAGCCGATCCGCGACTCACGAAGCCGAGCGAAGCCAATTCAACAATTTAGTTCTTCCTCTTGCAGTTCTTGAGCGACTGTAATCAAATTGTTGATATAAATAAAAGGTGATATTCTTTAATCTTGTTTTCTTTAAATTCTTGCATCATGATATCTTTTCAATTCTTGAATACTTTCTGTGTGATGATGTTTGAGTAATACTCCGCTCGTCGAGGAGTCGAGAAGATCAATAGAATGATGATGTAATATATCTTAAATCGATTCTTGAATCCTACGAGTTTTGTAAACCCTAGCAAGTTCAAGAATCGACGACCCAATTCGTTGCGATACTTTCTTGATTGATATAGCTCGAGATTGGGGAGTTACGATCGTTTCGTGAAATTGCTAGAGGCTAGAATGTGAATGATATCTACGAAAGAACATGGGTTAAATGATGAAACCCTAGTTTCATCAAGAAAGCCCTAACTCTCGTCGATCATCATCAATCTAGTATCAATCCTTCGAAGGACAAGAAGACGAAATCTTGAGATTACATCACGTCTATAGATCCGATCGATTCCTACGAGCCTCATTTAGATTCTTGATATTTGGTTGGAAATATCATCGAAACCCGATTCTTGATTTGTTTATCAGTTTCTTAATTCTTGATTAAACTCGTGACACCTGAATCAATCGATAAATTCTTGAATCATGTTTTCTTTTCTCTTCGCAATTAACTTTTTAATTCAAACAAATTAAACATTGAAACGAATCGCACAATCCCTGTGGACGATCCGCACTCGCTTACGATCTACAACCGACACCGTAATTGATTGCGGTCAAATATAATTCTTTGATTGTGAATTTTATTCAATATTACCGACACATTGAAACTTATTCGCTTTATTCGATTTACACAAACAAGAAATTTTTTACAATCAAATGAAACCGTTATCGGGGATCATTTGATTTACTTACACAGTCTCGAATTTTAAAACATTCAAGACATCGAGGCGAATGCGGATGGCATAAGTGTACGTCGTATTTATCTGTGATGTTTTGGTGACTTAAATGATGGGACTTCATTAATGAGATTAATGAAATAAATGAAACCTAATGATGTTGTGGAATCGAATTTTCAAAAACTGGTAGCAACGGTTCTTGCTTTGCATCGCGGTGTTCCTTGTAGAACATCCTGCACCTTATTCGATAAGGAAAGGGCCGAGATCCCTTCACCGGGAGTGACCCCTTTAGCAATGACTGGCAGATGCTACACCCCTCGGTTTGTCTTTTGATTGCTTTTGGTGTTTTTGCTTTGCATAGTGATATATATGATATATCCTGCACCTTATTCGATGAGGAAAGGGCCGACGATCCCTTCACCGGGAGTGACCCCTTTAGCAAAACTAGAAAAGCCTAAAAAACACTCCATTTTAAAATCATTTGATTCTACAACGATATCAAGTTCATTACGCAATAGGTTTTCAGAAAAACCTGTCGTAGCCCTCCGTCATTTCAGATAAGTTGTATATAGTATTCGTGCTACATTTGTTGGCTTTCGTCAAGGTGTAGTGTGCGGTAGCTATATGCTGCTTATCTGCAGCATACGATGCGATTGGATTAGGGTAGTCGTACGGCTTTGTTGGCTTTCATCAAGGGTCGTGCGGGTGGGTTTAATTCAGTCAAGAAATGTACGGGTTGAACATGACTAGCGGGCTATGGTTTGTTGGCTTTCGTCAAGGTCATAGCACGTTAGGGGCAAAATATTATCGGGAATTTCAAGTGTTGAAATTTGCAATGAGATTGCATACCTTCTATGAGATAGTTGGATCCCGATACCCGCTGCGAGTAAGAGTTACTCCTGCGAGAGTTTTACACATTACAATTAGCCGATCAAGTAGGTGTCTAGAAAGGTGTTAACGGGGTTACGCCTCTGGGAAAACGAGATTTACTTTAATTAGGTCCGTGCAAAAGCACGGGGAACCTCCCTCAAAGTACCGACACTGGCCTGGCTGAAAGATTGGAGAACTTATAGCGTGTAATTAATCCCGGCTAGTCTTTCCTTTTAGGGTTTGAAGGAAGATTTGATAAAAACAGTGGAAGCCATCCTCATTAGATAAAAAAATATTCAATCTGATCTTGTAAGAGCATACGCTGAGTGTTTTCTTCTCTCTCTCTCTCTCCAGGTAGCGACCATATCACGCCTTAATCAAGATAATAATACGGATATTTTGACCGAACCCGCTTGTTATACTGAGCTGGGGAACGTTGGTCCCGCTCCAACTTAAAATTGTTATAAGACAGAGCAGGAAATTGGGGAATACCAGATTTCCCGTGCCGCCCAAACGAAGAAAGTGCAAGTTGATACATCATCTTCGGGTGTGTTCGTTACATAGAACTGTTTCTCAGTATCCTTTACGTCCTGAATATATGATACCGGATCAGGATCCCGCATATGTAATCTGTTGCATGGGCTACAGATAGGTAAAGAACTGAGAACGGGTGATAAGTTTCATGAGACAGAAAACGGTGCAAGTGTTGCAGCCAAGTCTGTTGGTAACTTTCAATCTGTATTACCAGAATACATTGATTCTGAACAAATGTTATTAGATACCGAACCTGATATACAACATCATATCAGTCTCTTTATTAGTAAAGAAAGGATATAATTTTGTATTGATGGATAATGTTTTGAACATTTCCTATATCAAAAGTTGATCGGTTCAGGCACGTTATCTAAAAGCATTGACGTTCTAAATCAAACTACAGTTCTTAGTATACAGAACACACACAAGAGGAAGAGTTCAGAAATGAACGGATCCTTCTTGAGGTATTATAGACTAGGTCATATCAATGCGACCCGACTAGCTAAGTTACACATAGATGCATATTTAAATCTGTTTGAATTTACATCTTGTGAAAACTTTCCGGTCATGTCACAAAGATAAGATGACCACTGCTTTGTTTATTGGAACCAGAGAAAGAGTTAGTGAACTCTTGGGATGATACATGTTGATGTATGATGGTCCCCTGTCTACACATGCCAAGTCGGGTTCTTTGTATTTCATTACATTCTCTGATGATCTCTCTAGATTCAGACATATGTTCCTGTTGAAACACAAGTCCGAACCTTTTTGAGATATTTACAGAATGTAAGATAAAAGTAGCGAACCAAAATAAGGATATAAGTATTATGTCCTATGATGAGATTAGGGAGGAGAATACTTGAGCACGGAATTTCTGGACTATTCTAAAGGAGAATGAGATTCTCTCTCAGCATTACTCCTCCGTATACACCATAGCACGATGGTATATCGGGGCGGAGCAATAGCACCCTATGTGATATGGTGTGCTCTATGATGAGTACTACTGAGTTTCCTGTTTCCTTTTGGGAGTTATGCACTTGAGAAGCTGCATACCTATTGAATAGGGTTCAAATCAAATCAGTAGCCTACCACTTCATATGTGATATGGAAAGGGAAGTGCGCATATCTTAAGTATGTTAAGATTTGGGGTTGTCCGGCCTATGTCTAAAAGAAAAATCCGGACAAGCTCGAGGCAAGGTCTGTTATGTAGAACTGGAAAGGTTCAAGCTATACAAATTGCAGCAAATGATTTGGTAGAACCAAAGGATTCAATAGTAACCAGCGAACCTCAGCCTCTCCGCCGATCTAGTAGGGTTCCTCACCCACCTGAAAGATACTTCAGTTTCTCTATGACAGTGGGAGCGAGGATTGCATCATAAGATGATGACCCAACTAGTTTCGAGCTGGCCATCAGGAGTGAGACTCTGTAAGAATGGCTGAATGCTTAGCGATCTGAGATGGAATCCTTATACACCAACAAAGTATGGACTTTGGTTGCTTTATCTGAAGGGTTAAATCCCCATCAGGAGCAAGTATATCTTGAGAAGATTACTTGGTGTACATGGAAAAGTTGAGACTTTCAAAGCGAGACTTGTTAAAGGTTTGCATCATTGACCAAGTATGGATTATGATGAAACCTTTTCTAAAGAGCTATGCTTAAGTCCATCCAGATCCTACTTACTACGGCTACATACAATGACTACGATATCTGGCGGTTGGGTGTCATGACTGCTTTTCTAAATGATGTTTTAGAAGAGAGCGTCTATAAGTACACAGCCAGAGGGCTTCGTAGACAGTGGGAGCAGCGGAAACGTGTGCAAGATGTTTTATGTGATAAAGTAGGCATCACGGAGTTGGAACGTCTGTTTTGATGTGGTAGTCAAAGAGTTTGACTTCATCAAAACGGTAGATGAACCTTGTATATACAAAAAGGTAGTAGGGAGTATGGTGGTGATCCTCGTAAAGTATGTGGATGACATACTCTTGATAGGGAAGGAGTTTCTTATGCTACGCTCGGTTAATCTCCGCTTATCACAAGGATTCTCTATATAGGATCAAAGTGATACCTCCTAAATTCTCGGTTTTCGATCTATGAGATAGATCTAATTGGATGTTAAGATACTCACTAGTTGTAGTGAGATGGTATCAATCGATCCTTGGGAGAATCACTGGAAAGGTTCCAGGGTGATAAGGACGACTGAATGTCAGTCGCATGCATTGTCTTTAACCTCAGAGGAGGGACGGTTTGTTGGAAGAGTTCCAAGCTAGATACCGTGACATACTAGACGATTCAAGGCAAGATACATCGTTACCAAGGATGCTACCAAAGAGGCAGTCTAGATATATATAAGTTCATGAGATGAACTTCGTTCCTACCATTGTGTGACAATGGAGTTGTGGTTTTAGCCAAGGAACTACCGTCCCATCAGAAATCCAGATATAATTCTTACGCAGTATCACCTAATCATGGAGATGGTTGAACTCCAGGAAGATCGAGGTTAGGAGAGTAGACTCAGAGGACAACACGGCGGATCCACTCACAAAGGCTTTTTCCCAGAGAGAGACTATTATGGGATGGTTTGGTATGAGATACTACAACCACTGCTATCAGATGGCCCTAGTGCAAGTGGGAGATTGTTAGTTATATTTATGCCCTAGAGGCCATTACTATACATGAGATGTATATTGTAGTGGATGCTTGGATATATATAGGGAGGACTTTCTTGCTCGACATGATAGTATGCTATCTGGTTACTCTTTACCTTAACGTGTACATTGATTGTCTCTCTGTTACATGTTGGTAAAGCCCTTAGGATGTGTACTAGACTACCTAGACTATGATGCAGATCATACTAGTAGGGACATGGTAGTCCATAAGTACATCCTTCAAGGTCCCTAGTCGTGGGTGTATCGAGACAGGGCATCGATGCACCAGAGTAGACTAGCGTATACGCATCTTGACCCATATGATGGAAGATGGATGATCCCTTATCCATCGGTGTTTGACATCAAGGATGGTGTACGGGTGCTCAGTGGAGACTGGGTACACTGGACGGACTCGCCAAGAACTCCCAGATGGTATTATACCTTACGTCAGATGGCAGTTCTTTGGTGACACTGGTACAGTTTAGTCTGTAGAACCGAGATCGTTATAGAGTCTTGTATGATTCCCACTGTGCTTTGATTTCCACCTTACCACGTCCAAGAGGGCGTGCAAAACGGTGGTTTTTGGGTACAGTCCCGAATCACATGGAGGCAATGAGCGATAGGAGGGGATTCGTCTCTCCCGGTATAGGGAGTTGATGTTGCGCTGTGTTTGATTGGCTATAACCGGAAATCCCTGGCCAGGGTTGCTGAGATTTACTGGTAAGTGTTACCAGTAGTTTCTCGAACTGTTATAGACCTCATATCGACACGACTTATCGAGCTATTGGGGTATGACGTTTACCACCCCTAGGAGAGATATGCGACACATCAGACGACGAGACCGGACTGTACGATAAGTGTTACTGGTTCGATTCACAGGAGTGTGAGCGGGCTTGCTCGTTGATCTTCTGATCGCTCAATACCCGGGTGGCCGTTACGTTTAGCAGACCGCTTGTGGCTTGTGGTTGATTGATATGATCACCACCTACTGCCGGCGTATTGACGAGTCTTTAGAGTCCTGCACAGGGGTTTCCTGGCTCAAGAGAAACGAAATAGGAGCGCATATGAGATATGTGCGGGACCGAGAATAATACCAGTATGTGATATTGTATTCTATTCTCGCGATTTGTATCATCGGACGGTTATATGTGATATAGCCGGGTTACCGAATCAAGTGTTGATTCGATACATTGATACACTAGATATTAGTTGGTTATATGCGATATGACTGGATCATTAAATCAAGTATTGATTTAATGATTTAATGTATAATTATATATTTGATATATCACTTTACATTAACTAGTATTGGTTCACTTAAGATTGATTTTCTCACTTGATGTGCATAAGTTGTATAGGTGATATATTTTTGTGCACTAGATTGTATCATGTCTGATGATACATGCAAACTTGGGTATGTGTATGATATACACCATGTTTAGTTAATGGTTAGGGTTTTATTTTCTTTAATTATTTTGATTAAACAAAATGGTGGCTTTTCTTGTTTTATACTTGAAGCTTCATGAAGCTTTTTAGCTTCTTTGAAAAGTCTAGCCATTTTGTTTTGTTCTTAAACCTAACCATTACCTAAACTATGGTTTGCTCTCTACATGACATAAACTTACCCATGGTTGCATTATGATAAGTCTTAACTTGATTTATTTTTTTTTTTATTAATTCATTTTTTCTTTCTTATTCTTCTTCTTCATGAAGAAAAGAAAAGCTTGCTAGAAAATTCCAAGTGAAGAAATCAAGTGAGAAATCCAAATCCAAAGTGAACCCACTGCCTATTTCTTCATCCTCTACCACTTGCCATGTTGTATAGGATGTTTTCTTCACATGGTTCATGACCAAGTGAAGATGGAGCTTGAGTTTGAGTCGCCTCGACGTAGATCATCTTCGGCATCGAAGTCAACGACCTAGCCCGCTCATTTTTCCGACGAAACCATTGCAAGAGTCCGGGATTTCGATGATCGCAGCGGAGGGACGTCAACACGGAGCTAAAGAAGTGGAGGACCGGATCAACAAAGGTTGTAAACTGTCACGACCCAAAATTGGCCCGTGACGGCCCTAATTCTACGCAACGCCTAAAGACGCCACGTAGTAAAAGAAAGCCAAACCCAGAAATCTAAACCATGAGAATACGGAAAAAGATAATATAAATTTTTGAAACATTTGAAATCGCAACCCAAATTCTTTGAAAACGTCTACTTTCTTTCTTTAAAATTTTAGCAACACCCCCTTTTTGTAAAGACTAATCAAGATGAATACAACAGAATATACGACGCCGTAGCGAAGAAATAAAGACAATAGAGAAAAGCTGTATATAAAAGACATCAAACCCGCAAAGATACACATAACGTCCTCACCAAGTCTCTAAGTCAACAATACAATAGTAGATGGAGAGTACAAAATACAACGAATATACAATATGAAATACAGATAATCATCTAACCCACCTAAGCAAAAAGGTACTGTGAGCTGATGTGGTATCTGTAGCAAAAGATGATAGCTGGATAGCTGAATGGAGGAATAGCCTGCCTCGACTACTCTGGGGAACAACCTGAAACACCTGTGGCACAACGGGGGTGAGTTGCCAACTCGTGAATAGTAGATAACATATGTAGGTAATCGCAGGAATGTACGTACAGCATGAATCTAAGATATGCGATTACAGTAATAACATGTCATGCAAAGGCTGAAATAAGGGAAGTACAGTAACAGGTACAATCCATATGTAAAGCAGTAATAACATGACAATAATATGCAATAACCATGCAATAGGGATATGAGAAAGTAGATATACGACTATCATAAGGGTATACTACAAGTACTACCAATATATGAATCTGTGCATAAGGTAGGTAAGGGTGTGGTATAGGGTGGAATATGTTATTTTCCACAGAAACCTGACATCGTGGTAGGATCACAATCCATCAAGACACTTACATCCCAAACATCAAATCGGCCCCCAAACTGGGCTCTCACATCACATAAATCTCACATCATCTCAAGTACAATATCGAATAGCTCTCTTATATCTCGAATGTACAAATCGACCATATCTTTCATATCCAACATCCAATCTCAATGAATCACCTAATAACCCAAGTCAAATCTCAAATAATCTCTAACATCCTAAACATATATATATACAGAAATAATACGATGGGGGAAATACACATATATTACCGTCCCATTCCACTAATATTGGTGTAAAGGTATATATAACAACGGCTAAATCCCCTGTTATATATACAAAGGTATTAAAAGAAATATCATGAAAACAGTGTGCCAAGCATCGACACAGAAATCCTCGTATATCGGGCTCCGTCAGTCCAGATCGGCCCACGGGGTCCGTCTGCGGTGTCGGCCCTCGGCCCCGGCAGTACAGATCATCCCGCATCCATCTCTCGATTCTGGCCAGTATCCTCCGGACAACTGCCAGGTCCAACCAGTCACCGGTAGGTACTCGCCCGCCTCCAGGCTCAATCGGCAAACCCATCGATCTTCTTGCCGAGGGGAACCATACCGTGCCCCACCATGTACTCTCATACGGCAACCACACCTCGTATGGAGTATATAATCAGCACCGATAAAACTCATAGTGGACGCGCAAATATCATATCAAGGAAACCGGGTTGTTCAATGTATGCATAATTTCATGAACTCCCGCGGTTCCCAAATCCCGAAAACGTCATATAAAATCCAAATAAACAATGCGCAAATCCAGGAATAAATATATGCGATATATCTGAATGCGAGCAGGTAAACAAAAGTATATAGCTGAGCTAGATGTATGCAAAAATCAATAAGGTACAGCCAAGTATAGGTATCTACCTATAAGTAAAAGATGCCGTATACCCCCCTGGGTATAAGTAACATATGTAGGAAACCCCCCCGGTATAACTAAAATATGTCCATGGTATACCTGTAGCTGTATCGCAAAGTGTATATGTACCTATCGCTAAAGGTAAGATACACTACAGGTATACGATAAGATAGATGTCAAGTATGATAAGCAATAGTATCTATAAGGGGTTGTGTGTGACATGGCAATTATCGACGGTGTGTGTGTAGCATACTATCCGTGCTCGTGCAACATGAACCATCAATAATGTGTGCAGTGTCCTACGGCTGCTAGTCACAGTATAACTATATCAAGGAAATAACATAAAGGCGCAATTCTAACAATGACGTAGAATACGCGACAGGTATTTGAATCCTAGCCCAGACGTATAACGCCATGCGGGCGATTCCCCTGTAGATGTTAAATCTACTCACCTACGCCTCACGCTAGGTGAATCCTACCATCTGCTCCCCCTATAGTCGTGTCCGTAGTCCCTGTCTGCAAACCTGCAAATAAGACATGGAAATCACATATAAGCCAAATATCCCGCGAAACGCGATATCGAACCAAAACGAGAAACTCGCGTCGCGAACTAAACGCGCGTGTGCACGATACGCTGAATCGTGTGTGTGTACGCGTCTAAACCATCGCGACACGCCGCGATACGCTGGATCACAGAACCCACTCACGTATCGCGCGTATCGCGTAAACACAACAGACACCAAAAACGACATATGACCCCAGATTTTCCTACAGGTAGAATATTACAAAACTAGACATGCCAAAACACTACACAACACTGCAGACTACCCTACACAAAACCCTAACACCTAACTCCTATTCCTGGCCGCAAATTAGGGCCAGATTGAATTAATCGGCGGCCAAACTATGGGGTTAGGGGCTCGTGTTCTGGTGGTGGTGTGCATACCTAGTGAGCATGTCCCAGTCTTCTCAATTTCACTCTGTAAGGTCCGGGTCCATAGCGGATCTCAAAAATCCAATATATCGCTTAAAAACGACAATTTTCACTAAAAGGAAACCCAATGGTATTTTAGTGTAATCTAGGGAAATTTTCAGTTAAAGTGACCCTAACAACACTTAAATAAGTATGGTTAACTAACACAATCACATTCCAACCAACATTCCACATAAACCACCATAATTAGCACTAAACTAGCTAATTAACACTAACCGACACCAATTAACACATAAGCTAGCAACTAGGGAATTGGGTTCAGAAATATACCCTGTAGATCCCTAGAGAGCAGGTGAAGAAGTGTATGGGGGAAGAGGTGAGCTGCTGCAAGTTGCTAGAGCCCCTGCTGCTGCTGCTGCTATCTGCTGCTGCTGCTGCTGATGGTGATGAAGCTGCTGCAGCTGCTGAAGATGATGATGCTGTGGCTGCTGCTTCTGTGTCCAGGTGAGTGTGTGTGTGTGAGTGTGAGAGAATGAGAGTAAGGGAAATGAGATGGAGAAATGGGGACAACACAAGACCCCTTCTCACTCTCTCTCTCCTCATTAAATGAGGCATGGCAAAGGCCATGATGCCCCATGCTCTCTCTCTCTCTCCCCCTAAGGTCAACCATGAACCAAAACAAAAGATTCAAAATAAAACCCTTTTTAAAATTCATTTTCATTTTTAAAACAACCATGACTAATTACAACCATGACACTTAAACAAATATTAAAACTAGATTAGGGAATTTGGTTAGTTAACCATGATTGCTAATCATGATTAACCCCAAAAACAACCCTAGTTATCATGTACAAGTGTGTGCAAGCCTAACAAAATTCTAATAAAATACACAATAAATAGTTTAAAATATTTAAAACTTAATTTGGTAAACTTTTTATTAAAAACTATATTTTAAAATATAATTAGCTACAAAACACATTCTAAGGTGTTACAATCTCCCCCCTTAAAAGAAATTCGTCCCCGAATTTAAAAGTATACTGATACGCGTACCTTCAAAGGGAAGATTAAAATCCTCAAATCTCACTCGCAGCCTCCTAAGTGACTATCTCACTATACGGCTACGTCCAAGAAAACCCTCCACAGGTAGCAAGACCATTGATCGATGTTCCTCCACCTGCTGAGCCATTAACACAATTGGCTGCGGGTGAACGAAAGATCGCGTCTAAGCTAAATGGTCTGGTGCTAAATCATGTGAGAAAGTCATGAAGGTAATTGTAGAGTATCATCACAAGGAATACGGGGTGAAAATCCAATAATCTGGGCGGAAGTGCCAATTTAAAGGCAACGAAACTAACTCGTTCATAGGATCTTAAAAGGACCTAAATCCTGGGACAAGCATCCCAAAATCCAACACCGTCATTCATCGGAAAGTCCATAGGAATACATGATCTGTCCCTGCGAACTCGAGTCTATGACCAACACAGTCGTCACAAGACCTTAGTTCGAAATGGACAATTCCCATCCTGACCTAACACAACTGGACTATCTCCGAAGTTTCTAGACTAGCTGAGGTCCCAAGTCCTACTTACGCGGAGTCAGAAGAACAACAGACTGGTGATCGACATGACCTAACCCCTAAGCCTAAGGGTGGCCAATTGGAGTGTCTCCTGATAACAGCTATCGAAGGAGAACCCTAACGATGGCGAGTGACGATCCCCAACTGCTGACAACAAACAATTCAAACACATAGCTTTAACAAAATAACTGAGCAAACTGAGTATAACCGGACGACAAGAATCCGAAAGGAGTCACACCCTAACTAAACTTGGGTAGAAACCATAACGAAATTCTTGGAGATCTGCTCCCATCCCTGCTTCGGAACGGTAAAAGATTGCAATTCTCCAGCCGGCCTCAGATGCTCGACCCTAGCACACAACAAGACAGACACTTGAAACGAAACCTGAAACTTCTCTTTACATCCCTGTCCACCCGTAACTATCTCACACGTCACGTCACTATTGGCGGAACTTGAATGAAAACAGAGAGTTGACTAATGTGCCTGTTCTAGGATTTTACGTCTCTACCCGATGGAACCAGGTACACAAACGCGTCCCTAACTTAGCACATCATTGTCATAATTCAAGGTCTCCGAATCATTACCCAGCCGAGTATTCTCAAGTATCACTGACGAACGAGTAACGGCGGGTAGTGTCTCGCGAAAACGATTTAAGGAAAGTGGTCGGGCGCGGACATGAGCAAGCTGTCCCCTCCGTAGAGACGAACTCAAGCTGTACTCAACGATCACACAAGAACTGTAAATCTGCAGAAGACTATCACAACAATCAAAATCCGCTGCAGGAAGATATACATTAAGCTCTAGTGGTCCGTGGAAAATCTGACACGACTTCCAAACAAGTAGTGTCTCCAAATCTCTAACACAAAACCACCGCGGCCATTTCCAGGTCAAGAGTGGAATATCCTCCTCGTACTTCCTCCAAATGTAGGGAAGCAAAAGCGATAACTCTATAGTGTCACCTCAGTACACAATCGAGCCCACTCAAGAAACATTACAGTTAACAACAAGGTCGCCCGAACCAAAAGCAAAGAAAGAACTGATGCAGTTGTTAACAGAATCTTCAACTGCCGAAAACTCCGTACACATACCTCAGTCCACAGAACAGAAACCTCCATCTCGGTCAATTCAGTCGACGGTGCAGCACTACTCTCGTGATCCTGCACGAAACGGCGGTAAAAACCTGCTAAGTCCAAGAATCTGCGGATCTCCGTCCTGCACACATGTCTGGACCTAAGCTGTACGGTCACGATCTCCCTCGGAACCATACGAAACCTTCTCCCGTGACTACAAGACCTATGGGTCAACACAAAATAAGCCTGAAGAAACACTCCGAGAATTTAGCAAACTGCTGGTGCTCTCCCAGTATCCGCATAACAAATCCTCAAGTGCTGCTCCTGTTCCTCAAGACACATTAAATAGACCAGAAGGTCGTAAATAACACAACAAAAACTGGTCGAGGAACGGCGTGAAGAAATCTGGTCCATCACATCTACGAATGCTGCTAGGGTAACAGTGAATCCAACGACTCACAAAACACACAAAGCCCGTAGCACGCACAAGGCAGTCTTCGGAATGCCATCACTCCGAACCTACAATAATGATGACCTGATCCCGAACAAACTTAGAAAATGTCTCGCACTCTGGAGCTGATCGAAGAAATCATCACAGCGAGGTGAAGGATACCTATCCGCACCGTAAGCCGGTTCAATTGACGATCCGTCGATACACAACCTCAAACTGCCGTCTTCCTCCTCGACGAACAGAAATCGGAGCCTCCAAAAGCGAAACACTCAGATACACAAAACTTCCCAAACCACAACTCTGCAGCTGATCCTTTAAGCTCCCTCAGCTTCGCCGACCCATCTGGAACAGCGTCGGAAAAACTCTCGTGCAAAAAGAACCCGGTCCCACAATCCCACTGTGGCTCCGGTATCACGGGTGAACGCCAAGAATCCACGACATCTCCTCAGTAGCCGACTAGCGAAAAATGCTGAATTCAAGCTGTGAGGGGCGGCACAACTATCCACCTGCACAACAAGAACTGACCTGCCAGAAAAACAACCTGACTGTTTCCACACGGTAGTCCACAGACGCCTAGCACGTAATTAACCAATCTGTGCCCAGGAGAACGTCAAATCCAACTCCTCTAGAAGGATTAAAACGACGGACGAATCTCTATCTCCCATCCGATTGGCACACAACTGAAATACGTGTCGCGCAACAAAAGAATCGCTGACAGAAGTTAACACCACTCCGACTAATCTACCCAACCACGGTACAAGCAAGAAAACAAACGAATACATCAAAAGAACATACGAAATAAGGATACCTAAAGACTCCACATTGGACGTCTGCGCGTCCCGATGAGTAGAAGCAAACTCCTGTGTCTGCCCTCTACTCGCAGCTGGATGAACTCCTCTGGTAGACTGAGCCCTCTGAGCGAATCTTCCACGTCCACGGCCTCTCTGAATACGACTCTGACGAGGTGCTAAGGAACAATCCCTGACGAAGTGCTGAAGGCTCCCGCATCGGAAACATCCACGCGCTGACTGCTGACCATCCTGGGGGTAAGAGCTGAACGACTGTCCTCGTCCTAAGCCTCTGCTACTCCCGCGGCGTCCACAAAGTCTGTCTCGATGACCAAACCTCTGCCTCTGGGCTGGTACGCTGGTATGAGTCCTCCACTGTCCTGGAACTCTCCGAGCCTCTGGAATATGCGCCTCGTCAACTAGAGCTGCAACCGCTGGTGCTATGTAAGTGACGGACTGCTGCATGCTGATCGTAAGGGACAGCTGAGTAACAGGGGTAACAACCTCCTGTCGTAGCTCCCGAACGACATCAACCAAGGAACGCATCGTCTGGCGGAAGTCCTGCATCTCTACCAAAAGTCTATCCATAGTATAGATCGTAGGCTGATCCGTCTGCACCTGTGCAACTAGAGTGCCATCCTGGTCAGTACTCGCCTCACCCGAGCCAACTCTGACCTCGGCCCTCGCTGCATCACTTTGAGTCCCTATAGTCATCGGCGGCAAGGCCATAAATAGATATAAGATTCGATGAGAATAAGGAAATCGAATCTTAAGGAAGGAATTTCAAGCAAATTGTACTTAGATCACTTAATGCGAAGTACCGCATCGTGGGTATGCTGCAGACATACACACACTACGTTACTTTGCTTAAGCAACCTACTCCATCATACTAAGGTCATCCTACACACCGAAAGGTAAAACCTAACGCTCTGATACCAACTTTGTCACGACCCAAAATTGGCCCGTGACGGCCCTAATTCTACGCAACGCCTAAAGACGCCACGTAGTAAAAGAAAGCCAAACCCAGAAATCTAAACCATGAGAATACGGAAAAAGATAATATAAATTTTTGAAACATTTGAAATCGCAACCCAAATTCTTTGAAAAGGTCTACTTTCTTTCTTTAAAATTTCAGCAACACCCCCTTTTTGTAAAGACTAATCAAGATGAATACAACAGAATATACGACGCCGTAGCGAAGAAATAAAGACAATAGAGAAAAGCTGTATATAAAAGACATCAAACCCACAAAGATACACATAACGTCCTCACCCTGTCTCTAAGTCAACAATACAATAGTAGATGGAGAGTACAAAATACAACGAATGTACAATATGAAATACAGATAATCATCTAACCCACCTAAGCAAAAAGGTACTGTGAGCTGATGCGGTATCTGTAGCAAAAGATAATAGTTGGATAGCTGAATGGAGGAATAGCCTGCCTCGACTACTCTGGGAAACAACCTGAAACACCTGTGGCACAACGGGGGTGAGTTGCCAACTCGTGAATAGTAGATAACATATGCAGGTAATCGCAGGAATGTACGTACAGCATGAATCTAAGATATGCGATTACAGTAATAACATGTCATGCAAAGGCTGAAATAAGGGAAGTACAGTAACAGGTACAATCCATATGTAAAGCAGTAATAACATGACAATAATATGTAATAACCATGCAATAGGGATATGAGAAAGTAGATATGCGACTATCATAAGGGTAACTACAAGTACTACCAATATATGAATCTGCGCATAAGGTAGGTAAGGGTGTGGTATATGGTGGAATATGTCATTTTCCACGGAAACCTGACATCGTGGTAGGATCACAATCCATCAAGACACTTACATCCCAAACATCAAATCGGCCCCTAAACTGGGCTCTCACATCATATAGATCTCACATCATCTCAAGTACAATATCGAATAGCTCTCCTATATCTCGAATGTACAAATCGACCATATCATTCATATCCAACATCCAATCTCAATGAATCACCTAATAACCCATGTCAAATCTCAAATAATCTCTAACATCCTAAACATATATATATACAGAAATAATATGATGGGGGCAATACACATATATTAGCGTCTCATTCCACTAATATTGGTGTAAAGGTATATATAACAACGGCTAAATCCCCTGTTATATATACAAAGGTATTAAAAGAAATATCATGAAAACAGTGTGCCAAGCATCGACACAGAAATCCTCGTATATCGGGCTCCGTCAGTCCGGATCGGCCCACAGGGTCCGTCTGCGGTGTCGGCCCTCGGCTCCGGCAGTACAGATCATCCCGCATCCATCTCTCGACTCTGGCCAGTATCCTCCGGACAACAGCCCGGTCCAACCAGTCACCGGTAGGTACTCGCCCGCCTCCAGGCTCAATCGGCAAACCCATCGATCTTCTTGCCGAGGGGAACCATACCGGGCCCCACCATGTACTCTCATACGGCAACCACACCTCGTATGGAGTATATAATCAGCACCGATAAAACTCATGGTGGACGCGCAAATATCATATCAAGGAAACCGGGTTGTTCAATGTATGTATAATTTCATGAACTCCCGCGGTTCCCAAATCCCGAAAACGTCATATAAAATCCAAATAAACAATGCGCAAATCCAGGAATAAATATATGCGATATATCTGAATGCGAGCAGGTAAACAAAAGTATATAGCTGAGCCAGATGTATGCAAAAATCAATAAGGTATAGCCAAGTATAGGTATCTACCTATAAGTAAAAGATGCCGTATACCCCCTGGGTATAAGTAACATATGTAGGAAACCCCCCCCGGTATAACTAAAATATGTCCATGGTATACCTGTAGCTGTATCGCAAAGTGTATATGTACCTATCGCTAAAGGTAAGATATACTACAGGTATACGATAAGATAGATGTCAAGTATGATAAGCAATAGTATCTATAAGGGGTTGTGTGTGACATGGCAATTATTGACGGTGTGTGTGTAGCATACTATCCGTGCTCGTGCAACATGAACCATCAATAATGTGTGCAGTGTCCTACGGCTGCTAGTCACAGTACAACTCTATCAAGGAAATAACATAAAGGCGCAATTCTAACAATGACGTAGAATACGCGACAGGTATTTGAATCCTAGCCCAGACGCATAACGCCATGCGGGCGATTCCCCTGTAGATGTTAAATCTACTCACCTACGCCTCACGCTAGATGAATCCTACCATCTGCTCCCCCTGTAGCCGTGTCCGTAGTCCCTGTCTGCAAACCTGCAAATAAGACATGGAAATCACATATAAGCCAAATATCCCGCGAAACGCGATATCGAACCAAAACGAGAAACTCGCGTCGCGAACTAAACGCGCGTGTGCATGATACGCTGAATCGTGTGTGTGTACGCGTCTAAACCATCGCGACACGCCGCGATACGCTGGATCACAGAACCCACTCACGTATCGCGCGTATCGCGCAAACACAACGGACACCAAAAACGACATATGACCCCAGATTTTCCTACAGGTAGAATATTACAAAACTAGACATGCCAAAACACTTCACAACACTGCAGACTACCCTACACAAAACCCCAACACCTAACTCCTATTCCTGGCCGCAAATTGCGGCCAAATTGAATTAATCGGCGGCCAAACTATGGGGTTAGGGGCTCGTGTTCTGGTGGTGGTGTCCATACCTAGTGAGCATGTCCCAGTCTTCTCAATTTCACTCTGTAAGGTCCGGGTCCATAGCAGATCTCAAAAATCCAATATATCGCTTAAAAACGACAATTTGCACTAAAAGGAAACCCTATGGTATTTTAGTGTAATCTAGGGAAATTTTCAGTTAAAGTGACCCTAACAACACTTAAATAAGTAGGGTTAACTAACACAATCACATTCCAACCAACATTCCACATAAACCACCATAATTAGCACTAAACTAGCTAATTAACACTAACCGACACCAATTAACACATAAGCTAGCAACTAGGGAATTGGGTTCAGAAATATACCCTGTAGATCCCTAGAGAGCAGGTGAAGAAGTGTATGGGGGAAGAGGTGAGCTGCTGCAAGTTGCCAGAGCCCCTGCTGCTGCTGCTGCTATCTGCTGCTGCTGCTGCTGATGGTGATGAAGCTGCTGCTGCTGCTGAAGATGATGATGCTGTGGCTGCTGCTTCTGTGTCCAGGTGAGTGTGTGTGTGTGTGAGTGTGAGAGAATGAGAGTAAGGGAAATGAGATGGAGAAATGGGGACAACACAAGACCCCTTCTCACTCTCTCTCTCCTCATTAAATGAGGCATGGCAAAGGCCATGATGCCCCATGCTCTCTCTCTCTCCTCCAAAGGTCAACCATGAACCAAAACAAAAGATTCAAAATAAAACCCTTTTTAAAATTCATTTTCATTTTTAAAACAACCATGACTAATTACAACCATGACACTTAAACAAATATTAAAACTAGATTAAGGAAATTGGTTAGTTAACCATGATTGCTAATCATGATTAACCCCAAAAACAACCCTAGTTATCATGCACAAGTGTGTGCAAGCCTAACAAAATTCTAATAAAATACACAGTAAATAGGATAAAATATTTAAAACTTAATTTGGTAAACTTTTTATTAAAAACTATATTTTAAAATATAATTAGCTACAAAACACATTCTAAGGTGTTACATAAACCCTTTCACTTAGTGTTAAAATTGTTAACATGCTAGTTTTCGCCTAAAACCTAGTTTAAAGATCTGTATTAGAGTTGTTCGGCACGGCAAAAATTTTAATCGGGCATGGTTGATGCCTTGTAGAACTTTGTGCGCGTGCCTAGCAACCCTACATTCATCTGTGATCTTTAATAGCTATTTTTATATATGAGATATATAATAAACGTTGGTTATGTTTTGCACCCGCGCTGGTCCATCCCCCGCTCTGCCGTTAGTTAAGTAACCTAACGGTGCATGACGGGGCCCCGAGGCGAATGCAGATGGCATAAGCGTACGTTCTATTTTCGTTTCTTTTCTGTGATGTTTAGGAAACGTAAATGATGGGACAACATTAATGTGATTAATGTCAAGAAAAAGAAACCTAAATATGTTGTGGAATCAAATTTTCAAAAAGGGTAGCTCTAGTTTTTGCTTTGCATAGCGGTATTCCTTATAGAATATCCAGCACCTTATTCGATAAGGAAAGAGCCGAGATCCCTTCACCGGGACTGACCTCTTTAGCGAAACCAGCAAATGTTACAAATCACTCGGTTTAGTTTTTGATTGCTTCTATTGTTCTTGCTTTGCATAGCGGTATTCCTTGTAGAATATCCTACACCTTATTCGATAATGAAAGAGCCGAGATCCCTTCACTTGGAGTAACCTCTTTAGCGAAACTAGAAAAGCCTCAAAAACACTACTTTTCAAAATCACTAGTTTCTACAACGATATCAAGTTCATTACGCTCATAGTTTTTTTTCTGAAAAACCTGCGTAGCCCTCCGTCATTTCAGATAGGTACTATTTAGTATTCGTGCTACGTTTGTTGACTTTCGTCAAGGCGTAGTGTGCGGTAGCTAATTAGTGCTTATCTGCTAAAGCATGAGATGCGATTTGATTAAGGTAGTCGAACAACTTTGTTGTCTTTCGTCAAGGGTCGAAAGGGTGGGTTTAATTCAATCAAGAAATGTACGGGTTGAGCTTCACTAGCGTCCTTTGGTTTGTTGGCTTTCGTTAAGGTCATAGGATGCTGGGGGTAAAAGTATTATCGGGAATTTCAAGTGTTGAAATTTGCGATGAGATTGCATACCTTCTATGAAATAGTTGGATCCCGATACCCACTGCGAGTAAGAGTTACTCTTGAGAGAGTTTTACACATAACAATTACCCAATCAAGTAGGTGTCTAAGAAAGGTGTTAACGGGGTTACGCTCCTGGGAAACCGAGGTTTACTTTAATTAGGTCCGTGCGAAAGCACGGGGAACCCTCTCAATGTACCAACACTGGCCTGGCTGAAAGATTGGCGAACTTGTAAGGTGTAATTAATCCCGGCTAATCTTACCTTTTACAGTTTGAAGGAAGATTTGATAAAAACAGTGGGAGACGTCCTGATTAGATAAGATAATAACCAATCTAATCATTCAAAGAGCGCACGCTAACGCGTTTCCTTCCAACTTTCTCCAGGCAGCAACCAATATCACGCCATAATCAAGATAATAATATGGTTGTATTGACCGAACCCGCTTCTTATACTGAGCAGGGGAACGTTGGTCCCGCTCCAACTTATAAGTGTTATGGGTCCGAGCAGAAGATAGGAACATATCCGGATTCCCACGCCTCCCAAATAAAGAATAAGCATGTTGATGCATCTTCTTCGGGTGTTAGTTACAGAGAACTATTTCTCAGTACACTCTACGTCCTGGGTATTAGATACCGGATCGGGATCCCACATATGCAATATGTTGCATGGGCTAAGGAAAGGCAGAGAACTAGGAAAAGGTGATGATTCCCTAAAAGTAGAGAATGGTGCAAATGTTGCAGCCAAAGCAATTGGTGAATATCACCTTGTATTACCAACAGGGAATACATTGATCCTGAACGACTGTTACTACGTACCCTCTATGATATGCAATTTAATATCAATCTCTTTATTAGATAAAGAAGGATATAACTTTGTAGTAGAGAATAATGTTATGAATATTTACCTAAATCAAGTGTTGATTAGGTTTAGTGTATTATGTAACGGATTGTACATTCTAAATCAAAATAAAGTTCTTAACGTACAAAACACACAAAGAGGAAGAGTTCAGAAATGAGCGAATCCTTCTTGTGGCATTGTAGACTAGGTCATATCAATGTGACACGACTAACTAAATTTGCATAAAGATGGATATTTGAATCCGTTCGAATTTTCGTCTTATGACACTTGCCAGTCATGTCTCAAAGGCAAAATGACCAAAACTCCGTTTAGTGGACACGGAGAAAGAGTTACGGAACCCTTGGGACTGATATATAATGATGTATGTGGTCCCATGTCTACACATGCCCGGAATGGTTTCTCGTACTTCATTACATTCACTAACGATCTCTCAAGATACGGACATGTGCTCCTGTTGAAACACAAGTCTGAAGCTTTTGAGAAATTCAAGGAATATAAATCCGAAGTCGAGAACCAAACGGGTAGAAGTATTAAAATCCTTCGATCAGATCGAGGAGGAGAATACTTGAGCACAAAATTCCTTGAATATCTAAAATATAATGGGATTCTCTCTCAGCTTACTCCTCCATATACACTACAGCACAACGGTGTATCGGAGCGGAGGAATCGCACCCTATTAGATATGGTGCGCTCTATGATGAGCATCGCTGAGTTACCTATTTCCTTTTGGGGGTATGCGCTTGAGACAGCCATACATCTATTGAATATGGTTCCTACTAAATCAGTGCTTACCACTCCATATGAGATATGGAAGGGGAAGAGACCACATCTTAACTATGTAAAGATATAGGGTTGTCTGGCCTATGTCAAAAGGCACAATCCGGACAAGCTCGAGGCAAGGTCTATTTTATGCAAGTTTGTAGGATATCCCAAAAATTCACATAGGTATATCTTCTACCACACCGAAGAACAAAAGGTGTTTGTTTCTCGACGTGCCACCTTTTTAGAAAAGGAATTTCTTGTAAAAGAAATTAGTGGCAAGGAGGTAGAACTGGAAGATGTTCCAGCTACACAAACTGCAACAGAAGATTTGGCAGAGCCAGAGGATTCAGTAGTTCCCGACGAACCCAAGCCTCTCCGTCGTTCTAGTAGGGTTCCACATCCACCTGAGAGATACTATGGTTTTCTCGTTGATGGTAGGAGCGAGGATTGCATCATGGAAGATGATGACCCAACTAGCTTCGAGCAGGCCATCACGAGTGGGGACTCACTGAAATGGCTGGATGCGATGAGATCTGAGATGGAATCCATGTACACCAACAAAGTATGGACTTTGGAAGTTGCTCCTGAAGGGGTAAAACCCATTGGGAGCAAATGGATCTTTAAGAAGAAACTTGGTGTAGATGGAAAAGTTGAGACTTTCAAAGCTAGAATTGTTGCAAAAGGTTTTCG
Source organism: Agapanthus africanus (assembly GCA_030015575.1). NCBI lineage: Eukaryota > Viridiplantae > Streptophyta > Magnoliopsida > Asparagales > Amaryllidaceae > Agapanthus > Agapanthus africanus. The sequence continues at coordinate 334,943,775 of CM057346.1, read as the reverse complement.
TCAATGACCAGGTGTAGATTATGATGAAACCTTTTCTCCAGTAGCTGTGCTTAAGTCCATCCGGATCCTATTTGCCATCGCTGCATACCATGACTACGAAATCTGTAAAATGGATGTCAAGATCGCCTTTCTAAATGGTAATTTAGAAGAGAGCGTATACATGACTCAGCCGAAGGGCTTCGTAGAAAGTGGGAGCAGTGGAAAGGTGTGCAAGCTGCTTAAATCCATCTACGTGTTAAAGCAAGCATCACGGAGTTGGAACATCTATTTTGATGAGGAAGTGAAAGAGTTTGACTTCATCAAAAATATAGATGAACCTTGTATATACAAGAAGGTTGCAGAGAGCAAGGTCATCTTCCTCGTATTGTACGTGGATGACATACTCTTGATAGGAAATGATGTTCCTATGCTGCATTCGGTCAAGCTCTTCTTATCACAGAGATTCTCAATGAAAGATCTAGGTGATGCCTCCTACATCTTAGGGATTAAGATCTATAGAGATAGATCTAAACGAATACTGGGATTGTCCCAATCTAGGTATATAAACACCGTACTAAAGAGGTTTAGTATGGAAGAGTCCAAGCGTGGGAATGTACCCGCGATCTCTGGACTCACTCTCTCCAAAGAGATGTCTCCCAAGACTGGTTTGGAGAGAACTCACATGCAAGGGATACCCTATGCGTCGGCGGTAGGCTCTATCATGTATGCAATGTTATGTACCTGACCCGATGTAGCGTACTCACTAAGTGTAGTGAGTAGGTATCAAGCAGATCCAGGAGAGAATCACTGGACAGCTGTAAAGAACATTCTCAAGTACTTGAGAAGGACTAAGGAGATGTTCTTGGTATACGGTAACGGTGAACTCCAAGTGGAGTCCTTTACCGACTCGAGCTTCCAAAGTGATAAGGACGACAGTAAGTCGGTCTTGGGTTTTGTCTTTACCCTTAACGGAGAGGCGGTGTGTTGGAAGAGTTCCAAGCAAGACACCGTTGCAGACTCGACGATGGAGGCTGAATATATCGCTGCCAACGATGCTGCCAAAGAAGCAGTCTGGATGAAGAAGTTCATTGCTGAGCTTGGTGTGGTTCCATCCATTGAGCATCCAATACCTGTGTATTGTGATAATAAAGGAGCGGTGGCTTTAGCCAAGGAACCCCGGTCCCACCAGAAATCCAGACATATTCTGAGGAGGTATCACCTGATCCGGAAGATAGTAGATCGCCGGAAGATCGAGGTCAGGAGAGTTGATACGAAGGACAACGTAGCGGATCCACTAATGAATGCCCTCCCTCAGACGCAATTTGAGAGACTTTTTGGGATGTTGGGTATGAGATACTACAACACATGGCCTTAGTGCAAGTGGGAGATTGTTAGTTATGTGTATGCCCTAGAGGCCATTATTGTACCTATGATGTATATTATAGTGGATACTTGGATATTTATATACTGAGAAGACTTTCATGCTCGACATGATAGTATGCTATCTGGTTACCTTTATCTCAACATGTAGACTTGTATTGTGATACTGTCGTGCTCTCACGTGTTGATAAAGCGCTTAGGATATGTACTTGACTACCAGGACTATGATGTAGATCATACTAGTGGGGCTATGGTGTTGGATATATATGCACTAGAGGCCATTATTGTATAGTACCAGTATGTATAATACATTTTGGAAGCTTGGGATATATACACGGGTTTACGACATTTACGACAGTCTTGCTCGATATAGTAGTATGCTACTTGGTTTGTATCTATCTTAATATGTGTATGTGTTTCTTTTAACATATCGATAGAGCCCTTAGGATTTTTGCTTGACTACCGGCGTTGTGATGGCGATCACACTAGTGGGAGCGGGGTAGTATATAAGCACATCCTTATTTTGGTCCCTGGTCGTAGGATTATCGAGACAGGGCATCGATACTCCAGAGTAGACTGGTGCATGTTAGTTGTATGTATGCCCTAGAGGCCAGTATTGTACAGATGATGTATATTATATTGGATGCTTGGACATATATAAAGATGACTTTCTTTCTCGATATGATAGTATGCTATCTGGTTGCTCTTTATCTTAACATGTATACCAGTCTCTTTAAACTGTCATATAGTTACATGTTGGTAAAGCCCTTAGGATGTGTACTTGACTACCTGGACTAGGATGCAGATCATACTAGTGGAGACATGGTAGTCCATAAGTACATCCTTCAAGGTCCCTAGTCGTAGGTGTATCAAGACGGGGCATCGATATACCAGTGCAGACTAGCGTATACGCTTCTCGACCCATGAGATGGGCGATGGATGATCCCATATCCATTGGTGTTTGACATCAGAGATGGTATACGGGTGCTTAGTGGAGACTGGGTACACTGGACGGACTCGCCGAGAACTCCCAGATGGTATTATACCTCACGTCAGATGGCAGTTCTCAGGTGACACTTGTGCAGGTTAGTCTGTAGACCCGAGATCGTCATAGAGTCTTGTATGATTCCCACTGTGCTTTGATTTCCACCTTACCACGTCCATGAGGGCATGAAAAACGGTGGTTTTTAGGTACAGTCCCGAGTCACATGGAGGCAATGAGCGATAGGAGGGGTTTCGTCTCTCCCGGTATTGGGGGTTGATGTTGCGCTGTGCTCGATTGGCCGTAACAGGGAAGTCCCTGGCAAGGGCTGATTCAGAGATTTGCTGGTAAGTGTTACCAGTAGTTTCTCGACCCGTTATGAGCCTCACATCGGCACGACTTATCGGTTATTGGGGTCTGACGTTTACCACCCCTAGACTTGATATGCGACATATCAGACGAGGAGACCGGACTGTACGGGAAATGTTGCCGGTTGGCTCGACGGGAGTTGTAGCAGGTTCGCTTGTTTTCTTCTGATCGCTCAATACCCGGGTGGCCGTTACGTTTAGCTGACCGCTTGCGGCTTGGGGGTGCTTTATATGATCATCACCCACTGCCGGCGTATTGACGAGTCTTAGAGTCCCAAAAAGGAGCTACCTAGTCCAGGCGAAATGTTGTAGTGCGCGTATGCGATATGCGCATGGACCCGATTAAAATGCGCGTATGGGATGTCGTATATTGATCGGGCGGCTTGCTTTTGATGGGGTCGTATGTGATATGGCCGGATTGATAAATCAAGTGTTGATTTATCATTTAACCATTAGTTTCTCACTAGAAATCCTTTCTTGTGTTGGATGGACATATGCATGCATGTATGTTTTTCTTTCTTTCTAGTTTCATGCACATATGGATGTGTATACATACATACATACATACATACATACATCATCTATCATGGTTGCTTAAACAAAGAGAATGGTGGCAATATAAGACTCACAACAAGGTTTTATTTATATAAATTATTATTGAATTTGATTTAAAACAAAAGAAAAGGAAAGGATAATTCATGGAAGCTTTCTACACTCTTCTTGACCTAACCATGCTCACGAACCATTTAACCATGGATTACTTTTTCTTTTGGGTTTTAACTCAAGTTCAATAATGATTCAACCATGGTTTGAGATGAGAGATAAAAAAATATATAAACATATATTTTCTATTTTTCAACTAGAGGTTTTTTCTTCTCTTATTAAAAAAGGCCACCATCTTCTTCCTCCTTCTTCCATTGCTCTCTAGATTTTTCAAGTGAGCAAAATACTCATCAAGTTAGGATTTTGAAGTGAGAAAAGCCACCACAACATTATTCTACACAAGTCTTGCCCACTTGTTTAGAGTGTTAGCTTCGATTTTCATTCTTGATCTTGTGAAGTTGCTAGCTTGGACAAAGCGGACTCCGAGTGGATCATCGGTGACCAAGAGGAGTTCAAGCGGACCTTTACAAACCCCAAGTAGCCGAGGAGTCTAGCGTAGGGAGCTACAAAGGTTGTACTCTCAAAACCCTAGCTTTTCTTTTATGAGATGATGTGCAAATCATGAAACCCTAATTTTTCTAGGAACGATCCGATGTTTGTTAACTTAGCACCATAAAAATTTAAACTTTGTGACATGTGATGCTTCCAAATTCAACATAGGGTGCTAGGTAAACCCAACAGCGGTATCAGAGCCGACCTAGAACATTAGGCGATACTTTTACGAAGTAAAAAATCCGATCGAACCAAAATACGACATTACGGGACCTTCTCTGGACATTTTTTGAAAACTGATGTTTTTCAGAATTAAAAATATGCAAAAATTGCAGCAGGTAAATCTAAGAATAACTGTAAAAAACGATTCAATGAACAGTTCTTTTCACCACGGAACCGCGGCAATAGCCTGCTTAGGCCGCGGTTCCGCGGCCGTACGGATGCCTCATTGTGTAGTTTTTATACAGTAACTATTTTATCTGCTTGTATATTCTTTTGGGGTATTTTTAATTTCAATTTAGTACTGTTTTATCTGGAGATGGTTCTGGACTCGCCGATTCGATCGGAATTTTGACTTCGTGTCTTTTCCGGATAAATTAGAAAGTATTGAAGTGTTTGAACGAGTATCATTTGCTCACTTTTCACGGGGTTTAAATATTTTGGAGATACGTGCAGGTTTTGTGGTGGACCCTCTAGAAGACAACAAACGTTAACTCGATTATGTGACCGTCTTGAACTTCCCTTTGAACCTTAGGGTTTGGGGTAGTACGGCGTGCCACATGTGAGGCGTTGGCTGGACCCTTCAACGGCTGGACCGCTACTACTGTGTCACACTCCGGGTTTTTGAACTCTGCTCAAGTGTTGAGCTTTACTGAATATTGGGTATTTGATCGTTCGTTCGAAAATTTTAATACTGTCTGTTTATCTGAATTGTGATACAATATGTGGAATTCATATAGTTTAGGCATGAAATACGAAATATGTGATATTTCACATTTATGATGTCTAAAGAGAATGTGGATTCCAAATATTGTAGTTTTACACTTTCTTTTCTGTGACCGTAAGTGTAGTATGTCGATATCACCGGTTTCGTTGCCATACGTCAACGACAATCATGGTACGCATACTTACTTACGTTGATGATATGAGATATTATGTGTTGCTGAGATATGATGTGCAGGATTGTCGCGATTGAATAGCCGGGTTTTTTTAATGTGAGATGAGAGTTTTATATTTTCATTCATGTAAATTCAAATGTAATGTAATATTCTTTTATTTGGGGCACTTCCGGGTTGAGGTTGTGTCACCAGTGTTGTATATTATTTACTTTTCCGCATTAGGATGGACCCAAGGAGGGGAGCACGGGTGACCGGGTTCTGGGGTTCAGTGGGGGCCATCTCGAGGAGTCGAGACCGGGTTACCTAAACTCCAGAATTGGTAGGGTCGCTTGCCGCTCTCGTAGGGGTCCAGGATGTGGGCGTGGCTATTCATCGCGACTGAGGAATCCGTATTTTCTATTGTTGGCTAAATACTAAATACGGACGTCCTAGTATATCCTACATTATATCTATGTTTCTGCTGCGATATCTGTGATGTGATCATGTGATGTGCTGTGATAGATACTTTATATAGTATATATGATATATTATATAGACGTTACTTATGTTTTGCAGCCGCACTAGCCCTGCCCTGCTCTGTCGTTAGTTACCTAACCTAACGGTGCACGAGGGGACATCGAGGCGAATGCGGATGGCATAAGTGTACGTCGTTTTTATCTGTGATGTTTAGGTGACTTAAATGATGGGACTTCATTAATGTGATTAATGAAAGAAAAGAAACCTAAAAATTGTTGTAGAATCAAATTTTCAAATAAAAGGGTCGCTACAGTTTTGCTTTGCATAGCGGTATATAGGATATACCCTGCACCTTATTCGATGGGGAAAGAGCCGAGATCCCTTCACCGGGAGTGACCTCTTTAGCAAAACTGGCAGATGCTACAACACTCGGTTTGACTTTTGACTGCTTTTGGAGTTTTTGCTTTGCACTGTGATATATATGATATATCCCGCACCTTATTCGATGAGGAAAGAGCCGAGATCCCTTCACTGCGAGTGACCTCTTTAGCAAAACTAATGAAAGCCTCAAAATCACTCCATTTCAAAACTTCACTTGATTCTACAACGATATCAAGTTCATTACGCAATAGGTTTTCAGAAAAACCTGTCGTAGCCCTCCGTCATTTCAGATAAGAACTGTTTAGTATTCGTGCTGCGTTTGTTGGCCTTTGTCAAGGCGTAGTGTGCGGTAGCTGAATAGTGATTATCTGCTTATGCATATGATACAGATTGTTTCAGGGTAGTCGTACGACCTTGTTGGCCTTTGTTAAGGGTCGTGCGGGTGGGTTTGATTCAATCAAGAAATGACGGGTTGAACTTGACTAGCATCCTATGATTTGTTGGCCTTTGTCAAGGTCATGGGGGTTAGGGGCAAAATATTATCGGGAAATTCAAGTGTTGAAATTTGCAATGAGATTGCATACCTTCTATGAGATAGTTGGATCACGATAGCCACTATGAGTAATTGTTACTCCTGGGAGAGTTTTACATAGGACAATTAGCCGATCAAGTAGGTTTCTAGAAAAGTGTCAATGGGGTTACGCCTCTGGGAAAACGAGGTTTACTTTAATTAGGTCCGTGCGAAAGCACAAGGTACCTCCCTCAAAGTACCGACACTGGCCTGGCTGAAAGATCGGCGAAGTTGTAGAGTGTAATTAATCCCGGCTGGTCTTTCCTTTTAGGTTTTGAAGGAAGATTTGATAAAAACAGTGGGAGCCATCCTGATTAGATAAGATAATAACCAATCTGATCTTGCAAGAGCATACGCTAAAGTGTTTTCTTCTCTCTCTCTCCAGGTAGCGACCATGTCATGCCTTAATCAAGATAATAATATGGATGTATTGACCGAACCCGCAAGTTATACTGTGCTGGGGAACGTTAGTTCCGTTCTTTCTTATAAGAGTTATAGGAATGAACAGGACATAGGGGAATACCAGGATTCCCATGCCACCCGAATGAAGAAAGTACATGATGATGCATTTTCTTCGGTTGTGTTCGTTACAGAGAACTGTTTCTCCATTTGCCCTACGTCCTGGGTATTAGATACCGGGTCAGGATCTTATATATGTAATCAGTTATATGGTCTTAGGAAAGGTAGAGAACTTGGAGAAGGTGATAAAGACATAAGAGTTGGAAATGGTGCAATTGTTGCAGCTAAGACTGTCGGGGAATATCACCTTGCATTACCAACTGGTAATACATTGGTTCTGAACAAATGCTATTACATGCCGAACCTGATATGAAAAATTATATCGGTTTCTTTGTTGAGTAAAGAGGGATATAATTTTGTATTACAGGATAATTTTATGAACATTTTCCGTAACCAAAAGTTGGTTGGATCAGGCACGTTGTGCAATGGCATTTATGTTCTAAATCAATCAATAGTTCTAAGTATAACAAACACACACAAGAGGAAGAGTTCAGAACTGAACGAATCCTTCTTATGGCATTGTAGACTGGGTCACATCAATGCGACAAGACTAGCTAAGTTACATAAACATGGATATTTGAATCCGTTTGAATTTTCATCTTATGACACTTGCCAGTCTTGTCTCAAAGGCAAGATGACCAAAACTCCGTTTACGGGACACGGAGAAAGAGTTACGGAACTCTAGGGACTAATACATAGTGATGTATGCGGTCCCATGTCTACACATGCTAGGGATGGTTCTTCGTACTTCATTACATTCACTGACGATCTCTCTAGGTTCGGGTATGTGTTCCTGCTGAAACACAAATCAGAAGCTTTTGAGAAATTTAGAGAATATAAACAAGAAGTCGAGAACCAAACCGGAAAAAGTATTAAAATCCTTCGATCTGATCGAGGAGGTGAATACTTGAGCAATGAATTCCTGGACTTCCGAAAAGAGAATGGGATTCTCTCTCAGCTGACTCCTCCATATACACCACAGCACAATGGTGTATCAGAACGGAGGAACCGCACCCTATTAGATATGGTGCGCTCTATGATGAGCACAGCAGAGTTACCTATTTCCTTCTGGGGATATGCGCTGGAAACAGCAGCATACCTATTGAATCAAGTTCCATCTAAATCTGTACCTACCACACCATATAAGATATGGAGTGGGAAGAGACCATGTATTAAACGAGTTAAGATATGGGGTTGTCCGGCCTATGTTAAGAGGAAAAATCCGGACAAACTCGAGGCACGGTCAGTTCTATGCAAGTTTGTGGGATATCCCAAACATTCACATGGATATCTTTTCTACCATGCTGAGGAACAAAAGGTGTTTGTTTCTCGACATTCCACCTTTTTAGAAAAGGAATTTCTTGCAAAAGAAATTAGTGGCAACAAGGTAGAACTGGAAGAAATTCCGGCTACACAAACTCAAACTGAAGATTTTGTAGAACCAGAGGATTCGGTAGTTCCCGATGAACCCCAGCCACTCCGCCGATCTAGTAGGGTTCCTCGCCCACCTGAGAGATACTACGGCTTTCTCATGGATGGTGGGAGCGAGGATTGCATCATGGAGGATGATGACCCAACTAGCTTCGAACAGGCCATCACGAGTGGGGACTCAGTGAAATGGCTGGATGTTATGCTGTCCGAGATGGAATCCATGTACACCAACAAAGTATGGACTTTAGAAGATTCTCCTGAAGGGGTAAAACCCATTGGGAGAAAGTGGATCTTCAAGAAAAAACTTAGTGTGGATGGGAAAGTAGAGACTTTCAAAGCTAGACTTGTTGCAAAGGGTTTTCGTCAAAGACCAGGTGTGGACTATGATGAAACCTTTTCTCCAGTGGCTATGCTTAAATCCATCCGGATCATGCTTGCCATCGATGCATATCATGGTTACGAAATCTGGCAAATGGATGTTAAGACCGCCTTTCTAAACGGTGATTTAGAAGAGTGCGTGTACTTGACTCAGCCAGAGGGCTTCGTAGATAGTAGGAGCAGCAGGAAGGTGTGCAAGCTGCTTAAATCCTGTTATGGATTAAAGCAAGCATCGCGGAGTTGGAACATCTGCTTTGACGTCGTTATCAAAGAGTTTGATTTCGTCAAAAACGTAGATGAACCTTGTATCTACAAGATGGTGGCAGAGAGTAAGGTTGTCTTCCTCGTATTGTACGTGGACGACATACTCTTGATAGGAAATGACATTCCTATGCTGCAATCGGTCAAGCTCTTCTTATCACAAAGATTCTCAACGAAAGATCTTGGTGATGCCTCCTGCATATTGGGAATAAGGATCTATAGAGATAGATCCAAACGGATATTGGGATTGTCCCAATACAGGTACATTGAAACCATACTAAAGAGGTTTAGTATGGAAGAATCCAAGCGTGGGAACTTACCCACGATCTCTGGAGTCACTCTCTCCAAAGAGATGTCTCCCAAGACTGATTTGGAGAGAGCTCGCATGCAAAGGATACCCTATGCTTCGGCTGTAGGCTCTATCATGTACGCGATGCTATGTACCAGACCCGATGTAGCATACTCACTAAGTGTAGTGAGCAGGTATCAAGCTGATCCTGGAGAGAGTCACTGGACAGCTGTGAAGAGCATTCTCAAGTACTTGCGAAGGACTAAAGAGATACTCTTGGTGTATGGTAACGGAGAACTCCAAGTAGAGTCCTTTACCGATTCGAGCTTCCAGAGTGATAAGGACGACTCTAAGTCGCAGTCGGGATTTGTCTTTACCCTTTACGGAGGGGCGTTAGCTGGAAGAGTTCCAAGAAGGAAACCATGGCAGACTCGACGATGGAGGCTGAATACATCGCTGCCAACGATGCTGCCAAAGAGGCTGTCTGGATCAAGAAGTTCATTACTGAACGTGGAGTGGATCCATCCATTGAGCATCCAATACCTTTGTATTGCGATAACAATGGAGTGGTACCTTTGGCCAAGGAACCCAGGTCCCATCAGCGATCTAGACATATTTTGAGGCGGTATCACCTGATCCGGGAGATAGTTGATCGCCGGGAGATCGAGGTCAGGAGGGTTGACACGAAGAATAACACAGCGGATCCACTCATGAAGGCCATTTCCCAGATACAGTTTGAGAGACTCTTCGGGGTGCTCGGTATGCGATACTACAGCAGCTGGCCCTAGTTCAAGTGGGAGATTGTTAGTTGTATGTATGCCCTAGAGGCCAGTATTGTACAGATGATGTATATTATATTGGATACTTGGACATATATAGAGATGACTTTCTTGCTCGATATGATAGTATGCTATCTGGTTGCTCTTTATGTTAACATGTATACTAGTCTCTTTAAACCGTCTTATAGTTACATGTTGGTAAAGCCCTTAGGATGTGTACTTGACTACCTGGACTATGATGCAGATTATACTAGTGGGGACATGGTAGTCCATAAGTACATCCTTCAAGGCCCCTAGTCGTAGGTGTATCGAGACGGGGCATCGATATAACAGTGTAGACTAGCGTATACGCTTCTCGACCCATGAGATGGGCGATGGATGATCCAATATCCATTGGTGTTTGACATCAGAGATGGTATACGGGTGCTCAGTGGAGAGTTGGTACACTGGACGGACTGGCCGAGAACTCCCATATGGTATTATACCTCACGTCAGATGGTAGTTCTCAGGTGACACTTGTGCAGGTTAGTCTGTAGACCCGAGATCGTCATAGAGTCTTGTGTGATTCCCACTGTGCTTTGATTTCCACCTTACCACGTCCATGAGGGCGTGCAAAACAGTGGTTTTTGGGTACAGTCCCGAGTCACATGGAGGCAATGAGCGATAGGATGGGTTTCGTCTCTCCCGGTATTCGGGGTTGATGTTGCACTGTGCTCGATTGGCCGTAACAGGGAAGTCCCTGGCCAGGGCTGATACAGAGATTTGCTGGTAAGTGTTACCAGTAGTTTCTCGACCCGTTATGAGCCTCACATCGGCACGACTTATCAGTTATTGAGGTCTGACATTTACCACCCCTAGACATTATATGCGACATATCAGACGAGGAGACTGGACTGTACGGGAAGTGTTGCCGGTTGGCTCGACGGGAGTTGTAGCAGGTTCGCTTGTTTTCTTCTGATCACTCAATACCCGGGTGGCCGTTACGTTTAGCTGACCGCTTGCGGCTTGGGGGTGCTTGATATGATCACCACCCACTGCCGGCGTATTGACGAGTCTTAGTTTCCCACAAAGAAGTTACCTAGTCCAGGCGAAATGTTGTGGTGCGCGTATGCGATATGCGCATGGACCCGATTAAAATGCGCGTATGGGATGCCGTATATTGATCGGGCGGCTTGCTTTTGGTGGGGTCGTATGTGATATGGACTGATTTATAAATCAAGTGTTGATTTATCATTTAACCATTAGTTTCTCACTAGAAATCCTTTCTTGTGTTGGATCAATATATGCATGCATGTATGTTTTTCTTTCTTTCTAGTTTCATGCACATATGGATGTGTATACATACATCATCTATCATGGTTTCTTATACAAAGTAAATGGGGGCAATATAAGACTCACACCATGGTTTTATTCATAAAATTATTATTGAATTTGATTTAAAACAAAAGAATAGGAGAGGATAATTCATGGAAGCTTTCTACACTCTTCTTGACCTAACCATGCTCACCCACCATTTAACCATGGATTACTTTTCTGTTTGGGTTTTAACTCAAGTTCAATAATGATTCAACCATGGTTTGAGATGAGAGATAAAAAAATATATAAACATATATTTTCTATTTTTCAACTAGAGGTTTTTTCTTCTCTTATTAAAAAAGGCCACCATCTTCTTCCTCCTTCTTCCATTGCTCTCTAGATTTTTCAAGTGAGCAAAATACTCATCAAGTTAGGATTTTGAAGTGAGAAAAGTCACCACAACATCATTCTACACAAGTCTTGCCCACTTGTTTAGAGTGTTAGCTTCGATTTTCATTCTTGATCTTGCGAAGTTGCTAGCTTGGACAAAGCAGACTCCGGGTGGATCATCGGTGACCTAGAGGAGTTCAAGCGGACCTTTACAAACCCTAAGTAGCCGAGGAGTCTAGCGTAGGGAGCTACAAAGGTTGTACTCTCAAAACCCTAGCTTTTCTTTCATGAGATGATGTGCAAATCATGAAACCCTAATTTTTCTAGGAACGATCCGATGTTTGTTAACTTAGCACCATAAAAATTTGAACTTTGTGACATGTGATGCTTCCAAACTCAACATAGGGTGCTAGGTAAACCCAATAGTGCATACGCTTCTCGTCCCAGCAGGGAAGATGGTCTGTCCCTCAGCCATCAGTACGTCGTACTGGAGATAGTATGCAGGTGCTCGTTAGGTTACGAGTACACTGGACAGGACTCATCGGGAACTGTTGGTTGGTATTATAACTATCTTTAGTTAACAGTTCCCTGGTTACATGGGTACAGCTTAGTCCGTTGACTTGACACTGTCACTTCGCCTCAAGTGTGTTCCCACTGTTCTTGGATTACTACCCTACCACGGCTCTATTGAGTCGTGCAAACAGGTAGTAGTTGGGTGCAGTCCCGAAGCACTTGGAGGCAGTGACGGTTAGACAGGATTCGTCTCTCCCTGTATTAAGAGTTGATATCGTGCTGTGTCAAGGAGATCCATTACACATAGTCATCCCTGGCCAGGGCAAGCGAGATTTGCTGGTAGTGTTACCAGTAGTTTCTCAGGGTGTTCTGGGCTACACTCCGACCCGACTTGTACCGCTGTTGGGGGACTGACATTTACCGCCCCTCTAGGCCCGCCATGCGATATTCTTAGACAAACAGACCGGACTGTACGGAGATTGTCACATTCAGGCTTGGTAAGAGTTCGGATGGGTTCACCTCATCAGTCTTCTTGTCGGCATCTACCTGGGGACCGTTACATACAGCTAGTACCGCTTGCGGCCTGTGGTTAAATACACTGCCAGCGTAGTGTCTAGACTTTAGAGTCCCACACAGAGGGTTACTCGCCTTTGGGCAAAACAGAGTAGAGGTCGCATGGTTTTGCGATGGGGTTCGTTCACATCTGCGCACTTGTGCACGTTTGGTGTCCGGGCAGTTATTACTAGCGGGCTTTGGTTTAAGCCAGATCCTAGTATTTGTTTTGGGATTGGTTTTGTCTCAGTGTATTTGTGTTCCTCGGAACACGGATGTGAGTGTGTATGCACAGTTGACAGAGGCAGAGGCAGAGGATTCTCATAAGGGTTGTTGACCATTTGACTTTGGTTGACTTATTGACCGTTGACTTTTTCCAAACCCAAATGAGAATGAGGAATATGGTTAATAATATTAATTAAGGATAATTGTGCTATGGTTAGGGTTGTTGACAATTTGACTTTTGTTGACTTGTTGACCTTGTTGACCGGTTGACCTTTGTGGTCTTGTTGACCATCATCATTTCATTTCAATGATGCTTCTTGTTCTTTACAAGATGCATTAAATGAAGGTAATGATAGTGGTCATTCACAAACTAACCATCACAATTCTTAATCATTATTATTATTATCATTATTCCAAAATATGTGAGCATGGTTGCAAGATGAGAGCTCATTCTATCATATTCTTTCTCTCTCTTGAAAGAAAGCTCTCCCTCTTCCTCTCTCAAAGTTCAAGTGTTCCAAGAGTTGGAAATCATGAACTCTTGAGACAAAACCACCATAACTCTTCTCTACTCATTCTAAGGTTCTAGTGTTAGCAAACCAAGCACCTTAGTTATCTCTAGGTTGAGATAGGAGCTCAAGTTCGAGGCCCTCGGGTGGATCCATCTACGGCAAAGAGCAGACGACGACGAGGAGCCATTCAAACTGCTACTAGAAGCAAGCAAGGAGGAGAACCATAAAAAGAAGAGAAGGAGTTCAGGACCTAGGTATAACCATTCTACATAGTAGCAAAAACTTGTAGTTTATTTGTTAGTTTTTGTTTAGCAACGATCCTTCATGGATGGTCCATGTTACCTAGTTAGAAAATTTTGATTTTTACCTATTCCGCATCCCGAAAGAACCGGGGTAGGTAACCTGGACCTAACAGTGGTATCAGAGCCTAGCTAAACAACAACTAACTGTTAGCAAAGTGTTTAGAACTTCGATCCTGAAAAAATCCCGAAAACATACCAAAATATTGTATTTTCTGTCGATTTTCAAAACTGGTCTAAAAATATTTCCACAGACATGAAAAATACAAGCAGGGTTTTCTGAGAAATCTGTAGAATTTTGGGCGCCTGAACTGTTCTTTGGACTGCGGATCCGTGGCCGATCCATGCGATCCGCCGCGGTTTCGCGGCCGAGTTGACTTGGTGGCGCGCCAAAATTCTTCTGGGGTTCTCTGTTGTGGTTTTGTGTATGAAATTTTGTTTCTTCCCAGATTTGTCTGAGTACTGGATTTTACTTGGGGTAGTTACAAATTGGGACTTTGATCGAATTTCTATAAACTTTAGCTAATTTAGTTATAACTGTAATGTGATATATGCACTGAACGTCGGCTAATCGCTATATGTCGATAAGTGGGGGTTGTGCATATCTGTGATATGTAATGTTGTTGGATTGTGTATATGAACTTGTTGGATTGTCGCGGATGAATAGCCGGGGTTTTGTGTGATGAGAGTTTCTTTATCTTTCATTTGATGTAATATGTAAATTGATGTAATATTATTTTTATGGCCGCACATCCGGGAAAAGGTTGTAGCCGCCATTGTATATTATTTCTTTTACTATTTTTGCTCCTAGGATAGACCCAAGGTGGCGTGCACAAACTACCGGGTACGTTGAAGTGCTGAGTGGCCTACTCACGTTGTTGAGGGAGGCTGCTTCACTTCGGGTATTTGGCGGGTAGTTTGTCACACCCGTACGGGTCTAGGGTGGGGTTTTGGCTATTCATCGCGACCGTGTAATCCGCCTTTCGTTGCAGGCTCGAACAAAACGCGGATTCCAAGCATATCCAATGTGTTCATCTGTGATCTGGAATGGCTATCATTGCATCTGACTAATGTATATATCTATATATGATATCTAGTAGGCGTTGCTTATGTTTTGCATCTGCACTAGTCCAGCCCCCGCTCTGTCGTTAGTTAAGTAACCTAACGGGTAATGACGGGGCCCCGTGGAGAATGCGGATGGCATAATCGTACGTCATATTTTTGTTGTTTTCTGCAATGGTAGGATTAATTGATGGGACGCATTATATTAATGCAAAGAAATAACAAACCTAATAGACGTTGTTGGAACAATTTTCAAAAAGCTGTTATTGTAAGGACGTTCTCTTTTGTTTTGCACAAAGACATTCGGTTATGAATGCCCAACATCTCATTCGACAAGGCAAGGGCCGAGATCCCTTCATCGGGAGTGCCCCCTTGGATAAAATTTTGCGTCAGGGTAATAACATCACTATAGTCGATTATTCTTGCCTTGCATCGAGGTATTCAGTTTGGAATATCCTGCACCTCATTCGACGAGGAAAGAGCCGAGATCCCTTCACAGGGAGTGACCTCTTTAGCAAAAGTTATCGTCACTATAATTTTAAAATGGTTATCAGGTTCCTTCAACGATATCAGGTTCATTACGTTAACGGGTTTTTCGCCAAAAACCCAGCTATAGCCCTCCGACATTTCTTATAAGTTATACTTAGTATTCGTGCTGCGTTTGTTGACTGTGTCAAGGCGCAGTGAACGGTAGCTGAGTATTGCTTATCTGTTGGATACAATGTTATTGGTTAGGACAGTCGTGTAACCTTGTTGACTGTGTCAAGGGTTATGCGGGTGGGTTTAATGCAATCAAGATAATGACGGGTTGAACTTGAGTAGGACCCTCTGATTTGTTGACTGTGTCATGGTCACTTGGGTCCTTGGGGCAAAAATCCACATCGGGAGTTTCTAAAGAAACTGAAACTTGCAGATTTAGCATACCTTCTGGAGTGTGGTGACTAGAGTGGATTCTATCTAGGTCATCGCATAATGATAGTTGGATCCCGATCCCACTGATGAGTTGGATAACTCTCGGGAGATTATTTCACTTAACAATCAACGCTATAAACCAAGTAGGTCTCTAGAACAGTGTTAGTGGGGCTACGCCTCCAGGGAAAAGTGGTTATTTAATTAAGGAACTTCACGAAAGCGTTGGAAAAACTCCCTCGAAGTACCAACACTAGCCTGGCTGAAAGGTTAAGCCAGTATTGTGACGTGCGATTAATCCTGACTAGTTCTTCTTTTAGGGTTTGAAGAAGAATTTGAGGAAACAGTGGGAGCCATCTTGGTTAGATAAATCAATAAACCAATCTAATCTTGCAAGATCGCACGCTGAGTGTTTCTTTTCTCTCTCTCCAGGTAGCAACCATTTCACGCCCTAATCAAGATAATAAAATGTATCGCTTGACCGATCCGAATTCTTATTCGGGGCTGGGGAACGTTGGTTCAGCTCTAACTTACGACAACAGTCAAAAGTATGAGCAAGGGAAAGAGGATTGTATGGATTCCAAGGATACCCAGTTGAAGAAGAAGCATAGTTTTGCATCTACTTCAGGTGTTCTTGTAATTGAGAACTTCTTTACGGTCATCCCTACCTCTTGGGTACATGATACCAGATCAGGATCTCATATCTGTAATCTATTGCAGGGACTGAGAAAAAGTAGGAAAGTTGTACCTGGTGATATGTCGCTCAGGGTAG
This sequence comes from Agapanthus africanus, assembly GCA_030015575.1. NCBI lineage: Eukaryota > Viridiplantae > Streptophyta > Magnoliopsida > Asparagales > Amaryllidaceae > Agapanthus > Agapanthus africanus. Next base: position 334,927,198 of record CM057346.1, on the reverse strand, counting down.
CGAACGGAGCACAAGTTCATGCTGCAGCCGTCGGTGAATATCACCTGGTGATGCCAAATGGCAATACTATGATTTTGAACGATTGCTACTATGTACCTTCCATAGTTTGCAACATCATATCAGTTTCTTTACTCGATAAAGATGGATACAACTACTGGTTGCAGAAGGTACACTGTGTAATGGTATCTACGTTCTAAATCAGAATACAGTTCTCAATATACAAAACACACGCAAGAGGAAGAATTCAGATACAAATGAATCCTACTTGTGGCATTGTAGACTTGGTCATATCGGAGAGAAAAGACTAAGTAAGTTGCATGAAGATGGACTCTTGAATACATTCGAGTTTTCATCTTATGAAACTTGTCAGTCTTGTCTCAAATGAAAGATGACCAAATCTCCGTTCACCGGACATGGAGAAAGGGCAGCAGAGCTCTTGAGACTCATATATAGTGATGTATATGGTCTAATGTCTATACATGCAAGGGGTGGGTTCTCATACTTCATCAGATTCACTGATGATCTCTCTAGGTTTGGATATGTGTATCTGATGAAACACAAATCTGAATCTTTCGAGAAATTCAAGGAATTCAGAAATGAAGTACAGAACCAGACTGGCAAAAGTATCAAGATCCTCCGATCGGATAGGGGAGAGGAGTACTTAAGCAAGGAATTCCTAGATTACTTAAAAGAGAATGGTATTCTCTCTCAGCTTACTCCTCCTTATACACCACAGCACAATGGTGTATCGGAACGGAGGAATCGTACACTATTGGATATGGTTCGCTCCATGATGAGTAGTGCTAAGTTGCCTCTTTCATTCTGGGGATATGCACTTCAAACAGCAGCACATCTATTGAATCAAGTTCCATCCAAATCCGTGCCTAAGACTCCGTATGAAATATGGAGTGGAAAGAGTTTGTATCTTAAACGTAATAAGATTTGGGGTTGCCCAGCTTATGTCAAAAAGCATAACCCAGAAAATCCTGAGGCACGGGCAGTTTTATGTAAGTTTGTGGGATACCCACAAGATTCAAGTGGGTATCTATTCTACCATGCAGAGGAACAAAAGATAATTGTTTCTAGGAATGCCACATTTTTGGAAAAAGAATTTCTTGTTAAAAATATTAGTGGCAGCACGGTAGAACTGGATGAAATTCCAGAAACACAAACTTTAACTAAAGATTTGGAGGAACCGCTAGATTCAGTTACACCCAACGAACCTCAGCCACTCTACAGATCTGGTAGGATTTCTCATCCGCCCGAGAGATACTACGGTTTTCTCATAGACGGGGATCGAGAGGATTGCATCTTGGAAGAAGATGACCCTACCAGTTTCAGGAAGGCCATTATCAGTAGGGACTCTGATAAGTGGCTGGAAGCTATGCAATCCGAAATGGAGTCCATGTACACCAATAAAGTGTGGGCCTTGGATATTGCTCCACCCGGGGTAAAAACCGTTGGATGCAAATGGATCTACAAAAGGAAACTAAGTTTAGATGGGCAGGTGGAAACCTATAAGGCTAGACTCGTTGCAAAAGGTTTTCGTCAAAGACCTGGTATGGACTATGACGAAACTTTTTCTCCAGTGGCTATGCTCAAATCCATTCGGATCTTACTTGCCATTGCTGCCTTCCATAACTATGAAATCTGGCAGATGGACGTTAAAACGGATTTTCTAAACGGCTGTTTGGAAGAGTGCGTTTACATGGATCAGCCAGAAAGTTTCATAGACGGTGGGAGCAGCGGGAAGGTGTGCAAGTTGCTTAAATCCATTTATGGATTAAAGCAGGTATCGCGGAGCTGGAACATCTTTTTTGATGAGGCAATCAAGGAATTTGATGCAATCAAGAACGAAGATGAACTTTATGTCTATAAGAAGATTGTAGGACGAACTGTCGTGTTCCTAGTCATGTACGTGGACGACATTCTTTTGATAGGAAATGACATTCCTATGCTACAATCGATCAAGCTATTCTTGTCACAAAGGTTCTCCATGAAGTACCTGGGTGATGCCTCGTACATTCCGGGGATCAAGATCTACAGAGATAGATCCAAGAGACTACTGGGACTTTCGCAGTCCAGGTACATAGAGACCGTACTAAAGAGATTTAGTATGGAAGATTCCAAGCGCGGTAATATACCCGCATTGCACGGAATCACCTTCTCCAAGAAGATGTCTCCTAAGACCGACGAGGAGAGGGTTCGCATGAGCACCATACCCTACGCTTCGGCGGTAAGATCTTTAATATATGCGATGCTATGTACAAGACCAGATGCAGCTTACGTGCTGAGCGTGGTGAGCCAGTATCAGTCAGACCCAGGTGAGGACCACTGGACGGCAGTGAAGAACATTCTCAAATACCTGAGAAGGACTAAGGAGATGTTCCTGGTTTACGGTAATGGAGACCTCATGGTCGAGTCCTTTACCGATTCAAACTTCCAGAATGACAAAGATGACAGCAAGTCTGTCTCGGGTTTTGTGTTTACCCTCAACGGTGGGGCGTTGTGTTGGAGGAGTTCTAAACAGGATACCGTCACAGACTTGACGATGGAGGCTGAACACATTGTTGCAAGCGATGCCGCAAAAGAGGCGGTCTGGATGAAGAAGTTCATTAGTGAACTTCAGGTGGTTCCGTCCATTGTTGACCCAATACCTTTGTATTGCGATAACAAAGGGGCTATAGCTTTAGCGAAGGAACCAAGGTCCCATAAGAAATCCAGACACATCTTGAGGCGGTATCACCTGATCAGGGAGATCATTGATCGCCAGGAGATCAAGGTACGGAGAGTGGACACAAAAGACAACACGGCGGATCCATTCACAAAGGCCCTCCCTCAAACACAGTTCGAGCGACTTTTTTAGCTATTGGGTATGCGGTATGCCAACAGCTGGCCATAGAGCAGACGTTGGGTATGCGGTACACCAATTACTGGCCTTTAGTGCAAGTGGGAGATTGTTGGATATATATGCCCTAGAGGCCATTATTGTATATTACTAGTATGTATAATACATTTTGGAAGCTTGGGATATATACACGGGTTACGACAGTCTTGCTCGATATAGTAGTATGCTACTTGGTTTGTATCTATCTTAATATGTGTATACGTTTCTTTTAACATATCGCGAAAAACATATTGATAGAGCCCTTAGGATTTTTGCTTGACTACCGGCGTTGTGATGGCAATCACAATAGTGGGGGCTGGGTAGTCTATAAGCACATCCTTATTTTGGTCCCTGGTCGTAGGATTATCGAGACAGGGCATCGATACTCCAGAGTAGACTGGTGCATACGCTTCTCGTCCCAGCAGGGGAGATGGTCTATCCCACAGCCATCAGTACATCGTACTGGAGATAGTATGCGGGTGCTCGTTAGGTTACGAGTACACTGGACAGGACTCATCGGGAACTGTTGGTTGGCATTATACCTATCGTAAGTTAACAGTTCCCAGGTGACATGAGTACAGCATAGTCCGTTGACTTGACACTGTCACTTTGCCTCAAGTGTGTTCCCACTGTTCTTAGATTACTACCCTACCACGGCTCTATTGAGTCGTGCAAACAGGTAGTAGTTGGGTGCAGTCCCGAAGCACTTGGAGGCAGAGACGGTTAAACAGGATTCGTCTCTCCCGGTATTGGGAGTTGATATCGTGCTGTGTAAAGGAGAGCCATTACACATAGTCGTCCCTGGCCAGGGAAAGCGAGATTTGCTGGTAGTGTTACCAGTAGTTTCTCAGGGTATTCTGGGCTACACTCCGACACGACTTGTACCGCTGTTAGGGGACTGACGTTTACCGCCCCCTAGTCCCGCCATGCGATATTCTTAGACGAACAGACCGGACTGTACGGAGATTGTCACATTCAGGCTCAGTAGGAGTTCGGATGGGTTCACCTCATCAGTCTTCTTGTTGGCATCTACGTGGGGACCGTTACGTACAGCTAGTACCGCTTGCGGCCTGTGGTTAAACCCACTGCCAGCGTAGTGTCGAGCCTTTAGAGTCCCATACAGAGGGTTACTCGCCTTTGGGCAAAACAGAGTAGAGGTCGCATGGTTCGGGGTTCGTTCACATCCGCGCACTTGTGCATGTTTGGTGTCCGGGCAGTTATTACTAGCGGGCTTTGGTTTAAGCCAGATCCTAGTATTTGTTTTGGGATTGGTTTTATCTCAGTGTATTCGTGTTCCTCGGAACACGGATGCGGGTGTGTATGCACAGTTGACAGAGGCAGAGGCAGAGGATTCTCATTAGGGTTGTTGACCATTTGACTTTGGTTGACTTGTTTACCGTTGAATTTTTCCAAACCCTAATGAGAATGAGGAATATGGTTAATAATATTAATTAAGGATAATTGTGTTATGCTTAGGGTTGTTGACAATTTGACTTTTGTTGACTTGTTAACTTGTTGACCTTGTTGACCGGTTGACCTTTGTGGTCTTGTTGACCATCATCATTTCATTTCAATGATGCTTCTTGTCCTTTGCAAAATGCATTAAATGAAGGTAATGATAGTGGTCATTCACAAACTAACCATCACAATTCTTAATCATTATTATTATTATCATTATTCCAAAATATGTGAGCATGGTTGCAAGATGAGAGCTCATTCTATCAAATTCTTTCTCTCCCTTGAAAGAAACCTCTCCCTCTTCCTCTCTCAAAGTTCAAGTGTTCCATGAATTGGAAATCACGAACTCTTGAGTCAAAACCACCATAACTCTTCTCTACTCATTCTAAGGTTCTAGGTTTAGCAAACCAAGCACCTTAGTTATCTCTAGGTTGAGATAGGAGCTCAAGTTCGAGGCCCTCGTGTGGATCCATCTACGGCAAAGAGGAGATGACGAGGAGGAGCCGTTCAAACCACTACTAGAAGCAAGCAAGGAGGAGAACCACAAATAGAAGAGAAGGAGTTGAAGACCTAGGTATAACCATTCTATATAGTAGCAAAAACTTGTAGTTTATTTGTTAGTTTTTGTTTAGCAACGATCCTTCATTGATGGTCCATGTTACCTAGTTAGAAAATTTTGATTTTTACCTATTCCGCCTCTCCGAAAGAACCGGGGTGGGTAACGTGGACCTAACAAATGGTAGTTCACAAGTACATCCTTCAATTGTTCCTAATCGAGGGAATATCGAGACAGGGCATCGATATTCCAGAGTAGACTAGCGTATACGCTTCTTAACTCATATGATGGGCGATGGATGATCCCACATCCATTAGTGTTTGACATCAAAGATGTTATACGGGTGCTCAGTGGAAACTGGGTACACTGAACAGGATTCACCGAGGACTTCTATGTGGTAGTATACCTATCGTCAGATAGCAATCTTCTGGTGACACTGGTACAGGTTAGTCTGTAGACCCGAGATCGTCATAGAGTCTTATGCGACTCCCACTGTGCTTTGATTTCCTCCTACCACACTCAAGAGGAGTCGTGCAAACAGGTGGATTTTGGGTACAGTCCCGAGTCGTATGGAGGCAATGAGCGATAGGAGGGGTTTCGTCTCTCCCGGTATTGGGGGTTGATGTTGCGCTATGCTTGATTGGCAATAACTGGAAGTCCCTGGCCAGGGCTGATATGGAGATCTACTGATAAGTGTTATCAGTAGTTTCTCGACCTGTTATGAGACTCAAATCAGCATGACTTATAAAGTTACTGGTGTAAGTCCACGTTGCGACCCCCGGTTCTTACGGGGAGGCGGAAACGGTATAAAAATCAAATTTTAAGCGCAAGGGGAAACATGGACTAAGCAAAGTCGGGATCTTTGACTAAACTAAAACTAGCAAACTTAGCTAAAGAGAGTTAGCTACTCGGATGGAGATGGTTATACCTAAACTTGAACTCCTTCGTCTTCAAGCTCCGATGGTGGTTCGATGGCTCCTTCTCGTTGTCTCCGTACGCCGAAGATAGATCCACTTGAAAGCTCCAACCTTTAGCTCCTTCTTCGTTCTTTGAAGAAACTAGTTCACTTGGTTTGCTAAACCTAGTGAACTAGAATGAGTAGAGAGGAAATAGAATGGGATTTTATCTATGGTTCTTGATTCTCAACTCATGAGACAAGAGAACCATAGATCAAGAGAGGGAGCAAGAGGTTGAGGGTGAGAGCAAGAGGAGAGCTCAAGAACAAGAGAGAGAATGAGCAAAAAAAAAATGAGCAAGTATTTTGTCTCTCACCCTCTCATAATCCAAAGCAATGATAACTCATCATATTAACAAAAGTCTTTGCCATGAAATGATGGCTATGGTTATCATGATGGTCAACTAGTCAAGCCTAGTCAACCGGTCAACAAGTCAACAAAAGTCAACAAGTCAACAAAGTCAACAAGTCAACAAAAGTCAACAAGTCAACAACCATATCACCATAATACTTAATTAATATAATAGTTAATCACATATCATATTCTCATTAGGGTTGAGCATAAAGTCAAATAGTCAACGGTCAACTGTCAACAACCCTAATGAGAATCCGCTGCCTCTGCCTCCCTGTCAACTGTGCATACACACCCGCATCCGCGTTCCGAGGAACACGAATGCAAACTGGATAAATCCAATCCCATAAGGTACACTAGGATCTGGCTTAAACCAAAGCCCGCTAGTGTAAACTGTCCGGACACTGTACGTGCACAAGTGCACGGATGTGACCGAACCCTGTCGCAAAACCATGCGACCTGTCGCAATACCATGCGACCTCTACTCTTTTGCCTAAAGGCGAAAAGCTTTCTGTGTGGGACTCTAAAGACTCGACACTACGCTGGCAGTGGGTTTAACCACAGACCGCAAGCGGCACTAGCTGTGCGTAACGGTCCCCAGGTAGTGCCGACAAGAAGACCGACGAGACGAAACCCATCTGAACTCCTACTGAGCCTGAGTGTGACATTCTCCGTACAGTCCGGTCTGTTCGTCTGATACATCGCATGGCGGGCCTAGGGGGCGGTAAACGTCAGTCCCCCAATATCGGTACAAGTCGTGCCGGAGCGAAGCCCAAAACACCCTGAGATAACACTGGAAACCTACCAGTATATCTCGTTTGCCCTGGCCAGGGACTACTCGTGTAATGGCTCTCCTAGACACAGCGCGATGTCAACCCCCAATACCGGGAGAGACGAATCCTGTCTAACCGTCACTGCCTCCAAGTGCTTCGGGACTGCACCCAACCACTACCTGTTTGCACGACTCCTTTGAGCCGTGGTAGGGTAGTGGTCAAAGTACAGTGGGAACACACTCGAGGCGGAGTGACAGTGTCAAGTCAACAGACTAAGCTGTACTCATGTCACCTGGGAACTGATAACTGACGATAAGTATAATACCAACTAGTCAGTTCCCGACGAGTCCTGTCCAGTGTACCCGTAACCTAACGAGCACCCGCATACTATCTCAAGTACGACGTACTGACGGCTGTGGGACAGACCGTCTCCCACACTGGGATGAGAAGCGCATGCGCTGGTCTACTCCGGAGTATCGATGCCCTGTCTCGATAGTCCTGCGACCAGGGACCTGCATAAGGATGTGCTTATAGATTACCCAGCCCCACTAGTGTGACGGCCATCACATCGCTGGTAATCAAGCAAAGATCCTAAGGGCTCTACTAATGTGTATAGGCGATATACAAAAATAAACACATGTACACATTGAAGTAGAAACAAACCAAGTAGCATACTACTATTTTGAGCAAGATTGTATATACAAGGTGAATATCCCAAGCATCCATTAAGTAATATACAAACTAGTATGATACAGTAATGGCCTCTAGGGCATATACACTAACAATCTCCCACTTGCACTAAGGCCATGTACTGGCGTATCGAAGACCTATCATCTCGATCAGCCGCTCGAACTGAGTCTGGGGCAGGGCCTTGGTGAATGGATCAGCAGTGTTATCTTCTGAAGCGACTCTCCGAACCTCGATCTCCTGGCGATCTACGATCTCCCTGATCAGGTGATACCGCCTCAAGATGTGCCTGGATCTCTGATGGGACCTGGGTTCCTTCGCTAAAGCTATAGCCCCGTTGTTGTCGCAATACAGAGGTATTGGATCAAAAATGGACGGAACCACCTGAAGTTCTTTCAAGAACTTCCTCATCCAGACAGCTTCTTTTGCGGCATCAGATGCAGCGATGTATTCCGCTTCCATCGTCGAGTCTGCAACGGTTTCCTGTTTGGAACTCTTCCAACACACCGCCCCTCCATTGAGGGTAAAGACAAAACCCGACATGGACTTGGAATCATCCTTGTCACTCTGGAAGCTGGAGTCAGCAAAGGCCTCGATCTGGAGGTCTTTTCCGCCATACACCAAGAACATCTCCTTAGTCCTTCTCAGGTACTTGAGAATGTTCTTTACCGCTATCCAGTGTTTCTCCCCTGGGTTAGACTGATACCGGCTTACCACACTCAGTGCATAAGCTACATCCGGTCTGGTACACAACATCGCATACATTATAGAGCCTACCGCAGAAGCGTAGGGTATAATAGACATGCGATCCCTCTCCAAATCAGTCTTGGGAGACATCTCTTTAGAGAGGGTGATCCCGTGACAAGCCGGTAGGTTACCGCGCTTGGAATCTTCCATACTGAACCTCTTCAGTATGGTGTCGATGTACCTGGACTGTGAAAGTCATAATATCCTCTTGGATCTGTCACGGTAGATTCGGATACCCAGAATGTATGAGGCATCACCCAGGTCTTTCATGGAGAACCTGTGTAACAAGAACCCCTTGACAGATTGTAGCATAGGAATGTCATTTCCTATTAAGAGAATGTCATCCACGTACAAAACGAGGAATACTACAGTTCTCGCTACAAATCTACTATAGATGCATGGTTCATCTGGATTTTTGATAAAGCCAAATTCTTTGACCGTCTCATCAAAGCAGATGTTCCAACTCCGCGATGCCTGCTTTAGTCCATAGATGGACTTAAGCAACTTGCACACCTTTCCGCTGCTCCCACTCTGAATGAAACCCTCTGGCTGGTCCATATAGACACACTCCTCTAAATTTCCATTTAGAAAAGCTGTCTTTACGTCCATTTGCCAGATCTCATAATCGTGGAAGGCAGCAATGGCAAGAAGGATCCGAATGGATTTCAGCATGGCTACTGGAGAAAAGGTTTCGTCGTAGTCCAAGCCAGGTCTTTGACGAAAACCCTTTGCTACCAGCCTAGCTTTATAGGTCTCAACCTGTCCATCTACACCAATCTTCCTTTTGAAGATCCACTTGCATCCTACGGGTTTTACCCCGTCTGGAGCAATGTCCAACGTCCAAACCTTGTTGGTGTACATGGACTCCATTTCGGTCCGCATTGCATCCAGCCACTTCACTGAGTCAACGCTCTGAACGGCCTGCTGGAAGCTAGTAGGCTCATCATAGTCTATGATGCAATCCTCTCTATCCCCGTCTACGAGAAAACCGTAGTATCTCTCGGGCGGATGAGTCTGCCTACTACTCCTGTGGAGCGGCGTAGGAATGTCCTGTTCTTCCGAACCCTCTGGTTCCACTAAACTTTCAGTAATAGTCCGTGGTTCTGGAATTTCTTCCAGTTCTACTGCGCTCCCACTTATTTCTTTTTCTATGAACTGGTGTTCTAGAAAGTGGGCATGACGAGAAACAAGAACTTTTTGTTCCTCTTCACAGTAGAAGAAATATCCCTTGGAATTCTTTGGATATCCCACAAACTTGCACAGTACTGAGCGTGCCTCGAGCTTGTCCGCATGCTGCTTTTTGACAAAAGCTGGACTTCCCCATATCTTAATGTGATTAAGATGGGGTCTCTTCCCACACCACATCTCAAATGGCGTAGTAGGCACAGTCTTAGTGGGAACTCGGTTCAAAAGGTATGCGGCTGATTCTAGCGCATATCCCCAGAATGATCGCGGCAACTCAGCGTTACTCATCATGGACCGCACCATATCCAATAGGGTGCGGTTCCGTCTCTCCGATACACCGTTATGTTGCGGGGTGTATGGAGGAGTAAGCTGAGAGAGAATTCCATTCTCTTTTAAATAGTCCAGGAACTCGGCACTTAAGTATTCTCCACCTCGATCCGATCTTAGAATCTTAATACTTTTGCCGGTCTGTTTCTCTACTTCATTCTTATACTCCTGGAATTTTCCAAAGGCCTCGGACTTATGTTTCATTAAGAAGACATAACCGTACCTTGAGAAGTCATCCGTAAAAGTAATGAAGTAAGAATGTCCGCTTCGGGCATGTGTAGACATTGGACCGCACACGTCACTGTGTACGAGTCCCAAGAGCTCGCTCGCTTTTACTCCATGTCCAGTAAACGGAGTCTTTGTCATCTTTCCTTTGAGACAAGATTGACAAGTGGCATATGATTGATATTCGAACGCATTCAAATATCCTTCTGTATGTAACTTAGTCAACCTTCTCTCATTGATGTGACCCAATCTACAATGCCATAAGAAAGTCTGATTTATTTCTGGAGACTTTCTTTTGTGTGTATTCTGGACATTAAAAATCTGTGGTTGGTTTAACACGTATATACCATTACTCAATGTACCTGACCCAATCAAAACTTGATTAAGGTGAATGTTTACAACATTACTTACAAACGCAAATTCATAACCTTCTTTAGAAACTAAAGATACAGAAATGATATTACAAGTTGCGTTGGGTACAAAAAAGCAATTACGCAAAACCAAAACATGTCCATCTGACATTCCTAGGTGATAGTCCCCCACGGCTTTAGCATCCATGCTAGCTCCGTTCGCAACTCTGAGGGTCATGTCACCTGCCTTCAAAACCCTACGGTTTCTCAACGCCTGCAAAGAATTACAGATATGAGATCCTGATCCGGTATCCAATACCCAGGAAGTAGAGTTTATTGAAAGACAGTTTTCAATAACATACACACCTGAAGCTGAAGCTGCAACCTGCTTCAATTCCTGTGTTCTGGCCTTCCAGGCCCTGCAATCATTCTTCCAGTGTCCTTTCTTATGACAATAGAAGCATTCTTCCTTATCCACAAGCTTCCCCGCTATCTTTGTTGCTTTTGCTTTTCCCTTCGTATCCACTTTACTAACACCGCCCCTTGGTTTGGCGGGGGCCTTCTTCTTCTTTCCCTTGGCTTTCGCCTTGGACCTAGAAGAAGATGATCCTCCTACAAACAAAGTGGATGTATCCCTACCTTTCTGTAGGGTGCCCTCTGCGCTCCTCAGCATGTTGAGGAGTTCTGAAAGTTCAACCTCTTTTTCTTGTAGGTTGAAGTTCAGTGTAAACTGGGCGTAAGTGGACGGAAGGGACTGGAGAACTATATCCGTATATAGCTCACTCTCCAATGTGATCCCTAGGTCAGCGAGCTCCTCAATGTAGCCGATCATCTTTAGCACGTGCTCGGCTACTGATTATCCGACGGCCATTCTTGTCGAAAACAACTTTTTCGACGCTTCGTATCTTGCGATACGTGATTGCTCTCCATACAGTTCTTTTGTATGGAGCAATATGGACTCCATGTCCATATTCTTATGCCTCCTCTGATGTTCGTTGTCCATCGAGGCAAGCAGGAGGCACTTGGCCTTCGCGCTATCAATCTCCCAAGTCTTGCGGATTTCCTTATCCGCGACACTGGAAGTTGGACCAGGGACAGGGGGAGCTTTGGTGGTAAGAAGATACCCCAGCTTGTCATAAGTGATTGCTATCTTGACATTCCTGAGCCAATCTTTGTAGTTTGGCCCTGTCAGTTTATTTTTATCTAGGAGTAACTTAAGTCCAGTCATGTTGATTGGTCGCTGCAATTAGGAGAGAGAAGAAGAAACACTCAGCATGATGCTCTTGCAAGTTTAGAGTGGTTTTTAGTTTGTCTAAACAGGATGGCTCCCACTGTTTCTCGAATCCCTCCTCAAACCATAAAGGAAGAATTAGTCGGGATCAATCCCACCGCACAATACTTGCTTAACCGTTCAGCCAGGCCGGTGTCGGTACTTCGAGGGAGGTTTTCCAACGCTTTCGCGAAGTTCCTTAATTAGAGAACCTCTTTTCCCTGGGGGCGTAGCCCCGCTAACACCTTTCTAGGCACCTACTAGGTTTATAGCATTGATCGATTAGTGAGAAATTTCCCGAGGAGTAGCATATACTCACAGTAGGATCGGGATCCAAATATCATCGCGTGACGAAACTGAAGGAATCCTACCAGAATCATCACACTCCAAATGGTATGCAAATCCAGCAAGTTTCAGTACTTATGAAACTCCCGATGTGGATTTTTTGCCCCATGCTCTTATGACCTTGGCTTTGGCCAAAATATCATAAGTCACATGTCAAGTTCTACCCGTCATTATCCAGGTTAATTTGGATCCATCCGTACCTACCCTTGACTTTGGCTAAAATGGCAGTACGACTGTCCCAAACCAACGCATCTATCTATGCTACACATGAACACCCAATCGCTACCAATCACTGTGCCTTGACTTTGGCCAACATACACAGCTTGAATACTATTGACTATTCATGTGAAACGACGGAGGGCTACGGATGGTTTTGGCAAAACCGTGAACGTAGTGAACTTGATTTGGTCGATGGAACGAGATAGCTTTTAAAAGGAGTGGCTCAAGCTCCGTATTTAAAAGTTGTTTTGAAAAGAACCGAGTGGTTTTTCGAAAGTGTTCCAACGACTTTAACTTGGTTTATTATCTTGCATTAGTTCTTTTAATGCGTGATATTCTTGCATTAGTTCTTTTAATGCGTCCTATCATTTAATCCTACCATTGCAGAAAACAACCAAAATATGACGTACGCTTATGCCATTCGCATTCGCCACTGGGCCCCGTCATTACCCGTTAGGTTACTTAACTAACGACAGAGCGGGGGCTGGGCTAGCGCGTCTGTAAAACATAAGCAACGCCTAAATAATATCATATATAGATATACTGCAATGATAAACATTTCAGATCTCAGATAAATACATTGGATATACTAGCAATCTGTAATTTGTACGAGCCTGTAACAAAAACAGATAACACGGTCGCGGTGAATAGCCAATACCCCACCCAAGACCCCTACGGGTGCGGCAAACTACCCGCCAAGTACCCGAAGCGTAGCAACCTCCCTCATCTCCATGAGTAGGCCACTCGACACTTCGGCATACCCGGTAGTTTGTGCACCCCTCCATGGGTCTATCCTAGGAGCAAAAACAGTAAAAAAAAATTATACAATGACGGCTACAACCCCGACCCGGTTGTGCGGCCATACAAATAATTATTACATCAATTTACAAATTTACATGAATTGCAAGAAAAGAAAACTCCCGTCTCACAACCCCCGGCTATTCACCCGCGACAATCCAACATATTTATATACACATTCCAATATCAAACACAGATCATGTATAACCCCGACCAATCGACTTATAGCGATTAGCCGACGTTCAATACATGCAAGCATCACAGATATAACCATCATAGTCAAAGTGCAGTGAAGTTCGGAAAAAATACGGAATTATAGGACCCCAAAAGGAAATTTCTTTTCTGGAAAATCTGGGCACATATAATATATTTCAAAAATCCCAAAACCAACACAGACACACACTGCACGAAAAACGATGCAGAGAAGACGACAAACTGCGGCGCTTCCGCGGCACATGCCTACCTCGTGCGGCGGAAGCGCGGCGGTTTGAACGAATTAGGGCAACGTTTTTCTTGGGTGTTCACACAAAACCCTGAGCCGAATTTAGGAGTATAAAGTTTTTCATTTTGACCAGAAAAAATTTCAACAGAAACTCAGGTTTTGTAAAAGTTAGGTTTTTGGATTTTTTCCGGTTCCGAACTTCGTTACACTTTACTACCAAGCTAGTTTAAGTTTAGTTAGGCTCTGATACCACTGTAAGTCCACGTTGCGACCCCCGGTTCTTACGGGGAGGCGGAAACGGTATAAAAATCAAATTTTAAGCGCAAGGGGCAACATGGACTAAGCAAAGTCGGGATCTTTGACTAAACTAAAACTAGCAAACTTAGCTAAAGAGAGTTAGCTACTCGGATGGAGATGGTTATACCTAAACTTGAACTCCTTCGTCTTCAAGCTCCGATGGTGGTTCGATGGCTCCTTCTCGTTGTCTCCGTACGCCGAAGATAGATCCACTTGAAAGCTCCAAACTTTAGCTCCTTCTTCGTTCTTTGAAGAAACTAGTTCACTTGGTTTGCTAAACCTAGTGAACTAGAATGAGTAGAGAGGAAATAGAATGGGATTTTATCTATGGTTCTTGATTCTCAACTCATGAGACAAGAGAACCATAGATCAAGAGAGGGAGCAAGAGGTTGAGGGTGAGAGCAAGAGGAGAGCTCAAGAACAAGAGAGAGAATGAGCAAAAAAAAAATGAGCAAGTATTTTGTCTCTCACCCTCTCATAATCCAAAGCAATGATAACTCATCATATTAACAAAAGTCTTTGCCATGAAATGATGGCTATGGTTATCAAGATGGTCAACTAGTCAAGCCTAGTCAACCGGTCAACAAGTCAACAAAAGTCAACAAGTCAACAAAGTCAACAAGTCAACAAAAGTCAACAAGTCAACAACCATATCACCATAATACTTAATTAATATAATAGTTAATCACATATCATATTCTCATTAGGGTTGAGCATAAAGTCAAATAGTCAACGGTCAACTGTCAACAACCCTAATGAGAATCCGCTGCCTCTGCCTCCCTGTCAACTGTGCATACACACCCGCATCCGCGTTCCGAGGAACACGAATGCAAACTGGATAAATCCAATCCCATAAGGTACACTAGGATCTGGCTTAAACCAAAGCCCGCTAGTGTAAACTGTCCGGACACTGTACGTGCACAAGTGCACGGATGTAACCGAACCCTGTCGCAAAACCATGCGACCTGTCGCAATACCATGCGACCTCTACTCTTTTGCCTAAAGGCGAAAAGCTTTCTGTGTGGGACTCTAAAGACTCAACACTACGCTGGCAGTGGGTTTAACCACAGACCGCAAGCGGCACTAGCTGTGCGTAACGGTCCCCAGGTAGTGCCGACAAGAAGACCGACGAGGCGAAACCCATCTGAACTCCTACTGAGCCTGAGTGTGACATTCTCCGTACAGTCCGGTCTGTTCGTCTGATACATCGCATGGCGGGCCTAGGGGGCGGTAAACGTCAGTCCCCCAATAGCGGTACAAGTCGTGCCGGAGCGAAGCCCAAAACACCCTGAGATAACACTGGAAACCTACCAGTATATCTCGTTTGCCCTGGCCAGGGACTACTCGTGTAATGGCTCTCCTAGACACAGCGCGATGTCAACCCCCAATACCGGGAGAGACGAATCCTGTCTAACCGTCACTGCCTCCAAGTGCTTCGGGACTGCACCCAACCACTACCTGTTTGCACGACTCCTTTGAGCCGTGGTAGGGTAGTGGTCAAAGTACAGTGGGAACACACTCGAGGCGGAGTGACAGTGTCAAGTCAACAGACTAAGCTGTACTCATGTCACCTGGGAACTGATAACTGACGATAGGTATAATACCAACTAGTCAGTTCCCGACGAGTCCTGTCCAGTGTACCCGTAACCTAACGAGCACCCGCATACTATCTCAAGTACGACGTACTGACGGCTGTGGGACAGACCGTCTCCCACACTGGGATGAGAAGCGCATGCGCTGGTCTACTCCAGAGTATCGATGCCCTGTCTCGATAGTCCTGCGACCAGGGACCTGCATAAGGATGTGCTTATAGATTACCCAGCCCCACTAGTGTGACGGCCATCACATCGCTGGTAATCAAGCAAAGATCCTAAGGGCTCTACTAATGTGTATAGGCGATATACAAAAATAAACACATGTACACATTGAAGTAGAAACAAACCAAGTAGCATACTACTATTTTGAGCAAGATTGTATATACAAGGTGAATATCCCAAGCATCCATTAAGTAATATACAAACTAGTATGATACAGTAATGGCCTCTAGGGCATATACACTAACAACTGGGGTCTGACATATACCACCCCTAGACTTCATATGCGATGTATCAGACGAAGAGACAGGACTGTACGGTAAGTGTTGCTTGCAGGCTCGTTGGGGTTGTGATGAGTTCGCTCGTCGGCCACCTTTTCGTCATGTACCTGGGTAGCCGTTAGGCACAGCTAGTGCGCTGACGTCCTTGTGGTTAAGCCTATTGCCAGCGTACTGTCGAGTCTTTTGAGTCCCACACAGAGGGTTCTCTCGTTCAGGCGAAAGATGTAGAGGCCGTAAGTTGTTACGGCAGCCGTAAGTTGTTGCGGCAGGGTTTCAATTATGTTCGTGTAATAGTTACAGGAATAATAATCGGAACGATAATACTGGTAGGTTTTGTTTTAAGCCAGATACTCGTATTATATTATTGAATTATTGATATTCGCATTTTTCGGAATTCGGATACGGGTATATGGGATACGGTATACGGAGGAGGGGTATTCTTGTAATTGTTACAAGAATACCTTCTGGAAGATGCCACCTCATAATACATTATTTATTTTTTTAAAATAAATAAATGAGGTGGAAATTCAGAGAGACTAAGCATGGTTGTAAGAATGGCCTGTATTATATTTTATTGTTTTGGAGTTACTATTGAAGCATGGTGCTAATTTTATAATGCCTGCTTCAATTATTTCTTTTGTGCCATATCCTTCATCATGCTTGATTTTCTCTCATTATGAAAAAACTCTTTCTCTCTCCTTCTTCTCTCCTCCTTCTTCTTCCTTGCTTTAACACTCACATGAGATGTGAATCAAAAGCTAAGGATCAAAGATAATCCAATACACTAATCTCTACATCATCCTAGTGACCATTTTTAGCAAACTTGATCTCTAGGTTTAGCTCTTGAGAAGGGTTTTAGCTTGCACGACAACTCTCGCGTGGATTATCTAGGTCTTGAGGTGGCCGAAGATCGAGGACATCGGCAACATCCAAAGGAGCTAAGGAGTTCATCAAAAGAGAAGGCAAGGAGCAAAGGAGTTGCACCAAAGAGAAGACCCGAAGGACCGTATCATCAAGGTATAATCCCTAACATAGTAGATAAGATCTCTAGTTAGGGTTTTCAAGTTATGGTTTAGACAAGATTATATGAAAAGTGCGTGTTGTGTGCAAAGAAAATTTTTGTTTATCGCTTCTGCCGCCTCACAAGAGTTGTGGGAGCATGCAACATGCACCAACATATGCTACAAATCGGTTTCTACCAAAACTTTGCGGGGGTGCTATACACCATCCACCTTACTTCCCCCATAGATATAGATCTACTCACCGTGGTATTCGCTTGTCGCTGTCGGTGATGCCACACTCCGTCACCTCGGAATCCACGCGATGGTACCTACAATAATAACACATATAGCAACGCTATTAAAATCAAGTTCTGAAAACCGAAACGGCACACGGATAGCCTATAGGTTAGAACCTATAGCCCATGCATGCAAAACTTTGCATTTCAAAATACGGAAAACATAGCCAAAATCACACCAAAGTGCTCCTAGATTTTGACTCCGGTCAAACAAAGAAAAGTTGCATATACAAAGGGCCTTAAATATTTAGCAGATAACACCCGACGAAACCCCACAACCATCCCTCTTAATCTGGTCACAATTTGCCGCCAGAAAGCTTATATTTGCGGCCACAGTACAAGGGTTGGGGCTCAGGTCTTCAGGGTACACTCCAGGTTGCCTGCACGACTCCCAGTATTCGCTAAATAATTTTTAGTCCCTCCGGGTTACTCCAGATTCCCATATACCCTCACAATTCAACACAAAACCGATATAATCAATTCCTAAATCCGTATTTTGGTTTCTATACTCAAACCCAGGTCTTAAACGGCCACTCAACAGCCACTCAGTCATCACCAATCCACAATTTCACTCAAACCCTCACTAGGATTTCTAAGTATCACCAATCCATCACTAAACGGACTCTAAACTTAAACAAAAGCTAGGAAAACTTGAAACTAAACTAATGGAAGAAATTATACCTCATGGATGTCACTCAAGAAAAACCCTAGTTCGCCAATGATGTCAAAATCCCACTTTTCTTGGTCCAATGTATAGAGGAGAAGGAGGGGATCAACTTTTGTGAAGGGAGTATAGGGTTTAGGTTAATGTTTGGAGGTGGATCTTGGGGTAGAGGTGGAGGGAAGTGAGTTGATGAGGAAGATGATGTAAATAATGGGGAGGGGAAAAGAATGGTTGCCCTCTCTCTCTCTCCTACACTCACTCTCTCTTATTCTCACCCTCCTTTTCTCTCTCCAATCATTCTATCTTTTTAACCGTTTTCTTTTTCTTTTAAAACCAAACCATATAATACCCCAAAACAACACAAGAAAACAACTTGTAACCAAAATGCAACATGACATGGTGCACTAGCCATGAAAAACTGCAGAAATACGGATTTGGCTTAATCGCGATTAGCAGTGCACTAATCGGGTTTTACCGAAACTGCATATAAAATTTTTGAAAATGCCAAATCCTTTAAATATAATATTAAATGAATAAATCATTTTAATTTCCATTTATTTCACAATTATTGGTATATATTTATACCCTTTTTCGAAAACCCCAATTTCGCAAATCCGGCAGTTTTCGAGAAATATATTATTTTAATATTAAATTCCAAAAATAATATTTTATATTTTCTGAAATGTCACAGTATTCGTGAGGCAGCCCGCCGATGCCCATTTGTCTGAGATTCTGGAGCATGTTTGGTTGGGTCGAGATTCGGAGTTGAGATTGATGACCAGGGTGTGCTACGTTTTGGGACTCGTTTGTGTGTACCTGATACTGATGGGTTGAGATGCGAGATCCTATAGCAGGCACATCAGTCAGCATTTAGTGTTCATCCAGGTTCCACCAAGATGTACCGTGACTTGAGAGATATCTACTGGAAGGCAGGGATGAAGTGTGATGTTTCGGATTTCGTTTCGAGGTGCCTGACTCGTCAGCAAGTCAAGGCCGAGCATCAGAGACTGGCAGGAGGGTTGTAGCCTTTACCCGTTCCGAAATGGAAATGGGAGCAGATTTCCATGGACTTCGTTGTAGGTCTACCCAGGCCTAGTCGAGGGTATGACTCCATTTGGGTGATTGTTGACCGGTTAACGAAAGTGGCTCACTTCCTACCAGTGTAGACCACTATTGATTATGCTCAGTTTGCTCGGTTGTTCATTGATGAGATTGTGCGTTTGCAAGGCGTTCCCACAAGCATCGTATCCGACAGGGGCACCCAATTCACTAGTCGTCTTTGGCAGAAGCTTCAGGAAGCCTTGGGTACCTATTTGAGCTTTAGCACTGCTTTCCATTCGCAGACCGATGGTTAGTCAGAGCAGACTATACAGACTCTGGAGGACATGCTTCGTGCATGCGTGCTTAATTTTAGTTGCAGTTGGGATCGTCGTTTACCATTGATAGAGTTCTTCTACAATAACAGTTATCAGGAGACGATTCAGATGGCACCTTTTGAAGGTTTGTATGGTAGGAAGTGTCGATCACTAGTCTGTTGGACCGAACTCAGCGAGAGTAGGATTTTAGGACCCCAGCTGGTTTAAGAGACTACGGAGAAAATTCAGTTGATTCAGGATAGGATGATTCAGGATAGGATGAGAACAGCCCGGTGCAGACAGAAGTCTTATGCTGACCGTCGTCGTCACCGGCTCGAGTTCGCAGTAGGGGTTCATGTATTCCTACGGATTTCTCCGACGAAGGGCATGATGAGATTTGGGAAGAAAGGAAAGCTTAGCCCCAGATTTGTAGGTCCTTTCGAGATCCTTGAGCAAGTTAGTACCGTTGCCTATCATTTAGCACTTCCACCCAATTTTTCGGATGTTCCCCCCATATTCCTGTAGGGTTCCTAGGCACTCTAAGAAGGTCTCACAAGGCATCAACCATGCCAAATTCAAAAATTCTAGGTGCCGAGAAACCCTAATGCGATCGTTGACTAGAGTTTTAGGCGATAACTACAACTAGTAAACTGTTTTACTAATAAGTGAACGGAAATACAACCTTTGTAGATCCGGTCCTCCACCTCCATAGCTCTATGATGAAGTCCCCTCGCTGCGATCATCGGATCCCGGGCTCAAGCGTCGGCTTCATCGGAGAAATAGGCGGGCTAGGTCATCGACTTTGATGCTGAAGATGATCTACGTCGAGGCAACACAAGATCAAGCTCCAACTTCACCAAGCCATGAAACTAGTGAAGAAAACACCCTATACTACTTGGCAAGTGGTAGAGGATGAATAAATAGGAAGTGGGTTCACTTTAGAATTGGATTTCTCACTCTTTTCATCAAGTCACCATTGATGGTCGCAAGGTTTTCTTCATCTTGAAGAAAAAGAAGAAGAAGAAAAGAATATGATAATATGATAAGAATATTGAATAATAGAAAATGAGTGATCCTTATCATATTAGCAACCATGGTTATGTGTAGAGAGTAAACTAAGGTTAGGTGAATGGTTATGTTAGGCATGAAACAAAAATGGTAGACTTTTTCAAAGCTTCATGATGCTTCAATATAAAACAAAAGTAGCAAACATTTCATTTCTTGCCAAAATGAAATAAATAAATAAATGAATAAATAAATTAAACAAAACCCTAACCATTTACTTAACCAAGGTTTAAACTAAACATACACACAAACTAGCATGTATCATCAAACATGATACAATCAAGTGCACAAAAATATATCACATATAGAATGTGCACACCAAGTGAGAAAATCCATCTTAAGTGAACCAATACTAGTTAATGCAAAGTAATATATCAAATATATAATTATACAAATCAACACTTGATTTAATGATCCGGTCATATCGCATATAACCGACTAATATCCAATGTATCGGCTTATCGAATCAATCCTTGATTCGATAACTAGGTTATATCACATACAACCATTCGATACATTCATCGTGAGAATAGAATACGGAATCACATACACGCATTATTCTCGGTGCCGCACATATCTCATATGCGCTCCTATTTCGTTTCGCTTGAGCCAGGAAACCTCTGTGTAGGACTCTAAAGACTCGTTAATACGCCGGCAGCAGATGATGATCATATCAAACACCCACAAGCCGCAAGCGGTCTGCTAAACGTAACGGCCACCCGGGTATTGAGCGATCAGAAGATCGACGAGCAAGCCCGCTCACACTCCTGTGAATCCAACCAGTAACACTTACCGTACAGTCCGATCTGATCGTCTGATATGTCGCATATCTTACCTAGGAGTGGTAAACGTCAGACCCCAGTAGCTCGATAAGTCGTGTCGATATGAGGTCTATAACAGTTCGAGAAACTACTTGTAACACTTATCAGTAAATCTCAGCAACCCTGGCCAGGGATTTCCGGTTATAGCCAATCAAACACAGCGCAACATCAACTCCCTATACCGGGAGAGACGAATCCCCTCCTGTCGCTCATTGCCTCCATGTGATTCGGGACTGTACCCAAAAACCACCGTTTTGCACCCCCTCTTGGACGTGTTAAGGTGGAAATCAAAGCACAGTGTGAACCACACAAGACTCTATGATGATCTTGGGTCAACAGACTACTCTGTACCAGTGTCACCAGAGAACCGCCATCTGACGTAAGGTATAATACTATCTGGGAGTTCTCGGCGAGTCCGTCCATTGTACCCAGTCTCCACTGAGCACCCATATATCATCTCCGATGTCAAACACCAATGGATATGGGATCATCCATCGCCCATCTGTATGGCTCGAGAAGGTATACGCTAGTCTACTCCGGTATATCGATGCCCCGTCTCGATACACCCACGACTAGGGACCTTGAAGGATGTACTTATGGACTACCATGTCCCCACAAGTATGATCCGCATCATAGTCCAGGTAGTCAAGTACACATCCTGAGGGCTTTACCAACATGTAACAGAGAGACAATCAGTGTACACGTTAAGGTAAAATTCAACCAGATAGCATACTATCATGTCGAGCAAGAAAGTCCTCCCTATATATGTCCAAGCATCCACTAAAATATACATCCTATGTATAGTAATGGCCTCTAGGGCATACATATAACTAACAATCTCCCACTTGCACTAGGGCCATCTGATAGCAGTGGTTGTAGTATCTCATACTCAACCATCCCATAAAAGTCTCTCTCTGGGAAAATGCCTTTGTGAGTGGATCCGCCGTGTTGTCCTCTGAGTCAGTTCTCCTAACCTCGATCACCCTGGAGATCAACCATCTCCATGATCAGGTGATACTGCCTTAGATTATGTCTGGGTCACTGAGGGGACCATGGTTCCCGGGCCAAAGCCACACTTCCATTGTCACACAATGGTAGGGATCTAGTTCATCTCATGAACCAATATACACCCAAACAGCCTCTTTGGTAGCATCTTAAGCAGCGATGTATCCTGCCTTTATCATCTAGTATGCCACGGTATCTAGCTTAGAACTCTTCTAACATACCGTCCCTCCACTGAGGGTAAAGACAATGCCTGTGACTGACATTCAGTCGTCCTTATCACTCTGGAACACTTCCAGCGATTCTCCCCAGGATCAATTGATACCATCTCACTACAACTAGTGAGAATCCTAACATCCAATTAGATCTATCTCATAGATCCAAAACCCAGGATTTAGGAGGTATCACTTTGATCCTATATGGAGAATCATTGTGATAAGCGGAGATTGACTGAGCGTAGAATAGGATACTCCTTCCCTATCAAGAGTATGTCATCCACGTACTCTACGAGGATCACCACCATACTCCCTACTACATTTTTGTATATATAAGGTTCATCTACCATTTTGATGAAGTCAAACTATTTGACTACTACATCAAAACAGATGTTCCAACTCCGCGATGCCTGCTTTATCCTATAAAGCATCTTGCACACATTTCCGCTGCTCCCACTGTCTACGAAGCCCTCTGGCTGTGTACTTACAGACGTTATCTTCTAAAACATCATTTAGAAAAGCAGTCATGACACCCAACCACCAGATATCGTAGTCATGGTATGTAGCCGTGGCAAGTAGGATCTGGATGGACTTAACCATAGATCCTTAGAAAAGGTTTCAACATAATCCATACCTGGTCAATGATGCAAACCTTTTAACAAGTCTAGCTTTGAAAGTCTCAACTTTTCCATCTACACCAAGTAATCTTCTCAAGATATACTTGCTCCTGATGGGGATTTAACCCTTCAGATATAGCAACCAAAGTCCATACTTTGTTGGTGTACATGGATTCCATCTCAGATCACAAAGCATCCAGCCATTCTTACAGAGTCACTACTCTCGATGGCCTGTTCGAAACTAGTTGGGTCATCATCTCATGATGCAATCCTCGCTCCCACTGTCATAGAGAAACAGAAGTATCTCTCAGGTGGGTGAGAAACCCTACTAGATCGGCGGAGAGGCTGAGGTTCGTTGGAATCTACTGAATCCTTTGGTTCTACCAAATCAACTGCTGTAGTTTGCATAGCTGGAACCTTTCCAGTTGTACATAACAGACCTTGCCTCGAGCTTGTCCGGATTATGCTTTTAGACATAGCCCGGACAACCCCAAATCTTAACCAGCTTAAGACATGGGCTCTTCCCATACCATATCTCATATGGAGTGGCAGGCTGTGATCTGATTCGAACCCTATTCAATAGGTATGCAGCTTCTCAAGCGCATAACTCCCAAAAGGAAACAGGTAACTCAGTAGTACTCATCATAGAGCGCACCATATCGAATAGGGTGCAATTGCTCCGCCCCGATATACCAACGTGCTATGGTGTATACGGAGCAGTAATGCTGAGAGAGAATCTCATTCTCCTTTAGAATAGTCCAGGAATTCCGTGCTCAAGTATTCTCTTCACTGATCGCATCAAAGGACATAATACTTATACCGTCATTTTGGTTCTCTACTTCTAACTTATATTCCGTGAATATCTCAAAAGGTTCGGACTTGTGTTTCAACAGGAACATATGTCTGAATCTTGAGAGATCATCAGAGAATGTAATGAAGTACAAAGAACCGGTCTTAGCATGTGTAGACAGTGGACCTTTATACATCAACATGTATCATCCCAAGAGTTCAATAACTCTTTCTCTGTTTCCAGTAAACAGAGCTACGGTCATCTTATCTCTGTGATGTGACTGGCAAGTTTCACAAGATGTAAATTCAAACAGATTTAAATATGCATCTTTGTGCAACTTAGCTAGTCGGGTCGCATTGATATGACCTAGTCTACAATACCTCAAGAAGGATTCGTTCATTTCTGAACTCTTCCTCTTGTGTGTGTTCCGTATACTAAGAACTGTAGTTTGATTTAGAACATTAATGCTTTTAGATAACGTGCCTGAACCGATCAACTTTTGATATAGGAAATGTTCAAAACATTATCCAACAATACAAAATTTTATCATTTCTTTACTAATAAAGAGACTGATATGATTTTGTATATCAGGTTCGGTATCTAATAACATTCGTTCAGAATCAATGTATTTGGAATACAAGGTGACAGTGACCAACAGACTTGGCTGCAATACTTGCCCCGTTTTCTGTCTCATGAAACTTATCACCCGTTCTCAGTTCTCTACCTTTCTGTAGCCCTATGTAACAGATTACATATCTGGGATCCTGATCTGGTATCAAATACCCAGGACGTAGAGGATACAGAGAAACAGTTCTTTGTAATGAACACACCCGAAGGAGATGCATCATATGCACTTTCTTCGTTTGGGTGGCACGGGAATTCTGGTAATCCCCAATTTCCTGCTCAGTCTTATAACAATTATAAGTTGGAGTGGGACCAACGTTCCCCAGCTCAGTATAACAAGCTGGTTCGGTCAATATTCCGTATTATTATATTGATTAAAGCGTGATATGGTCGCTACCTGGAGAGAGAGAGAAGAAAACACACAGCGTGCGCTCTTGCAAGAATAGATTGATTATTATTTTATCTAATCAGGATGGCTCCCACTGTTTTTATCAAATCTTCCTTCAAACCCTAAAAGGAAAGACTAGCCGGGATTAATTACACGCTACAAGTTCACCAATCTTTCAGCCAGGCCAGTGTCGGTACATTGAGGTAGGTCCCCCGTGCTTTCGCACGAACCTAATTAATGTAAACCTCGTTTTCCCAGAGGCGTAACCTCGTTAACACCTTTCTAGACACCTACTTGATCGGCTAATTGTAATGTGTAAAACTCTCCCAGGAGTAACTCTTACTCGCAGCGGGTATCAGGATCCAACTATCTCATAGAAGGTACGCAATCTTATTGCAAATTTCAACACTTGAAATTCCCGATAATTTTGCCCCTAGCGTCCTATGACCTTGACGAAGGCCAAACTACCCATAGTCCGCTAGTCAAGTTCAACCCGTCATTTCCTGATTGAATTAAACCCACCCGCACGACCCTTAATGGAGGCCAAACAACGCCGTACGAATACCCTAATCCAATCGCATCATATGCTAGCAAATAAGCACTAGTTAGCTACCGTACACTACGCCTTGACGGAGGCCAAACTACCGCAGCACGAATACTAACTAGTACTTATCTGAAATGACGGAGGGCTACGACAGGTTTTTCTGAAAACCTATTGCGTAATGAACTTGATATCGTTGTAGAATCAAACGATTTTTGAAATGGAGTGTTTTCGAGGCTTTTCTAGTTTTGCTAAAGGGGTCACTCCCGGTGAAGGGATCGTCGGCCCTTTCCTCATCGAATGAGGTGCGGGATATATTATATATATCACTGTGCAAAGTGGAAACTATAGAAGCAATCAAAAGACAAACCGAGAGTTGTAGCATCTGCCAGTTATTGCTAAAGGAGTCACTCCCGGTCAAGGGATCCCGGTCCTTTCCTTATCGAATAAGGTGCAGGATATATCATATATACCACTGTGCAAAGCAAGAACTGTAGCTACCTGTTTTTTATTTTTGAAAATTCGATTCCACAACATCATTAGGTTTCTTTTATTTCATTAATCTCATTAATGAAGTCCCATCATTGAAGTACCTAAACATCACAGATAAATACGACGTACACTTATGCCATCCGCATTCACCTCGATGTCCCCTCGTGCACCGTTAGGCTAGGTAACTAACGGCAGAGCGGGACAGGGCTAGCGCGGGTGTAAAACATAAGTAACGTCTATATAATATATCGTATATACTATATACAGTATTTATCACAGAACATATCACATGATCACATCACAGATAACGCAACAGAAAATATCATATGAAATATTGGATATACTAGGACGTCCGTGTTTTTAATACGAGCCAGTATAAAACACGGATTCCACGGTCGCGATGAATAGCCAAACCCACACCCCTAGACCCCTACGAGAGCGGCAAGCAACCCTACCAATTCTAGGGTTAGGAGACCCGGACACGACTCCTCGAGATGGTCTCCCACTGGACTCTAGAACCCGGTTACTTGTGCTCCCCTCCTTGGGTCTATCCTAGTGCGGAAAAGTAAAGAATATACAAAGGTGACATCTTCCGCAACCTGGAAGTGCCCCAATAAAAGAATATTACATACAAGTTTTTACATGAATGAAAATGAAAAACACTCATCTCACATAAAAAAACCCGGCTATTCAAACACGACGATCCAATATAACATATCCAGCAACACATAACAACACATGTCATCAACGTAAGTAAATATGCGCATCCCAATTGTCGTTGACATATAGCAACGAAACCGGCGATATCACATATTACACTTACGGTCACAGAAAAGAAAGTGTAAAAATACAACAGTTGGAATCCGCAACCTCTTTAGACATCGCATGCCTAAACAAATGAATTTCTTAGACATCGCATGCCTAACAATTATAAACCCCGCATTTTAGTCTCATTATCGAAAACTTTTTTCAATATCAAGTCGGGCAATTCAACAAGATTCCCGACATCCTGATCGAATGCTCGTCGCAAACTTCAGTAGACGGCCGCACCCCCGATGCCGTCGACGAAGTGCACCAAGGCGGAACACCGCTGCGGCGAGCACCCGAACGGATGCTTTCGGCGACGGGGTTCTCCTACAGTCACTTGGTCGGGGCTATGGGCCGTGGCTGTCTATTATGTTTACCGACGAGTATCCGCGTACGCTACGTGATTGCAACGGACTTTTGATCTCATCAAAATTCCGTGGCAACCGATCAAGTAAGACTAAACCACTAGATTTATAACATTCATTTAGTTATCTCATAACTATTTGTGGATTCCAAGTATTGTATCACATTCCGGATAAATAGAAAATGTCAAACTTTCCGATCGATCAATCGAACACCCAAGTTTTCCCGAAACAGCTCAACACATGAAACAAGTTTAAAAACATTCACTTCATGCCTCAGTACAAACGGTCCAGCCGTAGAAGGGTCAAGCCAACGCCTCACATGTGGCACGCCGTACTGCCCCAAACCCTAAGGTTCAAAGGGCAGTTCAAGACGGTCACATAATCGAGTTAAGGTTTGTTGTCTTCTAGAGGGACCATCGCGTTACTTGCACTACTTAGAACGTCGTTAAACTACGGAAAAATCCAACAATTGGAAATTTCCCGGCAGGGGAAAAAGTGGGTATTTATATCCGGTCGAACTTTTTAACATATTCTAAAATTGCCCGGAAAAACACAGACAAAACTAGACAATCTGATCGAATCTACGAACTCCCAATACAACCCAAAATACTCAACTCTGGAGTAAACTTTAAAAATTCCCAGAAAACTCAGCAATGAATGACAGAAGTTACTGTGCAAAAACGACTGGCTGAAGACACTAAGTGGCCGCGGAACCGCCGCATTAGCCATGCTAATGCCGCGGTTCCGCCGCGCTTTGATCGAATCTCTTGGTCAATTTTGCACCGTAATTCTTAGAATTTCCTGCTGAATTTTTTAAGAATTTTTAATATGGAAAAAACCCAGTTTTGTAAAAATGTACAGAGAGGGGTCATTTTTAGGGTTTCGGGGTTCGATCGGAATTCTAACATCGTCTACGCATCGCCTAAGGCTCTAGCTAGGCTCTGATACCACTGTAGGGTTCTTAGGCACTCCAAGGAGGTCTCACAAGGCATCAACCATGCCAAATTCAAAAATTCTAGGTGCCGAGAAACCCTAATGCGATCGTTGACTAGAGTTTTAGGCGATAACTACAACTAGTAAACTGCTTTACTAATAAGTGAACGGAAATACAACCTTTGTAGATCCGGTCCTCCACCTCCATAGCTCTATGATGAAGTCCCCTCGCTGCGATCATCGGATCCCGGGCTCAAGCGTCGGCTTCATCGGAGAAATGGGCGGGCTAGGTCATCGACTTCGATGCCGAAGATGATCTACATCGAGGCAACACAAGATCAAGCTCCAACTTCACCAAGCCATGAAACTTGTGAAGAAAATACCATATACTACTTGGCAAGTGGTAGAGGATGAAGAAATAGGAAGTGGGTTCACTTTAGAATTGGATTTCTCACTCTTTTCATCAAGTCACCATTGATGGTTGCAAGGTTTTCTTCATCTTGAAGAAGAAGAAAAAGAAGAAAAGAATATGATAATATGATAAGAATATTGAATAATAGAAAATAAGTGATCCTTATCATATTAGCAACCATGGTTATGTGTAGAGAGTAAACTAAGGTTAGGTGAATGGTTAGGTTAGGCATGAAACAAAAATGGTAGACTTTTTCAAAGCTTCATGAAGCTTCAATGTAAAACAAAAGTAGCAACCATTTCATTTCTTGCCAAAATGAAATAAATAAATAAATGAATATATAAATTAAACAAAACCCTAACCATTTACTTAACCAAGGTTTAAACTAAACATACACACAAACTAGCATGTATCATCAAACATAATACAATCAAGTGCACAAAAATATATCACATATACAATGTGCACACCAAGTGAGAAAATCCATCTTAAGTGAACCAATACTAGTTAATCCAAAGTAATATATCAAATATATAATTATACATTAAATCATTAAATCAACACTTGATTTAACGATCCGGTCATATCGCATATAACCGACTAATATCCAATGTATCAGCGTATCGAATCAATCCTTGATTCGATAACTAGGTTATATCACATACAACCATTTGATACATTCATCGCGAGAATAGAATACGGTATCACATACACGCATTATTCTCAATCCCGCACATATCTCATATGCGCTCCTATTTCGTTTCGCTTGAGCCAGGAAACTTCTGTGTAGGACTCTAAAGACTCGTCAATACGCCGGCAGCAGATGATGATCATATCAAACACCCACAAGCCGCAAGCGGTCTGCTAAACGTAACGGCCACCCGGGTATTGAGCGATCAGAAGATCGACGAGCAAGCTCGCTCACACTCCTGTGAATCCAACCAGTAACACTTACCGTACAGTCCGGTCTGATCGTCTGATATGTCGCATATCTCGCCTAGGGGTGGTAAACGTCAGACCCCAGTAGCTCGATAAGTCGTGTCGATATGAGGTCTATAACAGTTCAAGAAACTACTGGTAACACTTACCAGTAAATCTCAGCAACCCTGGCCAGGGATTTCCGGTTATAGCCAATCAAACACGGCGCAACATCAACTCCCTATACCGGGAGAGACGAATCCCCTCCTATCGCTCATTGCCTCCATATGATTCGGGACTGTACCCAAAAACCACCGTTTTGCATGCCCACTTGGACGTGGTAAGGTGGAAATAAAAGCACAGTGGGAACCACACAAGACTCTATGACGATCTCGGGTCAACAGACTACTCTGTACCAGTGTCACCAGAGAACTGACATCTGACGTAAGGTATAATACTATCTAAGAGTTCTCGGCGAGTCCGTCCAGTATACCCAGTCTCCACTGAGCACCCGTATATCATCTCCGATGTCAAACACCAATGGATATGGGATCATCTATCACCCATCTGTATGGGTCGAGAAGGTATACGCTAGTCTACTCTGGTATATCGATGCCCTGTCTCGAAACACCCACGATTAGGGACCTTGAAGGATGTACTTATGGACTACCATGTCCCCACTAGTATGATCCGCATCATAGTCTAGGTAGTCAAGTACACATCTTAAGGGCTTTACCAACATGTAACAGAGAGACAATCATTGTACACGTTAAGGTAAAGATCAACCAGATAGTATACTATCATGTCGAGCAAGAAAGTCCTCCCTATATATGTCCAAGCATCCACTACAATATACATCCTATGTATAGTAATGGCCTTTAGGGCATACATATAACTAACAATTCCATGTGTCGATGCTTCGCAAATACTATCATGACCCTTCTCATATGATTCAGCACTAGACCGTCCAGCTAGAGCGCGATCTTTCGTTCACCGAGTAGCCGATAGTTATATTAGATCGGCAGATGAAGAAACTTCGGTCAAAGCTCTTACCATCTGTGAAAGTTCTTTGGCGTAACCCAAATGGTGAAATGGTCACCTGGGAGGCCGAGAGCGAGATGTGAAAGAAATTCTCTCATCTCTTTGAAGGTACGCAAAGTAAATTTTTAAATTCGGGGACGAATTTCTTTATGGGGGGAAGATTGTAACACCTTAGAATGCGATTAGTGTTAATTAAGCGATAATGCGGGTTTTTCATAAAATGCTTACCAAAATAGTTTTCAAATATTTTATAAAAATTAATGAATATTTTATTAATATTTATTTTGGGCTTGCACACACATGTGCATGTTAACCTAGGGTTAATTAGGTGTTAAACTAAGCTTAAGTAGCCTGGCATGCTAACCCATTCCATTAAGTATTAGGTAATTAGTTAATTAAATTAGTTTTCAAAATAAAATAATAAGGGTTTTTGAATTTTGGGGTTGACTTGAGAGAGAGGGAGAGAGACAGAGAGGGCATGATAAGGCATGGCAAGCATGCCATGCATTTAATGGGGAGAGGGAGGCATGGCTTGTGCTAAACTCATCCATTATTCCCACACCCCTCACCCTCACACATACACCCTTATTCCCTCACTCGCACTCTCATTTGTTTTTCACTCTTTTATTTTCCCTTCATCTCACACTCACTCGCTCAACTGAAACCCCTTCTTGTTCTTCACTAAACCAAAGGTAAACCTACAACAAATCTTCACTAAACTTCCCTAAAACCCTTCACAAACCAAGATCAAGCCACTAGGATCACTTGGAGTACGGAAAGATATGATTTTGGAGCAAGTGTGAATTGGTAATGACTCTCTATTGTGATTTAGGTTGTTATATTGTTTTATGGCTAATTAGTTTTAGTTTAGAACGATAAAGATTTAGTTTTGAGTACGATATCGTATTTTAGTGTCATTATAGGGTATATGTGATCTGCTGTGACCCCAAGTCTTTACTGTGAAAACTAGAAGTGTAGAAATGTTGTACTAGTTGCCATGAGTGTA
This sequence comes from Agapanthus africanus, assembly GCA_030015575.1. NCBI lineage: Eukaryota > Viridiplantae > Streptophyta > Magnoliopsida > Asparagales > Amaryllidaceae > Agapanthus > Agapanthus africanus. The sequence goes on along the minus strand of CM057346.1, from coordinate 334,895,877 downwards.
CACCAGTAACACGAGCCCAACCTAAGCTGTTTTGGCCGGTGACATTGAGGGTAGGTCCGGCGAGCTCAGCCGTACAGTGGCCTGGGAAGTTGAGGTTTTGTGGGTAGTTTTGTGCAGTGGTTTTAGAGTATTTGGTACTGCTAGATTTTTAGGTTGTGACAGTGGGTAAAATCTAGGATCGATTAGCTAGTTTTTAGTGTTTCGACGACACGCGATGCAGTGCCCGACTCAGTTTCTGTGCTTCGCGCGATTTCTGCACGTAGGATTTGTTTTAGTAGTGTCGCCACACACGTTAGCCGCTAAGCGAACACTTTTGAGGGTGTTGGAGTCGGTGGGTCGATTTGAAAATAATTGTATGTATTATTGTAACATTTTAAAAATTAGATAAATAAATAATTAGATAAATAAAATCCTTTAGGTGAATTTTCTGATAATCGGTAAAATAAACCGTATTTTCTGTAAATCTCAACTACAATTATTTTTCAATATAGATTTAAATACACCTATTTTAACTATATAATTGCTAGTAATTGATATTATTTAGTGACTTATAAATTGTTGGTTTAATTAAATATTTTTTCTAAATTAATTAAATTCAAATATTAATATATGCTTTAATTATACATTAAATTGGTGCAAATTACAAATTAGAAATGGGTTAATTTTACAAAATGAGCCATGGCATATTAAAAGTTAGTGAACTCTTAGGATTGATACATGATGATGTATGTAAGGTTTCCTGTCTACACATGCAAGGACCGGTTCTTTGTACTTTATTATATTCACTGATGATCTCTCAAGATTCGCACATGTGTTCATGTTGAAATACAAGCTTGAAGCTTTTAAGATATTCACAGAATATAAGTTAGAAATAGAGAACCAAAAACGGGTATAAGTATTATGTCCTTTGATGAGATCAAGGAGGAGAATACTTGAGCACAGAATTCCTGGACTATTCTAAAGGAGAATGGGATTCTCTCTCATCATTACTCCTCCGTATACACCATAGCACGATGGTATATCGGGGCGGAGCATTAGCAACCTATGTGATATGGTGTGCTATAGATGAGTACTACTGAGTTGCCTATTTCCTTTTTGGGAGTTATGCACTTGAGAAGCTGCACACCTATTGAATAGGGTTCAAATCAAATCAGTTGCCTACCACTTCATATGTGATATGGAAAGGGAAGAGCCCATATCTTAAGTTTGTTAAGATTTGGGGTTGTCCGGCCTATGTCTAAAAAGCAAAATCCGGACAAGCTCGAGGCAAAGTCAGTTCTGTGGATGTTTGTTGGATATCCCAAGCATTCGCAAGGGAATATCTTCTACCAAACCGAGGAACAAAAGATGTTTTGTTTCTCAGCATGCCACCTTTGTGAAAAGGAATTTCTTGTGAAGAAATTAGTGGTCATGAGGTAGAACTGGAAAGAGTTCCAGCTATACAAACTGCGGCTGATGATTTGGTAGAAACAAAGGATTCAATAGTAACCAACGAACCTCGGCCTCTCCGCCGATCTAGTAGGGTTCCTCACCCACCTGAGAGATACTTAGGTTACTCTATGACAGTGGGAACGAGGATTGCATCATGAGATGATGACCCAATTAGTTTCGAGCTGGCCATCAGGAGTGGGACTCTGTAAGAATGGCTAGATGCTTAATGATCAGAGATGGAATCCTTATACACCAACAAAATATGGACTTTGGTTGCTTTATCTGAAGGGTTAAATCCCCATCTGGAGCAAGTATATCTTGAGAAGATTACTTGGTGTACATGGAAAAGTTGAGACTTTCAAAGCTATGCTTAAGTCCATCCAGATCCTACTTGCCACGGCTACACACCATGACTACGATATCTGGCGGTTGGGTGTCATGACTGTTTTCTAAATGATGATTTGGAAGAGAGCATCTATAAGTACACAGCTAGAGGGCTTCGTAGATAGTGGGAGCAGCAGAAACGTGAGCAAGATGTTTTATGTGATAAATCAGGCATCGCGGAGTTGGAACGTCTGTTTTGATGTCGTAGTCAAAGAGTTTGACTTCATCAAAATGGTAGACGAACCTTGTATATACAAAAAAGTAGTAGAGAGTATGGTGGTGATCCTCGTAGAATACGTGGATGACATACTCTTGATAGGGAAGGAGTTTCCTATGCTATGCTCGGTCAATCTCCGCTTATCACAAGGATTCTCCATATAGGATCAAAGTGATACCTACTAATCCTGGGTTTTGGACCTATGAGATAGATCTAATTGGATGTTAGGATACTCACTAGTTGTTTTGAGATGGTATCAATCGATCCTGGGGAGAATCACTGGAAAGGTTCCAGGGTGATAAGGACGACTAAATGTCAGTCGCAGGCATTGTCTTTACCCTCAGTGGAGGGACGGTATGTTAGAAGAGTTCCAAGCTAAATACCGTGACTTACTAGACGATTAAAGGCCAGATACATCGTTACCAAGGATGCTACCAAAGAGGCAGTCTGGATAAATATAAGTTCATGAGATGAACTTCGTTCCTACCATTGTGTGACAATAGAGTTGTGGCTTATGCCAAGTAACCCCCATCCCATTAGAAATCCAGATATAATTCTTAGGCAGTATCACCTGATCATGTAGATGGTTGATCTCTAGGGAGATCGAGATTAGGAGAGTAGACACAGAGGACAACAGCGCGGATCCACTCACAAAGGCCTTTTTCCCAGTAGAGACTATTTATGGGATGGTTGAGTATGAGATACTTCAACCACGGCTAATTGTTGGGTATGCAATACCACAACAGATGGCCCTAGTGCAAGTAGGAGATTGTTAGTTATATGTATACCCTAGAGGCCATTACTGTACATACGATGTATATTGTAGTGGATGCTTGGACATATATAGGGAGGACTTTCTTGCTCGACATGATAGTACGCTATCTGGTTGTACTTTATCTTAAAATGTACTCTGATTGTCTCTATGTTACATGTTCATGAAGCCCTTAGGATAAGTACTCGACTACTGGGACTATGATGAAATCATACTAGTGGGGCCACGGTAGTCGACGAGTACATCCTATAACTGTTCCTAGTCGTGGGTGTATCGAGACAGGTCATCGATGCACCAGCGTAGACTAGCGTATACGCATCTTGACCCATATGATGGACGATGGATGATCCCATATCCATCGGTGTTTGACATCAAGGATGGTGTACGGGTGCTCAGTTGAGACTGGGTACACTGGACGGACTCGCCGAGAACTCCCAGATGGTATTATACCTTACGTCAGATGGCAGTTCTCTGGTGACACTGGTACAGGTTAGTCTGTAGACCCGAGATCATCATAGAGTATTGTATGATTCCCACAGTGCTTTGATTTCCACCTTACCACGTCCAAGAGGGCGTGCAAAATGGTGGCTTTTGGGTACAGTCCCGAGTCACATGGAGGTAATGAGCGATAGGAGGGGATTCGTCTCTCCCAGTATAGGGAGTTGATGTTGCGCTGTGTTCGATTGGCTATAACTGGAAATACCTGGCCAGGTTTGCTGAGATTTACTGGTAAGTGTTATCAGTAGTTTGTCGAACTGTTATAGACCTCATATCAACACGACTTATCAAGCTACTGGGGTCTGACGTATACCACCCCTCGGCGAGATATGCGACATATCAGACGACGAGACCGGACTGTACGGGAGTGTTACTGATTGGATTCGCAGGGGAATGTACAGGCTTGCTTGTTGATCTTCTGAGCGCTCAATACCTGGGTGGCTGTTACGTTTAGCTGACCGCTTGCAGCTTGTGGGTGTTTGATATGATCATCACCTACTGCCGGCGTATTGACGATTCTTTAGAGCCCTACACAGAGGTTTCTTGACTCAGGCAAAACGGAGTAGGGGCACATATGTGATATGTGCAACACCGAGGATAATGCGATATGAGATACCGTATTCTATTCTCGCGATATTGGATATCAGCCGGGTCATCAGATCAAGTGTTGATTCGATGAATCGGTGAATGCGATATTAGTCGGTTATATGCGATATAGCCGGATTGTCGGATCAAGTGTTGATTCGATAATTTAATGTATAATAATATATATGATATATTAAATTACATTAACTAATATTAGCTCACTAAAAGATTCTTTTTCTCACTCGGGTGATACATTGATATATGTTAATTGTATTACTTTATTTTGTTACGATAAATATTATATATGTGATATATAATATTATAACATGATATGATTACTAATGCAACATGTTATGTGGAGATTAAACAAGGTTAGGGTTTGAATTGGGTTAGTTCTTTCATGAACCTTCTAGAAGGTTTTCCTTTTTGTTTTGTGTAAGATATTTTTAAGTGACTCATACTTAACCCAACCCAAACCCTAGCCCTTTTTGTGTAAGATATTTTTAAGTGACTCATACTTAACCCAACCCAAACCCTAGCCCTAGTTAAATCTCTACAAAGGTTTAGTTGACCATGGTTGCATAATTAATCATTATCTTCTTTTCATTATTCATCACAAAAGGATTCTAATCATTACTCATCTTCTTCTTGCTTGAGTTCTTCATGAAAAGCTTTCTTGCTTTGATTTTGTGATGAAAAACGAGCGAGAATAAGAAAACAAATGAGAGAAAAAATCCTATTTCGTCATCCTCATCCACCCTTACCCTTTAGATGAGAGTGTTCACTTCATTTAGTGACTGTTAGCTTGTATTAATGAAATTTCAAGCTAGATCATCTTTGTTATCGAAGATCGGAAGTAAGACTGCATCTTTCTCTTCGTGGAGCCTCTCGAGAGTTCGGAACACGATGATCGCAGCGAAGGGACCTCAACACGGAGTTTAAGAAGTGAAGGACCGGATCTACAAAGGTTGTAATCCCTCTCACTTAGTGTTAAAGTGTTTAACATGTTTGTTTTCGCATAAACTCTAGTTTAAGGATCCGGCTTTGGGTTGTTCGGCATGGCTAAATTTTAAATCGGGCATGGTTGATGCCTCGTAGACCCTTGTGTCAGTGCCTAGCATCCCTACAGAATGGGATTCTCTCTCAGCTAACTCCTCCATATACACTACAGCACAACGGTGTATCGGAAAGGAGGAACCGCACCCTATTAGATATGGTGCGCTCTATGATAAGCATAGCTGAGTTATCTATTTCCTTCTTGGGGGTATGCGCTGGAGACTGCTGCATACCTACTGAATAGAGTTCCTACCAAATCTGTTCCTACCACCCCATATGAGATATGGGAGGGGAAGAGACCATATCTTAATTTTGTTAAAATATGGGGTTGTCCGGCCTATGTCAAAAAACAAAACCGGACAAACTCTAGGCAAGGTCTGTTTTGTCTATGTTTTTTGGATATCCCAAGCATTCGCAAGGGTATATCTTCTACCACAGTGAGGAACAAAGGGTGTTTATTGCTCAACACACCACCTTTTTAGAAAAGGAATTTCTTGCAAGAGATATTAGTGGGTCTGAGGTAGAACTGGAAGAGGTTCCAGCTTTATAAACCACAACAGAAGATGTGGTAGAACCAGAGAATTCGGTAGTTCCCGATGAACCCCAGCCACTCCGCCGATCTAGTAGGGTTCCTCACCCACCTGAGTGATACTACAGTTTTCTCATGGATGGTGGGAGCGAGGATTGCATCATGGAGGGTGATGACCCAACTAGCTTCGAGCAGGCCATCACAAGTGGTGACTCAGTGAAATGGCTAGATGCAATGCGGTCCGAGATGAAATCCATGTACACCAATAATGTATAGACTTTGGAAGGTGCTCCTGAAGGGGTAAAACCCATTGGGAGCAAGTTGATCGTCAAGAAAAAACTTGGTATAGATGGGAAAGTGGAGACTTTCAAAGCTAGACTTGCTGCAAAGGGTTTTCGTCAACGACCAGGTGTGGATTATAACGAAACCTTTTCTCCAGTGGCTATGCTTAAATCCATCCAGATCATGCTTGCCATCGCTGCATATCATGACTATGAAATCTAGCAAATGGATGTTAAGACCGCCTTTCTAAATGGTGATTTAGAAGAGAGCATGTACATGACTCGGCCAGAGGGCTTCGTAGCTAGTGGGAGCAGCGGGAAGGTGTGCAAGCTTCTTAAATCTATCTATGGATTAAAGCAAGCATCGCGGAGTTAGAACATCTTCTTTGATGTCGTTATCAAAGAGTTTGATTTCGTCAAAAATATAGATGATCCTTGTATATACAAGAAGGAGGAAGAGAGTAAGGTTGTCTTCCTCGTATTGTACGTGGATGACATACTCTTGATAGGAAATGACATTCCTATGCTGCAATCGGTCAAGCTCTTCTTATCACAAAGATTCTCAATGAAAGATCTAGGGGATGCCTCCTACATCTTGGGGATTGCGATCAATAAAGATAGATCTGAATGGATACTGGGATTGTCCCAATCCATGTACATTGACATTATACTGAAGAGGTTTAGTATGGAAGAATCCAAGCAAGGGTTTTTACACATATCTCTGGACTCACTCTCTCCAAAGAGATGTCTCCCAAGACTGATTTGGAGAGAGCTCGCATGCAAGGGATACCCTATGCTTCGGCAGTAGGCTCTATCATGTACGCGATTCAATATACCAGACCCGATGTAGCACACTCACTAAGTGTTGTGAGTAGGTATCAAGAAGATCCTGGAGAGCGTCACTGGACAGCTGTGAAGAGCATTCTCAAGTGCTTGAGAAGGGCTAAAGAGATGCTCTTGGTGTATGGTAATGGAGAACTCCAAGTGGAGTCCTTTACCGATTCGAGCTTCCAGAGTGATAAAGACGACTCTAAGTCGCACTCGGGATTTTTCTTTACCCTCTACGGAGGGGCGTTATGATGGAAATGTTCCAAGCAGGAAACCGTGGCAGACTCGACGATGGAGGCTAAATACATCGCTACCAACGATGCTGCCAAAGAGGTTGTCTGGATGAAGAAGTCCATAACTGAACTTAGGGTGGTTCCATCCATTAAGGATCCAATACCTTTGTATTGTGATAACAATGGAGCGGTGGCTTTGGCCAAGGAACCCAGGTCCCATCAGCGATCCAGGCATATTCTGAGGCGGTATCACCTGATCCAGGAGATAGTTGATCGCTGGGAGATCGAGGTCAGGAGGGTTGACACGAAGAACAACACATCAGATCCACTCACGAAGGCCATTCCCCAGATACAGTTCGAGAGACTCTTCGGGATGCTCGATATGCGATACTGCAGCAGCTGGCCCTAGTGTAAGTGGAAGATTGTTAGTTGTATGTATGCCCTAGAGGCAAGACTTGTACATATGATGTATATTATATTGGATGCTTGGACATATATAGAGAGGACTTTCTTGCTCGATATGATAGTATGCTATCTGGATGCTCTTTATCTTAACATGTATACTTGTCTCTTGATGCTGTCTTATAGTTACATGGTTGTAAAGCCCTTAGGATGTGTACTTGACTACCAGGACTATGATGCAGATAATACTAGTGGGGCCATGCTAGTCCATAAGTTCATCCTTTAATGTTCCTATTCGTGGGTGTATCGAGACAGGGCATCGATATACCAGAGTAGACTAGCGTATACACTTCTTGACCTATGAGATGGGAGATGGATGATCCCATATCCATTGGTGTTTGGCATCAGAGATGGTATAGGGTGCTCAGTAGAGACTGGGTACACTGGACGGACTCGCCGAGAACTCCCAGATGGTATTATACCTCACGTCAGATGGCAGTTCTCTGGTGTCACTTGTACAGGTTAGTCTGTAGACCCGAGATTGTCATAGAGTCTTGTGTGATTCCCGCTGTGCTTTGATTTCGACCTTACCACGTCTGAGAGGGCATGCAAAACGGTGTTTTTTGGGTACAGTCCCGAGTCACATGGAGGCAATGACCGTTAGGAGGGGTTTCGTCTCTCCCGGTATTGGGAGTTGATGTTGCGCCGTGCTCGATTGGCCATAACAAGGAAGTCCCTGGCCAGGGTTGATTTAGAGATTTACTGGTAAGTGTTACCAGTAGTTTCTCGACCCGTTATGAGCCTCACATCGGCATGACTTATCGGTTATTGGGGTCTGACGTTTACCACCCCTAGACTTAATATGCGACATATCAGACGAGGAGACCGGACTTTACGGCAAGTGCTACTGTCATGCTTTTGCAGGAGTTGGAGTGGGCTTGCTTGCTGATCTTCCGATCGCTCAATACCCGGGTAGCCGTTATGTCCAGCTAGTACCGCTGATGGCTTATGGGTGCTTGATGTGATCATCACCTACTGCCGGCGTATTGACGAGTCTTTAGATTCCTACATAGAAGTTTTACTGGCTCAGGCAAAACGAAATAGGAGCACATATGTGATATGTACGGGACCAAGAATAATGCGTGCATGTGATACTGTATTCTATTCTCGTGACTTTTTATCGGTCGTTATATGTGATATAGCCGGGTTATCGAATCAAGGGTCGATTCGATAAGTCGATACATTGGATGTTAGTTAGCAATATGTGATATAGCCGGATTATTAAGTCAAGTGTTGATTTAGTAATTTAGTGTATAATTGTATATTTGTTATACTGATTTACATTAACTAACATTTGCTCACTTAAGCATTTTTCTCACATGTGCACACATAATATATATTAAATTTTGTTCTCTTTTTGTATCATGGTTGTTGATATAAATTACTGGGTGTGTGAGACTTACACCATGCTATTTGTGATATTGGGGTTTAATATTCAAAGTAAAAACAAAATGAGTGGAATATTAACTTATTGCATGAACTAGTGGAAGCTTGTGGATGCATTGACTAAGTCCATTAGTTTTGTTTTACTTAAGATATTTAGTAACCTAACCATCACAATTAGCCATGCTTATGTCTCTACATGAGTTAGTATATGATACTCACTCACCATGGTTCACTCTCTCACTTGATCATTTTCATTCTCTTGTTCTTTCTTCATCTTCTTCCTCTAAAAGAAAAAGCTCTCTAGGGTTTGAAAAAAGTAAGAAAGTATTGTGAGAAAAAGAATTTTAAAGTGAACCCACTTCCTATTTCATCATCCTCTACTAGATTAGCACTTTAGTATTGGGTGTTTTCTTCACTAATCATTCAGTAGTGAAGTAGTAGCTTGAGTTAGTATTCCCTCGACGTAGATCATCTTCGGCCTCGAAGACTTCAAGCAAGAACGTTCCATTGTCCTTGTGAAGCCATGCAACGGTCCGGGAGTTCCATCAACGCAGCGAAGGGACTACTACAAGGAGCTTATGAAGTGAAGGACCCATCTACAAAGCTTGTATTTCTAGTTCACTTAGTTGTAAATGGTTTACTATAGTTTCCGTATGCTTTTCTTGTTAACGATTCTAGTTTAGAGTTCCTTGAAATGGCAAAATTTTGAAAATGGCATGGACGATGCCTCCCGAAAGCTTGCTGCCATCGATAGGAACCCAACACGGACTATCTACCGGTGATGTCTGGCGCGGCCGATATCCAGAGTATACCGACCGTTGTCATGACATTTGATGATTTGGGCCGATCCGGACTGACGAAGCCCGAGATATTGAGACATTGAGATATTGAGATATTGAGATTTTGTGTCGATGCTTGACACGGACTTTCTGTCGATTTCACTGATGATGTTTCTGTTTCATTATACGAGATTCATTGATGATTTTCTTATATCAGATTATTCAGAATTTGTGGTGGATTTTCTTATTCATGATGCATTCATACATAAGATATATGACTTGTTACTGTTGTGACTCTGATACGAGCACTGAGTCTTGCACTTATGCATAGATTATTACCCTGTCACTACTAGATGACTAGTGTTATGTATGTATATATTATTATGACCTAGGAGATCGCCGTGCATGCGATTTCTACTCGCAGATGTCTTCTACTCATGAGTTGGAAATTCACACCCGTTGTGCTAAATTTTCTTTTAGGTTCAGATGTATGTTCACACCATAATATTGCATTATTATATTCCCCATTCTTATATATTTTACAATTAAACGGGTGCTTTTGACGCATGTCTGCTACATGTTACAGGTTACAGGTTCTTGGACAGAAAACAGTGAAAATAATGAAAAGACAATGCAAACGTGGATTTTGATCAACAAACAGAAGACTCTTGATCAAGCCGACATAAGGAACAATTCATAAAGCAAGATTCAAGATATCGACTCAAAGCGAAGGGTTAAAGTTCACTACAAGTATTCACTGGAAGATCTGGAGAAGAACCAGAAGCTAAATTGAGAAAAGACATAAAGAAATAAGAAGATAAAAGGTACCAGAGCCAGCCCTAAAAATCCAGAGAGCCAATTCCACTGTTTGGCCGCGGAACCGCGGCCAAACCACGCCTAGGGCCGCGGTTCCGCGGCAGTTTAAAGGATTTAAAAATTAATTTTTTTTAGAAAAATAAAGGGGCGGCGTTGACTGGTCTTCATAAGGGTATTTTTGTAATTTCAGACATGCGAAACAAATGTAACCCTAGGGTTTCCTATTCTTTATAAATAGGAACTCTAATCCTTGTAATTTTTTTATGCCTCCCTTTAATGAATAAAATTTAGAAATCTTTTGGAGAGCATCGGTGTTTCTTTTCCATTCAGAAATTCAGATCTGACAACCCTGCATGGATGATTGGAGAGATGCATCTGTAAGTGATTTAATTTCTTGCCTTAGTGTAGATTTAAATTCATGCCCTAGGAACTTGTTTAGGGTTTAGCTTTTGGGAAGGATTTTGAGAGATGAGATCTCTCATCCTTTTCTTACCCACCAAATATTTATAATAGGACTCCATGCATACATGCACATACCGCTCCCTACGGCACTCTATCCCTCGAGATAGCGGTGATACCGTAGTATAAAGGCCCGGGTGTGATGTTTTCCATGGAGGTTAGGGTAAGGATCTCTAAAGGAAGGACAAGAACCTAGAGGAAGGAACACCTTCCCGAACGGATCTAATCTACTTTGTTGATAATTACCATAACTCCTCATAGATCTTCATTCGGGTATTGAAAGCGGTGAGATTTAATTACATTTCCAAACCATCCCTAAACCTAGCCCTAGCAAGAGTAGATCTAGATAATTGCCCTAGGTTAATTAGATTTTTAGATTTAATAATCAACCGAACACCCTTCGGAATTAACTCGTAAGAACGAATCGGAAATTCACAAAATCCCTGTGGACCGACCCGTACTCACCGGCTAGCTTCATGCGACGCCGTTCTTGATTGCGGTTATAAATATTTTTGATCTATCTTTTAGAAAGCGCAAGTACGCAAAATCACACCAATCAAATCAATGGCGCCGTTGCCGGGGATGGCGTAGAAATTTCCTTTTCGCAATTTCGGGTTAATCTAAATTAAAAAACTCATAAAACTCTAAAAAATCCAAAAACTATAAAAATATATCAATTGTTATTTTTTGGAAAGGGATACTTTGTTTTTTGAATCTTGCAGGATATACAATCGAGACGGATCTGGAAATTTCCAGAAAGCAAAATAAGAAGAACCGCGGAGATCTGGAGAGCAAAAAAAAAAACGGCTGAAGCCACCAAACCGCGGCGGATCCGCGGTCTGAGGCTGCCATACGCGGCGGTTCCGCGGTCATACCAGAGGATCAGATCCCCAAACTTCCTCTACGGTTAAAAAAAAAAAACCTCTGTAAGTCTTCTGATCTCTCCTCTGAATGTTTCGATATATCTTTTGTTAAATTTCCTGCAGGATTCTGTGCACTTTAAAAATATATTCCCTCCCATATAACAGTCTTGTGCAGGATTTTTGGGCTCCATTTGAAATAAAATAGATTGTAAGTAATATTTTGCTGTTGCATATCTTTTCTATAAAATATTTTGCTGTTGTATATCTTTTCTCTAAAATCTTTTTGCAACAAAATTTTTCCAAATAAAGAGAAAGAAAAAATCAATGAAAAATGAAAATAAAAAGGACAAATATTTTATAGAACTTGCAAAATTTTTTTAGCCCCAAATAAATCCTAGCACGACCCAACCTTCCTTTTTGTCACCTTTCTTCTTCTAACATGGATACCCCACACAATAAATCATTAGCCGAACTTTGGTATCCCGAACCTAATTTTGCGTCGTACGTCAATTTGTTCGGTCAATTTAAAAACGATCTCTCCTTGCCAAAAATTTCGTTGAAAGATCAAATAGAGGCGTCTAGGAGAAATAGTTTGACTTTTCAACCCACTTTGTGTCAACCGAGTCAACCTTTACAACCTACATATGTTGATACCACTTCTTCAAGTCCTTCTGTCACTCCTAGGCCGATGTCCATTGCTGAGCATATTGCTCAATCTCGCAGTCGATCTTTCACCCCTCTCCACTCATCTAGTTTTAGGAATCCGCACGATTATTCACCTTCTTATCCATATGTTGACCCTACCCATGTCTTACCACCCACTTCCTACAAGTCATACCCGACCTTCCCACCTTCACTAGACACTGTTTCGACACAGCCATTAGGGAGTTTCACATATCCAACCAATTTTGAATCTTTTACTGAAACCCCCTCACCACCTAAGTCTAGTTTGGAAGAGTCGTTGGAGGCTTATATTGCTGCAACAAACAAAATGGTGAGGAATGTGGAAGCGTCCATGGCCACCCTTATGCAACCGAGTGAACCTGTAGCTAGTTTCCCGCTAGCTCCAAATTTTTCAATGTATGAGGAGGCGGTTAGACAGAGTGAGAATGAGAGAGGATTTCCAAATCAAACCTACCCATATCCAATTGAAGCCTACAACTCCTGTTTTCTATTGATTGCCCTAAATAGTTCACCTGTTGAAAATAAAAATGAGTTGTGTGATTTTGTAGTGCTTAATTTGCCAAATTGTGAAGAACCCCTTTCGAGTGAAACCGCACCTAATCCTTTCGATCTTTACACCTCCACTCTAGAACCTAAATCGATAAATATCCATGCTTTTGATGAGGTGTCTAAACAGATTGATTTTCACTTGATTGAGGATATAGACGCCGGGAATATTTCGGATGATGAACCTGTCGATTTAATTGAAATTTTATGTTCAAATAATCATCCTGAGTTATTAAATGTTTCTCCCGAATCTCATATGCGTATAGATTTTGATGATAACGGCATGGATGAGTTAAATATTGAGGATAGTATTGAGGAGAGTCTTGAGGATAATATTGAAGTTGAATCATTTTTGTTTGATGTGTCTGATTTTCCAATTCATCCTCCTGAACCTTTGACTGTTATATCACCCTCCCTTCTTCCTATTGTTCCGACCGTGCAAGTGACCGTTACGCCTTCATCTCCTATACCAAGTTCGGCGTACCCATGTTTTCTTGTGAATCTTGAGGGATTTGATCCTATTTCTCGACGAGTTGATAGGTTAGCGCAATCACTTTTAACACATCGGTCATCACAAATTGCGCTAATTTATTCACTCGATTTACACCCTCAAGATCGTGCGTCCCTTCTTTCTCCTTTCCGCCAGTCTTCTCCTCAACCGAGACCATATTCTCTTCTTCCCACACAGTCTCGCTTGTTTCTCATCTCTTTTCTTTCTACTCCATTCTTTCACCAACTATACCATTTCCACGATAAGATTTTTGAATGGTTGGTGCTAACTTTTGGCTTGTGCAAGGCCAAGCTTAAGTTTGGGAGAATCTTTGTATATATGTATATATTTTTTGTTTTCTTTTCTATAAAAAAAATAAAATTCAAAACATTAAAAATATAAAAATTATAAATAAATAAACAGGGGAGTGCCGGTATTTTGACCCTCTTGATTTAGCATGACAGTGCAGACACTGTCAAGTTCAAGTTTGGGGGTATGCTCGGTACGTCTTCTTCCTTCGCATTCATTTGTACATATTTTTGCATTTGCATACTTATTTCAAAACCCATAAAAATTGAAAAAATTCAAAAATTATAAAAATTATTGTATTCAATTTGGCTAATTGACTTTAGTTTGACAAATAGGTCAACTAGCTAGGAACAACTAGATCTTAGACTTGGTAAGTTAAAAACCCTAAAGATAACCTTCCTTAAAGTTTAACGGTAGAAAGTATATGCTTTGTAGTTTATTTAGAAATAGGCAAATTTTGGGTTCACTTTTTGGGCTAAGTCGAAACAAGGGAAGAGTATTGATGTTCTTATTAGAGTATAAGTTTGAAAAATAGTTCCTAGCTTAAGTCTAGATTCTGAAAACGTATACCCTGCAATTTGCACAATCACGCACCTTGAAACTTGGAATAGTAGAAGAGACCTTGAAATGCTCTTGTCTAAAGTCCTTAGTATGATGAAAATGAAAAAATATATAAGTGTGAATAAAGAATAAAAAAATGGACACTGGTTTTTGTGATTACTTAAGGCTGCAAAAATAGAAAAATATTTAGCGAGGGTGCTTCATCACCTAGTGCCTTAGACCAACTGGTTTGGGAGTCATTGCTAAAGCCTTAGGTGTTGCAAGACTAGGAAGTACGCTTTAATGTGCAAACACATCTTGTAATCGGTCGTTGGTACCTCAAGAAGTATTAACGGTCGCATGAAGGATGTAGAAGCAAAATTCAATTAAAAATTCACCAATTAAGAAGTACTTTGGACAATGGACGAGAGTATGATTGCTTGATTTGAATTTCCAAGTGTAGGGGTGATCTATACACACACGTAGGGATATGTGATTGGAGTTTAGATGAGAGAAAGGGATGAAGAATAGAACTTGTATCTTTAGTAAGGGTTGATAGAAATTCCTAGGTAGAGATGGAACCCTAGAAGGAAAACTTAAAAGATGCCGAAAGCTAAGTAAGTCTACAGGATATATATAATCTTAAATTAAATAATGAGGAAGCGTGAAGAATATGGGTGGATAATTTACAAGTAGAAGATAATAGAATTCCTTGTTAGAAAACCTAATTGGAGAACTAAAGTTAATGGGCTGAGTTGATAGGATTTTGTGGGTGTAATCCGCTGAAAACCCTCAGGAGACAACACTCCTCCTACTAGGGACACCTAGAAATTTAACGGCTTGTTGCACGTGCTCAGTGCAATCGCGTTTCCCTGCGAATGTGTGGTTAGTATTTTAGTGAATAAAAATAAGTTTGCTCGAGGACGAGCAAAAGATAAGTTTGGGGGTATTTGTTCACACCATAATATTGCATTATTATATTCCCCATTCTTATATATTTTACAAATAAACGGGTGCTTTTGACGCATGTCTGCTACATGTTACAGGTTACAGGTTCTTGGACAGAAAACAGTGAAAATAATGAAAAGACAATGCAAACGTGGATTTTGATCAACAAACAGAAGACTCTTGATCAAGACGACATAAGGAACAATTTATAAAGCAAGATTCAAGATATCGACTCAAAGCGAAGGGTTAAAGTTCACTACAAGTATTCACTGGAAGATCTGGAGAAGAACCAGAAGCTAAATTGAGAAAAGACATAAAGAAATAAGAAGATAAAAAGTACCAGAGCCAGCCCTAAAAATCCAGAGAGCCAATTCCACTGTTTGGCCGCGGAACCGCGGCCAAACCACGCCTCGGGCCGCGGTTCCGCGGAAGTTTAAAGGATTTAAAAATTAATTTTTTTTAGAAAAATAAAGGGGCGGCGTTGACTGGTCTTCATAAGGGTATTTTTGTAATTTCAGACATGCGAAACAAATGTAACCCTAGGGTTTCCTATTCTTTATAAATAGGAACTCTAATCCTTGTAATTTTTTATGCCTCCCTTTAATGTATAAAATTTAGAAATCTTTTGGAGAGCATCGGTGTTTCTTCTCCATTCAGAAATTCAGATCTGACAACCCTGCATGGATGATTGGAGGGATGCATCTGTAAGTGATTTAATTTCTTGCCTTAGTGTAGATTTAAATTCATGCCCTAGGAACTTGTTTAGGGTTTAGCTTTTGGGAAGGATTTTGAGAGATGAGATCTCTCATCCTTTTCTTACCCACCAAATATTTACAATAGGACTCCATGCATACATGCACATACCGCTCCCTACGGCACTCTATCCCTCGAGGTAGCGGTGATACCGTTGTATAAAGGCCCGGGTGTGATGTTTTCCATGGAGGTTAGGGTAAGGATCTCTAAAGGAAGGACAAGAACCTAGAGGAAGGAACACCTTCCCGAACGGATCTAATCTACTTTGTTGATAATTACCATAACTCCTCATAGATCTTCATTCGGGTATTGAAAGCGGTGAGATTTAATTACATTTCCAAACCATCCCTAAACCTAGCCCTAGCAAGAGTAGATCTAGATAATTGCCCTAGGTTAATTAGATTTTTAGATTTAATAATCAACCGAACACCCTTCGGAATTAACTCGTAAGAACGAATCGGAAATTCACAAAATCCCTGTGGACCGACCCGTACTTACCGGCTAGCTTCATGCGACGCCGTTCTTGATTGCGGTTACAAATATTTTTGATCTATCTTTTAGAAAGTGCAAGCACGCTAAATCATCTCAAAAATCAATGTACAGGTTTTCTTGGCGGCTTGTTGGCACACCACTTCATTCAGGGTGATTGCTTGGTAGGTTGGTTCATTTGTATCGTGACCGCCGTTATACTTTTGTTTATTTCTGTTGTATCTAGTAAGGTCCATCAACCAAACTTGTATTATTTGATAGAATTAGAAGACCAGTAGTTTTTCTTTCGACCTTAGAGTCACGCTTGTATTATTATGGTTTTCTGGTGGATTTTGGTTTTTCTCTGAGTTTTGTTCCTCGCCCTTCGGCGTTGTATGTTATTTTGCTTGTGTGGTTGTTTCCGCCAATTGGCGTAGAGCTAGCTCCCGCTTGGGGATGCCTTTTTATTGCTTGTATATATTATTCTTGTTTGTACCCGTTTGGGGCCAGTTTTTACAAAGGAGATTCTGCCGAAATTTTCGAGAAAATTTGATGTTGCTTTTAAACTTGTTTTCCTACGCTTCTTCTTTTAAATGGTTTAGATTTTTGGGCTTCGGCTTGCTTAGATTACGTTACGCCTTTCGACCTTTTGTAATTTAAGTGCCGGTCACGTTCCACACCTTCGGGTCGTGACAATTATTGGTCGATTTCTGAGTGCGCTTTCTATGTTTGCGTGATTTTAGGATCGCAGGTGGGGACTTCAGACGCTGCGAACAAAGGGAAGCAGGTGGTCGGTATACATAGCTCGAGATTACCAGTGAGTAAATTTAACATCTACGGGGAAATTGCCCGTATGGCGTTATGCGTCAGGGCTTAATAAGATACTATAGCCGCATGTTTATATATATATACATTGATTGTGCATGTGTACCATTGTTGCATACCTCATTTCCTGTTGCAAATGGACGTAGTATTAATGAGACATAGCACTGTTACTGACGGTTCATGTTTGCACGAGCACTAAGCTGTATGCCACACACACACCGTTAGTAATTGCCATGACACTCACACTATAAAATTGCCATGGATAATACATTGCTTAGCTTACCTTACCATTAGACATGATTCTTGTTCTATTGCGCATATGAGTTGCATTATGCGTACATACATACTTCCATACATACATACTTGCTATAGCTACATGTACACCTCTATATGATGTTGGATTTGATTTTGGAGAAATTGGGAACCGCATAACACATTAAAAAACTGGATTCATTTAAAAGAGCGGTTTTCTCTTGATATGCTCATGTTATGGTTTTATGTTGCATAGATCATATTGCATGGATTTACGCATTGAGATATGGATTTCATGTGATTTTATGGATTTGAGAACCGTGGTATTATTTCAAAAAAGTATGCATTGTTTTGAAAACCCGGTTCTCTTGATATGATATTTCAGTGCGTCCACAATGCGTTTTCTCGGTTCTGATACATGTGATAGAAACCCGATTCGAGGAGCTGGATGATCCGTTTGCGGGTTCATGGTGGACCCGGTATGTAGCCTGGGGCGAGAATCGATGGTTTTGCATTAGACGATGAGCCTGGCAGAGGGACTACTACCTACCGATGATTGGTTGGACCCGACGCTTATCCGGAGGATACCGACCGGAGTCGAGAGATGGATATGGGCCGACCCATACTGCCGGAGCCCGAGGGCCTATCCGGATAGAGGGAGCCCGTAGGCCGATCCGGACTGACGGAGCCCGATATATGTGGATTTGTGTGTCGATGCTGGACATGAGTATTTCATGATTTTTTCGAGTGCCGATGTTGGTCACTCAGGTTCCATGAGATTTACAGTATATGAGGGCCGATTAGAGTGACGGCGCCTGAGGTATTGGGATTTAGGGTGTATTGATGGACACCGGGTTTTTCCACGATGATGATATGTTTTATCCCATACTCAGTATTTATTGATATGCATTGCATCATGTATTTGTAGTACCTGATAGAGTACCTTTCATGATTGTTGCATACCCAACTATATTGATACTATAAGATTACATATGATAAGGTATCGCAGTACGTGGATACCTGCGATTACCTGTATGATGTTACTTACTATTCACGAGTTGGCAACTCACCCCCGTTGCGCCATAGTGTGTTGTAGGCTGACCGTCAGAGTAGTCACGGCAGAGGCTATCTTATTGTATCTTTTTGAAGCGGATACCGCTACGGTTGGCTTTTAGCTGTTTTGCCGTAGGTGGGTTGCAGTTATCCGACTTCATATTTCATTGTACATATATTATTGTACCTAGTACACTCCATCTACCATTTCATGTATTGACTTAGAGATAAGTTGTGAGGACGATACTGTATATTTTTTATGACTCTGGGTGTTGAGCTCGTGTGAGCCGGCTTTTATTATGCAGTTTTATCTTTTAAGCTAATTTTCACTTATATTGTCCATTTCTTCGCTACGGCATCGTATATTATGCTTGTGGTGGTTGTTTCCGCCGTCGTGCGTGATTGCTCCCGTTTGGGATGCTTTATTTATATCATATGTTGCTTTACTTATATCTTATGTTTGTACCCGTTTTGGGGCTAGTTTTAACAAAGGAGGTGCTGCCGAAATTTTTAAGAAAATAAATTTAAATTTTAAAGATTTTTACTTGAGATTTCCAAATGTTTTTAACAATGGTTTTATCGTTTACTATTTTTTATGGTTTAGATTTCTGGGTTTCGGCTTACTTAATTCGCGTTACGCCTGTAGACTTTGCGTGGTTTAAGTGCCGGTCACGTGCCAAATTTTAGGTCATGACACTCTGCCAGGCTCATCGTCTACACCAAGAAAATCACACCTTGTCCCGGGTTACCATACCTGGTCCACCATGTACCCGCAAACGGTGCCTCCCGCTCCTCGAATCGGGTTTCACATACCAATCTTAGAACCGAGAAAACACATTGTGGATGTCTCAAAATATCAAATCACGAGAAACCGGGTTTTTAAAACAATATATACTTTCTTTTGAAATAAGCACGGTTCTCAAATCCATAAATCTCATGAAAACAACATCTCAATGCGTATAATCGTAAAGCATGAAGTATGCGACATATAACAGAATGTAACCATATCCGTATAGCATGCAACATGGAACAGTGATGTGAGCATGGGAATAATATCATAATGTGAGCGTAGCAATATAATAGCATGATGTAGCAATTTTACTGTGTGAGTGACATAGCAATTATCGATGATGAAGTGTGTGAGCCGGCCAATCTGTGTAAGTGTAACATACGCATCATCGATAATGGTGTTGGTGTACTAGCACAGGTATATGTAATGCAATGAAAATGGCATGAATGTAGCATAATGTACATCGTAAACGAAATTCTATAAGCATACGTATCTAATCTAACATCTACACATGAACCATACTATCAGTTTTTAAAAGATGTGAATTGCAGTTTTGAAAGTAGTGGCTACGGTGTTTTTAAGGAAAAGAAATCATTTGAAAATCCGTAACGTCCCTCAAGATATATATTTAAGAGATGCATACGATTCTTCAATTTGGAAATGTGTATGGTTCGGATGACACATTTACGTCGGCTATTTAGTCTTATAGTATCCAATATGGCCACATCATCGAACATCATCCTCAAATCACGAGCGCGGATCAACTATCCGATAACTCACATCGCGTACGGTAATCCTTCGTACAGTGACATTTAACAAAAATAGGGATCTATCGACCTATATGACGATGAGGGTACGGATCTCAAGTCTCGTACGGCATATCACTCATTATTCTCATATCCTGTTATTTTGCATAAATGTCATATCTTATTGTATATAACGTTCTCATAATATGCCGCTATAAATATTATATCAATCGTATCTGCTCGTATCATCTATCTCATCATATTGATATCTCAAATCTCTTCATCACGTATTAATCATATCATACCACTACTAACTATCCTTTTAACCATATCCCTAGTTTCCAAATATAGGTTTCCTTAACCATATCCTATATATCGGTTTCCATCAAAATTTACGGGGATGCTATACGCCATCCACCCGACTTCCCCCGTAGATATAAATCTACTCACCTTGATCCTTATTTGCCGAAGTCGATGACGCCATACTCCGTCATCTCGGAATCCACATGAAGGTACCTAGAATAAATACATGGTCGCGATGCTATTAAAATCAAGTCCGGAAAACCAATAGGACACACGGTGCACTCATAGGTTAGAACGTATAGCATACGCATGCAAAACAATCAAACAACCCTTGTTGTTGACGTACAAACGCCCAACAACCAAATACAAATCCAAACATCAAAACCAAGCATTCAAAACTCGGAAAACATAGCCAAAAACACCCCAATGTGCTCCCAGATTTTGGTTCAGGTCAATTGGAACAAAACTAGCAAGTATAGGGTGTTGTATATGGAGTATGTGAGCTACCGAACCAACCTAGACACCAAACACTAAAATTTGGTCGGCCACATAGCCAACAAAACCGTCCTGATGGGCCAAGTAGGCTCCATTGGGGTTCGTCTTCTCATGGTGGTCTCCTATTGGTCTAACCAGGTTTCTGGAGATGCTAGTTTTTCTAGTAAACGTTCCCGGTCATCCCAGATTCCCTATAGTCCCCAATTTGTACACAAAACCGACATGGAACAAATCTTAAGTTCGTATTCTCTGTTCTAGGTCCACAAATCGATCTCTAGGGTCTTATACACACTCACTATAGATCACAAGTCCACAAAATCACCCAACCCTTCTCTTGAAATTTCTAAACATCACATACCCTAACCAAATCACATTCTAACTAAACTAGAATACAAGAAAACTCAAACTTAACTAAATGGAAGTAGATATACCTCATTTGGACAACTCAATAAAAACCCTAGCTTTACAAAGTCTCCAAAATTCAATTTTGATTGGTCCAAAGTGTTGAGGATGAGGCGAGGATCAACTTTAATGAAGAGGGTGTTGGGTTTTGATGAAGATTTGGAGATGATTCTTGGGGGTGAAGGTGGAGGGAGATGATGAGGAAGATGATGAGAAAAACAAATGGGGGATGAATGAATGGTTGCCCTCTCTCTCTCTCTATCTCTCTCTCTCTTATTCTCACCCTCCCTTAACTCATTTCTCACTCTCTCTCTCTCCAATCATTCTCTTTTTAACCCTTTTCTATTTTTCTCACAATAATACACATAACACCAATAAAACAACACAAATGCAACAACATGCAATAAAATGCAACATGACATGGTGCACTAGCTATGGAAAACTGTACAAACATGGATTTGGCTTAATCGCAATTAGTAGTGCACTAATCAATTTTTATTCAAACTACATATAATAATTATAAAAAATGCCAAATCCAATAAATATATTTTTAAATGAATAAATCATTTTAATCTCCAATTATTTCATAAATATTGCTTTATATTTATACCATTTTACAAAATCCCAAATTTCACAAATCGGGTAGTTTTCGTGAAATATATTATTTTAATATTAAATTCCAAAAATAATATTTTATGTTTTCTAAAATGTTACAGTATATATACCATCTAGGAGTTATCGGCGAATCCAGTTCGGTGTACCCATTCTCTAATGAGCAACTGTGTACAATCTTTGATGTCAAACACCAATAGGTGTGGGATCAACCATCGTCCCCAGGGTCAAGAAACATACACATTAGTCTACTCTGGTAATATCGATGCCCTGTCTCAATATACCCTCGACTAAGAACTATTAAAGGATATGCTTTTAGACTGCCCAGGCCCCACTAGTATGATCTAAATCATAATCCTCGTAGTCAAGCATAATCCTAAGGGCTTCATCAACATGTATATAAGATATGAAATACAACACATCACACGTTAAGATGAAGATAAACCAGATAGCATACTATCATTTTGAGTAAAGATTGTTTCTGTACATATACATGCCTAGCATCCTATACAATACAGGCCTCTAGGGCATACATATCTAACAATCTCCCACTTGCACTACGGCCTGTAGTTGGAGCTATAAATACCCACTGTCTACTCTAGAACCAGTTGCCGGCGTACCGCATACCCAACATCTTGAACAGTTTCTCAAACTGGACTTGAGGAATGGCCTTGGTGAATGTATCTGCCTTGTTTTCTTTTGTGTCTACTCTCCGTACCTCGATATCCTGGCGATCCACTATATCTCTGATGAGGTGATACCGCCTCAAGATATGTATGGATTTCTGATAGGACCGCGGTTCCTTCGCTAAAGCCATGGCCCCATTGTTAACACAATACAAAGGTATTGGATTAGCAATGGATGGAACAACCTGAAGTTCAGAAATGAACATCCTCATCCAGACTGCCTCTTTTGCGGCATCATTAGCAGCAATATACTCAGCTTCTATCGTGGAGTCCGCGACGGTATCTTGCTTGGAACTCTTCCAACATACCGCCCCTCCATTTAAGGTAAATACAAACCCCAAGATAAACTTACTATCATCCTTATCGCTCTAGAAACTGGAATCGGTAAAGGCCTCCATTTGGACATCTCCGTTACCATACACCAAGAACATTTCTTTAGTTCTTCGCAAGTACTTAAGAATGTTCTTCACAGCAGTCTAGTGTTTCTTCCCTGAATTGGATTGATACCTGCTTACTGAACTCAGTGCATAAGCTACATCTGGGCGAGTACATAACATCGCATACATTATAGATCCTAGCGCCGAAGCGTGGGGTACAATGCCCATGCGAACCCTCTTCTCATCAGTCTTTGGAGACATCTCTTTGGAGAGGGTGATCCCGTGACAAGCGGGTAAATTACCTCGTTTGGAATCTTCCATACTAAACCACTTTAGTATGGTGTCTATGTATCTCGATTGGGACAATCCCAATAATCTCTTAGATCTATCTCTATAGATCTTAATTCCCAGAATGCAGGAAGCATCACCCAAGTCTTTCATAGAGAACCTCTGCGATAAGAATAGTTTGACCGATTGTAATATAGGAACATCATTTCCTATCAAGAGAATGTCGTCCATGCACAATACGAGGAATGCGACAGTACTCCCTACAATATTTTTATAAATACAATGTTCATCCACATTTTAGATAAAACCAAACCCTTTGATTGTATCATCAAAGCAGATGTTCCAACTCTGTGATGCCCACTTCAATCCATAGATGGATTTAAGCAACCTGCATGCTTTTCCGCTGCCCTCACTGTCAATAAAGCCTTCTGGCTGATCCATAAAAATGCATTCTTCTAAATCACCATTTAGAAATGCCGTTTTAACATCCATCTACCAGATTTCATAGTCGTAGTGAGCAGCTATAGCAAGCAGGATCAGAATGGATTTAAGCATTGCAACTGGTGAAAAGGTCTCATCATAGTCCAAGCCTGATCTTTGACGAAATCCTTTTTCAACTAGCCAGCTTTATAGGTCTCCACCTGACCATCCACACCGATCTTTTTCTTACAAATCCATGTGCACCCTATGGGTTTTACTCCAGAAGGTGCAACCTCCAAAGTCCATACTTTGTTGGTGTGCATGTATTCCATTTCGGATCTCATAGCATCCAGCCACTTCACTGAGTCACTACTCGTGATAGCTTGCTGAAAACTAGTTGGATCATCATCATCCATGATGCAATCTTCTTTATCACCATCAATTAGAAAACTGTAGTATCTATCAGGTGGGCGAGAAGTCCTACTAGATCTACAGAGTGGCTGAGATTTGCTGGGTTCTATTGACACCTCAGGTTCAACCAAATCATCGGTATTTGTTTATGGTTTGGGAATTTCTTCCAGTTCTACCGCATTGCTAATAGTGTCATTTGTAAAAAATTAATTTTCTAAAAATGTGGCATACTGAGAAACAAACACCCTTTTTTCCTCCTTGTGGTAGAAAAGATATCCATACGAATGTTTTAAATATCCCACAAATTTACACAAAACCGATCGTGTCTTGAGTTTGTCCGGATTCAGCTTTTTCACATAAGCCGGACAACCCCATATCATAACTCATTTAAGAGATGGTCTCTTCCCAAACCATATCTCAAATGGAGTGGTAGATACGGTTTTGGTTAGAAACCTATTCAATAGATATATTACAGTCTCCAATGCATGCCCGCAGAATGAAAGTAGTAACTCAGCATCACTTATCATTGACTGTACCATATCTAATAGAGTACGATTTCTCCATTCCAACACACCGTTGTGCTATGGTGTGTACGGAGGAATGAGCTGAGAGAGAATCCCATTCTCTTTTAGGAAATCTAGAAACTCTGAGCTTAGGTACCCACCTCCTCAATCCGATCGAAATTTCTTGATACTCAAGCTTCTTTGTTTTTCTACTTCAGATTTATACTCTTTGAACTTTTCGAAGGCTTCGGACTTATGCTTCAACAAGAACACGTGTCTGAATCTCGAGAAATCATCAGTAAAAGTTATGAAGTATGAAAACCACCTCTCTCATGTGTATACATTGGTCCACATACATCACAATGTATGAGGTCTAAGAGTTCAGTAGCTCTTTCTCCGTGTCCAATAAACGGAGTTTTGGTAATTTTACCTATGTTACAAGAATGGCAAGTCCCATAAGATTTATTTCAAACGAGTTTAAATATCCATCTTTATGTAACTTGGTTTGTCTTGTTTCATTAATATGACCAAGTCTACAATGCCAAATGAAACCTTCATTTATGTCTGAAATCTTCTTTTTGTTTCTATGTTGTATATTGAAAACTGTGTGTTGATTGACGTATATCCCATTATTTAATGTACCAGACCCAATCAACTATTGATTAAGGTTAATGTTCATAACATTACTTTGTAATACAAAATCATATCCTTCATTGTCCAACAATGATATATATATAATTTACATAACATCGAAGGTACAAAATAAGATGGGTTTAAAACCAATATACAACCCGACAGCAAACCAAGGTAATACGCTCCTACTGATACAGCATGTACAGAGGAGCATTCCCAACTCGGAGAGTGTGATCACCTTTCTTCAACACATTGCTATTTCTCAGCCCCTGCACACAATTACAGATGTGAGATCCTGACCCGATATGTAATATCCAGGAAGTAAAGTTAATTGAAAAACAGTTTTCTCTTACAAACACACCTGAAGTTGAAGCATCAACATGCTTCTTCTTCTTGAGGTCGGCGAGGTATCCAATACATTTTCTCTTCCAGTTCCCTGTCTTGTGGAAGTAGAAGAATTCCCCTTTTCCCGATGCAGCAGCCCCTGTCTTGCCTTTCCCCGGTGCCTTTTTCACTCATCCTCTCGGTTTGATGGGATTCTTCTTCTTCTTTCCCTTAGCCTTAGCTTTCGAGATGGAAGAAGAAGATGGCCCAGCAACTAGAGCGGGAGTTTTCGTTACCTTTACCGTGCTCTCTGCACTACACACCATATTGAGAAGTTCAGGAAGTGGCTTCTCCATATTGGGCATATTGAAGTTTACTATAAACGGAGCAAAGGCTGGGGGAGAGACTGTAGAACAATATCAACATATTGTTCATTCTCCATCCTCGATCCCAGGTCCTCTAGTTCTTCGATAAGTCCTATCATCTTCAATACATGGTCACCTACAGATGTGCCAGCAACCATCCGTATCTGAAACAACTTTCGAGATTCCTCGTATAGGAGAGTATAAGATTGCTCTCAATACAACTCCTTTATATGGAGAAAGATGGATTGTACATCCATCTTCTCATGCTACTTCTGATGTTCATTGTCCATAGAAGCAAGCGTGAGGCATTTGGCTGTTGTGCAGTCTATATCCCATGCCTTGCGGAATTCCTTATCCGCAACTGAAGAATCAGGGCTTAGACTAGGAGGGGCTGGAGTAGTCAAGACGTATCCGACCTTATCATTGGTCAGGGTAATATTTACGTTTCTCAACCATTCTTTGTAATTTGGTCATGTGTGTTTATTTTTGTTTAATAAAAACTTAGGTCCCGTCATAGGTATCTGCCGTTAGGAGAGAGAAAAGAAGACACTCAGCGATCGCTCTTTCATGATTAGAATGGTTATTAATCTTATCTAATCGATGTCTCCTACTGCTTTTTATCAAATTTTCCTTCAAACCTTAAAAAGAAAATTAGCCAAGATTAATTGCAATCTACAAGTTCGCTAACCGGTCGGCCAGGCCAGTGTCGATACTCCGAGGAAGGTTCCCCGTGTAAGTCTACGGTAGCGCCCCGGCCAATAATCCGAGGCCAAACGCGGAACAAAAACTTTTTCATAAACTGGCGCTAACATAGACTGTAACCCGAATCGTTCCATTAACATTAAACTAGCAAACTGTAAAATGATAGAATGGTTATACCGATCGATCCGTGTCTTTCTGTCTTTAGCCATCATCCCACGCTCCTCGCGGCATCTCCGATCTCCTGTCTCCTCGTAGAGGTGGCACCACGTCAACGAATCTTTATACGGGCTCCTGTCTCTGAACCGAGGCAACTCGGACATGAAGTTTGCTAACCGACATGTCCAAAATTGAAGTAGAGAGTTGTTCAGACCATAATATTGCATTTTTCATTCCCCTATTCTTATCAGTTTTATAAATAAACAGGTACTCTTGACGCACTTTTGTTACATGTTACAGGATACAGGGCTTGAATACGAATACAGTGAAAAAGACGAAGTTGATACAGAGAATAGACTTTTGACCAACAAGCAGACGGATCTTACTCAAGCCGAGATGAAGAACATTGCATGGTCCAAAAATGTTAAGTGAACGGTCAAAAGATACGTACAAGTTTTCACTGAAGATCTGGAGAAGAAACAGAAGCCAAAAATAGAAATTATGCATAAAAGTAAAAAGCCCAAGAAGCCCTGAATAAAGACCTGAAGTTTCACAGCCCAACTCCACAGTTTGGCCGTGGAACCGCGGCCAAACCTAGCCTGGTGCCGCGGTTCCGCGGCCGTACAGAGAGCTTGTCGTTGGAATTTTGGTGCGTCGGTGCGTCGGTGCAGATGTTAGGATTTTCAGGGGTCAAATCTGTAATTTTGCATGTGCGAGAGTCTGTAGCCCTAGGTTTCCTATTTTCCTATAAATTGTAATTTTAGATCTGTAAAACCCAATGCCTCTTTTCAATAAATAAAAATCAGAATTTCTGGGAATGACATTCAAATCTGTTCTTTATCGCTTGGAGGGAGCCGTCAAATTAGTAAGTACTTTTTTATTCTTTTAATGTTTTATCATCCCCTAATGAGCGAGTAGTCTCCTCGCTTGTTAGGGTTAGCCTTAGGGAAAGGGTTGAGAGATGAAATCTCTCACCCCTTTCAATGCCATATTAAACTAAAGAATTAGCACTCCATGCATGCGCGCACAACCGCTCCCTGCGGCACCCTACCCCTAGAGGTAACGGTGAACCGCAGTATAAAGGGCCGGTTGCGCGTGTTTTCCGTGGGGGTTAGGGTAATTAACGATAAAGGAAGGATACGAACCTAGAGGAAGAAACATCTTCCCAAAAGATTCGTATCCACTTTATCGATAATTACCGTAACATCTAACAGATCTAAAAATATGGCAATGAAAGCGGTGAGGAAAACATTTAATCTCCAAAACTTTCCCGAAGCCTAACCCTAGCAAGACTTTTAATTAGATAAATTAGATCCGCTTTTTATAGATTTTCATAAACCAACCAAAACGACAAATAGAATCAACTCGTTAAAACACATAAAAGGAATTTACCCGTCTCTGTGGATCGACCCACACTCACCAGCTAGCTGCGAAGCGACGCCGTTCTGATTGCGGTAAATACAAGTTTTGACACTAATCAAATGGCGCCGTTGCCGGGGACGGCGTAATCTTTCTTTTTGTGAATTTTTGGGTTGATATAAATTTTAAAAAATTATAAAAATCTGAAAATATAAAAAAATACAAAAATTATCAACTTTGATCTGTTTGAAGGGTGTATCTTTTGAATCTTGTAGGAACAACAACGAATCACGGATCTGGAATTTTACAGAGGGAAAAACAGAAAAGTACATATAAGAACAGAGAGGAACTGAAGGCACAGAACAGCAGAATTTTTTCCAGCGCCCGATCCCTCTACTCCACCGCGTTTCCGCCGCAGAAGGGGGCCCCACACCGCGGAACCGCCGCGGTTCTGCCACATCAGCACATCAAAAGTGCAGGGTTTGCTTCCTCCTTCTTCCCTCTGTCAACTCCATATCTCTGTCTGTAAAAATTCTTCTGCAGGGTTCTTTGCGCTAAAATTCTTCTTCCCCATTCTAAATAACAGATTTCTGCAGGTTTCTTTGCGCCGCGCTAAAATTGAAAGCAAGTGAAATTTTATTTGTTTTGCATAATTTAACCGGACTCTAAGGGGCTATTTGACCAAACTCAGATTGGGTGGGGATTTCATCACCCTTCCCAGGACCCCAGAAAACACCTAAAGCATTTTGCATCAACCACAATTAATTAAAAAAGATTAGACTCAGACCTAAGGACAGCGAGCTCAATAGGAAAAGGACTAGGGTAGGCATCAGCCGTTTATCCTAACCGACATTGCGGTATCTAGGCTAGTGGTTATTAATTAGGCCCACTGTAGTGGTGGTTCCTTCCCACTTACCTGGCCGTACTTGTCTGTGAAGAGGCGGTTTGAGGTCCTATCTCTAGCCTAGATAGGAGCTGTCTAGCAGACCTAGGCGACCCTAGATCTAGGCCTGATTGTGCATGTGTGGTTGACACATTGGTGTCACGAGTCCCTTTCCTAAAACCTCTTTGCAAAACCTTCACATAAATAAAAAAAAAAAGAAAAAGAAAAAATCTTTAAAAACTTGCAACTTGCCGCTAAAGAAAACATGCGAACTCACTTCCACCACTTCTTCTCACTGACGTTATCTTACCCCCACATTCTGTTTTTTTTTCTTTTTTTCTGACTACACTACTCTTTTAGTGTATGTCATTTTGGACTAGGGATACTAACGCCCGATTAGTCCGTGTTTCGTTGGTACCGACCAACGAACCCTTCGACGAACCCTTCGTCGACATTCCGTCCATTTCCTTACCTCCACCTTCAAATTCTTCTTTCGAAGGTATGTCGGGATTTAACCCCAACGATACCTTACCGACGGGAATGATTCCACCTCCGCCAGGTGCGAATAACCCGAATCTTCCGCCTGTTGTAGCGCCCACACGAGTTGCGCTCCAGGATCTCTTCTACCCCGTTCGCACTTCTTTACTCACATGTCTTTCACTCCCACCGGCGAATGGGGATAATTTTGAAATAAAACCACACTTCATCAATATGCTGCCTAAGTTTCATGGTTTGGAATCCGAAGATGCATATATTTTCATTAATAAATTCCAAAACGTTTGTGCCATGATGAAGACAGCCCAATTAAGTGATGACGCAATAAGGCTAAGGGTCATTCCTTTTACCTTATGTGACCTAGCCGAGAAGTGGCTATACAGCACCGCATCACATTCCATTAGGAATTGGGACGAGTTTGTGAGAGCTTTTCTGAAAAAGTTCTATCCTCATCACAAAACTGCTAGAATCCGAAACGAGATTATACAATTTTCACAGCTTCCTTCCGAACCATTTTGGAAGTGCTTCGAGAGATTCAAAGACCTACTCGTTCAATGCCCTCATCATGGGATAGAAAGTTGGCAACTTTGCCAAACATTATACGAGGGATTGAACGCAGCAACGAAGCAGTTGCTAGAAACAATATGTCAAGGTCATTTTCTCTCCAAGTCTAGCGACAAAGCATGGCAGTTTCTTGAGGACCTTAGTGAGCAAACAATTCAGTGGGAGAGTACCAAAACCACATCATCTTCTTCAATTGGTCAATCTAGGGCAGGCATACATCAAATAGATATGTCGATTGCTATGAAGGCCGAGATGGCCTCACTTATGAAAAAGCTAGAAGCCATTGAGACCAAAATCTCATCGTCTTCTCCTGCCCCTACTCTACCCACACGAACTGTTTATGCTTGTTGTTCGAATCCGTCGCACCTAACCGAAGAGTGTCCTTATAATGCACCTATTCAAGGACAGGATCAAGTCAATGCTGCATTTCAGCAACGACAAAGAAACGATCCGTACTCTTCGACATACAATCAGGAGTGGAGGGGTCACCCAAATCAACAGTTCCAAGGGAATAATAATTTTCAAAGACCTCCTCCACAACAACAACAAGCACCCTCACAAACTCAAAACCAGCAACCTTTCCAACAACAACCTTATACAAATCAAACGAACAACTTAGTTCAACCAAATGATGATAAGGTTAGCTCGCTCGAGAAGAGTCTAGAAGCATTTCTCAAGCAATCTACAGAATCCGCAGCAAGATTTGAAAATTATGTTCAATCTTTAATGAATAACAATGCCTCACATGATCAAAGTATCAAATCTATTAAGGCACAAATTGCACAATTAACTGCTGCGTTGAGTGAGAGAGAAAAGGGAAAGCTTCCATCTCAACCATTGCCAAATCCCAGTCACCCACAAAACGCATATCACAATCACAATGTGAATGCGGTGACCACGTTGAGATCCGGAAGAGTGTTGCAAAACAATGTGGGAACCAGTGATGACATCCCCGCCGGTGGTCCTTCTTCTTCTTCTTCCCCTTCTTCATTTTCTTCACTTCCTTCTTCACCTTTTTCTTTAGAGCCTATTCTCCACCCTTCACACGGCTCTACTTCTTCTGACTCGAATGGACCCATTTCTCACAACACGAACACATCCACACTGGGATCCGTTCCTACTCCATATTCTACTCCACAGACTTTTGACTCAACAAATTTTCAGAACACTCCATTTTCAAACAGGTTGAGTCCTAATAAACCAAATACACAAGTGGAGAAGATTGTGGAGATATTTAAGCAGGTTAGCATAACTATACCTCTCTTGGATGCTATCCAACAAGTCCCTTCATACGCGAAAATCTTAAAGGGCTTATACACCTCGAAGAGAAAGGCATCTCAAGTACCCAAGAAAGTGCTAGTGGCTAGTGCAGTGAGCAATGCTATTAACCACCATCAAACCTTACCCCAAAAACGAAAGGACCCCGGCTGTCCAACGATTTCCATCACAATTGGGGATAAGAAAATTAATCGAGCACTTTTAGATCTTGGGTCTAGTGTTAACCTGATTCCCTACTCCGTGTACGAACAATTAGGGGTTGGAGAGTTGAAACCCACTCGTTGCACTCTCCAAATGGCTGATCGATCAATCACCTATCCAAGGGGTCAACTAGAGGATGTGTTGATCAAAGTCGGGGAGTTCATATTCCCCGTTGATTTTATCGTTATGGATACAAAACCTGTTGCTAACCCAAGAAACCAAATTCCGGTGATTCTTGGTCGACCATTTTTGGCCACTTCCAATGCTGTAATAAATTGTCGCAATGGCTCCATGACTCTATCCTTCGGAAAGAGGTCTAGTGAGTTCAATATTTATAAGATGGGAAGTCTGCCCCCCGTACCTAAAAGTAGTACACGAGAAGTTTGCTCTATTCACGAAATCACGCAGGAGGACTGCGAGCTTGAAAGATTTCTATTTGATGAAAAAGTTTTGACACCACTAGTGCGTCCCTCCTTGAGCCTACCACCGTTGACACAACCGATGTTGATTATGAATGTTTTACTTTTTCAGATGATGACGACTCACAGCCCGAATATGAGTCGTTTGAATTTTTGGATGAGTCAGTCGAGCCATCCGAATCGGTTGTTTGCAGTGATTTCGAACCTGTGTTGGAGTCCTTTGAGTTCGAGGTAGATTCCGCAATGATTCTTTCACCTCCGAAACTCGAACTCACGCCCTTGCCGTCTCACCTTAGATATGCTTACATAGGTGAGAATGAGACTTTTCCCATTATCATATCGGCCTCTCTAGCCCGCGAGCAAGAGAACGCCCTCGTAATGGTCTTACAAGATAGGCGGCAAGTTTTCGGTTGGACTATGGCGGACATCGAGGAGATAGGTTCCCTCATAATTGAATATCATACACAATTGATAGATGATGCCAGGTCACTAGAGGACCCACAGGAACATCTTGGGGGCATTGTGGTGAGTCAACTTCCTCCCTTAGAAGTTGAAATACCCCCATTTCTTTTAATAAGGTACGAGAATGCCAACACTCCACTGATTGCTGATCCTTTACATTCTCGTTTCGATGCATCACCATCACCTGTATATTTACCTCCACACCTCCCATACCACTACTTCTATCTTCCCCAATTCTTTGCGGACCACCACCACTTATTTTTCCACCAACCAATATTCTTTACTGATAAATTTTTCAACTGGTTGGTGTTGACTTTTGGCCGATGCAAAGTTTGGAAATAATGTCTAACATAGTTTAAATGAAGTTTGGGGGAGGGCCTTTTTGTATATTTTTTTGTTAACAATAAAAATTTCGTAAATAAATAAACAGGGAAGTGCCGTGTAACACCTTAGAATGTGTTTTGTAGCTAATTATATTTTAATGTGTGGTTTTTAATAAAAGTTTACCAAATTAAGTTTTAAATATTTTATCTTATTTAATGTGTATTTTATTAGAATTTTGTTAGGCACACACACACTTGTGCATGATAACTAGGGTTGTTTTTGGAGTTAAACCATGATTGGTATCCATGGTTAACTAACCATTTCTCCCTAACCTAGTTTTAATATTGTTTAAGAGTTATGGTTGTTAATAGTGGGTTTTAAGCATGATGGTTTTTAAATGTAAATGAATTTAAAAAGGGGTTTTATTTTGAATTTTTTTGTTTTGTGCTTGGTTGACTTTGAGAGAGAGAGAGAGAGAGAGAGAGAGAGCATGGGCATTATGGCTTTGCCCATGCCTCATTTAGTAAGGAAAGAGAAAGAGAAGGGGGGGCCTTGGTTGCTTGCTCTCATTCTCCTCTCATTTTCTATCTCTCATTCTCTCACTCTCTCACACACACACACACTCACCTGAGAGAGCTCCATCAGCAGCAGCTTCATCAACAACAACAAAGACAACAACAGCAACAACAACAACAACAGAGACAACAGCAAAGCAAGGCAACAGCAGCAGCAGCTGCCCCAGCAACATCAACAACAACAACGACATCATTATCATCATCATCCTCATCATCATCAACAGCACCAGAGGCAGCATCAGTAGCAGCAACAAGTAGCAGAAGCAGCAGCAACAGGCAGCAACTGTAGCAGCAGCAACCCCAGCACCTGCACACATTTCTCCTCTTGCCTCCTTGGGTTCCCTAGGGTATAATCCTGAGCTCTTTCCCTAGTTTTGCTAGCTTGTGTGTGGTTTTGTGTCGATTAGTGTTAATTAGCTAGTTTAGAGCTAGTTTTGGTGAATTGTGAGTTGTGTTGGCAAAGTGATGATGTTGTTAGCAAACCCTATCCATTTAAGTGTTGTTAGGGTCACCTCAACTGAGATTCAACCCCGATTTCACTAAAATACCATAGGGTTTCTTAATTGTGCAAATTGATGTTTTAAAGTGATATTTGTGACTTTCTGAGATCTGCTATAGACCCGATGCCTTCAGGTAAAAATTGAGGAAACTGGAACATGATACCTAGGTATAGATGACACCATCAGAATACGAGACCCCCATTCCCTACTGTGGCCGCCAATTTCTTCAGTTTGGCCGCAAATTGCGGCCAAGTTGGGGAATTGGGTGTTGGGTTTTTGGCTAGGGGTCCCTGCTGTGTCGTATAGGTCTTTGGCATGTCTAGTTTTGTAATATCTTACCTGTAGGAAAATCTGGGACTATATATCGTTTTTGTGTTTCGTTGTGTTTGCGCGATACGCGCGATACGTGAGTGGGTTCTGTGATCCAGCGTATCGCGGCGTGTCGCGATGGTTTTAGACGTGTACACACACGATTCAGCGTATCGTGCACACGCGCGTTTAGTTCGCGACGCGAGTTTCTCGTTTCGATTCGATATCGCGTTTCGCGGGATATTTGACTTATATGTGATTTCCATGTCGTAATTGCAGGTTTGCAGACAGGGGCTACGGACACGGCTACAGGGGGAGCAGATGATAGGATTCACCTAGCGTGGAGTATAGGTGAGTAGATATAACATCTACAGGGGAATCGCCCGCATGGCGTTATGCGTCTGGGCTAGGATTCAATTACCTGTCGCACATTCTACGTCATTGTAGAATTGCGCATTTACTGCATTTCCTTGATATAGTTATATACTGTGACTAGCAGCCGTAGGACACTGCACACATTATTGACGGTTCATGTTGCACGAGCACGGATTGCATGCTACACACACGCCGTCAATAATTGCCATGTCACACACTACCCCTTATAGCTACCATTGCTTGTCACACTTGACACCTAGCTTATTGGTATACCTATAGTGTATCATACCTTTAGTGATAGGTATATTTTCACTTTGCGATACAGCTACAGGTATACCTCCTACATATTTTACCTACACCGGGAGGGATTTCCTACATATGTTACTTATACCCAGGGGGGGTATACGACATCAGTTCCTATAGGTAGATACCTATACTTTGCTACACCTGTATGTTAGACACATATTCAGTTGCTGTCGCATATTTCCATTTACCGATGTTCCTTAGCTGTACCTTATCTTTATTTCGTATACATCCGGTTCAGCTATATACTTGTGTTTACCTGCTCGCATTCAGATATATCGCATACATTTATTCCTGGATTTATGCATTGTTTATCTGGATTTTATATGATGTTTTCGGGATTTGGGAACTGCGGGAGTTCATGAAATTATGCATACATGTAACAACCCGGTTTCCTTGATATGATATTTGAGCGTCCCCCATGAGTTTTATCGGTGCTGATTATCTACTCCATACGAGGTGTGGTTGCCGTATGAGAGTACATGGTGGGGCCCGGTATGGTTCCCCTCGGCAAGAAGATCGATGGGTTTGCCGATTGAGCCTGGAGGCGGGCGAGTACCTACCGGTGATTGTTTGGACCTGGCAGTTGTCCGGAGGCTACTGGCCAGAGTCGAGAGATGGATGCGGGAGGATCTGTACTGGCGGGGCCGAGGGCCGATACCGTAGACGGACCCCGTGGGCTGATCCGGACTAACGGAGCCCGATATACGAGGATTTCTGTGTCGATGCTTGGCACACGGTTTCATGATATTTCTTTAACCCTTTTTTGTATATATAACAGGGGATTTAGCCGTTGTTATATATACCCTTACACCAATATTAGTGGAATGGGACGCTAATATATGTGTATTGCCCCCATCATATTTATTTATGTACATATATATACCTTTAGGATGCTAGAAACTTACTTGAGATTGGACTTGGGATACTAGGTGATTCATTAGGATTGGACATTGGATATACCTATGTGATTGGTGATTTGTACATTCGGGATATAGGAGATTACTCGATATTGTACATTGAGGAGATGTGAGACTTAAATGATGTGAGTGCCCAATGTGGGGGCTGGTTTGAGGATTTGGGATTGGAGTATCTTGTTGGATTGTGATCCTGCCACGACGTCAGGTTTCCGTGGGAAATGACATATTCCACCTCATACCTCACTTTTACCTACTTTATGCACAGATTCATATATTGGTAGTACTTGTAGTGTACCCTTATGATGGTTGCATATTGCTTTCTCATATCTCTATTGCATAGTCATTGCACACTATTATCATGCCATCATTACTTCATATATTGATTGTACCTGCTAGCGTACTCTCCTTATTTCAGCATTGCATGACATATTATTATTGTAATCGCATATCTTAGATTCATGCTGTACGTGCATTCCTGCGATTACCTGCATATGTTTTATACTATTCACGAGTTGGCAACTCACCCCCGTTGTGCCACAGGTGTTTCAGGTTTTTCCCCAGAGTAGTCGAGGCAGGCTATTCCTCTATTCAGCTATCCAGCTACCACCTTTTGCTACAGATATCGCATCAGCTCACAGTACCATTTTTCTTAGGTGGGTTAGATGGTTATCTGTATTTCACATTGTATATTCGTTGTATTTGTACTCTCCATCTACTATTGTATTATTGACATAGAGACTTGGTGAGGACGTTAGTGTGTATTATTGTGGATTGATGTCTCTTATATACAGCTTTTTCTCTACTGTTATTAATTTTGCGTTGCATTCATCTGGACTTGTCTTTACAAAAAGGGGGTGTTGCTAAAATTTTAAAGAAAGAAAGTAAGACTTTTAAAGAATTTGGGTTGCGATTTCAATTGTTTCAAAACTTATATTATCTTTTCCGGATTTTTCATGGTTTAGATTTCTGGGTTTGGCTTTCTTTTACTACGTTGCGTCTTTAGGCGTTGCGTAGTATTAGGGCCGTCACGGGCCAATTTTGGGTCGTGACAAAGTTGGTATCAGAGCGTTAGGTTTTACCTTTCGGAGTGTAGGATGACCTCAGTATGATGGAGTAGGTAGCTTAAGCAGAGTAACGTAGTGTGTGTATGTCTGCAGCATACCCACAGCGTGGTACCTTGCATTAAGTGACTTAAGTACAATTTGCTTGACATTCCTTCCTTGATGATTCATATCTTTGAGATTCGAATTCCTCATTCTTATAGAATCTCATCTTATATCCATTTGTAGCCTTGCCGCCGATGACTATGGGGACTCAGAGCGATGCAGCGAGGGCCGAGGCCAGAGTTGGCTCGGGTGAGACGAGTACTGACCAGGATGGCACTCTAGTTGCACAGGTGCCGACGGATCAGCCTACGATCTATACTATGGATAGACTGTTGGTAGAGATGCAGGAGTTCCGCCAGACGATGAGTTCTTTAGTTGACGTCGTTCGGGAGCTACGACAGGAGGTTGTCACCCCTGTTACTCAGCTGTCCCTTACGATCAGCATGCAGCAGTCCGTCACCTACATAGCACCAGTGGTTGTAGCTCCAGTTGACGAGACACATATTCCAGGACAGTGGAGGACTCGTACCAGCGTACCAGCCGAGAGGCAGAGGTTTGGTCGTCGAGACAGATTTCGTGGCCGTCGCGGGAGTAGTAGAGGCTTAGGACGAGGACAGTCGTTCAGCTCTTAACCCCAGGATGGTCAGCAGTCAGCACGTGGATGTTTTCGATGCGGGAGCCTTCAGCACTTCGTCAGGGATTGTTCCTTAGCACCTCGTCATGATCGTTTTCAAAGAGGCCGTGGACGTGGAAGATTCGCTCAGAGGGCTCAGTTTACCAGAGGAGTTCATCCAGCTGCGAGTGGAGGGCAGACACAGGAGTTTGCTTCTACTCATTGGGACGCGCAGACGTCCAATATGGAGTTTTCAGGTACCTTGAGTTTTATGTTCTTTTGATGTATTTGTTTGTTTCTTGCTTGTATCGTTGTTGGGTAGTTTAGTAGTAGTTGTTTTAACTTCTGTCAGCGATTCTTTTGTTGCGCGACACGTATTTCAGTTTCGTGCCAATCGGATAGGAGATAGAGATTCGTCCGTCGTTTTGGTCCTTCCAGAGATGTTGGATTTGATGTTCTCCTGGGCACGGACTGGTTAACTACGTGCTAGGCGTCTGTGGACTACCGTGTGGAAGCAAGTTAGGGTTTGCTTTCCCAGGCGAGTCAGTTCTTGTTGTGCAGGTGGATAGTTGTGCCGCCTTTCACAGCTCGAATTCAGCCTTTTTCGCTAGTCGGCTACTGAGGAGATGTCGTGGATTCTTGACGTTCATTCGTGATACCGGAGCCACCGTGGGGATTGTTGGACCGGGTTCTTTTCGCGCGAGAGTTTTTCCGACGTTGTTCCAGATGAGCCGGCGAAGCTGAGGGAGCTTAAAGGATCAGCTGCAGAGTTTTGGTTTGGGGAGTTTTGTGCGTCTGAGTGTTTCTTCAGGCTTGTTTGTGTTGACTCCTAGGTCTTGTAGTCACGGGAGACGGTTTCGTATGGTTCCGAGGGAGATCGTGGCCGTACAGCTTAGGCCCAGACTCGTGTGCAGGACGGGGATCCGCAGATGGTTGGTCTTAGCAGGGTTTTTACCGCCGTTTCATGCAGGATTGCTAGAGTAGTGCTGCACCGTCGACTGAGTTGACCAAAAAGGAGGTTTCTTTTCTGTGGACTGAGGCATGTGTACGGAGTTTTCAGCAGTTGAAGATTCAGTTAACAACTGCATCAGTCTTTCTTTGCCTTTGGTTCGGGCGACTTTGTTGTTTAACTGTAATGTTTCTTGAGTGGGCTCGAGGGTATACTGATGTGACCCTACAGAGTTATCGCTTTTGCTTCCCTACATTTGGAGGAAGTACGAGAAAGATATTCCACTCATGATCTGGAGATGGCCGCGGTGGTTTTGCGTTGGAAATTTGGAGACACTTCTTGTTTGAGAGTCGTATCAGATTTTCCACGGACCACTAGGGCTTAATGTACATCTTCCTGCAGCAGATTTGGATTGTTGTGTTAGTCTTCTGCAGATTTACAGTTTTTGTGTGATCGTTGAGTATAGCTTAGTTCGTCTCTACGGAGGGGACAGCTTGCTCATGTCCGCGCCCGACCACTTTCCTTAAATCGTTTTCGCGAGACACTGCCCGCCGAAGCTCGTTCGTCAGCGATACTTGAGCATACTCGGCTGGGTAATGATTCGGAGACCTTGATTTGTGACAATGACGTGCTAAGTTAGGGACACGTTTGTGTACCTGACATTATCAGGTAGGGACGTGCAATCCTAGAGTAAGCACATCAGTCAACTCTCTATATGCATTCGAGTTCCACCAGTTTTGGCGTGACGTGTGAGATAGTTACGAGTGGACAGGGATGTAAAGAGAAGTTTCAGGTTTCGTTTCAAGGTGTCAGTCTAGTTGTGTGTTTGTGTTAGTTGTCGTCAGCAGCTTGGGATCGTCACTCGCCATTGTTAGGGTTCTCCTTCGATAGCTGTTATCAGGAGACACTCCAATTGGCCACCCTTAGGCTTAGGGGTTAGGTCGTGTCGATCGCCAGCCTGTTGTTTTCTGACTCTGCGTAAGTAGGATTTTGGACCCCAGCTAGTCTAGAGCTTCGGAGATAGTCCAGTTGTGTTAGGTCAGGATGAGGATTGTCCATTGCAAACGGATGTCTTATGCGACTGTGCTGGTCGCAGGCTTGAGTGCGCAGTGGCAAATCATGGATTCCTACGGATTTTCCGATGAATGACGTGTTGGATGTTGGGAAGCTTATCCCAAGATTTTGGTCCTTCTGTGATCCTATAAGCGAGTTAGTTTTGTTGCCTTTAATTTGGCACTTCCGCCCAGATTATTGGATTTTCACCCCGTATTCTTTGTGATGATATTTTACAACTACCTTCTTGACCTTCCTCACATGATTTGGCACCAGACCATTAAGCTGGACGCGATCTTTCGTTCACCAGCAGCCATGTGTGTTAATGGCTCGGCAGGTGGAGGAACATCGGTCAAGGGTCTTGCCATCTGTGAAGGGTTTCCTTGGACGTAGCCGTATGGTGAGTTAGTCACTTGGGAGGCTGCGAGCGAGATTTGAGGATTTTAATCTTCTCTTTGAAGGTATACGTATCGGAATATTTTTAAATTCGGGGACGAATTTCTTTTAAGGGGGGGAGATTGTAACACCTTAGAATGTGTTTTGTAGCTAATTATATTTTAATGTGTGGTTTTTAATAAAAGTTTACCAAATTAAGTTTTAAATATTTTATCTTATTTAATGTGTATTTTATTAGAATTTTGTTAGGCACACACACACTTGTGCATGATAACTAGGGTTGTTTTTGGAGTTAAACCATGATTGGTATCCATGGTTAACTAACCATTTCTCCCTAACCTAGTTTTAATATTGTTTAAGAGTTATGGTTGTTAATAGTGGGTTTTAAGCATGATGGTTTTTAAATGTAAATGAATTTAAAAAGGGGTTTTATTTTGAATTTTTTTGTTTTGTGCTTGGTTGACTTTGAGAGAGAGAGAGAGAGAGAGAGAGAGAGCATGGGCATTATGGCTTTGCCCATGCCTCATTTAGTGAGGAAAGAGAAAGAGAAGGGGGGGCCTTGGTTGCTTGCTCTCATTCTCCTCTCATTTTCTATCTCTCATTCTCTCACTCTCTCACACACACACACACTCACCTGAGAGAGCTCCATCAGCAGCAGCTTCATCAACAACAACAAAGACAACAACAGCAACAACAACAACAACAGAGACAACAGCAAAGCAAGGCAACAGCAGCAGCAGCTGCCCCAGCAACATCAACAACAACAACGACATCATTATCATCATCATCCTCATCATCATCAACAGCACCAGAGGCAGCATCAGTAGCAGCAGCAAGTAGCAGAAGCAGCAGCAACAGGCAGCAACTGTAGCAGCAGCAACCCCAGCACCTGCACACACTTCTCCTCTTGCCTCCTTGGGTTCCCTAGGGTATAATCCTGAGCTCTTTCCCTAGTTTTGCTAGCTTGTGTGTGGTTTTGTGTCGATTAGTGTCGATTAGTGTTAATTAGCTAGTTTAGAGCTAGTTTTGGTGAATTGTGAGTTGTGTTGGCAAAGTGATGATGTTGTTAGCAAACCCTATCCATTTAAGTGTTGTTAGGGTCACCTCAACTGAGATTCAACCCCGATTTCACTAAAATACCATAGGGTTTCTTAATTGTGCAAATTGATGTTTTAAAGTGATATTTGTGACTTTCTGAGATCTGCTATAGACCCGATGCCTTCAGGTAAAAATTGAGGAAACTGGAACATGATACCTAGGTATAGATGACACCATCAGAATACGAGACCCCCATTCCCTACTGTGGCCGCCAATTTCTTCAGTTTGGCCGCAAATTGCGGCCAAGTTGGGGAATTGGGTGTTGGGTTTTTGGCTAGGGGTCCCTGCTGTGTCGTATAGGTCTTTGGCATGTCTAGTTTTGTAATATCTTACCTGTAGGAAAATCTGGGACTATATATCGTTTTTGTGTTTCGTTGTGTTTGCGCGATACGCGCGATACGTGAGTGGGTTCTGTGATCCAGCGTATCGCGGCGTGTCGCAATGGTTTTAGACGTGTACACACACGATTCAGCGTATCGTGCACACGCGCGTTTAGTTCGCGACGTGAGTTTCTCGTTTCGATTCGATATCGCGTTTCGCGGGATATTTGACTTATATGTGATTTCCATGTCGTAATTGCAGGTTTGCAGACAGGGGCTACGGACACGGCTACAGGGGGAGCAGATGATAAGATTCACCTAGCGTGGAGTATAGGTGAGTAGATATAACATCTACAGGGGAATCGCCCGCATGGCGTTATGCGTCTGGGCTAGGATTCAATTACCTGTCGCACATTCTACGTCATTGTAGAATTGCGCATTTACTGCATTTCCTTGATATAGTTATATACTGTGACTAGCAGCCGTAGGACACTGCACACATTATTGACGGTTCATGTTACACGAGCACGGATTGCATGCTACACACACGCCGTCAATAATTGCCATGTCACACACTACCCCTTATAGCTACCATTGCTTGTCACACTTGACACCTAGCTTATTGGTATACCTATAGTGTATCATACCTTTAGTGATAGGTATATTTTCACTTTGCGATACAGCTACAGGTATACCTCCTACATATTTTATCTACACCGGGAGGGATTTCCTACATATGTTACTTATACCCAGGGAGGGTATACGACATCAGTTCCTATAGGTAGATACCTATACTTTGCTACACCTGTATGTTAGACACATATTCAGTTGCTGTCGCATATTTCCATTTACCGATGTTCCTTAGCTGTACCTTATCTTTATTTCGTATACATCCGGTTCAGCTATATACTTGTGTTTACCTGCTCGCATTCAGATATATCGCATACATTTATTCCTGGATTTATGCATTGTTTATCTGGATTTTATATGATGTTTTCGGGATTTGGGAACTGCGGGAGTTCATGAAATTATGCATACATGTAACAACCCGGTTTCCTTGATATGATATTTGAGCGTCCCCCATGAGTTTTATCGGTGCTGATTATCTACTCCATACGAGGTGTGGTTGCCGTATGAGAGTACATGGTGGGGCCCGGTATGGTTCCCCTCGGCAAGAAGATCGATGGGTTTGCCGATTGAGCCTGGAGGCGGGCGAGTACCTACCGGTGATTGTTTGGACCTGGCAGTTGTCCGGAGGCTACTGGCCAGAGTCGAGAGATGGATGCGGGAGGATCTGTACTGGCGGGGCCGAGGGCCGATACCGCAGACGGACCCCGTGGGCTGATCCGGACTGACGGAGCCCGATATACGAGGATTTCTGTGTCGATGCTTGGCACACGGTTTCATGATATTTCTTTAACCCCTTTTTGTATATATAACAGGGGATTTAGCCGTTGTTATATATACCCTTACACCAATATTAGTGGAATGGGACGCTAATATATGTGTATTGCCCCCATCATATTTATTTCTGTACATATATATACCTTTAGGATGCTAGAAACTTACTTGAGATTGGACTTGGGATACTAGGTGATTCATTGGGATTGGACATTGGATATACCTATGTGATTGGTGATTTGTACATTCGGGATATAGGAGATTACTCGATATTGTATATTGAGGAGATGTGAGACTTATATGATGTGAGTGCCCAATGTGGGGGCTGGTTTGAGGATTTGGGATTGGAGTATCTTGTTGGATTGTGATCCTGCCACGACATCAGGTTTCCGTGGGAAATGACATATTCCACCTCATACCTCACTTTTACCTACTTTATGCACAGATTCATATATTGGTAGTACTTGTAGTGTACCCTTATGATGGTTGCATATTGCTTTCTCATATCTCTATTGCATAGTCATTGCACACTATTATCATGCCATCATTACTTCATATATTGATTGTACCTGCTAGCGTACTCTCCTTATTTCAGCATTGCATGACATATTATTATTGTAATCGCATATCTTAGATTCATGCTGTACGTGCATTCCTGCGATTACCTGCATATGTTTTATACTATTCACGAGTTGGCAACTCACCCCCGTTGTGCCACAGGTGTTTCAGGTTTTTCCCCAGAGTAGTCGAGGCAGGCTATTCCTCTATTTAGCTATCCAGCTACCACCTTTTGCTACAGATATCGCATCAGCTCACAGTACCATTTTGCTTAGGTGGGTTAGATGGTTATCTATATTTCACATTGTATATTCGTTGTATTTGTACTCTCCATCTACTATTGTATTATTGACATAGAGACTTGGTGAGGACGTTAGTGTGTATTATTGTGGATTGATGTCTCTTATATACAGCTTTTTCTCTACTGTTATTAATTTTGCGTTGCATTCATCTGGACTTGTCTTTATAAAAAGGGGGTGTTGCTAAAATTTTAAAGAAGGAAAGTAAGACTTTTAAAGAATTTGGGTTGCGATTTCAATTGTTTCAAAACTTATATTATCTTTTCCGGATTTTTCATGGTTTAGATTTCTGGGTTTGGCTTTCTTTTACTACGTTGCGTCTTTAGGCGTTGCGTAGTATTAGGGCCGTCACGGGCCAATTTTGGGTCGTGACATGCCGATATTTTGACCCTCTTAGTTTAGCATGACAGTGAGGACATTGTCAAGTTCAAGTTTGGGGGTATGCTCAGTACGTCTTCTTCCTTCGCATTCATTTGTACATATTTTTGCATTTGCATACTTATTTGAAAACCCATAAAAATTGAAAATTTTCAAAATTTTTTTTTTATAAAATTATCGTATTCAATTTTGGCTTATTTGACTAGAGTTTGACAGATAGGTTAACTAGCTAGGAACAACTAGATCTTAGACTTACTGAATTAAAAACCCTAAAAATAACATTCCTTAAAGTTTAACGGTAGA
Source organism: Agapanthus africanus (assembly GCA_030015575.1). Lineage (NCBI taxonomy): Eukaryota > Viridiplantae > Streptophyta > Magnoliopsida > Asparagales > Amaryllidaceae > Agapanthus > Agapanthus africanus. The sequence goes on along the minus strand of CM057346.1, from coordinate 334,851,776 downwards.
AAGTATATGCCTTGTAGCTTATTTAGAAATAGGCAAATTTTGGGTTCACTTCTTGGGCTAAGTCGAAACAAGGGAAGAGTATTGATGTTCTTATTAGAGTATAAGTTTGAAAAATAGTTCCTAGCTTAAGTCCAGATTCTGAAAACGTATACCCTACAATTTGCACAATCACGCACCTTGAAACTTGGAATAGTAGAAGAGACCTTGAAATGCTCTTGTCTAAAGTCCTTAGTACGAAGAAAATAAAAGAAAAAGTGTGAATAAAGAAAAGAAAAAAAAATGGACACTGGTTTTTGTGATTACCTAAGGCTGTAAAAATAGAAAAATATTTAGCGAGGGTGCCTTATTACCTAGTGCCTTAGACCAACTGGTTTGGGAGTCACTGCTAAAGCCTTGGGAGTTGCAAAACTAGGAAGTACGCTTTAAAGTGCTAACGCATCTTGTAGTTGGTTGTTGGTACCTCAAGAAGTATTAACGGTCGCATGAAGGATGTGTATGCAAATTTCATTTAAAAATTCACTAATTAATAAGTGCTTTGGACAAAGGACGAGAGTACGATTGCTTGATTTGAATTTCCAAGTGTAGGGGTGATCTATACACACACGTAGGGGTATGTGATTGGAATTTAGATAAGAGAGAGGAATGAAAGATAAAATTTGTATCTTTAATAGAGTTGATAGAAAATTCTTAAGTGGAGATGGTAACCCTAGAAGGAAAACTTAAGAGATGCCGAAAGCTATGTAGGTCTACATAACATATATAATCTTAAGTTAAATGATGAGGATGTGTGAAGAATGTGGGTGGATAATTTACAAGTAAAAGATAATAGAATTCATTATTAGAAGACCTAACTGGAGAACAAAAGTTAATGGGCTGAATTGATAGGATTTTGTGGGTAGTATCCGCTGAAAACCCTCAGGAGACAACACTCCTCCTACTAGGGACACCTAGAGGTTTAACGGCTTGTTGCACGTGCTCAGTGCAATCGCGTTTCCCTGCGAAAGTGCGGTTAGGATTTTAGTGAATAAAAATAAGTTTGCTCGAGGACGAGCAAAAGGTAAGTTTGGGGGTATTTGTTCAGACCATAATATTGCATTTTTCATTCCCCTATTCTTATCAGTTTTATAAATAAACAGATACTCTTGACGCACTTTTGTTACATGTTACAGGATACAGGGCTTGGATACGAATACAGTGAAAAAGACGAAGTTGATACAGAGAATAGACTTTTGACCAACAAGCAGACGGATCTTACTCAAGCCGAGACGAAGAACATTGCACGGTCCAAAAATGTTAAGTGAACGGTCAAAAGATACGTACAAGTTTTCACTGAAGATCTGGAGAAGAAACAGAAGCCAAAAATAGAAATTATGCATAAAAGTAAAAAGCCCAAGAAGCCCTGAATAAAGACCTGAAGTTTCACAGCCCAACTCCACAGTTTGGCCGCGGAACCGCGGCCAAACCTAGCCTGGTGCCGCGGTTCCGCGGACGTACAGAGAGCTTGTCGGTGGAATTTTGGTGCGTCGGTGCAGATGTTAGGATTTTCAGGGGTCAAATCTGTAATTTTGCATGTGCGAGAGTTTGTAGCCCTAGGTTTCCTATTTTCCTATAAATTGTAATTTTAGATCTGTAAAACCCTATGCCTCTTTTCAATAAATAAAAATCAGAATTTCTGGGAGTGACATTCAGATCTGTTCGTTATCGCTTGGAGGGAGCCGTCAAATTAGTAAGTACTTTTTTATTCTTTTAATGTTTTATCATCCCCTAGTGAGCGAGTAGTCTCCTCGCTTGTTAGGGTTAGCCTTAGGGAAAGGGTTGAGAGATGAAATCTCTCACCCCTTTCAATGCCATATTAAACTAAAGAATTAGCACTCCATGCATGCGCGCACAACCGCTCCTTGCGGCACCCTACCCCTAGAGGTAACGGTGAACCGCAGTATAAAGGGCCGGTTGCGCGCGTTTTCCGTGGGGGTTAGGGTAATTAACGATAAAGGAAGGATACGAACCTAGAGGAAGAAACATCTTCCCAAAAGATTCGTATCCACTTTATCGATAATTACCGTAACATCTAACAGATCTAAAAATATGGCAATGAAAGCGGTGAGGAAAACATTTAATCTCTAAAACTTTCCCGAAGCCTAACCCTAGCAAGACTTTTAATTAGATAAATTAGATCCGTTTTTTATAGATTTTCATAAACCAACCAAAACGACAAATAGAATCAACTCGTTAAAACACATAAAAGGAATTTACCCGTCTCTGTGGATCGACCCGCACTCACCGGCTAGCTGCGAAGCGACGCCATTCTGATTGCGGTAAATACAAGTTTTGACACTAATCAAGAGTGTGTAGAATATTTTGTCTCAAGGCACCCAATGGATTGGGTGAAGATTAATGAAGTTGCCAAAAATTAAAATCAATTGAAATGAGCAAAGGATTTTCTATGAACCAATTTCTCACTCCAAGAAATGGACTCAGCCAATGTGTTGGGGGAATAATGCTCGGCCACTACTTTGCACAAATTGTGCTCTGTGAATTTCACATTGGTGAAGGGTGAAGTGAAATAATTAACATAAATTAATCCATTTCAAATGAAGGGGTGGGGCCGGCCACTAGCAAAAGGGTTTTCTGGGGATTGGAAATGGGGAGGGTTAGCTTAAGGATTTTGCAAAGGTGACCGTATGAAAAACTATTCACAAAAATATCCAACATAATATCGTAAGCCATCCAAAAGCAATTAAAGCTAAGGATGACTCACAAAATAACCATGCTAATTCAATTCAAACCAAAACGACCTTGCATCCCACTGAATTGGGCAGCCAACTGAAATGGGGAAAATCCGCGTTAAACAAGATGTTTAAGACGGGTGATGGAAAACTAGCAACTTCAAAAGCAATCCCATAACGTATTACAGGATTATCCCTAAACTGTATATACATACCCGCATTTGTATTCCGACCGAATACGAAATGCAATGTGAGAAAAATACTCCTACACAATATAATACTAGTATCCGGTTTAAACCAAAGCCCACCAGTATTATCTATCCGAACCATGATATGTGCACAAGTGCACATGCGTGTTCGAACCCTGCCATAAAACCATACGCCCTCTACAACGTTTCACCCGAACTAGGAAAACTATCTGTAGGGGACTTTAAAGATTCGTCAATACGAAGGCAGTGGATTTAACCACAAGCCGTCAGTGGTACTAGCTGTACGTAATGGCTGCCCATGTACTGACCGAAAGGGAAGCCGATGAGCGAACTCATCCTGGAACCCTACTGAGCCTATCGGTGACAATATCCATACAGTCTGGTCCGTTCGTCTATGAGCATCGTACATCAGGCCTAGGGGCCGGTAACGTCAGACCCCTAAAAGCGGTATAAGTCATGCCAGAGTGTAGCCCAGAACACCGTGAGATACTACTGGAGTACCTACCACTAAATCTCCCGCCTCAGCTAAGGGCTTTGAGTAATGGCTCTCCTAGACACAGCGTGATCTCACCCTCAATACCGGGAGAGACGAACCCCTGCCGATCCGCTCACTGCTTCCATGTGGCTCGGGACTGTACCCAACTAAAACCTGTTTGCACGACTCCTTTAAGCCGTGGTAGGGTAATAATCAAAGCACAGTGGGAACTAACACGAGAAAAATGACGATCTCAGGTCGATGAACTAACCTATACACATGTCACCAGGGAACTGCTATCTGACGCTAGGTTTAATACCAACTAGCAGGTTCCCTGCGAGTCCTGTCTGGTGCACTCATAACCCAATGAGCACCTATATGCATCTTAGGTGAACCAACTGACACCAATGGTTTATGTGACCGGCCACCGCCCCTCGTCGGGGTCTCGACTGTATACACTAGTCTACTCCGGAGTATCGATACCCTGTCTTGAAACTCCCATGACTAGGGACCACTTTTATGGATGTTCTTATGGACTATCCAACTCTCACGTATATGATCGCCATCATACTGCTGGTATTCAAGCAAGAATCCTAAGGGCTCTACCAACGTGTAATAGTGATCATGTCACCTAAATCTGTACACGATGATAAAGGTAAACCAGATAGCATACTATCATCTCGAGTAAGACTGTCCTACCGGTATAGGTCCTCCTCAATCATTGCAATCACGTTCCTGCGATCCAATAATTGACTTTGAGGGCACTATATCCAACAATCTCCTACTTGCACTTAAGGCAAATTATTGCGATGTCGCATACTCACAGCCCGTGTGATACCGAACATCCAACTGCTCTACTAATCAGTTTCACAAAGCTCGTTTGTAAAACTATTGTGTTCGAGAAATAGCCTCAGTGAGTGGATCCGCCCTAATGTTTCTTTCTTTCTCTCTCTTTATCCTAAGTTCGCGGAGAAATCCATATCCCGAATTGAGTAATACTTGTCTTAGAATATGTCTGGATGTCTGATGGGTCCTAGTTCATAAATGAACTCCAAATCCAAATTTCTTAGACTGTATCGTCAACTGAACCTAATCAGTATCCCGTGCCATGTCTCCCTCAGTATCCGCCTAGACCACCTGTCCAAACTACTGCCCCTCGTCAGAGGGAAAACTATAACTCTGACAATCACTCTGTCATCCATGTCACCTTGGAAGCATGGAATGATAACCGTCCCCGAAGGAGGCTGCAGTTATCAAATCCCTCGAACAACCACTTATCTTCTAAAACTGCTTCCAAATGTTTCCCCAGGATTGAATTAATATCAACCTATTGCATCTAGTTCAAAAATAACATCTGGTGGTACTTGACATCTCATGACCAACTCAATTGCCTAAGCAAGTGATATGTTAATCATGCACATCCCACTCCCCTTTAGTCTGTAAGACACCTTTAGAGAGGGTGACTCCATCACCTGCAGGTACACCACTATGCCAGGAGTCTTCTATTCTAAATACCTTTAGAATACTGTCTAAGTACCCAGATTGGGAAACTACCCAAATCTAGATCTGAAACAATAGATCTAGTAACCAGAATGTCTGATATTATATCCATATCCTGTGTCGAGAAACTACTGTGTTACAACCAAAGTATAACCGATCGTAGTGTAGGAATTTCACTTCCTACTCTGCGTATGTCATCCAAATACTAGGACATCACATCCTACTACCTTCTTAACAGATCCATCCCCTATTCCGATGAAGTCAAACCCATAACTGTCACATCAAAAATAGATGATCTATCTCCGCTATATCTGCTTTAGTCTATAAATAGACATAAGCTTCTTGTCCACTATGCTTCCGCTGCTCCCACTGACTACGACAACTCTCTGGCAGAGTCATATACACGTGCACTTCTAAAGCTAGTCTAGAAAGACGCCATACTCATCCTCCTGTCGGGTCTCATAGCCTGGAATAACAGTAGTGTCAAGTCTGGGTAAACAAGAACCTCCCTGTCACCGTCCTTGAGAGTACCTCTCGGGTGCCTGAGGTTACCCACCATATCTGCGGAGTGGCTAATGGAATATCAAACCTGATGGAATCTTTAGGTTCTTATTAAATTTTCAGTAATCCTTTGCGGTTCTGGAATCACTTCCAGTTCTACCATACTCCCACTACTGTTTTCTGAAAAAATCCATTTTACTAAAACTGTGGCGAGTCAAGAACAATATCACTATTGATCTTCCAGATGGTAGAAAATCAACCCTCGTCATAGCCTGGGTTAACCTATAAACTGCCATTACAGAAACGTGCCTTGAGTTATCCAGATCTAGTTTTAAACATAAGCCGGACAACTCCCCGTACCTTAACATCGTTAAGATATGAACCATTCTATATCCAATATAGAAACATTGGCACTTATTTAATTGGAAGCAGATTCAAACCATGCATCTGTCTCTAGCGCATGTCAACTTAATGGAAAGAGGCTAATCAGCATTACTCAACTTAAGAGTTCATCCAATTATGAGTAACCTGAAAGGGAAACAAGTTTCTCAAAACTATTACTATCAACTGATTACCAATCACAAGTATCTACATCTTCGATCTCCTTGAAGAATCCCGATACTTGCGACATCTGGTTCTCTAGTTTATTCTTGTACCTATAACTTCTCAAAACTTAGACCTTGTGTTTCTACGAAACACATGTCTAAAAACTAGAGAAGTCACAAGTAAACAGAATAAGTACGAGGACTAACCCCTTTGTCCTAATGGACACTGGACAACATAAAATACTCTGTATAAGTCCGCTGAGTTGAATAACTCAAAACCTGTGCATCATAGGTTAAAAATTGTACCATGGTTAAGAACTATACCGCTGTTAAATGCTCCTTACCTAACCATCAACTGATATAGGTAAATGTTACCGACATAATTTCAAAAAGTTATATATCACTTTATGAAAATAAACGTACAGATATATCAGTTTGAAATTGGTGCATAACAACGTATATTCAAAACCAAAAACTTGTCGTCCGGTAAAAACCCAGGCGATTTCCTCAAATATCACCAATTACAACGAATTTCGATATAATGATGATGATCACCATATTCCCAATAATCTACTCCCACTCATCATCTGTAAAACCATATAGATATGAGAATCATACATGGTAAATACATATCCTGGAGCAAGCGTCTAATTGGGAAATCAGTTTTCAATTAACAATGCACAGTGACACTGAAACATGAATATGTTTCGAAAGGGTATCCTGGTATTCATAGTAGACACTGAAACATGAATATGTTTCGAAAGGGTATCCTGGTATTCATAGTAATGCCTCTTTCATTATCCAGATTCATGACTATAACCGTATATTTCATTTCCATCTCTCCAAATCCCTTTATATGTCTTTAGTCATTACCTTCTGTACACCATCGTTTGGCTTAATGGTTTTCTTCCTTCCCTACCGTTCGGCACCAGCCTATTGTTTGGAAGAAGACTATCCAATAAGCGTAATAGGTGTATACTCCTAATCCTAGGAGTACTCGCAACCTGAGAGAAGGTGATGATAAAAGACAACATGAATAAACCTTATTCTATTCCTCTTCAACTGGAGAAAAGCAAAAGTGAAATAGGAGTGGCGATGAACTACGCGATTTGGTCGTGAATAATACCTGTCGCATTTTACTTTTCCCTCATTCTAATCCCTTCATATGTCTGTACTTATTACCTTCTGTACACCCTACTTAGGCTAATTGGTTTTCTCCTTTCCCTACCTTTCGGCACCTGCCTATGGTTTGGAAGAAGACTATCCAATAAGCGTAATAGGTGTTCTCTCCTAAACCAAGGAGTCCTCACAACCTGAGAGAAGGTGATGATAATAGACAACTGAATAAACCAATTCAATCTCTCCAGAACCTGAATCCATCCTCCAAGAAATCCCTTCGAGTTCGTATATAACCATACGATGGATTTATCCAATGGAAGTGGATGTTCGTAGTAATACGGAGTGTTCTGGAGAAATGCAAAGGATAAAAGAAGTAGTGGCAATGACTTATGTAACTCAGACAATCCAAAAGATAATGTTTTAAGAAAGTTCGGTCAACTTGGTTACTGAGTCATCGTCTAAGGTCGGGCCATGGTCGCTGCTAAAGAGTGAGAGAAAAGAAACACTCTGTGTGCACTCTAACCTAGATCAGAATGGTTATCACTTTATCTAATCAGGAAACTTCCAACTGTATCCTCAAATTCTCCTCCAAATTTGAAAGAAGAATTAGTCAGGATCACCCGAAGAGTAAACCAACTCATCAGTAGGAATCGGGATCCAACTATCATTGCATGATAACATGATGGAATCCACTCACGTGATCACACTCCAGAAGGAATGCGCATGCCCGGCAAGTTTCAGTTTCTTTAGAAACTCCCGATGTGTTTTTTACCCCATGCTCTTATGACCTTGATGAAGACCAACAAATCATAAGTCAAATGGCAAGTTCTACCCGTCATTGTCCAGGTTAATTTGAACTCACCCGTACATACCCTTGACGAAGGCCAACAAGGTAATACGACTGTCCCAAACCAACGCATCTATCTATGCAACATAAAGGTAACAAGCAGCTACCATCCACTATGCCTTGACGAAGGCCAACAAACATAGCATGAATACTAAGTGCTACCCGTCTGAAATGACGGAGGGCTACGGCTGGTTTTTGGCGAAAAACCTTTAACGTAATGAACTTGATGTCGTTGAACGAACCTGATAGCTTTTTACAAAAATATAGTGGTGAAAACCTTTGCTAAAGATGCCACTCCCGGTGAAGCGATCTCGGCTTTTTCCCCATAGAATGAGGTGCAGGATATTCCAACTGAATACCGCGATGCAAAGCAAAACGTAATCGACTATAGTGAAGTTATTACCCTGACGCAAACCTTTGCCCAACGGGTCACTCCCGGTGAAGGGATCTCGGCCCTTGCCTCGTCGAATGAGGTGCAGGATATTCCAACTGAATACCACTGTGCAAAACAAAAGAAAACGTCCTTATAATAACACTTTTTAAAAACCGTTCTAACAACATCAAACAGGTTTGTTTTCCTTTGCATTGATCAAAATCAACGCAGTCCCATCAATTAATCACACCAGAAAAGAACGAAAATAAAATTTACGTATATGCCATCCGCATTCGCCACTGGGTCTCGTCGTCACCCGTTAGGTTACTTAGCTAATAACAGAGCGGGGACTAGACTAGCATGGGTGTAAAAAATATACAACATCTACTAGTATATATATCAATATACAATAATCACTCCAGGCGTGATAAATGCAACATTACAAAAAAGTAATAAGCATCACAGAACAATACAGATAATCTGGGAGCCCCGGGTGTCAATGAGCCGCAACTGAAACCCGACGTTCCCCTAGTCATGTGGATAGCCTGTGCAATGAAACCTAGACCCCTACGAGTGCTGCAAGTTACCCGCCAAAACCTGAAGCGAGGCAGCCCCCTTCAGCAAAGTGAATGAACCATCCGGCACATCACGGAATCCGGTAACTTGAGCACCCCTCCTTGGGTCAACTTGTACCCCCTACGAGTGCGGTGAATAGCCTGCCAATTCTAGAGTGAGGCCCCCTGCCACTCAAAGCCATGAGATGCGGGCCCTTTGCCCTCCAGAATCCGGATATCCATGGACTCCTTCACGGGGTAAACCTAGTACAGAAATGAAAATATGTACAACGGGTACATCGACCTCAACCCGGTCGTGCCCCAAAAGAATAATATACAAACAGGCAGTGATGGCAGTCCACATGTCGGACGCTCGCCCCGCGATATCAAATGTACAAATAAATCCAAACTGCACTACCATTACACGCAGCTATCCACCACGACAAATCTGCAACATCACAGCACAATACAGAACATCAACGCGAATGTTACGTTCGCAAACCCTTCTAAAAGGACTATAGCAATTATACACGATTTACCGCTCGAATGACATTCACGGTCGGAGATATAATGTAAGTACTGTAAACTAACACATTTAAAATTCCGATCGACAAAACGTCCCGAAGTGGGCCCCAAGTACAAATCCAGTACTCGAACAAATCTGGACCCAAACAAAATATTCCAGAAACAACAATTCCACATGAAAGACACCCAGAAGAAAAATGGTGCACTGACGCCCCAAAACGGCGGCGGAACCGCGGCACACCCATCGGTTCTGCGGCGGTTTTGTGTGATCAGTCTACCAAATTTCTTCTGTAGTCTTAGAAAAGCCTGCTCGATTTTCTAACATACTCAAAATAATTTTTAGACGACAAAAAAATTTCGACAAAAACTTTAAATTTGGAATTGCAGTTTTGGAAATTTCGTTCGATCGAAATTTTAAACATGTTAGAATAAGCTAGTAAAGGTCAATAGCGTAGCTCTGATACCATGTATGTCTACGGTAGTGCCCTGGCCAATAATCCGAGGCCAAACGCGGAACAAAAACTTATTTATAAACTGGCGCTAGCATACACTGTAACCCGGATCATGCTATTAACATTAAACTAGCAAACTGTAAAATGATAGAATGGCTATACCCATCGATCCGTGTCCTTCGGACTTTAGCCATCATCCCACGCTCCTCGCGGCATCTCCGATCTCCTATCTCCTCGTAGAGGTGGTATCACGCCAACGGATCTTTATACGGGCTTTCGCCTCTGAACCGAGGCAACTCGGACATGAAGTTTGCTAACCAACATGTCCAAGATTGAAGTAGAGAGTGTGTAGAATATTTTGTCTCAAGGCACCCAATGGATTGGGTGAAGGTTAATGAATTTACCAAAAAGGAAAATCAAGTGAAATGAGCAAAGGATTTTCTATGAACCAATTTCTCACTCAAAGAAATGGACTCAGCTAATGTGTGGGGGGAATAATGCTCGGCCACTACTTAGCACAAATTGTGCTCTGTGAATTTCACATTGGTGAAGGGTGAAGTGCAATAATTAATATAAATTAATCCATGTCAAATGAAGGGGTGGGGCCGGTCACTAGCAAAAGGGTTTTCTGGGGATTGGAAATGGGGAGGGTGAGCTTAAGGATTTTGCAAAGGTGACCATATGAAAAACTCTTCACAAAAATATCCAACACCCCATGCTTTCGCACGGACCTAATTAAAATAAATCTTGTATCCTTAGAGACATAACCCCGTTGACACTTTTCTAGCACCTACTTGATTAGCTAATTGTAAAGTGCAAAACTCTCCCGGGAGTAACTTTTACTAACAGTGGGATTGGGATCCAACTATCAAATAGAAAGTATGCAATCTCATTGCAAATTTCAACTCTTGAAATTCTCGATATGGTTTTTCCCCTAGTGTCTTATGATCTTAACTATGGTCAACAAATCATAAGCACTAGTCAAGTTCTACCCACCATTTCATGATTGATTTAGACCCATCCGTATGACCCTTAACTATGGTCAATAAATTGATGCGAATGTCCAAATCGATCACATCATATGCTTTGCAGGAAGACATCACTTAGCTACCGTACACCATGCCTTAACTATAGTCAACAAACGTGGCACGAATACTAAGTACTCTGCTTCCTAAAATGGCGGAAGGCAACGTATGGTTTTGATGAAAACCTTCAACATTTTGAACTTAATATTATTGTAGAATCGAGTGAAAGGAGTGGTTTAAGCTCTAGTTTTATTTAAAAAATCGAATGGTTTTGTAGCATATTTCCAATTTTGCTAAAGAGGTCACTCCCGGTGAAGGGATCTCGGCTCTTTCCTCATCTATTGAGGTGCTGGATATTCATCATGGAATACCATGATGCAAAGCAAAAATTAGATCAACTAGGAAAAAAATTGAGTGCTTTGTAACATTTGCTAGTTTCGCTAAAGGGGTCACTCCCGGTGAAGGGATCTCAGCCCTTTTCCTCATCGAATGAGGTGCTGGATATTCATCAAAGAATACCACTATGCAAAGCAAAAACTAGTGTTACCATTTTTTTTATAAAATTTTGATTCTACAACATCTTTAGTTTTCTTTTTCTTAATATTAATCACATTAATGTTGTCTCATCATTTACGTTTCCTAACCATCACAGAGAAGAAACAAAAATAGAACGTACGCTTATGACATCCGCGTTCGCCATGGGGCTCCGTCATGCACCGTTAAGTTACTTAACTAACGGCAGAGCGGGAGCGGGAGTAGTGCGGGTGCAAAACATAAGCAACGTTTATTATATATCTCTTATATAAATAGCCATTCGTGGCACGCAATTATAAACATTCCAGATCACAGATGAATATATTGAATATACTAGGAATTCCGTATTTCGTTCAAGCCCTTAACGAAAAACGGATTTCATGGTCGTGATGAATAGCCAAATCCCATCCTAGCCCCCTACAGGTGCGGAAAACTACCCGCCAAATTCCCGAAGTGAAGTAACCTCCCTCAATAAAATAAGGAGGCCACTCTGCACTTCGAGAACCCGGTAGTTTGTGCACCCAATCTTGTGTCTATCCTAGGAGCAAAAACAATAAAAAGAAAAATACATCGGTGGCTACAACCTCAATCCAGTTGTTCCCCGTAAAATAATATTATATCAATTTTACAAATTACATGAATAAAAGAAAAGAAAAACACTCTTCTCACATCCCCCCGGCAATTCATCCATGACGATCCAACATATTCATATACACATACCATCACATGATATACAAATATGCAACCCACATTAATCGACATATAGCAATTAGTAGATGTTTCAAACACATATAAAAGAAAACAGCAAACACAATTAGCCAAACACTTAGAATTTCGATCGATTATCTTAAACCGTGTCAACAACTTGCATAATCCAGTACACAAACACCTTTGTGTAGAAACAGAACATACCGGAGACTACATTTTCCCATAATAAACACACCGGAGAAAAACGAGTCGACTTGACCACGACCCGGCCGTGGAACGGCGGCTAAACACTGAGTTTGGCCGCGGTTTCGCGGCGTTTTTGGCGAGTTGGGAGCTCGTGTTTCTGCAGGTGTCTTAGAATTCCATGCTTGTATTTTTAAGGCCTATTAAAAGATTTTTTTAACACTTTAAAACATTGACAGCAAGCATGGACAAAAATGTGATTTTGGGCAAAAATCCGTCGATCGAAGTTCTAACAAATTGCTAACAAGCTAGTTATGGATTAGTTAGACTCTGATACCATATTAGTAGATGTTGCTCACACTCACAACACTTGTGAGGAGGCAGAAGTGGCAAACGAAAATTTTCTTGCAAGCAACACCCACTTTAAACCCTAGATCTTGAACTAAACTATAACTAGAAACCCAATCTAGAGTTGTTACCTACTATGATAAGGGGTTATACCTAGTGAATCTGTCATGACCTAAAATAGCACGTGACTGACACTTGAATCATATAAAGTCTATAGGACCCCACCTAATTCGAGTAAGCCAAAAGCCCATAAATCTAAACCGTTTAAAAGAAGAAGTGAATGAAAACTTGTTTTAAAGCAAGTGGTTTTAATAAAATAAGTGGCATTAAAGATTTAAAAGCAGCGTCATATTTTCCGAAAATTTTGGCAGAGTCTCCTTTGTAAATAATAGCCCCAAACGGGTACAAACGGGAATAAATATGAAAAATGCATAAAGGCATACCCAAGCGGGATCTAGCTCTTCGCCAATTGGCGGAAACAATCCACGCAAACAATATAATATACAACGCCAAAGGGCGAGGATCAAAACACATAAGAAAACCAACATCCTCAAGAAAACCAGAGAAGAATCATAATAATATAAGCGCGTGACTCTAAAGTCGAAAGAATATACAACTGGTCTTCTAAGTCTATCAAATATACAAGTCTGGTTGATAGAGTTTACTAGATACAACTGAAATAAATAAAGGTACTACGGTGGTCACGATGCAAGTGAACCCACCTACCAATGCAATCATCCGGAAGGAAGCAGTGTGCCAGCAAACCACAATGAAACCTGTACGGCCAAACCTACAAGAACTGTGGCACAACGGGGTTGAGTTTCCAACTCATGAGTTGAAAACATCACCGAGAAGAAATCGAATGTATGACTCTCTCCTAAGTCATACAATAATAATATCCTCAAAATATAACCAGAAGCATCTAAAAATGGCAAGGGTAAATATCTATACATAAGTGTAATACCAAGTGCTCGTGTCAGTGACTCAGGTAGCAACTGTTAGTTATATGTATGCCCTAGAGGCCATTACTATACATAGGATGTATATTGTAGTGGATGCTGGGACATATATAGTGAGGACTTTCTTGCTCGACATGATAGTATGCTATCTGGTTGATCTTTACCTTAACGTGTATATTGATTGTCTCTCTGTTACATGTTGGTAAAGCCCTTAGGATCTGTACTTGACTACCTGGACTATGATGCGGATCATACTAGTGGGGACATGGTACTCCGTAAGTACATCCTTTAAAGTCCCTAGTCGTGGGTGTATCGAGACGGGGCATCGATATACCAGAGTAGACTAGCGTATACCTTCTCGACCCATACAGATGGGCGATGGATGATCCCATATCCATTGGTGTTTGACATCAGAGATGATATACGGGTGCTCAGTAGAGACTGGGTATACTGGACAGACTCGCCGAGAACTCCCAGATGGTATTATACCTCACGTCAGATGGCAGTTCTATGGTGACACTGGTACAGAGTAGTCTGTTGACCCGAGATCGTCATAGAGTCTTGTGTGGTTCCCACTGTGCTTTGATTTCCATCTTACCACGTCCAAGAGGGTGTGCAAAACGGTGGGTTTTGGGTACAGTCCCGAGTCACATGGAGGCAATGAGCGATAGGAGGGGATTCGTCTCTCCCGGTATAGGGAGTTGATGTTGCGCTGTGTTCGATTGGCTATAACAGGAAATCCCTGGCCAGGGTTGCAGAGATTTACTGGTAAGTGTTACCAGTAGTTTCTCGAATTGTTATAGGCCTCATATCGACACGACTTATCGAGCTATTGGGGTCTGACGTATACCACCCCTAGGCGAGATATGCGACAGATCAGACGATCAGACCGGACTGTACGGTAGTGTTACTGGTCGGATTCACTGGAGTGTGAGCGGGCTTGCTCGTCGATCTTCAGATCGCTCAATACCCGGGTGGCCGTTACGTTTAGCAGACCGCTTGCGGCTTGTGGGTGTTTGATATGATCATCATCTGCTGCCGGCGTATTGACGAGTCTTTAGAGTCCTACACAGAGGTTTCCTGGCTCAAGCGAAACGAAATAGGAGCGCATATGAGATATGTGCGGGACCGAGAATAATGCGTGTATGTGATACCGTATTCCATTCTCGCGATGAATGTGTCGAATGGTTGTATGCGATATAACCTAGTTATTGAATCAAGGATTGATTCGATAAATCGATACATTGGATATTAGCCGGTTATATGCGATATGACCGGATCGTTAAATCAAGTGTTGATTTAATGATTTAATGTATAATTATATATTTGATATATTACTTTGCATTAACTAATATTGGTTCACTTTAGATGTATTTTCTCACTCGGATGTGCGCATTATATATGTGATATGATTTTGTGCATTTGCTTGTATCAAGTTTGATGATACATACTTTTTGGTTTGTGTAAAGATTAAACCATGGTTATTTAAATGGTTAGGGTTTTGTTTTTATATCTATTTATTCATTTATTTATTTATTTTCTTTTTGAAAAAAAAAAGAAATGAGAAGAATGGTGGCTTTCTTTGTTTGTAGTTGAAGATTCATGAATTAGGTACTTAAATGATGGGACTTCATTAATGAGATTAATGAAATAAAAGAAACCTAAGATGTTGTAGAATCGAATTTCAAAATAAAACAGGTAGCTACAGTTCTTGCTTTGCACAGCGGTATATGTGATATATCCTGCACCTCATTCGACGAGGAAAGGACCGAGATCCCTTCACCGGGAGTGACTCCTTTAGCAATAACTGGCAGATGCTACACACTCGGTTTGTCTTTTGATTGCTTTTAAGAGTTTTTGCTTTGCACAGTGATATATGTGATATATCCCGCACCTCATTCGACGAGGAAAGGACCGACGATCCCTTCACCGGGAGTGACTCCTTTAGCAAAACTAGAAAAGCCTCAAAAGCACTCCATTTTAAAATCATTTGATTCTACAGCGATATCAAGTTCATTACGCAATAGGTTTTCAGAAAAACCTGTCGTAGCCCTCTGTCATTTCAGATAAGTAGTAGTTAGTATTCGTGCTACGTTTGTTGGCCTGCGTCAAGGCGTAGTGTGCGGTAGCTAACTGGTGCTTATCTGCATAAGCATATGATGTGATTGGATTAGGGTAGTCGTGCGACTTTGTTGGCCTGCGTCAAGGGTCGTGCGGGTGGGTTTAATTCAATCAGGAAATGACGGGTTGAACTTGACTAGCGGACTATGGTTTGTTGGCCTGCGTCAAGGTCATAGGACGCTAGGGGCAAAATATTATCGGGAATTTCAAGTGTTGAAATTTGCAATGAGATTGCATACCTTCTATGAGATAGTTGGATCCCGATACCCGCTGCGAGTAAGAGTTACTCCTGGGAGAGTTTTATACATTACAATTAGCCGATCAAGTAGGTGTCTAGAAAGGTGTTAACGAGGTTACGCCTCTGGGAAAACGAGGTTTACAGTAATTAGGTTCGTGCGAAAGCACGGGGGGCCTCCCTCAAAGTACCGACACTGGCCTGGCTGAAAGATTGGCGAACTTGTAGTGTGTAATTAATCCCGGCTAGTCTTTCCTTTTAGGGTTTGAAGGAAGATTTGATAAAAAGCAGTGGGAGCCATCCTGATTAGATAAAATAATAACCAATCTATTCTTGCAAGAGCGCACGCTGAGTGTTTTCTTCTCTCTCTCTTAGGTAGCGATGTATCCAGCCTTTATCGTCTAGTATGCCACGGTATCTAGCTTGGAACTCTTCCAACATACCGTCCCTCCACTGAGGGTAAAGACAATGCCTGTGACTGACATTCAGTCGTCTTTATCATCCTGGAACCATTCCAGTGATTCTCCCCAGGATCGGTTGATATCGTCTCACTACAACTAGTGAGTATCCTAACATCCATTTAGATCTATCTCATAGATCCAAAACCCAGGATTTAGGAGGTATCATCTTGATCCTATATGGAGAATCTTTGTGATAAACGGAGATTGATCGAACGTAGCATAAGAAACTCCTTTCTTATCAAGAGTATGTCATCCACGTACTCTACGAGGATCACCACCATACTCCCTACTACCTTTTTGTTTATACAAGGTTCATCTACCATTTTGATGATGTCAAACTCTTTGACTAATCCATCAAAACAGATGTTCCAACTCCGCGATACCTGCTTTATCCTATAAAGCATCTTGTACACGTTTCCGCTGCTCCCACTGTCTACGAAGCCCTCTGGCTGTGTACTTATAGACGTTCTCTTCTAAAACATCATTTAGAAAAGCTGTCATGACACCCAACCACCAGATATCGTAGTCATGGTATGTAGCCGTGGCAAGTAGGATCTGGATGGAGTTAAGCATAGATACTGGAAAAGGTTTCATCATTATCCACGCCTGGTCGATGACGAAAACCTTTATCAAGTCTAGCTTTGAAAGTCTCAACTTTTCCATCTACACCAAGTAATCTTCTCAAGATATACTTGCTCCTGATGGGGATTTAACCCTTCAGATCTAGCAACCAAAGTCCATACTTTGTTGGTGTATAAGGATTCCATCTCAGATCACTAAGCATCCAGCCATTCTTACAGAGTCCCACTCCTGATGGCCAGCTCGAAACTAGTTGGGTCATCATCTCATGATGTAATCCTCGCTCCCACTTTCATAGAGAAACAGAAGTATCTCTCAGGTGGGTGAGGAACCCTACTAGATCGGCGGAGAGGCTGAGGTTCGTTGGCATCTACTGAATCCTTTGGTTGTACCAAACCATCTGCTGTATTTTGTATAGCTAGAACCTTTCCAGTTCTACATTACAGACTTTGCCTCGAGCTTGTCCGGATCATGCTTTTAGACATAGGCCGGACAACCCCAAATCTTAACTAACTTAAGACATGGGCTCTTCCCATTCCATATCACATATGAAGCGGTAGGTAACTGATTTGATTAAAACCCTATTCAATAGGTATGCAACTTCTCAAGTGCATAACCCCCTTAAGGAAAAAGGTAACTCAGTAGTACTCATCATAGAGCACACCATATCAAATAGGGTGTATCTGCTCCGCCCCGACATACCATCGTGCAATGGTGTATACGGAGGAGTAATGCTGAGAGAGAATCTCATTCTCCTTTAGAATAGTCCAGGATTTCCGTGCTCAAGTATTCTCCTCCTTGATCTCATCAAAGGACATAATACTTATACCCGTATTGGTTCTCTACTTCTAGCTTATATTCTGTGAATATCTCAAAAGGTTCGGACTTGTGTTTCAACAGGAACATATGTCTGAATCTTGAGAGATTATCAGAGAATGTAACGAAGTACAAAGAACCAGTCCTGGCATATGTAGACAGGGGACCTTCATACATCAACATGTATCATCCCAAGAGTTCACTAACTCTTTCTCTGTTTTCAGTAAACGGAGCTGTGGTCATCCTATCTTTGTGACATGACTGGCGAGTTTCACAAGATGCAAATTCAAACTAATTTAAATATGCATCTTTATGTAACTCTAGCTAGTCGGGTCACATTGATCTGACCTAGTCTACAATTCCTCAAGAAGGATTCGTTCAGTTCTGAACTCTTCCTCTTGTGTGTGTTCCATATACTAAGAACTGTAGTTTGATTTAGAACATCAACGCTTTTAGATAACGTGCCTGAACCGATCAACTTTTGATATAGGAAATGTTCAAAACATTATCCAACAATACAAAATTTTATCATTTCTTTACTAATAAAGAGACTGATATGATTTTGTATATCAGGTTCGGTATCTAATAACATTCGTTCAGAATCAATGTATTGGTAATACAGGGTGACAGTGACCAACAGACTTGGCTGCAACTCTTGCCCCGTTTTCTGCCTCATGAAACTTATCACCCGTTCTCAGTTCTCTACCTTTCTGTAGCCCTATGTAACAGATTACATATCTGGGATCCTGATCTGGTATCACATACCCAGGACGTAAAGGATACTGAGAAACAGTTCTTTGTAACGAACACACCCGAAGATGGTGCATCAACATGCACTCTCTTCGTTTGAGCGGCATAGGAAATCTGGTATTCCCCTATTTCCTGCTCTGTCTTATAACAATTATAAGTTGGAGCGGGACCAACGTTCCCCAGCTCAGTATAACAAGCGGGTTCGGTCAATTCATCCATTTTATTATCTTGATTAAGGCGTGATATGGTCGCTACCTGGAGAGAGAGAGAAGAAAACACTCAGCGTGCGCTCTTGCAAGAATAGATTGGTTATTATTTTATCTAATCAGGATGGCTCCCACTGCTTTTTATCAAATCTTCCTTCAAACCCTAAAAGGAAAGACTAGCCGGGATTAATTACACACTACAAGTTCGCCAATCTTTCAGTCAGGCCAGTGTCGGTACTTTGAGGGAGGCCCCCCGTGCTTTCGCACGAACCTAATTACTGTAAACCTCGTTTTCCCAGAGGCGTAACCTCGTTAACACCTTTCTAGACACCTACTTGATCGGCTAATTGTAATGTATAAAACTCTCCCAGGAGTAACTCTTACTCGCAGCGGGTATCGGGATCCAACTATCTCATAGAAGGTATGCAATCTCATTGCAAATTTCAACACTTGAAATTCCCGATAATATTTTGCCCCTAGCGTCCTATGACCTTGACGCAGGCCAACAAACCATAGTCCGCTAGTCAAGTTCAACCCGTCATTTCCTGATTGAATTGAACCCACCCGCACGACCCTTGACGCAGGCCAACAAAGTCGCACGACTACCCTAATCCAATCACATCATATGCTTATGCAGATAAGCACCAGTTAGCTACCGCACACTACGCCTTGACGCAGGCCAACAAACGTAGCACGAATACTAACTACTACTTATCTGAAATGACGGAGGGCTACGACAGGTTTTTCTGAAAACCTATTGCGTAATGAACTTGATATCGCTGTAGAATCAAATGATTTTAAAATGGAGTGCTTTTGAGGCTTTTCTAGTTTTGCTAAAGGAGTCACTCCCGGTGAAGGGATCGTCGGTCCTTTCCTCGTCGAATGAGGTGCGGGATATATCACATATATCACTGTGCAAAGCAAAAACTCTTAAAAGCAATCAAAAGACAAACCGAGTGTGTAGCATCTGCCAGTTATTGCTAAAGGAGTCACTCCCGGTGAAGGGATCTCGGTCCTTTCCTCGTCGAATGAGGTGCAGGATATATCACATATACCGCTGTGCAAAGCAAGAACTGTAGCTACCTGTTTTATTTTTAAATTCGATTCTACAACATCTTAGGTTTCTTTTATTTCATTAATCTCATTAATGAAGTCCCATCATTTAAGTACCTAAACATCACAGATAAATACGACGTACACTTATGCCATCCGCATTCGCCTCGATGTCCCCTCGTGCACCGTTAGGTTAGGTAACTAACGGCAGAGCAGGGCAGGGCTAGCGCGGGTGTAAAACATAAGTAACGCCTATATAATATATCATATATACTATATATTGTATCTATCACAGAACATCACATGATCACATCACAGATATCGCAGAAGAAGAATCATATGAAATATTGGATATACTAGGACGTCCGTGTTTTCAATACGAGCCAGTATAAAACACGGATTCCACGGTCGTGATGAATAGCCAAACCCACACCCCTAGACCCCTACGAGAGCGAAGAAAAGAATAATCAAAACTTATCATGACTAAACCATGGTAAAGTGTAGAGATTGAACTAGGAACCCTACAGCAACATGTCACATATATGATGTACGGATGTACTAAGAATGAAAGCAAAATACATCATGAATGAGAAAACTGTTTTCCTATCTCAGTGAGATTTTTTGTATAAGAACCGAAGTATCATCAATGAAATCAACAGAGAATCCGTGTCAGGCATCGACACAAAATATATATCCTAATATCTCAATATCTCCATATCTCGGGCTCCGCATGAACAGGATCGTCTCATAACCATCTCAAATCTCAATATCTCAATATCTCGGTCTCCTCCTGAATAGGATCGGCCCATGGGATCTGCATAAACAAGATCGTTCTATATCATCAAATCTCAATATCTCAATATCTCAATATCTCGGGCTCCGCATGAACAGGATCGGCCCGTAACCATCTCAAAACCGAGAAAACATCATATCAAGGAAAACCACATCTTTCTCTTTAAAACAAATCACAAGTTTATAAACATTAACATGCGGTTTCCCAAATCCAGAAATCACATAAATGATCCGAAATCTCAAAATCGTGAGTCAGTGAACAGTGAATATTGGCATAAAGCTCCATGATATCACATGACAATTATTACATATCATGCATGGTGTTTAAGCAAAGAATGCAATATTTAAACTAGCATAGTAATTAGATATCGGATCTACCTACTAGCAGTTATATCCATGAAGTAATATTTTCTAGAGTGTACGTGACATGGAAATTACCGATGATGAAGTGTGTGAGCCGGCAAGCAAGTGTACGTAGAGCATACGCATCATCGGTAATGGTGCTGGTGTCCAGACAACAGGGGTTCATAACAACTAAAGAAAAACACATTTATAAGCATGCAATGCGATAAGAACAACATGAATATATGGGAAAAAGATGCAGTAACCACAACATATGAGAATATACATTTATATATACGAGTAATACAGTTTTGGCATTGAAATAGCACGAATCGTGGCTTTTAGAAAATAGGGGCTACGGTGTTTTTAAGAAAAGGTACGCCCTTTGAAAATTCGTAATATCCCCCGGGTTGTCTTTTGAAAATACTCACGATTCGTTAGTTCCTGAAAATTAGTATGACTCGAGCCCGGTCTAACATCTACCAAATAAACTACAGGACTAAACTAAGTGACAAGTCGAAAAGGTAAGGAAATCCACCTAAAGTCTGAGTCGATATATGTAGTAGTCGGCGATCCCGCCTCAATAGCGTCACGTACGATAAAATATATAATACGACATCCTCGAGTTAAGAGTGCGGATCAATCATCATATTTATACTTCGTACGGCCTCCCAAAATCGAGGTACGGGTCAGGTATCACATTTATCTCATTATTCATATGGTATCATTATCAAAATATCATGAACAAGGAGTACTGATCTAAATTCTAGTACATTCCCATACCATCAACATATATCCACGTGTGTATGAAAACACATCACCCATCAATACGCTAATATCATATCGTATCTCATAACACGACCCAAATCACATAACCGTTCTCACGGCATCATGCCCGATCACATCGACTCTCCTTCGAGCATCATATACTATTTTCATCACCTGTTTATACGTATAAGTATATATATAAATATATATATATATATATTAACACATCCACACACACACATATATATATACATATAATCATATACACCAAAGACATATCACGTGTGTGCATGTGTGTGTGTGTAAATTTTTAATCTAGGGTTTCGCAACTAAGAAACTAAACTGAAAGTACATTCTTCCAATTACACTAATTCTAACCCATAATCTCCTAAAACTTTTCTTGCTAATTATCCACGTATCACAATACACAAATTTATAGATATAACATGTTCTACACTACGAAACTGCGGGAGTAATAGACGCCATCCACCCGAATTCCACAGTAGATATACATCTACTCACCTGGACGCCTCGACAAATATGGTCCAATTTCGGCTCTCATTTCCGTGTCATATCAGACGTCTCTGCACCATATCCTAGAGTCGCACACAAGAAAATAAGTATATAAATATACGATTAGTCGCGGACACAAACGACACAAGTCAATCCATGCGTATTAACTCGACGCGCACACACTTGGTGCACGAAACGTGCCGCGACAACGCCATAAACTACAACTAGGGTCACTATACGTGGCAATTACCAAATCAAAAACCCAATCGCATCAATCGCGCATTCACAATGCATTAATTACATATAAAATAGGATTTAAACCATCAAAACTTTAAACTTAATTTAAAATTGTTTTATTCCAAAAACCTAGTGGGCATCAATTAGCCGTTTTAATACAAAACATGATGTTTTAGCAATTCTAGTAGCCACAATATTCACTTAATATCTTAATTAGGTCACAAAAATATTAACTAGATTTTTATCTCAATTACATTCATAATTTCTAAAAACCTAGCTTGCATAATTATTTGATTTAGACAATTTTAAAGTATCAATTTGGAAACTAGCAACTAGTTTAGATTTTTCATTTCCTAAGATGATAAACTACACTTTGTAACCATAATTACAAGATAAAAACCCTAACTTGAGTTCAACACCCTCTCTTGAAATTCCAAATCTTGAAATCAACACTATATTCATACCTAATTAAGCTTGAATTAAGAAATTAACCGACAATTAATAAAAGGTTTGAGTTTATACCTCCACAAATTTTTAGGATCTCACTTGAAATCTAGCCTCCCAAACTTGCTTCTTTTCACCAAGATACATACTAGAGTAGCCAAGAAAAAATGGGTAAAGATTAGATTTGGAGTTTGTGGGATTTTTGTTTGGATTTTTGAGGCAAAATTGATGGATTTTTAATGGCAAATGAAGTGGGATTTTTGGGGAGGGGCTGTTGCAGAAATTAAGGGAGGGGGCTCGTCCAAATAAAGGTGGGGAGAGAGAGTGAGGTGTTGAAAAGAATACCAAGTCAACAAGAAGCCTATACCTCTAACAATATTGTTTTCTTTAATTAATGTTTTCAATTTCCTTTTTTTTCCTTTCAAATTTTGGAGTGGGAATTTTTGGGGAATGGGGGGCAGCATGTCTTGGCCAGAACAAGAGGGGAGAGGGTGTGTGTGAGTGTAAATGAGTGAGTGAGTGAACACAAACGAAGATAAACACCATATCTTAATTTCTAATTAATTTGTTTACATAACTTAAGCCTTTTTACTTTATATTTTCTAAAATCATCCTGACAACATCTCTTCATTTCAAAAACAACATGTTACATCTTGGTTTAATGTGTCATGCTGCAAAAACTTGTATTAATCCATTCCAATTTGTAATTATCACCAATTAAATGTATTAGTGAAGGCTTAAAATAATATTTAAAATAATTAATTATGGAAATTTTTTTAGTAAACTAGAAATTTACAAGGGACCAATTAAATACCAAATACTAGCAATTAGATAGTTAGAATAAGTATAATTAAGTCTATGTTGAAAAATAACTATATCATAGTTTTTTATAGAAAACACCAGTTATTTTACCGATTATCTGAAATTTCACCTAAACGATTTTTCAGAACGTTACAATCTTCCCCCGTTAAAGAAATTCGGTCCCTGAATTTAAATTTAAACTCCCCCAAATAACAAAACATTTCAGGAAAATACTAAAATCGACGGGGCTTCGAAATCTTAAATACGTAATGTTGGATATAGTGCCCTCAGAGTCAATTATTGGATCGCAGGCACGTGATTGCAAGGATTGAGTGAGGACCTATACCGGTAGGACAGTCTTACTCAAGATGATAGTATGCTATATGGTTTATCTTTATCATCGTGTACTGCTTTAGGTGACCTTACAGGTCACTATTGCACGTTGATAGAGCACATAGGATTCTTGCTTGACGGCCAGCAGTATGATGGCGATCATATACGTGGGAGCTGGGGTCTATAAGCACATCCTTAAAAGGTCTCTAGTCGTGGGACTTTTCGAGAAAGGGCATCGATACTCCGGAGTAGACTAGTGCATACAGTCAAGATCCCGACGAGGGGCGGTGGCCGGTCTCACAAGCCATTGGTGTCGGTTGGTTCACCTAAGATGTAAACAGGTGCTCATTGGGTTATGAGTACACCGGACAGGACTCGCCGGGAACATGCTAGTTGGTATTATACCTGACATCAGATAGCAGTTCTCTGGTGACATGTGTACAGGTTAGTTCATCGACCTGAGATCGTCATTTGTCTCGTGTGAGTTCCCACTGTGCTTTGATTAAGGAGTCGTGCAAACAGGTTTTAGTTGGGTACAGTCCCGAGCCATATAGAGGCAGTGAGCGGATCGGCAGGGGTTTCGTCTCTCCCGGTATTGGGGGTGAGATCTTGCTGTGTCTAGGAGAGCCATTACACGAATCCCTTGGCCAAGGCAGGAGATTTACTGGTAGGTATTCCAGTAGTATCTTAGGGTGTTCTGGGCTACACTCCGACACGACTTGTACCGCTTTTGGAGGTATGACTTTTACCAACCCCCTAGTCCCGCCATGCGATGATCATAGACGAACGGACCAGACTGTACGGATATTGTCACTGACAGGCTCAGTAGGGTGTCAGGATGAGTTCGCTCATCGACCTCCCTTTTGGTCAATACCTAGTAGCCCGTTACGTACGGCTAGTACCTCTGACGTGCTAGTGGTTAAATCCACAGCCAAAGTATTGACAAGTCTTTAGAGTCCCCCACAGACAGTTTTCAAGTTTCGGGCAAAACGTTGTAGAGGCCGTATGATATATGGCAGGGTTTGATCATATACGTGCGGTAGTGCACGGATCATGATTGGACGGATCATACTAGTGGGCTTTGATTTAAGCCGGATCCTAGTGTTAGATTTGTTGGATTACTTTAGTCTCATCGCATTCGCATTCAGTCAAAATGCGGATGCAGGTTTGTATATACAAATGAGGGGTATCCTTGTGATCCGTCACGAGTTTACTTTAGATGTTGCTGTATCTTTTTATTGTTGCAAACATTTGGATTAATGTTTGCATATGGAAATTATGAGCTAGAAATCATCATGAGATGCATTAAATGTGACATAGACATATATAGTGACTCATGGTCTCTTTTTTTTTGAAAAATGTCACATTATATGATGGTTTTGTGATGATATGATAAGAGGAGAGATAGAGAGAGGGACTGCCATGAAGAGGGGAGCTCTCATATTATTGTTTCAACTCTCTCTCATTTTATCATAGAAAACACAAAAGAGAAAGCTTCTCCTCCTTCTTCTTCCTCTAGCTCATTATCTCCATCAATGGCTTCATCTCTAACCTTCATCCAATTCAATGGATGCAAGAGACAAAGTGATCACAAATATTCTCTACATTACATTAGAAACGTCGGTTAGTAAACTTCATGCCCGAGTTGCTTCGGATGAAGCGGGAGCCCGTAAAAGGAATCGATGATGTGGTGCCTTTTCCGACGAGGAGACCGAGACCGGAGATTCCGCGAGGAGCTTGGGATGGTAGCCAAAGACCGAAGGACACAGATCGATCGGTATAACTTTCCAACCCTTTCTCTAGTTGCTAGCTGTAGGTTAATGGTTCGATCCGGGTTTTGAGCATACGATAGCGCCGATTTCTAGTTTGAAAAAGTTTTCGTTTCATCATTTTGGCCTTGTACAGATGGCTGGGGTGCTACCGAAGACTTACATGGTATCAGAGCCACGCCATTAACTTTTACTAGCTTGCTCTAACGTGTTTAGAACTTCGATCGAACGAATTTTCTAAAAACTGCATTTCCAAGTCACAGTTTCTGTCGAATTTTTCCTGTGGTCAAAAAATTATTTAGTGTGCTGCAGAAAATCAGGCAGGGTTTTTTAGGAGCTCTGAGAAAATTTGGTTTCATGATCGTATGGTGCCGCTGCGGAACCGCGGCAATAACCCCCTTCCGGCCGCTGTTCCGCCGCCATTCTGTGCCCTCATTGGACCAAAATTTCTACAGTGCTTTCTGACTTGGGAATTAGGTTTCTGGAATATTTTGTTTGGGCCCAGATTATTTTGAGTGCTGGAATTGTGCTTGGGGCCCACTTCGGGAAATTTTGTCGATCGAAAATTTTAAACATGTTAGTTCACAGTATTTACATTATATCTGCGACCGTGAATGTCATTTGATCGGTAAATCCTATCTAATTGCTAAAGTTCTTTTAGACGGAATTGGGAACGGGACATTCACGTTGATGTTCTGTGTTGTGCTGTGATGTTACGGATTTGTCGTGGTGGATAGCCAGGATGAAATGGTAGTACAGTTTGTTTGTATTTGTATATTTGATATTGCGGGGCGAGTGTCCGACATGTGGACTGCCGTCACTGCCTGTTTGTATATTATTCTTTTGGGGCACGACCGGGCTGAGGTCGATGTACCCGTTGTATATTTTACTTTATGTAGTAGGATTACCCCGCGGAGGGGTACACGAGTAGTCGGGTTCTAGAGGGCAACGGGCCCGCATCTCATGGCTTTGAGACAGAATGGGCTTTACTCTAGAATTGGTGGGCTATTCGCCGCATTCTTAGGGGGTACAGGTTGACCCAAGGAGGGGTGCTCAAGTTACCGGATCCCGTGAAGTGCTGGGTGGTCTATTCACTTTATTGAAGGGGGCTGCCTCGCTTCAGGTTTTGGCGGGTAACTTGCCGTGCCCGTAGGGGTCTAGGATTTCATTGCACAGGCTATCCACACGACCAGGGGAAAGTCTCGTTTCAGTAGTGGCTCTATGAAAACCGGGGATCCCAGATTATCTGTATTGTTCTGTGATGCTTATTACATTTCTGTGATGTTGCATTTTATCACGCCTTGAGCGATTATTATATATTGATATATATACTAGTAGATGTTGTATATGTTTTACACCCGCGCTAGTCCAGTCCCCGCTCTGTCGTTGGTTATGTAACCTAACGGGTGATGACGGGACCCAGTGGCGAATACAGATGGCATATACGTACATCATATTTTCGTTCTTTTGTGGTGTGATTAATTGATGGGACTGCATTGATTCGGATCAATGCAAGCTAAACAAACCTATTCTGATATTGTTGGAACATTTTTCAAAAAAAAGCTGTTATTGCAAGGACGTTTTCTTTTGTTTTGCATAGTGGTATTCAGTTGGAATATCCTACACCTCAGTCGACGAGGCAAGGGCCGAGATCCCTTCACCGGGAGTGACCCCTTGGACAGAAGTTTGCGTCAGGGTAATAACTTCACTATAGCTGATTGCCTTTTGCTTTGCATCGTGGTATTCAGTTGGAATATCCCGCACCTCATTCTACGAGGAAAGAGCCGAGATCCCTTCACCGGGAGTGAGCTCTTTAGCAATGGTTTTCTCCACTATATTTTTATAAAAAGCTATCCGGTTCCTTCAACGATATCAAGTTCATTACGTTAAAGGTTTTTCGCCAAAAACCATTCATAGCCCTCCGTCATTTCAGAAGGGTAGCACTTAGTATTCATGCTATGTTTGTTGGCCAAAGTCAAGGCATAGTGTATGGTAGCTATTTGTTACTTTTCTGTTGCATAGATAGATGCGTTGGTTTGGGACAGTCGTACTGCTTTGTTGGCCAAAGTCAAGGGTAGGTACGGGTGGGTTCAAATTAACCTGGATAATGACGGGTAAAACTTGACATGTGACTTATGATTTGTTGACCAAAGTCAATGTCATAAGAGCATGAGGTAAAAATCACATCGGGATTTTCTAAAGAAACTGAAACTTGCCAGATATGCGCATACCTTCTGGAGTGTGATAACGTGAGTGGATTCCATCACGTTATCATGCGATGATAGTTGGATCTCGATTCCCACTGATGAGTTGGTTTACTCCTTGGGTGATCCCGACTAATTCTTCTTTCAGGTATGGAGGAGAATTTGAGGTTACAGTGGGAGGTTTCCTAATTAGATAAAGTGATAACCATTCTGATCTAGGTTAAAGTGCACACTGAGTGTTTCTTTTCTCTCTCTCTCTGGCAGCGACCATGACTCGACCCTTGACTATGACTCAGTGACCAAGTTAATCGAACCTTCTTAAAACACTAGCTTTTGGATTGTTTGAGTTGCATACCTCATTGCCACTCCTACTTTTACCCTTTTCTCCAGAACATCCCGTATTACTACGAACGTCCACTTCCATTGGATAAAACCATCGTATGGTTATATACGAACTCGAAGGAACTTGTTCCAGATTCGAGGATGGTTTCCGGTTCTGGAGAAAATGAATAGGACTATTCAGTTTTCTTTTCCTTTTACCTTCTCTCAGGTTGCGAGTGCTCCTTGGATTAGGACAGTACACCTATTACGCTTATTGGATAGTCTTCTTCTAAACCATAGGCAGGTGCCGAATGGTGGGGAACGAAGAAAACCAATTAGCCTAACGATGGTGTACAGAAGGTAATAAGTTAAGACAAATAAAGGGATTAGTATGAGGGCAAAGTAAATTGCGACTGCTATTCACGACCAAACCAATTATTTCTTCGCCAATCCTATATCACCATTGTATTTCTCCAGAACACTCCGTATCACTACGAAGATCCACAGTTTATTGGGTACTCCATCATATGGTTATATACGAACTCGAAAGAACTTGTTCCAGTTCGGGGATGGATTCTGGTTCAGGAGAAACAGGAATAAGGTTTTATTCAGTTGTCTTTTATCTTTACCTTCTCTAAAGTTGTGAGTGCCCCTTGGATTAGGAGAGTACACCCATTATGCTTATTGGATAGTCTTCTTCCAAACTATAAGCTGGTGCCGAATGGTAGGGAAGGAAGAAAACCATTTAGCCTAAAGAGGTGTACAGAAAGTAATGACTAAAGACATATAAAGGGATTTGGGGAGATGGCAAAGAAATATACGGTTACAGTTGTGAATCTGATAGTGGAAGTGGCAATACTAAGAATACCTGGATACCCCTTCGAAACATTTATATATTTCAGTTTCACTGTGTATTGTTAAAAGAAAACTGATTTCCCAATTAGCCCTTTTTCCAGGGTATGTATTTACCAGGTTTGATTCTCACATCTGCATGGTTTTACAGATGATGAGTGGGAGTAAGCTATTGGGAATTGGGTGATCATCCTTATTATATCGGGATTCGTTGTAATTGGTGATATTTGAGGAAATCGCCTGGGTTGTTTGCCGGACGGTAAATATTTGGTTTTGAATATCTGTTGTTATGCACTAATTTCAAATTGATATATCTGTACGTTTATTTTTATAAAGTGAGATATAACTTTTTGAAATTATGTCTATGACATTTACCTATATTAGTGGATGGTTAGGTAAGGAGTATTAAACAGCGGTTTAATTCTTCTTAACCATAAGTACAATTTTCAACCTACGACACACATGGAATGAGTTGTTAGACTCAGGGGACTTATACAGAGTATTGTATGTTGTCCAGTGTCCATTAGGACAGAGGGGATGGTACTCGTACTATATTCTGTTTACTTATGACTTCTCTAGTTCTTAGACATGTGTTTCGTAGAAATTCAAGGTCTAAGTTTTGAGAAGTTATAGGTATAAGAATAAAGTAGAGAACCAGGTATTGCAAGTATCAGGATTCTTCAAGGTGATCGAAAATGTAGATACTTGTGTATGGTATTCAGATGATAGTAATGATTATGAGAACTTGTTTCTCTTTCAGGTTACTCATATCTGGATGTATTTCTAAGTTGAGTAATGTTGATCGGCCTCTCTCCATTTAGTTGACATGCACTGGAGATAGCTGCATGATGTGAATCTGCTTCCAATTAAATCAGTGCCTCCCTTTCTATATTGGATATAGAATAGTTCATATCTTAACAATGTTAAGGTACGGGGAGTTGTCCGGCTTATGCTTAAACCAGACTCTGGATAACTCAAGGCACGTTTCTGTAATGGCTATTTGTGGGTTGACCCGGGCTATGATGAGGGTTGATTTTCTACCATCTGGAAGATCAATAGTGATATTTTTTTTGACTCGCCACAATTTTAGTAAAATGGATTTTTTCAGAAAACAGTAGTGGGAGTATGGTAGAACTGGAAGTGATTCCAGAACCGCAAACGATTACAGAAAATTTGATAAGAACGTGAAGATTCAATCTGGTTTGATATTCCATTAGCCACTCCGCAGATATGGTGGGTAACCTTAGGCACTCGAGAGGTACTTCGGTATGCTCAAATACGGTGACAGGGAGGTTCTTGTTTATCCAGACTTGACACTACTGTTGTTCCAGACAATGAGACCTGGCAGGAGGATGAGTATAGCATCGTTCTAAACTAGCTTTAGAAGTGCACGTGTATATTATTCTGCCAGAGGGTTGTCGTAGTCAGTGGGAGCAGCGGAAGCATAGTGGATAAGTGGCTTATGTCCATTTATAGACTAAAGCGGTAATAGCGGAGTTAGATCATCTATTTCTGATGCGACAGTCATAGATTTGACTTCATCAGAATAGGGGATGGATATGTTAAGAAGATAGTAGGGTGTCATGTCCTGGTATTTGGATGACATACACATAGTAGGAAGTGATATTCCTACACTACGATCGGTTATACTTTGGTTGTCACAAAGTGGATTCTCCACATAGGATATAGATATAATATCAGACATTCCGATTACTTGATCTATGGTTTTAGATTTAGATTTGGGTAGTTTCCCGATCTGTGTACTTAGGCAGCATTCTAAAGGTGTTTTAGAATGGACGACTCCTGGCACGGTAGTATACCTGCAGGTGATGGAGTCACCCTCTATAAAGGTGTCTTACAGACTAAAGGGGAGAGGGACGTGCATGATCGGCAGTCAGTTGCTTAGGCAATTGAGTTGATCATGAGATGTCAAGTACCACACCAGATGTTGTTTTTGCACGAGATGCAATAAGTTGATATTCATCCAATCCTGGAGAAACATTCGGAAGCAGTTTTAGAACATAAGTGGATGTTCTAGGGATATGATAACGGCATCCTCCTTCAGGAGACAGTTATCATTCCAAGCTTCCAAGGTGACCTGGATGACAGAGTGACTGTCAGAGTTGTAGTTTTCCCTCCGACGAGGGGCAGTGTTTTGGACAGGTGATCTAAGCGGACACTGAGGGAGGCATGACGCAAGATACAGATTAAATTCAGTCGACGATACAGTCTAAGAAGTTTGGATTTGGAGTTCATTTATGAACTAGGTCCCATCAGATATCCAGACATATTCTAAGACAGGTATTGCTCATTTCGGGAGATGGCTTTCTCCGCGAACTTGAGATAAAGAGAGACAGAGAAAGAAACATCAGGGCGGATCCACTCACTGAGGCTATTCCTCGAACGCAATAGTTTCGCAAACGGCTTTATGAGAATGATTAGTAGAGGAGTTGGGTATTCGGTATCACACGGGCTGTGAGTATGCGACATCGCAATAATTAGCCTTGAGTGCAAGTTGGAGATTGTTGGATATAGTGCCCTCAGAGTCAATTATTGGATCGCAGGCACGTGATTGCAATGATTGAGGGAGGACCTATACCGGTAGGACAGTCTTACTCAAGATGATAGTATGTTATCTAGTTTATCTTTATCATCGTGTACTGCTTTAGGTGACCTTAAAGGTCACTATTGCACGTTGATAGAGCCTATAGGATTCTTGCTTGATGGCCAGCAGTATGATGGAGATCATATATATGGGAGCTGGGGTCTATAAGCACATCCTTAAAAGGTCCCTAGTCGTGGGAGTTTTCGAGACAGGGCATCGATACTCCAGAGTAGACTAGTGTATACAGTCGAGACCCCGACGAGGGGCGGTGGCCGGTCTCACAAGCCATTGGTGTCAGTTGGTTCACCTAAGATGTATACAGGTGCTCATTGGGTTATGAGTACACCGGACAGGACTCGCCGGGAACATGCTAGTTGGTATTATACCTGACGTCAGATAGCAGTTCCCTGGTGACATGTGTACAGGTTAGTTCATCGACCTGATATCGTCATTTGTCTCGTGTGAGTTCCCACTGTGCTTTGATTACTACCCTAGGATGGCTCAACGGAGTCGTGCAAACAGGTTTTAGTTGGGTACAGTCCCGAGCCACATGAAAGCAGTAAGCGGATCGGCAGGGGTTTTGTCTCTCCCGGTATTAGGGGTGAGATCTTGCTGTGTCTAGGAGAGCCATTACACGAAGTCCTTTGCCAATGCAAGAGATTTACTAGTAGGTATTCCAGCAGTATCTCAGGGTGTTCTGGGCTACACTCCGACACGACTTATACCCCTTTTGGGGGTCTGACTTTTACCAACCCTCTAGGCCCGCCATGCGATGATCATAGACGAACGGACCGGACTGGACGGATATTGTCACTGACAGGCTCAGTAGGGTGTCAGGATGAGTTCGCTCATCGACCTTCCTTTTGGTCAATACCTGGTAGCCCGTTACGTACGGCTAGTACCTCTGACGTGCTAGTGGTTAAATCTACAGCCAAAGTATTGACGAGTCTTTAGAGTCCCCCACAGACAGTTTTCAAGTATCGGGCGAAACGTTGTAGAGGCCGTATGATATATGGCAGGGTTCGATCATATACGTGCTATAGTGCACAGATCATGATCGTACGGATCATACTAGTAGGCTTTGGTTTAAGCCGGATCCTAGTGTTAGATTTGTTGGATTACTTTAGTCTCATCGCATTCACATTCAGTCGGAATGCGGATGCAGGTATGTATAAACAGGTCAGGGGTATTCTTGTGATCCGTCACGAGTTTACTTTAGATGTTGTCGTATCTTTTTATTGTTGCAAACATTTGGATTAATGTTTGTATATAGAAATTGTGAGCTAGAAATCATCATGAGATGCATTAAATGTGACATAGACATATATAGTGACTCATGGTCTCTTTTTTGTGAAAAATGTCACATTATATGATGGCTTTGTGATGATATGATAAAAGGAGAGAGAGAGAGAGAGGGGCTGCCATGAGGAGGGGAGCTCTCATATTATTGTTTCAACTCTCTCTCATTTTATCATAGAAAACACAATAGAGAAAGCTTCTCCTCCTTCTTCTTCCTCTAGCTCATTATCTCCATCAATGGCTTCATCTCTAACCTCCATCCAAATCAATGGATGCAAGAGACAAAGTGATCACAAACATTCTCTACATCACCTTAGACACATCGGCTAGCACACTTCGTGCCCGAGTTGCTTCGGATGAAGCGGGAGCCCGTAAAAGGAATCGATTATGTGGTGCCCTTTCTGACGAGGAGACCGAGACCGGAGATGCCGCGAGGAGCTTGGGATGGTGGCCGAAGACCGAAGGACACGGATCGATCAGTATAGGTTTTCAACCCTTTCTCTAGTTGCTAGTTGTATGTTAATGGTTCGATCCGGGTTTTAAGCATACGATAGCGCCGGTTTCTAGTTTGAAAAAGTTTTTGTTTCCGCATTTTGGTCTCGTACAGACGGCCGGGGCGCTACCGTAGACTTACACTTAAGACACATCTCAGTGCAATGCATGCGCATGGAAACGAGTATATAACTCAAAAATCAAAACTCCGTCATGTATCACGCAATCATCAGAGTCATGATGAAGTGACCAATGTCAAAGTCTAATACAAAAACCAACATGATATACATCAAACTATAACATGTACATAGTATGCATCGTTGTAAACATGTCAAAACGTCTGAAAGAAATGCATGCCAAGCACCTTTTCAAGTCGCCGTACGATGCGCATATCACGGCACAAGTAGCGGACGTTTATTATAAGAAAATAACTATATATATATATATATATATATCATTTGTTTAACATACACGTCCCGCCGTTTTTAAAATAATTTAGAAAGGTTTCCTTTGTATCATGTTTCGTGTCATCTCGGACACATAGGAAAATACTGAGACTATAGCTCCGTTTTAGAAATCCCTTCGATAACTATCGATGCATACAAAAGGATATTCAAGTACTGTCCTCGGACTAGTCCTGCTCAGCTACTATACCAAATAGTAAATATCATAAAAACATACTGCTCAAAGGAAATCATACTCAATAGTATATGGAATAATGCCACGTGCATCTGGTGCGCACAGAAATCGAAATCAATGAATGTGCCATACATGTGCAAAGAAACCAAAATCTAAGTGCAACGGGTATGCACAAAAACACCTGTCAAAAGCAACGGGTGTGCCAGACAACAATATCATCTGCATCTGATATGCCTGAAGAATACCGATTTAGTGCATCTGGTGTGCACTAAAATCGCATCAAGCGCTCCAAGTAAGCGCAAGAATCCAAATCAAGTGCACAAGGTGCAGAAAACAAATATCGAATATCACAATCAAAATCGACGGTATATAACATACCATAATCCAAATTAGGTATACCGTTGTATACAATCACACAACTACATGCATCCACGTGAAAAAAATCGAAACGAAGTACTAAAAGTGCATGAAAACTACACCGAAAGCACAAGTCAAATCACATACATACCTTAGGCATGAAATCAAAATCAAACATCTCGAACGACATCAAATCAAAATCGAGTGCAATTGTGGTGCACAAAATCTCAACATGCAAATAAATCGCCCACAATACTGAAATCCAAAATGACGAACACATGATATTCGAATCGCCAAATCACATATCGCAAACACTCTCGTCGATATGCTCCTTCTCCAATGTCGAAAGGTGACAGTGCATCCCAAGCTAGCAGAGCAAGATATCTACTTTCCTCATGTTCATGGTTTAGCGCCTTGTGTCCTTAGGCTCTCATCTCACTGCGGATTGTCAGTTACATAGCTCCTCGGTTCAACGGCCAAATATTGAATGATGACGGAAACAGTTCCGCTCTGCCACATCCTCTAAAATCTCTGGCCAACTATCATGGTCGTGTAAGTTAACGGTGGCACCCCGGTCGTCAATCCGATGACGGAATGCAGAAACGAAAATTTTATGAAGCTTGTTAACTGGCACCACCACGCACTTTAAACCCGGATCAGGCCATTAACCTAATGCTAGCAAACAAGAGAATGGGTAGAAAGCTATACCGAGTGACCCATGTCCTTC
Organism: Agapanthus africanus; assembly: GCA_030015575.1. Lineage (NCBI taxonomy): Eukaryota > Viridiplantae > Streptophyta > Magnoliopsida > Asparagales > Amaryllidaceae > Agapanthus > Agapanthus africanus. The sequence continues at coordinate 334,816,477 of CM057346.1, read as the reverse complement.
TGTCTTCGGCCTCCACTCCGATCTCCTCGCGGAATCTCCGGTCTTCATCTCCTTGTCGGAACGGGCACCACATCGCCGGGTTCTTTTGCGGGCTCCCACCACTGGACCGAGGCAACTCGGGCACGAAGTTGGCGAGTCGACGTGTCCAAGAAATGCTGTAGATGAAGTGTAGGTTCACTTGTCTCAAGCGGGTAGTGAAGTTGCCTTTGAAGGAGGAGAAGAATGATCTTTGGAAAGAGGTGGGGGATTTTTGTAGCAAGCCAAAAATGAAATGAGATGAATAATTTCCCACCACCAAAAATGAATCTCCCTCTCTCCCCAAGTGTGTGGCCGGCCATGACATATGGTGGAGGGAAAAAATGATAGATTAAAATAAGTAAGGAAAATATGTGATAAAAAGATAACATCGAAGTCTTTCAAGAATCCTTTCATAATCAAATCAACTCCTTTCTCATTAATACAAGTAATGATGCATGAAAAAGCAAAGAAGCTAGAACCATCATAATCCCCATTTACAAATAAACCCCCCTCCACAAAACTAATTTGCATACTTGCAAATTAGCCCCTACAACAGAAAAATCATGCCGTGAAGGAACAAAGGAAAACTGGCCGAAACGGAATGCAAACTGGCAAGTTCAAAAAACTGATCCCGTAATAAATTACAGGAAAACCCTGTGACTGTATATACATACCCGTATTTGTATTCCCACTGAATACAAATGCAAAGAGAAAAAATCTACACTATATAATACTAGGATCCGGCTTAAACCAAAGCCCGCTACTATTATCCGTCCGATCATGATCCATGCAACAACGCACGTATATGATCGAACCTTGCCATATCTCCTTACGGCCTCTACAGCGTTTCGCCCGAATCTTGAGAAAACGGTCTGTGGGGGACTTTAAAGACTCGTCAATACTTTGGTTGTTGATTTAACCACTGGCACGTCAGAGGTATTAGCCATACGTAACGGGCTACCAGGTATTGACCAAAAGGAACGTCTGTGAGTGAACTCATGCTGACACCCTACTGAGCCTGTCAGTGACAATATCCGTACAGTCCGGTAGCATCGCAAGGCGGGCCTAGGGGGTTGGTAAAAGTCAAACCCCCAAAAGAGGTACAAGTCGTGTCGGAGTGTAGCCTAGAACACCCTGAGATACTACTGGAATACCTACCAGTAAATCTCCTGCCTTGGCCAAGGACTTCGTTTAATGGCTCTCCTAGACACAGCGCGACCTCACCCCCAATACCGGGAGAGACGAACCCCTAAAGATCCGCTCACTGCCTCCATGTGGCTCGGGACTGTACCCAACTAAAACCTATTTGCACGTCTCCTTTGAGCGTGGTAGGGTAGTAATCAAAGCACAGTGGGAACTCACACGAGACAAATGACGATCGCAGGTCGATGAACTAACCTGTACACATGTCACCATGGAACTGCCATCTGACATCAGGTATAAGACCAACTAGCAGGTCCCGACGAGTCATGTCCGGTGTACTCATAACCCAATGAGCACCTGTATACATCTTAGGTGAACCAACTGACACCAGTGGCTTGTGAGACCGGCCACCGGCCCTCGTCGGGGTCTCGACTGTATACACTAGTCCACTCTGGAGTATCGATGCCCTGTCTCGAAAACTCCAACGATTAGGGACCTTTTAAGGGTGTGCTTATAGACCCCAGGTCCCACGTATATGATCGCCCTCATACTGCTGGCAGTCAAGCAAGAATCCTAAGGGCTCTATCAACGTGCAATAGTGACTTGTAAGGTCACCTAAAGAAGTACACGATGATAAAGATAAACCAGATAGCATACTATCATCTTGAGCAAGACTGTTCTAACGGTATAGGTCCTCTCTCAATCTTTGCAATCACGTGCCTGTGATCCAATAATTGACTCTGAGGGCAATGTCTCCAACAATCTCCCACTTGCACTCAAGGCTAATTATTACGATGTCGGATACTCACAGCCCGTGTGATACCGAACACCCAACTCCTCTACTAGTCAGTCTCACAAAGCACGTTTGCGAAACTATTGCGTTCGAGGAGTAGCCTCAGTGAGTGGATCCTCTCTAATGTTTCTTTCTATGTCTCTCTTTATCTCAAGTTCGTGGAGAAAGCCATCTCCCGAAATGAGCAATACCTATCTTAGAGTATGTCTGGATATCTGATGGGACCTATTTCATAAATGAACTCCAAATCCAAACTTCTCAGACTGTATCGTCAACTGAACTTAATCAGTATCCTGTGCCATGCCTCCCTCAGTATCCGCCTGGACCACCTGTCCAAAATACTGCCCCTCGTCAGAGGGAAAACTATAACTCTGACAGTCACTCTGTCATCCAGGTCACCTTGGAAGCCTGGAATGATAACTGTCACCCGAATGAGGCTGTCGTTATCATATCCCTAGAACATCCACTTATGTTCTAAAACTGCTTCCTAATGTTTCTCCAGGATTGGATTAATATCAACTTATTGCATCTAATGCAAAAACAACACCTGGTGTGGTACTTGACTTCTCATTAATGACTCAATTTCCTAAGCAAGTGATCTGCCAATCATGCACATCCCTCTCCCCTTTAGTCTATAAGACACCTTCAGAGAGGGTGACTCTATTACCTGCAGGTACACTACCGTGCCAGGAGTCGTCCATTCTAAAACACCTTTAGAATGGTATCTCGGTACCCAGATTGGGAAACTACCCAAATCTAGATCCAAAAGTATTGATCTAGTAACCAGAATATCTGATATAATATCCAAGTCCCTTTGTGAAGAAACCACTGTGTGACAACCAAAGTTTAACCGATCGTAGTATAGGAACATCACTTCCTACTCTGTGTATGTCATCCAAATACTAGGACATCACACCCTACTACCTTCTTAACAGATCCATCCCTTATTCTGATGAAGTCAAACCTATGACTGTCACATCAAAAATAGATGATCTATCTCCTCTATATCTGCTTTAGTCTATAAATAGACATAAGCCACTTGTCCACCATGCTTCCGCTGCTCCCACTGACTACGACAACCCTCTAGCAGAGTCATATAGACGTACACTTCTAAAGCTAGTTTAGAATGACACTATACTCATCCTCCTGCCGGGTCTCATAGCCTGGAACAACAGTAGTGTCAAGTTTGGGTAACCAAGAACCTCCCTGTCACCGTCCTTGAGGCTACCGGAGTACCTCTCGGATGCATGAGGTTACCCACCATATCTGCGGAGTGGCCAATGGAATATCAAACCAGATTGAATCTTTAGGTTCATATCAAATTTTCGGTAATCGTTTGCGGTTCTGGAATCACTTCCAGTTCTACCATACTCCCACTTCTGTTTTCTGAAAAAATCCATTTTTATTAAAACTGTGGCGAGTCAAGAATAATATCACTATTGATCTTCCAGATGGTAGAAAGTCGACCCTCGTCATAGCCTGGGTCAACCCACAAATAACTATTACTGAGGCATGCCTTGAGTTATCCAGAGTCTAGTTTTAAGCATAAGCCGGACAACTCCCCGTACCTTAACATCATTAAGATACGAACTGTTCTATATCCAATACAGAAACAGAGGCACTGATTTAATTGAACCAGATTCAAATCATACAGCTGTCTCCAGTGCATGTCAACTAAATGGAGAGAGGCCAATCAGCATTACTCAACTTAGGAGTACATCCAATTATGAGTAACCTGAAAGAGAAGCAAGTTCTCTTAATCATTACTATCAACTGAATACCATACACAAGTATATACATCTTCCATCACCTTGAAGAATCCCGATACTTGTAACATCTGGTTCTTTACTTTACTTTTATACCTATAACTTCTCAAAACATGGACCCTGTGTTTCTACGAAATATATGTCGAAGAACTAGAGAAGTCACAAGTAAAAAGAATATAGTACAAGTACCAACCCCTCTGTCCTGATGGACACTGGACAACATACAATACTCTGTATAAGTCCCCTGAGCCTAATAACTCATTCCCTGTGTGTCGTAGGTCGAAAACTGTACTTATGGTTAAGAAGAATTACACCGTTGTTTAATACTCCTTACCTAACCATCCACTGATATAGGTAAATGTCATAGACATAATTTCAAAAAGGTATATCTCACTCTATAAAAATAGACGTACAGATATATCAATTTGAAATTGGTGCAGAACAACGGATATTCAAAACCAAATATTTGCCGTCCGGCAAACTACCCAGGTGATTTCCTCAAATATCACCAATTACAACGAATTCCGATATAATGAGGATGATCACCTAATTCCTAATAACTTACTCCCACTCATCATCTGTAAAACTATACAGATGTGAGAATCATACCTGGTAAATACATACCCTGGAGCAAATGTCTAATTAGGAAATCAGTTTTCTATTAACAGTACACGGTGAAACTGAAACATTGAAATGTTTCGTAGGGGTATCCTGGTATTCCTAGTAATGCCTCTTCCATTATCCAGATTCACAACTATTACCATATATTTCTATGCCACATCTCCACATCGCTTCATATGTCTTTAGTCATTACCTTCTATGCACCTTCTTAGGCTAAATAGTTTTCTTCCTTCCCTACCGTTCGGCACCAGCCTATGGTTTGGAAGAAGACTATCCAATAAGCATAATGGGTGTACTGTCCTAATCTTAGGAGCACTCGCAATGCGAGAGAAGGTGAAGATAGAAGACAACCGAATAAACCTTATTCCTATTTCTCCTGAACCAGAATCCATCCCCGAACTGGAACGAGTTCCTTTCGAGTTCGTATATAACCATACGATGGAGTATCCAGTAAACCGTGGATCTTCATAGTGATACGGAGTGTCCTGGAGAAATACAAAGGTGAAGTAGGAGTGGTAATGAAATACTTGGTTTCGTCGTGAATAGCAGTCGCAATTTACTTTGCCATCTTTCTAATCCCTTTATTTGTCTTAACTTAATACCTTCTGTACAGCGTTTAGGCTAATTGGTTTTCTTCATTCCCTACCGGTCGGCACCTGCCTATTGTTTGGAAGAAGACTATCCAATTTGCGTAATAGGTGTACTATCCTAATCCAAGGAGCACTCGCATCCTGAGAGAAGGTAAAAGGAGAAGACAACTGAATAGTCCTATTCATTTTCTCCAGAACCTGAAACCATTCTCGAATAAATTCGTTCGAGTTCGTATATAACCATACGATGGTTTTATCCAATGGAAGTGGGCATTCGTACTAATACGGGGTGTCCTGGAGAAAAGGGTAAAAGTAGGAGTGGCAATGAGGTGTGCAACTCTGACAATCCAAAAGCCAGTGTTTAAGAAGGTTCGGTCAACTTGGTTACTGAGTCATAGTCTAGTTTCTGGTCATGGTCGCTGCCAAAGAGAGAGAGAAAAGAAACACTCAGCGTGCACTCTAATCTAGATCAGAATGGTTGTCACTTTATCTAATCAGGAAACCTCCCACTGTAGCATCAAATTCTCCTCCAAACCTGAAAGAAGAATTAGTCGGGATCACCCGAGGAGTAAACCAACTCATCCGTAGGAATCGGGATCCAACTATCATCGCATGATAACGTGACGGTATCCGCTCACGGTATCACACTCCAAAAGGTATGCGCATATCTGGCAAGTTTCAGTTTCTTTAGAAACTCTCGATATGATTTTTGCCCCATGCTCTTCTGACCTTGACTAAGGCCAACAAATCATAAGTCACATGTCAAGTTATACACGTCATTGTCCAGGTTAATTTGAACCCACCCATACAAGCCCTTGACAAAGGTCAACAAGGCTATACGACTGTCCCAAACCAACGCATCTATCTATGCAGCAGAAAGGTAACTAGCAGCTACCATACACTATACCTTGACGAAAGTCAACAAACATAGCATGAATACTACGTGCTACTCCTCTTAAATGACGGAGGGCTACGAATGGTTTCTGACGAAAAACCTTTAACGTAATGAACTTGATATCGTTGAATGAACCGGATAGCTTTTATAAAAATATAGTGGCGAAAACCTTTGCTAAAGAGGTCACTCCCGGTGAAGGGATCTCGGCTCTTTCCCCGTAGAATGAGGTGCAGGATATTCCAACTGAATACCACGATGCAAAGCAAAAGTAAACGACTATAGTGAAGTTATTGCCCTGACGCAAACATCTGTCCAAGGGGTCACTCCCGGTGAAGGGATCTCGGCCCTTGCCCCGTCGACTAATGTGCTGGATATTAATAACTGAATACCACTGTTCAAAACAAAAGAGAACGCCCTTGCAATAACAGCTTTTTGAAAAATTGTTCCAACAACCTCAGAATAGGTTTGTTTAGCTTGCATTGATCCGAATCAACGCAGTCCCATCAATTGATCACACCACAAAAGAACGAAAATAATGATGTTCGTATATACCATCCGCATTCGCCACTGGGTCCCGTCATCACCCGTTAGGTTACTTAACTAAAGACAGAGCGGGGACTGGACTAGCGCGGATGCAAAACATATACAAACATCTACTAGGATATATATCTATATATAATATTTGACCAAGGCGTGATAAAATGCAACATCATAGAAATATAATAAGTATCACAGAATAATACAGATATCTGGGATCCCCGGGTTTCATAGAGCCGCTACTGAAACCCGACGTTCCCCTAGTCGTGTGGATAGCCTGTGCAATGAAATTCTAGACCCCTAAGGGTGCGGCAAGTTACCCGCCAAAACCTAAAGCGAGTGAACCCCCTTCAACAACGTGAATGGACCACCCAGCACTTCACGGAATCCGGTAACTTGGGCACCCCTCCTGGGTCAACCTATACCCCTTACGAGTGCGGCGAATAGCCCGCCAATTCTAGAGTAAAGCCCCCTCCATCTCAACGCCATGAGATGCGGGCCCGTTGCCGTCTAGAATCCGGCTAACCGTGCACCCCTCCTTGGGGTAATCCTAGTACAGAAAGTAAAATATATACAACAGGTACATCGACCTCAGCCCGGTCGTGCCCCAAAAGAATAATATACAAACAGGCAGTAACGGCAGTCCACATGTCGGACGCTCTCCCCGCAATTTCAAATGTACATAAAAAACGAAACTGTACTACCATTCCATCCAGGCTATCCACCACGACAATCCGCAATATCACAGCACAACACAGAACATCAACGTGAATGTCACGTTCGCAAATCCGTCTAAAAGGGCTATAGCAATTAGACAGGATTTACCGATCAAATGACATTCACGGTCGCAGATATAATGTAAATACTGTGAACTAACATGTTTAAAATTTTCGATCGATCAAATTTACCGAAGTGGGCCCTAAGCACTATTGCAGCACTCAAAGAAAATCTAGGCCCAAAAAGAATATTCCAAAAACCCCATTTTCAACCCAGAAGCCCACTGTAAAAATTTGATGCATCGATTACACTTTACTGCCGCGGAACCGTAGCCAGAACAGGGGTTTGGCCGCGGTTCCACGGTCCTACTAAGGATTCAGTGCATCCAATTTTTCCAGAATGCTTAAAAACACCTGCATGAATTTCTGCAATACACCAAATTATTTTTCGAGCACAAAAAATTTCGACATAGAACTGAACCAGAAAAACGCGGTTTTTGGAAAATCCGATCGATCGAACTTGTAAACATGTTAGAGCAAGCTAGACTAGGTTAATGGCATGGCTCTGATACCAGTGTAAGTGCACGGCGGCGCCCCGGCCGTCAATCCGACGCCGGAATGCCGAAACGAAAATTTTACGAAGCTTGTAAACCGGCACCACCGCGCACTTTAAACCCGGATCGGGCCATTAACCTAATGCTAGCAAACAAGGGAATGGGTAGAAAGCTATACCGAGCGACCCGTGTCCTTCGGTCTTTGGCCTCCACTCCGATCTCCTCGCGGAATCTCTGGTCTTCATCTCCTCATCGGAACGAGCACCACATCGCCGGGTTCTTTTACGGGCTCCAACCTCTGGACCGAAGCAACTCGGGCACGAAGTTGGCGAGTCGACGTGTCCAAGAAATGCTGTAGATAAAGTGTAGGTTCACTTGTCTCAAGCTGGTAGTGAAGTTGCCTTTGAAGGAGGAGAAGAATGATCTTTGGAGAAAGGTGAGGGATTTTTGTAGCAAGCCAAAAATGAAATGAGATGAATAATTTCCCACCACCAAAAATGAATCTCCCTCTCTCCCCAAGTATGTGGCCGGCCATGACATATGGTGGAGGGAAAAAATGATAGATTAAATTAAGTAAGGAAAATATGTGATAAAAAGATCACATCAAAGTCTTTCAAGAATCCTTTCATAATCAAATCGATCCTTTCTCATTAATACAAGTAATGATGCATGAAAAATCAAAGATGCTAAAACCATCATAATCCCCATTTACAAATAAAACCCCCTCCACAAAACTAATTTGCAGACTTGCAAATTAGCCCCTCCAACAGAAAAATCCAGCCGTGAAGGAACAAAGGAAAACTGGCCGAAACGGAATGCAAACTGGCAACTTCAAAAAACTGATCCCGTAATAAATTACAGGAAAACCCCGCGACTATATATTCATACCCGCATTTGTATTCCCACTGAATACAAATGCAAAGAGACAAAATCTACACTATACAATACTAGGATCCGGCTTAACCCAAAGCCCGCTAGTATTATCCGTCCGATCATGATCCGTGCAACACCGCACGTATATGATCGAACCCTGCCATATCTCCATACGGCCTCTACAGCGTTTCGCCCGAAACATGAGAAAACGGTCTGTGGGGGACTCTAAAGACTCGTCAATACTTTGGTTGTGGATTTAATCACTAGCACGTCAGAGGTATTAGCCATACGTAACGGGCTACCAGGTATTGACCAAAAGGGACGTCTGTGAGCGAACTCATGCTGACACCCTACTGAGCCTATCAGTGACAATATCCGTACAGTCCGGTTCGTTCGTCTATGAGCATCGCATGGCGGGCCTAGGTGGTTGGTAAATGTCAGACCCCTAAAAGCGGTACAAGTCGTGTCGGACTGCAGCCCAGAACACCATGAGATACTACTGCAATACCTACCCGTAAATCTCCTGCCTTGGCCAAGGATTTCGTGTAATGGCTCTCCTAGAAACAGTGCGACCTCACCCCCAATACCGGGAGAGACGAACCCCTGAAGATCCGCTCACTGCCTCCATGTGGCTCAGTTCTGTACCGAACTAAAACCTGTTTGCACGTCTCCTTTGAGCGTGGTAGGGTAGTAATCAAAGCACAGTAGGAACTCACACGAGACAAACGACGATCTCAGGTCGATAAACTAACCTGTACACATGTCACCAGGGAACTGCCATCTGACATCAGGTATAAGACCAACTAGCAGGTTCCTGGCGAGTCCTGTCCGGTGTACTCATAACATAATGAGCACCTGTATACATCTTAGGTGAACCAATTGACAACAGTGGCTTGTGAGACCGGCCATCGCCCCTCGTCGGGGTCTCGACTGTATACACTAGTCTACTCTGGAGTATCGATGCCCTGTCTCGAAAACTCCTACGACTAGGGACCTTTTAAAGATGTGCTTATGGACCCCAGATCCCACGTATATGAGCGCCCTCATACTGCTGGCAGTCAAGCAAGAATCCTAAGGGCTCTATCAACGTGCAATAGTGACATGTAAGGTCACCTAAAGCAGTACACGATGATAAAGATAAACCAGATAGCATACTATCATCTTGAGCAAGACTGTTCTAACGGTATAGGTCCTCTCTCAATCTTTGCAGTCACGTGCCTGTGATCCAATAATTGACTCTGAGGGCACTATCTCCAACAGGTCACTCATAACATGTCTCGTCGATGATGCCGAACTCTGGCCTACTGGGTGTGCATGATACGACCGATCAGAGTCCAAGCCTTCTCATGTAGTATTCCAGGTATTGTATCCCATCACATGATATCCGGATGACGTTAAGTTTTCGATCGATTCATCAAAGTCTCATAATTCCCCGAGAGCTCAACACTTGAGCACAGTTTAATAATGTCCAATACATGCCACAGTGCCTATGAACCAGCCATAGAAGGGCAGACCCAAGCCTCATTAATGGCACCGCGGAACTGCCGCAAACCCTAGGTTCAAAAGTGGTTCCATGGTCATTATGTCGAGTTAGGGTTTCATTCCTCTAGAGGATTCACAGGATTACTTGCATGTTTTTCCGAATACCTTAAACTTGGAAAAATGGGCTTCTGACATTCGTTCGAACTTTTTAACTTTGCCTAGACAACATATGAATACCTTTCATCCGCACGCTTAACAATGCCTCAAAAATCAAGAATAGACGATACATTAACGGTCATCACATTCTAGCCGTCCTCTAGGAGTGGTCCAATCCTCTGGTGCTGATCTGAACGTTCGAGAAATCTTAGTAAAAACAATCCGTCAAAACGCTCATGTCATGAAAAACATAAATAAAAGACATATCTACACAATCGTGTGTGACCGGAATATATCCTGGTCAGTCTTTGTCCCTGATGAGCTCGTACTGACCGCAACTCTATCCGCAGCTCTTTCTGCCCATGCAACCGTGGTAACAGAAACTGCAATCCGATATCGATGAGGATAGATCATAGGAATGAATAGAATACGGTGCAAAGAAATGTACATCATAAGGTTTCTTAAGTGGAGTAGTGTATCGTAAGTATGCTGCAGAACATACACACGGTACGTCACTCTGCTTAAGTCACCTACTCCATCAACCAAGGTCAACCTACGTGATGAAAGTTTACGTCTAGTACCTGCTCGACCAAATCCATGTTCCGTAGGGTCAAGCCTAGGTTCCGAATATATTTATATCTATATCTATATCTATCTATCTATCTATCTATCTATATATATATATATATATATATATATATATATATATACGCCCTAGACTCCGCATAGTCAAACCTAGACTCGAACCAAGGTTAAACCTAGCACTCTGATACAAATTTTGTCACGACCCGAAATAGCACGTGACTAGCACTTGAATCATGTGAAGTCTATAGGACCCCACCAAATTCGAGTAAGCCAAAAGCCCATAAATCAAAACCGTTTAAAAGAAGAAGTGAAGAAAAACTTGTTTTAAAGCAAGTGGTTTTAATAAAATAAGTGGCATTAAACATTTAAGAGCAACGTCATATTTTCCGAAAATTTTGGCAGAGTCACATTTGTAAATACTAGCCCCAAACGAGTACAAACAGGAATAAATATGAATAATGCATAAAGGCATCCCCAAGTGGGAGCTAGCTCTTCGCCAATTGGCGGAAACAATCCACGCAAACAATATAATATACAATGCCGAAGGGCGAGGATCAAAACTCAGAAGAAAACCAACATCCTCAAGAAAACCAGAGAAGAATCATAATAATACAAGCACGCAACTCTAAAGTCGAAAGAATATACAACTGGTCTTCTAAATCTATCAAATATACAGGTCTGGTTGATGGAGTTTACTAGATACAACTGAAATAAATAAAAGTACTACAGTGGTCACGATGCAAGTGAACCCACCTACCAAAGCAATCATCCGGAAGGAAGCAGTGTTCCAGCAAGCCACAATGAAACCTGTACGGCCAAACCTGCAAGAACTGTGGCACAATGGGAGTGAGTTTCCAACTCATGAGTTGGAAACATCACCTAGAAGAAATCACATGTATGACTCTCTCCTAAGTCATACAATAATAATATCCTCAAAATATAACCAGAAGCATCTAAAAATGGCAAGGGTAAACATTTATACATAAGTGTAATACCAAGTGCTCGTGTCAGTGCCTCAGGTAGCAACATGTCATATATATGATGTACGGATGTACTAAGAATGAAAGCAAAATAAATCATGAATGAGAAAACTGTTTTCTTATCTCAGTGAGATTTTTTGTATAAAAACTGAAATATCATCAATGAAATCAACAGAGAATCTGTGTCTAGCATCGAGACAAAATATATATCCCAATATCTTCATATCTCCATATCTCTGGCTCCGCATGAACAAGATCGTCCCATAACCATCTCAAATCTCAATATCTCAATATCTCAATATCTCGGGCTCCGCATGAACAAGATTGGCCCATGGGCTCCGCATGAACAGGATCGGATCATATCATCTAATCTCAATATCTCAATATCTCGGGCTCTACATGAACAGGATCGGCCCGTAACCATCTCAAAAACAAGAAAACATCATATCAAGGAAAACCGCATCTTTCTCTTTAAAACAATTCATAAGTTTATAAACATTCACATGCGGTTTCCCAAATCCAGAAATCTCATAAAAGATCTGAAACCTCAAAATCGCGAGTCAGTGAACAGTGAATATCGGCATAAAGCTCCATGATATCGCATGACATTGAATAAATATACATGCATGGAATTTAATCAAAGAATGCAATATTTAAACTAGCATAGTAATTAGATATCGGAACTACCTACTAGCAGTTATATCCATGAAGTAATATTTTCTAGAGTGTACGTGACATAGAAATTACCGATGATGATGTGTGTGAGCCGGCAAGCAAGTGTACATAGAGCATACGCATCATCGGTATTGGTGCTGGTGTCCTGAAAATAGAAGTTCATAACAACTAAAGGAAAACACATTTATAAGCACGCAATGCGATAAGAACAGCATGAATATATGTGAAAAAGATCTAGTAACCACAACATATGAGAATATACATTTATATATACGAGTTATACAGTTTTAGCATTGAAATAGGACGAATCATGGCTTTTAGAAAATAGGGGCAACGGTGTTTAAGAAAAGGTACATCCTTTGAAAATCCGTAATATCCCCCGGGTTGTCTTTTGAAAATACTCACGATTCATTAGTTTCTGAAAATAAGTATGAGTCGAGCCCAGTCTAACATCTACTAAATAAACTAAAGGACTAAACTAAGGGACTAGTCGAAAAGGTAAGGAAATCCACCTAAATTCCGAGTCGATATATCTAGTAGTCGGCGATCACGCCTCAATAGCGTCACGTAAGATAAAATATATTATACGACATCCTCGAGTCAAGACTACGGATCAATCATCATATTTATACTTCGTACGGTAAAATCCAGCGTACGACATCCCAAAATCGGGGTACGGGTCAAGTATCAGATTTATCTCATTATTCATATGGTATCATTATCATAATATCATGAACGAGGGGTACGGATCTAATGTCTAGTACATTCCGATACCATCAACATATATCCACGTGTGTATGAAAACACATCGCCCATCAATCCGCTAATATCATATCGTATCTCATAAGACGACCCAAATCACATAACCGATCTCACAGCATCATGCCCGATTACATCGACTCTCCTCGGAATATCATATACTATCATCATCACCTGTGTTTATATATATATATATATATATATATATATATATATATATATATATATATATATATATAAATTAACACATCCACACACACACATATATATACATATAATCATATACACCAAAGACATATCACGTGTGTGCATGTGTTTGTGTGTAAATCTTTACTCTAGGGTTTCGCAACTAAGAAACTAAACTGAAAGTACTTTCTTCCAATTACACTAATTCTAACCCGTGATCTCCTAAAGCTTTTCTTGCTAATTATCCACGTATCACATTACACAAATTAATATATATAACATGTTCTACACTACGAAACTGCGGGGGTGCTATACGCCATCCACCCGACTTCCCCCATAGATATACATATACTCACCTGGACGACTCGGCAAATCTGATCCGATTTCGGCTCTGTCATTTCCGCGTCATATCCGACGCCTCTGCACCCGATCCTAGAATCGTACACAATCAAACAAGTATATAAATATACGATTAGTCACGGACACAAATGACACAAGTCAATCCACGCGCATTAACTCGACGCGCACACACTTGGTGCACGAAACGCGCCGCGACAACGCCATAAACTACAACTAGGGTCAATATACGTGGCAACTGCCAAACCAAAAACCCAATCGCATCAATTGCGCGTTCACAACGCATTAATTACATATGAAATAGGGTTTAAATCATCAAAAGTTTAAACTTAATTTAAAATCGTGTTATTCGAGAAACCTAGTAAGCATCAATTAACCTTTTCGTCATGTGTCATGATGCACAAACTTGTATTAACCCATTCCAATTTGTAATTATCACTAATTAAAAATATTTAAAATAATTGATTACGGAAAATATTTTAGTAAACTAGATATTTACAAGGGACCAATTAAATACCAAATACTAGAAATTACATATCTAGAATAGGTATGATTAAGTCTATGTTAAAAAATAACTATATCTTAGTTTTTTTACGAAAAACACCAGTTATTTTACCGATTATCCGAAATTTCACCTAAACGATTTTTCAGAAAAATAAAGAATCGGTCCTTCGGGTCTTCTTTTGGATGTGACTCCTAAGCGCCATGGATGGTTGCAACGACCTTGATCTCCGGTTATCTTCAAGATGTAGATGATCCACCCGAGAGCTTTGGAACAAGCTTCAAACTGTTCACAAGAGTTAACTAAGAAGTCAAGTGTGGTTGAAATGATTACATAGATGATGTAGCGATGAACTGGTGGATTATTTTATCTCTTAAGCTTTTGATTCACAACTTATGTGAAGGGTAAAGCTTTAGAGGTTGAAGAAGGTGGTAATTTTGGAGAGAGAAGATGAGAGTGAGAATGAGAGAAAATCGACCATGGTAAAAAGATATGGCTCATGGAAATTATTGAAGTGTGTATTATTTTATCTTCTAAATAATGCACCATACTTCAATAGTAATCCCAAATGAATAAAAAATAATATGAGCCATTCCTTCATCCATGCTTTGACAATTCTCCAAAATCCACCTATATTTTTATTTTCACAAAATAAAAATCCTATTATGAGGTGTCTCTTTCTAGAAGGTGCTCTTGTACAATTACAAGAATACCCCTCACCGTATACCGTAAAAGTATACACGTATTCGTATTCCGAAAAATACGAATAAAAATAATCCAATAATATAATACCAGTATCCGTCTTAAACAAAGCCTACCAGTATTATCCTTCTGATCATCATTCATGTAGCCAGTACACGAACATGATCGAAACCCTGCCGTAACAACTTACGGCCTCTGCATCTTTTGCATGAACCACGGAACCCTCTGTGTGGGACTCTAAAGACTCGATAGAATGATGGCAGTGGGTTTAACCACAAGGACATCAGCGGCACTAGCTGTGCGTAACGGCTATCCAGATACATGACGAAAAGGTGGCCGACGAGCGAACTCATCCCAACCCTAACGAGCCTGTAAGAAACACATACTATACAGTCCGGTCTCTTCGTCTGATACGTCGCATATGAAGTCTAGAGGTGGTAAATGTCAAACCCCGGTAACTTTATAAGTCATGCTGATGTATGGCTCATAACGGTTCGATAAACTACTGATAACTCTTATCAGTAAATCTCGAAAACTCTTGCCAGGGATTTGCTGCATAGCGCGACATCAACTCCCTATACCGGGAGAGACGAAACTCCTCCCATCACTTACCACCTCGATGTGATTTAGGATGTACCCAAAATCCATCTGTTTGTACGAGTCAGTAGAGCCGTGGTAGGGAGGAAATAAAAGCACAATGGGAATCACACAAGACAATATGACGATCTCGGGTCTACATACTAACCTGTACAAGTGTCACCAGAGAACTGCTATTTGAAAATAGGTATATATACCATCTAGGAGTTCGCGGCGAATCCTGTTCAGTGTACCCATTCTCCAATGAGCACCTGTTTACAATCTTTGATGTCAAACACCAATGGTTATGGGATCAACCATCGCCCCCAGGGTCAAGAAACGTACACACTAGTCTACTCTGGTAATATCGATGCCCTGTCTCGATATACCCTCGACTAGGAACTATTAAAAGATACGCTTTTAGACTGCCCATGCCCCACTAGTATGATCTACATCATAATCCTGGTGGTCAAGCATAATCCTAAGGGCTTCATCAAAATGTATATAAGATATGAAATACAACACATCACACGTTATGATGAAGATAAATCAGATAGCATACTATCATTTCGAGCAAAAATTGTTTCTTTACATATACATGCCTAGCATCTTATACAATACAGGCCTCTAGGGCATACATATCTAACATCCACATGCATCAAGTATGCAATTTAAAAAAAATCTAGAGGTCTAACCTACACTAACCTAGAATCTAACTAGGGTATTAGGGTTTTCAAAGAATGAAAGCAAGTTCTATACTAAGTGAAGAGGGTTACAACCTTTGTAGACCGGTTCTTCACTTATAAAGCTCCATGTAATAGTCCCTAGAACTCCACTTGGTTGCACTTGAAGAAAGGATCGAGCTTGCTTTGTGATCTTCAAAGCCGAAGATGATCCACCTTGAAGTCTCAATAACTCAAACTCTCTCTTCAATAATCAAGGTATTAGTGAAGCTAACAAGCTAAACTAATGGGCTAGATTAGTGTAGCTTGATAAAGTAGGAATTTTGCACACTTTAGAAATCTATTTCTCTTTTTATTTCCAATTCAAGAAAAACCCTAGTGAGCTCAAGAGAAGGAAGAAGATGAACATGGGTGAATGAAAAAATATCTCATGATCAAGTGAGAGAGTGAACCATGAGTTAAAGATAAGGTTGGGTGAGAAAAATATCTAGAGTAAAAACAAAAATGAGAGATGAATCATGGCATCTACATGCTTCTACAAGAATGCAAGCCATACTCATTAATCTACTCATTTTTATTTTCCTCTTAATAAATAATCACCCCAATTATCTTTAGGTCATGGTGTGAGTATTATACACTCATGTTCAATGTGTTGGGTTACACCAGCGCCCCAGCCATCATTCCATGGTCAAATGTGGAACAAAAACTTTTAGAAACCGGCTCTAACGGAACCCTAATCTACGGATCGTCCAATAAGCCCTAGATAACACAAACATGCAAAGGGTTAGAGTGATTATACCGATCGATCTGTGTCCTTCGGTCTTCAACCTACATCCCAAGCTCCTCGCGGCTTTCTTGATCAAGTTTGATCTCCGGTCTCCCACATCGAAGACGATCCACGTCGAGGGTTAGTAATACGGGCTCCGATCTCAAAACCAAAGCAATTCGAGTATCTAGTTTGATAACCAAGAGAGCCAAGATGAAGTAGAGAGAGTTTGTGATTACTTTGTCTCAATACACCCAAGGTTCTCAACTCATGAAAGGGTTTGGGTGGAGGTTGAAGAAGATGCCATGGGTGAAGAGTGTGAAGCAAAGAAAAAACCAACTCAAGAAAATGAAGTGGCTGCCGCTTTATTTTGTGTTGTGTGTGTGTGTTATTTCTTGTGAGCAACTAAAGAAAAAAACAAGAGAATAAATATCTCCTTTGCTCACAATAAATATCCCACACCACTAACAAAACAACATCATGCCACCATAAGAATCCAAGCAAAAACTTACACTCACACTTTCCACTTCATAAACATTTAACCTAAATGTTTAATCCAAAATGAAATGGCATCATCTAAAGTGGTCTACTAATAAATTACAAGATTACCCCTCTTTCGTATATACATACCCGCATCCGTATTCCGACTGAATATGAATACTACGAGATGAAAATAATCCAACAATATAATACTAGGATCCAGCTTAAACCAAAGCCCACTAGTATTATCCATCCGATCATGATCCGTGCACAAGTGCACGTATATGATCGAACCCTGCCATAAAACCATACGGCCTCTATAACGTTTCGCCCGAAGCAATGAAACCCTCTGTGTGGGACTCTAAAGACTCGTCAATACGCTGGCAGTGGGTTTAACCACAAGCACGTCAGTGGAACTAGCTGTACGTAACGGCTACCCAGGTATTGAGCGAAAGAAAGGCCGACGAGCAAACTCATCCTTAAACCCCTACTGAGCCTGACAGTGACAATATTCGTACAGTCTGGTCTGTTCGTCTATGAGTATCGCATATCGAGTCAAGGGGTGGATAAAGTCAGACCCCTAATAACGCGACATTTAGTGTCGGTATGAAGCCTATCACCACCTGAGAAACTACTGATCCAAATCAGTAATCCTCGACTACCTTGGCCAAGTATTTCTGGTGATGGCCACCCGTGCACTCTGCGACATCAACCCTCAATACCGGGAGAGACGAATCCCCCGACGATCAGCTCACTGCCTCCATGTAGCTTGGGATTGTACCCAACTAAAACCTTTTTGCACGACTCCTTTGAGCCGTGGTAGGGTAGTAATCAAAGCACAGTGGCAACTCACCCAAGAAAAATGACGATCTTAGGTCGATAGACTAACCTGTACACATGTCAACAGGTAACTGCTATCTTACAATAGGTATAATACTAACTAGCATGTTCCTGGGGAGTCCGTCCGGTGTACTCATAACCCAATGAGCACCTGTATACATCTTAGGTGAACTAAATGACACCATTGGCTTGTGGGACCGGCCATCGCCCCTCGTCGGGGTCTTGATCAGTAAACACTAGTCTACTCTTAGAGTATCGATGCCCAGTCTCGAAACTCCCACGATTAGGGACATTTTAAGGATGTGCTTATAGACTATCCAACTCCCATGTATATGATCACCATCATACCCCTGGCAGTCAAGAAAGAATCATATGGGCTCTATCAACATGTAATAGTGATCTGTAATGTCACCTGAAGCATGTACACGATGATAAAGACAAACCAGATAACATACTATCATCTCGAGTAAGACTATTCCACCTGTATAGGTCCTCCCTCAATCATTACAATCACGTGCCTGCGATCCAACAATTGACTTGAGGGCACTATAGCCAACAATCTCCTACTTGCACTTGAGGCTAATTTTTGTGGTGTTGCATAGTCACAGCCCGTGTGATACCGAACACCTAACTTCTCTACTAATCTGTTTCACAAAGCTCGTTTGTAAAACTATCGCGTTCGATAAATAGCCTCAGTGAGTGGATCCGCTCCAATGTTTTTTTCTATATCTCTCTTTACCTCAAGTTCGTGGAGAAAACCATCTCCCGAAATGAGAAATACCTGTCTTAGAATATGTCTGGATATCTGATGGGACCCTAGTTCACAAATGAACTCTAAATCTAGCAAACTTCTTAGACTGTATCGTCAACTGAATTTAATAAGTATTATGCGCCATGCCTTCCTCAGTATCCACTTGGACCACCTGTCCAAACTACTGCCCCTCAAAAAAGGGAAAACTCTAACTCTGACAGTCACTTTGTCATCCAGGTCACCTTGGAAGCCTGGAATGATAATCGTCTCCCGAATGAGGCTACCATTATCACATCCCTAGAATATCCACTTATGTTCATAAACTGCTTCCGAACGTTTCTCCAGGATTGGATTAATATATAAACTTATTGCAGCTAGTGCAAAAACAACATCTGGTGTGGTACTTGACATCTCATGATTAACTCAAATGCCTAAGCAAGTGATATGCCAATTATGCACATCCATCTCCCCATTAGTCTGTAAGACACCTTTAGAGAGGGTGACTCTATCACCTGCAAGTACACCACCATGCCAGGAGTCGTCCATTCCAAAACACCTTTAGAATAGTGTCAAAGTACCCAGATTGGGAAACTACACAAATCTAGATCTAAAATCATAGATCTAGTAACCAGAATGCCTGATATTATATCCATATCGTATGTAGAGAAACAACTGTGTGACAACCATAGTATAACCGATCGTAGTATAGGAATTTCACTTCTTAAAAAGTGCATTTCTTCCAAATACCAAGACATCACACCCTACTACCTTCTTACCAGATCCATCTCTTATTCTGATGAATTCAAATCTTATGACTGTCACAACAAAAATAAATGATCTATCTCCGCTATACCTGCTTTAGTCTATAAATAGACATAAGCTACTTGTCCACTATGCTTCCGCTGCTCGCACTGACTACAACAACTCTCTGGCAGAGTCATATACACGTGCACTTCTAAAGCTAGTTTAGAACGACGCTATACTTATCCTCCTGCCGGGTCTCACCGTCTGGAACAACAGTAGTGTCATGTTTGGGTAAACAAGAACCTCCCTGTCACCATCTTTGAGAATACCGAAGTACCTCTCGGGTGCCAGAGGTTACCCACCATATCTGCGGAGTGGCTAATAGAATGTCAAACCCGATTGAATCTTTAGGTTTTTTTCAATTTTCAGTCATCGTTTGTGGTTCTGAAATCACTTCCAGTTCTACAATACTCCCACTACTGTTTTCTGAAAAAATCCATTTTACTAAAACTGTGGAGAGTCAAGAACAATATCTCTTTTGATCTTCCAGATGGTAGAAAGTTAACCCTCATCATAGCCCGGCATAACCCACAAACTGTCATTACAGAAACGTGCCTTGAGTTATCCACAGTCTGGTTTTAAGCATAAGCCAGACAACTCCATATACCTTAACAATGTTAAGAATGAACCATTCTATATACAATATAGAAACAGAGACACTGATTTAATTGGAATCAGATTCAAATCATTCAGCTGTCTCCAGTGCATGTCAACTAAATGGAAGGAGGCCGATCAGTATTACTCAACTTGGAGTGCATCCAGATATGAGTAACCTGAAAGAGAAGCAAGTTCTCAAAACCATTACTATCAACTGAATACCGAACACAAGTATCTACATTTTCGATCACTTTGAAGAATCCTGATACTCGCAACACATGGTTCTCTACTTTATTCTTGTATCTATAACCTCTCAAAACTTGGACCTTGTATTTGTATGAAACACTTGCCTAAACCTGGAGAAGTCATAAGTAAACAGAATATAGTACGAGCACCAACCCCTTTGTCCTAATGGACATTGGCAACATACAATAGTTTGTATAAGTCCCCTAAGTTGAATAATACAAACCCTGTGCGTCGTAGGTTAAAAATTATACTATGGTTAAGAAGAATTACACCGCTGTTTAATGCTCCTTACCCAATCATCAACTGATATAGGTAAATGTCATGGACATAATTTCAAAAAGTTATATATCACTTTATGAAATAAATGTATAGATATATATCAGTTTGAAATTGGTGCATAACAACGGATATTCAAAACCAAATATTTGTCGTCAGACAAAACCTCAAGCGATTTCCTCAAATATCACCAATTACAACGAATTCTGATATAAAGAGGATATAATCACCTAATTCCCAATAACTTATTCCCATTCATCATCTGTAAACCCATACAGATGTGAGAATCAAACCTGGTAAATACATACCTTAGAGTAAGGATCTAATTGGGAAATCAGTTTTCAATTAACAACGCACAGTGAAACTGAAACATGAAAATGTTTCGAAAGGGTAGCCGGGTATTCCTAGTAATGCCTCTTCTATTATCCAGATTCATGACTATGACCGTATATTTCCTTGCTATCTCTCCAAATCCCTTTATTTGTCTTTACTCATTACCTTCTGTACACCACCCTTAGGCTAAATGGTTTTCTTCCTTCTCTGTCATTCGGCACCAGCCTATGGTTTGGAAGAAGACTGTCCAATAAGCATAATAGGTTTACTCTCCTAATCCTAGGAGCACTCGCAACCTGAGAGAAGGCAAAGATAAAAGAAAACCGAATAATTCTTATTCTATTTCTCCTGAACCAGAATCCATCCTCGAACTGGAACAAGTTCCTTCGAGTTTGTATGTAACTATACGATGGATTATCCAATATATGTGGATCTTCGTAGTGATAAGGGGTGTTCTGGAGAAATTCAAAGGTGAAGTAAGAGTGCCTACGATATACGCGGTTTGGTCATGAATGATAGCAGTCGCAATTTACTTTGCCCTCATTCTAATCCCTTTATTTGTCTTTACTTATTACCTTCTGTACACCACACTTAGGCTAATTGGTTTTCTTCCTTCCCCACCTTTCGGCCCCTGCCTATGGTTTGGAAGAAGACCATCCAATAAGCGTAATAGGTGTACCCTCTCCTAATCCTAGGAGCCCTCACAATCTGAGAGAAGGTAAAAAGAAAAGACAACTGAATAGTCCTATTCAATTTCTCCAGAACCGGAAACAACCCTCAAATCTGAAACAAGTGTCTTTGAGTTTGTATGTAACTATACGATGATCATATCTAATAAATGTGGATCTTCGTAGTGATACGGAATGTTCTAGAGAAAAGCAGGATAAAAGTAGGAGTGGCAATGAAGTATGCAACTCTGATAATCCAAAAGACAGTGTCTTTTATGAAAGTTTGGTTAAATTGGTTTATGAGTTCTAGTCTAGGGTCGGGACATGGTCGCTGCCAAAGAGAGACAGAAAATAAACACTCAGCTTGCACTCTAATCTAGATCAGAATGGTTAATCACTTTATCTAATCTGGATGGCTCCCATTGTTTCTCGAATTCTCCTCCAAACCTAAATGAGAATTAGTCGGGATCATCCAAAATCACCCAAGGAGTAAACCAACTCATCAGTAGGAATCGAGATCTAACTATCATCACATGATAACTTGATGGAATCCACTAAATTTATCACACTCCAGAAGGTATGCGCATGCCTGGCAAGTTTCAGTTTCTTTAGAAACTCCCAATATGATTTTTACCCCATGCTCTTATGACCTTGACTAAGGCCGACAAACCATAAGTCATATGTCAAGTTCTACCCGTCAATGTCCAGGTTAATTTGAACCCACCCATACTCGCCCTTGAATAAGGCCAACAAGGCTGTACGATTGTCCCAAACCAACGCATCTATCTATGCAACAGAAAAATAACAAATAGATACCCTACACTATGCCTTGACTAAGGCCAACAAACATAGCATGAATACTAAGTGCTATCCGTCTGAAATGACGGAGGGCTATGAATGGATTTTGGCGAAAAACCTTTAACGTAATGAACTTGATTTTGTTGAAGGAATCGGATAGCTTTACAAATATATAGTGGTGAAAAATTTTGCTCTAGAGGTCACTCCCGGTGAAGGGATCTCGGCTCTTTCCTCGTAGAATGAGGTGCAAGATATTCCAAACTGAATATCACGATGCAAAGAAAAAAGTAATCGACTATAGTGAAGTTATTAGACTGACGCAAACTTCTGCCCAAGAGGTCACTCCCGATGAAGGGATCTCGGCTCTTGCCTCGTCGAATGAGGTGCTGGATATTCATAACCGAATACCACTGTCTAAAACAAAAGAAAACGTCCTTGTAATAACAGCTTTTGAAATTTGTTTCAACAATATCATATAGGTCTGTTTTCCTTGTATTGATCAGAATCAATGCAGTCCCATCAATTAATCGCACCAGAAAAGAACAAAAATATGATATACGTATATGCCATCTTCATTCGCCACTGGGCCCCGTCATCACCCGTTAGGTTACTTAACTAACGATAGAGCGGGGGCTGGACTAGCACGGGTGTAACATATACAACATCTAATATATATAAAAATATATAATAATTGTTCCAGGAATGATAAATGCAACATCACAGATAAGCGATAAACATCACAGAACAATACTGATAATTTAGGAACCCCGGGTTTCTTTAGAGCCGCAAGTGAAAGCAACGTTCCCCTGGTCGTGTGGATAGCCTATGCAATGAAAACCTAGACCCCTACGAGCGTGGAAAGTCACCCGCCAAAATCAGAAGTGAGGCAACCCCCTTCATCAATGTGAATGGGCCACCCGGCACATCACGGAATCCGGTAACTTGAGCACCCCTCCTTGGGTCAACCTGTAACCCTATGAGTGCGGCGAATAGACCGCCAATTCTAGAGTGAGGCCCCCTCCGTCTCAGCGCCATGAGATGTGGTCCCGTTGCCCTCTGGAACCCGGCTATCCGTGCACTCCATCGCGGGGCAATCCAAGTACAGAAAAGAAAAATATATACAACGATGAGATCGACCTAAACCCGGTCGTGCCCCAAACAAATAATATACAAACAGACAGTGACGGCAGGCCACAAGTTGGATTCTTGCGCATACTTGGCGCACTTGATGCGATTTTGGTGCACACCAAATGCACTAAATCGGTATTCTTCATGCATATCAAATGCACCTGATATTGTTGTCAGGCACACTCATTGCCTTTGATAGGTGATTTCGTGCACACCCGTTACACTTAGATTTTGTTTCTATGCATATGTATGGAACATTCATTGATTTCGATTTCTGTGCACACCAGACGCACGTGACATTATTACATATACTATTAAGTGTGATTTCCTTGGAGCAGTACGTTTTCATGATATTTACTATTCGGGTTAGTAACCGAGCAGGACTGTTCTGAGAACAGTACCTAGGTGTTTTTACATGCAACGATAGATACCGAAGGGATTTCCAAAAAGGAGCTATAGTCTCGCTATTCACCTACATGTCCGAGATGACACGAAAAATTTTACAAAGGAAACCCTTCTAAAATATTTTCAAAACGGCGGGACGTATGCTAAACAAAGGATATATAATTTTTATATAGTTATCTTTCTTGCAATAAACGCCCGCTACTTGTGCCGTGATACGCGCATCACACAGCGAGTTGAAAAAGGGTTAGCATGCATCTCATTTAGATGTTTTGACAAGTTTAAAACGATGCGTACTATGTTCATGTTATAATTTTGAGTATATCATGTTGGTTTTCGTATTGGACTTTGACATTGGTATCTTCACCATGACTCCGATAACTACGTGATGCTTGACGGAGTTTTGATTTTGTGTTATATACTCGCTTTTCATGCGCATGCATTGCGCTACGATATGTTTTTTGTATTTATGATTTCGGAGCTCCGACGACTTGATCATTTTACTGAAATGTTTTAGTATTTGAGGGGTATAAATTTAAATTCGGGGACCGAATTTGTTTAAGGGAGGAAGATTGTAACATTTCAGGAAATAAAATATTATTTAGAACTTAAATAATTTAAATAATAAATTTCAGCAATATTATTGAGTACAAGAATTGGTTTTAACGAAAGGGTAAAGCTATATACCGATAATTTGGAAAAATATTTTGAAAACTAATAAGAATTATTAGTTTTGAAGGTATGTATGTGGTATGGACATTTGGTGAGCTATTATACAATTAATTGTGTATGGGTTATTACTAAACTCGATTAGTGTTACTAATTTTTCATTAGGCATGATATGCGCATGACATGCAAAATGATATGTTGCATAATACTTGTTACATTCTTTTATTGTTTAAAAACTATGCATCATTTCATTTGTTAATTGTTTTTTTTTGTTTTTGTTGGAGATTTAGAAAGAAAAGAAAAAGAAATGAATAAAGAAATGAGGCATGGGCAAGAGAGAGAGAGAGAGGGTAGGGGTCATTTGTTGACCATGGCTCTAGTGCTTCATTTCATCTTCATTATTCTCTTCTCCTTCCTCATCTCCATGGATGCCCTCTCCCTCCATCTTCTCTACTTCCTCACAACACCACCAAAAACAGCTCAAAACATCTTGTTTCCTTCATAAAAATTATGCACAAACCCCTCACATAGACCATGGTGGGATCAAGACAAGATTTTGAGCACTTGGGGCAACTCAAGAATTTTCTTGAGTTGCCAAATGAGGTATTCGTTTCACCATTAGTATAGTTATTCATTTCCTTTAGCATCCATATTAGTTTAGAAGTGATTAAGTGAGGTTTAGTGATGTCGAAAAATTCCAAGTTGAGATTTAGGGTGGTATTATGAATTGTGATTGTGTACTGAGGGTAATTGGTGACTACAAACCTCCTCAAATGTTAAAAATCCAGATCAAACCAGTGACTAACCCTAAAACTTGAAATTTAAAC
Organism: Agapanthus africanus; assembly: GCA_030015575.1. Classification (NCBI taxonomy): domain Eukaryota; kingdom Viridiplantae; phylum Streptophyta; class Magnoliopsida; order Asparagales; family Amaryllidaceae; genus Agapanthus; species Agapanthus africanus. The sequence continues at coordinate 334,790,743 of CM057346.1, read as the reverse complement.
TTTCCGTGTCGGTTTTGTTATATTTTGGGGGTCTACGGGGAATCTGGAGCAATCCGGAAACTTTATAAAATAATTAAAAATATATATTAACCTACTTAGCCAATAGGAGACCACCACGAGATGACGAGGTCCAAATTCCAAGATGGGGCCGGCCCCGGCGATTACTGTAGCCACTTTGGTCAGTTACTGTAGCAGTTTTGGTGCTCGGGTTTTGGCTGTAGCTCACATACCTTATAGTATAGCTACTGTATTTTTCTTTTTGTCTCAGATTATCTGAGCCAAAATCTGGGAGCTTATTGGGATGGTTTTGGGTTATGTTTTCCGTATTTTGGAATTCATGGTTTTGATATTAGTTATGGGATTTGGTCGTTTGTTATTTGTGCGTCAACGACGAGGGTTGTTTAGTTGTTTTTTCATGCGTAGGCTATAGGTTCTAACCTATGAGCACCTCGCGTGTCGTGTCGGTTTTTGAGTCGGATTTTGATACGATATGATTTATTTTGTGATATGTAGGTACTTCGCGTGGACTTCAGGATGATTAGGTAAAACGAGCGTCATCGACTTCGGAAAGCAACGATCAAGGTGAGTAGATGTATATCTACGGGGGAAGTCGGGTGGATGGCGTATAGCACCCCCGCAATTTCGTAGGATATGATGTGTTATGATATATTTTTGCATATGTGTTATTGCGAGATATAAATACTTAGTAAGAAAGACTTTTGGAGACGTGGGTTGGTTTTAGTGTAATTTAAAGAAAGTGTTTTTTGTTAGTTTCTTAGTCACGAACCCTAGAGTAAGGTTGACACACACACATGCACACACGTGATATGGTTTTGGGTGTATATGTTTATATGTGTGTGTATGTGTGTGTGTGTGTATATAGATATGGATGTGTTAGGGTGTGTGTGTGTGCGCGCGCGAGCGCGCGCGCGCGTGTATATATATGCATGCATGTATGTATATATGTAACGTTTTAAAAATAAATAAACAAATTCTTTAGGTAAAATTTCTGATAATCGGTAAAATAAATTGTATTTTTCGTAAAACCAAGAAATAATTATTTTTCATCATAAACTTAAAAAGACCTATTTTATCTAAGTAATTACTAGTAATTGGTATTTATTTAGTCACTTATAAATTATTAGTCTACTTAAATATTTTTCCTTAATTAATTATTTCAAATACTAATATAAGATTTTAAATTATACATTTAATTAGTGCTAATTAAATATGAGAATGGGTTAATTACATTTTAATGAACCATGACAACATAGTAACAAGTTGTAATATGTGCTCTTTTCTACCCTTGTCTCCATGATTCTTGACTATTCTAGGGTTATTTAGAAAAAAAAGTTGAATTAATTAGGGTGTAAATTAATAGATGTGAATTGGGGTTTGTCTTGACATGGAGAAAAATTCCATACACATTCACACACTTCACACTTTTTCACCCTACAGTAGCCAAGCCTTGGGCTGCCCCCAATCCTCAAATCTCCTCACTTCTTTCACTTCAAAAATAATTAAATGAAAAGATAAGGAATATAGTAAAGAAGTATGAGTATTAATTTGAGTTGGGGTAAGAAACTTCTACACATGCATACACATCTCTTTATCTCTCCCCTCATTTTTACTTTGGCCGAGAATGGCCCTGCTGCCTCCCCAAATTTTCCTCACTTCAATTTTTATTCAAAAATCTCCAAAATCTATCAAAAATCAATACAAACTCTTACAAATTAATCATTAAATCTTCATCCAATATAATTTAGCCAATCTAGCTTGAATCCTTGGAGCAAGAGATCATCTTGGGAGGTCATGTTGATAGTTTGATCTCAAATTTTAGAAGTATAATCCTAACCCTATGGTTTGATTGTTGGTTAGTTGCTATGTTTTAGTTGATTAGGTGTTTAATTTTGGTTTTTATTGAAAATTGAAAATTTACAAGAGAAGGAATTGGATCAAGATTGGATTTTTATTACTTGATTAAGATTGCAATGTGTAGATTAGTATCTAAGGACTTGCAAAAAAATCTAGTTTAATTGTTAATTTGCTAATTTCTACTTTTAATTTGTCCAAATTAGATAAATTTTCAAACTAGGTTATTAGGACTAATACAAATTGGTGTGATAAAATTTTAGTTAGGGTTAGTGTGGCTTAATTAAGCTATTAATTGACTATTGTGGCCATTAGATTTGTTAAAACATGTAGATTTGAACCAAAATGGCAAATGGATGCTTACTAGGTTTTGGAATAAATGGTTTTATGTAAGTTTGAGATTGAATTGAACTACAACCTAATTCACATAATATTTAGAGTATTGTGGGTGTGAAATTGGTACGAATGGGTATTAGGATTGGTGGTTGTCAAATATAGAGACCCAAGTTGTAGTTTGTGGCGTTATCGCGGGCGCGTTATGTGCACAAAGTGTGCACGCATCTAGTTAGTGCGCGTGATTGATTTGTGTCCTTTGTCCCGCGACTATTCGTATATTTATCCTTTAAATTGCTTGTGTGCGATTCTAGGATCGGGTGCAAAGGCGTCTGACGCAGCGCGGAAAGACAAGGCGGATATCGTATCAGATTAGCCGAGGCGCCCCGGTGAGTAGATGTATACATCTATGGGGGGATCGTTTGAATGGCACTAGGCTCCCGATGGTTTAGTATTACTTACAGTATTTGCATTATATGCGTAGTTTCCTAGTTAGCCATCTCATTGCATCGTATCGTTTTATGTATAAATATATATATGTGATATCATCTTGTAGGACACCGGCACCATTACCGATGATGCGCATATTTCACGTACACTTGCTTGCCGGCTCACACACATTATCATCGGCAATTGCCATGTCACGTACACTTTAGAAAACATTACTTTATTGATATAACTTTCTAGCTAGTAGTTTCGACATATTGTTAGTATGTTTGCCCTCATATGCTAGTTTAGACGTTGCGTTCCTTACTTAGATACTTCACGCATTCATACATTCATTCTTTTATGCAATATTATAGGGCTTTATGCCGGTATTCACTGCTTCTTGTCTCTTGATTTATGGGATTTCGGATATTCTATGAGATATCTAGATTTGGGAGAAAACCGCAAGACTTTTATAAACTCATTATCTTTTAAAAATGCAAGATGTGGTTTTCTCGTGATGTATGTGTTGTCCACAATGAGTTTTCCTGATTGCTGTTGGATTTCGAGACCCGATTCGAGGAGTGGAGGAACCGTTTCAGGTACATGGTGGGCCCGGTATGCTACCCCGGAGAGAGATAGAGATTTCGTGGGGATGACGATGAGCCTGGCAGGGGAACGGACTACCTACCAGCGATGTCTGGCACGGAGGATATCCAAAGGATACTGACCGTAGTCATGAGATTTGATGATATGGGCCGTTCCGGACTGACGGAGACCGAGTTATTGAGATATTGTGACATTGAGATGTCGAGACATTAAGATATCGAGACAATGGGATATTGAGACATTGGGATATATATGTTTTGTGTCAATGCTTGACATAGATTTCTATGGATTTCATTAATTATACTTCAGTTATTTTACAAAAGTTTTACTAAGATGAGATTACATATTTTTCTCGTACTAAACATATTCAGTTTTTGTGTTGATTATGCATTCATATCGCATACATATTAGTGCATCGCATCATATCAGTATATGTAGGATTGTGACGCATTTGCGTGCATGCTTACGATAGCCTTATTAGATGTTACTTACTACTCACAAGTTGGCAACTCACTCCCGTTGTGCCACAGTATCTTGCAGGTCTGACCCGTCAGTACAGTAATGGCGGGTGTACCTTCCATTCCGCTTCGTTTGCTTCGGATTGCAGCTTGCTCATAAGTGGGTTTGGAGGATTTTCTTTTGCCCCCACCGTGTATTTTATTTGTATCTAGTATACTCCATCTACCCTTCGTACATTAGACTTAGATGGTGAGATTGTGAGAATTGTATGTATTCTACTTCTGGTGTCGATGCTTACTTGAGCCGACATGTCGTTTTCTTACTTTCGTGCTTTCATATACTTGTTTTCCCATTTGATGATATATATATTGTATGTGGTTGTGATCCACCTTTGGCGAAGAGCTAGCTCCCGCTTAGAGATGCCTTATTCATGATATATATGTATTTCTCTTGTTTGTACCCGTTTCGGGGCCGGTATTTACAAAGGAGACTCTGCCGAAATTTTCAGGAAAATTTGTTGTTTTAATAAAATGTTTAATGTGACTTATTCGTTTTAAATTTTTTTCCTTTAAAACAAGTTTTCATTCACTCTACTTCTAATTTAGTTTAGATTTCTGGGCTTTGTCTTACTTAGATTACGTTACGCCTTTAAACGTTTTGTAACTTAAGTGCCAGTCACGTTCCGTACCTTCGGGTCGTGACAAAGTTGGTATCAGAGCAATAGGTTTTACCTTTCTGAGTGTAGGATGACCTTTGGTAGATGGAGTAGGTGACTTAAGAAAAGTGGCGTAGCATATGTATGTTCCACGGCATACTTACGATACGGTACTTCGCCTTAGTAACCTTAGGATATAGCATTGCTTGTACTTCCTTCCTTGATTCCGGAAATCCTTTGATTCGATTGCAATGTTCATATCGATCCTGTTCTTGCTCCAACCACTATGCCGCTGGAGACTATGAGGGCCAGAGGGCTGCTGCCGGGGATGAGATTAGAGTAGGCTTATTTGAGATGAGGTCCGATCAGGGCGGTACGCCTACCCCTCAGGGACAGAGTGGTCCGCCTTTTTCCAGGATGGACGGCTAGGCTGTAGTCGAGTATTCAGGGCGTGTGACGGATGATTGGATTGTTAGTGGTGGTTAGCCGAGCTCCGAGAGCCGATGATGTCCCTCCTATTTCAAGGACTGCGATTGTACCTGCTGCTTAGGTAGCTTTTTCTTTTGTTACCGGGAATTTTTTCGTATCCTTATAGGAGCTTTTGAGGATGAGGCCTCCAGTTTGTTTTTACCGGCACAGATGCAGCTGAGGATACGTAGACAATCCTCGATAGGATGGCTAGGATTCGTCGTTCACAGAGATGTTCTGATGAGATATGGATTGATCTTGCAAGTTTTCGCCTAGAAGGTATTGCTCAGACGTGGTGTGAGTCAGTCGGGAGGGGCCGAGCTGCAGATCTACTTCCTATCACTTGGGATGAGTGCACAGCTGTAATTCATGCTTGTTTCCTTCCGAAGGGCGTTCGAGATGTCCGAGCTCGTAGTCTTGAGTCTTTGCGCAAGACTCCATGGTTGATAGTGTCCGTGTACGACATTCAGATTTCTTGGTGGTATGAGATGCTCCTTACCTGGTGGACACTGAAGAGAAGCAGATAAAGTGGTTTGTATGGGGATTGGACATGTAGTTATTTCTTTCTATCGGCGCCCAGCCTTTTTGCACTTACGTCGCTGCTATGGATGCAGCCTTACTGTTCAAGAAGCGCATTTCTGAGACATCAGTCGTTTCTGGACCAAAGCGGAATTGTACCAGTATGCCAGCTCAGAGGCGATTAGATAGATATAGTTGTGACATGCTAATCGTTTGGTCGCTCGATATGTTGTTCGTTCATGATTCGTTCGTATCGAAGATAAGGATTCTTTTATCGATTTGATTCTTCCCGATATGTTTGACTCCGAAGTTCTTCTTGTAGGGTTCCTAGGCACACTCAAGAGGTTCCACAAGGCATCGACCATGCCAAATTCAAATTTTTCCGGTGCCGAGAAACCCTAATGCGATCGTTAACTAGAGTTTAGGCGAAACTCAAACAAGTAAACAACTTTACTAGAAACTGAAAGGGGCTACAACCTTTGTAGATCCGGTCCTCCACTTCCTTGGCTCCGTGTTGATGTCCCTCCGCTGCGATCATCGGATTCCGGACTCTAGCGATGGTTTCGTCGGAGAAACGAGCGGGCTAGGTCATTGACTTCGATGCCGAAGATGATCTACGTCGAGGCGACTCTAACTCGAGCTCCATCTTCACTAGGTCATAAAACTTGTGAAGAAAACACCCCATACAACATGGCAAGTGGTAGAGGATGAAGAAATAGGAAGTGGGTTCACTTTGGATTTGGATTTCTCACTAGGTTTCAACACTTGAAAAAATCTAGCATAGGTTTTCTTTCTTCATTAAGAAGAAGAAGAAGAAAGAAAATGAAAAATGAATTCTCTAATTAGAAAATTCAAGTGATGCTTATCATTTAGCAACCATGGGTGAGGCTAACTCATGTAGAGAATAAACTAGGGTTTAGTTAAATGGTTAGGTTAAGGATAAAACAAAATGGAGGACTTTTTCAAAGATGCTTTGAAGCTTCAAGAAACTTTAAGCAAAGAAAGAATAGAAAGCCACCATTTCATTTTTTCCATAAAATGAAGTAATAAATAAATAAATAAACCAAACCCTAACCATTAACCTAATCATAGCTTAAAGCATACATACACCCAAGTTTGCATTTATCATCAAACATGATACAAACAAGTGCATAAAAATATATCATATATACAATGTGCAAATCAAGTGAGAAAATCCATCTTTAGTGAACAAATACTAGTTAATGTAAAATAATATATCAAATATATAATTATACATTAAATCATTAAATCAACACTTGATTTAATAATCCGGTCATATCGCATATAACCGACTAATATCAAGTGTATCAATGTATCGAATCAACACTTGATTCGGTAACCCGGCTATATCATATATAACCTTCCAATGATACAAATCACGAGAATAGAATACAGTATCACATACTGGTATTATTCTCGGTCCCGCACATATCTCATATGCGCTCCTATTTCATTTCGCTTGAGCCAGGAAACCTCTGTGTAGGACTCTAAAGACTCGTCAATACGCCGGAAGCAGGTGATGATCATATCAAACACCCACAAGCCGCAAGCGGTCTGCTAAACGTAACGGCCACCCGGCTATTGAGCGATCGGAAGATCAACGAGCAAGCCCTTTCACACTCCTGTGAATCCAACCAGTAACACTTACCGCACAGTCCGGTCTGTTCGTCTGATATGTCGCATATCTCGCCTAGGGGTGGTAAACGTCAGACCCCAGTAGCTTGATAAGTCGTGTCGATATGAGGTCTATAACGGTTGGAGAAACTACTGGTAACATTTACCAGTAAATCTCAGCAACCCTGGCCAGGGATTTCCCGTTATAGCCAATCGAACACAGCGCAACATCAACACCCTACACCGGGAGAGACGAATCCCCTCCTATCGCTCATTGCCTCCATGTGATTCGGGACTGTACCCAAAAGCCGCCGTTTTGCACGCCCTCTTGGACGTGGTAAGGTGGAAATCAAAGCACAGTGGGAATCACACAAGACTCTATGACGATCTCGGGTCTACAGACTAACCTGTACCATTGTCACCAGAGAACTGCCATCTGACGTAAGGTTTAATACCATCTGGGAGTTCTCGGCGACTCCGTCCAGTGTACCCAGTCTCCACTGAGCACCCGTATATCATCTCTGATGTCAAACACCAATGGATATCGGATCATCCATCGCCCATCTATATGGGTCGGGAAGGTACACGCTAGTCTACTCTGGTGTATCGATGCCCTGTCTCGATACACCCACGACTAGGGACCTTGAAGGATGTACTTATAGACTACCATGTTCCCACTAGTATGATCCGCATCATAGTTCAGGTAGTCAAGTACACATCCTAAGGGCTTTACCAACATGTAACAGAGAGACAATCAGTGTACACGTTAAGGTAAAGAGCAACCAGATAGCATACTATCATGTCGAGCAAGAAAGTCCTCCCTGTATATGTCCAAGCATCCACTACAATATACATCCTATGTACAGTAATGGCCTCTAGGGCATACATATAACTAACAATCTCCCACTTGCACTAGGGTCATCTGTAGCAGTGGTTGTAATATCTCATACTCAACCATCTCATAAAAGTCTCTCCCTGGGAAAAGGCCTTTGTGAATGGATCCGCCGTGTTGTCCTCTGAGTCTACTCTCCTAACCTCGATCTCCTTGGAGATCAACCATCTCCATGATCAGCTGATACTGCCTTATAATATGTCTGGATCACTGATGGGACGGACGTTCCTTGGCATAAGCCACAACTCCATTGTCACACAATGGGAGGAACTAAGTTCATCTCGTGAACAAATATACATCCAGACTGCCTCTTTGGTAGCATCTTAAGTAGCAATGTATCCATCCTTTATCGTCTAGTATGTCACGGTATCTAGCTTTGAACTCTTCCAACATACCGTCCCTTTACTGAGGGTAAAGACAATGCCTGTGACTGACATTCAGTCATCCTTATCACCCTAGAACCTTTCCAGTGATTCTCCCCAGGATCGATTGATACCATCTCACTACAACTAGTGAGAATCCTAATCTCCAATTAGATCTATCTCATAGATCCAAAACCCAGGATTTAGGAGGTATCACTTTGATCCTATACGGAGAATCATTGTGATAAGCGGATATTGACCGAGCATAGCATAGGAAACTTCTTTCTTATCAAGAGTATGTTATCCACGTACTCTACGAGGATCACCACCATACTCCCTACTACCCTTTTGTTTATACAAGGTACATCTACCTTTTTGATGATGTCAAACTCTTTGACTAACACATCAAAACAGACGTTCCAACTCCGCGATTCCTGCTTTATCACATAAAACATCTTGCATGCGTTTCCGCTGCTCCCACTGTCTACGAAGCCCTCTGGCTGTGTACTCATAGACGCACTTTTCTAAAACATCACTTAGAAAAGCAGTCATGGCACCCAACCGCCAGATATCGTAGTCACGGTATGTAGCCGTGGTAAGTAGGATCTGGATGGACTTAAGCATAGCTACTTAGAAAAGGTTTCATCATAATCCATACCTGATCAATGATGCAAACTTTTAACAAGTCTAGCTTTGAAAGTCTCAACTTTTCCACGTACACCAAGTAATCTTCTCAAGATATACTTGCTCCTGATGGGGATTTAACCCTTCAGATAAAGCAACCAAAGTCCATACTTTGTTGGTGTATAAGGATTCCATCTCAGATCGCTAAGCATCCAGCCATTCTTACAAAGTCCCACTCCTGATGGCCAGCTCGAAACTAGTTGGGTCATCATCTCATGATGCATTCCTCTCTCCCACTGTCATAGAGAAACAGAAGTATCTCTCAGGTGGGTGAGGAACCCTATTAGATCGGCGGAGAGGCTGAGGTTCGTTGGTTACTATTGAATCCTTTGGTTCTTCCAAATCATCAGCTGCAGTTTGCATAGCTGGAATATTTCCAGTTCTACATAACAGATCTTGCCTCGAGCTTGTCCGGATTTTGCTTTTAGACATAGGCCGGACAACCCTAAATCATAATTTACTTAAGAGATGGGCTCTTTCCATACCATATCTTATATGGAGTGGTAGGCATTGATTTGATTCGAACCCAATTCAATAGGTATGCCGCTTCTTAAGTGCACAACCCCAAAAGGAAAATAGGTAACTCAGTAGTACTCTTCATAGAGCACACCATATCTAATATGGTGCGATCGCTCTGCCCTGATACACCGATGTGCTGTGGTATATTCAGAGGAGTAATACGGAGAGAGAATCACATTCTCCTTTAGAATAGTCCAGGAACTTTATGCACAAGTATTCTCCTCCCTGATTTTATCATAAGACATAATACTTATACCCGGTTTTTGGTTCTCTACTTCTAACTTATATTCTGTGAATATCTCAAAATCTTTGAACTTATGTTTCAACAGGAACATATGTCTGAATCTTGAGAGATCATCAGAGAATGTAATGAAGTACAAAGAACCGGTCTTGGCATGTGTAGACAAGGGACCTTCATACATCTACATGTATCATCCCAAGAGTACACTTACTCTTTCTCTGCTTCCAATAAACAGGGCTGTGGTCATCTTATCTTTGTGACATGACCGGCAAGTTTTCGCAAGATGTAAATTCAAACAGATTTAAATATGCATCTATATGTAACTTCAGCTAGTCGGGTCGCATTGATATGACCTAGTCTACAATACCTCAAGAAGGATCCGTTCATTTCTGAACTCCACCTCTTGTGTGTGTTCTGTATAATAAGAACTGTAGTTTGATTTAGAACGTCAATGCTTTTAGATAACGTGCCTGAACCGATCAACTTTTGATATAGGAAATGTTCAAAACATTATCCAACAATACAAAATTTTATCATTTCTTTACTAATAAAGAGACAGATATGATTTTGTATATCAGGTTCGGTATCTAATAACATTTGTTCAGAATCAATGTATTTGGAATACAGGGTGACAGTGACCAACAGACATGGCTGCAACACTTGCACCGTTTTCTGTCTCATGAAACTTATCATCCGTTCTCAGTTCTCTACCTTTCTGTAGCCCTATATAACAGATTACATATCTGGGATCCTTATCCGGTATCAAATACCGAGGACGTAGAGGATACAGAGAAGCAGTTCTTTGTAATTAACACACCCGAAAGAGATGCATCATATGCACTTTCTTCATTTGGGCGGCATAGGAATTCTGGTATTCCCTATTTCCTGCTCTGTCTTATAACAATTATAAGTTGGAGCGGGACAAACGTTCCCTATCTCAGTATAACAAGCGGGTTCGGTCAATACATCCGTATTATTATCTTGATTAAGGCGTGATATGGTCGCTACCTGAAGAGAGAGAGAAGAAAACACTCAGCGTATGCTCTTGCAAGATCAGATTGGTTTTTATTTTATCTAATCAGGATGGCTCCCACTGTTTTTATCAAATCTTCCTTCAAACCCTAAAAGGAAAGACTAGCCGGGATTAATTACACACTACAAGTTCACCAATCTTTCAGCCAGGCCAGTGTCGGCACTTTGAGGGAGGTCCCCCGTGCTTTCGCACGAACCTCATCAATGTAAACCTCGTTTTCCCAGAGGCGTAAGCTCGTTAACACCTTTCTAGACACCTACTTGATCGGCTAATTGTAATGTGTAAAACTCTCCCAGGAGTAACTCTTACTCGCAGCGGGTTTCGGGATCCAACTATCTCATAGATGGTATGCAATCTCATTGCAAATTTCAACACTTGAAATTCCTGAAAATTTTGCCCCTAACCTCCTATGTCCTTGACAAAGGCCAACAAACCATAGGATGCTAGTCAAGTTCAACCCGTCATTTCCTGATTGAATTAAACCCACCCGTACGACCCTTGACAAAGGCCAATAAGGTCGCACGACTACCCTAACCCAATCTGCATCATATGCATAAGCAGATAAGCACCAGTTAGCTACCGCACACTACGCCTTGACAAAGGCCAACAAACGTAGCACGAATACTAACTACTACTTATCTGAAATGACGGAGGACTACGACAGGTTTTTCAGAAAACCTATTGCGTAATGAACTTGATATCGTTGTAGAATCAAATGATTTTAAAATGGAGTGCTTTTGAGGCTTTTCTAGTTTTGTTAAAGGGGTCACTCCCGGTGAAGGGATCTTCGGCCCATTCCTCATCGAATAAGGTGCAGGATATATCACATATACCGCTGTGCAAAGCAAAAACTATAGAAGCAATCAAAAGACAAACCGAGGGTTGTAGCATCTGCCAGTTATTGCTAAAGGAGTCACTCCCGGTGAAGAGATCTCGGTCCTTTCCTTATCGAATAAGGTGCAGGATGTTCTACAAGAAACACCGCGATGCAAAGCAAGAACTGTAGCTACATGTTTTTATTTTGAAATTCGATTCCACAACATCTTTTAGGTTTCTTTTCTTTCATTAATCATATTAATGAAGTCCCATCATTTAAGTCACCTAAACAACACAGATAAATACGACGTACACTTATGCCATCCGCATTCGCCTCGATGTCCCGTCTGCACCGTTAGGTTAGGTAACCAACGCCAGAGCGAGACAGGGCTAGCGCGGGTGTAAAACATAAGCAACGTCTATATAATATATCATATATACTATATACCATATCTATCTGAACAAATCACATGATCACATCACAGATAACGCAGCAGAAGAAACATATGAAACATTGGATATACTAGGACGTCTGTGTTTTCAATACGAGCCAGTGTAAAACACGGATTCCACGGTCATGATGAATAGCCAAACCCACACCCCTAGACCCCTACGAGAGCGGCAAGCAACCCTACCAATTCTAGAGTTAGAAGACCCGGACTCGACTCCTCGAGTTGGTCTCCCGCTGGACTCCAGAACCCGGTTACTTGTACCCTCCTCCTTGGGTCTATCTTAGTGCGGAAAAGTAAATAATATACAAAAGGTGACATCTTCCGCAACCTGGAAGTGCCCCAATAAAAGAATATTACATAAAAGTTTTTACATGAATGAAAATGAAAAACACTCATCTCACATGACCCCGGCTATTCATACGCGACGATCCAATATAACATATCCAGCAACACATAACATCACATGTCATCAACGTAAGTAAATATACGCATCCCAATTGTCGTTGACATATAGCAACGAAACCGGCGATATCACATATTACACTTACGGTCGCAGAAAAGAAAGTGTAAAACTACAACAGTTGGAATCCGCAAACTCTTTAGACATCGCATGCCTAACCATCTGAATTTCTTAGACATCACATGCCTAACAATTATAAACCCCGCATTTTAGTCTCAAAATCGAAAACACTTTTCAATATCAAGTCGGGCAATTCAACAAGATTCCCGACATCCTGATCGAATGCTCGTCGCAAACTTTAGTAGACGGCCGCATCCCCGATACCGTCGACGAAGTGCACCAAGGCGGAACACCGCTACCGCGAGCACCCGAGTGGATGCTTTCGGCGACGGGGTTCTCCTACAGTCACTTGGTCGGGGCTAAGGGGTGTAGCTTTCTATTAAGTTTACCCAGCGAATATCTGCGTACGCTACGAGATTGCGACGGACTTTTGATCACATCAAAATTCTGTGGCAACCGATCAAGTGAGACTAAACTGCTATGTTTATAACATTCAAATCAGTTATCTCATAACTACATGTGGATTCCAAATATTGTATCACATTCCAGATAAATAGAAAATGTTTAACTTTCTGATCGAACATTCAAACACCCAAGTTTTCCTGAAACAGCTCAACTCATGAAACAAGTTTAAAAAGATCCACTTCATGCCTCAGTACCAACGGTCCAGCCATAGAAGGGTCAAGCCAACGCCTCACATGTGGCACGCCGTACTGCCCCAAACCCTAAGGTTCAAAGGGCAGTTCAAGACGGTCACATAATCGAGTTAAGCTTTGTTGTCTTCTAGAGGGACCATCGCGTTACTTGCACTACTTAGAACGTCATTAAACTATGGAAAAATCCAACAATTGGAAATTTCCCGGCAAGGGAAAAATTGGGTATTTATATCCGGTCGAACTTTTTAACATATTCAAAAATTATCCGGAAAAAAATAACAAAATTAAATTCTCCGATCGAATCGACGATTACAAAATAAACCCCCAGAAAACTCAACACTTGAGTCAGTTTAAAAATACCCATAAAATAGAAATATCAGATATAAGAATTACTATGTAAACAAAATGACCCAATCCCTCAGTAGGGCCACGGATCCACGGCCTAAGCATGGTATGGCCGCGGTTCCGCGGCAGTTTGGAAGAGTTAGATGCTCGTTTTCCACCACAATTCATATATTTCCCTGCTTAATTTTTCAAGTATTTTTAATTCAGAAAATACACAGTTTTGAAAAATTGTACAGAGAGGGGGTAAACTTGGACGTATCGGGTTCGTTCGGAGTTTTAACTTTGTTAACACATCGCCTAAAGCTCTAGTTAGGCTCTGATACCACTGTAGGGTTCCTAGGCACACTCAAGAGGTTCCACAAGGCATCGACCATGCCGAATTCAAATATTTCCGGTGCCGAGAAACCCTAATGCGATCGTTAACTAGAGTTTAGGCGAAACTTAAACAAGTAAACAACTTTACTAGAAAGTGAAAGGGGCTACAACCTTTGTAGATTCGTTCCTCTACTTCCTTGGCTCCGTGTTGACGTCCCTCCACTACGATCATCGGATCCCGGACTCTAGCGATGGTTTCGTCGGAGAAACGAGCGGGCTAGGCCATTGACTTCGATGCCGAAGATGATCTACGTCGAGACGACTCTAACTCGAGCTCCATCTTCACTAGGTCATAAAACTTGTGAAGAAAACACTCCATACAGCATGGCAAGTGGTAGAGGATGAAGAAATAGGAAGTGGGTTCACTTTGGATTTGGATTTCTCACTAGGTTTCAACACTTGAAAAAATCTAGCATAGGTTTTCTTTCTTCATCAAGAAGAAGAAGAAGAAAGAAAATGAAAAATGAATTCTCTAATTAGAAAATTCAAGTGATGCTTATCATTTAGCAACCATGGGTGAGGCTAACTCATGTAGAGAATAAACTAGGGTTTAGTTAAATGGATAGGTTAAGGATAAAACAAAATGGAGGACTTTTTCAAAGATGCTTTGAAGCTTCAAGAAGCTTTAAGCAAAGAAAGAATAGAAAGCCACCATTTCATTTTTTCCATAAAATGAATTAATAAATAAATAAATAAAACCAAACCCTAACCATTAACCTAATCAGAGTTTAAAGCATACATACACCCAAGTTTTCATGTATCATCAAACATGATACAAACAAGTGCACAAAAATATATCATATATACAATGTGCACAACAAGTGAGAAAATCCATCTTAAGTGAACAAATACTAGTTAATGTAAAATAATATATCAAATATATAATTATACATTAAATTATTAAATCAACACTTGATTTAATAATCCGGTCATATCGCATATAACCGACTAATATCAAGTGTATCAATGTATCGAATCAACACTTGATTCGGTAACCCGGCTATATCATATAAAATCGTCCAATGATACAAATCGCGAGAATAGAATACAGTATCACAAACTGGTATTATTCTCGGTCCCGCACATATCTCATATGCGCTCCTATTTCGTTTCGCTTGAGCCAGGAAACCTCTGTGTAGGACTCTAAAGACTCGTCAATACGCCGGCAGCAGGTGATGATCATATCAAACACCCACAAGCCGCAAGCGGTCTGCTAAACGTAACGGCCACCCGGGTATTGAGCGATCAGAAGAACAACAAGCAATCCCGTTCACACTCCTGTGAATCCAACCAGTAACACTTACCGCACAGTCCGGTATGTTCGTCTGATATGTCGCATATCTCGCCTAGGGGTGGTAAACGTCAGACCCCAGTAGCTCGATAAGTCGTGTTGATATGAGGTCTATAACAGTTTGAGAAACTACTGGTAACACTTACCAGTAAATCTCAGCAACCCTGGCCAGGGATTTCCGGTTATAGCCAATCGAACACAACGCAACATCAACTCCCTATACCGTGTGAGACGAATCCCCTCCTATCGCTCATTGCCTGCATGTGATTCCGGACTGTACCCAAAAGCCACCATTTTGCACGCTCTCTTGGACGTGGTAAGGTGGAAATCAAAGCACAGTGGGAATCACACAAGACTCTATGACGATCTCGGGTCTACAGACTACCCTGTACCAGTGTCACCAGAGAACTGCCATCTGACGTAAGGTATAATACCATCTGGGAGTTCTCGGCGAGTCCGTCCAGTGTACCCAGTCTCCACTGAGCACACGTATATCATCTCTGATGTCAAACACCAATGGATATGGGATCATCCATCGCCCATCAGTATGGGACGAGAAGGTACACGCCAGTCTACTCTGGTATATCGATGCCCTGTCTCGATACACCCACGACTAGGGACCTTGAAGGATGTACTTATGGACTACCATGTCTCCACTAGTATGATCCGCATCATAGTCCAGGTAGTCAAGTACACATCCTAAGGGCTTTACCAACATGTAACAGAGAGACAATCAGTGTACACGTTAAGGTAAAGAGCAACCAGATACCATACTATCATGTCGAGAATGAAAGTCCTCCCTATATATGTCCAAGCATCCACTACAATATACATCCTATGTATAGTAATGGCCTTTAGGGCATACATATAACTAACACTTCTGAGCATGGAGTGGTTAGCCACGTGTTATGCGTCCATGGACTGCCATGAGGAGGCAGTCAGATTTAGTTGTCTGAGTGAGCCAGTTCTTGTTATGCATGGGGACTGTAGCGCCACCCTTCCCGAATTGATTTCTTCTCTTTGCGCTACTCCTTTCTTAAGGAAAGGACGTCAGGGATTCATAGCGTATGTTTGTGATGTTAGAGCCGCAGAGGTCCTGTTGGACCAGGTCCGTTTGTGAGGGAATTTCAAGATGCCTTTCATAACAAGTTGTTTGGTTTGGCTTTAGAGCGCGATGTTGGGTTCTTCTTTGACTTGATTTCCAGCACATAGCCTTTTCCTTACCGCCATATTGGATGTACCCGGAAGAGCTGAGAACTGAAGGAACAGTTGCAAGATTGTCGGATAAAGGGCTTGCCGTCCGAGTGCGTCACCTTGGGGAGCTCCTGTCCTATTCGTCAAGAAGAAAGACGGCAGTTTGTGTTGATGCATTGATTATTGTCAGTTGAATTGGGTTGATGTGCGGGGCATTTCTCGAAGATTGACTTGCGGTCAGGCTACTACCAGTTGTGGGTTCGAGCGGATGATATTCTGAAGATTATTTTTCACACAAGTTGCAGGCGTTATGAGTTTTGGTGATGTCGTTCGTGGTCACCAATGTCCCAGTAGCATTTATGGATTGGATGAACCGAATATCCAGGATGTTCTTGATCAGTTTATCATCATGTCCATTGAGGACGTCTTAGTGTACTTTTAGAACCGAGTGGAGCCTGTGCAGTAATTGAGGATTTCGTTGCAGACTTTGAGGGAGCTACAGCTATTTGCTAAGTGTGTTTTCTGGTTGGATAGTGTTGACTTCTTAGATCACGTAGTACGAGAGATGGTAAGTATGGAACCGAAGAAGATCGAGGCCGTTCAGCACTGGCCCGGACTTGTATTAGTGACGGAGGTTCGCAGCATTTTGGATTTTGGGCGGATACTATTGATATTTCGTATAGGATTTTTCGCATATAGCTGCAATGTTGACCGGGTGACTCGGAAGGGCGTTTCTTTTCGTTGGACTAAGGCATACAAGAAGAGCTTTTAGCAATTAAAGATTCGTTTAACTACGGCGCTAGTATTTTCTTTGACTTTAGGATCAAGCGGTGTTGTTGGTTATGGCGATGCTTCTCGGCAGTTGAAGAAGCGTGAGTAGAACTATTTCATGCATGATTTAGAGATAGCCGCAGTGATTTTTACACTGAAGATTTGGAGACACTACTTACGGCGAGTCATGCTAGATATTTACGGACCACAAGGAGCTTAAAGTACATTTTTTCAGCAGTGAGATCTAAATCTAAGACTGCGCCGATGATTGGAGCTAGGGAAAGACTAAGACTATAACACCTTAGAATGCGATTAGTGTTAATTAAGCGATAATGCGAGATTTTGGTAAAAAAAAGTTTACCAATTCGGATTCCTCACATTTTATAACATTTATTTAATAATTATTATTATTTGTTATGCCTTGCACACACATGTGCATGTTTATGTGAGGGTGTGTTTGTGTAATCTTGTTTAGCAACCATGACAACATTAAGTTAGTCCTAATCCTTGCTTTGCTTTAATCCTATCTTTGTTTAAGCCTTAACCCTAACCCTTGATATTTTGAGTGAGAGAAGATATTTTTTCTTTGTGTTTTGCTTTGGGAAGAGGTGGTATGTGGAGTCATGGCATGCATTAATGTGTGAATTAATGCAAGAGTGCACTAACCTCTCTCTCTCTCATTATTCTCACCCCTCTCTCTCTCTCTCTCTTTATCCCTTCATCCTCTCATTTCTTCATCTCTTTCTCATTTATCTTCATCTCTCTTCATCTCAACTGAACACTTATCACTTCCATCACAAAACCTTCACTAATCTTCACAAAATCTCACCCGAATCACTTCATAAACCTTGCTTTGCCTCTTAGATGCCTTGGAGGTTGGAAAGCTAGGATTTTTGAGCTTGTGGGAGTAGGTAATGATCTCTATCTGTTATGTAAGTCTTTTTAGTGTTGCGTAGCTTATTAGTTTCAGTTTAGAACGCGTAAAGTTCCATTTCGGGTAAATATCATATTTTTAGTGTAGATTTGGGTCTCGGATGATCTGCTATCAAACCAGGTATTTGTTGGAAAAGTTCCCATCACAGTGACCTTGTGTAGTGACCTAGAACCCACCATAAAAATCTGAGACCATTCCACAAAAACGAGGCTGCAAATATATTGCTTCTGGCGGCAATTTGCGGCCAGACTGTTGAGTTGGGTGTGGTGTTTGGGTGTGAGGATCTCTGGGGTTGTGTGTGGTCTTGTGGTATGTGCAACTTTTATAAATTGTTTGTGTAGCAAAATCTGGGATCACTTTGCTAGTTTCTAGCGTTTCGATTACGCGCGTTACGTTATCCGATACGGTTCGTGTCTTTGTATATCTGTTGCTCTTATGTTAGTTTCGTAGTGTCGCTACGCGGGTTAACCACTAGACGAACACTTGAGAGTATATTTGGAGTTGATGCGTCGGCCAAGCGTAGTTTGTATGTGTTATTGGTCGATTACTAATATACACTTGTTATATTGTTTTATGATCATATGGATGCAGGCGGGGACTTCGGACGCTGCGAAGAAGGGAAAGCGAGTGGTTGGCTTTACTTAGCCCCAAGATCATCAGTGAGTAGATTTAACATCTACAAGGGAATCGCCCGCATGGCATTATGCGACTGGGCTAGATATGATTGTAAGTGCACGGCGGCGCCACGGCCGTCGATCCGACGCCGGAAACGCGGAAATGAAAAAGTTTGCGAAACTTGCAAACCGGCACCACCGCGCACTTTTAACCCGGATCGGGCCATTGACCTAACTACTAGCAAACTAAAAGATGGGAAGAGAGATATACCGAGCGATCCGTGTCCGTCGGTCTTCGTCTCCACTCCGATCTCCCGCGGAATCTCCGTCCGTCACCTCCTCGTCGGAAAGGGCACCACGTAGCCGGATTCTTTTACGGGCTCCCACCTCTGGACCGAGGCAACTCGGGCGCGAAGTTGTCAAGCCGACGCGTCCAAGGGTGCTGTAGGTGTAGTGTAGAAACCATCGTCTCAATGAGGTTGTTAAGTTGCCTTTTATGTGGAGGTGGAAGAATCAACAAAGGAAAAGAGCTATGGAATTTTGGTGGCTATCAAAATGAGAGTGATAAATATCCCACACAAATGAAACCTCATCCTCTCTCCCCACTAAGTGGCCGGCCGCTCATTCAAAATGGGAGTGGGAAGAGAATGGAATAATGCAAGAAAGAATAAGCATGATAAAAGAGAAGAAAAATGGTCACACTCACTTCTAATCTCATCATATCACAAACCATCACATTTATTGCAAAGGAAGAGACCAAAATGGAATCTCATGATGAAAGAAGTATCATGAAGCTCACATATGCAAGAAACCTCCTCCACAATAAGTTATTTGCAAACTTGCAAATAACCCCCCTCCACCAGAAAGTCCGGCCGTGAAGGAACAAAGGAAAACCGGCGGGAGCGGAAAGCAAACTGGCAACTTCAGAAAACTGATCCCGTAATAAATTAGAGGGAAACCCCGCGACTGCATATACATGCTCGCATTTGTATTCCCACTGAACACAAATGCAAAGAGACAAAATCTACACTGTCTAATACTAGGATCTGGTTTAAACCAAAGCCCGCTAGTAAAATCCGTCTGATCACGATCCGTGCAATACCGCACGTATCTGATCGAACCCTGCCATATCTCCATACGGCCTCTACAGCGTTTCGCCCGAAACTTGAGTAACTGTGTGTGGAGGACTCTAAAGACTCGTCAATACTATGCCTGTGGATTTAACCACTAGCACGTCACAGGTATCAGCCATACGTAACGAGCTACCAGCTATTGACCAAAAGGGACGTCAATGAGCGAACTCATCCTGACACCCTACTGAGCCTGTCAGTGACAATATCCGTACAGTCCGGTCCGTTTGTCTATGAGCATCGCATGGCGGGCCTAGGGGGTTGGTAAAAGTCAAACCCCCAATAGCGGTACAAGTCGTGTCGGAGTGTAGCCCAGAACACCCTGAGATACTACTGGAATACCTACCAGTAAATCTCCTGCCTCGGCCGAGGGCTTCGTGTAATGGCTCTCCTAGACACAGCGCGACCTCACCCCCAATACCGGGAGAGACGAACCCCTGCAGATCCGCTCACTGCCTCCATGTGGCTCGGGACTGTACCCAACTAAAACATGTTTGCACGTCTCCTTTAAGCGTGGTAGGGTAGTAATCTAAGTACAGTGGGAACTCACACGAGACAAATGAAGATCTCAGGTCGATGAACTAACCTGTACACATGTCACCAGGGAACTGCTATCTGACGTCTGGTATAATCCCAACTAGCAGGTTCCCGGCGAGTCCTGTCCGGTGTACTCATAAACCAATGAGCACCTGTATATATCTTAGGTGAACCAACTGACACCAGTGGCTTGTGAGACCGGCCACCGCCCCTCATCGTGGTCTCGACTGTATACACTAGTCTACTCTGGAGAATCGATGCCCTGTCTTGAAACTACCACGACTAGGGACCTTTTAAGGACTTGCTTATAGACTCCAGCTCCCACGTATATGATCGCCCTCATACTGCTGGTAGTCAAGCAAGAATACTAGGGGCTCTATCAACGTGCAATAGCGACCTGTAAGGTCACCTAAAGCAGTACACGATGATAAAGATAAACCAGATAGTATACTATCATCTCGAGTAAGACTTACTTACCGGTATAGGCCCTCCCTCAACCATTGCAATCACGTGCCTGTGATCCAATAATTGACTCTGAGGGCACTATATCCAACAATTTCCCACTTGCACTCAAGGCTAATTATTGCGATGTCGCATACTCACAGCCCGTGTGATACCGAACACCCAACTCCTCTACTAGTCAGTCTCACAAAGCTCGTTTGCGAAACTATTGCGTTCGAGGAATAGCCTCAGTGAGTGGATCCGCTTTGATGTTTCTTTCTATGTCTCTCTTTATCCCATGTTCGCGGAGATAGCCATCTCCCAAAATGAGCAATACCTTTCTTAGAATGTCTGGATATCTGATGGGACCTAGTTCATAAATGAACTCTATATCCAAACTTCTTAGACTGTATCGTCAGCTATACTTAATCAGTGTCCTGCGCCATGCCTCCCTTAGTATCTTCTTGGATCACCTGTCCAAAATACTGCCCCTCGTCAGAGGAAAAATTATGACTCTGACGACCACCCTGTCGTCCATGTCACCTTGGAAGCCTGGAATGATAACCGTCTCCTAAAGGAGGCTGCCGTTATCAAATCCTTAGAACATGCACTTATGTTCTAAAGCTTCTTCCGATCGTTTCTCCAGGATTGGATTAATATCAACTTATTGCCTCTCGTGCAAAAATAACATCTGGTGTGGTACTTGACATCTCATGATTGACTCAATTGCCTAAACAAGTGATCTGCCAATCATGCACATCCTTCTCCCCTTTAGTCTTTAAGACACCTTTAGAGAGGGTGACTCCATCACCTGCAGGTACACTACCGTGCCAGGAGTCGTCCATTCTAAAAACTCTTAGAATGCTGTCTAAGTCCCCTGATTGGGAAACCACCCAAATCTAGATCTATAGATCTAGTAAGCAGAATGTCTTGATATTATATTCAAGTCCCAATTGGAGAAACCACTGTGTGACAACCAAAGTTTAACCGATCGTACTATAGGAATCTCACTTCCTACTCTGTGTATGTCATACAAATACCAGGACATCACACCCTACTACCTTCTTAACAGATCCATCCCCTATTCTGATGAAGTCGTACCTATGACTTCACATCAGAAATAGATGATCTATCTCCGCTATATCTGCTTTAGTCTATAAATAGACATAAGCAACTTGTCCACCAATGCTTCCGATGCTCCTACTGACTACGACAACCCTCGGGCAGAGTCATATAGACGTACACTTCTAAAGCTATTTTAGAACGACGTTATAATCATTCTCCTGCCGGGTTCCACAGCCTGGAACAACAGCAATGGCAAGTCTGGGTAAACAAGAACCTCCCTGTCACCGTCTTTTAGGATACCGAAGTACCTCTCGAGCGCCTGAGGTTACCAACCATATCTGCGGAGTGGCCAATGGAATGTCAAACCAGATTGAATCTTTAGGTTGCTATCAAATTTTCAGAAATCGTTTGCGGTTATGGAATCACTTCCAGTTCTACCATACCCCTACTACTGTTTTCTGAAAAAATCCATTTCTTTTAAAATTGTGGCGAGTGAAGAACAATATCACTATTAATCTTCCAAATGGTAGAAAGTCAACCCTCGTCATAGCCTGGGTCAACCCACAAACAGCCATTACAGAAACGTGCCTTGAGTTATCCAAAGTCTGGTTTTAAGTATAAGCCGGACAACTCCCCGTACCTTAACAATGTCAAGATATGAACTGTTCTATATCCATTATAGAAACAGAGGCACTGATTTAATTGAACCAGATTCAAATCATGTATCTGTCTCCAGTGCATGTCAACTAAATGGAAAGAGGCCGATCAGCGTTACTCAACTTTGGAATGCTTCCAATTATGAGTAACCTGAAAGAGAAGCAAGTCCTCTTAATCATTACTATCAACTGAATACCATATACAAGCATCTACATCTTCGATCACTTTGAAGAATCCCGATACTTGCAATACCTGGTTGTCTACTTTGTTCATACACCTATAACTTCTCAAAACTTAGACCCTGTGTTTCTACGAAACATCTGTCTAAGAACTAGAGAAGTCATAAGTAAACCGAATATAGTACGAGGAATAACCCCTTTGTCCTAATGGACACTGGACAGCATACAATACTCTATATAAGTCCCCTGAGTGTAATAACTCATTCCCTATGTGTTGTAGGTCGAAAACTGTACTTATGGTTATGAAGAATTACACAGCTGTTCAATGCTCCTTACCTAACCATCCACTGATACAGGTAAATGTCATAGACATAATTTCAAAAAGGTATATCTCACTCTATAAAAAAAGACGTACAGATATATCAATTTGAAATTGGTGCAAAACAACGGATATTCAAAACCAAATATTTGCCGTCCGGCAAACAACCCAGGTGAGTTCCTCAAATATCACCAATTAAAACGAATTCCGATATAATGAGGATGATCACCTAATTCCCAATAACTTACTCCCACTCATCATCTGTAAAACCATACAGATGTGAGAATCATACCTGGTAAATACATACCCTGGAGCAAGTGTCTAATTGGGAAATCAATTTTCTTTTAACAGTACACAGTGAAACTGAAACATTGAAATGTTTCAATGGGGTATCCGGGTATTCCTAGTAATGCCTCTTCCATTATCAGATTCACAACTGTAACCGTATATTTCTTTGCCACCTCTCCAAATCCCTTTATATGTCTTTAGTCATTACCTTCTGCACACCCCTTTAGGCCAAATGGTTTTGTTCCTTCCCTACCGTTCGGCACCAGCCTATGGTTTGGAAGAAGACTATCCAATAAGCATAATGGGTGTACTGTCCTAATCCTAGGAGCACTCGCAATGCGAGAGAGGCTGAAGATAAAAGACAACCGAATAAACCTTATTCCTATTTCTCCTGAACCAGAATCCATCCCCGAACTGGAACAAGTTCCTTTCGAGTTCGTATATAACCATACGATGTAGTATCAAATAAACTGTGGATCTTCGTAGTGATACGGAGTGTCCTGGAGAAATACAAAGGTGAAAAGGGAGTGGTAATGAAATACTTGGTTTGGTCATGAATATCAGTCGTAATTTACATTGCCCTCTTACTAGTCCCTTTCTTTGTCTTAACTTAATACCTTCTGTACACCGTTTAGGCTAATTGGTTTTCTTCATTCCCCACCGTTCGGTACCAGCCTAAGGTTTGGAAGAAGACTATCCAATTTGCGTAATAGGTATACTATCTCCTAAACCAAGGAGTACTCGCAACCTGAGAGAAGGTAAAAGGAAAAGACAACTGAATAGTCCTATTCGTTTTCTCCAGAACCGGAAACCATCCTCGAATAAATTCCTTCGATTTCGTATATAACCATACGATTGTTTTGTCCAATGGAAGTGGACGTTCGAAGTAATACGGGGTGTCCTGGAGAAAAGGGTAAAAGTAGGAGTGGCAATGAGGTCTGCAACTCTGAAAATCCAAAAGCTAGTGTTTAAGAAGGTTCGGTCAACTTGGTCACTGAGTCATAGTCTAGGGTCGGGTCAATGGTCGCTGCCAAAGAGAGAGAGAAAAGAAACACTCTGCGTGCACTCTAACTTAGATCAGAATGGTTATCACTTTATCTAATCAGGAAACCTCCCACTGTAACGTCAAATTCTTCTCTAAACCCGAAAGAAGAATTAGTCGGGATCACCCGAGGAGTAAACCAACTCATCAGTGGGAATCGGGATCCAACTATCATCGCATGATAACGTAACGGAATCCGCTCACGTTATCACACTCCAGAAGGTATGCGCATATCTGGCAAGTTTCAGTTTCTTTAGAAACTCCTGATGTGATTTTTGCCCCTTGCTCTTATGACCTTGACTAAGGCCAACAAATCATAAGTCACATGTCAAGTTCTACCCGTCATTGTCCAGGTTAATTTGATCCCACCCGTACAAGCCCATGACTAGGAACAACAAGGCTATACGACTGTCCCAAACCAACGCATCTATTTATGCTATATATGAACACCCAATAGCTACCAAACATTGTGCCTTGACTATGGCCAACAAACACAGCTTGAATACTATTGACTATCCATATGAAACGACGGAGGGCTACGAATGATTTCTGGCGAAAAACCTTTAACATAATGAACTTGATATCGTTGAAGGAACGGATAGCTTTTTAGAAAAATATAGTAACGAAAACCTTTGCTAAAAAGGTCACTCCCGGTGAAGGGATCTCGGTTCTTTCCCCGTAGAATGAGGTGCCGGATATTCCAACTGAATACCACGATGCAAAGCAAAAGTAATCGGCTATAGTGAAGTTATTGCCCAGACGCAAACTTCTGTCTAAGGGGTCACTCCCGGTGAAGGGATCTCGGCTCTTTCCCCGTGGAATGAGGTACAGGATATTCCAACTGAATACCATGATGCAAAGAAAAAGTAATCGGCTATAGTGAAGCTATTGCCCTGACGCAAACTTCTGCCCAAGGGGTCACTCCCGGTGAAGGGATCTCGGCCCTTGCCTCGTCGACTGAGGAGCAGGATATTCCAACTGAATACCACGATGCAAAACAAAAGAGAACGCCCTTGCAATAACAGTTTTTTGAAAAATGTTCCAACAACATCAGAATAAGTTTGTTTAGCTTGCATTGATCTGAATCAACGCAGTCCCATCAATTGATCACACCACAAAAGAACGAAAATAATGATGTACGTATATGGCATCCGCATTCGCCACTGGGTCCCGTCATCACCCGTTAGGTTACTTAACTAACGACAGAGCGGGGACTGGACTAGCGCGGATGAAAAACATATACAACATCTACTAGTATATATATCAATATATAATATTCGCTCAAGGCGTGATAAAATGCAACATCACAGAAATGTAACCAGCATCACAGAACAATACATATATCTGGGATCCCCGGGTTTTAAAGAGCCGCTACTGAAACCCGACGTTCCCCTGGTCGTGTGGATAACCTGTGCAATGAAAATCCTAGACCCCTACGGGCGCGGCAAGTCACCCGCCAAAACCTGAAGCGAGGCAGCCCCCTTCAGCAACGTGAATGGACCACCCAGCACTTCACGGAATCCGGTGACTTAGGAACCCCTCCTGGGTCAACCTATACCCCCTACGAGTGCGGCGAATAGCCCGCCAATTCTAGAGTGAAGCCCCTCCGTCTCAATGCCATGAGATGCGGGCTTGTTGCCCTCTCGAACCCGGCTATCCGTGCACCCCTCCTTGGGGTAATCTTAGTACAGAAAGTAAAATATACATACAATGGGTACATCGACCTCGACCCGGTCGTGCCCCAAAAGAATAATACAAACAGGCAGTGACGGCAGTCCATATGTCGGACGCTGGCCCCGCAATATCAAATGTACATATAAAACAAAACTGTGCTACCACAGCAACCAGGCTATCCCCACGTCCAATCCGCAACATCACAGCACAACACAGAACATCAACATGAATGTCACGTTCGCAAATCCGTCTAAGAGGGCTATAGCAGTTAGATAGGATTTACCGATCAGGTGACATTCACGGTCGCAGATATAATGTAAATACTGTGAACTAGCATGTTTAAATTTTTCGATCGATCAAATTTACCCAAGTGGGCCCCCAAACACTACAGTAGCACTTAAAGAAAATCTGGGCCCAAACAGAATGTTCCAAAAACCCTATTTTCACATACTAGGACCCACTGGAAAAAAATGGTGCAACAAGGGGTATTATGGCCGCGGAACCGCGGCCAATGCATGTGTTTGGCCGTGGTTCCGCGGTGGAAAAGTTGAATCATGCAACCAAATTTATTCAGAAGTCTTAGAACACCCTGCACATATTTCTGCAATACCCTGAAAAAATTTTGGAGCCAAAAAAAATTTCGACAGAAACCTGATGCAAGAAAAATACGGTTTTTGGGAATTTTGTTCGATCGAGTTCTAAACATACTAGAGCAAGCTAGACTAGGTTAACGGCGTGGCTCTGATACCAATGTAAGTGCACGGCGGCACCCCGGCCGTCGATCCGACGCCGGAAACGCGAAACGAAAAACTTTGCGAAACTTGCAAACTGGCACCACCGCGCACTTTTAACCCGGATCGGGCCATTAACCTAACTACTAGCAAACTAAAAGATGGGTAGAGAGATATACCGAGCGATCCGTGTCCTTCGGTCTTCGTCTCCACTCCGATCTCCCGCGGAATCTCCGTCCGTCATCTCCTCGTCGGAAAGGGCACCACGTAGCCGGATTCTATTAAGGGCTCCCACCTCTGGACCGAGGCGACTCGGACGCGAAGTTGGCAAGCCGACGCGTCCAAGGGTGCTGTAGGTGTAGTGTAGAAACCATCGTCTCAATGGGGTTGTGAAGTTGCCGTTTATGTGGAGGTGGAAGAATCAACAAAAGAAAAGAGCTATGGAATTTTGGTGGCTATCAAAATGATAGTGATAAATATCCCACACAAATGAAACCTTATCCTCTCTCCCCTCTATGTGGCCGGCCCCGCATTCAAAATGGGTGTGGGAAGAGAATGGAATAATGCAAGAAAGAATAAGCATGATAAAAGAGAAGAAAAATGGTCACACTCACTTCTAATCTCATCATATCACAAACCATCATATTTAATGCAAAGGAAGAGACCAAAATGGAATCTCATGATGAAAGAAGTATCATGAAGCTCACATATGTAAGAAACCCCCTCCACAATAAGTTATTTGCAAACTTGCAAATAACCCCCCTCCACCAGAAAGTCCGGCCGTGAAGGAACAAAGGAAAACCGGCGGGAGCGGAAAGCAAACTGGCAACTTCAGAAAACTGATCCCGTAATAAATTACAGGAAAACCCCGCGACTGCATAACTGGTAACTTCAGAAAACTGATCCCGTAATAAATTACAGGAAAAACCCGCGACTGCATATACATGCCCGCATTTGTATTCCCACTGAACACAAATGCAAGGAGACAAAATCTACACTGTCTAATACTAGGATCTAGCTTAAACCAAAGCCCGCTAGTAAAATCCGTCCGATCACGATACGTGCAATACCGCACGTATCTGATCGAACACTGGCATATCTCCATACGGCCTCTACAGCGTTTCGCCCGAAACTTGAGTAACTGTGTGTAGGGGACTCTAAAGACTCGTCAATACTATGGCTGTGGATTTAACCACTAGGACGTCAGAGGTATCAGCCATACGTAACGAGCTACCAGCTATTGACCAAAAGGGACGTCGATGAGCGAACTCATCCTGACACCCTACTGAGCCTGTCAGTGACAATATCCGTACAGTCTGGTCCGTTCGTCTATGAGCATCACATGGCGGGCCTAGGTGGTTGGTAACAGTCAGACCCCCAACAGCGGTACAAGTCGTGTCGGAGTGTAATGGAATACCTACCAGTAAATCTCCTGCCTCGGCCAAGGGCTTCGTGTAATGGCTCTCCAGACACAGCGCGACCTCACCCCCAATTCCGGGAGAGACGAACCCCTGCAGATCCGCTCACTGCCTCCATGTGGCTCGGGACTGTACCCAAGTAAAACCTGTTTGCATGTCTCCTTTGAGCGTGGTAGGGTAGTAATCTAAGTACAGTGGGAACTCACACGAGACAAATGACGATCTCAGGTCGATGAACTAACCTGTACACATGTCACCAGGGAACTGCTATCTGACGTCTGGTATAATCCCAACTAGCAGGTTCCCGGCGAGTCCTGTCCGGTGTACTCATAACCCAATGAGCACCTGTATGCATCTTAGGTGAACCAACTGACACCAGTGGCTTGTGAGACCGGCCACCACCCCTCGTCGGGGTCTCGACTGTATACACTAGTCTACTCTGGAGAATCGATGCCCTGTCTCGAAACCCCCACGACTAGGGACCTTTTATGGATTTGCTTATAGACTCCAGCTCCTACGTATATGATCGTCCTCATACTGCTGGTAGTAAAGCAAGAATCCTAGGGGCTCTATCAACGTGCAATAGCGACCTGTAAGGTCACCTAAAGCAGTACACGATGATAAAGATAAACCAGATAGCATACTATCATCTCGAGTAAGACTGTCTTACCGGTATAGGTCCTCCCTCAACCATTGCAATCACATGCCTGTGATCCAATAATTGACTCTGAGGGCACTATATCCAACAATGATGTGATATTAGTCGCATGTTTATATTGCATATATAGAGTTTGCGCATAAACATCATTGCATATTATTACTTGTTGTGCTTAGACTTGTACCCATTGGACACTACACTATTATTGACGGCCCATGTTGCACGAGCACTGATTGTATGCTACACACACTATCAATAATTGCCATGATACGCACAACACACATAGATATATGATATTGTTTTGTTAGGGACAATGAGACATTGATTCATATTCCATTGTGCGTATGACATATAGCATACATGTATACCTACATGCTTACACATATGCATTGCTATGCCTATATGAATACACATACCTGGAGGGTATTGTATCATTATTGACATGTATATACACATACCTAGCTTGATATAGCTACACACATACCTGGAGGGTATCATATCATTATTAATAGGTAGATACACATATCTTTCTATACCGACATGGTTACGCATACCTGGCTATAACTACATATTCACCTTTATATGATGTTGTATAGATTTGGAGAAATTAGGAACCGCATGATATATTTCATAACTTGTTGCAGTTAAATAGCGGTTTTTCCTTTTTATGATCATATTACTGTTTTATGTTGCATATATCATATTCATGGATTTTCGCATTGAGATATGGATTTCACATGATATTTTCTGTAATTGAGGGCCGTGGTAGTTTCATTAAATTATGCATTATTTGAAAAACCCAGTTTCTCTTGATATGATATTTCAGCGTCCACCATGAGATTTCTCGGTTCTGATGTATACCCTATGCGAGGAGTGGTGTGGGACGCGTGCGGGTACATGGTGGAGACCGGTATGTTACCCCGCGGCAAGAAAGGTATGTCGACGGATTTTGCCGATGAGCCTGGCAGGGGATGTGCACTGCCTACCGGTGATAGTAATTTGGACTCGGCGGTGATCGTGGAGATATCGACCGTAGTCATGTACGTATGGATACGGGGAATTCGAGTGTCGAAGTTGGGGCACTTGGGTTTCCGATGAACGTATGATACGTACATATCAGGGCCAGTCGGGTGGCAACGCCTGATAGATGAGTACTTATGTGTCGATGTTGGACACTAGTTTTCATGATATTTTACTCCTAAGTATTTCTCGGGAAACGAAAACAAAAAATGACAATCCATGTAGCGCCAAGGGAAATTGAGAAAATGAGAAATGCCAACTATATGATGTTAGTTATATGTATGCCCTAGAGGCCATTACTATACATAGGATGTATATTGTGGTGGATGCTTGGACATATATAGGGAGGACTTTCTTGCTCGACATGATAGTATGCTATCTGGTTGCTCTTTACCTTAACGTGTATACTGACAGTCTCTCTGTTACATGTTGGTAAAGCCCCTAGGATGTGTACTTGACTACCTGGACTATGATGCGGATCATACTAGTGGGGACATGGTAGTCCATAAGTACATCCTTCAAAGTCCCTAGTCGTGGGTATATCGAGACAGGGCATCGATATACCAGAGTAGACTAGCGTATACCTTTTCGACCCATACAGATGGGCGATGGATGATCCCATATCCATTGGTGTTTGACATCAGAGATGATATACGGGTGCTCAGTAGAGACTGGGTACACTGGACGGACTCGCCGAGAACTCCCAAATGGTATTATACCTTACGTCAGATGGCAGTTCTCTGGTGACACTGGTACAGAGTAGTCTGTTGACCCGAGATCGTCATAGAGTCTTGTGTGGTTCCCACTGTGCTTTGATTTCCATCTTACCACGTCCAAGAGGGCATGCAAAACGGTGGTTTTTGGGTACAGTCCCGAATCACATGGAGGCAATGAGCGATAGGAGGGGATTCGTCTCTCCCGGTATAGGGGGTTGATGTTGCGCTGTGTTCGATTGGCTATAACCGGAAATCCCTGGCCAGGGTTGTTGAGATATACTGGTAAGTGTTACCAGTAGTTTCTCGAATTGTTATAGACCTCATATCGACACGACTTATCGAGCTATTGGGGTCTGACGTTTACCACCCCTAGGCGAGATATGCGACATATCAGACGAACAGACCGGACTGTACGGTAGTGTTACTGGTTGGATTCACTGGAGTGTGAGCGGGCTTGCTCGTCGATCTTATGATCGCTCAATACCCGGGTGGCCGTTACGTTTAGCATACCGCTTGCGGCTTGTGGGTGCTTGATATGATCATCATCTGCTGCCGGCGTATTGACGAGTCTTTAGAGTCCTACACAGAGGTTTCCTGGCTCAAGTGAAACGAAATAGGAGCGCATATGAGATATGTGCGGGACCGAGGATAATGCGTGTATGTGATACCGTATTCCATTCTCGTGATGAATGTATCGAATGGTTATATGCGATATAACCTAGTTATCGAATCGAGGGTTGATTCGATAAGCCGATACATTGGATACTAGTCGGTTATGTGCGACATGACCGGATCATTGAATCAAGTGTTGATTTAATGATTTAATGTATAATTATATATTTGATATATTACTTTGCATTAACTAGTATTGGTTCACTTTAAATGGATTTTCTCACTTGGTTTGTGCGCATTGTATATGCGATATATTTTTGTGCACTTGATTGTATCATGTTTGATGATGCATGTTAACTTGGTTAAGTGTAAAGATTAAACCATGGTTAAGTTAATGATTAGGGTTTTCCTTATCTTATTTATTTACTTATTTATTTTGGAAAAGGTTAAAGAGAAGAATGGTGGCTTTCTTTGTTTGTAGTTGAAGCTTCATGAAGGTTTGACCAAAGCTACCATTTTTGTCTTCTTCTCCTAACCCTAACCATTCAACTAACCTTGGTTAATTCTCTACACTTGACTATAGTTAATGTTATGATAAGTATTCTTTTTATTTTCTATTCTTATTAACTTATCATAATATTATTTTCATCTTCTTCATCTTCTTTCATGAAGAAAGCTTCACTTCATCAATGGTGATTGATGAAAATGAGTGAGAAATCCAATTCTAAAGTGAACCCACTTCCTATTTCTTCATCCTCTACCTCTTGCCAAGTAGTATAGGGTGTTTCCTTCACAAGTTTTCATGGCTTGGTGAAGGTGGAGCTTGATCTAGTGATGCCTCGACGTAGATCATCTTCGGCACGTCGTCGATGACCTAGCCCGCTCTTTCTCCGATGAAGCCGACGCTAGAGCACGGGATTGCATGAGGACAGCGGAGAGGACTTCATCATGGATCCATGAAGGTGGAGGACTGGATCTACAAAGGTTGTATTTCCGTATTCTTGTAGTTAAGTGTTAACTAGTTTGTTTTTCGCCTAAACTTCTAGCCAACGATCCGTATTAGGGTTTCTCGGCACCGTTAAAATTTGAAATTGGCATGGTTTATGCCTTATGAGACCTCTTGAGAGTGCCTAGGAACCCTACAGTGGTATCAGAGCCTAGCTAGAGCCTTAGGCGAAGTCTAGACGGAGTTTGAAGTCCGATCGACCCGAAACCCCAACTCAAAACTTGCTCTCTGGACTTTTTCTAAAAACTAGGATTTTTTCAGATTAAAAATTCGTAAAAAATTCAGCAGGAAGATCTAAGAGTTATGGTGAAAAAGGACATCCTAATTCATCTAAACCGCCGCGGTTCCGCGGCATGAGCATGGCTCATGCGGCGGTTCCGCGGCCGTACGGTCGTATCTCACTGTAATTGCGGCACTGTAACTCCCTATTTTCTGATGCTGGATTTTATGGGAATTTTTAAATTTTATTCAAGAGTTGAATTTTCTGGGTTTGTTTTGGGGATTCGGTGTTTCGATCGGAGTATCAGATTTTGTCTATGTTGCTTTCCGAATAATTTTTAGAGTATGTTAAAAAGTTCGACCGGATATAAATACCCAATTTTTCCCCTGTCGGGAAATTTCCAAGTGTTGCATTTTTCCGTAGTTTAAAGACGTTCTAAGTAGTGCAAGTAACTCGATGGACCCTCTAGAAGACAACAAACCTTAACTCGATTATGTGACCGTCTTGAACTGCCCTTTGAACCTTAGGGTTTGGGGTAGTACGGCGTGCCACATGTGAGGCGTTGGCTTGACCCTTCTACGGCTGGACCGTTGGTACTGAGGCACGAACTGAATGTTGTTAGACTTATTTCATGTGTTGAGCTGTATCGGGAAAACTTGGGTGTTTGACTGTTCGATCGAAAAGTTTAACATTTTCTGTTTATCTGGAATGGGATACAATAATTGGAATTCATAAGACGTTATGTGATAACGGAATGAATATTATAAACGTAGCAGTTTAGTCTCACTTGATCGGTTGCTACGGAATTTTGATGTGATCAAAAGTCCGTCGCAATCACGTAGCGTACGCGGATACTCGCCGGGTAAACTTAATAGACAGCCTCACTCCATAGCCCCGACCAAGTGACTGTAGGAGAACCCCGTCGCCGAAAGCATCCGTTCGGGTGCTCGCGGCAGCGGTGTTCTGCCTTGGTGCACTTCGTCGACGGCATCATGGGTGCGGCTGCCTACTGAAGTTTGCGACGAGCATTCGATCAGGATGTCGGGAATCTTGTTGAATTGCCCGACTTGAATATTGAAAAGTGTTTTCGATTTTGAGACTAAAATGCGGGGTTTATAATTGTTAGGCATGTGATGTCTAAGTAATTCATTTGGTCAGGCATGCGATGTCTGAGGTGGTTGCGGATTCCAACTGTTGAAGTTTTACACTTTCTTTTCTGTGACCGTAAGTGTAATATGTGATATCGCCGGTTTCGTTGCTATATGTCAACGACAATTGGGATGCGCATATTTACTTACGTTGATGACATGTGATGTTATGTGTTGCTGGATATGTTATATTGGATCGTCGTGTTTTAATAGCCGGGGGTTTTATGTGAGATGAGTGTTTTTCATTTTCATTCATGTAAAAACTTGTATGTAATATTCTTTTATTTGGGGCACTTCCAGGTTGCGGAAGATGTCACCTTTTGTATATTATTTACTTTTCCGCACTAGGATAGACCCAAGGAGGGGAGCACAAGTAACCGGGTTCTGGAGTCCAGTGGGAGACCAACCGAGGAGTCGAGTCCGCGTCTCCTAACTCTAGAATTGGTAGGGTTGCTTGCCGCTCTCGTAGGGGTCTAGGGGTGTGGGTTTGGCTATTCATCACGACCGTGGAATCCGTGTTTTATACTGGCTCGTATTGAAAACACGGACGTCCTAGTATATCCAATATTTCATATGATTCTTCTGCTGCGATATCTGTGATGTGATCATGTGATGTTCTGTGATAGATACAGTATATAGTATATATGATATATTATATAGACGTTACTTATGTTTTACACCCGTGCTAGCCCTGCCCCGCTCTGCCGTTAGTTACCTAACCTAACGGTGCACGAGGGGACATCGAGGCGAATACGGATGGCATAAGTGTACGTCGTATTTATCTGTGATGTTTAGGTACTTAAATGATGGGACTTCATTAATGTGATTAATGAAAGTAAAAGAAACCTAAGATGTTGTAGAATCGAATTTTCAAAATAAAACAGCTAGCTACAGTTCTTGCTTTGCATCGCGGTGTTCCTTGTAGAACATCCTGCACCTTATTCGATAAGGAAAGGACCGAGATCCCTTCACCGGGAGTGACTCCTTTAGCAATAACTGGCAGATGCTACACACTCGGTTTGTTTTTTGATTGCTTTTAAGAGTTTTTGCTTTGCACAGTGATATATATGATATATCCCGTACCTCATTCGACGAGGAAAGGACCGACGATCCCTTCACTGGGAGTGACTCCTTTAGCAAAACTAGAAAAGCCTCAAAAGCACTCCATTTTTAAAATCATTTGATTCTACAACGATATCAAGTTCATTACGCAAAAGGTTTTCTTAAAAACCTGTCGTAGGCCTCCGTCATTTCAGATATGTACTAGTTAGTATTCGTGCTGCGGTAGTTTGGCACTCGTCAAGGCGTAGTGTACGGTAGCTAACTAGTATTTATCTGCTTGAGCATATGATGCGATTGGATTAGGGTATTCATACGGCGTTGTTTGGCATTCGTCAAGGGTCGTGCGGGTGGGTTTAATTCAATCAAGAAATGTACGGGTTGAACTTGACTAGTGGACTATGGGTTGTTTGGCATTCGTCAAGGTCATAGAACACTAGGGGCAAAATATTATCGGGAATTTCAAGTGTTGAAATTTGCAATGAGATTGCATACCTTCTATGAGATAGTTGGATCCCGATACCCGCTGCGAGTAAGAGTTACTCCTGGGAGAGTTTTACACATCACAATTAGCCGATCAAGTAGGTGTCTAGAAAGGTGTTAACGAGGTTACGCCTCTGGGAAAATGAGGTTTACATTAATTAGGTTCGTGCGAAAGCACGGGGGACCTCCCTCAAAGTACCGACACTGGCCTGGCTGAAAGATTGGCGAACCTGTAGTGTGTAATTAATCCCGGCTAGTCTTTCCTTTTAGGGTTTGAAGGAAGATTTGATAAAAAGCAGTGGGAGCCATCCTGATTAGATAAAATAAAAACCAATCTATTCTTGCAAGAGCGCACGCTGAGTGTTTTCTTCTCTCTCTCTCCAGGTAGCGACCATATCACGCCTTAATCAAGATAATAATACGGATATTTGACCGAACCCGCTTGTTATACTGAGCTGGGGAACGTTGGTCCCGCTCCAACTTATAATTGTTATAAGACAGAGCAGGAAATTGGGGAATACCAGAATTCCTATGCCGCCCAAACGAAGAAAGTGCATATGATGCATCTTCTTCGGGTGTGTTCGTTACACAGAACTGTTTCTCTGTATCCTCTACGTCCTGGGTATGTGATACCAGATCAGGATCCCAGATATGTAATCTGTTAGATAGGGCTACAGACAGGTAGAGAACTGGGAACGGGTGATAAGTTTCATGAGACAGAAAACGGGGCAAGTGTTGCAGCCAAGTCTGTCGGTCACTGTCACCCTGTATTGTAATACATTGATTCTGAACGAATGTTATTAGATACCGAACCTGATATACAAAATCATATCAGTCTCTTTATTAGTAAAGAAATGGTAAAATTTTGTATTGTTGGATAATGTTTTGAACATTTCCTATATCAAAAGTTGATCGGTTCAGGCACGTTATCTAAAACATTAATGTTCTAAATCAAACTACCGTTCTTAGTATATGAATCATACACAAGAGGAAGAGTTCAGAAATGAACGGATCCTTCTTCAGGCATTGTAGACTAGGTCATATCAATGCGACCAGACTGGCTGAAGTTACATGAAGATGCATATTTAAATCCTGTTTGAATTTACATCTTGTGAAACTTGCCAGTCATGTCACAAAGATAAGATGACCATAGCTCCGTTTACTGGAAACAGAGAAAGAGTTAGTGAACTCTTGGGATGATACATGTTGATGTATGTAAGTCCCCTGTCTATATATGCCAGGATTGGTTCTTTGTACTTCGTTACATTCTCTGATAATCTCTCAAGATTCATACATATGTTCCTGTTGAAACACAAGTCCGAAACTTTTGAGATATTCACAGAATATAAGTTAGAAGTAGAGAACCGATAAGGGTATAAGTATTATGTCCTATGATGCGATCAAGGAGGAGAATACTTGAGCACGGAATTCCTGCATTATTCTAAAGGAGAATGAGATTCTCTCTCAGCATTACTCCTCCGTATACACCATAGCACGATGGTATATCGGGGCGGAGAAATAGCACCCTATGTGATATGGTGTGCTCTATGATGAGTACTACAGAGTTACCTGTTTCCTTTTGGGAGTTATGCACTTAAGAAGCTGCATACCTATTGAATAGGGTTCAAATCAAATCAGTTGCCTACAGCTTCATATATGATATGGAAAGGGAAGAGCCCATATCTTAAGATGGTTAAGATTTGGGGTTGTCTGGCCTATGTCTAAAAGCAAAATCCGGACAAGCTCGAGGCAAGGTCTGTTATGTAGAACTGGAAAGGTTCCAGCTATACAAACTACAGCAGATGATTTGATAAAGCCAAAGGATTCAGTAGATTCCAATGAACCTCAGCCTCTCCGCCGATCTAGTAGGGTTCCTCACCCACCTGAGAGATACTTCGGTTTCTCTATGACAGTGGGAGCGAGGACTGCATCATGAGATGATGACCCAACCAGTTTCGAGCTGGCCATCAGGAGTGTGACTCTGTAAGAATGGCTGGATGCTTAGCGATCTGAGATGGAATCCTTATACACCAACAAAGTATGGACTTTGGTTGCTATATCTGAAGGGTTAAATCACCATCAGGAGAAAGTATATCTTGAGAAGATTATTTGGTGTAGATAGAAAAGTTGAGACTTTCAAAGCTAGACTTGTTAAAGGTTTGCATCTTTGACCAGATATGGATCATAATGAAACCTTTTCTAAGGATCTATGCTTAAGTCCATCCAGATCCTACTTGCCACGGCTACAGACCATGACTACGATATCTGGTGGTTGGGGGTCATGACAGCTTTTCTAAATGATGTTTTAGAAGAGAGCGTCTATAAGTACACAGCCAGAGGGCTTCGTAGACAGTGGGAGCAGCGGAAACGTGTGCAAGATGCTTTATAGGATAAAGTAGGCATCGCGGAGTTGGAACATCTATTTTGATGGATTAGTCAAAGAGTTTGACATCATCAAAATGGTAGATGAACCTTGTATAAACAAAAAGGTAGTAGGGAGTATGGTGGTGATCCTCGTAGAGTACGTGGATGTCATACTCTTGATAAGAAAAGAGTTTCCTATGCTACGCTCGATCAATCTCCGCTTATCACAATGATTCTCCACATAGGATCAAAGTGATACCTCCTAAATCCTGGGTTTTTGGATCTATGAGATAGATCTAATTGGATGTTAGGACTCTCACTAGTTGTAGTGAGCTGGTATCAGTTGATCCTGGGGAAAATCACTGGAAGGATTCCAGGGTGATAAAGACGACTGAATGTCAGTCACAGGCATTGTCTTTACCCTCAGTAAAGGGACGGTATGTTGGAAGACTTCCAAGCTAGATACCGTGACATACTAGACAATAAAGGCAGGATACATCGCTACTTAAGATG
Source organism: Agapanthus africanus (assembly GCA_030015575.1). Taxonomy (NCBI): domain Eukaryota; kingdom Viridiplantae; phylum Streptophyta; class Magnoliopsida; order Asparagales; family Amaryllidaceae; genus Agapanthus; species Agapanthus africanus. The sequence goes on along the minus strand of CM057346.1, from coordinate 334,752,788 downwards.
CTACCAAAGAGGCTGTTTGGGTATATAGTAGTTCATAAGATGAACTTTGTTCCTCCCATTGTGTGACAATGGAGTTGTGGCTTATGCCAAGGAACGCCGGTCCCAACAGTGATCCAGACATATTCTAAGGCAGTGTCACCTGATCATGGAGATGGATGATCTCCGGGTGATCGAGGTCAGGAGAGCAGACTCAGAGGACAACACAGCAGATCCACTCACAAAGGCCTGTTCCCAGAGAGAGATTCATATGGGATGGTTGAGTATGAGATACTACAACCACTGCTATCAGATGGCCCTAGTGCAAGTGGGAGATTGTTAGTTATATGTATGCCCTAGAGGCCATTACTATACATAGGATGTATATTGTGGTGGATGCTTGGACATATATAGGGAGGACTTTCTTGCTCGACATGATAGTATGCTATCTGGTTGCTCTTTACCTTAACGTGTATACTGACAGTCTCTCTGTTACATGTTGGTAAAGCCCCTAGGATGTGTACTTGACTACCTGGACTATGATGCGGATCATACTAGTGGGGACATGGTAGTCCATAAGTACATCCTTCAAAGTCCCTAGTCGTGGGTATATCGAGACAGGGCATCGATATACCAGAGTAGACTAGCGTATACCTTCTCGACCCATACAGATGGGCGATGGATGATCCCATATCCATTGGTGTTTGACATCGGAGATGATATACGGGTGCTCAGTAGAGACTAGGTACACTGGACGGACTCGCCGAGAACTCCCAGATGGTATTATACCTTACGTCAGATGGCAGTTCTCTGGTGACACTGGTACAGAGTAGTCTGTTGACCCGAGATCGTCATAGAGTCTTGTGTGGTTCCCACTGTGCTTTGATTTCCATCTTACCACGTCCAAGAGGGCATGCAAAACGGTGGTTTTTGGGTACAGTCCCGAATCACATGGAGGCAATGAGCGATAGGAGGGGATTCGTCTCTCCCGGTATAGGGGGTTGATGTTGCGCTGTGTTCGACTAGCTATAACCGGAAATCCCTGGCCAGGGTTGCTGAGATATACTGGTAAGTGTTACCAGTAGTTTCTCAAATTGTTATAGACCTCATATCGACACGACTTATCGAGCTATTGGGGTCTGACGTTTACCACCCCTAGGCGAGATATGCGACATATCAGACGAACAGACCGGACTGTACGGTAGTGTTACTGGTTTGATTCACTGGAGTGTGAGCGGGCTTGCTCGTCGATCTTCTGATCGCTCAATACTCGGGTGGCCGTTACGTTTAGCAGCCCGCTTGCGGCTTGTGGGTGCTTGATATGATCATCATCTGCTGCCGGCGTATTGACGAGTCTTTAGAGTCCTACACAGAGGTTTCCTGGCTCAAGCGAAACGAAATAGGAGCGCATATGAGATATGTGCGGGACCGAGAATAATGCGTGTATGTGACACCGTATTCCATTCTCGCGATGAATGTATCGAATGGTTATATGCGATATAACCTAGTTATCGAATCGAGGGTTGATTCGATAAGCCGATACATTGGATACTAGTCGGTTATGTGCGACATGACCGGATCATTGAATCAAGTGTTGATTTAATGATTTAATGTATAATTATATTTGATATATTACTTTGCATTAACTAGTATTGGTTCACTTTAAATGGATTTTCTCACTTGGTTTGTGCGCATTGTATATGCGATATATTTTTGTGCACTTGATTGTATCATGTTTGATGATGCATGTTAACTTGGTTAAGTGTAAAGATTAAACCATGGTTAAGTTAATGATTAGGGTTTTCCTTATCTTATTTATTTACTTATTTATTTTGGAAAAGGTTAAAGAGAAGAATGGTGGCTTTCTTTGTTTGTAGTTGAAGCTTCATGAAGGTTTGACCAAAGCTACCATTCTTGTCTTCTTCTCCTAACCCTAACCATTCAACTAACCTTGGTTAATTCTCTACACTTGACTATAGTTAATGTTATGATAAGTATTCTTTTTATTTTCTATTCTTATTAACTTATCATAATATTATTTTCATCTTCTTCATCTTCTTTCATGAAGAAAGCTTCACTTCATCAATGGTGATTGATGAAAATGAGTGAGAAATCCAATTCTAAAGTGAACCCACTTCCTATTTCTTCATCCTCTACCTCTTGCCAAGTAGTATAGGGTGTTTCCTTCACAAGTTTTCATGGCTTGGTGAAGGTGGAGCTTGATCTAGTGATGCCTCGACGTAGATCATCTTCGGCACGTCGTCGATGACCTAGCCCGCTCTTTCTCCGATGAAGCCGACGCTAGAGCCCGGGATTGCATGAGGACAGCGGAGAGGACTTCATCATGGAGCCATGAAGGTGGAGGACCGGATCTACAAAGGTTGTATTTCCGTATTCTTGTAGTTAAGTGTTAAGTAGTTTGTTTTTCGCCTAAACTTCTAGCCAACGATCCGTATTAGGGTTTCTCGGCACCGTTAAAATTTGAAATTGGCATGGTTGATGCATTGTGAGACCTCTTGAGAGTGCCTAGGAACCCTACATATGAGATAAGATGTTTCTCGTATGGGACGCTGTTATATATGCATGTATATATATATATATATATCAGTGGTATTGAACGCTGTTATATATATATTTATAATATATATCATCATAATGATCTATACTAGTATTCTTATTTTTACCCGATATGAGGGCCGATCTGTGGGCCGATCTGAGGGCTGATATGAGGGCCGATTTGAGAAATTTAGGATTTAGATAGTCTTGACGGACACAGGTCCTGCCACGATAAGGATTCCGTGAGGATGATATGTTTTATCCCATATTCCGCATTTATTTATATGGATTGCTTCATGTATTAGTAGTACCTGATAGAGTACCTTTCATGACTGTTGCATATACATATTACAATATTATTGCTTCATGTATTAGTTGTACCCGATAGAGTACCTTTCATGAATGTTGCATACATATGGCCATTTATTGCTATTAGCTTGCATGTGATAGATTCGTGCAGTACGTGCATACTTGCGATTACCTACGTATGTTATTTACTATTCATGAGTTGGCAACTCACCCCCGTTGTGCCACTGGGTTGTACAGGTCGTTCCTCGGAGTAGTCGAGGCAGATCTTCTACCTATCGTATCATCTTTTTCTGTGGATACCGCTATGGCTGACTGTGTGCAGTTTTGTTATAGGTGGGTTTTGTGGTTTTCCGATGTTGCTCATTGTATATCTTTGTACCATGTACTCTCCATCTACCATTTTCATGCTGACTTAGAGACGTGATGTGAGGATGATATTGTATTTTATTTGGTGACTTGATGGTCTTTTATGCAGTTTTATTTATATCGCCTTTTTCTTCGCTACGACGTCGTATATCTGTTGTGGAATTTTTTTTACGCCTTTGGGCGTGGAGTTTCTTTCGTTTGGGAATACTTTACTTATATTTATGTTGTACCCTTTTTTGGGGCTTGTTTTACAAAGGAGGTGCCTCCAAATTTTTAAGGGAAGTAAATTTGGAGTTTAAAGAATTTTGATTGAGATTCCAAAAGTTTTAACAATGTTATTATCACTTACTACTTTTGATGGTTTAGATTGCTGGGTTTTTGGCTTACTTGAATTACATTACGCCTGGAGATGTTAAGTAGTTTAAGGGCCGTCACGTGCTAAATTTGGGGTCGTGACAATGACTGGGAGATTCGTTATTGTTCGGGCAAGGCGAATATTGTGGCAAATACTTTCAGTCGGAGGCTGGAGGTATCTTTTGTTGTTTGAGCATGGTTCAGAGACAGTCGGCGGCAGACTAGCAGATTATTCGTGACAGCCGGCCATGTTTGAGAACTCTAGCATCAAATTTTTTTCAGTGTTCCAGGATCCGGGTTTTAGTGTTTCAGGTGTTGCTTGTTTTTGCTATGTTTGCAGGTGATGTGATCTTACGATATAGGCAATTCGGAGTGTTTCGTATTGGTAGTTCAACATTGTTTTGGGTTTTCGCATGTTGTCTAGGCGAAGCTAAAAAGTTTGAACGAATATCAAAAACCCACTTTTCCAAGTTTATGGTATTCGGAAAATCATGCCAGTAATTCCGTGGACCCTCTAGAAGAATGAAACCCTAACTCGACATAATGACCATCGAACCGCTTCGAACCATTGGGTTTGCGGCAGTTCAGCGGTGCCGTTAATGAGGCCTGGGTCTGCCCTTCTACGGCTGGTCCATAGGTAATGTGGCATGTTCTGGGTATTTTAAAACCATTCTCAAGTGTTGAGCTCTTAGGAAATTGTGGGTCTTTGATGAATCGATCGAAAAGTTTAACGTCGTCCGGATATCATTTGAAGGGATGAAGAAGGATGTAACAGACTTTCTTACGGGATGCTGACTTATCCGTAAGTCAGGGCCTCGAATATGGGGTCAGCAGGAGAATTACAACCTTTGGCAATTCTGAAATGGAAACGGGAAAAGGCTTCTATGGAACTTGTTGTGGGCCTACCTAGGACCAGTCAAGAGTATGACTCTATTTAGGAGATCGTAAATCGATTGACGGAAGGCAGCTTATTTTCTGCCAGTCAAGACCACTTTCAGACCCGTGCAGTATGTTCAGATAGATGTTAATAAGATGGTGCGACTACATGGAGTTTCGACTTGTATTGCGTTCGACAGAGGCACCCAGTTCACCAGCGGACTTTGGCAGAAACTTCAGGAGGCTTTGGACACCAATTGAGTTTCAATACAGTTTTCTAACCATAGACCGATGGTCAATCAGAGAAGACCATTCGGATTCTTGAGGCCATGTTCCGAGCTTTCCTTCTAGATTTCGTGGCAGTTGAGGTCGCCACCTACCATTGATAGAGTTTTCTAATAATAACAGCTTCCAGGATAAGATTCAGACGGCACCCTTCAAGGTATTATATAGGAGGAAACGTCGATCACCTTTAAGTTGAGCAGTAAGTTAGAAAGAGCTCAATGAGAGCAGTATTTTGGGGCCACAGATGGTATAAGAAACGACCGAAAGGATTCAGTGATTCAGGATAGGTTGAGAGCGGCCCAGAGGGGGCAGAAATCTTATGTAGACCAATGTCGACATAGACTTAAGTTTACTGTTGGCGATCATGTTTTTCTTAAAGGTTTCTTCGATGAAGGGTGTGTTGAGATTCAGGGGGAAGTAAAGCTTAGTTCCAGATATGTGGGTCCCTTAGAGATTCTTGAGAGTGTCGGCGCAGTTGCGTATCGTTTGACTCTTCCACCCAGCTTTTCAGAGGTTCATCCCGTATTTCATGTATCGATGCTCCGCAAGTACCTTCATGACCCCTCTTATGCGATATAGCATCAGATGATTCAACTGGAGCGCAAACCTTCTTTCACCGAGCAGCAGATAGTTATTCTAGATCGGCAGATGAAGGAATCGAGGTCTGAGGTCATATCGACCGTTTTGATTGTTTGGCATGGCCCGAGCTACGAATAGGTCACGTAGGAAGCCGAGGTCGAGATGCGGAAGAAATATTCCCATCTCTTCGAGGGTAGGTGTAGTTAGATTTTAAATTCGGGAACAGAATTTCTTTAAGGGGGGAAGACCGTAACATTTTAAAAATAAATAAATAAATCCTTTAGGTAAAATTTCTGATAATCGGTAAAAAAATTTGTATTTTCCGTAAAACCAAGAAATAATTATTTTTCATCATAGAGACCTATTTTAACTAGGTAATTACTAGTAATTGGTATTTATTTAATCACTTATAAATTATTGGTTTACTTAAATATTTTTCCTTAATTAATTATTTCAAATACAAATATAAGCTTTTAAATTACACATTTAATTAGTGCTAATTACAAATGAGAATGGGTTAATGGCACGACCCGAAGTTCGACTCGTGACCGGCACTTAACCACACAACGTCTACAGGCGTAACGCGACCAAGTAAGCCGAAACCCAGAAATCAAAACCATTAAAAGTAGTGAGTGTTGAAAAAATTTGTTTAAAAACAATTGGAAAACCTTAAGTAGTTCAATAATATTCTTTAAAGTTCAAGTTATTATCTTAAAAATTTCGGCAGCATTTTCTTTGTAAAACTAACCCCGAATTCGGGTACAAGACAAGATATGAGTAAAAATGATATACAATGAAATAAAGCATCCCAAACGGGAGCAATCACGCCCAACGACGGAAACCATCACCACCAGACTAATATACGACGCTGTAGAGAAGAAATGAGCAAAAGTGAAAACATCACAGAATGATAAAACTGCATAAGTACAGTCGGCTCGCACGAGCTCGACACCAGAATACAAATAATATACATCATCGTCCTCACACTGGTTTTTAAGTCAATACATAACAATAGATGGAGAGTACTAGATACAAAGGTGTGTACAATGTAAATATCCGGAATACCACAACCCACCTAACGGCAAAACAGCTCACGCTCCAACTGCAGTGGTATCCGTAGCCAAAAGATACAAGGAAGCAGCCTGCCGCGACTACTCTGAGGGGCACCCAGCAAATACTATGGCACAACGGGGGTGAGTTACCAACTCGTGAATAGGAGATAACATGTAAAAGTAATCACGAGTATGCACGTACTGCGCTACTCTAACATATGCCAGCAGATAATATCTATATGCGATAAGCAGGACGTGCAATAATCATGCACAAGTACTCTATCAGGTAATATAACTACAGGATGAGATGCATAATAATCAATGCTGAGCATGGGATAAAATAACATCTACACGGAATGTCAACGTGGAAAAAAAATAATCGGTGCCCATCAATGCACCCAAATCCCAAATAAACTCAGGCGCCGGCACTCTCATCGGCCCTCAAATGCTGTAAATCTCAGAGAATCGCTAATGCCCAACATCGGCACTCAAAATATCATAGAAAAATCGTGTTCAGCATCGACACGCAAATCCTTGCATATCAGGCTCCAACAGTCCGGATCAGCCCACGGGCTCTGTCTGGGGAATCGGCCCTCGGCCCCAGCAGTACGTATCGTCCTATATCCATCTATCGACTCTGGTCGGTATCCTCCGGATAACCGCCAGGTACAACCAATCACCGGTAGGTACTCGCCACCCTGCCAGGCTCATCGTCTGCTCCACGAAAAAACATTTCTCGCCCCGGGGAACCATATCGGGTCCACCACGAACCCGCAAACGGATCATCCAACTCCTTGAATCAGGTTACAAGCACACGCCTCAAAACCGAGAAAACGTGTGGTGGACGCACCAAAATATCATATCAAGAGGAACCGGGTTTTCAAAATAGTGCATATTTTATTAATTAACCCCACGGTCCTCAAATCCAGAAATAACATGAAGTCTAAAGCCAATGCGCAAATCCATGCGATTGGATATATGCATCAAAAGTCATACTATAAGTAAAAGGGAGAAACCGCTCTTTAAAATAGATTCAGTTTTTCAATAGGTCTCATGCGGTCCCTAGTTTCTTCCAAAAATCAGCTTATCTAGATAGGTACAGTTTGAATATGCATTAGTATGGATATGCAGATGAGTACGTGCACAAGTATGAATATGTAAATGGGTACGTGCACAAGTATCATAATCATGTCAAATCATATAGGAGGTGAGCTACAGTATATTGTTCAAGGCGATTCTATAGTGTGAGTGTCATGGCAATTACTAACGGTGTGTGTGTAACATGCAGATTAGTGCTCTTGCGAAATGAACCGTTAGTAACAGTGCGGTGTGTTATCAGTTCTAAGTTCATATAGATATAGCAGGGAATGCGGTATGCAACAAATAGTATCCATGAACAGTAAAATATATGCAAATGCAATATGCTACTACAATGTCCTATCAGCCCTGATGCATAACGCCATACGGGCGATTTCCCCGTAGATGTTAAATCTACTCACCGTAGTCTCGTGCTTAGTATAGTCGACGACTTGTTTCCCCTTTTTCGTGGCGTCCGCCGTACTCGCCTGCGAACCTAGAATTTCACAAAATAATACACATAAGCTCAAATCTACAAAAACGCAACATTGAAGCAAAACTAGAAACCTGTGTCGCGAACCAAGCGCGCGTGTGCGCGATACGCTAAAACGTGTGATTACGCTCCTGAAGCGACCCCGACACGTCGCGATAAGCAGAAAACCCCAAACCCACACACGTATCACACGTGTCGCGAAGGTTAAAAAAAATACGAAATAGGGTAATTGGCTCCAGATTTTTCTACAGAAAGAATTTAACAAAATTGCATATACCATCAGTCTTCAAATTGCAGCAGACACCTACCACACAAACCCCAACCCCCAGATCCCCCATCTGGCCGCAAATTGCGGACAGAATGAATATTCCGGCGGCCCGACGAGGGAGTTGGGCTCCCGTGGTTCATGTGTGCTCTCTATACCTTGTGTACATGCTCCAGTAATTACAATATTGGTCAGAAGCAACCGACATACAAGCAGATTTCAACAGAGCCCAAAACCTAGTTAAAATAACTATTTTAGCACTAAAACGATACATTAAGGTATTTTAGTGAAACCTGAAGCAAACCCCAAGCTGCAACAACACAAACAACACTTAAATAAGTTAAACAAACCATAAAAACACTAAAACACTAACTTAACATAAACTTTACTATATTCCCCTTCAATATCACAAAAATGCACAAAAACACGATTTTTAGCTAACAAAACAACAAGTTACGATTTAAGGTGTTAAGTGTGAGTTATATACCTTCAAAAGACCTTAGAGAAGCCTAAAATTTCAGTCCTTGCCCTCAAAGCCACTGGCTTGCTATCAAACTCCTCAAAACAGTCATTAAACCAAGGTTTTGTGTGAATGAATATGAAGTTTTGGGTACGGTTTTGTGCTTGGATCAAAAGAGAAGTTAAAGAAGAAGAAAATGATGATAATGTTGCTGTTGTTGCTGCTTCTTCTGCTGGGAAAGCAGAAAATGTGAGGGGGGGGGGGAGAGAAATGAGAGAGGGAAATGGTCAAAAGTCAAGCCTAAATCTCACCTAATCTAACCCATACCCCCATTTTCCTCATTCAATTTTAAAAAAACAAAGGTTTGACTTGGTTAATGGTGGGAATAATAGAACCATGTAAGAAAAGAAAATGGTTTACATGATAACACTTGCTTAGGTTACAATGAAAAAGATAAATGTGCATGTGCACACTAGCCTAGCTTATGAAAGTAATTAAGAAAACTCTAATTAAGGTGGGCACAAGCTAAATTATAACTTATAAACCCCAAATATATATATATAAACACCTCTCATCACAATTAGCACTAGTTTAAAAGGAAAATAAGATTTTCGGGTTTTTATGAAAAACACGCGTCATTACTAACTAACGCGAAATGATCCTAAACGAAATTCAAAGCATTACAATCTACCCCCTTAAAGAAATTCGGTCCCCGAATTTAAAAATCTAGCTACATGTACCTTTAAAGAGATGGGGATATTCCTTCCTCATCTCGCTCTCGGTCTCCCAAGTGACCTCCTCGCTGCTCGGGCCACGCCAAAGGACCTTGACGGACGGTATATCCTTCGATCTCAACTTCTTCACTTGTCGATCCAAGATGACCACCGGCTGCTCTGCAAAAGAAAGGTCGCGCTCCAGCTAGATCGTCCGGTGCTGAATCGCATGCGAAGGATCATGAAGATACTTGCGGAGCATCGAAAAGTGAAATACGGGGTGCACATCTGGAAAACTGGGCGGAAGTGCTAATCGATAGGCAACTGCACCAACACGCTCGAGGATCTCGAAGGGGCCCACGTATCTGGGACTAAGCTTCCCCTTCTTCCCAAATCTCATCACACCTTTCGTCGGGGAGACCCTCAAGAAAACATGATCACCAACAGAAAACTCAAGTCTGCGCCGACGACGGTCCGCATAAGATCTCTGCCTACTCTGGGCTTCTCTCATCCTATCGCGAATCAACTGGATCTTCGCGGTTGTCTCCTCAACAATCTATGGCCCTAAGATACTGCTCTCGCTGAGCTCTGTCCAACAGACGGGCGATCTTCATCTCCTCCCATAAAGAGCCTAGAATGGTGCCATCTGAATAGTCTCCTGGAAACTGTTGTTGTAGGAGAACTCTACCAAGGGTAAATGATGATCCCAGCTACCTCCGAAGTCTATGAAGCACGCTCGGAGCATGTCCTTGAGAGTCTGAATGGTCCGCTCTGACTGTCCGTCAATCTGCGGATGAAATGCTGTGCTGAAACTCAAACGGGTGCCCAAAGCCTCCTGAAGCCTCTGCCACAGTCGGCTGGTAAACTGGGTGCCCCTGTCGGACACGATACACGTCGGGACTCCATACAGTCGTACAATCTCATCGATGTATATCTGGGCATACTGAGCAAAACCGAAAGTCGTCTTCACCGGCGGGAAGTGAGCCTCTTTTGTCAAACGATCCACGATCACCCAGATGGAATCATACCCTCGACTAGTCCTGGGTAGACCCACAATGAAGTCCATAGAAATCTGCTCCCATTTCCACTCCGGAATAGGTTACGGCTGTAGCTCTCTCGCGGGCCTCTGGTGCTCGGCCTTGACTTGCTGACAAGTTAGGCATTTCGACACCAAATCTGCGATGTCCGTCTTCATTCCGTCCCACCAGTAAACATCTCTCATATCATGGTACATCTTGGTGGAACCCGGATGAACACTGTACACCGATCGTTGTGCTTCCTCAAGAATCTCGCGCCGCAGTCCCTCAGCATTTGGTACGCACAGTCTAGTCCCAAGTCGCAGTATCCCCTGATCATCGATCACGAACTCAGAAAATCTGCCCTGTCCAATCTGTGCCATGATCTCTGAACAACGGTCATCACTTTACTGTGCCTCATGTATACGGTCAACCAACTGTGGGCATGCACGAACATGCGCAATCTGTCCCCCGATCGGCGTAAACTCGAACTGCACTCTGCTGTCGCATAAAATCTGCCAATCTGCCGACGACTGCCTCTGCACTGCGCTCAAGCAAGATAGACTACCCCCCGGCCTCCTGCTCAAAGCATCCGCTACTACATTCGCCTTGCCCGGGTGATACAAGATCTCACAATCGTAGTCCTTTACTAGTTCCATCCAACGGGATGTCTAAGATTCTGGTCCCGCTGCTGAAATATATACTTTAAGCTCTTGTGATCAGTGAATATCTGGCACAACTCGCCGTATAGGTAATGTCGCCAGATCTTAAGTGAAAAGACCACTGCAGCCATATCCAAATCGTGAGTAGGGTAGTTCTGTTCGTGTTTCTTCAACTACCGTGAGGCATACGTTATCACCCTGTCATGCTTCTTCAATATGCACCCTAGCCCCACTCGAGAAGCATCACAAAAGACCACAAATCCGCCCAATCCTGAAGGCAATGATAACACCGGAGCCGTAGTCAGTCGAGTCCGTAGCTGCCGAAAACTATGCTCGCACTCCTCCATCCAATCGAAAGGAACTCCTTTCCGGGTCAACCCGGTCAAAGGTGTAGCAATACGGGATAAGTCCTGCACGAATCGCCTGTAGTAACCGACCAACCCTGAAAAGCTGCGAATCTCCGTAACTGATGTGTGTCTGGGCCAACACTGAACGGCCTCGATCTTTCTCGGGTCCACACATATACCATCTCGTGTAATCGCATGACCCAAGAAGTATTCGCTGTCCAGCCAGAAGGCACACTTAGAGAATTTGGCGAAAAGCTGGTGCTCCCTCAAGATCTACAGTGTAATCCGTAGGTGCTGCTCGTGCTCCTCTCTACTTCGGGAATACACCAAGATATCGTCAATGAATATGATGATGAACAGATTAAGATACGGCCGAAAAATACTATTCATCAAGTCCATGAATGTTGTTGGCGCATTGGTGAGTCTGAACGATATCACCAAAAACTCCTAATGGCCGTAGCGTGTGCGGAAAGCTGTCCTCGGAATGTCCTCCTGTTGAACCCGCAGCTGATGGTACCCTGATCGTAAATCGATCCTCAAAATGTATCATGCCCCCTGAAGCTGGTCGAACAAATCGTCGATGCGTGGCAAAGGATACTTGTTCCGCACTGGAACCTTGTTCAGCTGGCGGTAGTCGATACACAAACGCAAATTGCCGTCCTTCTTCTTGACAAACAGGACAGGAGCACCCCAAGGAGAAACACTAGGTCGAATAAGTCCCTTATCCAGCAAATCTTGCAACTGACACTTCAACTCTGTAAGTTCCGCCGGGGCCATCCGATAAGGCGGTACAGAAATAGGCCGCGTGCCGGTAATCAAATCAATACGGAATGAAATATCACGCTCAGGCGGTAGCCCAGGAAGCTCGTCAGGGAATACATCAGGGAACTCCCTAACAACCGGAACCTGATCCAACGGAACCTCTGTAGCTCTAGTATCGCAAACATAGGCGAGAAATCCCAGACATCCCTTCCTGAAAAGCTGTCTAGCGCGAAAAGAAGAAATCAAACTATGACGGGCGGCACCACGGTGCCCCAGCACAACAAAAGTCGACTCGCCGAGAAAACAAAATCTAACTGTCTTCTCGCGGCAGTCCACAGACGCATATCACGTGGCTAACCAATCCGTGCCCAAAAGAGCGTCGAAGTCCAACATCTCAAGAAAGATCAAGTCGACAGGCAACTCTCTCTCGCCAATACGGACGGTACAGGATCGGAATACGTGACTAGCAACAAACGACTCGCCCACAGGGGTGGTCACAATAAGCGGCTGATCAAGCAAACCAGACTCTCTACCCAAACTTGGCACGAAGTGTGTGGAAACATACGAATGCGTAGATCCCGGATCAAACAACACGTGTGCGTCAACAGAACTTACTGAAAGGATACCTGAGACCACCGCATTGGACGCCTGCGCGTCCTGATGCGTAAAAGCAAAAACCCGTGCCTGCCTCTACCTGAGACCGACTGTCCTCTGCCTCGGTCGCCCCGTCCTCTCTGAGCAAATCCTTCGTGCCCACGACCTCTCTGTGCATGAGTCTGACGTAGAGCAACAGTGGGTACAATAGGCAACGCCCTCTAGGGTGGTGATGGTGGTAAAGTGACATGCGGTACTGCTGCCTCCCTTCGGTGTATCTCATGACAATCTCTAACGAGGTGAAATAGACTGCCGCACCAAAAGCACCCCTGCGACGTCTGCTAACTCTCCCGTGGATACGAACTAAACAACTGGCCTCGTCCCGAATCTCTGCTACTCCTCGTACCTGAACAAAACCTGTCGCGGCGTCTAAATGTCTGTCTCCGTGCTGATATACCAATATGATCTCTCTTCGGCTCTGGAACTACCGAAGTCTCAGTAAGGCGCTCCTCGACTAATACGGCTGCATCTACAGCTGCTGCATAAGTCTCGCAATGCTGGGCGCTGATCGCAAGGAACAGTGGTGTAAGCAGGCCTCGGACAAATCTCTTGACTCGCATCTCCTCAGTAGCCACTAGATATGGGTCATAGACTGATAAGTCGGTGAACAACACGTCGTACTCTACTGCTGTCATCTCCGGGGTCTGACGTAAGGACTCGAACATGCGCGCTCTAGCCACTCTGACACTCAGTGGAAGGAAGCGGGCAAGGAATATCGCCACGAACTCTGTCCAGGTCATAGGAGGAAGACTTGCTGCTCTACCCTTCTCAACCGATTCGCACCATTTCTGTGCCAGACCTTCTAGGCGAAAGCTCGCGAACACTACCCATCTCGCATTTGCGCATCTGAGTGAACGACATATCCGGGCCATCCTATCAATGAAAGACTGTGGGTCCTCAGCTGCATCGGTGCCTGTGAAGACTGGAGGCTTCAACCTCATAAACTCTGATAGCGATGCAGTAATGACCTCTGTAGCTGTAGGGGAAACGGCCTACACCGTAGGTACCATCGTGGTCCCTGCAACGAGTGAAACTACCTCTGGTCGCTGTGCTCGAAGTGTCTCAACTAGCGATCCCATCATCTGGCTCATCTCCTGCATACTGGATCCCATTACCTGGCGCATCTCCTGCATACCGTCCCCTAACATAGCGATCTGGTCTGTCGGAGGAGGAACAGTTTGCTCTGGTGCAACGGGTGTACTGCCCGGGTCTGTCCTAGTCTCAGACGAATCAAATCTAATCTCGGCTCTTATGGCCGCTCTCTGCGCCCTCGTAGTCTTTGGCGATATAATGGCTGAAAGGAAAATAGGATTCGATAAGGATACGGAAATCGAATCGTAAGAATGTATATACTCATGAAGGAATTTAAATCAATAGGTCCTAAGGTCGCTTAGGCGGAGTACTGTGTCGTGAGTATGCCAAGGAACATACACACGCTACGCCACTTTGCTTCAGCTACCTACTCCATCATACCAGGGTCATCCTACACTCCGAAAAGTAAAACTCACGCTCTGATACCAACTTTGTCACGACCCGAAGTTCGACTCGTGACCGGCACTTAACTACGCAACGTCTATAGGCGTAACGCGACTAAGTAAGCCGAAACCCAGAAATCAAAACCATTAAAAGTAGTGAGTGTTGAAAACATTTGTTTAAAAACAATTGGAAAACCTTAAGTTGTTTAATAATATTCTTTAAAGTTCAAGTTATTATCTTAAAAAATTTTGCAGCATTTCCATTGTAAAACTAACCTCGAATTCGGGTACAAGACAAGATATGAGTAAAAAAGATATACAATGAAATAAAGCATCCCAAACGGGAGCAATCACGCCCAACGGCGGAAACCATCGCCACCAGAGTAATATACGACGCCGTAGTGAAGAAATGAGCAAAAGTGAAAACATCACAGAATTATAAAACTGCATAAGTATAGTCGGCTCACATGAGCTTGACACCAGAATACAAATAATATACATCATCGTCCTCAAACTGGTCTCTATGTGAATACATAACAGTAGATGGAGTGTACTAGATACAAAAGTGTGTACAACGTAAATATTCGGAATACCACAACGCACCTAACGGCAAAACAACTCACGCTCCAACTGCAGTGGTATCCATAGCCAAAAGATACAAGGAAGCAGCCTGCCGCGACTACTCTGAGGGGCACCCTGTAAATACTGTGGCACAACGGGGGAGAGTTGCCAACTCGTGAATAGGAGATAACATATAAAGGTAATCACAAGTATGCACGTACTGCGCTACTCTAACATATGCCAGCAGATAATATCTATATGCGATAAGCAGGACGTGCAATAATCATGCACAAGTACTCTATCAGGTAATATAACTACAGGATGAGATGCATAATAATCAATGCTGAGCATGGGATAAAATAAAATCTACACGGAATGTCAACGTGGAAAAAAAATAATCGGTGCCTATCAATGCACCCAAATCCCAAATAAACTCAGGCGCCGACACTCTCATCGGCCCTCAAATCCTGTTAATCTCAGAGAATCGCGAATGCACAACATCGGCACTCAAAATATCATAGAATAATCGTGTTCAGCATCGATACGCAAATCCTCGCATATCGGGCTACGTCAGTCCGGATCAGCCCACGGGCTCCGTCTGCGGAATCGGCCCTCGGCCCTAGCAGTACGGATCGTCCCATATCCATCTATCGACTCTAGTCGGTATCCTCCGGATAACTGCCAGGTCCAACCAATCACCATCATGTACTCGCCACCCTACCAGGCTCATCATCTGCTCCACGAAAAAACATTTCTCGCCCCGGGGAACCATACCGGGTCCACCACGAACCCGCAAACGGATCATCCAACTCCTTAAATCGGGTTTCAAGCACATGCCTCAGAACCGAGAAAACGCATGGTGGACGCACCAAAATAACATAGCAAGAGGAACCGGGTTTTCAAAATAGTGCATATTTTCTTAATTAACCCCACGGTCCTCAAATCCAGAAATCACATGAAATCCAAAGCCAATGCGCAAATCCATGCGATGTGATATATGCATCAAAAGTCACACTATAAGTAAAAGGGAGAAACCGCTCTCTAAAATAGATTCAGTTTTTCAAGAGGTCTCATGCGGTCCCCAGTTTCTTCCAAAAATCCACTTATCTAGATAGGTACAGTTTGAATATACATAAGTATGGATATGCAGATGAGTACGTACACAAGTATGAATATGTAAATGGGTATGTGCACAAGTATCATAATCTTGTCTAATCATATAGGAGGTGAGCTACAGTATATTGTTCAAGGCAATTCTATAGTGTGAGTGTCATAGCAATTACTAACGGTGTAGTGTAACATGCAGATTAGTGCTCGTGCGACATGAACCGTTAGTAACAGTGCGGTGTGTTATCAGTTTTAAGTTCATATAGATATAGCAGGGAATGCGGCATGCAACAAATAGTATCCATGAACAGTCAAATATATGCAAATGCAATATGCTACTACAATGTCCTATCATCCCTGACGCATAACGTCATACGGGCGATTTTCCCGTAGATGTTAAATCTAGTCACCGTAGTCTCGGGCTAAGTATAGCCAACGAATTGGTTCCCCTTCTTCGCGGCGTCCGCTGTACTCGCCTGCGAACCTAGAATTTCACAAAATAATACACATAAGCTCAAATCTACAAAAACGCAACATTGAAGCCAAACTAGAAACCCGTGTCGCGAACCAAGCGCGCGTGTGCGCGATATGCTAAAACGTGTGATTACGCGCCTGAAGCGACCCCGACACGCCGCGATACGCAGAAAACCCCAAACCCACACACGTACCACACGTGTCGCGAAAGTTAAAAATATACGAAATAGGGTAATTGGCTCCAGATTTTTCTACAGAAAGAATTTAACAAAATTGCATATACCATCAGTCTTCAAATTGCAGCAGACACCTACCACACAAACCCCAACCCCCAGATCCCCCATCTGGCCGCAAATTGCGGCTAGAATGAATATTCCGGCGGCCCGACGAGGGAGTTGGGCTCCCGTGCTTCGTGTGTGCTCTCTATACCTTGTGTACATGCTCCAGTAATTACAATATTGGTCTGAAGAAACCGGGGTACAAGTGGATTTCAACAGAGCCCAAAACCTAGTTAAAATTACTATTTTAGCACTAAAACGATACATCAAGGTATTTTAGTGAAACCTGAAGCAAACCCCAAGCTGCAACAACACAAACAACACTTAAATAAGTTAAACAAACCATAAAAACACTAAAACACTAACTTAACATAAACTTTACTATATTCCCCTTCAATATCACAAAAATGCACAAAAACACGATTTTTAGCTAACAAAACCATAAGTTACGATCTAAGGTGTTAAGTGTGAGTTATATACCTTCAAAAGACCTTTGAGAAGCCCAAAATTTCAGTCCTTGCCCTCAAAGCCACTAACTTGCTACCAAACTCCTCAAAATAGCCATTAAACCAAGGTTTTGTGTGAAGGAATATGAGGTTTTAGGTAGGGTTTTGTGCTTGGATCAAAAGAGAAGTGAAAGAAGAAGAAAATGATGATAATGTTGCTGTTGTTGCTGCTTCTTCTGCTGGAAAAGCAGAAAATGTGAGGGGGAGAGAGAAATGAGAGAGGGAAATGGTAAAAAATCAAGCCTAAATCTCACTTAATCTAACCCATACCCCAATTTTCCTCATTCCATTTTAAAAAAACAAAGTTTTGACTTGGTTAATGGTGGGAATAATAGAACCATGCAAGAAAAAAAATTGGTTTACATGATAACGCTTGCTTAGGTTACAAAGAAAAAGATAAATATGCATGTGCACACTAACCTAGCTTAAGAAAGTAATTAAGAAAACTCTAATTAAGGTGGGCACAAGCTAAATTTTAACTAATGAACCCCAAATATATATATATAAACACCTCTCATCACAATTAGCACTAGTTTAAAAGGAAAATAAGATTTTTGGGTTTTTATGAAAAACACGCGTCATTACTAACTAACGTGAAATTATCCTAAACGAATTTCAAAGCGTTACAGTTAATTACATTTTAATGAACCATGACAAAATAGTAACAAGTTGTAATATGTGCCCTTTTCTACCCATGTCTCCATGATTCTAGACTATTCTAGGGTTATTTAGAATAAAAATTTGAATTAATTAGGGTGTAAATTAATAGATGTGAATTGGGGTTTGTCTTGACTTGGGGAAAATTTCCATACACATTCACACACTTCACACTTTTTCTCCCTGCAGTAGCCGAGCCTTGGGCTGCCCCCAATCCTCAAATCTCCTCACTTCTTTCACTTCAAAAATAATTAAATGAAAAGATAATGAATAGAATAAAGAAGTATGAGTATTAATTTGAATTGGGGAAAGAAACTTCTACACATACATACACATCTCTTTCTCTCTCCCCTCATTTTTCCTTTGGCCGAGAATGGGCCTGCTGCCTCCCTAAATTTTCCTCACTTCAATTTTTCTTCAAAAATCTATCAAAAATCAATACAAACTCTTACAAATTCATCATTAATTCTTCATCCAATATACTTTAGCCAATCTAGCTTGAATCCTTGGAGTAAGAGATCACCTTGGGAGGTCATGTTGATAGTTTGATCTCAAATTTTAGAGGTATAATCCTAACCCTATGGTTTGATTGTTGGTTAGTTGCTTTGTTTTAGTTGATTAGGTGTTTAATTTTGGCTTTTATTGAAATTTGAAAATTGAAAATTTACAAGAGAAGGAATTGGATCAAGATTGGATTTTTATTACATGATTAAGATTGCAATGTTTAGATTAGTATCTAAGGACTTGCAAAAAAATCTAGTCTAATTGTTAATTTGCTAATTTCTACTTTTAATTTGTCCAAATTAGATAAATTTTCAAACTAGGTTTTTTTGGACTAATACAAATTGGTGTGATAAAATTTTAGTTAAGGTTAGTGCGGCTTAATTAAGCTATTAATTGAATATTGTGGCCACTAGATTTGTTAAAACATGTAGATTTGAACAAAAATGGCAAATGGATGCTTACTAGGTTTTGGAATAAATGGGTTTTATGTAAGTTTGAGATTGAATTGAACTACAACATAATTCACATAATATTTAGAGTATTGTGGGTGCAAAATTTATACGAATAGGTATTAGGATTGGTGGTTGTCAAATATAGCGACCCAAGTTGTAGTTTGTGGCGTTGTCGTGGGCGCGTTCTGTGCACCAAGTGTGTGCGCGTCTAGTTAGTGCGTGTGATTGATTTGTGTCGTTTGTCCCGCGATTATTGGTATATTTATCCTTTAAATTGCTTTTGTATGATTCTAGGATTTGATGCAGAGGCATCCGACGCAGTACGGAAAGACAGGGCGGATATCGGATCAGATTAGCTGAGGTGTCCCGGTGAGTAGATGTATACATCTATGGGGGGATCGTCTGGATGGCGCGAGGCACCCGATGGTTTTGTATTACTTATAGTATTTGCATTATATGCGTAGTTTCCTAGTTAGCCATCTCATTGCATCGTATCGTTATATGTATAAATATATGTGTGTGTGTGTGTGTGTGTGTGTGTGTGTGAGAGATATCATCTTCTAGGACACTAGCACCATTACCGATGATGCGCATGTTTCATGTACACTTGCTTGCCAGCTCAAACACATCATCATCAGTAATTGCCATGTCACGTACACTTTAGGAAACATTACTTTATTGATACAACTTGCTAGCTAGTAGTTTCGACATATTGTTAGTATGTTTGCCCTCATATGCTAGTTTAGACGTTGTGTTCCTTACTTAGATACTTCACGCATTCATACATTCATTCTGTTATGCAATATTATGGGGCTTTATGCTAGTATTCACTGCTTCTTGTCTCTTGATTTCTGGGATTTCGTATTTTCAATGAGATTTCTGGATTTGGGAGAAAACCGCAAGACTTTTATAAACTCATTATCTTTTAAAAATGCAAGCTGCGGTTTTCTCATGATGTATGTGTCGTCCACCATGAGTTTTCCTGATTGCTGTTGGATTTCGAGACCCAATTCGAGGAGTGGAGGAACCGTTTCGGGTACATGGTGGGCCCGGTATGGTACCCCGGGGCGAGATAGAGATTTCGTGGGGATGACGATGAGCCTGGCAGGGGCATGGACTACCTACGGGTGATATCTGGCGCGGCGTATATCCGGAAAATACCGACCGTAGTCGTGTGATTTGATGATATGGGCCGATCCGGACTGACGGAGCCCGAGATATTGAGATATTGTGACATTGAGATGTCGAGACATTGAGATATTGAGACATTGAGATATATAAGTTTTGTGTCGATGGTTGACACAGATTTCTATGGATTTCATTAACGATACTTCAGTTATTTCACAGGTGTTTTACTAAGATGAGATTACAAATTTTTCTCGTACCAAACATATTCGGTTTTTATGTTGATTATGCACTCATATCGCATACATATTAGTGCATCGCATCATATCAGTATATGTAGGATTGTGACGCATTTGCGTGCATGTTTATGATAGCCTTATTAGATGTTACTTACTAATCACGAGTTAGCAACTCACCCCCGTTGTGCCATAGTATCTTGCAGGTCTGACCTAACAGTACAGTAAAGGCGGGTGTACCTTCCATTCCGCTTCGTTTGCTTCGGATTGCAGCTTGCTCATAGGTGGGTTTGGAGGATTTTCTTTTGCCCCCACCGTGTATTTTATTTGTATCTAGTATACCCCATGTACCCTTCGTGCATTAGACTTAGATAGTGAGATTGTGAGAATTGTATGTATTCTACTTCTGGTGTCTATGCTCACTTGAGCTGACGTGTTGTTTTCTTACTTTTGTGCTTTCATATACTTGTTTTCATATTTGATGATATATATATTGTATGTAGTTATGATCCACCATTGGCGAAGAGTTAGCTCCCGCTTGGGGATGCCTTATTCATGATATATATGTATTTCTCTTGTTTGTACCCGTTTCGGGGCCAGTATTTACAAAGGAGACTCTGCTGAAATTTTTGGGAAAAATTGTTGTTTTAATAAAATGTTTAATGTGACTTATTCTTTTTAAAATTTCCTTCTTTAAAACATGTTTTCCTTCACTCTACTTCTAATTTGGTTTAGATTTCTGGGCTTTGGCTTACTTAGATTACGTTACGCCTTTAAACGTTTCGTAATTTAAGTGCTAGTCGCGTTCCGTACCTTCTGGTCATGACAATATATATATATATATATATATATATATATATATATATATATATATATATATATATATACGTATGCACGGGTGATGAGGATAGTATATGATACTTGGAGATGAGTCAACGTGATCGGGCATGATGCCGTGAGATCGGTTATGTGATTTAGGTCGTGTTATGAAATACGACATGATATTATAGTGGTTCGATGGGTGATGTGATTTTATTCACACACGGATATATGTCTGATGGTATTGGTATGTACTAGAATATAGAACGGTACCCCTAATTTAGCCTATTATTATAATGATACCATATGAATAATGAGATATATGTGATATTTTGACCAGTACCCCGATTTTGGGAAGCCGTACGATAGATTTTACCGTACGAGGAATAAATATAATGATTGATCCATGCTCTTGACTTGAGGATGTTGTATTATATATATTTTACCGTACGTGACGCTATTGAGGCGGGATTGCCGACTATTAGATATATCGGCTCGGACTTTAGGTGGATTTTCCTTACCCTTTCGACTAGTCTCTTAGTTTAGTCCTATAGTTTATTTGGTAGATGTTAGACTGGGTTCGAGTCATACTTATTTTCAAAAACTACAATCGTGGGTATTTTAAAGACAGGCCGAGGGATACTACGGATTTCTCGAAAGACGTACCTTTTCTTAAAAACACTGTAGCCCCTATTTTCTAAAAACACGATTCGTACTATTTCAAATGCCAAAACTGTATGACTCGTATATAAAAATGTATATCCTCCAATGCTGCGTTTACTATTCATTTTCCATTATATTCATGTTCTCAACGCATTGCATGCTTATATGTGTTTTCTTTAGTTACTATGAACCCCTGTTGTTAGGACACCAGTACCATTACCGATGATGCGTATGTCTACGAACACTTGCTTGCCGGATCACACACATCATCATCGGTAATTACCATGACACGTATACTTTAGAAAATACTACTTCATTGATATAACTTGCTAGCTGATAGTTCTAATATGTTATTACTATGCTAGTTTAGATATTGCATTCTTTACGCAGATACCCATGCATGTGTATATTCTTTTGCCATGCAATATTATGGTGCTTTATGCCGGTAATTCACTGTTTATTTACTCTTGAGTTTGGGATTTCGAATTTCCATATGATTTTGGATTTGGAGAAACCGCAAGGATTTTATAACTCATTATCATTTTAAATGCAAGTTGCATTTTTAAAATGATATGATGTATGTGTCGTCCACTATGAGTTTTCTCGGCTCTTGAGCGATATTTTACATCCAATTCGAGGAGGAGGATGAACCGTCTACGGGTGCAAGGTGGACCCGGTATGGTACCCCGGGGAGAGAGTGGTTTTGTAAGGATGACGATGAGCCAGGCAAGGGCAGACTACCATACCGGTGTGTCGGGCGCGGTGGATATCCGGAGGATACCGATGTGGTCGAGAGATTTGATGTGATGGGCCAGTCCGGAGTGCCGGAGCCCGAGGCCAGTCCGGATTGCCGGAGCCTGAGATATTGGGACATTAAGATATTGGGATATATGTTTTGTGTCGATGCTTGACACGGATTCTCTGTTGATTTTATTGAGGATACTTCGGTTTTTATACAGAAATCTCACTGAGATAAGAAAACTGTTTTCTCGTACGAGATGTATTTTACTTTCATTCTCGTACATCATATATGTGACATGTTACTACCTGAGGCACGGACACGAGCACTTGGTATTACACTTACGTTTAGATGTTTCAGGGTTATATTATGAGGATTTTATTGTATTACCTAGGAGAGAGTCATACATGTGATTTCTTCTCGATGATGTTTTCTACTCACGAGTTGGCAACTCACCTCCGTTGTGCCACAGTTTCTTGCAGGTTTGGCCGTACAGGTTTCGTTGCGGCTTGCTGGCACACTGCTTCCTGCCGAGTGATTGCTTTGGTAGGTGGGTTCACTTGTATTGTGACCACCGTTGTACTTTTATTTATATTCAGTTGTATCTAGTAAACTCCATCAACCAGACTTGTATTATTTGATAGACTTAGAAGACCAGTTGTATATTCTTTCGACCTTAGAGTTGTGCGCTTTTATTATTATGGGTCTTCTTTGGTTTCTTTGAGGATGTTGGTTTCTTTCGGAGTTTTGATCCTCGCCCTTCGGCGTTGTATATTATATTGTTTTGTGTGGTTGTTTCTGCCAATTGGCGAAGAGCTAGCTCCCGCTTGAGAATGCCATTATTCATTAATATGTATATTCCTGTTTGTACCTGTTTGGGGCCAGTATTAACAATGGAAACTCTGCCGAAATTTTTGGAATGACCTGATATTTTAAAAATGTTTACTATGGCTTTCAAAGTGAATTTATATGTTAACTTTTAAATAAGTTTTCCTTCGCTCCCTTTTCAAATGGTTTAGATTTCTGGGCTTTGGCTTACTTAGATTACGTTACTCCTATAGACGTTTCGTAATTTAAATGCCAGTCGCGTTCCGTACTTTCGGGTCATGACAATGTTGGGTTACGCCAGCGCCCTGGCGATCATTCCGTGGTCAAATGCGGAACAATAACTTTTAGAAACCGGTGCTGACGGAACCCTAATCTACGGATCGTCCTATAAGCCCTAGATAACACAAACATGCAAAGGTTTAGAGTGATTATACCGATCAATCCGTGTCCTATGGTCTTCAACCTTCATCCCGAGCTCTTCGCGACTTCCTTGATCAAGTTTGATCTTCAGTCTCCCAATCAAAGACGATCCACGTCGAGGGTTAGTAATACGAGTTCCGACATCAAAACCGAAACAACTCGGGTATCTAGTTTGATAACTTAGATATCCAAGATGAAGTAGAGAGAGTTTGTGATTACTTTGTCTCAATACACCCAAGGATTCTCAACTCATGAGACGGTTTGGGTGGAGGTTTAAGAAGATGCCATGGGTGAAGAGTGTGAAGCAAACAAAAACCAACTCAAGAAAATGAAGTGGCTGCCTTTTTATTTTGTGTTGTGTGTGTGTGTTATTTCTTGTGAGCAACTAAAAAAAACAACAAGAGAATAAATCTCCTTTGCTCATAATTAATATCCTACACCAGAAACAAAACAACATCATGCCACCACAAGAATCCAAGCCAAAACTTACACTCACACTTTCCACCTCATAAAAATTTAACATAAATGTTTAATCCAAAATGAAATGGGATCTTCTAAAGTGATCTACTAATAAATTACAAGATTACCCCTCATCCGTATATACATACCCGCATCCGTATTCCGACTGAATACGAATACTACGAAACGAAAATAATCCAATAATATAATACTAGGATCCGGCTTAAACCAAAGCCCATAAGTATTATCCGACCGATCATGATCCGTGCATAAGTGCACGTATATGATCGAACCCTGCCAT
Source organism: Agapanthus africanus (assembly GCA_030015575.1). Classification (NCBI taxonomy): domain Eukaryota; kingdom Viridiplantae; phylum Streptophyta; class Magnoliopsida; order Asparagales; family Amaryllidaceae; genus Agapanthus; species Agapanthus africanus. Next base: position 334,728,382 of record CM057346.1, on the reverse strand, counting down.
AAAACCATACGGCCTCTACAACGTTTCGCCCAAAGCAGTGAAACCCTTTGTGTGGGACTACAAAGACTCGTCAATACGCTGGTAGTGGGTTTAATTATAAGCACGTCAGTGGCACTAGCTGTAGGTAACGGCTACCCAAAAATTGAGAGAAAGGGAGGCCGACGAGCAAACTCATCCTGAAATCCCTACTGAGCCTAACAGTGACAATATCCATACAGTCCGGTCTATTCGTCTATGAGTATCGCATATCGAGTCTGGGGGGTGGATAAAGTCATACCCCTAATAACGCGACATTTAGTGTCGGTATGAAGCCTATCACCACCTGAGAAACTACTGATCCAAATCAGTAATTCTCGACTGGCCAACGATTTCTGGTGATGGCCAGCCAACGATTTCTGGTGATGGCCACTCGTGCACTCCACGACATCAACTCCCAATACTTGGAGACAAGAATCCCTCGACGATTCTCTCACTGCCTCCATGTCGCTCGGGACTATACCTAACTAAAACAAGTTTGCACGACTCCTTTGAACTGTGGTAGGGTAGTAATCAAAGCACAGTGGGAACTCACACGAGAAAAATGACGATCTCAGGTCGATAGACTAACCGTAACACATGTCACCAGAGAACTGCTATCTGACAATAGATTAATACCAACTGGCACATTCCCGGCGAGTCCATCTGGTATACTCATAACCCAATGAGCACCTGTATACATCTTAAATGAACCAACTGACACCAATGGATTATGAGACCAGCCACCGCCCCTCGTCAGGTTCTCGATCAGTATACACTAGTCTACTCTTGGAGTATCGATGCCCAGTCTCGAAACTCCCATGACTAGGGACATTTTAAGGATGTGCTTATAGACTACCTAGCTCCTACGTATATGATCGCCATCATACCACTGACAGTCAAAAAGAATCCCATAGGCTCTATCAACATGTAATAGCTATCTGTAATGTCACCTGAAGCATGTACACAATGATAAAGACAAACCAGATAGCATACTATCATCTCGAGTAAGACTGTTCCACCGGTATAGGTCATCCCTCAATCATTGAAATCACGTGCCTGCGATCCAATAATTGACTTGAAGGCACTATAGCAAACACAATGTATCATCAACCATGATACAAAACATTTTATATATAAATATATATATACAATTATATATAAGAAGAAGAGGAGAAAATCATTAGTGAGCAATATTAGTTAATATATATATATATATATGTATATATCAAATATATTAATATATATCAAATTATTAAATCAACACTTGATTTAATAATCCGATTATATCATATATAACCGACTAATATCATTTATATGTATATCAAATTATCAAATCAACACTTGATTAAATAACCCGGTCATATCAAATATAACCGACAACATTCAATATACTATATAAAATCAACACTTGATTCAATAATCCGATCATATCATATATAACCGGCCAATATCAAATATATATACATATAACATATCATTGAATCAACACTTGATTCAACAATCCGGTTATATCACATATAACCTAACCGATATAAAATATCGCGAGATTAGAATACGGTATCACATACTCGTATATAATCAAGCTCCCGCACATATCACCATATGTGCCCTACTTCGTTTCTCTTAAGCTAGGAAACCTCTGTGTGGGAATCTAAAGACTCGTCAATACGCCAGCAGTGGGTAATGATCACATCAATTACCCATAAGCCGTCAGCGGTACTAGCTGGACGTAACGGTTATCCAGGTACTGAGCGAATAGAAAATAAACAATCAAGCTTTTCCAACTCCCACAAAGCCTATAAGCAACACTTACCGTACAGTCCGGTCTCTTCATCTGATATGTCGCATATCGAGTCTAGAGGTGGAATCGTCAGACCCCAGTAACTTGATATGTCATGTCGATGTATGGCCTATAACCGTTCAAGAAACTACTTGTAACGTTTTAGAAATCGTTTTGTGAATTTTCCATTTTTAGGGTAAAATAGTCGGTGTTTTCCGTTTTAACCCGATTGTGATCAAACGTCCGTATAGACTTGTCGGCACCTAGCTTAGCTAGAATAAAGCTAGTGCGTGAACTTTGGGCGTCTATAGGAAGTTTTGGTTCACATAGAATTTTTCCCTAATAAAATATTATTTTAATGCTTTATTTGTGCACTTTATTAGTGGTAATTACTTTTTTTGTGGGTAAATTACTGCTAATATAGTTTTATGCTAAACTAATCACTAGAATTATGTTTAGAACCTTCTCACAAAAATATCGAGATTTTTAGGATTTAATTGAATTTTTTTAAGAAAAGAAAATGGTGACTAATGCTATTTTTTGTTTTATATTGCAATAATTGTAATATCCTTCTAGAAATTTCCACACTTCACCACAAACATCCTCATTTTCTCACTTGGCCGGCCACTCATTTCCTTGGCTGCCCTCATTTTTTTTCTTCCATTTTAATCTCATTATACTTCACAAAAATCATGAAAAATCCAAATAAATTCATACAAATTCCAATATAAATCAAACCCATCATTCTTCTTCTTCAATCTTGCTTGGATCTTCATTCTAGTGGAGATTTTGGAGGCTAAAGTTTGGATTGTTCTTATTTCAAATCTTGTCTCTTTGAAGGTATAAATCCAAACCCTAATCACTTTTTGTAGTTTAATACTTTAATTAGCTTAATTAGATATTTAATTTAAGCTTTTAAATTCATATTTAGAATTCAAGATATCTTTTTGATAATTAAATTAGGCTTTTGATTAGTGGTTTGGTTAAGTGATAAGTTAAGACAAATGAAAACTTAATCAAGTTGCTAATTTGTTAAATGATATTTTCCTAATCGGCTAATTAAGCTAATTAACAAGCTAAACTTTTGCTAATCCTAATTAGTGAGATTTAAAATTATAATAAAGGTTTAAATAGTTTAACCTTCCTATTTTGTGATGTTTTCAAATTCTAGTTTTTGGTAAAACTTGTTGTTTTGTGCTAAAATGATAAATGCTGCTTACTAGATTTACGGATATTTTAGGCGTGGATTTCTTTTGACGTTGCGACGTTAATTATATTGATTCTACATTTATTATTGTGTTTTGAATGAGTGATCGGTATGATCAGGGTCTAGACTTGGTAGTTGTGTCGCTTTGCGTTCCTAGTTAGGGTCGTGCTGATATCGTTCGTGTCTTTGGGTAGTTTTTTCTCTTGAGTTGGTTTAGTAGTATCGCTACGCGCGTTAGCCACAATACGAACACTTAAGAGTAAGTTTTGTGTTGGTGTGTCAGTTAAACATAGTTGTACGTATTTTTTGGTCGATTGCTTATATACGCTTGCTTTATTGTTATATGTGTTCAGGATCGCAGGCGGGGACTTCATGCGCTGCGAAAAGGGGAAAGCGAGTGGTAGGCTTTACTTAGCCAGGAGCATTGGTGAGTAGATTTAACATCTACAGGGGAATCACCCGCATGGCGTTATGCGTCTGGGCTAGAGATGTTATGAATTGTCGCATATTCGATTTCATATATAGAGTTGCGCATACACATTATTGCTTAGTTATTTGTTGTACTTGGACTTGTACCTTTAGGACACTGCACTATTATTGACTGCTCATGTTGCACGAGCACTGATTGTATGCCACACACACCGTTAATAATTGCCATGACACACACAACACACATACCTATATGATATTGTTTGGTTAGGGATATTGAGAAATTGATTCATATTTCTTTATGCATATGACATATAGCATACCTGTATACCTACATGCTTACACATATGCCTTGACGTGCTTACATGGTAGTTACCTGTATACCTATATTGTATGGTACCATTAGCGATATGTACATACACATATAATGACATAGCTACATGTATACCTTGCATACATACTTCACTTATAACTGGAGGGTATATTACATAATTATTGATAGGTAGATGCATATATCTTGCTATACCTTCATGTTTACACACACATCTGGTTATAGCTGCATGTTTACCTTTATTTGATGTTATATAGACTTAGAGAAATTAGGAACTGCATATATATATTTTAACTTGTTGCAGTTAAATAGCGGCTTGTCTTTTATATGCTCACATTACAGTTTATGTTGCATATATTATATTCATGGATTTTCGCATTGAGATATGGATTTTTTCATGATTTTTTCTGGATTTGAGGACCGTGGCAGTTTCATGAAATTATGCATTATTTTAAAATCCTGGTTTCTCTTGATATGATATTTCAGCAGCCACTATGAGTTTTATCGGTTCTGATATATATACTCCATGCGAGGAGGCGCAGTGGGCCGTATGAGGGTACATGGTGGGGCCCGGAGGTACACCGGGGCAAGACGATTGAAGGACCTTGCCGATTGAGCCTGGCAGGGGAACCATACCATCCGGTGACAGTACTTATGACTCGGCGGTTATCGTGGGGATACCGACGGGAGTCATGTGCTTATGGATACGTCGAGAGGCGAGGGTCAGAGCTAGACACTCGAGCTTTTGGTATAGCGTATGATATGTACCTATCAGGGTGCAAGTCGTGATGACAGCATCTGATAGATCAACCTTTATGTGTCGATGCTTGGCACAGGTTTTCATGATATTTTTTACTCCTAAGTATATATAAAAGTGGAATGGGACGCTGTTATGTATGCATATATATATATACGCATATATATATATATTAGTAGAATGGGACGCTAATATATATGTATACATATAAATTCATATACTTCATCATAATTATTCATGCAAATATACTTAGGTTTTTTAAGATTCACTTGATATTGGATACAGGATATATATGAGATTCACTTCATGTTGGATTCAGGATATGTGAGATTTACATGATTTTGTACATTCGGGATATATGAGATTTACTCGATATTGTACATTCAGAATTTGTGAGACTTATATGATATGAGAGCCAATTTGGGGGCTGATATGAGGAATTGGGATTTGGATTGTCTTGATGGACTTCGGTCCTACCACGATGTCAGGATTCCGTGAAAATGACATGTTTCACCCCATACTCCACATTTATTGTTTATGCACTACTTCATGTATTAGTAGTACCTGATAGAGTACCTTTCACGACCGTTGCATTTACATGTTTATTTTATATACATTGCTTCATGTATTAGTTGTACCTGCTAGCGTACCTTTCATGACTGTTGCATATATACATTGTCATATCATCGCTTCATGTATTAGTTGTACTTGATAGAGTACCTTACATGACTATTGCATACAGATTGTCATATTATTCCTTCATGTATTAGATGTACTTGCTAGAGTATCTTTCATGACTATTGCATTCATATGACCATTTATTGCTTAGCTTACTTATGCTAGATTCGCGCTATACGTGCATACTTGCGATTACCTGCTTATGTTATTTACTATTCATGAGTTGGCAACTCACCCCCGTTGTGCCACAGTGTTTTGCAGGTCGTTCCTCACAGTAGTCAGAGGCAGGGCTATTCATCTATCATATCATCTTTTGCTGCGGATACCGCTTCATTGTGCAGTTTTTCTCAGGTGGGTGTTGCGGTTATCCAAGGTTGTTTATTGTATATTCGTTGTATCCATGCACTCTCCATATACTACTTTCATGTGTATGACTTAGAGTCTTGATGTGAGGACGATAATGTATATTTTTGTGACTTGGATGTCTTTTATGCAGTTTTACTTATATCGTCTTTTATTTCTTCGCTACGGCCTCATATATCTGGTGTGGTGGTTGTTTTCGGCCGTTGGGCGTGGATTTGCTCCCTTTGGGGATGCTTTACTTATATTTTTGTTGTAGCCATTTTTGGGGTTGGTTTTTACAAAGGAGGTGCTGCCGAAATTTTTAAGAAAGTAAAGTTGGATTTTAAAGAATTTGGGTTGAGATTTCAAAGGTTTTAAAATTTCTATTATTTCTTACTACTTTTGATGGTTTAGATTGCTGGGTTTTCGGTTTACTTAAATTGCGTTACGCTTGTAGACGTTGATTAGTTTAAGGGACGTCACGTGCCTATTTTGGGTCGTGACAAAGTTGGTATCAGAGCACTCGGTTTTACCTTTCGGAGTGTAGGATGACCTTGGTATGATAGAGTAGGTAGCTTAAGCAGAGTAACGTAGTGTGTGTATGTCCGCGGCATACTCACAACGCATTACTCCGCCTAAAGTGACCTAAGTACAAATTGCTTGAAATTCCTTCCTTAATGATACATGTCCTTGTGATTCGATTTCCGTGTTCATATCGAATCCATTTTCCATTTATAGCCTTTGCCGCCGATGACTATGGGGACTCAGAGTGATGCAGCGAGGGTCGAGCTCAGAATTGACTCAGGTGGGACGAGGACTGACCAAGATGGAACGCTCGTTGCATAGGAGCAGATGGATCCGCCTTCGATAGATCGTATCGCTAGGCTTGAGACTGAGATTCAGGACTTGCGCCAGACGATGGGGTCTTTGGTTGAGGCCAGTAGAGCGCGGCGACAGGAGGTTGCCACTCCTGTTACCCAGTTATTCCTTGCGATCAGCACTGCATCGTGCACAGCACCGGTGGACGCAGCCCGTTTTGACGAGGACCGTCTTTCCGAGACTTTGGGAGTTCGAGGACAGAGGAGGGATCATGCAGGTGTACCAGCCCCGAGACAGAGGTTTAGTCGCCGTGACAGGTTTCGTGCACATCACGGGAGTAGCAGAGGCTTAGGACGAGGAGAGTCGGTTAGCTAGATCAGCCATTTGTTGTGTTAATTTCTGTCAGCGATTCTTTTGTTGCGCGACACGTATTTCAGTCGTGTGGCAATCAGATAGGAGATAGAGATTCGTCCATTATTGTGATCCTTCTATAGATATTGGATTTGACGTTCTCCTAGGCACGGACTGGTTAGCTACGTGCTAGGCGTCTGTGGACTGCCGCGAGGAAACAGTCAGGTTTTGTTTTCCCGGCGAGTCAGTCCTTGTTGTGCAGGGGGACAATGGTGCCGCCTCTCACATCTTGAATCCAGCCTTTTTCGCTAGTCGGCTTTTGAGGAGAGGATGTCGAGGATTCTTGGCATTCATTCATGATACTGGAGCCATAGTGGGTTCGTTGGACCGGGTTTCCATCATGCGAGAGTTTTCTGAAGTTTTTCCAGATGAACCGGCGAAGCTTAGGGAGCTTAAGGATCTGCTGCAGAGTTGCTAGATAGGTGGGACATGTGCGTCTGAGTGTTTTCTTTTGGGATCTCTTATTCTATTCGTCGGGAGGAAGACGGCAGTTGAGGTTGTGTGTTGATGGATCGTCAATTGAACCGGGTTACAGTGCGGATAGGTATCCTTTACCTCGCATTGATGATTTCTTCAATCGGCTCCAGAGTGTGAAACATTTTCTAAGTTTGTTTGGGATCAGGTCATCATTTGTTGCGGGTTCGGAGTGATGACATTCCGAAGACTGCTTTTGTGCGTGCTACGGGCAGTATGTGTTTAGGTGGTGTCGTTGCACTCACCAATGCCCTAGCAGCATTCATGGATGTGATGAACCAGATTTCTTCAGGCCGTTCCTCGACCAGTTTATTGTTGTGTCATTAATGACATTCTGGTCTATTCCAAGAGTCGTGAGGAACGTGAGAAGCACTTGAGGATTTGTTTTGCAGATACTGGGAGACCACCAACTGCCTGCTAAATTCTCGGAGTGTTCCTTCAGGCTTGATTGTGTTGAATCCTAGGTCTTGTAGTTACAGGAGACGGTTTAGTATGGTCCCGATGAAGATCGAGGCCGTACAGCTTTGGCCCAGACTTGTGTACGGTCGGAGGCCCGCAGATCTTTGGGCTTAGCAGGTTTTTACCACCGTTTCATATAGGATTTCTAGCGTATCGCTGCACCGCTGACTGAACTGACCGGAAAGGAGGTTCTTTTCTTTAGACTGAGGCATGTGTACAGAGTTTTCAGCAGTTGGAGATTCGGTTGACAACTGTACCAGTTCTTTCTTTGCTTTCCGGTTCGGGCGACTTTGTTGTTTAACTATGATGTTTCGCGAGTGGGGCTCGAATTTGCGCTGATGTGGCACTATAGAGTTATCGCTTATGCTTCCTGACAGTTGGAGGAAGTATGACCAGGATATCCCACTCATGATCTGGAGATGGCCGTGGTGGTCGTGCGTTGAAGATCTAAGGACACTACTTGTTCGGAGAGTCGTGTCAGATTTTCACGGACCACCAGAGCTTAATGTACATCTTCCTCCAGCGAGTTTTGATTGTTGAGACAGTCTTCTGCAGATTTACAGTTCTTGTGCGATCGTTGAGGAAATCTTAAAGTTCGCCTTTACTGAGGGAGAGCTTGCTCATGTCCGCGCCCGTCCATTTTTCCTTAATCGTTTTCGCGAGGCACAGCCCGCCGATGCTCGTTCGTCTGGGATTCTTGAGCATACTCGGCTGGGTAAAGATTTGGAGTCCTTGATTTGTGACCAGATGTGCGACGTTTAGGGATGCGTTTGTGTATACCTGTTACTGATAGGCAGAGACGCAAAATCCTAGAGCAGGCACATCGGTCAGCTTTCGGTGTTCATTCAAGTTCCACCAATTTGTAGCGTGACTTGTGAGATAGTTACGGGTGGACAGGGATGAAGAGTGAAGTTTCAGATTTCTTTTCAATGTGTCTGTCTTGTTGTGAGCTAAAGTTGAGTATCTGAGACCAGCTGGAGAGTTGCAACCTTTAACCGTTTCAGAGTGGGAATGGGAGCAGGTCTCCATGAATATTCGTTGTAGCATCTACCCAGGTTTAGTCAAGGTGTGACTCCATTTGGGTGTTTGTTGTCCGGTTATGCTCGGTTTTCTCAGTTGTTCATTATTAAGTTGTGCGTTTGCACGGAGTTCCTTCATGTGTTATATCCAACAAAGGCACCCTGTTCGCTTGCCGTCTTAGGCAGAAGTTTCAGGAAGCCTTGGGTACTGGCTGAGCTTTAGCTCCGCTTTCCCATCCCCAGGATGGGGGTTTGTGAGAGCAGGTCATATAGACTCTAGAGGATATGCTTGTGCGTGCGTACTAATTGTTGTTGGCAGTTGGGATCATCACTTGCCATTGTTAGGATTCTCCTTCGATAAGAGTTATCAGGAGACATTCCAATTGGCAACCTTTAGGTTTTTGTTTGGTAGGTCGTGTCGATCGCCAGTCTGTTTTTCTGACTCTGCGAGAGTAGGATTTTTGGACCCCTGCTAGTCTAGAGATTTCGGAGATAATCCAGTTGGTTCAGGTCAATATGAGAGCAACCCAGTGCAGACAGAGGTCTTATGCCGACCGTGGTGGTCGCAGACTTGAGTTCGTAGTGGGAGATCATGTATTCCTACGGATTTTCCGATGAATGACGTGTTGTGTTTTGGGAAGCTTATCCCAGGATTGTAGGTCCTTTTGATATCCTTGAAGCGAGTTAGTCCCGTTGCCTATAATTTGGCACTTCCGCCTAGATTTTTAAGTATTCAACCCGTATTCCTTGTGTCGATACTTCGCAATTACCTTCAGGCCATTTTTCACATGATTCAGTATCAGACCATTTAGCTTGGACGCGATCTTTCGTCAACAGCAGGCGATGGTTATAGTGGATCGGAAGGTGGAGAAACTTCGATCTAGGGTCTTGCCATCTGTGAGGGTTCTTTGGCGTAGCCGCATGGTGATGTGATCACTTAGGAGGCTGCCAGCGAGATTTGGGAGTTTTATACTCATCTTTTTGAAGTTAAGCTTAGTGAGAATTTTAAATTCGGGGACCAAATTTCTTTAAGGCGGGAAGATTGTAACGTTTTAGAAATCGTTTTGCGAATTTTCCGTTTTTAGGGTAAAATAGTCGGTGTTTTCCGTTTTAACCCGATTGTTATCAAACGTCCGTATAGACTTGCCGGCACCTAGTTTAGCTAGAATAAAACAAGTGCGCGAACTTTGGGGGTCTATGTGATGTTTTGGTTCACATAGAATTTATCCTTAATAAAATATTATTTTAATGCTTTATTTGTGCACTTTATTATTGGTAATTACTTTTTTTTGGGTAAATTACTACTAATGTGGTTTTATGCTAAACTAATCACTAGAATTATGTTTAGAACCTTCTCACCAAAATATCTAGATTTATAGAATTTAATTGAATTTTTTTAAGAAAAAGAAAATGGTCACTGATGTTATTTTTTGTTTTATATTGCAATAATTGTAATATCCATCTAGAAATTTCCACACTTCACCAAAACTTCCTCATTTTCTCACTTGGCCGGCCACTCATTTCCTTGGCTGCCTTCATTTTTTTTCTTCCATTTTCATCTCATTATGCTTCACAAAAATCAAGAAAAATCCAAATAAATTCATACAAATTCAAATATAAATCAAACCCATCATTCTTCTTCTTCAATCTTGCTTGGATCTTCATTCTAGTGGGGATTTTGGAGTCTAAAGTTTGGATTGTTCTTGTTTCAAATCTTGTCTCTTTGAAGCTATAAATCCAAACCCTAATCTCATTTTGTAGTTTAATACTTTAATTAGCTTAATTAGATGTTTAATTTAAGCTTTTAAATTCATATTTAGAATTCAAGATATCATTTTGATAATCAAATTAGAATTTTGATTAGTTGTCTTGTTAAGTGATAAGTTAAGACAAATGAAAACTTAATCAAGTTTCTAATTTGTTAAATGATATTTTCCTAATCGGCTAATTAAGCTAATTAACAAACTACACTTTTGCTAATCCTAATTAGTGAGATTTAAAATTATAGTAAAGGTTTAAATGGTTTAATCTTACTATTTTGTGATGTTTGCAAATTCTAGTTTTTTGCAAAACTTGTAGTTTTGTGCTAAAATGATAAATGTTGTTTACTAGATTTATGAATATTTTAGGCTGTAGGGTGTTTTTCGTCACCCCATTGAGATGGGCTTGGGCCCACTTGGCTTGGGGTTGACTTTGATTTTGACTTGGTCAACCGGGGTGTAAATTTTTACCCCAACAAATTGCCCCCCATCAATAAATGCACATCACATATGTGGGTCGTGTGCATGAAATTGATGGATCCTCTTTTACTTGGAGGCGACCTGATTTGGTTCCCGCTTTTTAGGAAGCTAGCACTGCCCTTTTTACGATATGGACGGTCGTTGCCTGACATGTCTCCGAGACGGAGTGCCCGTGATAGGCGTTTCCCTGGCCCGGAGTGATCTGATTCCCGCTTTGTAGGAATCCTGCGCTGCCCTTTTTATGGCATCGACCGTCCACGTCGCAAAAAGGGCAGAACCGACCGTCCAAGTCGCTAAAAGGGCAGCATCGAACGTCCACGTCGCTAAAAGGGCAGACCGACCGTCCACGTCGCTAAAAGGGCAGCACCGACCGTCCAAGTCGCTAAAAGGGCAGCACCGACCGTCCACGTCGCAAAAAAGGGCAGAACCGACCGTCCACGTCGCTAAAATGGCAGCACCGACCGTCCACATCGCTAAAATGGCAGAACCGACCGTCCACGTCGCTAAAATGGCAGTACCGACCGTCCAAGTCGCAAAAATGGCAGCATCGACCGTCCAAGTCGCTAAAGGGGCAGCATGACACGTGGCGCGTTGCGCTCCAGCACTCTGCGCTCGAGCGCAAAGCGTCCACGTGGCGCGCTCGCGCTCAAGCGCCTAGGCGCTGGCCCCACGCATCCTTTGGATGTCTTTTTCCCCTTTATTTATATATACATGTATATATATACATATGTATACAAATGTACACATACGCATACTCCGCGACACTTCCCCCACGCAGAGTTTTGAGGGGGAAGTATCGTGGAGTATGCGTATGTGTACATTTGTATACATATGTATATATATACATGTATATATAAATAAAGGGGAAAAAGACATCCAAAGGATGCGTGGGGCCAGCGCTTGAGCGCGAGCGCGCCACGTGTCGGCATGTGGACGCTTTGCGCTCGAGCGCAGAGTGCTGGAGCGCAACGCGCCACGTGTCGGCACGTAGGCGACTTGTGCTCGAGCACTTGCGCTGAGCGCAAGAGCGCCACGTGTCGGCACGGGGGCGACTTGCGCTCGAGCGCTTGCGCTTGAGCGCAAGAGCGCCACGTGTCGGCACGAGGGTGACTTGCGCTCGAGCGCTTGCGCTGGAGCGCAAGAGCGCCACGTGTCGACACCGGGGTGACTTGCGCTCGGGCGCTTGCGCTTGAGCGCAAGAGCGCCACGTGTCGGCACGAGGGCGACTTGCGCTCGAGCGCTTGCGCTGGAGCGCAAGCGCGCCACGTGTCGGCACGTGGGCGCTCTGCGCTTGAGCGCCAGCGAGAAAAAGAGGCTTTTAGCCTAAAAAGATTTCTCTGAAGAGAAATCAAAGAGGAGTTGGACTCCTGAGTGTTTTTTTTTGTTGGGTTTAGTGAAAGGGGTTGTTCTTCTTCCTCTTCTGTTAGCTGGATCTTGAAGATCAAGAGATATGGGATTTTAAAAATCACTCCTTTTAGGGATCTGAAGACAGATCCAAGTTCCCCTTTGTGGGTTTTGTGGTGAAAACCTATTTTGTTTTTGGAAAAGAAAGAGTAAAACTCTTGATTTAATTCAAAAGAAATGAGAAGGTCTTGGAACCTTGCAGAAGGAAGAAAGATCTCAGATCTGAAACTTTTTTGGAGAAAGAAAAAGTTATTGAGATATTTCATTATCTTTGCCTTTATAGGCTATACACTTTACACATAGCCCCTTGGGCTTCACAAAATGGCATTTTGCCTATCCCATGGCTCATGTGCCATTTCTTTTTGCACATAAGCCATGGGCTTTACAAAAATTTGGCTTTATGCCTATTTTTCTTACATTTATCCATAAAATAAAATAAAAGAAATGCAACAAAATTATTTATTACAAATTCTTTATCTTGGCATGGGGGAGGCCGGCCGCTTCATGTTCGGGCTCGACCCGGGCATGGGCCCACTGGATCTAGGCTTGGGCCCACTTGGCTTGGGGTTGACTTTGATTTTGACTTGGTCAACCGGGGTGTAAATTTTTACCCCAACATAGGCATAGGTTTCTTTTGATGTTGCGACGTTAATTATATTGATTCCACGTTAATTATTGTGTTTTGAATGCGTGATCGGTACGATCAGGGTCTAGGCTTGGTAGTTGTGTCGCTTTGCGTTCCTAGTTAGGGTCGTGCCGATGTAACATTTCAAAAAAATAAAATATTATTTTTGTGAATTTTTATAATTAAATAATATTATATTAAATATTTTAATAAGGCGGTATAATTAAATACCGATAAATTGGGAAAAAAATCGGAAAATTATAGAAATTACTAAAAGAGGGTGTTTTTTGTGAATTATGCAAATTTTAAGTTTTTATGATTTATTATACACTAATTTTTTTGTAATCGCGATTAAAATTCGCTAATCGAATTTTAAGCGTGTTTTGTGCAAAACATGCACCATATCATTTCACACTTGTGTTACATTTTCCTACATGGCTTTATCTTCATGTTTCATTCCTTGTTTTGGGTTTACTATTGAGGAGAGAAGGAAATAAAAGAAAAGAATAAAATATAGAGCATGGGCAAGAGAGAGAAAGGTGAGGATCAAACCTAAGTCATTGCTCATCTCTCCCACTTCTTCATCCTTGTCTTTCTTCTTCCTCCTTCAGCCCAAGGCAGCACCTCTCCTCCCTCCTCTTCAAAACCCCCACTTCATCACTAAAAATCCATCAAAAGTCCATCCTCACTTCACAAAATTTGTGCACAAGCCCTCTAGCTACACATTGGACCAAGAAAAAATTGATTTTGGCGCTATAGAGGATTCATGGGAGATAAATGAGGTAACCCTTTCACAATTTGTGTAGTGTTTCAAGTGCTTAAGCCTCATGTCAAGTTTAAAATCGTTTTGGCGAAGTTTAGTGAACTTTGAAATCTCAAGTTTGGAATTAGGGTTTGATTTGGGTAGAGATGATGTAATTGGGCCTTAGATATGACCTTAGACCCCCTATAATGATAAAAACCCAGACCAAACACCATACAAAAACCTGGAACTAAAAACAGTAAACTGTGAATGTCCGTTTGTGAGGAAAATGAGTGTGCAGAGAAATCTGGGATGACCCGGGGAAATTCTGAGACAAACAAACAACTCTAGAGGCCAAATTGGACCAGTATGAGACCACCCTGACCAGACGAGACCCTAACTCCTTAGAAAAACCGGCCTGGCTGGAATTTTGTGGTATATGGCCGGCCTCCCTGATAAATTAGGTGCCCAAGTTGCTTCAGTAGGTCACATGCACCCTATATATCACCCTAGTGTTGTTTGCTTGCCTTGTTTTGGCATGAGTAAAAATCTGAGACCACTTTCTCTAGTTGCTGCTTGATTTCGAGTTATGGTTTTGTGTATTTTAAATTTTGGATATTCGAATTTGTGCTTTATCTCGATCAAGACGTTTCTACGTCTATATCGAGTGATACCGGGTTGATTTGCGGGAGTAGACCATAGGTTTTGACCTATGTAAGTTCCGCGTTTCGTTTTGGTTTCGATTTGGTTTTAAGGAGATACGATGCGTGTGATATGTAGGTACCCCCATGATGATTCGATACGATGAAGAAGATGGTGGCGACATCGGCATCGGCAAATGAAGAGCAGGTGAGTAGATTATATCTACGGGGGAAGTCGGGTGGACGGAGTATAGCACCCCCGCAGTTCGATGTTTAGTATACTATATATATACTATATATGATAGCTTTATGCGTGGCATGGATATTCAATATGTGATTAGGTGTACTATGGTTAGATTAGGGTTTAGAAGTAAACTATTATAGTTTCCTAGTTGCGAACCCTCGAACAGGTTTACACCCACACGCACACACATACTTACTTTTTATACTTGTGCGTATATGGGAATACATATAGTGGATGATATTTGGAGATGAGTCAATGAGATTGGGAATAGTGCCATGAGATCGGTGATATGATGTGGTTCGTATTTGGGATACGACGTGAGATTTTAGCGGGCCTTTGGATGTGTGTTTTAGACACGCATTTATATTTACATATATGGTATCAGTTTATACTAGACTTAGATCAGTGCCCCAATTCATGAGATATGATGATAAAGCTACCGGTTAATTGATGAGATAAATGTGATATTGACCCGTACCCAGATTTGGGACGCCGTACGATGATTTACCGTACGAGCTTTATTTGATGATAAGATCCGCACTCATGACTCAAGGATGTCATATGATATTGTATCGTACGCGGTACCATTGAGGCGGGATCACCGACTATTATATGTATATATGTATCGACTCAAATTTAGGTGGTTTCCATACCCTTTCCATTAGCTTATTAGTTAGATCTATAGTTACTTAGTAGGTGTTAGATTAGACTCGAGTCATACCTATTTCAAAAACTAACGAATCGCGAGTACTTTAAAGGCAGGCAAAGGGATTCTACGGATATTTTCAAAAGACGCATCTTTTCTTAAAAACACCGTAGCACTTATTTTTCTCCCTGATTCGCCTTCTTTGAAATGGAAAAACTGTATGACATTTATATATTGATGCAGATTCTTCACTGTTGCGTTTATTATTCGATTTCCGCATATTCTTTCTATTCGCATCGCATTGCATGTGTAAATGTGTTTATCGTTATATTAAACCCATGCTGTCAGGACAACAGCACCATTATCGATGATGTGTATGTTCCACGTACACCTGCTTGCCGGCTCAAACACTTCATCATCGATAATTTTCATGTCACTACACTGTAGGACTGTTGCATTCAGGATATAACCCCTTGCATGACATACTTGCGTACATACATATTGTACACACATACTTGCATGCATACATATTTGCACATACATAGATGATTCTGGCTTGATTTTGGAGATTTGGGAACCGCAAGTTATATTTTAGAACTGTATTCATTTTAAATGAGTGGTTTCCCTCAATATGTGCATATTACTATTCCATGTTGCATGATTTACTGTTATGCTTACATTTCTTTTATATGTCGCATACATCATGCTTTATGATTATACGCTTTGAGATATGTCGTTTCTATGATATTTCTGGATTTGGGAACCGTGGGTATTTCAAAAGAGAGTATGTATTGTTTTAAAAACTCGGTTACCCTTGATATGATATTTCAGTGTGTCCACCATGTGTTTTCTCGGTTCTAAGAGCGACATGTGAAACCCGATTCGAGGAGGCGGATGAGGCCGCTTGCGGATACATGGTGGACCCAGTATGGTACCCCGAGACGAGAACGGATCGCTGTGTTGCAGACGGTGAGCCTGGCAGTGGGACTACTACCGATCGGTGATAGTATTTGGGCTCGGCGGATATCCGGAGGATATCGACTAGAGTCGAGAGATGATATGGGCCGATCCGGACTGACGGAGCCCGTAGGCCGATCCGGACCGACGGAGCCCGATATATGAGGAATTACGTGCCGATGCTGGGCACTGATTTCATGATGTTTTCAAGTGTTGATGCTAGACACTCAGGTTCCATGATTTTGATATGTCACGAGGGACACATGTTGATTTATATCCTCATACTTCCATGCATATGCTTTATGATATTTACATGCATGATGCTTTATGTCATTGGGTGACACGTGGACGAGACCCACATACATATAATTGACATTGATGACATTGATCACATAGTTGGATGATATCCACATACATATAGTTGACATTGATGAAATTGATCACATAGTTGGATCATATCCACATACATATAGTTGACATTGATGTCATTGATCACATAGTTGGATGATATCTACATACTCATAGACTTCCTGATATAGTTGACATTGATTACATTGATCATACCTCAAAGTTATGATATGTTGCTACCTGAGGCACTGACGCGAGCACTTGGTACTACACTTATATATAGGTGTTTACCCCTGCCACCTTATCATGCTTCAGACTTTATCATATTGAGGATTTATATATTACTGATCATATTGACCTAGGATTGAGTCATACATACGATTTCTGCTCTGTGATGTTTTCTGCTCATGAGTTGGCAACTCACCCCCGTTGTGCCACAGTTCTTGCTGGTTTTGCCGTACAGGTTTCATTGCGGCTTTTCTGGCACACTTCTTCCATTCTGGGTGATTGCTTTCGTATGTAGGTTCACTCGCATCGTGACCACCCTTGTATTTATTTTAATCAGTTGTATCTAGTAATTCCATCAAGCAAACTTGTATATTGTTTCAGACTTAGAAAAATAGTTGTGTATTATTTCGACCTTAAAGTCGCGCGTTGAAGTATTATGGTCTTCATTTTGATTTTGAGTTTCCTTTTGAGTTTTGATCCTTGCCCTTCGGCGTTGTATATTATATTGCTTGCATGGTCGTGACCGTCGATTGACGAAGAGCTAGCTCCCGCTTGGGGATGCCTTTTTAATTATATATGCTTTTATCATGTTGTACCACGTTCGGGCCCAGTATTTACAAAGGAAACTCTGCCGAAATTTTCAGAAAAGACATGAGATTTTTAAAATGCATATTCAGCTTATGTAATTTAAAAACCCTTGTTTTAAAACATGTTTTCTTCACTTCTTTAAAACTAGTTTTCTTTTATTTATTATTTTAAATGGTTTTAGATTTCTGGGCTTTTGGCTTACTTGAGTTAGATGAGATCCTATAGACTTCATATGATTCAAGGGCCAGTCACGTACTATTTCGGGTCATGACCAAGTTGGTATCAAAGCGCTAGGTTAACCATGGTTCGAGTCTAAGTTTAACTATGTGGAGTCTAGAGCGTTCATATATATACAGAACTTAGGCTTGACCTTACGGAACTTAGACTTAGTCGAGGGGGTATTATACCCAAACTTTCGTCGCGTAGGATGACCCTTGGTTGATAGAGTAGGTGACTTGAGGAGAGTGACGTACCGTGTGTATGTTCCGCGGCATACTTACGATACGCCACTCCGCTTAAGAAACCTTAGGATGTACATTTCTTTGCACAGTATTATATTCATTACTATGATCTATCCTCATCGATAGTGGTTATGATTTTGCTACTACGATTACACGGGCAGAGAGAGCTACGGCTAGTGTTGTTGTCAGCATGAGCTCGTCACGGATAAGGACTGACCAGGGCATTATTCCAGGGACATACGATTGCATAGAGCAGTGTCGTTTCTTTGTGTTTTCGCGCCATGAGCATTTGATGGATCGCTTTTACGAGGTTTCTCGGTCATGCAGATCAGCACCAGAGGATCAGGCTACTGCTAGAGGCCAACCAGAATATGATGACCATTGATGTATCGCTTATTCATGATGATTGAGGCACTATTCAGCGTGCAGACGAATGAGCCAGTGGTTGCTGCGAATGACGAGATATCGCCCAGATGTTGAAGCTACTGCAGCATGAGTATATACTTAGAGATATGATGGAAGGTTACTAGTCACCCGAGGATGAATGACTAGGACATGTGGTTAGTTCGCTTACCCCAATGCGAGATCATCAGATAGATTGATTCCAGCTAGAGACGACTTCATACAGGTACGTTGAGAGTCGATGGAGACGATCGAATATCAGAAGCCTATTTTCCAAGTTTAAAGTATTCAGAGACAAATGCAAGCAATGCTATGGACTCTTTAGAAGAATGAAACCCTAACTCGACGTGATGACCATGGAACGCCTTCGAACCTTAGGGTTTGCGGCAGTTTAGCGGTGCCATTTGTGAGGCTTGGGTTTGCTCTTCTACGGTTGGTTCACATGTGCTGTTGCATGTACTGGAATACTATTAAACTGTACTCAAGATGTTGATCTCTTAGGGGATTATGAGGTTTTGACAAATCGATCGGATGGTTCGACATCATTCGGATATCATGTGATGGGATACATTGCTCTGGAGACTCCAGATACGAGTATAGCCATTGGAGCGCAGTCCATGCAGCCACGAGAAGACGAGTCCGAATCAGTCGACATTGGAACAGAGTGGAGTAAAGAGTTTGCATGAGATCTTGATAAGATGATGTTCCACTCCGCCGACATCAGAGATGTGATACGCATGCAGAGGCGTTGATTATTGATATATCTTCCAGAAGGAGTCGCGATGAGAATACAGCCGTTCCAGAACAAGAAACATATATAGTAAAGATGATAACTTCCGGGAAGTTTGGCAGAAACGAGATTTAGGGGGAGGCCTTAACAGGACCTTTCTGGAATACAATACGAGAAAACATGGACCCAGGATCAGTCATGTTGCGCACACCTAGGAGACCAGTAAGCTGACCAGGTTCAGATAGAGGACCTCACCCAGATGCGTTGTGAGTTCATCAAGAACGGACGAGTATGGAGTATACCTCCGCAGATTGGGACGAGTTCCTGAGGACGTGTTCGGCTAGATATCTTCCACAGAGTGATGAAGATACCGAGTTCATGATTTCGAGTCCGTATGATAGACTTTGGATTGACCGTAGCCGAGAACATTTGAAGTGCGCAGATAGAGACGTGACGTCGAAGTGGATGATGATATAGACAAGTGGGACAAGCGGTTCATGCGAGATGTTGACGAGCTGCTATTACTCCCCGTTAAGATTAAAGGTCGGGTATGTCTACAGAGGCGTTGGGATGCGACCAGTTTCCGAGAAAATGCTGTGTTGAGGACGCAGATGTCCAGAGAGCGAGAAAAGATTATGCAAGAGTACCAGCCTCCGTACAGTTCGTCATAGGCGAGATCGGAAGAGATCTTGAGCAGGATTCCTTCCAGGACACTGCTGCGATAAGATTTGCACCCAGGATCAGATGTGTGATGTGTATTCAGAGGACCAGAGGTCGGAGCCAGTGACGTGCTGCTTTACGAGTGGTCATGAGGATTGACCAGAGAAGTGCCAGGACGGAATCGTCCCCGTTAGCACACCTGACAGGGCCGATGAGCCGATGGATTGCGAGACTGGTAATCCACAGAAAAGATAATGGCCCAGAGACAGAGGACGCCAGACCGTGAGCAAGAGGCAAGCAGATATCTTGCGCTACTAGCATTGGATGCACCGACACCTTCTCGACTTTGAAGGAGGATATATCGACGATGGTATTTATGATTTGTGATTTGGTGATTCGATTATCACGTATCCGTCACCTTGGATTTTGGTATTTTGGGCGATCTATTCGCATGATTTAGTCTTGATGGCTGAGTTCTATGATATTTATTTTCGTGCACCATGGTTGCACCTACTGGGTATTCATATTTATGCACAGTTATTGCACCTGATATCGTATTTATGCCTTGGCTGTACATGCTTATGACTTCATGGATTTCATACAGTTGAGTTGATTTTATGCATATGGCATGCACCCGATTAGATTTTTTGCACTCGGTATAGTTCATATATGCTTGCAGTCCTGTGATACGTATTTTGTGCACTATAGTTGCACAGGACTTCGATTTGATGTCATTCGATATGTAGATTTTGATTTCACGCCTATGTTACGTTAGTTATATGTATGCCCTAGAGGCCATTGTTGTACATGTGATGTATATTATAATGGATGCTTGGATATATATAAAGAGGAATTTCTTGCTCGATATGATAGTATGCTATCTGGTTTCACTTTATCTTAACATGTTAACGAATACTGTTTTGTGATCACGTGTTGATAAAGCCCTTATGTAATCGACTACTAGGACTATGATGAGATCATACTAGTGGGGCCAGGGTAGTCAATGAGTACATCCTATAACTGTTCTTAGTCGGGGGTGTATCGAGATAGGGCATCGATACTTCAGAGTAGACTAGCGTATACGCATCTTGACCCATATGATGGGCGATGGATGATCCCATATCCATTGGTGTTGGGCATCAAAGATGTTGTACGGGTGCTCAGTGGAGACTGGGTACACTGAACGGAATCGCCGAGAACTCCTGGATGGTATTATACCTATCGTCAGATAGCAGTTCTCCGGTGACACTGGTACAGATTTGTCTGTAGACCCGAGATCGTCATAGAGTCTTGTGTGATTCCCACTGTGCTTTGATTTCCACCTTACCAAGTCCAAGAGGGTGTGCAAAACGGTAGCTTTTGGGTACAGTCCTGAATCACATGGAAGCAATGAGCGATAGGAGGGGTTTCATCCCTCCCAGTATAGGGAGTTGATGTTGTGCTGTGTTCGATTGGCTACAACTGGAAGTCCCTGGCCAGGGCTGATATGGAGATTTACTGGTAAGCGTTATCCATAGTTTCTCGACCCGTTATGAGCCTTACATCGACACGACTTATCGGTTACTGGGGTCTGACGTTTACCACCCCTAGACAAGATATGCAACATATCAGACGAAGAGATCGGACTGTACGGTAGTGTTTACTGATTGGATTTACAGGAGAAAGTACAGGCTTGCTTGTTGATCTTCTGATCGCTCAATAATTGGGTGGCTGTTACATTTAGCTGACCGCTTGCAGCTTGTGGGTGTTTGATATGATCATCACCTGCTGCCGGCGTATTGATGATTCTTTAGAGTCCTACATAAAGGTTTCTTGACTCAGGCAAAATGGAGTAGGAGCACATATGTGATATGTGCGGGACCGAGAATAATACGATATGAGATACAGTATTCTATTCTCGCGATTAATGATATCGGCTGGGTATATGTGATATAGCCGGGTTATCGAATCAAGTGTTGATTCGATAAATCGGTACATGTTATATTAGTCGGTTATATGCGATATAGCTGGATTGTCGGATCATGTGTTGATTCGATAATTTAATGTATAATTATATATGTGATATATTACATTATATTAACTAATATAAGCTCACTTTATTGATTCATTTTCTCACCGGATATTACATTGATATATATATGCGATATATGTTAATTGTATTATTTTCTTTTGTTAGAAAAATATATTATATATGTGATATATAATATTGCAACAAGTTTTGATTATAAATGCAACATGATTAGTGGAGATTAAATGTAGTTAGGGTTTGATTTGGGTTAGCTTTTTCATGAAGCTTCTAGAAGCTTTGTTTGTTTTAAGCAAAGATATTTTGTGTTGATATTTTGTCCAGATATTTCCTAACCCAACCCAAACCCTTTACCCTAGTTAAATCTCTACAATGGTTTAGCCTTTCTTTATTAACCAAGTGTTGCAATTGTAACTATAGTGATTATTCATTATTCATCACAAAAGGAATTATTCATATTCTTCTTCCTTGAGCTCATGAAAAAGCTTTACTAGGTTTTTCTTTAGTGATGATATTGAGTGAGATTATGAAAACAAACGAGAGCCAAATTCCTACTTCATCATCCTCATCTAATCTAGATAATTAGATTAGGGTGTTCACTTCATTAATACTTGATTAGAGAAGTGAGGGTTTGAGTTAAAGATTCTTCAAGGTAGATCATCTTCGAAAAGGAAGATTTCAAGAAAGCATGGATCATTCGGCTTGTGGAGCCTCTCTAGAGTCCGGAAGTTCATGGATCGTGACGAAGGGACTACTAATCGGAGCTTATGATGCCAAAGAGCGGACTACAAAGATTGTAATCCCTCTCACTTAGATGTAAAGATATTTACATGTTATGTTAACCCTAATTATCTAGCAAAGATCCTCGCTTTAGGTTGTTCGGCACTTGAAAAAATTTAGATTTGGCATGTTTGATGGCTTATGAACTTTGTGATAGTGCCTAGTAACCCTACAGTGGTATCAGAGCTTAGCTAGAGCATTAAACGACGTGTAGAAAAAGTTAAAAGTCCGATCGAACCCCGAAACGTCAAATATTGACCCCTCTCTGGAAATTTTTTTAAAATATGGTTTTTTTCTGTATTAAAAATACTCAGAAAATTAAGCAGGCGATTCTATGCAAAACCGTGAAATACGAACACCTGATTCCCTCAAGTCGCCGCGGAACCGCGGCAATACGATGCTTTGCGCGGCGGTTCCGCGGCCGTACTTGGGTATCAGGGATACATATTTCTGGGTTACATCTGCAGGTATTACTACATGCTTCTAGAAATTTTTAATATTACTCAAGTGTTGAGTTTTCTGGAGATCTAAAGAAATCGTTGATTCGATCGGAAAGATTAATATCGTTTAGTTTTTCGAGTAATTAGAACGTGTTAAAAGGTTCGAACGGATATCAATAACTCACTTTTTCCCGACACGAAAAACTTTCAAGTGTTGGATTTTTTTTCCTGAGTTTGAATCTTTTGAAAATACATACAAGCATATCTGTGAACCCTCTAGAAGAACGTAACCTTAACTCGATTATGTGACCGTCAAATCTGCCACTGAACCCTAGGTTTTGTGGTAGTTTAGCGTTTCCACATGTGAGGCGTTGGTTTGACCCTTCTACGGCTGGTTCATTGGGGCTATGACATATTCTGTG
This sequence comes from Agapanthus africanus, assembly GCA_030015575.1. Taxonomy (NCBI): domain Eukaryota; kingdom Viridiplantae; phylum Streptophyta; class Magnoliopsida; order Asparagales; family Amaryllidaceae; genus Agapanthus; species Agapanthus africanus. The sequence continues at coordinate 334,705,074 of CM057346.1, read as the reverse complement.
ATTTTTGAACTCCGCTCAAGTGTTGAGCTATTTGGAAAATCTTGGGTATTTGATTATTCGATCGGAAAGTTTAACATAGTCTATTTATCTGGAATGTGAAACAGTATGTGGAATTCATATAGTTAGGCATGAAATACGAAGTATGTGATATTTCGGATTTAAGATGTCTAAAGTGATTATGGATTCCAAATGTTGGAGTTTTACACTTTCTTTTCTGCGACCGTAAGTGTAGTATGTGGGGTATTGCCGGCTTCGTTGTTATACATTAGCGACAATCGGAATACACTTACTTACTTACGTTGATCATATGAGATATTATGTGTTGCTATGATATGTTATATAGGATCATCGTGTTCTGATTAGCCGGGGGTTTTATGTGAGATGAGGGTTTTTATTTTCATTCATGTAAAATTCACTTGTATGTAATATTCTTTTATTGGGGCACTTCCGGGTTGAGGTTGTTGTCACCATTGTATATTATTTACTTCTCCGCATTAGGTAGACCCAAGAAGGGGAGCACAAGTAACCGGGTTCTAGGGTCCAGTGGGAGGCCATCTCGAGAAGTCGAGACAGGGTCTCCTAACCCTAGAATTGGCAGAGTTGCTTGCCGCTCTCGTAGGGGTCTAGGGATGTGGTTTTGTCTATTCATCGCGACCGTGGAATCCATGTTTTATACAGGCTCGATATAAAATACGGACGTCCTAGTATATCGAGTATTTCATATGTTATCTTCTGCTGCAATGTTCTGTGATGAGATCATATTACTGCCTGAGACGAATGCTTATACTATATATATATGTTCATATATAAATATTACTGCTTTCGTTTCTTCTGTGATGCTTAGGAAGCATAATTGATGGGATTTATTAATGAGATTAATAAAAGAAAAGAAACCTAAAAGATGTTGTAGAATCAAACTTTATAAAAAGGGTAGCTACAGTTCTTTCTTTGCATAGTGGTATATATGATATACCCTACACCTTATTGGATGAGGAAAGAGCCGAGATCCCTTCACCGTGAGTGACCTCTTTAGAAAAACTGGCAGATACTACAAACTCACGGTTTAGTTTTTGATTGCTTCTATAGTTCTTGCTTTGCATAGTGGTATATATGATATACCCTGCACTTTATTCGATGAGGAAAGAGCCGAGATCCCTTCACCGGGACTGACCTCTTTAGCGAAACTAGAAAATCCTCAAAAACACTCCTTTTTCAAAAATCATTTGTTTCTACAACGATATCAAATTCATTATGCTCATGGTTTTTCTGAAAAACCTGCGTAGCCCTCCGACATTTCAGATAGATATTACTTAGTATTCGTGCTACGTTTGTTGGCCTGCGTCAAGACGTAGTGTGCGGTAGCTAACTAGTATTTATCTGCAACATGAGATGTGATTGGATTAGGGTAGTTGTACGACTTTGTTGGCCTGCGTCAAGGGTCGTGCGGGTGGGTTTAATTCAATCAAGAAATGTACGGGTTGAACTTGACTAGCGGACTATGGTTTGTTGGCCTGCGTCAAGGTCATAGGACGCTAGGGGTAAAAGCATTATTGGGAATTTCAAGTGTTGAAATTTGCAATGAGATTGCATACCTTCTATGAGATAGTTGGATCCCGATACCCACTGCGAGTAAGAGTTACTCCTGGGAGAATTTTACACAAGACATTTAGCCGATCAAGTAGGTGTCTAAAAAAGTGTTAACGGGGTTATGCCTATGAGAAAACGAGGTTTACATTAATTAGGTCCATGCGAAAGCATGGGGAACCTCCCTCAAAGTACCAACACTGGCCTGGCTGAAAGATTGGCGAACTTGTAAGGTGTAATTAATCCCGGCTAGTCTTTCCTTTTAGGGTTTGAAGGAAGATTTGATGAAAACAGTAGGATACATCCTGATTAGATAAGATAATAACCAATATAATCTTGCAAGAGTATTTGCTAAAGTGTTTTCTTCTCTCTCTCTCCAGGTAGCAACCATGTCAGGCCTTAATCAAGATAATAATATGGATGTATTGACTGAACCCGCTTATTATACTGAGCAGGGGAACGTTGGTCCCGTTCTTTCTTATAAGTGTTATAAGACTGAGCAGTGAATAGGAGAATATCTGGATTCCCACGCCGCCCAAACGAAAAACAAGTATGTTGATGCATCTTCTTCAGATGTGTTAGTTATCGAGGAATGTTTCTCAGTTCACTCTATGTCCTGGGTATTACATACCAGATCAGGATCCCATATATGTAATATGTTACATGGGCTACGAAAAGATAGAGAACTGGGAATGGGTGATCATTCCGTAAGAGTAGGGAATGCTGCAGATGTTGCAGCCAAAGCAGTTGGCGAATATCACCTTGTGTTACCAAATGGTAATACATTGGTTCTGAACGAGTGCTATTGCATTCCGACCCTGATATGCAATATTATATCAATTTCTTTATTGCATAAAGAAGGATATAATTTTGTAGTACAGGATAATGTTATGAACATATTCCTAAATCAAAAGTTGATTGGATCAGGATCGTTAAATAATGGCATATACTTTCTCAACCAAACTATAGTTCTTAATATATAGAACACACACAAGAAAAAAAGTTCAGAAATGAACGAATCTTTCTTGTAGCATTGTAGACTTGGTCATATCAATACGACACAACTAGCTAAGTTACATAAAGATGGTTATTTAAATACGTTCGAATTATCATTTTATAAACTTTTCATTCATGTCTCAAAGGCAAAATGACCAAAACTCCGTTTAGTGGACACGGAGAAAGAGTTACGGAAATCTTGGGACTAATACATAGTGATGTATGCGGTCACATGTCTACAAATGCCAAGAATGGTTCTTCGTACTTCATTACATTCACCGACGATCTCTCAAGATACGGACATGTGTTCCTGTTGAAACATAAGTCTGAAGCTTTTGTGAAATTCAAGGAATATAAACACGAAGTCGAGAACCAAACCGGTAAAAGTATTAAAATCCTTCGATCTGATCGAGGAGGAGAATACTTGAGTAATGAGTTCCTGAACTATCTAAAAGAGAATGGGATTCTCTCTCAACTTACTCCTCCTTATACACCACAGCACAACGGTGTATCGGAGCGGAGGAATCGCACCCTATTAGATATGGTGCGCTCTATGATGAGCACTACTGAGTTGCCTATTTCTTTTTGGGGGTATGCGCTTGAGGTAGCCATATACTTATTGAATCTAGTTCCATCTAAATCTGTACCCACCACACCATATAATATATGGAGTGGGAAGAGACCATATTTTAAACGAGCTAAGATATGGGGTTGTCCGGCCAATGTCAAAAGGCAAAATCCGGACAAGCTCGAGGCACGATCAGTTCTTTGCAAGTTTGTGGGATATCCAAATAATTCTCAAGGATATTTTTTCTACCACGCCGTGGAACAAAAGGTCTTTGTTGCTCAACATGCCACCTTTTTAGAAAAGGAATTTCTTGTAATAGAAATTAGTGGCAAAGAGGTAGAGCTGGAAGAAGTTCGAATAACACAAACTGCAATTGAAGATTTAGTGGAACCAGAAGATTCAGTAGTTCCCAACGAACCTCAGCCACTTCGCCGATCTAGTAAGGTTTCTCATCCACCTGAGAGATACTACGGTTTCCTCATCGATGGTGGGAGCGAGGATTGCATCATGGAAGATGATGACCCGACTAGTTTGGAGCAAGCCATCAAGAGTGGTGACTCTATGAAATGGCTGAATGCAATGCGATCTGAGATGGAATCCATGTACACCAACAAAGTATGGACTTTGGAAATTGCTCCTGAAGGGGTAAAACCCATTGGGAACAAATGGATCTTTAAGAAGAAACTTGGTATAGATGGAAAAGTTGAGACTTTCAAAACTAGACTTGTTGCAAAGGGTTTTTGTCAACGACCAGGTGTGGATTATGACGAAACCTTTTCTCCAGTGGCTATGCTTAAATCCATCCGGATCTTACTTGCCATTGCTGCATACCATGACTACGAAATCTGGCAGATGGATGTTAAGACCGCCTTTCTGAATGGTGATTTTGAAGAGTGCGTGTACATGACTCAGCCAGAGGGCTTCATAGACAGTGAGAGCAGCGGAAAGGTGTGCAAGCTGCTTAAATCTATCTATGAGTTAAAGCAGGCATCGCGGAGTTGGAACATCTGTTTTGATGTGGTAGTCAAAGAGTTTGACTTCATCAAAAACATAGATGAACCTTGTATATACAAGAAGGTGGAAGAGAGTAAAGTTATCATCCTCGTATTGTATGTAGATGACATACTCTTGATAGGAAATGATATTCCTATGCTGCATTCGGTCAAGCTCTTCTTATCACATAGATTCTCAATGAAAGATCTAGGTGATGCCTCCTGCATTTTGGGGATTAAGATCTATAGAGATAGATCTAGACGGATACTGGGATTGTCCCAATCCAGGTACATTGACACCATACTAAAGAGCTTTAGTATGGAAGAATCCAAGAGTGGGAACCAACCTACGATCTCTGGACTCACTCTATCCAAAGAGATGTCTCCCAAGACTGATTTGGAAAGAGCTCGCATGCAAGGGATACCCTATGCTTCGGCAGTAGGCTCTATCATGTATGTGATGCTATGTACCAGACCCGATGTAGCATACTCACTAAGTGTAGTGAGTAGGTATCAAGTAGATCCTGGAGAGAATTACTGGACAGGTGTGAAGAACATTCTCAAGTACTTGAGAAGGACTAAAGAGATGTTCTTGGTATATGGTAACGAAGAACTCCAGGTAGAGTCCTTTACCGATTCGAGCTTCCAAAGTGATAAGGACGATTCTAAGTCGCACTCGGGATTTGTCTTTACCCTAAATGGAGGGGCGGTTTGTTGGAAGAGTTCCAAACAGGAAACCGTGGCAGACTCGACGATGGAGACTGAATACATCGCTGCCAACGATGCTGCTAAAGAGGCTGTCTGGATAAAGAAGTTCATCACTGAACATGGTGTGGTTCCGTCCATTCTGTATCCAATACCTCTGTATTGTGATAACAATAGAGCAGTGGTTTTGGCTAAGGAACCCAGGTCCCATCAGAAGTCCAGACATATTCTGAGGCGGTATCACCTGATCCGGGAGTTAGTTGATCGTCGGGAGATCAAGGTCAGGAGAGTTGATACGAAAGACAACACTGTGGATCCACTCACAAAGGCTATTCCTCAGATACAATTTGAGAGACTCTTCGGGATGTTGGGTATGAGATACTACAACAGCTGGCCTTAGTGCAAGTGGGAGATTGTTAGTTATATGTATGCCCTAGAGGCCATTGTTGTACATGTGATGTATATTATAATGGATGCATGGATATATATAAAGAGGACTTTCTTGCTCGATATGATAGTATGCTATCTGGTTTCACTTTATCTTATCATGTTAACGAATACTGTTTTGTGATCACGTGTTGATAAAGCCCTTAGGATATGTACTCGACTAATAGGACTATGATGAGATCATACCGGTGGGTCCAGGGTAGTCAACGAGTACATCCTATAACTATTCCTAGTCGAGGGTGTATCGAGACAGGGCATCGATACTCCAGAGTAGACTAGCGTACACGTATCTTGACCGATATGATAGGCGATGGATGATCCTATATCCATTGGTGTAGGACATCAAAGATGGTGTACGGGTGCCCAGTGGAGACTGGGTACACTGAACGGACTCGCCGAGAACTCCTGGATGGTATTATACCTATCGTCAGATAGCAGTTCTCCGGTGACACTGGTACAGGTTAGTCTGTAGACCCGAGATCGTCATAGAGTCTTGTGTGATTCCCACTGTGCTTTGATTTCCACCTTACCACGTCCAAGAGGGCGTGCAAAACGGTGGCTTTTGGGTACAACCTTGAATCACATGGAGGCAATGAGCATTAGGAGGGGTTTCGTCTCTTCCGGTATAGGGAGTTGATGTTGTGCTGTGTTTGATTGGCTATATCTGGAAGTCCCTGGCCAGGGATGATATGGAGATTTACTGGTAAGAGTTATCAGTAGTATCTCGACCAGTTATGAGCCTTTCATTGACACGACTTATCGGTTACTGGGGTCTGACGTTTACCACCCCTAGACTAGATATGTAACATATCAGACGAAGAGATCGGACTGTACGATAGTGTTTACTGATTGGATTTACAGGAGAAAGTACAGTCTTGCTTGTTGATCTTCTGATCGCTCAATACCTGGGTGGCTGTTACATTTAGCTGACCGCTTGCAGCTTGTGGGTGTTTGATATGATCATCACCTGCTGCTGGCGTATTGACGATTCTTTAGAGTCCTAGACAGAGGTTTCTTGACTCAGGCAAAACGGAATAGGAGCACATATGTGATATGTGCGGGACCAAGAATAATACGTTATGAGATACCGTATTCTATTCTCGTGATATATGATATCGGCCGGGTATATGTGATATAGCCGGATTATCGGATCAAGTGTTGATTCGATAAATCGGTACATGTTATATTAGTCAGTTATATGCGATATAGCCGGATTGTCGGATCAAGTGTTGATTCGATAATTTAATGTATAATTATATATGTGATATATTACATTACATTAACTAATATAAGCTCACATTATTGATTCATTTTCTCACCGGATATTACATTGATATATATGCGATATATGATAATTGTATTATTTTCTTTTGTTACAAAAATATATTATATATGTGATATATAATATGTAACAAGTTATGATTACAAATGTAACATGATTACTGGTGATTAAACGTAGTTAGGGCTTGATTTCGGTTAGCTTTTTCATGAAGCTTCTAGAACCTTTGTTTTGTTTTAAGCAAAGATATTTTGTGTTGATATTTTGTGGAGATATTTCCTAACCCAACCCAAACCCTTTACCCTAGTTAAATCTCTATAATGGTTAAGCCTTTCTTTATTAACCATGGGTTGCAATTGTAACCATAGTGATTATTCATTATTTATCACAAAAGGAATTATTAATCTTCTTCTTCCTTGAGCTCATGAAAAAGCTTTACTAGGTTTTTCTTTTGTGATGATATTGAGTGAGATTATAAAACAAATGAGAGCCAAATTCCAACTTCATCATCCTCATCTAATCTAGCTAATTAGATTAGGGTGTTCACTTCATTAATACTTGATTAGAGAAGTGAGAGCTTGAGTTAAAGATTCATCAAGGTAGATCATCTTCGAAAAGGAAGACTTCAGGGATGCATGGATCATTCGGCTTGTGGAGCCACTCTAGAGTCCGGAAGTTCATGGATCGCGACGAAGGGATTACTACTCGGAGCTTATGAAGCGAAGGAGCGGACTACAAAGGTTGTAATCCCTCTCTCTTAGATGTAAAGATGTTTACATGTTATGTTAACCCTAATTATCTAGCAAAGATCCTCGGTTTAGGTTGTTCGGCACTTGAAAAAATTTAGATTTGGCATGTTTGATGCCTTATGAGCCTTGTGATAGTGCCTAGTAACCTTACATGTTATGCATGCGATTTGACTTATGCTTTCGGCATAGTTTTCATCCACTTTTAGTCTTTTGGTTTAATTTATACACGCTGATGCACATGGTTGTCAGATTATATACCGCGGTATACCTGATTTGGATTGAGCCGTATTGTATACCGTCGATTTTGATTCTGATATTGATGTTGATTTCTTGCACTCCGTGCATTTGATTTGGATTTTGCGCATGTTCGACGCTTGATATTGGATTTCGTGTTTTCATGCATGTTGGATGCGCATGATTTAGATTTTATTCGTGCATGATGGATGCACCCGATTTGGATTTTTGCGCATGTTGAGCACATGTTTTGAGATGCGATTTTGGTGCACACCCGATGCACTAAATCAGGATTCTTCGTGCATGTCAGATACACCTGATGTTGTTGTCAGGTACGCCCGTTGCCCTTGGCAGATGATTCGTGCACACCCGTTGCACTTAAATGTTGTTTCTATGCACATGTATGGCACATATATGGATTTCGATTTCCATGCGCACCAGACGCACGTAGCATTCATATGCACATTTTGGGATTGATTTCTTATGGAGCAGTACGTTTTTATGATATTTGCTATTTGTTTTCGTACTGAGTAGGACTAGTCAAAGGACAGTACCTGGATATATTTTGCATGCATTGATAGTTATTGAAGGGATTTCCTAAAAGGGAGCTATAGTCTCAGTATATACCTACGTGTCTGATATGACACGAAACGTTTAAAACAAGGAAACCCTTCTAAATTGTTTTCAAAACGGCGGAACGTACATGTTAAACAAAAGATATATACATATATGGTTATTTTCATACATTAAACGTCCACCACTGTGCAGTGCTATACGCATCGCACAGCAACATGAAAGGTTTGGCATGCATTTCTTTCAGATATTTACATGTATAGATTTGATGTCTACATGTATGGTTTTGATATATATCATATTGGCTTTGTTTTGGATTTGACAGTTGTATCTTCACCATGACTCCGATGATTGCGGGATGATTGATGGAGTTTTGATTTTGAGTTATCTGCTCATTACTCATGCACATGCATTGCGCTATGATGCGTTTTATGTATTGATGATTTCGGAGCCCCAACGACTTGGAGTTTTACTGAAATGTTTTAGAATTTGAGAGGTTTAAATTTAAACTTAGGGACCAAATTTCTTTAAGGGGGAAAATTGTAACATTTCAAAAATGTAAAATATTATTTTTGGGAATTTTTATAATTAAATAATATTATATTGAATATTTTAATAAGGCGGTATAATTAAATACCGATAAATTGGGAAGAAATTTGGAAAATTATAGAAATTACTAAAAGAGGGTGTTTTATGTGAATTATGCAAATTTTAAGTTTTTATGATTTATTATACACTAATTTTGTGCTAATCACGATTAAAAATCGCTAATCGGATTTTAAGCGTGTTTTGTGCAAAACATGCACAATATCATTGCACACTTGTGTTACATTTTCCTACAAGACTTTATCTTCATGTTTCATTCCTTGTTTTAGGTTTACTATTGAGGAGAGAAGGAAATAAAAGAAAAGAATAAAATATAGAGCATGGACAAGAGAGAGAAAGGTGAGGGTCAAACCTAAGTCATGGCTCATCTCTCCCACTTCTTCATCCTTGTCTTTCTTCTTCCTCCTTCAGCCTAAGGTAGCACCTCTCCTCCCTCCTTTTCAAAACCCCCACATCATCACTAAAAATCCATCAAAAGTCTATCCTCACTTCACAAAATTTCTGCACAAGCCCTCTAGCTACCCATTGGACAAAGAAAAATTTGATTTTGGCGCTGTAGAGGATTTATGGGAGCTAAATGAGGCAACCCTTTCACAATTAGTGTAGTGTTTCAAGTGCTTAAGCCTCATGTCAAGTTTAAAATCGTTTTGGCGAAGTTTAGTGAACTTTGAAATCTCAAGTTTGGAATTGGTGTTTGATTTGAGTAGAGATGGTGTAATTGGGCCTTACAGATGACCTTAGACCTCCTATAATGATAAAACCCCAGACCAAACACCATACAAAAACCTGGAACTAAAAACAGAAAACTGTGAATGTCGGTTTGTGAGGAAAATGAGTGTGCAGAGAAATCTGGGATGACCCGGGGAAATTCTGAGACAAACAAACTATTCTAGAGGCTAAATTGGACCAGTATGAGACCACCCTGACCGGACGAGACCCTAACTCCCTAGCAAAGCCGGCCTGGCCGGAATTTTGTGGTATGTGGCCGGCCCCCTGATAAATTAGGTGCCCAGGTTGCTTCAGTAGGTCACATGCACCGTATATATCACCCCAGTCTTGTTTGCTTTCCTTGTTTTGACCTGAGTAAAAATCTGAGACCACTTTCTCTAGTTGGTGCTTGATTTCGAGTTATGGTTTTGTGTATTTTAAACTCTGGATTTTCGTATTTGTGCTTTATCTCGATCAAGTGACGTTTGTACGTCTATATCAAGTGATATCGGGTTGATTTGCGGGAGTAGAACATAAGTTTTGACCTATGTGAGTTCCGTGTGTCGTTATTGTTCCGATTTGGTTTTAAGGCGATACGATGCGTGTAATATGTAGGTACCCCCACGATGATTCGAGACGATGAAGAAGATGGTGGCGACGTCGGCATCGGCAAACGAAGATCAGGTGAGTGGATTATATCTACGGGGGAAGTCGGGTGGATGGCGTATAGCACCCCCGCAGTTCGATGTTTTGTATACTATTTATATACTATATATGATAGCTTTATCCGTGACATGGATATTCAAGATGTGATTAGGTGTACTATGGATTGATTAGGGTTTAGAAGTAAACTAGTATAGTTTCCTAGTTGCGAACCCTAGAACAGGTTTACACCCACACGCACACACATACTTACTTTTTATACTTGTGCATATATGGGAATACGTATATATATACACACATAGGTATGGGACTATATATATATATACACACGTATACCTACACATGGATGATGAGGATAGTCGATGATATTTGGAGATGAGTCGATGAGATTGGGCATAGTGCCATGAGATCGGTGATATGATGTGGTTCGTATTTGGGATACAACATGAGATTTTAGCGGGCCTTTGGACGTGTGTTTTACACACGCATTTATATTTATATAGATGGTATCGGTTTGTACTAGACTTAGATCAGTACCCCAGTTCATGAGATATGATGATAAAGATACCAGTTAATTGATGAGATAAATGTGATATTGACCCGTACCCAGATTTGGTATGCCGTACGATGATTTACCGTACGAGCTTTATTTGATGATAAGATCCGCACTCATGACTCGAGGATGTCATATGATATTGTATCGTATGCGGTACTATTGAGGCGGGATCACCGACTATTATATATATATATATATATATATATATATGTATCGATTCAGATTTAGGTGGTTTCCATACCCTTTCCATTAGTTTATTAGTTAGATCTGTAGTTACTTGGTAGATGTTAGACTAGACCCGAGTCATACATATTTCAAAAACTGATGAATCACGAGTATTTTAAAGACAGGCAAATGGATTCTACGGATATTTTCAAAAGACGCATCTTTTCCTAAAAACACCGTAGCCCCAATTTTTCTAAAAACCCCGATTTGTCTTCTTTCAAATGGCAAAACTGTATGACATTTATATATTGATGTATATTCTTCACTGTTGCGTTTATTATTCGATTTCCGCATATTCTTGCTATTCGCATCGCATTGCATGTGTAAATGTGTTTATCGTTATATTAAACCCATGCTGTTAGGACACCAGCACCATTATCGATGATGTGTATGTTCCATGTACACCTGCTTGCCGGCTCACACACTTCATCATCGATAATTGCCATGTCACTACACTATAGGACTGTTGCATTCAGAATATGACCCCTTGCGTGACATACTTGTGTACATACATATTGTATACACATACTTGCATGCATATATATTTGCACATACATAGATGATTCTGGCTTGATTTTGGAGATTTGGGAACCGCAAGATATATTTTAAAACAATATTCATTTTAAAAGAGCGGTTTCCCTCAATATGTGCATATTACTATTCCAAGTTGCATGATATACTGATATACTTACATTTCTTTTATATGTCGCATACATCATGCTTTATGATTATACGCATTGAGATATGTTGTTTCCATGATATTTCTGAATTTGGGAACCGTAGGTATTTCAAAAGAGAGTATGCATTGTTTTAAAAACCCGGTTACCCTTGATATGATATTTCAGTGCGTCCACCATGTGTTTTCTCGGTTCTGAGAGCGACATGTGAAAGCCGATTCGAGGAGGTGGATGAGGCCGATTGCTGGTACATGGTGGACCCGGTATGGTACCCCGGGGCGAGAACGGATCGCTGTGTTGCAGACGGTGAGCCTGGCAGTGGGACTACTACCTACCGGTGATTGTATTTGAGCTCGGTGGATATCCAGAGGATACCGACCGGAGTTGAGAGATGATACGGGCCGATCTGGACTGACGGAGCCCTATATATATGAGGATTTACGTGTCGATGTTGGGCACAAGTTTCATGATGTTTTCGAGTGTCGATGCTAGACACTCAGGTTCCATGATTTTGATATGTCGCAAGGGACACATGTTGATTTATATCCTCATACTTCAATGCATATGCTTTATGATATTTATAAGCATGATGCTTTATGTCATTGGGTGACACGTGGACGAGACCCATATACATATATTTGACATTGATGACATTGATCACATAGTTGGATGATATCCACATACATATAGTTGACATTGATGACATTGATCACATAGTTGGATCATATCCACATACATATAGTTGACATTGATGTCATTGATCACATAGTTGGATGATAGCCACATACTCATAGACTTCCTGATATAGTTGACATTGATTAAATTGATCATACCTTATAGTTATGATATGTTGCTACCTGAGGCACTGACACGAGCACTTGGTACTACACTTATGTATAGATGTTTACCCCTGCCACCTTATCATGCTTCAGACTTTATCATATTGAGGATTTATGTATTACTGATTGTATTGACCTAGGATTGAGTCATACATACGATTTCTGCTCTGTGATGTTTTCTGCACACGAGTTGGTAACTCACCCCCGTTGTGCCACAGTTCTTGTAGGTTTTGCCGTACAGGTTTCATTACGGCTTTTCTGGCACACTGCTTCCATTCTGGGTGATTGCTTTAGAAGGTGGGTTCACTCGCATCGTGACCACCCTTGTATTTATTTTAATCAATTATATCTAGTAATTCCATCAACCAAACTTGTATATTGTTTCAGACATAGAAAACCAGTTGTGTATTATTTCAACCTTAGAGTCGCGCGTTGTAGTATTATGGTTTTCATGCTGATTTTGAGTTTCCTTTTGAGTTTTGATCCTCGCCCTTCGGTGTTGTATATTATATTGCTTGCGTAGTTGTGACCGTCGATTGACGAAGAGCTTGCTCCCGCTTGGGGATGCCTTTTTCATTATATATGCTTTAATCATGTTGTACCCCATTCGGGGCCTGTATTTACAAAGGAAATTCCACCGAAATTTTCAGAAAAGACATGAGATTTTTAAAATGCATATTCGGCCTATATTATTTAAAAACCCTTGTTCTAAAACATGTTTTCTTCACTTCTTTAAAACTAGTTTTCCTTTATTTATTATTTAAAATGGTTTTAGATTTCTGGGCTTTTGGCTTACTTGAATTAGATGAGGTCCTATAGACTTCATATAATTCAAGGGCCAGTCACGTGCTATTTCGGGTCGTGACAGCCGATGTCGTTCGTGTCTTTGTGTAACTTTTGCTCTTGAGTTGGTTTCGTAGTGTCGCTATGCGCTTTAGCCACAATACGAACACTTGAGAGCAAGTTTTGTGTTGGTGCATCGGTTAAACGTAGTTGTACGTATTTTTTGGTCGATTGCTTATATACGCTTGCTTTATTATTATATGTGTTCAAGATCGCAGGCGGGGACTTCGGGTGCTGCGAATAGGGGAAAGCGAGTGGTAGGCTTTACTTAGACAGGAGCATTGGTGAGTAGATTTAACATGTACAGGGGAATCACCCGCATGGCGTTATGCGTCTGGGCTAGAGATGTTATGAATTGTCGCATATTCTATTTCATATATAGAGTTGCGCATTCACCTTATTGCTTAGTTATTTATTGTGCTTGGACTTGTACCTTTAGGACACTGCACTATTATTGACGGCTCATGTTGCACGAGCACTGATTGTATGCCACACACACCGTCAATAATTGCCATGACACACATAACACACATACCTATATGATATTGTTCGGTTAGGGACATTGAGACATTGATTCATATTTCTTTATGCATATGACATATATCATACCTGTATACCTACATGCTTACACATATGCCTTGACGTGCTTACATGCTAGTTACCTGTATACCTATAGGGTATGGTACCATTAGCGATAGGTACATACACACATAATGACATAGCTACATGTATACCTTGCATACACACTTCACTTATACCTGGAGGGTATATTACATCATTATTGATAGGTAGATACATATACTTTGCTATACCTTCATGTTTACACACATATTTGGTTATAGCTACATGTTTACCTTTATTTGATGTTTTATAGACTTAGAGAAATTAGGAACCACACACACACACACACACACACACACACACACACATTTTAACTTGTTGCAGTTAAATAGCAGCTTTTCCTTTATATACTCACATTACAGTTTTTTGTTGCATATATTATATTCATGGATTTTCGCATTGAGATATGGATTTTTTCAAGATGTTTTCTGGATTTGAGGACCATGGTAGTTTCATGAAATTATGCATTATTTGAAAAACCCGGTTTCTCTTGATATGATATTTCAGCAGCCACCATGAGTTTTATCGGTTCTGATATATATACCCTATGCGAGGAGGCGTAGTGGGCTATATGAGGGTACATGGTGGGGCCTGAAGGTTCCCCGGGGAAAGACGATTGAAGGACCCTGCCGATTGAGCCTGGCAGGGGAAACATACCATCCGGTGATAGTACTTATGACTCGGCGGTTATCGTGGGGATACCAACGGGAGTCATGTGCGTATGGATACGTCGAGAGGCGAGGGTCAGAGCTAGGCACTCGAGCTTTCGGTATAGCGTATGATACGTACCTATCAGGGTGCCAGTCGTAGTGACAGCACCTAATGTATCAGCCTTTATGTGTCGATGCTTGGCACATGTTTTCATGATATTTTTTACTCCTAAATATATATAACAGTGGAATGGGACGCTGTTATGTATGCATATATGTATATATATATTAGTGGAATGGGACGCTAATATATATGTATACATATAAATTCATATACTTCATCATAATTATTCATGCAAATATACATAGGTTATTTAAGATTCACTTGATATTGGATACAAGATATATATCAGATTCACTTGATATTGGATTCAGGATATGTGAGATTTACTTGATTTTGTACATTCGGGATATATGAGATTTACTTAATATTGTACATTCTGGATTTGTGAGACTTATATGATATGAGAGACAATTTAGGGGCTGATTTGAGGAATTGGGATTTGGATTGTCTTGATGGACTTCGGTCCTACCACGATGTCAGGATTCCGTGAAAATGACATATTTCACCCCATACTCCACATTTATTGTTTATGCACTTCTTAATGTATTAGTAGTACCTGATAGAGTACCTTTCATGACTATTGCAATTACATGCTTATTTTATATGCATTGCTTCATGTATTAGCTGTACCTACTAGCGTACCTTTCATGACCGTTGCATATATACATAGTCATATTATCACTTCATGTATTAGTTGTACCTGATAGAGTACCTTACATGACTGTTGCATACAGATTGTCACATTATTGCTTCATGTATTAGATGTACCTGCTAGAGTATGTTTCATGACTATTGCATTCATATGACCATATATTGCTTAGCTTACATATGTTAGATTCACGCTGTACATGTATACTTGCGATTACCTGCATATATTATTTACTATTCATGAGTTGGTAACTCACCCGCGTTGTGCTACAGTGTTTTGCAGGTCGTTCCTCACAGTAGTCAGAGGTAGGGCTATTCATCTATCATATCATCTTTCGCTGCGGATACCGCTTCGGCTCACAGTGTGCATTTTTGCTTAGGTGTGTTTTGCGGTTATCCAAGGTTTTTTTATTGTATATTCGTTGTATCCATGTACTCTCCATCTACTACTATCATGTGTATGACTTAGAGACTTGATGTGAGGACGATAATGTATATTTTTATGACATGGATGTCTTTTATGCAGTTTTACTTATATCGTCTTTTATTTCTTCGCTACGGTGTCGTAAATCTGTTGTGGTGGTTGTTTTCCGCCGTTGGGCGTGGATTTGCTCCCGTTGGGGATGCTTTACTTATATTTTTGTTATACCCATTTTTGGGGTTGGTTTTTACAAAGGAGCTGCTGCCGAAATTTTTAAGAAAGTAAAGTTGGAACGTAAAGAATTTGGATTGAGATTTCAAAGGTTTTAAAATTTCTATTATTTCTTACTACTTTTGTTTGTTTAGATTGCTGGGTTTTCGGCTTACTTAAATTGCGTTACGCCTGTAGACGTTGCGTAGTTTATGGGCCGTCACGTGCCAATTTCAGGTCGTGACACTACTGATAACACTTACCAGTAAATCACATCATCCCTGACCAGGGACTTGCTGTTATAGCCAATCGAGCATAGCGCAACATCAACTCCCTATACCGAGAGAGAAGAAACCCCTCCTATCGCTCATTGCCTCTATGTGACTCGGAACTGTACCCAAAATCCACCTATTTACACGACTCCTTTCAGCCTTGGTAGGGAGGAAATCAAAGCATCGTGGGAACCATATAAGACTCTATGACGATCTCGGGTCTACAGATTAACCTGTAAATGTGTCACCAGAGAACTGCTATCTGACGATAGGTATAGTACCATCTAGGAGTTCTCGGCGAGTCTTGTTCGGTGTACCCATTCTCTAATTAGCACCTATGTACAATCCTTGATGTCAAACACCAATGGTTATGGGATCAACCATCGCCCCATATAGAGTGAAGAAATATACACACTAGTCTACTCTGGAATATCGATGCCCTGTCTCGATACTCCCTTGACTAGAAACTGTTTAAAGGATGTGCTTGTGGACTACACAAACCCTACTAGTTTGATCTGCATCATAGTCCTGGTAGTCATGTCTACATCCTAAGGGCTTTATCAACCTGTATCAGAGAGAAAGTATAATAATACCAGTGTGCATGTTAAGATAAAGGGAACCCATATAACATACTATCATATCGAGCAAGAAAGTCCTCTATATATATGTCCAAGCATCCACAAAATAATGGCCTCTAGGGCATACATATTCCTAACATCAAGTTCTACCCACCATTGTCCTGGTTAATCTGAACCCATTCATACAAATCCTTGACGAAGGCCAAAATAGTTGTACGCCTATCTTAGATTAACATATCTATCTATGCTACAGATGAATACTCAACAGCTACCAATCACTATGCTTTGCAGAAGCTCAAAATACATAGCTTGAATATTACGGAATACTCATCTGAAATGATGGAGGGCTACGTCTTCTTTTGGCAAAAGCCGTGAACGTAATGAACTTGATATAGTTGAAGGAACCATGATAGATTTTAAAAGGAGTGGTTTGGGCTCCGCATTTAAAAGTTATTTTTCAAGAAAATCGAGTGGTTTTGAAATTGTTCCAACGATTTAACTTTAGTTTGTTTTCTTTAAACAATATAAATTTTTTCCTATCATTTAACCATATCACTGTAGAAAGAAACGAAAATAGAACGTACACTTATGCCATTGGCATTCACCACGGGGCCCCGTCATGCACCGTTAGATTACTTAACTAACGGTAGAGCGGGGGCAGGGCTAGCACGGGTGCAAAATATAACCAACGTTTATATATATATATATATATATATATATATATATATAGCCATTCGTCTCACGCAATCATTGCCATTCTAGATAAAAGAACACAGCACAAACACAGGTGAACATATTGGATATATTAGGATTTCCATGTTTCGTTTAAGATAATAACGAAAAACGGATTTCACGGTCGTGATGAATAGCCAAACCCTCACCTTAGACTTCTACGGGTGTGGCAAACTACCTACAAATCCCCGAAGTGAAGCAACCTCCCTTAATGAAATTAGTAGGCTACTCGGCACTTCAAGAACACGGTAGTTTGTGCACCTCATCTTGGATCTATCCTAGGTGCAAGAAAAAGTAAATGAAATAATACAACGGTGGCTACAACCTCAACCCGGATGTGTCCCACAAAAGAATATTACATCACTTTACAAATTACATGAAAGAAAGAAAAGAACCCTCTTCTCCCATCGCCCGGCTATTCAATCACGACGATCCAATACTTCATATCCAAAAACCACAAGAAGATACTGGATATGTGCAGCCCCTACTAATCGACGTATAGCAATTAGTCGACATTTAGAAACACATATACGAACATAAAGCGAATAAACGATGTTAAAATTTTGACTTAGAAACACTCCGTATTGCCCAAGAACAAAGATAACAATAGATGAAATCTGGGCAAAATCAAACCATACCATAAATCCTAAATCCAAGAGTACAAAACACCACAAGAAACACGAGACAAAATGCTATAGTAAAACAGCCCATATCGGGATTTTGAGGAAATCTGGCGGTTGAATCTTGGAATTAGTGCCTCGTTTTTCTCTGGTGTACTAGTTACATCATAAAGAGCACTCTGCGATTGTTTAAAAAAAATTTAGAGGCTCCGAAAAAATCGACAATAACTTGGATTTAGATTTATCGTTACAGAACTATTTTGGTTTCGAAACTCTAGACTTCGTCTAAACCAGTTAGTTAAGTATTTGGGAAAGCTCTGATATCAGTGTAAGTGTATATGTGCTCCCTGCGGTGTTAATAATGGCTTTACAGAATCTAAAACTTTAAAATCTTGAGCACAAAACACTAAATCCCCAGGATACATGCCCAAATACTACACTTAACAAAACATAACTAGAATTTTAACTACTCAATTGAGAATACAACCTTTGTGGATGGTCCTTTTGAAAGTGTTTGCTAGCACCGTGACGTGGTTTAAACGGGCATCACACATGCAGTTTTAAAAAATTCGTGGTGCTAATGAACACTTAACAAGATCTTAGCTCGAATATTAGGGTTTAACTATGATGATATCACAAACTAAGCTAAAGGAAAGAGTATACGACTTTCGTAGACCAAGTCCTTCTCTTCAAATGCTTCGGGTAGTAGTCTACGCGACTCTAATAGGCTCCACTTGAAGAAGATGCAAGATTTCTCCGAAGACCTTCGTGCCGAAGATGATCCAACCGAAGTCCGCCAATCCAAGCTACCTCTTCACTAAACTCTTTAGTGAAGGAAACACACTACATTAGAGTGCTAATGAAGTGTACGATGGTGAACTAAGGGTTTTGTTTGCTCATTTAGGTTTCAAGCTCTATGTTTCACAACACATGTGATTGTCTAGAGCTTGAAGCATGAAATCGATGAGGCGGTGGAAGATGATGGGAGCTAGAGGAATAAGGAGCTCATGTCAAGAAAAATCACCAAGTGATCAAAAATGATAGAATGGCAACCCTTTTGTTTTGCATTATTGAAGTATAAATATTTCTCAATTATAAAAATTGAGCCATACTTCAATAGTGCACACAAACAAATAAACAATGATAAATGCCATGCTTCTACCCATGCTCTCATTTTCCACCTCATTTCTACTTTTCACAAAAATAGAAAATCAAACCATGCTTAATATATATATATATATATATATATATATATATGTATTAAGTAAATAATTAGTGAGCAAATAATATTAGTTAATATATAATTATATCAAATATAATATATATCAAATTATTAAATCAACACTTTATTTAATAGTCCGGTTATATCACATATAACCGACTAATATCATTTATCTGTATATCACATTATCAAATCAACACTTGATTCGATAATCCGGTTATATCACATATAACTTAACCAATAACAAATAACTACCAGATTAGAATACGGTATCACATACACGTATCTCATCAGGCCCCAGCACATATCAACATATGTGCCCTACTTCGTTTCGCTTGAACCAGGAAACTTCAGTGTGGGACACTAAAGACTCATCAATACGCCAGCATTTGGTGATGATCACATCAATCACCCACAAGCCATCAGCGGTACTAGCTGGATATAACGGCTACCCAGGTATTGAGCGATTAGAAGATCAACAAGCAAACTTGTCCAAACTCCCATGAAGCCTATAAGTAACACTTATCGTACAGTCCGGTCTCTTTGTCTGATATGTCGCATAACGAGTTTGGGGTGAAATCGTCAGACCCTAATAACTTGATAAGTATTACCGATATATGGCCTATAACGGTATGAGAAACTACTGATAACACTACCAGTAAATCTCATCAAAATCCCTAGCCAGGGACTTACTAATATAGACAATCGAGCACAGCGCAACATCAACTCCCTATACCGGGAGAGACGAAACCCCTCCTATCGCTCATTGCCTCCATGTGACTCGGGACTGTACCCAAAATCCACCTGTTTGCATGACTCCTTTGAGCCGTTGTAGGGAGTAAATCAAAGCACAGTGGGAACCACATAAGACTCTATGACGTTCTCGGGTCTACAGACTAACCTGTACTAGTGTCACCAGAGAACTGCTATCTGACGATAGGTATAGTACCATCTAAGAGCTCTCGGCGAGTCCTATTCAGTGTACCCATTCTTTAATGAGCACCTTTGTACAATCTTTGATGTCAAACACCAATGGATATGGGATCAACCATCGCCCCATACAGGGTCAAGAAACGTACCCGGTAGTCTACTTTGGAATATCGATGCCCAGTCTCGAAATTCCCTCGACTAGGAACAATTGAAGGATGTGCTTGTAGACTACCCAGGTCCTAGTAGTATGATCCGCATCATAGTCCCGGTAATCAAGCCAACATCCTGAGGGCTTTATCAACATGTATATGAGAGACGGTATATTAATACCAGTGAACATGTTAAGATAAAGGAAACCAGATAGCATACTCTCATGTCGAGCAAGAAAGTCATCCATATATATGTCTAAGCATCCACTATATTATACAATAATGACCTCTAGGGCATACATATCACTAGCAATCTCCCACTTGCACTTAGGCCAGTTATTGTAGTATCTCATACCCAACATCCCATTCTCCGCTCTGAAACTCCATTGTACTGTGATGTATACGGAGGAGTAAGCTGAGAGAGAATCCCATTCTCTTTTAAGTAGTCTCTAAATTCCATGCTCAAGTATTCCCCTCCCCGATCAGATCGAAGGATTTTAATACTTTTACCCGTCTGGTTCTCAACTTCATACTTATATTCCTTGAATTTCTCAAAAGATTCAGATTTGTGTTTCAACAAGAACACATGTCCGAATCTTGAGGGATCATCGGTGAATGTAATAAAGTATGAGGAACCATTCCTGGCATCTGTAGACATAGGACCGCATACATCACTATGTATCAGTCCCAAGAGTTCAGTAGCTCTTTCTCCGTGTCCAGTAAACAGAGATTTGGTCATCTAGCCTTTGAGATATGACTGGAAAGTTTTATAAGATGTAAATTTGAACGGATTCAATGCATCCTTATGCAACTCAGCTAGTCCTGTCGCATTGATATGGCCTAGTCTACAATGCCACAAGAAGGCTTCATTTATTTCTGAACTGTTCCTCTTGTGTGTGTTCTGTATAATTAGAACTGTGTTCTTATTTAGAACGTATTTTCCGTTATATAACGTACCATACCCAATCAACATTTGATTTAGGAAAACAGTCATAATATTTTTGGTACGAAATAAAGTTGCTCAGAATCATTGTATTACCAGTTGGTAACACTATGTGATATTCGCCAACTGATTTGGCTGCAATAATTATACCATTCCCTAATACTAGAGACATATCACCCTTCACCAGTTCTCTACCTATCTTTAGCCCATGTAACAAATTACATACGTGTGATTCTGATCTGGTATCCAATATCCAGGACGTAGAGCAAACTGAGAAAAAGTTCTCGGTTACGAACACACCCGAAGACAATGCATCAACATGCTTATTCTTCGTTTGGGTGGCGTGGGAATCCTGATATTCCCCTATTCCTTTCTCAGACTTATGACAATCATAAGATAGAGTGAAACCTAGCCCAGTATAACAAGTGGGTTCGATCAATACATCCATATTATTATTTTAATTAAGGCATGTCATTGGTCGCCACCAGGAGAGAGAGAAGGATAATCACTTTTGCATGCGCTCTTTGCAAGATTAGATTGGCTATTATTTTATCTAATCAGGATGGCTCCCACTGTTTTTATCAAATCTTCCTTCAAACCCCAAAAGGTAAGATTAGTCGGGATTAATTACCCCCTACAAGTTCGGCAATCGTTCAGCCAGGCAGGTATTGGTACTACGAGGGAGTCTCCCCATGCTTTCGCATAGAACTAATTAAATAACCTTGTTTCCGCAGGGACATCACCCCGTTAACACCTTTCTTAGACACCTACTTGATCGGCTAATTGTAAAGTGCAAAACTCTCCCAGGAGTAACTCTTACTCGCAGTGGGTATTGGAATCCAACTATCATATAGAAGGTATGCAATCTGTTTGCAAATTTCAACACTTGAAATTCCCATTAATTGTTTTTACCCATAGCTTCCTATGACCTTGACGAAGGACAACAAACCATAGGCCGCTAGTCAAGTTCAACCCGTTCATTTCTTATTTGAATTAAACCCATCCGCACGACCCTTGACGGAGGCTAACAAAGTCGCACGACTACCCTAAGCCAATCGCATCACATGCAGCAGATAAGCACTAATCAGCTACCGCACACTACGCCTTGACGGAGACCAACAAACGCAGCATGAATACTAAATAGCACTTATCTGAAATGACATAGGGCTACGTTGGTTTTTATGAAAATCTTTAACGTAATGAACTTGATATCATTGTAGAATCTAGTGATTTGAAAAGGAGTGGTTTAAGATCCTCTTTTAAAATTGAATAGTTTTCAAAAACAAACTGAATAGTTTTCAAAAACAAACCGAATAGCTTTTACTAGCTTTTGCTAAAGAGGTCACTCCCAGTGAAGGGATCTCGGCTCTTTCCTCATCGAATGAGGTGCTGGATATTTATCAAGGAATACCAGTATGCAAAGCAAGAACTACAAAAGCTATGATGGTAAACCGAGTGGGCTGTAGCATTTTCTATTTTTGCTAAAGAGATCACTCCCGGTGAAGGGATCTCAGCTCTTTCCTCATCGAATGAGGTGCTGGATATTCATCAAGGAATACCATTGTGCAAAGCAAAAACTAGAGCTA
The DNA here is from genome assembly GCA_030015575.1 of Agapanthus africanus. NCBI lineage: Eukaryota > Viridiplantae > Streptophyta > Magnoliopsida > Asparagales > Amaryllidaceae > Agapanthus > Agapanthus africanus. Next base: position 334,682,124 of record CM057346.1, on the reverse strand, counting down.
CCTTTTTAAAAACTTTTGATTCTACAACATCTTTAGATTTCTTTTCTTTTCATTAAGCTCATTAATAAAGTCCCATCATTTAATGTTTCATAAACATCACAGAAAAAGAAACGAAAATAGAACGTATACTTATGCCTTCCGCATTCGCCACGGGGCCCCGTTATGCACCGTTAGGTTACTTAACTAACGGCAGAGCGGGGGCTGGATTAGCGCGGGTGCAAAACACAAGCAACATTTATTATATATATGATATATATATATATAGCATTCGTCTCATGCAGTTATATGATCACATCACAGAACTAAGCAGCAGAAGTCAACATATGAAATATTGGATATACTAGGAGGTCCGTGTTTTAAATTAAGCCAATAATGAAAAACACGGATTCCACGGTCATGATGAATAGCCAAACCCACATCCTTAGACCCATACGAGAGCGACAAGCAACCCTGCCAATTTTAGAGTTTGGAGACCCGGTCCTGACTCCTCGAGATGGTCTCCCAATGGACTCCAGAACCCGGTTACTTGTGCTCCCCGCCTTTGGTCAATCCTAATGTGGAAAAGAAAATAATATACAACAATGGTGACATCATCCTCAACCCAAAAGTGTCCCAATAAAAGAATATTACATACAATATTATATGAATGAAAATAAAAAACTCTCATCTCACATAAAACCCCCGGCTATTCAATCACGACGATCCAATATAACATATCAGCAATACATAACATCACATATCATCAACGTAAGTAAATATGCGTATCCCAAATTCCGTTGACATATAGCAACGAGATCGGGGATACCCCACATATTGCACTTACGGTCGCAGAAAAGAAATGAAAAAGCACAATAATTAGAATCCACATATCCTTAGACATCATAAACCCAGAATATCTCATATTACGGATCCATGCCTAACTTTTAAACCTTGCATTTTAGTCTCAAATTGAAAACTCTTTTCAATAAGCTGTCAGATAATTCAACAAGATTCCTAACTAAGTGATCGCGTACTATACATGATTGCGACAGAGTTTTGATCCGAATCAAAATTTCGTGCCAATCGATCAAACGAGACTAAACGGCTAGATTTACAATATACTAACTAGTTTTCACAAAACTAATTGTAGTTGATTCCAAATATTGTATCATATATCATCATCATCTATACGACGCTAAACATTTTGATCGATTTTTCAAACACCCACAAATTCCAGAGACCATACCAACTTGAGCATCATTAAAAACATCCAGAAAGTGCCAAATATAACAATGGATCAACACAAGAAAAATAATCCTTGAACTACCCAAAATTGCGGCGGAACTGCTGCCAGACATGGGTTTGGGCCGCGGTACCATAGCGCTTAGGAGGAGTTAAGACTTGAATTTTCTTGGGGATCCATTAAAAAGCCTGCACATTTTTTTGCATATTTTTAATCACAAGAATTCCAACTTTTGAAAAATCGACAGAAACTTGCAAAATCCGGGCCTCGAAAATTCGATCGAACACTTGAATATCGTAAAGACCTTCCCTAATATTTTAGCTTGGCTCTGATACCATGAAAGAGTTTATTAGCACCACGACGTGGTTTAAACGGGCATCACACATGCAATTTTCAAAAATTCGTGGTGCTAATGAACACTTAACAAGATCTTAACTAGAATATTAGGGTTTAACTATGATGATATTACAAACTAAGCTAAAGGAAAGAGTATACGACCTTCATAGACCAAGACCTTCTCTTCAAATGCTCTGGGTAGTAGTCCACGCGACTCCACTAGGCTCCACTTTAAGAAGGTGCAAGCTTCCTGCGATTGCCTTCGTGTCGAAGATGATCCACCCGAATCCGCCAATCCAAGCTACCTCTTCACTAAACTCTTTAGTGAAGGAAACACACTACACTAGAGTGCTAATGACGTGTAGGATGTTGAAGTAGGGGTTTTGTTTGCTCACTAGAGTTTCAAGCTCTATGTTTCACAACACATGTGATTATTTAGAGCTTGAAGCATGAAATTGATCAGGAGGTGGAAGATGATGGGAGCTAGATGAAGAAGGAGCTCATGTTAAGAAAAACCACAAAGTGATCAAAAATGATAGAATGGCAACCCTTTTGTGTTGCATTATTGAAGTATAGATATTTCTCAATTATAAAAATTGATCCATACTTCAATAGTGCACAAAAACAAATAAACAATGATAAATACCATGCTTTTACACATGCTCTCATTTTCCACATCATTTCTATTTTTCACAAAAATAGAAAATCAAACCATGCTTAACATATATATATATATATATATATATATAAAGTAAATAATTAGTGAGCAAATAATATCAGTTAATATATAATTATATCAAATATAATATATACCAAATTATTAAATCATCACTTGCTTTAATAATCCGGTTATATCACATATAACCGACAAATATCTTTTATCTGTATATCACATTATTAAATAAACACTTGATTTGATAATCTGGTTATATCACATATAACCTAACCGATAACAAATAACTGCCAGATTAGAATACGGTATCATATACACGTATCTAATCAGGCCCCCGCACATATCAACATATGTGCCCTACTTTGTTTCGCTTGAACCAGGAAATTTCTGTGTGGGACACTGAAGACTCTTCAATACGCCAGCAGTAGGTGATGATCGCATCAAGCACCCACAAGCCGTCAGCAGTACTAGATGGACGTAACGGCTACCCAGGTATTGAGCAATTAGAAGATCAACAAGTAAGCTCGTCCAAACTCCCATGAAATCTATAAGTAATACTTGCCGTACAGTCCGGTCTCTTCATCTGATATGTCGCATATCGAGTGTAGGGAGGGAATCGTTAGACCCCAGTAACTTGATAAGTGTAATATTTTAAAAAAATTAAAATATTATTTTTGGGAATTTTTATAATTAAATAATAAAATATTGAATGTTTTAATAAGGCGGTATAATTAAATACGGATAAATTGGAAAAAAAATTTGGAAAATTTTGAAATTTCTAAAAAAAAGGTTTTTTTTTTGTGAATTATGCAAATTATGAAATTTTATGAGTTATTATACACTAATTTTGTGCTAATCGCGATTAGATATCGCTAATCGGGCACTAAACGTGTTTTGTGCACATGGCATGCAAAAGTCCTTTTTTCACTTGTTACATTTTTCTTCATGGAAATTATTCATGATTCATGCATGGTTGTTTGAATTTAAGGAGAAGAAAAGGAAACAAGAGAAAAGAAAAAGAAAAAGGAAATGGTTGTTTTAAGGAGGTATGGGCAAGAGAGAGAAAGATGTGAGGGTCAACCATGGTATGGCTCTTGGTCTCATTGCATCATCTTCTTCATTTTCTTCTTCCCTTCCCCTCAAAGCTGCTGACTTCTCTCTCCCTCCCCCTCAAAGTCCTCACAACACCATTAAAACTCTTCCAAAACCCCACTCCCATTTCACAAAAAGTGTGCACAAGCTCATGGAAAACACTTTGGACCAAGAAAGGAAAGGTTTTGGAGACTTGAGGCAACTCAAGAAAGTTCTTGAGTTGCCAAATGGGATAATTTCTGCACTATTGGTATGGTATTTAGATTTCCTTAGCACCCATATAAGTTTAGAGGTGTTTTATATCGGTTTAGTGAACCTTGAAGTTTTCTAGTGAAGGTTAGGGTTTAATTGAGTTGTGGTTGTGCAATTGAACTCTTGTGGTGACCTTAAACCCCCTTAGATGTGAGAAACCCCCGAACCAAACACAATACCAAACCTTAAACGAAAAACAGAAACTTTGCATGTCGGTTTCTGAGGTATTGGTGTGTGCAGAGAAATCTGGAATGACCTGGGGGATTTTCAAGACTAGCAAACAACTTCAGGAGCTTAGATTGACTACCAGGAGACCACCCTACAAACACGACACCACAACTCCCTACCAGGGCCGAGATCGCCGGAATTTTAGGGTAGGGGGCCGGCCACATTGTGGAGTCAGGGGTCCTGGTTGCTTCCATAGCTCATATACACTTTATACATCACTCCAGTATTGTTTTGGAACATTGTTTGCACCTTAATCAAAATCTGGGACTGAATACATGTGTTGCTGTTTGATTCGAGGCTCTATTTTTCATAATTCGATTTCTAGATTTTAGTATTTGTGCGTTATCTCGATCACTTGACATTTGTACGTCTCTATCGGGTGTTTTTTTGGTTAGGTTGCGAGGGCAAACCATAGGTTTTGACCTATGTGAGTTCCGCGTGTCGTTTTGGTTTCGATTTGGTTTTAATGCGATACGATACGTTATGATGTGTAGGTACCCTCGCAAAGACTTCGAGACGACAAGCAAGCGCATGGCGACGTCGGCATCGGCAAACGAAGATCAAGTGAGTAGATTATATCTACGGGGGAAGTCGGGTGGATGGCGTACAGCACCCTCGCAGTTCGTAGTATAGCTTATATATATATGGTTATATATGTGTTTATGTTATGTGGATGATTATCAAGATATGATTTGTGTTCATGGTTTAGTTTAGGGTAGTTAGAAGTAACATGGTTTAGCTTCTTAGTCGCGAACCCTAGAATGAGGTTTACACCCACACGCACCAACATGCTTACTTTGTTATACTTGTGCATACATGGGGATACGTATATATATATACACACACACACAGATATGGGACTACACACACACACACACATACAAACGTATACTTATACATGGATGATGAGGATTGTATATGATATTTGAAGATGAGTCGATGAGATTGGGCATGGTGCCATGAGATCGGGCATGGTGCCATGAGATTGGTGATATGATGTAGTTCGTATTATGAGATACGACATGAGATTTTAGCGGGCCTTTGGACGTGTGTTTTCATACATGCGCGCGCACGCGCACACACACACACACACACATATATATATGGTATCAGTAGTACTAGACTTAGATCAGTACCCCAGATCATGAGATATGATGATAAGGATACCAGATAATTGATGAGATAAATGCGAGATTCGACCCGTACCCAGATTTGGGATACCGTACGATGGATTTACGTACGAGCATTATATTGATGATAGATCCGCACTCTTGACTCGAGGATGTCATATGATATATTGTATCGTACGCGATACTATTGAGGCGAAATCAACGACTATTATATACGTATATATATCGACTCAGATTTAGCTGGTTTTTGTACCCTTTCGATTAACTTGTTAGTTAGATCTGTAGTTTACTTAGTAGATGTTAGACTAGACCCGAGTCATACCTATTTCAAAACAAATGAATCGTGAGTATTTTAAAGACAAGCCAAGGGATTCTACGGATATTTTCAAAAGACGCATCTCTTCTTCAAAACACCGTAGCCCTTATTTTTCTAAACACCACGATTCGCGTTATTTCAAATGGCAAAACTGTATGACATACATATATTGATGTAGATTCTTCACTGTTGTGTTTATTATTCATTTTCCGAATATTCTTGCTATTCGCATCAAATTGCATATGTAAATGTGTTTATTTTTATATTAAACCCATGTTGTCAGGACACTAGCATCATTATCGATGATACGTATATTCCACATACACCTACTTGCCGGCTCACACACTTCATCATCGATAATTTCCATGTCATTACACAATAGTATTGTTGCATCAGGATATGACTACTTGTACATCCATACTGGCACACATACATATTGTACACTTATACTTGCGTATATACTTACTTGTACATCCGTACTGGCACACATACATATTGTACACTTATACTTGCGTATATACCTACTTGTACATCCATACTGGCACACATACATTTTGTACACTTATACTTGCGTATATACCTACTTGTACATCCATACCGGCACACATACATATTGTACACTTATACTTGCGTATATACCTACTTGTACATCAATGTTGGCGCACATGCATATTATACACACATACTTGCCTATATACCTACTTGTACATCTATATTGGCGCACAGACATATTGTACACTCATACTTGCGTACACACATATTGTACACCCATACTTGCATATATACGTAATTGCACATACATAGATGATTCTGGCTTTATTTTGGAGATTTGGGAACCGCAAGATATATTTTAAAACTGGATTCATTTAAAAGAGCGGTTTTCCCCTCGATGTGTGCATATTACTGTTTTATGTTGCATGATATACGGATATACTTACATTTCTATCATATGTCGCATACATCATGCTTTATGATTTTACGCATTGAGATATGCCGTTTTCATGAGATTTCTGGATTTGAGAACCGTGGTCATTTTAAAAGAAAGTAAGCATTGTTTAAAAACCCAGTTTCTCTTAATATGATATTTCAGTGCGTCTACCATACGTTTTCTCGGTTCTGCGACGTGTGACAATGTGAAACCCGATTCGAGGAGCTGGATGAGGCCGATTGCGGGTACATGGCGGACCCGATATGGTACCCCTGGGCAAGAAAAAGATGCTGTGTATACAGACGGTGAGCCTGGTAGAGGGACTACTACCTACCGGTGATTGTATTTAAGCTCGGTGGATATCCGGAGGATACCGACCGGAGTTGAGAGATGATACGGGCCGATCCGGACTGACGGAGCCCGTAGGCCGATCCGGACTGATGGAGCCCTATATATATGAGGATTTACGTGCCGATGCTGGGCACAAATTTCATGATGTTTTCGAGTGTCGATGCTAGACACTCAGGTTCCATGATTTTGATGTGTCACGAGGGACACATGTTGATTTATATTCTCATACTTCCATGCATATGCTTTATGATATTTACATGCATGATGTTTTGTGTCATTAGTTGACACGTGGACGGGATCCACATACTTACAAACATTGATTACATAGTAGGATGATATCCACATGCTTATAAACTTCATGATATAGTTCACATTGATTCATGTTGATTACATTGATCATACCTCATATTTATGATATGTTGCTACCTGAGACACTGACACGAGCACTTAGTACAACACTTTTGTATAGATGTTTAACCTTGCCATCTTATCATGCTTCAGACTTTATCATTTTGAGGATATATATTATTACTGATCGTTTGACCTAGGATTGAGTCATACATACGATTTCTGCTCTGTGATATTTTCTACTCACGAGTTAGCAACTCACCCCCATTGTGCCACAGTTCTTGCAGGTTTTGCCGTACAGGTTTCATTGCGGCTTTCTGGCACACTTCTTCCTTTCTGGGTGATTGCTTTGGTAGGTGGGTTCACTCGCATCGTGACCACCCTTGTATTTATTTTAATCAGTTGTATCTAGCAAATCCATCAACCAGACTTGTATATTTATTTCAGACTTAGAAAACCAGTTGTGTATTATTTCGACCTTAGCGTCGCGCGTTGTAGTATTATGGTTTTCTTAATGATTTTGAGTTTCCTTTTGAGTTTTGATGCTCGCCCTTCGGTGTTGTATAATATATTGCTTGCGTGGTTGTGACCGTCGATTGACGAAGAGCTAGCTCCCGCTTAAGGATGTCTTTTATCTTTATGCATATATTATTCTTGTTGTACACCGTTTGGGGCCTGTATTTACAAAGGAAACTCTGCCGAAATTTTTAGAAAAGACTTGAGGTTTTAAAAATGCATACTCGGCTTACTTATTTAAAACCCTTGTTTTTCTTAACATGTTTCTTCACTTCTTTAAAACTAGTTTTCTTTCATTTATTATTTAAAATGGTTTTAGATTTCTGGGCTTTTGGCTTACTAGAATTAGATGAGGTCCTATAGACTTCATATGATTCAAGGGCTAGTCACGTGCTATTTCGGGTCGTGACAAAGTTGGTATCAGAGTGCTAGGTTTACCTTGGTTCGAGTCTAAGTTTGACTATGCGGAGCCTAAAGCGTTTATATATATTCGGAACTTAGGCTTGACCTTATGGAACATAAACTTAGTCGAGGGGGTATTAGACCCGAACTTTCGTCGCATAGGTTGATCTTCGTTGATGGAGTAGGTGACTTCAGTAGAGTGACGTACCGTGTGTATGTTTCGCGGCATACTTACGATACGCTACTTCACTTAAAGAGCCTTATGATTTACATTTCCTTGCACAGTATTATATTCATTCTTATGATCTAACCTCATCGATTTTGGTTATGATTTTGCTGCCACCATTACACGGGTAGGGAGAGCTACGGTTAGAGTTGCGGACAGCACGAGCTCGTCGCAGATGAGGACTGACCAGGGCGTGATTCCAGAAACATACGATTGCATAGAGGTATCGTCTTATTGTGTTTTCACGCCATGAGCGTTTTGATGGATCGCTTTTACGAGATTTCTCGGACGTGCAGATCAGCACCAGAGGATTGAGCCACTGACAGAGGCTAGCCAGAATGTGATGACCATTGATGTATCACTTATTCATGATGATTGAGGCACTGTTCAGCGTATCGACGAATGAGCTAGTTGTTGCTGTGAACGATGAGATATAACCCCAGATGTTGGAGCTATTGCATTACGAGTTGTACTTAAAGATATGATAGAAGGTCGCTAGTCACCCGAGGATGAACGACCAGGACATGTGGTTCGTTCGCTTACCCCGATATGAGGTCATCAGATAGATTGATTCCAGCTAGAGACGACTTCACGCATGTACGTTGAGAGTCGATGGAGACGATCGAATGTCAGGAGCCCATTTTCCAAGTTTAAAATATTCAGATACAAATGCCAGTAATGCTATGGACCCTCTAGAAGAATGAAACCCTAACTCGACGTAATAACCATTGAACGCAATTGGACCTTAGGGTTTGCAGCAGTTTAGCGGTGCCATTTGTGAGGCTTGGGTTTACCCTTTTACGGTTGGTCCACAGGTGCTGTGGCATGTTCTGGAGAACTATTAAATTGTGCCCAAGATGTTTAGATCTTAGGAGAAATATGGAACCTTGAAGAATCGATCGAAAGGTTCGACAACTTTCGGATATCATGTGATGGAATGCATTACTTGGGAGACTCCAGATACGAGTATGGACGTTGGAGTACTGTCCATGCAGCCACGAAGAGACGAGTCCGAACCAGTCGACATTAGATAAAAAATGGAGTAAGGAGTTCGCACGAGATTTCGACGTTCCACTCCGCCGACATCAGAGATGTGATAAGCATGTAGAGGCGTTGATTATTGATATATCTTCAAGAAGGAATCGCAATGAGTATGCTGCCGTTCTGGAATAAGAAATGGATTTAGTAAAGGACGATGACTTCCGAGCAATTCGGCAGAAACGAGATCTGAGAGAGACCTCGACAGGACCTTTCTGGAATACTATACGTGATGACTTGGACCCAGGAGCGGTCATGTCACGTCCCGAAAGTACGGAATATGACCAGCACTTAAACTACGAACGTCTCGAGGCGTACGTAATCTAAGTAAGCCGAAAACCCAGAAATCCAAACCAAGAAAAGTAGTAGAGTGAAGGAAAACCAATTTAAAACAAGTAGTTTAATAGCATAAGCCGAATTATGCGGTTTTAAAAAAAAACATCAAATATTTCCCGAAAATATCGGCAGAGTCTCCTTTGTAAATACTGGCCCCCAAACGGGATACAACATGAATAGTATACGAAATCAATAAAAAGGCATCCCCAAGCGGGAGCTAGCTCTTCGTCAATCGACGGTCATAACCACACAAGCAATATAATATACAACGCCAACGGAGAGGATCAAAATTCAAAAGGAAACGCAAAACAACAAGAAATCCACAGAAATACAACGCGTGACTCTAAGGTCGAAAGAATAACATCACTGGTCTCTATCTCAAAAATAAGTACATGTTTGGTTGATGGAACTTCTAGATACAACAGAATAATAATATACAAGATATATAATGGGGGTACGATACAAGTAAACCCACCTACTAGCAAATCACCCGAAGGAAACTATGCCCGCAAAGCTGTAATGAAACCTGCACGGCAAACCTGTAAGAAACTGGGGCACAACGGGGGTGAGTTGCCAACTCGTGAATAGAAAAACATCTACGAAAAGAAATCGCATAAATAACGCAATTCTAGGTCAATGATCATAATATATCCTCAAATATAAAACCAGCAACCCATAACAATAGTTAGGGCAAATATCTAACCCAAGTGTAAATCCAAGTGCCTGTGTCAGTGCCTCAGGTAGCAATGTATGAATGCATGAAACAGAATGCATGTACTGAAGAAAACTGCTTTCATAAATCAGTGAGATTTCTGTATTTTAAAAGTGAGGTACCATAAATGAAATCTGCATAAAACAGTGCCCAGCATCGACACAAAACAAGTGTCCAAATATCTCGATATCTCTGTATCACAATCTCTGTACCTCAATATCTCAAATTCTCAATATCTCAATCACAATATCTAGGGCGCCGTCAATCCAGACCGGCCCCTACTATCCATCTCAAGACCACGACGGTATCCTCCGGATATCGGACGCGTCGGGAAAAATCACCTGTCGGTAGTGCTCCCCTGTCAGGCTCAACGTCAACAATACGATCCTCTTGCCCCGGGGTACCGCACCGGGCCCACCATGTACCCGAAACGGTTCCTCCACTCCTCGAATCGGGTCTCGAAATCCATCAGCAAACTCATGGTGGACGACTCATACATCATGGGAAAACCGCACTTTTTATTTTAAAAGAGAGAAAAGTTTTATTTATGTTTTTGCGGTTTTCCTCCAAATCCAGAAAATCTCATGGAAATCCGAATCCAAAACCTCAATAACAAGTAAAATAGTGAATATATGCATGAGAATCCATGAATGCGGCATAACAATGAATAACAGTATGCATGAAGTAGCAGCTAATAACTACAATGTCTAAACTAACATATAAGGCAAGGACACTAATATCATGTCTAAACTATTAGCTAACAGGCTATGTCAAGCAATAATATTTTCTAAGGTGTACGTGACATGGCAATTACCGATGAAGAAGTGTGTGAGCCGGCAAGTAAGTGTACGTGGTACATACGCATCATCGGTAATGGTGCTGGTGTCCTAACAGCATGATGTCAACAATGCAATGTGAAATAACAATATAAGTATGCGATGCGGAGCGAGCAACCAAAATGAGCGGGAGCTAAATATTAAACAATGGTGCCATTTGAAATAACACGAATCGCGGGGTTTTGAAAATAGGGGATACGGTGGTTTTTAAGAAAGGATGCGTTTTTTGAAATATCCGTAGATTCCTTGACCTGTCTTTTAAAATACCCACAATCCGCTAGTTTTGAAATAGGTAGGAGTCTAATCTAATCTAACAACTATACTAAACTATACGGCTGAACTAACAAGCTGAACTACAGGTAAGGAAACCGCCTATCATCTGAGTCGATACATATACATACCTGTATATGTATAGTCGGTGATCCCGCCTCAATAATATCATATCCGATACCATATCTATAATCAGGCATCCCAAGTCAAGAGTGCGGATCAATCATCAATATAGCTCGTACGTAAATCCGTCGTACGGCATCCCAAATCTGGGTACGGGTCAATATCACATTCATCATACTATTCACCTGGTATCCTCTTTATCAAATATCATGATCGGGGTACTGATCTACGTCTAGTACAATACTGATACCGCCTAAGTATGCATTGTAAGTCCGTGTTGCCCACCCCGGTGCTTACGGGGAGGCGGAAAACATAATAAAAATCGGATTTTTAATGACTTAGGCAACATGGACTATGCTTGTGAGGATCTTTGCTAAACATAAATTAGCTAACCCTAACTACAAAGTAGCTAAGTGAAGAAAGGTTATACCTTTGGTCTTTAGTCCTTCTCTCCTTGCTCCTAGGTATGGTAGAAAAGGATCACCTTGCTTGTCTTCTCCCGTCAAAGAAGGATCCACCCGAAAGCCACCACCTTTAGCTTCAACTCCAAGCTAGGAGTAACTAGAGTGCAAGAAATGCTAAGACTTGAACCCTAGAAGTGAGTAGACAAGATCAAGAGAGGGTTTTTCTCAAGCTTTTTGTTTCTCAACACATGAGAGGGAGAGAGCTTGAGGGAGAGGATGAGCAAGAGAGAGAAAAGAAATGAGAGAATGAGAAAAATAGTGAGCCATTCTCACTAATATGTGAGGATAATTCTAATTAGATAATTAGCTTGAAAATTGTCATGATAAATCATGAATTGACCATTATCATTTCATTTTTGCAAAGATCAAAGAGCATCTTCCAAATGAAATGATTATGGTCAAGTTGTCAACATGGTCAACAAGTCAATGAAGTCAAATTGTCAACAACAACCATGCACAATAATTAAGCTAATTATCAATTAACAATAATCCACACAAAATCAATAGGGTTAATAAAATGACAAAAGCCATTAACCCTAAACAAGGTCCTCTCCCCCAATCTCAAGCAACTGTGCATACGCACCCGCATTCGTGATCCGAGGAACACGAATACCCTGAGAAAAACCAATCTCAAATCATATACTAGGATCCGGCTTAAACCAAAGCCCGCTAGTATAAACTGTCCGGACAGCAAACGTGCACAAGTGCGCGGATGCGAACGAACCCTGTCGCAAAACCATGCGACCTCTACTCGTTTTGCCTAAAGGCGAATAGCTCTCTGTGTGGGACTCTAAAGACTCGACACTACGCTGGCAGTGGGTTTAACCACAGACCGCAAGCGGCACTAGCTGTACGTAACGGTCCCCAGGTAGATGTCGATAAGAAGACTGACGAGGTGAACCCCATCTGCACTCCTACTGAGCCTGTATGTGACAGTCTCCGTACAGTCCGGTCTGTTCGTCTGATACATCGCATGGCGGGCCTAGGGGGGCGGTGAACGTCAGTCCCCTAATAGCGGTACAAGTCGTGTCGGAGTGTAGCCCAGAACACCCTGAGATAACACTGGAAACCTACCAGTATATCTCGCTTGCCCTGGCCAGGGACTACTCGTGTAATGGCTCTCCTAGACACAGCACGATGTCAACCCCCAATACCGGGAGAGACGAATCCTGTCTAACCGTCACTGCCTCCAAGTGCTTCGGGACTGCACCCAAAAACTACCTGTTTGCACAGCTCCTTTGAGCCGTGGTAGGGTAGTAATCAAAGTGCAGTGGGAACACACTCGAGGCGAAGTGACAGTGTCAAGTCAGCGGACTAAGCTGTACTCATGTCACCTGGGAACTGATAACTGACGATAGGTATATTACCAACCAACAGTTCCCGACGAGTCCTGTCCAGTGTACTCGTAACCTAACGAGCACCCGCATACTATCCCAAGTACGACGTACTAACGGCTGTGGGACAGACCGTCTCCCCCACTGGGATGAGAAGCGCATACGCTAGTCTACTCCGGAGTATCGATGCCCTGTCTCGATAGTCCAACGACCAGGGACCTGTATAAGGATGTGCTTATAGATTACCCAGCTCCCACGAGTGCGAGCGCCATCACAACGCTGGTAATCAAGCAAAGATCCTAAGGGCTCTACTAATATGTATACCAGCAATATGCTAAAAGAAACACATGCACATATTAAAGCAGAGACAAACCAAGTAGCATACTACCATTTCGAGCAAGATTGTATATACAACTGTGAATATCCCAAGCTTCCATTAAGTAATATACAAGCTAGTATGATACAGTAATGGCCTCTAGGGCATATACACTAACATGCATAGACGTATGTGAAACACTACGTCAAGGACCCGCTACAACGTCATGTCGTATCTCAAATACGAATCCTGCCATATCAACGAATTCACAACCTCAATACAAATCTCATCGACTCATCTCAAACCCAAGTATCATCCTCAAATCCGTATGTGAACACATAGTCCCATACCCATGTGAACACATAACTATATATTCCCGTATAAGCACAAATGAAAGAAGAAAGTATGCAAGCATGGGTTGGTGTGTGCATGTGTGGTGCGACCACTACTCTAGGGTTTCGCGACACTAAATATCCAAGAACACCAAATATCCATATTATCATCAATATACTCAAACAATATATAAAAAATATATATATGTGTGTATACGTATTTGTATACATCACCACGAATTGCGGGAGTGCTATACGCCATCCACCCGATTTCTCCCCGTAGATATAAATCTACTCACCTGGTCCTCGCTCGCCGGTGCCGACGTCGCCACGCGCTTGCTTGTCGTCTCGAAGTCCACATGGGTACCTACATATCATAACGCACCGTATCGCATTATAATCCGACTCATGACCAAAACGACACACGAAACCCACATAGGTCAAAACCTATGGTTGCTTTCACAAATCATCCCAAAAACCCTCGACGTCCGCGTACAAACGCCAAACCACCGAGAAAAACCTAAACACACTCATTTGTACAATCACAAGCACTAATTATAATATAAAATAGCTTAAAATTCACAAAAACCCCAAATTCACTTTAAAAGCCATTTTTCCGAAAATCTAGCAAGCACAAATTACCCGTTTTAGTACAAAACTCGACGTTTGAACAAATTTAATGGCCATAATACTTATTAAACATCTTAAATAAGTCATAAAAACCATTTCCATTATTTAATCTCATTAAATTTCTTTAGCCCCAAAATTCTAGTTTACAATATACCCAAATTTTAACAATTTTATAGCAAAAATACACAAACAACAATTTAGCTAGGATTTTCATGAACTAAAGACATTAAACCACACTTAATAATGTTAATGAAGTCAAGAAAAACCTAATTACATTTTTCTCTTAATCAAATTCAAGATTTACAAAAACCTAGTTTGCAATTTAAGCAATTTGGACAAATTACATATAACAAGTGCAATTTAATCAACCAAACTAGGTTTTACATACATTAAAATGTTAAACTAAACCTTGCATCCCTAATGATATGATAAAAAACCTAATTGAAATCACAAACCCTTACTATATTTTTCAAAACATTCAATTAATCCCAAATTATTAACTAATTAGGCTAGATTTAAAGTATTCAAACAACAATTAGACATAAGGTTAAGAATTTACCCCCACAATCATCTTGAAATCTAGCACAAATCTAGCCTCCCAAACATGCTTCCCTTCACCAAGATCCATACTAGAATGGTCAAGTAAAAATGGGTAGGGATTAGAATTTGATTTTGTGGAATTTTTGAAGCATTTTGGATGATTTTTTTGATAGAATTTTGAAGAGAAAAGTGAAGAAGAAATGGGGGGGGGGGTTGCTGCTGCTGTTTTCAGCGGAGAAAGAGGGGGAAAAAGTTGAGGGGATGATGCCAAAAGATCCAAGTCAAAGCCCCTCCCAATTACCATAATACCCACACCTACTTTACTATATATAAAACCTTATTTTAACCCATTTCTCACATGATTTATGGTCAAAAAGAGGAAAATAAAATTCTTGGGCTGCTACAATAGTGTGGGGCCAGCCAAGGGGAGTGAGGATGAGTGTGAGAGACTTTACAAAAAAATTCTATGCAAAAAGACCCCCCACAATACCATATTTGCAAGTTTTAGTTCAAAATAACTATATTTTTGTTTTTCATAAAATAAACCAATTAAAACTTGAAATAAAATACTAAAAAATTATATTACAACTGGATTTTAATTAACATGATTTTAAAGATTAAAATTAGCCCATTTAAATTTATATTTATCGTTAATTTAATGTATTTTCTTACCGGCTTAAAATAATATTAAAATAATTAATTTCGGAAAAATTTTCAGAAAATTTGAAATTTCAGCAGTGGCTCAATAAACACCAAATACTAGCAATTACATAGCTAGAATATGTATATTTAATTTTATAATAAAGATATTTGCATTTTGACCTTTTTACAGAAAACCCCCTTATTTTACCGTTTTTTCGAAATTTCACCGAAACGATTTTCAAAACGTTACAATCTTCACCCCTTAAAGAATTTCGGTCCCCCAATTTAAATTAAAACTTTCCCCAAATACTAAAATATTTCAGCCAAAACCATCAAATCGCCGGGGCTCCGAAATCATAAATACATAAAACAAATCATAGTGCAGTGCATGCGCATGAAAAATGAGCATATAACTCAAATCAAAACTCCGTCAAGCATCCAGCTATTATCGGAGTCATGGGAAAGACATCAATGCCAAATCCAAAGCAAAACCAATATGATATAACTCGAAACTATACATGTAAATATCGAATCTATATATGTAAGTATCTGAAGGAAATGCAGGCCAAATCTCTTTAAGTCTCTGTGCAACGCGTATAACACTACACAGTGGCGGACGTCTATCATAAGAAAATAACTATATGCATATATACCTTTGTTTGAAATATACGTTCCGCCGTTTTGGAAACAATTTAGAAGGGTCTCCTTGTTTTAAACATTTCGTGTCATATCAGACACGTAGGTAAATACTGAGGCTATAGCTCGCTTTTTGGAAATCCCTTCAACAACTATCAATGCATGCAAAATATATTCAGGTACTGTCCTCTGACTAGTCCTGCTCAGTACAAAAACTCATAGCAATCATCATAAAAACGTACTGCTCCATAAGAAATCAATCCCAAAATACGCGTATGAATACTACGTGCGTCTGGTGCGCACGACAATCAAAATCCATATACGTGCCATACAAGTGCATAGAAACAAGATCTAAGTGCATCGAGTGTGCACAAAGCATCTGTCATAGGCAATGTGTGTGCCTGACAGCAAAATCAGGTGCATCTGACATGTACGAAAAAATCTCAATTTAGTGCATCTGGTGTGCACCAAAATCGCATCTCAAAACATGCGCTCAACATGCGCGAAAACCCAAAACCAGGGGCATCCATCATGCACGAAATCATGAAATCCAATATCAAGCGCCGAACATGCGCAAAATCAAATCAGGTGCACAAGGTGCACAAAACAAATATCGAGTATCACAATCGAAATCGAAGTCCAGTGCATCTAATTGCACAAAAGGCGTATCACTGCACTGCAAGCATATATAAACTATACAGAGTGCAGGAACCAAATCGTGTGCGTGCATACGCACAAAATCAACTCAAATGTCTAAAACCGTAAAATCACAAACATGTGAAACCAAAGCACGAAGACGATATCAAGTGCAACACTGTGCAAAGATCGTAAATCCTCAATCATCAAAATCAAATCATGCGAATAAATCACCCAAAACATCGAAATCAATAATGGCGGAATAGTACCGCTCAAGTGCATCCTCTAAGAATCTCAGGCCAACTGTCACGGTCACTAGTGGGACGTCTCGTCGATGATCCTGAACTCTGGCCTGCTGGTGTGTGTAACAATGACCACTCCTGAGTCAAGGTCTTTACTGTGAATTACCAATCTCTCGGTCCATCGGCTCATCAGCCCTGTCAGGTGTGCTAATGGGGATGATCCCGTTCTGGCACTTCTCTGGTCATCTCTCGGTCAATCATCGCGACCACTCGTAAAACAGCATATCACTGGCGTCGGCCTCTGGCTCTCTGAATGTACGTAACACATCTGATCCTGGGTGCAAGTATTATTGCAGCAGTGTCCTGGAAGGAATCCTGCTCACGGTCTCTTCCATGTCTCGTCTCTGCCAACTGTCCGGAAGTCATCGTTCTTTCCTATATCTGCATCTTGCTCTGGAACGACTGCATACTCATCGCGACTCCTTCTGGAAGGTAAATCCAAGTACCATGCCTCGGCATGCGTATCGCATCTCTGATGTCGGCGGAGTGGAACGTCTTCTCATCTAGATCCGGTACGAACCTCTTATTTCACTTTTCTTTAATGTCGTCTGCTTTGGACTCGTCTCGTCACGGCTGCATGGACTGAGCTCCAACGGCTATCCTCGTATCGGGAGTCTCCTAAGAAATGCATCTCACCATCTGGCATCCGAATGAAGTCAAACCATTTGATCGATTCGTCAAAACCTCATAATCCCCCAAGAGCTCAACATCTTGGGCACAGTTTAATAGTATCGAGTACATACCACAGCATCGATGGTCCAGCCGTAGAAGGGCAAACCCAAGCCTCACTAATGGCGCCGTAGAACTGCCGCAAACCTGAAGGTTCAAAGGCTTTCATACGGTCATTAAGTCGAGTTAGGGTATCATTCTTCTACAGGGTCCATAGAATTGCCTGCATGTCTTTCCGAATACTTTAAACTTGGAATAATAGGTTGCTGACCTTCGATCGTCTCTGTCGACTCTCAACGTCTCCGCGTGAAGTCGTCTCTAGCTGGAATCAATCTATCTGATGACCTCGCATCGGGGTAGCAAACGAACCATATGTCCTAGTCATTCATCCTTAGTGACTAGCGACCTTCTATCATCTATTAGTAAAACTCGTACTGCAATAGCTCCAACATCTGGGGCGATATCCCGTCGTCCGCAGCAACAACTGGCTCACTCGTCCGCACGCTGAATAGTGCCTCAATCATCATGAGTAAGCAATACACCAACGGTTATCAAAATCTGGCTGGCCCCTGTCAGTGGCTCAATCCTCTAGTGCTGATCAGCACATCCGAGTAACATCATAAAGGCGTGTAGGGTTCCTAGGCACCCTAGTGAGGTCTCACAAGGCATCGAACATGCCAATTTAAAAAAAAATGGTGCCGAGAAACCCTAGACTACGGATCTTAGACTAGATGTTTAGGCGAAACGAAAAACTAGTTAACTACTTAACTAGAAGTTAGATGCTACAACCTTTGTAGATCCGGATATCCACCTCCTTAGCTCCACGTGGTCATGCCCTCGCTGTCCATCATGAATCCTCGACTCATTCGTCGGCTTCATCGGAAAACGGACGAGCAAGGTCGTCGGCTTCGTGTCAAAGACGATCTACGTCGAGGTTGCACTAGTTCAAGCTCCGACTTCACCAAGTAGTGAAACTTGTGAAGAAAACACCCAAAACCACTTGGCAAGAGGTAGAGGATGAAGAAATAGGAGGTGGGTTCACTTTAGATTTGGATTTCTCTCACTAAAACTCAAGTTGCCATTGATGTAGCAAGCTTGAAGAAGAAGAAGAAGATGAGCTAGTTATGATAAGTCTTATGTTAAAATGAATAATCAATTCAATACTTATCATAACTTGACTAAGGTTAAGTGTAGAGAATAAACCATGGTGAATTAAGTGGGTTAGGGTTAAGAAAGATGACAAGAATGGTTGCAAAAGTCAAGGGTTCAAGAAGCTTCAACATAAAACAAGAATTGCCACCATTCTTATCTTGAATTTATCCACATAAATAAACAAATAAATGAATAAATAAATATGCAAAACCCTAATTACAAAATAACCATGGTTTAATTCTATTCATTTAACCATATGATCAAGTATCATCAAACATGATACAAGAAGGTGCACAAAAATATATCACATATACAATGTGCAAACCAAGTGAGAAAAATCCGTTTAAAGTGAACCAATACTAGTTAATGCAAAGTAATATATCAAATATATAATTATACATTAAATCATTAAATCAACACTTGATTCAATGATCCGGTCATGTCGCACATGACCGACTAGTATTCAATGTATCGGCTTATCGAATCGATCTTCGATTCGATAACTAGGCTATATCGAATATAACCATTCGATACATATATCGCGAGAATGGAATACGGTATCACATACACGCATTATTCTCGGTCCTGCACATATCTCATATGCGCTCCTATTTTGTTTCGCTTGAGTCAGGAAACCTCTATGTAGGACTCTAAAGACTCGTCAATACGCCGGTAGCAGATGATGATCATATCAAACACCCACAAGCCGCAAGCGGTCTGCTAAACGTAACGGCCACCCGGGTATTGAGCGATCAGAAGATCGACGAGCTAGCCCGCTCACACTCCTGCGAATCCGATCAGTAACACTTACCGTACAGTCCGGTCTCTTCGTCTGATATGTCGCATATCAAGTCTAGGGGTGGTAAACGTCAGACCCCAATAACCCGATAAGTCGTGCCAATGTGAGGCTCATAACGGGTCGAGAAACTACTGGTAACACTTACCAGCAAATCTCTGATCAGCCCTGGCCAGGGACTTCCCTGCTACGGCCAATCGAGCACTGCGCAACATCAACCCCCAATACCGGGAGAGACGAAACCCCTCCTATCGCTCATTGCCTCCATGTGACTCGGGACTGTGCCCAAAGACCACCGTTTTGCACGTCCTCATGGACGTGGTAAGGTGGAGATCAAAGCACAGTGGGAATCACACAAGACTCTATGACTATCTCGGGTCTACAGACTAACCTGTACAAGTGTCACCTGAGAACTGCCATCTGACGTGAGGTATAATACCATCTGGGAGTTCTCGGTGAGTCCGTCCAGTGTACTCAGTCTCTACTGAGCACCCGTATACCATCTCTGATGTCAAACACCAATGGATATGGGATCATCCATCGCCCATCACATGGGTCGAGAAGCGTATACGCTAGTCTACTCTGGTATATCGATGCCCTGTCTCGATACACCCACGACTAGGGACCTTGAAGGATGTACTTATGGACTACCATGTCCCCACTAGTATGATCTGCATCATAGTCCAGGTAGTCAAGTACAAATCCTAAGGGCTTTACCAACATGTAACTATAAGACAGTATAAAGAGACTAGTGTACATGTTAAGATAAAGAGCAACCAGATAGCATACTATCATATCGAGCAAGAAAGTCATCTCTATATATGTCCAAGCATCCAATATAATATACATCATCTGTACAATACTGGCCTCTAGGGCATACATACAACTAACAATCTCCCACTTGCACTAGGGCCAGCTGCTGTAGTATCGCATACCGAGCATCCCGAAGAGTCTCTCAAACTTTATCTGGGGAATGGCCTTCGTGAGTGGATCCGCAGTGTTGTCCTTCGTGTCAACCCTCCTGACCTCGATCTCCCGGCGATCAACTATCTCCCGGATCAGGTGATACCGCCTCAGAATATGCCTGGATCGCTGATGGGACCTGGGTTCCTTGGCCAAAGCCACTGCTCCATTGTTATCGCAATACAAAGGTATTGGATGCTCAATGGATGGAACCACACCAAGTTCAGTAATGAACTTCTTGATCCAGACAGCTTCTTTAGCAGCATCGTTGGCAGCGATGTATTCAGCCTCCATCGTCGAGTCTGCCACGGTTTCCTGCTTGGAACTCTTCCAGCTAACCGCCCCTCCGTAAAGGGTAAAGACAAAACCCGACCGTGACTTAGAGTCGTCCTTATCACTCTGGAAGCTGGAATCGGTAAAGGACTCCACTTGGAGTTCTCCGTTACCATACACCAAGAACATATCTCTAGTCCTTCGCAAGTACTTGAGAATGCTCTTCACAGCTGTCCAGTGACTCTCTCCAGGATCAGCTTGATACCTGCTCACTATACTTAGTGAGTATGCAACATCGGGTCTAGTACATAGCATCGCATACATAATAGAGCCTACTGCCGAAGCATAGGGTATCCCTTGCATGCGAGCTCTCTCCAAATCAGTCTTGGGAGACATCTCTTTGGAGAGAGTGACTCCAGAGATCGTGGGAAAGTTCCCACGCTTGGACTCTTCCATACTAAACCTCTTTAGTATGGTGTCAATGTACCTGGATTGGGACAATCCCAAAATCCGTTTGGATCTATCTCTATAGATCCTAATTCCCAATATGCAGGAGGCATCACCAAGATCTTTCATTGAGAATCTTTGTGATAAGAAGAGCTTGACCGCTTGCAGCATAGGAATATCATTTCCTATCAAGAGTATGTCGTCCACGTACAATACGAGGAAGACAACCTTACTCTCTGCCACCTTCTTGTAGATACAAGGTTCATCTGGATTTTTGACGAAATCAAACTCTTTGATAACGACGTCAAAGCAGATGTTCCAACTCCGCGATGCTTGCTTTAATCCATAAATGGATTTAAGCAGCTTGCACACCTTCCCGCTGCTCCCACTGTCTACGAAGCCCTCTGGCTGAGTCATGTACACGCACTCTTCTAAATCACCATTTAGAAAGGCGGTCTTAACATCCATTTGCCAGATTTCGTAGTCATGAAAGGCAGCAATGGCAAGCATGATTCGGATGGATTTAAGCATAGCCACTGGAGAAAAGGTTTCGTCATAGTCCACACCTGGTCTTTGACGAAAACCCTTTGCTACAAGTCTAGCTTTGAAAGTCTCCACTTTCCCATCTACACCAAGTTTCTTCTTGAAGATCCATTTGCTCCCAATGGGTTTTACCCCTTCAGGAGCAACTTCCAAAGTCCATACTTTGTTGGTGTACATGGATTCCATCTCGGACCGCATAGCATCCAACCATTTCACCGAGTCCCTACTCGTGATGGCCTGCTCGAAGCTAGTTGGGTCATCATCCTCCATGATGCAATCCTCGCTCCCACCATCCATGAGAAAACCGTAGTATCTCTCAGGTTGGCGAAGAACCCTACTAGATCGGCGGAGAGGCTGGGGTTCATTGGGAGCTACTGAATCCTCTTGTTCCACTAAATCTTCAGTTTGAGTTTGTGTAGCCGGAATTTCTTCCAGTTCTACCTGCTCGCCACTAATTTCTTTTGCAAGAAATTCTTTTTCCAAAAAGGTGGCATGTTGAGAAACAAATACTTTTTGTTCCTCTGTATGGTAGAAAAGATATCCATGTGAATGTTTGGGATATCCCACAAACTTGCATAGAACTGACCGTGCCTCGAGTTTGTCCGGATTTTGCCTTTTGACATAGGCCGGGCAACCCCATATCTTAACTCGTTTAAGACATGGTCTCTTCCCACTCCATATCTCATATGGTGTGGTAGGTACAGATTTAGATGGAACTTGATTCAATAGGTATGCTGCTGTCTCCAGCGCATAACCCCAGAAGGAAATAGGTAACTCAGCTGTACTCATCATAGAGCGCACCATATCTAATAGGGTGCGATTTCTCCGTTCAGATACACCGTTGTGCTGTGGTGTATATGGAGGAGTCAGCTGAGAGAGAATCCCATTCTCTTTTAGGAAGTCCAGGAATTCATTGCTCAAGTATTCCCCTCCTCGATCAGATCGTAGGATTTTAATACTTTTTCCGGTTTGGTTCTCAACTTCTTGTTTATATTCCCTAAATTTCTCAAAAGCTTCTGATTTGTGTTTCATCAGGAACACATACCCGAACCTAGAGAGATCGTCAGTGAATGTAATGAAGTATGAAGAACCATCCCTGGCATGTGTAGACATGGGGCCGCATACATCACTATGTATCAGTCCCAAGAGTTCGGTAACTCTTTTTCCGTGTCCCGTAAACGGAGTTTTGGTCATCTTGCCTTTGAGACATGATTGGCAAGTGTCATAAGATGAAAATTCAAACGGATTTAAATACCCATCTTTATGCAACTTAGCTAGTCGTGTCGCATTGATGTGACCCAGTCTACAATACCACAAGAAGGATTCGTTGAGTTCAGAACTCTTCCTCTTGTGTGTGTTTGTTATGCTCAGAACTGTTGATTGATTTAGAATATAAATGCCATTGCATAACGTGCCTGATCCAACCAACTTTTGGTTACGGAAAATGTTCATAACATTGTCCTGTAATACAAAATTATATCCTTCTTTGCTTAATAAAGAAACCGATATAATGTTGCATATCAGGTTCGTCATGTAATAGCATTCGTTCAGAACCAATGTATTACCAGTTGGTAATACAAGGTGATATTCCCCGACAGTCTTAGCTGCAACAATTGCACAATTTCCAACTCTAATGTCTTTATCACCTTCTCCAAGTTCTCTACCTTTTCTAAGCCCATGTAACTGATTACAAATATGGGATCCTGACCCGGTATCCAATACCCAGGACGTAGAGCAAATGGAGAAACAGTTCTCAGTAACGAACACACCCGAAGAAAATGCATCATCATGTACTTTCTTCATTCGGGTGGCATGGGAATCCTGGTATTCCCCTATATCCTGTTCATTCCTATAACTCTTATAAGATAAAACGGAACCAACGTTCCCCAGCACAGTATAACATGCGGGTTCGGTCAGTACATCCATATTATTATCTTTATTAAGGCATGAAATGGTCGCTACCTGGAGAGAGAGAGAAGAAAACACTTTAGCGTATGCTCGTGCAAGATCAGATTGGTTATTATCTTATCTAATCAGGATGGCTCCCACTGCTTTTTATCAAATCTTCCTTCAAACCCTAAAAGGAAAGACTAGCCAGGATTAATTACACACTACAAGTTCGCCAATCTTTCAGCCAGGCCAGTGTCGGTACATTGAGGGAGGTCCCCCGTGCTTTCGCACGAACCTAATTACTGTAAACCTCGTTTTCCCAGAGGCGTAACCTCGTTAACACCTTTCTAGACACCTACTTGATCGGCTAATTGTAATGTGTAAAACTCTCCCAGGAGTAACTCTTACTCGCAGTGGGTATCGGGATCCAACTATCTCATAGAAGGTATGCAATCTCATTGCAAATTTCAACACTTGAAATTCCCGATAATATTTTGCCCCTAGTGTCCTATGACCTTGACAAAGGCCAACAAATCACAGGATGCTAGTCAAGTTCAACCCGTCATTTCTTGATTGAATCAAACCCACCCGCACGACCCTTGATAAAGGCCAACAAGGTCGTACGACTACCCTGAAACAATCTGCATCATATGCATAAGCAGATAATCACTATTTAGCTACCGCACACTACGCCTTGACAAAGGCCAACAAACGTAGCACGAATACTAAACAGTTCTTATCTGAAATGACGGAGGGCTACGACAGGTTTTTCTGAAAACCTATTGCGTAATGAACTTGATATCGTTGTAGAATCAAATGGAATTTTGAAATGGAGTGATTTTGAGGCTTTTCCAGTTTTGCTAAAGGGGTCACTCCCGGTGAAGGGATCGTCGGCCCTTTCCTCGTCGAATGAGGTGCGGGATATATCATATATATCACTGTGCAAAGCAGAAACTATAAAAGCAATCAAAAACAAACCGAGTGTGTAGCATCTGCCAGTTATTGCTAAAGGAGTCACTCCCGGTGAAGGGATCTCGGTCCTTTCCTCATCGAATAAGGTGCAGGGTATATCATATATACCGCTATGCAAAGAAAGAACTATAGCTACCTGTTTTATTTTAAAATTCGATTCCACAACATCTTAGGTTTCTTTCTTTCATTAATCACATTAATGAAGTCCCATCATTTAAATACCTAAACATCACAGATAGATATGACGTACACTTATGCCATCCGCATTCGCCTCGATGTCCCCTCGTGCACCGTTAGGTTAGGTAACTAACGACAGAGCAGGGCAGGGCTAGCGCGGGTGTAAAACATAAGTAACGTCTATATAATATATCATATATACTATATACAATATCCATCACAGAATCACATCACAGATATCGCAGCAGAATAAACATATGAAATATTGGATATACTAGGACGTCCGTGTTTTCAATACGAGCCAGTATAAAACACGGATTCCACGGTCGTGATGAATAGCCAATCCCACACCCCTAGACCCCTACGAGAGCGGCAAGCAACCCTGCCAATTCTAGGGTTAGGAGTCCCGGACTCGACTCCTCGAGTTGGTCTCCCACTGGACCCCAGAACCCGGTTACTTGTGCTCTCCTCCTTGGGTCTATCCTAATGCGGAAAAGTAAATAATATACAAAGGGTGACAGCTTCCGCTACCTGGAAGTGCCCCAAATAAAAGAATATTACATACAAGTTTTTACATGAATGAAAATGAAAAACACTCATCTCACATAAAAAACCCCAGCTATTCAAACACGACGATCCAATATAACATATCCAGCAACATATAACATCACATGTCATCAACGTAAGTAAGTATGCATACCCCAATTGTCGTTGACGTATAGCAACGAAACCGGCGATATGAACATACTACACTTACGGTCACAGAAAAGAAAGTGTAAAACTACAACAATTGGAATCCGCAACCTCTTTAGACATCACATGCCTAACAGTTACAAACCCCGCATTTTAGTCTCATTATCGAAAACTCTTTTCAATATCGTATGGGACTAAACTGCTAGATTTATAACATTCATTCAGTTATCTCATAACTGTTTGTGAATTCCAATTATTGTATCACATTCCAGATAAACAAAAAATGTTAAACTTTCCGATCGAACAGTCGAATACCCAAGTTTTCCCGATACAGCTCAACACATGAAATAAGTCTAACAACATTCAGTTCGTGCCTCAGTACCAACGGTCCAGCCGTAGAAGGGTCAAGCCAACGCCTCACATGTGGCACGCCGTACTGCCCCAAACCCGAAGGTTCAAAGGGCAGTTCAAGACGGTCACATAATCGAGTTAAGGTTTGTTGTCTTCTAGAGGGTCCATCGCGTTACTTGCACTACTTAGAACGTCGTTAAACTACGGAAAAATCCAACACTAGGAAATTTCCCGACAGGGGAAAAATTGGGTATTTATATCCGGTCGAACATTTTAACAAATTCTGAAAATTATCCGGAAATACACAAAAGACGAAATTTGATACCCCGATCGAAACACCGAATCCCCAAAGCAACCCCAGAAAATTCAACTCTTGAATAATTATTAAAAATACCCAGGAAAATCACTACTGGAAACTAAGAATTACTGTGTAAAATTCTTTAAATATAGAGGCAGTATGACCGCGGATCCGCCGCATGAGCCAGGCTCATGCCGCGGATCCGCGCTCTCTTGGTGGAATTACGCTCACGAATTTCACAGTAAACCTTATAATTTCCTGCTTATTTTTCTGCATATTTTTAATATTGAAAAAACTCAGTTTTTAGAAAATGTACAGAGAGCATGTAAAGTTTAGGGTTTCAGGTTC
Organism: Agapanthus africanus; assembly: GCA_030015575.1. Taxonomy (NCBI): domain Eukaryota; kingdom Viridiplantae; phylum Streptophyta; class Magnoliopsida; order Asparagales; family Amaryllidaceae; genus Agapanthus; species Agapanthus africanus. The sequence continues at coordinate 334,655,385 of CM057346.1, read as the reverse complement.
GTTCGGGCTTCAAATCGCGTCTAGACTTCGCCTAAGGCTCTAGCGAGGCTCTGATACCACTGTAGGGTTCCTAGGCACCCTAGTGAGGTCTCACAAGGCATCGAACATGCCAATTTAAAAAAAAATGGTGCCGAGAAACCCTAGACTACGGATCATAGACTAGATGTTTAGGCGAAACGAAAAACTAGTTAACTACTTAACTAGAAGTTTGATGCTACAACCTTTGTAGATCCGGATATCCACCTCCTTAGCTCCACGTGGTCATGCCCTCGCTGTCCATCATGAATCCTCGACTCATTCGTCGGCTTCATCGGAAAACGGGCGAGCAAGGTCGTCGGCTTCGTGTCAAAGACGATCTACGTCGAGGTTGCACTAGTTCAAGCTTCGACTTCACCAAGTAGTGAAACTTGTGAAGAAAACACCCAAAACCACTTGGCAAGAGGTAGAGGATGAAGAAATAGGAGGTGGGTTCACTTTAGATTTGGATTTCTCTCACTAAAACTCAAGTTGCCATTGATGTAGCAAGCTTGAAGAAGAAGAAGAAGAAGATGAGCTAGTTATGATAAGTCTTATGTTAAAATGAATAATCAATTCAATACTTATCATAACTTGACTAAGGTTAAGTGTAGAGAATAAACAATGGTGAATTAAGTGGGTTAGGGTTAAGAAAGATGACAAGAATGGTTGCAAAAGTCAAGGGTTCAAGAAGCTTCAACATAAAACAAGAATTGCCACCATTCTTATCTTGAATTTATCCACATAAATAAACAAATAAATAAATAAATAAATATGCAAAACCCTAATTACAAAATAACCATGGTTTAATTCTATTCATTTAACCATATGATCAAGTATCATCAAACATGATACAAAAAGGTGCACAAAAATATATCACATATACAATGTGCAAACCAAGTGAGAAAAATCCGTTTAAAGTGAACCAATACTAGTTAATGCAAAGTAATATATCAAATATATAATTATACATTAAATCATTAAATCAACACTTGATTCAATGATCCGGTCATGTCGCACATGACCGACTAGTATTCAATGTATCGGCTTATCGAATCGATCTTCGATTCGATAACTAGGCTATATCGAATATAACCATTCGATACATATATCGCGAGAATGGAATACGGTATCACATACACGCATTATTCTCGGTCCTGCACATATCTCATATGCGCTCCTATTTTGTTTCGCTTGAGCCAGGAAACCTCTGTGTAGGACTCTAAAGACTCGTCAATACGCCGGTAGCAGATGATGATCATATCAAACACCCACAAGCCGCAAGCGGTCTGCTAAACGTAACGGCCACCCGGGTATTGAGCGATCAGAAGATCGACGAGCTAGCCCGCTCACACTCCTGCGAATCCGACCAGTAACACTTACCGTACAGTCCGGTCTCTTCGTCTGATATGTCGCATATCAAGTCTAGGGGTGGTAAACGTCAGACCCCAATAACCCGATAAGTCGTGCCGATGTGAGGCTCATAACGGGTCGAGAAACTACTGGTAACACTTACCAGCAAATCTCTGATCAGCCCTGGCCAGGGACTTCCCTGCTACGGCCAATCGAGCACTGCGCAACATCAACCCCTAATACCGGGAGAGACGAAACCCCTCCTATCGCTCATTGCCTCCATGTGACTCGGGACTGTGCCCAAAGACCACCGTTTTGCATGCCCTCATGGACGTGGTAAGGTGGAGATCAAAGCACAGTGGGAATCATACAAGACTCTATGACGATCTCGGGTCTACAGACTAACCTGTACAAGTGTCACCTGAGAACTGCCATCTGACGTGAGGTATAATACCATCTGGGAGTTCTCGGTGAGTCCGTCCAGTGTACTCAGTCTCTACTGAGCACCCGTATACCATCTCTGATGTCAAACACCAATGGATATAGGATCATCCATCGCCCATCACATGGGTCGAGAAGCGTATACGCTAGTCTACTCTGGTATATCGATGCCCCGTCTCGATACACCCACGACTAGGGACCTTGAAGGATGTACTTATGGACTACCATGTCCCCACTAGTATGATCTGCATCATAGTCCAGGTAGTCAAGTACAAATCCTAAGGGCTTTACCAACATGTAACTATAAGACAGATTAAAGAGAATAGTGTACATGTTAAGATAAAGAGCAACCAGATAGCATACTATCATGTCGAGCAAGAAAGTCATCTCTATATATGTCCAAGTATCCAATATAATATACATCATCTGTACAATACTGGCCTCTAGGGCATACATACAACTAACAAGGCAATCCGCCAAACGCTCGTGGCGTGGAAACACAGTAAAAAGACACTTCTCCGCAATCGTGTGTTGCCGGAATTTCACCCTGGTCAGTCCTCGTTCGTGACGAGCTCGTGCTGACCGCAACTCTAGCCGTAGCTTTCCCTGCCCGTAATCATGGCAGCAAAACCATAACTGGTACAGATGAGGCTAGATCGGAATGAATATAATACTGAGCAAAGAAATGTATGTAAGTGCACGGCGGCGCCCCGGCCGTCAACCCGACGGCCAAATGCGGAAACGGTGATAAACTTTAATTTTGCGGACTTAGCAAACCGGCACCACCGCGCACTAAACACCCGGATCGAACCATTAACAAGTCTAAGCTAACTAGAAGAAGGGAAAGAGATGTACCGAGTGATCCGAGTCCTCCGGTCTTCTCGTCGTCGTCCCGATCTCCCGCGGAAACTCCGGTCGTCGCCTTTCGCCGGAAGGGCACCACGTAGCCAGATTCTTTTACGGGCTCCCACCTCTATACCGAGGCAACTCGGGCGCGAAGTTGGCTAGCCGACGCACCCAAGATTTGCTGTAGAATAATGTAGCAAGCGAGTCTCTTTGGGGTTTATGAGGAGTTGCCATGATGGAGAAATTGAGCATGCAAAGGAAATGAAAATGGAGCCTCTCTCAAAAATTGAGCTCGGCCACCAACACAAGAAAGAGCTCTCTGGAAAAATGAATGAAGCCTGCACCCTTTTGTGTGAATGAATGAACTAATAATAAAGAAAGAAAATCAATCTCACAGCACACACACACACACCTTAATTAATTAATCCCTCATCACTCCAGCACACACATTATTCAATCATTCCCTTATGTATATTCATTCCACTATACAAACCATAACCCACTCCATTCCCACAGTGGCCGGCCCACAATTCCAATCAAGCAGTGGCCGGCCCCACCACTAAACCCATACCTCCTCAAGTCAAGAATTAATGCATCATGGAGCCAAAAAAAAATGCAATCATATCAATCCTTTTTGCAAGAAACCCCCTCAACAAAATGTTAATTGCAAACTTGCAATTAACACCCTCCAACGAAAAGTCCGACCGGGAAGGAAAAAGAGAAAACCGGCCGGAACGGAATGCAAACTGGCAACCCCAGAAAACTGGTCCCATAATAAATTACAGGAAAACCCCGATACTGTGCATACACACCCGCATTTGTATTCCGACCGGATACAAATGCAAAGAGACAAAAATACATTATCAAATACTAAGATCCGGCTTAAGCCAAAGCCGGCTAGTAAAAACCGTCCGATCACGATCCGTGCAATACCGCACGTATCTGATCGAACCCTGCCATATCTCCATACGGCCTCTACAGCGTTTCGCCCGAAAGCTGAGTAACTGAAAGTGTGGTGGACTCTAAAGACTCGTCAATACTATGGCTGTGGATTTAACCACTAGCACGTCAGAGGTATAAGCCAATACGTAACGGGCCACCAGCTATTGACTAAAAGGGACGTCGATGAGCGAACTCATCCTGACACCCTACTGAGCCTGTCAGTGACAATATCCGTACAGTCCGGTCCGTTCGTCTATGAGCATCGCATGTCGGGCCTAGGGGGTGGGTAAAAGTCAGACCCCCAAAAGCGGTACAAGTCGTGTCGGAGTGTAGCCCAGAACACCCTGAGATACTACCGGAATACCTACCAGTAAATCTCCTGCCTTGGCCAAGGACTTCGTGTAATGGCTCTCCTAGACACAGCGCGACCTCACCCCCAATACCGGGAGAGACGAACCCCCGAAAATCCGCTCACTGCCTCCATGTGGCTCGGGACTGTACCCAACTAAAACCTGTTTGCACGACTCCTTTGAGCCGTGGTAGGGTAGTAATCAAAGCACAGTGGGAACTCACACGAGACAAATGACGATCCCCAGGTCGATGAACTAACCTGTACACATGTCACCTGGGAACTGCTATCTGACATCAGGTATAAGACCAACTAGCATGTTCCCGGCGAGTCCTGTCCGGTGTACTCATAACCCAATGAGCACCTGTATACATCTTAGGTGAACCAACTAACACCAGTGGCTTATGAGACCGGCCACCGCCCCTCGTCGGGGTCTCGACTGTATACACTAGTCTACTCTGGAGAATCGATGCCCTGTCTCGAATCTCCCACGACTAGGGACCTTTTAAGGATGTGCTTATAGACCCCAGCTCCCACTTATACGATCGCCCTCATACTGCTGGTGGTCAAGCAAGAATCCTAGGGGCTCTACCAACGTGTAATAGCGACTTGTCAGGTCACCTGAAGCAGTACACGATGATAAAGGTAAACCAGATAGCATACTATCATCTCGAGTAAGACTGTCATACCGGGATAGGTCCTCCCTCAATCATTGCAATCACGTGCCTGTGATCCAATAATTGACTCTGAGGGCACTATCTCCAACAATCTCCCACTTGCACTCAAGGCTAATTATTGCGATGTCGCATACTCACAGCCCGTGTGATACCGAACACCCAACTCCTCTACTAGTCAGTCTCACAAAGCTCGTTTGCGAGACTATTGCATTCGGGGAATAGCCTCAGCGAGTGGATCCGCTCTGATGTTTCTTCCTATGTCTCTCTAAATCTCTAGTTCGCGGAGAAAACCATCTCCCGAAATGAGTAATACCTGTCTTAGAGTGTCTGGATGTCTGATGGGACCGAGCTCATAAATGAACTCCAAATCCAAACTTCTTAGACTGTATCGTCAACTGAACTTAATCAGTATCCTGCGCCATGCCTCCCTCAGTATCTGCCTGGATCACCTGTCCAGAATACTGCCCCTCGTCAGAGGGAAAACTATAACTCTGACAACCTCCTTGTCGTCCATGTCACCTTGGAAGCCTGGAATAATAACTGTCTCCTAAATGAGGCTGTCGTTATCATATCCCTAGAACATCCACTTATGTTCTAAAACTGCTTCCGATTGTTCCTCCAGGATTGGATCAATATCAGCTTATTGCATCTAGTGCAAGAACAACATCTGGTGTGATACTTGACATCTCATGATTGACTCAATTGCCTAAGCAAGTGATCTACCAATCATGCACATCCCTCTCTACTTTAGTCTATAAGACACCTTTAGAGAGGGTGACTCCATTACCTGCAGGTACACTACCATGCCAGGAGTCGTCCATTCTAAATACTCTTAGAATGCTGTCAACGTACCCTGATTGGGAAACCACCCAAATCTAGATCTAAAACCATAGATCTAGTAACCAGTATGTCTGAAATAATGTCCAAGTCCCTTGTGGAGAAACCACTGTGTGACAACCAAAGAATAACCGATCGTAGTAAAGGAGTTTCCTTTCCTACTTTGTGTATGTCATCCAAATACCATGACATCACACCCTACTACCTTCTCAACAGATCCATCCCCTATTCTGATGACGTCAAACCCATGACTGTCACATCAGAAATAGATGATCTATCTCCGCTATATCTGCTATAGTCTATAAATAGACATAAGCCTGATGTCCACCAATGCTTCCGCTGCTCCCACTGACTACGACAACCCTCTGCCAGAGTCATATAGACGTGCACTTCTAAAACTAGTTTAGAACGACGCTATACTCATCCTCCTGCCGGGTCTCGCAGCCTGGAACAACAACAATGGCAAGTGTGGGTAAACAAGAACTTCCCTGTCACCGTCCTTGAGGCTACCTGAGTACCTCTCGGGTGCCTGAAGTTACCCACCTTATCTGCGGAGTGGCCAATGGAATGTCAAATCAGATTGAATCTTTAGGTTCCTTATCAAATCTTCAGTAATCGTTTGCGGTTCTGGAATCACTTCCAGTTCTACCATACTCCCACTACTGTTTTCTGAAAAAATGCATTTCTTTTAAAATTGTGGTGAGTGAAGAACAATATCACTATTGATCTTCCAGATGGTAGAAAATCAACCCTCGTCATAGCCTGGGTCAACCCACAAACAGCCATTACAGAAACGTGCCTTGAGTTATCCAGAGTCTGGTTTTAATCATAAGCCGGACAACTCCCCGTACCTTAACTATGTTAAGATATGAACTGTACTATATCCAATATAGAACCAGAGGCACTGATTTAATTGAACCAGATTCAAATCATGCATCTATCTCCAGTGCATGTCAACAAAATGGAGAGAGGCCGATCAGCGTTACTCAACTTAGGAATGCTTCCAATTATGAGTAACCTGAAAGAGAAGGAATTTCTCTTTATCATTACTATCAACTGAATACCATACACAAGTATCTCTATCTTCGATCACTTTGAAGAATCCCGATACTTGCTACACTTGGTTCTCTACTGTATTCAAATACTTATGACTCCTCAAAGCTTAGACCCTGTGTTTCTACGAAACACATGTTTAAGAACTAGAGAAATTAAAAGTAAACAGAATATAGTATGAGGACCAACCCCTCTGTCCTAATGGACACTGGACAACATACAATACTCTGTATAAGTCCGCTGAGTCTAACAACTCTTTCACTGTGTGTCGTAGGTTGAAAACTGTACTTATGGTTAAGAAGAATTACACCGCTGTTTAATGCTCCTTACCTAACCATCCACTGATATAGGTAAATGTCACCGACATAATATCAAAAGGTATATCTCACTCTATGAAAATAGACGTACAGATATATCAATTTGAAATTGGTGCAAAACAGCGGATATTCAAAACCAAATATTTGCCGACCGGCAAACAGCCCAGATGATCTCCTCAAATAACACCGATTACAACGAATCCCGATATAATGAGGATGATCACCCAATTCCCAATAACTTACTCCCACTCATCATCTGTAAAACTATACAGATGTGAGAATTATACCTGGTAAATACATACCCTGGAGTAAGTATCTAATCGGGAAATCAGTTTTCTTTTAACAGTACACAGTGAACTGAAACATTGAAGTGTTTCGATGGGGTATCCTGGTATTCCTAGTAATGCCTCTTTCATTATCCAGATTCACAACTATAACCGTATAATTCTTTGCCACCTCTTCAAATCCCTTTATATGTCTTTAGCCATTACCTTCTGCACACCCCTTAGGCCAAATGGTTTTCTTCCTTCCCTACCGTTCGGCACCAGCCTATGGTTTGGAAGAAGACTATCCAATAAGCATAATGGGTGTACTGTCCTAGTCCTAGGAGCACTCGCAATGCGAGAGAAGGTGAAGATAAAAGACAACCGAATAAACCTTATTCCTATTTCTCCTGGACCAGAATCCATCCCCGAACTGGAACAAGTTCCTTTCGAGTTCGTATATAACCATACGATGGAGTATCCAATAAACTGTGGATCTTCGTAGTGATACGGAGTGTCCTGGAGAAATACAAAGGTGATTTAGGATTGGCGAAGAAATACTTGGTTTGGTTGTGAATATCAGTCGCAATTTACTTTGCCCTCTTACTAATCCCTTGCTTTGTCTTAATCTTAATACCTTCTGCACACCGTTTAGGCTAATTGGTTTTCTTCATTCCCTACCGGTCGGCACCAGCCTAAGGTTTGGAAGAAAGACTATCCAATTTGCGCAATAGGTGTACTATCTCCTAAACCAAGGAGTACTCACAACTTGAGAGAATGTGAAAGGGAAAAGACAACTGAATAATCCTATCCGTTTTCTCCAGAACCGGAAATCATCCTCGAATTCCTTCGAGTTCGTATCTAACCATACGATGGTTTTGTCCAATGGAAGTGGACGTTCGTAGTAATACGGGGTGTCCTGGAGAAAAGGGTAAAAGTAGGAGTGGCAATGAGGTCTGCAACTCTGATAATCCAAAAGCCAGTGTAAAGAAGGTTCGGTCAACTTGGTCACTGAGTCGTAGTTTTAGGGTCGGGTCAATGGTCGCTGCCAGAGAGAGAGAGAAAAGAAACACTCAGCGTGCACTCTAACCAAGATCAGAATGGTTATCACTTTATCTAATCTGGAAACCTCCCACTGTACCTCAAATTCTCCTCTAAACCTGAAAGAAGAATTAGTCGGGGTCACCCGAGGAGTAAACTAACTCATCAGTGGGAATCGGGATCCAACTCTCATCGCATGATAACGTGACGTAATCCGCTCACGCTATCACACTCCAGAAGGTATGCGCATATCTGGCAAGTTTCAGTTCTTTTGAAACTCCCGATGTGATTTTTACCCCATGCTCTTATGACCTTGACTAAGGCCAACAAATCATAAGTCACATGTCAAGTTCTACCCGTCATTGTCCAGGTTGATTTGAACCCACCCGTACAAGCCCTTGACTAAGGCCAACAAGGCTATACGACTGTCCCAAACCAACGCATCTATCTATGCAGCATATGAATACCCAATAGCTACCAAACACTGTGCCTTGACTAAGGCCAACAAACACAGCTTGAATACTATTGACTACCCATATGAAACGACGGAGGGCTACGAATGGTTTCTGGCGAAAACCTTTAACGTAATGAACTTGATTTCGTTGAAGGGACGGATAGCTTTTTAGAAAATATAGTAACGAAAACCTTCGCTAAAGAGGTCACTCCCGGTGAAGGGATCTCGGCTCTTTCCCTGTAGAATGGGGTGCAGGATATTCCAACTGAATACCACGGTGCAAAGCAAAAGTAATCGGCTATAGTGAAGTTAATGCCCTGACGCAAACTACTGTCCAAGGGGTCACTCCCGGTGAAGGGATCTCGGCCCTTGCCTCGTCGACTGAGGAGCAGGATATTCTAAATGAATACCACGATGCAAAACAAAAGTGAACGTCCTTGCAATAACAGCTTTTTGAAAAGTGTTCCAACAACATCAGATTAGGTTTGTTTTAACTTGCATTGATCCGAATCAAAGCAGTCCCATCAATTGATCACACCACAAAGAACGAAAATATACTGACGTACGTATATGCCATCTGCATTCGCCACTGGGTCCCGTCATCACCCGTTAGGTTAGCTAACTAACGGCAGAGCGGGGACTGGACTAGCGCGGATGAAAAACATATACAACATCTACTAATATATATACCAATATATAGTATTTCGCTCAAGGCGTGAATAAAATGCAACATCACAGAAATGTACAGCATCACAGAACAATACAGATATCTGGGATCCCCGGGTTTCACAGAGCCACTACTGAAACCCGACGTTCCCCTGGTCGTGTGGATAGCCTGTGCAATGAAATCCTAGACCCCCTACGAGTGCGGCGAATAGCCTGCCAATCCTGGAGTGAAGCCCCCTCCGTCTCAATGCCATGAGATGCGGGCTTGTTGCCTTCTAGAACCCGGCTATCCGTGCACCCCTCCGCGGGGTAACCCTAGTACAGAAAGTAAAATATACATACAACGGGTACATCGACCGCAACCAGGTCGTGCCCCAAAAGAATAATACAAACAGGCAGTGACGGCAGTCCACATGTCGGACGCTCGCCCCGCAATATCAAATGTACATAATACAACAACACTGTACTAGCATTGCATCCAGGCTATCCCCACAACCGATCCGCAACAACACAGCAAATACATAGAACATCAACGTGAAAGTCACGTTCGCAAATCCGTCTAACCGGGCTATAGCAGTTAGACCGGATTTACCGATCGAGTGACATTCACGGTCGCAGATATAATGTAAATACTGTGAAAAATGTGTTTAAAATTTTCCGATTGATCAAACAATTAACAAGTGGGCCCCAAAGAAAACTGTAGCACTCACAGAAAAAATTGGCCCAACTTTAATCTTCCAGAAAGCACATTTTCAACTCAGGAACATTCTGCAAAGTTTTGGGGGGATGAACAGTAAAACTTGCGGCGGAAGCGCGGCCAAAGTAGGGTTTTGGCCGCCCTTCCGCGGTGGAATGGTAAGTTCATGTTCCAAAATTTTTACAGTATGCTTCTAATTCCCTGCACATCACTCTGAGACAATCTGAAAAATTTTTGGACTCAAAAAAAAATTCGACAGAAACTGATGTGGTTGAAATACGTGTTTTCGGGACTTTGTTCGATCGGAAACGTAAAACACATTAAACAAAGCTAGACGAAGTTAATGGCGAGGCTCTGATACCAATGTAAGTGCACGGCGGCGCCCCGGCCGTCAACCCGACGGCCAAATGCGGAAACGGTGATAAACTTTAATTTTGCGGACTTAGCAAACCGGCACCACCGCGCACTAAACACCCGGATCGAACCATTAACAAGTCTAAGCTAACTAGAAGAAGGGAAAGAGATGTACCGAGTGATCCGAGTCCTCCGGTCTTCTCGTCGTCGTCCCGATCTCCCGCGGAAACTCCGGTCGTCGCCTTTCGCCGGAAGGGCACCACGTAGCCGGATTCTTTTACGGGCTCCCACCTCTATACCGAGGCAACTCGGGCGCGAAGTTGGCTAGCCGACGCACCCAAGATTTGCTGTAGAATAATGTAGCAAGCGAGTCTCTTTGGGGTTTATGAGGAGTTGCCATGATGGAGAAATTGAGCATGCAAAGGAAATGAAAATGGAGCCTCTCTCAAAAATTGAGCTCGGCCACCAACACAAGAAAGAGCTCTCTGGAAAAATGAATGAAGCCTGCACCCTTTTGTGTGAATGAATGAACTAATAATAAAGAAAGAAAATCAATCTCACAGCACACACACACACACCTTAATTAATTAATCCCTCATCACTCCAGCACACACATTATTCAATCATTCCCTTATGTATATTCATTCCACTATACAAACCATAACCCACTCCATTCCCACAGTGGCCGGCCCACAATTCCAATCAAGCAGTGGCCGGCCCCACCACTAAACCCATACCTCCTCAAGTCAAGAATTAATGCATCATGGAGCCAAAAAAAAATGCAATCATATCAATCCTTTTTGCAAGAAACCCCCTCAACAAAATGTTAATTGCAAACTTGCAATTAACATCCTCCAACGAAAAGTCCGACCGGGAAGGAAAAAGAGAAAACCGGCCGGAACGGAATGCAAACTGGCAACCCCAGAAAACTGGTCCCATAATAAATTACAGGAAAACCCCGATACTGTGCATACACACCCGCATTTGTATTCCGACCGGATACAAATGCAAAGAGACAAAAATACATTATCAAATACTAAGATCCGGCTTAAGCCAAAGCCGGCTAGTAAAAACCGTCCGATCACGATCCGTGCAATACCGCACGTATCTGATCGAACCCTGCCATATCTCCATACGGCCTCTACAGCGTTTCGCCCGAAAGCTGAGTAACTGAAAGTGTGGTGGACTCTAAAGACTCGTCAATACTATGGCTGTGGATTTAACCACTAGCACGTCAGAGGTATAAGCCAATACGTAACGGGCCACCAGCTATTGACTAAAAGGGACGTCGATGAGCGAACTCATCCTGACACCCTACTGAGCCTGTCAGTGACAATATCCGTACAGTCCGGTCCGTTCGTCTATGAGCATCGCATGTCGGGCCTAGGGGGTGGGTAAAAGTCAGACCCCCAAAAGCGGTACAAGTCGTGTCGGAGTGTAGCCCAGAACACCCTGAGATACTACCGGAATACCTACCAGTAAATCTCCTGCCTTGGCCAAGGACTTCGTGTAATGGCTCTCCTAGACACAGCGCGACCTCACCCCCAATACCGGGAGAGACGAACCCCCGAAAATCCGCTCACTGCCTCCATGTGGCTCGGGACTGTACCCAACTAAAACCTGTTTGCACGACTCCTTTGAGCCGTGGTAGGGTAGTAATCAAAGCACAGTGGGAACTCACACGAGACAAATGACGATCCCCAGGTCGATGAACTAACCTGTACACATGTCACCTGGGAACTGCTATCTGACATCAGGTATAAGACCAACTAGCATGTTCCCGGCGAGTCCTGTCCGGTGTACTCATAACCCAATGAGCACCTGTATACATCTTAGGTGAACCAACTAACACCAGTGGCTTATGAGACCGGCCACCGCCCCTCGTCGGGGTCTCGACTGTATACACTAGTCTACTCTGGAGAATCGATGCCCTGTCTCGAATCTCCCACGACTAGAGACCTTTTAAGGATGTGCTTATAGACCCCAGCTCCCACTTATACGATCGCCCTCATACTGCTGGTGGTCAAGCAAGAATCCTAGGGGCTCTACCAACGTGTAATAGCGACTTGTCAGGTCACCTGAAGCAGTACACGATGATAAAGGTAAACCAGATAGCATACTATCATCTCGAGTAAGACTGTCATACCGGGATAGGTCCTCCCTCAATCATTGCAATCACGTGCCTGTGATCCAATAATTGACTCTGAGGGCACTATCTCCAACAATGTACATCCTAAGGCTTCTTAAGTGGAGTAGCATATCGTAAATATGCCGCGGAACATACCTACGGTACGTCACTCTACTTTAGTCACCTATTCCATCAACCAAGGGTCATCCTACGCACCGAAGGTAAAACCTAACGCTCTGATACCAACTTTGTCACGTCCCGAAAGTACGGAATATGACCGGCACTTAAACTACGAACATCTCGAGGCGTACGTAATCTAAGTAAGCCGAAAACCCAAAAATCCAAAGCAAGAAAAGTAGTAGAGTGAAGGAAAACCAATTTAAAACAAGTAGTTTAATAGCATAAGCCGAATTATGCGGTTTTAAAAAAAACATCAAATATTTCCCGAAAATTTCGGCAGAGTCTCCTTTGTAAATACTGGCCCCCAAACGGGATTCAACATGAATAGTATACGAAATCAATAAAAAGGCATCCCCAAGCGGGAGCTAGCTCTTCGTCAATCGACGGTCACAACCACACAAGCAATATAATATACAACGCCAACGGCGAGGATCAAAATTCAAAAGGAAACGCAAAACAACAAGAAATCCACAGAAATACAACGCGCGACTCTAAGGTCTAAAGAATAACATCACTGGTCTCTATCTCAAAAATAAATACATGTTTGGTTGATAGAATTTCTAGATACAACAGAATAATGATATACAAGATATATAATGGGGGTACGATACAAGTAAACCCACCTACTAGCAAATCACCCGAAGGAAACTATGCCCGCAAAGCCGTAATGAAACCTGCACGGCAAACCTGCAAGAAACTGGGGCACAACGGGGGTGAGTTGCCAACTCGTGAATAGAAAAACATCTACAAAAAGAAATCACATAAATAACGCAATCCTAGATCAATGATCATAATATATCCTCAAATATATAACCAGCAACCCATAACAATGGTTAGGGCAAATATCTAACCCAAGTGTAAATCCAAGTGCCCGTGTCAGTGCCTCAGGTAGCAATGTATGAATGCATGAAACAGAATGCATGTACTAAAGAAAACTACTTTCATAAATCAGTGAGATTTCTGTTTTTTAAAAGTGAGGTACCATAAATGAAATCAGCATAAAACAGTGCCCAGCATCGACACAAAACAAGTGTCCAAATATCTCGATATCTCTGTATCACAATCTTTGTACCTCAATATCTCAAAATCTCAATATCTCAATCACAATATCTAGGGCGCCGTCAATCCAGACCGGCCCCTACCATCCATCTCAAGACCACGACGGTATCCTCCGGATATCCGACGCGTCGGGAAAAATCACCGGTCGATAGTGCTCCCCTGTCAGGCTCAACGTCAACAACACGATCCTCTTGTCCCGGGGTACCGTACCGGGCCCACCATGTACCCGAAACGGTTCCTCCACTCCTCGAATCGGGTCTCGAAATCTATCAGCAAACTCATAAACGCTTGGTGCATTCACTTATAAAATAAAAGGATAAGTGTGGACGACTCATACATCATGGGAAAACCGCACTTTTTATTTTAAAAGAGAGAAAAGTTTTATTTATGTTTTTGCGGTTTTCCTCCAAATCCAGAAAATCTCATTAAAATCCGAATCCAAAACCTCAATAACACGTAAAATAGTGAATATATGCATGAGAATCCAGGAATGCGGCATAACAATGAATAACAGTATGCATGAAGTAGCAGGTAATAACTACAATGTCTAAACTAACATATAAGGCAAGTACACAAATATCATGTCTAAACTATTAGCTAACAGGCTATGTCAAGCAATAATATTTTCTAAGGTGTACGTGACATGGCAATTACCGATGAAGATGTGTGTGAGCCGGCAAGTAAGTATACGTGGTACATACGCATCATCGGTAATGGTGCTGGTGTCCTAACGGCATGATGTCAACAATGCAATATGAAATAACAATGTAAGTATGCGATGCGGAGCGAGCAACCAAAATGAGCGGGAGCTAAATATTAAACAATGGTGCCATTTGAAATAACACGAATCGCGGGGTTTTGAAAATAGGGGCTACGGTGGTTTTTAAGAAAGGATACGTTTTTTGAAATATCCGTAGATCCCTTGACCTCTCTTTTAAAATACCCACGATCCGCTAGTTTTGAAATAGGTAGGAGTCTAATCTAATCTAACAACTATACTAAACTATACGGCTGAACTAACAAGCTGAACTACAGGTAAGGAAACCGCCTATCATCTGAGTCGATACATATACATACCTGTATATGTATAGTCGGTGATCCCGCCTCAATAATATCATATCCGATACCATATCTATAATTAGGCATCCCAAGTCAAGAGTGCGGATCAATCATCAATATAGCTCGTACGTAAATCCGTCGTACGGCATCCCAAATCTGGGTACGGGTCAATATCACATTCATCATACTATTCACCTGGTATCCTCTTTATCAAATATCATGATCGGGGTACTGATCTACGTCTAGTACAATACTGATACCGCCTAAGTATGCATGGACGTGTGTGAAACACTACGTCAAGGACCCGCTACAATGTCATGTCGTATCTCAAATACGAATCCTGCCATATCACCGAATTCACAACCTCAATACAAATCTCATCGATTCATCTCAAACCCAAGTATCATTCTCAAATCCGTATGTGAACACATAGTCCCATACCTATGTGAACACATAACTATATATTCCCGTATAAGCACAAATGAAAGAAGAAAGTATGCAAGTATGGGTTGGTGTGTGCATGTGTGATGCGACCACTACTCTAGGGTTTCGCGACACTAAATATCCAAGAACACCAAATATCCGTATTATCATCAATATACTCAAACAATATATATATGTGTGTATACGTATTCGTATACATCACCACGAACGGCAGGGGTGCTATACGCCATCCACCCGACTTCTCCCCGTAGATATAAATCTACTCACCTGGTCCTCGCTCGCCGGTGCCGACGTCGCCACGCGCTTGCTTGTCGTCTCGAAGTCCACATGGGTACCTACATATCATAACGCACCGTATCGCATTATAATCCGACTCATGACCAAAACGACACATGAAACCCACATAGGTCAAAACCTATGGTTGCTTTCACAAATCAACCCAAAAACCCTCGACGTCCGCGTACAAACACCAAACCATCGAGAAAATCCTAAACACACTCATTTGTACAATCACAAGCACTAATTATAATATAAAATAGCTTAAAATTCACAAAAACCCCAAATTCACTTTAAAAGCCATTTTTCCGAAAATCTAGCAAGCACAAATTACCCGTTTTAGTACAAAACTCGACGTTTGAACAAATTTAATGGCCATAATACTTATTAAACATCTTAAATAAGTCATAAAAACCATTTCCATTATTTAATCTCATTAAATTTCTTTAGCCCCAAAATTCTAGTTTACAATATACCCAAATTTTAACAATTTTATAGCAAAAATACACAAACAACAATTTAGCTTGGATTTTCATGAACTAAAGACATTAAACCACACTTAATAATGTTAATGAAGTCAAGAAAAACCTAATTACATTTTTCTCTTAATCAAATTCAAGGTTTACAAAAACCTAGTTTGCCATTTAAGGAATTTGGACAAATTACATATAACAAGTGCAATTTAATCAACCAAACTAGGTTTTACATACACTAAGATGTTAAACTAAACCTTGCATCCCTAATGATATGATAAAAACCCCAATTGAAATCACAAACCCTTACTATATTTTTCAAAACATTCAATTAATCCCAAACTATTAACTAATTAGGCTAGATTTAAAGTATTCAAACAACAATTAGACATAAGGTTAAGTATTTACACCCACAATCATCTTGAAATCTAGCACAAATCTAGCCTCCCAAACATGCTTCCCTTCACCAAGATCCATACTAGAATGGTCAAGTAAAAATGGGTAGGGATTAGATTTTGATTTTGTGGAATTTTTGAAGAATTTTGGATGATTTTTTTGATGGAATTTTGAAGAGAAAAGAGAAGAAGAAATGGGGGGGCTGTTGCTGCTGGTTTCAGCAGAGAAATAGGGGGAAAAAGGTGAGGGGATGATGCCAAAATATCCAAGTCAAAGCTCCTCCCAATTACCATAATACCCCCACCTACTTTACTATATATAAAACCTTATTTTAACCCATTTCTCACATGATTTAAGGTCAAAAAGAGGAAAATAAAATTCTTGGGCTGCTACAATAGTGTGGGGCTGGCCAAGGGGAGTGAGGGTGACTGTGAGAGACTTTACAAAAAAATTCTATGCAAAAATACCCCCCACAATACCATATTTGCAAGTTATAGTTCAAAATAACTATATTTTTGTTTTCCATAAAATAAACCAATTAAAACTTGAAATAAAATACTAAAAAAATATATTACAACTAGATTTTAATTAACATGATTTTAAAGATTAAAATTAGCCCATTTAAATTTGTATTTATCGCTAATTTAATGTATTTTCTTACCGGCTTAAAATAATATTAAAATAATTAATTTCGGAAAATTTTTCAGAAAATTTGAAATTTCAGCAGTGGCTCAATAAACCCCAAATACTAGCAATTACATAGCTAGAATATGTATATTTAATTTTATAATAAAGATATTTGCATTTTGACCTTTTTACAGAAAACACCCTTATTTTACCGTTTTTTCGAAATTTCACCGAAACGATTTTCAAAACATTACAGGTTATATTGCGCACACCCAGCAGCAAGAGTTCGTCATCGTCGACGAGATAGTTGGCCAGAGATCTGTAGAGGATGTGCCAGAGCAGGACTGTTTCCGTCGTCATTCCATATTGGGCCGTTGAGCCGAGGAGCTATATATCTAGCAATGCACAGTGAGAGACAAGAGCCTAAAAGCAGCAGGCGTCAGACCATGAACAGGAGGCAAGTAGATATCTTGCTCTGCTAGCATTGGATACACCGACACCTTCTCGACTTTGAAGGAGGAAATATCGACGACGGTATTTATGATTTGTGATTCGATTATCACGCATCCGTCACCTTAGATTTTGGTATTTTGGGCGATCTATTCATATGATTTAGTCTTAATGACTGAGTTTCATGATATTTGTTTCGTGCACCATGGTTGCACCGACTGGGTATTTATATTTTGTGCATATTTATTACACTTGAGATATACTTTATACACCATTGTGTTGATTTATGATCTGTGCACAGTTATTACACTTAATATCGTTTTGTGCCTTGGTCGCACATGTTTATGATTTCATGGTTTTCATACAGTTGGGTTGATTTTGTGCACATGGTATGCACACGATTTGGTTTTTGCACTCGGTATAGCTTATATGTGCTTATAGTGCATTGATATATGTTTTGTGCACGCAGTTGCACACGTTTATGATTTTACACCTTGGTACACTCGGTGCTGCTATTTACGCATTTGAGTTATTGTTGGGTATTTTGTGCACGATATGCACTGTATTGATATTTTGTGCACTAGATGCATTGGATTGGTATTTTGTGCATATGATGCACTGTATTGGTATTGGTATTTTGTGCACTAGAGTCACTGGATTGGTATTTTGTGCACTTGATGCACTGTATTGGTATTTTGTGCACTAGATGCACTGGATTTGTATTTTGTGCACAGGATGCACTTTATTTGTATTTCTTGCATAGGATACACCGGATTTGATTTCCATGCGGTTGTTGCAATAGATTTTCGTTTCGTGCATTTGTCGCACCAGAGTTATATTTCGTGCATTTGTTGCACCGGATTTAGATTTCGTGCGTTTGTTTGTTGCCCTGGGTTTACATTTTGTGCACCACGGTCGCACCTGACTTCGGTTTGATGTCATTCGATATGTTGATTTTGATTTCATGCCTATGTTATGGATGTGATTTGACTTATACTTTCGGCATAGTTTTCATGCACTTTTAGTGTTTTGATTTAATTTCTGCACGCTGGTGCACATGGTTGTGAGATTATATACCGCGGTATACCTGATTTGGATTGAGCTGTATTGTATACCGTCAATTTTGTAGGGTTCCTAGGCACACTCAAGAGGTTCCACAAGGCATCAACCATGCCAAATTCAAAAATTTATGTGCCTAGCGACCCTAAGCAAGATCGTTAACTAGAAATTAGGCGTAAACTAAACAAGTTAACAACTTAACTAATAAGTGAAAGGGGCTACAACCTTTGTAGATCCGGTCCGCCACTTCTTTAGCTCCGTGTTGACGTCCCTCTGCTGCGATCATCGGAATCCCGGACTCCAGCGTCGGTTTCATCGGAGAAATGGGCGGGCTAGGTCATTGACTTCGATGCCGAAGATGATCTACGTCGAGACGACTCAAACTCAAGCTCCATCTTCACTTGGTCATCAACCTTGTGAAGAAATCACCCTATACAACATGGCAAGTGGTAGAGGATGAAGAAATAGGAAGTGGGTTCACTTTGGATTTGGATTTCTCACTTGGATTCATCACTTGAAGATTTCTAGCAAAGGTTTTCTTTCTTCATCAAGAAGAAGAAGAAGAAAGAAAAGAAAAGAAAAGCATTAACTCAAAAAGAAAATTCAAGTGATATCTATCATATTGCAACCATGGGTTAGATAAACTCATGTAGAGAATAAACTAGGGTTAAGGTAAATGGTTAGGGTTAAGGAATAAAATAAAATGGTAAGACTTTTTCAAAGATGCTAGAAATATCATGAAGCTTCTTGCACAAAACAAAGAAAGCCACTACCATTTTATTTTTGCCAAAAATGAATAAAGAAAATAAATGAGTAAATAAAACCCTAACCATTAACCTAATCATAGTTTAAAGCATAAACATACCCATGTTTGCATGTATCATCAAATATAATACAAATAAGTGCACAAAAATATATCATATATACAATATGCACAATCTAGTGAGAAAATAATCTTAAGTGAACAAATACTAGTTAATGCAAAATAATATATCAATTATATAATTATACATTAAATCATTAAATCAACACTTGATTTATTGATCCGGTCATACTGCATATAACCGACTAATATCAATTGTATCAATGTATCGAATCAACACTTGATTCGGTAACCCGGCTATATCTCATATAACCGTCCAATCATACAGATCGCGAGAATAGAATACAGTATCACATACTGGTATTATTCTCGGTCCCGCACATATCTCATATGCGCTCCTATTTCGTTTCGCTTGAGCCAGGAAACCTCTGTGTAGGACTCTAAAGACTCGTCAATACGCCGGCAGCAGGTGATGATCATATCAAACACCCACAAGCCGCAAGCGGTCTGCTAAACGTAACGGCCACCCGAGTATTGAGCGATCAGAAGATCAATGAGCAAGCCCGTTCAGACTCCTGTGAATCCAACCAGTAACACTTACCGTACAGTACGGTCTGTTCGTCTGATATGTCGCATTGTTAGTTATATGTATGCCCTAGAGGCCATTACTATACATAGAATGTATATTGTAGTGGATGCTTGGACATATATAGGAATGACTTTCTTGCTCGATATGATAGTATGCTATCGGGTTACTCTTTACCTTAACGTGTACACTGATTGTCTCTCTGTTACATGTTGGTAAAGCCCTTAGGATGTATACTTGACTACCTGGACTATGATGTGGATCATAGTAGTGGGGACGTGGTAGTCCATAAGTACATCCTTCAAAGTCCCTAGTCGTAGGTGTATCGAGATGGGGCATCGATATACCAGAGTAGACTAGCGTGTAGCTTCTCGACCCATACAGATGGGCGATGGATGATCCCATATCCATTGGTGTTTGACATCAGAGATGATATACGGGTGCTCAGTGGAGACTGGGTACACCGGACGGACTCGCCGAGAACTCCCAGATGGTATTATACCTTACGTCAGATGGCAGTTCTTTGGTGACACTGGTACAAGTTAGTCTGTAGACCCGAGATCGTCATAGAGTATTGTGTGATTCCCACTGTGCTTTGATTTTAAGCTAGTCGGGTCACATTGATATGACCTAGTCTACAATACCTCAAGAAGGAATCGTTCATTTCTGAACACATCCTCTTGTGTGTGTTCTATATACAAGGAACTGTAGTTTGATTTAGAACGTCAATGCTTTTAGATAACGTGCCTGAACCGATCAACTTTTGATATAGGGAATGTTCAAAACATTATCCAACAATACAAAATTATATCATTTCTTTACTAATAAAGAGACTGATATGATTTTGTATATCAGGTTCGGTATCTAATAGCATTTGTTCAGAATCAATGTATTCTGGTAATATAGGGTGATAGTGACCAACAGACTTGGCTGCAACACTTGTACCGCTTTCTGTCTCATGAAACTTATCACCCGTTCTCAGTTCTTTACCTATCTATAGCCCATGTAACAGATTACATATGCGGGATCCTGATCCGGTATCACATACCCAGGACGTAAAGGATACTGAGAAACAGTTCTCTGTAATGAACACACCCGAAGATGATGCATCAGCATGCACTCTCTTCGTTTGGGCAGCATGGGAATTCTGGTATTTCCCTATTTCCTGCTCTGTCTTATAACAATTATAAGTTGGAGCGGGTCCCAACGTTCCCCAGCTCAGTATAACAAGCGGGTTCGGTCAATACATCCATTTTATTATCTTGATTAAGGCGTGATATGGTCGCTACCAGGAAAGAGAGAGAGAAGAAAACACTCTGCGTGCGCTCTTGCAAGATTAGATTGGTTATATATTTTATCTAATCAGGATGGCTCCCACTGTTTTTATCAAATCTTCCTTCAAACCCTAAAAGGAAAGACTAGCCGGGATTAATTACACGCTACAAGATCGCCAATCTTTCAGCCAGGCCAGTGTCGGTACTTTGAGGGAGGTTCCCCGTGCTTTCGCACGGACCTAATTACGGTAAACCTCGTTTTCCCCGAGGCGTAACCCCGTTGACACCTTTCTAGACACCTACTTGATCGGCTAATTGTAATGTGTAAAACTCTCCCAGGAGTAACTCTTACTCGCCGCGGGTATCGGGATCCAACTATCTCATAGAAGGTATGCAATCTCATTGCAAATTTCAACACTTGAAATTCCCGATAATTTTGCCCCTAGCGTCCTATGACCTTGACGGAGGCCAAACTACCCATAGTCCGCTAGTCAAGTTCAACCCGTCATTTCCTGATTGAATTAAACCCACCCGCACGACCCTTGACGGAGGCCAAACAACGCCGTACGAATACCCTAATCCAATCGCATCATATGTTAGCAAATAAGCACTAGTTAGCTACCGTACACTACGCCTTGACGGAGGCTAAACTACCGCAGCACGAATACTAACTAGTACTTATCTGAAATGACGGAAGGCTACGACAGGTTTTTCTGAAAACCTATTGCGTAATGAACTTGATATCGTTGCGGAATCAAATGGTTTTAAATGGAGTTTTTTTGAGGCTTTTCTAGTTTTGCTAAAGGGGTCACTCCCGGTGAAGGGATCGTCGGCCCTTTCCTCATCGAATAAGGTGCAGGATATATCATATATACCGCTGTGCAAAGCAAAAACTATAGAAGCAATCAAAAGACAAACCGAGGGTTGTAGCATCTGCCAGTTATTGCTAAAGGGGTCACTCCCGGTGAAGGGATCTCGGCCCTTTCCTTACCGAATAAGGTGCAGGATGTTCTACAAGGAACACCGCGATGCAAAGCAAGAACTGTAGCTACCTGTTTTTATTTTTGAAATTCGATTCCACAACATCTTAGGTTTCTTTTCTTTCATTAATCACATTAATGAAGTCCCATCATTTAAGTCACCTAAACATCACAGATAAATACGACGTACACTTATGCCATCCGTGTTCGCCTCGATGTCCCCTCGTGCACCGTTAGGTTAGGTGACTAACGGCAGAGCGGGGCAGGGCTAGCGCAGGTGAAAAACATAAGTAGCGTCTATATAATATATCATATATACTATATACAGTATTTATCATAGAACATATCAAATGATCACATCACAGATATCGCAGCAGAAAAAACATATGAAACATTGGATATACTAGGGCGTCCGTGTTTTCAATACGAGCCAGTATAAAACACGGATTCCACGGTCGCGATGAATAGCCAAACCCACACCCCTAGACCCCTACGAGAGCGGCAAGCAACCCTACCAATTCTAGAGTTAGGAGACCCGGACTCGACTCCTCGAGTTGGTCTCCCACTGGACTCCAGAACCCGGTTACTTGTGCCCTCCTCCTTGGGTCTATCCTAGTGCGGAAAAGTAAATAATATACAAAGGGTGACATCTTCCGCAACCTGGAAGTGCCCCAATAAAAGAATATTACATACAAGTTTTTACATGAATGAAAAAGAAAAACACTCATCTCACATAAAAAAAACCCGGCTATTCAAACACGACGATCCAATACAACATATCCGGCAACACATAACGTCACATGTCATTAACGTAAGTAAACATGCGTATCCTAATTGTCGTTGACATATAGCAACAAAACCGGCGATATCACATATTACACTTACGGTCACAGAAAAGAAAGTGTAAAACTACAACAGTTGGAATCCGCAAACTCTTTAGACATCACATGCCTAATTAAATGAATTCCTTAGACATCGCATGCCTAACAATTATAAACCCCGCATTTTAGTCTCATTATCGAAAACTCTTTTCAATATTAAGTCGGGCAATTCAACAAAATTCCCGACATCCTGATCGAATGCTCGTCGCAAACTTGAGTAGACGGCTGCACCCCCGATGCCGCCGACGAAGTGCACCAAGGCGGAACACCGCTGCCGCAAGCACCCGAACGGATGCTTTCGGCGACGGGGTTCTCCTACAGTCACTTGGTCGAGGCTATGGAGTGAGGCTGTCTATTAAGTTTACCCGGCGAGTATCCGCATACGCTACGTGATTTCGACGGATTTTTGATCACATCAAAATTCCGTGGCAATCGATCAAGTGAGACTAAACCGCTTGATTTATAACATTCATTCAGTTATCTCATAACTACTTGTGAATTCTAATTATTGTATCACATTCCGGATAAATAGAAAATGTCAAACTTTTCGATCGAACAATCGAACACCCAAGTTTTCCCGAAACAGCTCAACACATGAAACAAGTTTAAAAACATTCACTTCATGCCTCAGTACCAACGGTCCAGCCGTAGAAGGGTCAAGCCAACGCCTCACATGTGGCACGCCGTACTGCCCCAAACCCTAAGTTTCAAAGGGCAGTTCAAGACGGTCACATAATCAAGTTAAGGTTTGTTGTCTTCTAGAGGGACCATCGCATTAGCTGCACTACTTAGAACGTCATTAAACTACGGAAAGATCCAACACATGGAAATTTCCCGGCAGGGGAAAAAGTGGGTATTTATATCCGGTCGAACTTTTTAACATATTCAAAAATTATCCGGAAAACACATAGACGGAGTTAAGCTATCCGATCGAAACACCGAGTCCCCAATACACCCCAGAAAACCCAACTGATGAGTACTAATTAAAAATTCCCATAAAATACAGCAACTGAAGATAGAGATTAATGTGCAAATAAAAGTGAACAAGCTCACTGTATTGCCGTGGAACCGCCGCCCAACCTAGGGTACGGCCGCGGTTCCACGGCGGTTTAGTCGAATTTGGTCCACGAATTTCACAGTAATTCCTAGAAAACCCTGCTGAATTTTTTGGCTATTTTTAATCTGGAAAAATCCACATTTTCAGAAAATTTACAGAGAGTGGTCTCGGGTTAGGGTTTCGGGTTCGATCGGGTTTCTAGCTTCGTCTAGACATCGCCTAAAGCTCTAGCTAGGCTCTGATACCACTGTAGGGTTCCTAGGCACACTCAAGAGGTTCCACAAGACATCAACCATGCCATTTTCAAATTTTTCCGGTGCCGAGAAACCCTAACTAGATCGTTAACTAGAGATTAGGCGATAACAAATGCGAGCAAACAACTTTACTCTAAAGTGAATGGAAATACAACCTTTGTAGATCCGGTCCTCCATCTCCATAGCTCCGTGATGAAGTCCCTCCGCTGCAATCATCGGAACCCGGACTCTAGCGATGGTTTCGTCGAAGAAATGATCGGGCTAGGTCGTCGACTTCGATGCCAAAGATGATCTACGTCGAGGTAACTCAAGATCAAGCTCCAACTTCACCAAGTCATGAAACTTGTGAAGAAAACACCCTATACTACATGGCAAGTGGTAGAGGATGAAGAAATAGGAAGTGGGTTCACTTTGGATTTGGATTTCTCACTTGGAATCATCACTTGGAAATTTTTTAGCAAGCTTTCTTCAACTCATGAAGAAGAAGAAAGAAAAAGAATTATTCAATAATAGAAAAACAAGTGATGGTTATCATAATGCAACCATGGTTAAGTGTAGAGAATAAACTAGGGTTAGGTGAATGGTTAGGGTTAAGGAAAGAAACAAAATGGTCAAGCTTTCAATGCTTCATGAAGCTTCAACAAAATCCAAAGAAAGCCACCATTTGATTTCTTGCCAAAATGAATTAAATAAAATAAATAAATAAGTAAATCAAAACCCTAACCATTAACATAACCATGGTTTAATCATACACACCCAAGTTTGCATGTATCATCAAACATGATACAATCAAGTGCACAAAAGTATATCACATATACAACTTGTGAACTTCAAGTGAGAAAATCCATCTTAAGTGAACCAATACTAGTTAATGCAAACTAATATATCAAATATATAATTATACATTAAATCATTAAATCAATACTTGATTTAACGATTCGGTCATATCGCATATGACCGACTAATATCCAATGTATCGACTTATCGTATCAATCACCGATTCGATAACTAAGTTATATCGCATACAACCATTCGATACATTCATCGCGAGAATAGAATACGGTATCACATATACGCATTATTCTCGGTCCCGCACATATCTCATATGCGCTCTGATCAGTCGAAAATATTGCATCTTTTAACCGGCAATTTCCCTATCATTTGCACTCATTTAGAAGTGTTCGGTATTCATATTTCACACATTAGCAAATCAGTCGTTAAATATCAGATTGCATGTGTTAGACTCTAAAACCGGCACTTTAAGGGAAATTGACCGAATTTCATGGCATCGCATCATCTCTGTATTTGCGCAACACTTTTCTCGAGATTTGTGCAGGAAATTGCAGGAGCAAAGTCAAAAAGAAGCTGATAAAAAAATACACCAACTCCATGTTTTCAGATCTGGTAGCAATCCAAAGGGATAAATACAATTCAACATATCAAAGAAAGGCCCAAAACTTAAGCCCAACAAGCACCAGAAGTCCCTAGCCCTAAAGCCCCCAAAGCGCCGCGGAACCGCGGCGGGAGCCAGCTAGTGCCGCGGAACCGCGACGCTTTTTCCACGTCATCGCTTGAATTTTGGTGCATAATTCTTCTCTCAGTGGCTACACCTCATTTTGGCACGTCAAATTCCAGAATTCTCCAGAGTCTTCTGCCAGATCAGCAAAGATAATTAAGTAAAGCTAATCCTAATTAAGCTCCTAACTAATCACATCTAGAAGCTTCTCCTCTAACTAACTTTTGGAGGGAAATTCAAAATCTCCTCAACAAACTTTTGGAGGGAAACTTAAAATTCAAATTCTAGATCTAGGGTTTTGATGGCTATAAATAGGAACCTAGATCTAAGGGTTAAAGGGATCATCATTAGTTGTTCATTCTTGCACCATTTTCTTTCACAAGTCTAGTGACAAGGCTTGTGCGAAACCCTAACCCTAATTCCACTCCAAATTCAAGATCTTGAGTACCAAATCAAGTGAGAAGCCTTCAACCTTTTAGGAGCCGAGCCGATCTTCAATCGGGCAAGTGATCCAAGCCGATCCGCGACTCAAGAAGACGAGCGAAGCCAAATCGACGATCGAGTTCTTCCTCTTGTAGTTCTTGAGCGAATGTAATGAAATTGTTGATATAAATAAAAGGTGAAATTCTTTAATCTTGCTTTCTTTTAATTCTTGCATCATGATTAGATCTCAATTTGTGATTGTGGTTCTTATTGTGATGTTTGAGTAAAACTCCGCTCGTAAAGGAGTCGAGACGATCAATAGAATGATGATGTAACAAATCTTGATACGATTCTTGAGTCCTACGAGCTTTGTAAACCCTAGCAATTTCAAGAATCGATGACTTAGTTTCGTTGCGATGCTTTCTTGATTGTGATCGCTCGAAATTAGGGATCTACGATCGTTTCTTAAATTTACTAGAGGCTAGAATGATAATGATATCGACGAAAGAACAAGGGATAAGATGAAACCCTAGTTTCATAAGAAATCCCTAATTCTCGATCGATCATCATCGATCTAGTATCAATTCATCGAAGGATAAGAATACGTCATCGTAAGATTATATCACATCTATAGATCCGATCGATTCCTACGAGCCTCATTTCGACTCTTGATATTTGGTTTGGAAAAATCATCACAAACATCTCAATTCTTGATTCTATGTTTTTCTTGTTATTAGATCTAGATTTTCTAATTCTTGAACTTCAAATACAAATCTTGAATTGTTTATTTTCTTTTCTTTAAAAGTTTCAATTCATCTAATTCGAAAGACGAACTATTACACTGTCCCTGTGGACAATCCGCACTCACTTACAATCTACATCCGACACCGTAGTTGATTGCGGTCAAATAATTTTTTGTTGTGATTTTTTTACACAATTTTTCTATAAACGACACATCACAAAAATCTTTACAATCAAATGGCGCCGTTGCCGGGGAACATTTGATTTACTTACACAATCGGAAATCATTACAATCAAATGGCGCCGTTGCCGGGGATCATTTGATTTACTTACACAATTGGAAATCATAACAATCAAATGGCGCCGTTGCCGGGGATCATTTGATTTACTTACACAATCGGAAATCACACCAATCAAATGGCGCCGTTGCCGGGGATAGTGCGCTAATTGTTCGTATTTTGAAATTTGAGTTGAAAAAATTTATTCCATTATAATTTTTAGATCTAAACTCGCACAAACCCTAATACGTGTTTTGTGATTTGATTGCGAGGAAATCTGGGATGATTGGAGCTGGAGAAAATTTTTTCTGAAAATTCCAGAGGACTCAGGAGCTGAACAGAAGCTCTCTGTAAAAATCTTGTGCAGTGATCTCACTACCCAAGCGCGATTCCGCGGCAAACACCTACCATACGCGGCGGAACCGCGGCCTTGTTGAGGGTTCTCTGTAAAAATTTTCTTTCAGGTGCTTTCTGACCTTCTTCTCTCTCCTCTTTTTAGCTCCAACTAACATTTTGTGCAGGTTTCTTTGCAAATAATCGCTGCGCCGTAAAAGAAAAATAAAATTTTTGCGTGTTTTGTTTCTTGGTTGTTTGCATTCTAAATACGGAAATTAAGGGGCACGGCCAAATCCAAATTAGGTGGGGAGTTCATTACCCTTCCTAAGCCCCGAAAATCACAAACTTGCATCCGCATTGACCCTCATTAATTAAAAGAAATCTAGAGATGACTCTAAGGACCGTCGCGCTCACTTAGGACAGAAGAAGGCCGTGGGTAATTCATTGCTTATCCGCGTTTTCTTGTGGTGTCTAAGGCGAGTGTGTCTAAGGCGAGTGTGTCTAAGACTAGTGGTTTTTAATTAGGCCAACTACTTACGTAGTGGAGTACCTTTCCACTTACCTAGCACTTATCCGGCCACAGGGGGACAAAGAGGCAGTGGAGGATTCTATCCTGCGACTTGTCTTTTGGCAGTTTGGAGCGGTCTAGAGCCGGACCTAGGTGACCACTAGATTTTAGGGTTTTGTGTGTTGCATTTTTTGTGTCGCATAATTTTTTTTCAAAAAAATCCGTCCAATTTTCAAAGCAAACACCGCATTCATAATTATAAATTCACGCTGCCACTTGTACTAACCCTTTTTAGTGCAAGATAGGCTGGACAACAGGATTCTAGTGCCTGTTTTGTCCGCGTCTCCCGATCGACCCTAAAGTCGGTATTTCTACATTTACCCTTTTCTTTACCCACCACCACACCCACATCGATGGATCCTACTCCATCGAATTTCTTTACCAATACTCTGCCGCCGTCCGTTGGTGCGCAGAATCCACCTCTCATCTCTCTCCAAGAGAGGTGTTATCCTACACGAGGCCCACTTTCCACCTGTCTTTCCATTCCACCAGCCAACAGGGAAAATTTTCAAATAAAACCCCAATACATCAACCTTCTACCAAAATTTCACGGTCTCGAGTCTGAAGATGCATACGTGTTTATCACGAAATTTGAAAATGTATGCGCAATGATGGGTACTTCACAGTTGTCTGTGGATGCTTTGCGTCTTCGTCTTCTCCCATTTACCTTGTGCGATTTAGCCGAGAAGTGGCTATATAACACTACCGCACATTCCATTTCAAATTGGGATGAATACGTCAAAGCATTCCTGAAGAAATTCTACCCACATCAAAAGACAGCTCGAGTCCGTAGCGAAACCTATCAATTCACCCAGCTTCCGAATGAAACATTTTCAAAATGTCTTGAAACGATCCGGTCATATCGCATATGACCGACTAATATCCAATGTATCGACTTATCGAATCAATCACCGATTCGATAATTAGGTTATATCGCATACAACCATTCGATACATTCATCGCGAGAATAGAATACGGTATCACATATACGCATTATTCTCGGTCCCGCACATATCTCATATGCGCTCCTATTTCGTTTCGCTTGAGCTAGGAAACCTCTGTGTAGGACTCTAAAGACTCGTCAGTACGCCGGCAGCAGGTGATGATCATATCAAACACCCACAAGCCGCAAGTGGTCTGCTAAACGTAACGGCCACCCGGGTATTGAGCGATCAGAAGATCGACGAGCAAGCCCACTCACACTCCTATGAATCCAACCAGTAACACTTACCGTACAGTCCGGTCTGTTCGTCTGATATGTCGCATATCTCGCCTAGGGGTGGTAAATGTTAGACCCCAGTAGCTCGATAAGTCGTGTCGATATGAGGTCTATAATAGTTCGAGAAACTACTGGTAACACTTACCAGTAAATCTCAGCAACCTTGGCCAGGGATTTCCGGTTATAGCCAATCGAACACAGTGTAACATCAACTCCCTATACCGGGAGAGACGAATCCCCTCCTATCGCTCATTGCCTCCATGTGATTCGGGACTGTACCCAAAAGCCACCGTTTTGCACGCCCTCTTGGACGTGGTAAGGTGGAAATCAAAGCACAGTGGGAATCACACAAGACTCTATGACGATCTCGGGTCTACAGACTACCCTGTACCAGTGCCACCAGAGAACTGCCATCTGACGTAAGGTATAATACCATCTGGGTGTTCTCGGCGAGTCCGTCCAGTGTACCCAGTCTCCACTGAGCACCCGTATATCATCTCTGATGTCAAACACCAATGGATATGGGATCATCCATCGCCCATCTGTATGGGTCGAGAAGGTATACGCTAGTCTACTCTGGTATATCGATGCCCCATCTCGATACACCCACGACTAGGGACCTTGAAGGATGTACTTATGGAACACCATGTCCCCACTAGTATGATCCGCATCATAGTCCAGGTAGTCAAGTACACATCCTAAGGGCTTTACCAACATGTAACAGAGAGACAATCAGTATACACCTTAAGGTAATGAGTAACCAGATAGCATACTATCATGTCGAGCAAGAAAGTCCTCCCTATATATGTCCCAGCATCCACTACAATATACATCCTCTGTACAGTAATGGCCTCTAGGGCATACATATAACTAACAATATCCCGCACCTCATTCGACGAGGAAAGGGCCGACGATCCCTTCACCGGGAGTGACCCCTTTAGCAAAACTAGAAAAGCTTCAAAAACACTCCATTTCAAAAATCATTTGATTCTATAACGATATCAAGTTCATTACGCAATAGGTTTTCAGAAAAACCTGTCGTAGCCCTCCCTCATTTCAGATAAGTAGTAGTTAGTATTCGTGCTGCGTTTGTTGGCCTTTGTCAAGGCGTAGTGTGCGGTAGCTGACTAGTGCTTATTTGCTTATGCATATGATGCAGATTGGATTAGGGTAGTCGTGCGACCTTGTTGGCCTTTGTCAAGGGCGTACGGGTGGGTTTAATTCAATCAAGAAATGACGGGTTGCACTTGACTAGCATCCTATGGTTTGTTGGCCATTGTCAAGGTCATAGGAGTTTAGGGGCAAAATTATCGGGAATTTCAAGTGTTGAAATTTGCAATGAGATTGCATACCTTCTATGAGATAGTTGGATCCCGATACCCACTGCGAGTAATTGTTACTCCTGGGAGAGTTTTACACACTACAATTAGCTGATCAAGTAGGTGTCTAGAAAGGTGTTAACGAGGTTACGCCTCTGGGAAAATGAGGTTTACATTAATTAGGTTCGTGCGAAAGCACGGGGGACCTCCCTCAAAGTACCGACACTGGCCTGGCTGAAAGATTGACGAACTTGTAGCGTGTAATTAATCCCGGCTAGTCTTTCCTTTTAGGGTTTGAAGGAAGATTTGATAAAAAACAGTGGGAACCATCCTGATTAGATAAAATAATAACCAATTTAATCTTGCAAGAGCGCACGCTGAGTGTTTTCTTCTCTCTCTCTCCAGGTAGAGACCATTTCACGCCTTAATCAAGATAATAATACGGATGTATTGACCGAACCCGCTTGTTATACTAAGCTGGGGAACGTTGGTCCCGCTCCAACTTATAATTGTTATAAGACAGAGCAGGAAATAGGGGATTACCAGAATTCCCGTGCCGCCCAAACGAAGAGAGTGCATGCTAATGCATCATCTTCGGGTGTGTTCATTACAAAGAACTGTTTCTCAGTATCCTCTACGTCTTGGGTATTAGATACCGGATCAGGATCCCGCAAATGTAATCCGTTACATAGGGCTACAGAAAGGTAGAGATCTGAGAACGGGTGATGAGTTTCATGAGGCAGAAAACGGTGCAAGTGTTGCAGCCAAGTCTGTTGGTCACTGTCACCCTGTATTCCAAATACATTGATTCTGAACGAATGTTATTAGATACCGAACCTGATATACAAAATCATATTAGTCTCTTTATTAATAAAGAAAGGATATAATTTATTATTGTTGGATAATGTTTTGAACATTTCCTATTTCAAAAGTTGATCGGTTCAGGCACGTTATCTAAAAGCATTAACGTTCTAAATCAAACTACAATTCCTAGTATACAGAACACACACAAGAGGAAGAGTTAGAAATGAACGATTCCTTCTTGAGGCATTGTAGACTAGGTCATATCAATGCGACCCGACTGGCTGAAGTTACATTTAGATGCATATTTAAAGGAGTTTGAATTTACATCTTGTGAAACTTGCCAGTCATGTCACAGAGATAAGATGACCATAGCTCTGTTTATTGGAAACAGAGAAAGAGTTAGTGAACTCTTGGGATGATACATGTTGATGTATGTAGGTCCCCTGTCTACACATACCAAGACCGGTTCTTTGTATTTCATTACATTCTCTGATAGTCTCTCAAGATTCAGACATATGTTCCTATTGAAACACAAGTCCGAAGCTTTTGAGATATTCACAGAATATAAGTTAGAAGTAGTGAACCTAAAACAGGGTATAAGTATTATGTCCTTTGATATGATCAAGAAGGAGAATACTTGAGCACGGAATTCCTGGAATATTCTAAAGGAGAATGAGTTTCTCTCTCAGCATTACTCCTCCGTATACACCATAGCACGATGGTATATCGGGGCGAAGCAATAGCACCCTATGTGATATGGTGTGCTCTATGATAAGTACTGCTGAGTTTCCTATTTCTTTTTGGGAGTTATGCGCTTGAGAAGCTGCATACCAATTGAATAAGGGTTCAAATCAAAACAGTTGCCTACCGCTTCATATGTGATATGGAAAGGGAAGAGCCTATATCTTAAGTTGGTTAGATTTGGGGTTGTCCGGATTATGTCTAAAAGCAAAATCCGGACAAGCTCGAGGCAAAGCCTGTTATGTAAAACCGGAAAGGTTCCAGTTATACAAACTACAGCAGATGATTTGATAGAACCAAAGGTTCAGTAGATTCCAATGAACCTCAGCCTCTCCGCCGATCTAGTAGGGTTCCTCATCCGCCTGAGAGATACTTCGGTTTCTCAATGACAGTAGGAGCGAGGAATGCATCATGAGATGATGACCCAACTAGTTTCGAGCAAGCCATCGAGAGTAGGGACTCTGTAAGAATGGCTGGATGCTTAGCGATCTGAGATGGAATCCATGTACACCAGCAAAGTATGGACTTTGGCTCTATATCTGAAGGGTTAAATCCCCATCAGGAGCAAGTATATCTTGAGAAGATTACTTGGTGTAGATGGAAAAGTTGAGACTTTCAAAGCTAGACTTGTTAAAGGTTTTCGTCATGGACCAGGCGTGGATAATGATGAAACATTTTCTAAGGAGCTATGCTTAAGTCCATCCAGATCCTACTTGCCACGGCAACATACCATGACTACGATATCTGGCGGTTGGGTGCCATGACTGCTTTTCTAGATGGTGTTTTAGAAGAGTGCGTCTATAAGTACACAGCCAGAGGGCCTCGTAGACAGTGGGAGCAGCGGAAACGTGGGCAAGGTGTTTTATGTGATAAAGCAGGTATCGCGGAGTTGGAACATCTATTTTGATGTGTTAGTCAAAGAGTTTGACATCATCAAAATGGTAGATGAACCTTGTATAAACAAAAGGATATTAGGGAGTATGGTGGTGATCCTCGTAGAGTACGTGGGTGACATACTCTTGATAGGGAAGGAGTTTCCTATGTTACGCTCGCTCAACCTCCGCTTATCACAATGATTCTCCATATAGGATCAAAGTGATACCTCCTAAATCCTGGGTTTTGGATCTATGAGATAGATCTAATTGGATGTTAGGATACTCACTAGTTGTAGTATGATGGTATCAATTGATCCTGGGAAGAATCACTGGAAAGGTTCCAGGGTGATAAGGACGACTGAATGTCAGTCTGTAACACCTTCGGTCGTGTTTAGGGGTTAATTATAGTTTACTAGATAGTTTTGGTAAAAAGTTTACCAAATTAAGTTTTTGATGATTTATACTAATTAATGAATATTTTATTAGGATATTTCTAGGCGCACACACACTTGTGCATGTAAACTAGGGTTTAGATTTGGGGTTAAAACCATGATTAGCAACCATGAAGGGTTAACCTATTGTATTAAGTGTTTTAGGATTTAATTGGGTTTTATTTATTTTTGTGTTGTTCTTTTCTTTTATGAGAAATGATGTGGACCTTGTTGACTTGGTGAGAGAGAAAGAGTATGGGCTTCATGGTTGAGCCATGCTCATTAAATGAGAGAGAGAGAGAGAGGTTGACTAGGGTGCCTCATTTCTTTCCTCATTATTCTCCCAACTCTCACACACACACACACACACTCAGCTCAGAGAGAGAGAGAGAGGGAGCAGCTGCAGAAGAAGCACAGCAGCAGCAACTAGCAGCAACAATAGCAGCATCATCAGCAGCAGGCAGTGGCAGCAGCAGCAACATCAACAGCAGCCCCAGCAGCTGCAGTAGCACTCCCATCTTCTCCACCCCCTTTCTCCTTGCACTTAGGGTCTTGTAAGGTTCGCAGGCGGGTACGCCGGACGAAGCTAAGAAAGGGAAGCAGGTGGTCGGCTACGAGTAGCGCACGACCAGGTGAGTAGATTTAACATCTACGGGGAAATCGCCCGTATGGCGTTAAGCGTCAGGGCGAGTCAGGATATTAGATTGTAGATGTTCACATGGACTGTAGTAGCATACCTTATTGTTGCATATAGGAATGATAGCACAGAACACTGCACTGTCACTAACGGTTCAAGTCGCACGAGCACGATTGATATGCTACACTCACACCGTTAGTGATTGCCATGACACACACATTATAGGATTGCTATAAATCATATATCATACTGATTCTACCTTATTGACGTTGTCATGATTTGCCGCATCACATCATATGTTATATCCATATTTGGGCACATATGCATCACATACCCCTACTGGTACTACGTGCACACATATTGAGATGTTCATACCTGCGCACATGCACACTGTATATTCATACCAGTGCACACATATTGAGATGTTCATACCTGCGCACATGCACACTGTATATTCATACCAGTGCACACATATTGAGATGTTCATACCTGCGCACATGCACACTGTACATTCATGCCAGTACACACTTATATTGAGATCTTTATACTTGCTTAGATTACGCATTGAGATATGTTGTTTCCATGTTAATTCTAGATTTGGGGAACCGTGGATATTTCAAAGAGAATAGTTAATTATTTAAAAATCTGGTTTCCCTTGATATGATATTTCGGTGCGTCCACCATGTGTTTTCTCGGTACTAGAGTGATATATGTGAAACCGAATTGAGGAGTTGGATGAGGCCGATTACGGGTACATGGTGGAACCAGTATGGTACCCCGGGGTGAGAACGGTTTCGCTGTGTAGTAGACGGTGAGCCTGGCAGAGGGACTACTACCTACCGGTGATTGGTTGAACCTGGCGGTTATCCGGAGGATACCGACCAGAGACGATGGATGGATACGGGATGACTCGTACTGCCGGGGCCGAGGGCCGATACCGCATACAGAGCCCGTGGGCTGATCCGTACTGACGGATGCCCTATACAGGAGGATTTGCTTGTCGATGCTTGGCACGAGTATTTCTTGATATTTGGGTGCCGATGTTGGGCACTCACGATTATATGAGATTTACAGGATTTGGAGGATCGAGGATGACGACGACGCCTGAGTAGTATTGGGATTTAGGTACATTGATGGGTACCGATTTTAGTTTCCATGATGACATTCCGTGTAGATGTTATATTTCCCATGCTCAGTATGTAGTAATTGATATCTCATCCTGTATTCATTGCACACCCTGTTCATTCTATATAGGGTTGTTAGATTGCATTGCTATACCTGATCATTGCACACCCTGTTCATTCTATATAGGGTTGTTAGATTGCATTGCTATACCTGATCATTGCACACCCTGTTCATTCTATATAGGGTTGTTAGATTGCATTGCTATACCTGATTATTGCACACCATGTCCATTCTATATAGGGTTGTTAGATTGCATTGCTATACCTGATCATTGCACACCCTGTTAATTCTATATAGGGTTGTTAGATTGCATTGCTATACCTGATCATTGCACACCCTGTTCATTCTATATAGGGTTGTTAGATTGCATTGCTATACCTGATCATTGCATACCCTGTTCATTCTATATAGGGTTGTTAGATTGCATTGCTATACATGATCATCACATTTCTTGCTCATTACATGGAGATGTTATTAGATCGCACTTGTTACATGTTTGAGCATCCAGTTCATCATATAGATGTTATCTGTTGATATAGGTTAGAGTATAGTAGCGCGTGCATACTCGCGATTACCTTTATATGTTATCTTCTATTCACGAGTTGGCAACTCACCCCCGTTGTGCTACAGTGTTTGCAGGTTGCCCTTCGGAGTAGTCGCGGCAGGCTGCATTCTTGCATCTTTTGGCATGGATACCCCTATAGTTAGTGTACTTGCTCTTTTGCTGATAGGTGGGTTTTGTACGATATCTGGTTATCTTTCAGTTATGTACATTGTTGTATCTAGTACTCTCCATCTACCACTTATGTATTGACTTAGAGACCAGTTGTGAGGACGATGTATATTATTTTGTATTCTGGCGTCGAGCTCGTTGTGAGCCGACTTTACTTATGCAGTTTATTCTATCTGTGATGCTTCCTACTTGTTGCTCATTTTCTTCGCTACGGCGTCGTATATTGTTATCTTAGTAATTGGTTCTATTAATTGCTTAAATCACTCTATACTATTACTGGTTTGATTTCTGGGTTTTCGGCTTACTTAGTCGCGTTACGCCTGTAGACGTTACGTGGTTAAGTGCCGGTCACGGGCCAAATTTTGGGTCGTGACAAAGTTGGTATCAGAGCGTAGGTTTTACCTTCGGAGTGTAGGATGACCCTGGTATGATGGAGTAGGTAGCTGCAGCAGAGTGGCGTAGCGTGCGTATGTTTCGCGGCATACTCACGACACGGTACTCCGCCTAAGAGACCTTAGGACTTATTGATTAAATTTCCTTTATGATCGTATACATCCTTGTGATTCGATTTTCGTATCCTCATCGAATCCTACCTTCTTTTCAGCCATTATGCCGCCAAGGACTACGAGGGTGCAGAGAGAGGCCGGGAGAGCCGAGGTTCGAGTTGATTTATCTGAGACGAGGACTGATCCGAGTAGTGCCCATGTTGTACCAGGACAGATTGTTTCTCCTACGACGGGTCAGATCGCTAGACTAGTGGCAGAGATGCAGAGCTTGCGCCAGACGATGAGCTCATTGGTAGAGGTCGTTCGAGCGCAGCGACAGGTGGTTGTCACCCCTGTTACCCAGTTGTTCCTTGCGATCATCATGTAGTATTCCGTCCCCTACATAGCACCGGTGGAGGCAGCTCCAGTTTACGAGACACGTCTTCCAAAGACCGTGAGAGTTCCGGAACAGTTGTGGAATCGTACTGGTGTATCAGCCCAGAGCAGAGGCTTAGGACGAGGACAGTCGTTTGGCTTCCATCCCCAGGCAGGACAGCATTCAGCGCATAGGTGTTTACGATGCGGAAGCCTTCAACAGCTCATCAGGCAGTCTTCCTTCACAGCACGTCAGGGTCGTATTCTGAGACGTCGTGGACGTGGAGGGTTTGCACAAAGGGGTCAGGCTAGTAGAGGAGGAGTTCGAT
The DNA here is from genome assembly GCA_030015575.1 of Agapanthus africanus. Classification (NCBI taxonomy): domain Eukaryota; kingdom Viridiplantae; phylum Streptophyta; class Magnoliopsida; order Asparagales; family Amaryllidaceae; genus Agapanthus; species Agapanthus africanus. The sequence continues at coordinate 334,618,079 of CM057346.1, read as the reverse complement.
CAGTCGCAGATAAAGGACAGGCACAAGTTTTCGCTTCGACTCATCGGGACGCGCGGGCGTCCAATGCTGTGGTTTCAGGTACTCTTTCAGTATGTCCTTTTGTTGCACTAGTATGTTTACACACTTCGTGCCAAGTTTAGGATGAGAGTCGTGCTGGGTAGATTAGCCGTTTGTAGTGTTAACTTCCGTCAGCAATCCCTTTGTTGTGCGACACGTACTTCGGTCTTATGCCGATCGGATAGGAGATAGAGATTTACCTGCTATTTTGATCCTCCTAGAGATGTTGGATTTGGCGATCTCCTGGGCATGGACTGGTTAGCTATATGTTAGGCGTTGTGGGCTACCGTGAGGAAACCGTTAGGTTTTGTTTTCCCGGGCAAGTCAGATCTTGTTGTGCAGATGGATAGTGGTGCCACCTCTTACAGCTTGAATTCAACCTTGTTCGCTAGTCGGCTCTGAGGAGATGTCGTGGATTCTTGGCATTTTTCGTGATGCTGTATCCACAGTTGGTTTGTTGGACCGGTTTTCTTTCGTGCGAGAATTTTTCCGACGTCATTCCAAGATGAGCCGGCGAAGCTTAAGGAGCTAAGGATCTTCTGCAGAGTGGTTGTTGAGGGAGTTGTGGGTCTGAGTGTTTCGCATTTAGGAAGCTCCTATTTCTGGTCGTCCAGGAGGAAAACGACAGATTGAGGTTGTTTTGATGGATCGTCTTTTGAATCGGCTTACGGTGCGGATAAGTATCCTGTACCTCGCACTGACGAATTCTTCGATCAGCACCAGAGTGCGAGACCTTGTCTAAGTTCGTTGGGATCAGGTCATCATTGTTGCAGGTCCGGAGTGATGACATTCCGAAGACTGCCTTGTGCGTGCTACAGGCTTTGTGTGTTTTGGGTGTGTCACTGGACTCATCAATGCTTTAGCAGCATTCGTAGGTATGATGAACTGGTTTTCTTCGGGGCATTCCTCGACCAGTTATTGTTGTGCTATTTACGACATCCTAGTCTCTTTAAGTGTGCCTTGAGGGTTAGGGTAGCACTTGAGGATCTGTTATACGGATACTGGGAGAGCCCCAGCGGTTTACTAGATTCTCGGAGTGTTTCCTTCAAGCTTGTTGTGTTGGCTCCTAGGTTTTGTAGTCACGGAGACGAATTGGTATGGTTTCGAGGAAGATCGTGGCCGTACAGCTTAGGCCCAAATTTGTGAGCAGGACGGAGGCCCGCAGATTTTTGGCTTAGCAGGTGTTACCGCTGTCTCATGCAGGATTGATAGTGTAATGCTGCCCCGTTGACTAAATTGACCGGATTGGAGGTTTCTTTTCTTTGGACTGAGGCTTGTGTAGGGAATTTCCGCAGTTGAAGACTCGGTTAACAACTGCATCAGCTCTTTCTTTGCTTTTGGTTCGGGCGACCTTGTGGTTTAACTGTGATGTTTCGTGAAGTAGGACTCGAAGGTGTACCGAGGTGACACAATGGAGTTATCGCTTTTGCTTCCCTACATTTGGAGGAAGTACAAGAAGGATATCCCACTCATGACCTGGAGATGGCCGTGATGGTTTTGCAATGGAAATTTATAGACACAACTCGTTTAAGAGTCGTGTCAGATTCTCACGGACCACCAGAGCTAAATGTACATCTTCCTGCGGTGAAATTTGATTGTGGTGATAGTCCTCCGCAGATTCACAGTTCTTGTGCGATCGTTGAGTACAGAATAGGTTCATCTCTTCTGAGGAGACAGCTGGCTCATGTCCGCGCCCGACCACCCTTCTTAAATCGCTTTCACGAGGCACTGCCCGCCGACGCTCGTTCGTCAGAGATATTGGAGCCTACTCGGCTGGGTAATGTTTTGGAATCCTTGACTTGTGGCAAGGGTGTGCTAGGCTAGAGAGACACTTGTGTACCTAGTATTATAGGGGAGAGACGAGGAATCCTAGGGTAGGCACATCGGTCAACTCTCTGTACTCATTCAAGCCCCACCAACAGTTAACGTGACTTGTAAGGTAGTTACGGGTGGGCAGGGATAGAAAGAGAAGTCTTTGGATTCGTTTCAAGTGTCTGTCTGATTCTGTGCTTGAGTTGAGCAGCTGAGACTGACGGGAGAGTTGCAACCTTTAACCGTTCCGAAGAGGGAACGAGAGCAGATCTCCCCGAATTTTCATTATGGTGTCCACCCAGGAGTTGTCAGGATGTGACTCCATTCGGATGCTTGTCATCCAGTGATACTCAGTTGTTCTTGTTAAGTTGTGCATATGTAAGGTAATTGTGTCCGGGTCTCGGATATCTGTACTCTGGTTCGTCCATTTCAAGTTCGGAGGTTGAGTTAAGCAGGTTGGGGATCGTCGTTTGCCATCGATAGGGTTCTCCTTTGATAGCAGTTATCAGGAGACACTCCAATTGGTAACCTTTAGGATTAGAGGTTAGGTCATGTCAATCACCAGTTTGTTTTCCTAACTCCGTGTTATATGATTATTGGACCTCAGCTAGTTTAGAAATTTCGGAAACGACCCGGTTGTTTTGGGTCAGGATGAGAATGGTCTATTGCGGATAGAGATCACATGCTGACCAAGAGGGTCGCAGATTTGAGTTCGCAATGGCAGATCATGTATTCCCACGGAAATTTCCGATAAATGACATGTTGAGTTTTAGGGAAGTTTTCCAGGATAGTAAGTCTTTTTAGGATTCCTAAGGTGAGTTGGTTCGTTGCCTTAAGATTGGGCACTTCTACCCAGATTATTGAATATTCACCCCGTATTTCCTATGTCGATACTTTGCAATTACCTTCATGACCTTTCTCATTGGATTCAGCGCCAGACCAACTAAGTTCGAGTGTGATCCTTCGTTCACCCAACAGCGAGCCGTAATTTTGGGCTGGCAGGTGAAGAAACTTCGATCGAAGGTCTTGCCATCAGTGAAGGTATTTGGGTGCATCCCAAAGAGTGAAGAGGTCACCTGGGAGGCTGAGGGCGAGGTGCGGCAGAAGTTCCCTCATCCCTCTAAAGGTATGCGTAGCTTTGTATTTTAAAATTCGGGGACGAATTTTCTTTAAGAGGGGAAGATTGTAACACCTTCGGTCGTGTTTAGGGGTTAATTATAGTTTACTAGATAGTTTTGGTAAAAAGTTTACCAAATTAAGTTTTTGATGATTTATACTAATTAATGAATATTTTATTAGGATTTTTCTAGACACACACACACTTGTGCATGTAAACTAGGGTTTAGATTTGGGGTTAAAACCATGATTAGCAACCATGAAGGGTTAACCTATTGTATTAAGTGTTTTGGGATTTAATTGGGTTTTATTTATTTTTGTGTTGTTCTTTTCTTTTATGAGAAATGATGTGGACCTTGTTAACTTGGTGAGAGAGAAAGAGTATGGGCTTCATGGTTGACCCATGCTCATTAAATGAGAGAGAGAGAGAGGTTGACTAGGGTGCCTCATTTCTTTCCTCATTATTCTCCCAACTCTCACACACACACACACACTCAGCTGAGAGAGAGAGAGAGAGGCAGCAGCTGCAGAAGAAGCACAGCAGCAGCAACTAGCAGCAACAATAGCAGCAGCATCAGCAGCAGCAGGCAGTGGCAGCAGCAGCAACATCAACAGCAGCCCCAGCAGCTGCAGCAGTACTCCCATCTTCTCCACCCCTTTCTCCTTGCACTTAGGGTCTTGTAAGGTTCGCAGGCGGGTACGTCGGACGAAGCTAAGAAAGGGAAGCAGGTGGTCGGCTACGAGTAGCGCACGACCAGGTGAGTAGATTTAACATCTATGGGGAAATCGCCCGTATGGCGTTAAGCGTCAGGGCGAGTCAGGATATCAGATTGTAGATGTTCACATGGACTATAGTAGCATACCTTATTGTTGCATATAGGAATGATAGCACAGAACACTGCACTGTCACTAACGGTTCAAGTCGCACGAGCGCGATTGATATGCTACACTCACACCGTTAGTGATTGCCATGACACACACATTATAAGATTGCTATAAATCATATATCATACTGATTCTACCTTATTGATGTTGTCATGATTTGCCGCATCACATCATATGTCATATCGATATTTGGGCACATATGCATCACATACCCCTACTGGTACTACGTGCACACATATTGAGATGTTCATACCTGCGCACATGCACACTGTATATTCATACCAGTGCACACATATTGAGATGTTCATACCTGCGCACATGCACACTGTATATTCATACCAGTGCACACATATTGAGATGTTCATACCTGCGCACATGCACACTGTATATTCATACCAGTGCACACATATTGAGATGTTCATACCTGCGCACATGCACACTGTATATTCATACCAGTGCACACATATTGAGATGTTCATACCTGCGCACATGCACACTGTACATTCATGCCAGTGCACACATATATTGATATCTTTATACTTGCTTAGATTACACATTGAGATATGTTGTTTCCATGTTAATTCTGGATTTGGGGAACCGTGGATATTTCAAAGAGAATAGTTAATTATTTAAAAACCCGGTTTCCCTTGATATGATATTTCGGTGCGTCCACCATGTGTTTTCTCGGTACTAGAGTGATATATGTGAAACCGAGTCGAGGAGTTGGATGAGGCCGATTACGGGTACATGGTGGACCCGGTATGGTACCCCGGGGCGAGAACGGTTTCGCTGTGTAGTAGACGGTGAGCCTGGCAGAGGGACTACTACCTACCGGTGATTGGTTGAACCTGGCGGTTATCCGGAGGATACTGACCAGAGACGATGGATGGATACGGGACGACTCGTACTGCCGGGGCCGAGGGCCGATACCGCAGACAGAGCCCGTGGGCTGATCCGTACTGACGGATGCCCTATATAGGAGGATTTGCGTGTCGATGCTTGGCACGAGTATTTCTTGATATTTGGGTGCCGATGTTGGGCACTCACGATTATATGAGATTTACAGGATTTGGAGGACCGAGGAGGATGACGATGTTAGTGTATATGCCCTAGAGGCCATTACTGTATCATACTAGTTTGTATATTACTTAATGGAAGCTTGGGATATTCACCTTGTATAAACAATCTTGCTCAATATAGTAGTATGCTACTTGGTTTGTTTCTACTTCAATGTGTACATGTGTTTATTTTGCGATATCACCTATACGCATTAGTGGAGCCCTTAGGATCTTTGCTTGATTACCAGCGTTGTGATGGCAGTCACACTAGTGGGGGCTGGGTAATATAAGCACATCCTTATACAGGTCCCTAGTCGCAGGACTATCGAGACAGGGCATCGATACTCCGGAGTAGACTAGCGAATGCGCTTCTCATCCCAGTGTGGGAGATGGTCTGTCCCACAGCCATCAGTACGTCGTACTGGAGATAGTATACGGGTGCTCGTTAGGTTACGAGTACACTGGACAGGACTCGTCGGGAACTGACAGGTTGGTATTATACCTATCGTCTGTTATCAGTTCCCAGGTGACATGAGTACAGCTTAGTCCGCTGACTTCACACTGGCACTTCGCCTCGAGTGTGTTCCCACTGCACTTTGATCACTACCCTACCACGGCTCAAAGGAGTCGTGCAAACAGGTAGTGGTTGGGTGCAGTCCCGAAGCACTTGGAGGCAGTGACGGTTAGACAGGATTCGTCTCTCCCGGTATTGGGGGTTGACATCGCGCTGTGTCTAGGAGAGCCATTACACAAGTAGTCCCTGGCCAGGGCAAGCGAGATATACTGGTAGGCTTCCAGTGTTATCTCAGGGTGTTTTGGGCTTCACTCCGACACGACTTGTACCGCTATTAGGGGACTGACGTTTTACCGCCCCCTAGTCCCGACATGCGATGTATCAGACGAACAGACCGGACTGTACGGAGATTGTCACATTCAGACTCAGTAGGAGTTTAGATGGGGTTCACCTCGTCAGCCTTCTTGTCGGCATCTACCTGGGGACCGTTATGCACAGCTAGTGCCGCTTGCGGTCTGTGGTTAAACCCACTGCCAGCGTAGTGTCGAGTCTTTAGAGTCCCACACAGAGGGTATTCTCCTCTGGGCAAAACAGAGTAGAGGTCGCATGGTTTTGCGGCAGGGTTCGTTCTCATCCGCGCACTTGTGCACGTTTGGAGTCCGGACGGATTATACTGGCAGGCTCTAGTTTGAGCCAGATACTGGTATAAGTTTTGGGGTTGCTTTTATATCTTGGTATTCTTGTTCCTCGGAACGAGAATGCAGGTGTGTATGCACAGTTGCTTGAGGCGGAGGATGAGGTTTTTCATTAGGGTTTCGGAACGGGTGCGTATGCACAGTTGACAGTCGTCATTTTCCAAACCCTAATAGATTTATGAAATATCAATTAATAATAGTAATTAAATGAAATATTGTTATGGTTGATTTTGTGGACTTGTTGACCATGGTTGACTTGTTGACCATGGTTGAATGTTGACCACCATCATGCTTTGAAAGGATTCTCCTTGATTCATGCTTACACTCATTTATTGAAAGTTATGATAGTGGTCATTCCAAATACAACCATCAACTATTTCATTTTTGATTTATTATTATTAATTTGATAATTCCTTTTCTTTTAGTTATGGTTGCAAAAGAAAAGAGCTCATTCTATCATAATCATTCTCTCTCCTCATTTCTTCTTCTTCTTCCTCAAGCTCAAGGTGATTCCTTCTCATGTGTTGAGAATCCCTCACCTTGAAAAAGAAAGCACCCCATCTATACTCTCTACTCTCTCTAGGGTTCAAGGTTTGGCAAGCCGGAGATCCTAGTTCACTCAAAGTTCGAGTAAGAGCCCGAAGGTTGAACCCTCAGGTGGATCCATCTTCGACGGAAGAAGGCGACGAGGAAAGAACCATCAACCTCTACAAAGTTTGAAGAAGAAGGAGTTCAAGTTTAGGTATAACCATCTTTCCGAGTAGCTAACTCTCTTTAGCAAGTTTGCTAGTTTTAGTTTAGGAAAAGATCCCGACTTTGTTAGTCCATGTTGCCCCATGTGCTAAAAATTTCATTTTTATACCGTTTCCGCCTCCCCGTAAGAACCGGGGGTCGCAACGTGGACTTACAGTGGTATCAGAGCCTAACTAAACTTAAACTAGCTTGGTAGTGAAGTGTAACGAAGTTCGGAACCGTAAAAATCCAAAAACCAAACTTTTACAAAACCCTAGTTTCTGTTAAAAATTTTTCTGGTCAAAACAAGATTTGTTATACACCTAAAATCGGCTCAGGGTTTTGTGAGAACACCCAAGAAAAACGATCGCATGATTCCCTTAAAGCGCCGCGGTTCCGTGGCAATAGGTGGCTTAGGCCGTGGAACCGCCGCCGTTTTGTTTCCTCTTGTGATCGTTTTTAGTGCAGTGTTCTTCTGGTAGGATTTTAGGATTTTTAAGATATATTATATGTGCCCAGATTTTCCAGAACTGAAATTTACTTTTGGGGTCCTATAATTCCGTATTTTTTTCCGAACTTCACTGCACTTTGACTATGATGGTTATATCTGTGATGTTTGCATGTATTGAACGTCGGCTAATCGCTATAAGTCGATTAGTCGGGGTTATACATCTCTGTGATCTGTGTTTGATATTGGAATGTGTATATGAATCTGTTGGACTGTCGCTGGTGAATAGCCGGGGTGGATGTAAGATGAGCTTTTGTTTTTCTTTCATTCATTCGTAAATGTAAATTGATGTAATATTATTATTTGTATGGCCGCACAACCGGGTCGGGGTTGTAGCCGTCATTGTATAATTCTTTTTACTGTTTTTGCTCCTAGGATTGACCCATGGAGGGGTGCACAAACTGCCGAGTACTTGGCGGGTAGTTTGCCGCACCCGTAGGGGTCTTGGGTGGGGTATTTGCTATTCACCGCGACCGTGTAATCCGCTTTTCGTTGCAGGCTCGAACGGATTGCGGATTGCTAGTATATCCAATGTATTCATCTGTGATCTGTAATGTCTATCATTGCTTTATATTTAGGCGTTGCTTATGTTTTACAGCCGCGCTAGCCCAGCCCCCGCTCTGTCGTTAGTTAAGTAACCTAACGAGTGATGACGGGACCCCGTGGCGAATGCGAATGGCATAAGCGTACGTCATATTTTGGTTGTTTTCTGCAATGGTAGGATTAAATGATGGGACGCATTAAAAGAACTAATGCAATAATATCACGCATTAAAAGAACTAATGCAAGATAATAAACCAAGCTAAAGTCGTTGGAACACTTTCGAAAAACCACTCGGTTCTTTTCAAAACTAACTTTTAAATGCGGAGCTTGAGCCACTCCTTATAAAAGCTATCTCGTTCCATCGATTATATCAAGTTCACTACGTTCACGGTTTCGCCAAAACCATTCGTAGCCCTCCGTCGTTTCGTATGAATATTCAATAGTATTCAAGCTATGTTTGTTGACATTCGTCAAGACATAAAGATTGGTAGCTGTTGGGTGTTCATATGTAGCATAGATAGATGCGTTGGTTTGGGACAGTCGTATTGCCTTGTTGACCTTCGTCAAGGGTATATACGGGTGGGTTCAAATTAACCTGGATAATGACGGGCAGAACTTGACATGTGACTTATGATTTGTTGACCTTCGTCAAGGTCATAAGAGCATGGGGCAAAAATCCACATCGGGAGTTTCATAAGTACTGAAACTTGCTAGATTTGCATACCATTTGGAGTGTGATGATTATGGTAGGATTCTTTCATTTTCGTCACGCGATGATATTTGGATCCCGATCCTACTGTGAGTATATGCTACTCCTCGGGAAATTTCTCACTAAACGATCAATGCTATAAACCTAGTAGGTGCCTAGAAAGGTGTTAGCGGGGCTACGCCCCCAGGGAAAAGAGGTTCTTAAATTAAGGAACTTCGCGAAAGCGTTGGAAAACCTCCCTCGAAGTACCGACACTGGCCTGGCTGAACGGTTAAGCAAGTATTGTACGGTGGGATTGATCCCGACTAATTCTTCCTTTGTGGTTTGAGGAGGGATTCGAGAGACAGTGGGAGCCATCCTGTTTAGACAAATTAAAAACCATTCTAAACTTGCAAGAGCATCGTGCTAAGTGTTTCTTCTCACCCCCTGCAGCGACCAAATCTAAATGACTGGACTTAAGTTACTTCTAGATAAAAACATACTGACAGGGCCAAACTACAAAGATTGGCTCAGGAATGTAAAATTGGCAATCACTTACGACAAGCTGGGGTATCTTCTTACCACCAAAGCTCCCCCCGTCCCAGGTCCCACCTCCAGCGTCGCGGATAAGGAAATCCGTAAGACTTGGGAGATTGATTACGCGAAGGCCAGGTGCCTCGTGCTTGCCTCTATGGACAACGAACATCAGAGGAGGCATGAGAATATGGACCTCGAGTCCATATTTCTCCATACAAAAGAACTGTATGGAGAGCAGTCTCGTATCGCAAGATACGAAGTGTCGAAGAAGTTATTTTTGACAAAGTTGGACGTCGGATCATCGGTAGCGGACCACGTGCTTAAGATGATTGGCTACACTGAGGAGCTCGCGGAACTTGGGACCACGTTGGACAGTGAACTTTATACGGATTTAATTCTCCAGTCCCTTCCATCCACTTACGCCCAGTTCATACTGAATTTCAACTTGCAAGAAAAGGAAGTTGAACTTTCAGAACTCCTCAACATGCTGAGGAGCGCAGAGGGCACCCTACAGAAGGGTAGGGAAACACCCGCTTTGTTTGTAGGAGGATCTTCTTCCTCTAGGTCCAAGGCAAAAGCCAAGGGAAAGAGGAAGAAAGCCCCCGCCAAACCAAGAGGCGGTGTTAGTAAAGTGGGTACGAAGGGAAAGGAAAAGGCAACAAAGATTGCGGGGAAGCTTGTTGGTAAAGAGGAATGCTTCTATTGTCACAAGAGTGGACACTGGAAGAAAGATTGCAGGGCTTGGAAAGCCAGGACACAGGAAATGAAGCAGGTTGCGGCTTCAGCTTCAGGTGTGTATGTTATTGAAAACTGTCTTTCTATAAACTCTACTTCCTGGGTATTGGATACCGGATCAGGATCTCATATCTGTAATTCTTTGCAGGCGTTGAGAAACCGTAGGTTTTTGAAGGCAGGTGACATGACCCTCAGAGTTGCGAACGGAGCTAGCATGGATGCTAAAGCCGTGGGGGACTATCACCTGGGAATGTCAGATGGGCATGTTTTGGTTTTGCGTAATTGCTTTTTTGTACCCAACGCAACTTGTAATATCATTTCTGTATCTTTGGTTTCTAAAGAAGGTTATGAATTTGCGTTTGTAAGTAATGTTGTAAACATTCACCTTAATCAAGTTCTGATTGGGTCAGGTACACTGAGCAATGGTATATACGTATTAAACCAACCACAGATTTTCAATGTCCAGAATACACACAAAAGAAAGTCTCCAGATATCAATCAGGCTTTCTTATGGCATTGTAGACTGGGTCACATCAATGAGACACGGTTGACTAAGTTACATAAAGAAGGATACTTAGATCCGTTCGAGTATCAGTCTTATGCCACTTGTGAATCTTGTCTCATTGGAAAGATGACAAAGACTCCGTTCACTGGACACGGAGAATGAGCGAGCGAGCTCTTGGGACTCATACACAGTGACGTGTGTGGTCCAATGTCTACACATGCGTGAAGCGGTTATTCATACTTCATTACTTTCACAGACGATTTCTCTAGGTATGGACATGTCTTCTTAATGAAGCACAAATCCGAGGCCTTTGAGAAATTTCGGGATTACAAGAATGAAGTTGAAAAACAAACAGGCAAAAGTATTAAGATTCTAAGATCGGATCGAGGTGGTGAATACTTGAGTGCCGAGTTCCTGGACTATTTAAAAGAGAATGGAATTCTCTCTCAGCGTACTCCTCCATACACTCCGCAACATAACGGTGTATCGGAAAGGAGGAATCGAACCCTATTGGATATGGTTCGTTCTATGATGAGTAAGGCTGAGTTACCGCGATCTTTCTGGGGCTATGCACTAGAAGTAGCTGCGTATCTCTTGAACAAGGCTCCCACCAAGACTGTGCCTACCACTCCATATCAGATGTGGAGTGGGAAGAAACCCTGTCTTAAGTACCTTAAGATATGGGGATGTCCAGCTTTTGTAAAAAAACAGCATGCGGACAAGCTCGAGGCACGTTCTGTACAGTGTAAGTTTGTGGGATACCCAAAGAACTCCAGGGGGTATCTGTTCTATTCCGCTGAGGAACAAAAGGTTTTTGTTTCTCAACATGCCCGCTTCTTGGAAACTGAGTTTTTGGAAACCCAGATAAGTGGGAACGCAATAGAACTGGAAGAAATTCCAGAACCACAAGCTATTACTGAAAGCTTGGAAGAGCCAGTAAGTTCAAAAGAACAGGACATTCCTACGCCGCTCCGCAGGAGTAGTAGGCAGTCTCATCCGCCCGAGAGATACTACGGTTTTCTCATAGACGGGGATAGAGAGGATTGCATCATAGACTATGATGAGCCTACTAGCTTCCAGCAGGCCGTTCAGAGCGTTGACTCGGTAAAATGGCTGGATGCAATGCGGACCGAAATGGAGTCCATGTACACCAACAAAGTATGGACGTTGGACATTGCTCCAGACGGGGTAAAACCCGTAGGATGCAAGTGGATCATCAAAAGGAAGATTGGTGTAGATGGACAGGTTGAGACCTATAAAGCTAGACTTGTAGCAAAGGGTTTCCGTCAAAGACCTGGCTTGGACTATGACGAAACCTTTTCTCCAGTGGCTATGCTAAAATCCATTCGGATCCTTCTTGCCATTGCTGCCTTCCACGATTATGAGATTTGGCAGATGGACGTAAAAACCGCTTTTCTAAATGGAAATTTAGAGGAGTGTGTCTATATGGATCAGCCAGAGGGTTTGATTCAGAGTGGGAGCAGCGGAAAGGTGTGCAAGTTGCTTAAGTCCATCTATGGACTAAAGCAGGCATCGCGGAGTTGGAACATCTGTTTTGATGAGACGGTCAAGGAATTTGACTTTATCAAAAATCCAGATGAACCATGCATCTATAGTAGATTTGTAGTGAGAACTGTAGTATTCCTTGTTTTATACGTGGATGACATTCTCTTAATAGGAAATGACATTCCTATGCTACAATCTGTCAAGGGTTTCTTGTCACACAGGTTCTCCATGAAAGACCTGGGTGATGCCTCTTACATCTTGGGGATCCGGATCCATCGTGATAGATCCAAGAGGATATTTGGACTTTCACAGTCCAGGTACATCAACACCGTACTGAAAAGATTCAGTATGGATGATTCCAAGCGCGGTAACCTACCGGCTTGTCACGGGATCACCCTCTCTAAAGAGATGTCTCCCAAGACTGATTTGGAGAGGGATCGCATGTCTATTATACCCTACGCTTCTGCGGTAGGCTCTATAATGTATGCGATGTTGTGTACCAGACCGGATGTAGCTTATGCACTGAGTGTAGTAAGCCGGTATCAGTCAAACCCTGGGGAGAAACACTGGATAGCAGTAAAGAACATTCTCAAGTACCTGAGGAGGACTAAGGAGATGTTCTTGGTGTATGGCGGAAAAGACCTCCAGATCGAGGCCTTTGCTGACTCTAGCTTCCAGAGTGACAAGGATGATTCCAAGTCCATGTCGGGTTTTGTCTTTACCCTCAATCGAGGGGCGGTGTGTTGGAAGAGTTCCAAACAGGAAACCGTTGCAGACTCGACGATGGAAGCGGAATACATTGCTGCATCTGATGCCGCAAAAGAAGCTGTCTGGATGAGGAAGTTCTTAAAAGAACTTCAGGTGGTTCCGTCCATTGTTGACCCAATACCTCTGTATTGCGACAACAACGGGGCTATAGCTTTAGCAAAGGAACCCAGATCCCATCAGAGATCCAGGCATATCTTGAGGCGGTATCACCTGATCAGGGAGATCGTGGATCGCAAGGAGATCGAGGTTCGGAGGGTTGCTTCAGAAGAAAACACTGCAGATCCATTCACCAAGGCCCTACCCCAGACTCAGTTCGAGCGGCTGATCGAGATGATAGGTCTTCGATACGCCAGTACATGGCCTTAGTGCAAGTGGGAGATTGTTAGTGTATATGCCCTAGAGGCCATTACTGTATCATACTAGTTTGTATATTACTTAATGGAAGCTTGGGATATTCACCTTGTATAAACAATCTTGCTCAATATAGTAGTATGCTACTTGGTTTGTTTCTACTTCAATGTGTACATGTGTTTATTTTGCGATATCACCTATACGCATTAGTGGAGCCCTTAGGATCTTTGCTTGATTACCAGCGTTGTGATGGCAGTCACACTAGTGGGGGCTGGGTAATCTATAAGCACATCCTTATACAGGTCCCTAGTCGCAGGACTATCGAGACAGGGCATCGATACTCCGGAGTAGACTAGCGAATGCGCTTCTCATCCCAGTGTGGGAGATGGTCTGTCCCACAGCCATCAGTACGTCGTACTGGAGATAGTATACGGGTGCTCGTTAGGTTACGAGTACACTAGACAGGACTCGTCGGGAACTGACAGGTTGGTATTATACCTATCGTCAGTTATCAGTTCCCAGGTGACATGAGTACAGCTTAGTCCGCTGACTTGACACTGGCACTTCGCCTCGAGTGTGTTCCCACTGCACTTTGATCACTACCCTACCATGGCTCAAAGGAGTCGTGCAAACAGGTAGTGGTTCGGTGCAGTCCCGAAGCACTTGGAGGCAGTGACGGTTAGACAGGATTCGTCTCTCCCGGTATTGGGGGTTGACATCGCGCTGTGTCTAGGAAAGCCATTACACAAGTAGTCCCTGGCCAGGGCAAGCGAGATATACTGGTAGGCTTCCAGTGTTATCTCAGGGTGTTTTGGGCTTCACTCCGACACGACTTGTACCGCTATTGGGGGACTGACGTTTTACCGCCCCCTAGTCCCGACATGCGATGTATCAGACGAACAGACCGGACTGTATGGAGAATGTCACATTCAGACTCAGTAGGAGTTCAGATGGGGTTCACCTCGTCAGCCTTCTTGTCGGCATCTACCTGGGGACCGTTATGCACAGCTAGTGCCGCTTGCGGTCTGTAGTTAAACCCACTGCCAGCGTAGTGTCGAGTCCTTAGAGTCCCACACAGAGGGTATTCGCCTCTGGGGAAAACAGAGTAGAGGTCGCATGGTTTTGCGGCAGGGTTCGTTCTCATCCGCGCACTTGTGCACGTTTGGAGTCCGGACGGATTATACTGGCAGGCTCTGGTTTGAGCCAGATACTGGTATAAGTTTTGGGGTTGCTTTTATATCTTGGTATTCTTGTTCCTCGGAACGAGAATGCAGGTGTGTATGCACAGTTGCTTGAGGCGGAGGATGAGGTTTTTCATTAGGGTTTCGGAACGGGTGCGTATGCACAGTTGACAGTCGTCATTTTCCAAACCCTAATAGATTTATGAAATATCAATTAATAATAGTAATTAAATGAAATATTGTTATGGTTGATTTTGTGGACTTGTTGACCATGGTTGACTTGTTGACCATGGTTGAATGTTGACCACCATCATGCTTTGAAAGGATTCTCCTTGATTCATGCTTACACTCATTTATTGAAAGTTATGATAGTGGTCATTCCAAATACAACCATCAACTATTTTATTTTTGATTTATTATTATTAATTTGATAATTCCTTTTCTTTTAGTTATGGTTGCAAAAGAAAAGAGCTCATTCTATCATAATCATTCTCTCTCCTCATTTCTTCTTCTTCTTCCTCAAGCTCAAGGTGATTCCTTCTCATGTGTTGAGAATCCCTCACCTTGAAAAAGAAAGCACCCCATCTATACTCTCTACTCTCTCTAGGGTTCAAGGTTTGGCAAGCCGGAGATCCTAGTTCACTCAAAGTTCGAGTAAGAGCCCGAAGGTTGAACCCTCAGGTGGATCCATCTTCGACGGAAGAAGGCGACGAGGAAAGAACCATCAACCTCTACAAAGTTTGAAGAAGAAGGAGTTCAAGTTTAGGTATAACCATCTTTCCGAGTACCTAACTCTCTTTAGCAAGTTTGCTAGTTTTAGTTTAGGAAAAGATCCTGACTTTGTTAGTCTATGTTGCCTCATGCGCTAAAAATTTGATTTTTATACCGTTTCCGCCTCCCCGTAAGAATCGGGGGTCGCAACGTGGACTTACAGACGACCCCTGAGTAGTATTGGGATTTGGGTATATTGATGGGTACCGATTTTACTTTCCACGATGACATTCCGTGTAGATGTTATATTTCCCATGCTCAGTATGTAGTAATTGATATCTCATCCTATATCTATTATACCCTGTTCATTCTATATAGGGTTGTTAGATTGCATTGCTATACCTGATCACTGCACACCCTGTTCATTCTATATAGGGTTGTTAGATTGCATTACTATACCTGATCATTGCACACCCTGTTCATTCTATATAGGGTTGTTAGATTGCATTTCTATACCTGATCATTGCACACCCTGTTCATTCTATATAGGGTTGTTAGATTGCATTGCTATACCTGATCATTGCACACCCTGTTCATTCTATATAGGGTTGTTAGATTGCATTGCTATACCTGATCATTGCATACCCTGTTCATTCTATATAGGGTTGTTAGATTGCATTGCTATACATGATCATCACATTTCTTGCTCATTACATGGAGATGTTATTAGATCGCACTTGTTACATGTTTGAGCATCCAGTTTATCATATAGATGTTATCTGTTGATATAGGTTAGAGTATAGTAGCGCGTGCATACTCGCGATTACCTTTTGTCAGTTATATGTATGCCCTAGAGGCCATTACTATACATAGGATGTATATTGTAGTGGGTGCTTGGACATATATAGGGATGACTTTCTTGCTCGACATGATAGTATGCTATCTGGTTACTCTTTACCTAAACGTGTACACTGATTGTCTCTCTGTTACATGTTGGTAAAGACCTTAGGATGTGTACTTGACTACCTGGACTATGATGCAGATCATACTAGTGGGGACATGGTAGTCCATAAGTACATCCTTCAAGGTCCCTAGTCGTGGGTGTATCGAGATGGGGCATCGATATACCAGAGTAGACTAGCGTATACCTTCTCGACCCATACAGATGGGCGATGGATGATCCCATATCCATTGGTGTTTGACATCAGAGATGATATACGGGTGCTCAGTGGAGACTGGGTACACTGGACGGACTCGCCGAGAACTCCCAGATGGTATTATACCTTACGTCAGATGGCAGTTCTCTGGTGACACTGGTACAGAGTAGTCTGTTGACCCGAGATCGTCATAGAGTCTTGTGTGGTTCCCACTGTGCTTTGATTTCCACCTTACCGCGTCCAAGAGGGTGTGCAAAACGGTGGTTTTTGGGTACAGTCCCGAATCATATGGAGGCAATGAGCGATAGGAGGGGATTCGTCTCTCCCAGTATAGGGAGTTGATGTTGCGCTGTGTTCGATTGGCTATAACCGGAAATCCCTGGCCAGGGTTGCTGAGATTTACTGTTAAGTGTTACCAGTAGTTTCTCGAACTGTTATAGACCTCATATCGACACGACTTATCGAGCTATTGGGGTCTGACGTTTACCACCCCTAGGCGAGATATGCGACATATCAGACGACGAGACCGGACTGTACGGTAAGTGTTACTGGTTAGATTCACAGGAGTGTAAGCGGGCTTGCTCGTCGATCTTCTGATCGCTCAATACCCGGGTGGCCGTTACGTTTAGCAGACCGCTTGCGGCTTGTGGGTGTTTGATATGATCATCACCTGCTGCCGGCGTATTGACGAGTCTTTAGAGTCCTACACAGAGGTTTCCAGGCTCAAGCGAAATGAAATAGGAGCGCATATGAGATATGTGCGGGACCGAGAATAATGCGTGTATGTGATACCGTATTCTATTCTCGCGATGATTGTATCGAAATGTTATATGCGATATAACCTAGTTATCGAATCGAGGGTTGATTCGATAAGCCGATACATTGGATACTAGTCGGTTATATGCGATATGACCGGATCGTTAAATCAAGTGTTGATTTGATGATTTAATGCATAAATATATATTTGATATACTACTTTGCATTAACTAGTATTGGTTCACTTTAAATGGATTTTCTCACTTGGATTGTGCACATTGTATATGTGATATACTTTTGTACACAAGTTTGTATCATGTTTGATGATACATGCGCACTAGGGTTTGTGTAAATATTAAACCATGGTTGTGTAATGGTTAGGGTTTTCATTTTCTTATTCATTTATTTATTTATTTCATTTATTTTATTTTGGAAAAGAAAATGGGAAAAATTGTGGCTTTCTTTGTTTGTATTTGAAGCTTCATGAAGCTTTGACTAAGTCACCATTTTGTCTCATGCTTAACCCTAACCATTCCACTTAACCCTAGTCTATTCTCTACACTTGACCATGGTTACATTATGATAAGTATTCATTTTATTTCCTTTTTGGAAAATACTCATCATAATATTCATCTTCTTCTTCTTCTTCACTTGAAGAAAGCTTGCTTCAACAATGGCAACTTGAGCAAATGAGTGAGAAATCCAATTCTAAAGTGAACCCACTGTTAGTGTATATGCCCTAGAGGCCATTACTGTATCATACTAGTTTGTATATTACTTAATGGAAGCTTGGGATATTCACCTTGTATATACAATCTTGCTCAAAATAGTAGTATGCTACTTGGTTTGTTTCTACTTCAATGTGTACTTGTGTTTATTTTTGTATATCGCCTATACACATTAGTGGAGCCCTTAGGATCTTTGCTTGATTACCAGCGATGTGATGGCCGTCACACTAGTGGGGCTGGGTAATCTATAAGCACATCCTTATGCAGGTCCCTGGTCGCAGGACTATCGAGACAGGGCATCGATACTCCGGAGTAGACCAGCGCATGCGCTTCTCATCCCAGTGTGGGAGACGGTCTGTCCCACAGCCGTCAGTACGTTGTACTTGAGATAGTATGCGGGTGCTCGTTAGGTTACGGGTACACTGGACATGACTCGTCGGGAACTGACTAGTTGGTATTATGCCTATCGTCAGTTATCAGTTCCCAGGTGACATGAGTACAGCTTAGTCCGCTGACTTGACACTGTCACTTCGCCTCGAGTGTGTTCCTACTGTACTTTGATCACTACCCTACCATGGCTCAAAGGAGTCATGCAAACAGGTAGTGGTTGGGTGCAGTCCCGAAGCACTTGGAGGCAGTGACGGTTAGACAGGATTCGTCTCTCCCGGTATTGGGGGTTGACATCGCGCTGTGTCTAGGAGAGCCATTACACGAGTAGTCCCTGGCCAGGGCAAACGAGATATACTGGTAGGCTTCCAGTGTTATCTCAGGGTGTTTTGGGCTTCGCTCCGGCACGACTTGTACCGCTATTGGGGGACTGACGTTTACCGCCCCCTAGGCCCGCCATGCGATGTATCAGACGAACAGACCGGACTGTACGGAGAATGTCACACTCAGGCTCAGTAGGAGTTTAGATGGGTTTCGCCTCGTCGGTCTTCTTGTCGGCACTACCTGGGGACCGTTACGCACAGCTAGTGCCGCTTGCGGTCTGTGGTTAAACCCACTGCCAGCGTAGTGTCGAGTCTTTAGAGTCCCACACAGAAAGCTTTTCGCCTTTAGGCAAAAGAGTAGAGGTCGCATGGTATTGCGACAGGTCGCATGGTTTTGCGACAGGGTTCGGTCACATCCGTGCACTTGTGCACGTACAGTGTCCGGACAGTTTACACTAGCGGGCTTTGGTTTAAGCCAGATCCTAGTGTACCTTTTGGGATTGGATTTATCCAGTTTGCTTTCTTGTTCCTCGGAACGAAGATACGGGTGTGTATGCACAGTTGACAGGGAGGCAGAGGCAGCGGATTCTCATTAGGGTTGTTGACAGTTGACCGTTGACTATTTGACTTTTTGCTCAACCCTGATGAGAATTTGATATGTGATTAACTATTATATTAATTAAGTATTATGGTGACATGGTTGTTGACTTTTGTTGACTTTGTTGACTTGTTGACTTTTGTTGACTTGTTGACTTTGTTGACCGGTTGACTAGGCTTGACTAGTTGACCATCATGATAACCATAGCCATCATTTCATGGCAAAGATTTTTGCTTGCTTGCTCATTTGTGTAAAATGAGTGCATGAAAGATATGGTTATGGTTGCTTCAACCATCACATAAGACTTATTTGGTATGATGAGTTATCATGACTTTGGATTATGAGAGGGTGAGAGACAAAAAGACTTGCTCATTCTTTCTTGCTCATTCTCTCTCTTGTTCTTGAGCTCTCTTGTTTTGCTCTCACCCTCTTGCTCTTTTTCCCTCTCTTTAATCTATGGTTCTCTTGTCTCATGAGTTGAGAATCAAGAACCATAGATAAAATCCCACACAAACTCTTCTCTACTCATTCTAGTTCACATGGTTTAGCAAACCGAGTGAACTAGTTTCTTCAAAGAACGAAGAAGGAGCCAAAGGTTAGAGCTTTCAGGTGGATCTATCTTCGGCGTACGGAGACGACGGGAAGAAGCCAATCCGGACCACCATCGGAGTTTGAAGACGAAGGAGTTCAAGACAAGCAAGGTATAACCCCCTAACCGAGTAGCTAGAAACTCGTAGTTAGGTTGTTAGATAGATGTTTAACCAAGATCCGGGTTTTAGGTCCATGTTACCACCTCCGTAAAAATCGTTTTTTACCAAATTCCGCATTCCCGAAAGTACCGGGAGAGGTAGCATGGACTTACAGTGGTATCAGAGCCTAGTTAAACTCTATCTAACATGTTAGCAAGTAACTAGAAGATCGATCAAAGAAAAAGTCCCGAAAATGAACCCCAAAAAAAATTCGAGTTTCTGTCGATTTTTTTACTGTTCAAAAGTTGATTATTTTAACACCTAAAATCGGCTCAGGGTTTTTAAAAGCCACTGTAGAAAAATGACCAAGAGATCCCCCTAAACGACCGCGGAAACGCGGCAATAGCTTGCTATTGCCGCGGTTCCGCGGCCTCCTTGGTCCCTCTCTGGTGTTTCTTTGCTACAGTGTGCTTCTGGGGGTATTTTGGGAATTTTGGTACATGTATTTTCAACCCAGATTTTGCAGAACGAAAATTTTATTTTGGGGTCCCGAAAATCCGTATTTTTGATCGAACTTCTAAAAGACTTAAGCTAACGGGTTTTCTGTAATGTGATATTTGTATTGAACGTCTACTAATCGCTATATGTCGATTAGTGGGGGTTATACAAATCTGTGATCTGTAATGTTGCTGGAATGTGTATATGAATATGTTGGATTGTCGCGGGTGAATAGCCGGGGGTTGTGAGACGAGAGTTTTCTTTTCTTTCAATTCATGTAAATTTGTAAATTGATGTAATAATTATTTGTATGGCCGCACAACCGGGTCGGGGTTGTAGCCGTCATTGTATAATTTCTTTTTACTGTTTTTGCTCCTAGGATAGACCCATGGAGGGGGTGCACAAACTACCGGGTATGCCGAAGTGTCGAGTGGCCTACTCATGGAGATGAGGGAGGTTGCTACGCTTCGGGTACTTGGCGGGTAGTTTGCCGCACCCGTAGGGGTCTTGGGTGGGGTATTGGCTATTCACCGCGACCGTGTAATCTGTCTTTCGTTACAGGCTCGTACGAATTACAGATTCCTAGTATATCCAATGTATTCATCTGTGATCTGAAATGTTTATCATTGCAGTATATCTATATATGATATTATTTAGGCGTTGCTTATGTTTTACAGACGCGCTAGCCCAGCCCCCGCTCTGTCGTTAGTTAAGTAACCTAACGGGTAATGACGGGGCCCAGTGGTGAATGTGAATGGCATAAGCGTACGTCATATTTTGGTTGTTTTCTGCAATGGTAGGATTAAATGATGGGACGCATTAAAAGAACTAATGCAAGAATATCACGCATTAAAAGAACTAATGCAAGATAATAAACCAAGTTAAAGTCGTTGGAACACTTTCGAAAAACCACTCGGTTCTTTTCAAAACCAACTTTTAAATGCGGAGCTTGAGCCACTCCTTTTAAAAGCTATCTCGTTCCATCGACCAAATCAAGTTCACTACGTTCACGGTTTTGCCAAAACCATTCGTAGCCCTCCGTCGTTTCGTATGAATATTCAATAGTATTCAAGCTGTGTTTGTTGACCTTCGTCAAGGCATAGTGATTGGTAGTTGTTGGGTATTCATATGTAGCATAGATAGATGCGTTGGTTTGGGACATTCGCATTACCTTGTTGACCTTCGTCAAGGGTATATGCGGGTGGATTCAAATTAACCTGGATAATGACGGGCAGAACTTGACATGTGACTTATGATTTGTTGACCTTCGTCAAGATCATAAGAGCATGGGGCAAAAATCCACATCGGGAGTTTCATAAGTACTGAAACTTGCTAGATTTGCATACCATTTGGAGTGTGATGATTCTGGTAGGATTCCTTCAGTTTCGTCACGCGATGATATTTGGATCCCGATCCTACTGTGAGTATATGCTACTCCTCGGGAAATTTCTCACTAAACGATCAATGCTATAAACCTAGTAGGTGCCTAGAAAGGTGTTAGTGGGGCTACGCCCCCAGGGAAAAGAGGTTCTTTAATTAAGGAACTTCGTGAAAGCGTTGGAAAACCTCCCTCGAAGTACCGACACCGGCCTGGCTGAACGGTTAAGCAAGTATTGTGCGGTGGGATTGATCCCGGCTAATTCTTCCTTTATGGTTTGTGTTGGAGATAGTGCCCTCAGAGTCAATTATTAGGTCACAGGTACGTGATTGCAATGATTGATGGAGGACCTATCCCGGTAGGACAGTCTTACTCGAGATGATAGTATGCTATCTGGTTTACCTTTATCATCGTGTACTGTTTTAGGTGACCTGACAAGTCGCTATTACACGTTGGTAGAGCCCCTAGGATTCTTGCTTGACCACCAGCAGTATGAGGGCGATCATATAAGTGGGAGCTGGGGTCTATAAGCATATCCTTAAATGGTCCCTAGTCGTGTGAGTTTCGAGACAGGGCATCGATACTCCAGAGTAGACTAGTGTATACAGTCGAGACCCGGACGAGGGGCGGTGGCCGGTCTCACAAGCCACTGGTGTTAGTTGGATCACCTAAGATGTATACAGGTGCTCATTGGGTTATGAGTACACCGGACAGGACTCGCCGGGAACATGCTAGTTGGTCATATACCAGACGTCAGATGGCAGTTCCCTGGTGACATGTGTACAGGTTAGTTCATCGACCTGGGGATCGTCATTTGTCTTGTGTGAGTTCCCACTTTACTTTGATTACTACCCTACCACGGCTCAAAGGAGTCGTGCAAACAGGTTTTAGTTGGGTACAGTCCCGAGCCACATGGAGGCAGTGAGCGTATCTTCAGGGGTTCGTCTCTCCCGGTATTGGGGGTGAGGTCGCGTTGTGTCTAGGAGAGCCATTACACGAAGCCCTCGGCCGAGGCAAGGAGATTTACTGGTAGGTATTCCAGTAGTGTCTCAGGGTGTTCTGGGCTACACTCCGACACGACTTGTACCGCTTTTGGGGGTCTGACTTTTACCAACCCCCTAGGCCCGCCATGCGATGCTCATAGACGAACGGACCGGACTGTACGGATATTGTCACTGACAGGCTCAGTAGGGTTGTCAGGCTGAGTTCGCTCACAGACGTCCCTTTTAGTCAATACCTGGTAGCCCGTTACGTATTGGCTTATACCTCTGACGTGCTAGTGGTTAAATCCACAGCCAAGGTGTTGACGAGTCTTTAGAGTCCCCCACATTCAGTTACTCAGCTTTCGGGCGAAAGGTTGTAGAGGCCGTATGGAGATATGGCAATGTCCGATCAGATACGTGCGGTATTGCACGGATCAGGATCGGACAGTTTGTACTATAGGCCGTATGGATATATGGCAGGGTTCGATCAGATACGTGCGGTATTGCACGGATCGGGATCGAACGCATATTACTGGACGGCTTTGGTTTAAGCCGGATCCTAGTATAGTACAGTGTAGATTTTTGTCTCATTGCAGTTGTATTTCGGTCGGAATACAAATGCAGGTGTGTATGCACAGTATCGGGGTTTTCCTATAATTTATTACGGGACCAGTTTTCTGGAGTTGCCAGTTTGCTTTCGTTTCGGCCAATTTCCTTTGTATCGTTCATTGGCCGAAGTTTGGTGGAGGAGGGGTTATTTGCATTGTTGCAAATAAGCTTTTGTGGAGGGGGACTTTGCATATATTTGTATCATGATAGCTTTTCCTTGACCTTGACTTCTAGCTTCATCATGCCTTGACTTTTGTAGGACATGATGGTTGATGATGTTTGTGGTTGAGTGTGGGTTTGATTTTGTGATGATTCTTTTTGCATGATAGCCTTCTTTCTCTCTCCATTGTATTATTGGATGGCTCTGTCATTCTATCACACTACTCCCTCATTCTCACTCTCCCCACACAAGTAGTGGCCGGCCTTGGCTCTTGGGGGGCTGTCCAAATATTTTGGTGTGGGTTTTTGGCTCATTTCATGTTGCAAAAATCCCACAAGTTCCATCTCCAAACTCCATAGTTCATCCCTCCACCAAAAGGCAATTCCTACAACCCCAAAATGAGACTTCTTCACTACACATTCTATAGCAAATCTTGGGCACGTCGACTAGCCAGCTTCGTGCCCGAGTTGCCTCGGCATTGAGGTGGGAGCCCGTAAAAGAAGTAGGCGATGTGGTGCACTTCCGGCGACGAGGTGGAGACAGGACATTCCGCAGGAGATCGGGACGACGACGAGAAGACCGGAGGACTCGGATCTGTCGGTATATCTCTCTTCCCCGTCTTGTAGTTAGCTAGGACTAATTAATGGTTCGATCCGGGTATTAGTGCGCGGCGGTTTGCCAGTTCAAGAAAAAATTAAAGTTTATCACCGCTTCCGCATTTGGCCGTCGGATTGACGGCCGGGGCGCCGCCGTGCACTTACAGTGGTATCAAAGCCTTGCCATTAACTTAGTCTAGCTTTGTTTAATGTGTTTTGCATTTCCGATCGACCAAAATTCCAAAATCTACATTTTTGTTCACATCAGTTTTCTGTTTAAAATTTTTGGTGTCAAAATTTTTTTCAGGTTACA
The DNA here is from genome assembly GCA_030015575.1 of Agapanthus africanus. NCBI lineage: Eukaryota > Viridiplantae > Streptophyta > Magnoliopsida > Asparagales > Amaryllidaceae > Agapanthus > Agapanthus africanus. Next base: position 334,594,002 of record CM057346.1, on the reverse strand, counting down.
GAAAAGTGATCTACTAGAAAAAATAAGAGTTCTGTGAAAATTCGATGCAACAACTCCACAGTAGGAGCGCGGAACCGCGGCCAAACACCCCTTTGGGCCGCGGTTCCACCGCACACTGTTGGGTTCCCTGCACCAAATTTCTACAGTATCTTTCTGGGGTTAAAATTAGGGTTTTGGAATATTAAAATTGGGCCCAGAATTTCTGTGAGTGCTACAGTCTTGCTTGGGGGCCCACTTGTTAATTTTTGATCGATCGGATATTTTAAGCACATTATTTCACTGTATTTACATTATATCTGCGACCGTGAATGTCACTTGATCGGTAAATCCGGTCTAACTGCTATAGCCCGGTTAGACGGATTTGCGAACGTGACTTTCACGTTGATGTTCTGTGTATTTGCTGTGATGTTGCGGATCGGTCGTGGGGGATAGCCTGGATGCAATGCTAGTACAGTTGTGATTGTATTATGTACATTTGATATTGCAGGGCGAGCGTCCGACATGTGGACTGCCGTCACTGCCTGTTTGTATTATTATTTTGGGGCACGACCTGGTTGCGGTCGATGTACCCGTTGTATGTATATTTTACTTTCTGTACTAGGATTACCCCGCGGAGGGGTGCACGGATAGCCGGGTTCTAGAGGGCAACAAGCCCGCATCTCATGGCATTGAGACGGAGGGGGCTTCACTCTAGAATTGGCGGGCTATTCGCCGCACTCGTAGGGGGTACAGGTTGACCCAGGAGGGGTGCCCAAGTTACCGGATTCCGTGAAGTGCTGGGTGGTCCATTCACGGTGCTGAAGGGGGATGCCTCGCTTCAGGTTTTGGCGGGTGACTTGCCGCGCCCGTAGGGGTCTAGGATTTCATTGCATAGGCTATCCACACGACCAGGGGAACGTCGGGTTTCAGTAGTGGCTCTGTGAAACCCGGGGATCCCAGATATCTGTATTGTTCTGTGATGCTGTACATTTCTGTGATGTTGCTTTTTATCACGCCTTGAGCGAATATAATATATTGGTATATATATTAGTAGATGTTGTATATATTTTGCATCCGCGCTAGTCCTGTCCCCGCTCTGTCGTTAGTTAGCTAACCTAACGGGTAATGACGGGACCCAGTGGCGAATGCGGATGGCATATACGTACATCAGTATATTTTCGTTCTTTGTGGTGTGATCAATTGATGGGACTGCGTTGATTCGGATCAATGCAAGTTAAAAACAAACCTAATCTGATGTTGTTGGAACACCTTTCAAAAGGCTGTTATTGCAAGGACGTTCACTTTTGTTTTGCATCGTGGTATTCAGTTGGAATATCCTGCTCCTCAGTCGACGAGGCAAGGGCCGAGATCCCTTCACCGGGAGTGACCCCTTGGACAAAAAGTTTGCGTCAGGGCATTAACTTCACTATAGCCGATTACTTTTGCTTTGCACCGTGGTATTCAGTTGGAATATCCTGCACCTCATTCTACGGGGAAAGAGCCGAGATCCCTTCACCGGGAGTGACCTCTTTAGCAACGGTTTTCGTCACTATATTTTTAAAAAGCTATCCGTTCCTTCGACGATATCAAGTTCATTACGTTAAAGGTTTTCGCCAGAAACCATTCGTAGCCCTCCGTCATTTCAGTTAAATATTCGGTAGTATTCAAGCTATGTATTTTGACCTCACGCCAAGGCATAGTGATTGGTAGCTGCCGGGTATTTATCTGTTGCATAGATAGATGCGTTGGTTTGGGATAGTCGTACTACTATTTTGGCCTACGTCAAGGGTATGTACGGGTGGGTTCAGATTAACCTGGATAATGACGGGCAGAACTTGACATGTGACTTATGATATTTTGACCTCACGCCAAGGTCATAAGAGCATGGGGCAGAAATCTCATCGGGAGTTTCAAAAGAACTGAAACTTGCCAGATATGCGCATACCTTCTGGAGTGTGATGACGTGAGCGGATTCCGTCACGTTATCATGCGGTGATAGTTGGATCCCGATTCCCACTGATGAGTTGGTTTACTCCTCGGGACATCCCGACTAATTCTTCTTTTAGGTTTGGAGGAGAATTTGAGGTACAGTGGGAGGTTTCCAGATTAGATAAATTGGTAACCATTCTGATCTAGGTTAGAGTGCACGCTGAGTGTTTCTTTTCTCTCTCTCTTTGGCAGCGACCATTGACCCGACCCTAAGACTATGACCCAGTGACCAAGTTGACCGAACCTTCTTAACACTGGCTTTTGGATTGTCAGAGTTGCAAACCTCATTGCCACTCCTACTTTTACCCTTTTCTCTAGGACACCCCGTATTATTACGAACGTCCACTTCCATTGGACAAAACCATCGTATGGTTAGATACGAACTCGAAAGAATTTATTCGAGGATGGTTTCCGGTTCTGGAGGAAACGAATAGGACTATTCAGTTGTCTTTTCCTTTTACCTTCTCTCAGGTTGCGAGTACTCCTTGGTTTAGGAGATAGTACACCTGTTACGCAAATTGGATAGTCTTCTTCCAAACCATAGGCAGGTGCCGACCGGTAGGGAATGAAGAAAACCAATTAGCCTAACGATGGTGTACAGAAGGTATTAAGTTAAGACAAAGCAAGGGATTAGTAAGAGGGCAAAGTAAATTGCGACTGCTGTTCACGACCAAACCAAGTATTCCTTCGCCAATCCTAAATCACCTTTGTATTTCTCCAGGACACTCCGTATCACTACGAAGATCCACAGTTTATTGGATACTCCATCGTATGGTTATATGCGAACTCGAAAGGAACTTGTTCCAGTTCGGGGATGGATTCTGGTCCAGGAGAAATAGGAATAAGGTTTGTTCAGGTGTCTTTTATCCTCACCTTCTCTCGCATTGCGAGTACTCCTAGGATTAGGACAGTACACCCATTATGCTTATTGGATAGTCTTCTTCCAAACCATAGGCTGGTGCCGAACGGTAGTGAAGGAAGAAAACCATTTGGCTTAAGGGGTGTGCAGAAGGTAATGACTAAAGACATTTAAAGGGATTTGGAGAAGTGGCAAAGAATTATACGGTTACAGTCGTGAATCTGGAAGAGGCATTACTAGGAATACCCGGATACCCCATCGAAACATTTCAATGTTTCAGTTTCACTGTGTACTGTTAAAGGAAAACTGATTTCCCAGTTAGACACTTGCTCCAGGGTATGTATTTACCAGGTACGATTCTCACATCTGTATGGTTTTACAGATGATGAGTGGGAGTAAGTTATTGGGAATTGGGTGATCATCCTCATTATATCGGGATTCGTTGTAATCGGTGATATTTGAGGAAGTCACCTGGGTAGTTTGCCGGTCGGCAAATATTTGGTTTTGAATATCCGCTGTTATGCACCAATTTCAAATTGATATATCTGTACGTCTATTTTCATAGAGTGAGATATACCTTTATGAAATTATGTCTACGACATTTACCTATATCAGTGGATGGTTAGGTAAGGAGCATTAAACAGCGGTGTAATTCTTCTTAACCATAAGTACAGTTTTCAACCTACGACACACAGTGAACGAGTTATCAGACTAAAGGGACTTATACAGAGTATTGTATGTTGTCCAGGGTCCATCAGGACAGAGGGGTTGGTCCTCGTACTATATTCGGTTTACTTATGACTTCTCTAGTTTTTAGACAAGTGTTTCGTGGAAACACAGGGTCCGAATTTTGAGAAGTTATAGGTATTTGAATAAAGTAGAGAATCAGGTATTGCAAGTATCGGGATTCTTCAAAGTGATCGAAGATGTAGATACTTGTCAATGGTATTCAGTTGATAGTAGTGATTAAGAGAACTTACTTCTCTTTCAGGTTACTCATAATTGGAAGCATTCCTAAGTTGAGTAATGCTGATCGGCCTCCTTCCATTTAGTTAACATGCACTGGGGACAGCTGCATGATTTTGAATCTGGTTCAATTAAATCAGTGCCTCTGGTCCTATATTGGATATAGAACAGTTCGTATCCTAACGATGTTAAGGTACGGGGAGTTGTCCGGCTTATGATTAAAACCAGACTCTAGATAACTCAAGGCACGTTTCTGTAATGGCTGTTTGTGGGTTGACCCAGGCTATGACGAGGGTTGACTTTCTACCATCTGGATGAACAATAGCGATATTGTTCTAGACTCGCCACAGTTTTATTAAAAAATGGATTTTTTCAGAAAAACAGTAGTGGGAGTATGGTAGAACTGGAAGTGATTACAGAACCACAAACGATTACTGAAGATTTGATAGGAACCTAAAGATTCAATCTGGTTTGACATTCCATTGGCCACTCCGCAGATAAGGTGGGTAACTTCAGGCACCCGAGAGGTACTCCGGTAGCTTCAAGGATGGTGACAGGGAAGTTCTTGTTTACCCACACTTGCCATTGCTGTTGTTCCAGACTGTGAGACCCGGTAGGAGGATGAGTATAGCGTCGTTCTGAACTCGCTTCAGAAGTGTACGTGTATATGACTCTGCCAGAGGGTTGTCGTAGTCAGTGGGAGCAGCGGAAGTATTGGTAGACATGTAGCTTATGTCTATTTATAGACTAAAGCAGATATAGCGGAGATAGATCATCTATTTCTGACATGACAGTCATAGGTTTGACTTCATCAGAATAGCGGATGGATCTGTTGAGGAGGTAGTAGGGTGTGATGTCATGGTATTTGTATGACATACACAGAGTAGGAAAAGAAACTCCTATACTACGATCGGTTATACTTTGGTCGTCACACAGTGGTTTCTCCACAAAAGAAATGGATTTTATATCAGACCTCTGGTTACTAGATCTATGGTTTTAGATCTAGATTTGGGTAGTCTCCCAATCTGGGTACTTAGACAGCATTCTAAGGGTATTTAGAATGGACGACTCCATGCACGGCAGTCTACCTGCAGGTAATGGAGTCACCCTCTCTAAAGGTGTCTTACAGACTAAAGGGGAGAGGGAAGTGCATGATTGGCATATCACTTGCTTAGGCAATTGAGTCAATCATGAGATGTCAAGTACCACACCAGATGTTGTTCTTGCACTAGATGCAATAAGTTGACATTAATCCAATCCTGGAGAAGCAGTCGGAAGCAGTTATAGAACATAAGTGGATGTTCTAGGGATATGATAACGATAGCCTCATGCGGGAGACAGTTATCATTCCAGGCTTCCAAGGTGACCTGGACGACAAGGAGGTTGTCAGAGTTATGGTTTTCCTTCTGATGAGGGGCAGTATTTTGGACAGGTGGTCCAAGGCAATACTGAGGGTGGCATGGCGCAGGATACTGATTAAGTTCAGTTGACGATACAGTCTAAGAAGTTTGGATTTGGAGTTCATTTATGAGCTAGGTCCCATCAGACATCCAGACACATTCTAAGACAGGTATTGCTCATTTCGGGAGATGGCTTTCTCCGCGAACTTGAGATATAGAGAGACATAGAAAGAGACAACAAAGCGGATCCACTCACTGAGGCTATTCCTCGAACGCAATAGTTTCGCAAACGAGCTTTGTGAGACTTACTAGTAGAGGAGTTGGGTGTTCGGTATCACACGGGCTGTGAGTATGCGACATCGCAATAATTAGCCTTGAGTGCAATTGGGAGATTGTTGAAGATAGTGCCCTCAGAGTCAATTATTAGGTCACAGGTACGTGATTGTAATGATTGATGGAGGACCTATCCCGGTAGGACAGTCTTACTCGAGATGATAGTATGCTATCTGGTTTACCTTTATCATCGTGTACTGTTTTAGGTGACCCGAAAAGTCGCTATTACACGTTGGTAGAGCCCCTAGTATTCTTGCTTGACCACCAGCAGTATGAGGGCGATCATATAAGTGGGAGCTGCGGTCTATAAGCATATCCTTAAATGGTCCCTAGTCGTGTGAGTTTCGAGACAGGGAATCAATACTCCAGAGTAGACTAGTGTATACAGTCGAGACCCCGACGAGGGGCGGTGGCCGGTCTCACAAGCCACTGGTGTTAGTTGGATCACCTAAGATGTATACAGGTGCTCATTGGGTTATGAGTACACCGGACAGGACTCGCCGGGAACATGCTAGTTGGTCATATACCAGACGTCAGATGGCAGTTCCCTGGTGACATGTGTACAGGTTAGTTCATCGACCTGGGGATCGTCATTTGTCTTGTGTGAGTTCCCACTGTACTTTGATTACTACCCTACCACGGCTCAAAGGAGTCGTGCAAACAGGTTTTAGTTGGGTACAGTCCCGAGCCACATGGAGGCAGTGAGCGTATTTTCAGGGGTTCGTCTCTCCCGGTATTGGGGGTGAGGTCGCGTTGTGTCTAGGAGAGCCATTACACGAAGCCCTCGGCCGAGGCAAGGAGATTTACTGGTAGGTATTCCATTAGTGTCTCAGGGTGTTCTGGGCTACACTCCGACACGACTTGTACCGCTTTTGGGGGTCTGACTTTTACCAACCCCCTAGGCCCGCCATGCGATGCTCATAGACGAACGGACCGGACTGTACGGATATTGTCACTGACAGGCTCAGTAGGGTTGTCTGGCTGAGTTCGCTAACAGACGTCCCTTTAAGTCAATACCTGGTAGCCCGTTACGTATTGGCTTATACCTCTGACGTGCTAGTGGTTAAATCCACAGCCAAGGTGTTGACGAGTCTTTAGAGTCCCCCACATTCAGTTACTCAGCTTTCGGGCGAAAGGTTGTAGAGGCCGTATGGAGATATGGCAAGGTCCGATCAGATACGTGCGGTATTGCACGGATCAGGATCGGACAGTTTGTACTATAGGCCGTATGGATATATGGCAGGGTTCGATCAGATACGTGCGGTATTGCACGGATCGGGATCGAACGCATATTACTGGCCGGCTTTGGTTTAAGCCGGATCCTAGTATAGTACAGTGTAGATTTTTGTCTCATTGCAGTTGTATTTCGGTCGGAATACAAATGCAGGTGTGTATGCATAGTATTGGGGTTTTCCTGTAATTTATTACGGGACCAGTTTTCTGGAGTTGCCAGTTTGCTTTTCGTTTCGGCCAATTTCCTTTGTATCGTTCATTGGCCGAAGTTTGGTGGAGGAGGGGTTATTTGCATTGTTGCAAATAAGCTTTTGTGGAGGGGGTCTTTGCATATATTTGTATCATGATAGCTTTTCCTTGACCTTGACTTCTAGCTTCATCATGCCTTGACTTTTGTAGGACATGATGGTTGATGATGTTTGTGGTTGAGTGTGGGTTTGATTTTGTGATGATTCTTTTTGCATGATAGCCTTCTTTCTCTCTCCATTGTATTATTGGATGGCTCTCTCATTCTATCACACTACTCCCTCATTCTCACTCTCCCTACACAAGTAGTGGCCGGCCTTGGCTCTTGGGGGGCTGTCCAAATATTTTGGTGTGGGTTTTTGGCTCATTTCATGTTGCAAAAATCCCACAAGTTCTATCTCCAAACTCCATAGTTCATCCCTCCACCAAAAGGCAATTCCTACAACCCCAAAATGAGACTTCTTCACTACACATTCTACAGCAAATCTTGGGCACATCGACTAGCCAGCTTCATGCCCGAGTTGCCTCGGCATTGAGGTGGGAGCCCGTAAAAGAAGTAGGCGATGTGGTGCACTTCCGGCGACGAGGTGGAGACAGGACATTCCGCAGGAGATCGGGACGACGACGAGAAGACCGGAGGACTCGGATCTGTCGGTATATCTCTCTTCCCCATCTTGTAGTTAGCTAGGACTAATTAATGGTTCGATCCGGGTATTAGTGCGCGGCGGTTTGCCAGTTCAAGAAAAAATTAAAGTTTATCACCGCTTCCGCATTTGGCCGTCGGATTGACGGCCGGGGCGCCGCCGTGCACTTACAGTTTGAGGAGGGATTCGAGAAACAGTGAGAGCCATCCTGTTTAGACAAACTAAAAACCACTCTAAACTTGCAAGAGCATCATGCTGAGTGTTTCTTCTTCTCTCTCCTAATTGCAGCGACCAATCGACATGACTGGACTTAAGTTACTTCTAGATAAAAACATACTGACAGGGCCAAACTACAAAGATTGGCTCAGGAATGTCAAAATGGCAATCACTTACGACAAGCTGGGGTATCTTCTTACCACCAAAGCTCCCCCTGTCCCTGGTCCCACTTCCAGCGTCGCGGATAAGGAAATCCGCAAGACTTGGGAGATTGATAGCGCGAAGGCCAAGTGCCTCGTACTTGCCTCGATGGACAACGAACATCAGAGGAGGCACGAGAATATGGACCTTGAATCCATATTTCTCCATACAAAAGAACTGTATGGAGAGCAATCACGTATCGCAAGATATGAAGCGTCGAAAAAGTTATTTTCGGCAAAGATGGCCGTCGGATCATCAGTAGCCGAGCACGTGCTAAAGATGATCGGCTACATTGAGGAGCTCGCGGACCTAGGGACCACATTGGAGAGTGAACTCTATACGGATATAGTTCTCCAGTCCCTTCCTTCCACTTACGCCCAGTTCATACTGAACTTCAACTTACAAGAAAAAGAGGTTGAACTTTCAGAGCTCCTCAACATGCTGAGGAGCGCAGAGGGCACCCTACAGAAAGGTAGGGAAACATCCACTTTGTTTGTAGGAGGATCATCTTCTTCTAGGTCCAAGGCGAAAGCCAAGGGAAAGAAGAAGAAAGCCCCCGCCAAACCAAGGGGCGGTGTTAGTAAAGTGGATACGAAGGGAAAAGCTAAAACAACAAAGAAGGCGGGGAAGCTTGTGGATAAGGAAGAATGCTTCTTTTGTCATAAGAAAGGTCACTAGAAGAATGATTGCAGGGCCTGGAAGGCCAGAACACAGGAATTGAAGCAGGTTGCAGCTTCAGCTTCAGGTGTGTATGTTATTGAAAACCGTCTTTCAATAAACTCTACTTCCTGGGTATTGGATACCGGATCAGGATCTCATATCTGTAATTCTTTGCAGGCGTTGAGAAACCGTAGTGTTTTGAAGGCAGGTGACATGACCCTCAGAGTTGCGAACGGAGCTAGCATGGATGCTAAAGCCGTGGGGGACTATCACCTGGGAATGTCAGATGGACATGTTTTGGTTTTGCGTAATTGCTTTTTTGTACCCAACGCAACTTGTAATATCATTTCTGTATCTTTAGTTTCTAAAGAAGGTTATGAATTTGCGTTTGTAAGTAATGTTGTAAACATTCACCTTAATCAAGTTCTGATTGGGTCAGGTACATTGAGTAATGGTATATACGTATTGAACCAACCACAGATTTTCAGTGTCCAGAATACACACAAAAGAAAGTCTCCGGAAATGAATCAGACTTTCTTGTGGCATTGTAGACTGGGTCACATCAATGAGAGAAGGTTGACGAAGTTACATACAGAAGGGTATTTGAATGCGTTCGAATATCAATCGTATGCCACTTGTCAATCCTGTCTCAAAGGAAAGATGACAAAGACTCCGTTTACTGGACATGGAGTAAGAGCAAGCGAGCTCTTGGGACTAGTACACAGTGACGTGTGCGGTCCAATGTCTACACATGCGCGAAGCGGTTATTCTTACTTCATTACTTTTACGGATGACTTCTCAAGGTACGGTCATGTCTTCTTAATGAAACATAAGTCCGAAGCCTTTGGAAAATTCCAGGAGTATAAGAATGAAGTAGAAAAACAGACCGGCAAAAGTATTAAGATTCTAAGATCGGATCGAGGTGGAGAATACTTAAGTGCCGAGTTCCTGGACTATTTAAAAGAGAACGGAATTCTCTCTCAGCTTACTCCTCCATACACCCCGCAACATAACGGTGTGTCGAAGAGACGGAACAGAACCCTATTGGATATGGTTCGGTCCATGATGAGTAACGCTGAGTTACCGCGATCATTCTGGGGATATGCACTAGAAGCAGCTGCGTATCTCTTGAACAAGGCTCCCACCAAGACTGTGCCTACCACCCCATATGAGATGTGGACTGGGATGAAACCCTGTCTTAAGTATCTTAAGGTATGGGGATGTCCAGCTTTTGTAAAAAAGCAGCATGCAGACAAGCTTGAGGCACGTTCAGTACAGTGTAAGTTTGTGGGATACCCAAGGAACTCCAGGGGGTATCTTTTCTATTCCGCTGAGGAACAAAAGGGTTTTGTTTCTCAGCATGCCCGCTTCTTGGAAACTGAGTTTTTAGAAACCCAGATAAGTGGGAGCACAATAGAACTGGAAGAAGTTCCAGAACCACAGACTGTTACTGAAAGCTCAGTGGAACCAGAAGGTTCAACAGAACAGGACATTCCTACGCCGCTCCGCAGGAGTAGTAGGCAGACTCATCCGCCCGAGAGATACTACGGTTTTCTCATAGACGAGGATAGAGAGGATTGCATCATAGATTATGATGAGCCTACTAGCTTCCAGCAGGCCGTTCAGAGCGTTGACTCAGTGAAATGGCTGGATGCAATGCGGACCGAAATGGAGTCCATGTACACCAACAAGGTATGGACGTTGGACATTGCTCCAGACGGGGTAAAACCCGTAGGATGCAAGTGGATCTTCAAAAGGAAGATTGGTGTAGATGGACAGGTTGAGACCTATAAAGCTAGGCTGGTAGCAAAGGGTTTTCGTCAAAGACCTGGCTTGGACTATGACGAAACCTTTTCTCCAGTAGCCATGCTGAAATCCATTCGGATCCTTCTTGCCATTGCTGCCTTCCACGATTATGAGATCTGGCAAATGGACGTAAAGACCGCTTTTCTAAATGGAAATTTAGAGGAGTGTGTCTATATGGACCAACCAGAGGGTTTCATTCATAGTGGGAGCAGCGAAAAGGTGTGCAAGTTGCTTAAGTCCATCTATGGACTAAAGCAGGCATCGCGGAGTTGGAACATCTGCTTTGATGAGACGGTCAAAGAATTTGGTTTTATCAAAAATCCAGATGAACCATGCATCTATAGTAGATTTGTAGCGAGAACTGTAGTATTCCTCGTTTTATACGTGGATGACATTCTCTTAATAGGAAATGACATTCCTATGCTACAATCTGTCAAGGGGTTCTTGTCACACAGGTTCTCCATGAAAGACCTGGGTGATGCCTCATACATCCTGGGGATCCGGATCCATCGTGATAGATCCAAGAGGATATTAGGACTTTCTCAGTCTAGGTACATCGACACCGTACTGAAAAGATTCAGTATGGAAGATTCTAAGCGCGGTAACCTACCGGCTTGTCACGGGATCACCCTCTCTAAAGAGATGTCTCCCAAGACTGATTTGGAGAGGGATCGCATGTCTATTATACCCTACGCTTCTGCGGTAGGCTCTATAATGCATGCGATGTTGTGTACCAGACCGGATGTAGCTTATGCACTGAGTGTGGTAAGCCGGTATCAGTCAAACCCTGGGGAGAAACACTGGATAGCGGTAAAGAACATTCTCAAGTACCTGAGAAGGACTAAGGAGATGTTCTTGGTGTATGGCGGAAAAGACCTCCAGATCGAGGCCTTTGCTGACTCCAGCTTCCAGAGTGACAAGGATGATTCCAAGTCCATGTCGGGCTTTGTCTTTACCCTCAATGGAGGGGCGGTGTGTTGGAAGAGTTCCAAACAAGAAACCGTTGCAGACTCGACGATGGAAGCGGAATACATCGCTGCATCTGATGCCGCAAAAGAAGCTGTCTGGATGAGGAAGTTCTTGAAAGAACTTCAGGTGGTTCCGTCCATTGTTGATCCAATACCTCTGTATTGCGACAACAACGGGGCTATAGCTTTAGCGAAGGAACCCAGGTCCCATCAGAGATCCCGACACATCTTGAGGCGGTATCACCAGATCAGGGAGATCGTAGATCGCCAGGAGATCGAGGTTCGGAGAGTCGCTTCAGAAGATAACACTGCAGATCCATTCACCAAGGCCCTGCCCCAGACTCAGTTCGAACGGCTGATCGAGATGATAGGTCTTCGATACGCCAGTACATGGCCTTAGTGCAAGTGGGAGATTGTTAGTGTATATGCCCTAGAGGTCATTACTGTATCATATACTAGTTTGTATATTACTTAATGGAAGCTTGGGATATTCACCTTGTATATACAATCTTGCTCAAAATAGTAGTATGCTACTTGGTTTGTTTCTACTTCAATGTGTACTTGTGTTTATTTTTGTATATCGCCTATACACATTAGTGGAGCCCTTAGGATCTTTGCTTGATTACCAGCGATGTGATGGCCGTCACACTAGTGGGGCTGGGTAATCTATAAGCACATCCTTATGCAGGTCCCTGGTCGCAGGACTATCGAGACAGGGCATCGATACTCCGGAGTAGACCAGCGCATGCGCTTCTCATCCCAGTGTGGGAGACGGTCTGTCCCACAGCCGTCAGTACGTCGTACTTGAGATAGTATGCAGTTGCTCGTTAGGTTACGGGTACACTGGACAGGACTCGTCGGGAACTGACTAGTTGGTATTATGCCAATCATCAGTTATCAGTTCCCAGGTGACATGAGTACAGCTTAGTCCGCTGACTTGACACTGTCACTTCGCCTCGAGTGTGTTCCCACTGTACTTTGATCACTACCCTACCACGGCTCAAAGGAGTCGTGCAAACAGGTAGTGGTTGGGTGCAGTCCCGAAGCACTTAGAGCTAGTGACGGTTAGACAGGATTCGTCTCTCCCGGTATTGGGGGTTGACATCGCGCTGTGTCTAGGAGAGCCATTACACGAGTAGTCCCTGGCCAGGGCAAACGAGATATACTGGTAGGCTTCCAGTGTTATCTCAGGGTGTTTTGGGCTTCGCTCCGGCACGACTTGTACCGCTATTGGGGGACTGCCGTTTACCGCCCCCTAGGCCCGCCATGTGATGTATCAGATGAACAGACCGGACTGTACGGAGAATGTCGCACTCAGGCTCAGTAGGAGTTCAGATAGGTTTCGCCTCGTCGGTCTTCTTGTCGGCACTACCTGGGGACCGTTACGCACAGCTAGTGCCGCTTGCGGTCTGTGGTTAAACCCACTGCCAGCGTAGTGTCGAGTCTTTAGAGTCCCACACATAAAGCTTTTCTCCTTTAGGCAAAAGAGTAGAGGTCGCATGGTATTGCGACAGGTCGCATGGTTTTGCGACATGGTTCGGTCACATCCGTGCACTTGTGCACGTACAGTGTCCGGACAGTTTACACTAGCGGGCTTTGGTTTAAGCCAGATCCTAGTGTACCTTTTGGGATTGGATTTATCCAGTTTGCATTCTTGTTCCTCGGAACGCGGATGCGGGTGTGTATGCACAGTTGACAGGGAGGCAGAGGCAGCGGATTCTCATTAGGGTTGTTGACAGTTGACCGTTGACTATTTGACTTTTTGCTCAACCCTAATGAGAATTTGATATGTGATTGACTATTATATTAATTAAGTATTTTGGTGACATGGTTGTTGACTTTTGTTGACTTTGTTGACTTTTGTTGACTTGTTGACTTTGTTGACCGGTTGACTAGGCTTGACTAGTTGACCATCATGATAACCATAGCCATCATTTCATGGCAAAGACTTTTGCTTGCTTGCTCATTTGTGTAAAATGAGTGCATGAAATGATATGGTTATGGTTGCTTCAACCATCACATAAGACTTATTTGGTATGATGAGTTATCATGACTTTGGATTATGAGAGGGTGAGAGACAAATAGACTTGCTCATTCTTTCTTGCTCATTCTCTCTCTTGTTCTTGAGCTCTCTTGTTTTGCTCTCACCCTCTTGCTCTTTTTTCCTCTCTTTAATCTATGGTTCTCTTGTCTCATGAGTTGAGAATCAAGAACCATAGATAAAATCCCACACAAACTCTTCTCTACTCATTCTAGTTCACAAGATTTAGCAAACCGAGTGAACTAGTTTCTTCAAAGAACGAAGAAGGAGCCAAAGGTTGGAGCTTTCAGGTGGATCTATCTTCGGCGTACGGAGACGACGGGAAGAAGCCAATCCGGACCACCATCGGAGTTTGAAGACAAAGGAGTTCAAGATAAGCAAGGTATAACCCCCTAACCGAGTAGCTAGAAACTCGTAGTTAGGTTGTTAGATAGATGTTTAACCAAGATCCGGGTTTTAGGTCCATGTTACCACCTCCGTAAAAATCTTTTTTTACCAAATTCCGCATTCCCGAAAGTACCGGGAGAGGTAGCATGGACTTACACCCACTTCCTATTTCTTCATCCTCTACCTCTTGCCAAGTAGTATAGGGTGTTCTCTTCACAAGTTTCATGACTTGGTGAAGTGGGAGCTTGATCTAGTGATGCCTCGACGTAGATCATCTTCGGCATGAAGCCGACGACCTTGCCCGCCCATTTCTCTAATGAAGCCGACGCTAGAGCCCGGGTTTCCATTTGGACAGCGAGGAGACTTCATTGCGGAGCAATGGAGGTGGAGAACCGGATCTACAAAGGTTGTATTTCCGTTCTCTTAGTAAAGTAGTTTACTAGTTGCATTTTTCGCCTAAATATCTAGTTAACGATCTAGTCTAGGGTTTCTCGGCACCGCAATTTTTGAACTTGGCATGGTTGATGCCTTGTGAGACCTCTTGGGAGTGCCCAGGAACCCTACAGTGATATCAGAGCCTAGCTAGAGCCTTAGGCGATGCGTAGACGAAGTTTGAAACCCGAACGAACCCGAAACCCTAAACCAAACATGCTCTCTGGACTTTTTCTAAAATCTGGAGTTTTTCCATATTAAAAATATGCAGAAAAATCAGCAGGGAATTGTAAGAATTACTGTGAAGCCCGTACCCATGAATCCACCATAGTGCGGCGGAACCGCGGCAGAAGCCTGGCTTATGCGGCGGTTCCGCGGCCAAAGGATGACATCATCATCCCCTGTTTGCACAGTAACTCCTATTATATTATGCTGGATTTTCTGGGAATTTTTAATATTTATTCAAGAGTTGAATTTTCTGGGGTTGTTTTGGGGATTCGATGATTCGATCGGATTATCAGACTTTGTCTTTGTGGTTTTCCGGATAATTTTAGAATATGTTAAAAAGTTCGACCGGATATAAATACCCAACTTTTCCCCTGTCGGGATATTTCCAAGTGTTGGATCTTTCCGTGGTTTAATAACGTTCTAAGTAGTGCAAGTAACGCGATGGTCCCTCTAGAAGACAACAAACCTTAACTCGATTATGTGACCGTCTTGAACTGCCCTTTGAACCTTCGGGTTTGGGGCAGTACAGCGTGCCACATGTGAGGAGTTGGCTTGACCCTTCTACGGCTGTACCGTTGGTACTGAGGCATGAACTGAATGTTTTTAGACTTGTTTCATGTGTTGATCTGTATCGGGAAAACTTGGGTGTTTGAATGTTCGATCGGAAAGTTTAACATTTTCTATTTATCTGGAACCGGATACAATAATTGGAATTCACAAACAGTTATGAGATAACTGAATGAATATTATAAACATAGCGGTTTAGTCTCACTTGATCGGTTGCCACGGAATTTTGATGTGATCAAAAGTCCGTCGCAATCACGTAGCGTACGCGGATACTCGCCGGGTAAACTTAATAGACAGCCTCACTCCATAGCCCCGACCAAGTGACTGTAGGAGAACCTCGTCGCCGAAAGCATCCGTTCGGGTGCTTGCGGCAGCGGTGTTCCGCCTTGGTGCACTTCGTCGACGGTATCGGGGGTGCAGCCGTCTACTGAAGTTTGCGACGAGCATTCGATCGAAATGTCGGGAATCTTGTTGAATTGCTCGACTTGATATTGAAAAGAGTTTTCGATAATGAGACTAAAATGCGGGGTTTATAATGGTTAGGCATGCGATGTCTAAGTATTTCATTTGATTAGGCATGCGATGTCTAAACAGATTGCGGATTCCAACTATTGTAGTTTTACACTTTCTTTTCTGCGACCGTAAGTGTAATATGTGATATCGCCGGTTTCGTTGCTATATGTCAACGACAATTAGGATGGACATATTTACTTACGTTGATGACATGTGATGTTATGTGTTGCTGGATATGATATATTGGATCGTCGTGTTTGAATAGCCGGTGTTTTATATGTGAGATGAGTGTTTTTCATTTTCATTCATGTAAAAACTTGTATGTAATATTCTTTTATTGGGGTACTTCCAGGTTGCGGAAGATGTCACCGTTTGTATATTATTTTCTTTTCCGCACTAGGATAGACCCAAGGAGGGGAGCACAAGTAACCGGGTTCTGGAGTCCAGTGGGAGACCAACTCGAGGAGTCGAGTCCGGGTCTCCTAACTCTAGAATTGGTAGGGTTGCTTGCCGCTCTCGTAGGGGTCTATGGGTGTGGGTTTGGCTATTCATCACGACCGTGGAATCCGTGTTTTATACTGGCTCGTATTGAAAACACGGACATCCTAGTATATCCAATATTTCATATGTTTCTTCTGCTGCGATATCTGTGATGTGATCATGTGATATGTTCTGTGATGGATACTTTATATAGTATATATGATATATTATATAGGCGTTACTTATGTTTTACACCCGCGCTAGCCCGGCCCCGCTCTACCGTTAGTTACCTAACCTAACGGTGCACGAGGGGACATCGAGGCGAATGCGGATGGCATAAGTGTACGTCGTATTTATCTGTGATGTTTAGGTATTTAAATGATGGGACTTCATTAATGTGATTAATGAAATAAAAGAAACCTATAGATGTTGTAGAATCGAATTTCAAAATAAAACAGGTAGCTACAGTTCTTGTTTTGCACAGAGGTATATGTGATATATCCTGCACCTTATTCGATGAGGAAAGGACCGAGATCCCTTCACCGGGAGTGACTCCTTTAGCAATAACTGGCAGATGCTACACACTCGGTTTGTCTTTTGATTGCTTTTAGGAGTTTTTGCTTTGCACAGTGATATATATGATATATCCCGCACCTCATTCGACGAGGAAAGGACCGACGATCCTTTCACCGGGAGTGACTATTTTAGCAAAACTAGAAAAGCCTCAAAAACACTCCATTTCAAAACTCATTCGATCCTACAACGATATCAAGTTCATTACGCAATAGGTTTTCAGAAAAACCTGTCGTAGCCCTCCGTCATTTCAGATAAGTCCTATTTAGTATTCGTGCTAAGTTTGTTGACCTCCGTCAAGGCGTAGTGTGCGGTAGCTAACTAGTATTTATCTGCTTATGCATATGATGCAGATTGGATTAGGGTAGTCATGCGGCCTTGTTGACCTCCGTCAAGGGTCGTGCGGGTGGGTTTAATTCGATCAAGAAATGACGGATTGAACTTGACTAGTAGCCTATGGTTTGTTGACCTCCGTCAAGGTCATAGGGTGCTAGGGGCAAAACTATCGGGAATTTCAAGTGTTGAAATTTGCAATGAGATTGCATACCTTCTATGAGATAGTTGGATCCCGATACCCGCTGCGAGTAAGAGTTACTCCTGGGAGAGTTTTACACATTGCAACTAGCCGATCAAGTAGGTGTCTAGAAAGGTGTTAACGAGGTTACGCCTCTGGGAAAATGAGGTTTACATTAATTAGGTTCGTGCGAAAGCACGGGGGACCTCCCTCAAAGTACCGACACTGGCCTGGCTGAAAGATTAGCGAACTTGTAGTGTGTAATTAATCCCGGCTAGTCTTTCCTTTTAGGGTTTGAAGGAAGATTTGATAAAAATAGTGGGAGCCATCCTGATTAGATAAAATAATAACAATCTATTCTTGCAAGAGCGCACGCTGAGTGTTTTCTTCTCTCTCTCTCCAGGTAGCGACCATATCACGCCTTAATCAAGATAATAATACGAATATTTGACCGAACCCGCTTCTTATACTGAGCTGGGGAACGTTGGTCCCGCTCCAACTTATAATTGTTATAAGAGAGAGCAGGAAATAGGGGATTACCAGAATTCCCGTGCCACCCAAACGAAGAGAGTGCATGTTGATGCATCATCTTCGGGTGTATTCTTTATACAGAACTGTTTCTCAGTGTCCTTTATGTCCTGGGTATATGATACCGGATCAGGATCCCGCATATGTAATATGTTAAATAGGGCTACAGATAGGTAGAGAACTGAGAACGGGTGATAAGTTTCATGAGGCAGAAAACGGGGCAAGTGTTGCAGCCAAGTCTGTTGGTCACTGTCACCCTGTATTCCAAATACATTGATTCTGAACGAATGTTATTAGATACCGAACCTGATATGCAAAATCATATCTGTCTCTTTATTAGTAAAGAAACGATAAAATTTTGTATTGTTGGATAATGTTTTGAACATTTCCTATATCAAAAGTTGATCGGTTCAAGCACGTTATCTAAAAGCATTAATGTTCTAAATCAAATTACAGTTCTTAGTATACGGAACACGCACAAGAGGAAGAGTTCAGAAATGAACGAATCCTTCTTGAGGCATTGTAGACTAGGTCATATCAATGCGATCCGACTGGCTGAAGTTACATTATAGATGCACATTTAAATCTGTTTGAATTTACATCTTGTGAAACTTGCCAGTCATGTCACAAAGATAAGATGACCATAGCTCTGTTTATTGGAAACAGAGAAAGAGTTGGTGAACTCTTGGGATGATACATGTGTAAGTGCACGGCGGCGCCCCGGCCGTCAATCCGACGGCCAAACGCGGAAACGGTGCTAAACTTAAATTTTTGCGGACTTGGCAAAACGGCACCACCGCGCACTAAACCCCGGATCGTTACCATTAACTAGTCTAAGCTACTTAACAAGATGGGAAAGAGATATACCGACGATCCAAGTCCTCCGGTCTTCATCTCCAATCCGATCTCCTCGCGGGATCTCCGTCCGTCTCATCCTCGTCGCCGGAAGTGCACCACATCGCCTTCTTCGTTTACGGGCTCCCACCTCAATGCCGAGGCAACTCGGGCACGAAGCCGGCTACTCGACGTGCCCAAGGTTCGCTGTAGAATACGTAGTCCTCAAATCTCACTTTGGGGTTCATGGAGATGCCATTTTAGGTGGAGGGATGATACAAGAACAATGTGGAGGAACTTGGGGATTTTTCTAACATCAAGAGAGCAAAAAATCCCCACTACAAAAATGGGCAACCCACCCTCATGGTGGCCGGCCATGACAAGAGGAGAAGGAGAGTGAAAATGGAGAGAGAGAGCTCAAAAATAATGGGAGCCATTCTCATATCAAAACAAGAGAGAGAGAGGAATGGTTATCATATGAACCAAATGATAACAAAGCAAAACCAACACTCAACTAACAACCATCTCTCATCATCAAAAACCATCATCAAAACCATGATGATAAAGAAAGTCAAGCTATCATGAAGCTAGAAGTCAAGGTCAATGAGAGGCTATCATGATACAACAATAAGCAAAGAACCCCTCCACAAACACTTATTTGCAACAATGCAAATAAGCCCTCCTCCACCAATCTTCGGCCAATGAACGGAACAATGGAAATTGGCCGAAACGGAAAGCAAACTGGCAACTCCATAAAACTGGTCCCGTAATAAATTACAGGAAAACCCCGATACTGTGCATACACACCCGCATTTGTATTCCGACCGAAATACAAATGCAATGAGACAAAGTCTACACTGTACTATACTAGGATCCGGCTTATACCAAAGCCGGCTAGTAATATCTGTTCGATCCTGATCCGTGCAATACCGCACGTATCTGATCGAACCCTGCCATATTACCATACGGCCTATAGTACAAACTGTCCGATCCTGATCCGTGCAATACCGCACGTATCTGATCGGACCTTGCCATATCTCCATACGGCCTCTACAACCTTTCGCCCGAAAGCTGAGTAACTGAATGTGGGGGACTCTAAAGACTCGTCAACACCATGGCTGTGGATTTAACCACTAGCACGTCAGAGGTATAAGCCAATACGTGACGGGCCACCAGCTATTGACCAAAAGGGACGTCGATGAGGAAGCTCACCCCGACACCCAACTGAGCCTGTCAGTGACAATATCCGTGCAGTCCGGTCCGTTCGTCTATGAGCATCGCATGGCGGGCCTAGGGGGTTGGTAAAAGTCAGACCCCCAAAAGCGGTACAAGTCGTGTCGGAGTGTAGCCCAGAACACCCTGAGATACTACTGGAATACCTACCAGTAAATCTCCTTGCCTTGGCCAAGGACTTTGTGTAATGGCTCTCCTAGACACAGCACGACCTCACCCCCAATACCGGGAGAGACGAACCCCTGAAGATACGCTCACTGCCTCCATGTGGCTCGGGACTGTACCCAACTAAAACCTGTTTGCACGACTCCTTTGAGCCGTGGTAGGGTAGTAATCAAAGTACAGTGGGAACTCACACGAGACAAATGACGATCCCCAGGTCGATGAACTATCCTGCACACATGTCACCAGGGAACTGCCATCTGACGTCTGGTATATGACCAACTAGCAGGTTCCCGGCGAGTCCTGTCCGGTGTACTCATAACCCAATGAGCACCTGTATACATCTTAGGTGATCCAACTGACACCAGTGGCTTGTGAGACCGGCCACCGCCCCTCGTCGGGGTCTCGACTGTATACACTAGTCTACTAATGGAGTATCGATGCCCAGTCTCGAAACTCCCACGACTAGGGACCTTTTAAGGATAAGCTTATAGACCCCCAGCTCCCACTTATATGATCGCCCTCATACTGCTGGTGGTCAAGCAAGAATCCTAGGGGCTCTATCAACGTGTAATAGCGACGTGTCAGGTCACCTAACACAGTACACGATGATAAAGGTAAACCAGATAGCATACTATCATCTCGAGTAAGACTGTCCTACCGGGATAGGTCCTCCCTCAATCATTACAATCACGTACCTGTGACCTAATAATTGACTCTGAGGGCACTATCTCCAACAATCTCCCACTTGCACTCAAGGCTAATTATTGCGATGTCGCATACTCACAGCCCGTGTGATACCGAACATCCAACTCCTCTACTAGTCAGTCTCACAAAGCTCGTTTGCGGAACTTTTGCGTTCGAGGAATAGCCTCAGTGAGTGGATCCGCTTAGTTGTTTCTTTCTATGTCTCTCTATATCTCAAGTTCGCGGAGAAAACCATCTCCCGAAAAGAGCAATACCTGTCTCAGAATATGTCTGGATGTCTGATGGGACCTAGCTCATAAATGAACTCCAAATCCAAACTTCTTAGACTGTATCGTCAACTGAACTTAATCAGTATCCTGCGCGCCATGCCTCCCTCAGTATTGCCTTGGACCACCTGTCCAAAATACTGCCCCTCATCAGAAGGAAAAACTATAACTCTGACAACCTCCTTGTCGTCCATGTCACCTTGGAAGCCTGGAATGATAACTGTCTCCTGAATGAGGCTGTCGTTATCATCTCCCTAGAACATCCACTTATGTTCTAAAACTGCTTCCAACTGTTTCTCCAGGATTGGATTAATGTCAACTTATTGCATCTAGTGCAAGAACAACATCTGGTGTGGTACTTGACATCTTATGATTGACTCAATTGCCTAAGCAAGTGATCTGCCAATCATGCTCATCCCTCTCCCCTTTAGTCTGTAAGACACCTTTAGAGAGGGTGACTCCATTACCTGCAGGTACACTACCGTGCCAGGAGTCGCCCATCCTAAATACTCTTAGAATGCTGTCAAGTACCCTGATTGGGAAACCACCCAAATCTAGATCTAAAACCATAGATCTAGTAACCAGTATGTCTGATATAAAATCCATTTCCATTGTGGAGAAACAACTGTGTGACGACCAAAGTATAACCGATCGTAGTATAGGAGTTTCCTTTCCTACTTTGTGTATGTCATCCAAATACCAGGATATCACACCCTACTACCTTCTCAACAGATCCATCCCCTATTCTGATGAAGTCAAACCCATGACTGTCACGTCAGAAATAGATGATCTATCTCCGCTACTGGTGCTTCAGTCTGTAAATAGACATAAGCTACCTGTCCACCAATGCTTCCGCTGCTCCCACTGACTACGACAACCCTCTGGCAGAGTCATATAGACGTGCACTTCTAAAACTAGTTTAGAACGACGCTATACTCATCCTCCCGCCGGGTCTCGCAGCCTGGAACAACAGCAATGGTAATTGTGGGTAAACAAGAACTTCCCTGTCACCGTCCTTGAGGCTACCGTAGTACCTCTCGGGTGCCTGAAGTTACCCACCTTATCTGCGGAGTGGCCAATGGAATGTCAATCCAGATTGAATCTTTAGGTTCCTTATCAAATCTTCAGTAATCGTTTGTGGTTCTGGAATCACTTCCAGTTCTACCATACTCCCACTTCTGTTTTCTGAAAAAATCCATTTTTTAATAAAACTGTGGCGAGTCTAGAACAATATTGCTATTGTTCATCCAGATGGTAGAAAGTCAACCCGCGTCATAGCCTGGGTCAACCCACAAACAGCCATTACAGAAACGTGCCTTGAGTTGTCCAGTGTCTGGTTTTAATCATAAACCGGACAACTCCCCGTACCTTAACATCGTTAAGATATGAACTGTTCTATATCCCATATAGGACCAGAGGCACTGATTTAATTGAACCAGATCCAAATCATGCAACTGTCTCCAGTGCATGTCAACTAAATGGAAGGAGGCCAGATCAGCGTTACTCAACTTAGGAATACTTCCAATTATGAGTAACCTGAAAGAGAAGCAATTTCTCTTAATCATTACTATCAACTGAATACCATACACAAGTATCTACATCTTCGATCTCTTTGAAGAATCCCGATACTTGCTATACCTGGTTCTCTACTCTATTCAAATACCCATAACTTCTCAAAATTTGGACCCTGTGTTTCCGCGAAACACTCGTCTAAAAACTAGAGAAGTCATAAGTAAACCGAATATAGTACGAGGACCAACCCCTCTGTCCTGATGGACCCTGGACAACATACAATACTCTGTATAAGTCCCTTTGAGTCTAATAACTCATTCACTGTGTGTCGTAGGTTGAAAACTGTACTTATGGTTAAGAAGAATTACACCGCTGTTTAATGCTCCTTACCTAACCATCCACTGATATAGGTAAATGTCATCGACATAATATCAAAAGGTATATCTCACTCTATGAAAATAGACGTACAGATATATCAATTTGAAATTGGTGCATAACAGCGGATATTCAAAACCAAATATTTGCCGACCGGCAAACAGCCCAGGTGATTTCCTCAAATATCACCGATTACAACGAATCCTGATATAATGAGGATGATCACCCAATTCCCAATAACCTACTCCCACTCATCATCTGTAAAACCATACAGATGTGAGAATCATACCTGGTAAATACATACCCTGGAGCAAGTGTCTAATCGGGAAATCAGTTTTCTTTTAACATTACACAGTGAAACTGAAACATTGAAATGTTCCGATGGGGTATTCTGGTATTCCTAGTAATGCCTCTTCCAGATTCAGATTCACAACTATAACCGTATAATTCTTTGCCACCTCTCCAAATCCCTTTATATGTCTTTAGTCGTTACCTTCTGCACACCCCTTAGGCCAAATGGTTTTCTTCCTTCCCTACCGTTCGGCACAAGCCTATGGTTTGGAAGAAGACTATCTAATAAGCATAATGGGTGTACTGTCCCAATCCTAGGAACACTCGCAATGAGAGAGGGTGAAGATAAAAGACAACCGAATAAACCTTATTCCTATTTCTCCTGAACCAGAATCCATCCCCGAACTGGAACGAGTTCCTTTCGAGTTCGTATATAACCATACGATGGATTATCCAATAAAATGGGATCTTCGTAGTGATACGGAGTGTCCTGGAGAAATACAAAGGTGATGTGGGAGTGGTAACGAAATATTTGGTTTGGTCGTGAATATCTGTTGCAATTTACTTTGCCCTCCTACTAATCCCTTGCTTTGTCTGAACTTAATACCTTCTGCACACCATCGTTATGCTAATTGGTTTTCTTCATTCCCTACCGGTCGGCACCAGCCTAAGGTTTGGAAGAAGACAATCCAATTTGCGTAATAGGTGTACTACCCCTAAACCAAGGAGTACTCGTAACCTGAGAGAGGGTAAAAGGAAAAGACAACTGAATAATCCTATCCGTTTTCTCCAGAACCGGAAACCATCCTCAAATAAATTCTTTCGAGTTCGTATCTAATCATACGATGGTTTTGTCCAATGGAAGTGGACGTTCGTAGCAATACGGGGTGTCCTGGAGAAAAGGGTAAAAGTAGGAGTGGCAATGAGGTCTGCAACTCTGACAATCCAAAAGCCAGTGTTAAGTAAGTTCGGTCAACTTGGTCACGGAGTCATAGTCTAGGGTCGGGTCAATGGTCGCTGCCAGAGAGAGAGAGAGAAGAAACACTCAGCGTGCATTCTATCCTAGATCAGAATGGTTACCAATTTATCTAATGTGGAAACCTCCCACTGTACCTCAAATTCTCCTCCAAACCTGAAAGAAGAATTAGTCGGGGTCACCCGAGGAGTAAACTAACTCATCAGTGGGAATCGGGATCCAACTCTCATCGCATGACAACGTGACGGAATCCGCTCACGGTATCACACTCCAGAAGGTATGCGCATATCTGGCAAGTTTCAGTACTTTTGAAACTCCCGATGTGATTTCTGCCCCATGCTCTTATGACCTTGACTTTGGCCAACATATCATAAGTCACATGTCAAGTTCTACCCGTCATTCTCCAGGTTAATTTGAATCCACCCGTACATACCCTTGACTTTGGCCAAAATGGCAGCACGACTGTCCCAAACCAACGCATCTATCTATGCTGCATATGAATACCCCAATAGCTACCAATCACTGTGCCTTGACTTTGGCCAACATACACAGCTTGAATACTATTGACCACCCATATGAAACGACGGAGGGCTACGAATGGTTTCTGGCGAAAACCTTTAACGTAAAGAACTTGATATCGTCGAAGGAACGGATAGCTTTTTAAAATATAGTGACGACAACTTCCGCTAAAGAGGTCACTCCCGGTGAAGGGATCTCGGCTCTTTCCCCGTAGAATGGGGTGCAGGATAATCCAAATGAATACCACGGTGCAAAGCAAAAGTAATCGGCTATAGTGAAGTTAATGCCCTGACGCAAACTTATTGTCCAAGGGGTCACTCCCGGTGAAGGGATCTCGGCCCTTGCCTCGTCGACTGAGGAGCAGGATATTCTAATGAATACCACGATGCAAAACAAAAGTAAACGTCCTTGCAATAACAGCTTTTTGAAAAAGTGTTCCAACAACATCAGATTAGGTTTGTTTTTAAACTTGCATTGATCCGAATCAATGCAGTCCCATCAATTGATCACACCAAAAAGAACGAAAATATACTGATGTACGTATATGCCATCCGCATTCGCCACTGGGTCCCGTCATTACCCGTTAGGTTAGCTAACTAACGACAGAGCGGGGACTGGACTAGCGCGGATGTAAAACATATACAACATCTACTAATATATATACCAATATATTATATTTCGCTCAAGGCGTGAAAGAAATGCAACATCACAGAGAATGAACAGCATCACAGAAACAATACAGATATCTGGGATCCCCGGGTTTCACAGAGCCACTACTGAAACCCGACGTTCCCCTGGTCGTGTGGATAGCCTGTGCAATGAAATCCTAGACCCCTACGGGCGCGGCAAGTCACCCGCCAAAACCTGAAGCGAGGCAGCCCCCTTCAGCGCCGTGAATGGACCACCCAGCACTTCACGGAATCCGGCAACTTGGGCACCCCTCCTGGGTCAACCTGTACCCCCTACGAGTGCGGCGAATAGCCCGCCAATCCTAGAGCGAAGCCCCCTCCGTCTCAATGCCATGAGATGCGGGCTTGTTGCCCTCCAGAACCCGGCTATCCGTGCACCCCTCCGCGGGGCAATCCTAGTACAGAAAATAAAATATACATACACCGGGTACATCGACCGCAACCAGGTCGTGCCCCAAAATAATAATACAAACGGGCAGTGACGGCAGTCCACATGTCGGACGCTCGCCCCGCAATATCAAATGTACATAATACAACCACAACTGTACTAGCATTGCATCCAGGCTATCCCCCACGACCGATCCGCAACAACACAGCAAATACATAGAACATCAACGTGAAAGTCACGTTCGCAAATCCGTCTAACCGGGCTATAGCAGTTAGATCGGATTTACCGATCGAGTGACATTCACGGTCGCAGATATAATGTAAATACTGTGAAAAATGTGTTTAAAATATCCGACCGATCAAATTATATCAAGTGGGCCCCAAAACAATACTGTAGCAGTTACAGAAAATATGGGCCCAATTTAAATATTCCAGAAACCCAAATTTAAGCCCAGAAGCCCACTGTAAAAAACCCAACCCACTGATCCCTGTAGACTGCGGCGGAAGCGCGGCCAAACATGGGTTTTGGCCGCTCTTCCGCGGTCACGTGAGAGGAACAGTACGTCGAATTTGAACAGTGTTCTTAGAATTTCTAGCACAGTACTTTTATGCAACCTGAAAAATTTTTGGAGACAGAAAAATTTCAACAGAAACTGTCGTGGGTGTATTGGGGTTTTCGGACATTTCGATCGATCGGAACAGAAAAACACATTACACAAAGCTAGACTAAGTTAATGGGGAGGCTCTGATACCACTGTAAGTGCACGGCGGCGCCCCGGCCATCAATCCGACGGCCAAACGCGGAAACGGTGCTAAACTTAAATTTTTGCGGACTTGGCAAAACGGCACCACCGCGCACTAAACCCCGGATCGTTACCATTAACTAGTCTAAGCTACTTAACAAGATGGGAAAGAGATATACCGACGATCCAAGTCCTCCGGTCTTCATCTCCAATCCGATCTCCTCGCGGGATCTCCGTCCGTCTCATCCTCGTCGCCGGAAGTGCACCACATCGCCTTCTTCGTTTACGGGCTCCCACCTCAATGCCGAGGCAACTCGGGCACGAAGCCGGCTACTCGACGTGCCCAAGGTTCGCTGTAGAATACGTAGTCCTCAAATCTCACTTTGGGGTTCATGGAGATGCCATTTTAGGTGGAGGGATGATACAAGAACAATGTGGAGGAACTTGGGGATTTTTCTAACATCAAGAGAGCAAAAAATCCCCACTACAAAAATGGGCAACCCACCCTCATGGTGGCCGGCCATGACAAGAGGAGAAGGAGAGTGAAAATGGAGAGAGAGAGCTCAAAAATAATGGGAGCCATTCTCATATCAAAACAAGAGAGAGAGAGGAATGGTTATCATATGAACCAAATGATAACAAAGCAAAACCAACACTCAACTAACAACCATCTCTCATCATCAAAAACCATCATCAAAACCATGATGATAAAGAAAGTCAAGCTATCATGAAGCTAGAAGTCAAGGTCAATGAGAGGCTATCATGATACAACAATAAGCAAAGAACCCCTCCACAAACACTTATTTGCAACAATGCAAATAAGCCCTCCTCCACCAATCTTCGGCCAATGAACGGAACAATGGAAATTGGCCGAAACGGAAAGCAAACTGGCAACTCCATAAAACTGGTCCCGTAATAAATTACAGGAAAACCCCGATACTGTGCATACACACCCGCATTTGTATTCCGACCGAAATACAAATGCAATGAGACAAAGTCTACACTGTACTATACTAGGATCCGGCTTATACCAAAGCCGGCTAGTAATATCTGTTCGATCCTGATCCGTGCAATACCGCACGTATCTGATCGAACCCTGCCATATTACCATACGGCCTATAGTACAAACTGTCCGATCCTGATCCGTGCAATACCGCACGTATCTGATCGGACCTTGCCATATCTCCATACGGCCTCTACAACCTTTCGCCCGAAAGCTGAGTAACTGAATATGGGGGACTCTAAAGACTCGTCAACACCATGGCTGTGGATTTAACCACTAGCACGTCAGAGGTATAAGCCAATACGTGACGGGCCACCAGCTATTGACCAAAAGGGACGTCGATGAGGAAGCTCACCCCGACACCCAACTGAGCCTGTCAGTGACAATATCCGTGCAGTCCGGTCCGTTCGTCTATGAGCATCGCATGGCGGGCCTAGGGGGTTGGTAAAAGTCAGACCCCCAAAAGCGGTACAAGTCGTGTCGGAGTGTAGCCCAGAACACCCTGAGATACTACTGGAATACCTACCAGTAAATCTCCTTGCCTTGGCCAAGGACTTTGTGTAATGGCTCTCCTAGACACAGCACGACCTCACCCCCAATACCGGGAGAGACGAACCCCTGAAGATACGCTCACTGCCTCCATGTGGCTCGGGACTGTACCCAACTAAAACCTGTTTGCACGACTCCTTTGAGCCGTGGTAGGGTAGTAATCAAAGTACAGTGGGAACTCACACGAGACAAATGACGATCCCCAGGTCGATGAACTATCCTGCACACATGTCACCAGGGAACTGCCATCTGACGTCTAGTATATGACCAACTAGCAGGTTCCCGGCGAGTCCTGTCCGGTGTACTCATAACCCAATGAGCACCTGTATACATCTTAGGTGATCCAACTGACACCAGTGGCTTGTGAGACCGGCCACCGCCCCTCGTCGGGGTCTCGACTGTATACACTAGTCTACTAATGGAGTATCGATGCCCAGTCTCGAAACTCCCACGACTAGGGACCTTTTAAGGATAAGCTTATAGACCCCCAGCTCCCACTTATATGATCGCCCTCATACTGCTGGTGGTCAAGCAAGAATCCTAGGGGCTCTATCAACGTGTAATAGCGACGTGTCAGGTCACCTAACACAGTACACGATGATAAAGGTAAACCAGATAGCATACTATCATCTCGAGTAAGACTGTCCTACCGGGATAGGTCCTCCCTCAATCATTACAATCACGTACCTGTGACCTAATAATTGACTCTGAGGGCACTATCTCCAACAACATGTTGATGTATGAAGGTCCCCTGTCTACACATGCCAAGACCGGTTCTTTGTACTTCATTACATTCTCTGATAATCTCTCAAGATTCAGACATATGTTCCTGTTGAAACACAAGTCCGAACCTTTTGAGATATTCACAGAATATAAACTAGAAGTAGAGAACCAAAATACGGGTATAAATATTATGTCCTTTGATGTGATCAAGGAGGAGAATACTTGAGCACGGAAATCCTGGACTATTCTAAAAGGAGAATGAGATTCTCTCTCAGCATTACTCCTCCGTATACACCATAGCACGATGGTATATCGGGGCGGAGTAAAAGCACCCTATGTGATATGGTGTGCTCTATGATGAGTACTACTGAGTTTCCTATTTCCTTTTGGAAGTTATGCACTTGAGAAGCTGCATACCTATTGAATAGGGTTCCAATCAAATCAGTTGCCTACCATTTCATATGTGATATGATAAGGGAAGAGCCCATCTCTTAAGTTAGTTAAGATTTGGGGTTGTCCAGCCTATGTCTGAAAAGCAAAATCCGGACAAGCTCGAGGCAAGATCTGTTATGTAAAACTGGAAAGGTTCCAGCCATACAAAACTGCAGCTGATGATTTGACAGAACCAAAGGATTCAATAGTTACCAACGAACCTCAGCCTCTCCGCCGATCTAGTAGGGTTCCTCACCCACCTGAGAGATACTTCTGTTTCTCTATGACAGTGGGAGCGAGGATTGCATCATGAGATGATGACCCAACTAGCTTCGAGCAGGCCATCGAGAGTAGGGACTCTGTAAGAATGGCTGGATGCTTAGCGATCTGAGATGGAATCCATGTACACCAACAAAGTATGGACTTTGGTTGCTATATCTGAAGGGTTAAATCCCCATCAGGAGCAAGTATATCTTGAGAAGATTACTTGGTGTACGTGGAAAAGTTGAGACTTTCAAAGCTAGACTTGTTAAAGGTTTGCATCATTGACCAGGTGTGGATCATGAGGAAACCTTTTTCTAAGGAGCTATGCTTAAGTCCATCCAGATCCTACTTACCACGGCTACATACCATGACTACAATATCTGGTGGTTGGGTGCCATGACTGCTTTTCTAAATGATGTTTCAGAAGAGAACGTCTATAAGTACACAGCCAGAGGGCTTCGTAGACAGTGGGAGCAGCGGAAACGTGTACAAGATGCTTTATAGGATAAAGCAGGTATCACAGAGTTGGAACATCTGTTTTGATGTAGTAGTCAAACAATTTGACATCATCAAAATGGAAGATGAACCTTGTATATACAAAAAGATAGTAGGGAGTATGGTGATGATCCTTGTAGAGTACGTGGATGACATGCTCTTGATAGGGAAGGAGTTTCCTATGCTACGCTCGGTCAATCTCCGCTTATCACAATGATTCTCCATATAGGATCAAAGTGATACCTCCTAAATCCAGGGTTTTGGATCTATGAGATAGATCTAAATGGATGTTAGGATTCTCACTAGTTGTTGTGAGACGGTATCAATCGACCCTGGGGAGAACCACTGGAATGGTTCCAGGGTGATAAAGACGACTGAAAGTCAGTCACAGGTATTGTCTTAACCCTCAGTGGAGGGACGGTATGTTGGAAGAGTTCCAAGATAGATACCGTGACATACTAGACGATTAAGGCTGGATACATCGCTACTTGAGATACTACCAAAGAGGATGTTTGGGTGTATATTGGTTCATGAGATGAACTATGTTCCTTCCATTGTGTGACAATGGAGTTGTGGCTTATGCCAAGGAACGCCGGTCCCATCAGTAATCCAGACATATTCTAAGGCAGTGTCACCTGATCATGGAGATGGTTGATCTCCAGGGTGATCGAGGTTAGGAGAGTAGACTCAGAGAACAACACGGCGGATCCACTCACAAAGGCCTTTTCCCGAAGAGAGACTTTTATGGGATGGTTGAGTATGAGATACTACAACCACTGCTATCAGATGGCCCTAGTGCAAGTGGGAGATTGTTAGTTATATGTATGCCCTAGAGGCCATTACTATACATAGGATGTATATTGTAGTGGGTGCTTGGACATATATAGGGAGGACTTTCTTGCTCGACATGATAGTATGCTATCTGGTTACTCTTTACCTAAACATGTACACTGATTGTCTCTCTGTTACATGTTGGTAAAGCCCTTAGGATGTGTACTTGACTACCTGGACTATGATGCAGATCATACTATTGGGGACATGGTAGTCCATAAGTACATCCTTCAAGGTCCCTAGTCGTGGGTGTATCGAGATGGGGCATCGATATACCAGAGTAGACTAGCGTATACCTTCTCGACCCCATACAGATGGACGATGGATGATCCCATATCCATTGGTGTTTGACATCAGAGATGATATACGGGTGCTCAGTGGAGACTGGGTACACTGGACGGACTCGCCGAGAACTCCCAGATGGTATTATACCTTATGTCAGATGGCAGTTCTCTGGTGACACTGGTACAGAGTAGTCTGTTGACCCGAGATCGTCATAGAGTCTTGTGTGGTTCCCACTGTGCTTTGATTTCCACCTTACCGCGTCCAAGAGGGCATGCAAAACGGTGGTTTTTGGGTACAGTCCCGAATCATATGGAGGCAATGAGCGATAGGAGGGGATTCGTCTCTCCCGGTATAGGGAGTTGATGTTGCGCTGTGTTCGATTGGCTATAACCGGAAATCCCTGGCCAGGGTTGCTGAGATTTACTGGTAAGTGTTACCAGTAGTTTCTCGAACTGTTATAGACCTCATATCGACACGGCTTATCGAGCTATTGGGGTCTGACGTTTACCACCCCTAGGCGAGATATGCGACATATCAGACGACGAGACCGGACTGTACGGTAAGTGTTACTGGTTGGATTCACAGGAGTGTGAGCGGGCTTGCTCGTCGATCTTCTGATCGCTCAATACCCGGGTGGCCTTTACGTTTAGCAGACCGCTTGCGGCTTGTGGGTGTTTGATATGATCATCACCTGCTGCCGGCGTATTGACGAGTCTTTAGAGTCCTACACAGAGGTTTCCTGGCTCAAGCGAAACGAAATAGGAGCGCATATGAGATATGTGCGGGACCGAGAATAATGCGTGTATGTGATACCGTATTCTATTCTCGCGATGATTGTATCGAAAGGTTATATGCGATATAACCTAGTTATCGAATCGAGGGTTAATTCGATAAGCCGATACATTGGATACTAGTCGGTTATATGCGATATGACCGGATCGTTAAATCAAGTGTTGATTTGATGATTTAATGCATAAATATATATTTGATATACTACTTTGCATTAACTAGTATTGGTTCACTTTAAATGGATTTTCTCACTTGGATTGTGCACATTGTATATGTGATATACTTTTGTACACAAGTTTGTATCATGTTTGATGATACATGCTCACTAGGGTTTGTGTAAAGATTAAACCATGGTTGTGTAATGGTTAGGGTTTTCATTTTCTTATTCATTTATTTATTTATTTCATTTATTTTTTTTTGGAAAAGAAAATGGGAAAAATGGTGGCTTTCTTTGTTTGTATTTGAAGCTTCATGAAGCTTTGACTAAGTCACCATTTTGTCTCATGCTTAACCCTAACCATTCCACTTAACCTTAGTCTATTCTCTACACTTGACCATGGTTACATTATGATAAGTATTCATTTTATTTCCTTTTTGGAAAATACTCATCATAATATTCATCTTCTTCTTCACTTGAAGAAAGCTTGCTTCAACAATGGCAACTTGAGCAAATGAGTGAGAAATCCAATTCTAAAGTGAACCCACTTCCTATTTCTTCATCCTCTACCTCGTGCCAAGTAGTATAGGGTGTTCTCTTCACAAGTTTTATGACTTGGTCAAGTGGGAGCTTGATCTAGTGATGCCTCGACATAGATCATCTTCGGCATGAAGCCGACGACCTTGCCCGCCCATTTCTCCGATGAAGCCGACGCTAGAGACCGGGTTTCCATTTGGACAGCGAGGAGACTTCATTGCGGAGCTATGGAGGTGGAGAACCGGATCTACAAAGGTTGTATTTCCGTTCTCTTAGTAAAGTAGTTTACTAGTTGCATTTTCCGCCTAAATATCTAGTTAACGATCTAGTCTAGAGTTTCTCGGCACCGCAATTTTTGAAATTGGCATGGTTGATGCCTTGTGAGACCTCTTGGGAGTGCCCAGGAACCCTACACCTTTATATGTTATCTTCTATTCACGAGTTGGCAACTCACCCCCGTTGTGCCATTGTGTTTGCAGGTTGCCCTTCGGAGTAGTCGCGGCAGGCTGCATTCTTGCATCTTTTGGCACGGATACCCCTACAGTTAGTGTACTAGCTCTTTTGCTGATAGGTAGGTTTTGTACGGTATCTGGTTATCTTTCAGTTATGTACATTGTTGTATCTAGTACTCACCATCTACCACTTATGTATTGACTTAGAGAGCAGTTGTGAGGACGATGTATATTATTTTGTATTCTGGCGTCGGGCTCGTTGTGAGCCGACTTTACTTATGCAGTTTATTCTATCTGTGATGCTTCCCACTTGTTGCTCATTTTCTTCGCTATGGCGTCGTATATTGTTATCTTAGTAATTGGTTCTATTAATTGCTTAAATCACTCTATACTATTACTGTAAGTCCATATTGCGACCCCCGGTTCTTACGGGGAGGCGGAAACGGTATAAAAAAACGAATTTTTATCGCAAGAGGCAACATGGACTAAACTATGGTCGGGATCGTTGTCTAAACTAAAACTAGCAAACTATGCTAAAGAGAGTTAGCTACTCGGATGAAGATGGTTATACCTAAACTTGAACTCCTTCTCTTCAAGCTCCGATGGTGGTTCGATGGCTCCTTCTCGTTGTCTCCGTACGCCGAAGATAGATCCACTTGAAAGCTCCAACCTTTAGCTCCTTCTTCGTTCTTTGAAGAAACTAGTTCACTTGGTTTGCTAAACCTAGTGAACTAGAATGAGTAGAGATGATTTAGAATGGGATTTTATCTATGGTTCTTGATTCTCAACTCATGAGACAAGAGAACCATAGATCAAGAGAGGGAGCAAGAGGTTGAGGGTGAGAGCAAGAGGAGAGCTCAAGAACAAGAGAGAGAATGAGCAAGAAAGAATGAGCAAGTATTTTGTCTCTCACCCTCTCATAATCCAAAGCAATGATAACTCATCATATCAACAAAAGTCTTATGTGATGGTTGAAGTAACCATAACCTTATCATGTCATGCACTCATTTTACTCAAATGAACAAGCAAGAAAAAGTCTTTGGCATGAAATGATAACCATGGTTATCATGATGGTCAACTAGTCAAGCCTAGTCAACCGGTCAACAAGTCAACAAAAGTCAACAAGTCACCAAAGTCAACAAGTCAACAAAAGTCAACAAGTCAACAACCATATCACCATAATACTTAATTAATATAATAGTTAATCACATATCATATTCTCATTAGGGTTGAGCATAAAGTCAAAAAGTCAACGGTCAACTGTCAACAACCCTAATGAGAATCCGCTGCCTCTGCCTCCCTGTCAACTGTGCATACACACCCGCATCCGCGTTCCGAGGAACACGAATGCAAACTGGATAAATCCAATCCCATAAGGTACACTAGGATCTGGCTTAAACCAAAGCCCGCTAGTGTAAACTGTCCGGACACTGTACGTGCACAAGTGCACGGATGTGACCGAACCCTGTCGCAAAACCATGCGACCTGTCGCAATACCATGCGACCTCTACTCTTTTGCCTAAAGGCGAAAAGCTTTCTGTGTGGGACTCTAAAGACTCGACACTACGCTGGCAGTGGGTTTAACCACAGACCGCAAGCGGCACTAGCTGTGCGTAACGGTCCCCAGGTAATGCCGACAAGAAGACCGACGAGGCGAAACCCATCTGAACTCCTACTGAGCCTGAGCGTGACATTCTCCGTACAGTCCGGTCTGTTCGTCTGATACATCGCATGGCGGGCCTAGGGGGCGGTAAACGTCAGTCCCCCAATAGCGGTACAAGTCGTGCCGGAGTGAAGCCCAATACACCCTGAGATAACACTGGAAACCTACCAGTATATCTCGTTTGCCCTGGCCAGGGACTACTCGTGTAATGGCTCTCCTAGACACAGCGCGATGTCAACCCCCAATACCGGGAGAGACGAATCCTGTCTAACCGTCACTGCCTCCAAGTGCTTCGGGACTGCACCCAACTACCACCTGTTTGCACGACTCCTTTGAGCCGTGGTAGGGTAGTGATCAAAGTACAGTGGGAACACACCCGAGGCGAAGTGACAGTGTCAAGTCAGCGGACTAAGCTGTACTCATGTCACCTGGGAACTGATAACTGACGATAGGTATAATACCAACTAGTCAGTTCCCGACGAGTCCTGTCCAGTGTACCCGTAACCTAACGAGCACCCGCATACTATCTCAAGTACGACGTACTGACGGCTGTGGGACAGACCGTCTCCCACACTGGGATGAGAAGCGCATGCGCTGGTCTACTCCGGAGTATCGATGCCCTGTCTCGATAGTCCTGCGACCAGGGACCTGAATAAGGATGTGCTTATAGATTACCCAGCCCCCACTAGTGTGACTGCCATCACAACGCTGGTAATCAAGCAAAGATCCTAAGGGCTCCACTAATGCGTATAAGTGATATACTGAAATAAACACAAGTACACATTGAAGTAGAAATAAACCAAGTAGCATACTACTATTTTGAGCAAGATTGTATATACAAGGTGAATATCCCAAGCATCCATTAAGTAATATACAAACTAGTATGATACAGTAATGGCCTCTAGGGCATATACACTAACAATCTCCCACTTGCACTAAGGCCATGTACTGGCGTATCGAAGACCTATCATCTCGATCAGCCGCTCGAACTGAGTCTGGGGCAAGGCCTTGGTGAATGGATCTGCAGTGTTGTCTTCTGAAGCGACTCTCCGAACCTCGATCTCCTGGCGATCTACGATCTCCCTGATCAGGTGATACCGCCTTAAGATGTGCCTGGATTTCTGATGGGACCTGGGTTCCTTCGCTAAAGCTATAGCCCCGTTGTTGTCGCAATACAGAGGTATTGGATCAACAATGGATGGAACCACCTGAAGTTCTTTCAAGAACTTCCTCATCCAGACAGCTTCTTTTGCGGCATCAGATGCAGCGATGTATTCCGCTTCCATCGTCGAGTCTGCAACGGTTTCCTGTTTGGAACTCTTCCAACACACCGCCCCTCCATTGAGGGTAAAGACAAAACCCGACATGGACTTGGAATCATCCTTGTCACTCTGGAAGCTGGAGTCAGCAAAGGCCTCGATCTGGAGGTCTTTTCCGCCATACACCAAGAACATCTCCTTAGTCCTTCTCAGGTACTTGAGAATGTTCTTTACCGCTATCCAGTGTTTCTCCCCTGGGTTAGACTGATACCGGCTTACCACACTCAGTGCATAAGCTACATCCGGTCTGGTACACAACATCGCATACATTATAGAGCCTACCGCAGAAGCGTAGGGTATAATAGACATGCGATCCCTCTCCAAATCAGTCTTGGGAGACATCTCTTTAGAGAGGGTGATCCCGTGACAAGCCGGTAGGTTACCGCGCTTGGAATCTTCCATACTGAACCTCTTCAGTATGGTGTCGATGTACCTGGACTGTGAAAGTCCTAATATCCTCTTGGATCTGTCACGGTAGATCCGGATACCCAGAATGTATGAGGCATCACCCAGGTCTTTCATGGAGAACCTGTGTGACAAGAACCCCTTGACAGATTGTAGCATAGGAATGTCATTTCCTATTAAGAGAATGTCATCCACGTATAAAACGAGGAATACTACAGTTCTCGCTACAAATCTACTATAGATGCATGGTTCATCTGGATTTTTGATAAAGCCAAATTCTTTGACCGTCTCATCAAAGCAGATGTTCCAACTCCGCGATGCCTGCTTTAGTCCATAGATGGACTTAAGCAACTTGCACACCTTTCCGCTGCTCCCACTCTGAATGAAACCTTCTGGCTGGTCCATATAGACACACTCCTCTAAATTTCCATTTAGAAAAGCTGTCTTTACGTCCATTTGCCAGATCTCATAATCGTGGAAGGCAGCAATGGCAAGAAGGATCCGAATGGATTTCAGCATGGCTACTGGAGAAAAGGTTTCGTCGTAGTCCAAGCCAGGTCTTTGACGAAAACCCTTTGCTACCAGCCTAGCTTTATAGGTCTCAACCTGTCCATCTACACCAATCTTCCTTTTGAAGATCCACTTGCATCCTACGGGTTTTACCCCGTCTGGAGCAATGTCCAACGTCCATACCTTGTTGGTGTACATGGACTCTATTTCGGTCCGCATTGCATCCAGCCATTTCACTGAGTCAACGCTCTGAACGGCCTGCTGGAAGCTAGTAGGCTCATCATAATCTATGATGCAATCCTCTCTATCCCCGTCTATGAGAAAACCGCAGTATCTCTCGGGCGGATGAGACTGCCTACTACTCCTGCGGAGCGGCGTAGGAATGTCCTGTTCTGTTGAACCCTCTGGTTCCACTAACCTTTCAGTAATAGTCTGTGGTTCTGGAATTTCTTCTAGTTCTACTGCGCTCCCACTAATTTCCTTTTCCAAGAACTGGTGTTCTAGAAAGTGGGCATTACGAGAAACAAGGACTTTTTGTTCCTCTGCGTAGTAGAAAAGATACCCCCTGGTGTTCTTTGGGTATCCCACAAACTTGCACAGTACTGAGCGTGCCTCAAGTTTGTCCGCATGCTGCTTTTTGACAAAAGCTGGACATCCCCAGATCTTCAGATATTGAAGATAGGGTTTCTTCCCACTCCACATTTCATATGGGGTGGTAGGCACAGTCTTAGTCGGAACTCGGTTCAAAAGGTATGCAGCTGATTCTGGCGCATACCCCCAGAACGATCGCGGTAACTCAGCGTTACTCATCATGGACCGCACCATATCCAATAGGGTGCGGTTCCGTCTCTCCGATACACCATTATGTTGCGGGGTGTATGGAGGAGTAAGCTGAGAGAGAATTCCGTTCTCTTTTAAATAGTCCAGGAACTCGGCACTTAAGTATTCTCCACCTCGATCCGATCTTAGAATCTTAATACTTTTGCCGGTCTGTTTCTCTACTTCATTCTTATACTCCTGGAATTTTCCAAAGGCCTCGGACTTATGTTTCATTAAGAAGACATAACCGTACCTTGAGAAGTCATCCGTAAAAGTAATGAAGTAAGAATGTCCGCTTCGGGCATGTGTAGACATTGGACCGCACACGTCACTGTGTACGAGTCCCAAGAGCTCGCTCGCTCTTACTCCATGTCCAGTAAACGGAGTCTTTGTCATCTTTCCCTTGAGACAGGATTGACAAGTGGCATACGACTGATATTCGAACGCATTCAAATACCCTTCTGTATGTAACTTCGTCAACCTTCTCTCATTGATGTGACCCAATCTACAATGCCATAAGAAAGTCTGATTTATTTCTGGAGACCTTCTTTT
This sequence comes from Agapanthus africanus, assembly GCA_030015575.1. Lineage (NCBI taxonomy): Eukaryota > Viridiplantae > Streptophyta > Magnoliopsida > Asparagales > Amaryllidaceae > Agapanthus > Agapanthus africanus. The sequence continues at coordinate 334,555,759 of CM057346.1, read as the reverse complement.
GTGTGTATTCTGGACATTAAAAATCTGTGGTTGGTTTAACACGTATATACCATTACTCAGAGTACCTGACCCAATCAATACTTGATTAAGGTGAATGTTTACAACATTACTTACAAACGCAAATTCATAACCTTCTTTAGAAACTAAAGATACAGAAATGATATTACAAGTTGCGTTGGGTACAAAAAAGCAATTACGCAAAACCAAAACATGTCCATCTGACATTCCCAGGTGATAGTCCCCCACGGCTTTAGCATCCATGCTAGCTCCGTTTGCAACTCTGAGGGTCATGTCACCTGCTTTCAAAACACTACGGTTTCTCAACGCCTGCAAAGAATTATAGATATGAGATCCTGATCCGGTATCCAATACCCAGGAAGTAGAGTTTATTGAAAGACAGTTTTCAATAACATACACACCTGAAGCTGAAGCTGCAACCTGCTTCAATTCCTATGTTCTGGCCTTCCAGGCCCTGCAATCATTCTTCCAGTGTCCTTTCTTATGACAATAGAAGCATTCTTCCTTATCCACAAGCTTTCCCGCTAACTTTGTTGCTTTGCCTTTTCCCTTCGTATCCACTTTACCAACACCGCCCCTTGGTTTGGCGGGGGCCTTCTTCTTCTTTCCCTTGGCTTTCGCCTTGGACCTAGAAGAAGATGATCCTCCTACAAACAAAGTGGATGTTTCCCTACCTTTCTGTAGGGTGCCCTCTGCGCTCCTCAGCATGTTGAGGAGCTCTGATAGTTCAACCTCTTTTTCTTGTAGGTTGAAGTTCAGTATAAACTGGGCGTAAGTGGAAGGAAGGGACTGGAGAACTATATCCGTATATAGCTCACTCTCCAATGTGATCCCTAGGTCAGCGAGCTCCTCAATGAAGCCGATCATCTTTAGCACGTGCTCGGCTACTGATGATCCGACGGCCATTCTTGTCGAAAACAACTTTTTCGACGCTTCGTATCTTGCGATACGTGATTGCTCTCCATACAGTTCTTTTGTATGGAGCAATATGGACTCCATGTCCATATTCTCATGCCTCCTCTGATGTTCGTTGTCCATCGAGGCAAGCAGGAGGCACTTGGCCTTCGCGCTATCAATCTCCCAAGTCTTGCGGATTTCCTTATCCGCGATGCTGGAAGTTGGACCAGGGACAGGGGGAGCTTTGGTGGTAAGAAGATACCCCAGCTTGTCATAAGTGATTGCGATCTTGACATTCCTGAGCCAATCTTTGTAGTTTGGCCCTGTCAGTTTGTTTTTATCTAGGAGTAACTTAAGTCCAGTCATGTTGATTGGTCGCTGCAATTAGGAGAGAGAAGAAGAAACACTCAGCATGATGCTCTTGCAAGTTTAGAGTGGTTTTTAGTTTGTCTAAACAGGATGGCTCCCACTGTTTCTCGAATCCCTCCTCAAACCATAAAGGAAGAATTAGCCGGGATCAATCCCACCGCACAATACTTGCTTAACCGTTCAGCCAGGCCGGTGTCGGTACTTCGAGGGAGGTTTTCCAACGCTTTCGCGAAGTTCCTTAATTAGAGAACCTCTTTTCCCTGGGGGCGTAGCCCCGCTAACACCTTTCTAGGCACCTACTAGGTTTATAGCATTGATCGTTAAGTGAGAAATTTCCCGAGGAGTAGCATATACTCACAGTAGGATCGGGATCCAAATATCATCGCGAGACGAAACTGAAGGAATCCTACCAGAATCATCACACTCCAAATGGTATGCAAATCTAGCAAGTTTCAGTACTTATGAAACTCCCGATGTGGATTTTTGCCCCATGCTCTTATGACCTTGGCGTGAGGTCAAAATGTCATAAGTCACATGTCAAGTTCGTCCCATCATTATCCAGGTTAATTTGAATCCACCCGTACATACCCTTGACGTAGGCCAAAATGGCAGTACGACTGTCTCAAACCAACGCATTCTATCTATGCAACAGATAAATATCCGGCAGCTACCAATCACTATGCCTTGGCGTGAGGTCAAAATACATAGCTTGAATACTACCGAATATTTAACTGAAATGATGGAGGGCTACGGATGGTTTTGGCAAAACCGTGAACGTAGTGAACTTGATTTGGTCGATGGAACGAGATAGCTTTTAAATGGAGTGGCTCAAACTCCGTATTTTAAAAGTTTGTTTTGAAAAGAACCGAGTGGTTTTTCGAAAGTGTTCCAACGACTTTAACTTGGTTTATTATCTTGCATTAGTTCTTTTAATGCGTGATATTCTTGCATTAGTACTTTTAATGCGTCCCATCATTTAATCCTACCATTGCAGAAAACAACCAAAATATGACGTACGCTTATGCCATTCGCATTCGCCACGGGGCCCCGTCATTACCCGTTAGGTTACTTAACTAACGACAGAGCGGGGGCTGGGCTAGCGCGTCTGTAAAACATAAGCAACGCCTAAATAGTAAGCAATGATAGACATTACAGATCACAGATGAATGCATTGGATATACTAGCAATCCGCAATCCTTTCGAGCCTGAAACGAAAAGCGGATAACACGGTCGCGGTGAATAGCCAAATACCCCACCCAAGACCCCTACGGGTGCGGCAAACTACCCGCCAAGTACTCGGTAGTTTGTGCACCCCTCCATGGGTCTATCCTAGGAGCAAAAACAGTAAAAAGAATTATACAATGACGGCTACAACCCCGACCCGGTTGTGCGGCCAAACAAATAATATTATTACATCAATTTACATTTACAATGAATGAAAGAAAAACAAAAGCTCATCTCACATCCACCCCGGCTATTCACCCGCGACAGTCCAACACATTCATATACACATTCCAGCACATTCCAGATCATGTATAACCCCGACTAATCGACTTATAGCGATTAGCCGACGTTCAATACATGCAAGCATCACAGATATAACCATCATAGTCAAAGTGCAGTGAAGTTCGGAAAAAATACGGAATTATAGGACCCCAAAAGGAAATTTCTTTTCTGGAAAATCTGGGCACATATAATATATTTTAAAAATCCCAAAACCAACACACAAACACACTGCACGAAAAACGATGCAGAGAAGACACCAAGTCGCGGCGGTTCCGCGGCGGCTAAGAAGAATCACGCGGCGGAAGCGCGGCACTTTAGGCGAATCACTGTATCGTTTTTCTTGGGTGTTCACAGAAAACCCTGAGCCGAATTTACAAGTGTAAAGTTTTTCATTTTGAGCAGAAAAAATTTCAACAGAAACTCAGTTTTTGTGATTATCCGGTTTTGTGATTTTTTTCGGTTCCGAACTTCGTTACACTTCACTACTAAGCTAGTTTAAGTTTAGTTAGGCTCTGATACCACTGTAAGTCCATATTGCGACCCCCGGTTCTTACGGGGAGGCGGAAACGGTATAAAAAAACGAATTTTTATCGCAAGAGGCAACATGGACTAAACTATGGTCGGGATCGTTGTCTAAACTAAAACTAGCAAACTATGCTAAAGAGAGTTAGCTACTCGGATGAAGATGGTTATACCTAAACTTGAACTCCTTCTCTTCAAGCTCCGATGGTGGTTCGATGGCTCCTTCTCGTTGTCTCCGTACGCCGAAGATAGATCCACTTGAAAGCTCCAACCTTTAGCTCCTTCTTCGTTCTTTGAAGAAACTAGTTCACTTGGTTTGCTAAACCTAGTGAACTAGAATGAGTAGAGATGATTTAGAATGGGATTTTATCTATGGTTCTTGATTCTCAACTCATGAGACAAGAGAACCATAGATCAAGAGAGGGAGCAAGAGGTTGAGGGTGAGAGCAAGAGGAGAGCTCAAGAACAAGAGAGAGAATGAGCAAGAAAGAATGAGCAAGTATTTTGTCTCTCACCCTCTCATAATCCAAAGCAATGATAACTCATCATATCAACAAAAGTCTTATGTGATGGTTGAAGTAACCATAACCTTATCATGTCATGCACTCATTTTACTCAAATGAACAAGCAAGAAAAAGTCTTTGGCATGAAATGATAACCATGGTTATCATGATGGTCAACTAGTCAAGCCTAGTCAACCGGTCAACAAGTCAACAAAAGTCAACAAGTCACCAAAGTCAACAAGTCAACAAAAGTTAACAAGTCAACAACCATATCACCATAATACTTAATTAATATAGTAGTTAATCACATATCATATTCTCATTAGGGTTGAGCATAAAGTCAAAAAGTCAACGGTCAACTGTCAACAACCCTAATGAGAATCCGCTGCCTCTGCCTCCCTGTCAACTGTGCATACACACCCGCATCCGCGTTCCGAGGAACACGAATGCAAACTGGATAAATCCAATCCCATAAGGTACACTAGGATCTGGCTTAAACCAAAGCCCGCTAGTGTAAACTGTCCGGACACTGTACGTGCACAAGTGCACGGATGTGACCGAACCCTGTCGCAAAACCATGCGACCTGTCGCAATACCATGCGACCTCTACTCTTTTGCCTAAAGGCGAAAAGCTTTCTGTGTGGGACTCTAAAGACTCGACACTACGCTGGCAGTGGGTTTAACCACAGACCGCAAGCGGCACTAGCTGTGCGTAACGGTCCCCAGGTAATGCCGACAAGAAGACCGACGAGGCGAAACCCATCTGAACTCCTACTGAGCCTGAGCGTGACATTCTCCGTACAGTCCGGTCTGTTCGTCTGATACATCGCATGGCGGGCCTAGGGGGCGGTAAACGTCAGTCCCCCAATAGCGGTACAAGTCGTGCCGGAGTGAAGCCCAATACACCCTGAGATAACACTGGAAACCTACCAGTATATCTCGTTTGCCCTGGCCAGGGACTACTCGTGTAATGGCTCTCCTAGACACAGCGCGATGTCAACCCCCAATACCGGGAGAGACGAATCCTGTCTAACCGTCACTGCCTCCAAGTGCTTCGGGACTGCACCCAACTACCACCTGTTTGCACGACTCCTTTGAGCCGTGGTAGGGTAGTGATCAAAGTACAGTGGGAACACACCCGAGGCGAAGTGACAGTGTCAAGTCAGCGGACTAAGCTGTACTCATGTCACCTGGGAACTGATAACTGACGATAGGTATAATACCAACTAGTCAGTTCCCGACGAGTCCTGTCCAGTGTACCCGTAACCTAACGAGCACCCGCATACTATCTCAAGTACGACGTACTGACGGCTGTGGGACAGACCGTCTCCCACACTGGGATGAGAAGCGCATGCGCTGGTCTACTCCGGAGTATCGATGCCCTGTCTCGATAGTCCTGCGACCAGGGACCTGAATAAGGATGTGCTTATAGATTACCCAGCCCCCACTAGTGTGACTGCCATCACAACGCTGGTAATCAAGCAAAGATCCTAAGGGCTCCACTAATGCGTATAAGTGATATACTGAAATAAACACAAGTACACATTGAAGTAGAAACAAACCAAGTAGCATACTACTATTTTGAGCAAGATTGTATATACAAGGTGAATATCCCAAGCATCCATTAAGTAATATACAAACTAGTATGATACAGTAATGGCCTCTAGGGCATATACACTAACAATTACTGGTTTGATTTCTGGGTTTTCGGCTTACTTAGTCGCGTTACGTCTGTAGACCTTACGTGGTTAAGTGCCGGTCACGGGCCAAACTTTGGGTCGTGACACCGTCACAGGCACTGTCTTTACCCTCAGTAAAGAGACGGTATGTTGGAAGAGTTCCAAGATAGATACCGTGTCATACTAGACGATAAAGGCTGGATACATCGCTACTTAAGATGCTACCAAAGAGGTTGTCTGGGTGTATATTAGTTCATGAGATGAACTCAGATCCTCCCATTGTGTGACAATGGAGTTGCGGCTTATGCCAAGGAACGTCCGTCCCATCAGAGATCCAGACATATTCTAAGGCAGTATCACCTGATCATGGAGATGGTTGATCTCCAGGGTGATCGAGGTTAGGAGAGCAGATTTAGAGGATAACACGGCGGATCCACTCACAAGGGCCTTTTCCCAGAGAGAGACTTTTATGGGATGGTTGAGTATGAGATACTGCAACCACTGCTACAGATGGCCCTAGTGCAAGTGGGAGATTGTTAGTTATATGTATGCCCTAGAGGCCATTACTGTACATAGGATGTATATTGTAGTGGATGCTGGGATATATATAGGGAGGACTTTCTTGCTCGACATGATAGTATGCTATCTGGTTACTCTTTACGTTAACGTGTACACTGATGTCTCTCTGTTACATGTTGGTAAAGCCCTTAGGATGTGCACTTGACTACCAGGACTATGATGCGAATCATACTAGTGGGGACATGGTAGTTATAAGTACATCCTTCAAGGTCTCTAATCGTGGGTGTATCGAGATGGGGCATCGATATACCAGAGTAGACTAGCGTATACCTTCTCGACCCATAACGATGGGCGATGGATGATCCCATATCCATTGGTGTTTGACATCAGAGATGATATACAGGTGCTCAGTGGAGACTGGGTACACTGGACGGACTTGCCGAGAACTCCCAGATGGTATTATACCTCACGTTACATGGCAGTTCTCTGGTGACACTGGTACAGGTTAGTCTGTAGACCCGAGATCGTCATAGAGTCTTGTGTGATTCCCACTGTGCTTTGATTTCCACCTTACCACGTCCAAGTGGGCATGCAAAACGGTGGTTTTTAGGTACAGTCCCGAATCGCATGGAGGCAATGAGCGATAGGAGGGGATTCGTCTCTCCCGGTATAGGGAGTTGATGTTGCGCTGTGTTCGATTGACTATAACCGGAAATCCCTTGCCAGGGTTGCTGAGATTTACTGGTAAGTGTTACTAGTAGTTTCTCGAACTGTTATAGACCTCATATCGACACGACTTATCGAGCTATTGGGGTCTGATGTTTACCACCCCTCGGCGAGATATGCGACATATCACACGATCAGACCGGACTGTACGGTAAGTGTTACTGGTTGGATTCACAGGAGTGTGAGCGGGCTTGCTCGTCGATCTTCTGATCGCTCAATACCCAGGTGGCCGTTACGTTTAGCAGACCGCTTGCGGCTTGTGGGTGTTTGATATGATCATCACCTGCTGCCGGCGTATTGACGAGTCTTTAGAGTCCTACACAGAGGTTTCCTGGCTCAAGCGAAACGAAATAGGAGCGCATATGAGATATGTGCGGGACCGAGAATAATGCGTGTATGTGATACCATATTCTATTCTCGCGATGAATGTATCGATTGGTTGTATGCGATATAACCTAGTTATCGAATCGAGGATTGATTCGATAAGTCGATACATTGGATATTAGTCGGTCATATGCGATATGACCGGATCGTTAAATCAAATGTTGATTTAATGATTTAATATATAATTATATATTTGATATATTACTTTGCATTAACTAATATTGGTTCACTTAAAATAGATTTTCTCACTTGTTTATGCACATTGTATATGTGATATATTTTTGTGCATAAGTTTGTATCATGTTTGATGATACATGCAAACTTGGGTGTATGTTTGATTTAAACCATGTTTGGTTAATGTTTAGGGTTTCCTTTGCCTTATTTATTTATTTCATTTATTTACTTTTGGCAAGAAACAAAAACAAAAGGTGGTGGCTTTTCACACTTTGGCTTGAAGCTTCATGAAGCTTCATAGCACCTTTGACAAAGTCTAAGCCTTTTGTTTTATTCTTAACCTAACCATTCACCTAACCCTAGTTTATTCTCTACACACAACCATGGTTGCAAAATGATAAGAATCACTTAGATTTTCTTTTTGAAGTAATTCCTTTTCTATCATCTTCTTCTTCATGGAGAAAAAGAAAAGCTTGCTTGAAAATGTCTAAGTGATGATTCCAAGTAAGAAATCCAAATCCAAAGTGAACCCACTTCCTATTTCTTCATCCTCTACCACTTGCCAAGTAGTATAGGGTGTTTCCTTCACAAGTTTCATGACTTGGTGAAGTTGGAGCTTGATCTTGAGTTGCCTCGACGTAGATCATCTTCGGCATCGAAGTCGACGACCTAGCCCGATCATTTCTTCGACGAAACCATCGCTAGAGTCCGGGATCCGATGATCGCAGCGGAGGGACATCATCACGGAGCTGAGGAAGTGGAGGACCGGATCTACAAAGGTTGTAGCCCCTTTCACTTAGCAGTAAAGTTGTTTACTAGCTTGTAGTTTCGCCTATTCTCTAGTTAACGATCTAGTTTAGGGTTTCTCGGCACCGGAAAATTTTGAATTTGGCATGGTTGATGCCTTGTGAGACCTCATTAGTGTGCCTAGGAACCCTACAGTGCTAACGCGTTTAAAACATCGATCGAACCAAATTTCGAAAATCGCAATTTTCAAGCACATAAGTTTCTGTCTTTTTTTTTAAAGGGCCTAAAAATAATTTTTCATATCACAGAAAAACTTGCAGGGTTTTCTAAGAATTATGGGAAAATTTGGGCACGTGTTCCCACTTAACCACCGCGGATCCACGGTCAAACCTTGGGTTTGACCGCGGAACCGCGGCGACTTTGTGGGAACAGTGCTCCAATTTTTCCAGAGAGCTCCTAATAGGAAGTTGTGGTTTTCAGGTAGTACTCTTTTGGGCCCAGTTTTTGTTACTGTACAGCAGATGTACGTGGGGCCCACTTCGGAAAATTTTGTCGATCGAAATTTTAAACTTGTTAATATGCAGTATTTACATTATATCTTCGACCGGGAATGTCATTTGATCGGTAAACCGCGTCTGATTGCTATAGTTCTTTTAGACGGGTTTGCGAACGTGACATTCGCGTTGATGTTCTGTGTTGTGCTGTGATGTTGCGGATATGTCGTTGTGGATAGCGGGGTGCAATGGTAGTGTCACGTCCCGAAAGTACGGAACATGACCGGCACTTAAACTACGAAACGTCTCGAGGCGTACATAATCTAAGTAAGACGAAAACCCAGAAATCCAAACCAAGAAAAGTAGTAGAGTGAAGGAAAACCAATTCAAATCAAGTAGTTTTAATAGCATAAGCCGAATTATGCGTTTTCTAAAAAAAAAACATCAAATATTTACTGAAAATTTCGGCAGAGTCTCCTTTGTAAATACTGGCCCCCAAACGGGATACAACATGAATAGTATACGAAATCAATAAAAGTCATCCCCAAGCGGGAGCTAGCTCTTCGTCAACCGACGGTCACAACCACACGAGCAATATAATATACAACGCCAAGGGCGAGGATCAAAAACTCAAAAGGAAACTCAAAACCACAAGAAATATAACGCGCGACTCTAAGGTCGAAAGATTAAACAACACTGGTCTCTATCTCAAAATAAATACATGTTTTGTTGATGGAACTTCTAGATACAACTGAATAATGATACACAAGATATAATGATAGGTGCGATACCAATAAACCCACCTGCTAGCAAGTCACCCGGAAATGAAAATAGTGCCAGCAAAGCCGTAATGAAACCTGTACGGCGAAACCTGCAAGAACTGTGGCACAACGGGGGTGAGTTGCCAACTCATGAATAGAATACATCTACGAACAGGAATCGCATGTATGACGCAATCCTAGGTCATACGATCATAATATATCATCAAAATATAACCAGCAGCCTATAACCATGGCTAGGGTATACCACAAAACAACAGTAATACCAAGTGCTCGTGTCAGTGCCTCAGATAGCAATATATCATATAGATGATGTATGAATGCATGAAAACAGAGTACATGTACTAAAGAAACTGCTTTCATAACTCAGTGAGATTTCTGTATTTTTAAAAATGAGGTATCATAAGGAAATCAGTATAAACCGTGTCTAGCATCGACACAAAAACATAAATCCACATAGCTCAATATCTCAGGCTCCGGCTATCCGGACTGACCTGGATCATCAAATCTCAGTACCTCAATATCTCAAAATCTCAATGTATCAAATCTAATATCTAGGGCGCCGTCAGTCCAGACCAGCCCCTACCATCCATCTCAAGACTACGAAGGTATCCTCCGGATATCCGACACGTCGGGTAAAATCACCGGTCGGTGGTGCTCCCCTACCAGGCTCAACGTCAACAACACGACCTTCTCGCCCCGGGGTACCGCACCGGGCCCACCATGTACCTAAAACGGTTCATCCAACTCCTCAAATCGGGTCTCAAAATCCATCAGCAAACTCATGGTGGACGACTCATACATCATGGGAAAACCGCATTTTTATTTAAAAAGAGAGAAAGCAGTTTATATATGTTTTGCGGTTTTCCTCCAAATCCAGAAAATATCATGGAAATCCGAATCATCAATAGCATGTAAAACCATGAATATAAGCATGAGCATCCATGAATGCGGCATATAATGAATAACAGTATGCATGAAGTGACAAGTAACAACTACAATGTCTAAACCTCTAGTTAACAAGCTACAATAGGCAATAATATTTTCTAAGGTGTGCGTGACATGGCAATTACCGATGAAGATGTGTGTGAGCCGGCAAGTAAGTGTACGTGGTACATAGGTATCATCGGTAATGGTGCTGGTGTCCTAACAGTATGATATCAACAATGCAATAAGAAATTAGAATATAAGCATGCGATGCAGAGCGAAAAACAATAATGAGCGGGAGCTAAATACTAAATAATGGTGCCCTTTAAAATAACACGAATCATGGGGTTTTGAAAATAAGGGCTACGGTGGTTTTAAAAAAGGATACGTCTTTTGAAATATCCGTAGATCCCTTGACCTGTCTTTTAAAATACCTACGATCCGTTAGTTTTGAAATAGGTAGAAATCTAATCTAGTCTGACAACTACACTAAACTATATGGCTGAACTAAAGGTAAGGAAACCGCCTAGCATCTGAGTCGATACATATATGAATATATATTAGTCGGTGATCCCGCCTCGATACTATCAATCCGATACCATATCTATAATCAGATATTCCCAAGTCAAGAGTGCGGATCAATCATCAATATATAGCTCGTACATAAATCCGTCGTACGGCATCCCAAATCTGGGTACGGGTCAATATCGTATTCATCACATTGTTCATCTGGTATCCTCTTTATCAAAGATCATAATCCGGGGTACAGATCTACGTCTAGTACAATACTGATACAATCAATGTAATGCATGCGTGTGTATGAAAACACCACGCCTAAATAACCCGCTAAGATATCATATCGTATCTCAATTACGGACCATATCACCTCACCGATCTCACGGCCTCAAGCCCAATCTTATCGACTCATCTCCAATCCCAATACTATCCTCATAATCCGTGTATATGTATACGTATATATATATATATATACATAGTCCCATACCCATGTGTATATATATATATATACATATCCCCATATACGCACAGGTAAAATAATGAATGTATGCAAGTAAGTGTGCGTATATAGGTGCAACAACTACTCTAGGGTTTCGCAAGTAACACTTCTAATCCATGAACATGTAACCCTATCATTAACATCCATGTCACACAAGATAGATATCATAAATATATAGTATATATACATACTATACATCGAACTGCGGGGGTGCTATACGCCATCCACCCGACTTCTCCCCGTAGATATAAATCTACTCACCTGGTCCTCGCTCACCAGTGCCGACATCACCACACGCTTGCTTATCATCTCGAAGTACACATGGGGGTACCTACATGTCATAACGTATTGTGTCGCATAAAACCCAAATTCGAAATTGAAACGGCATACGAAACCAAATCGGCACGCGTATCACGTATAGGTCAAAACCCATCGCCTACGCATGCAAGAATAGTCAAACCAACCCTCGATGTCGATGTACCAACATCAACACATCGAGAAAAACCCAAACACACCAATGATGATTTCAAAACTCGTTAATTATAATATTAAGTAGAATGCAACTCATCAAAACCCCAAAATAAATCAAATCAATTTATTTCCGAAAACCTAGAAAGCACTAAATTTTCGTTTTAATTCGAAACTTGATGTTTTAACAAAACTAATGGCCATAATATCCACTAAATATCATAATTATGTCATATAAACCATTTCCACAATTTAATCTCATCAATTTTTATAAAACTAAAAATTCTAGTTTTGCAATTTTATCAAATTTTAACAATTTCAAGTATAAATGCACAAAACAACAACAAAGCTTGATTTTGCATGATTCAAAGGTATTAAACCACTCATGAAAACCTTAATGATGTGCTAAAAATCCTAACTAGATTTTAATCTCACTTAATTACATTAATCCTAAAATCTAGTTTGCAACATAATACAATTTGGACAATTTCTTTTTAAAGTGAATTTGCAACTAACAACTAGCTTGGTTTTTGAAATTCTCAAGATTATAAATTACACAACACAACCATAACCAAATAATCCAAACCCTAACTCCCAATTCAACTCTTCTCTTTAAATTTCAACTTTCAATTAAACCCACAATTTAAACACCTAATTAGCTTAGATCACAATAAAAACTAACAAGGTACAATTAGTGTAAGATTATACCTCTCAAATTTGAAGATCTAACATGAAAATCTTGGCCTCCAAAATAGCTTCTTGATCCATGATCCACACTAGAATAGGTTAAGAAGAAATGGGTAGAGATTGGATTTTGATTTTGTGGGATTTTTGTGTTGATTTTTGGGCATTTTGTTGAATTTTTTTGATGGAAAATGAGAGAGGAAGAAAGAGGGGCTGTTGTGGTGCAGGAAAAAGAGGGCTCGGCCAATGTTGTGAGGGGGAGAGAGAGAGTGGTGTGGGTTTTAAAGTCAACACAAGATCATGCTTCATTTTCTTTATTTCCTTTTTTTTTATTCTTTATTCTATGTGTGAGGAATGAGGTGGGGACTTGGGTGATTGGGGCAGCCTAGGCTCAGCCATTAGAGGAAAATGGGGTGTGTGTGTGTATGTGTGGGTGAGGGAAAAAGATAAATACAATACCCCAATTCCCATTAACACTAATTTCACCGAAAAAAGCCTTTTTCTTCGATATTTTCTAAACCGTTTTGGCAAACCATTTCATTTCAAAAACCAAACGATAAAATTTTGTTTAATGTGTTATGATGCAAAATATTTGTTTCAACTCATTCCAATTTGTAATTTTCCCTAATTAAATGTATTAGTGACGGCTTAAAATAATATTAAAATAATTAATTTCGGAAAAATTTTCAGAAAATTTGAAATTTCACCAGTGGCTCAATAAACACCAAATACTAGCAATTACATAGCTAGAATATGTTTATTTAATTTTATAATAAAGATATTTGTATTTTGACTTTTTACAGAAAACCCCCTTATTTTACCGATTTTTCCGAAATTTCACCGAAACGATTTTCAAAACGTTACAATCTTCCCCCCTTAAAGAAATTCGGTCCCCGAATTTAAATTAAAACTCCCCTTAAATACTAAAACATCTAAGCCAAAACCATCAAGTCGTCGGGGCTCCGAAATCGTAAATACATAAAAAAAATCGTAGCGCAGCGCATGCGCATGAAAAATGAGCATATAACTCAAAATCAAAACTCCGTCAAGTATCCCGCAATCATCGGAGTCATGGTAAAGACACAAATGTCAAATCCAATACAAAACTAATATGATATAACTCGAAACTATACACGTAAATATCAAATCTATACATGTAAATATCTGAAGGGAATGCATGCCAAATCTCTTAAAGTCGCTGTGCAATGCGCGTAACACTACACAGTGGCGGACGTCTATCATAAGAAAATAATCATATACATATATACCTTTTTTTTGAACTGTTCGTTCCGCCATTTTGGGAAACAATTTGGAAGGTTTTTCTTGTTTTAAACGTTTCATGTCATATCAGACACATAGGTAAATACTGAGACAATAGCTCGCTTTTTGGAATTCCCTTCGATAGCTATCAATGCAAGCAAAATACATTTAGGTACTGGCCTCTGACTAGTCCTGCTCAGTACGAAAACACATAGCAAATATCATAAAAACGTACTGCTCTATAAGAAATCAATCCCAAAATATGCATACGAATACTACGTGCGTCTGGTGCGTACGGAAATCAAAATTCATATATGTGCCAACATGTGCACAGAAACAAGATCTAAGTGCATCGGGTGTGCACAAAACATCTGTCATAGGCAACGTGGGTGCCTGACTGCAAAATCAGGTGCATCTGACATGCACGAAGAATCTCGATTTAGTGCATCTGGTGTGCACCAAAATCGCACCTCAAAACATCCGCCCAACATGCGCGAAAATCCAAATCAGGTGCATCCATCGTGCACGAAATCATGAAATCCGATATCAAGCGCCGAACATGCACAAAATCCAATCAGGTGCACAAGGTGCACAAAACAAATATCGAACATCACAATCGAAATCGAAGTCCAGTGCATCTAAATGCACAACATACGTAACACTGCACTGCAAGCATATATGAACTATACCGAGTGCAAAAACCAAATCGTGTGCGTACAAACGCACAAAATCAACTCAACTGTATGAAACCCATAAAATCATAAATGTGAGAAACCAAAGCACGAAAACGATATCAAGTGCAACACTGTGCAGAAATCATAAATACTAAGCAGGTGCAACCATGGTGCATGAAAACAAATATCCTGAAACTCGGTCATCAAAATCAATCATGCGAATAGATCGCCCAAAATACCGAAATCAAGTATGGCGGAATAGTCCCGCTCAACCACATCCTCCAAGAATCTCTGGCCAACTGTCGTGGTCACTCATAGCATGTCTTGTCGACGATCCTGAACTCTGGCCTGCCGGTGTGCATAACATGACCACTCCTGGGTCCAAGTCTTCTCGTAATTTATTCCAGAAAGGTCTTGTCGAAATCTCTCCCAAATCTCTTCTCTGCCGAACTGTTCGGAAGTCATCGTCCCTTACTAGATCTGTTCTCATTCCGGAACGGCTGCATACTCATCACGACTCCTTCTGGAAGGTATATCCAAGTACAATGCCTCGGCATGCGTATCGCATCTCTGATGTCGGCAGAGTGGAACGTCGTCTCATCAAGATCTCGTACGAACCTCTTACTCCACTTTCTCTAATGTCGACTGCTTCGGATTCGTCTCGTCGTGGCTGCATGGACTGAGCTCCAATGGCAATCCTCGTATCTGGAGTCTCCTAAGAAATGCATCTCACCACCTAGCATCCGAATGAAGTCGAACCATCCGATTGATTCGTCAAAACCTCATAATCCCCTAAGAGCTCAACATTTTGGGTACAGTTTAATAGTATCGAGTACGTACCACAACATCAATAGTCCAGCCGCAGAAGGGCAAACCCAATCCTCACTAATGGCGCCGCGGAACTGCCACAAACCTTAAGGTTCAAAAGCTTTCACACGGTCATTAAGTCGAGTTAGGGTTTCATTCTTCTAGAGGGTCCATAGAATTGCCTGCATGTCTTTCCGAATACTTTAAACTTGGAATAATAGGTTTCTGACATTCGATCGTCTTTGTCGACTCTCAACGTCTCCGCGTGAAGTCGTCTCTAGCTGAAATCAATCCATCTGATGACCTCGCATCGGGGTTGGCGAACGAACTACATGTCCTAGTCATTCATCCTCGGGTGACTAGCGACCTCCTATCATCTCTTAGTATAACTCGTACCGCAATAGCTCTAACATTTGGGGCGATATCTCGTCGTTCGCAGCAATAACGGGCTCACTCGTCTGCACGTTGAACCGTGCCTCAATCATCATGAATAGGCTATATATCAACGGTCATCAAAATCCGGCTGGCCTCTATCAGTGGCTCAATCCTCTAGTGCAAATCAGCACATCCGAGTAACCTCATACAGTAATCCACCCAACGCTCATGGCGCGAAAACACAATGAAAAGACACATCTCTGCAATCGTGTGTCGCCGGAATTACGCCCACGTCAGTCCTCGTTCGTGACGAGCTCATGCAGACCGCCACTCTAGCCGTAGCTCTCCCTTCCAGTAATCGTGGCAGCAAAACCATAACTGGTACCGATGAGGCTAGATCAGGAATGAATGTAATACTGAGCAAAGAAATGTACATCCTAAGGCTTCTTAAGTGGAGTAGCGTATCGTAAGTATGCCGCGGAACATACCCACGGTACGTCACTCCACTTTAGTCACCTATTCCATCAACCAAGGATCATCCTACGCTCCGAAGGTAAAACCTAACGCTCTGATACCAACTTTGTCAGGTCCCGAAAGTACGGAACATGACCGGCACTTAAACTACGAAATGTCTCGAGGCGTACGTAATCTAAGTAAGCCGAAAACCCAGAAATCCAAACCAAGAAAAGTAGTAGAGTGAAGGAAAACCAATTCAAATCAAGTAGTTTTAATAGCACAAGCCGAATTATGCGTTTTTTTAAAAAAACAACAAATATTTACTGAAAATTTCGGCAGAGTCTCCTTTGTAAATACTGGCCCCTAAACGGGATACAACATGAATAGTATATGAAATCAATAAAAGGCATCCCCAAGCGGGAGCTAGCTCTTCGTCAATCGACGGTCACAACCACACGAGCAATATAATATACAACGCCAAGGGCGAGGATCAAAAACTCAAAAGGAAACTCAAAACCACAAGAAATATAACGCGCGACTCTAAGGTCGAAAGAATAAACAACACTGGTCTCTATCTCAAAATAAATACATGTTTGGTTGATGGAACTTCTAGATACAACTGAGTAATGATATACAAGATATAATGATGGGTGCGATACCAATAAACCCACCTGCTAGCAAGTCACCCGGAAATGGAAATAGTGCCAGCAAAGCCGTAATGAAACCTGTACGGCGAAACCTGCAAGAACTGTGGCACAACGGGGGTGAGTTGCCAACTCGTGAATAGAATACATCTACGAACAAGAATCGCATGTATGATGCAATCCTAGGTCATACGATCATAATATATCATCAAAATATAACCAGCAGCCTATAACCATGGCTAGGGTATACCACAAAACAACAGTAATACCAAGTGCTCGTGTCAGTGCCTCAGATAGCAATATATCATATAGATGATGTATGAATGCATGAAAACAGAATACATGTACTAAAGAAACTGCTTTCATAACTCAGTGAGATTTCTGTATTTTTAAAATGAGGTATCATAAGGAAATCAGTATAAACC
The DNA here is from genome assembly GCA_030015575.1 of Agapanthus africanus. Classification (NCBI taxonomy): domain Eukaryota; kingdom Viridiplantae; phylum Streptophyta; class Magnoliopsida; order Asparagales; family Amaryllidaceae; genus Agapanthus; species Agapanthus africanus. Next base: position 334,538,707 of record CM057346.1, on the reverse strand, counting down.
GTTTCTAGCATCGACACAAAAACATAAATCCACATATCTCAATATCTCAGGCTCCGGCTACCCGGATTGACCTGGATCATCAAATCTCAGTACCTCAATATCTCAAAATCTCAATGTATAAAATCTAATATCTAGGGCGCCGTCAGTCCAGACCAGCCCCTACCATCCATCTCAAGACTACGAAGGTATCCTCCGGATATCCGACGCGTCGGGTAAAATCCCCGGTCGGTAGTGCTCCCCTGCCAGGCTCAACGTCAACAACACGACCTTCTCGCCCCGGGGTACCGCACCGGGCCCACCATGTACCCGAAACGGTTCATCCAACTCCTCGAATCGGGTTTCGAAATCCATCAGCAAACTCATGGTGGACGACTCATACATCATGGGAAAACCGCATTTTTATTTAAAAAGAGAGAAAGCAGTTTATATATGTTTTGCGGTTTTCCTCCAAATCCAGAAAATATCATTGAAATCCGAATCATCAATAGCATGTAAAACCATGAATATAAGCATGAGCATCCATGAATGCGGCATATAATGAATAACAGTATGAATGAAGTGACAAGTAATAACTACAATGTCTAAACTACTAGTTAACAAGCTACATTAGGCAATAATATTTTCTAAGGTGTGCGTGACATGGCAATTACCGATGAAGATGTGTGTGAGCCGGCAAGTAAGTGTACGTGGTATATACGCATCAGCGGTAACGGTGCTGGTGTCCTAACAGTATGATATCAACAATGCAATAAGAAATTATAATATAAGCATGCGATGCAGAGCGAAAAACAATAATGAGCGGGAGCTAAATACTAAATAATGGTGCCCTTTAAAATAACACGAATCGTGGGGTTTTGAAAATAAGGGCTACGGTGGTTTTAAGAAAGGATACGTCTTTTGAAATATCCGTAGATCCCTTGACCTGTCTTTTAAAATACCTTCGATCCGTTAGTTTTGAAATAGGTAGAAATCTAATCTAGTCTGACAACTACACTAAACTATATGGCTGAACTAAAGGTAAGAAAACCGCCTAGCATCTGAGTCGATACATATATGAATATATATTAGTCGGTGATCCCGCCTCGATACTATCAATCCGATACCATATCTATAATCAGATATTCCCAAGTCAAGAGTGCGGATCAATCATCAATATATAGCTCGTACATAAATCCGTCGTACGGCATCCCAAATCTGGGTACGGGTCAATATCGTATTCATCACATTGTTCATCTGGTATCCTCTTTATCAAAGATCATAATCCGGGGTACTGATCTACGTCTAGTACAATACTGATACAATCAATGTAATGCATGCGTGTGTATGAAAACACCACGCCTAAACAACCCTCTAAGATATCATATCGTATCTCAATTACGGACCATATCACCTCACCGATCTCACGGCCTCAAGCCCAATCTCATCGACTCATCTCCAATCCCAATACTATCCTCATAATCCGTGTATATGTATATATATATATATATACATAGTCCCATACCCATGTGTATATATATATATATATACATATCCCCATATACGCACAGGTAAAATAATGAATGTATGCAAGTAAGTGTGCGTGTATAGGTGCAACAACTACTCTAGGGTTTCGCAAGTAACACTTCTAATCCATGAACATGTAACCCTATCATTAACATCCATGTCACATAAGATATATATCATAAATATATAGTATATATACATACTATACATCGAACTGCGGGGGTGCTATACGCCATCCACCCGACTTCTCCCCGTAGATATAAATCTACTCACCTGGTCCTCGCTCACCAGTGCCGACATCACCACGCGCTTGCTTATCATCTCGAAGTACACATGGGGGTACCTATATGTCATAACGTATTATGTCGCATAAAAACCAAATTCGAAATTGAAACGGCATACGAAACCAAATCGGCACGCGTATCACGTATAGGTCAAAACCTATCGCCTACGCATGCAAGAATAGTCAAACCAACTCTCGATGTCGATGTACCAACATCAACACATCGAGAAAAACCCAAACACACCAATGATGATTTCAAAACTCATTAATTATAATATTAAGTAGAATGCAACTCATCAAAACCCCAAAATAAATCAAATTGATTTATTTCCGAAAACCTAGAAAGCACTAAATTTTCGTTTTAATTCGAAACTTGATGTTTTAACAAAACTAATGGCCATAATATCCACTAAATATCATAATTATGTCATATAAACCATTTCCACAATTTAATCTCATCAATTTTTATAAAACTAAAAATTCTAGTTTTGCAATTTTATCAAATTTTAACAATTTCAAGTAAAAATGCACAAAACAACAACTAAGCTTGATTTTGCATGATTCAAAGGTATTAAACCACTCATGAAAACCTTAATGATGTTCTAAAAATCCTAACTAGATTTTAATCTCACTTAATTACATTAATCCTAAAATCTAGTTTGCAACATAATACAATTTGGACAATTTCTTTTTAAAGTGAATTTGCAACTAACAACTAGCTTGGGTTTTGAAATTCTCAAGATTATAAATTACACAACATAACCATAACCAAATAATCCAAACCCTAACTCCCAATTCAACTCTTCTCTTTAAATTTCAACTTTCAATTAAACCCACAATTTAAACACCTAATTAGCTTAGATCACAATAAAAACTAACAAGGTACAATTAGTGTAAGATTATACCTCTCATATTTGAAGATCTAACATGAAAATATTGGCCTCCAAAATAGCTTCTTGATCCATGATCCACACTAGAATAGGTTAAGAAGAAATGGGTAAAGATTGGATTTTGATTTTGTGGGATTTTTGTGTTGATTTTTGGGCATTTTGTTGAATTTTTTTGATGCAAAATGAGAGAGGAAGAAAGAGGGGCTGTTGTGGTGCAGGAAAAAGAGGGCTCGGCCAAAGTTGTGAGGGGGAGAGAGAGAGTGGTGTGGGTTTTAAAGTCAACACATGATCATGCTTCATTTTCTTTATTTCCTTTTCTTTTCTTTTCCTTTTTATTCTTTATTCTATGTCTGAGGAATGATGTGGGGACTTGGGTGATTGGGGCAGCCTAGGCTCAGCCATGGGAGGAAAATGGGGTGTGTGTGTGTGTGTGTGGGTGAGAGAAAAAGATAAATACAATACCCCAATTCCCATTAACACTAATTTCACCGAAAAAAGCCTTTTTCTTCGATATTTTCTAAACCGTTTTGGCAAACCATTTCATTTCAAAAACCAAATGATAAAATTTTGTTTAATGTGTTATGATGCAAAATATTTGTTTCAACTCATTCCAATTTGTAATTTTCCCTAATTAAATGTATTAGTGACGGCTTAAAATAATATTAAAATAATTAATTTCGGAAAAAATTTCAGAAAATTTGAAATTTCACCAGTGGCTCAATAAACACCAAATACTAGCAATTACATAGCTAGAATATGTATATTTAATTTTATAATAAAGATATTTGTATTTTGACTTTTTACAGAAACCCCCCTTATTTTACCGATTTTTCCGAAATTTTACCGAAACGATTTTCAAAACGTTACAGGTAGTGCAGTTTGGATTTATTTGTACATTTGATATTGCGGGGTGAGCGTCCAACATGTGGACTGCCGTCACTGCCTGTTGCATAATATTCTTTTGGGGCACGACCGGGTTGAGGTCGATGTACCCGTTGTACATATTTTTATTTCTGTACTAGGTTAATCCCGCGAAGGAGTGCACGGATAGCCGGGTTCTGGAGGGCAACGGGTCCGTATCTAATGGCTTTGAGAGGCAAAGGGATCTCACTCTAGAATTGGCAGACTATTCGCCGCACTCGTAGGGGTACAGGTTGACCCAAGGAGGGGTGCTCAATTTACCGGATTCCGTGAAGTGCCGGGTATTCCATTCACTATGCTGTGGGGACTACCTCGCTTCAGGTTTTGGCGAGTAACTTGCCGCACCTGTAGGGATCTAGGTTTCATTGCACAGGCTATCCACATGACCAGGGGAACATCGGGTTTCAGTAGCGGCTCTGTGAAACCCGGGGATCCCAGATTATCTGTATTGTTCTGTGATGCTTATTACTTTATTGTAATGTTGCATATTATCACGCCTGGAGCGATTATTGTATATTGGTATATATACTATTAGATGTTGTATATGTTTTACACCCGCGCTAGTCAAGCCCCCGCTCTGTCGTTAGTTAAGTAACCTAACGGGTGATGACGGGACCCAGTGGCGAATGCGGAAGGCATATACGTACATTTTATTTTCGTTCTTTTCTGGTGTGATTGATTGATGGGACTGCATTGATTCTTATCAATGCAAGATAAAACAAACCTATATTTGATGTTGTTGGAACCAATTTAAAAGGTGTAATTACAAAGACGTTTCCTTTTGTTTTGCATAGTGATATTCAGTTAGAATATCCTGCACCTCATTCAACGAGGCAAGGGCCGAGATCCCCTCACCGGGAGTGACCCCTTGGGCAGAAGTTTACGTCTGGGTAATAACTTCACTATAGTCGATTACAAGTTGCTTTGCATCGAGGTATTCATTTGAAATATCCTGCACCTCATTCTATGAGGAAAGAGCCGAGATCCCTTCACCGGGAGTGACCTCTTTAGTAAAACGTTTTCGCCACTATATTTTTATAAAAAGCTATCAGGTTCCTTCAACGAGATCAAGTTCATTACGTTAAAGGTTTTTTTGCCAAAAACCAGCCGTAGCCCTCCGTCATTTCTTATGGATAGTTAGTAGTATTCAAGTTATGCATTTGACCAACGCCAGGGCATAGTGTTTGGTAGCTGCTGGGGTATTCATCTGTTGCATAGATAGATGAGTTGGTTTGGGACAGTCGTTCTGCCATTTGGCCAACGTCAGGGGCATGTGCGGGTGGGTTCAAATTGACCTGGACAATGATGGGCAGAACTTGACATGTGACTTATGACATTTTGACCAACGCCAAGGTCATAAGAGCATGGGGCAAAAATCACATCGGGATTTTCAAACATAAAGCAAACTTGCCAGATATGCGCATACCTTCTGGAGTGTGATAACTTGAGTGGCTTCTATCAAGTTATCATGCGATGATAGTTGGATCCCGATTCTCACTGATGAGTTGGTTTACTCTTCGGGTGATCCCGACTAATTCTTCTTTCAGGTTTGGAGGAGAATTTGAGATAACAGTGGGAGCTTTCCTAATTAGATAAATTGATAACCATTCTGATCTAGGTTAGAGTGCACGCAGAGTGTTTCTTTTCTCTCTCTCTCTCTTTGGCAGCGACCTTTGACCGACCCTAGACTATGACTCAGTGACCAAGTTGACCGAACCTTCTTAAAATACTGGCTTTTGAATTGTCTATAGTTGCATAAGTCATTGCCGCTCCTTCTTTTACCCTTTGTATTTCTCAGAACACCCCGTATTACTACAGACATCCACTTCCATTGGATAGATCCATCGTATGGTTATATACGAACTCGAAGGGACTTCTTCGAAGATGGATCCAGGTTCAGAAGAAATAGAATTGGTTTATTCAGTTGTCTTTTATTAACACCTTCTCTAAGGTTACGAGAGGTCCTTAGTCTAGGAGAGTACACCTATTACGCTTATTGGATAGTCTTCTTCCAAACCATAGGCAGGTGCCGAAAGGTAGGGAATGAAGAAAACCAATTAGCCTAAGTAGGGTGCGCAGAAGGTAATAACTAAAGACAAAATAAAGGGATTAGAAAGAGGGCAAAGTAAATTGCGACTGTTATCATTCACGACCAAACCGCGTACTTCATCGCCACTCCTATTTCACCTTTGCTTTTTCCCAGTTCGGGAGAAATAGAATAAGGTTTTATTCAGTAGTCTTTTATCATCACCTTCTCTCAAGTTGCGAGTACTCCTAGGATTAGGAGAGTACACCTATTATGCTTACTGGATAGTCTTCTTCCAAACCATAGGCTGGTGCCGAACGGTAGGGAAGGAAGAAAACCATTTAGCCTAACGATGGTGTACAGAAGGTAACGACTAAAGACAAATAAAGGGATTTGGAGAGATGGCAAAGAAATATACGGTTACAGTCATGAATAGGATTATGGAAGAGGCATTACTAGGAATACCAGGATACCCCTACGAGGCATTTTAATGTTTCAGTTTCACCGCGCATTGTTGAAAGAAAAACTGTTTTCCCGATTAGATACTTACTCCAGGGTATATATTTACCAGGTTTCATTCTCATATCTGTATGGTTTTTACAGATGATAAGTGGGAGTAAGTTATTGGGAATTAGGAGATCATCCTCATTATATCGGAATTCGTTGTAATTGGTGATATTTGAGGAAATCGCCTGGGTACAGTTTTCAACCTACGATGCACAGGTTTTGAGTTATTAAACTCGGCGAACTTATACAGAGTATTGTATGTTGTCCAATGTCCGTTAGGACAAAGCGGTAGGTCCTCGTACTATGTTCTGTTTACTTATGATTTCTCTAGTTTTTAGACAAGTATTTCATAGAAATACAATGTCTAAGTTATGAGAAGTTGTGAGTATAAGAATAAAGTAGAGAACCAGATATCGCAAGTCTCGGGATTCTTCAAAGAGATCGAAGATGTAGATTCTTGTGATTAATATTCAGTTGATAATAATGGTTTTGAGAAACTTGTTTCCTTTTCAGGTTAGTCATAATTGAATGGATTCCTAAGTTGAGTAATGCTGATAAACCTCTCTCCATTAAGATACTATGCACTGGAGACAGCTGCATGATTTGAATCCGTTTCTAATTAAATTAGCGCCGCTGTTTATATATTAGATATAAAATGGTTCATATCTTAACGATGTTAAGATACGGGGAGTTGTCCAGCTTATGCTTAAAACCAGACACTGGATAAATCAAGGCACGTTTCTATAATGGCTGTTTGTGGGTTGACCCTGGCTTTGACGAGGGTTGACATTTCTACCATTTGGAAGATCAATAGTGATATTGTTCTTGACTCGCCATAGTTTTAGTAAAATGGATTTTTTCAGAAAACAGTAGTGGGAGTATGGTAGAACTGGAAGTGATTGCAGAACCGCAAACGATTACGGAAAATTTAATAGGACCTATATATTCAATCAGGTTTAACATTCCATTAGCCATTCCGCAGATATGGTGCGTAACCTCAGACACCCGAGAGGTACTCCGGTAGCCTCAAGGAGGTTCTTGTTTACCCAGACTTGACACTACTGTTGTTCTAGACTATGAGACCCGGCAAGAGGATAAGTATGACGTCGTTCTAAACTAGCTTTAGAAGTGTACGTAGATATTATTCTGCCAGAGGGTTGTCATAGTCAGTGTGAGCAGCGGAAGCATAGTGGACAAGTAGCTTATGTCTATAGGCTTGAGCAGATATAGCGGAGATAGATCATCTATTTTTGATGTGACAGTCATGGGTTTGACTTCATCAGAATAGGGGATGGATCTGTTAAGAAGGTACTAGGGTGTGATGTCATGGTATTTGGATGACATATACAGAGTAGGAAGTAAAATTCCTATACTACGATCGGTTATACTATGGTCGTCACATAATTGTTTCTCCAGACAGGATATGGATATAATATCAGACATTCTGGCTACTAGATCTATGGTATTAGATCTAGATTTGGGTAGTTTCCCAATGTAGGTACTTTGACAGTATTCTAATAGTATTTTAGAATAGATGACTCTTGGCATGGTGGTGTACCTGCAGGTGATGTACTCACCCTCTCTAAAGGTGTCTTAGAGATTAAAGGAGAGAGGGATGTGCATGATTGGCAGATCACTTACTTAGGCAATTGAGTCAATCATGAGATGTCAAGTACTACACCAGATGTTGTTTTTGCACTAGATGCGATAAGTTTATATTAATCCAATCCTGGAGAAACATAAGGAAGCAGTTTTAGATCATAAGTGCATGTTCTACGGATTTGATGACGGCAGCCTCCTTCGGGAGACGGTTATCATTCCAGGCTTCAAAAGTGACATGGATGACAGAGTGATTGTCAGAGTTATAGTTTTCCCTCTGACGAGGGACAGTGTTATGGACAGGTGGTCCAAGAGGATACTGTAGGAGGCTTGGTGCTGGATACTGATTAGGTTTAGTTATCGATACAGTCTAAGAAGTTTGGATTTAGAGTTCATTTATGAACTAGGTCCCATCAGATATTCAGACATATTCTAAGACAGGTATTACTCGATTCGGGAGATGGCTTTCTCCGCGAATTTTAGATATAGAGAGGTATAGAAAGAAACATCAGGGCGGATCCACTCACTGAGGCTATTTCTCGAATACAAGAGTTTTACAAACTAGCTTTGTGAAACTGATTAGTAGATGAGTTGGATGTTCGGTATCACACGGGCTGTGAGTATGCGACATCGCAATAATTAGCCTTAAGTGCAAGTGGGAGATTGTTGGAGATAGTGCCCTCAAAGTCAATTATTGGATCGCAGGTACGTGATTGCAATGACTGAGGCAGGACCTATACCGATATGACAGTCTTGCTCAAGATGATAGTATGCTATTTGGTTTGTCATTATCATCGTATACATGCTTTAGTTCACTATTGCACGATGATAGAGCCAATAGGATTCTTGCTTGACTACTAGCAGTATGATGGCGATCATATACGCGGGAGCTGGGGTCTGTAAGCACATCCTTAAAGTGTCCCTAGTCGTGGGAGTTTCGAGACAAGGCATCGATACTCCAGAATAGACTAGTGTATACAGTCGAGACCACGATGAGGGGCGGTGGCCGGTCTCACAAGCCACTGGTGTCAGTTGGTCACCTAAGATGTATACTGGTGCTCATTGGGTTATGAGTACACCGGACAGGACTCGCCGGGAACATGCTAGTTGGTATTATACATATCGTCAGATAGCAGTTCCCTGGTAACATGTGTACAGGTTAGTTTGTCGACCTGAGATCGTCATTTGTCTCGTGTGAGTTCCCACTGTGCTTTGATTTCTATCCTACCACGGCTCAAAGGAGTCGTGCAAACAGGTCTTTTTTTGGTACAGTCCCGAGCCACATGGAGGCAGTGAGTGGATCGTCGGGGATTCGTCTCTCCCGGTATTGGGGGTTGATGTCCCACAGTGCACGGGTGGCCATCACTAGAAACCCTCGGCCGAGGTAGTGGAGATTTACTGATTTGGATCAGTAGTTTCTCAGGTGGTGATGGGCTTCATGCCGACACGATTTATCGCGTTATTAGGGGTCTGACTTTATCCACCCCCCTAGACTCGATATGCGATACTCTTTAGACGAACGGACCGGACTGTATATACATTGTCACTATCAGGCTCAGTAGGGTTTATAGATGAGTTCGCTCATCAGCTTCTCTTCTAATCAATACATAGGCAACCGTTACGTACAGCTTGTACCTCTGACGTGCTAGTGGTTATACCCAGTGCCAGTGTGTTGATGAGTCATTAGAGTCCCCCACAGACACTTTCCCAAGTTCGGGCGAAACGTTGTAGAGGCCGCATGGTTTTATGGCAGGGTTCGGAAAATGCACGTGCGTTTTCGCACGTGTCATTTTTCGGGCAGGTAATACTGGTAGACTTTGGTTTAAGCCGGAACCCAGTATTATACTGTGTAGATATAATATCTTTGTCTCAGTTGCATTTGTATTCGGTCGTAATACAAATGCGGGTATGTTTATACTGATACGGGGTTATCCTGAAATTTGTTTCTGGATCATTTTTTGATGTTGCCAGTTTCCAGTTTTCTATCAGCCGTATTTAACATTCAGTTAAATACGGATTTATCATTTCTTCTTGAGGGTGAGTCATGAGGTGAGTCGTGTTTCTAGAAGGTTCTATAATGGTGACTAGGATGGTGAGGTGGATTAGTGAATTAATGGTCATTTATTGTTTTGGTGACTAAGGGTGATGATTCATTAGTTCTTAAATGAGTTCATACAAGATGTCTTGTGACTCATTCATTTGTATTAGTGCTAATGGTAACTCTCTTGTTTCCTACACTCACCTCCCCAATTGGCCGGCCCCTCCCCTCTTGTGAGCATATGGTTGTTCATTTGGTTTTGAGAGAAAAGATTATGATAATTGTGTGTATGGAAATTTCATAGCCCAATTTCCATTTACCCGATTGCAATTGGCAACTTCATTAACCGTTCGTCCATAGCTTTGGATGTAACGAGACAAAGTGTTCTACTCATTCTCTACAACATCTTGGTCGTCTCTTTTAGCAAACTTGCCTCGGTTCAGAGGCGGGAGCCCGTTTAAAGGTCCGTCGACGTGGTGCCACCTGGACAAGAAGACCGGAGTTCAAGGAGATCGGAGCAGTCGCAACAAGCCTGGGATGATGGTTGAAGACTGAAGGACTCGGATCGTTCGGTATAACATTTCTACCCACTTTGTAATTTGTTAGTTTAGCTTTAATGGTAGATCTGGGTTATAGTACGCGATAGCGCCAGTTGTAAAAAGTTTTTGTTCCGCATTTGGCGTCTGTTAGACGGCCGGGGCGCTACCGTGGACTCACACCACTTAGATCTATCTCATAGATCCAAAACACAGGATTTAGGAGGTATCACTTTGATCTTATATGGAGAATCTTTATGATAAGAGGATATTGATCGAGCGTAGCATTGGAAACTTCTTTCATATCAAGAGTATGTAATCCACGTACAATACGAGGATCACCACCACACTCCCTACTGTCTTTTTGTATATACAAGGTTCATCTACTATTTTGATGAAGTCAAACTCTTTGACTACCTTATCAAAACAGATGTTCCAACTCCGCGATACCTGTTTTATCCCATAAAGCTACTTGCACACGTTTCCGCTGCTCCCACTATCTATGAAGCCCTATGGCTGTGTACTTATAGACGCTATCTTCTAAATCACTATTTAGAAATGCAGTCATGACACCCAACCACCAGATATCGTAGTCATGGTATGTAGCAATGGCAAGTAGGATCTGGATGGACTTAAGCATAGACACCAGAAAAGGTTTCATCATTATCCACACCTGGTTGATGACGAGAACCTTTTGCAACAAGTCTTAGTTTTTAAAGTATCAACTTTTCTATGTACACCAAGTAATCTTCTCAAGATTTACTTACTCCTGATGGGGATTTAACTCTTCAGATAAAGCAACCAAAGTCCATACTTTGTTGGTGTACATAGTGTAGGGTTCCTAGGCACTCTCAAGAGGTCTCACAAGGCATCAACCATGCCAATTTTTTAAAAAACGGTGCCGAGAAACCCTAATACGGATCGTTGGCTAAAAGTTTAGGCGACAAAGCAACTAGTTAACTACTTTAACTAAGAGTATGGAAATACAACCTTTGTAGATCCGGTACTCCATCTCCATAGCTCCGCAATGATGTCCCTCCGCTGTCCAAATCGGATCCCGGACTCTTGCGTCGGCTTCGTCGGAGAAATGGGTGGGCTAGGTCGTCGATGTCGATGCCGAAGATGATCTACGTCGAGGCATCACTAGATCAAGCTCCCACTTCACCAAGTCATGAAACTTGTGAAGAAAACACACTCTACTACTTGGCAAGAGGTAGAGGATGAAGAAATAGGAAGTGGGTAGACTTTAGAATTGGATTTCTCACTCTTTTTCATCAATCACCATTGATGGTCCAAGGTTTCTTCATGTTGAAGATGAAGAAGAAGAAGAAGAAAATGTTATGATAAGTTAATTCCAAAAAGAAAATTAAAAGAATACTTATCATAACCAAACCATGGTCAAGTGTAGAGAATAAATCATGGTTAGTGGGAATGGTTAGGGTTAAGCATGAGACAAAAATGGTCACAAGGTCAAAGCTTCATGAAGCTTCAATAACAAACAAAGAAAGCCACCATTTTCCCTTTTTCATTTCCAAAATAAAATAAATAAATAAATGAATAAGAAAATGAAAACCCTAACCAATATACAACCATGGTTTAATCTTCACACAAACCCTAGTGAGCATGTATCATCAAACATGATCCAATCAAGTGCACAAAAAGTATATCACATATAAAATGTGCACATCTGAGCGAGAAAATCCATTTAAAGTGAACCATTACTAGTTAATGCAAAGTAATATATCAAATATATAATTATGCATTAAATCATTAAATCAACACTTGATTCAACGATCCGGTCATGTCGCACACAACCGACTAGTATACAATGTATCGGCTTATCAAATCAATCCTTGATTCGATAACTAGGTGATATCGCATACAACCAATCGATACATTCATCGCGAGAATAGAATACGGTATCACATACACGTATTATTCTTGATCCCGCACATATCTCATATGCGCTTCTATTTCGTTTCGCTTGAGCCAAGAAACCTCTGTGTAGGACTCTAAAGACTCGTCAATACGCCGGCAGCAGGTGATGATCATATCAAACACCCACAAGCCGCAAGCGGTCTGCTAAACGTAACGGCCACCCGGGTATTGAGCGATCAGAAGATCGACGAGCAAGCCCGCTCACACTCCAGTGAATCCAACCAGTAACACTACCGTACAGTCCGGTCTGATCGTCTGATATGTCGCATATCTCGCCTAGGGGTGGTAAACGTCAGACCCCAATAGCTCGATAAGTCGTGTCGATATGAGGTCTATAACAGTTCGAGAAACTACTGATAACACTTACCAGTAAATCTCAGCAACCCTGGCTAGGGATTTCCGGTTATAGCCAATCGAACACAGCGCAACATCAACTCCCTATACCGGGAGAGACGAATCCCCTCCTATCACTCATTGCCTCCATGTGACTCGGGACTGTACCCAAAAACCACCGTTTTGCACGCCCTCTTGGACGTGGTAAGGTGGAAATCAAAGTACAGTGGGAACCACACAAGACTTTATGACGATCTCGGATCAACAGACTACTCTGTACCAGTGTCACCAGAGAACTGCCATCTGACGTAAGGTATAATACCATCTGGGAGTTCTCGGCGAGTCCGTCCAGTGTACCCAGTCTCTACTGAGCACCCGTATATCTCCTCTGATGTCAAACACCAATGGATATGGGATCATCCATCGCCCATCTGTATGGGTCGAGAAGGTACACGCTAGTCTACTCTGGTATATCGATGCCCCGTCTCGATACACCCATGACTAGGGACTTTGAAGGATGTACTTATGGACTACCATGTCCCCACTAGTATGATCCGCATCATAGTCCAAGTAGTCAAGTACACATCCTAAGGGCTTTACCAACATGTAACAGAGAGACAAACAGTGTACACGTTAAGGTAAAGAGTAACCAGATAGCATACTATCATGTCGAGCAAGAAAGTCCTCCCTATATATGTCCCAGCATCCACTATAATATACATCCTATGTACAGTAATGGCCTCTAGGGCATACATATAACTAACAATCTCCCACTTGCACTAGGGCCATCTGATAGCAGTGGTTGTAGTATCTCATACACACCCATCCCATAAAAGTCTCTCTCTGGGAAAAGGCCTTTGTGAGTGGATCCGCCGTGTTGTCCTCTGAGTCTACTCTCCTAACCTCGATCACCCTGGAGATCAACCATCTCTATGATCGGGTGACACTGCCTTAGAGTATGTCTGGATCACTGATGGGACCGGCGTTCCTTGGCATAAGCCACAACTCCATTGTCTCACAATGGTTGGAACGTAGTTCATCTCATGAACCAATATACACCCAAACATCCTCTTTGGTAGCATCTTAAGTAGCGATGTATCCTGCCTTTATCGTCTAGTTAGCCACGGTATCTAGCTTGGAACTCTTCCAACATACCGTCCCTTTACTGAGGGTAATGACAATGCCTGCGACTGACATTCAGTCATCATTATCACCCTGGAACCCTTCCAGTGATTCTCCCCAGGATCGATTGATACCGTCTCACTACAACTAGTGAGTATCCTAACATCCATTTAGATCTATCTCATAGATCCAAAATCTAGGATTTAGGATGTATCACTTTGATCCTATATGGAGAATCATTGTGATAAGCGGAGATTGACCGAGCGTAGCATAGGAAACTCCTTCCCTATCAAGAGTATGTCATCCACGTACTCTACGAGGATCATCTCCATACTCCTTACTACCTTTTTGTATATACGAGGTTCATCTACCATTTTGATGATGTCAAACTGTTTGACAACTTTATCAAAACAGATGTTCCAACTCCGCGATACCTGCTTTATCTTATAAAGCATCTTGTGCACGTTTCCGCTGCTCCCACTGTCTACGAAGCCCTCTGGCTGTGTACTTATAGACGTTCTCTTCTAAAACATCATTTAGAAAAGCAGTCATGGCACCCAACCGCCAGATATCGTAGTCATGGTATGTAGCCGTGGCAAGTAGGATCTGGATGGACTTAAGCATAGCTACTTGAAAAGGTTTCATCATTATCCACGCCTGGTTGATGACGAAAACCTTCAACAAGTCTAGCTTTGAAAGTCTCAACTTTTCCATCTACACCAAGTAATCTTCGCAAGATATACTTGTAGGGTTCCTAGGCACCCTAATGAGGTCTCACAAGGCATCAACCATGCCAATTTCAAATTTAAACGGTGCCGAGAAACCCTAGAACGGATCGTTGGCTAGATTTCTAGGCGAAAAGCAAACTAGTTAACACTTAACTATAAGAATACGGAAATACAACCTTTGTAGATCCGGTGCTCCACCTCCATAGCTCCGCAACGAAGTCCCCTCGCTGTCCAAATGAATTCCCGGGCTCTAGCATCGGCTTCGTCGGAGAAATGGTGAGCTAGGTCGTCGATGTCCATGCCGAAGATGATCTACGTCGAGGCATCGCTAGATCAAGCTCCACCTTCACCAAGCCATGAAAACTTATGAAGGAAACACCCTATACTACTTGGCAAGAGGTAGAGGATGAAGAAATAGGAAGTGGGTAGACTTTAGAATTGGATTTCTCACTCTTTTTCATCACTTTTTTGATGTAGCAAGCTTTCTTCTTGAAGTGAAGAAGAAGAAGAAAGCAGGAAGATGATAAGTGTTATGATAAGTTAATTTAAAATAGAAAAGAAAATCAAAACTTATCATAATCCAACCATGGTTATGTGTAGAGAGCAAACTATAGTTAGGTGAATGGTTAGGTTAGGCATACAACAAAAATGGTGGACTTTATTCAAAGCTTCATGAAGCTTCAACAAAGAACAAAATTAGCCACCATTTTTCTTTTGCCAAAAAGAAATAAACAATTCAATAAATGAATGAATAAATATATAATAACCCTAACCATTTACTTAACTAAGGTTTAACTCTTTACACAAACCCTAGCATTCATGTATCATCAAACATGATACAATCAAGTGCACAAAAATATATCACATATACAATATGCACAATTCAAGTGAGAAAATCCATTTAAAGTGAACCATTACTAGTTAATGCAAAGTAATATATCAAATATATAATTATCCATTAAATCATTAAATCAACACTTGATTTAACGATCCGGTCATATCGCATATAACCGACTAGTATCCAATGTATCGGCTTATCGAATCAATCCTCGATTCGATAACTAGGTTATATCGCATACAACCATTCGACACATTCATCGCGAGAATAGAATACGGTATCACATACACGCATTATTCTCGGTCCCGCACATATCTCATATGCGCTCCTATTTCGTTTCGCTTGAGCCAGGAAACATCTGTGTAGGACTCTAAAGACTCGTCAATACGCCGGCAGCAGATGATGATCATATCAAACACCCACAAGCCGCAAGCGGTCTGCTAAACGTAACGGCCACCCGGGTATTGAGCGATCTGAAGATCGACGAGCAAGCCCGCTCACACTCCAGTGAATCCAACCAGTAACACTACCGTACAGTCCGGTCTGATCGTCTGATATGTCGCATATCTTGCCTAGGGGTGGTAAACGTCAGACCCCAATAGCTCGATAAGTCGTGTCGATATGAGGTCTATAACAATTCGAGAAACTACTGGTAACACTTACCTGTAAATCTCAGCAACCCTGGCCAGGGATTTCCTGTTATAGCCAATCGAACACAGCGCAACATCAACCCCCTATACCGGGAGAGACGAATCCCCTCCTATCGCTTATTGCCTGCATGTGACTCGGGACTGTACCCAAAAACCACCGTTTTGCACGCCCTCTTGGACGTGGTAAGATGGAAATCAAAGCATAGTGGGAACCACACAAGACTCTATGACGATCTCGGGTCAACAGACTACTCTGTACCAGTGTCACCAGAGAACTGCCATCTGACGTAAGGTATAATACCATCTGGGAGTTCTCGGCGAGTCCGTCCAGTGTACCCAGTCTCCACTGAGCACCCTATATCATCTCCGATGTCAAACACCAATGGATATGGGATCATCCATCGCCCATCTGTATGGGTCGAGAAGGTATACGCTAGTCTACTCTGGTATATCGATGCCCCGTCTCGATACACCCACGACTAGGGACTTTGAAGGATGTACTTATGGACTACCATGTCCCCACTAGTATGATCCGCATCATAGTCCAGATAGTCAAGTACACATCCTAAGGGCTTTACCAACATGTAACAGAGAGACAAACAGTGTACACGTTAAGGTAAAGAGCAACCAGATAGCATACTATCATGTCGAGCAAGAAAGTCCTCCCTATATATGTCCAAGCATCCACTACAATATACATCCTATGTATAGTAATGGCCTCTAGGGAATACATATAACTAACAATACTTGCTCCTGATGGGGATTTAACCCTTCAGATATAGCAACCAAAGTCCATACTTTGTTGGTGTATAAGGATTCCATCTCAGATCGCTAAGCATCCAGCCATTCTGACAGAGTCTTACTCCTGATGGCCAGTTCGAAACTAGTTGGGTCATCATCTCATGATGCAATCCTCACTCCCACTGTCATAGAGAAACCGAAGTATCTCTCAGGTGGGTGAGGAACCCTACTAGATCGGCGGAGAGGCTGAGGTTCGTTGGAATCTACTGAATCCTTTGGTTCTTTCAAATCATCAACTGCAGTTTGTATAGCTGGAACATTTCCAGTTCTACATAACAGATCTTGCTTCGAGCTTGTCCGGATTTTGCTTTTAGACATAGGCCGGACAATCCCAAATCTTAACTAACTTAAGAGATGGGCTCTTCCCTTTCCATATCACATATGAAGCGGTAGGCAACTGACTTGATTTGAACCCCATTCAATAGGTATGCAGCTTCTCAAGTGCATAACTCCCAAAAGGAAATAGGTAACTCAGTAGTACTCATCATAGAGCACACCTTATCATATAGGGTGTGATTGCTCCGCCCTGATATACCATCGTGCTATGGTGTATACGGAGGAGTAATGCTGTGAGAGAATTTCATTCTCCTTTAGAATAGTCCAGGAATTCCGTGCTCAAGTATTCTCCTCCTTGATCACATCAAAGAACATAATACTTATACCCGTATTTTGGTTCTCTACTTCTAACTTATATTCTGTGAATATATCAAAAGGTTCGGACTTGTGTTTCAACAGGAACATAGGTCTGAAACTCAGAAGATCATCAGAGAATGTAATGAAGTATAAAGAACCTGTCCTGGCATGTGTAGACAGGGGACCTTACATACATCAACATGTATCATCCCAAGAGTTCACTAACTCTTTCTCTGTTTCCAATAAACAGAGCTGGTGTCATTATATCTTTGTGACATGACTGGCAAGTTTCACAAGATGTAAATTCAAACTGATTTAAATATGCATCTAAATGTAACTTCAGCTAGTCGGGTCGCATTGATATGACCTAGTCTACAATGCCTCAAGAAGGATTCATTCATTTCTGAACTCTACCTCTTGAGTGTGTTCCATATACTAAGAACTGTAGTTTTATTTAGAACATCAATGCTTTTAGATAACGTGCCTGAATCGATCAACTTTTGATATAGGAAATGTTCAAAACATTATCCAACA
This sequence comes from Agapanthus africanus, assembly GCA_030015575.1. NCBI lineage: Eukaryota > Viridiplantae > Streptophyta > Magnoliopsida > Asparagales > Amaryllidaceae > Agapanthus > Agapanthus africanus. The sequence continues at coordinate 334,520,827 of CM057346.1, read as the reverse complement.
ATACAAAATTTTATCATTTCTTTACTGATAAAGAAACTGATATGATTTTGTATATCAGGTTCGGTATCTAATAACATTCGTTCAGAATCAATGTATTGGTAATACAGAGTGACAGTGACCAACAGACTTGGCTGCAACTCTTGCCCCGTTTTCTGCCTCATGAAACTTATCACCCGTTCTCAGTTCTCTACCTTTCTGTAGCCCTATGTAACAGATTACATATCTGGGATCCTGGTCTGGTATCATATACTCAGGATGCGGAGGATACTGAGAAACAGTTCTGTATAATGAACACACCCGAAGATGATGCATCAGCATGCACTCTGTTCATTTGGGCGGCACGGGAAATCTGGTATTCCCCAATTTCCTGCTCTGTCTTATAACAATTATAAGTTGGAGCGGGACCAACGTTCCCCAGCTCAGAATAACAAGCGGGTTCAGTCAAAATTCCGTATTATTATCTTGATTAAGGCGTGACATGGTCGCTACCTAGAGAGAGAGAGAAGAAAACACTCAGCGTGCGCTCTTGCAAGAATAGATTGGTTATTATTTTATCTAATCAGGATGGCTCCCACTGCTTTTTATCAAATCTTCCTTCAAACCCTAAAAGGAAAGACTAGCCGGGATTAATTACACACTACAAGTTCGCCAATCTTTCAGCCAGGCCAGTGTCGGTACTTTGAGGTAGGTCCCCCGTGCTTTCGCACGAACCTAATTAATGTAAACCTCGTTTTTCCAGAGGCGTAACCCCATTAACACCTTTTTAGACACCTACTTGATCGGCTAATTGTAACGTGTAAAACTCTCCCAGGAGTAACAATTAATCGCAGCGGGTATCGGGATCCAACTATCTCATAGAAGGTATGCAATCTCATTGCAAATTTCAACACTTGAAATTCCCGATAATATTTTGCCCCAAGAGATCTATGACCTTGACTGAGTCAACAAACCATAGACCGCAAGTAAAGTTCAACCCGTCATTTCCTGATTGAATTAAACCCACCCGCACGACCATTGACTGAGTCAACAAGGCCGCACGACTACCCTAATCCAATCTGCATCATATGCATAAGCAGATAAATAGTAATCAGCTACCGCACACTACGCCTTGACTGAGTCAACAAACGCAGCACGAATACTAACTAGTACTTATCTGAAATGACGGAGGGTTACGACAGGTTTTTCTGAAAACCTATTGCGTAATGAACTTGATATCGTTGTAGAATCAAATGATTTTGAAATGGAGTGTTTTTGAGGCTTTTCTAGTTTTGCTAAAGGAGTCACTCCCGGTGAAGGGATCGTCGGTCCTTTCCTCGTCGAATGAGGTACGGGATATATCACATATATCACTGTGCAAAGTAAAAACTCTTAAAAGCAATCAAAAGACAAACCGAGTGTGTAGCATCTGCCAGTTATTGCTAATGGAGTCACTCCCGGTGAAGGGATCTCGGTCATTTCCTCATCGAATAAGGTGCGGGATATTTCATATATATCACTGTGCAAAGCAAGAACTGTAGCTACCTTTTTTTTGTTTTGAAATTCGATTCTACAACATCTTAGGTTTCTTTTATTTCATTAATCACATTAATGAAGTCCCATCATTTAAATTACCTAAACATCACAGATAAATACGACGTACACTTATGCCATCCGCATTCGCCTCGATGTCCCCTCGTGCACCGTTAGGTTAGGTAACTAACGGCAGAGCGGGGCAGGGCTAGCACGGGTGTAAAACATAAGCAACGTCTATATAATATATCATATATACTATATACAGTATCCATCACAGAACATCACATGATCACATCACAGATATCGCAGCAGAAGAAACATGTGAAATATTGGATATTCTAGGACGTCCGTGTTTTCAATACGAGCCAGCATAAAACACGGATTCCACGGTCGCGATGAATAGCCAAACCTACACCCCAAGACCCCTACGAGAGCGGCAAGCAACCCTACCAATTCTAGAGTTAGGAGACCCGGACTCGACTCCTCGAGTTGGTCTCCCACTGGACTCCAGAACCCGGTTACTTGTGCTCCCCTCCTTGGGTCTATCCTAGTGCGGAAAAGTAAATAATATACAAAGGGTGACAACTTCCGCAACCTGGAAGTGCCCCAATAAAAGAATATTACATACAAGTTTTTACATGAATGAAAATGAAAAAACACTCATCTCACATAAAAACCCCCCGGCTATTCAAACACGACGATCCAATATAACATATCCAGCAACACATAACATCACATGTCATCAACGTAAGTAAATATGTCCATCCCAATTGTCGATGACATATAGCAACGAAACCGGCGATATCACATATTACACTTACGGTCACAGAAAAGAAAGTGTAAAACTACAACAGTTAGAATCCGCAACCTCCATAGACATCGCATGCCTCTTCAAATGAATTCCTTAGACATCACATGCCTAACAATTATAAACCCCACATTTTAATCTCATTATCGAAAACACTTTTCAATACCAAGTCGGGCAATTCAACAAGATTCCCGACATGCTGATCGAATGCTCGTCGCAAACTTTAGTAGACGGCCGCACCCCCGATACCGTCGACGAAGTGCACCAAGGCGGAACACCGCTACCGCGAGCACCCGAACGGATGCTTTCGGCGACGGGGTTCTCCTACAGTCACTTGGTCGGGGCTATGGAGTGAGGCTGTCTATTAAGTTTACCCGGCGAGTATCCGCGTACGCTACGTGATTGCGACGGACTTTTGATCACATCAAAATTCCGTGGCAACCGATCAAGTGAGACTAAACTGCTATGTTTATAACATTCATTCAGTTATCTCATAACTTCTTGTGAATTCCAATTATTGTATCACATTCCGGATAAATAGAAAATGTTAAACTTTCCGATCGAACAGTCAAACACCCAAGTTTTCCCAAAACAGATCAACACATGAAACAAGTCTAAAAACATTCAGTTCGTGCCTCTGTACCAACGGTCCAGCCGTAGAAGGGTCAAGCCAACGCCTCACATGTGGCACGCCCTACTGCCCCAAACCCGAAGGTTCAAAGGGCAGTTCAAGACGGTCACATAATCGAGTTAAGGTTTGTTGTCTTCTAGAGGGACCATCGCGTTACTTGCACTACTTAGAATGTCTTTAAAACTCGGAAAAATCCAACACTTGGAAATTTCCCGACAGGGGAAAAATTGGGTATTTATATCCGGTCGAACTTTTTAACATATTCTAAAATTTATCCGGAAAGCCACATAGACAAAATCTAATACTCCGATCGAAACACCGAATCCCCAAAACAACCCCAGAAAATTCAACTCTTGAATAAATATTAAAAATTCCCAGAAAATCCAGCATAATAAAATAGGAGTTACTGTGCAAACAGGGGATGATGATGTCATACTTTAGCCGCGGAACCGCCGCAGAAGGCATGCTTCTGCCGTGGTTCTGCCGCTCTTTGTACTGTTCATGAGTCAAATTTTGCACCGTAATTCTTATAATTCCCTGCTGAATTTTTTAAGCATTTTTAATGTTGAAAAATCCCAGTTTTTAGAAAAAGTCCAGAGAGCATGTTTCGGGTTAGGGTTTTGGTTTGATCGGACTTCAAACTCCGTCCACGCATCGCCTAAGGCTCTAGCTAGGCTCTGATACCACTGTAGGGTTCCTAGGCACTCTCAAGAGGTCTCACAAGGCATCAACCATGCCAATTTTTAAAAATACGGTGCCGAGAAACCCTAATACGGATCGTTGGCTAGAAGTTTAGGCGACAAAGCAACAAGTTAACTACTTTAACTAAGAGTACGGAAATACAACCTTTGTAGATCCGGTGCTCCACCTCCATAGCTCCGCAATGATGTCCCTCCGCTATCCAAATCGGATCCCGGACTCTTGCGTCGGCTTCGTCGGAGAAATGGGTGGGCTAGGTCGTCGATGTCGATGCCGAAGATGATCTACGTCGAGGCATCACTAGATCAAGCTCCCACTTCACCAAGTCATGAAACTTGTGAAGAAAACACACTCTACTACTTGGCAAGAGGTAGAGGATGAAGAAATAGGAAGTGGGTAGACTTTAGAATTGGATTTCTCACTCTTTTTCATCAATCACCATTGATGGTCCAAGGTTTCTTCATGTTGAAGATGAAGAAGAAGAAGAAGAAAATGTTATGATAAGTTAATTCCAAAAAGAAAATTAAAAGAATACTTATCATAACCAAACCATGGTCAAGTGTAGAGAATAAATCATGGTTAGTGGGAATGGTTAGGGTTAAGCATGAGACAAAAATGGTCACAAGGTCAAAGCTTCATGAAGCTTCAATAACAAACAAAGAAAGCCACTATTTTCCCTTTTTCATTTCCAAAATAAAATAAATAAATAAATGAATAAGAAAATGAAAACCCTAACCAATATACAACCATGGTTTAATCTTCACACAAACCCTAGTGAGCATGTATCATCAAACATGATACAATCAAGAGCACAAAAAGTATATCACATATACAATGTGCACATCCGAGCGAGAAAATCCATTTAAAGTGAACCAATACTAGTTAATGCAAAGTAATATATCAAATATATAATTATGCATTAAATCATTAAATCAACACTTGATTCAATGATCCGGTCATGTCGCACACAACCGACTAGTATACAATGTATCGGCTTATCGAATCAATCCTTGATTCGATAACTAGGTGATATCGCATAAAACCAATCGATACATTCATCGCGAGAATAGAATACGGTATCACATACACGCAATATTCTCGATCCCGCACATATCTCATATGCGCTCCTATTTCGTTTCGCTTGAGCCAGGAAACCTCTGTGTAGGACTCTAAAGACTCGTCAATACGCCGGCAGCAGGTGATGATCATATCAAACACCCACAAGCCGCAAGCGGTCTGCTAAACGTAACGGCCACCCGGGTATTAAGAGATCAGAAGATCGACGAGCAAGCCCGCTCACACTCCAGTGAATCCAACCAGTAACACTACCGTACAGTCCGGTCTGATCGTCTTATATGTCGCATATCTCGCCTAGGGGTGGTAAACGTCAGACCCCAATAGCTCGATAAGTCGTGTCGATATGAGGTCTATAACAGTTCGAGAAACTACTGGTAACACTTACCAGTAAATCTCAGCAACCCTGGCCATTGATTTCCGGTTATAGCCAATCGAACACAGCGCAACATCAACTCCCTATACCGGGAGAGACGAATCCCCTCCTATCGCTCATTGCCTCCATGTGACTCGGGACTGTACCCAAAAACCACCGTTTTGCACGCCCTCTTGGACGTGGTAAGGTGGAAATCAAAGCACAGTGGGAACCACACAAGACTTTATGACGATCTCGGGTCAACAGACTACTCTGTACCAGTGTCACCAGAGAACTGCCATCTGACGTAAGGTATAATACCATCTGGGAGTTCTCGGCGAGTCCGTCCAGTGTACTCAGTCTCTACTGAGCACCCGTATATCTCCTCTGATGTCAAACACCAATGGATATGGGATCATCCATCGCCCATCTGTATGGGTCGAGAAGGTACACGCTAGTCTACTCTGGTATATCGATGCCCCGTCTCGATACACCCACGACTAGGGACTTTGAAGGATGTACTTATGGACTACCATGTCCCCACTAGTATGATCCGCATCATAGTCTAAGTAGTCAAGTACACATCCTAAGGGCTTTACCAACATGTAACAGAGAGACAAACAGTGTACACGTTAAGGTAAAGAGTAACCAGATAGCATACTATCATGTCGAGCAAGAAAGTCCTCCCTATATATGTCCCAGCATCCACTACAATATACATCCTATGTACAGTAATGGCCTCTAGGGCATACATATAACTAACACATAGATTCCTTCTCAGATCGCTTAGCATCCAGCCATTCTCACAGAGTCCCCACTCCTGATGGCCTGCTCGAAACTAGTTGGGTCATCATCTCATGATACAATCCTCACTCCTACTGTCATAGAGAAAACTGAAGTATCTTTCAGGTGGGTGAGGAACCCTACCAGATCGGCGGAGAGCTGAGTTTCGTTGGGAACTATTGAATCTTCCGGTACTACCAAATCATCAACTGCAGTTTGTATAGCTGGAACTCCTTCCAGTTATACCTCATGACTACTAATTTCTTCATAAGAAATTCCCTTTCCCAAAGGTGGTATGCTGAGAAACAAAACACCTTTTGCTCCTCGGTGTGGTAGAAGATATTCCCTTATGAATGCTTGAGATATCCAACAAACTTCCACAGAACTGACCTTGCCTCAAGCTTGTCCGGATTTTGCTTTTAGACATAGGTCGGACAACCCCAAATCATAACATCCTTAAAAGATGGGCTCTTCCCATACTATATCACATATGGAAAGGTAGGCACTTGATTTGGTTGTAACCCTATTCAATAAGTATGCAGCTTCTCAAGTGCATAACCCCCAAAAGGAAACAGGCAACTCAGTAGTACTCATCATAGCGCACACCATATCACATAGTGTGTGATTTCTCCTCCCTGATACACCAACGTGCTGTGGTGTATTCGGAGGAGTAATGCCGAGAGAGAATCTCATTCTCCTTTAGAATAGTCCAGGAATTCCGTGCTCAAGTATTCTCCTCCCTGATCACATCAAAGGACATAATACTTATACCCGTTTTGGTTCTATACTTTTAACTTATATTCATTAAATTTCTTAAAAGCTTCAGACTTGTGTTTCAACAGGAACATATGTCCGAATATTGAGAGATCATCAGTGAATGTAATGAACTACAAAGAACCTGTTGGATATAGTGCCCTCATAGTCAATTATTGGATCGCAGGCATGTGGTTGCAATGATTGAGGGGCCACCTATACCGGTAGGACAGTCTTACTCAAGATGATAGTATGCTATCTGGTTTGCCTTTATTAGTCGTATACAGCTTTAGGTGACATTACTATTCACTATTACACGTTGACAGTGCCCCTAGGATTCTTGCTTGACTACCAACAGTATGATGGCGATCATATATGTGAGAGTTGGGTATTCTATAAGCACATCCTTAAATGTGTTCCCTAGTCGTGGGAGTTTTGAGACAGGGCATTGATACTCCGAAATAGTCTAGTGTATACAGTCGAGACCCCGACGAGGGGCGGTGGCCGGTCTCACAAGCCACTGGTGTCAGTTGGTTCACCTAAGATGTATACAGGTGCTCATTGGGTTATGAGTGCACTAGACAGGACTCACCAGGAACCTGCTAGTTGGTATTATACCTAGCGTCAGATAGCACTTCCGAAGTGACATGTGTACAGGTTAGTTCATCGACCTGAGATCGTCATTTTTCTCGTGTGAGTTCCCACAGTGCTTTGATTATTACCCTACCACGGCTCAAAGGATTCGTGCAAACAGGTTTTAGTTGGGTACAGTCTCGAGCCATATGGAGGCAGCGAGCGGATCGGCAGGGGATTCGTCTCTCCCGGTATTGGGGGTGAGATCACGCTGTGTCTAGGAGAGCCATTACACAAAGCCCTCGGCAGAGGCAGGAGATTTAATGGTAGGTACTCCAGTAGTATCTCAGGGTGTTCTAGGCTACACTCTGACACGACTTATACCGCTATTGGGGGTCTGACGTTACCAGCCCCCTAGGCCCCATATGAGATGATCATAGATGAACGGACCGGACTGTACGGATATTGTCACTGATAGGCTCAGGTAGGGTTTCAGGATGAGTTCGCTCATCAGCTTTCCTTTCTGTCAATACATGGGCAGCCGTTACGTTTAGCTAGTACCACTGACGGCTTGTGGTTAAACCCACTGCCAGAGTATTGACGAGTTTTTAGAGTCCCCCACAGATAGTTTCCCAAGTTTGGGCGAAACGTTGTAGGGGCCGTATGGTTTTATGGCAGGGTTCGAACATGCACGTGCATTTGTGCACGTGTCATGGCTCGGACAGATAATACCGGTGGGCTTTGGTTTAAGCCGTATTCTAGTATTATATTGTGCAAGGATATTTTTGTCTCATTGCATTTCGTATTCGGTCGGAATGCAAATGCGGGTATGTATTTACAGTTGTGGGGTAATTCCACGGGATTACTTTTGAAGTTGCCAATCTTCCTTCACCGGACTTAAAAATTTTGTTTAATGTTTATGTTGCGGACTTTCTTTAATCCTTAGCTGATTTTTCATTGGGCTTTAAGTCTTTTCCTTTGGGGGAGATCTTTTTGCAAATGTTGCTTTAATAGTTGGAGGGGGCTTTTGTGGTTTCCCAGGGCTCCAGCAGTAACCAGAGGGTTCTAGGTTGAATGAGGTGTTTATATGAGTCATCTTTGCTTTAAAGTCATTTGTTTTTGAAAAGATATTTGATGGTTGATCTTTTGTGAAGATATCATTGATATAGTCACCTTTCTTCACCTTGTGCTCACCTCCTCCACCTCATGGCCGACCCCACCCAACTTCAGCCCCTCCAAAATTGGCCGAGCCTCATAGTGAAGAAAAATGATTCATTTACATTTTTCCATAGCTCAATTCATCACCCCAAAATGGCAACTTCATTTACCATCACCCAATGGCTTGGGTGCATTGAAACAAAGTATTCTACACTATTTCTACTTCAATCTTGGACATGTCGGTTAGCAAACTTCATGTCCGATTTGCCTCGGTTTAGAGGCGGGAGCCCGTATAAAGATCCATTGACGTGGTGCCACCTCGACGAGGAGACAGGAGATCGGAAATGCCGCGAGGAGCGTGGGATGATGGCTAAAGACCGAAGGACATGGATCGATCGATATAACCATTCTATCTTTTTGTAGTTTTCTAGTTTAGTGTTAATGGTACGATCCGGGTTACAGTCTATATTAGCGCCAGTTTATGAAAAAGATTTTATTCCGCGTTTGGCCTCAGATTATTGGCCGGGACGCTACCGTAGACTTACATGGTATCAGAAACACGCCATTAACCTTTACTAGATTATTCTCACATGTTCAAAATATCGATCGAACGAAATTTCCAAAACCGTGTTCCCGTATTTTATGTTTCTGCCGAATTTTTAAACTGTTCTAAAAATTATTTTGCGTATGTCAGAAAATCGAGCAGGCTTTTTTAAGACTGTAGAAGAAATTTGGTAGACTGATCCCACAAAACCGCCGCGGAACCGCCGCAGAACCCATGGGTATGCCGCGATTCCGCCGCCGTTTTGGGGGTTCAGTGCACCATTTTTCTTCTGGGTGTCTTTCATGTGGAATTGTGGTTTCTGGAATATTTTGTTTAGGCTCAGAATTGTTTGAGTACTGGATTTGTACTTGGGGCACACTTCGGGAAGTTTTGTCGATCGGAATTTTAAATGTGTTAGTTTACAGTACTTATATTATATCTGCGACCGTGAATGCCATTAAAGCGGTAAATCTTGTCTAATTGCTATAGTCATTTTAGACGGGTTTGCGAACGTGACATTCACGTTGATGTTCTGTGTTGTGTTGTGATATTGCGGATTTGTCATGGTGGATAGCTGTGTGCAATGGTAGTGCAGTCTGGATTTATTTATATATTTGATATCGCGGGGCGAGCATCCAACATGTGGACTGCCATCACTGCCTGTCTGTATATTATTCTTTTGGGGCACGACCGGGTTGAGGTCGATATACCCGTTGTACATATTTTCTTTTTTTTACTAGGATTACCCCGCGACAGAGTGCACGGATAGCCGGGTTGTAGAGGGCAACGGGTCCACATCTTATGGCTTTCAGAGGGAGGGGACCTCACTCTAGAATTGGCAGACTATTCACCGCACTCGTAGGGGGTACAGGTTGACCCAAAGTGGGGTGCTCAAGTTACCGGATTCCGTGAAGTGCCGGGTGGTTCATTCACATTGCTGAAAGGGGTTGCCTCGCTTCAGGTTTTGGCAGGTGAATTGCCGCACTCGTAGGGGTTTAGGGTTTCATTGCACAGGCTATCCATACGACCAGGGGAACGTCGTGTTTCAGTTGCGGCTCTGTGAAACCCGGGGCTCCCAGATTATCTGTATTGTTCTGTGATGCTTATTACTTTTCTGTAATGTTGCATTTTTCATACCTAGAGCGATTATTGTATATTGGTATATATACTAGTAGATGTTGTATATGTTTTACACCCGCGCTAGTCCAGTTCCCGCTCTGTCGTTAGTTAAGTAACCTAACGGGTGATGACGGGACCCAGTGGCGAATGCGGATGGCATATACATACATTTTATTTTCGTTCTAATCTGGAGTGATTAATTGATGGGACTGCGTTGATTTTGATCAATGCAAAGGAAAACAAACCTGTTTGACATTGTTGGAACAGTTTTCAAAAAGTGTTATTACAAAGCCGTTTTCTTTTGTTTTGCACAGTGGTATTCAGTTGGAATATCCTGCACCTCATTTGACGAGGCAAGGGCCGAGATCCCTTCACCGGGAATGATCCCTTGGGCAGAAGTTTGGGTCATGATAATAACTTCACTATAGTCGATTACTTGTTGCTTTGCATCGCAGTATTCAGTTGGAATATCCTGCACCTCATGCCACAAGGAAAGAGCCGAGATCCCTTCACCGGGAGTGACTTCTTTAGCAAAGGTTTTCGCCACTACAATTTTGTAAAAAGCTATCATGTTCCTTCAACGAGATCAAGTTCATTGCGTTAAAGGTTTTTCGCCAAAAACCAGCCGTAGTCCTCCGTCGTTTCAGATGGGTAGTATGTAGTATTCATGCTATGTTTGTTGGCCTTCGTCAAGGCATAGTGGATGGTAGCTGCTTGTTACCTTTCTATTACATAGATAGATGTGTTGGTTTGGGACAGTCGAATTACCTTGTTGGCCTTCATCAAGGGTATGTATGGGTGGGTTCAAATTAACCTGGACAATGATGGGTAGAACTTGACATGTGACTTATGATTTGTTGGCCATCGTCAAGGTCATAAGAGCATAGGGTAAAAATCACATCGGGTGTTTCTAGAGAAACTGAAACTTGCCAGGCATGCGCATACCTTCTGGAGTGTGATAACGTGAGTGGATTCCTTCATGTTATCATGCGATGATAGTTGGATCCCGATTCCCACTGATGAGTTGGTTTACTCTTCGGGTGATCCCGACTAATTCTTCTTTCAGGTTTGGAGAAGAATTTGACAATACAGTGGGAGGTTTCTTGATTAGATAAAGTGATAACCATTCTGATCTAGGTTAGAGTGCATGCAGAGTGTTTCTTTTCTCTCTCTCTTTGGTAGCGACCATTGACCGACCCTAGACTATGACTCAATGACCAAGTTGACCGAACTTTCTTAAAATACTGGCTTTTGGATTGTCTGAGTTGCATAAGTCATTGCCGATCCTTCTTTTACCCTTTGAATTTCTCCAGAACACCTCGTATTACTACGAACATCCACTTCCATTGGATAAATCCATCGTATGGTTATATAGGAACTCGAAGGAACTTGTTCCAGATTTGAGGATGGATTCAGGTTCAGGAGAAATTGAATTGGTTTATTCAGTTGTCTTTTATCATCACCATCTCTCAGGTTGCGAGGGCTCCTTGGTTTAGGAGAGTACACCTATTACGCTTATTGGATAGTCTTCTTCCAAACCATAGGCAGGTGCCGAAAAGTTGGGAAAGGAGAAAACCAATTAGCTTAAGTAGGGTGCATAGAAGGTAATAAGTAAAGACATATGAAAGGATTAGAAAGAGGGCAAAATAAAATGCGACAGGTATCATTCACGACCAAACCGCGTAGTTCATCGCCACTCCTATTTCACCTTTGCTTTTCTCCAGTTAAAGGGGTATAGAATAAGGTTTCATTCAGTTGTCTTTTATCATCACATTCTCTCAGATTGTGAGTACTCCTAGTATTAGGAGAGTACACCTATTATGCTTACTGGATAGTCTTCTTCCAAACCATAGGCTGGTGCCGAACGGTAGGGAAGGAAGAAAACCATTAAGCCTAACGAAGGTGTACAGAAGGTAATGACTAAAGACAAATAAAGGGATTTGGAGAGATGACAACGAAATATACGGTTACAGTCACGAATTGGATTATGGAAGAGGCATTACTAGGAATACTCAGATAACCCTTCGAAACATTTTCATGTTTTAATTTCACTGTGTGTTGTTAAAGGAAAACTGATTCCCAATTAGACACTTGCTCCAGGGTTTGTATTTACCAGGTATGATTCTCACGTCTGTATGGTTTTGCAGATGATGAATGGGAGTAAGTTATTGGGAATTAGGTGATCATCCTCATTATATCGGAATTCATTGTAATTGGTGATATTTAAGGAGATCGCCTTGGTACAGTTTTCAACCTACGATGCACAGGTTTTGAGTTATTCAACTCAGCGGACTTATACAGAGTATTGTATGTTGTCCAGTGTCCATTATGACAAAGGGATTGGTCATCGTACTATATTCTATTTACTTATGACTTCTCAAGTTTTAGACATGTGTTTCATAGAAATACAAGGTCCAAGTTTGAGAAGTTATAGGTATAAGAATAAAGTAGAGAACCAGGCGTCGCAAGTATCGGGATTCTTCAAGGAGATCGAAGATGTTGATACATATGATTGGTATTCAGTTGATAGTAATGGTTTTGAGAAACTTGTTTCTCTTTCAGGTTACTCATAATTGGATGCACTCCTAAGTTGAGTAAAACTGATCAGCCTCTTTCCATTAACTTGACATGCACTGGAGACAGCTGCATTATTTGAATCTGGTTCCAATTAAATCAGTGCCAAAGTGTCTATATTGGATATAGAATGGTTCATATCTTAACGATGTTAAGGTACAGGTAGTTGTCCGGCTTATGCTTAAAACCAGACTCTGGATAACTCATAGCACGTTTCTGTAATGGCAGTTTGTGGGTTGGCCCAGGCTATGACGAGGGTTGACTTTCTACCATCTGGAAGATCAATGGTGATATTGTTCTTGACTCGCCACAATTTTAGTAAAATGGATTTTTTCAGAAAACAGTAGTGGGAGTATGGTAGAACTGGAAGAGATTCCAAAATCGCAAACGATTACAGAAAATTTAATAGAACCTAAAGATTCAATCAGGTTTGATATTCAATTAGCTACTCCGTCCATATGGTGGGTAACCTCAGACACCTGAGAGGTACTCCGGTAACCTCAAGGACGGTGACAGGGAGGTTCTTGTTTACCCAGACTTGACACTACTGTTGTTCCAGGCTATGAGACCCAGCAGGAGGATAAGTATAGCGGCGTTCTAAACTACCTTTAGAAGTGCATGTGTATATGACTCTGGCAGAGGGTTGTCGTAGTCAGTGGGAGCAGCGGAAGCATAGTGGGCAAGTAGCTTATGTCTAATTATAGACTCGAGCAGATATAGCGGAGAGAGATCATCTATTTTTGATGTGACTGATTGATACGATTTTCCGTTGTGTTTGTATAAAATTGTAAAGAAATCACAACCAAAAATTATTTTGACCGCAATCAAACTACGGTGTCAATTGTAGTTCATGAATGAGTGCGGATCGTCCACAGGGATTGCACGATTCATTTATATCTTTGATACGTTTGAAATGAAAAGTTAAGCAACAATAAAAGAAAACATGATTCAAGAATGATTTGTATTCGAGTGTCACTAGTCTTTATTCAAGAATCAAGAAACTATAAACAATCAAGAATCGGTGTTTCGATAATATTTCCAATCAACAATCAAGAATATATGAGAGGCTCGTAGGAATCGATAGGATCAATAGACGTGATGTAATCTAAAGATATCGTGTTCTTGTCCTTCGAAGGATTGATACTAGATTGATGATGATCGACGAGAGTTGGGGCTTTCTCGTGAAACTAGGGTTTCATCCTATAACCCTTGTTCTTTCGTCGATATCATTCCTTTTCTAGCCTCTACCAAATTCAAGAAACGATCGTAACTCCCCCAATTTCGATCGATGTCAATCAAGAAAGCATCGAAACGAAATGGGTCGTCGTTTCTTGAACTTGCTAGGGTTTACAAAACTCGTGGGACTCAAGAATCGATTAAAGCTATGTTACATCATCATTCTATTATCCGTCTCGACTCCTCGACGAGCGGAGTTTTATTCACACATCACAACACAGAAAAGATTTACGAATTGTAAAGAATTCATGATGCAGAAATTAAAGAAAACAAGATAAAAGAATATCACCTTTATTGATCTCAACAATTTTGATTACATTTGCTTCAAGAACTACAAGAAGAAGAATCTAGATTGTTGATCGGGCGTCGCTCGGCTTCGTGAGTCGTGGATCGGCTTCGGATCGCTTGCTCCGTTGAAATCGGCTCCGCTCCTAAAGGTTGTAAGGCTTCTTGCTTAATGGGTACTCGGGATTCTTGATGTTGGCTTGGAATTAGGGTTAGGGTTTCCTACAAGCTCTCTCACTAAACTTGAGGAAGAGGGGATGAAGAAAGAGATTGGCTAAAACTATAAAATGGGTTGAATTTTCCAAGATTCCCCTACATGAATAATGAGTGAGCCTAGGGTCTTATTTATAGAACTCCCAAACCCTAGGTTTGAGTTTGAATTTCCCTTTCCCTCCAAAAGTTTGTTGAGGAGTTTCTAGAAGGAGTTTGTTAGGAGCTAGCTTAGGGTTTAAGCTAGGGTTTAGGGAAAGTTCTAGAATAATAGGCTAATTAAGTGAAGCTCAAAGTGTTTGCTGATCTGGTAGAAGTCTCTGGAGTCTTCTGGAACTTGGAGTGTCTTTCTGAACTGTAGGAGCTGAATCAGGAGCTGTGCACCAAAAATGAAGAGGTGATGTCACCAATGAGCCGCGGATCCGCGGCCTAAGCAAGCCCATGCCGCGGATCCGCGGCTCCTTGAGGGGCTTGGCCTTTGATCTTTCAGGTGCTGTCTTGTACTGTAGTGTGGGTCTTCATCTGATATGTTGAATTGCAATTACTCCTTTGTATTGGTACCAGATTTGAATTTAGTGAGTTTACGAGCGATGTAATGGTCGAGCAAGCTAGCAAGCTTCTCTTTTCCTGCACAGACTTCGAAACACGGGTTGCGATATATAGAAAATATGCCATGTAATATAATGCAGTCAATTTCCCTCCAAATGCCGGTTTTAAGGTCGAATACATGTAATTTGATATTTTGCGACCGATTTGCTAATATGTGAAATACGGATACCGAACACTTCTATATGAATGCAAATGATGAGGAAATTGCCGGTTAAAATATGCAATATTTTCGACTGATCAAATACCCCCAAACTTAATTTCGATCGTCTCGAGCGAATGTTTTATTAAAAAGAGAAGGAGAAAATAAAGAAAGTGAAAAACTAACTAGCACACTTTCGTAGGCAACACGATTGCACTGAGCATGTGCAACAAGCCTTTAAACCTCTAGGTGTCCCTAGTAGGAGGAGTGTTGTCTCCTGAGGGTTTTCAGCGGATTGCACCCAAAAAATCCAATAATAAAAGCAAGATCATGAATATTACATTTAAAGAAGAGAATCGTAAAAGAAAAGCTTTGAAAATTAGGGTTTCCAACTAAGCTAGCTTTTCGGTTGTCATGAGCCCTATCTTAATGGTCATGAAAAGATGTCAGAAATCACGTCCTCCCTCAATAAAACATCATCTTATTCTTCATTCCTATCTTTCTTCCAAACATCGATCATATAACCCTGCGTGTGTGTAAAGACATCCCTACACCCGGAGAATTCAATTCAAGCTATCATACTCTTGCCCATCAACCTCAGTATAAATTTTTTTTTTTTCGATGAGCTCACACACTTTCATGCGACCGTTAATACTTCTTGAGGTACTAACCGACCGATTACTCATGTGCTTGCTTATTTGGTGTATTTTCCTAATCTTGTACCACCTTAGGTATAGCAGTGACTCCCAGACCAGTTGGCCTTAGGGCACTAGATGAAAAAGCACCCTCGCTATATATTTTTTTTTCCCTCGGTGATAACAAAACCAGTGTCCATTTTTCTCACCATATTTTTTTTTTCATACTTTTGGCTTTAAGACAAGATCATTTCAAGGTATCCTCTACTATCCCAGGTTTCAAGACGTGTGTAAGTGCGAATACCAGGGTAGCAACGTTCAAAATGTTTGGCTTCCAGAATAGAAACTATTTTTCAGACTTATTTTTATCCTCAGATTAGTGACGTCCTTCATCTTACTAACCCTTGGGACAACGGCTCATAACTACTTATTACTAGTTCGTATAAGAAAACTTCTAATTTTCTTAGTTTTCTCAAATTTTTCTAATCTCATGGATGTAACTTTTCACTATCTAAACTTTCATTATCTTTTTTATATACAAAAAAGTGTAAATATTAAAATTATTTTTATATTTGAAAATCTTTAAATTTTTATGGTTTTGAAAATTTTTCAATTTTTATAGATTTTTCAAAAATGTTTTGTGCTTATGCAGATGATATGCAAATGATGCAAAAAAATAAGCACAAACCTCCCCCAAACTTGTTTTCAACAATGTCCTCACTGTTGCCGACAGCTATACCTACAAAAATCTGTAAGACTGGGGGGGAATTATTAGTTGGGGCAAAATATATAAGTGAAGAACTTCCCCCAAACTTATCTTTCACTCACCTTCATTCAAAAGATGATGCAATGATATACAGGATATGAAGGTGAGACGGAGGAATTTTAATCCAAATAAACTGGCTCTTGTAAGAACAAGAGCTCCTCCGTGGGGTCAGTGGAAAAATACGGCTTTAGTCTATGTCCATTTACTTTGAAAACAATGCCGTTTTTAACATTTTCAACTTCTACTGCCCCGTGCGGGTATACAGACCGCACAACAAAAGGTCCCTTCCATCGAGATCGGAGCTTACCCGCGTGAAGATGTAATCGTGAATCATAAAGAAGGACTTGTTGACCAGGTAAAAATGTTTTCCTTAAAATGTTTTTATCGTGAAAAACCTTAGTCCTATTCTTAGTGATTACAGCATTATCATAAGCTTCATCGCGAAGTTCGCTTAGCTCGTTAAGTTGCAGCTTCCGAAAGTTGCAAGCAAGGTTTAGATCAAAATTTATTTCTTTTATAGCCCACAATGTTTTATGCTCTATCTCGACAGGTAAATGACATGCTTTTCCAAACACTATCCTATATGGAGACATTCCTAGGTCGGTCTTATATGCAGTCCTGAATGCCCAAAGAGCATCCGTCAGTTTGGTCGACCAGTCTTTTCTATTTTTAGCAACAGTTTTTTCCAGGATAAGTTTGATTTGTCTGTTTGAGATTTCAGCCTGCCCGCTTGTTTGGGGGTGATAGGGTGTAGAAAGACGGTGGTTGATTGAGTATTTTCGCATCAGAGTCTCGAAAGACCTGTTGCAGAAATGTATCCCATTATCGCTAATGATAGCGCGTGGGTGTCCAAATCGCAAAAAGATATTCTCTTTCAAGAACTTAATGACAACTTTCCTGTCATTAGTGCGACATGGAATGGCTTCTACCTACTTTGAGACATAATCAACCGCCAGCAATATGTACAGATTCCCAAAGGAGTTGGGAAAAGGACCCATAAAATCAATGCCCCAAACATCAAATATTTCAACAACCAAGATGGGTTGCTGAGGCATCTCATTCCTCTGGGATATTCTACCCGTATACTGACATTGTGTACAGGTTTTGCAATACTCAAATGCGTCCTTGAATAAGGTCGGCCAATAAAATCCACATTGCAAAACCTTTTCCGCTGTCTTTCTAGGACCAAAGTGACCCCCACAAGCCTGATCATGACAAAATGAAAGAACACTCTTGAACTCTTCATTTGGGACGCACCGGCGAATGATCTGATCAGGACAATATTTAAACAAATAGGGTTCATCCCAGTAAAAGTGTTTTACTTGGGAAAGAAAACGGTATTTGTCCTGTTTTGGCCTCGGTATAAGTCCCGTGGCATGATAGTTCACAATATCCCTGAACCATGGTTCAGTGGATACGCTCAAGAGTTGTTCGTCAGGGAACGAGTCATTAATCGGCAGGGTCACAGGGGAAGAAACGATGCGTGAAAGGTGGTCAGCTACTACGTTTTCACATCCTTTCTTATCTTTGATAACAAGATCAAATTCTTGTAACAGTAGGATCCAACGTATTAGTCGACCTTTTGCATCTTTCTTCGCCAGAAGATGTTTTAAAGCGGAATGGTCAGTATACACAACTATAGGTGAGCCGATTAAGTAAGGCCTGAATTTTTCTAATGCAAATACAACCGCTAAAAGCTCTTTCTCGGTGGTTGTATAATTGATTTGCGCATCATTCAAGGTCTTACTTGCATAGTAAATCACGTGTGGCATCTTTTCAATGTGCTGTCCTAAGACTACACCTACTGCAAAATCAGATGCGTCACACATCAGCTCAAAGGGGTAGTCCCAATTTGGTGATGATAAAACGGGGGCTGAAGTGAGTGAGTGTTTAAGTGAGTCGAAAGCTGTCTCGCAATCCGAGTCAAAATGGAAGGTCGTATCCTTGGCCAGGAGTAGAGTTAAAGGTCTAGCAATTTTGCTAAAGTCCTTAATGAATCTCCTATAAAAGCCCGCATGGCCAAGGAAAGAGCGAATATCTTTGACGCTTTTGGGATGAGGGAGGTTTTGAATGACATCTACTTTAGCTCTGTCAACCTCAATGCCTTTCTGTGAAATGACATGTCCAAGGACTATTCCTTCTTGGACCATAAAATGGCATTTTTCCCAGTTTAATGTCAAGTTTTTCTCTTTGCAACGAGTAAGAACAGCGTCAAGATTCGCTAGGCAATCTGAAAAAGAGTCTCCAAAAATCGAGAAATCGTCCATAAAGATCTCCAAAAAATTCTCTACCATATCAGAGAATATCCCCATCATACACCGCTGAAAGGTAGCGGGAGCATTGCATAGCCCGAAGGGCATGCGACTGTAAGCAAAGGTACCAAAAGGACAAGTAAAAGTGGTTTTATCTTGATCCTTTTTGGCGATGGGGACCTGATTATAGCCTGAGTAACCGTCCATGAAACAATAGTATTGTCGTCCCGCTAAGCGTTCCAGCATCTGATCAATGAATCGTAGAGGAAAATGATCTTTCCTCGTAGCAGCGTTGAGTTTTCTATAATCGATGCATACACGCCACCCAGTTTGGGCGCGTGTCTGAATCAACTCATTCGCCTCATTTGTGATAACTGTGATGCCGGATTTCTTAGGAACAACATGTATAGGACTTACCCACTGGCTATCGGAGATGGGGTATATAATACCACCATCTAAGCATTTGACGATCTCTTTCATGACAGCTTCCTTCATGACGGGATTTAACCGTCTCTGTGGTTCTCGGGTTGGTCTGGCATCATCCATCACATGTATATGATGTTCAACTATCAAGGGACTAATCCCTTTGATGTCCGCCATACTCCAACCAAACGCCTCTTTGTTAGATCTCAATACCGATAAAAGTGCATTCTCTTGCTCTGATGCAAGAGAAGCGGATATGATAACCGGTAATGACTCGTTCTCACCTAGATATGCATATTTCAGGTGAGAAGGTAAAATTTTGAGATCTAACTCAGGCGGAGAAATGATAGAAGGAAGGGTCATAGATTGATTTTTGGATCTACAAAGAAGCTCAGAGCCTGTGAAAGATACAGACTCGGGTGGAGAAAAGTCAGAAGTGCAGGACTCATGTGTAGCTAAAGTGTCCTCACTAAGATCTTGTGCAAAGTCAAACAGAGATGTGCTAATGTCATCGAGATCAGTAAAGCAAAGATCCTCAGCTCCACAACTATCGGGAGCGATCTCATGGACAGAGCACACATCTAAAATATGAGCAGAGGGTTCTGATGGCTGACTTCCAACTTTATAGATATTTAGTTCAATGGTCATATTTCCAAATGATAAGTTCATTGAACCATTTCTACAGTTTATAATAGCGTTGGAAGTGGCAAGGAAAGGACGACCCAGAATCACCGGAATTTGGCCCCGGGGGTTTGCTACTGGATGTGTGTCGAGCACAATGAAGTCTACAGGGAAAACAAATTCCCCGACCTTTATTAACACATCCTCTAATTCACCCCTTGGTTTGGTGATAGATCGGTCTGCCATCTGGAGAGTGCAATGAGCAGGTTTCAGCTCTCCAATCCCTAATTGCTCATAGACAGAATAAGGGAGCAGGTTAACACTTGCGCCAAGGTCTAAAAGAGCACGATTTATGTTTTTACCCCCAATCGAAATCGATATTGTAGGACAACCTGGGTCCTTTCTTTTCTTTGCAAGCTGGGGAATAAAAGCAGTGCTGATATTATTAGACATAAAGACCTTCTTCGGCACTTGAGTCTTCCTCTTCCTAGTGCACAAGTCCTTAAGAATTTTCGCATAAGCGGGGACTTGCTGAATTGCATCTAGGAGAGGGATATTGATGTTAACCTGTTTGAACATCTCTAAAATTTTCTCCATATGAGGACTCGTTCTATTTGCCCTTAACCGGTTCGGGTAAGGAGCTTTCGCAATAAGCGCGGGGTCCATCATAGGAGAAAGAAAGGGGGGTAGACGAGGTCCCAAAGGAGGTGTGGGGATCGTCTGTGGAGAACTATAAGGGTTGGGTGAAGGTGTCGAGCCTAGAGGGAAATGGAGAATAGGCTCGTGAGAAGGTGGTTTGGTAGAAGAAGAAGGATCAGAAGGTGAAGTGTGTGTGTGTGGAAAAGACTCAGCCGGGGTGTTGATATGATTTTCAGTATCATCAATACCTTCCCCGACATGATTGTTCAGCACTCTTCCCGATCTCAACGTTGTAATGGCATTTACATTGTAATGCCCAGGATTCTGTAGGGGTTGAGAGGGAAGTTTCCTTTTTTCTCTCGCACTCATTTCGGCTTTTAAGCGTGCGATTTCAGCTTCCATCGATTTGATACTCTCAGCTTGGGACGCTGAGTTTTTCTTTATCTCATTGACGGAAGATCTAACCTCAGTCGAAACATCCATGAAATTTGATAAAAGTGATTTCATGGTTTGAGTGAATTGAGAGAAATCGTCAGCACAGGGCTGCATAGGATTAGACTGTGCAGGAGTGTTGCCCTGATTTTGGAAATTTTGTGACTGATAGGGTTGCTGAGTGAGTTGAAGGGGTTGCTGTTGTGGTGGAGGAAGAGCCCTTTGAAAATTATTCGTGTTTGGAACCGTGTTTTGAGATTGATTTTGGTTCCAAGCAAAATTCGGGTGGTTCCTCCAACCCTGATTGTACGTGGAAGAATATGGATCGTTTCGAGGTCTTTGAAATGCGGCATTAGAATGCTCGTGACCTTGAAACGCAGAGTTTAATGGACATTCTTCCGTTAAATGTGACGGATCAGAACAGCATCCACAAACAGTTTTGGGGAGTGACACTGGGTTTAGGGAGGCTGCTGCAAATTTGTGTTCCATAGCGTCGAGCTTCTTTTGCGTTGCTGCCATTTCAGCTCGAACACCTATGGACACATCTATTTGGTGTATGCCACCCCTATTCAATGGTTGGGTTCCACTCTCCCAAATTAGTGATTTTTCAGCGAACTCTTCTAAGTATCGCCAGGCTTCCCCATCATCCTTAGTCATAAATGTACCTTGACACATGTTTTCAAGGCTCTGTTTAGTGCTAGGGTTACTGCCCTCATATATGATTCGGCAAAGCTCCCATCTCGGGATGCCGTGATGAGGACATTGAACCAATAGATCCTTGAAACGTTCAAAGTATTTAGAGAATGGTTCGGCGGGGAGCTGGGCAAATTGGTTCAGTTCGCTACGGATTCGAGCCGTCTTTTGGATTGGGTAAAATTTCTTAAGGAATGCAGCGACGAATTCTTCCCAATTCGTAATAGAGTGTGCGGTAGTGTTATATAGCCACTTCTCGGCTATATCGCACAATGTAAATGGAAGAAGTCGTAGACGCATCGCATCCACTGAAAGTTGTGACGTACCCATCATTGCGCATACGTTTTCAAATTTGGTAATGAAAACGTAAGCGTCCTCGGTCTCGAGTCCGTGGTATTTGGGTAAAAGATTGATATACTGGGGCTTAATTTCAAAGTTGTCCCCATTGGCTGGTGGTGTGGATAAGCAGGTCGAAAGAGGACCTCTATGTGGATAGCATCTTTCCTGGAGAGAAATGTGGGGAGGATTCTGCGCACCAACGGACGGTGGCAGATTAGGGTTAAAGAAGTTCGATGGATTCGGATCCATCGGTGTGGATGTGGTAGTGGGTAAAGAAAAGGTAAATGGAGAATTATCGACTTCGGAGTCGATAAAAGGTACGCGGACTAAACGGGCACTAGAATCCCGTGTCCAGCCTATCTTGCACTAAAAAGGGTTAGTACAAGTGGCAGCGTTGACTTATAATTAGGGGTAAAATGAATGCGGTGTTTGCTTTTGAAAAAGGGACGGATTTTTGAAAAAATGATGCGACAAAACAAATGCAGCACACAACCCTAGAATCTAGTGGTCACCTAGGTCCGGCTCTAGACCGCTCCTAACTGCCAAAAGACAAGTCGCAGGATAGAATCCTCCACTGCCTCTTTGTCCCCCTGTGGCCGGATAAGTGCCAGGTAAGTGGGAAGGTACTCCACTACGTAAGTAGTGGGCCTAATTAAAAACCACTAGCCTTAGACACACTCGCCTTAGGCACCACAAGAAAACGCGGATAAGCAATGAATTACCCACGGCCTTCTCTTATCCTAATTGAGCGCGACAGTCCTTAGAGTCTTCTCTAGATTTCTTTTAATTAATGAGGGTAATGCGGATGCAAGTTTTGCGATTTTCGGGGCCTAGGAAGGGTAATGAAATCCCCACCTAATTTGGATTTGGCCGTGCCCCTTAAATTTCCGTATTAGAATGCAAACAACCAAGAAATCAAAAATCACACACAATTTTAATTTTGCTTTTGCGCGCTGCGATTTATTTGCAAAGAATCCTGCAGCAAAGTGTTAGTTGGCGCTAAAAAGAGGAGAGGGGAGAGAGCAAGAAATCACCTGCAGAAAGTTGGTACAGAGATCACCCAAGACTGCGGCGGTTCCGCCGCAATAGGCACGTTAAGACCGCTGATCCGCGGCTTGATGATGGAATCAGTGCACAAATTTTCTTCAGGAAGCTCCTGTTGCTTCCCTCTATTCTCTGATATGTACCAAATAATTTTCCAGACTCCCAGTAAGCTCCAGATCACCTTGCAATCAATTCACAACACACGTATAAGAGTTTGTACGAATTTTGATTTCAAGAAGTAGAATGTAATAATTCTTTCACTTCAAACTAAAAATGTAAATGAATTAGCGTGATCCCCGGCAACGGCGCCATTTTGATTGATACGATTTTCCGTTGTGTTTGTATAAAATTGTAAAGAAATCACAACCAAAAATTATTTTGACCGCAATCAAACTACGGTGTCAATTGTAGTTCATGAATGAGTGCGGATCGTCCACAGGGATTGCACGATTCATTTATATCTTTGATACGTTTGAAATGAAAAGTTAAGCAACAATAAAAGAAAACATGATTCAAGAATGATTTGTATTCGAGTGTCACTAGTCTTTATTCAAGAATCAAGAAACTATAAACAATCAAGAATCGGTGTTTCGATAATATTTCCAATCAACAATCAAGAATATATGAGAGGCTCGTAGGAATCGATAGGATCAATAGACGTGATGTAATCTAAAGATATCGTGTTCTTGTCCTTCGAAGGATTGATACTAGATTGATGATGATCGACGAGAGTTGGGGCTTTCTCGTGAAACTAGGGTTTCATCCTATAACCCTTGTTCTTTCGTCGATATCATTCCTTTTCTAGCCTATACCAAATTCAAGAAACGATCGTAACTCCCCCAATTTCGATCGATGTCAATCAAGAAAGCATCGAAACGAAATGGGTCGTCGTTTCTTGAACTTGCTAGGGTTTACAAAACTCGTGGGACTCAAGAATCGATTAAAGCTATGTTACATCATCATTCTATTATCCGTCTCGACTCCTCGACGAGCGGAGTTTTATTCACACATCACAACACAGAAAAGATTTACGAATTGTAAAGAATTCATGATGCAGAAATTAAAGAAAACAAGATAAAAGAATATCACCTTTATTGATCTCAACAATTTTGATTACATTTGCTTCAAGAACTACAAGAAGAAGAATCTAGATTGTTGATCGGGCGTCGCTCGGCTTCGTGAGTCGTGGATCGGCTTCGGATCGCTTGCTCCGTTGAAATCGGCTCCGCTCCTAAAGGTTGTAAGGCTTCTTGCTTAATGGGTACTCGGGATTCTTGATGTTGGCTTGGAATTAGGGTTAGGGTTTCCTACAAGCTCTCTCACTAAACTTGAGGAAGAGGGGATGAAGAAAGAGATTGGCTAAAACTATAAAATGGGTTGAATTTTCCAAGATTTCCCAACATGAATAATGAGTGAGCCTAGGGTCTTATTTATAGAACTCCCAAACCCTAGGTTTGAGTTTGAATTTCCCTTTCCCTCCAAAAGTTTGTTGAGGAGTTTCTAGAAGGAGTTTGTTAGGATCTAGCTTAGGGTTTAAGCTAGGGTTTAGGGAAAGTTCTAGAATAATAGGCTAATTAAGTGAAGCTCAAAGTGTTTGCTGATCTGGTAGAAGTCTCTGGAGTCTTCTGGAACTTGGAGTGTCTTTCTGAACTGTAGGAGCTGAATCAGGAGTTGTGCACCAAAAATGAAGAGGTGATGTCACCAATGAGCCGCGGATCCGCGGCCTAAGCAAGCCCATGCCGCGGATCCGCGGCTCCTTGAGGGGCTTGGCCTTTGATCTTTCAGGTGCTGTCTTGTACTGTAGTGTGGGTCTTCATCTGATATGTTGAATTGCAATTACTCCTTTGTATTGGTACCAGATTTGAATTTAGTGAGTTTACGAGCGATGTAATGGTCGAGCAAGCTAATGATCGAGCAAGCTTCTCTTTTCCTGCACAGACTTCGAAACACGGGTTGCGATATATAGAAAATATGCTATGTAATATAATGCAGTCAATTTCCCTCCAAATGCCGGTTTTAAGGTCGAATACATGTAATTTGATATTTTGCGACCGATTTGCTAATATGTGAAATACGGATACCGAACACTTCTATATGAATGCAAATGATGAGGAAATTGCCGGTTAAAATATGCAATATTTTCGACTGATCAGTGACAGTCATGGGTTTGACTTCATCAGAATAAGGGATGGATCTGTTAAGAAAGTAGTACGGTGTGATGTCCTGGTATTTGGATGACATACACAGAGTAGGAAATGAAATTCCTACACTGCGATCGGTTACACTGTGGTTTTCACACAGTTGTTTCTCCACACAGGATATGGATATAATATCAGACATTCTGGTTACTAGATCCATGGTTTTAGATCTAGATTTGGGTAGTTTCCCAATCTGGGTACTTAGACAGTATTCTAATTGTATTTTAGAATGGACGACTCCTGGCATGGTGGTGTACCTGCAGGTGATGGAGTGTCCCTCTCTAAAGGTGTCTTAAAGATTAATGGGGAGAGGGATGTACATGATTGGCATATCACTTGCTTAGGCAATTGAGTCAATCATGAAATGTCAAATACCACACCAGATGTTGTTTTTGCACTAGTTGCAATAGGTTGATATTAATCCAATCCTAGAGAAACATTCGAAAGCAGTTTTAGAATATAAGTGGATGTTCTAGGGATTTGATGACGGCAGCCTCCTTCGGGGGACGTATTAGTTATATGTATGCCCTAGAGGCCATTAATGTACATACGATGTATATTGTAATGGATGCTTGGCTATATATTGGGAGGACATTCTTGCTCGACATGATAGTATGCTGTCTGGTTGTACTTTATCTTAACATGTACTCTGATTGTCTCTATGTTACATGTTGATAAAGCCCTTAGGATATGTACACAACTACTGGGACTATGATGAGACCATACTAGTGGGGCCACGGTAGTCGATGAGTACATCCTATAACTGTTTCTAGTTGAGGGTGTATCGAGACAGGGCATCGATACACCAGAGTAGACTAGCGTATACGCATCTTGACCCATATGATGGGCGATGGATGATCCCATATCCATCGGTGTTTAATATCAAGGATGGTGTACGGGTGCTCAGTAGAGACTGGGTACACTAGACGGACTCGTCGAGAACTCCCAGATGGTATTATACCTCACGTCAGATGGCAGTTCTCCGGTGATACTGGTACAGAGTAGTCTGTTGACCCGAGATCGTCATAGAGTCTTGTGTGATTCCCACTGTGCTTTGATTTCCATCATACCACGTCCAAGAGGGCGTACAAAAAGGTGGCTTTTGGGTACAGCCCCGAATCATATGGAGGCAATGAGCGATAGGAGGGGATTCGTCTCTCTCGGTATAGGGAGTTGATGTTGTGCTGTGTTCGATTGGCTATAACTGGAAATCCCTGGCCAGGGTTCCTGAGATTTACTGGTAAGTGTTATCAGTAGTTTTTCGAACTGTTATACACCTCATATCGACACGACTTATCAAGCTATTGGGGTCTGACGTTTTCCACCCCTAGGCTAGATATGCGACATATCAGACGACGATACCAGACTGTACGGGAGTGTTACTGATTGGATTCACAAGAGAATGTACAGGCTTGCTTGTTGATCTTCTGAGCACTCAATACTTGTGTGGCTGTTACGTTTAGCTGACCGCTTGCATCTTGTGGGTGTTTGATATGATCATCACCTACTGCCGGCATATTGACGATTCTTTAGAGTCCTACACAGAGGTTTATTGACTCAGGCAAAACGGAGTAGGGGCACATATGTGATATGTGCAGGACCGAGGATAATGCGATATGAGATACCGTATTATATTCTCGCGTTATTTTGATATGAGCCGGATCATCGGATCAAGTGTTGATTCGATGAATCGGTACATGATATATTAGTCGGTTATATTTGATATAGCCAGATTGTCGGATCAAGTGTTGATTCGATAATTTAATGTACAATAATATATTTGATATATTAAATTACATTAACTAATATTATCTCACTTATTGATTCATTTTCTCACTCGGGTAATACATTGATATATATGCGATATATGTTAATTGTATTATTTTCTTTTGTTACAAAATATATTATATATATGATATATAATATTGTAACATGTTATAATTACTAATGCAACATGATTAGTGGAGATTAAACAAGGTTAGGGTTTGATTTGGGTTAGTTCCTTCATGATGCTTCTAGAAGGATTTCTTTTAGTTTTTGCAAAGATATTTTGTAGTGACTCATCCTTAATCCAACCCAAACCCTTAACCCTAGTCAACTCTCTACATGGGTTAGCTTATATTATTAGCAACCATGGTTGCATAAGTTATTATTATTACATTTTCATTATTCATCACAAATGGAATTGGATATTCTTCTTCTTCTTCTTCTTTGGAAAAAGCGTTCTAGCTTTTTGCTAAGTGATGATTATGAGTGAGTAATTGAAAACAAAAGAGAGCTAAATTCCTACTTCATCATCCTCATCCATCCTTGCCATTTAGATGAGGGTGTTCACTTCATTTAGTGAGTGAGAGCTTGTGTTAATGAAACTTCAAGTTAGATCATCTTTGTTATCGAACATCGGAAGCAAGCTTGCATCTTTCTCTTCGTGGAGCCTCTCGAAAGTCCGGAACTTGATGATCGCAGCGAAGGGACCTCAACACGGAGCTTATGAAGTGAAGGACCGGATCTACAAAGGTTGTAATCCAAAACTCTTAGATGTTAATGTGTTTAACATGCTTTGTTTCGCCTAATCTCTAGTCTAAGATCTTGGTTTAGGGTTGTTCGGCATGGCTAAATTTTAAATCGGGTATGGTTGATACCTTATAGACCCTTATGCGTGTGCCTAGTAACCCTACAAGACGGTTATCATTCCAGGCTTCCAAGGTGACATGGATGACAGAGTGATTGTTAGAGTTATAGTTTTCCCTCTGACGAGAGGCAGTAGTTTGGACAGGTGGTCCAGGCGGATACCTAGGAAGAAATGGCTTAGGATACTGATTAGGTTCAGTTGACGATACAGTCTAAGAAGTTTGGATTGGAGTTCATTTATGAACTAGGTCCCATCAGATATCCAGACATATTCTAAGACAGGTATTACTCAATTCGGGAGATGTCTTTCTCCACGAACATGAGATTAAGAGAGACATAGAAAGAAACATCAGGGTGGATCCACTCACTGAGGCTATTTCTCGAACACAATAGTTTTACAAACGAGCTTTGTGAAACTGATTAGTAGAGGAGTTGGGTGTTCGGTATCACACGGGCTGTGAGTATGCGACATCGCAATAATTAGCCTTAAGTGCAAGTGGGAGATTGTTGGATATAGTTTCCTCAAAGTCAATTATTAGATCGCAGGCACGTGATTGCAATGATTGAGGGAGGACCTATACCGGTAGGACAGTCCTATTCGAGATGATGGTATGCTATCTGGTTTGCATTTATCAGTCGTGTACAGCTTTAGGTGACATTACTTTTCACTGTTACACGTTGATAGAGCCCTTAGAATTCTTTCTTGACTACCAATAGTATGATGGCGATCATATACGTAAGAGTTGGGTAGTCTATAAGCACATCCTTAAATGTGGTCTCTAGTCGTGGGAGTTTCGAGACAGGGCATCGATACTCTGGAGTAGACTAGTGTATACAGTCGAGACCCCGACGAGGGGCGGTGGCCGGTCTCACAAGCCACTGGTGTCAGTTGGCTCACCTAAGATGTATACAGGTGCTCATTGGGTTATGAGTGCACCGAACAGGACTCGCCGGGAACCTGCTAGTTGGTATTATACCTAGCGTCAGATAGCAATTCCCAGGTGACATGTGTACAGGTTAGTTCATCGACCTGAGATCGTCATTTGTCTCGTGTGAGTTCCCACTGTGCTTTGATTATTACCCTACCACGGCTCAAAGGAGTCGTGCAAACAGGTTTTAGTTAAGTACAGTCCCGAGCCACATGGAGGCAGTGAGCGGATCGGCAGGGGATTCGTCTCTCCCGGTATTAGGGGTGAGATCGCGCTGTGTTTAGGAGAGCCATTACACAAAGCACTCGGCCGAGGCAGGAGATTTACCGGTAGGTACTCCAGTAGTATCTCAGGGTGTTCTGGGCTACACTCTGACACGACTTATACCGCTATTGGGGGTCTGACATTACCAGCCCCTAGGCCCGATATGAGATGCTCATAGACGAACAGACCGGACTGTACGGATATTGTCACTGATAGGCTTAGGTAGGGTTTCAGGATAAGTTCACTCATCAGCTTCCCTTTCTGTCAATACATGGGCAGCCGTTACGTACAGCTAGTACCACTGACGGCTTATGGTTAAACCCACTGCCAAAGTATTGACGAGTCTATAGATTCCCCCATAGATAGTTTCTCAAGTTCGGGCGAAACGTTGTAGAGGCCGTATGGTTTTATGGTAGGGTTCGAACATGCACGTGCACTTATGCACGTGTCATGGTTCGGACAGATAATATTGGTGGGCTTTGGTTTAAGCCGGATTCTAGTATTATATTATGTAGGGATATTTTTGTCTCGTTGCATTTCGTATTCGGTCGGAATACAAATGCGGGTATGTATTTACAGTTGTGGGGGTAATTCCACGGGATTACTTTTGAAGTTGCCAATCTTCTTTCACCGGACTTAAACATTTGGTTTAATGTTTATGTTGCGGACTTTCTTTAATCCTTGGCTGATTTTTCATTGGGCTTTAAGTCTTTTCCTTTAGGGGGGTTCCTTTTGCAAATGTTGCTTTAATAATTGGAGGGTTTTTTTGTGGTTCCAGCTGCAACCAGAGGGTTCTAGGTTGAATGAGGTGTTTATATGAGTCATCTTTGCTTTAAAGTCTTTTGTTTTTGAAAAGATATTTGATGGTTGATCTTTTGTGAAGATATCATTGATATAGTCACCTTTCTTCACCTTGTGCTCACCCCCTCCACCTCATGGCCGACCCCACCCAACTTCAGCCCCTCCAAAATTGGCCGAGCCTCATAGTGAAGAAAAATGATTCATTTAAATTTTTCCATAACTCAATTCATCACCCCAAAATGGCAACTTCATTTACCTTCACCCAATGGCTTGGGTGCCTTGATACAAAGTATTCTACACTATCTTTACTTCAATCTTGGACCTGTCGGTGAGCAAACTTCATGTCTGAGTTGCCTCGGTTTAGAGGCGGGAGCCCATATAAAGATCCGTTGACGTGGTGCCACCTCGACGAGGAGACAAGAGATCGGAAATGCCGCGAGGAGCGTGGGATGATGGCTAAAGAACGAAGGACACGGATCGATCGGTATAGCCATTCTATCTTTTTGTAGTTTGCTAGTTTAGTGTTAATGGCACGGTCCGGGTTACAGTCTATGTTAGCGCCAGTTTATGAAAATGTTTTTATTTCGCGTTTGGCCTCAGATTATTGGCCGGGACGCTACCGTAGACTTACAGAACCAGTCCTGGCATGTATAGACAGGGAACCTACATACATCATCATGTATTAATCCCAAGAGTTAACTAACTCTTTCTCTGTTTCCAATAAACGGAGCTATGGTCATCTTATCTTTGTGACATAACCAGAAAGTTTCATAAGATGTAAGTTCAAACTGATTTAAATATGCATCTAAATGTAACTTCGCTAGTCGGGTCGCATTGATATGACCTAGTCTACAATGCCTCAAAAAGGATTCATTCATTTCTGAACTCTTCCTCTTGTGTGTGTTATGTACATTAAGAATTGTAGTTTGATTTAGACCTTATATGCTTTTAGATAACTTTCCTGAACCGATCAACTCTTGATATAGGAAATGTTCAAAACATTATCCAACAATACAAAATTATATCCTTCTTTACTAAATAAAGAGACTGATATGATGTTGTATATCAGGTTCGTGTTAGTTGTATATATGCCCTAAAGGCCATTGTTGTACATATGATGTATATTATAGTGGATGCTTGGATATATATAGAGATGACTTTCTTGCTCGACATGATAGTATGCTATTTGGTTTCACTTTATTTTAACATGTTGACTTGTATTGGTTTACTGTCTTGCTCTAATATGTTGATAAAGCCCTTAGGATATGTACTCGACTGCTAGGACTATGATGCAGATCATACTAGTGGGGCCAGGGTAGTCAACGAGTACATCCTATAACTGTTCCTAGTCGAGGGAGTATCGAGACAGGGAATCGATACTCCAGTGTAGACTAGCGTATACTCATCTTGACCCATATGATGGGCGATGGATGATCCTATATCCATCGGTGTTTGACATCAAAGATGGTGTACGGGTGATCAGTAGAGACTGGGTACACTGAACAGACTCGCCGAGAACTCCTAGATGGTATTATACCTATCGTCAGATAGCAGTTCTCCGGTGACACTGGTATAGGTTAGTCTGTAGACCCGAGATCGTCATAGAGTCTTGTGTGATTCCCACTGTGCTTTGATTCCCACCTTACCATGTCCAAGAGGGCGTGCAAAACGGTGGGTTTTGGGTACAGTCCCGAATCATATGGAGGCAATGAGCGATAGGAGGGGTTTCGTCTCTCCCGGTATAGGGAGTTGATGTTGCGCTGCGTTCGATTGGCTATAATCCCTGGCCAGGGCTGATATGGAGATCTACTGGTAAGTGTTATCAGTAGTTTCTCGACCTGTTATGAGCCTCACATCAACATGACTTATCAGTTACTGGGGTCTGACGTTTACCATCCCTAGACTGGATATGCGACATATCAGACGA
This sequence comes from Agapanthus africanus, assembly GCA_030015575.1. NCBI lineage: Eukaryota > Viridiplantae > Streptophyta > Magnoliopsida > Asparagales > Amaryllidaceae > Agapanthus > Agapanthus africanus. The sequence goes on along the minus strand of CM057346.1, from coordinate 334,489,171 downwards.
AGATACCGGACTGTACGGGTAGTGTTACTGATTGGATTCATGGGAGTTTTGACAACTTCGCTGGTTTTCATTCGATCGCTCAATACCCAGGTGGCCGTTACGTTTAGCTGACCGTTTGCGGCTTATGGGTGTTTGATATGATCATCACACACTGCCGATGTATTGACGAGTCTTAGAGTCCCACATAAGAGTTTCCTAGCTCAGGCGAAACGATGTGGTGTGCATATGAGATATGCGCGGGGACCCGATTGAATGCGAGTATGTGATACCGTATGTTAATCGGGCATTTTTCTATTGGTCGGGTCATATGTGATATGACCGGATTGTCAAATCAAGTGTTGATTTAACATTTGACTTTTAGTTTAATTCTTTATTTAAACCTTTTTCTTTAAAGAAGTTGTATGCATGCATGTATGCACATGTTGATGTACATGGACACATACATACATAGATGGCTAGTTATCATGGTTGATGATACACTATATGGTGGCAATGCAAGACTCACATGGTTGTTAATATATAAATATATTCATTTTTGAGTTAAAACTAAAGATAATTCACTCATGGTTAAAGATTATCTTCATTTGACTTTGTGACCATTGTTGACCTAATCTTTAACCTTGAGTTAATTCTCTTTTGGACTTTAACTCAATCAAAAATATCTAGATATTAATTAACCATGGTTTAAGGAGAGAAGCATATAATATGATTATTTCATTCTCATCTCAATTAAGTTCATTATTCATCACAAAAGAAAAAGAGCTTGAGGTTTGCCATCATCTTCTTCTTCCTCTCTCTCTTGATATTTCATTTGAGTGAGTTAGTAAAAAAAGAAAGGGTTTTGATTAGAGAATACAAACCACCTCATCATTTTACACACATCTAGCCCATTTGTGTAGGGTGTTTTGCTACACTTCATATGGATCAAGTAAAGCAAGGAGCTTTGGGCAAAGGGACTTCGGGTGGATCATCGTGGACTTGAAAGGTTGCTAGCGATCCGTTCCAAACTCTCAAAGGTCCAAGGAGTCACCAAAGAGAGACTACAAAGATTGTAATCTCTATTTTTAGTGATAGATAGTTCTTTGTATGTGATACAAACTTTGTTACCCTAGAAATTCTAGTTAAGATTCATGGATTGTTTGCTTTGCACCTTTCTTATTTTTAAAGTGGCATGAGTGATTCTACCAAACCCTAGGCTAGGTGCAAGGGAAGCCCAACAGTGGTATCAGAGCTAAGCTAGAATTCTGGAAACGGTATTAGAACTATTACGAAAACGAATTCGACTTCGAAAATACGATATTACTAAACCCTAATCTAGCTCTCTGTAAATTTTTTAAAAAGTCATCTAAAAACTTTTTTAACAACTGCAGAGTCATATTTAGGAGTATATAAGAGCACTGGGGAAATACAGAGGGGAGTGCTCGGAATTTGGCCGAGCCCTAGGCCCCCAAAACCGAGCAGGCCGGCGCCCCAGGCTCCAATCCCCCACGTATTGCTCCAGTGCTCTATTGTCTTCATTTTGGGGTTTCTAGTATTGTTTGCTTAGCCCAATTTTCATGTGATGATTATTTTTACCTGGGGATAATTCGTAGTGCTTTGTAGTCGTAAATTCTAACACTGTATTGGTAACCTTGACAATGTTTAACAGTTTGAACGAACTTCAAAACCCCACATCTTGACCCCGCTGAAATTTCCAAGTGTTGTAATTTTCCTAAGTTGATTATATTCGTAAAATCGTGCAAGTACACCTATGGACCCTTTAGAAGAATATAATAACCTTAACTTGATTCTATGCCCACGAAACCGCGATCGAACCGTAGGGTTTGTCGTAGTTCCGTGGTGTCATAGGTGAGGCGTTAGTCAACTCCTTCTACGGCTGGACCATAGATACCGTGGCGCGGTTTTTGAGTATTTTTTGACTTTGCTCAAGTGTTGAGCTCACTGGGTAATTTGTGCGTGTATGTTGATTCGATCGAAACATTAAACAATGTCTTGAAATATCCGTAATGTGATACAATATGTGGAATTCATATTGTTTGGCATGAAATCCGTAATATGTGATATTTTGGGTTTACAATGTCTAAGGTGTTTATGGATTCCAAATGTTGTAGTTTTTCACTTTTCTTTTCTGCGACCGTAAGTGTATGTGGGGTATTGACGCTTCGTTGCTATACATCAACGACAATCGGGATATGCATACTTGCTTACGTTGATGATATGAGATATTATGTGTTGCTGTGATATGTTATATTGGATTGTCGTGTTCTGAATAGCCGGGGGTTTTATGTGAGATGAGGGTTTTTATTTTCATTCATGTAAAATTCATTGTATGTAATATTCTTTTATTGGGGCACTTCCGGGTTGAGGATGATGTCACCATTGTATATTTTTTATTTTTCCGCATTAGGTAGACCCAAGGAGGGGAGCACAAGTAACCGGGTTCTAGGGTCCAGTGGGAGGCCATCTCGAGGAGTCGAGACCGGGTCTCCTAACCCTAGAATTAGCAGTGTTACTTGCCGCTCTCGTAGGGGTCTAGGGATATGGGTTTGGCTATTCATCGCGACCGTGGAATCCGTGTTTTATACAGGCTCGAAATAAAACACGGACATCCTAATATATCCAATATTTCATATGTTTCTTCTGTTGCTGATTTACTGTGATGTGATTATATTATATATGTGATACGAATGCTTTATTATTGTATATATGATATATAATAAACGTTGCTTATGTTATACACTCAAGCTAGTCCCATCCCGGTATACCGTTAGTTAAGTAACCTAACGGTGCACAACGGAACATTGTGGCGACTGCGGATGGCATAAGCGTACGTTGTATTTTCGTTTCTTCTGTGATTCTTAAGAAGCATAAATAATGGGATTTATTAATGAGATTAATAAAAGAAAAGAAAGCTAAAAGATGTTGTAGAATCAAATTTTCAAAAAAGGTAGCTACAGTTTTTGCTTTGCATAGTGGTATATGCGATATACCCTGCACCTTATTAGATGAGGAAAGAGCCGAGATCCCTTCACCGGGAGTGACCTCTTTAGCAAAACTGACAGATGCTATAAACTCACGGTTTAGTTTTTGATTACTTCTATAGTTCTTGCTTTGTATAGCGGTATTGATGAAATATCCTGCGCCTTATTCGATAAGGAAAGAGCCGAGATCCCTTCACCGGGAGTGACCTCTTTAGCAAAACTAAAAAAGCCTCAAAAACACTCCTTTTCAAAATCACTTGTTTCTACAACGATATCAAGTTCATTACACTTAAGGTTTTCTGAAAAACTTGCATAGTCCTCCGTCATTTCAGATAAGTATTATTTAGTATTTGTGCTACGGTAGTTTGGCCTCCGTCAAGGCGTAGTGAATGGTAGCTGATTAGTACTTATCTGTAGCATGAGATGCGATTGGATTAGGGTATTCGTACGGTGTAGTTTGGCCTCCGTCAAGGGTCGTGCGGGTGGGTCTAATTCAATCAAGAAATGAACGGGTTGAACTTGACTAGCGCCCTATGGATAGTTTAGCCTCCGTTAAGGTCATAGGACGCTAGGGGTAAAAGCATTATCAGGAATTTCAAGTGTTGAAATTTGCAATGAGATTGCATACCTTCTATGAGATAGTTGGATCCTGATACCCACTGCGAGTAAGTATTACTCTTAGGAGAGTTTTACACATGACAATTAGCCAATCAAGTAGGTGTCTAGAAAGGTGTTAACGAGGTTATGCCTCTAGGAAAATGAGGTTTATTTTAATTAGGTCCATGCGAAAGCACGGGGAACCTCCCTCAATGTACCAACACTGGCCTGGTTGAAAGATTGGCGAACTTGTAAGGTGTAATTAATCCTGGCTAATCTTACCTTTTAAGGTTTGAAGGAAGATTTGATGAAAACAGTGGGAGCCATCCTGATTAGATACGATAATAACCAATCTAATCTTGCAAGAGCATACGCTAAAGTGTTTTCTTCTCACTCTCTCCAGGGAGCGACCATGTCAGGCCATAATCAAGATAATGATATGGATGTATTGACTGAACCCGCTTTTTATACTGAGCAGGGGAACGTTGGTCCCGCGCCCACTTATAATTGTTATAAGTCCGAGCAGGGAATAGGAGAATATCTGGATTCTCAATCCACCCAAACGAAGAATAAGCATAATGATGCATCTTTTTCAGGTGTGTTAGTTATCGAGAATTGATTCTCAGTTCACTCTACGTCCAGGGTATTAGATACCAGATCAAGATCCCACATATGTAATATGTTACATGAGCTACGAAAAGGTAGGGAATTGGGAGAAGGTGATCATTCCGTAAGAGTAAGGAATGGTGCAAATGTTGCAGCCAAAGCAGTTGGCGAATATCACCTTGTGTTACCAAATGGTAATACATTGATTCTGAATGAATGCTATTACATTCCGACCCTGATATGCAATCTTATATCAGTATCTTTATTGAGTAAAGAGGGATATAATTTTGTAGTATAGGATAATGTTATGAACATTTTCCTGAATCAAAAGTTGATTGGATCAGGCTCGTTAAATAATGGCATATACATTCTCAATCAAACTACAGTACTGAATGTACAAAACACACACAAGAGGAAGAGTTCAGAAATGAACGAATCCTTCTTGTGGCATTGTAGACTAGGTCATATCAATGTGACACGACTAGCTAAGTTGCATAAGGCTGGATATTTGAATCCGTTCGAATTTTCATCTTATGACACTTGCCAGTCATGTCTCAAAGGAAAAATGACCAAAACTCCGTTTAGTGGACACGGAGAAAGAGCTACGGAACTCTTAGAACTGATACATAGTGATGTATATTGTCCCATGTCTACACATGCCAGGAACGGTGCTTCGCACTTCATTAGATTCACTGACGATCTCTCAAGATACGAACATATGTTCCTGTTGAAACACAAGTCTGAAGCTTTTGAGAAATTCAGAGAATATAAGAACGAAGTCGAGAACCAAACGGGAAAAAGTATTAAGATCCTTCGATCTGATCGAGGAGGAGAATACTTGAGCAATAAGTTTTTGGACTATCTAAAAGAGAATAGGATTCTCTCTCAGCTTAGTTCTCCTTATACACTACAGCACAACGGTGTATCGGAACGGAGGAATCGCACCCTATTAGATATGGTGCGCTCTATGATGAGCACTGTTGAGTTGCCTATTTCCTTTTGGGGTCATGTGCTGGAGAAAGCAGCATACCTATTGAATAGAGTTCCAACCAAATCAGTGCCTACCACTCCATATGAGATATAGAATGGGAAGAGGCCATGTCTTAATTTTATTGAGATATGGGGTTGTCCGTCCTATGTAAAAACACAAAATCCGGACAAGCTCGAGACAAGGTCTGTCCTGTGCAAGCTTATTGGATATCCCAAACATTCGCGAGGGTATATCTTCTACCACTCCGAGGAACAAATGGTGTTTGTTTCTCGACATGCCACCTTTTTAGAAAAGGGTTTTCTTATGAAAGAAATTAGTGGCAATGAGGTAGAACTGGAAGAAGTTCCAGCTACACAAACTACAACAGAAAAGTTGGTGGAACCAGAGGATTCAGTAGTTCCAGACGAACCCCAGCCTCTCCGCCGATCTAGTAGGGTTCCTCATCCAACTGAGAGATACTACGGTTTTCTTATTGATGGTGGGGGAGAGGATTGCATCATGGAAGATGATAACCCGACTAGTTTCGAGCAGGCCATCACGAGTGGAGACTCTGTGAAATGACTGGATGCAATGCGTTCTGAGATGGAATCCATATACACCAACAAAGTTTGGACTTTGGAAGTTGCTCCTGAAGGGGTAAAACCCATTGGGAGCAAGTGGATCATTAAGAAGAAACTTGGTGCAGATGTAAAAGTTGAGACTTTTAAAGCTAGACTTGTTGCAAAGGGTTTTCGTCAATGACCAGGTGTGGATTATAACGAAACCTTTTCTCCAGTGGCTATGCTTAAATCCATATGGATCCTGCTTGCCATTGTTTCATACCATGACTACGAAATCTGATAGATGGATGTTAAGACCGCCTTTCTAAATGGTGATTTAGAGGAGTGCGTGTACATCACTCAGCCAGAGGGCTTCGTAGACAGTGGGAGCAGCGGAAAGATGTGCAAGCTGCTTAAATCCATTTACGAGTTGAAGCAGGCATCGCGGAGTTGGAACATCTGTTTTGATATAGTAGTCAAAGAGTTTGACTTCATCAAAAACGTAGATGAAACTTGTATCTATAAGAAGGTTGTAGAGAGTAAGATTGTCTTCCTCGTATTATACTTGGATGACATACTCTTGATAGGAAATGATATTCCTATGCTGCACTCGGTCAAGCTCTTCTTATCACATAGATTCTCATTGAAAGATCTAGCTGATGCCTCCTGCATTTTGGGGATTAAGATCTATAGAGATAGATCTAAATAGATACTGGGATTGTTCCAATCCAGGTACATTAACACCATACTAAAGAGGTTTAGTATGGAAGAATCCAAGCATGGGAACCAACCCACGATCTCTGGACTCACTCTCTCCAAAGAAATGTCTCCTAAGACTGATTTGGAGAGAGCTCGCATGCAAGGGATACCGTATGCTTCGGCAGTAGGTTCTATCATGTACGCGATGCTATGTACCAGACCCGATGTAGCATACTCACTAAGTATAGTGAGTAGGTATCAAGCAGATCCAGGAGAGAGTCACTGGACAGCTGTGAAGAACATTCTCAAGTACTTGAGAAGGAGCAAGGAGATGTTCTTGGTGTATGGTAACGGACAACTCCAAGTGGAGTCCTTTACCGATTCGAGCTTCCAATATGATAAGGACAACTCTACGTCGCATTCGGAATTTGTCTTTACCCTAAATGGAGGGGCGGTTTTTTGGAAGAGTTCCAAGCAAGAAACCGTAGCAGACTCGATGATGGAGGCTAAATACATCGCTGCCAACAATGCTGCCAAAGAGGCTGTCTGGATGAAGAAGCTCATCATTAAACTTGGTGTGGTTCCGTCCATTGAGCATCCAATACGTTTGTATTGTGATAACAATGGAGCTGTGTCTTTGGCCAAGGAACCCAGGTCCCATCAGAAGTCCAGACATATTCTGAGGCGGTATCACCTGATCAGGGAGATAGTTGATCGCCGAGAGATCGAGGTCGGGAGAGTTGACAAGAAGGACAACATTGCGGATCCACTCACGAAGGCCATACCCCAAATACAATTTGAGAGACTCTTCGGGATGTTGGGTATGAGATACTACAACAGCTGGCCTTAGTGCAAGTGGGAGATTGTTAGTTGTATATACCCTAGAGGCCATTGTTGTACATATGATATATATTATAGCGGATGCTAGGATATATATAGAGAGGACTTTCTTGCTCGACATGATAGTATGCTATTTGGTTTCACTTTATCTTAACATGTTGACTTGTATTGGTTTACTGTCTTGCTCTCACATGTTGATAAAGCCCTTAGGATATGTACTCGACTACTAGGACTATGATGCAGATCATACTAATGGGGCCAGGATAGTCAACGAGTACATCCTATAACTGTTCCTAGTCGAGGGAGTATCGAGACAGGGAATCGATACTCCAATGTAGACTAGCGTATACTCATCTTGACCCATATGATGGGCGACGGATGATCCCATATCCATCGGTGTTTGACATCAAAGATGGTGTATGGGTGCTCAGTAGAGACTGGGTACACTGAACGGACTCACCGAGAACTCCTAGATGGTATTATACCTATCGTCAGATAGCAGTTCTCCGGTGACACTGGTACAGGTTTGTCTGTAGACCCGAGATCGTCATAGAGTCTTGTGTGATTCCCACTGTGCTTTGATTTCCACCTTACCATGTCCAAGAGGGCGTGCAAAACGGTGGCTTTTGGATACAGTCCCGAATCACATAGAGGCAATGAGCGATAGGAGGGGTTTCGTCTCTCCCGGTATAGGGAGTTGATGTTGCGCTGTGTTCGATTGGTTATAACTGGAAGTCCCTGGCCAGGGCTAATATGGAGATTTACTGGTAAGTGTTATCAGTAGTTTCTCGACCTGTTATGAGCCTCACATCGACACGACTTATCAGTTACTGGGGTCTGATGCCCCTAGACTGGATATGCGACATATCAGATGAAGAGACCGGGCTGTACGGGTAGTGTTACTGATTGGATTCACGGGAGTTTTGACAGAATCGCTGGTTTTCTTCCGATCGCTCAATACCCGGGTGGCCATTACGTTTAGCTGACCGCTTGCGGGTTGTGGGTGTTTGATATGATCATCACCCACTGCCAACGTATTGACGAGTCTTAGAGTCCCACATAGGAGTTTCCTAGCTCTGGCGAAACGATGTGGTGTGCATATGAGATATGCGCGGGGAACCGATTGAATGCCAGTATGTGATACCGTATGTTAATCGAGCATTTTTCTATTGGTCGGGTCATATATGATATGACCGGATTGTTAAATCAAGTGTTGATTTAACATTTGACTTTTAGTTTAATTCTTTATTTAAATCTTTTTCATTAAAGAAGTTGTATGCATGCATGTATGCACATGTTGATGTGCATGGACACCTACATACATACATGGATAGTTATCATGGTTGATGATACAGTATATGGTGGCATGCAAAACTCACATGGTTGTTAATATATAAATATATTCTTTTTTGAGTTAAAACTAAAGATAATTCACTCATGGTTAAAGATTATCTTCATTTGACTTTGTGACCATTGTTGACCTAACATTTAACCTTGAGTTAATTCTCTTTTGGACTTTAACTCAATCAAAAATATCTAGATATTAATTAACCATGGTTCAAGGAGAGAAGGATATAATATGATTATTTCATTCTCACCTCAATTATGTTCATTATTCATCACAAAAGAAAAAGAGCTTGAGCTTTGCCATCATCTTCTTCTTCCTCTCTCTCTTGATAGTTCATTTGAGTGAGTTAGTAAAAAAGAAAGGATTTTGATTAGAGAATATAAACCACTTCATCATTCTACACACATCTAGCCCATTTGTGTAGGGTGTTTTGCTACACTTCATCATGGATAAAGTAAAGCAAGGAGCTTTGTGCAAAAGGACTTCGGGTGGATCATCGTGGACTTGGAAGGTTTCTAGCGATCCGTTCCAAACTCTCAAAGGTCTAAGGAGTCACCAAAGAGAGACTACAAAGGTTGTAATCTCTATTTTTAGTGATAGATTGTTCTTTGTATGTGATACAAACTTTGTTACCCTAGAAATTCTAGTTAAGATTCATGGATTGTTTGCTTTGCTCCTTTCTAATTTTTAAAGTAGCATGAGTGATGCTACCAAACCCTAGACTAGATGCAAGGAAAGTCCAACAGTTCGGTATCTAATAATATTCGTTCAGAATCAATGTATTTGGTAAAACAGGATGGTAACTGCCAACAGCTTGGCTGCAACACTTGCACCGTTTCCAACTTTTAAAACTTATCACCCGTTATCAGTTCTCTACCTTTCTGTAGCCCATGTAACATATTACATATATGGGATCCTGATCCGTTATCTCATACCCAAGACGTAAAGGATACTGAGAAACAGTTCTCTGTAATAAACACACCTGAAGAAGATGTATCAACATACACTTTCTTCGTTTGGGCGGCACGGGAATTCTGGTAATCCCCTATTTCCTGCTCGGTCTTATAACAATTATAAGTTGGAGCGGGACCAACATTCCCCAGCACAGTATAACAAGCGGGTTCGGTCAATACATCCGTATTTTTATCTTTATTAAGGCGTGACATGGTCGCTACTGTTGGGGTAAAAATTTACACCCCGGTTGATCAAGTCAAAATCAAAGTCAATCCCAAGCCAAGTGGGCCCAAGCGCAGATCCAGTGGGCCCATGCCCGGGTCGAGCCCGAACATGAAGCGGCCGGCCTCCCCCCATGCCAAGATAAAAATTTTGTAATAAATAATTTTGTTGTATTTCTTTTATTTTATTTTATGGATAAATGTAAGAAAAATAGGCATAAAGCCAAATTTTTGTAAAGCCCATGGCTTATGTGCAAAAAGAAATGGCACATGAGCCATGGGATAGGCAAATGCCATTTTGTGAAGCCCAAGGGGCTATGTGTAAAGTGTATGGCCTATAAAGGCAAAGATAATGAAAAAAATCTAACAACTTTTTCTCTCTCTCAAAATTTTCTTCAGATCTGAGATCTTTTCTCCTTCTTCAAGGTTCCAAAACCTTCCTTTTTCTCTTGAATTAAATCAAGAGTTTTACTCTTCCTTTTATAAAACAAATTAGTTTTTCACCACGAAACCCATAAAGGGGAACTCAGATCTTCCATTAGATCTCAAAAAGAAGAGATTTTTAGAAATCCCATATCTCTTGGTCTTCAAGATCCAGCTAACAGAGGAGGAGGAAGAAGAACATCGTTCACTAAACCAAAAAAAAAACACACACACTCAGGAGTCCAACTCCTCTCTGATTTCTCTTCTGAGAAATTTTTTTAGGCTAAAAGCCTCTTTTTCTCGCCGGCGCTCAAGCGCAGAGCGCCCGCGTGCCGACACGTGGCGCGCTTGCGCTCCAGCGCAAGTCGCCCGCGTGCCGACACGTGGCGCGCTTGCGCTCCAGCGCAAGCGCTTGAGCGCAAGTCGCCCCCGTGCCGACACGTGGCGCGCTTGCGCTCAAGCGCAAGTGCTCGAGCGCAAGTCGCCCCTGTGCCGACACGTGGCGCACAAGTGCTCGAGCGCAAGTCACCCCCGCGCCGACACGTGGTGCGCTTGCGCTCCAGCGCAAGCGCTCGAGCGCAAGTCGCCCCCGTGCCGACACGTGGCGCGCTTGCGCTCAAGCGCAAATGCTCGAGCTCAAGTCGCCCCTGTGCCGACACGTGGCGCGCTTGCGCTCCAGCGCAAGTCGCCCCCGTGTCGACACGTGGCGCGCTTGCGCTCAAGCGCAAGTGCTCGAGCGCAAGTCGCCCCAGCGCCGACACGTGGCGCACTTGCGCTCAAACGCCCAGCGCTCAAGCGCAGAGCGCCCACGTGCCGACACGTGGCACTCTAGCGCCTGAGCGCACAGCACCTAGGCGCACAACGCCCAAGGTGCTGTCCCCACGCATCCTTTGGATGTCTTTTCCCCCTTTTATATATATACATGTATATCTGTACATATGTATACATATTTACATACACACATACTCCACGACACTGTCCCTGTTAGAAAAAAAATTCTAACGGGGCGCTGCCCCGCACCCCGCAAGGGGGCTGCTAGCCCCCTTGACCCCCAGCCCGCTATCCGGGTAGTGGGACCCCCGTAAAAACTCTGCGTGGCTCCCGATATATTTAAACCCCCCTCCAAAACAAAACACACGTACACTGCACATCGAGTTCGCATGACCAGTTTAACCCGTTAATCGGAGGTTCCCTCGCCCCAAAGGCGTGGGGTAATTAACGGCAGCTTAATCCGCGGCTTCCGGAGATTCGAATCCCCATAATCATTAAAACCCCGGCCTACCCTAGGCAAGGGGAATCTGTAGTACGCCTGACAAGCGCGCACGTATTCCCATCTCAATGGGGTGACGAAAAACACCCTACAGATTCTGGCACGCCCGGTGGGACCAATCTCTCCTCCCATATTTTGGGTTAAACGTTCATACGAACTCAATCAATATACATATCGATTGCCTATACTGAAATGATGTTCTTTTTTCCATCCAGCAATCAACCTTCGACAACAATGTCTCCGCAGACGAATTCAGCTTCCAACGTGACCCCGATTCCGTACGTGGTCAAGATCAACACTTGTGTGGTTCTCCCTGCAAGCCTCAGTCAACAGTGGGAGGAACCGCCCCGCCAGTTTGGCTCCGTCATCATCTACCCTGCCGGTAGCGCTCATCTAGCGGAGATCCCGGCGGAACAGGTGGCCAAGCCGGTCTCAAGGGGTAAGAGGCCGAATGTCGTGATCGCCAAGGCACCACAACCGAAACTTAAGACGGTATCTGAACGATTCTCTGGTGCTCCAGCGGGGGGCAAGAACTTCGGTACAAAGGGCAACATCAAATGTTGCGGACGAGCTCAGGCGAGGACTCCAAAAAATGCACAATCGAGCGTATCTCCAAGTCCCTCCATCGCCCGGTCTGCTGCGTCTTCCCAAAGAGCTGAAGTCTGCCAAGTGCTTAGAACAGAAAAGTTAAGGCAGAAGCGGCTTAGGAATCGAGCCAACAAGAGGGCCAGGGCTTCGGCCAAATGGAATCGTGTGAAGTTCCAAGTGCAGGGTTGCCCCACGACGACGGCTGAGTCGGACGTAAGAATCAGCAATTCCTTCGAGCCTCTGAAGTGGGTTCAGAAAAATGCCATGACCGCCAGAATCAAGAAGACGGCGGTCCGAACAGTGCCACAAAGAGACGTGTCCCGGCCCCAACAGAAAACGTATGACACTGTCTCTTCAAGAGTCTATCAAGCACTCTGTGCCGCACGAAAGCTGCAGGGTAAACCCAGAAAAGAAGCGCCAGCACCATTCAAGAACCTGGTTAGGCCATCCGCCTTCAATCGACCGCCCGCTACCGAAACAGGAGGGCTAAGACAGCGATCTGTGAAATCAGCCGCCGATAATAAAAAGACGGCTGGATATGTCTTCCATACGGTCTATATGGCGGGAGGGCGTCCTAGCGACAACCTTCGCAGCAAAAGCAAGGATGGGGCCACCACATCCCAAGTCCAATCTGGCTTGAATGTGGTTGCCGCTTCCCAAGAACAGTCGCCTCCGTTGGATGAAGAAAACCCTTTCGAGGAGGAAGATGGGCAGAAAGACCTCTCGGTCCATGCAGAGTCAAGCTCGGACGGCGAGGAAGAGCCGACTTTCCGCCCCAGGACCGCAGAGCAAGAGCTGCTTCAAGAGCTTCGAAAACAGCTCAGGAGCAAGGATAAAGAGATGGCCAAGCTCTATTCGAAAATTGACGACCTAACAAACGTTGTGATGCAGCTTACGGCTCAAATTGCTCGAATGCCTCCCAATCAAGCACAAGCCGCTACTAATCAGCCGGGTGATGACAATCCGAGGCAGCCAATGCCTGTTCCTTCGGGGCCGAGACTGGTCGAGCCACATGAAGACCGGCCACACTCCGCTTCTGGGGACGCCTTGGCCCCAGATAGCACTATCCCGCTAACACAGGATCGGATAATGGATTTGGTCACCACCAAGGTTAAAACATTGGTGGCCGAAGCTGAAGCTCAGAAAGAAATCGGCAGTAGTGGGCGGCCATATCCCGCGCAGTACGATCTGATTGAGTTCCCAAGCGGCTACGTCATTCCTAAGTTCGGAAGATTTGATGGAACGGGGAATGCAAATCAGCATGTCGCCCACTTCAAAGCATCGTGTGGAAATACAGGGGGCAATGACGCGCTCCTTCTTCGTCAGTTTGTCAACAGCCTGACCGGTGTCGCTTTCGACTGGTACGCGAGCATACCAGACGGGTCCGTCATTACCTTTGCCCAAATGGAATCTCTGTTTCGGCAAAGGTTCATGAGTGTCAGTGATAAAATCTCCATTGCCGACCTTGTGAGGACCAAGCCGGGGAAGAATGAAAGCAACACCGACTTTATTGCTCGATGGCGTAATCTCACAGTCAACTGCGAACCGCCGCTGGAGCAGGACCAGTCCGTCAGCCTTCTCATTGGGAACCTCAGCAATTGGATGGTCCCATTCCTGTGTACGGCGGGCCTCAAGACATTTCAGGAGCTAACCAAGAAAGTCCAAATGCTGGAACGTTCAAAGCAAGAGTCCCCGCAGGACTCTCAGAGAGACAAAACTTGGAAAAGCAAGCGGGACGACAACCGTAGAAGCGGGAGTTCCAGCAGTACCAATGTCTTCAATGCGTCCGACAATGAAGAAAAGCGAAGGGCGGCCGAATCCAAAACTAACCGGTCTCGAAAGCCATTGTTGGGAGGAGATGGGCCTTCCCTAGAGGAGAAAAAGAACAAGGTTTACTCTTTCAGAAGGGACAAAGTCCGCAAGATATTTAAAGATGCCTTGAACAACGGCCTCCAATTGCCGAAGTCGAAAAGACCCCAAGAAGCATAAATGACCGACAATCCTCTGTATTGCCCGTACCACCGAGTAGTGAGCCATGCGATCGAGTATTGCTATATCTTCAAAGATTGGGTCGAGAAGCAGTACAAGGCTGGAGAGATCGAACTGTCCAAAAGTGTGTTGGTGAACAATCATGCTGCAACCACCAACTTTATACAGACAGAAACTGAAGCCTTCTGGGAGTAGACAGCCGAACCCGCTGCCTTGAGAAATGAAACGGACTCATCGCGGCCTCCGTGGAGTACGCACATATCTAATAAGACGAAGAAGATGATAAAGCTACTTCGGAAGGAACCCAGGACGGAGCGGGAAGGGCAGAAGAAGCCTACCAGTCCAGCTGCCAATGCAGCTCCATCAGGCTCAAAATCCAAGAAGCTCAAGAAGAAGAAAAGTGCAGCTCGGCGCGAAAAAGAGTCTGCAGGGAGATCGACCATTAAAAAATATATCGATTCCCTCGAAGAATATGAACAAAGGGAAAGAACATTGATTCAATTGAAGGAGTTCTTCCCTGTACAAACGACTGAAATTCTGGAGGAGTTAGAAGAAGACTCCAATGAAGAGATCCCAGTAGTTACCTGCTACGCCATCCATCTTGGCAGCGACTCCGAGGATGAGCTTTGTTTTCCCAAAGAGAACGAGGAGCTCACCACAAAGGCCAATCAAATCCAGCTCAGAAGCGGCAGGGCTCTACCGCCAAATCAGGGCAACGCCCCAAAAGGGAAGGAAAAACAAGTCGCTAATGAAGAAGATGGCAGAGAACCGGCTAATGAAAACATAAGTCCTTCCTCGGTGGTCTATAATGTCTTGGCACATCTCCGGAAGCTTCCGTCTCTCCTGAGCATCTATGACGACTTGGTCCTATCTAAGGAGCTTAGAGATGTTCTCATTCACGCTCTACAAAACCCCGAGCGGTATCAGGCACACTTTGCGGAAATTAATAAGAAAGAAGCCCAGCACGCTTTGCATGCCGCCCAGTCACATTTAAGGACGAAGACTTGCTATTGGGAACGGTTGAGCATAATCGGCCGCTTTACGTGACCGGGTACAGCGACGGAGATCGAATTAATCGCATATTGATTGATCCGGGGTCCTCAGTGAACATCATGAACTTGCGGACGCTGAAGAGTTTGTCAATGGACGTCCGAAACCTGTCAAGGGAAAGGATTGTCATTCAAGGCTTCAACCAAAATTGCCAGCAAGTTCTGGGGTCCATAGTTCTGCCAATCAAATTCGGGGATCTGCAAACTGAAGCTAAGATATACGTGATCGATGCCGACACGTCTTATAAGATTCTTTTGGGGCGGCCGTGGCTCCACGATTACGGCATCATTCCGTCAACTCTCCATCAATGCATGAAGTATGGTAAAAATGGCGAAGAAAGACGCATTGACGGAGACATCTAGCCATTCGGTGTGCATGAAGTCCGCTATGAAGATTCTCGGTACTTTATGAACCACCAAAATGCTAAGCCACAACTGACTGAGGATAGACCGGCCCCAAGACCCAAAAGCAAATCTGCGCCGGTTGTCACTTTCAAAAGTAAAAACGCCCAAGTTCGCCCACATTTCGGTAGCGACACTGATGAGTCCGACGCTGGAAGCCCGTCCTTCCGTAAAACCTGCCCTCGTTTCGGCAGCGATACGGATGAATCTGTTACTGAAGGTCCATCTAGCAGCAATGTCTGCCCTCATCTTGGCAGTGACACTGAAGAGTCAGAAGAAGAGGACCTGCCGTGCAACAGCTGCGCAGATTGGACCCCTATGCAGCAAGCGAAACTAAGAGAGACCTTCGAAGTTGCAGAAGGGTCCCTAGCCGTCACAAGGGTGCCGGAGCAGATGTGCAAAGAGCTCGATGCGTTGTCAGTCTCCACCGTGGACCAGCTGAAAACTTTCTACGTCCCCGGGAGGAAAAATGGACAGAAAGGCATCCTGTTTTACGGGTCAAACCCCGTTGTGCACCCGGACGATCTTTCTGTCACGTGCCTTCCCTATGAGAGAGTCATAAGAGCCGTCCTCAATCCCAGATACTATGAGCCCGAGATGCGGGAATACTTTAAAAAGTGCGGATGCCGGTTATATCAAACGGGGTCCGAAGCAAAGTTTTACGAAGGGCTATGGCATCCACCCCAGATCCGAGCACTCATCGATAGTCGAATTCCAGACAGACGGGGAATAGGTTACATTCAACCTGATTCCAGAGCGTGCTACATGATCCATGTTGGTGAAGCTGGCGACAGATCAAATGATGATGATGAGATAGCCGAGCCAGAAGAAGCTCCTCAAGAGCATGAAGATGGAGGACAAGCAACCTTTGACGAGCTAACCGAGATTGACTTAGGAACGCCCGATAATCCAAGGCCGACCTACATCAGCTCGCTCTTGTCAGAGGAAATGAAAGCGCAGATAATTGCCCTGCTGCATGAGTTCGTCGACTGCTTTGCGTGGACATACAAAGAAATGCCTGGCCTTTCCCCTGAAGTGGCCGTACATAAGTTGGCTATATCTCCTGATGCTAAGCCAATCAAACAGGCTCCTCGAAGAATGAGAAGGGAACTAGAAGAAAAGGTCATCGAGGAAACTAAGAAGCTCATCGATGCCGGCTTCATCAGGGAAGAGAAATATGCAGACTGGATCGCTTGCATAGTCCCAGTGAAGAAGAAAAATGGGCAGATCCGAGTTTGTGTCGATTTCAGGGACCTCAACAAGGCATGTCCTAAAGACGACTTCCCGTTACCGGTCATGGAAATGATGGTCGATGACACCTCAAATTACGAGCTGTTCACCTTTATGGATGGCTCGTCTGGATATAATCAGATCAAGATGTCGCCTGAGGATGAGAAGCACACAGCATTTCGAACCCCGATCGGAATATATTGCTACAAGGTAATGCCATTCGGACTGAAGAACGCAGGTGCTACATATCAAAGGGCAATGACTAATATCTTTGATGACCTAATCCATAAAGTCGTCGAATGCTATGTTGATGATCTGGTCGTCAAGACTAAAGCCAAGGTCGATCATATCCAAGATCTTAGGACCGTTCTCACCAGACTGAGGGAATATGACCTAAAGATGAATCCTCTGAAATGCGCTTTTGGCGTGTCGTCGGGAAAATTCCTGGGCTTCATAGTCCGACATCGAGGTATCGAAGTTGACCCATCAAAGATAAAGGCCATCCTGGAGATGCCCCCTCCGAAGAGTCTGACGCAGCTAAGATCTTTTCAAGGAAAGCTCGCGTATATACGGAGGTTTATCTCAAATTTATCGGGAAGATGTAGGCCCTTCTTAAAGCTCATGAAGAAAGGAGCTCCTTTTATCTGGGATGCCGAATGTCAAGCAGCGTTCGAAAGCATCAAACAATACTTGTTGCACCCTCCAGTGCTGGCCGCTCCCATTCCAAATAAACCGCTGATTTTCTACACTGCCGCGCTAGATGAGTCACTCGGTGCACTCCTTGCCCAGAATAACGAGGAGGGAAAGGAACATGCCCTCTACTACCTTAGTCGAACTCTAGTCGGGGCGGAACACAACTATTCCCCAATCGAAAAGCAATGCCTGGATCTGATATTTGCTGTGAAGAAGCTGAGGCACTATCTGCTGGCTCACCGGGTTATGCTAATCTCCAAGGTCGACCCGCTCAAACACTTGATGACCAGAGCAAGCCTAGCCGGCAGAATGGCAAGATGGGCCGTCATGCTACATGAGTTTGACATAGTATATACTCCTCAAAAAGCAGTAAAAGGTCAAGCTCTTGCAGACTTTCTCGCTGCTCATCCTATACCAGAGGGGCCACCACTCAATTGCGAGTTGCCCGACGAACAAGTGCTGCACCTAGAGAATGACGAGCCATGTTGGGAGCTCTACTTCGATGGGGCCTCGTCAATAAGAAGCTCCGGCCGATCAAGCATCCCAGAGGTAAAAGCAGGGATAGGATTGGTGTTCATCATGCCATCAATGGGAACCCTACGGCGTTCTTTCGCTCTCACCGAGCCTCGGACAAACAATGAAGCTGAGTATGAAGCCCTGATAGCTAGTTTGGAGCTCGCCATAGAAATGTAAATTCTTCGGCTACGGGTTTACGGTGACTCCCAGCTTGTTGTCAACCAAGTAAGCGGCGACTATAAAATATACAAACCCGAGTTAGCTCGGTACAGAGGCCGAGCGGTGGAACTCATGAAACGGTTCACTCACATTGAACTAATGAGAATCCCCAGAGCGTTGAACGGAAAAGCCGACATACTCGCTCGCCTAGCCAAGGAGCTGGCTGATCCTGACATGGACGAAATTCTGATCACAGTTAGGAGCCGACAAATTCTACCCCCATTCTCTCTATGGGAAGAGGAAAGATCGGAACAGAAGAGCAGTCCTGCCGAAGAAGCTTCGATCATCCAAGACGAGCCCGATTGGAGAGAACCCTTCATAGAGTACTTCCGATACGACAAGCTGCCCGAAGAAAAATCTGCGAGGATTCATCTGAAGAAAAGAGCTCTCCGATACGTGTTTGTAAATAACACGTTATACCGCAAATCATATGACCAACTCTGGCTCAGGTGTCTGTCATTGGCCGAAGCCCAAAAGGTCATGAAAGATGTTCACTCGGGCGTTTGCGGTGCTCACCAATCTGGCCCCAAGATGCGACTTCAAATCAAACGGCTTGGGTATTACTGGCCCACCATGATACGGGATTGCGGAGAGCATGCAAAGAAATGTCAGATCTGCCAAATCCATGGTGATTTCATTCACAAGCATCCCAATCCGTTGCATCCAACGGTGGCGTCGTGACCCTTTGAAGTCTGGGGCACCGACATTGTTGGCCCAATTGATCCTCCATCATCCAAAGGCCACCGGTTCATATTGGCCGCGACAGACTACTTCTCCAGATAGGCTGAAGCTGTCCCGCTAAAAGAAGTCAAGACAAAAGATATTCTGACATTCTTCTAGCATAATATTCTATACCGTTTCGGTACACCAAGAAGAATCATTTCCGACAATGGGCCTTCTTTCAAGAGCTTCAATGTCTCAAGGTTCGCTACTCAGCACAAGATAGACTGGAGATATTCCTCCTTCTATAATCCAAGAGCCAATGGGCTTGCCGAAGCCTTCAATAAGACTCTATGCAAGCTCTTGAGGAAAAATGCTTCAGCCAACAAGAGAGACTGGAATCTCAAACTTCACGAGGCGTTGTGGGCATATCGTACCACGCACCGTACTCCAACACAGTCCACTCCATACTCATTGCTCTTCGGAGTGGAGGCGGTCTTCCCCCTCGAAGTCGAAGTTCTAAGCTTAAGAATGGCCGTTCAGCACGAGTTGACGGAGGAGGAAAACGTTCTCCTTCGACTTGAAGAGCTCGATGCCCTCGAAGAAAAGAGGCTCGCGGTGCAGCAAAATCTGGAGCTATACCGAGCCCAAATGTCACGGGCTTATGACAAGATAACCCGTCTCCGCGCTTTCAAGAAAGGTGAATTGGTGTTGGTCCTCAAAAGACCGATCATCCCCAATCGACATGCCAAGGGAAAATTTGAGCCAAACCGGGAAGGACCATACGTCATCGAGAAAGTGTTCGACGGAGGATCCTACCAACTAATAAGTGCTGAGGGAGAAAGGCCCATGCCACCCATCAATGGCCGATATCTCAAGAAATACTACACGTGAATGCTCCAAGTCGTAGGCGAATTGAGCACATCAGCCCTACGGTCTGGATCATACATCCTGCAAAACCGTATACAATCCACGGGCGTAAATGACCCCTCTCTCTCCCAAATCCTGCCGGTGAGACTACTTTTAAAGTCCCACCAGCGGCATAAAAAAGGAAAAAAAAAGAGAAAAAAATAATAAAAGAAAAAAAAATAAACGGTATGTCCACAAGCAAAACGGGCACGGATGAAAACCCGAAAGGGCTCCGTGAGTAAAAACGGCTGGACTACCGGCGAGTCTGTGAAAACCCGAAAGGGCGCAAACTCGTGAAAGGAGATGAAATACACTCGCAAAGTCCTCTCGACCTTGTGAGGAGAAAACCCTGCATGAGATCCTTACGACTCACAAAGGAGCAACACACTTAGGAATCCTCACGATTCTTAAGGAGAAAATACACCTGCGGGATCCTTACAGCTCGTAGGGAGAAAATGCTTTTATGGGACCCTCACGGCCCATAAAAATTGAAAAGCCTTAGGTGATAGGGACCCAAACCTGTCTCCTAAGCCATCGTTCCCCAACGGGCAACGGCAAATGATGAGTCGTTCCTGGCATTTCGCTTCAGTGTTAGCGGTGCTGATGCCGACCAAAAACCCAAATCCCAAGTCCTCCCAAGGCAAATGATGAGTTGCTCCTGGCATTATTCCAGTGCAGCAATGCTGATGCCAAACAAGATCCAAATTCCAAGTCCCCAAACGGCGAATGATGAGTCGCTCCTGGTACCACATTCCAGTGCAGCGATGCAGACGCCAACCAAAATCCAATTTCTCAAAATTCTCCCGGCCCTACGGTGGGTCCCCAAGTTGACCATCGTATACAATCCACGGGGTCAAATAATTCTCATCATACCCATGCCCCACTGTAATCACCAGTTACGCGGCTGGTCTCCGCTTTGGGAATGATGCTCCATTGATAAGACCCACTCATGTGTCCTCACGATATATGAGGAGAACAAACCTTTGTGGGATCCTTACGACTCATAAAGGAAAAACACACTTAGGAGTCCTCACGACTCCTAAGGAGAAATTACACCTGCGGGATCCTTACGACTCGTAGGGAGAAAATGCTTTTATGGGACCCTCACGGCCCATGAAATTGAAAAGCCTTAGATGATAGGGATCTAAACCTGTCTCCTAAGCCATTGCTCCCCAATCCCCAAATGGCGAATGATGAGTCGCTCCTGGTACCATATTCTAGTGCAGCGATGCAGACGCTAACCAAATTCCAAATCCCATACCCCAACGGCGAATGATGAGTCGCTCATGGTACCATATTCCAGTGCAGCGATGCAGACGCCGACAAAATCCCGAAATTTTTCCGGCCCTACGGTCTGGATCATACATTCTGCAAAACCGTATACAATCCACGGGCGTAAAACAATCCCAACCTCTCCCAAGTCCTAACGGTGAGACCACATTCAAAGTCCCACCAAAAAAATAAAAAAATAATAATAATAAAAAAACCAATTCCAAAATCCTCCCGGGGCAAATGATGAGTTGCTCCTGGCATTGTTCCAGTGCAGCAATGCAGATGCCAAAAAAAAACAAAATCCTAAAATCCTCTCAATGACAGATGATGATTCGCTCCTGGTACCATATTCCAGTATAGCGATGCTGATGTCAACCCAAATCAAAATCAACAAGTCAACTTCCACTCTGACACTGCAGAAAGCGGAGCAAGTCAGAATCCAATCTCGACACCGCAAGAAGCGGAGCAAGTCAAGTCTACCCCTGACACTGCAAGAAGCAGAGCAAGTCAAATCAAGAACCGACCGTCCACGTCGCTAAAAGGGCAGCACCGACCGTCCAAGTCGCAAAAAGGGCAGAACCGACCGTCCAAGTCGCAAAAAGGGAAGCATCGACCGTCCACGTCGCTAAAAGGGCAGCATCGACCGTCCAAGTCGCAAAAATGGCAGAACCGACCGTCCACGTCGCTAAAAGGGCAGCACTGACCGTCTATGTCGCAAAAAGGGCAGAATCGACCGTCCACGTCGCTAAAAGGGCAGCACCGACCGTCTACGTCGCAAAAAGGGCAGAACCGACCGTCCACGTCGCTAAAAGGGCAGCACCGACTGTCCACGTCGCTAAAAGGGCAGCACCGACCGTCCAAGTCGCAAAAAGGGCAGAACCGACCGTCCAAGTCGCAAAAAAGGACGCATTGACCGTCCATGTCGTAAAAAGGGCAGTGCCAGCTTCCCAAAAGGTGGGAACCGAATCAAGTCGCCTCCACGAGAAAGAAGATCCATCAATTTCATGCACACGACCCACATATGTGGTGTGCATTTATTGATGGGGGGCAATTTGTTGGGGTAAAAATTTACACCCCGGTTGATCAAGTCAAAATCAAAGTCAATCCCAAGCCAAGTGGGCCCAAACGCAGATCCAGTAGGCCCATGCCCGGGCCGAGCCCGAACATGAAGCGGCCGGCCTCCCCCCATGCCAAGATAAAAATTTTGTAATAAATAATTTTGTTGTATTTCTTTTATTTTATTTTATGGATAAATGTAAGAAAAATAGGCATAAAGCCAAATTTTTGTAAAGCCCATGGCTTATGTGCAAAAAGAAATGGCACATGAGCCATGGGATAGGCAAAATGCCATTTTGTGAAGCCCAAGGGGCTATGTGTAAAGTGTATGGCCTATAAAGGCAAAGATAATGAAAAAAATCTAACAACTTTTTCTCTCTCTCAAAATTTTCTTCAGATCTGAGATCTTTTCTCCTTCTTCAAGATTCCAAAACCTTCCTTTTTCTCTTGAATTAAATCAAGAGTTTTACTCTTCCTTTTATAAAACAAATTAGTTTTTCACCACGAAACCCATAAAGGGGAACTCAGATCTTCCATTAGATCTCAAAAAGAAGAGATTTTTAGAAATCCCATATCTCTTGGTCTTCAAGATCCAGCTAACAGAGGAGGAGGAAGAAGAACATCGTTCGCTAAACAAAAAAAAACACACACTCAAGAGTCCAACTCCTCTCTGATTTCTCTTCTGAGAAATTTTTTTAGGCTAAAAGCCTCTTTTTCTCGCCGGCGCTCAAGCGCAGAGCGCCCGCGTGCCGACACGTGGCGCGCTTGCGCTCCAGCGCAAGCGCTCGAGCTCAAGTCGCCCCCGTGCGGACACGTGGCGCGCTTGCGCTCAAGCGCAAGTGCTCGAGCGCAAGTCGCCCCCGTGCCGACACGTAGCGCGCTTGCGCTCCAGCGCAAGTCGCCCCCGTGTCGACACGTGGCGCGCTAGCGCTCAAGCGCAAGTGCTCGAGCGCAAGTCGCCCCCGCGCCGACACGTGGTGCGCTTGCTCTCCAGCGCAAGCGCTCGAGCGCAAGTCGCCCCCGTGCCGACACATGGCGCGCTTGCGCTCCAGCGCAAGTCGCCCCTGTGTTGACACGTGGCGCGCTTGCGCTCAATCGCAAGTGCTCGAGTGCAAGTCGCCCCCGCGCCGACACGTGGCGCACTTGTGCTCAAACGCCCAGCGCTCAAGCGCAGAGCGCCCATGTGCCGACACGTGGCACTCTAGCGCCTGAGTGCACAGCACCTAGGCGCACAGCGCCCAAGGTGCTGTCCCCATGCATCCTTTGGATGTCTTTTCCCCCTTTTATATATATACATGTATATCTGTACATATGTATACATATTTACATACACACATACTCCACGACACTGTCCCTATTAGAAAAAAATTTCTAACGGGGCGCTGCCCCGCACCCCGCAAGGGGGCTGCTAGCCCCCTTGACCACCAGCACGCTATCCGGGTAGCGGGACCACCGTAAAAACTCTGCGTGGCTCCCGATATATTTAAACCCCCCTCCAAAACAAAACACACGTACACTGCACATCGAGTTCGCATGACCAGTTTAACCCGTTAATCGGAGATTCCCTCGCCCCAAAGGCGAGGGGTAATTAACGACAGCTTAGTCCGTGGCTGCCGGAGATTCGAATCCCTATAATCATTAAAACCCCGGCCTATCCTAGGCAAGGGGAATCTGTAGTACGCTGTTGGAGATAGTGCCCTCAGAGTCAATTATTGGATCACAGGCACGTGATTGCAATGATTGAGGGAGGACCTATCCCGGTAGGACAGTCTTACTCGAGATGATAGTATGCTATCTGGTTTACCTTTATCATCGTGTACTGCTTCAGGTGACCTTACAGGTCGCTATTACACGCTGATAGAGCCCCTAGGATTCTTGCTTGACTGCCAGCAGTATGATGGCGATCATATGCGTGAGAGCTGGTGGTCTATAAGCACATCCTTAAATGGTCCCTAGTCGTTGGAGTTTCGAGACAGGGCATCGATTCTCCAGAGTAGACTAGTGTATACAGTCGAGACCCCAACGAGGGGCGGTGGCCGGTCTCACAAGCCACTGGTGTCAGTTGGTTCACCTAAGATGTATACAGGTGCTCATTGGGTTATGAGTACACCGGACAGGACTCGCCGGGAACCTGCTAGTTGGGATTATACCATACGTCAGATAGCAGTTCCCAGGTGACATGTGTACAGGTTAGTTCATCGACCTGAGATCGTCATTTGTCTCGTGTGAGTTCCCACTGTGCTTTGATTACTACCCTACCACGGCTCAAAGGAGTCGTGCAAACAGGTTTTAGTTGGGTACAGTCCCGAGCCACATGGAGGCAGTGAGCGGATCTGCAGGGGTTCGTCTCTCCCGGTATTGGGGGTGAGGTCGCGCTGTGTCTAGGAGAGCCATTACACAAAGCCCTCGGCCGAGGTAGGAGATTTACTGGTAGGTATTCCAGTAGTATCTCAGGGTGTTCTGGGCTTCACTCCGACACGACTTGTACCGCCTTTGGGGGTCTGACTTTTACCAACCCCCTAGACCCGCCATGCGATGCTCATAGACGAACGGACCGGACTGTACGGATATTGTCACTGACAGGCTCAGTAGGGTGTCAGGATGAGTTCGCTCATCGACGTCCCTTTTGGTCAATAGCTGGTGGCCCGTCACATATTGGCTTATACCTCTGACGTGCTAGTGGTTAAATCCACAACCATAGTATTGACGAGTCTTTAGAGTCCACCACACTTTCAGTTACTCAAGTTTTCGGGCGAAACGCTGTAGAGGCCGTATGGAGATATGGCAGGGTCCGATCAGATACGTGCGGTATTGCACGGATCAGGATCGGACGGTTTGTATTAATGGCCGTATGGTTATATGGCAGGGTTCGATCTGATACGTGCGGTATTGCACGGATCAGGGTCGGACGGATATTACTAGCCGGCTTTGGTTTAAGCCGGATCCTAGTTTAGTACAGTGTAGATTTTGTCTCATTGCATTTGTATCCGGTCGGAATACAGATGCGGGTGTGTATGCACGGTTTCGGGGTTTTCCTGTAATTTATTACGGGACCAGTTTTCTGGAGTTGCCAGTTTGCATTCCGTTCCGGCCGGTTTTCCTTTGTTCTTTCCCGGCCGGGCTTTTCCGATGGAGGGTGTTATTTGCAAGTTTGCAAATAACATTTTATGGAGGGTTTTCTTGCATATGGATTGATTATGATAGCATCTTTAGATACCATTCTTTTCCATCATCATTTCTTGCTTTATCAAGATTAGAAATGAAATGAAAGATGATATGACTTTGTTATCATGATGTTTGGATGTGGTCACATCTTGCTTTATCCTACACTCACCTCCCTCATATGTTATGTTTTTCCCTCCACCATTTCCTAGCTTGGATGGCCGGCCACTTTTGAGAGAAGGATGAGAGAAATTTCCATTTTGGTGTGGCACATATTTCTTCATCTCATTCTTCTTGTTTTGGGAAAAATGAAAGCACCATTTTTCCTTAACTCCATTCCTCCATCAAGGCAACTACAAACCCCATTGAGACAAAGCGCGTTCTACACTACATTCTACAGCAAACCTTGGGCACGTCGACTTGCCAGCTTCGTGCCCGAGTTGCCTCGGTATTGAGGTGGGAGCCCGTAAAAGATGCAGACGATGTGGTGCCCTTCCGGCAACGAGGCGACGACAGGAGTTTCCGCGGGAGATCGGGACGATGACGAGAAGACCGGAGGACTCGGATCACTCGGTATATCTCTCACCCTTTCTCTTGTTTGCTAGTATCGGTTAATGGTTACGATCCGGGTATATTGTCCGCGGTAGCGCCGGTTTAAAGTTAAGAAAATTTTGATTCCGCATTTTGGCCTCGGATAGACGGTCGGGGCGCTGCCGTGGCGCAAAATGGTATCAGAGCCACGCCATTAACCTTGCCTAGCTTGTTCTAATGTGTTTTACTTATCCGATCGACCAAAATTCCAAAATCCGCGTTTTGCATGCATCAGTTTTCTGTCGATTTTTTCCGGGCTCAAAAAATTTTTCAGGTTGTAGAAAATTGATGTACTAGAAGTCCTAAGAGATCTGGGAAAATTCGAGACATTGATCTCTCAGGTATAGCGCGGAACCGCGGCAAAACCCCCCTTGTTGCCGCGGTTCCGCCGCAGGTTTGAGGGATCAATGGGTCGAAATTTTCCAGTGGGCTTGTGGGCTGATTTTGGGGGTTTTGGAATATTAAACTTGGGCCCAGAATTTCTGTGAGTGCTACAGTATTGCTTGGGGGCCCACTTGTTAATTTTTGATCGATTGGATATTTTAAACACATTATTTCACAGTATTTACATTATATCTGCGACCGTGAATATCACTTGATCGGTAAATCCTGTCTAACTGCTATAGCCCGGTTAGACGGATTTGCGAACGTGATTTTCACGTTGATGTTCTGTGTTTATGCTGTGATGTTGCGGATCGGTCGTGGGGGATAGCCTGGATGCAATGCTAGTACAGTTGTGGTTGTATTATGTACATTTGATATTGCGGGGCGAGCGTCCGACATGTGGACTGCCGTCACTGCCTGTTTGTATTATTCTTTAGGGGCACGGCCAGGTTGCGGTCGATGTACCCGTTGTATGTATATTTTACTCTCTGTACTAGGATTACCCCGTGGAGGGGTGCACGGATAGCCGGGTTCTAGAGGGCAACGGGCCCGCATCTCATGGCATTGAGACGGAGGGGGCTTCACTCTAGGATTGGCGGGCTATTCGCCGCACTCGTAGGGGGTACAGGTTGACCCAGGAGGGGTGCCCAAGTTACTGGATTCCGTGAAGTGCTGGGTGGTCCATTCACGGAGCTGAAGGGGGCTGCCTCGCTTCAGGTTTTGGCGGGTGACTTGCCGCGCCCGTAGGGGTCTAGGATTTCATTGCACAGGCTATCCACACGACCAGCGGAACGTCGGGTTTCAGCAGCGGCTCTGTGAAACCCGAGGCTTCCAGATATCTGTATTGTTCTGTGATGCTGTACATTTCTGTGATTTTGCATTTTATCACGCCTTGAGCGAATTTAATATATTGGTATATATATTAGTAGATGTTGTATATGTTTTACATCCGCGCTAGTCCAGTCCCCGCTCTGTCGTTAGTTAGCTAACCTAACGGGTAATGACGAGACCCAGTGGCGAATGCGGATGGCATATACGTACATCAGTATATTTTCGTTCTTTATGGTGTGATCAATTGATGGGACTGCGTTGATTCGGATCAATGCAAGATAAAAAAACCTATTCTGATGTTGTTGGAACACTTTTCAAAAAGATGTTATTGCGAGGACGTTCACTTTTGTTTTGCATCGTGGTATTCATTTGGAATATCCTGCTCCTCAGTCGACGAGGCAAGGGCCGAGATCCCTTCACCGGGAGTGACCCCTTGGACAGAAGTTTGCGTCAGGGCATTAACTTCACTATAGCCGATTACTTTTGCTTTGCATCGTGGTATTCAGTTGGAATATCCTGCACCTCATTCTACGGGGAAAGAGCCGAGATCCCTTCACCGGGAGTGACCTCTTTAGCAAAGGTTTTCGTCACTATATTTTTATAAAAGGCTATGCAGTTCCTTCAACGATATCAAGTTCATTACGTTAAAGGTTTTTCGCCAAAAACCATTCGTAGCCCTCCGTCATTTCTTATGGGTATTATTTAGTATTCGTGCTGCGTTTGTTGACTCCGTCAAGGCGTAGTGTACGGTAGCTAAGTGGTGCTTGTTTGTTGCATAAATGGGATTGATTAGGACAGTCGTGCGGCCTTGTTGACTCCGTCAAGGGCACGTACGGGTGGGTTTAATGCAATCCAGATAATGACGGGTTGAACTTGACTAGGACTCTTTGATTTGTTGACTCCGTCAAGGTCACTTGAGTCCTAAGGTAAAAACATCACATCGGGAGTTTCTAAAGAAACTGAAACTTGCCAGGCATGCGCATACCTTCTGGAGTGTGGTGACTTGAGTGGATTCCGTCAAGTTATCATGCGATGATAGTTGGATCCCGATTCCCACTGATGAGTTGGTTTACTCTTCGGGTGACCCCGACTAATTCTTCTTTCAGGTTTGGGGAAGAATTTGAGGTTACAGTGGGAGGTTTCCAGATTAGATAAAGTGATAACCATTCTGATCTTGGTTAGAGTGCACGCTGAGTGTTTCTTTTCTCTCTCTCTTTGGCAGCGACCATTGACCCGACCCTAGACTATGACTCAGTGACCAAGTTGACCGAACCTTCTTAACACTGGCTTTTGGATTGTCAGAGTTGCAAACCTCATTGCCACTCCTACTTTTACTCTTTTCTCCAGGACACCCCGTATTACTACGAACGTCCATTTCCATTGGACAAAAACATCGTATGGTTAGATACGAACTCGAATGAATTTATTTGAGGATGGTTTCCGGTTCTGGAGAAAACGAATAGGACTATTCAGTTGTCTTTTCCTTTTACCTTCTCTCAAGTTGTGAGTACTCCTTGGTTTAGGAGATAGTACACCTATTATGCAAATTGGATAGTCTTCTTCCAAACCTTAGGCTGGTGCCGACCGGTAGGGAATGAAGAAAACCAATTAGCCTAAACGGTGTGCAGAAGGTATTAAGATTAAGACAAAGCAAGGGATTAGTAAGAGGGCAAAGTAAATTGCGACTGATATTCACGACCAAACCAAGTATTTCTTCGCCAATCCTAAATCACCTTTGTATTTCTCCAGGACACTCCGTATCACTACGAAGATCCACAGTTTATTGGATACTCCATCGTATGGTTATATACGAACTCGAAAGGAACTTGTTCCAGTTCGGGGATGGATTCTGATCCAGGAGAAATAGGAATAAGGTTTATTCGGTTGTCTTTTATCTTCACCTTCTCTCGTATTGCGAGTGCTCCTAGGGTTAGGACAGTACACCCATTATGCTTATTGGATAGTCTTCTTCCAAACCATAGGCTGGTGCCGAACGGTAGGGAAGGAAGAAAACCAATTGGCCGAAAGGGGTGTGCAGAAGGTAATGACTAAAGACTTATAAAGGGATTTGGAGAGGTGGCAAAGAATTATACGGTTATAGTTGTGAATCTGGATAATGGTAGAGGCATTACTAGGAATACCAGGATACCCCATCGAAACATTTCAATGTTTCAGTTCAACTGTGTACTGTTAAAAGAAAACTGATTTCCCGATTAGATACTTACTCCAGGGTATGTATTTACCAGGTATGATTCTCATATCTGTATGGTTTTACAGATGATGAGTGGGAGTAGGTTATTGGGAATAGGGTGATCATCCTTATTATATCGGGATTCGTTGTAATCGGTGATATTTGAGGAGATCATCTGGGCTGTTTGCCGGTCGGCAAATATTTGGTTTTGAATATCCGCTGTTGTGCACCAATTTCAAATTGATATATCTGTACGTCTATTTTCATAGAGTGAGATATACCTTTTGATATTATGTCGATGAAATTTACCTATATCAGTGGATGGTTAGGTAAGGAGTATTAAACAGCGGTGTAATTCTTCTTAACCATAAGTACAGTTTTCAACCTACGACACACAGTGAAAGAGTTGTTAGACTCAGCAGACTTATACAGAGTATTGTATGTTGTCCAGTGTCCATTAGGACAGAGGGGTCGGTCCTCATACTATATTCTGTTTACTTTTAACTTCTCTAGTTCTTAGACATGTGTTTCGTAGAAACACAGGGTCTAAGTTTTGAGGAGTTATAGGTATTTGAATAGAGTAGAGTACCAGGTGTAGCATGTATCAGGATTCTTCAAAGTGATCGAAGATGTAGATACTTGTGTATGGTATTCAGTTGATAGTAATGATAAAGAGAAATTGCTTCTCTTTCAGGTTACTCATAATTGGAAGCATTCCTAAGTTGAGTAACGCTGATCGGCCTCATTCCATTTAGTTGACATGCACTGGAGATAGCTGCATGATTTGAATCTGGTTCATTTAAATCAGTGCCTATGGTTCTATATTGGATATAGAACAGTTCATATCTTAACGATGTTAAGGTATGGGGAGTTGTCCGGCTTATGATTAAAACCAGACACTGGACAACTCAAGGCACGTTTCTGTAATGGCTGTTTGTGGGTTGACCCAGGCTATGACGAGGGTTGACTTTCTACCATCTGGAAGATCAATAGTGATATTGTTCTTAACTCGCCATATTTTAAAAAGAAATGGTTATTTTTCAGAAAACAGTAGTGGGAGTATGGTAGAACTGGAAGCGATTCCAGAACCGCAAACGATTACTGAAGATTTGATAAGGAACCTAAAGATTCAATCTGATTTGACATTCCATTGGCCACTCCGCAGATAAGGTGGGTAACTTCAGGCACCCGAGAGGTACTCCGGTAGCCTCAAGGACGGTGACAGGGAAGTTCTTGTTTACCCACACTTGCCATTGTTGTTGTTCCAGGCTGCGAGACCCGGCAGGAGGATGAGTATAGCGTCGTTCTAAACTAGCTTTAGAAGTGCACGTCTATATGACTCTGCCAGAGGGTTGTCGTAGTAAGTGGGAGCAGCGGAAGCATTGGTGGACATCAGGCTTATGTCTATAGACTAAAGCTGATATAGCGGAGATAAATCATCTATTTCTGATGTGACAGTCATAGGTTTGACGTCATCAGAATAAGGGATGGATCTGTTAAGAAGGTAGTAGGGTGTGATGTCCTGGTTTTGGATGACATACACAGAGTAGGAAAGGAAACTCCTATAATACGATCGGTTATACTTTGGTTGTCACACAGTGGTTTCTCCACACAGGACTTGGATATTATATCAGACATTCTGGTTACTAGATCTATGGTTTTAGATCTAGATTTGGGTGGTTTCCTAATCTGGGTACCTTGACAGCATTCTATGAGTATTTAGAATGGACGACTCCTGGCACGGTAGTACACCTGCAGGTAATAGAGTCACCCTCTCTAAAGGAGTCATACAGACTAAAGGGGAGAGGGATACGCATGATTGACAGATCACTTGCTTAGGCAATTGAGTCAATCATGAGATGTCAAGTACCACACCAGATGTTGTTCTTGCAGTAGCTGCAATAAGCTGATATTAATCCAATCCTGGAGAAACAGTCGGAAGCAGTTTTAGAACATAAGTTGATGTTCTAGGGATGTGATAACGACGGCCTCTTTTAGGAGACGGTTGTCACTCCAGGCTTCCAAGGTGACATAGATGGCAGACTGGCTGTCAGAGTTATATTTTCTCCTTCTGACGAGGGGCAGTATTTTGGACAGGTGGTCCAAGGCAATACTGAGGGAGGCATGGCGCTGGGTACTGATTAAGTTCAGTTATCGATACAGTCTAAGAAGTTTGGATTTGGAGTTCATTTATGAGCTAGGTCCCATCAGATATCCATACATACTCTAAGACAGGTATTGCTCATTTCGGGAGATGGTTTTCTCTGCGAACTTGAGATATAGAGAAACATAGAAAGAAACTTCACAGCGGATCCACTCACTGAGGCTATTCCTCGAACGCAATAGTTTCGTAAACGAGCTTTGTGAGACTGACTAGTAGAGGAGTTGGGTGTTCGGTATCACACGGGCTGTGAGTACGCGACATCGCAATAATTAGCCTTGAGTGCAAGTGGGAGATTGTTGGAGATAGTGCCCTCAGAGTCAATTATTGGATCACAGGCACGTGATTGCAATGATTGAGGGAGGACCTATCCCGGTAGGACAGTCTTACTCGAGATGATAGTATGCTATCTGGTTTACCTTTATCATCGTGTACTGCTTCAGGTGACCTTACAGGTCGCTATTACACGCTGATAGAGCCCCTAGGATTCTTGCTTGACTGCCAGCAGTATGATGGCGATCATATGCGTGAGAGCTGGTGGTCTATAAGCACATCCTTAAATGGTCCCTAGTCGTTGGAGTTTCGAGACAGGGCATCGATTCTCCAGAGTAGACTAGTGTATACAGTCGAGACCCCGACGAGGGGCGGTGGCCCGTCTCACAAGCCACTGGTGTCAGTTGGTTCACCTAAGATGTATACAGGTGCTCATTGGGTTATGAGTACACCGGACAGGACTCGCCGGGAACCTGCTAGTTGGGATTATACCATACGTCAGATAGCAGTTCCCAGGTGACATGTGTACAGGTTAGTTCATCGACCTGAGATCGTCATTTGTCTCGTGTGAGTTCCCACTGTGCTTTGATTACTACCCTACCACGGCTCAAAGGAGTCGTGCAAACAGGTTTTAGTTGGGTACAGTCCCGAGCCACATGGAGGCAGTGAGCGGATCTGCAGGGGTTCGTCTCTCCCGGTATTGGGGGTGAGGTCGCGCTGTGTCTAGGAGAGCCATTACACAAAGCCCTCAGCCGAGGCAGGAGATTTACTGGTAGGTATTCCAGTAGTATCTCAGGGTGTTCTGGGCTTCACTCCGACACGACTTGTACCGCCTTTGGGGGTCTGACTTTTACCAACCCCCTAGGCCCGCCATGCGATGCTCATAGACGAACAGACCGGACTGTACGGATATTGTCACTGACAGGCTCAGTAGGGTGTCAGGATGAGTTCGCTCATCGACGTCCCTTTTGGTCAATAGCTGGTGGCCCGTCACGTATTGGCTTATACCTCTGACGTGCTAGTGGTTAAATCCACAACCATAGTATTGACGAGTCTTTAGAGTCCACCACACTTTCAGTTACTCAAGTTTTCGGGCGAAACGCTGTAGAGGCCGTATGGAGATATGGCAGGGTCTGATCAGATACGTGCGGTATTGCACGGATCAGGATCGGACGGTTTGTACTAATGGCCGTATGGTTATATGGCAGGGTTCGATCTGATACGTGCGGTATTGCACGGATCAGGGTCGGACGGATATTACTAGCCGGCTTTGGTTTAAGCCGGATCCTAGTTTAGTACAGTGTAGATTTTGTCTCATTGCATTTGTATCCGGTCGGAATACAGATGCGGGTGTGTATGCACAGTTTCGGGGTTTTCCTGTAATTTATTACGGGACCAGTTTTCTGGAGTTGCCAGTTTGCATTCCGTTCCGGCCGGTTTTCCTTTGTTCTTTCCCGGCCGGGCTTTTCCGATGGAGGGTGTTATTTGCAAGTTTTCAAATAACATTTTATGGAGGGCTTTCTTGCATATGGATTGATTATGATAGCATCTTTAGATACCATTCTTTTCCATCATCATTTCTTGCTTTATCAAGATTAGAAATGAAATGAAAGATGATATGACTTTGTTATCATGATGTTTGGATGTGGTCACCTCTTGCTTTATCCTACACTCACCTCCCTCATATGTTATGTTTTTCCCTCCACCATTTCCTAGCTTGGATGGACGGCCACTTTTGAGAGAAGGATGAGAGAAATTTCCATTTTGGTGTGGCACATATTTCTTCATCTCATTCTTCTTGTTTTGGGAAAAATGAAAGCACCATTTTTCCTTAACTCCATTCCTCCATCAAGGCAACTACAAACCCCATTGAGACAAAGCGCGTTCTACACTACATTCTACAGCAAACCTTGGGCACGTCGACTTGCCAGCTTCGTGCCCGAGTTGCCTCGGTATTGAGGTGGGAGCCCGTAAAAGATGCAGACGATGTGGTGCCCTTCCGGCAACGAGGCGACGACAGGAGTTTCCACGGGAGATCGGGACGATGACGAGAAGACCGGAGGACTCGGATCACTCGGTATATCTCTCACCCTTTCTCTTGTTTGCTAGTATCGGTTAATCGTTACGATCCGGGTATATTGTCCGCGGTAGCGCCAGTTTAAAGTTAAGAAAATTTTGATTCCGCATTTTGGCCTCGGATAGACAGCCGGGGCGCTGCCGTGGCGCAACATACGCCTGACAAGCGCACGCGTATTCCCATCTCAATGGGGTGACGAAAAACACCCTACAGCTACCTGGAGAGAGAGAGAATAAAACACTCAGCGTATGCTCTTGCAAGATTAGATTGGTTAGTAATATATCTAATCGGGATGGATCCCACTGTTTTAGTCAAATCTTCCTTCAAACCTTAAAAGGTAAGACTAGCCGGGATTTATACCCTATAATTTCGCCAATCTTTTAGCCGGGCCAGTGCCGGTACTTTGAGGAAGGTTCCCCGTGATTTCACACGGACCTAATTAAAATAAACCTCATTTTCCCAGGGGTGTAACCCCGTTAACATCTTTCTAGACACCTACTTGATCGGCTAATTGTAATGTGTAAAACTCTCTTAGGAGTAACTCTTACTCACAGTGGGTATCGGGATCCAACTATCTCACAGAAGGTATGCAATCTCATTGCAAATTTCAACATTTGAAATTCCCGATAATATTTTGCCCCTAGCAGCTATATGACCTTAACATAGTAAACAAATCATAAGTGCTAGACAAGTTCAACCCGTACATTTCTTGATTGAATTAAACCCACCCGCATGACCCTTAACATAGTCAAAAAAGTCGCACGACTCCCCTAACTCAATCGCATCATATACTTATGCAAATAAGCATTAATTAGCTACCGCACACTACGTCTTAACATAGTCAACAAACGTAGCATGAATACTAACTAGTACTTATCTGAAATGACGGAGGGCTACGACGGGTTTTTAAGAAAACCTTTTGCGTAATGAACTTGATATCGTCGTAGAATCGAGTGATTTTTGAAATGGAGTGTTTTTTAGGC
Organism: Agapanthus africanus; assembly: GCA_030015575.1. Taxonomy (NCBI): domain Eukaryota; kingdom Viridiplantae; phylum Streptophyta; class Magnoliopsida; order Asparagales; family Amaryllidaceae; genus Agapanthus; species Agapanthus africanus. The sequence goes on along the minus strand of CM057346.1, from coordinate 334,454,466 downwards.
TTTTACTAGTTTAGCTAAAGAGGTCACTCCCGGTGAAGGGATCTCGGCACTTTCCTTATAGAATAAGGTGCAGGATATTTCACAAATACCACTATGCAAAGCAAAAACTATAGAACCAATCAAAAGACAAACCGAGGGTTGTAGTATTCGCTAGTTTCGCTAAAGAGGTCACTCCCGGTGAAAGGATATCGGCTCTTTCCTTATCGAATAAGGTGATGGATATTCTACAAGGAATACCACTATGCAAAGCAAGAACTAGAGCTACCGGTTTTTAAAAAAAGTTTCTACAACATCTTTTCAGTTTCTTTTATTTCATTAATCTCATTAATGAAGTCCCATTTATTATGCTTCCCAAGTATCACATATGAAACGAAAGCAACAATAAATAATATATATCATATATATATATATAATAAGAATTCGTCTCAAAATATAATCAATGATCACATCACAGAATATCGCAGCAGAATAAAACATATGAAATATTGGACATACTGGGATTTCCATGTTTTAAATTAAGCCTGTATAAAACACGGATTCCACGGTCGCGATGAATAGCCAAACACACATCCCTAGACCCCTACGAGAGCGGCAAGCAACCCTACCAATTCTAGAGTTAGGAGACCCGGGCTCAACTCCTTGAGATGGTCTCCCACTGGACCCTAAAACCCGGTTACTTGTGCTCCCCGCCTTGGGTCTATTCTAATGCGGAAAAGTAAATAATATACAATGGTGACATCATCCTCAACCCGGAAGTGTCCCAATAAAAGAATATTACATACAATGAATTTTACATGAATGAAAATGAAAAACTCTCATCTCACATAAAACCCCCGGCTATTCAATCACGACGATCCAATATAACATATCACAGCAACACATAACATCACATGTCATCAACGTAAGTAAATATGCGTATCCCAATTGTCGTTAACATATAGCACCAAAACCGGCGATACACCACATATTACACTTACGGTCGCAGAAAAGAAAGTGTAAAACTACAACAGTTGGAATCCGTAACCAACTTAGACATCATTAACCCGAAATATCTCATACTTTAGATTTCATGCCTAACCAAATGAATTCCTTAGACATCGCATGTCTAATAATTATAAACCCCGTATTTTAGTCTCGATTTCGAAAACACTTTTAAATATCAAGTCGGGCAATTCAAAAAGATTCCTGACATCCTGATCGAATGCTCGTCGGAAACTTTAGCAGACGGCCGCACCCACCGATGCCGTCGACGAAGTGCACTAAAGTGGAACACCGCTGCCGTGAGCACCCGAACGGATGCTTTTGGCGAAGAGGTTCTCCTACAGTCACATAGTCAGGGCTATAGGGCGTGGCTATCTAATAATGTTACCCGACGAGTATCCGCATACGCTACGTGATTGCGACGGACTTTTGATCACATCAAAATCCCGTGGTAACCGATCATGATAGACTAAACTACTAGATTTATAAAATTCAAACTAGTTATCTCATAACTACTTGTGGATTCCAAATATTGTATCCCATCACATAATATCCGGACGACGTTAAACTTTTCGATCGATTGATCAAAGTCCCACAATTTCCCGGCAGCTCAACACTTGAGTACAGTTTTAATAATACTCAGAATATGCCACAGTACCTATGCACCGGCCACAGAAAGGCAAACCCAAGCCTCACTCATGTCGCCACGGAACTAGGGCAAACCCTAGGGTATGATCGCGGTTCCGCGATCCAAAAAGTCGAGTTAGGGTTTCATTCTTCTAGAGGGTTCATAGAATCACTTGCATGTTTTTCTGATTACGTTAAACTTGGAAAAATAGGTTTTTGACATTCGATCGAACATTTAACTTCTCCTAGACAACATGAGAATAACCCGAAGCAATGTTAAAACTACGAATACGAAACACTCCGAATTGCTTATAGTGTAAGATCACATCACATGCAAAATTAGCAAAAACAAACAACACCTGAAACATCAAATCCAAGTCACTGGAACACACAAATAATTTCAGGGGGGGCTCAGATTTGGGTCGAGATGAGGGGGTAGTTGCCGGCCAAAAATCCTTTGATTTACCTGAAATTTTCATGGTGTTCTTGATATATCTCATACATCATTCTGTACTTGTTTAAAAAAAATTTTGAACAACTTTTAAATTCGACAGAAACTTCAATTTTCCGTTTCAAGTTTCGGAGTATTTCGATTTCGTAATCTTAACAAAATCCGTCTAAATTTCTAACATGGCTCTGATACTACTGCAGGGTTCCCTGGCACGACAGCAAGGTTTCAGGACGCAACTTTCATGCCATATTAAAATTTTGTCGTTCTAGCTAACCCTAACCCTAGAATCGTATACTAGAAATCCAACGGAATGTAATGCAAACAACTTCGAGTGAGCAAGGAATACAACCTTTGTAGACCAGTCCTTCACTTCAATAGCTCCGTGTATTAGTCCCTTCGCTGCGATCATGAACAACGAACTCTAAAGAGGCTCCCTTGAAGAAATGAACATACTTGCTTCGAATTCTTCGAGGCCGAAGATGATCTACGTCGAGGAGACACTAACCCAAGGTATCTCTTCACTAATTACGGAATTAATGAAGCAAACATCCTATACTAAATGGCAAGTAGTATAGGATGATGAATTAGGAAGTGGGCTCACTTTATATTTCATATTCTCACAAGATTTCATCACAAACTCAAACCCTAGAAAGCTTCAAGTGAGAGGAAGAAGAAGAAGAAGAGAAGTTGTGATGAAAAAAAATGAGATAAGGTTAGAAAATGCAACCATGGTTAGATAATATCATGTCTAACCCTTGTAGAGACTAAACCATACCATAGGGTTAAAGGTTGAGTTAATAAATATCCTAAGCTAAAAACAAACAAGTGGACAAAGTCAATGTTCTTCCTAGCTCTACCTTGCCTAATTCCAAATGGTTTGTAAATAACTTAATGATAAATATTAAACCCTAATCTTAACCCTAGCATTGTGTGAGTCTCATACATGTATGTTGTATTTGTAACCTAGCATGACACAAACATGTACACAAATATACATATCACATATATACAATGTGCACATCAAGTGAGAATAGAAATCATAAGTGAGCAAGTATTAGTTAATGTAACTTAATATATCAAATATATAATTATACATTAGATTATCAAATCAACTCTTGATTTAATAATCCGACTATATCACATATAACCGACAAATATCAAATGTAACAACTTATCGAATCAACACTTGATCCGATAACCCGGCTATATCACATATAACCGACCGATGTCACAAATCGTGAGAATAGAATACAGTATCTCATATCGTATCAATCTCGGCCCCGCACATATCACATATGTGCTCCGACTCCGTTTCTCTTGAGCCAGGAAACCTCTGTGTAAGACTCTAAAGACTCGTCAATACGCCGGCAGTAGGTGATGATCATATCGAACACCCACAAGTCGCAAGCGGTCTGCTAAACATAACGGCCACCCAGGTATTGAGCAATCAGAAGATCAACAAGCAAGCCTGCTAGTACTCCTGCGAATCCAATCAGTAACACTACCATACAGTCCGGTCTCTTCGTCTGATATGTCGCATATCTCGTCTAGGGGTGGTAAACGTCAGACCCCAATAACTCGATAAGTCGTGTCGATATGAGGCTCATAACGGGTCAAGAAACTACTGATAACACTTACCAGTATATCTCTAAAGCAGTCCTGGCCAGGGGCTTCCTGTTATAGCCAATCGAACACAGCGCAACATCAACCCCCAATACCGGGAGAGACGAAACCCCTCCTATCGCTCATTGCCTCCATGTGATTCGGGACTGTACCCAAAAGCCACCGTTTTGCATGGTCTCTTGAACGTGGTAAGGTGAAAATCAAAGCATAGTGGAATCACACAAGACTCTATGACGATCTCGGGTCTACAGACTAACCTGTACCAGTGTCACCAGAGAACTGCCATCTGACGTTAGGTATAATACCATCTGGGAGTTCTCGGCGAGTCCGTCCAGTGTACCCAGTCTCCACTGAGCACCCGTATACTGTCTCTGATGTCGAACACCAATGGATATGGGATCATCCATCGCCCATCTACATGGTCGAGAAGCTATACGCTAGTCTACTATGGTATATCGATGCCCTGTCTCGATACACCCTCGATTAGGAACATTTGAAGGATGTAATTAACGACTACTTTGTCCCCACTAGTATGATCTGCATCATAGTCCTGGTGGTCAAGTACTCATCCTAAGGTCTTTATCAACATGTAACATAGAGACAATCAGTGTACATGTTAAGATAAAGAGCAACCAGATAGCATACTATCATGTCGAGCAAGAAAGTCCTCCAAATATATGTCCAAGCATCCACTACAATATACATCGTATATACAGTAATGGCCTCTAGGGCATACATATAACTAATAATAACTCATATAGAGAATTAACCATGAGTTTCATAATGGTTGGGTTAATAAATATCTTAAGTAAAACAAAATTAGCGGACTAAGTCAATGCATCTACAAGCTTCCATAAGCTTCATGCCATGTGACCAATTTCCATCTAATTTGGATTTACTTTAAATTAATAAACATCACACTATCATGAGTATGGTGTGAGTCTCATACACCCATATAGTGTGTATCATCAAGCATGACACAAAAAAGAAAACACAATTAATATATATCGCATATATATTAAGTGTGCAATTTGTGAAAATGAAATGCTTAAGTGAGCAAATATTAGTTAATGTAAATTAATATATCAAATATATAATTATACATTAAATCATTAAATCAACACATGATTTAATAATCCGGCTATATCACATACAACCGACTAATATTATTTGTATCAACTTATCGAATCAACACTTGATTCGATAACCCGGCTATATCACATATAACCGACCAATACGAATAAATCGCGAGAATAGAATACAGTATCACATACTCGTATTAATCTCGGTCCCGCACATATCACATATGTGCTCCTACTTCTTTTTGCCTGAGCCAGTAAACCTTTGTGTAGGACTCTAAAGACTTGTCAATACGCCGGCAGTAAGTGATGATCATATCAAGCACCCACAAGCCGTCAGCGGTACTAGCTGGACGTAACGGCTACCCGGGTATTGAGCGATCAGAAGATCAACAAGCAACCCCACTCTAACTCCTGTAAAGCCTGTAAGTAACACTACCTTGCACTCCGGTGTCTTCATCTGATATGTCGCATATCTCGTCTAGGGGTGGTAAACGTCAGACCCCAGTAACCGATAAGTCGTGCCGATGTGAGGCTCATAACAGGTCGAGAAACTACTGATAACACTGTTGGATATATGTATGCCCTAGAGGCCATTATATGATAGTGGTTGTATCTATACATGTATATATATATTCAGTATGCATTCTTGCTCGACATGATAGTATGCTATCTGGTTCATCTTTATCTGACATGTTGTTTTGATCATACTTTTATTCATTCATACATGCTGATAAAGCCCTGAGGATATTGGCTTGACTACTCTGATTATGATGCAGATCATACTAGTGGGACATCTGTAGTCTATAAGCATATCCTGGAAAGTCCCTAGTCGCAGGTATATCAAGACGGGGCATTGATATACCAGAGTGGACTAGCGTATACGATACTAGACCCATACGATGGGCGATGGATGTTCCCACATTCATCGATGTTTGACATCAAGATCATATACGGGTGCTCAGTGGTGACTGGGTACACTGGACGGACTCACCGAGAACTCCTATATGGGATTATATCTATCGTCGGATAGCAGTTCTCAGGTGACACTGTTGGAGATAGTGCCCTCAGAGTCAATTATTGGATCACAGGCACGTGATTGCAATGATTGAGGGGAGGACCTATCCCGCTAGGACAGTCTTACTCGAGATGATAGTATGCTATCTGGTTTATCTTTATCATCGTGTACTGCTTTAGGTGACCTTACGAGTCGCTATTACACGTTGATAGAGCCCCTAGGATTCTTGCTTGACCACCAGTAGTATGAGGGCGATCATATAAGTGGGAGCTGGGGGTCTATAAGCACATCCTTAAATGGTCCCTAGTCGTGGGAGTTTCGAGACAGGGCATCGATTCTCCAGAGTAGACTAGTGTATACAGTCGAGACCCCGACGAGGGGCGGTGGCCGGTCTCACAAGCCACTGGTGTCAGTTGGTTCACCTAAGATGTATACAGGTGCTCATTGGGTTATGAGTACACCGGACAGGACTCGCCGGGAACCTGCTAGTTGGGATATACCAGACGTCAGATAGCAGTTCACAGGTGACATGTGTACAGGTTAGTTCATCGACCTGGGATCGTCATTTGTCTCGTGTGAGTTCCTACTGTACTTTGATTACTACCCTACCACGGCTCAAAGGAGTCGTGCAAACAGGTTTTAGTTGGGTACAGTCCCGAGCCACATGGAGGCAGTGAGCGGATCTGCAGGGGTTCGTCTCTCCCGGTATTGGGGGTGAGGTCGTGCTGTGTCTAGGAGAGCCAGAACATGAAAAGTCCTTGGCCAAGGCAGGAGATTTGCTGGTAGGTATTCCAGTAGTATCTCAGGGTGTTCTGGGCTGCACTCCGACACGACTTGTACCGCTTTTGGGGGTCTGACTTTTACCAACCCCCTAGGCCCGCCATGCGATACTCATAGACGAACGGACCGGACTGTACGGATATTGTCACTGACAGGCTCAGTAGGGTGTCAGGATGAGTTCGCTCATCGACGTCCCTTTTGGTCAATACCTGGTGGCCCGTCACGTATTGGCTTATACCTCTGACGTGCTAGTGGTTAAATCCACAGCCACAGTATTGACGAGTCTTTAGAGTCCACCACACAGACAGTTACTCAAGTTTCGGGCGAAACGCTGTAGAGGCCGTATGGAGATATGGCAGGGTTCGATCAGATACGTGCGGTATTGCACGGATCGTGATCGGACAGTTTTTACTAGCCGGCTTTGGCTTAAGCCGGATTCTAGTATTTGATAGTGTAGTTTTGTCTCTTTGCATTTGTGTTCAGTGGGAATACAAATGCGGGCATGTATTTGCAGTTGCGGGGTTTTCCTGTAATTTATTACGGGATCGGTTTTCTGGGGTTGCCAGTTTGCATTCCGTTCCGGCCGGTTTTCTCTTTTTCCTTCACGGCCGGACTATCTGGTGGAGGGGGTTAATTGCTGTTGGCAATTAACTTTTGGTGGAGGGCTTCCTTGCATTTTGTAGCCATTGTCATGATTATATTCCATTCTAATCACTTCTTTGCATTTATGAGAATGAGAAATTGATTTGATCATTTTAGTTTATCATTTCTTTTTCTCCATCATAATTTTGATTAATCCCTTTTTTCTCTCCACCATTCTAGAGTGGGGCCGGCCACTTGTGCTGTGAGGAGGGAGAGTTTTCTTTGTGTGGAAAATTTTTCCATGCAATTTTTGGTGGCCCCCACTTGGATGATTTGTTGGATTAATTTCCTTGGTTGCATGTGTGCTTATGTTTTTTGGCTCAGGGGCTGATTGTTTTTCCCCCAGAGAATTGATTTTCCATTTTTAAGCCAATATCCCCACTTGCAACATTTGACAGAGAACATTTTTTGGTTCTTGGCCGAGCTCACTTCAGAGCAAGCTCTTTTTTCCATCAAGCTTTGATCCATGATATTCTTGTGAAAAATTCCTCCAAAATGGCAACCTCTTAAACCCCAAAGAGACAACTATTCTACACTATTCTATAGCAAGCCTTGGACGCGTCGGCTAGCCAACTTCGCGCCCGAGTTGCCTCGGTCAAGAGGCGGGAGCCCGTAAAAGATTCCGGCTACGTGGTGCCCTTTCCGACGAGCGAGGAGGTGACGGAGATTCCGCGGGAGATCGGAGCGGAGACGAAGACCGAAGGACACGGATCGTTTGGTATAGCATCTCTACTCTTTTCCTTTTTGCTAGCTAGCTAGGTTAATGGCCCGATCCGGGTAAAAAGTCCGCGGTGGTGCCGGTTGCATAGTTCGCAAAGTTTTTGTTTTCCGCGTTTCCGGCGTCGGGTCGACGGCCGGGGCGCCCCCGCGGGCTTACAATGGTATCAGAGCCACGCCATTAACCTAACCTAGCATGCTCTAGCGCGTTTAGAACTCGATCGAACAAAAACCCGAAAACCGTATTTTTGTGCACATGTGTTCTCTGTTAAAATTTTTTGAGCTCCTAAAATTTTTCTGGTAATTGCAGAGACATGTACAAGAAATTATAAGAATTCTGGAAAAATACGATCCACTGGTTCCTCACTTCGACCGCGGAAGCGCGGCCAAACCCCTGGTTTGGCCGCTCTTCCGCGGCGGAAAAGAGGAATCGTGGCACCATATTTTCCCAGTAAGCTTATGAGTTGGAAATAGGGCTTTTGGGATATTTTATTTGGGCCCAGGTTTTCTGTAATTGCTACAGTTCTTTTTTGGGGCCCACTTTGATAAATTTGTTCGATCGGATATTTTAAACATGCTAGTTCACAGTTTTTACATTATATCTGCGACCGTGAATGTCATTTGATCGGTAAATCCCGTCTAACTGCTATAGCCCGGTTAGACGGATTTGCGAACGTGACTTTCACGTTGATGTTCTGTGATTGTACTGTGTTGTTGCGGATCGGTCGTGGGGGATAGCCTGGATGCAGTTGTAGTACAGTTCTGTTTTTTATGTACATTTGATATTGCGGGGCGAGCGTCCGACATGTGGACTGCCGTCACTGCCTGTTTGTATTATTATTTTGGGGCACGACCTGGTTGCGGTCGATGTACCCGTTGTATGTATATTTTACTTTCTGTACTAGGATTACCCCGCGGAGGGGTGCACGGGTAGCCGGGTTCTGGAGGGCAACAAGCCCGCATCTCATGGCATTGAGACGGAGGGGGCTTCACTCTAGGATTGGCGGGCTATTCGCCGCACTCGTAGGGGGTATAGGGTTGACCCAGGAGGGGTGCCCAAGTTACCGGATTCCGTGAAGTGCTGGGTGGTCCATTCACGTAGCTGAAGGGGGCTGCCTCGCTTCAGGTTTTGGCGGGTGACTTGCCGCGCCCGTAGGGGTCTAGGATTTTCACTGCACAGGCTATCCACACGACCAGGGGAACGTCGGGTTTCAGCGGCTCTGTGAAACCCGGGGATCCCAGATATCTGTATTGATCTGTGTTGCTATACATTTCTGTGTTGCGTTTCTCACGCCTTGAGCGAAAATTATATATTATATATATATTAGTAGACGTTGTATATGTTTTGCATCCGCGCTAGTCCAGTCCCCGCTCTGTCGTTAGTTAGCTAACCTAACGGGTGATGACGGGACCCAGTGGCGAATGCGGATGGCATATACGTACGTCAGTATATTTTCGTTCTTTGTGGTGTGATCAATTGATGGGACTGCATTGATTCGGATCAATGCAAGATAAACAAACCTAATCTGATGTTGTTGGAACACTTTTTCAAAAAGCTGTTATTGCAAGGGCGTTCTCTTTTGTTTTGCACAGTGGTATTCAGTTGGAATATCCTGCTCCTCAGTCGACGAGGCAAGGGCCGAGATCCCTTCACCGGGAGTGACCCCTTGGACAAAAGTTTACGTCAGGGCATTAACTTCACTATAGCCGATTGCTTTTGCTTTGCACCGTGGTATTCAGTTGGAATATCCTGCACCTCATTCTACGGGGAAAGAGCCGAGATCCCTTCACCGGGAGTGACCTCTTTAGCAAAGGTTGTCGTCACTATATTTTTATAAAGCTATCAGTTCCTTCGACGATATCGAGTTCATTACGTTAAAGGTTTTCGCCAGAAACCATTCGTAGCCCTCCGTCGTTTCATATGGATGGTCAATAGTATTCAAGCTGTGTATGTTGGCCAAAGTCAAGGCACAGTGTTTGGTAGCTGTTGGGTATTCATATGCAGCATAGATAGATGCGTTGGTTTGGGACAGTCGTACTGCCATTTTGGCCAAAGTCAAGGGTAGGTACGGGTGGGTTCAAATTAACCAGGAAAATGACGGGTAGAACTTGACATGTGACTTATGATATGTTGGCCAAAGTCAAGGTCATAAGAGCATGGGGCAGAAATCCACATCGGGAGTTTCAAAAGTACTGAAACTTGCCAGATATGCGCATACCTTCTGGAGTGTGACACCGTGAGCGGATTCCGTCACGTTATCATGCGATGAGAGTTGGATCCCGATTCCCACTGATGAGTTGGTTTACTCCTCGGGTTATCCCGGCTAATTCTTCTTTCAGGTTTGGGGAGGAATTTGACGTTACAGTGGGAGGTTTCCAGATTAGATAAATTGGTAACCATTCTGATCTAGGTTAGAGTGCACGCTGAGTGTTTCTTTTCTCTCTCTCTTTGGCAGCGACCATTGACCCGACCCTAGACTATGACTCAGTGACCAAGTTGACCGAACCTTCTTAACACTGGCTTTTGGATTGTCAGAGTTGCAGACCTCTTTGCCACTCCTACTTTTACTCTTTTCTCCGGGACACCCCGTATTACTACGAACGTCCACTTCCATTGGACAAAACCATCGTATGGTTATATACGAACTCGAAGGACTTCGAGGATGGTTTCCGGTTCTGGAGAAAACGAATAGGACTATTCAGTTGTCTTTACCTTTTACCTTCTCTCAGGTTGCGAGCACTCCTTGGTTTAGGAGATAGTACACCTATTATGCAAATTGGATAGTCTTCTTCCAAACCTTAGGCTGGTGCCGAACGGTGGGGAATGAAGAAAGCCAATTAGCCTAAACGGTGTACAGAAGGTATTAAGTTCAGACAAAGCAAGGGATTAGTAAGAGGGCAAAGTAAATTGCGACTGCTATTCACGACCAAACCATGTACTTCTTTGTCAATCCTAAATCACCTATGAATTAAGTACATTCGGTTGTCTTTTATCCTTACCTTCTCTCGCATTGCGAGTGCTCCTCGGATTAGGACAGTACACCCTTTATGCTTATTGGATAGTCTTCTTCCAAACCATAGGCTGGTGCCGAACGGTAGGGAAGGAAGAAAACCATTTGGCCTAAAGGGGTGTACAGAAGGTAATGACTAAAGACATGTAAAGGGATTTAGAAAGATGGCAAAGAATTATACGGTTATAGTTGTGAATCTGGATAATGGAAGAGGCATTACTAAGAATACCAGGATACCCCATCGAAGCATTTCAATGTTTCAGTTTCACTGTGTACTGTTAAAAGAAAACTGATTTCCCGATTAGATACTTACTCCAGGGTATGTATTTACCAGGTATGAGTCTCACATCTGTATGGTTTTACAGATGATGAAGGAGAGTAAGTTATTGGGAATTAGGTGACCATCCTCATTATATCGGGATTCGTTGTAATCGGTGATATTTGAGGAAGTCACCTGGGTTGTTTGCCGGTCGGCAAATATTTGGTTTTGAATATCCGTTGTTATGCACCAATTTCAAATTGATATATCTGTACGTCTATTTTTATAGAGTGAGATATACCTTTCTGAAATTATGTCTATGACATTTACCTATACCAGTGGATGGTTAGGTAAGGAGCATTGAACAGCGGTGTAATTCTTCTTAACCAAAAGTACAGTTTTCAACCTACGACACACAGTGAATGAGTCACCAGACTCAGGGGACTTATACAGAGTATTGTATATTGTCCAGTGTCCATTAGGACAGAGGGGTTGGTCCTCGTACTATATTCTGTATACTTTTAACTTCTCTAGTTCTTAGACATGTGTTCGTAGAAACACAGGGTCTAAGTTTTGAGGAGTTATAGGTATAAGAATAAAGTAGAGAACCAAATATAGCGAGTATCGGGATTCTTCAAGGTGATCGAAGATGTAGATACTTGTGTATGGTATTCAGTTGGTAGTAATGATTAAGAGAACTAGCTTCTCTTTCAGGTTACTCATAATTGGAAGTACTCCTAAGTTGAGTAACGCTGATCGGCCTCTCTTCCATTTAGTTGACATGCACTGGAGACAGCTGCATGATTTGAATCTGGTTCAATTAAATCAGTGCCTCTGTTTCTTGGATATAGAACAGTTCATATCTTGACATTGTTAAGATACGGGGAGTTGTCTGGCTTATGCTTAAAACCAGACTCTGGACAACTCAAGGCACGTTTCAGTAGTGGCTGTTTGTGGGTTGACCCGGGCTATGACGAGGGTTGACTTTCTACCATCTGGAAGATCAATAGTGATATTGTTCTTGACTCGCCACAGTTTTATCAAAAATGGATTTTTTCAGAAAACAGTAGTGGGAGTATGGCAGAACTGGAAGTGATTCCAGAACCACAAACGATTACTGAAGATTTAATAAGAACCTAAAGATTCAATCTGGTTTGACATTCCATTGGCCACTCCGTAGATATGGTGGGTAACCTCAGGCACTCGAGAGGTACTTCGGTATGCTCAAGGACGGTGGCAGGGAGGTTCTTGTTTACCCATCCTTGCTATTGCTACTGTTCCGGACAGTGAAACCCGGCAGGAGGATGAGTATAGCGTCATTCTAAACTAGGCTTTAGAAGTGCACGCCTATATGACTCTGCCAGAGGGTTGTCGTAGTCAGTGGGAGCAGCGGAAGCATTGGTGGATATCAGGCTTATGTCTATTTATAGACTAAAGCAGATATAACGGAGATAGATCATCTATTTCTGATGTGACAGTCATAGGTTTGACTTCATCAGAATAGGGGATGGATCTGTTAAGAAGGTAGTAGGGTGTGATGTCCTGGTATTTGATGACATACATAGAGTAGGAAGTGATATTCCTATACTACGATCGGTTATACTTTGGACGTCACACGGTGGTTTCTCCATATAGGACTTGGATATTATATCAGACATTCTGGTTACTAGATCTATGGTTTTAGATCTAGATTTGGGTGGTTTCCCAATCTGGGTACTTTGACCGCATTCTATGAGTATTTAGAATGGACGACTCCTGGCACGGTAGTGTACCTGCAGGCAATGGAGTCACCCTCTCTAAAGGTGTCTTACAGACTAAAGGGGAGAGGGATACGCATGATTGACAGATCACTTGCTTAGGCAATTGAGTCAATCATGGGATGTCAAGTACCACACCAGATGTTGTTCTTGCAGTAGGTGCAATGAGTTGATATTGATCCAATCCTGGAGAAACAGTCGGAAGCAGTTTTAGAACATAAGTGAATGTTCTAGGGATTTGATAACGGCAGCCTCCTTTAGGAGACAGTTATCATTCCAGGCTTCGAAGGTGACTTGGATGGCAGAGTGGCTGTCAGAGTTATAGTTTTCCCTCTGACGAGGGGCAGTATTTTGGACAGTTGGTCCAGGTGGATACTGAGGGAAGGCATGGCGCAGGATACTGATTAAGTTCAGTTGACGATACAGTCTAAGAAGTTTGGATTTGGAGTTCACTTATGAGCTAGGTCCCATCAGACATCCAGACGTTCTAAGACAGGTATTGCTCATTTCGGGAGATAGTTTTCTCTGCGAACATGAGATATAGAGAGACATAGAAAGAAACATCAAAGCGGATCCACTCACTGAGGCTATTCCTCGAACGCAATAGTTTCGCAAACGAGCTTTGTGAGACTGACTAGTAGAGGAGTTGGGTGTTCGGTATCACACGGGCTGTGAGTATGCGACATCGCAATAATTAGCCTTGAGTGCAAGTGGGAGATTGTTGGAGATAGTGCCCTCAGAGTCAATTATTGGATCACAGGCACGTGATTGCAATGATTGAGGGGAGGACCTATCCCGCTAGGACAGTCTTACTCGAGATGATAGTATGCTATCTGGTTTATCTTTATCATCGTGTACTGCTTTAGGTGACCTTACGAGTCGCTATTACACGTTGATAGAGCCCCTAGGATTCTTGCTTGACCACCAGTAGTATGAGGGCGATCATATAAGTGGGAGCTGGGGGTCTATAAGCACATCCTTAAATGGTCCCTAGTCGTGGGAGTTTCGAGACAGGGCATCGATTCTCCAGAGTAGACTAGTGTATACAGTCGAGACCCCGACGAGGGGCGGTGGCCGGTCTCACAAGCCACTGGTGTCAGTTGGTTCACCTAAGATGTATACAGGTGCTCATTGGGTTATGAGTACACCGGACAGGACTCGCCGGGAACCTGCTAGTTGGGATATACCAGACGTCAGATAGCAGTTCACAGGTGACATGTGTACAGGTTAGTTCATCGACCTGGGATCGTCATTTGTCTCGTGTGAGTTCCCACTGTACTTTGATTACTACCCTACCACGGCTCAAAGGAGTCGTGCAAACAGGTTTTAGTTGGGTACAGTCCCGAGCCACATGGAGGCAGTGAGCGGATCTGCAGGGGTTCGTCTCTCCCGGTATTGGGGGTGAGGTCGTGCTGTGTCTAGGAGAGCCAGAACATGAAAAGTCCTTGGCCAAGGCAGGAGATTTGCTGGTAGGTATTCCAGTAGTATCTCAGGGTGTTCTGGGCTGCACTCCGACACGACTTGTACCGCTTTTGGGGGTCTGACTTTTACCAACCCCCTAGGCCCGCCATGCGATACTCATAGACGAACGGACCGGACTGTACGGATATTGTCACTGACAGGCTCAGTAGGGTGTCAGGATGAGTTCGCTCATCGACGTCCCTTTTGGTCAATACCTGGTGGCCCGTCACGTATTGGCTTATACCTCTGACGTGCTAGTGGTTAAATCCACAGCCACAGTATTGACGAGTCTTTAGAGTCCACCACACAGACAGTTACTCAAGTTTCGGGCGAAACGCTGTAGAGGCCGTATGGAGATATGGCAGGGTTCGATCAGATACGTGCGGTATTGCACGGATCGTGATCGGACAGTTTTTACTAGCCGGCTTTGGCTTAAGCCGGATTCTAGTATTTGATAGTGTAGTTTTGTCTCTTTGCATTTGTGTTCAGTGGGAATACAAATGCGGGCATGTATTTGCAGTTGCGGGGTTTTCCTGTAATTTATTACGGGATCGGTTTTCTGGGGTTGCCAGTTTGCATTCCGTTCCGGCCGGTTTTCTCTTTTTCCTTCACGGCCGGACTATCTGGTGGAGGGGGTTAATTGCTGTTGGCAATTAACTTTTGGTGGAGGGCTTCCTTGCATTTTGTAGCCATTGTCATGATTATATTCCATTCTAATCACTTCTTTGCATTTATGAGAATGAGAAATTGATTTGATCATTTTAGTTTATCATTTCTTTTTCTCCATCATAATTTTGATTAATCCCTTTTTTCTCTCCACCATTCTAGAGTGGGGCCGGCCACTTGTGCTGTGAGGAGGGAGAGTTTTCTTTGTGTGGAAAATTTTTCCATGCAATTTTTGGTGGCCCCCACTTGGATGATTTGTTGGATTAATTTCCTTGGTTGCATGTGTGCTTATGTTTTTTGGCTCAGGGGCTGATTGTTTTTCCCCCAGAGAATTGATTTTCCATTTTTAAGCCAATATCCCCACTTGCAACATTTGACAGAGAACATTTTTTGGTTCTTGGCCGAGCTCACTTCAGAGCAAGCTCTTTTTTCCATCAAGCTTTGATCCATGATATTCTTGTGAAAAATTCCTCCAAAATGGCAACCTCTTAAACCCCAAAGAGACAACTATTCTACACTATTCTATAGCAAGCCTTGGACGCGTCGGCTAGCCAACTTCGCGCCCGAGTTGCCTCGGTCAAGAGGCGGGAGCCCGTAAAAGATTCCGGCTACGTGGTGCCCTTTCCGACGAGCGAGGAGGTGACGGAGATTCCGCGGGAGATCGGAGCGGAGACGAAGACCGAAGGACACGGATCGTTTGGTATAGCATCTCTACTCTTTTCCTTTTTGCTAGCTAGCTAGGTTAATGGCCCGATCCGGGTAAAAAGTCCGCGGTGGTGCCGGTTGCATAGTTCGCAAAGTTTTTGTTTTCCGCGTTTCCGGCGTCGGGTCGACGGCCGGGGCGCCCCCCGCGGGCTTACAGACACTGGTACAGGTTAGTCTGTAGACCCGAGGTCGTCATAGAGTCTTGTGTGTTCTCCCACTGTACTTTGATTGCCACCCTACCACAGCTCTACCGAGTCGTGCAAACAGGTGGCCGTCGGGTACAGTCCCGAGACACACGAAGGCAATGAGCGATAGGAGGGGTTTCGTCTCTCCCGGTATTGGGAGTTGATGCTGTGCTGTGCCCGACTGGTTATATCAGTAAGTCCCTGGCCAGGGCTGCTGAGATTTGCTGATAAGTGTTATCAGTAGTTTCTCCATCTGTTATAGACTATTCACCGGCACAACTTATTGAGTTATTAGGGTCGACGTGACCATCCCTAGGCTTGATATGCAGCATATCTGACGAAGAGACCGGACTGTACGGTAGTGTTGCCGGTTGGCTCGACGAGAGTTGTAACAGGTTCGCTTGTTTTCTTCTGATCGCTCAATACCCGGGTGGCCGTTACGTTTAGCTGACCGCTTGTGGCTTGGGGGTGCTTGATATGATCATCACCCTCTGCCGGCGTATTGATGAGTCTTAGAGTCCCACACAGGAGTTACCTAGTCCAGGAGAAACGTTGTGGTGCGCGTATGAGATATGCGCATGGACCCGATTAAAATGCGCGTATATGATACCGTACATTGATCGGGCGGCTTGATTTTGGTGGGGTCATATGTGATATGGCCGGATTGATAAATCAAGTGTTGATTTATCATTTAACCATTAGTCTTCTCACTTAAAACCTTTTCTTGAATGATGGATGTGTGCATGCATGTATGTTTTTCTTTCTTTCTTTCTTACTAGTTTCATGCACATATGGATGTGCATACATACATACATACACCCATCTATCATGGTTGTTTATATATGGAATAAGATGGCAATATAAGACTCACACCATGGTTGAATATATGGATTATTATTTGATTTATTGTTTAAAACAAAATAGAAAAGATAAGGATAATTCTTGCTTGCTTCTA
This sequence comes from Agapanthus africanus, assembly GCA_030015575.1. Taxonomy (NCBI): domain Eukaryota; kingdom Viridiplantae; phylum Streptophyta; class Magnoliopsida; order Asparagales; family Amaryllidaceae; genus Agapanthus; species Agapanthus africanus. Next base: position 334,437,549 of record CM057346.1, on the reverse strand, counting down.
CATTCTTCTTTAAACCTAACCTTTCTCACCTACCTTTAACCTTGAGTTATCCTTCTCTTTATGTTCTAAAACTCAAGTTAAATAATGTCTCCATCATTTTAACCATGGTTCATAGTGAGAAGAAATAAAATATATAATGATATATTTCATTTTTCTTTTCATGGTTATCATTCTACTCTTGTTAAAATAAAAAGCCATCTTCTTCCTCCTTCACCATTTGCTCTCTAGGTTTTTCTAGTGAGTAAAATACACATAAAGAAAGGTTTTTGAAGTGAGAATCATAACCACAACATCATTCTACACAAGTCTAGCCAACTTGTTTAGAGTGTTCTCTTTGATTCAAGAAGTTGCGAGCTTGGACGGGGAACTCCGGGTGGATCGTCGTGGACGTGAGAGGACTTCAAGAGGACCTTCTTCCAACACCCAAGAGACCAAGGAGTCCAACAAAAGGGAGCTACAAAGGTTGTAGTCTCGAAACCCTAATTTTATTAGCATTAAGTTTTGTAACCCTAATTTTTCTAGGATCGATTCCTTTGCATGCTTGTTTAGCACCATCAAAATCCAAACTTTGAGACATGTGATGCTTCAAAACTCAGTATAGGGTGCTAGGCAAACCTTTCACTGATATCAGAGCCGACCTAGAACATTAGGCGATGCTTTTACGATATAAAAACTCCGATCGGACAAAAATACGATATTTCAAGACCCTCTCTGGACAAATTTTAAAATCTGACGTTTTTCAGAATTAAAAGTACTTAAAAAATACAGCAGGAAATTATAAGAATAACAGTGAAATTCGATGACCTGAAGAGCATAAACCGCCGCGGAACCGCCGCATTTCCTGGCTTAGGTCGCGGTTCCGCGGCCGTAAAGAGGCATCATTGGATAATTTTTCCACTGTAATTCTTATATCTGCTTGTACAGTGTTTTAGGTATGTTTAATCTGAATATAGTACTGTATTTTCTGGAGATGGTTTTGGACGCGTAGATTCGATCGGAATTTTCATTTCGTTGCTTGTCCGGGTAAATTAGAAAGTATTGAAGTGTTTGAACGAGTGTCATTTGCTCACTATTCACGGGGTTTAAATACTTTGGAGATACGTGCAAGTCTTTTTGTGGTGGACCCTCTAGAAGACAACAAACCTTAACTCGATTATGTGACCGTCTTGAATTGCCCTTTGAACCTTAGGGTTTGGGGCAGTACGGCGTGCCACATGTGAGGCGTTGGCTTGACCCTTCTACGGCTGGACCGCTACAACTGTGTCACACTCCGGATTTTTTGAACCCTGCTCAAGTGTTGAGCTTTAGTGAATCTTGGGTACTTGATCGTTCGTTCGAAAACTTTAATACTGTCTGTTTATCTGGAATGTGATACAATATGTGGAATTCATATAGTTTAGGCATGAAATACGAAATATGCGATATTTCGCATTTATGATGTCTAAAGAGAATGTGGATTCCAAATATTGTAGTTTTACACTTTCTTTTCTGTGACCGTAAGTGTAGTATGTTCGATATCGCCGGTTTCGTTGCTATACATCAACGACAATTGGGGTATGCATACTTACTTACATTGATGATATTAGATATTATGTGTTGCTGAGATATGATGTGCAGGATTGTCGCGATTGAATAGCCGGGGGTTTTATGTGAGATAAGAGTTTTATTTTTCATTCATGTAAATTCAAATGTACTGTAATATTCTTTTATTTGGGGCACTTCCGGGTTGAGGTTGTGTCACCAGTGTTGTATATTATTTACTTTTCCGTATTAGGATGGACCCAAGGAGGGGAGCATAGGTGACCGGGTTCTGGGGTTCAGTGGGAGGCCATCTCGAGGAGTCGAGACCGGGTCTCCTAAACTCCAGAATTGGTAGGGTCACTTGCCGCTCTCGTAGGGGTCCAGGGTGTGGGCTTGGCTATTCATCGCGACTATGGAATCCGTATTTTCTATTCTGGCTAAAGACTAAATACGGACGTCCTAGTATATCCCACGTTATATCTATGTTTCTGCTGCCTGTGTTCTGTGATATCTGAGACGAATGACATATTATATATATGATATATAGTAGACGTTGCTTATGTTTTACACCCGCGCTAGTCCCGTCCCGGTATGCCGTTAGTTAAGTAACCTAACGGTGCATAACGGAACATTGTGGCGAATGCGGATGGCATAAGCGCACGTGTTATTTTCGTTTCTTTTCTGTGATTGGCTTAAGGACTTAAATGATGGGATTACATTAATATGATTAATGTAAAGAAAATAAACCTAAAAAGATGTTGTAAAATCGGATTTGAAAACCACTCGGCTATTTATGAAAAAGCTATATTTCAAAACTGCGGAGCTTAAACCACTCCTTTTGAAAACCATTTGATTCTACAACGATATCAAGTTCAAAGCGTTAAAGATTTTCTTAAAAATCATTCGCAACCCTCCGTCATTTTAGGAAGTAGAGTACTTAGTATTCGTGCTACGTTTGTTGACTATAGTTAAGGCGTAGTGTACGGTAGCTAAGTGATGTCTTCCTACATTGCATATGATGCAGATTAATTAGGACATTCTTATGACTTTGTTGACCTTAGTTAAGGGTCATATGAGTGGGTCTAACTAATCAAGAAATGACGGGTAGAACTTGACTGGTACTTATGATTTGTTGACCATAGTTAAGGTCATAAGTGCTAGGGGTAAAAACCACATCGGGAATTTCAATAGTTGAAATTTGCAATGAGATTGCATACCTTCCATGTGATGGTTGGATCCCGATCCCACTGTGGGCAATAGTTGCTCCTAGGAGAGTTTTACAGTTCACAATTAGCTAACTCATTAGGTGTCTAGAAAGGTGTTAACGGGGCTCCGCCTCTGGGAAAACGAGGTTTACTCTAATTAGGTCCGTGCGAAAGCACGGGGAACCTCCCTCAAAGTACCGACACTGGCTTGGCTGAACGGTTAGCGAAGTTGTAGACTGTAATTAATCCTGGCTAGTTTTTCTTTTTAAGGTTTGAAAGAAAAACTCGATAAAAGCAGTGGGAAACATCGATTAGACAAGATAATAACCAATCTAATCTATGCAAGAGCTTTCGCTGAGTGTATTCTTTTCTCTCTCTTAATGGCAGATACCCATGACTGGACTTAAGGTTCTACTAGATAAAAACAAACTGAATGGGACCAACTATAAAGACTGGCTGAGGAATCTGAAAATCGCCTTGACTTATGATAAAGTATCATATGTCCTAACGGCTTCAGCCCCGCCCGTCCCAGGTCTAAAATCCTCAGTTGCGGACATTGAAGTCCGCAAGACATGGGACGTTGACTGTGCCACGGCAAAATGCCTCGCGCTTGCATCGATGGATAACACACATCAAAAGCAGCACGAGGATATGGACATTCACGGTATATTGCTCCATACAAAGGAGTTGTATGGAGAGCAATCCCGCGTATTACGATACGAAGCATCAAAGAAATTGTTTCAGATGCGAATGGCCCCTGGCACACCAGTAGGAGACCATGTTCTGAAGATGATAGCTCTTATAGAAGAGCTTGAGGACCTTGGATGGACGATGGACAATGAACAATATATAGATATTATTCTGCAGTCCCTTCCCTCCACCTTTGCTCAGTTCATAGTGAACTTCAACATGCATGGCATGGGGAAAGAACTCCCTGAACTCCTTAATATGTTAAGGAGTGCAGAGAGCACTATGAAGTCAGCAAGAACTCCCGTTATGACTGTTGGACAATCTTCTTCTTCTCGCCCGAAAGCCAAGGCCAAGGGAAAGAAAAAGAAGAAGCCCACCAATCCTAAAGGTGGAGTTAAAAAGGTGAAGGGAAAGGGAAAGTCCAAGGCTGGAGACTCAGGGAAGGGCGAATGTTTTCATTGCCACAAGACAGGACATTGGAAGCGCAACTGCACGGAGTACTTAAGTCTCAAGAAGAAGCATGGTGATGCTTCTGCTTCAGGTGCGTTTGTGACAGAAAACTGTTTTTCAATAAACTCTGCTTCCTGGGTATTGGATACCGGTTCAGGTTCTCACATTTGCAATTCTATGCAGGGGCTGAGAAATAGCAAGGTTTTGAAGACAGGTGACCATACTTTCCGCGTTGGAAATGGTTCCAATGTACATACACTCGCAGTGGGAGAGTATCACTTGGGGTTGCCATCTGGATGTATTTTGGTTTTGAATCCATGTTATTTTGTACCAAGTATGCTATGTAATATAATATCCGTTTCTTTGTTGGACAATGAAAGATATAATTTTGTATTGCAGAACAATGTTATGAACATTCACCTAAATCAAATGTTGGTTGGGTATGGTACGCTTAATAACGGAATATATGTCCTAAATCAACACACAGTTTTCAGTATACAACACACTAACAAAAGAAAACTTTCAGAATTAAATGAAGCTTTTCTTTGGCACTGTAGACTTGGTCATATTAACGAAACAAGACTAAACAAGTTACACAAAGATGGATATTTAAACTCTTTTGAATATAAATCTTATGCGACTTGCCAGTCTTGTATCAAGGGTAAAATGACCAAAACTCCGTTTAACGGACACGGAGAAGGAGCAACTCAGCTCCTAGGCCTCATACATAGTGATGTATGTGGGCCGATGTGAAAGGTTCCTAGGCACTCTAGTGAGGTCTCACAAGGCATCGAACATGCCAATTTAAAAAAAATGGTGCCGAGAAACCCTAGACTACGGATCTTAGACTAGATGTTTAGGCGAAATAATAATCTAGTTAACTACTTAACTAAAAGTTAGATTCTACAACCTTTGTAGATCCGGATATCCACTTCCTTAGCTCCACGTAGTGCTCCTCTCGCTGTCCTTTTCCAATCTTAGACTCGTTCATCGGTTTCATCGGGAAGGCGAGCGGAATAGGTCGTCGGCTTCGTGTCAAAGACGATCTACGTCGAGGCATCACAAGTTCAAGCTCCGACTTCACAAAGTTGTGAAACTTGTGAAGAAAACACCCAAAACAACTTGGCAAGAGGTAGAGGGTGAAGAAATAGGAGGTGGGTTCACTTTAGAATTGGATTTATCTCACTTTAGCTCAAGTTGCCATTGATGGACCTTGAGCTTTTCTTGAAGAAGAAGATGAAGATGAAGAAAGAATATGATAAGTCTTATTGTAAATGATAAAATAAATCAATACTTATCATTTACAAACCATTGTTTAGTGTAGAGAATAGACCATGGTTAGTTGGATAGGTTAGGGTTAAGCATGAAGACAAGGATGGTTAAGAAGTCAAAGCTTCATGAAGCTTCAACTAAAGACAAACTTCTCCACCATTCTTATCTCAACCTTTTTCAAATAAATAAATGAAGAAATAAATAAATAAATGAATATGCAAAACCCTAATTATCAAATTAACCATGGTTTAATTCTATATACTTAACTAAATAATCAAGTATCATCAAACATGATACATCTATGTGCACAAAAGTATATCACATATACAATTTGCACATCAAGTGAGAAAATCCGTATAAAGTGAACCAATACTAGTTAATGCAAAGTAATATATCAAATATATAATTATACATCAAATCATTAAATCAACATTTGATTCAATGATCCGGTCATGTCGCACATAACCGACTAGTATTCAATGTATCGATTTATCGAATCAATGATTCGATAACTAGGTCATATCGAATATAACCAATCGAAACATATATCGCGAGAATGAAATGCGGTATCACATACACGCATTATTCTCGGTCCTGCACATATCTCATATGCGCTCCTATTTCGTTTCGCTTGAGCCAGGAAACCTCTGTGTAGGACTCTAAAGACTCGTCAATACGCCGGTAGCAGATGATGATCATATCAAGCACCCACAAGCCGCAAGCGGTCTGATAAACGTAACGGCCATCCGGGTATTGAGCGATCAGAAGATCGACGAGCTATCCCGCTCACACTCCTGTGAATCCAACCAGTAACACTTACCGTACAGTCCGGTCTGTTCGTCTGATACGTCGCATATCAAGTCTAGGGGTGGTGAACGTCAGACCCCAATACTCGATAAGTCGTGCCGATGTGAGGCTCATAACGGGTCGAGAAACTACTGGTAACACTTACCAGCAAATCTCTGATCAGCCCTGGCCAGGGACTTCCCTGTTACGGCCAATCGAGCACAGCGCAACATCAACCCCCAATACCGGGAGAGACGAAACCCCTCCTATCGCTCATTGCCTCCATGTGACTCGGGACTGTATCCAAAGACCACCGTTTTGCACGCCCTCATGGACGTGGTAAGGTGGAGATCAAAGCACAGTGGGAATCACACAAGACTCTATGACGATCTCGGGTCTACAGACTAACCTGCACAAGTGTCACCTGAGAACTGCCATCTGACGTGAGGTATAATACCATCTGGGAGTTCTCGGCGAGTCCGTCCAGTGTACCCAGTCTCCACTGAGCACCCGTATACCATCTCTGATGTCAAACACCAATGGATATGGGATCATCCATCGCCCATCTCATGGGTCGAGAAGCGTATACGCTAGTCTACTCTGGTATATCGATGCCCCGTCTCGATACACCCACGACTAGGGACCTTGAAGGATGTACTTATGGACTACCATGTCCCCACTAGTATGATCTGCATCATAGTCCAGGTAGTCAAGTACACATCCTAAGGGCTTTACCAACATGTAACTATAAGACAGTATAAAGAGACAAGTGTACATGTTAAGATAAAGATCAACCAGATAGCATACTATCATGTCGAGCAAGAAAGTCATCTCTATATATGTCCAAGCATCCAATATAATATACATAATCTGTACAATACTGGCCTCTAGGGCATACATACAACTAACACGATGTCTACACAGGCTAGAGGCGGTTTTTCATACTTCATTACATTCACTGACGATTTCTCAAGATTCGGTCATGTATTTTTATTAAAGCACAAGTCCGACGCTTTCGAGAAATTCATTGAATATAAACAAGAAGTAGAAAAACAAACCTGCTTGAGTATTAAGATGCTTCGATCAGATCGAGGTGGTGAGTATCTCAGTACAGAATTTGCAAACTTCCTAAAAGAGAATGGGATTCTCTCTCAGTTCACTCCTCCTTACACACCACAGCACAACGGTGTGTCAGAACGACGGAATAGGACCCTATTAGATATGGTCCGGTCCATGATGAGTGACGCTGAGTTACCAGTCTCGTTTTGGGGGCATGCATTGGAGACTGCAGCGTTTCTGCTAAACAGGGTTCCAACCAAAGCCGTGTCTACCACGCCATATGAGATATGGAATGGGAATAGACCATCTCTTAAGAGAATTAAGATTTGGGGTTTCCCGTCCTATGTTAAAAAGCAGAATCCGGACAAACTCGAGACACGGTCAGTCATGTGTAACTTTGTGGGATATCCAACTAATTCTTATGGATATCTGTTCTACCAGAAAGAGGAACAAAAGGTGTTTGTTTCTCAGTATGCCACATTCTTGGAAAAAGAGTTTTTCACAGATAAAGATGATGGTAGGGTAGTGGATCTAGAAGAGGTTCTGGAGACACAAACTACAAATGACGATTTGGTTGAACCGACTGTTACAACAGAAACTGAAAAACCTCGGCCACTCCGTAAGTCTGGTAGGACTTCTTGCCCACCGGAGAGGTACTACGGTTTCCTCATTGATGGTGACAGAGAAGACTGTATCATGAATGATGATGATCCTACCAGTTTTCAGCAAGCTATCACGAGTAGAGATTCTGTGAAGTGGCTGGATGCCATGATATCCGAAATGGAGTCTATATACACCAACAAAGTATGGACTTTGGACGTTGTACCCCCTGGGGTAAAACCTGTGGGGTGCAAATGGATCTTTAAAAGAAAGATTGGTGTAGATGGGCAGGTGGAGACCTATAAGGCAAGACTTGTGGCGAAAGGCTTTTGTCAAAGACCAGGTTTGGACTATGACGAGACTTTTTCTCCTGTAGCCATGCTTAAATCCATTCGGATCCTACTTGCTATTGCTGCTCACTACGACTATGAAATCTGGCAGATGGACGTTAAAACCGCATTTCTAAATGGAAATTTAGAAGAATACGTTTATAAGGATCAGCCAGAGGGCTTCGTTAACAGTGGGAGCAGCGGGAAAGCATGCAAATTGCTTAAATCCATATATGGGTTAAAGCAGGCATCATGGAGTTGGAACATCTGTTTCGATGATGTCATCAAAGAGTTTGATTTCATCAAAAATCCAGATGAACCTTGTGTTTATAAGAAGGCTGTAGGGAGAGCTGTCACATTCCTCGTATTGTACGTGGATGACATTCTTCTGATAGGAAATGATATTCCTATGCTACAGTCGGTCAAATCTTTCTTATCGCTGAGGTTCTCCATGAAGGACCTGGGTGATGCCACATACATTCTGGGCATAAGGATCTATAGGGATAGATCCAGAAGGTTATTGGGATTGTCCTAAACCAGGTACATTGACACCATCCTAAAAAGGTTTACTATGGAAGACTCCAAGCGGGGTGCCTTACCCGCTTGCCATGGGGTCACTCTCTCCAAGGATTCTTGTCCAAAGACCGATGAAGAGAGAGCTCGCATGAGTGTTATACCCTATGCTTCGGCAGTAGGATCAATAATGTATGCGATGTTATGTACACTCCCAGATGTAGCTTATACACTTAGTGTTGTAAGCAGGTATCAATCTAACCCATGGGAGAATCAATGGACAGCTGTGAAGAACATTCTTAAGTACTTACGAAGGACTAATAAATTGTTCTTGGTGTATGGTAATGGAGATCTCCAAATGGAGGCTTTTACCGATTCGAGCTTCCAGAGCGATAAGGAAGACAGCAAATCTATCTCTGGGTTTGTATTTACCCTCAATGGAGGGGCGGTGAGTTGGAAGAGTTCCAAACAAGATACCATTGCAGACTCTACGATGGAAGCTGAGTACATTGCTGCAAATGATGCCGCCAAGGAAGCCGTCTGGATGAAGAAGTTCGTCTCGGAGCTAGGAGTAGTTCCAACCATTATTGATCCAATACCTTTGTATTGTGACAATAATGGGGCTATGGCATTGGCCAAGGAGCCCAGATCCCATCAGCGGTCCAGACACATCGTGAGGCGTTTTTATTTCATCCGGGAGATTGTAGATCGCCGCGAGATCGAGATTAGGAGGGTAGACCCAAAGAATAACGCCGCGGATCCATTCACCAAGGCCCTTCCTCAGCTGCAGCATGAGCGACTTTTTGAGATGTTGGGTATGAGATACGCCAATAACTGGCCTTAGTGCAAGTGGGAGATTGTTGGATATATGTATGCCCTAGAGGCCATTATATGATAGTGGTTGTATCTACACATGTATATATATATTCAGTATGCATTCTTTCTCGACATGATAGTATTCTATCTGGTTCTTCTTTATCTGACATGTTGTTTTGATCATACTTTTATTCATTCATACATGCTGATAAAGCCCTGAGGATATCGGCTTGACTACTCTTATTATGATGCAGATCATACTAGTGGGACATCTGTAGTCTATAAGCATATCCTGGAAAGTCCCTAGTCGCAGGTATATCAAGACGGGGCATTGATATACCAGAGTAGACTAGCGTATACGATACTAGACCCATACGATGGGCGATGGATGTTCCCACATTCATCGATGTTTGACATCAAGATCATATACGGGTGCTCAGTGGTGACTGGGTACACTGGACGGACTCACCGAGAACACCTATATGGGATTATATCTATCGTCGGATAGCAGTTCTCAGGTGACACTGGTACAGGTTAGTCTGTAGACCCGAGGTCGTCATAGAGTCTTGTGTGTTCTCCCATGTACTTTGATTGCCACCCTACCACGGCTCTACCGAGTCGTGCAAACAGGTGGCCGTTGGGTACAGTCCCGAGACACACGAAGGCAATGAGCGATAGGAGGGGTTTCGTCTCTCCCGGTATTGGGAGTTGATGCTGTGCTGTGCCCGACTGGTTATATCAGTAAGTCCCTGGCCAGGGCTGCTGAGATTTGCTGATAAGTTTTATCTGTAGTTTCTCGATCTGTTATAAACCATTCACCGGCACAACTTATTGAGTTATTAGGGTCGACGTGACCATCCCTAGGCTCGATATGCAGCATATCTGACGAAGAGACCGGACTGTACGGTAGTGTTGCCGGTTGGCTTGACGGGAGTTGTAACAGGTTCGCTTGTTTTCTTCTGATCGCTCAATACCCGGGTAGCCGTTACGTTTAGCTGACCGCTTGCGGCTTGGGGGTGCTTGATATGATCATCACCCTCTGCCGGCGTATTGACGAGTCTTAGAGTCCCACACAGGAATTACCCAGTCCAGACGAAAAGTTGTGGTGCGTGTATGATATATGCGCATGGACCCGATTAAAATGCGCGTATATGATACCGTACATTGATCGGGCGGCTTGCTTTTGGTGGGGTCATATGTGATATGGCCGGATTGATAAATCAAGTGTTGATTTATCATTTAACAATTAGTTTTCTTACTTAAAACCTTTTCTTGAATGATGGATGTGTGCATGCATGTATGTTTTTCTTTCTTTCTTTCTTACTAGTTTCATGCACATATGGATGTGCATACATACATACATACACGCATCTATCATGGTTGTTTATATATGGAATAAGATGGCAATATAAGACTGACACCATGGTTGAATATATGGATTATTATTTGATTTATTGTTTAAAACAAAATAGAAAAGATAAGGATAATTCTTGCTTGCTTCTACATTCTTCTTTAAACCTAACCTTTCTCACCTACCTTTAACCTTGAGTTATCCTTCTCTTTATGTTCTAAAACTCAAGTTAAATAATGTCTCCATCATTTTAACCATGGTTCATAGTGAGAAGAAATAAAATATATAATGATATATTTCATTTTTCTTTTCATGGTTATCATTCTACTCTTGTTAAAATAAAAAGCCATCTTCTTCCTCCTTCACCATTTGCTCTCTAGGTTTTTATAGTGAGTAAAATACACATAAGGAAAGGTTTTTGTAGTGAGAATCTTAACCACAATATCATTCTACACAAGTCTAGCCAACTTGTTTAGAGTGTTCTCTTCGATTCAAGAAGTTGCGAGCTTGGACGGGGAACTCCGGATGGATCGTCATGGACGTGAGAGGACTTCAAGAGGACCTTCTTCCAACACCCAAGAGACCAAGGAGTCCAACAAAAGGGAGCTACAAAGGTTGTAGTCTCGAAACCCTAATTTTATTAGCATTAAGTTTTGTAACCCTAATTTTTCTAGGATCGATTCCTTTGCATGCTTGTTTAGCACCATCAAAATCCAAACTTTGAGACATGTGATGCTTCAAAACTCAGTATAGGGTGCTAGGAAAACCTTTCAAACACTTACCAGTAGATCTCCGAATCAGCCCTGGCCAGGGACTTCCTTTTATAGCCAATCGAACACAGCGCAACATCAACCCCCAATACCGGGAGAGACGAATCCCCTCCTATCGCTCATTGCCTTCATGTGATTCGGGTCTGTACCTAAAAGCCACCGTTTTGTACGCTCTCTTAAACGTGGTAAGGTGAAAATCAAAGCACAGTGGGAATCACACAACACTCTATGACGATCTTGGGTCCACAGACTAACTTGTACCAGTGTCACCAGAGAACTGCTATCTGACGATAGGTATAATACCAACTAGGAGTTCCCGGCGAGTCCATTCAGTGTACCCAGTCTCCACTGAGCGCCCGTATACTATCTTTGATGTCAAACACCAATGGATGTAGGATCATCCATCGCCCATCATATGGGTCAAGAAGCGTATACGCTAGTCTACTATGGAATATCGATACCCTGTCTTGATACACCCTCGACTAGGAACAATTATAGGATGTACTTATGGACTACCCTTCACCCAACTAGTATGATCTCCATCATAGTCCTGGTAGTCAAGTACACATCCTAAGGGCTTTATCAACATGTAAGAGCAAGACAGTATCATAATACAAGTCTACATGTTAAGCCAAAGAGTAACCAGATAGCATACTATCATGTCGAGCAAGAAATTCCTCTCTATATATATCCAAGCATCCACTATAATATACATCACATATACAATAATGGCCTCTAGGGCATACATATAACTAACACTAATAACCTGACAAGTCGTGCCGATGTGGCTCAAGACCATCCGAGAATCTACTGATCTAACTATCAGTAATTCTTAATCCGCCATGGCCAGGGACTTATGGTGTTGTCCAACCGAACACAGCGCGACATCAATTCCCTATATCAGGAGAGATAAATCCCTAACAATCGCTCACTGCCTCTATGTGGCTCAGAACTGTACCTAACTAAAACTAGTTTGCACGACTCAGTAGACCCGTGATAGGGAGTAATCAAAGCACAGTGGGAACTCACATGAGAAAAATGACGAGCTTAGGTCGACAGACTATCTGTACTCATGTCACTATAGAACTGCTATCTGGCTATAGGTATAATACCATCTAAGCAGTTCTTGGTGAGTTCGTCTAGTATACTCACCCCAGTGAGCACCTGTATACAATCTTAGGTGTATCACACCAATGGCTACGGGACCAACCATCGCCCTTGTCAGGGTCTAGAAATGTATACACTGGTCTACTCTGGAGTATCGATGCCGAGTCTCGATTCTCCCATGACTAGGGGCATTTAAGGATTTTCTTATCGACCATCCAGCTCCCACAAGTATGATTGCCATCACAACACTGGTAGTCAAGCAATGATCCTAATAGCTTTATCAATATGTATAAGCGATATGAAATAACAAGTAAAACATATAGACATATTAAGATAAAGGTAAACCAAATAGCATACTATCATATCGAACAAGATTGTCCTGTATATACATATCCCTAGCATCCATATCCAACATGTTTGACATTAAGGATTGTATACATGTGCTCATTGGATGCGTAACACTGGACGGACTCACCGAGAACTCCTGGTTAGTAATATACCAATGTCAGGTAGCAGTTCTCTTGTGAAATAAGTACAGGGTAGTCTCTAGTACCTAAGATCGCCATAGTGTCTCATGTGTATTCCCACTATACTTAGACTTCTATCCTACCACGGCCAAAAGAGTCGTGCAAACAGGTTTTTGTTGGGTATAGTCCCGAAGCACGTAGAGACACTGAGCGGCCGAGGGGATTCGTCTCAACCATAAGTTGATGGCCATCGCAGTGGAGATAAACTGATAAGTGTTATCAGTTGTATCTCCGGTTGGTTATGAGTTCTCTGTCGCACGACTTATCGAGTTATTGGGGTCTGACAGATTCAAAGCCTAGGCCCGATATGCGATACTCTTAGACGAGGAGACATGTGTAAGTCTATGGTACCTCCCCGGCCGTCTGTCCGAGGCCAAAATGTGGAAACGAAAACTTTTCGTAACTTGAAACCGGCGCTATCGTACACTATAAACCCGGATTGAACCATTAACCTATAACTAGCAACTAGAGAAAGGGTTGAAAAGCTATACCGATCGATCCGTGTCCTTCGGTCATTGGCCACAATCCCAAGCTCCTCGCGGCATCTCCGAGCTCCGGTCTCCTCGTCGGAAAGGGCACCACATCATCGAGTCTTTCTACGGGCTCTCGCTTCATTCGAAGAAACTCGGGCACGAAGTTTGCTAGCCGACGTGTCCAAGGCGATGTAGAGAATGTGTGTGATAACTTTGTCTCAAGCATCCATTGATTCTCATCACATGAGAGTGTATGGATGGAGGTTAGAGATGATGCCATTAAGGGAGGTTGTGAGCTAGAGCAAGAAGAAGAAGAAGAAGCCTTTCTTTTTCTAGTGTATTCTTATGATAAAAAGAGAGTGTTATGAAAAATACAAGACCAAAAACATATCATGGCAGCCCATCTCTCTCTCCTTATCATATCAAGACTCAAATCCATCAAATAATTTGACACATGCACAAAGAAAGAGACCATGAGTCATCACTTGTGCATGTGTCACAATTAAGGCTTCTAATGATGACTTTAGCTCACAATTTCCATTTGTAAACATTAACGCAAATGTTTACAACAATAAAAAGATACGACAACATCTAAATTAAACTCATGATAGATCACAAGGATACCCCTCACCTGTATATACATACCTGCATCCGCATTCCGACTAAATGCAAATGAGATGAGACTAAAGTAATCCAACAAATCTAATACTAGGATCCGGCTTAAACCAAAGCCCATTAGTATGATCCGTCCGATCATGATCCGTGCACTACTGCATGTATATGATCGAACCCTGCCATATATCATACGGCCTCTACAACGTTTCGCCTGAAACTTGAGAAACTGTCTCTGGGGGACTCTAAAGACTCGTCAATACTTTGGCTGTGTATTTAACCACTAGCACGTCAGTGGTACTAGCTATACGTAACGGGCTACCAGGTACTGACCAAAAGGGAGGTCGATGAGCGAACTCATCCTGACACCCTACTGAGCCTGTCAGTGACAATATCCGTACAGTCTGGTCCATTCGTCTATGAGTATCGCATAGCGGGCCCAGGGGGTTGGTAAAAGTCAGACCCCCCAAAGCGGTACAAGTCGTGTCGGAGTGTAGCTCAGAACACCCTGAGATACTACTGGAATACCTACCAGTAAATCTCCTGCCTTGGCCAAGGACTGCAGGGTTCCTAGGCACACTAAAGAGGTCTCACAAGGCATCAACCATGCCAATTTCAAAAATTACAAGTGCCGAGAAACCCTAATACGATCGTTAACTAGATTTTAGGCGAAACAAATACAAGTAAACGACTTTACTCTAAGTGAACGGAAATACAACCTTTGTAGATCCGGTGCTCCACCTCCATAGCTCCGTGATGAAGTCCCCATGCTGTCCAAATCAAATCCCGGGCTCTAGCGTCGGCTTCATCGGAGAAATGGGCGGGCTAGGTCATCGACTACGATGCCGAAGATGATCTACGTCGAGGCATCACAAGATCAAGCTCCCACTTCACCAAGTCATGAAACTTGTGAAGGAAACACCCTATACTACTTGGCAAGAGGTAGAGGATGAAGAAATAGGAAGTGGGTTCACTTTAGAATTGGATTTCTCACATGATTTCATCACTTGCCATTGATGAGGCAAGCTTTTCTTTCTTGCTCATGAAGAAGAAGATGAAGATAATTATCATAAGAATAATTAGGAAAATAGAAAAAAGATTATTCTTATCATAACTATAACCATGGTTAAGTGTAGAGAGAGAACTATGGTTAAGTGAAATGGTTAGAGTTAGGGATGAGACAAAATGGTCACTTTAGTCAAAGCTTCATGAACAAACA
This sequence comes from Agapanthus africanus, assembly GCA_030015575.1. Classification (NCBI taxonomy): domain Eukaryota; kingdom Viridiplantae; phylum Streptophyta; class Magnoliopsida; order Asparagales; family Amaryllidaceae; genus Agapanthus; species Agapanthus africanus. The sequence goes on along the minus strand of CM057346.1, from coordinate 334,422,249 downwards.
AAGAAAGCCACCATTTTTCTCATTATCATTTCCATAATAAATGAATAAATAAATAGATATGAAAATTAAAACCCTAACCATTTAAATAACCATGGTTTAATCTTTACACAAACTCAAGTAAACATGTATCATCAAACATGATACATACAAGTGCACAAAACTATATCACATATACAATGTGCACAATTCAAGTGAGAAAATCCATTTAAAGTGAACCAATACTAGTTAATGCAAAGTAATATATCAAATATATATAATTATACATTAAATCATTAAATCAACACTTGATTTAACGATCCGGTCATATCGCATATAACCGACTAGTATCCTATGTATCGGCTTACCGAATCAATCCTTGATTCGATAACTAGGTTATATCGCATACAACCTTTCGATACATTCATCGCGAGAATGGAATACGGTCCTGCACATATCTTATATGCGCTCCTATTTCGTTTCGCTTGAGCCAGGAAACCTCTGTGTAGAACTCTAAAGACTCGTCAATACGCCGGCAGCAGGTGATGATCATATCAAACACCCACAAGCCGCAAGCGGTCTGCTAAACGTAACGGCCACCCGGGTATTGAGCGATCAGAAGATCGACGAGCAAGCCCGCTCACACTCCTCTGAATCCAACCAGTAACACTTACCGTACAGTCCGGTCTGATCGTCTGATATGTCGCATATCTCGCATAGGGGTGGTAAACGTCAGACCCCAATAGCTCGATAAGTCGTGTCGATATGAGGTCTATAACAGTTCAAGAAACTACTGGTAACACTTACCAGTAAATCTCAGCAACCCTGGCCAGGGATTTCCGGTTATAGCCAATCGAACACAGTGCAACATCAACTCCCTATACCGGGAGAGACGAATCCCCTCCTATCGCTCATTGCCTCCATGTGACTCGGGACTGTACCCAAAAACCACCATTTTGCACGCCCTCTTAGACGTGGTAAGGTGGAAATTAAAGCACAGTGGGAACCACACAAGACTCTATGACGATCTCGGGTCAACAGACTACTCTGTACCAGTGTCACCAGAGAACTGCCATCTGACGTAAGGTATAATACCATCTGGGAGTTCTCGGCGTGTCCGTCCAGTGTACCCAGTCTCCACTGAGCACCCGTATATCATCTCTGATGTCAAACACCAATGGATATGGGATCATCCATCGCCCATCTGTATGGGTCGAGAAGGTATACGCTAGTCTACTCTGGTATATCGATGCCCCGTCTCGATATACCCACGACTAGGGACTTTGAAGGATGTACTTATGGACTACCATGTCCCCACTAGTATGATCCGCATCATAGTCCAGGTAATCAAGTACACATCCTAAGGGCTTTACCAACATGTAACAGAGAGACAATCAGTGTACACGTTAAGGTAAAGATCAACCAGATAGCATACTATCATGTCGAGCAAGAAAGTACTCCCTATATATGTCCAAGCACCCACTACAATATACATCCAATGTACAGTAATGGCCTCTAGGGCATACATATAACTAACAAGGACTTCGTGTAATGGCTTTCCTAGACACAGCGCGATCACACCCCCAATACCGGGAGAGACGAAACCCCTGCCGATCTGCTCACTGCCTCCATGTGGCTCGGGACTGTACCCAACTAAAACCTGTTTGCACGACTCCTTTGAGCCGTGGTAAGGTAGTAATCAAAGCACAGTAGGAACTCACACGAGACAAATGACGATCTCAGGTCGATGAACTAACCTGTACACATGTCACCAGGGAACTGCTATCAGACGTCAGGTATAATACCAACTAGCATGTTCCCGGCGAGTCCTGTCCGGTGTACTCATAACCCAATAAGCACCTGTATACGTCTTAGGTGAACCAACAGACACCAATGGCTTGTGAGACCAGCCACCGCCCCTCGTCGGGGTCTCGATCGTATACACTAGTCTACTCATGGAGTATCGATGCCCAGTCTCGAAACTCCCATGACTAGGGACCTTTTAAGGATGTGCTTATAAACCCCAGCTCCCACATATATGATCGCCATCATACTGCTGGCAGTCAAGCAAGAATCCTAAGGGCTCTATCAACGTGTAATAGCGACCTCTAAGGTCACCTAAAGCAGTACACGATGATAAAGATAAACCGGATAGCATACTATCATCATGAGTAAGACTGTCCTACCGGTATAGGTCCTTCCTCAATCATTGCAATTGCGTGCCTGCATCCAATAATTGAAGTTGAGGACAATATATCCAATAATCTCCCACTTGCACTCAAGGTTAATTATTGTGATGTCGCATACTCACAGCCCGTGTGATACCGAATACCCAACTCCTCTACTAAACAGTTTCACAAAGCTCGTTTGTAAAAGTATTGCTTTCGAGGAATAGCCTCAGTGAGTGGATCCACCCTGATGTTTCTTTCTATGTCTCTCTTTATCTCAAGTTCGCAGAGAAAGCCATCTCCCGAAATGAGCAATACCTGTCTTAGAATATGTCTGGATATCTGATGGGACCTAGTTCATAAATGAACTCCAAATCCAAACTTCTTAGACTGTATCGTCAACTGAATATAATCATTATCCTGTGCCATGCCTCCCTCAGTATCTGCTTGGACCTCTTGTCCAAACAACTGCCCCTCGTCGGAAGGAAAACTATAACTCTGACAGTCACTCTGTCACTCAGGTCACCTTGGAAGCCTGGAATGATAACTGTCTCCCGAAGGAGGCTGCCGTTATCAGATCCCTAGAACATCCACCTATGTTCTAAAACTGCTTCCGAATGTTTCTCCAGGATTGGATCAATATCAATTTATTGCATCTAGTGCAAAAACAACATCTGGTGTGGTACTTGACATCTCGTGATTGACTCAATTGCCTAAGCAAGTGATATGTCAATCATACACATCCCTCTCCCTTTTAGTCTATAAGACACTTTTAGAGAGGGTGACTCCATCACCTGCAGGTATACTACCGTGCCAGGAGTCGTCCATTCTAAAATACCTGTAGAATGTTATCTAAGTACCCAGATTGGGAAACTACCTAAATCAAGATCAAAAACCATAGATCTAGTAACCAGAATATCTGATATAATATCCATATCCTATGCGGAGAAACCACTGTGTGACAACCAAAGTATAACCGATCGTAGTATAGGAATTTCATTTCCTACTCTGTATATGTCATCCAAATACCAGGACATCACACCCTATTACTTTCTTAACAGATCCATCCCCTATTTTGATGAAGTCAAACCCATGACTGTCACATCAAAAATAGATGATCTATCTCCGCTATTACCGCTTTAGTCTATAAATAGACATAAGCCACTTGTCCACTATGCTTCCGCTGCTCCCACTGACTACGACAACCCTCTGGCAGAATAATATACACGTGCACTTCTAAAGCCAGTTCAGAACGACGCTATACTCATCCTCCTACCGGGTCTCATAGTTTGGAACAACAGTAGTGTCAAGTCTGGGTAAACAAGAACCTCCCTGTCACCGTCTTTGAGCATACCGAAGTACCTCTCGAGTGCCTGAGGTTACCCACCTTATCTGCGGAGTGGACAATGGAATGTCAAACCAGATTGAATCTTTAGGTTCTTATTAAATTTTCAGTAATCGTTTGCGGTTCTGGAATCACTTCTAGTTTTACCATACTCCCACTATTGTTTTCTGAAAATGTCCATTTTACTAAAACTGTGGCGAGTCAAGAACAATATCACCATTGATCTTCCAGATGGTAGAAAGTCAACCCTCGTCATAGCCCGGGTCAACCCACAAACAGCCATTACAGAAATGTGGCTTGAGTTATCCAGAGTCTGGTTTTAAACATAAGCCGGACAACTCCCCGTACCTTAACATCGTTAAGATATGAACCGTTCTATATCCAATATAAAAACAGAGGCACTGATTTAATTGGAACCAGATTCAAATCATGCAGCTGTCTCCAGTGTATGTAAACTAAATGGAAGGAGGCCGATCAGCAATACTCAACTTAGGAGTGCATCCAATTATGAGTAACCTGACAAGAGAAACAAGTTCTCATAATCATTACTATCAACTGAATACCGGATACAAGTATCTACATCTTCGATCACTTTGAAGAATCCTGATACTTGCAACACCTGGTTCTCTACTTTATTCTTATACCTATAACTTTTCAAAATTTAGACCTTGCATTTCTACGAAACACTTGTCTAAACACTAGAGAAGTCATAAGTAAACAGAATATTGTACGAGGACCAACCCCTCTGTCCAAATAGACACTGGACAACATACAATACTCTCTATGTTGGAGATAGTGCCCTAAGAGTCAATTATTGGATCACAGGCACGTGATTGCAATGATTGATAGAGGACCTATGCCGTAGGACAGTCTTACTCAAGATGATAGTATGCTATCTTGTTTACCTTTATCATCAAGTACTGCTTTAGGTGACCTTACAGGTCATTACTACAGGTTGATAGAGCCCTTAGGATTCTTGCTTGACAGCCATCAGTATGATGGCGATCATATACGTGGGATCTGGTAGTCTATAAGCACATCCTCTAAAGGTCCATAGTCGTGGGAGTTTCGAGACAGGCATCGATACTCCAGAGTTGACTAGTGTATACAGTCGAGACCCCGACGAGGGGCGGTGGCCGGTCTCACAAGCCATTGGTGTCATTTGAATCACCTAAGATGTATACAGGTGCTCATTAGGTTATGAGTACACCAGACAGGACTCGCCAGGAACATGCTAGTTGGTTTTATACCTGACGTCAGATAGCAGTTCCCTGGTGACATGTGTACAGGTTAGTTCATCGACCTGAGATCGTCATTTGTCTCATGTGAGTTCCCACTGTACTTTGATTACTACCCTACCACGCTCAAAGGAGACGTGCAAACAGGATTTAGTTGGGTACAGTCCCGAGCTACATAGAGGCAGTGAGCGGATCTGCAGGGGTTCGTCTCTCCCGGTATTGGGGGTGAGGTCGCGCTGTGTCTAGGAGAGCCATTACACGAAGTCCTTGGCCAAGGCAGGAGATTTACTGATAGGTATTCCAGTAGTATCTCAGGGTGTTCTGGGCTACACTCCGACACGACTTGTACCGCTTTTGGCGGTCTGACTTTCACCAACCCCTTAGGCCCGCCATGCGATGCTCATAGACGAACGGACCGGACTGTACGGATATTGTCACTGGCAGGCTCAGTAGGGTGTCAGGATGAGTTCGCTCATCAACGTCCCTTTTGGTCAATACCTGGTAGCCCGTTACGTATGGCTAATACCTCTGATGTGCTAGTCGTTAAATTTACAGCCAAGGGATTGACGAGTCTTTAGAGTTCCCCACAGACCGTTTCTCAAGTTTCGGACGAAACGCTGTAGAGGCCGTATGGATATATGGCAGGGTTCGATCATGTACGTGCGGTATTGCACGGATCATGATCGGATGGATAATACTAGCGGGCTTTTGTTTAAGCCGGATCCTAGTATTATACAGTGTAGATTTTGTCTCATTGCATTTGTATTCGGTCGGAATACAAATGCGGGTATGTATATACAGTCGTGGGGTTTTTCTGTAATTTATTACGGGATCGGTTTTTTGAAGTTGCCAGTTTGCATTCCGTTTCGGCCATTTTCCTTTGTTTCTTTCTTTGGCTAAAAATTGGTGGAGAGGGGGCTATTTGCAAGCATGCAAATTTGATTAGTGGAGAGTATTATTTGCATGTAGTAGTATCATGATGGTTCTACCTGTAGGGTTCCTAGGCATCCTAAGTAAGTCTCACAAGGCATCGAACATGCCAATTTCAAAAATTATTGGTACCGAGAAACCCTAACACGGATCGTTTACTAGATGTTTAGGCGAAACGGAAAACTAGTTAACTATTTAACTATAGGTTAGATGCTACAACCTTTGTAGATCCGGATTTCCACCTCCTTAGCTCCACGTGGTCATGCCCTCGCTGTCCATCATGAATCCTCGACTCGTTCGTCGGCTTCATCGGAAAACGGGCGGAATAGGTCGTCGGCTTCGTGTCAAAGACGATCTACGTCGAGGTTGCACTAGTTCAAGCTCCGACTTCACAAAGTTGTGAAACTTGTGAAGAAAACACCCAAAACAACTTGGCAAGAGGTAGAGGGTGAAGAAATAGGAGATGGGTTCACATTAGATTTGGAATTCTCTCACTAAAACTCAAGTTGCCATTGATGTAGCAAGCTTGAAGAAGAAGAAGAAGAAGATGATGAAGATGATGATAATGTTATGATAAGTCTTTGAAATAAAAAGGAAAATCAATACTTATCATAAAGTAAACCATGGTTATGTGTAGAGAATTGACCAAGGTTAGATTAGTGGTTAGGGTTAAGGATGAAGACAAAAGGGATGACTTTGGTCAAAGTTTCATGAAGCTTCAATAAGCTTCATGAAGAAAAGAAACCATTTTTGTTTTCTTTCACCTAATTAAATGAATAAATAATGGATAAATAATTACGTGAATAATCAAAAACCCTAACCCTTATCATAACCATGGTTCAATTCTTCACACAAAGCCAAGTTATTATGCATCATCAATCATGATACAAACAAGTGTACACAAAACATATCACATATACAATGTGCACACCAAGTGAGAAAAATCCGTTTAAAGTGAACCAATACTAGTTAATGCAAAGTAATATATCAAATATATAATTATACATTAAATCATTAAATCAACATTTGATTCAATGATCCGGTCATGTCGCACATAACCGACTAGTATTCAATGTATCGATTTATCGAATCAATGATTCGATAACTAGGTCATATCGAATATAACCAATCGAAACATATATCGCGAGAATGAAATGCGGTATCACATACATGCATTATTCTCGGTCCTGCACACATCTCATATGCGCTCCTATTTCGTTTCGCTTGAACCAGGAAACCTCTGTGTAGGACTCTGAAGACTCGTCAATACGCCGGTAGCAGATGATGATCATATCAAGCACCCACAAGCCGCAAGCGGTCTGCTAAACGTAACGGCCACCCGGGTATTCAGCGATCAGAAGATCGACGAGCTAGCCCGCTCACACTCCTGCGAATCCGACCAGTAACACTTACCGTACAGTCCGGTCTCTTCGTCTGATATGTCGCATATCAAGTCTAGGGGTGGTAAACGTCAGACCCCAATAACCCGATAAGTCGTGCCGATGTGAGGCTCGTAACGGGTCGAGAAACTACTGGTAACACTTACCAGCAAATCTCTGATCAGCCCTGGCTTACGGCCAATCGAGCACTGCGCAACATCAACCCCCAATACCGGGAGAGACGAAACCCCTCCTATCGCTCATTGCCTCCATGTGACTCGGGACTGTACCCAAAGACCACCGTTTTGCACGCCCTAATGGACGTGGTAAGGTGGAGATCAAAGCACAGTGGGAATCACACAAGACTCTATGACGATCTCGGGTCTACAGACTAACCTGTATAAGTGTCACCTGAGAACTGCCATCTGACGTGAGGTATAATACCATCTGGGAGTTCTCGGCGAGTCCGTCCAGTGTACCCAGTCTCCACTGAGCACCCGTATACCATCTCTGATGTCAAACACCAATGGATATGGGATCATCCATCGCCCATCACATGGGTCGAGAAGCGTATACGCTAGTCTACTCTGGTATATCGATGCCCCGTCTCGATACACCCACGACTAGGGACCTTGAAGGATGTACTTATGGACTACCATGTCCCCACTAGTATGATCTGCATCATAGTCCAGGTAGTCAAGTACAAATCCTAAGGGCTTTACCAACATGTAACTATAAGACAGTATAAAGAGACTAGTGTACATGTTAAGATAAAGAGCAACCAGATAGCATACTATCATGTCGAGCAAGAAAGTCATCTCTATATATGTCCAAGCATCCAATATAATATACATAATCTGTACAATACTGGCCTCTAGGGTATACATACAACTAACAATCTCCCACTTGCACTAGGGCCAGCTGCTGTAGTATCTCATACCGAGCATCTCGAAGAGTCTCTCAAACTGTATCTGGGAAATGGCCTTCGTGAGTGGATCCGCCGTGTTGTTCTTCGTGTCAACTCTCCTGACCTCGATCTCCCGGCGATCAACTATCTCCCAGATCAGGTGATACCGCCTCAGAATATGCCTGGATCGCTGATGGGACCTGGGTTCCTTGGCCAAAGCCACCGCTCCATTGTTATCGCAATACAAAGGTATTGGACGCTCAATGGATGGAACCACTCCAAGTTCAGTAATGAACTTCTTGATCCAGACAGCCTCTTTGGCAGCATCGTTGGCAGTGATGTATTCAGTCTCCATCGTCGAGTCTGCCACGGTTTCCTGCTTGGAACTCTTCCAGCTAACCGCCCCTCCGTAAAGGGTAAAGACAAAGCCCGACTGCGACTTAGAGTCGTCCTTATCACTCTGGAAGCTCGAATCGGTAAAGGACTCCACTTGGAGTTCTCCGTTACCATACACCAAGAACATATCTCTAGTCCTTCGCAAGTACTTGAGAATGCTCTTCACAGCTGTCCAGTGACTCTCTCCAGGATCAGCTTGATACCTGCTCACTATACTTAGTGAGTATGCAACATCGGGTCTAGTACATAGCATCGCATACATGTTAGAGCCTACTGCCGAAGCATAGGGTATCCCTTGCATGCGAGCTCTCTCCAAATCAGTCTTGGGAGACATCTCTTTGGAGAGAATGACTCCAGAGATCGTGGGCAAGTTCCCACGCTTGGACTCTTCCATACTAAACCTCTTTAGTATGGTGTCTATGTACCTGGATTGGGACAATCCCAAAATCCGTTTGGATCTATCTCTATAGATCCTAATTCCCAATATGCAGGAGGCATCACCAAGATCTTTCATTGAGAATCTTTGTGATAAGAAGAGCTTGACCGCTTGCAGCATAGGAATATCATTTCCTATCAAGAGTATGTCGTCCACGTACAATACGAGGAAGACAACCTTACTCTCTGCCACCTTCTTGTAGATACAAGGTTCATCTGGATTTTTGACGAAATCAAACTCTTTGATAACGACGTCAAAGCAGATGTTCCAACTCCGCGATGCTTGCTTTAATCCATAAATGGATTTAAGCAGCTTGCACACCTTTCCGCTGCTCCCACTGTCTACGAAGCCCTCTGGCTGAGTCATGTACACGCACTCTTCTAAATCACCATTTAGAAAGGCGGTCTTAACATCCATTTGCCAGATTTCGTAGTCATGAAAGGCAGCAATGGCAAGCATGATTCGGATGGATTTAAGCATAGCTACTGGAGAAAAGGTTTCATCATAGTCCACACCTGGTCTTTGACGAAAACCCTTTGCTACAAGTCTAGCTTTGAAAGTCTCCACTTTCCCATCTACACCAAGTTTTTTCTTGAAGATCCATTTGCTCCCAATGGGTTTTACCCCTTCAGGAGCAACTTCCAAAGTCCATACTTTGTTGGTGTACATGGATTCCATATCGGACCGCATAGCATCCAGCCATTTCACTGAGTCCCTACTCGTGATGGCCTGCTCGAAGCTAGTTGGATCATCATCCTCCATGATGCAATCCTCGCTCCCACCATCCATGAGAAAACCGTAGTATCTCTCAGGCTGGCGAGGAACCCTACTAGATCGGCGGAGTGGCTGGGGTTCATCGGGAACTACGGAATCCTCTGGTTCAACCAAATCTTCTGTTGTAGTCTGTGTCGCTGGAACCTCTTCCAGCTCTACCTCAATGCCACTTATCTGTTTCATAAGAAAACTTTTTTCTAAGAAAGTGGCATGTCGAGAAACAAACACCTTTTGTTCCTCGGGGTGGTAGAAGATATACCCTTGTGAATTTTTGGGATATCCTACAAACTTACATAAGACAGATCTTGCCTCGAGTTTGTCCGGATTTTGTCTTTTGACATAGGCTGGACAACCCCATATCTTAATATAATTAAGATGTGGTCTCTTCCCTTTCCATATCTCATATGGAGTGGTAGGCACTGATTTGGTAGGAACTCTATTCAATAGGTCCATGGCTGTCTCAAGCGCATATCCCCAGAAGGAAATAGGTAACTCAGCTGTACTCATCATTGAGCGCACCATATCTAATAGGGTGCGGTTTCTCCGTTCAGATACACCGTTGTGCTGTGGTGTATAAGGAGGAGTCAGCTGAGAGAGAATCCCATTCTCTTTTAGGAAGTCCAGGAATTCATTGCTCAAGTATTCACCTCCTCGATCAGATCGAAGGATTTTAATACTTTTTCCGGTTTGGTTCTCAACTTCTTGTTTATATTCCCTAAATTTCTCAAAAGCTTCTGATTTGTGTTTCATCAGGAACACATACCCGAACCTAGAGAGATCGTCAGTGAATGTAATGAAGTATGAAGAACCATCCCTGGCATGTGTAGACATGGGACCGCATACATCACTATGTATCAGTCCCAAGAGTTCTGTAACTCTTTCTCCGTGTCCCGTAAACGGAGCTTTGGTCATCTTGCCTTTGAGACATGACTGGCAAGTGTCATAGGATGAAAATTCAAACGGATTTAAATATCCATCCTTATGCAACTTAGCCAGTCGTGTCGCATTGATGTGACCTAGTCTACAATGCCACAAAAAGGATTCGTTCAGTTCAGAACTCTTCCTCTTGTGTGTGTTTGTTATGCTCAGAACTGTTGATTGGTTTAGAACATAAATGCCATTGCACAACGTGCCTGATCCAACCAACTTTTGGTTACGGAAAATGTTTATAAAATTATCCTGTAATACAAAATTATATCCCTCTTTACTTAGTAAAGAAATCGATATAATGTTGCATATCAGGTTCGGCATGTAATAGCATTCATTCAGAACCAATGTATTACCAGTTGGTAATGAAAGGTGATATTCCCCGACAGTCTTAGCTACAACAATTGCACCATTTCCGACTCTAATGTCTTTATCACCTTCTCCAAGTTCTCTACCTTTCCTAAGCCCATGTAACTGATTACATATATGGGATCCTGACCCGGTATCTAATACCCAGGACGTGGAGCAAATGGAGAAACAGTTCTCTGTAACGAACACACCCGAAGAAAATGCATCAACATGTACTTTCTTCATTCGGGTGCAAGGGAATCCTGGTATTCCCCTATTTCCTGTTCATTCCTATAACTCTTATAAGAATGAACGGAACCAACGTTCCCCAGCACAGTATAACATGCGGGTACGGTCAATACATCCATATTATTATCTTGATTAAGGCATGAAATGGTCGCTACCTGGAGAGAGAGAGAAGAAAACACTTTAGCGTAAGCTCGTGCAAGATCAGATTGGTTATTATCTTATCTAATCAGGATGGCTCCCACTGCTTTTTATCAAATCTTCCTCCAAACCCTAAAAGGAAAGACTAGCCGGGATTAATTACACACTACAAGTTCGCCAATCTTTCAGCCAGGCCAGTGTCGGTACTTTGAGGGAGGTCCCCCGTGCTTTCGCACGAACCTAATTAATGCAAACCTCGTTTTCCCAGAGGCGTAACCTCGTTAAACCTTTCTAGACACCTACTTGATCGGCTAATTGTAATGTGTGAAACTCTTCCAGGAGTAACTCTTACTCGCAGTGGGTATCGGGATCCAACTATCTCATAGAAGGTATGCAATCTCATTGCAAATTTCAACACTTGAAATTCCCGATAATCTTTTGCCCCTAGCGTGCTATGACCTTGAAAATGCCAAACAACCCATAGTCCGCTAGTCAAGTTCAACCCGTCATTTCCTGATTGAATTAAACCCACCCGCACGACCCTTGACGCATGCCAAACAACGCCGTGCGAATACCCTAATCCAATCTGCATCATATGCATAAGCAGATAAATACTAGTTAGCTACCGTACACTACGCCTTGACGCATGCCAAACAACCGCAGCACGAATACTAAATAGTACTTATCTGAAATGATGGAGGGCTACGACAGGTTTTTCTGAAAACCTATTGCGTAATGAACTTGATATCGTTGTAGAATCGAATGAAGTTTTAAAAATGGAGTGATTTTGAGGCTTTTCTAGTTTTGCTAAAGGAGTCACTCCCGGTGAAGGGATCTCGGTCCTTTCCTCGTCGAATGAGGTGCGGGATATATCATATATATCGCTGTGCAAAGTAAAAATTCTTAAAAGCAATCAAAAATCAAACCGAGTGTGTAGCATCTGCCAGTTATTGCTAAAGGAGTCACTCCCGGTGAAGGGATCTCGGTCCTTTCCTCATCGAATAAGGTGCAGGGTATATCATATATACCGCTATGCAAAGCAAGAACTGTAGCTACCTGTTTTGTTTAAAATCTGATTCTACAACATCTTAGGTTTCTTTTCTTTCATTAATCACATTAATGAAGTCCCATCATTTAAGTACCTAAACATCACAGATAGATATGACGTACACTTATGCCATCCGCATTCGCCTCGATGTCCCCTCGTGCACCGTTAGGTTAGGTAACTAACGACAGAGCAGGGCAGGGCTAGCGCGGGTGTAAAACATAAGTAACGTCTATATAATATATCATATATACTATATCCATCACCGAACATCACATGATCACATCACAGATATCGCAGCAGAAGAAACATATGAAATATTGGATATACTAGGACGTCCGTGTTTTCAATACGAGCCAGTATAAAACACAGATTCCACGGTCGTGATGAATAGCCAATCCCACACCCCTAGACCCCTACGAGAGCGGCAAGCAACCCTGCCAATTCTAGGGTTAGGAGACCCGGACTCGACTCCTCGAGTTGGTCTCCCACTGGACCCCAGAACCTGGTTACTTGTGCTCCCCTCCTTGGGTCTATCCTAATGCGGAAAGGTAAATAATATACAAAGGGTGACAGCTTCCGCTACCTGGAAGTGCCCCAAATAAAAGAATATTACATACAAGTTTTTACATGAATGAAAATGGAAAACACTCATCTCACATAAAAACCCCCGGCTATTCAAACACGACGATCCAATATAACATATCCAGCAACACATAACATCACATGTCATCAACGTAAGTAAATATGTCCATCCCAATCGTCGTTGACATATAGCAACGAAACCGGCGATATCACATATTACACTTACGGTCACAGAAAAGAAAGTGTAAAACTACAACAGTTGGAATCCGCAACCTCTTTAGACATCACATGCCTAACAGTTACAAACCCCGCATTTTAGTCTCATTATCGAAAACTCTTTTCAATACCGTATGGGACTAAACTGCTAGATTTATAACATTCATCCAGTTATCTCATAACTGTTTGTGAATTCCAATTATTGTATCCAATTCCGGATAAATAGAATATATTAAACTTTCCGATCGAACATTCGAACACCCAAGTTTTCCCGACACCGATCAACACATGAAATAGGTTCAAAAACATTCACTTCATGCCTCAGTACCAACGGTCCAGCCGTAGAAGGGTCAAGCCAACGCCTCACATGTGGCACGCCGTACTCCCCCAAACTCGAAGGTTCAAAGGGCAGTTCAAGACGGTCACATAATCGAGTTAAGGTTTGTTGTCTTCTAGAGGGACCATCGCGTTACTTGCACTACTCAGAACGTCTTTTAACCACAGAAAAATCCAACACTTGGAATTATTCCGGCAGGGGAAAACTTGGGTATTTATATCCGGTCGAACTCATTAACATATTCTACAGTTATCTGGAAAAACACTTAGACAAAGTTTGATATTCCGATCGAATCGTCGATTCCCAATTTAACCCCAGAGCACTCAATCTTAGAGTCAATTTAAAAATACCCAGAAAACTCAGTAGAATTTATCAGGAATTACTGTGCAATTAAGTATGGCTGACGTCACCTTTTGAGCGCGGAACAGCGGCAGAAGCCATGCTTCTGCCGCGGTTCCGCGGCTTAAGGAACTGTTCATGTGAAATATTTTGCATCGTAATTCTTATAATTCTTTACTGAATTTTTTAGACATTTTTAATATTAAAAAACCCCAGATTTTAGAAAATTTCCAGAGAGCTCATGGGTATATGGGTTTCGGGTTCGTCCGGACTTCAAACTCCGTCTAGACTTCGCCTAAGGCTCTAGCTAGGCTCTGATACCACTGTAGGGTTCCTAGGCATCCTAAGGAAGTCTCACAAGGCATCGAACATGCCAATTTCAAAAATTATTGGTGCCGAGAAACCCTAACACGGATCGTTTACTAGATGTTTAGGCGAAATGGAAAACTAGTTAACTATTTAACTATAGGTTAGATGCTACAACCTTTGTAGATCCGGATTTCCACCTCCTTAGCTCCACGTGGTCATGCCCTCGCTGTCCATCATGAATCCTCGACTCGTTCGTCGGCTTCATCGGAAAACGGGCGGAATAGGTCGTCGGTTTCGTGTCAAAGACGATCTACGTCGAGGTTGCACTAGTTCAAGCTCCGACTTCACAAAGTTATGAAACTTGTGAAGAGAACACCCAAAACAACTTTGCAAGAGGTAGAGGGTGAAGAAATAGGAGATGGGTTCACTTTAGATTTGGAATTCTCTCACTAAAACTCAAGTTGCCATTGATGTAGCAAGCTTGAAGAAGAAGAAGAAGATGATGAAGATGATGATAATGTTATGATAAGTCTTTGAAATAAAAAGGAAAATCATTACTTATCATAAAGTAAACCATGGTTATGTGTAGAGAATTGACCAAGGTTAGATTAGTGGTTAGGGTTAAGGATGAAGACAAAAGGGATGACTTTGGTCAAAGTTTCATGAAGCTTCAATAACCTTCATGAAGAAAAGAAACCCTTTTTGTTTTCTTTCACCTAATTAAATGAATAAATAATGGATAAATAATTAAGTGAATAATCAAAAACCCTAACCCTTATCATAACTATGGTTCAATTCTTCACACAAAGCCAAGTTATTATGCATCATCAATCATGATACAAACAAGTGTACACAAAACATATCACATATATAATGTGCACACCAAGTGAGAAAAATCCGTTTAAAGTGAATCAATACTAGTTAATCCAAAGTAATATATCAAATATATAATTATACATTAAATCATTAAATCAACATTTGATTCAATGATCCGGTCATGTCGCACATAACCGACTAGTATTCAATGTATCGATTTATCGAATCAATGATTCGATAACTAGGTCATATCGAATATAACCAATCGAAACATATATCGCGAGAATGAAATGCGGTATCACATACACGCATTATTCTCGGTCCTGCACACATCTCATATGCGCTCCTATTTCGTTTCGCTTGAACCAGGAAACCTCTGTGTAGGACTCTAAAGACTCGTCAATACGCCGGTAGCAGATGATGATCATATCAAGCACCCACAAGCCGCAAGCGGTCTGCTAAACGTAACGGCCACCCGGGTATTCAGCGATCAGAAGATCGACGAGCTAGCCCGCTCACACTCCTGCGAATCCGACCAGTAACACTTACCGTACAGTCCGGTCTCTTCGTCTGATATGTCGCATATCAAGTCTAGGGGTGGTAAACGTCAGACCCCAATAACCCGATAAGTCGTGCCGATGTGAGGTCGTAACGGGTCGAGAAACTACTGGTAACACTTACCAGCAAATCTCTGATCAGCCCTGGCCAGGGACTTCCCTGTTACGGCCAATCGAGCACTGCGCAACATCAACCCCCAATACCGGGAGAGATGAAACCCCTCCTATCGCTCATTGCCTCCATGTGACTCGGGACTGTACCCAAAGACCACCGTTTTGCACGCCCTAATGGACGTGGTAAGGTGGAGATCAAAGCACAGTGGGAATCACACAAGACTCTATGACGATCTCGGGTCTACATACTAACCTGTATAAGTGTTACCTAAGAACTGCCATCTGACGTGAGGTATAATACCATCTGGGAGTTCTCGGCGAGTCCGTCCAGTGTACCCAGTCTCCACTGAGCACCCGTATACCATCTCTGATGTCAAACACCAATGGATATGGGATCATCCATCGCCCATCACATGGGTCGAGAAGCGTATACGCTAGTCTACTCTGGTATATCGATGCCCCGTCTCGATACACCCACGACTAGGGACCTTGAAGGATGTACTTATGGACTACCATGTCCCCACTAGTATGATCTGCATCATAGTCCAGGTAGTCAAGTACAAATCCTAAGGGCTTTACCAACATGTAACTATAAGACAGTATAAAGAGACTAGTGTACATGTTAAGATAAAGAGCAACCAGATAGCATACTATCATGTCGAGCAAGAAAGTCATCTCTATATATGTCCAAGCATCCAATATAATATACAAAATCTGTACAATACTGGCCTCTAGGGCATACATACAACTAACACTACCATCCCTTGACTTCTATCTCTTCATCATTGCTTGACTTTTGAGACATGATGGCTTACTTTATATGATGGGAGTAGGTTGAGAATTTTTGGCACGATCATGACTCCTCATCATCACCCATTCTTTTCTCTCTCTCTTACATTATTTTGGTCCACTCCCTTCTCTCATTCCTCATGAAGTCTTGGCCGGCCAATATACTAGTGGAGGGGCTGTCCAAAATTTAGGGTGTGGGATTTCATCTCATTTGCCTTCATAAAACACTTACCTCATCTCCCAAGTTCATTCCTCCACCTTGATATCTAAAAGGGCAACTTCATATAAACCCCATTGAGACAAAAGAGTTCTACACTATCCTACAGCATTCTTGTATACGTCGACTCGCCAACTTCGTGCCCGAGTTGCCTCGGTCCAGAGGTGGGAGCCCGTAAAAGAACCCGGCGATGTGGTACCCTTCCGACGAGGAGATGAAGACCGGACATTCCGCGGAGAGATCGGGATGACGACGAGAAGACCGAAGGAAATGGATCACTCAGTATATCTCTCTACCCTTTCTTTAGTTAGCTAGTATTATGTTAATGGCCCGATCCGGGTTTAAAAGTCCGCGGTAGCGCCGGTTCTAGTTTATAGAAAAGTTTTGTATTCCGCATTTTGGCCTCGTACAGACGGCCGGGGTGCTGCCGTGCACTTACACTGGTATTTGAGCCACGCCATTAACCTAGTCTAGCTTGCTCTAACGTGTTTACAAGTTCGATCGAACGGATTTTCAAAAAACCGCGTTTTCATTTTCACTTTCTGTCGAATTTTTGCAGTGCTCAAAAAATTATTTGGTACATTGTAAAAGTACGTTCAGGGTTTTTTATGCATTCTGTGAAAATTTGGTAGGCTGAAATTACTGTAGCGCGGCGAATCAGCGGCCAAAACCACGTTTTGGCCGCGGATCCGCCGCCGAATTTTGGCTTCACTGCATCAAATTTTTACAGTGGCTCTCTGACATAGAAATAGGGTTTCTGGTATATTCTTTTTGGGCCCGGATGTTTTGAGTGCAACAGTTGTGCTTGGGGCCCACTTCGGAAAATTCAGTCAATCGAAAATTTTAAACATGTTTGTTCACAGTATTTATATTATATCTGCGTCCGTGAATATCACTTGATCGGTAAATCCTGTCTAACTGCTATAACCCTTTTAGACGGATTTGCGAACGTGACATTCACGTTGATGTTCTGTATTGTGCTGTGATGTTGCGGATTGTCGTAGTGGATAGCCTGGATGCAATGGTAGTACAGTTTGGATTATTATGTACATTTGATACTGCGGGGCGAGTGTCCGACATCTGGACTGCCGTCACTTCCTGTTTGTATATTATTCTTTTGGGGCACGCCCGGGCTAAGGTCGATGTACCCGTTGTATGAATATTTTACTTTCTGTACTAGGATTACCCCGCGGAGGGGTGCACGGATAGCCAGGTTCTAGAGGGCAACGAGACCGCATCTCATGGCGTTGAGATGGAGGGGGCTTTACTCTAGAATTGGTAGGCTATTCGCCGCACTCGTAGGGGGTACAGGTTAACCCGAGGAGGGGTGCCCAAGTTACCGGATTCCATGAAGTGCTGGGTGGTCCATTCAAGTTGCTGAAGGGGGCTGCCTTGCTTTAGGTTTTGGCGGGTAACTTGCCGCGCCCGTATGGGTCTAGGATTTCATTCCACAGGCTATCCACACGACCAGGGGAACGTCGAGTTTCAGTAGCGGCTCTATGAAACCCGGGGATCCCAGATATCTGTATTGTTCTGTGATGCTTATTACATTTCTGTGATGTTGCATTATATCACGCCTTGAGCGAATATTATATATTGATATATATACTAGTAGATGTTGTATATGTTTTGCATCCGCGCTAGTCCAGTCCCCGCTCTGTCGTTAGTTAAGTAACCTAACGGGTAATGACAGGACCCAGTGGCGAATGCGGATGGCATATACATACATCATTATTTTCGTTCTTTATTAGTGTGATCAATTGATGGGACTGTGTTGATTCGGATCATTGAAAGCTAAACAAACCTATTCTGATGTTGTTGGAACATTTTTCAAAAAGCTGTTATTGCAAGGATGTTCTCTTTTGTTTTGCACAGTGGTATTCGATTATGAATATCCAGCACCTCAGTCGACGAGGCAAGGGCCGAGATCCTTTCACCGGGAGTGACCCCTTGGACAGAAGTTTGCGTCAGGGTAATAACTTCACTATAGCCAATTACTTTTTCTTTGCATCGTGATATTCAGTTGGAATATCCTGCACCTCATTCTACGGGGAAAGAGCCGAGATCCCTTCACCGGGAGTTACCTCTTTAGCAAAGGTTTTCGTCACTATATTTTTATAAAAGCTATCGAGTTCCTTCAACGATATCAATTTCATTACGTTAAAGGTTTTTCGCCAAAAACCATTCGTAGTCCTCCGTCATTTCAGACGGGTAGCACGTAGTATTCATGCTATGTTTGTTGACATTCGTCAAGGCATAGTGAATGGTAGCTGCTTGTTACCTTTCTGCTGTATAGATAGATGCTTTGGTTTGGGACAGTCGTATAGCCTTGTTGACCTTCGTCAAGGGCTTGTACTGGTGGGTTCAAATTAACCTGGACAATGACGGGTAGAACTTGACATGTGACTTATGATTTGTTGACCTTCGTCAAGGTCATAAGAGCATGGGGAAAAAATCACATCGGGAGTTTCTAAAGAAACTGAAACTTGCCAGATATGCGCATACCTTCTGGAGTGTGATAGCGTGAGTGGATTCCATCACGTTACCATGCGATGATAGTTGGATCCCGATTCCCACTGATGAGTTGGTTTACTCCTCGGGTGATCCCGACTAATTCTTCTTTCAGGTTTGGAGGAGAATTCGACGTTACAGTGGGAGGTTTCCTGATTAGATAAAGTGACAACCATTCTTATCTAGGTTAGAGTGCACGCTGAGTGTTTCTTTTCTCTCTCTCTCTTTTTGGCAGCGACCATGACCCGACCTAGACTATGACACAGTGACCAAAATTAACCGAACCTTCTTAAATACTGGCCTTTTTGGATTGTTAGAGTTGCATACCTCATTGCCACTCCTACTTTTACCCTTTTCTCCAGGACACCCCGTATTACTACGAACGTCCAATTCCATTGGATAAAACCATCGTATGGTTATATACGAACTCGAAGGAATTTATTCGAGGATGGTTTCCGGTTCTGGAGAAAACGAATAGGACTATTCAGTTGTCTTTTCCTTTTATCTTCTCTCAGGCTGCGAGTGCTCCTTGGATTAGAGGATAATACACCTATTACGCCTATTAGATAGTCTTCTTCCAAACCTTTGGCTGGTGCCGAACAGTAGGGAATGAAGAAAGCCGATTAGCCTAAGTGTGGTGTACAGAAGGTATTAAGTTAAGATAAATAAAAGGATTAGAAGGAGGGCAAAGTAAATTGCGACTGCTATTTACGACCAAACCAAGTACTTCATTACCACTCCCACTTCACCTTTGTATTTCTCCAGAACACTCCGTATCACTACGAAGATCCACAGTTTGTTGGATACTCCATCGTATGGTTATATACGAACTCGAAAGGAACTTGTTCCCGTTCGGGGATGGATTCTGGTTCAGGAGAAATAGGAATAAGGTTTATTCAGTTGTCTTTTATCTTCACCTTCTCTCGCATTGCGAGTGCTCCTAGGATTAGGACAGCACACCCATTATGCTTATTGGACAGTCTTCTTCCAAACCATAGGCTGGTGCCGAACGGTAGGGAAGGAAGAAAACCATTTGGCCTAAAAGGGTGTGCAGAAAGTAATGACTAAAGACATATGAAGGGATTTGGAGAGATGGCAAAGAAATATACGGTTACAATTGTGAATCTGGATAATGGAAGAGGCATTAGTAGGAATACCAGGATACCTCTATGAAACATTTCAATGTTTCAATTTCACTGTGTACTGTTAAAGGAAAACTGATTTCCCAATTAGACACTTGCTCCAGGATATGTATTTACCAGGTATGAATCTCATATCTGCATGGTTTTACAGATGATGAGTGGTAGTAAGTTATTAGGAATTAGGTGATCATCCTCACTATATCGAAATTCATTGTAATTGGTGATATTTGAGGAAATCGCTTGGGTAGTTTGCCAGACGGCAAATATTTGGTTCTGAATATCCGCTATTATGCACAAATTTCTGTTAGTTATATGTATGCCCTAGAGGCCATTACTATACATAGGATGTATATTGTAGTGGATGCTGGGACATATATAGGGAGGACTTTCTTGCTCGACATGATAGTATGCTATCTGGTTGCTCTTTACCTTAACGTGTACACTGATTGTCTCTCTGTTACATGTTGGTAAAGCCCTTAGGATATGTGCTTGACTACCTGGACTATGATGCGGATCATACTAGTGGGGACATGGTAGTCCATAAGTACATCCTTCAAAGTCCCTAGTCGTGGGTGTATCGAGACGGGGCATCGATATACCAGAGTAGACTAGCGTATACCTTCTCGACCCATACAGATGGGCGATGGATGATCCCATATCCATAGGTGTTTGACATCAGAGATGATATACGGGTGCTCAGTAGAGACTGGGTACACTGGACGGACTCGCCGAGAACTCCCAGATGGTATTATACCTCACGTCAGATGGCAGTTCTCTGGTGACACTGGTACAGAGTAGTCTGTTGACCCGAGATCGTCATAGAGTCTTGTGTGGTTCCCACTGTGCTTTGATTTCCATCTTACCACGTCCAAGAGGGCGTGCAAAACGGTGGTTTTTGGGTACAGTCCCGAGTGTTAGTGTATATGCCCTAGAGGCCATTACTGTATCATACTAGTTTGTATATTACTTGATGGAAGCTTGGGATATTCACCTTGTATAAACAATCTTGCTCAATATAGTAGTATGCTACTTGGTTTGTTTCTACTTCAATGTGTACTTGTGTTTATTTCAGTATATCACTTATACGCATTAGTGGAGCCCTTAGGATCTTTGCTTGATTACCAGCGTTGTGATGGCAGTCACACTAGTGGGGGCTGGGTAATCTATAAGCACATCCTTATACAGGTCCCTGGTCGCAGGACTATCGAGACAGGGCATCGATACTCCGGAGTAGACTAGCGTATGCGCTTCTCATCCCAGTGTGGGAGATGGTCTGTCCCACAGCCATCAGTACGTCGTACTGGAGATAGTATATGGGTGCTCGTTGGGTTACGAGTACACTGGACAGGACTCGTCGGGAACTGACAGGTTAGTATTATACCTATCGTCAGTTATCAGTTCCCAGGTGACATGAGTACAGCTTAGTCCGCTGACTTGACACTGGCACTTCGTCTCGAGTGTGTTCCCACTGTACTTTGACTACTACCCTACCACGGCTCAAAGGAGTCGTGCAAACAGGTGGTAGTTGGGTGCAGTCCCGAAGCACTTAGAGGCAGTGCCGGTTAGACAGGATTCGTCTCTCCCGGTATTGGGGGTTGACATCGTGCTGTGTCTAGGAGAGCCATTACACGAGTAGTCCCTGGCCAGGGCAAGCGAGATATACTGGTAGGCTTCCAGTGTTATCTCAGGGTGTTTTGGGCTTCACTCCGACACGACATGTACCGCTATTGGGGGACTGACGTTTTACCGCCCCCTAGGCCCGACATGCGATGTATCAGACAAACAGACCGGACTGTACGGAGAATGTCACATTCAGACTCAGTAGGAGTTCAGATGGGGTTCACCTCGTCAGCCTTCTTGTCGGCATCTACCTGGGGACCGTTACGCACAGCTAGTGCCGCTTGCGGTCTGTGGTTAAACCCACTGCCAGCGTAGTGTCGAGTCTTTAGAGTCCCACACAGAGGGTATTCGCCTCTGGGCAAAACAGAGTAGAGGTCGCATGGTTTTGCGACAGGGTTCGTTCTCATCCGCGCACTTGTGCACGTTTGGAGTCCGGACGGATATTACTGGCTGGCTCTGGTTTGAGTCAGATACCGGTATATGTTTTGGGGTTGCTTTTATCTCTTGGTATTCATGTTCCTCGGAACAAGAATGCGGGTGTGTATGCACAGTTGATTGAGGCGGAGGAAGAGGTTTTTCATTAGGGTTTCGGAACGGGTGCGTATGCACTGTTGACAGTCGTCTTTTTCCAAACCCTAATGGAATTATGATATATCAATTAATAATATTAATAAAATGAAATTGTATCATGGTTGGTTTTTTGTTGACTTGTTGACCATGGTTGACTTGTTGACCATGGTTGAAGTTTTGACCATCATCATTACAAAAGAAAGATGCTCTTTGATTTTAGCAAATTCATTTAATGTTTGAAATGATAATGGTCATTCCTAAACCTTCCATCAACTATTCCATTTTCATTATTATTATTAATTTGATAATTCTTTTTGCTTTATGTTATGGTTGCAAAAAGAAAAGAGCTCATTCTATCATTTAGCTTCTCTCTCCTCATTTCATCTTCTTCTTCCTCTAGCTCAAGGAGAACCCCTCTCATGAGTTGAGAATCTCTCTCCTTGAAAAGATAAAACCCCAAAAGACACTCTCTACTCACTCTAGGATCAAGGTATAGCAAGCCGGAGATTCTAGTTCTCTCAAAGTTCGAGAAAGAGCCCGAAGGTTGAACCCTCAGGTGGATCCATCTTCGACGGAAGAAGGCAACGAGGAAAGAACCATCAACCTCTACAAGGTTTCAAGAAGAAGGAGTTCAAGTTAGGTATAACTCTTCATCCGAGTAGCTAACGCTCCTTTGTATGCTTGCTAGTTTAGTTTAGACACGATCCCGACATTGTTTAGTCCATGTTGCCCCTTGCGATAAAAATTTGTTTTTTATACCGTTTCCGCCTCCCCGTAAGCACCGGGGGTCGCAACGTGGACTTACAGTGGTATCAGAGCCTAACTAAACTTAAACTAGCTTGGTAGTGAAGTGTAACGAAGTTCGGAACCGAAAAATCCAAAAACCAAACTTTTACAAAACCCTAGTTTTTGTTAAAAAAATTTTCTGGTCAAAACGAGATTTGTTATACACCTAAATTCGGCTCAGGGTTTTGTGTGAACACCCAAGAAAAACGATCCCATGATTCATTCAAACCGCCGCGGTTCCGCGGCATGAGGTAGGCATTTTCCGCGGAACCGCCGCCGTTTGTTGTCCTCTCGTCATCGTTTTTCGTGCAGTGTGTCTCTGTGTTGGTTTTGGGATTTTTAAGATATATTATATGTGCCCAGATTTTCCAGAACAGAAATTTACTTTTGGGGTCCTATAATTCCGTATTTTTCCGAACTTCACTGCACTTTGACTATGATGGTTATATCTGTGATGTTTGCATGTATTGAACGTCGGCTAATCGCTATAAGTCGATTGGTCGGGGTTATACATGATCTGTGTTTGATATTGGATTGTGTATATGAATGTGTTGGACTGTCGCGGGTGAATAGCCGGGGTGGATGTGAGATGAGCTTTTGTTTTTCTTTCATTCATTGTAAATGTAAATTGATGTAATATTATTATTTGTTTGGCCGCACAACCGGGTCGGGGTTGTAGCCGTCATTGTATAATTCTTTTTACTGTTTTTGCTCCTAGGATAGACCCATGGAGGGGTGCACAAACTGCCAAGTACTTGGCGGGTAGTTTGCCGCACCCGTAGGGGTCTTGGGTGGGGTATTTGGCTATTCACCGCGACCGTGTAATCCGCTTTTCGTTGCAGGCTCGAAAGGATTGCGGATTGCTAGTATATCCAATATATTCATCTGTGATCTGTAATGTCTATCATTGCTTTCTATTTAGGCGTTGCTTATGTTTTACAGCCGCACTAGCCCAGCCCCCGCTCTGTCGTTAGTTAAGTAACCTAACGAGTGATGACGGGACCCCGTGGCGAATGCGAATGGCATAAGCGTACGTCATATTTTGGTTGTTTTCTGCAATGGTAGGATTTAATGATGGGACGCATTAAAAGATCTAATGCAAGAATATCACGCATTAAAAGAACTAATGCAAGATAATAAACCAAGTTAAAGTCGTTGGAACACTTTCGAAAAACCACTCGGTTCTTTTCAAAACTAACTTTTAAATGCGGAGCTTGAGCCACTCCTTCTAAAAGCTATCTCGTTCCATCGATTATATCAAGTTCACTACGTTCACGGTTTTACCAAAACCATTCGTAGCCCTCCGTTGTTTCACATGAATAGTCAATAGTATTCAAGCTGTGTTTGTTGGCCAAAGTCAAGGCATAGTGATTGGTAGCTATTGGATATTCATGTGCAGCATAGATAGATGCGTTGATTTGGAATAGTCGTACTGCCTTGTTGGCCAAAGTCAAGGGTATGTACGGGTGGATTCAAATTAACCTGGAGAACGACGGGAAGAACTTGACATGTGACTTATGATTTGTTGGCCAAAGTCAAGGTCATAAGAGCATGGGGCAAAAATCCACATCGGGAGTTTCATAAGTACTGAAACTTGCTAGATTTGCATACCATTTGGAGTATGATGATTATGGTAGGATTCCTTCATTTTCGTCACACGATGATATTTGGATCCCGATCCTACTGTGAGTATATGCTACTCCTCGGGAAATTTCTCACTAAACGATCAATGCTATAAACCTAGTAGGTGCCTAGAAAGGTGTTAGCGGGGCTACGCCCCCAGGGAAAAGAGGTTCTTAAATTAAGGAACTTCACGAAAGCGTTGGAAAACCTCCCTCAAAGTACCGACACTGGCCTGGCTGAACGGTTAAGCAAGTATTGTGCGGTGGGATTGATCCCGGCTAATCCTTCCTTTGTGGTTTGAGGAGGGATTCGAGAGACAGTGGGAGCCATCCTGTTTAGACAAATTAAAAACCATTCTAAACTTGCAAGAGCATCGTGCTAAAGTGTTTCTTCTCTCCCCCCTGCAGCGACCAAATTCGAAATGACTGGACTTAAGTTACTTCTAGATAAAAACATACTGACAGGGCCAAACTACAAAGATTGGCTCAGGAATGTCAAATTGGCAATCGCTTACGACAAGCTGGGGTATCTTCTTACCACCAAAGCTCCCCCCGTCCCAGGTCCCACCTCCAGCATCGCGGATAAGGAAATCCGTAAGACTTGGGAGATTGATTGCGCGAAGGCCAGGTGCCTCATGCTTGCCTCTATGGACAACGAACATCAGAGGAGGCATGAGAATATGGACCTTGAGTCCATATTTCTCCATACAAAAGAACTGTATGGAGAGCATGTTAGTTGTATGTATGCCCTAGAGGCCAGTATTGTACAGATGATGTATATTATATTGGATGCTTGGACATATATAGAGATGACTTTCTTGCTCGACATGATAGTATGCTATCTGGTTGCTATTTATCTTAACATGTACACTAGTCTCTTTATACTGTCTTATAGTTACATGTTGGTAAAGCCCTTAGGATTTGTACTTGACTACCTGGACTATGATGCAGATCATACTAGTGGGGACATGGTAGTCCATAAGTACATCCTTCAAGGTCCCTAGTCGTGGGTGTATCGAGACGGGGCATCGATATACCAGAGTAGACTAGCGTATACGCTTCTCGACCCATGTGATGGGCGATGGATGATCCCATATCCATTGGTGTTTGACATCAGAGATGGTATACGGGTGCTCAGTGGAGACTGAGTACACTGGACGGACTCGCCGAGAACTCCCAGATGGTATTATATCTCACGTCAGATGGCAGTTCTCAGGTGACACTTGTACAGGTTAGTCTGTAGACCCGAGATCGTCATAGAGTCTTGTGTGATTCCCACTGTGCTTTGATCTCCACCTTACCACGTCCATGAGGGCGTGCAAAACGGTGGTCTTTGGGTACAGTCCCGAGTCACATGGAGGCAATGAGCGATAGGAGGGGTTTCGTCTCTCCCGGTATTGGGAGTTGATGTTGCGCTGTGCTCGATTGGCCGTAGCAGGGAAGTCCCTGGCCAGGGCTAATCAGAGATTTACTGGTAAGTGTTACCAGTAGTTTCTCGACCCGTTACGAGCCTCACATCGGCACGACTTATCGGGTTATTGGGGTCTGACGTATACCACCCCTAGACTTGATATGCGACGTATCAGACGAAGAGACCGGACTGTACGGTAAGTGTTACTGGTCGGATTCGCAGGAGTGTGAGCGGGCTAGCTCGTCGATCTTCTGATCGCTCAATACCCGGGTGGCCGTTACGTTTAGCAGACCGCTTGCGGCTTGTGGGTGCTTGATATGATCATCATCTGCTACCGGCGTATTGACGAGTCTTTAGAGTCCTACACAGAGGTTTCCTGGCTCAAGCGAAACGAAATAGGAGCGCATATGAGATATGTGCAGGACCGAGAATAATGCGTGTATGTGATACCGCATTTCATTCTCGCGATATATGTTTCGATTGGTTATATTCGATATGACCTAGTTATCGAATCATTGATTCGATAAATCGATACATTAGATTCTAGTCGGTTATGTGCGACATGACCGGATCATTGAATCAAATGTTGATTTAATGATTTAATGCATAATTATATATTTGATATATTGCATTGCATTAACTAGTATTGGTTCACTTTAAATGGATTTTTCTCACTTGATGCACATTGTATATGTGATATGCTTTAGTGCACTACTTTGTATCAGGTTTGATGATACTTGATTATGTGATTAAGTGTAAAGGGTTAAACCATGGTTAAGTGATGATTAGGGTTTTGGTTTTTCATTTATTTATTTGTTTATTTATTTGAAAGGATTAAGTTAAGAATGGTGGCTTATTTTGGAGCTATGTTGAAGCTTCATGAAGCTTTGACAAAGTCCACCATCCTTATCTCATCCTTAACCCTAACCACACTTACTAACCTTGGTTTAATCTCTACACTTGACCATGGTCAAGATATGATAAGTATTCAGATTAGTTTTATTTTTTAAAATAGTGAAGACTTATCATTCTTGCTTCATCTTCATCTTCTTCTTCTTCTTCTTCAAGCTTGCTACAACAATGGCAACTTGAGATCTAGTGAGATAAATCAAATTCTAAAGTGAACCCACCTCCTATTTCTTCACCCTCTACCTCTTGCCAAGTTGTTTTGGGTGTTTACTTCACAAGTTTCACAAGTTTGTGAAGTCGGAGCTTGAGTTTGTGCAATTTCGACGTAGATCGTCTTTGACACGAAGCCGACGACCTATTCCGCACGTTTCTCCGATGAAGCCATCACGAGAGTTCAAGCTTCAAGATGGACAGCGAGAGGACGCCCTTGCGGAGCCGTGGAGGTGGATATCCGGATCTACAAAGGTTGTAATTTCCGTATCCCAGTAGTTAACTGTTAACTAGTTAGTTTTTTCGCCTAAACATCTAGCAAACGATCCGTAGTCGGGTCTCTCGGCACCGTTAAAATTTTAATATGGCATGTTCGATGCCTTGTGTGACCTCATTAGGGTGCCTAGGAACCCTACAGTGGTATCAGAGCCTAGCTAGAGCCTTAGGCGAGGTCCAGACGGAATTTGAAACCGGAACGAACCCGAAACCAACTCCAAAATGTGCTCTCTGTACTTTTTCTAAAAACAGTGATTTTTCAGTATTAAAAATATGCAGAAAAACCAGCAGAGAAATATAAGAATTTCGGCACAAATTTTTTTTGATGAACAGTACACATTGGCGCGGATCCGCGACATAAAGAAGGATAATGCGGCGGATAAGCGGCAAAATTGTGACGTCATAATCCAATTTTTGCACAGTAATTCATTGTTTTCTGTGCTGACTTCTCTGGTTATTTTTAAAATTTATTCAAGTGTTGAATAATCTGGGATGTTTTGGAGCTTTGATGATTCGATCGGGTTTATCAAATTTTGTCTGTGTGGCTTTCCGGATAAATTTTAGAAGATGTTAAAAAGTTCGACCGGATATAAATACCCAACTTTTCCCCTGTCGGGAAATTTCCAAGTGTTGGATTTTTCCGTAGTTTAACGACGTTCTAAGTAGTGCAAGTAACGCGATGGTCCCTCTAGAAGACAACAAACCTTAACTCGATTATGTGACCGTCTTGAACTGCCCTTTGAACCTTCGGGTTTGGGGCAGTACGGCGTGCCACATGTGAGGCGTTGGCTTGACCCTTCTACGGCTGGACCGTTGGTACTGAGGTACGAACTGAATGTTGTTAGACTAGTTTCATGTGTTGATCTGTATCGGGAAAACTTGGGTGTTAGAATGTTCGATCGGAAAGTTTAACATTTTCTATTTATCTGGAATGGGATACAATAATTGGAATTCACAATAGTTATGAGATAACTGAATGAATGTTATAAATCTAGCAATTTAGTCCCATATGATATTGAAAAGAGTTTTCGATAATGAGACTAAAATGCGGGATTTATATCTGTTAGGCATGCGATGTCTAAAGAAGTTGCGGATTCCAATTGTTGTAGTTTTACACTTTCTTTTCTGTGACCGTAAGTGTAGTATGCAGATATCGCCGGTTTCGTTGCTATATGTCAACGACAATTAGGATGCGCATATTTACTTACGTTGATGACATGTGATGTTATGTGTTGCTGGATATGTTATATTGGATCGTCGTGTTTGAATAGCCGGGGGTTTTTATGTGAGATGAGTGTTTTTCATTTTCATTCATGTAAAAACTTGTATGTAATATTCTTTTATTTGGGGCACTTCCAGGTAGCAGAAGATGTCACCTTTTGTATATTATTTACTTTTCCGCATTAGGATAGACCCAAGGAGGGGAGCACAAGTAACCGGGTTCTGGGGTCCAGTGGGAGACCAACTCGAGGAGTCGAGTCCGGGTCTCCTAACCCTAGAATTGGCAGGGTTGCTTGCCGCTCTCGTAGGGGTCTAGGGGTGTGGGATTAGCTATTCATCACGACCGTGGAATCCGTGTTTTATACTGGCTCGTATTGAAAACACGGACGTCCTAGTATATCCAATATTTCATATGTTTATTCTGCTGCGATATCTGTGATGTGATTCTGTGATGGATATAGTATATAGTATATATGATATATTATATAGACGTTACTTATGTTTTACACCCGCGCTAGCCCTGCCCTGCTCTGTCGTTAGTTACCTAACCTAACGGTGCACGAGGGGACATCGAGGCGAATGCGGATGGCATAAGTGTACGTCATATCTATCTGTGATGTTTAGGTATTAAATGATGGGACTTCATTAATGTGATTAATGAAAGATAAGAAACCTAAGATGTTGTGGAATCGAATTTTAAAATAAAAAAGGTAGCTACAGTTCTTGCTTTGCACAGCGGTATATATGATATACCCCGCACCTTATTCGATAAGGAAAGGACCGAGATCCCTTCACCGGGAGTGACTCCTTTAGCAATAACTGGCAGATGCTACACATTCGGTTTGCTTTTGACTGCTTTTGGGTTTTTGCTTTGCACAGCGATATATATGATATATCCCGCACCTCATTCGACGAGGAAAGGACCGAGATCCCTTCACCGGGAGTGACTCCTTTAGCAAAACTAGAAAAGCCTCAAAATCACTCCATTTCAAAACATCATTTGATTCTACAACGATATCAAGTTCATTACGCTCATGGTTTTTATGAAAAACCTGCGTAGCCCTCCGTCATTTCAGATAAGTATTAGTTAGTATTCGTGCTGCGGTAGTTTGGCCTCCGTCAAGGCGCAGTGTACGGTAGCTAACTTATGCTTATCTGCTAGCATATGATGCAATTGGATTAGGGTATTCGTACGGCGTTGTTTGGCCTCCGTCAAGGGTCCTGCGGGTGGGTTTAATTCAATCAGGAAATGACGGGTTGAACTTGACTAGCGGACTATGGGTTGTTTGGCCTCCGTCAAGGTCATAGGACGCTAGGGGCAAAATATTATCGGGAATTTCAAGTGTTGAAATTTGCAATGAGATTGCATACCTTCTATGAGATAGTTGGATCCCGATACCCGCTGCGAGTAAGAGTTACTCCTGGGAGAGTTTTACACATTACAATTAGCCGATCAAGTAGGTGTCTAGAAAGGTGTTATCGAGGTTACGCCTCTGGGAAAACGAGGTTTACAGTAATTAGGTTCGTGCGAAAGCACGGGGGACCTCCCTCAAAGTACCGTCACTGGCCTGGCTGAAAGATTGGCGAACTTGTAGTGTGTAATTAATCCCGGCTAGTCTTTCCTTTTAAGGTTTGGAGGAAGATTTGATAGAAAGCAGTGGGAGCCATCCTGATTAGATAAGATAATAACCAATCTGATCTTGCACGAGCTTACGCTAAAGTGTTTTCTTCTCTCTCTCTCCAGGTAGCGACCATTTCATGCCTTAATAAAGATAATAATATGGATGTATTGACCGAACCCGCATGTTATACTGTGCTGGGGAACGTTGGTTCCGTTCTTTCTTATAAGAGTTATAGGAATGAACAGGATATAGGGGAATACCAGGATTCCTATGCCACCCGAATGAAGAAAGTACATGTTGATGCATTTTCTTCGGGTGTGTTCGTTACTGAGAACTGTTTCTCCATTTGCTCTACGTCCTGGGTATTAGATACCGGGTCAGGATCCCATATATGTAATCAGTTACATGGGCTTAGGAAAGGTAGAGAACTTGGAGAAGGTGATAAAGACATTAGAGTTGGAAATGGTGCAATTGTTGCAGCTAAGACTGTCGGGGAATATCACCTTGTATTACCAACTGGTAATACATTGGTTCTGAACGAATGCTATTACATGCCAAACCTGATATGCAACATTATATCGGTTTCTTTGCTAAGTAAAGAAGGATATAATTTTGTATTACAGGACAGTGTTATGAACATTTTCATTAACCAAAAGTTGGTTGGATCAGGCACGTTATGCAATGGCATTTATGTTCTAAATCAATCAACAGTTCTGAGCATAACAAACACACACAAGAGGAAGAGTTCTGAACTCAACGAATCCTTCTTGTGGCATTGTAGACTGGGTCACATCAATGCGACACGACTAGCTAAGTTGCATAAGGATGGATATTTAAATCCGTTTGAATTTTCATCCTATGACACTTGCCAGTCATGTCTCAAAGGCAAGATGACCAAGACTCCGTTTACGGGACACGGAGAAAGAGTTACCGAACTCTTAGGACTAATACATAGTGATGTATGCGGTCCCATGTCTACACATGCCAGGGATGGTTCTTCATACTTCATTACATTCACTGACGATCTCTCTAGGTTCGGGTATGTGTTCCTGATGAAACACAAATCAGAAGCTTTTGAGAAATTTAGGGAATATAAACAAGAAGTTGAGAACCAAACCGGAAAAAGTATTAAAATCCTTCGATCTGATCGAGGAGGAGAATACTTAAGCAATGAATTCCTGGGCTTCCTAAAAGAGAATGGGATTCTCTCTCAGCTGACTCCTCCATATACACCACAGCACAACGGTGTATCAGAACTGAGGAACCGCACCCTATTAGATATGGTGCGCTCTATGATGAGTACCGCTGAGTTATCTATTTCCTTCTGGGGATATGCACTGGAGACTGCTGCATACCTACTGAATAGAGTTCCGACCAAATCAGTGCCTACCACTCCATATGAGATATGGAATGGCAAGAGACCATGTCTTAATTTTATTCAGATATGGGGTTGTCCGGCCTATGTTAAAACACAAAATCCGGACAAGCTCGAGGCAAGGTCTGTTCTATGTAAGTTTGTTGGATATCCCAAACATTCGCGAGGGTATATCTTCTACCACTCCGAGGAACAAAAAGTGTTTGTTTCTCGGCATGCCACTTTCTTAGAAAAGGGTTTTCTTATGAAACAGATAGGTGGCATTGAGGTAGAACTGGAAGAGGTTCCAGCAATACAGACTACAACAGAAGATTTGGTTGAACCAGAGGATTCCGAAGTTCCCGATGAACCCCAGCCTCTCCGCCGATCTAGTAGGGTTCCTCGCCAACCTGAGAGATACTACGGTTTTCTCATTGATGGTGGCAGTGAGGATTGCATCATGGAGGATGATGACCCAACTAGCTTCGAGCAGGCCATCACTAGTGGGGACTCAGTGAAATGGCTGGATGCTATGCGGTCCGAGATGGATTCCATGTACACCAACAAAGTATGGACTTTGGAAGTTGCTCCTGAAGCGGTAAAACCCATTGGGAGCAAGTGGATCTTCAAGAAGAAACTTGGTGTAGATGGGAAAGTAGAGACTTTCAAAGCTAGACTTATAGCAATAGGTTTTCGTCAAAGACCAGGTGTAGACTATGACGAGACCTTTTCTCCAGTGGCTATGCTTAAATCCATCCGAATCATGCTTGCCATTGCTGCCTTTCATGACTACGAAATCTGGCAAATGGATGTTAAGACCGCCTTTCTAAATGGTGATTTAGAAGAGTGCGTGTACATGACTCAGCCAGAGGGCTTCGTAGACAGTGGGAGCAGCGGGAAGGTGTGCAAGCTGCTTAAATCCATTTATGGATTAAAGCAAGCATCGCGGAGTTGGAACATCTGCTTTGACGTCGTTATCAAAGAGTTTGATTTCGTCAAAAATCCAGATGAACCTTGTATCTACAAGAAGGTGGCAGAGAGTAAGGTTGTCTTCCTCGTATTGTACGTGGACGACATACTCTTGATAGGAAATGATATTCCTATGCTGCAATCGGTCAAGCTCTTCTTATCACAAAGATTCTCAATAAAAGATCTTGGTGATGCCTCCTGCATATTGGGAATTAGGATCTATAGAGATAGATCCAAACGGATTTTGGGATTGTCCCAATCCAGGTACATTGACACCATACTAAAGAGGTTTAGTATGGAAGAGTCCAAGCGTGGGAACTTGCCCACGATCTCTGGAGTCACTCTCTCCAAAGAGATGTCTCCCAAGACTGATTTGGAGAGAGCTCGCATGCAAGGGATACCCTATGCTTCGGCAGTAGGCTCTATCATGTATGCGATGCTATGTACCAGACCCGATGTAGCATACTCACTAAGTGTAATGAGTAGGTATCAAGCTGATCCTGGAGAGAGTCACTGGACAGCTGTGAAGAGCATTCTCAAGTACTTGCGAAGGACTAGAGATATGTTCTTGGTGTATGGTAACGGAGAACTCCAAGTGGAGTCCTTTACCGATTCCAGCTTCCAGAGTGATAAGGACGACTCAAAGTCGCAGTCGGGCTTTGTCTTTACCCTTTACGGAGGGGCGGTTAGCTGGAAGAGTTCCAAGCAGGAAACCGTGGCAGACTCGACGATGGAGGCTGAATACATCGCTGCCAACGATGCTGCTAAAGAAGCTGTCTGGATCAAGAAGTTCATTACTGAACTTGGAGTGGTTCCATCCATTGAGCATCCAATACCTTTGTATTGCGATAACAATGGAGCGGTGGCTTTGGCCAAGGAACCCAGGTCCCATCAGCGGTCCAGGCATATTCTGAGGCGGTATCACCTGATCCGGGAGATAGTTGATCGCCGGGAGATCGAGGTCAGGAGGGTTGACACGAAGAACAACACGGCGGATCCACTCACGAAGGCCCTTCTCCAGATACAGTTTGAGAGACTCTTCGGGATGCTCGGTATGAGATACTACAGCAGCTGGCCCTAGTGCAAGTGGGAGATTGTTAGTTGTATGTATGCCCTAGAGGCCAGTATTGTACAGATGATGTATATTATATTGGATGCTTGGACATATATAGAGATGACTTTTTTGCTCGACATGATAGTATGCTATCTGGTTGCAATTTATCTTAACATGTACACTAGTCTCTTTATACTGTCTTATAGTTACATGTTGGTAAAGCCCTTAGGATTTGTACTTGACTACCTGGACTATGATGCAGATCATACTAGTGGGGACATGGTAGTCCATAAGTACATCCTTCAAGGTCCCTAGTCGTGGGTGTATCGAGACGGGGCATCGATATACCAGAGTAGACTAGCGTATACGCTTCTCGACCCATGTGATGGGCGATGGATGATCCCATATCCATTGGTGTTTGACATCAGAGATGGTATACGGGTGCTCAGTGGAGACTGAGTACACTGGACGGACTCGCCGAGAACTCCCAGATGGTATTATACCTCACGTCAGATGGCAGTTCTCAGGTGACACTTGTACAGGTTATTCTGTAGACCCGAGATCGTCATAGAGTCTTGTGTGATTCCCACTGTGCTTTGATCTCCACCTTACCACGTCCATGAGGGCGTGCAAAACGGTGGTCTTTGGGTACAGTCCCGAGTCACATGGAGGCAATGAGCGATAGGAGGGGTTTCGTCTCTCCCGGTATTGGGAGTTGATGTTGCGCTGTGCTCGATTGGCCGTAGCAGGGAAGTCCCTGGCCAGGGCTGATCAGAGATTTACTGGTAAGTGTTACCAGTAGTTTCTCGACCCGTTACGAGCCTCACATCGGCACGACTTATCCGGTTATTGGGGTCTGACGTATACCACCCCTAGACTTGATATGCGACGTATCAGACGAAGAGACCGGACTGTACGGTAAGTGTTACTGGTCGGATTCGCAGGAGTGTGAGCGGGCTAGCTCGTCGATCTTCTGATCGCTCAATACCCGGGTGGCCGTTACGTTTAGCAGACCGCTTGCGGCTTGTGGGTGCTTGATATGATCATCATCTGCTACCGGCGTATTGACGAGTCTTTAGAGTCCTACACAGAGGTTTCCTGGCTCAAGCGAAACGAAATAGGAGCGCATATGAGATATGTGCAGGACCGAGAATAATGTGTGTATGTGATACCGCATTTCATTCTCGCGATATATGTTTCGATTGGTTATATTCGATATGACCTAGTTATCGAATCATTGATTCGATAAATCGATACATTAGATTCTAGTCGGTTATGTGCGACATGACCGGATCATTGAATCAAATGTTGATTTAATGATTTAATGCATAATTATATATTTGATATAGTGCATTGCATTAACTAGTATTGGTTCACTTTAAACGGATTTTTCTCACTTGATGCACATTGTATATGTGATATGCTTTAGTGCACTACTTTGTATCATGTTTGATGATACTTGATTATGTGATTAAGTGTAAAGGGTTAAACCATGGTTAAGTGATGATTAGGGTTTTGGTTTTTCATTTATTTATTTGTTTATTTATTTGAAAGGATTAAGTTAAGAATGGTGGCTTATTTTGGAGCTATGTTGAAGCTTCATGAAGCTTTGACAAAGTCCACCTTCCTTATCTCATCCTTAACCCTAACCACACTTACTAACCTTGGTTTAATCTCTACACTTGACCATGGTCAAGATATGATAAGTATTCATATTAGTTTTATTTTTTATAATAGTGAAGACTTATCATTCTTGCTTCATCTTCATCTTCTTCTTCTTCTTCAAGCTTGCTACAACAATGGCAACTTGAGATCTAGTGAGATAAATCAAATTCTAAAGTGAACCCACCTCCTATTTCTTCACCCTCTACCTCTTGCCAAGTTGTTTTGGGTGTTTACTTCACAAGTTTCACAAGTTTGTGAAGTCGGAGCTTGAGTTTGTGCAACCTCGACGTAGATCGTCTTTGACACGAAGCCGACGACCTATTCCGCACGTTTCTCCGATGAAGCCGTCACGAGAGTTCAAGCTTCAAGATGGACAGCGAGAGGACGCCCTTGCGGAGCCGTGGAGGTGGATATCCGGATCTACAAAGGTTGTAATTTCCGTATCCCAGTAGTTAACTGTTAACTAGTTAGTTTTTTCGCCTAAACTTCTAGCAAACGATCCGTAGTCGGGTCTCTCGGCACCGTTAAAATTTTAATATGGCATGTTCGATGCCTTGTGTGACCTCATTAGGGTGCCTAGGAACCCTACAGAGCAGTCTCGTATCGCAAGATACGAAGTGTCGAAGAAGTTATTTTCGACAAAGTTGGCCGTCGGATCATCGGTAGCGGACCACGTGCTTAAGATGATTGGCTACACTGAGGAGCTCGCGGAACTTGGGACCACGTTGGACAGTGAACTCTATACGGATTTAATTCTCCAGTCCCTTCCATCCACTTATGCCCAGTTTATACTGAACTTCAACTTACAAGAAAAGGAAGTTGAACTTTCAGAACTCCTCAACCTGCTGAGGAGCGCAGAGGGCACCCTACAGAAGGGTAGGGAAACACCCGCTTTGTTTGTAGGAGGATCTTCTTCCTCTAGGTCCAAGGCGAAAGCCAAGGGAAAGAGGAAGAAAGCCCCCGCCAAACCAAGAGGCGGTGTTAGTAAAGTGGGTACGAAGGGAAAGGAAAAGGCAACAAAGATTGCGGGGAAGCTTGTTGGAAAGGAAGAATGCTTCTATTGTCATAAGAGTGGACACTGGAAGAAAGATTGCAGGGCTTGGAAAGCCAGGACACAGGAACTGAAGCAGGTTGCGGCTTCAGCTTCAGGTGTGTATGTTATTGAAAACTGTCTTTCTATAAACTCTACTTCCTGGGTATTGGATACCGGATCAGGATCTCATATCTGTAATTCTTTGCAGGCATTGAGAAACCGTAGGTTTTTGAAGGAAGGTGACATGACCCTCAGAGTTGCGAACGGAGCTAGCATGGATGCTAAAGCCGTGGGGGACTATCACCTGGGAATGTCAGATGGGCATATTTTGGTTTTGCGTAATTGCTTTTTTGTACCCAACGCAACTTGTAATATCATTTCTATATCTTTGGTTTCTAAAGAAGGTTATGAATATGCGTTTGTAAGTAATGTTGTAAACATTCACCTTAATCAAGTTCTGATTGGGTCAGGTACATTGAGCAATGGTATATACGTATTGAACCAACCACAGATTTTTAATGTCCAGAATACACACAAAAGAAAGTCTCCAGATATCAATCAGACTTTCTTATGGCATTGTAGACTGGGTCACATCAATGAGAGAAGGTTGACTAAGTTACATACAGAAGGATATTTGGATCCGTTCGAATATCAATCGTATGCCACTTGTCAATCCTGTCTCAAAGGAAAGATGACAAAGACTCCGTTCACTGGACACGGAGTAAGAGCGAGCGAGCTCTTGGGACTCGTACACAGCGACGTGTGCGATCCAATGTCTACACATGCGCGAAGCGGTTATTCTTACTTCATTACCTTTACGGATGATTTTTCAAGGTACGGTTATGTCTTCTTAATGAAACATAAGTCCGAAGCTTTTGAAAAATTCCAGGAATATAAGAATGAAGTAGAAAAACAAACCGGCAAAAGTATCAAGATTCTAAGATCGGATCGAGGTGGAGAATACTTGAGTGCCGAGTTCCTGAATTATTTAAAAGAGAACGGGATTCTCTCTCAGCTTACTCCTCCATACACTCCGCAACACAACGGTGTATCGGAGAGACGGAACCGAACCCTATTGGATATGGTACGGTCCATGATGAGTAACGCTGAGTTACCGCGATCATTCTGGGGGTATGCACTAGAATCAGCTGCGTACCTTTTGAACCGAGTTCCTACTAAGACTGTGCCTACTACACCATATGAGATGTGGTGTGGGAAGAGGCCCCATCTCAGTCACATCAAGACTTGGGGATGTCCGGCTTTTGTTAAAAAGAAGCATGCGGACAAGCTCGAGGCACGCTCAGTAAAGTGTAAGTTCGTGGGATATCCAAAGAACTCCAAGGGATATTTCTTCTACTGTGAAGAGGAACAAAAAGTTCTTGTTTCTCGTCATGCCTATTTCTTGGAAACTGAGTTTTTGGAAAACCAGATAAGTGGGAGCACAGTAGAACTGGAAGAAATTGCAGAACCACGAGCTATTACTGAAAGCTTAGTGGAACCAGAAGGTTCAAAAGAACAGGACATTCCTATGCCGCTCCGCAGAAGTAGTAGGCAGTCTCATCCGCCCGAGAGATACTACGGTTTTCTCATAGACGGGGATAGAGAGGATTGCATCATAGACTATGATGAGCCTACTAGCTTCCAGCAGGCCGTTCAGAGCATTGACTCGGTAAAATGGCTGGATGCAATGCGGACCGAAATGGAGTCCATGTACACCAACAAAGTATGGACGTTGGACATTGCTCCAGACGGGGTAAAACCCGTAGGATGCAAGTGGATCTTCAAAAGGAAGATTGGTGTAGATGGACAGGTTGAGACCTATAAAGCTAGACTTGTAGCAAAGGGTTTCCGTCAAAGACCTGGCTTGGACTATGACGAAACCTTTTCTCCAGTGGCTATGCTGAAATCCATTCGGATCCTTCTTGCCGTTGCTGCCTTCCACGATTATGAGATTTGGCATATGGACGTAAAGACCGCTTTTCTAAATGGAAATTTAGAGGAGTGTGTCTATATGGATCAGCCGGAGGGTTTCATTCAGAGTGGGAGCAGCGGAAAGGTGTGCAAGTTGCTTAAGTCCATCTATGGACTAAAGCAGGCATCGCGGAGTTGGAACATCTGTTTTGATGAGACGGTCAAGGAATTTGGCTTTATCAAAAATCCAGATGAACCATGCATATATAGTAGATTTGTAGCGAGAACAGTAGTATTCCTCGTTTTATACGTGGATGACATTCTCTTAATAGGAAATGACATTCCTATGCTACAATCTGTCAAGGGGTTCTTGTCACAAAGGTTCTCTATGAAAGACCTGGGTGATGCCTCATACATCCTGGGGATCCGGATCCATCGTGATAGATCCAAGAGGATATTAGGACTTTCTCAGTCCAGGTACATCGACACCATAGTGAAAAGATTCAGTATGGAAGATTCCAAGCACGGTAACCTACCGGCTTGTCACGGGATCACCCTCTCTAAAGAGATGTCTCCCAAGACTGATTTGGAGAGGGATCGCATGTCCATTATACCCTACGCTTCTGCGGTAGGTTCTATAATGTATGCGATGTTGTGTACCAGACCGGATGTAGCTTATGCACTGAGTGTGGTAAGCCGGTATCAGTCAAACCCTGGGGAGAAACACTGGATAGCGGTAAAGAACATTCTCAAGTACCTAAGAAGGACTAAGGAGATGTTCTTGGTGTATGGCGGAAAAGACCTCCAGATCGAGGCCTTTGCTGACTCCAGCTTCCAGAGTGACAAGGATGATTCCAAGTCCATGTCGGGTTTTGTCTTTAACCTCAATGGAGGGGCGGTGTGTTGGAAGAGTTCCAAACAGGAAACCGTTGCAGACTCGACGATGGAAGCGGAATACATCGCTGCATCTGATGCCGCAAAAGAAGCTGTCTGGATAAGGAAGTTCTTGAAAGAACTTCAGGTGGTTCCGTCCATTGTTGACCCAATACCTCTGTATTGCGACAACAACGGGGCTATAGCTTTAGCAAAGGAACCCAGGTCCCATCAGAGATCCAGGCACATCTTAAGGCGGTATCACCTGATCAGGGAGATCGTGGATCGTAAGGAGATCGAGGTTCGGAGGGTTGCTTCAGAAGAGAACACTGCAGATCCATTCACCAAGGCCCTACCCCAGACTCAGTTCGAGCGGCTGATCGAGATGATAGGTCTTCGATACGCCAGTACATGGCCTTAGTGCAAGTGGGAGATTGTTAGTGTATATGCCCTAGAGGCCATTACTGTATCATACTAGTTTGTATATTACTTGATGGAAGCTTGGGATATTCACCTTGTATAAACAATCTTGCTCAATATAGTAGTATGCTACTTGGTTTGTTTCTACTTCAATGTGTACTTGTGTTTATTTCAGTATATCACTTATACGCATTAGTGGAGCCCTTAGGATCTTTGCTTGATTACCAGCGTTGTGATGGCAGTCACACTAGTGGGGGCTGGGTAATCTATAAGCACATCCTTATACAGGTCCCTGGTCGCAGGACTATCGAGACAGGGCATCGATACTCTGGAGTAGACTAGCGTATGCGCTTCTCATCCCAGTGTGGGAGATGGTCTGTCCCACAGCCATCAGTACGTCGTACTGGAGATAGTATATGGGTGCTCGTTGGGTTACGAGTACACTGGACAGGACTCGTCGGGAACTGACAGGTTGG
The DNA here is from genome assembly GCA_030015575.1 of Agapanthus africanus. Classification (NCBI taxonomy): domain Eukaryota; kingdom Viridiplantae; phylum Streptophyta; class Magnoliopsida; order Asparagales; family Amaryllidaceae; genus Agapanthus; species Agapanthus africanus. The sequence continues at coordinate 334,382,059 of CM057346.1, read as the reverse complement.
TATTATACCTATCGTCAGTTATCAGTTCCCAGGTGACATGAGTACAGCTTAGTCCGCTGACTTGACACTGGCACTTCGCCTCGAGTGTGTTCCCACTGTACTTTGACTACTACCCTACCACGGCTCAAAGGAGTCGTGCAAACAGGTGGTAGTTGGGTGCAGTCCCGAAGCACTTGGAGGCAGTGCCGGTTAGACAGGATTCGTCTCTCCCGGTATTGGGGGTTGACATCGCGCTGTGTCTAGGAGAGCCATTACACGAGTAGTCCCTGGCCAGGGCAAGCAAGATATACTGGTAGGCTTCCAGTGTTATCTCAGGGTGTTTTGGGCTTCACTCCGACACGACTTGTACCGCTATTGGGGGACTGACGTTTTACCGCCCCCTAGGCCCGACATGCGATGTATCAGACGAACAGACCGGACTGTACGGAGAATGTCACATTCAGACTCAGTAGGAGTTCAGATGGGGTTCACCTCGTCAGCCTTCTTGTCGGCATCTACCTGGGGACCGTTACGCACAGCTAGTGCCGCTTGCGGTCTGTGGTTAAACCCACTGCCAGCGTAGTGTCGAGTCTTTAGAGTCCCACACAGAGGGTATTCGCCTCTGGGCAAAACAGAGTAGAGGTCGCATGGTTTTGCGACAGGGTTCGTTCTCATCCGCGCACTTGTGCACGTTTGGAGTCCGGACGGATATTACTGGCTGGCTCTGGTTTGAGTCAGATACCGGTATATGTTTTGGGGTTGCTTTTATCTCTTGGTATTCATGTTCCTCGGAACAAGAATGCGGGTGTGTATGCACAGTTGATTGAGGCGGAGGAAGAGGTTTTTCATTAGGGTTTCGGAACGGGTGCATATGCACTTTTGACAGTCGTCTTTTTCCAAACCCTAATGGAATTATGATATATCAATTAATAATATTAATAAAATGAAATTGTGTCATGATTGGTTTTTTTGTTGACTTGTTGACCATGGTTGACTTGTTGACCATGGTTGAAGTTTTGACCATCATCATTACAAAAGAAAGATGCTCTTTGATTTTAGCAAATTCATTTAATGTTTGAAATGATAATGGTCATTCCTAAACCTTCCATCAACTATTCCATTTTCATTATTATTATTAATTTGATAATTCTTTTTGCTTTATGTTATGGTTGCAAAAAGAAAAGAGCTCATTCTATCATTTAGCTTCTCTCTCCTCATTTCATCTTCTTCTTCCTCTAGCTCAAGGAGAACCCCTCTCATGAGTTGAGAATCTCTCTCCTTGAAAAGATAAAACCCCAAAAGACACTCTCTACTCACTCTAGGATCAAGGTATAGCAAGCCGGAGATTCTAGTTCTCTCAAAGTTCGAGAAAGAGCCCGAAGGTTGAACCCTCAGGTGGATCCATCTTCGACGGAAGAAGGCAACGAGGAAAGAACCATCAACCTCTACAAGGTTTCAAGAAGAAGGAGTTCAAGTTAGGTATAACTCTTCATCCGAGTAGCTAACGCTCCTTTGTATGCTTGCTAGTTTAGTTTAGACACGATCCCGACATTGTTTAGTCCATGTTGCCCCTTGCGATAAAAATTTGTTTTTTATACCGTTTCCGCCTCCCCGTAAGCACCGGGGGTCGCAACGTGGACTTACACCGAGTCACATGGAGGCAATGAACGATAGGAGGGGATTCGTCTCTCCCGGTATAGGGGGTTGATGTTGCGCTGTGTTCGATTGGCTATAACAGGAAATCCCTGGCCAGGGTTGCTGAGATTTACTGGTAAGTGTTACCAGTAGTTTCTCGAACAGTTATAGACCTCATATCGACACGACTTATCGAGCTATTGGGGTCTGACGTTTACCACCCCTAGGCGAGATATGCGACATATCAGACGATCAGACCGGACTGTACGGTAGTGTTACTGGTTGGATTCACTGGAGTGTGAGCGGGCTTGCTCGTCGATCTTCAGATCGCTCAATACCCGGGTGGCCGTTACGTTTAGCAGACCGCTTGCGGCTTGTGGGTGTTTGATATGATCATCATCTGCTGCCGGCGTATTGACGAGTGTTTAGAGTCCTACACAGAGGTTTCCTGGCTCAAGCGAAACGAAATAGGAGCGCATATGAGATATGTGCGGGACCGAGAATAATGCGTGTATGTGATACCGTATTTCTATTCTCGCGATGAATGTGTCGAATGGTTGTATGCGATATAACCTAGTTATCGAATCAAGGATTGATTCGATAAGCCGATACATTGTATACTAGTCGGTTGTGTGCGACATGACCGGATCATTGAATCAAGTGTTGATTTAATGATTTAATGCATAATTATATATTTGATATATTACTTTGCATTAACTAGTATCGGTTCACTTTAAATGGATTTTCTCGCTCGGAAGTGCACATTGTATATTCGATATAGTTTTGTGCACTTGATTGTATCATGTTTGATGATACATGCTAGTTTGGGTTTGTGTAAAGAATTAAACCATGGTTACTTAAGTGGTTAGGGTTTCATTTCCTTTTCTTATTTATTTATCTATTTATTTCATTTAGAAAAGATAAAGAGAAAAGAATGGTTGCTAGTTTTATTTTATTTGAAGCTTCTTGAAGCTTTGAACAAGTCCACCATTCTTGTCTCTTCTCTAACCCTAACCACTCATCTAACCTTACTTAATTCTCTACACCTAACCATGGTTTGCTTATGATAAGAATGGATTTTCTTTTCTATTTTAAATTATTCTTATCATAACAATTATCTTCTTCTTCTTCATTCTTCAAGAAGAAAAGCTTGACTACATCAATGGTGATTGATGAATATGAGTGAGAAATCCAAATCTAAAGTCTACCCACTTCCTATTTCTTCATCCTCTACCTCTTGCCAAGTAGTAGAGTGTGTTTTCTTCACAAGTTTCATCACTTGGTGAAGTCGGAGCTTGATTTAGCGATGCCTCGACGTAGATCATCTTCGGCATGGACATCGATGACCTAGCCCGTCCATTCTCCGATGAAACCGACGCTAGAGCCCGGGACTTGTTATGGACAGCGAGGAGGCTTCATTGCGGAGCTATGGAGGTGGAGAACCGGATCTACAAAGGTTGTGTTTCCGTATCTCTTAGTTAAGTGTTAACTACTTATCTTTTTGCCTAGATTTCTAGCCAACGATCCGTAGTCGGGTTTCTCGGCACCTAGATTTTTTGAAATTGGCATGGTTGATGCCTTGTGAGACCTCATTAGGGTGCCTAGGAACCCTACAGTGGTATCAGAGCCTAGCTAGAGCCTTTGGCGAAGTCTAGACGGATTTTGAAGTCCGAACGACCCGAAACCCCAACCGGAAAATGCTCTCTGGACGTTTTTTGAAAACGTGGATTTTTTCAAATTAAAAATTGCTAAAAAATTCAGCAGGAAAAAATAAGAATTATGATGCAAATTATTTCCGATGAACAGTACAAACCGCGGCGGAACCGCGGCAGAAGCCTGCTTTCTGCGGCGGTTCCGCGGCAGAATGATGACGTCATCGTACACTGTTTGCACAGTAACTCCTATTATTTTATGCTGGATTTTCTGGGTATTTTTAAAATTTATTCTAGAGTTGGATTTTCTGGAGTTGTTTTGGGGATTCGGTGTTTCGATCGGGGTATCAAATTTTGTCTATTTGGCTTTCCGGATAAATTTTAGAATATGTTAAAAAGTTCGACCGGATATAAATTCCCAATTTTTCCCCTGTCGGGAAATTTCCAAGTGTTGGATTTTTCCGTAGTTTAACGACGTTCTAAGTAGTGCAAGTAACGCGATGGACCCTCTAGAAGACAACAAACCTTAACTCAATTATGTGACCGTCTTGAACTGCCCTTTGAACCTTCGGGTTTGGGGCAGTACGGCGTGCCACATGTGAGGCGTTGGCTTGACCCTTCTACGGCTGGACCGTTGGTACTGTGGCACGAACTGAATGTTGTTAGACTTATTTCATGTGTTGATCAGTATTGGGAAAACTTGGGTGTTCGATTGTTCGATCGGAAAGTTTAACATTTTCTATTTATCTGGAATGTGATACAATAATTGGAATTCACAAGAAGTTATGAGATAACTGAATGAATGTTATAAATCTAGCAATTTAGTCTCACTTGATCGGTTGCCACGGAATTTTGATGTGATCAAAAGTCCGTCGCAATCACGTAGCGTACGCGGATACTCGCCGGGTAAACTTAATAGACAGCCTCACTCCATAGCCCCGACCAAGTGACTGCAGGAGAACCCCGTCGCCGAAAGCATCCGTTAGGGTGCTCGCGGTAGCGGTGTTCCGCCTTGGTGCACTTCGTCGACGGTATCAGGGGTGCGGCCGCCTACTAAAGTTTGCGACGAGCATTCGTTCAGTTTTTCGGGAATCTTGTTGAATTGCCCGACTTGATATTGAAAAGTGTTTTCAATGATGAGACTAAAATGCGGGGTTTATAATTGTTAGGCATGCGATGTCTAAGTATTTCATTTGGTCAGGCATGCGATGTCTGAAGAGGTTGCGGATTCCAACTGTTGTAGTTTTACACTTTCTTTTCTGTGACCGTAAGTGTAATATGTGATATCGCCGGTTTCGTTGCTATATGTCAACGACAATTGGGATGCGCATATTTACTTACGTTGATGACATGTGATGTTATGTGTTGCTGGATATGTTATATTGGATCATCGTGTTTGAATAGCCGGGGGGGTTTTATGTGAGATGAGTGTTTTTCATTTTCATTCATGTAAAAACTTGTATGTAATATTCTTTTATTGGGGCACTTCCAGGTTGCGGAAGTTGTCACCGTTGATGTATATTATTTACTTTTCCGCACTAGGATAGACCCAAGGAGGAGGGCACAAGTAACCGGGTTCTGGAGTCCAGTGGGAGACCAACTCGAGGAGTCGAGTCCGGGTCTCCTAACTCTAGAATTGGTAGGGTTGCTTGCCGCTCTCGTAGGGGTCTAGGGGTGTGTGTTTGGCTATTCATCGCGGCCGTGGAATCCGTGTTTTATACTGGCTCGTATTGAAAACACGGACGTCCTAGTATATCTAATATTTCATATGATTCTTCTGCTGCGATATCTGTGATGTGATCATGTGATGTTCTGTGATAGATACTGTATATAGTATATATGATATATTATATAGACGTTACTTATGTTTTACACCCGCGCTAGCCCTGCCCCGCTCTGCCGTTAGTTACCTAACCTAACGGTGCACGAGGGGACATCAAGGCGAATGCGGATGGCATAAGTGTACGTCGTATTTATCTGTGATGTTTAGGTATATAAATGATGGGACTTCATTAATGTGATTAATGAAATAAAAGAAACCTAAGATGTTCTAGAATCGAATTTCAAAATAAAACAGGTAGCTACAGTTCTTGCTATGCATAGCGGTATATATGATATACCCTGCACCTTATTCGATGAGGAAAGGACCGAGATCCCTTCACCGGGAGTGACTCCTTTAGCAATAACTGGCAGATGCTACACACTCGGTTTGTCTTTTGATTGCTTTTAAGAGTTTTTGCTTTGCACAGTGATATATATGATATATCCCGCACCTCATTCGACGAGGAAAGGACCGACGATCCCTTCACCGGGAGTGACTCCTTTAGCAAAACTAGAAAAGCCTCAAAAGCACTCCATTTCAAATTCATTTGATTCTACAACGATATAAAGTTCATTACGCAAAAGGTTTTCTTAAAAACCTGTCGTAGCCCTCCGTCATTTCAGATAGGTAATAGTTAGTATTCGTGCTGCGTTTGTTGACTCAGTCAAGGCGTAGTGTGCGGTAGCTGATTATTGCTTACCTGCAAAGCATATGATGCGATTGGATTAGGGTAGTCGTGCGGCCTTGTTGACTCAGTCAAGGGTCGTGCGGGTGGGTTTAATTCAATCGAGAAATGACGGGTTGAACTTTACTTGTGGTCTATGATTTGTTGACTCAGTCAAGGTCATAGATCGCTTGGGGCAAAATATTATCGGGAATTTCAAGTGTTGAAATTTGCAATGAGATTGCATACCTTCTATGAGATAGTTGGATCCCGATACCCGCTGCGAGTAAGAGTTACTCCTGGGAGAGTTTTACATATTACAATTAGCCGATCAAGTAGGTGTCTAGAAAGGTGTTAACGAGGTTACGCCTCTGGGAAAACGAGGTTTACATTAATTAGGTTCGTGCGAAAGCACAGGGGACCTCCCTCAAAGTACCGACACTAGCCTGGCTGAAAGATTGGCGAACTTGTAGTGTGTAATTAATCCCGGCTAGTCTTTCCTTTTAGGGTTTGAAGGAAGATTTGATAAAAAGCAGTGGGAGCCATCCTGATTAGATAAAATAATAACCAATCTATTCTTGCAAGAGCGCACGCTGAGTGTTTTCTTCTCTCTCTCTCCTGGTAGCGACCATATCACGCCTTAATCAAGATAATAATACGGATATTTGACCGAACCCGCTTGTTATACTGAGCTGGGGAACGTTGGTCCCACTCCAACTTATAATTGTTATAAGACAGAGCAGGAAATTGGGGATTACCAGAATTCCCGTGCCGCCCAAACGAAGAGAGTGCATGCTGATGCATCATCTTCGGGTTTGTTCATTATACAGAACTGTTTCTCAGTATCCTTTACGTCCTGGGTATATGATACCGGATCAGGATCCCAGATATGTAATCTGTTACATAGGGCTACAGAAAGGTAGAGAACTGAGAACGGGTGATAAGTTTCATGAGGCAGAAAACGGGGCAAGAGTTGCAGCCAAGTCTGTTGGTCACTGTCACCCTGTATTACAAATACATTGATTCTGAACGAACGCTATTAGATACCGAACCTGATATACAAAATCGTATCTATCTCTTTATAAGTAAAGAAAAGATATAATTTTGTATTGTTGGATAATGTTTTGAACATTTCCTATATCAAAAGTTGATCGGTTCAGGCACGATATCTAAAAGCATTGATGTTCTAAATCAAACTACAGTTCTTAGTATACAGAACACACACAAGAGGAAGAGTTCAGAACTGAACGAATTCTTCTTGAGGCATTGTAGACTAGGTCAGATCAATATGACCCGACTAGCTAGAGTTACATATAGATGCATATTTAAATCAGTTTGAATTTACATCTTGTGAAACTCGCCAGTCATGTCACAAAGATAAGATGACCATAGCTCCGTTTACTGGAAACAGAGAAAGAGTTGTAAACTCTTGGGATGATACATGTTGATGTATGTAAGGTCCCCTGTCTACACATGCCAGGACAGGTTCTTTGTACTTCATTACATTCTCTGATAATCTCTCAAGCTTCAGACATATGTTCCTGTTGAAACATGAGTCCGAGCCTTTTGAGATATTCACAGAATATATGCGAGAAGTAGAGAACCAAAATACGGGTATAAGTATTATGTCCTTTGATGAGATCAAGGAGGAGAATACTTGAGCACGGAATTCCAGGACTATTCTAAAGGAGAATGAGATTCTCTCTCAGCATTACTCCTCCGAATACACCATAGCATGATGGTATATCGGGGCGGAGCAGATACACCCTATTTGATATGGTGTGCTCTATGATGAGTACTACTGAGTTACCTGTTTCCTTTTGGGAGTCATGCACTTATGAAGTTGCATACCTAATGAATAGGGTTCCAATCAAATAAGTTTCCTACCATTTCATATGTGATATGGAAAGGGAAGAGCCCATGTCTTAAGCTAGTTAAGATTTGGGGTTGTCCGGCCTATGTCTAAAAGGCAAAATCCGGACAAGCTCGAGGCAAGGTCAGTTATGTAGAACTGGAAATGTTCCAGCTATACAAACTACAGCTGATGATTTGATAGAACCAAAGGATTCAATAGTTACCAATGAACCTCAGCCTCTCCGCCGATCTAGTAGGGTTCCTCACCCACCTGAGAGATACTTCGATTTCTCTATGACAGTAGGAGCGAGGATTGCATCATGAGATGATGACCCAACTAGTTTCGAGCTGGCCATCGAGAGTAAGACTCTGTAAGAATGGCTGGATGCTTAGTGATCTGAGATGGAATCCTTATACACCAACAAAGTATGGACTTTAGTTGCTATATCTGAAGGGTTAAATTCCTATCAGGAGCAAGTATATCTTGAGAAGATTACTTGGTGTACATGGAAAAGTTGAGACTTTCAAAGCTAGACTTGTTAAAAGTTTGCATCATTGACCAGGTGTGGATGATGATGAAACCTTTTCAAGTAGCTTTGCTTAAGTCCATCCAGATCCTACTTGTCACGGCTACATACCATGACTGCGATATCTGGTGGTTGGGTGTCTTGACTGCTTTTCTAAATGATGATTTAGAAGAGTGCGTCTATGAGTACACAGCCAGAGGGCCTCATAGACAGTGGGAGCAGCGGAAACGTGTGCAAGATGCTTTATAGGATAAAGCAGGCATCGCGGAGTTGGAACATCTGTTTTGATGGATTAGTCAAAGAAGTTGACATCATCAAAATGGTAGATGAACCTTGTATAAACAAAAAGGTAGTAGCGAGTATGGTGACAATCCTCGTAGAGTACGTGGATGTCATACTCTTGATAAGAAAGGAGTTTCTTATGCTACGCTCGATCAATCTCCGTTTATCACAAAGATTCTCCATATAGGATCAAAGTGATACCTCCTAAGTCCTGGGTTTTTGGATCTATGAGATAGATCTAATTGGATGTTAGGACTCTCACTAGTTGTAGTGAGACGGTATCAACCGATCCTGGGGAGAATCACTGGAAGGGTTCCAGGGTGATAATGACGACTGAGTGTCAGTCACAGGCATTGTCTTTACCCTCAGTAAAGGGACGGTATGTTGGAATAGTTCCAAGCTAGATACCGTGGCATACTAGACGATAAAGGCTGAATACATCGCTACTTAAGATGCTACCATAGAGGCAGTCTGGGTGTATAATAGTTCATGAGATGAACTTCGTTCCTACCATTGTGAGACAATGGAGTTGTGGCTTATGCCAAGGAACACCCGTCCCATCAGTGACCCAGGCGTATTCTGAGGCCGCATCACCTGATCATGGAGATAGTTGATCTCCAGGGTGATCGAGGTAAGGAGAGTAGATTCTGAGGACAACACAGCGGATCCACTCACAAAGGCCTGTTCCCAAAGAGAGATTTTTTTTATGTGATGGTTGAGTATGAGATACTGCAACCACTGCTACAGATGGCCCTAGTGCAAGTGGGAGATTGTTAGTTATATGTATGCCCTAGAGGCCATTACTATACATAGGATGTATATTGTAGTGGATGCTGGGACATATATAGGGAGGACTTTCTTGCTCGACATGATAGTATGCTATCTGGTTGCTCTTTACCTTAACATGTACACTGATTGTCTCTCTGTTACATGTTGGTAAAGCCCTTAGGATATGTGCTTGACTACCTGGACTATGATGCGGATCATACTAGTGGGGACATGGTAGTCCATACGTACATCCTTCAAAGTCCCTAGTCGTGGGTGTATCGAGACGGGGCATCGATATACCAGAGTAGACTAGCGTATACCTTCTCGACCCATACAGATGGGCGATGGATGATCCCATATCCATAGGTGTTTGACATCAGAGATGATATACGGGTGCTCAGTAGAGACTGGGTACACTGGACGGACTCGCCGAGAACTCCCAGATGGTATTATACCTCACGTCAGATGACAATTCTCTGGTGACACTGGTACAGAGTAGTCTGTTGACCCGAGATCGTCATAGAGTCTTGTGTGGTTCCCACTGTGCTTTGATTTCCATCTTACCACGTCCAAGAGGGCGTGCAAAACGGTGGTTTTTGGGTACAGTCCCGAGTCACATGGAGGCAATGAGCGATAGGAGGGGATTCGTCTCTCCCGGTATAGGGGGTTGATGTTGCGCTGTGTTCGATTGGCTATAACAGGAAATCCCTGGCCAGGGTTGCTGAGATTTACCGGTAAGTGTTACCAGTAGTTTCTCGAACAGTTATAGACCTCATATCGACACGACTTATCGAGCTATTGGGGTCTGACGTTTACCACCCCTAGGCGAGATATGCGACATATCAGACGATCAGACCGGACTGTACGGTAGTGTTACTGGTTGGATTCACTGGAGTGTGAGCGGGCTTGCTCGTCGATCTTCAGATCGCTCAATACCCGGGTGGCCGTTACGTTTAGCAGACCGCTTGCGGCTTGTGGGTGTTTGATATGATCATCATCTGCTGCCGGCGTATTGACGAGTCTTTAGAGTCCTACACAGAGGTTTCCTGGCTCAAGCGAAACGAAATAGGAGCGCATATGAGATATGTGCGGGACCGAGAATAATGCGTGTATGTGATACCGTATTCTATTCTCGCGATGAATGTGTCGAATGGTTGTATGCGATATAACCTAGTTATCGAATCAAGGATTGATTCGATAAGCCGATACATTGTATACTAGTCGGTTGTGTGCGACATGACCGGATCATTGAATCAAGTGTTGATTTAATGATTTAATGCATAATTATATATTTGATATATTACTTTGCATTAACTAGTATCGGTTCACTTTAAATGGATTTTCTCGCTCGGAAGTGCACATTGTATATTCGATATAGTTTTGTGCACTTGATTGTATCATGTTTGATGATACATGCTAGTTTGGGTTTGTGTAAAGAATTAAACCATGGTTACTTAAGTGGTTAGGGTTTCATTTCCTTTTCTTATTTGTTTATCTATTTATTTCATTTAGAAAAGATAAAGAGAAAAGAATGGTTGCTAGTTTTGTTTTATTTGAAGCTTCTTGAAGCTTTGAACAAGTCCACCATTCTTGTCTCTTCTCTAACCCTAACCACTCATCTAACCTTAGTTAATTCTCTACACCTAACCATGGTTTGCTTATGATAAGAATGGATTTTCTTTTCTATTTTAAATTATTCTTATCATAACAATTATCTTCTTCTTCTTCATTCTTCAAGAAGAAAAGCTTGACTACATCAATGGTGATTGATGAATATGAGTGAGAAATTCAAATCTAAAGTCTACCCACTTCCTATTTCTTCATCCTCTACCTCTTGCCAAGTAGTAGAGTGTGTTTTCTTCACAAGTTTCATCACTTGGTGAAGTCGGAGCTTGATTTAGCGATGCCTCGACGTAGATCATCTTCGGCATGGACATCGATGACCTAGCCCGTCCATTCTCCGATGAAGCCGACGCTAGAGCCGGGGACTTGTTATGGACAGCGAGGAGACTTCATTGCGGAGCTATGGAGGTGGAGAACCGGATCTACAAAGGTTGTATTTCCGTATCTCTTAGTTAAGTGTTAACTACTTATCTTTTTGCCTAGATTTCTAGCCAACGATCCGTAGTCGGGTTTCTCGGCACCTAGATTTTTTTGAAATTGGCATGGTTGATGCCTTGAGAGACCTCATTAGGATGCCTAGGAACCCTACAATTTCAAATTGATATATCTGTACGTCTGTTTTTATAGAGTGAGATATAACTTTTTGAAATTATGTCAATGACATTTACCTATATCAGTGGATGGTTAGGTAAGGAGCATTAAACAGCGGTGTAATTCTTCTTAACCATAAGTACAGTTTTCAACCTACGATGCACAGGGTTTGAGTTATTAGACTCAGAGGACTTATACAAAGGATTGTATATTATCCAGTGTCCATTAGGACAGAGGGGTTGGTCTTCGTACTAAATTCGGTTTACTTATGACTTCTCTAGTTTTTAGACAAGTGTTTCGTAGAAACGCAAGGTCCGAATTTTGAGAAGTTATAGGTATATGAATAAAGTGGAGGACCAAGTATTGCAAGTGTCAGGATTCTTCAAGGTGATCGAAGATGTAGATACTTGTGTATGGTATTCAGTTAATAGTAATGATTAAGAGAACTTGCTTCTCTTTCAGGTTACTAATAATTGAAAGTACTTCTAAGTTGAGTAATGCCGATCGGCCTCTCTCCATTTTGTTGACATGCACTGGAAACAGCTGCATGATTTGAATCTGGTTCCAATTAAATCAGTGCCTCTGTTTCTATATTGGATATAGAACGGTTCGTATCTTAACGATGTTAAGGTATGGGGAGTTGTCCGGCTTATGCTTAAAACTAGACTCTGGATAACTCAAGGCACGTTTCGGTAATGGCTGTTTGTGGGTTGACCCAGGCTGTGACGAGGGTTGACTTTCTACCATCTGGAAGATCAAAACTGATTTTGTTCTTGACTCGCCACAGTTTTAAAAGAAATGGATTTTCTTTCAAAAAACAGTAGTGGGAGTATGGTAGAATTGGAAGTGATTCCAGAACCATAAATGATTACTGAAAATTTGATAAGAACCTAAAGATTCAATCTGGTTTGACATTCTATTGGCCACTCCGCAGATATGGTGGGTAACCTCAGGCACCCAAGAAGTACTCCAGTAGCCTCAACGACGGTGACTGGGAGGTTTTTGTTTACCCAGACTTGCCATTGCTGTTGTTCCACGCTGCGAGACCCGGCAGGAGGATGAGTATAGCGTCGTTCTAAACTAGCTTTAGAAGTGTACGTGTATATGACTCTGCCAGAGGGTTGTCGTAGTCAGTGGGAGCAGCGGAAGCATTGGTGGACAAGTGGCTTATGTCTATTTATAGACAAAAGCAGATATAGCGGAGATAAATCATCTATTTCTGATATGACAGTCATAGGTTTGACTTCATCAGAATAGAGGATGGATCTGTTAAAAAGGTAGTAGGGTGTGATGTCCTGGTATTTGGATGACATACACAGAGTAGGAAGTGATGTTCCTATACTACGATCGGTTATACTTTGGTTGTCACACAGTGGTTTCTCCACATGGGACTTGGATATAATATCAAGACATTCTGGTTACTGGATCTATGGTTTTAGATCTGGATTTGGGTAGTTTCCCAATCAGGGTACTTTGACGGCATTCTGAAGGTGTTTTAGAATGGACGACTCCAGGCACGGTAGTGTACCTGCAGGTGATGGAGTCACCCTCTCTAAAGGTGTCTTACAGACTAAAGTGGAGAGGGATGTGCATGATTGGCAGATCACATGCTTAGGCAATTTAGTCAATCATGAGATGTCAAGCACCACACCAGATGTTGTTTTTTGAAATAGATGCAATATGTTGATATTGATCCAATCCTGGAGAAACGAACAGAAGCAGTTTTAGAACATAAGTGGATGTTCTAGGGATATGATAACAACAGCCTCTTTTAGGAGACAGTTATCATTCCAGGCTTTCAAGGTGACATGGATGACAGAGAGGTTGTCAGAGTTATAGTTTTCCTTCTGACGAGGGGCAGTATTTTGGACAGGTGTTCCAAGGGGATACTGAGGAAGGCATGACGCAGGATACTAATTAAGTTCAGTTGACGATACAGTCTAAGAAGTTTGGATTTGGAGTTCATTTATGAGCTAGGTCCCATCAGATATCCAGACATATTCTAAGACAGGTATTGCTCATTTCGGGAGATGGCTTTCTTCGCGAACTTGAGATAAAGAGAGACATAGAAAGAAACATCAAGGCAGACTCCCACTCATCATCTGTAAAACCATACATACGTGAGAATCATACCTAGTAAATATATACTCTGGAGCAAGGGTCTAATTGGGAAATCAGTTTTCTATTAACAATACACAGTGAAACTGAAACATGTAAATGTTTCGAAGGGGTATCCGGGTATTCCTAATAATGCTTCTTCCATTATCAGATTCACAACTGTAACCGTATATTTCTTTGCTATCTCTCCAAATCCCTTTATATGTCTTTAGTCATTACTTTCTGTACACCTCCTTTAGGCCAAATGGTTTTCTTCCTTCCCTACCGTTCGGCACCAACCTATGGTTTGGAAGAAGACTATCCAATAAGCATAATGGGTGTAATGGGTGTACTCCCCTAATCCTAGGAGCATTCATAACCTGAGAGAAGGTGAAGATAAAAGACAACTGAATAAAACCTTATTCCTATTTCTCCTGAACCAGAATCCATCCCCGAACTGGAACAACTTCCTTCGAGTTCGTATATAACCATACGATGGAGTATCTAAATATCTGCGGATCTTCGTAGTGAACGGAGTGTCATGGAGAAATACAAAGGTGAAGTAGGAGTGGCGATGAAATACTTGGTTTGGTCGTGAATAGCAGCCGCAATTTACTTTGCCCTATTTCTAATCCTTTTATTTTGTCTTTACTTATTACCTTCTGTACACCATCGTTAGGCTAATTGGTTTTCTACATTCCCCACCGTTCGGCACCTGCCTATGGTTTAGAAGAAGACTATCCAATTAGCGTAATATGTGTACCGTCCTAATCCAAGGAGCACTCGCAACCTTAGTGAAGATAAGAGGAAAAGACAACTGAATAGTCCTAATAATTTTTTCCAGAACCGGAACCATCCTTGAATCTGGAACAAGTTCCTTCGAGTTCGTATATAACCATACGATGGTTTTATCCAATGGAAGTGGATGTTCGTAGTAATACGGGGTGTTCTGGAGAAAAGGGTAAAAGTAGGAGTGGCAATGAGGTATGCAACTCTGACAATCCAAAAGCCAGTGTTTAAGAAGGTTCGGTTAACTTGGTCACTGAGTCATAGTCTAGGGTCGGGCTATGGTTGCTGCCAAAGAGAGAGAGAGAAAAGAAACACTCTGCATGCACTCTCAACTAGATCAGAATGGTTATCACTTTATCTAATCAGGAACCTCCCACTGTAACCTCAAATTCTCCTCCAAACCTGAAAGAAGAATTTGTCGGGATCACCCGAGGAGTAAACCAACTCATCAGTGGGAATCGGGATCCAACTATCATCGCATGATAATGTGATGGAATCCACTCACGTTATCACACTCTAGAAGGTATGCACATGCCTGGCAAGTTTCAGTTTCTTTAGAAACTCCCGATGTGATTTTTACCCCATGCTCTTATGACCTTGACTTTGGCCAACAAATCATAAGTCACATGTCAAGTTCTACCCATCATTATCCAGGTTAATTTGAACCCACCCGTACCTACCCTTGACTTTGGCCAACAAAGCAGTACGACTGTCCCAAACCAACACATCTATCTATGCAACAGAAAGGTAACAAATAGCTACCATATACTATGCCTTGACTTTGGCCAACAAACATAGCATGAATACTAAGTGCTACCCGTCTGAAATGACGGAGGGCTACGAATGGTTTTTGGCGAAAAACCTTTAACGTAATGAACTTGATATCGTTGAAGGAACCGGATAGCTTTTTATAAAAATATAGTGGCGAAAACCTTTGCTAAAGAGGTCACTCCCGGTGAAGGGATCTTGGCTCTTTCTACGTAGAATGAGGTGCAGGATATTCCAGCTGAATACCGTGATGCAAAGCAAAAAGCAATCGACTATAGTGAAGTTAATACCCTGATGCAAACTTCTGCCCAAGGGGTCACTCCCGGTGAATGGATCTCGGCCCTTGCCTCGTCGACTGAGGTGCTGGATATTCATAACCGAATACCACTGTGCAAAGCAAAAGAGAACGACCTTCAAATAACAACTTTTTTTTTAAAATGTTCCAACAACATCATAATAGGTTTGTTTAGCTTGCATTGATCCAAATCAATGCAGTCCCATCAATTAATCACACCACAAAAGAATGAAAATATGATGTACGTATATGCCATCCGCATTCGCCACTGGGTCCCGTCATCACCTGTTTGGTTACTTAACTAAAGACAGAGCGGGGACTGGACTGTTGGATATAGTGCCCTCAGAGTCAATTATTGGATCACAGGCACGTGATTGCAATGATTGAGGGAGGACCTATGCCGGTAGGACAGTCTTACTCAAGATGATAATATGCTATCTGGTTTATCTTTATCATCATGTACTGCTTTAGGTGACCTTACAGGTCGCTATTACACGTTGATAGAGCCCCTAGGATTCTTGCTTGACTGCCAGCAGTATGAGGGCGATCATATACGTGGGAGCTGGGGTCTATAAGCACATCCTTAGAAGGTCCCTAGTCGTAGGAGTTTCGAGACAGGGCATCGATACTCCAGAGTAGACTAGTGTATACAGTCGAGACCCCGACGAGGGGCGGTGGCCGGTCTCACAAGCCACTGGTGTCAGTTGGTTCACCTAAGATGTATACAGGTGCTCATTGGGTTATGAGCACTGGACAGGACTCGTCAGGAACCTGCTTGTTGGGATTATACCAGACGTCAGATAGCAGTTCCCTGGTGACATGTTTACAGGTTAGTTCATCGACCTGAGATCGTCATTTGTCTCTTGAGAGTTCTCACTGTACTTTGATTACTACCCTACCACGCTCAAAGGAGACGTGCAAACAGGTTTTAGTTGGGTGCAGTCCCGAGCCACATGGAGGCAGTGAGCGGATCTTCAGGGGTTCGTCTCTCCCGGTATTGGGGGTGAGGTCGCGCTGTGTCTAGGAGAGCCATTACACGATGTCCTTGGCCAAGGCAGGAGATTTATTGGTAGGTATTCCAGTAGTATCTCAGGGTGTTATGGGCTACAGTTCGACACGACTTGTACCGCTTTTGGGGGTCTGACTTGTACCAACTCCTTAGGCCCGCCATGCGATGCTTATAATGTAGGGCTCCTAGGCACACTAATGAGGTCTCACAAGGCATCAACCAAGCCAATTTTGAATTTTACAAGTGCCGAGAAACCCTAATACGGATCGTTAACTAGATTTTTAGGCGACAAATGAAACTAGTTAACATCTTAACTACAAGAACGGAAATACAACCTTTGTACATCCGGTTCTCCACCTCCATAGCTCCGCAAAGAAGTCTCCTCGCTGTCCAAATCGAATCCCGGGCTCTAGCGTCGGCTTCATCGGAAAAATGGGCGGGCTAGGTCGTCGACTTCGATGCCGAAGATGATCTACGTCGAGGCATCACAAGATCAAGCTCCCACTTCACCAAGTCATGAAACTTGTGAAGAGAACACCCTATACTACTTGGCAAGAGGTAGAGGATGAAGAAATAGGAAGTGGGTTCACTTTAGAATTGGATTTCTCACTCATTTCATCAAGTCACCATTGATGAAGTCATGCTTTCTTCAATGAAGAAGATGAAGAAGAAGAAGAAAGAATATTATGATAAGTTATTCTCAAAAAGAAAATAAAACAATACTTATCATATGGCAACCATGGTCAAGTGTAGAGAATAAATCATGGTTAGAAGGAATGGTTAGGGTTAAGCATGAAGACAAAATGGTCACTTAGTCAAAGCTTCATGAAGCTTCAACATGCATCCAAAGAAAGCCACCATTTTTCTTTATGCTTATTATTTTCCAAAAAGAATAAACAAATAAATAAATGAATAAATAAGTAATGGAAAAACAAAACCCTAATCATTAGTTTAACCATGGTTTAATTCTTTGCACTTAACCAAGTAAACATGTATCATCAAACATGATACAATCATTTGCACAAAAAGTATATCACATATACAACTTGTACATCCAAGTGAGAAAATCCATTTAAAGTGAACCAATACTAGTTAATGCAAAGTAATATATCAAATATATAATTATACATTAAATCATTAAATCAACACTTGATTTAACGATCCGGTCATATCGCATATAACCGACTAGTATCCTATGTATCGGCTTACCGAATCAATCTTTGATTCGATAACTAGGTTATATCGCATACAACCATATCGATACATTCATCGCGAGAATAGAATACGGTATCACATACACGCATTATTCTCGGTCCCGTACATATCTCATATGCGCTCCTATTTCGTTTTGCTTGAGCCAGGAAACCTCTGTGTAGGACTCTAAAGACTCGTCAATACGCCGGCAGCAGGTGATGATCATATCAAACACCCACAAGCCGCAAGCGGTCTGCTAAACGTAACGGCCACCCGGTTATTGAGCGATCAGAAGATCGACGAGCAAGCCCGCTCACACTCCTGTGAATCCAACCAGTAACACTTACCGTACAGTCCGGTCTGTTCGTCTGATATGTCGCATATCTTGCCTAGGGGTGGTAAACGTCAGACCCCAGTAGCTCGATAAGTCGTGTCGATATGAGGTCTATAACAGTTCGAGAAACTACTGGTAACACTTACCAGTAAATCTCAGCAACCCTGGCCAGAGATTTCTGGTTATAGACAATCGAACACAGCGCAATATCAACCCCCTATACCGGGAGAGACGAATCCCCTCCTATCGCTCATTGCCTCCATGTGATTCGGGACTGTACCCAAAAACCACCGTTTTGCATGCCTTCTTGGACGTGGTAAGGTGGAAATCAAAGCACAGTGGGAACCACACAAGACTCTATGACGATCTCAGGTCAACAGACTACTCTGTACCAGTGTCACCAGAGAACTGCCATCTGACGTAAGGTATAATACCATCTGGGAGTTCTCGGCGAGTCCGTCCAGTGTACCCAATCTCTACTGAGCACCCGTATATCATCTCCGATGTCAAACACCAATGGATATGGGATCATCCATCGCCCATCTGTATGGGTCGAGAAGGTATACGCTAGTCTACTCTGGTATATCAATGCCCCGTCTCGATATAACCACGACTAGGGACTTTGAAGGATGTACTTATGGACTACCATGTCCCCACTAGTATGATCCGCATCATAGTCCAGGTAGTCAAGTACATATCCTAAAGGCTTTACCAACATGTATCAGAGAGACAAATAGTAAACACGTTAAGGTAAAGAGTAACCAGATAGCATACTATCATGTCGAGCAAGAAAGTCCTCCCTATATATGTCCCAGCATCCACTACAATATACATCCTATGTATAGTAATGGCCTCTAGGGCATATATATAACTAACAATCTTCCACTTGCCCTAGGGCCATCTGATAGCAGTGGTTGTAGTATCTCATACTCAACCATCCCATAAAAGTCTCTCTCTGGGAAAAGGCCTTTGTGAGTGGATCCGCTGTGTTGTCCTCTGCATCTGCTCTCCTAACCTCGATCCGTTGGAGATCAAGCATCTCCATGATCAGGTGATACTGCCTTAGAATATGTCTGGATCACTGATGGGACGGACGTTCCTTGGCATAAGCCACAACTCCATTGTTACACAATGGGAGGAACTTAGTTCATCTCATGAACAAATATACATCCAGACCGCCTCTTTGGTAGCATCTTAAGTAGCGATGTATCCTACCTTTATCGTCTAGTATGCCACGGTATCTAGCTTGGAACTCTTCCAACATACCGTCCCTTTACTGAGGGTAAAGACAATGCCTGTGACTGACATTCAGTCGTCCTCATCACCTTGGAACCCTTCCAGTGATTCTCCCCAGGATCGATTGATACCATCTTACTACAACTAGTGAGAATCCTAACATCCAATTAGATCTATCTCATAGATCCAAAACCCAGTATTTAGGAGGTATCACTTTGATCCTTTATGGAGAATCATTGTGATAAGCGGAGAATGACCGATCGTAGCATAGGAAACTCCTTCCCTATCAAGAGTATGTCATCCACGTACTCTACGAGGATCATCACCATACTCCCTACTACCTTTTTGTATATACAAGGTTCATCTACCATTTTGATGATGTCAAACTGTTTGACTTATCCATCAAAACAGATGTTCCAACTCCGCGATGCCTGCTTTATCACATAAAACATCTTGCACACATTTCCGCTACACCCACTGTCTACGAAGCCTTCTGGCTGTGTTCTTATAGACGTTTACTTCTAAATCATTATTTAGAAAAGTAGTCATGGCACCCAACCGCCAGATATCGTAGTCATGGTATGTAGCCGTGGCAAGTAGGATCTGGATGGACTTAAGCATAGCCACTTGAAAAGTTTTCATCATAATCCACGCCTGGTCGATGACGAAAAGCTTTAACAAGTCTAGCTTTGAAAGTCTCAACTTTTCCATATACATCAAGTAATCTTCTCAAGATATACTTGCTCCTGATGGGGATTTAACCCTTCAGATAAAGCAACCAAAGTCCATACTTTGTTGGTGTACATGAATTCCATTTTAGATCACTAAGCATCCAGCCATTCTTACAGAGTCTTACTCCTGATGGCCAGCTCGAAACTAGTTGGGTCATCATCTCATGATGCAATCCTCGCTCCCACTGTCATAGAGAAACAGAAGTATCTCTCAGGTGGGTGAGAAACCTTACTAGATCAGGGGAGAGGCTGAGGTTCGTTGGTAACTATTGAATCCTTTGGTTCTGTCAAATCATCAGCTGCAGTTTTGTATAGCTGGAACCTTTCCAGTTCTAGATAACAGATCTTGCCTCGAGCTTGTCCGGATTTTACTTTTCAGACATAGGCTGGACAACCCCAAATCT
Source organism: Agapanthus africanus (assembly GCA_030015575.1). Taxonomy (NCBI): domain Eukaryota; kingdom Viridiplantae; phylum Streptophyta; class Magnoliopsida; order Asparagales; family Amaryllidaceae; genus Agapanthus; species Agapanthus africanus. The sequence goes on along the minus strand of CM057346.1, from coordinate 334,361,805 downwards.
TAACTAACTTAAGAGATGGGCTCTTCCCTTATCATATCAAATATGAAGTGGTAGGCAACTGATTTGATTTGAACCCTATTCAATAGGTATGCAGCTTCTCAAGTGCATAACTCCCAAAAAGGAAATAGGTAACTCAGTAGTACTCATCATAGAGCACACCTTATCATATAGGGTGTGATTGCTCCACCCCGATATACCATCGTGCTATGGTGTATACGGAGGAGTAATGCTGAGAGAGAATCTCATTCTCCTTTAGAAAAGTCCAAGAATTTCGTGCTCAAGTATTCTCCTCCTTGATCTCATCATAGGACATAATACTTTTACCCGTATTTGGTTCTCTACTTCTAACTTATATTCTGTGAATATCTCAAAAGGTTCGGACTTGTGTTTCAATAGGAACATAGGTCTGAATCTCGAAAGATCATCAGAGAATGTAATGAAGTACAAAGAACTGGTCTTGGCATGTGTAGACAGGGGACCTACATACATCAACATGTATCGTCCCAAGAGTTTACCAACTCTTTCTCTGTTACCAATAAACAGAGCTGTGGTCATCTTATCTCTGTGACATGACTGGCAAGTTTCATAAGATGTAAATTCAAACAAATTTAAATATGCATCTATATGCAACTTAGCTAGTCGGGTCGCATTGATATGACCTAGTCTACAATACCTCAAGAAGGATTCGTTCATTTCTAGACTCTTCCTCTTGTGTGTGTTCTTTATACTAAGAACTGTAGTTTGATTTAGAACATCAATGCTTTTAGATAACGTGCCTGAACCAATCAACTTTTGATATAGGAAATGTTCAAAACATTATCCAACAATACAAAATTTTATCATTTCTTTACTGATAAAGAGACTGATATGATTTTGTATATCAGGTTCGGTATCTAATAACATTCATTCAGAATCAATGTATTGGTAATACAGGATGACAGTGACCAACAGACTTGGCTGCAACTCTTGCCCCGTTTTCTGCCTCATGAAACTTATCACCCGTTCTCAGTCCTCTACCTTTCTGTAGCCCTATGTAACAGATTACATATCTAGGATCCTGATCTGGTATCACATACCCAGGACGTAAAGGATACTGAGAAACAGTTCTCTGTAATGAACACACCCGAAGATGATGCATCATCATGCACTCTCTTCGTTTGGGCGGCACGGGAGTTCTGGTAATCCCCAATTTCCTGCTCTGTCTTATAAGAATTATAAGTTGGAGCGGGACCAACGTTCCCCAGCTCAGTATAATAAGCGGGTTCGGTCAATATTCTGTATTATTATCTTGATTAAGGCGTGATATGGTCGCTACCTGGAGAAAGAGAGAAGAAAACACTCAGCGTATGCTCTTGCAAGATCAGATTGGTTATTATTTTATTTAATCAGGATGGCTCCCACTGCTTTTTATCAAATCTTCCTTTAAACCCTAAAAGGAAAGACTAGCCGGGATTAATTACACACTACAAGTTCGCCAATCTTTCAGCAAGGCCAGTGTCGGTACTTTGAGGGAGGTCCCCCGTGCTTTCGCACGAACCTAATTAATGTAAACCTCGTTTTCCCAGAGGCGTAACCTCGTTAACACCTTTCTAGACACCTACTTGATCGGCTAATTGTAATGTGTAAAACTCTCCCAGGAGTAACAATTACTCGCAGCGGGTATCGGGATCCAACTATCTCATAGAAGGTATGCAATCTCATTGCAAATTTCAACACTTGAAATTCCCGATAATATTTTGCCCCAAACGATCTATGACCTTGACAAGGTCAACAAACCATAGACCGCAAGTCAAGTTCAACCCGTCATTTCATGATTGAATCAAACCCACCCGCACGACCCTTGACAAGGTCAACAAGGTCGTACGACTACCCTAACCCAATCTTCATCATATGCATAAGCAGATAAATACTGGTTAGCTACCGCACACTGCGCCTTGACAAGGTCAACAAACGCAGCACGAATACTAAACAGGACTTATCTGAAATGACGGAGGGCTACGACAAGTTTTTCTGAAAACCTATTGCGTAATGAACTTGATATCGTTGTAGAATCAAATGATTTTAAAATGGAGTGTTTTTGAGGCTTTTCTAGTTTTGCTAAAGGAGTCACTCCCGGTGAAGGGATCGTCGGTCCTTTCCTCGTCGAATGAGGTGCGGGATATATCATATATATCACTGTGCAAAGCAAAAACTCTTAAAAGCAATCAAAAGACAAACCGAGTATGTAGCATCTGCCAGTTATTGCTAAAGGAGTCACTCCCGGTAAAGGGATCTCGGTCCTTTCCTCATCGAATAAGGTGCAGGATATATCATATATACCGCTGTGCAAAGCAAGAACTGTAGCTACCCTTTTTATTTTGAAATTCGATTCTACAACATCTTTAGGTTTCTTTTATTTCATTAATCACATTAATGAAGTCCCATCATTTAAATACTTAAACATCACAGATAAATACGACGTACACTTATGCCATCCGCATTCGCCTCGATGTCCTCTCGTGCACCGTTAGGTTAGGTAACTAACGGCAGAGCGGCGCAGGGCTAGCGCGGGTGTAAAACATAAGTAACGTCTATATAATATATCATATATATTATATACTGTATCTATCACAGAACATCACATGATCACATCACAGATATCGCAGCAGAAGAATCATATGAAATATTGGATATACTAGGATGTCCGTGTTTTCAATACGAGCCAGTATAAAACAAGGATTCCACGGTCGCGATGAATAGCCAAACCCACACCCCTAGACCCCTACGAGAGCTGCAAGCAACCCTACCAATTCTAGAGTTAGGAGACCCGGACTCGACTCCTCGAGTTGGTCTCCCACTGGACTCCAGAACCCGGTTATTTATGCTCCCCTCCTTGGGTCTATCCTAGTGCGGAAAAGTAAATAATATACAAAGGGTGACATCTTCCGCAACCTGGAAGTGCCCCAATAAAAGAATATTACATACTAGTTTTTACATGAATGAAAATGAAAAACACTCATCTCACATAAAAACCCCCGGCTATTCAAACACGACGATCCAATATAACATATCCAGCAACACATAACATCACATGTCATCAACGTAAGTAAATATGCGCATCCCAATTGTCGTTGACATATAGCAACGAAACCGGCGATATCACATATTACACTTACGGTCACAGAAAAGAAAGTGTAAAACTACAACAGTTGGAATCCACAACCTGCATAGGCATCGCATGCCTAATCAAATGAATTCCTTAGACATTGCATGCCTAACAATTATAAACCCCGCATTTTAGTCTCAAAATCGAAAACACTTTTCAATATAAAGTAGGGCAATTCAGCAAGATTCTCGACATCCTGATCGAATGCTCGTCGCAAACTTCAGTAGGCGGCCGCACCCCCAACGCCGTCGACAAAGTGCACCAAGGCGGAACACCGCTGCCGCGAGCACCCGAACGGATGCTTTCGGCGACGGGGTTCTCCTACAGTCACTTGGTCGGGGCTATGGAGTGAGGTTGTCTATTAAGTTTACCCGGCGAGTATCCGCCTACGCTACGTGATTGCGACGGACTTTTGATCACATCAAAATTCCGTGGCAACCGATCAAGTGAGACTAAACTACTAGATTTATAACATTCATTCAGTTATCTCATAACTACTTGTGAATTCCAAATGTTGTATCACATTCCAGATAAATAGAAAATGTTAAACTTTCCGATCGAACAATCGAACACCCAAGGTTTCCCGATACAGCTCAACACATGAAATAAGTCTAAAAACATTCAGTTCATGCCTCAGTACCAACGGTCCAGCAGTAGAAGGGTCAAGCCAACGCCTCACATGTGGCACGCCGTACTTCCCCAAACCCTAAGGTTCAAAGGGCAGTTCAAGACGGTCATATAATCGAGTTAAGGTTTGTTGTCTTCTAGAGGGTCCATCGCGTTACTTGCACTACTTAGAACGTCTTTAAACCACAGAAAAATCCAACACTTGGATATTTTCCGGCAGGGGAAAGATTGGGTATTTACATCCGGTCGAACTTTTTAACATATTCCAAAATATCCGGAAAGCCACATAGACAAAGTCTGATAATCCGATCGAATCTGCGAACTCCCAAAACACCCCAGAAAATTCAACTCTTGAATAAATATTAAAAATTCCCATAAAACTCAGCATTTAAATAAAGAAGTTACTGTGCAAAAATGGTTGACTGAAGAGACTAAATGGGCGCGGAACCGCCGCAATAGGCGGCTCATGCCGTGGATCCGCCGCGCTTTAGACAGATCATTAGGTAATTTTTGTACCGTAATTCTTAGAATTTCCTGCAGAATTTTTTAAGCATTTTTAATTTGGAAAAAACCACTTTTTCAGAAAAAGTCCAGAGAGGGTTAAAAGTTAGGGTTTCGGGGTTCGATCGGGTTTCTAATATCGTCTACGCATCGCCTAAGACTCTAACTAGGCTCTGATACCACTGTAGGGCTCCTAGGCACACTAATGAGATCTCACAAGGCATCAACCATGCCAATTTCGAATTTTACAAGTGCCGAGAAACCCTAATACGGATCGTTAACTAGATTTTTAGGCGACAAATGAAACTAGTTAACAACTTAACTACAAGAACGGAAATACAACCTTTGTACATCCGGTTCTCCACCTCCATAGCTCCGCAAAGAAGTCTCCTCGCTGTCCAAATCAAATCCCGGGCTCTAGCGTCGGCTTCATCGGAAAAATGGGCGGGCTAGGTCGTCGACTTCGATGCCGAAGATGATCTACGTCGAGGCATCACAAGATCAAGCTCCCACTTCACCAAGTCATGAAACTTGTGAAGAGAACACCCTATACTACTTGGCAAGAGGTAGAGGATGAAGAAATAGGAAGTGGGTTCACTTTAGAATTGGATTTCTCACTCATTTCATCAAGTCACCATTGATGAAGTCATGCTTTCTTCATTGAAGAAGATGAAGAAGAAGAAGAAAGAATATTATGATAAGTTATTCTCAAAAAGAAAATAAAACAATACTTATCATATGGCAACCATGGTCAAGTGTAGAGAATAAATCATGGTTAGAAGGAATGGTTAGGGTTAAGCATGAAGACAAAATGGTCACTTAGTCAAAGCTTCATGAAGCTTCAACATGCATCCAAAGAAAGCCACCATTTTTCTTTATGCTTATTATTTTCAAAAAAGAGTAAACAAATAAATAAATGAATAAATAAGTAATGGAAAAACAAAACCCCAATCATTAGTTTAACCATGGTTTAATTCTTTGCACTTAACCAAGTAAACATGTATCATCAAACATGATACAATCATTTGCACAAAAAGTATATCACATATACAACTTGTACATCCAAGTGAGAAAATCCATCTAAAGTGAACCAATACTAGTTAATGCAAAGTAATATATCAAATATATAATTATACATTAAATCATTAAATCAACACTTGATTTAACGATCCGGTCATATCGCATATAACCGACTGGTATCCTATGTATCGGCTTACCGAATCAATCTTTGATTCGATAACTAGGTTATATCGCATACAACCATATCGATACATTCATCACGAGAATAGAATACGGTATCACATACACGCATTATTCTCGGTCCCGCACGTATCTCATATGCGCTCCTATTTCGTTTTGCTTGAGCCAGGAAACCTCTGTGTTGGACTTTAAAGACTCGTCAATACGCCGGCAGCAGGTGATGATCATATCAAACACCCACAAGCCGCAAGCGGTCTACTAAACGTAACGGCCACCCGGGTATTGAGCGATCAGAAGATCGACGAGCAAGCCCGCTCACACTCCTGTGAATCCAACCAGTAACACTTACCGTACAGTCCGGTCTGTTCGTCTGATATGTCGCATATCTTGCCTAGGGGTGGTAAACATCAGACCCCAGTAGCTCGATAAGTCGTGTCGATATGAGGTCTATAACAGTTCGAGAAACTACTGGTAACACTTACCAGTAAATCACAGCAACCCTGGCCAGGGATTTCCGGTTATAGCCAATCGAACACAGCGCAATATCAACCCCCCTATACCGGGAGAGACGAATCCCCTCCTATCGCTCATTGCCTCCATGTGATTCGGGACTGTACCCAAAAACCACCGTTTTGCACGCCGTCTTGGACGTGGTAAGGTGGAAATGAAAGCACAGTGGGAACCACACAAGACTCTATGACGATCTCGGGTCAACAGACTACGCTGTACCAGTGTCACCAGAGAACTGCCATCTGACGTAAGGTATAATACCATCTGGGAGTTCTCGGCGAGTCTGTCCAGTATACCCAGTCTCCACTGAGCACCCGTATATCATCTCCGATGTCAAACACCAATGGATATGGGATCATCCATCGCCCATCTGTATGGGTCGAGAAGGTATACGCTAGTCTACTCTGGTATATCGATGCCCCGTCTCAATATACCCACGACTAGGGACTTTGAAGGATGTACTTATGGACTACCATGTCCCCACTAGTTTGATCCGCATCATAGTCCAGGTAGTCAAGTACACATCCTAAAGGCTTTACCAACATGTATCAGAGAGACAAATAGTATACACATTAAGGTAAAGGGTAACCAGATAGCATACTATCATGTCGAGCAAGAAAGTCCTCCCTATATATGTCCCAGCATCCACTACAATATACATCCTATGTATAGTAATGGCTTCTAGGGCATACATATAACTAACACATAGACGAACGGACCGGACTGTACGGATATTGTCACTGACAGGCTCAGTAGGGTATCAGGATGAGTTCGCTCACAGACGTCCCTTTTGGTCAATAGCTGGTAGCCCATCACGTATGGCTAATACCTCTGACGTGCTAGTGGTTAAATCCACAGCCAAGTATTGACGAGTCTTTAGAGTCCCCCACAGACAGTTACTCAAGTTTCGGGCGAAACGTTGTAGAGGCCATATGGAGATATGGCAGGGTTCGATCATATACATGCGGTATTGCACGGATCATAATCGGACGAATAATACTAGCGGGCTTTGGTTTAAGCCGGATCCTAGTATTGTACATTGTAGATTTTGTCTCTTTGCATTTGTATTCAGTGGGAATACAAATGCGGGCATGTATATGCAGTCGTGGGGTTTTCCTGTAATTTATTACGGGATCAGTTTTCTGAAGTTGCCAGTTTGCATTCCGTTTCGGCCAGTTTTCCTTTGTTCCTTCACGGCCGGACTTTTGTGATGGGAGGAGCTAATTTGCAAGTTTGCAAATTACCTATGTGGAGGGGGTTTCTTGCAATTTGAGGGATTATGATAATCTTGCATCATTAGATTCCTTTTGCTTCATTATGGCTTGCTTTAATTTGGATGGGATTGATTTGGATCATTGAAGTGAGACTTGCTTTTAGGCTTATGGTCACCTTTTTCTTTACTACTACACTCACCTCCCTTGTTGTTGACTCTTGGACTCTCCCAATTTTAGAGGGGCCGGCCACTTGAGGGGAGAGATGAGAGAGGTTCATTTTTGTGAGTGGAAATTCTTCATCTCATTCCTTGCTAGAAAAATGAGAGCACCATTTTCCTTCAAAGTTCTTTCTCTTCTCCACCATCAATGGCAACTTCATAAACCCTAAGAGACATTACATTCTACACTTCATCTACTGCATCCTTGGGCACGTCGACTCGCCAACTTTGTGCTCGAGTTGCCTCGGTCCAGAGGTGGGAGCCCGTAAAAGAACCCGGCGATATGGTGCCCGTTCCGACGAGGAGATGAAGACCGGAGATTCCGCGAAGAGATCGGAGTGGAGGCCGAAGACCGAAGGACATGGATCGCTCGGTATAGCATTCTACCCTATCTTCTAGTTAGCTAGGATTAGGTTAATAGCCCGATCCGGGTTTTTTAGTGCACGGTGGTGCCGGTTTTCTAGTTTGAAAAGTTTTCGTTTCCGCATTCTGGCGTCGGATTGTCGGCCGGGGTGCTGCCGTGCACTTACACTGGTATCAGAGCCACGCCATTAACCTAGTCTAGCTTGCTCTAACGTGTTTACAAGTTCGATCGATCGGATTTTCTAAAAACCGCATTTTCAAAGTTCAGTTTCTGTCGAAATTTTTCTGTGGTCAAATAATTTTTCAGTACATTGCAGAAATGAGTGCAGGGAATTCTAAGCATTCTGTGAAAATTTGGTCGCGTGACGTCACCTTTCCACCGCGGAACCGCGGCCAAACCCATGCATTGGCCGCGGTTCCGCCGCCACTTTGACTCCTTACTCTACCAAATTTTTACAGTGGGCTTCTGAGTTGAAAATGGGGTTTTTGGAATATTCGTTTTGGGCCCAGATTTTCTTTGAGTGCTACAGTAGTTCTTGGGGCCCACTTCGGTAAATTTGATCGATCGAAAATTTTAAACATGTTAGTTCAAAGTATTTACATTATGTAAGTCCACATTGCCCACCCCGGTGCTTACGGGGAGGCGGAAAACATAATAAAAATCGGATTTTTACCAACTATAGGCAACATGGACTATGCTTTAAAGATCTTTACTAAACAATAACTTGCTAAAGCTAACTTGAAAGTAGCTAAGTGGTAGAAAAGTTATACCTTTGGTCTCTTAGTCCTTCTCTCCTTGCTCCTTGGAGTAGTGGAAGGAGGTCACCTTGCTCGTCTTCTCACGCCGAAGAAAGATACACCCGAAAGCCTCGACCTTTGGCTTCAACTCCAAGCTAGAAGTAACTAGGGTTCAAGAAGTGCTAGTCCTTCAACCCTAGATGAGAGTAGAGAAGATCAAGAGAGGGTTTTTCTCAAGCTCAAGTGTTTCTCAATACATGAGAGGGAGAGAGCTTGAGGGAGAGGAAGAACAAGAGAGAGAAAGGATATGATAGAATGAGAAATAATTGAGCCATTCTCACTAATATGTGTGAATTATTTTAATGGAATAATTAGCTAGATAATTGTCATGGTTAATCATGACATGACCATTATCATTTCAATTTGCAAAGATCAAAAAGCATCTTCCAAAAGAAATGATGATGGTCAAAGTGTCAACCTAGGTCAACAAGTCAAAGAAGTCAAATGGTCAACAACCATAACCATGGACAATTATTAAACTAATTATTAATTAACAATAATACACACATAAACATTAGGGTTAATAAAATGACAATAGCCATTAACCCTAATCAAGGTCCTCTCCCTCAATCTCAAGCAACTGTGCATATGCACCCGCATTCGTGATCCGAGGAATACGAATACACAGAGAAAAACCAATCTCAAATCATATACTAGGATCCGGCTTAAACCAAAGCCCGCTAGTATAAACTGTCCGGACAGCAAACGTGCACAAGTGCGCGAATGTGAACGAACCCTGTCGCAAAACCATGCGACCTCTACTCATTTTGCCTAAAGGAGAATAGCTCTCTATGTGGGACTCTAAAGACTCGACACTACGCTGGCAGTGGGTTTAACCACAGACCGCAAGCGGCACTAGCTGTACGTAACGGTCCCCAGGTAGATGTCGATAAGAAGACTGACGAGGTGAACCCCATCCGAACTCCTACTGAGCCTGTATGTGACAATCTCCGTACAGTCCGGTCTGTTCGTCTGATACATCGCATGGCGGGCCTAGGGGGCGGTGAACGTCAGTCCCCTAATAGCGGTACAAGTCGTGTCGGAGTGTAGCCCAGAACACCCTGAGATAACACTGGAAACCTACCAGTATATCTCGCCTGCCCTGGCCAGGGACTACTCGTGTAATGGCTCTCCTGGACACAGCGCGATGTCAACCCCCAATACCGGGAGAGACGAATCCTGTCTAACCGTCACTGCCTCCAAGTGCTTCGGGACTGCACCCAAAAACTACCTGTTTGCATGACTCCTTTGAGCCGTGGTAGGGTAGTAATCAAAGTGCAGTGGGAACACACTCGAGGCGAAGTGACAGTGTCAAGTCAACGGACTAAGCTGTACTCATGTCACCTGGGAACTGATAACTGACGATAGGTATAATACCAACCAACAGTTCCCGACGAGTCCTGTCCAGTGTACTCGTAACCCAACGAGCACCCGTGTACTATCTCAAGTACGACGTACTGACAGCTGTGGGACAGACCGTCTCCCACACTGGGATGAGAAGCGCACACGCTAGTCTACTCCGGAGTATCGATGCCCTGTCTCGATAGTCCAACGACTAGGGACCTGTATAAGGATGTGCTTATAGATCACCCAGCTCCCACGAGTGCGAGCGCCATCACAACGCTGGTAATCAAGCAAAGATCCTAAGGGCTCTACTAATATGTATATCAGCAATATGCTAAAAGAAACACATGCACATATTAAAGCAGAGACAAACCAAGTAGCATACTACCATTTCGAGCAAGATTCTATATACAACTGTGAATATCCCAAGCTTCCATCAAGTAATATACAAACTAGTATGATACAGTAATGGCCTCTAGGGCATATACACTAACACATTATATCTGCGACCGTGAATGTTACTTGATCGGTAAATCCTGTCTAACTGCTATAGCCCTTTCAGACGGATTTGCGAACATGACATTCACGTTGATGTTCTGTGTTGTGTTGTGATGTTGCGGATTTGTCATGGTGGATAGCCTGGATGCAATGGTAGTACAGTTTTGTTTTATATGTACATTTGATATTGCGGAGCGAGCGTCCAACATGTGGACTGCCGTCACTGCCTGTTTGTATATTATTCTTTTGGGGCACGACCGGGGTGAGGTCGATGTACCCGTTGTATGTATATTTTACTTTCTGTACTAGGATTACCCCGCGGTGGGGTGCACGGATAGCCGGGTTCTAGAAGGAAACGAGTCCGCATCTCATGGCGTTGAGACGGAGGGGGCTTCACTCTAGAATTGGCGGGCTATTCGCCGTACTCGTAGGGGGTACAGGTTGACCCAAGGAGGGGTGCCCAAGTCACTGGATTCCATGAAGTGCTGGGTGGTCCATTCACATTGTTGAAGGGGGCTGCCTCGCTTCAGGTTTTGGCGGGTAACTTGCCGCGCCCGTAGGGGTCAAGGATTTCACTGCACAGGCTATCCACACGACCAGGGGAACGTCGGGTTTCAGTAGATGCTCTATGAAACCCGGGGATCCCAGATATCTGTATTGTTCTGTGATGCTGATTACATTTCTGTGATGTTGTATTTTATCACGCCTTGAGCGAATATTATATATCGATATATATACTAGTAGATGTTGTATATGTTTCGCATCCGTGCTAGTCCAGTCCCCGCTCTGTCGTTAGTTAAGTAACCTAACGGGTGATGACGGGACCCAGTGGCGAATGCGGATGGCATATACGTACATCATTATTTTCGTTCTTTTGTGGTGTGATCAACTGATGGGACTGCGTTGATTCGGATCAATGCAAGCTAAACAAACCTATTATGATGTTGTTGGAAATTTTTTCAAAAAGCTGTTATTGCAAGAACGTTTTCTTTTGTTTTGCACAGTGGTATTCCGTTTTGAATATCCAGCACCTCAGTCGACGAGGCAAGGGCCGAGATCCCTTCACCGGGAGTGACCCCTTAGACAGAAGATTGCGTCAGGGCAATAACTTCACAATAGTCGATTACTTTTACTTTGCATCGTGGTTTTCAGTAGGAATATCTTGCACCTCATTCTACGGGGAAAGAGCCGAGATCCCTTCACCGGGAGTGACCTCTTTAGCAATGGTTTTCGTCACTATATTTTTATAAAAAGCTATCCGGTTCCTTCAACGATATCAAGTTCATTACGTTTAAGGTTTTTCGCCAAAAACCATTCGTAGCCCTCCATCGTTTCAGAAGGGTAGCACGTAGTATTCATGCTATGTTTGTTGACCTTCGTCAAGGCATAATGAATGGTAGCTGCTTGTTACCTTTCTGCTGCATAGATAGATGCGTTGGTTTGGGACAGTCGTATAGCCTTGTTGACCTTCGTCAAGGGCTTGTATGGGTGGGTTCAAATTAACCTGGACAATGACGGGTAGAATTTAACATGTGACTTATGATTTGTTGACCTTCGTCAAGGTCATAAGAGCATGGGGCAAAAATCACATCGGGAGTTTCTAAAGAAACTGAAACTTGCCAGATATGTGCATACCTTCTGGAGTGTGATAACGTGAGCGGATTCCGTCACTTTATCTGTTGGAGATAGTACCCTCAGAGTCAATTATTGGATCACAGGCACGTGATTGCAATGATTGAGGGAGGACCGGTCCCAGTAAGACAGTCTTACTCAAGATGATAGTATGCTATCTGGTTTATCTTTATCATCGTGTACTACTTTAGGTGACCTTACAGGTCACTATTGCACGTTGATAGAGCCCCTAGGATTCTTGCTTGAGTGCCAGCAGTATAAGGGCGATCATATACGTGGGAGCTGGGGTCTATAAGCAAATCCTTAAAAGGTCCCTAGTCGTGGGAGTTTCGAGACAGGGCATCGATTCTCCAGAGTAGACTAGTGTATACAGTCGAGACCCCGATGAGGGACGGTGGCCGGTCTCACAAGCCACTGGTGTCAGTTGGTTCACCTAAAATGTATACAGGTGCTCATTGGGTTATAAGTACATCGGACAGGAATCGCCGGGAACCTACTAGTTGGTATTATACCTAGCGTCAGATAGCAGTTCCCTGTGACATGTGTACAGGTTAGTTCATCGACCTGAGATCGTCATTTGTCTCGTATGAGTTCCCACTGTACTTTGATTACTACCCTACCATGCTCAAAGGAGTCGTGCAAACAGGTTTTAGTTGGGTACAGTCCCGAGCCACAGGGAGGCAGTGAGAGGATCTGCAGGGGTTCGTTTCTCCCGGTATTGGGGTGAGGTCGTGTTGTGTCTAGGAGAGCCAGTTCATGAAAGTCCTTGTACAAGGCAGGAGATTTACTGATAGGTATTCCAGTAGTATCTCAGGGTGTTCTGGGCTACACTCTGACACGACTTGTACCGCTTTTGGGGGTCTGACTTTTACCAACCGCCTAGGCCCGCCATGCGATGCTCATAGACGAACGGACCAGACTGTACGGATATTGTCACTGACAGGCTCAGTAGGGTGTCAGGATGAGTTCGCTCATCGACGTCCCTTTTGGTCAATAACTGGTAGCGCGTTACGTATAGGCTAATACCTCTGACGTGCTAGTGGTTAAATCCATAACCAAAGTATTGACGAGTCTTTAGAGTCCCCCACAGACCAGTTTCTCAAGTTTCGGGCGAAACGCTGTAGTGGCCGTATGGAGATATGGCATGGTTCGATCAGATACGTGCGGTATTGCACGGATCGTGATCGGACGGAAAATACTAGCGGGCTTTGGTTTAAGCCGCATCCTAGTATTGTACAGTGTAGATTTTGTCTCTTTGCATTTGTATTCAGTGGGAATACAAATGCGGGTATGTATATATAGTCGCGGGGTTTTCCTGTAATTTATTACGGGATCAGTTTTCTGAAGTTGCCAGTTTGTAATCCGTTTCAGCCAGTTTTTCTTTCTTTCATTCTTTGGCTGAATTTCCGATGGAAGGGGTAATTTGCAAGTGTGCAAATTATCATTTGTGGAGGGGGTTATTAGTAATTTGTGGTTTCATCATGAGATTCTTTTTCCATCAATTCTCATGCATTAAATGAGAAAGGATTTGGAAAGGATGTGAGGTTGATATTGTTGTGATCTTTAATCATGTTTATCAATTCATTTTCTCCACTTGCTTTTTGGTCCACTAATTTTTGAGAGTGAGAGGGGCCGGCCACATTTAGAGGGAGAGGGTGGTTCATTTGTGAAGAAGAGAAAATTCATTCATCTCATATTTTTTGGGCTTACTACATTTTTCCTCACCTCTCTCCAAAGTTCTTGATTCTCCTCCACATCCATACAAGGCAACTTCAAACCCCATGAGACAATATGTTCTACACTAGCCTACAGCAATCCTTGGGTACATCGGCTCGCCAACTTTGTGCCCGAGTTGCCTCGGTCCAGAGGTGGGAGCCCGTAAAAGAACCAGGCGACGTGGTGCCCTTTTCGACGAGGAGGTGACGACCGGAGATTCCGCGAGGAGATCGGAGTGGAGGCGAAGACCGAAGAACACGGATCGCTTGGTATAGCTTCTCTACTCCTTTTCTTGTTTGCTAGATTTAGGTTAATGGCCCGATCCGGGATTTTTTGTGCGCGGTGGTGCCGGTTTCTAAGTTCTAGAAAAGTTTCGTTTCCGCATTCCGGCGTCGGATTGACGGCCGGAGCGCTGCCGTGCACTTACACTAGTATTAGAGCCACGCCATTTACTTAGTCTAGCTTGCTCTAACGTGTTTGGAATTTCGATCCGACAAATTTTCAAAAACCGTGTTTTCATTGCATTACTTTCTGTCGAAATTTTTTTGGGCTCGAAATTTTTTTTAGTACATTGCAGAAATACGTGCAGGGAATTAAAAGCATACTGTGAAAATTTGGTAGTGTGACGTCATCTTTCCACCACGGAACCGCAGCCAAACCCATGCTTGGGCCGCAGTTCCACCGCCACTTTAACTATTCATTGGACCAAATTTTTACAGTTGGCTTCTGAGTTGAAATTGGGGTTTTTGGAATATTCTTTTTGGGCCCAGATTTTCTTTGAGTGCTACAGTTGTGCTTAGGGCCCACTTCGGTAAATTTGATCGATCGAAAATTTTAAACATGTTAGTTCACAGTATTTATATTATATCTGCGACCGTGAATGTTATTTGATCAGTAAATCCTGTCTAACTGCTATAGCCCTTTTAGACGGATTTGCGAACGTGACATTCATGTTGATGTTCTGTGTTGTGCTGTGATTTTGCGGATTGGTCGTGGGGGATAGCCTGGATGCAATGTTAGTACAGTTTTGGTATTTTTATGTACATTTGATATTGCAGGACGAGCGTCCGACATGTGGACTGCCGTCACTGCCTGTTTGTATATTATTCTTTTGGGGCACGACCGGGCTGAGGTCGATGTACCCATTGTATGTATATTTTACTTTCTGTACTAGGATTACCCCACGGAGGGGTGCACGGATAGCCGGGTTCTAGAGGGAAACGGGCCCGCATCTCATTGGGTTGAGACGTAGGGGGCTTTACTCTAGAATTGGCGGGCTATTCGCCGCACTCGTAGGGGGTACAGGTTGACCCAAGGAGGGGTGCTCTAGTTACCGGATTCCGTGAAGTGCTGGGTGGTCCATTCACGTTGCTGAAAGGGCTGCCTCGCTTCAGGTTTTGGCGGGTGATTTGCCGCGCCCGTAGGGGTCTAGGATTTCATTATACAGGCTATCCACACGACCAGGGGAACGTCGGGTTTTAGTAGCGGCTCTATAAAACCCGGGGATCCCAGATATCTGTATTGTTCTGTGATGCTTATTACATTTCTGTGATGTTGCATTTTATCACGCCTTGAGCGAATATTATATATTGATATATATACTAGTAGATGTTGTATATGTTTTGCATCCGCGCTAGTCCAGTCCCCGCTCTGTCGTTAGTTAATTAACCTAACGGGTGATGACGGGACCCAGTGGCGAATGCGGATAGCATATAGTACATCATTATTTTCGTTCTTTGTGGTGTGATCAATTGATGGGACTGCGTTGATTCGGATCAATGCAAGCTAAACAAACCTATTCTGATGTTGTTGGAACACTTTTTAAAAAGCTGTTATTGCAAGGTCGTTCTCTTTTGTTTTGCACAGTGGTATTCGGTTATGAATATCTAGCACCTCAGTCGACGAGGCAAGGGCCGAGATCCCTTCACCGGGAGTGACCCCTTGGACAGAAGTTTGCATCAGGGCAATAACTTCACTATAGTCGTTTACTTTTGCTTTGCATCGTGGTATTCAGTTGGAATATCCTGCACCTCAATCTACGGGGAAAGAGCCGAGATCCCTTCACCGGGAGTGACCTCTTTAGCAACGGTCTTCGCCGCTATATTTTTATAAAAGCTATCCAGTTCCTTCAACGATATCAAGTTCATTACGTTAAAGGTTTTCGTCAAAAACCATTCATAGCCATCCATCATTTCAGTTAAATGTTCAGTAGTATTCAAGCTATGTATTTTGACCTCACGCCAAGGCAAAGTGATTGGTAGCTGCCGGATATTTATCTGTTGCATAGATAGAATGCGTTGGTTTGAGACAGTCGTACTGCCATTTTGGCCTACATCAAGGGTAGGTACGGGTGGGCTCAAATTAAACTGGATAATGATGGGTAAACTTGACATGTGACTTATGACATTTTGACCTCACGCCAAGGTCATAGGAGCATGGGGCAAAAATCACATCGGGAGTTTCTAAAGAAACTGAAACTTGCCAGATATGCGCATACCTTCTGGAGTGTGATAACATGAGCGGATTCCGTCACATTATCAAGCGATGATAGTTGGATCCCGATTCCCACTGATGTGTTGGTTTACTCCTCGGGTGATCCCGACTAATTCTTCTTTCAGGTTTGGGGAAGAATTTGACGTTACAGTGGGAGGTTTCCTGATTAGATAAAGTGATAACCATTCTGATCTAGGTTAGAGTGCACGCTGAGTGTTTCGTTTCTTTCTCTCTTTGGCAGCGACCATGACCCGACCCTAGACTATGACTCAGTGACCAAAATTAACCGAACCTTCTTAAACACTGGCTTTTGGATTGTCAGAGTTGCAAACCTCATTGCCACTCCTAATTTTACCCTTTTCTCCAGGACACCCCGTATTACTACGAACGTCCACTTCCATTAGACAAAACCATCGTATGGTTATATACGAACTCGAAGGAATTTATTCGAGGATGGTTTCCGGTTCTGGAGAAAACGAATAGGACATTCAGTTGTCTTTTCCTTTTACCTTCTCTCAGGTTGTGAGTACTCCTTGGTTTAGGAGATAGTACACCTATTACGCAAATTGGATAGTCTTCTTCCAAACCATCGGCAGGTACCGAACGGTAGGGAATGAAGAAAACCAATTAGCATAACGATGGTGTACAGAAGGTATTAAGTAAAGACATTTAAAGGGATTAGTAAGAGGGCAAAGTAAACTCGACTGCTATTCTCGACCAAACCAAGTATTTTTCCGCCAATCCTAAATCACCTTCGTATTTCTCCAGGACACTCCGTATCACTACGAAGATCCACAGTATATTGGATATTCCATTGTATGGTAATATACGAACTCGAAAGGAACTTGTTCCAGTTCGGGGATGGATTCTAGTTCAGGAGAAATAGGAATAAGGTTTATTCGATTGTCTTTTATCTTCACCTTCTCTCGCATTGCGAGTGCTCCTAGGATTAGGACAGTGCACTCATTATGCTTATTGGATAGTCTTCTTCCAAACCATAGGCTGGTGCCGAACGGTAGGGAAGGAAGAAAACCATTTGTCCTAAAGGGGTGTGCAGAAGGTAATGACTAAAGACATATAAAGGGATTTGGACAGATGGCAAAGAGATATACGGTTACAGTTGTAAATCTGGATAATGGAAGAGGCATTACTAGGAATACCCGGATACCCCTTCGAAACATTCACATGTTTCAGTTTCACTATGTACTGTTAAAAGAAAACTGATTTCCCAATTAGACACTTGCTCCAGGGTACGTATTTACCAGGCATGATTCTCACATCTGTATGGTTTTACAGATGATGAGTGGGAGTAAGTTATTGGGAATTAGGTGATCATCCTCATTATATCGGCATTCATTGTTTAGCGATATTTGAGGAAGTCACCTGGATTGTTTGCCGGACGACAAATATTTGGTTTTGTATATCCGTTGTTATGCACCAATTTCAAATTGATATATCTGTACGTCTATTTTTATAGAGTGAGATATACCTTTTTGAAATTATGTCTATGACATTTACCTATATCAGTGGGTGGTTAGGTAAGGAGCATTGAACATCGGTGTAATTCTTCTTAACCATAAGTACAGTTTTCAACCTACGACACACAGTGAATGAGTCACTAGACTCAGGAGACTTATACCGAGTATTGTATATTGTCCAGTGTCCATTAGGATAGAGGGGTTGGTACTCGTACTATATTCTGTTTACTTGTGACTTCTCTAGTTCTTAGACACGTGTTTCGTAGAAATGCATGTTCTGAGTTTTGAGAAGTTATAGGTATATGAATAAAGTAGAGAACCAGGTGTTGCAAGTATCGGGATTCTTCAAGGTGATCGAAGATGTAGGTACTTGTGTATGGTATTCAGTTGATAGTAATGATCAAGAGAACTTGCTTCTCTTTCAGGTTACTCATAATTGGAAGCACTCCTAAGTTGAGTAACGCTGATCGGCCTCTCTCCATTTAGTGGACATGCACTGGAGACAGCTGCATGATTTGAATCTGGTTCAATTAAATCAGTGCCTCTGTTTCTGTATTGGATATAGAACAGTTCATATCTTGACATTGTTAAGGTACGGGGAGTTGTCCAGCTTATGCTTAAAACTAGACACTGGACAACTCAAGGCACATCTCTGTAATGGCTGTTTGTGGGTTGACCCGGGCTTTGACGAGAGTTTATTTTCTACCATCTGGAAGATCAATAGTGATATTGTTCTTGACTCGCCACAGTTTTAATAAAAATAGATTTTTTCAAAAAACAGTAGTGGGAGTATGGTAGAAATGGAAGTGATTCCAGAACCGCAAACGATTACTGAAAATTTGATAAGAACCTAAAGATTCAATCTGGTTTGACACTCCATTGTCCACTCCGCAGATATGGTGGGTAACCTCAGGCACCCGAGAGGTACTCCGGTAGCCTCAAGGACGGCGACAGGGAAGTTCTTGTTTACCCAGACTTTCCATTGCTGTTGTTCTAGACTGTGAGACCCGGCAGGAGGATGAGTATAGCGTCGTTCTAAACTAGCTTTAGAAGTGTACGTCTATATGACTCTGCCAGAGGGTTGTCATGGTCAGTGGGAGCAGCAGAAGAATAGTGGACAAGTGGCTTATGTCTATTTATAAACTAAAGCAACGATAGCGGAGATAGATCATCTATTTCTGATGTGACAGTCATAGGTTTGACTTCATCAGAATAGGGGATGGATCTGTTAAGAAGGTAGTAGGGTGTGATGTCCTGGTATTTGGATAACATACACAGAGTAGGAGGTGATATTCCTATACTACGATCGGTTATACTTTGGTTGTCACACAGTGGTTTCTCTACATAGGACTTGGATATTACATCAGACATTCTGGTTACTAGATCTAAGGTTTTAGATCTAGATTTGGGTAGTTTCCCAATCTGGGCACTTAGACAGCATTCTAAAGGTGTTTTAGAATGAACGACTCCTGGCACGGTATTGTACCTGCAGGTGATGGAGTCACCCACATTAAAGGTGTCGTACAGACTAAAGGGGAGAGGGATGTGCATGATTGGCAGATCACTTGCTTAGGCAATTGGGTTGATCGTGAGATGTCAAGTACCACACCAGATATTGTTTTTGCACGAGATGCAATATGTTGATATTGATCCAATCCTGGAGAAACATTCGAAAGAAGTTTTAGAATATAAGTGGATGTTCTAGGGATATGATAACGACAGCCTCTTTTAGGAGACGGTTATCATTCCAGACTTTCAAGGTGACCTGGATGACAGAGTGACTGTCCGAGTTATAGTTTTCCCTCTGACGAGGGGCAGTATTTTGGACAGGTGGTCCAGGCAGATACTGAAGGAGGCATGGCCCAGGATACTGATTAAGTTCAGTTGACAATACAGCCTAAGAAGTTTGGATTTGGAGTTCATTTCTGAACTAGGTCCCATCAGACATCCAGACACATTCTAAGACAGGTATTGCTCATTTCGGGAGATGGTTTTCTCCGCGAACTTGAGATAAAGAGAGACATAGAAAGAAACACCAGAGCGGATCCACTCACTGAGGCTATTCCTCGAACACAATAGTTTCGCAAACAGGCTTTGTGAGACTGATTAGTAGAGGAGTTGGGTGTTCGGTATCATACGGGCTGTGAGTATGCGACATCGCAATAATTAGCCTTGAGTGCAAGAGGGTGATTGTTGGAGATAGTACCCTCAGAGTCAATTATTGGATCACAGGCACGTGATTGCAATGATTGAGGGAGGACCTGTCCCAGAAGGACAGTCTTACTCAAGATGATAGTATGCTATCTGGTTTATCTTTATCATCGTGTACTGCTTTAGGTGACCTTACAGGTCACTATTGCACGTTGGTAGAGCCCCTAGGATTCTTGCTTGACTGCCAGCAGTATGAGGGCGATCATATACATGGGAGCTGGGGTCTATAAGCAAATCTTTAAAAGGTCCCTAGTCGTGGGAGTTTCGAGACGGGGCATCGATTCTCCAGAGTAGACTAGTGTATACAGTCGAGACCCCGACGAGGGGCGGTGGCCGGTCTCACAAGCCACTGGTGTCAGTTGGTTCACCTAAGATGTATACAGGTGCTCATTGGGTTATGAGTACACCGGACAGGACTCGCCGGGAACCTGCTAGTTGGTATTATACCGAGCGTCAGATAGCAGTTCCCTGGTGACAAGTGTACAGGTTAGTTCATCGACCTGAGATCGTCATTTGTCTCGTATGAGTTCCCATTGTACTTTGATTACTACCCTACCACGCTCCAAGGAGTCGTGCAAACATGTTTTAGTTGGGTACAGTCCCGAGCAACATGGAAGCAGTGAGCGGATCTGCAGGGGTTCGTCTCTCCCGGTATTGGGGGTGAGGTCGCGCTGTGTCTAGGAAAGCCAGTTCATGAAAGTCCTTGGCCAAGGTTGGAGATTTACTGGTAGGTATTCCAGTAGTATCTCAGGGTGTTCTGGGCTACACTCCGACACGACTTGTACCGCTTTTGGGGGTCTGACTTTTTCCAACCCCCTAGGCCAGCCATGCGATGCTCATAGACGAACGGACCGGGCTGTTCGGATATTGTCACTGACAGGCTCAGTAGGGAGTCAGGATGAGTTCGCTCATCGACGTCCCTTTTGGTCAATACCTGGTAGCGCGTTACGTATAGGCTATTACCTCTGACGTGCTAGTGGTTAAATCCACAACCAAAGTATTGACGAGTCTTTAGAGTCCCCCACAGACCAGTTTCTCAAGTTTCGGGTGAAACGCTGTAGAGGACGTATGGAGATATGGCAGGGTTCGATCAGATACGTGCGGTATTGCACGGATCATGATCGGACGGAAATTACTAGCGGGCTTTGGTTTAAGCCGGATCCTAGTATTGTACAGTATAGATTTTGTCTCTTTGCATTTGTATTTAGTGGGAATACAAATGCGGATATGTATATACAGTCATGGGGTTTTCCTGTAATTTAATATGGGATCAGTTTTCTGAAGTTGCAAGTTTGTATTCCGTTTCAGCCAGTTTTTCTTTCTTCCATTCTTTGCCTGAATTTCCGATAGAGGGGGTAATTTGTAAGTGTGCAAATTATCATTTGTAGAGGGGGATATTTGTAATTTGTGGCTTCATCATGAGATTCTTTTTCCATCAATTCTCATGCATTAAATGAGAAAGGATTTGGAAAGGATTTGAGGTTGATATTGTTGTGATCTTTATTCATGTTTATCAATTCATTTTCTCCACTTTCTTTTTGCTCCACTGATTTTTGAGAGTGAGAGGGGCCGGCCACATTTATGCGGAGAGGGTGGTTCATTTGTGAAGAGGAGAAAATTCATTCATCTCATTTTTTTTGGGCTTACTACATTTTTCCTCACCTCTCTCCAAAGTTCTTGATTCTCCTCCACATCCATGCAAGGCAACTTCAAACCCCATGAGACAATATGTTCTACACTAGCCTACAGCATTCCTTGGGCATGTCGGCTCGTCAACTTCGTGCCCGAGTTGCCTCGGTCTAGAGGTGGGAGCCCGTAAAAGAACCCGGCAATGTGGTGCCTTTTCCGACGAGGAGGTGACGACCGGAGATTCCGCGAGGAGATCGGAGTGGAGGCGAAGACCGAAGGACACGGATCACTTAGTATAGCTTCTCTACTCCTTTTCCTTTTTGCTAGAGTTAGGTTAATGGCCCGATCCAGGATTTTTTGTGCGCGGTGGTGCCGGTTTCTAAGTTCTAGAAAAGTTTCGTTTCCGCATTACAGCGTCAGATTGACGGCCGGGGCGACGCCGTGCACTTACATTATCATGCGATGATAGTTAGATCTCGATTCCCACTGATGAGTTGGTTTACTCCTCGGGTGATCCCGACTAATTCTTCTTTCAGGTTTGGGGAAGAATTTGACGTTACAGTGGGAGGTTTCCTGATAAGATAAAGTGATAACCATTCTGATCTAGGTTAGAGTGCACGCTGAGTGTTTCTTTTCTCTCTCTCTTTGGCAGCGACCATGACCCGACCCTAGACTATGACTCAGTGACCAAAATTAACCGAACCTTCTTAAACACTGGCTTTTGGATTGTCAGAGTTGCAAACCTCATTGCCACTCCTACTTTTACCCTTTTCTCCAGGACACCCCGTATTACTACGAACGTCCATTTCCATTGGACAAAACCATCGTATGGTTATATACGAACTCGAAGGAATTTATTCGAGGATGGTTTCCGGTTCGGGAGAAAACGAATAGGACTATTCAGTTGTCTTTTCCTTTTACTTTCTCTCAGGTTGTGAGTACTCCTTGGTTTAGGAGATAGTACACCTATTATGCAAATTGAATAGTCTTCTTCCAAACCATCGACAGGTGCCGAACGGTAGGGAATGAAGAAAACCAATTAGCCTAAACGGTGTACAGAAGGTATTATGTAAAGACAAATAAAGGGATTAGTAAGAGGGCAAAGTAAACTGCGACTGCTATTCACGACTAAAACAAGTATTTCATTACCACTCCCACTTCACCTTTGTATTTCTCCAGAACACTCCGTATCACTATGAAGATCCACATTTATTTAGATACTCCATCGTATGGTTATATACGAACTTGAAAAGAACTTGTTCCAGTTCGGGGATGGATTCTGGTTCAGAAGAAATAGGAATAAGGTTTATTTGGTTGTCTTTTATCTTCACCTTCTCTCGCATTGCGAGTGCTCCTAGGATTAGGTCAGTACACCCATTATGCTTATTGGATAGTCTTCTTCCAAACCATAGACTGGTGCCGAAAGGTAGGGAAGGAAGAAAACCATTTAGCCTAAGAAGGTGTACAGAAGGTAATGACTAAAGAAATATGAAGGGATTTGGAAAGATGGCAAAGAAATATACGGTTACAGTTGTGAATCCGGATAATGGAAGAGGCATTACTAGGAATACCCGGATACCCCTACGAAACATATTCATATTTCAGTTTCACTGTGTACTGTTAAAAGAAAACTGATTTCCCAATTAATCCTTGCTCCAGGGTATGTATTTACCTGATTTGATTCTCACGTCTGTATGGTTTTACAGATGATGAGTGTGAGTAAGTTATTGGGAATTGGGTGATCATCCTCATTATATCGGGATTCATTGTAATTGGTGATATTTGAGGAAGTCACCTGGGTTGTTTTCCGGATGGCAAATATTTGGTTTTGAATATCCGTTGTTATTCACCAATTTCAAATTGATATATCTGTACATCTATTTTTATAGAGTGAGATATACCTTTTTGAAATTATGTCTATGACATTTACCTATATCAGTGGATGGTTAGGTAAGGAGCATTAAACAGCGGTGTAATTCTTCATAACCATAGTACAGTTTTCGACTTACGGCACGCTGGGAATGAGAAATTGGACTCAGGGGACTTATACAGAGTATTGTATGTTGTCCAACATCCATTAGGACAGAGGGGTTGGTCCTCGTACTATATTCGGTTTACTTATGACTTCTCTGGTTCTTAGACAAGTGTTTCGTAGAAACACAAGGTCCAAGTTTTGAGAAGTTATGGGTATATGAATAAAGTAGAAAACCAGGTGTTGCAAGTATCGGGATTCTTCAAGGTGATCGATGATGTAGATACTTGTGGATGGTATTCAGTTAATAGTAATTATTAAGAGAACTTGCTTCTCTTTCAGGTTACTCATAATTGGAAGCACTCCTAAGTTGAGTAACGCTGATCGGCCTCCTTCCATTTAGGTCACATGCACTGGAGACAGCTGCATGATTTGAATCTGGTTCAATTAAATCAGTGCCTCTGTTTCTGTATTCGATATAGAACAGTTCATATCTTGACATTGTTAAGGTACGGGGAGTTGTCCATCTTATGCTTAAAACCAGACACTGGACAACTCAAGGCACGTTTCTGTAATGGCTGTTTGTGGGTTGACCTGGGCTATGACGAGGGTTGACTTTCTACCATCAGGAAGATCAATAGTGATATTGTTCTTGACTCGCCACAGTTTTAATAAAAATGGATTTTTTCAGAAAACAGTAGTTGGAGTATGGTAGAACTGGAAGTGATTCCAGAACCGCAAACGATTACTGAAAATTTGATAAGAACCTTAAGGTTTAATCTGACGTGACATTCCATTGGCCACTCCGCAGGTATGGTGGGTAACCTCAAACACTCGAGAGGTACTTCGGTATGCTCAAAGACGGTGACAGGGAGGTTCTTGTTTACCCAGACTTGACACTACTGTTGTTCCAGGCTGTGAGACCCGGCAGGAGGATGAGTATAGCGTCGTTCTGAACTAGCTTTAGAAGTGTACGTGTCTATGACTCTGCCAGAGGGTTGTCGTAGTCAGTTGGAGCAGCGGAAGCATAGTGGACAAGTGGCTTATGTCTATTCATTGACTTAAGCAGATATAGCGGGGATAGATCATCTATTTCTGATGTGACAGTCATAGGTTTGACTTCATCAGAATAGGGGATGGATCTGTTAAGAAGGTAGTAGGGGGTGATGTCCTGGTATTTGGATGACATACACAGAGTAGGAAGTGATATTCCTATACTACGATCGGTTATACTTTGGTTTTCACACAGTTGTTTCTCCATATAAGGATATAGATATAATATTAGACATTCTGCTTACTAGATCTATGGTTTTAGATCTAGATTTGGGTAGCATCCCAATCTGGGAACTTAGACTGCATTCTAAGAGTATTTAGAATGGACGACTCCAGGCACGGTAGTGTACCTGCAGGAGATGGAGTCACCCTCTCTAAAGGTGTCTTACAGACTAAAGGGGAGAGGGATGTGCATGATTCGCAAATCACTTGCTTAAGCAATTGAATCAATCATGAGATGTCAAGTACCACACCAGATGTTTTTGCACTAGATGCAATAAGGTGATATTTATCCAATCCTGGAGAAACGGTCGGAAGCAGTTTTAGAACATAAGTGGATGTTCTAGAGATATGATAACGGCAGCCTCCTTCGGGGGACAGTTATCATTCCAGGCTTCCAAGGTGAACTGGAGGACAGAGTGACTGTCAGAGTTATAGTTTTCCCTCTGACGAGGGGCAGTATTTTGGGCAGGTAGCCCAGGCAGATACTGAGGAAGGCATGGCGCAGGATACTGATTAAGTTCAGTTGACGATACAGTCTAAGAAGTTTAGATTTGGAGTTCATTTCTGAACTAGGTCCCATCAAACATCCAAACATATTCTTAGACAGGTATTGCTCATTTCGGGAGATGGTTTTCTCCGCGAACTTGAGATAAAGAGAGACATAGAAAGAAACATCAGGGCGGATCCACTCTTCGAGGCTATTCCTCGAACACAATAGTTTCGCAAACAAGCTTTGTGAAACTGATTAGTAGAGGAGTTGGATGTTCGGTATCACACGGGCTGTGAGTATGCGACATCGCAATAATTAGCCTTGAGTGCATGTGGGAGATTGTTGGATATAGTGCCCTCAGAGTCAATTATTGGATCACAGGCACGTGATTACAATGATTGAGGGAGGACCTATGCTGGTAGGACAGCCTTACTTAAGATGATAGTATGCTATCTGGTTTATCTTTATCATCGTGTACTGCTTTAGGTGACCTTACAGGTCGCTATTACACGTTGATAGAGCCCCTAGAATTCTTGCTTGACTGCCAGCAGTATGAGGGCGATCATATACGTGGGAGTTGGGGTCTATATGCAAATCCTTAAAAGGTCCCTAGTCGTGGGAATTTCGAGACAGGGCATCGATACTCCAGAGTAGACTAGTGTATACAGTCGAGACCCCGACGTGGGGCGGTGGCCGGTCTCATAAGCCACTGGTGTCAGTTGGTTCACCTAAGATGTATACAGGTGCTCATTGGGTTCTGAGTACACCGGACAGGACTCGCCGGGAACCTGCTAGTTGGGATTATACAAGACGTCAGATAGCAGTTCCCTGGTGACATGTGTACAGGTTTATTCGTCGACCTGAGATCGTCATTTGTCTCTTGTGAGTTCCCACTGTACTTTGATTACTACCCTACCACGCTCAAAGGAGACGTGCAAACAGGTTTTAGTAGGGTGCAGTCCCGAGCCATATGGAGGCAGTAAGCGGATCTTCAGGGGTTCGTCTCTCCCGGTATTGGGGGTGAGGTCGCGCTGTGTCTAGGAGAGCCATTACACGAAGTCCTTGGCCAAGGCAGGAGATTTACTGGTAGGTATTCCAGTAGTATCTCAGGGTGTTCTGGGCTACACTCCGACACGACTTGTACCGCTTTTGGGGGTCTGACTTTTACCAACCCCCAAGGCCCGCCATGCGATGCTCATAGACGAACGGACCAGATTGTACGGATATTGTCACTGACAGGCTCAGTAGGGTGTCAGGATGAGTTCGCTCACAGACATCACTTTTGGTCAATAGCTGGTACCCCGTCACGTATGGCTAATACCTCTGACGTGCTAGTGGTTAAATCCACAGCCAAAGTATTAACGAGTCTTTAGAGTCCCCCGCAGACAGTTACTCAAGTTTCGGGCGAAACGCTGTAGAGGTCATTTGGTGATATGGCAGGGTTCGATCATATACGTGCGGTATTGCACGGATCATGATCGGACGGATAATACTAGCGGGCTTTGGTTTAAGCAGGATCCTAGTATTGTACAGTGTAGATTTTGTCTCTTTGCATTTGTATTCAGGGAATACAAATGCGGGCATGTATATGCAGTCGCGGGGTTTTCCTGTAATTTATTACGGGATCAGTTTTCTCAAGTTTCCAGTTTGCATTCCTTTTCGGCCAGTTTTCCTTTGTTCCTTCACGGCCGGACTTTTGTGATGGGAGGGGCTAATTTGCAAGTTTGCAAATTAGCTATGTGGAGGGGGTTTCTTGCAATTTGAGGGATTATGATAATCTTGCATCATTAGATTCCTTTTGCTTCATTATGGCTTGCTTTAATTAGGATGGGATTGATTTGGATCATTGAAGTGAGACTTGCTTTTAGGCTTATGGTCACCTTTTTCTTTACTACTACACTCACCTCCCTTGTTGTTGATTCTTGGACTCTCCCAATTTTAGAGGGGCCGGCCACTTGAGGGGAGAGATGAGAGAGGTTCATTTTTGTGAGTGGAAATTCTTCATCTCATTCCTTGCTAGAAAAATGAGAGCACCATTTTCCTTCAAAGTTCTTTCTCTTCTCCACCATCAATGGCAACTTCATAAACCCCAAGAGACAATACATTCTACACTTCATCTACAGCATCCTTGGGCACGTCGAATCGCCAACTTCATGCTCGAGTTGACTCGGTCCAGAGGTGCGAGCCCGTAAAAGAACCCGGCGATGTGGTGCCCGTTCCGACGAGGAGATAAAGACCGGAGATTCCGCGAGGAGATCGGAGTGGAGGCCAAAGACCGAAGGACACGGATCGCTCGGTATAGCATTCTACACCATCTTCTAGTTAGCTAGGATTAGGTTAATGGCCCGATCCAGGTTTTTTAGTGCGCGGTGGTGCTGGTTTTCTAGTTTGAAAAGTTTTCGTTTCCGCATTCCGGCGTCGGATTGACGGCAGGGGCGCCGCCGTGCACTTACACGGACTAGCGCGGGTGTAAAACATATACAACATCTACTAGTATATATATAGAAATATATAATAATCGCTCCAGGCATGATAAAATGCAACATCATAGAGAGTAATAAGCATCACAGAACAATACAGATAATCTGGGATCCCTGGGTTTCCTTTAAGCCACAACCGAAACCCGACGTTTCCCTGGTCGTGTGGATAGCCTGTGCAATGAAATCCTAGACCCCCTACGGACGCGGCAAGTTACCCGCCATAACCTGAAGCGAGGAAGCCCCCTTCAATAAAGTGAATGGACCACCCAACACTTCACGGAATCCGGTAACTTGAGCACCCCACCTTAGGTCAACCTATACCCCCTACGAGTGCGGCGAATAGCCCGCCAATTCTAGAGTGAAGCTCCCTCCGTCTCAAAGCCATGAAATGCGGGCTCATTGCCCTCTAGAACCCGGCTATCCATGCACCCCACCGCAGGGTAATCCTAGTACAGAAAGTAAAATATATACAACGGGTATATCGACCTCAGCCCGGTCGTGCCCTAAAAGAATAATATACAAACAGGCAGTGACGGCAGTCCACATATCGGACGCTCGCCCAGCAATATCAAATGTACAAATATAACCAATTTGTACTACCATTGCATCCAGGCTATCCACCACAAAAAACTGCAACATCACAGCACAACACAGAACATCAACGTGAATGTCACGTTCGCAAAACCCGTCTAAAAGAGCTATAGCAATTAGACGAGATTTACCGCTCGAGTGACATTCACGGTCGCAGATATAAAGTAAGCACTGTGAACCACCGTGTTTAAAATTCTGATCGACAAAACTTCCCGAAGTGGTCCCCAACTGCAAATCCAGCACTCAAATGAATCTGAGGCAAAACTATATATCACAAAAATCATATTTCCATGAATTAAAGCTCCATAAAAAATTTTGGTTACTGTAGCCCAAAAAGGGCCGCGGAAGAGCCGCCAAATGCGACATTTCGCGGCGGTTCCGATGTGGAATTTTGGAGTTAGGTCTCCAAATTTTTTTTGTAGCTTTAGATATTCCTGCATGTATTTTTAAGATTCCTAAAATAATTTTTTGAACAACTTTGAAATTCGACAGCAAGCACACTGAAATGGAAATACGATTCGGAAATTTCGATCGATCGATATTTTAAACACGTTAGAACAAGGTAGTAAAGGTTAATGTCGTGGCTCTGATACCATGTAAGTCTACGGTAGCTCCCCGGTCATCTGTCCGAGGCCAAAATGCAGAAACGAATACTTTTCATAACTTGAAACCGGCGCTATCGTACACTATAAACCCGGATCGAACCATTAACCTATAACTAGCAACTTGAGAAAGGGTTGGAAAGCTATACCGATCGATCCGTGTCCTTCAGTTTTTGTCCACCATCCTAAGCTCCTCGCGGCATCTCCGAGCTCCGGTCTCCTCATCGGAAAAGTCACCACATCATCGAGTCTTTTTACGGGCTCCCGCTTCATCCGAAGCAACTCGGGCACGAAGTTCGCTAGCCGACGTGTCCAAGGCGATGTAGAGAATGTGTGTGATAACTTTGTCTCAAGCATCCATTGATTCTCATCACATGAGAGTGTATGGATGGAGGTTAGAGATAATGCCATTAATGGAGGTTGTGAGCTAGAGCAAGAAGAAGAAGAAGAAGCCTTTCTTTTTCTAGTGTATTCTTATGATAAAAAGATAAAGTGTTATGAAAAATACAAGACCAAAAACATATCATGGCAGCCCCTCTCTCTCTCCTTATCATATCAAGACACTAATCCATCAAATAATGTGACACATGCACAAAGAAAGAGACCATGAGTCATCACTTATGCATGTGTCACAATTAAGGCTTCTAATGATGACTTAAGCTCACAATTTCCATTTGCAAACATTAACCCAAATATTTACAACAATAAAAAGATACGGCAACATCTAAAGTAAACTCGTGACGGATCACAAGGATACTCCTCACCTATATATACATACCTGCATCCGCATTACGACTGAATACGAATACGATGAGACTAAAGTAATCCAACAAATCTAATACTAGGATCCTGCTTAAACCAAAGCCCACTAGTATGATCCGTTCGATCATGATCCGTGCACTACTGCACGTATATGATCGAACCCTGCCATATATCATACGGCCTCTAAAACGTTCCGCCCGAAACTTGAGAAACTGTCTGTGGGGGACTCTAAAGACTCATCAATACTTTGGCAGTGGATTTAACCACTAGCACGTCAGTGGTCCTAGCAGTACGTAACGGGCTACCAGGTATTGACCAAAAGGGAGGTCGATGAGTGAACTCATCCTGACACCCTACTGAGCCTGTCAGTGACAATATCCGTACAGTCCGGTCCGTTCGTCTATGAGCATCGCATGGCGGGCCTAGGGGGTTGGTAAAAGTCAGACCCCTAAAAGCTGTATAAGTTGTATCGGAGTGTAGCCCAGAACACCCTGAGATACTACTGGAATACCTAACAGTAAATCTTCTGCCTTGGCCAAGGACTTCGTGTAATGGCTCTCCTAGACACAGCGCGATCTCACCCCCAATACCGGGATAGACGAAACCCCTGCCGATCCACTCACTGCCTCCATGTGGCTCGGGACTGTACCCAACTAAAACCTGTTTGCATGACTCCTTTGAGCCGTGGTAGGGTAGTAATCAAAGCACGGTGGGAACTCACACGAGACAAATGACAATCTCAGGTCGATGAATTAACCTGTACACATGTCACCAAGGAACTACTATCTGACGTCAGGTATAATACCAACTAGTATGTTCCCGGCGAGTCCTGTCCGGTGTACTCATAACCCAATGAGCACCTGTATACGTCTTAGGTGAACCAACAGACATCAATGGCTTGTGAGACCATCCAACGCCCCTCGTCGGGGTCTCGATCGTATACACTAGTCTACGCATGGAGTATCGATGCCCGGTCTCGAAACTCCCACGACTAGGGACCTTTTAAGGATGTGCTTATAGACCCCAGCTCCCACGTATATGATCGCCATCATACTGCTGGCAGTCAAGCAAGAATCCTAAGGGCTCTATCAACGTGTAATAGTGACCTGTAAGGTCACCTAAAGCAGTACATGATGATAAAGATAAACCAGATATCATACTATCATCTTGAGTAAGACTGTCCTACCGGTATAGGTCCTCCCTCAATCATTGCAATCACGTGCCTGCGATCCAATAATTGACTTTGAGGGCACTATATCCAACAACCGGACTATACGACGATTTTCACTGATAGACTTTGCAGGGTTCGGATGAGCTTGCTCGTTGACCTTTTTTCGATCAATATCTGGGTAGCCGTTATGTGCAGCTAGTACCGCTGACGTACTTGTAGCTTATGGATATGATCCTGACCTACTACCAGCGTATTTTCGAGTTTTTAGAGTCTCACACAGAGGTTTCCCAGCACAGGCGAAACGATGTAGGGTATGTATAGGGATACGTACAGGAGTTCAATTAAACACGTGTATGTGATACACGTATTTTAATCGGGTGTTTAATGATACTTACCGGTATATATATATGATATAACCGAATTATTAAATCAAGTGTTAATTTAATAATTAAATGTATATTTATATATTGATATATACATACATTAACTAATATCATGTCCATTTTATTTTTCTTCTCTTTTATAATATTTATATTTGATATAAATATTATTTATAAACTTTGTCATGTATGTTTACACATACAAGCAGTATGTATAAGAATCATATAGGATTGATGACGAGAACAAAGATATTTATTTATTTATTTTGAATAAAAGATAAATGAGTCATTCGTTGGTTTTGTGTAGAATGCCATTACTCATTCTTGTTTTATTATGAAAAATAAGTAAGCATATCTAGAGTTCTCATGATTGAATCCTAAGCCATGCCATGCCTTCATCCTTTTCATAAGTAAGGAAAGAAAAAGAAAAGAGAAGTGATGGTGCTCGATATCGGTGATCTCCCAGATCATGACACGTGGCAGATGACGTGTCCCAGGGTTCACAAGAAAGGACCAACAGTGGCCGACCATACCACTTCTGTGCCCGTCCTACAAGCAAACGCTGGCTCACCTCCGAGCCCCTACACAGTTGGTATCCTCGGCCTACCAGCCCGTCTCTGGGCTACTATAGAACCAAGATACCTCGGCTCTCCCGCTCGTCCGTGAGCTCTCCCGCCGAGGTCATCTTCCTCGATCTCATCGACCAACCAACGACACCGCTCACAGGCGCAACCGCCATCCCGCGAATCTCACCATGCGCAAGATATCCGCCGGCCACATCCTACGTTACACGCCATCACGATCCCCCATTAACGAGCCTGTCTCACCATTAATGGGAGAGCCCTCTTATCACACGGCCGTGATGTCGGGAGCGTAACTGCCAGCGTGATTCTCGCGCCTGCCTGCCTGCTGCCACCGCTATATAAACCCCTTCTTCAGACGGTTCAAGTAAGCCATTTTTACTCCATTAAGCTGTTACTTTACTCGGATCTCTAGTTTAACTTGACCGTCGGAGGGTCCTCGGTGGTACAACCACCCCGGGACTTCCTTGCAGGTAGCTCGGCAACCACAACCTCAAACCCATTGAGATCCACACGCAACAGGAGCGACAGCCTCCAGATCCAATCTCAGCCACCAATCGCCGCCATCAGCAGATCAACGGAATGTAACATCTTGGCATGATCCAGGTCGCGTCAGCTGGCACCATCTGTGGGAAATCCTTGATTCCATAAAAAAAAAGTTCACTTTCCGATTTCAATCCAATGGCGAGCGATCATCACGAAGATCCAAGCACTATCCGCCGCCTCCCCCTCAACGGAGACGCGGACGAACCTCCTCCGCCGAATGCCATTAGTGCCCTTGCCGGCCGAATAGACCGACTCGCGTCCTTCGTGGAGGCGCTCATCCACGTCCAAATGGAAGAGCAAGATCCCCAGGTCGCCGGTCCCCAGCCTCGGGACCGGGACCCCTACAATGGAAGAGAAGACTTCATCCGCGTCGGCACTGCCGACCACCGTGTCACTATCTCCCACGGCCGCAGATCTCCCAGGCCGATACATTCTGAGGCCCGCTGGGCGCCTCACAGTTCAACGCCAAGGTCCGTCGCCAGAGCGCCTCATCTCGAGATCCTTCGTGCACCTGTCCCTCCCGCGGAGATGTCTGTCAGCTCGCCTGTTACCAGGCCTGACCGACACCCCCTGCCTCGACAGGGTCACGCGGACGAAACTCACCACGGCGGCTTGAAGACTACGTTGCCGGGGATCTAAGGAACCTCATTGAGAGGAACAAGGGCCGAGGCCAGACGCAGGCCTCTAACAGCAGAGGCCTGGGATCAGAATGTACCGAGTCATCAGGGTACCACGGCCGACTTGACGCCCTCGAGAAGAAGATCGAGGGTCTGGATCGGGAGGGTCATCGTTCGAGCGATGGGGCTAAGTACACCGCCGACTCGATCACCAAACCATTCACCGAGGAGCTGCTCGCTGTCCACATCTCCTCTGGCAACAAGCCCCCAAAGGTCTCCCTCTTCAACGGCAAGTCTGACCCGAAGGACCATTTGGATGCATTCACCATAGGGATTATCTTCCAAGACAACTCCGACGCCGCCCAGTGCAGGGCTTTCACGGCCACTCTCATCCCCTCCGGGTGAGACTGGTTCCGAGGACTCAAGCTGTGCTCGATCTCAACTTTTGATGAGCTGGCCACCCAATTCCTTGGCCACTTCGTCGGGAACAGGCGGCAAAAACGCACCGTCGACCACCTCTTCATGATCAAGAGAGGAGACAAAGAGACGTTCAAAGCCTTCATCACCCGCTTCTACAATTCCCTTCTCGAGGTCCCCGAGCACCGGGACGAGTCGGTCATCACGGCACTAAGGTCTGGTCTTAGGCATAAAGAGTGGTTACGCTCCTTTGCACTAGCGCAACCTAAGACCATGGCCGAGGTAAAGGCCTGGACCGAGCGCGAGGCCAAGCTCCAATCCAAGGTAAGCGCAAATCTCCCCCGGGCAGAGCAAACCGACCAGAAGAAGAGGGCAAGAGAAGAGAGAAGAGGACGTGAACAGCAAAAGCCCTATCTCCCAAAGTTCCAGGAGTACACACCGCTTATTGTCTCCGTCACGACCCGAAATGGCACGTGACTGGCACTTGAATCATATGAAGTCTATAGGACCACATCTAATTCAAGTAAGCCAAAAGCCCAGAAGTCTAAAACCATTTTAAATAATAATGTAGGAAAACTTGTTTTAAGCAAGTGTTTTTAATAGCATAAGCCGAATTATGCGTTTTTTAAAATCCCAAGTATTTTCTGAAAATTTCGGCAGAGTTTCCTTTGTAAAAACTAGCCCCAAACGGAGTACAACATGAATAATATATATATGAATAAAAGGCATCCCCAAGCGGGAGCTAGCTCTTCGCCAATCGACGGTCACAACCACGCAAGCAATATAATATACAACGTCGAAGGGCGAGTATCAAAACTGAAAAGGAAACTCAAATCAACATGAAAACCCATAATAATATAACGCGCGACTCTAAGGTCGAAATAATAATACAACTGGTCTCTAAGTCAAATAAATATACATGTTTGGTTGATGGATTTACTAGATACAACTGAATGTAAATAAAATACAATGGTAGTCACGATGCAAGTGAACCCACATACCAAAGCAAATCACCCGGAATGAAAACATTGTGGCGGCAAAGCCGTAACGAAACCTGTACGGCAAAACCTGCAAGAAACTGTGGAAGAACGGGGTTGAATTGCCAACTCGTGAGTAGAAAACTGTTGGATATATGTATGCCCTAGAGGCCATTATATGATAGTGGATGTATCTGTACATGTATATATATATATTCAGTGTAAATTCTTGCTCGACATGATACTATGCTATCTGGTTTTGCTTTATCTGACATGTTGATTTAAATTAAACCCACCCGTACGGCCCTTGATGCATGCCAAACAACGCCGTACGAATACCTTAATCCAATCGCATCTCATGCTACAGATAAGTAATAATCAGCTACCGTACACTACGCCTTGACGCATGCCAAACAACCGTAGCACGAATACTGAATATTACATATCTGAATTGACGGAGGGCTACGCAGGTATTTCTGAAAACCATGAGCGTAATGAACATGATATTGTTGTAGAATCAAATGAAGTTTTGAAATGGAGTGATTTTGAGGCTTTTCTAGTTTTGCTAAAGGGGTCACTCCCGGTGAAGGGATCGTCGGCCCTTTCCTCGTCGAATGAGGTGCGGGATATATCATATATATCACTGTGCAAAGCATAAACTATAGAAGCAATTAAAAGTCAAACCGAGTGTGTAGCATC
The DNA here is from genome assembly GCA_030015575.1 of Agapanthus africanus. Lineage (NCBI taxonomy): Eukaryota > Viridiplantae > Streptophyta > Magnoliopsida > Asparagales > Amaryllidaceae > Agapanthus > Agapanthus africanus. Next base: position 334,326,668 of record CM057346.1, on the reverse strand, counting down.
TGCCAGTTATTGCTAAAGGAGTCACTCCCGGTGAAGGGATCTCGGTCCTTTCCTCATCGAATAAGGTGCAAGGTATATCATATATACCGCTATGCAAAGCAAGAACTGTAGCTACCTGTTTTGTTTAAAATTTGATTCTACAACATCTTAGGTTTCTTTTCTTTCATTAATCACATTAATGAAGTCCCATCATTTAAGTCACCTAAACATCACAGATAAATACGACGTACACTTATGCCATCCGCATTCTCCTGGATGTCCCCTCGTGCACCGTTAGGTTAGGTAACTAACGACAGAGCAGGTCAGGGCTAGTGCGGGTGAAAAACATAAGTAACGTCTATATAATATATCATATATACTATATACTGTATCTATCACAGAACATCACATGATCACATCACAGATATCGCAGCAGAAGAAACATATGAAACATTGGATATACTAGGACGTCCGTGTTTTCAATACGAGCCAGTATAAAACACGGATTCCACGGTCGTGATGAATAGCCAATCCCACACCCCTAGACCCCTACGAGAGCGGCAAGCAACCCTACCAATTCTAGGGTTAGGAGACCCGGACTCGACTCCTCGAGATGGTCTCCCACTGGACCCTAGAACCCGGTTACTTGTGCCCCCTTCCTTGGGTCTATCCTAATGCGGAAAAGTAAATAATATACAAAAGGTGACAACTTCCGCAACCTGGAAGTGCCCCAATAAAAGAATATTACATACAAGTTTTTACAAGAATGAAAATGAAAAACACTCATCTCACATAAAAAACCCCGGCTATTCAAACACGACAATCCAATATAACATATCCAGCAACACATAACATCACATGTCATCAACGTAAGTAAATATGCGCATCCCAATTGTCGTTGACATATAGCAACGAAACCGGCGATATCACATATTACACTTACGGTCACAGAAAAGAAAGTGTAAAACTACAACAGTTGGAATCCACAACCTCATTAGACATCGCATGCCTAATCAAATGAAATATTTAGACATCACATGCCTAACAATTATAAACCCCGCATTTTAGTCCCATTATCGAAAACTCTTTTCAATATTAAGTGAGACTAAACCGCTAGATTTATAACATTCATTCAGCTATCTCATAACTGTTTGTGAATTCCAATTATTGTATCCCATTCCGGATAAATAGAAAATATTAAACTTTCCGATTAAACATTCGAACACCCAAGTTTTCCCGAAACCGTTCAACACATGAAATAAGTTCAAAGACGTTCACTTCATGCCTCAGTACCAACGGTCCAGCCATAGAAGGGTCAAGCCAACGCCTCACATGTGGCACGCCGTACTGCCCCAAACCCGAAGGTTCAAAGGGCAGTTCAAGACGGTCACATAATCGAGTTAAGGTTTGTTGTCTTCTAGAGGGACCATCGCGTTACTTGCACTACTCAGAACGTCCTTAAACCACAGAAAAATCCAACACTTGGATATTTTCCGGCAGGGGAAAGATTGGGTATTTACATCCGGTCGAACTTTTTAACATATTCCAAAATATCCGGAAAGCCACATAAACAAAGTCTGATAATCCGATCGAATCATCGAATCCCGAAAACAACCCCAGAAAATTCAACTCTTGAATAAATATTCAAAATTCCCATAAAACTCAGCATCATATAATAAGAATTACTGTGCAAAAATGGTAGCATGTTCACACAATCTGGCGGTGGAACCGCCGCAGAAGCCATGCTTCTGCCGCTGTTCTGCCGCACTATTGACACATCTTCAGGAAAATTTTGCACCGTAATTCTTAGAATTCACTGCTGAATTTTTTAAGCATTTTTAATCTGGAAAAAACCCAGTTTTTGAAAAAAGTCCAGAGAGCAATTTGATTTAGGGTTTCGATGTTCATTCGGGTTTCAAACGTCGTCAACACTTCGCCTAAGGCTCTAGCTAGGCTCTGATACCACTGTAGGGTTCCTAGGCACGCTAATGAAGTCTCACAAGGCATCAACCATGCCAATTTATAATTTTACGAGTGCCGAGAATCCCTAATACGGATCGTTAACTAGAATTTTAGGCGAAACAAAAAGCTAGTTAACAACTTAACTAAAAGTGAGAAGCTACAACCTTTGTAGATCCGGTTCTCCACTTCTTTAGCTCCACGTAGACGTCCTCTCGCTGTCCTAGTCGGATCTCGGACTCTAGCATCGGCTTCATCGGAGAAATGAGCGGACAAGTCGTCGGCTACGATGCCGAAGATGATCTACGTCGAGATTACAAAAGATCAAGCTCCAACTTCACCAAGTTGTGAAACTTGTGAAGAAAACACCCTATACTACTTGGCAAGAGGTAGAGGGTGAAGAAATAGGAGGTGGGTTCACTTTAGAATTGGATTTCTCACACTTTTGCTCAAGATGCCATTAATGGTGGAAAGCTTTTTCTTGAAGAAGAAGATAGAATATGATAAGTGTCTCTCATTTAAAAATGCAAAAGAAATGAATACTTATCATAATATGAACCATGGGTAGGTGTAGAGAATTGACTAAGGTTAGATGAATGGTTAGGGTTAAGCATGAAGACAAAATGGTCACTTTGGTCAAAGCTTCATGATGCTTCAACAAGCTTCAAGAATGATAGCAACCATTTTGTTTTCTTTTGCAATTTCTTTTTAATCCAAATTAAAAAGATAAATGAATGAATAAATAAAAACCCTAACCATTTACTTAACCAAAGTTTAATTCTTTACACTTAACCAAATGAGCAAGTATCATCAAATATGATACAAACATGTGCACAAAAGTATATCACATATACAACTTGCACATCAATTGAGAAAATCCATTTAAAGTGAACCAATACTAGTTAATGCAAAGTAATATATCAAATATATAATTATACATTAAATCATTAAATCAACACTTGATTTAACGATCCGGTCATATCGCATACAACCGACTAGTATCCTATGTATCGGCTTATCAAATCAATCCTTGATTCGATATCTAGGTTATATCGCATATAACCAATCGATACATTCATCGCGAGAATTAAATACGGTATCACATACACGCATTATTCTCGGTCCCGCACATATCTCATATGCGCTCCTATTTCATTTCGCTTGAGCCAGGAAAGTTCTGTGTAGGACTCTAAAGACTCGTCAATACGCCGGCAGCAGATGATGATCATATCAAGCACCCACAAGCCGCAAGCGGTCTGCTAAACGTAACGGCCATCCGGGTATTGAGCGATCAGAAGATCGATGAGCTAGCCCGCTCACACTCCTGTGAATCCAACCAGTAACACTTACCGTACAGTCGGTCTGTTCGTCTGATATGTCGCATATCAAGTCTAGGGGTGGTAAACGTCAGACCCCAGTAACCGATAAGTCGTGCCGATGTGAGGCTCATAACGGGTCGAGAAACTACTGGTAACACTTACCAGCAAATCTCTGATCAGCCCTGGCCAGGGACTTCCCTGTTACGGCCAATCGAGCACAGCGCAACATCAACCCCCAATACCGGGAGAGACGAAACCCCTCCTATCGCTCATTGCCTCCATGTGACTCGGGACTGTACCCAAAGACCACCGTTTTGCATGCCCTCATGAACGTGGTAAGGTGGAGATCAAAGCACAGTGGGAATCACACAAGACTCTATGACGATCTCGGGTCTATAGACTAACCTGTACAAGTGTCACCTGAGAACTGCCATCTGACGTGAGGTATAATACCATCTGGAAGTTCTCGGCGAGTCCGTCCAGTGTACCCAGTCTCCACTGAGCACCCGTATACCATCTCTGATGTCAAACACCAATGGATATGGGATCATCCATCGCCCATCTCATGGGTCGAGAAGCGTATACGCTAGTCTACACTGGTATATCGATGCCCCGTCTCGATACACCCACGACTAGGGACCTTGAAGGATGCACCTATGGACTACCATGTCCCCACTAGTATGATCTGCATCATAGTCCAGGTAGTCAAGTACACATCCTAAGGGCTTTACCAACATGTAACTATAAGACAGTTTAAAGAGACAAGTGTACATGTTAAGATAAAGAGCAACCAGATAGCATACTATCATATCGAGCAAGAAAGTCATCTCTATATATGTCCAAGCATCCAATATAATATACATCATCTGTACAATACTGGCCTCTAGGGCATACATACAACTAACAATCTCCCACTTGCACTAGGGCCAGCTGCTGTAGTATCGCATACCGAGCATCCCGAAAAGTCTCTCAAACTGTATCTGGGGAATGGCCTTCGTGAGTGGATCCGCCGTGTTGTTCTTCGTGTCAACCCTCCTAACCTCGATCTCCCGGCGATCAACTATCTCCCGGATTAGGTGATACCGCCTCAGAATATGCCTGGATCGCTGAAGGGACCTAGGTTCCTTGGCCAAAGCCACCGCTCCATTGTTATCGGAATACAAAGGTATTGGATGCTCAATGGATGGAACCACTCCAAGTTCAGTAATGAACTTCTTTATCCAGACAGCCTCTTTAGCAGTATCGTTGGCAGCGATGTATTCAGCCTCCATCGTCGAGTCTGCCACGGTTTCCTGCTTGGAACTCTTCCAGCTAACCGCCCCTCCGTAAAGGGTAAAGACAAATCCCGACTGCGACTTAGAGTCGTCCTTATCACTCTGGAAGCTCGAATCGGTAAAGGACTCCACTTGGAGTTCTCCGTTACCATACACCAAGAGCATCTCTTTAGTCCTTCGTAAGTACTTGAGAATGCTCTTCACAGCTGTCCAGTGACTCTCTCCAGGATCAGCTTGATACCTGCTCACTACAGTTAGTGAGTATGCTACATCGGGTCTGGTACATAGCATCGCATACATGATAGAGCCTACAGCCGAAGCATAGGGTATCCCTTGCATGCGAGCTCTCTCCAAATCATTTTTGGGAGACATCTCTTTGGAGAGAGTGACTCCAGAGATCGTGGGAAAGTTCCCACGCTTGGATTCTTCCATACTAAATCTCTTTAGTATGGTGTCAATGTACCTGGATTGGGACAATCCTAATATCCGTTTGGATCTATCTCTATAGATCCTAATTCCCAATATGCAGGAGGTATCACCAAGATCTTTCATCGAGAATCTTTGTGATAAGAAAAGCTTGACTGATTGCAGCATAGGAATATCATTTCCTATCAAGAGTATGTCGTCCACGTACAATACGAGGAAGACAACCTTACTCTCTGCCACCTTCTTGTAAATACAAGGTTCATCTGGGTTTTTGACGAAATCAAACTCTTTGATAACGACGTCAAAGCAGATGTTCCAACTCCGCGATGCTTGCTTTAATCCATAAATGGATTTAAGCAGCTTGCACACCTTCCCGCTGCTCGCACTGTCTACGAAGCCCTCTGGCTGAGTCATGTACACGCTCTCTTCTAAATCACCATTTAGAAAGGCGGTCTTAACATCCATTTGCCATATTTCGTAATCATGATATGCAGCGATGGCAAGTATGATCCGGATGGATTTAAGCATAGCCACTGGAGAAAAGGTTTCGTCATAGTCCACACCTGGTCTTTGACGAAAACCCTTTGCAACAAGTCTAGCTTTGAAAGTCTCCACTTTCCCATCTACACCAAGTTTTTTCTTGAAGATCTATTTGCTCCCAATGGGTTTTACCCCTTCAGGAGCAACATCCAAAGTCCATACTTTGTTGGTGTACATGGATTCCATCTCGGACCGCATAGCATCCAGCCATTTCACTGAGTCCCTACTCGTGATGGCCTGCTCGAAGCTAGTTGGGTCATCATCCTCCATGATGCAATCCTCGCTCCCACCATCCATGAGAAAACCGTAGTATCTCTCAGGTTTTCGAGGAACCCTACTAGATCGGTGGAGAGGCTGGGGTTCGTCGGGTACTACTGAATCCTCTGGTTCTACCAAGTCTTCTGTTATAGTTTGTGTCGCTGGAACCTCTTCCAGTTCTACCTCAATGCCACTTATCTGTTTCATAAGAAAACTTTTTTCTAAGAAAGTGGCATGTCGAGAAACAAACACCTTTTGTTCCTCGGGATGGTAGAAGATATACCCTTGTGAATTTTTGGGATATCCTATAAACTTACATAAGACAGATCTTGCCTCGAGTTTGTCCGGATTTTGTCTTTTGACATAGGCTGGAAAACCCCATATCTTAATATAATTAAGATGTGGTCTCTTCCCTTTCCATATCTCATATGGAGTGGTAGGCACTGATTTGGTAGGAACTCTATTCAATAGGTCCATGGCTGTCTCAAGCGCATATCCCCAGAAGGAAATAGGTAACTCAGCTGTACTCATCATTGAGCGCACCATATCTAATAGGGTGCGGTTTCTCCGTTCAGATACACCGTTGTGCTGTGGTGTATATGGAGGAGTTAGCTGAGAGAGAATCCCATTCTCTTTTAGGAAGTCCAGTAATGCATTGCTCAAGTATTTACCTCCTCGATCAGATCGTAGGATTTTAATACTTTTTCCGGTCTGGTTCTCAACTTCTTGTTTGTATTCTCTAAATTTCTCAAAAGCTTCTGATTTGTGTTTCATCAGGAACACATACCCGAACCTAGAGAGATCGTCAGTGAATGTAATGAAGTATGAAGAACCATCCCTGGCATGTGTAGACACAGGACCGCATACATCACTATGTATCAGTCCTAAGAGTTCAGTAACTCTTTCTCCGTGTCCCGTAAACGGAGTTTTGGTCATCTTGCCTTTGAGACATGACTGGCAAGTGTCATAAGATGAAAATTCAAACGGATTCAAATATCCATCCTTATGCAACTTAGCCAGTCGTGTCGCATTGATGTGACCCAGTCTACAATGCCACAAGAAGGATTCGTTCAGTTCTGAACTCTTCCTTTTGTGTGTGTTTGTTATGCTCAGAACTGTTGATTGATTTAGAACATAAATGCCATTGCACAACGTGCCTGATCCAACCAACTTTTGGTTACGGAAAATGTTCATAACATTGTCCTATAATACAAAATTATATCCCTCTTTACTCAATAAAGAAACCGATATAATGTTGCATATCAGGTTCGGCATGTAATAGCATTCGTTCAGAACCAATGTATTACCAGTTGGTAATGCAAGGTGATATTCCCCGACAGTCTTAGCTGCAACAATTGCACCATTTCCAACTCTAATGTCTTTATCACCTTCTCCAAGTTTTCTACCTTTTCTAAGCCCATGTAACGGATTACATATATGGGATCCTGACCCGGTATCTAATACCCAGGACGTAGGGCAAATGGAGAAATAGTTCTCTGTAACGAACACACCCGAAGAAAATGCATCATCATGTACTTTCTTCAATCGGGTGGCATGGGAATCCTGGTATCTCCTATATCCTGTTCATTCCTAACTCTTATAAGAAAGAACGGAACCAACGTTCCCCAGCACAGTATAACATGCGGGTTCAGTCAATACATCCATATTATTATCTTTATTAGGGCATGACATGGTCGCTACCTGGAGAGAGAGAGAAGAAAACACTTTAGCGTAAGCTCTTGCAAGATCAGATTGGTTATTATCTTATCTAATCAGGATGGCTCCCACTGGTTTTTATCAAATCTTCCTTCAAACCCTAAAAGGAAAGACTAGCCGGGATTAATTACACACTACAAGTTCGCCAATCTTTCAGCTAGGCCAGTGTCGGTACTTTGAGGGAGGTCCCCCGTGCTTTCGCACGAACCTAATTAATGTAAACCTCGTTTTCCCAGAGGCGTAACCCCGTTGACACCTTTCTAGACACCTACTTGATCGGCTAATTGTAATGTGTAAAACTCTCCCAGGAGTAACTCTTACTCGCAGTGGTTATCGGAATCCAACTATCTCATAGAAGGTATGCAATCTCATTTCAAATTTCAACACTTGAAATTCCCGATAATATTTTGCCCCTAGCGTGCTATGACCTTGACGCATGCCAAACAACCCATAGTCCGCTAGCCAAGTTCAACCCGTACAATTCGTTATCGAATTAAACCCACCCGTACGGCCGTTGACGCATGCCAAACAACGCCGTACGAATACCTTAATCCAATCGCATCTCATGCTACAGATAAGTAATAATCAGCTACCGTACACTACGCCTTGACGCATGCCAAACAACCGTAGCACGAATACTGAATATTACATATCTGAATTGACGGAGGGCTACGCAGGTTTTTCTGAAAACCATGAGCGTAATGAACTTGATATCGTTGTAGAATCAAATGAAGTTTTGAAATGGAGTGATTTTGAGGCTTTTCTAGTTTTGCTAAAGGGGTCACTCCCGGTGAAGGGATCGTCGGCCCTTTCCTCGTCGAATGAGGTGCGGGATATATCATATATATCACTGTGCAAAGCATAAACTATAGAAGCAATTAAAAGTCAAACCGAGTGTGTAGCATCTGCCAGTTATTGCTAAAGGAGTCACTCCCGGTGAAGGGATCTCGGTCCTTTCCTCATCGAATAAGGTGCAAGGTATATCATATATACCGCTATGCAAAGCAAAAACTGTAGCTACCTGTTTTGTTTAAAATTTGATTCTACAACATCTTAGGTTTCTTTTCTTTCATTAATCACATTAATGAAGTCCCATCATTTAAGTCACCTAAACATCACAGATAAATACAACGTACACTTATGCCATCCGCATTCGCCTGGATGTCCCCTCGTGCACCGTTAGGTTAGGTAACTAACGACAGAGCAGGGCAGGGCTAGTGCGGGTGAAAAACATAAGTAACGTCTATATAATATATCATATATACTATATACTGTATCTATCACAGAACATCACATGATCACATCACAGATATCGCAGCAGAAGAAACATATGAAACATTGGATATACTAGGACGTCCGTGTTTTCAATACGAGCCAGTATAAAACACGGATTCCACGGTCGTGATGAATAGCCAATCCCACACCCCTAGACCTCTACGAGAGCGGCAAGCAACCCTACCAATTCTAGGGTTAGGAGACCCGGACTCGACTCCTCGAGACGGTCTCCCACTGGACCCTAGAACCCGGTTACTTGTGCCCCCTTCTTTGGGTCTATCCTAATGCGGAAAAGTAAATAATATACAAAAGGTGACAACTTCCGCAACCTGGAAGTGCCCCAATAAAAGAATATTACATACAAGTTTTTACATGAATGAAAATGAAAAACACTCATCTCACATAAAAAACCCCGGCTATTCAAACACGACAATCCAATATAACATATCCAGCAACACATAACATCACATGTCATCAACGTAAGTAAATATGCGCATCCCAATTTTCGTTGACATATAGCAACGAAACCGGCGATATCACATATTACACTTACGGTCACAGAAAAGAAAGTGTAAAACTACAACAGTTGGAATCCACAACCTCATTAGACATCGCATGCCTAATCAAATGAAATATTTAGACATCACATGCCTAACAATTATAAACCCCGCATTTTAGTCCCATTATCGAAAACTCTTTTCAATATCAAGTGAGACTAAACCGCTAGATTTATAACATTCATTCAGCTATCTCATAACTGTTTGTGAATTCCAATTATTGTATCCCATTCCGGATAAATAGAAAATATTAAACTTTCCGATCGAACATTCGAACACCCAAGTTTTCCCGAAACCGTTCAACACATGAAATAAGTTCAAAGACGTTCACTTCATGCCTCAGTACCAACGGTCCAGCCGTAGAAGGGTCAAGCCAACGCCTCACATGTGGCACGCCGTACTGCCCCAAACCCGAAGGTTCAAAGGGCAGTTCAAGACGGTCACATAATCGAGTTAAGGTTTGTTGTCTTCTAGAGGGACCATCGCGTTACTTGCACTACTCAGAACGTCCTTAAACCGCAGAAAAATCCAACACTTGGATATTTTCCGGCAGGGGAAAGATTGGGTATTTACATCCGGTCGAACTTTTTAACATATTCCAAAATATCCGGAAAGCCATATAGACAAAGTCTGATAATCCGATCGAATCATCGAATCCCCAAAACAACCCCAGAAAATTCAACTCTTGAATAAATATTAAAAATTCCCATAAAACTCAGCATCATATAATAAGAATTACTGTGCAAAAATGGTAGCATGTTCACACAATCTGGCGGCGGAACCGCCGCAGAAGCCATGCTTCTGCCGCGGTTCCGCCACACTATTGACACATCTTCAGGAAAATTTTGCACCGTAATTCTTAGAATTTCCTGCTGAATTTTTTAAGCATTTTTAATCTGGAAAAAACCCAGTTTTTGAAAAAAGTCCAGAGAGCAATTTGATTTAGGGTTTCGATGTTCATTCGGGTTTCAAACGTCGTCTACACTTCGCCTAAGGCTCTAGCTAGGCTCTGATACCACTGTAGGGTTCCTAGTCACGCTAATGAAGTCTCACAAGGCATCAACAATGCCAATTTATAATTTTACGAGTGCCGAGAAACCCTAATACGGATCGTTAACTAGAATTTTAGGCGAAACAAAAAGCTAGTTAACAACTTAACTAAAAGTGAGAAGCTACAACCTTTGTAGATCCGGTTCTCCACTTCCTTAGCTCCACGTAGACGTCCTCTCGCTGTCCTATTCGGATCTCGGACTCTAGCATCGGCTTCATCGGAGAAATGAGCGGACAAGTCGTCGGCTACGATGCCGAAGATGATCTATGTCGAGGTTACACAAGATCAAGCTCCAACTTCACCAAGTTGTGAAACTTGTGAAGAAAACACCCTATACTACTTGGCAAGAGGTAGAGGGTGAAGAAATAGGAGGTGGGTTCACTTTAGAATTGGATTTCTCACACTTTTGCTCAAGATGCCATTAATGGTGGCAAGCTTTTTCTTGAAGAAGAAGATGAAGAAGAAGATAGAATATGATAAGTGTCTCTCATTTAAAAATGCAAAAGAAATGAATACTTATCATAATATGAACCATGGTTAGGTGTAGAGAATTGACTAAGGTTAGATGAATGGTTAGGGTTAAGCATGAAGACAAAATGGTCACATTGGTCAAAGCTTCATGAAGCTTCAACAAGCTTCAAGAATGATACCAACCATTTTGTTTTCTTTTGCAATTTCTTTTTAATCCAAATTAAAAAGATAAATGAATGAATAAATAAAAACCCTAACCATTTACTTAACCAAGGTTTAATTCTTTACACATAACCAAATGAGCAAGTATCATCAAATATGATACAAACATGTGCACAAAAGTATATCACATATACAACTTGCACATTAAGTGAGAAAATCCATTTAAAGTGAACCAATACTAGTTAATGCAAAGTAATATATCAAATATATAATTATACATTAAATCATTAAATCAACACTTGATTTAACGATCCGGTCATATCGCATACAACCGACTAGTATCCTATGTATCGGCTTATCGAATCAATCCTTGATTCCATATCTAGTTTATATCGCATATAACCAATCGATACATTCATCGCGAGAATTAAATACGGTATCACATACACGCATTATTCTCGGTCCCGCACATATCTCATATGCGCTCCTATTTCGTTTCGCTTGAGCCAGGAAAGCTCTGTGTAGGACTCTAAAGACTCGTCAATACGCCGGCAGCAGATGATGATCATATAAAGCACCCACAAGCCGCAAGCGGTCTGCTAAACGTAACGGCCATCCGGGTATTGAGCGATCAGAAGATCGACGAGCTAGCCCGCTCACACTCCTGTGAATCCAACCAGTAACACTAACCGTACAGTCCGGTCTGTTCGTCTGATATGTCGCATATCAAGTCTAGGGGTGGTAAACGTCAGACCCCAGTAACCGATAAGTCATGCCGATGTGAGGCTCATAACGGGTCGAGAAACTACTGGTAACACTTACCCGCAAATCTCTGATCAGCCCTGGCCAGGGACTTCCCTGTTACGGCCAATCGAGCACAGCGCAACATCAACCCCCAATACCGGGAGAGACGAAACCCCTCCTATCGCTCATTGCCTCCATGTGACTCGGGACCGTACCCAAAGACCACCGTTTTGCACGCCCTCATGGACGTGGTAAGGTGGAGATCAAAGCACAGTGGGAATCACACAAGACTCTATGACGATCTCGGGTGTACAGACTAACCTGTACAAGTGTCACCTGAGAACTGCCATCTGACGTGAGGTATAATACCATCTGGGAGTTCTCGGCGAGTCCGTCCAGTGTACCCAGTCTCCACTGAGCACCCGTATACCATCTCTGATGTCAAACACCAATGGATATAGGATCATCCATCGCCCATCTCATGGGTCGAGAAGCGTATACGCTAGTCTACACTAGTATATCGATGCCCCGTCTCGATACACCCACGACTAGGGACCTTGAAGGATGCACCTATGGACTACTATGTCCCCACTAGTATGATCTGCATCATAGTCCAGGTAGTCAAGTACACATCCTAAGGGCTTTACCAACATGTAACTATAAGACAGTTTAAAGAGGCAAGTGTACATGTTAAGATAAAGAGCAACCAGATAGCATACTATCATATCGAGCAAGAAAGTCATCTCTATATATGTCCAAGCATCCAATATAATATACATCATCTGTACAATACTGGCCTCTAGGGCATACATACAACTAACATTGTCGTTGCTATACGTCGACGACAATCGGTGTATGCATACTTACATACGTTGATGATATGAGATATTATATGTTGCTGAGATATGATGTGCAGGATTGTCACGATTGAATAGCCAGGGGGTTTTATGTGAGATGAGAGTTTTATATTTTCATTCATGTAAATTCAAATGTAATGTAATATTCTTTTATTTGGGGCACTTCCGGGTTGAGGTTGATGCCACCAGTGTTGTATATTATTTACTTTTCCGCATTAGGATGGAACCAAGAAGGGGAGCACAGGTGACCGGGTTCTGGGGTTCAGTGGGAGGCCATCTCGAGGAGTCGAGACCGGGTCTCCTAAACTCCAGAATTGGTAGGGTCGTTTGCCGCTCTCGTAGGGGTCCAGGGTGTGGGCTTGGATATTCATCGCGACTGTGGAATCCGTATTTTCTATTATTGGCTAAATACTAAATACGGACGTCCTAGTATATCCCACGTTATATCTATGTTTCTGTTGCCTGTGTTCTGTGATATCTGAGACGAATGACATATTATATATATGATATATAGTAGACGTTGCTTATGTTTTACACCCGCGCTAGTCCCTTCCCGGTATGCCGTTAGTTAAGTAACCTAACGGTGTATAACGGAACATTGCGGCGAATGCGGATGGCATAAGCGTACGTGTTATTTTCGTTTCTTTTTCTGTGATTGGCTTAAGGACTTAAATGATGGGATTACATTAATGTGATTAATGTAAAAAAAATAACCTAAAAAGATGTTGTAGAATCGGATTTGAAACCACTCGGCTATTTATGAAAAAGCAACATTTCAAAACAGCGGAGCTTAAGCCACTCCTTTTGAAAAACCATTTTGATTCTACAACGATATCAAGTTCAAGGCGTTAAAGATTTTCTTAAAAATCATCCGCAACCCTCCGTCATTTTAGGAAGTAGAGTACTTAGTATTCGTGCTATGTTTGTTGACTATAGTTAAGGCGTAGTGTACGGTAGCTAAGTGATGTCTTCCTACATTGCATATGATACAGATTAATTAGGACATTCATATGACTTTGTTGACCTTAATTAAGGGTCATGTGAGTGGGTCTAATTAATCAAGAAATGATGGGTAGAACTTGACTGGTACTTATGATTTGTTGACCTTAGTTAAGGTCATAAGTACTAGGGGTAAAAACCACATCGGGAATTTCAATAGTTGAAATTTGCAATGAGATTGCATACCTTCCATGTGATGGTTGGATCCCGATCCCACTATGGGCAATAGTTGCTCCTAGGAGAGTTTTACAGTTTACAATTAGCTAACTCATTAGGTGTCTAGAAAGGTGTTAACGGGCTCCGCCTCTGGGAAAACGAGGTTTACTTAATTAGGTCCGTGCGAAAGCACGGGGAACCTCCCTCAAGTACCGACACTGGCCTGGCTGAACGGTTAGCGAAGTTGTAGACTGTAATTAATCCTGGCTAGTTTTTCCTTTTAAGGTTTGAAAGAAAAACTCGATTAAAGCAGTGGGAAACATCGATTAGACAGATAATAACCAATCTGATCTATGTAAGAGCTTTCGCTGAGTGTATTCTTTTCTCTCTCTTAATGGCAGATACCCATGACTGGACTCAAGCTTCTACTAGATAAAAACAAACTGAATGGGACCAATTATAAAGACTGGCTGAGGAATCTGAAAATAGCCTTGACATATGATAAAGTATCATATGTCCTCACGGCTTCAGCCCCGCCCGTCCCAGGTCCAAAATCCTCAGTTGCGGACATTGAAGTCCGCAAGACATAGGACGCTGACTGTGCCACGGCCAAATGCATCGCGCTTGCATCGATGGATAACACACATCAAAAGCAGCACGAGGATATGGACATTCACGGTATATTGCTCCATACAAAGGAGTTGTATGGAGAGCAATCCCACGTATTACGATACGAAGCATCAAAGAAATTGTTTCAGATGCGAATGGCCCCTGGCACATGTTCATAACAGAATATTGCATTTTATACCGCCCATTCTTACGCTCGTGTGTTTATAGGTAGGTGCTTTTTATCCGTGTTTGTTACATATTTACAGAATACAGGTTTCCAGTACAAATATTGCAAATCAAGATAAAATCTCCACAGTTACGCCAAAAGCAGAACATCTGTTGACAGCAGATAAAAGCCGGGTTCCGGTCATCCATATCCGTCCAGTGCCGAGTACCAGTTCCAGAGACAAGACATATGACAGTGGTCATTCGTGTCTAGGATAAGCACAGAGCATGAGGGGGCTGCACAAGAATCAATGGGTGCGCGGAGCTCGAGGGAGATAAAGTCAAAAGTGAAGAAAAGAAAGCAATCTTGGACTAAGAAATCTGCAGTTATTCTGGAAGACTTTTGTGCAGTTTGAAGTTTTCAAACACGAGGAAAAAGTAAACCAGGGAATGCCACCAAGTACGATCACCCAACTCACCAAGATGGCCGCGGATCCGAGGCCAATAGGGGGTATTGGCCGCGGATCCGCGGCCATATGGGGTCGTCGTTCTGTGGTTTTTTGGGGGCATTTTGGTACATTCATTTTATGAGAGATTGTTGCCCTAGGTTTCCCATTCACCTCCTATAAATACCCCAGAACTTGCCAAGCTTAAGGGTTCATTCTTTGTTCCTCTTTTGTAGTTTTTTGTGTAGTTCTTCTTCTTCTTCTTCATTCTTTCTCCATTAAAATTGTAGTGAGAGCTTTTTGAGTGGAAGATCAATGAAGATGAAAGTTTTTGTATCATTCTCTTTTCTTTAGTTTCCCCTTGAGATTTTTGCTTCCTCTTAATCTTTCAAACCTCTTCATTGAGCTTGAATGGTTAAGGGTTAGTTATTGATCTCAAGGGTCGTATTTTCTTATGGAATTAGCGCTTCATTTCACATGCGTTCTCTACCCTTCCCTTGATCTTGCAACCTCTTGATTGAGCTTGCAAGTTTAAGGGTTGGCTATTGATCACATGCTTGTCTTGAGTTCTAGTTTCTTGTTCTTTTTATCGCTTTTTTTATTACTTGCTTATTATTATCTTGCTTTACTTTCTTGCATTTTAATTCATGCACTTAATTACTTGTAATCTTTTCTTTTCTTTGTTCTTTTCTTTTGCTCTCTTTTGTTCATTTTGTGAATGGTTGTAATTATTGTTGTTAAGATGAAATACGGTATTGTAAGTTAATATCTTCTTTCTCATTTCCTTTTCCCGTTATTTTCCATTGAACTCCGCCCAAACCATACGCAAGCGCTCCGTTAGGCACCCTACCCTAACAAGGTAACGGTGATTCCTAACCGCGACCGGTTGCGTTCGGTTTGGCCGGAGGCGAAAGCAAGAGACAAGAACGGAAGGACAAGGGTGAATATGCCGTATTCTACGAATACCGCGCTTAAATCCCCTAATCCACGTTGTTGCCGATTGCTTAGCTTCAATTGGTCAAGACCCGGCTCAAAGGTTTTGAGTACGAATTTCTTTAGCTTACAATCTCGTATCTTTTTCTAACAACTTTATACTTGCAAATAAATACACATAGGTTAGAATCGAACAAACTCATACAAATTCTTTATTGACTCGTCTAAAAGAAGAAAGGACATACAACCATCTCCCTGTGGATCGACCCGTGCTCAACCGGCTAGCTGCATAGCGACACCGTCCTGATCGCGGTAAACTTTAGAACTTTGAACATCCGACACGCCAAAAGCCTGCGATCAGCACACCAGTAGGAGACCATATTCTGAAGATGATAGCTCTTATAGAAGAGCTTGAGGACCTTGGATGGAGGATGGACAATGAACAATATACGGATATTATTCTGCAGTCCCTCCCCTCCACTTTTGCTCAATTCATAGTGAACTTCAACATGCACGGCATGGAGAAGGAACTCCCTGAACTCCTTAATATGTTAAGGAGTGCAGAGAGCACTATGAAATCAGCAAAAACACCCGTTATGACTGTTGGACATTCTTCCTCTTCTCGTCCAAAAGCTAAGGCCAAGGGAAAGAAAAAGAAGAAGCCTACCAATCCTAAGGGTGGAGTTAAAAAGGTGAAGGGAAAGGAAAAGTCCAAAGCTGGAGACTCGGGGAAAGGCGAATGTTTTCATTGCCACAAGACAGGACATTGGAAGCGCAACTGCACGGAGTACTTAAATCTCAGGAAGAAGCATGGGGATGCTTCTGCTTCAGGTGCGTTTGTGACAGAAAACTGTTTTTCATTAAACTCTGCTTCCTGGGTGTTGGATACCGGTTCAGGTTCTCACATTTGCAATTCTATGCAGGGGCTGAGAAATAGCAAAATTTTGAAGACAGGTGACCATACTCTCCGCGTTAGAAATGGTTCCAATGTACATACAGTCGCAGTGGGAGAGTATCACTTGGGGTTGCCATCTGGATGTATTTTGGTTTTGAATCCATGTTATTTTGTACCAAGTATGCTTTGTAATATAATATCCGTTTCTTTGTTAGACAATGAAGGATATAATTTTGTATTGCAGAATAATGTTATGAACATTCACCTGAATCAAATGTTGGTTAGGTATGGTACGCTTAATAACGGAATATATGTCCTAAATCAACACACAGTTTTCAGTATACAACACACTAATAAAAGAAAACTTTCAGAATTAAATGAAGGTTTTCTTTGGCACTGTAGACTAGGTCATATTAACGAAACAAGACTAAACAAGTTACACAAAGATGGATATTTAAACTCTTTTGAATATAAATCTTATGCGACTTGCCAGTCTTGTATCAAGGGTAAAATGACCAAAACTCCGTTTACCGGACACGGAGAAAGAGCTACTGAGCTCCTAGGCCTCATACATAGTGATGTATGTGGGCCAATGTCTACACAGGCTAGAGGCGGTTTTTCATACTTCATTACGTTCACTGACGATTTCTCCAGATTCGGTCATGTGTTTTTATTAAAGCACGAGTATGAAGATTTCGAGAAATTCATTGAATATAAACAAGAAGTAGAAAACAAACCGGCTTGAGTATCAAGATGCTTCGATCAGATCGAGGTGGTGAGTATCTCAGTACAGAATTTGCAAACTTCCTAAAAGAGAATGGGATTCTCTCTCAGCTCACTCCTCCATACACACCACAGCACAACGGTGTGTCTGAATGACGGAATAGGACCCTATTAGATATGGTCCGGTCCATGATGAGTGACGCTGAGTTACCCGTCTCATTTTGGGGGCATGCATTGGAGACTGCAGCGTTTCTATTGAACAGGGTTCCAACCAAAGCCGTATCTACCACGCCATATGAGATATGGCATGGGAAGAGACCATCTCTTAAGAGACTTAAGATTTGGGGTTGCCCGGCCTATGTCAAAAAGCAGAATCCGGACAAACTCGAGACACGGTCAGTCATGTGTAATTTTGTGGGGTATCCAAAGAATTCTTATGGATATCTATTCTACCACAAAGAGGAACAAAAGGTATTTGTTTCTCAGTATGCCACATTCTTGGGAAAAGAGTTTTTCACAGATAAAGATGATGGCAAGGTGGTGGATCTAGAAGAGGTTCTAGAGACACAAACTACGAATGACAATTTGATTGAACCGTCTGTTGCAATAGAAACTAAGGAACCTCGGCCACTCCGTAGGTCTGGTAGGACTTCTCGCCCACCGGAGAGGTACTACGGTTTCCTCATTGATGGTGACGAAGAAGACTGCATCATGGATGATGATGATCCTACCAGTTTTCAGCAAGCTATCATGAGTGGAGACTCTGTGAAGTGGCTGGATGCCATGAGATCCGAAATGGAGTCTATGTACACCAACAAAGTATGGACTTTGGATGTTGTACCCCCTGGGGTAAAACCTATGGGGTGCAAATGGATCTTTAAAAGAAAGATTGGTGTAGATGGGCAGGTGGAGACCTATAAGGCAAGACTTGTGGCAAAGGGTTTTCGTCAAAGACCAGGTTTGGACTATGACGAGACTTTTTCTCCCGTAACCATGCATAAATCCATTCGGATCCTACTTGCTATTGCTTCTCACTACGATTATGAAATCTGGCAGATGGACGTTAAAACCGCATTCCTAAATGGAAATTTAGAAGAATGCATTTATATGGATCAGCCAGAGGGCTTCATTGACAGTGGGAGCAGCGGGAAAGCATGTAAACTGCTTAAATCCATATATGGGTTAAAGCAGGCATCACGGAGTTGGAACATCTGTTTCGATGATGTCATCAAAGAGTTTGATTTCATCAAAAATCCAGATGAACCTTGTGTTTATAAGAAGGCTGTAGGGAGAGCTGTCACATTCCTCGTATTGTACGTGGACGACATTCTTCTGATAGGAAATGATATTCCTATGCTACAGTCGGTCAAATCTTTCTTATCTCTAAGGGTGATGCCACATACATTCTGGGCATAAGGATCTATAGGGATAGATCCAAAAGGTTATTGGGATTGTTCCAAACCAGGTACATTAACACCATCTTAAAAAGGTTTAGTATGGAAGACTCCAAGCGGGGTGCCTTACCCGCTTTCTATGGGGTCACTCTCTCTAAGGACTCTTGCCCAAAGACCGATGAAGAGAGAGCTCGCATGAGCGTTATACCCTATGCTTCGGCGGTAGGATCTATAATGTATGCGATGTTATGTACACCCCCAGATGTAGCTTATGCACTTAGTGTTGTAAGCAGGTATCAATCCAACCCACGGGAGAATCACTGGACAACTGTGAAGAACATTCTTAAGTACTTGCGAAGGACTAAAGAATTGTTCTTGGTGTATGGTAATGGAGATCTCCAAATGGAGGCCTTTACCGATTCGAGCTTCCAGAGCGATAAGGACGACAGAAAATCTATCTCTGGGTTTATATTTACCCTCAATGGAGGAGCGGTAAGTTGGAAGAGTTCCAAACAGGATACCGCTGCAGACTCTGCGACGGAAGATGAGTACATTGCTGCGAATGATGCCGCCAAGGAACCCGTCTGGATGAAGAAGTTCGTTTCGGAGCTAGGAGTAGTTCCAACCATTATTGATCCAATACCATTGTATTGTGATAATAATGGGGCTATGGCCTTAGCCAAGGAGCCCAGATCCCATCAGCGGCCAGACACATCCTGAGGCGTTTTCATTTGATCCGGGAGATTGTAGATCGCCGCGAGATCGAGATTAGGAAAGTAGACTCAAAGAATAACGCCGCGGATCCATTCACCAAGGCCTTCCCTCAGCCGCAGCATGAGCGACTTTTTGAGATGTTGGATATGAGATACGCCAATAACTGGCCTTAGTGCAAGTAGGAGATTGTTGGATATATGTATGCCCTAGAGGCCATTATATGATAGTGGATGTATCTGTACATGTATATATATATTCAGTATACATTCTTGCTCGACATGATAGTATGCTATCTAGTTCTTCTTTATCTAACATGTTGATTTGATCATGTTTTTATTCATTTATACATGCTGATAAAGCCCTGAGGATATCGGCTTGACTACTGTGATTATGATGGAGATCATACTAGTGGGACATCTGTAGTTTATAAGCATATCCTGGAATGTCCCTAGTCATAGGTATATCGAGACGGGGTATTGATATACCAGAGTAGACTAGCGTATATGATACTAGACCCATACGATGGACGATGAATGTTCCCACATTCATCGATGTTTGACATCGAGATCATATACGGGTGCTCAGTGGTGACTGGGTACACTGGAAGGACTCACCGAGAACTCTTATATGGAATTATATCTATCGTCGGATAGCTGTTCTCAGGTGACACTGGTACAGGTTAGTCTGTAGACCCGAGATCGTCATAGAGTCTTGTGTGTTCTCCCACTATACTTTGATTGCCACCCTACCACGGCTCTACTGAGTCGTGCAAACAGGTGGCCGTTGGGTACAGTCCCAAGACACACGAAGGCGATGAGCGATAGGAGGGGTTTCGTCTCTTCCAGTATTGGGAGTTGATGCTATGCTGTGCCCGACTGGTTATATCAGTAAGTCCCTGGCCAGGGCTGCTGAGATTTGCCGATAAATGTTATCAGTAGTTTCTCGATCTGTTATAGACCATTCACCGGCATGACTTATTGAGTTATTGGGGTCGACGTGACGATCCCTAGGCTCGATATGCAGCATATCTGACGAAGAGACCGGACTGTACAGTAGTGTTGCCGGTTGGCTCGACGGGAGTTGTAGCAGGTTCGCTTGTTTTCTTCTGATCGCTTAATACCCGGGTAGCCGTTACGTTTAGCTGACCACTTGTGGCTTGGGGGTGCTTGATATGATCATCACCCACTGCCGGCGTATTGACGAGTCTTAGAGTCCCACAAAGGAGTTACCTAGTCCAGGCGAAACGTTGTGGTGCGCGTATGCGATATGCGCATGGACCCGGTTAAAATGCGGGTATAGGATACCGTATATTGATCGGGCGGCTTGCTTTTGGTGGGGTCGTATGTGATATGGCCGGATTGATAAATCAAGTGTTGATTTATCATTTAAACCATTAGTTTCTCACTTGAAATCTTTACTTGTATTTGATGGATGTATGCATGCATGTATGCTTTCTTTTTTGATTCATGCACATATGGATGTGCATACACACAAACATACATGCATTATCCTTCATGGTTGCTTATACATAGAAAATGGTGGCAATATAAGACTCACACCTTGGTTTTTTATATGGATTATTGTTTATATTTTTGTTAAAAACAAAATGGAAAAGGAAAGGATAATTCATGGCTAGTTTCTACATCCTTCTTTGACCTAACCATGTTCACCTACTCTTAACCATGGATTAAACTTTCCTTCTATGTTTTAAACTCAAATTAAATAATATCTTTATCATTTAACCATGGTTAGAGATGAGAAGAGGAAAATATATATACATATATTTTCTATTTTCTTTCATGAGTTAATCTTTTCTCTTCTTCTTAAAAAGCCATCATCTTCTTCAAGCTTGCTCCTTTGCTCTCTAGACCTTTGTAGTGAGCAAAATACTTAACAAGATAGGATTTTGAAGTGAGAATTAGAACCGCAACATCATTCTACACAAGTCTAGCCCACTTGTTTAGAGTGTTAGCTTCATTTCATTCTTTTGGAAAAGTGAAGTCGATAGCTTGGACAAAGGAGCTTCGGGTGGATCATCGTGGACACTAGAAGACTTCAAGCTAACCCTTCTCCAACCCTCAAGTGGCCAAGGAGTCAAGAATAAGGAGCTACAAAGGTTGTACTCTCAAAACCCTAGCCTTTGTTACTTGTAATGTTTTGAAACCCTAATTTTCTAGGATAGATCCTTTGTATGCTTACTTAGCACCATAAAAATTTGATCTTTGTGACATGTGATGCTTCCAAACCTCTCATAGGGTGCTGGGTAAACCTAACAAAAACATCACCGAGCAGAAATCGTATGTTTGACTCAATCCTAAGTCAATACGATCAAAATAAATAAATATCCTCAATATGATAAGATCTGAAGCATGAAAAGGTGGCAAGGGTAAACAGCAATACATAAGTGTAATCCCATATGCTCGTGTCAGTGCCTCAGGTAGCAATATATCATGTGTATGAGGTATGAATGTGATAATATGAAAACAGAATGCATCATTTATGAGAAAACTGTTTTCTTAATTTAGTGAGATTTCTGTATATTTAAAATGAGGTATCATCAATAAATCAATATAAATCAGTGTCTAGCACCGACACAAAACATAAATCCCAATATCCAATATCTCAGACTCCGGCCATCCGGACTGGCCCATATCATAATATCTCAATACCTCAATATCAATATCTGAGGCTTCGGCTATCCGGACTGGCCCCTGGGCTCCGGCTATCCGGACTGGCCCAACTCTGGTCGGTATCCTCCGGATATCCGACGAGTCTCAATACAATCACCGGTCAGCAATGCTCCCCTGTCACAGGCTCAACGCCGATCAACTGCGATCTTCTTCCCCAGGGGTACCGCACCGGGTCCACCATGCACCCACAGACGGTTCCTACTCCTCCTCGAATTGGGTGTATGATATCGCTCAAGAGCCGAGAAAACTCATGGTGGACAATCTCAAATCATATAATGAGAAAACCGCAACTTTCATTTTAAAATGATAATAAGTTTTATAAAATCTTGCGGTTCCTCCAAATCCATAAATCTCATGGAAAACCCAAATCTCGAGAATAAATAAACAATGAATTTAAAAGTATTGGGCTCCGGCAATCCAGACTGGCCCTAAACAAAAATGCATGACAGTGAATAATAATATGCATGAAATAGCAAGTAATAAATGCAATGTCTATACTAGCATATAAAAACCAGTACGCTAATACCATGTCGAAACTATCAGCTAATAAGCTATGTCAATGAAATAATATTCTCTAAAGTATACGTGACATGGCAATTACCGATGATGATGTGTGTGAGCCGGCAAGTAAGTGTATGTGGAACATACGCATCATCGGTAATGGTGCTGGTGTCCTGACAGCGTGATTTCGATACTAACATATGAAAACACAATATAAACATGCAATGCGATGCGAACAGCAATAATATGCGGGAGCTGAATAATAAACACAACAATAATGAATATGCGAAAAATAATATGAGTCATACAGTAAACTGCAGGTCTAAACTAACAGTCTAATCAAAAGGTAAGG
This sequence comes from Agapanthus africanus, assembly GCA_030015575.1. NCBI lineage: Eukaryota > Viridiplantae > Streptophyta > Magnoliopsida > Asparagales > Amaryllidaceae > Agapanthus > Agapanthus africanus. The sequence goes on along the minus strand of CM057346.1, from coordinate 334,303,503 downwards.
AAACCACCTAAATCTGAGTCGATACATACATACACACACACACACACACACACACACACACACATATATAACAGTCGGTGATCCCACCTCAATAGTATCCCATACGATACCCTATATAATATGACATCCTCGAGTCAAGAGTGCGGATCTATCATCAATATAGCTCGTACGGTAAATCCATCGTACGGCATCCCAAATCTGGGTACGGGTCAATATCATATTTATCTCTTTATTCACTTGGTATCCTTATCCTTATCTCATGATCTGGGGGTACTGACCTATGTCTAATACAATACTGATACCATCTATGTATATGCATGCGTGTGTACGAAAACACCTCCTAAAGGACCCGCTAAAATATCATGCCGTATATCAAATACGAACTATATCACATCACCGATCTCATGGCCTCAAGCCCAATCTCATCGACTCATCTCCAATCCCAAGTACCATCCTCATAATCCATGTATATGTATAGGTATATATATATATACATAGTCCCATACCTATGTATTTATATATATATATATACATATCCCCATATACGCACAAGTAAAATAAATGTATGCATGTGTGTGTGCGCGCGTGTGGGTGTAATCTATTCTAGGGTTTCGCAACTAACACTAAACCATAACATTAACTTCTAAAAACACTAAACTATATCATGACCCTATAACCTATCTTGAAAATCCATGTTTCAGATAACAAATATCATATATATAATATTATATATAAAGCACACTATACTTCGAACTGCCGGGGTACTATACGCCATCCACCCGACTTCCCCCGTAGATATATATCTACTCACCTTGATCTTCGTTTGCCGATGCCGACGTCACCACTCGCTTGCTTGTCGTCTCAAAGTCCACATGGGGCTACCTACATGTCACAACGTATCGTATCGCATTAAAATCCAAATCAAACCCAAAAGGACACGCGGAACTCACATAGGTCAAAACCTATGTTTGCTATCGCAAATCAACTAAACATCCCTAATCGTTGATGTACAAACATCCAACTGTTAGTTATATATATGCCCTAGAGGCCATTGTTGTACATATGATGTATATTATAATGGATGCTTGGATATATATAGAGAGGACTTTCTTGCTCGACATGATAGTATGCTATTTGGTTTCACTTTATCTTAACATGTTGACTTATATTAGTTTACTGTCTTGCTCTCATATGTTGATAAAGCCCTTAGGATATGTACTCGACTACTGGGACTATGATGAGATCATACTAGTGGGGCCAGGGTAGTCAATGAGTACATCCTATAACTCTTCATAGTCGAGGGTGTGTCGAGACAGGGCATCGATACACCAGAGTAGACTAGCGTATACGCATCTTGACCCATATGATGGGCGATGGATGATCCCATATCCATCGGTGTTTGACATCAAAGATGGTGTACGAGTGCTCAGTAGAGACTGGGTACACTGGACGGACTCGCCGAGAACTCCCAGATGGTATTATACCTCATGTCAGATGGCAGTTCTCCAAGACACTGGCACAGGTTAGTCTGTAGACCCGAGATCGTCATAGAGTCTTGTGTGATTCCCACTGTGCTTTGATTTCAACCTTACCACGTCCAAGAGGGCATGCAAAACAGTGGCTTTTGGGTACAGTCCCGAATAACATGGAGGAAATGAACGATAGGAGGGGATTCGTCTCTCCCGATATAGGGAGTTGATGTTGTGCTATGTTCGATTGGCTATAACTGGAAGTCCCTGGCCAGGGCTGATATAGAGTACTACTGGTAAGTGTTATCAGTAGGTTCTCGACCAGTTATAAGCCTCATATCGACATGACTTATCGGTTACTGGGGTCGACGTATACCCCCCTAGACTAAATATGCAACATATCAGACGAAGAGACCCGACTGTACGGTAGTGTTACTTATTGGATTCACAGAAGAACGTACAGGCTTGCTTGTTGATCTTCTGATCGATCACTACCTGGGTGGCTGTTACGTTTAGCTGACCGCTTGCAGCTTGTGGGTGTTTGATATGATCATCACCTACTGCCGGCGTATTGACGATTCTTTAGAGTCCTACACAGAGGTTTCTTGACTCAGGCAAAACGGAGTAGGAGCACATATGTGATATGTGCGGGACCGAGAATAATGCGATATGAGATACCGTATTCTATTCTTGTGATATTTGATATCGGCCGGATATATGTGATATAGCCGGGTCATCGGATCAAGTGTTGATTCGATGAATCGGTACAGATTATATTAGTCGGTTGTTTGAGTAATAGCCGGATTGTCGGATCAAGTGTTGATTCGATAATTTAATGTATAATTATATATGTGATATATTACATTACATTATCTAATATTGGCTCGCTTTATTGTTTCATTTTCTCACCAGATAATACATTGATATATATGCGATATATGTTAATTGTATTATTTTCTTTTGTTACAAAAATATATTATATATGTGATATATAATATTGTAACAAGTTATGATTACAAATGCAACGTGATTAGTGGAGATTAAATATAGTTAGGGTTTGATTTGGGTTAGCTTTTTCAAGAAGCTTCTAGAAGCTTTTGTTTTGTTTTAAGCAAAGATATTATGTGTTGATATTTTGTGGAGATATTTCCTAACCCAACCCAAACCCTTTAACCTAGTTAAATCTCTACAATGGTTAGCCCTTTTCTTTATTAACCATGGGTTGCAATTGTAACCATAGTGATTATTCATTATTCATCACAAAAGGAATTATTATTCTTCTTCTTCCTTCAGCTTTTGAAAAAGCTTTCTAGCTTTTGGTTTTGTGATGAATTAGTGTGAAATTATGAAAACAAATAAGAGCTAAATTCCTACTTCATCATTCTTATCTAATCTAGCTAATTAGATTAGGGTGTTCACTTCTTTAATAATTGATTAGAGAAGTGAGAGCTTGAGTTAAAGAATCTTCAAGGTAGATCATCTTCGAAAAGGAAGACTTCAAGTAAGCATGGATCGTTCGGCTTGTGGAGCCTCTCTTGAGTCCGGGAATTCATGGATCGCGGCGAAGGGACTACTACTCGGAGCTTATAAAGCGAAGGAATGGACTACAAAGATTGTAATCCCTTTTCTCATAGATGCAAAGATGTTTACATGCTTTGTTAACCCTAATTATCTAGCAAAGATCCTCGCTTTAGGTTGTTCGGCACTTGTAAATTTTATATCGGGCATGGTTGATGCCTTATAGACCCTTGTGACTGTGCCTAGTAACCCTACAGTGGTATCAGAGCCTAGCTAGAGCATTAGGCGACGTGTATACGAAGTTAAAAGTCCGATCGAACCCCGAAACATCTAATTTGACCCCCTCTCTGGAAATTTTTTAAAAAGGTGGTTTTTACTCTATTAAAAATACTCAGAAAATTCAGCAGGTGTTCTATGGATAACTGTGAAATACAAGCTCCTAACTCCATTAAGTCACCGCGGAACCGCGGCAATACCATGCTTTGCGCGGCGGTTCTGCGGCCGTACTTGGGTGTCAGGGGAATTAATTTCTTGGGTTCATCCATAGGTATTAGTACATACTTCTGGGAATTTTTAATATTACTCAAGTGTTGAGTATTCTGGAGATCTTATGAATTCGTTGATTCGATCGGAAAGTTTAACATCGTTTAGTTTTTCCTGATAATTTAGAACGTGTTAAAATGTTCGAACAAATATCAATAACTCACTTTTTCCCGATACGAAAACCTTTCAAGTGTTGAATTTTTCTTGAGTTTAAAACTTTCGGAAAAACATGCAAGCAAATCTGTGGACCCTCTAGAAGAACGTAACCTTAACTCGATTATGTGACCGTTAAAACTGCCACTGAACCCTAGGGTTTGTGGTAGTTTAGCGTTGCCACATGTGAGGCGTTGGTTTGACCCTTCTACGGCTGGTTCATTAGGGCTGTGACATGCTCTGGGATTTTTGAACTCCGCTCAAGTGTTGAGCTATTTGGGAAATCTTGGGTATTTGATTATTCGATCGGAAAGTTTAACATTGTCTATTTGTCTGGAATGTGATACAATATGTGGAATTCATATAGTTAGGCCTAAAATGCGAAGTATGTGATATTTCGGATTTAAGATGTCTAAACAGATTGTGGATTCCAAATGTTTTAGTTTTACACTTTCTTTTCTGTGACCGTAAGTGTAGTATGTGGGGTATCGCCGGCTTCGTTGCTATACATCAACGACAATCGGGATACGCATACTTGCTTACATTGATGATATGAGATATTATGTGTTGCTGTGATATGTTATATTGGATTGTCGTGTTCTGAATAGCCGGGGGTTTTATGTGAGATGGGTGTTTTTATTTTCATTCATGTAAAATTCATTTGTATGTAATTTTCTTTTATTGGGCACTTCCAGGTTGAGGTTGATTTCACCTTTGTATATTATTTACTTTTCCGCATTAGGTAGACCCGAGGAGGGGAGCACAAGTAACCGGGTTTTAGGGTCCAGTGGGAGGCCATCTAGAGGAGTCGAGACCGGGTCTCCTAACCCTAGAATTGGCAGTGTTGCTTGCCGCTCTCGTAGGGGTCTAGGGATGTGGGTTTGGCTATTCATCGCGACCGTGGAATCCGTGTTTTATACAGGCTCGAAATAAAATACGGACGTCCTAGTATATCCAATATTTCATATGTTATCTTTTGCTGCAATGTTCTGTGATGAAATCATATTACTGCCTGAGACGAATGCTTATACTATATATATATGTTGATATATAAATATTACTGCTTTCGTTTCTTCTGTGATGTTTAGGAAGCATAACTGATGGGATTTATTAATGAGATTAATAAAAGAAAAGAAACCTAAAAGATGTTGTAGAAACAAACTTTATAAAAAAGGGTAGCTACAGTTCTTGCTTTGCATAGTGGTATATATGATATACCCTGCACCTTATTCGATGAGGAAAGATCCGAGATCCCTTCACTGGGAGTGACCTCTTTAGCAAAACTGGCAGATGCTACAAACTCACGGTTTAGTTTTTGATTGCTTCTATAGTTCTTGCTTTGCATAGTGGTATATATGATATACATTACACCTTATTCGATGAGGAAAGAGCCGAGATCCCTTCACCGGGAGTGACCTCTTTAGCGAAAGTAGAAAAGCCTCAAAAACACTCCGTTTTCAAAAATCACATGTTTCTACAACGATATCAAGTTCATTACGCTCATGGTTTTTCTGAAAAAACCTGCATAGCCCTTCGACATTTCAGATAGATATTACTTAGTATTCGTGTTACGTTTGTTGGACTGCGTCAAGACGTAGTGTGCGGTAGCTAACTAGTACTTATCTGCAACATGAGATGTGATTGGATTAGGGTAGTCGTACGACTTTGTTGGCCTGCATCAAAGGTCGTGCGGGTGGGTTTAATTCAATCAAGAAATGTATGGGTTGAACTTGACTAGCGGACTATGGTTTGTTGGCCTGCGTCAAGGTCATAGGACGCTAAGGGTAAAAGTATTATCGGGAATTTCAAGTGTTGAAATTTGCAATGAGATTGCATACCTTCTATGAGATAGATGGATCCCAATACCCACTGCGAGTAAGAGTTACTCTTGTGAGAATCTTACACAGGACAATTAGCTGATCAAGTAGGTGACAAGAAAGGTGTTTACGGGGTTATGCCTCTGGAAAAACGAGGTTTACTTTAATTAGGTCCGTGCGAAAGCTCGGGGAACCTCCCTCAAAGTACCAACACTGGTCTGGCTGAAAGATTGACGAAATTGTAGGGTGTAATTAATCCCGGCTAGTCTTACCTTTTAGGGTTTGAAGGAAGATTTGATGAAAACAGTGGGACATCCTGATTAGATAAGATAATAACCAATCTAATCTTGCAAGAGCATACGCTAAAGTGTTTTCTTCTCTCTCTCTCTCCAGGTAGCAACCATGTCAGGCCTTAATCAAGATAATAATATGGATGCATTGACTGAACCCGCTTATTATACTGAGCAGGGGAACGTTGGTCCCGTTCTTTCTTATAAATGTTATAAGACTGAGTAGGGAATAAGAGAATATCTAGATTCTCACGCCGCCCAAACGAAGAACAAGCATGCCGATGCATCTTCTTCGGGTGTGTTAGTTATCGAGAACTGTTTCTCAGTTCACTCTACGTCCTGGGTATTAGATACCGGATTGGGATCCCACATATGTAATTTGTTACGTGGGCTACGTAAAGGTAGAGAACTGGGAATGGGTGATCATTTCGTAACAGTAGGGAATGGTGCAAATATTGCAGCCAAAGCTGTTGGCGAATATCACCTTGCATTACCGAGTAGTAATACATTGATTCTGAACGAGTGCTATTATATACCGAACATGATGTGCAACATTATATAAGTTTCTTTATAAAGTAAAAATGATATAATTTTGTAATACAGGATAATGTTATGAACATCTTCCTAAATCAAAAGTTGATTGGATCAGGCTCGTTACATAATGGCATATACGTTCTCAATCAAACTACAGTCCTTAATATACAAAACACACACAAGAGGAAGAGTTCAGAAATGAATGAATCCTACTTATGGCATTGTAGACTTGGTCATATCAATGCGACACGGCTAGCTAAGTTACATAAGGATGGATATTTTAATCCGTTCGAATTATCATCTTATGAAACTTGCCATTCATGTCTCAAAGGCAAAATGACCAAAGCTCCGTTTAGTGGACACAGAGAAAGAGTTGAGGAACTCCTAGGAATGGTACATAGTGATGTATGCGGTCCCATGTCTACACATGCCAGGAACGGTTCTTCCTACTTCATTACATTCACTGACGATCTCTCAAGATACGGACATGAGTTCCTAATGAAACACAAGTCTGAAGCTTTTGAGAAATTCAGAGAATATATGCACGAAGTAGAGAACCAAATGGGCAAAAGTATTAAGATCCTTCGATCTGATCGAGGAGGAGAATACTTGAGCAATGAGTTCCTAGACTATCTAAAAGAGAATGGGATTCTCTCTCAGCTTACTCCTCCTTATACACCACAGCACAACGGTGTATCGGAGCGAAGGAATCGCACCCTATTAGATATGGTGCGCTATATGATGAGCAATGCTAAGTTGCCTATTTCCTTCTGGGGATATGCACTGGAGACAGCTGCAGATCTATTGAATATGGTTCCCACCAAATCTGTGCCAACCACTCCATATGAGATATGGAAAGGAAAGAGACCATATCTTAATTCTGTCAGGATATGGGGTTGCCCGGCATATGTGAAAACACAAAATCCGGACAAGCTCGCGGCAAGGTCTATTCTGTGTAAGTTTATTGGATATCCCAAACATTCGCGCGGGTATATCTTCTACCACACCGAGGAACAAAAGGTGTTCGTTTCTCGGCATGCTACATTTTTAGAAAAGGAATTTCTTGCAAAGGAAATTAGTGGTAAGGAGGTAGATCTGGAAGAAGTTCCGGCAACACAAACTAAGACAGAAGATTTAGTGGAACCAGAGGATTCAGTAGTCCCTAACGAACCCCAGCCTCTCCGCCGATCTAGTAGAGTTTCACATCCACCTGAGAGATACTACGGTTTTCTCGTTGATGGTGGGAGCGAGGATTGCATCATGGAAGATGATGACCTAACTAGTTTCGAGCAGGCCATCACGAGTGGTGACTCTGTGAAATGGATGGATGCAATGTGATCTGAGATGGAATCCATGTACACCAACAAAGTATGGACTTTGGAAGTTGCTCCTGAAAGGGTAAAACCCATTGGGAGCAAGTGGATCTTTAAGAAGAAACTTGGTGTAATTGGAAAAGTTGAGACTTTCAAAGCTAGACTTGTTGCAAAGGGTTTTCGTCAATGACCAGGTGTGGATTATGACGAAACCTTTTCTCCAGTGGCTATGCTTAAGTCCATCCGGATCTTACTTGCCATTGTTGCATACCATGACTACGAAATCTGGCAAATGGATGTTAAGACCGCCTTTCTAAATGGTGATTTAGAAGAGTGTGTGTACATGACTCAGCCAGAGGGCTTCATAGCTAGTGGGAGCAGCGGAAAGGTGTGCAAGCTACTTAAATCCCATTATGGGTTAAAGAAAGTATCGCGGAGTTGGAACATCTGCTTTGATGTTGTAGTCAAAGAGTTTGACTTCATCAAAAACGTAGATGAACCTAGTATTTATAAAAAGGTTGCAGAGAGTAAGGTTGTCTTCCTCGTATTGTACGTCAATGACATACTCTTAAAAGGAAATGATGTTCCTATGCTGCAATCGGTCAAGCTCTTCTTATCACAAAGATTCTCAATGAAAGATCTAGGTGATGCCTCCTGCATACTGGGAATTATGATCTATAGAGATAGATCTAAATGGATACTGGGATTGTCCCAATCCAGGTACATTGACACCATACTAAAGAGTTTTAGTATAGAAGAATCCAAGCGTAGGAACCAACCCACGATCTCTGGACTCACTCTCTCTAAAGAGATGTCTCCCAAGACTGATTTGGAGAGAGCTCGCATGCAAGGGATACCCTATGCTTCGGCAGTAGGCTCTATCATGTATGTAATGCTATGTAACAGACCCGATGTAGCATACTCACTAAGTGTAGTGAGTCGGTATCAAGCAGATCCTGGAGAGAGTCACCGGACAGCTGTGAAGAACATTCTCAAGTACTTGCGAAGGACTAAAGAGATGTTCTTGGTGTATGGTAACGGAGAACTCCAGGTAGAGTCCTTTACCGATTCAAGCTTCCAAAGTGATAAGGACGACTCTAAGTCGCACTCGAGATTTGTCTTTGTAAGTCGATGTACAACACCCCACGACTTGCGAGGAGGCGGAAATATGAAAAACGATCTTGTTTTTATGCTAAACATCGACTAACCGCATGAATCGAAGCTAAACGATAACTAACAATAAACATAGAAGTTCTATACTACTATGTTTAGGGATTATACCTAACGAATCGTGTCCTTCGTCTTTGCGAACTCCACCTCCTCCTCGGCCTTCTCGAAGTAGTAGACGATCCACCCGAGAGCTTTACTCCAAGCTTAGCCTCTAAACTTAAGGCAACTAAACTTCTTTAAGTGCTAATCAAAGAAGCTAGGTGAAATAGAGTGAGGGTTATGGTTTAATAAGTCTAACTAATCCTTGTACTCAACACATGAGAGGGGAGGATTAGGGTTTGAAGAGGGAGAGCTTGAGGAGAGAGAAGGTGAACATAATAATGAAGTGAGAATAATGAGTTATGATAATATATATCAAGCATTTCTTTTAATCAAGAAAAGAAAATAAATCAATTTAACAACCATGCTTGATAATATCTAGTGATGATTCATCTCCATGAGTCATTAAGCATTTATGATGCATTAATGACATGGATGAATCATCCATATGACTCACTAATCACATTCATTGTATATGCCACCTAAACCTCCTTAGTCACCACCTTCTAGAAGCTTCTCGCGCAATTACGAGAACGCCCCTCCTTTCCGCAAAAATACGGAAAAACTTTAGACTGTATAAATCCAATAACCGGATACCAGTAACTGGCTTAAACCAAAGCCGACTGGTAAAAACTGTCCGAACGACGTACGTGTGTAAACACACGTACGCGTCCGAACCCTTTGTCGTAAAACCATACGACCTCTATATCGTTTCGCCTGGAGTAGGGAAACTCTCTGTGTGGGACTCTAGAGACTCGACTACTACGCTGGCAGTGGGTTTAACCACAGACCGCAAGCGGCACTAGCTGTACGTAACGGTCCCCAGGTAGATGTCGATAAGAAGGCCGATGAGGAAACCCATCCGAACTCCTACTGAGTCTGATGTGACAATCTCCTTACAGTCCGGTCCGTTCGTCTAAGACTATCGCATATCGGGCCTAGGGGGCGGCAAGCGTCAGTCCCCTAATAGCGGTATAAGTCGTGTCGGAGGGAAGCCCATTACACCCTGAGAAACTACTGGAACCTACCAGCAAATCTCGCTTGCCCTGGCCAGGGACTTTGCGTAATGGCTCTCTGACACAGCGCGATATCAATTCCCAATACCGGGAGAGACGAATCCTGTCTAACCGCCACTGCCTACAAGTGCTCGGGACTGCACCCAACTGCTACCTGTTTACACGACTCCTTTGAGCCGTGGTAGGGTAGCAATCTAAGAACAGTGGGACACACTCGAGGCGAGGTAGCAGTATCAAGTCTGCGGACTATGCTGTACTCATGTCACCTGGGAACTGTTCACTGACGACTGGTATAAAACCAACCAACAGTTCCCTGTGAGTCCTGTCCGGTGTACCCATAACCTAACGAGCACCTGTATACTATCTCCAGTACGACGTACTGACGGCTGTGGGACAGACCATCTCCCCAACTGGGATGAGAAGCGTACACACTAGTCTACTCCGGAGTATCGATGCTCTGTTTCGATAATCCAACGACTAGGGACCTGAATAAGGATGTGCTTGTAGACTACCCAGCCCCTACTAGTGTGACTGCCATCACAACGCTGGTAGTCAAGCAAGATCCTAAGAGCTCTATCAATACGTATACTCACATATTAAGATAGAAAAACCAAGTAGCATACTACCATGTTTAGCAAGACCGTTATATACTTATGAATATCCCAAGCTTCCATTAAGTAATATACAAACTAGTATGATACAATAATGGCCCCTAGGGCATATACACTAACAGTCTTTACCCTCAATGAAGGAGCGGTATGTTGGAAGAGTTCCAAACAGGAACCCGTTGCAGACTCGATGATGGAGGCTGAATACATCGCTGCAAACGATGCTGCCAAAGAGGTTGTCTGGATAAAGAAGTTCATCACTGAACTTGGTGTGGTTCCGTCCATTGAGCATCCAATAACAATGGAGCTGTGGCTTTGGCCAAGGAACCTAGGTCCCATCAGAAGTCCAGACATATTCTGAGGCGGTATCACCTGATTCGGGAGATAGTTGATCGCCGGGAGATCGAGGTTAGGAGAGTTGATACGAAGGACAACACTGCGGATCCACTCACGAAGGCCATTCCCCAGACACAGTTTGAGAGACTCTTCGGGATGTTGGGTATGAGATACTATAACAACTGGCCTTAGTGCAAGTGGGAGATTGTTAGTTATATATATGCCCTAGAGGCCATTGTTGTACATATGATGTATATAATGGATGCTTGGATATATATAGAGAGGACTTTCTTGCTCGACATGATAATATGCTATTTGGTTTCACTTTATCTTAACATGTTGACTTATATTAGTTTACTGTCTTTCTCTCACATGTTCATAAAGCCCTTAGGATATGTACTCGACTATTGGGACTATGATGAGATCATACTAGTGGGGCCAGGGTAGTCAATGAGTACATCCTATAACTATTCCTAGTCGAGGGTATGTCGAAACAGGGCATCGATACACCAGAGTAGACTAGCGTATACGCATCTTGACCCATATGATGGGCGATGGATGATCCCATATCCATCGGTGTTTGACATCAAAGATGGTGTACGGGTGCTCAGTGGAGACTGGGTACACTGGACGGACTCGCCGAGAACTCCTAGATGGTATTATACCTCACGTCAGATGGCAGTACTCCGGTAACACTGGCACAGGTTAGTCTGTAGACCCGAGATCGTCATAGAGTCTTGTGTGATTCCCACTGTTCTTTGATTTCCACCTTACCACGTCCAAGAGGGCATGCAAAACGGTGGCTTTTGGGTACAGTCCCGAATCACATGGAGGCAATGAGCGATAGGAGGGGATTCGTCTCTCCCGGTATAGGGAGTTGATGTTGTGCTGTGTTCGATTGGCTATAACTGGAAGTCCCTGGGCAGGGCTGATATAGAGTACTACTGGTAAGTGTTATCAGTAGGCTCTCGACCTGTTATGAGCCTCATATCGACACGACTTATCGGTTACTGGGGTCTGACGTATATCACCCCTAGACTAGATATGTAACATATCAGACGAAGAGACCGAACTGGACGGTAATGTTACTGATTGCATTCACAGGAGAATGTACAGGCTTGCTTGTTGATCTTCTGATCGATCAATACCTGGGTGGCTGTTACGTTTAGCTGACCGCTTGCTGCTTGTGGGTGTTTGATATGATCATCACCTACTGCCGGCGTATTGACGATTCTTTAGAGTCCTACACAAAGATTTCTTGACTCAGGCAAAACGGAGTAGGAGCACATATGTGATATGTGCGGGACCGAGAATAATGCGATATGAGATACCGTATTCTATTCTCGCGATATTTGATATCGGCCGGCTATATGTGATATAGCCAGGTCATCGGATCAAGTGTTGATTCGATGAATCGGTACAGATTATAATAGTCGGTTATTTAAGAAATAGCCGGATTGTCGGATCAAGTGTTGATTCGATAATTTAATGTATAATTATATATGTGATATATTATATTACATTATCTAATATTAGCTCGCTATATTGTTTCATTTCCTCACCAGATAATACATTGATATATATGCGATATATGTTAATTGTATTATTTTCTTTTGTTACAAAAATAAATTATATATGTGATATATAATATTGTAACAAGTTATGATTACAAATGCAACGTGATTAGTGGAGATTAAACATAGTTAGGGTTTGATTTGGGTTAGCTTTTTCATGAAGCTTCTAGAAGCTTTTGTTTTGTTTTAAGCAAAAATATTATGTGTTGATATTTTGTGGAGATATTTCCTAACCCAACACAAACCCTTTACCCTTGTTAAATCTCTACAATGGTTAGCCCTTTTCTTTATTAACCATGGGTTGCAATTGTAACCATAGTGATTATTCATTATTCATCACAAAAGGAATTATTCTTCTTCTTCTTCCTTGAGCTCTTGAAAAAGCTTTCTAGCTTTTGGTTTTGTGATGAATTAGTGTGAGATTATGAAAACAAATAAGAGCCAAATTCCTACTTCATCATCCTCATCTAATCTAGCAAATTAGATTAGGGTGTTCACTTCATTAATACTTGATTAGAGAAGTGAGAGCTTGAGTTAAAGAATCTTAAAGGTAGATCATCTTCGAAAAGAAAGACTTCAAGCAAGCATGGATCGTTCAGCTTGTGGAGCCTCTCTTGAGTCCAGGAGTTCATGGATCGCGGCGAAGGGACTACTACTCGGAGCTTATGAAACGAAGGATTGGACTACAAAGGTTGTAATCCCTTTCTCTTAGATGTAAAGATATTTACATGCTTTGTTAACCCTAATTATCTAGCAAAGATCCTCGCTTTAGGTTGTTCGGCACTTGTAAATTTTATATCGGGCATGGTTGATGCCTTATAGACCCTTGTGACTGTGCCTAGTAACCCTACACCAACAACCAATTACAAATCCAAATATCAAAACTTATCATTCAAAATACGGAAAACATGTCCAAAAATCACACTAAAGTGCTTCCATATTTTGACTCAGGCCAAAACAAGTTAAACAAACAGGTATAGATTGTTGCACAGGGTGTATATAAGCTACTGGAACAACCTGGGCCCTAACCCTCACCACATGGCCGGCCACATACCCCTAGGATTCGGCCTCCTCGGTTTGGAAGGAACGGATTGGCTTCGTTTTGTCTGGGTGGTCTCACAGTGCTCTAATTAGGTCTCTGAAGTTGTTTGCTTATCCAGTATTGGTCTCGGGTAATTCAAGATTTCCCTGCACACCCTATACGCTCACAAAACCGACAATGGAAAGTTCTGTTTTGGGTTTTCAGGTTTTAGTTCAAGTTGGTCTGGGTTTTTAACACATTGGGGGGGGTTTAAGGTCACCAATAGCACAAAGCTGCACCATCACAACTCAAGAAAACCCCTAACTCTCATCTAGAATTTTCAAAGTTCACTAAACTACTCTAAATCGGTTTTAAACTACACTAGAGGCTAAAGGAATGCAAACACTACACAATTTGTGAAAGGACTACCTCATTTGGCCTCTCTTGAATCCCCCCTAGAGCTCAAAATCCCATTTTTCTTTGTCCAAAATGCTTGTAAGGAGCTTGTGCATGTTTTTTGTGAAGTGGGGATGGACTTTTGAGTTTGATTTGGGGGTGTTTTGAGATGTGTGGTGGAGGTGGAGAAGGGGTGCTGCCATGTGAGAAGGAGATGAGATGAAATGAAGAAGATGATGAAGGGAACAAAGTGTTATGGTCCAAGGTTGACCCCTCATCTCTCTCTCTCATGCCCATCCCTCCATTTTCTATTCTTTTCTTTTCTTTTCCTTTGTTTTCTTTTCTTTTCTTTTCCTTTGTTTTCTTTTCTTTTCTTTTCTCTTTTAATTTAAAACCAAACCCAAATGACAAATAAAGAGAAACCATGATGGAAAAATGCAACAAATGTGAAAAATGACACAGTGCATGTCATGTGCACAAATCCGGCTTAAAGCACGATTAGCGATATTTAATCGCGATTAGCATTAAAATAGTGTATAATAAATCATAAAATTTCATAATTTGCTTAAATCCAATAAAACACCCTCTTTTCAGTAATTTCTATAATTTTCCAAATTTTTCCCAATTTATCGGTATTTAATTATACCGCCTTATTAAAATATTCAATATAATATTATTTAATTATAAAAATCACCAAAAATAATATTTTATTTTTCTGAATGTTACAATCTCCCCGCTTAAAGAAATTCGGTCCCCGAATTTAAATTTAAACCCCTCAAACACTAAAACATTTCAGTAAAAAGTCCAAGTCGTCGGGGCTCCGAAATCATCAATACATAAAACGCATCATAGCGCAATGCATGCGCATGAACAATGAGCAGATAACTCCAAATCAAAACTCTGTCAAGCATCCCGCAATCATCGGAGTCATGGTGAAGACACAAATGTGAAATCCAATACGAAAACCAATATGATATACATCAAAACTATACATGTAAACATCTGAAGGAAATGCATGCCAAACCTTTCATGTTGTTGTGCGATGCGCGTATCGCGGCACAGTGGCGGAGTCTATTGTAAGAAAATAACTATATATATATATATATATATATATATATATATCCTTTGTTTAATATGCACGTCCCGCCGTTTTGAAAATAATTTAGAAGGGTTTCCTTGTTTAAACATTTCGTGTCATCTCAGACACGTAGGTAAATACTGAGACTATAGCTCCCTTTTTGGAAATCCCTTCAATCACTATCAATGCATGCAAAATATATCCAGGTACTGTCCTCTGAGTAGTCCTGCTCAGTACGAAAACAAATAGTAAATATCATAAAAATATACTGCTCCATAAGAAATCAATCCCAAAATGTGCATAAGAATGTCGCGTGTGTCTGGTGCGCATGGAAATCAAAATCCATGAATGTGCCATACATGTGCACAGAACAAAATCTAAGTGCAACTGGTGTGCATGAAACATCTGTCAAGGGCAACGGGTGTGCCTGACAGCAATATCAGGTGCATCTGATATGCACAAAGAATCTCGATTTAGTGCATCTGGTGTGCACCTAAATCGTATCAAGCGCTTCAAGCATGCACAAAATCCAAATCAAGTGCATCCATCATGCGTGAATAAAATCTAAATCATATGCATCCAACATGCACAAAATCCAATATCAATCGCCGAACATGCGCAAAATCCAGTCCAAGCGTGTCAAATATGCGCAAGAATCCAAATAGGTGCACAAAACAAATATCGAGTATCACAATCAAAATCGACGTTATACAACACATTTCAATCCAAATCCAAATCAGGTATACTGTGGTATATAGTCTCACAACCATATGCACCAGCGTGCATAAAAGCAAATCCGAATACTAAAAGTGCATGAAAACTATGCCGAAAGCATAAGTCAAATCATATGCATGCCATAGGCATGAAATCTAAATCCATGTCTCGAATGACATCGAAACGAAGTCAAACGCAATTGTGGTGCACAAAATACGTATCAATGCACTGCAAGCATATATGAACCATACCGAGTGCGAAAACCAAATCGAGTGTGTACCACATGCACCAAAATCAACCCAACTGTATGAAATCCATGAGATCATAAACATGTGCAGCCAAAGCACCAAAATGATATCAAGTGCAATAACTGTGCACAAATCATAAATCAACACAACGGTGTATTAAGCATATCTCAGGTGCAATAACTATGCACAAAATATAAATACTCAGTAGGTGCAACCATGGTGCACGAAAACGATATCATGAAACTCAGTCATCAAAACTCAATCATGCGAATAGATCGCCCAAAATACCGAAATCAAATATGGCAGAAACAGCCCCGCTCAAGCACATCCTCTAAAGATCTCTGGCAAACTGTCATGGTCACTCATAACATGTCTCGTCGACGGTGTCAAACTCTGGCCTGCTGGGTGTGCGTAATATGACCGCTCCTGGGTCCAAGTCTTCTCGTAATTTATTCCAGAAAGGTCCTGTAGAGGTCTCTCCCAAATCTCGTTTCTGCCGAACTGCCCGGAGGTTATCACCCTTTACTATATCTGTTTCTTGTTCCAGAACGGCTGCATACTCATCGCGACTCCTTCTAGAAGGTATATCTATATATGACGCCTCTGTATGCGTATCACATCTCTGATGTCGGCTGAGTGGAACATCATCTCATCAAGATCTCGTATGAACCTCTTACTCCACTTTTCTCTAATGTCGACTGTTTCGAACTCATCACTTCGTGGCTGCATGGACTGCGCTCCAATGGCTATACTCGTATCTGGAGTCTCCCAAGCAATGCATCCTATCACATGATATCCGAATGAAGTCGAACTATTTGATCGATTCGTCAAAACCTCATAATCCCCCAAGAGCTCAACATCTTGAATACGGTTTAATAATATCGAGTACATGCCACAGCACCTATGGACCAACCGTAGAAGGGCAAACCCAAGCCTCAATAATAGCACCGCTGAACTACCACAAACCCTAAGGTTTAAAAGCGTTCTCATGGTCATTATGTCGAGTTAGGGTTTCATTCTTTTAGAGGGTCCGTAGAATCACTTGCATGTTTTCTCCAAATACCTTAAACTTGGAAAATGGGTTTTTGACATTCGATCGTCTCTATCGACTCCCAACGTATCCGGGTGAAGTCTTCTCAAGCTGGAATCAATCAATCTGATGACCTCGCATCGGGGTAAGCGAACGAACCACTTGTCCTAGTCATTCATCCTCGGGTGACTAGCGACCTTCTATCATATCTCTAAGTACGACTCGTATTGCAATAGCTCCAACATCTGGGCGATATCTCGTCATTCGCAGTAACAACTGGCCCATTCGTCTGCACGCTGAACAGTGCCTCAATCATCAAGAATAATCTGTGCATTGACGGTCATCACATTCTGGCTGGCCTCTATCAGTGGCCCAATCCTCTGGTGCTGATCTGCATATCCGAGTAATCTCGTAAAAGCGACCCATCAAACTCTTATGGCGCGAAAACACAATAAAACGATGCCTCTATGCAATCATATGTCCCTGGAATCAAGCCTTGGTCAGTCCCCGTCCGTGATGAGCTCGTGCTGACCGCAACTCTAGTCGTAGCTCTCTCTTCCTGTGTAATTGTGGCAGCAAAACCATAAACCGATATCGATGAGGATAGATCATGAATGAATATAATGTTGTGCAAGGAAATGTACATCCTAAGGCTTCTAAAGCAGAGTAGCGTATTGTAAGTATGCCGCGGAACATACACACGGTACGTCACTCTTCTTAAGTCACCTACTCCTGTTAGTAATATGTATGCCCTAGAGGCCATTACTATACGTACGATGTATATTGTAGTGGATTTTGGACATATATAAGGAGGACTTTCTTGCTTGACATGATAGTATGCTATCAGGTTGCTCTTTATCTTAACATGTAATTGATAGTCTCTATAATACATGTTGATAAAGCCCTTAGGATGAGTACTTGACTACCAGGACTATGATGCAGATCATACTAGTGGGGACAGAGTAGTCATTAAGTACATCCTTCAAATGTTCCTAGTCGAGGGTGTATCGAGACAGGGCATCGATATACCAGAGTAGACTAGCGTATACGCTTCTCGACCCATATGATGGGCGATGGATGATCCCATATCCATTGGTGTTTGACATCAGAGAAGGTATGCGGGTGCTCGGTGGAGACTGGGTACACTGGATGGACTCGCCGAGAACTCCTAGATGGTATTGTACCTATCGTCGAATAGCAGTTCTCTGGTGACACTGGTACAGGTTAGTCTGTAGACCCGAGATCGTTATAGAGTCTTGTGTGATTCCCACTGTGCTTTGATTTCCACCTTACCACGTTCAAGAGAACGTGCAAAACGGTGGCTTTTGGATACAGTCCCGAGTCACATGGAGGCAATGAGCGATAGGAGGGATTTCATCTCTCCTGGTATAAGGAGTTGATGTTGCGCTATGCTCGATTGGCCATAACATGAAATCCCTGGCCAGGGGTGCTGAGATCTACTGGTAAATGTTATCAGTAGTTTCTCGGACCGTTATGGATCTTGCATCGGCATGACTTATCAGGCTATTGGGGTCTGATGTCATACCACCCCCAGGCTGTGATATGCGACATATCAGACGAAGAGACCGGACTGTATGGTAGTGTTACTGATTGGATTCACAGAAGAACGAACATGCTTGCCTGTTGATCTTCTGATCGCTCAATACCTGGGTGGCCGTTACGTTTAGCAGACAGCTTGCGGCTTGTGGGTGTTTGATATGATCATCACCTACTGCCGGCGTATTGACGAGTCTTTAGAGTCCTACACAGAGGTTTCCTGGCTCAAGCGAAATGGAGTAGGAGCGCATATGTGATATGTGCAGGACCGAGATTAATGCGTGTATGTGATACCGCATTCTATTCTCGCGATATGTGACATGATTGGTTATATGTGATATAGCCGAGTTATCGGATCAAGCGTCATTCGATAAGATGTTGTATTTGATATTAGTCGGTTATATGTGATATAGCCGGATTATTAAATCAAGAGTTGATTTGATAATTTAATGTATAATTATATATTTGATATATTACATTACAGTAACTAATATTAAGCTCACTAATGATTTCTTTTCTCACTTGATGTGCGCAATGTATATATATGATATGTATAATTGTGTACATGTATTGTGTCATGCTTGATGATACATACAAGATGGGTGTATGAGACTTATATCATGCTGGGGTTAAATTAGGGTTTTGATTATTTCTTAAGTTAATGCAAAAGAGCAAAAGACTTGGTCAAAGTTTTCAAGCTTGGAGAAGCTTGTAGAACTTTCTCAAGGTCAACTCGTTTGTCATTCCTTAGGATATTTTTCCTTAACCCAACTTTAACCATAGCCTTGGGTTTATTCTCTACATGAGTTAGGCATGATAGCTTTAACTCAACCATGGGTGCAATAATTCATTTGGATGAATTATTCATGAGTTCTTCTTCTTCTTCTTCAAGCTCCATGAAAAGCTTTCTAGGTTCAATGGAGGTATGAGAAATATTGTGAGAAAATCAATTCTAAAGTGAGCCCACCTCCTACTTCTTCATCCTCTACCACTTGCCATATAGTAGAGTGTGTTCTCTTCACAAATTTCTTGACCTAATGAAGGAATAGCTTGAGTTAGTGTCTCCTCGACGTAGATCATTTTCGGCCTCGAAGTCATCGAAGCAAGCACATTCGTTTCTTCATAGAGCCTCTCTAGAGTCCGGAGTTTAGATCGCAGCGAATGGGACTACTACACGGAGCTATTTGAAGTGAAGGACCGGTCTACAAAGGTTGTATTCCTTGCTCACTACTTATTGCAAAGTGTTTGCATATGTTCACCGTATATTTCTAGTTAATGATTCATGGTTAGGGTTAGCTAGAACGGCAAATTTTTGAATTTGGCATGGACGATGCCTCCCAAAACCTTTCTGCCATGCTAGGCAACCCTACAGTGGTATCAGAACCAGGCTAGAAATTAATACGGATAATGTTAGATTACGAAACTGAAACAAACTCCGAAACATAAAACCCTAAAACCTGTGTTCTGTCGATTTTAAAATCAGCTCCAAAAATTTTGCAAACAAGTGCAGAATGACATTTGGGCAGAGAGATACACATAGGAGAAAATTGGGACCATATGCTCGGATTTTGGCCGAGCACATGGACACAAAATCTGAGGTGGCCGGCCCTGCATGGATATTTGGGTTCCAATTTTTTTCCATGTTTTGTTCTCTGGGATTTGGTGTTTCTGGTGTTGTTTATTTTTGCTACTTTTTCATGTGATGATTAATTCAATGCTAAGGTAACTCGGAGTGTTTCGTATTCATAGTTTTAACATTGTTTCGGGTGTTTCTTGTATTGTCTAGACGAAGTTAAAAGGTTCGATCAAATGTTAAAAACCCATTTTTCCAAGTTTAACGTACTCGGAAAAACATGCAAGTGATTCCTTGGACCCTCTAGAAGAACGAAACCTTAACTCGATTATGTGGCCGTCAAAACCGCCACTGAACCCTAGGGTTTATGGTAGTTTAGCGTTTCACATGTGAGGCGTTGGTTTGGCCCTTCTACTGCTGGTTCATAGGTACTGTGGCATCTTCTTGGTATTATTAAAACCATGCTCAAGTGTTGAGCTGTCGGGAAATTGTGGGACTTTGATGAATCGATCGAAGAGTTTATCGTCTTCCGGATATTATGTGATGGGATACAATATTTGGAATCCACAAGTAGTTATGAGATAACTAAATTGAATGTTATAAATCTAGCAGTTTAGTCTCAGATGATCGGTTGCCACGGGATTTTGATGAGATCAAAAGTCCGTCGCAATCACGTAGCGTACGCGGATACTCACCGGGTAAACTTAATAGATAGCCATGCCCCATAGCCATGACCAAGTGATTATAGGAGAACCCCGTAGCCAAAAGCATCCGTTCAGGTGTCACGGCAGCGGTGTTCCGCCTTAGTGCACTTCGTCGACGGTATCGGGGGTGTGGCCGTCTACTAAAGTTTTCGACGAGCATTCGATCAGGATGTCGGGAATCTTGTTGAATTGCCCGACTTGTTATTGAAAAGTTTTTTCGGTATCGAGACTAAAATGTGGGGTTTATAATTGTTAGGCATGCGATGTCTAAGGAATTCATTTGGTTAGGCATAAAATCCAAAGTATGTGATACGTTGGGTTTATGATGTCTAATGTTGTTGCGGATTCCAACTGTTTTAGTTTTTCACTTTCTTTTCTGTGACCCTAAGTGTAATATATGGTGTATCGTCGGTTTTGGTACTATATGTCAACGATAATTGGGATACGCATATTTACTTACGTTGATGACATGTGATGTTATGTGTTGCTGGGATATGTTATATTGGATCGTCCTGATTGAATAACCGGGGGTTTTATGTGAGATGAGAGTTTTTCATTTTCATTCATGTAAAATTCATTTTATGTAATATTCTTTTATTGGGGCACTTCCGGGTTGAAGATGATGTCACCATTGTATATTATTTACTTTTCCGCATTAGGATAGACCCAAGGCGGGGAGCATAAGTAACCGGATTCTATGGTCCAGTTGGAGACCACCTCGAGGAGTTGAGACCAGGTCTCCTAACTCTAGAATTGGCAGGGTTACTTGCCGATCTCGTAGGTGTCTAGGGATGTAGGTTTGGCTATTCATCGCGACCGTGGAATCCGTGTTTTATACCGGCTTGATATAAAACATGGAAATCCTAGTATATCCAATATTTCATATATGTTCTTCTGCTGCAATGTTCTGTGATGAGATCATATTACTGCCTGAGACGAATGTTTATATTATATATATGAGATATATATTATATATTGTTGATTTCGTTTCAAATGTGATACTTATGAAGCATAATAAATGGGACTTCATTAATGAGATTAATGAAATAAAAGAAACCTAAAGATATTGTAGAAACTTGTTTTAAAAACTGGTAGCTCTAGTTCTTGCTTTGCATAGAGGTATTCCTTGTTGAATATCCAGCAACTTATTCGATAAGGACAGAGCCGAGATCCCTTCACCGGGAGTGACCTCTTTAGCGAAACTAGCAGATACTACAAACTCGGTTTGTCTTTTGATTGCTTTTATAGTTTTTGCTTTGCATAGTGGTATTTGTGAAATATCCTGCACCTTATTCGATAAGGAAAGAGCCGAGATCCCTTCACCGGGAGTGACCTCTTTAGCAAAACTAGTAAAAGCCTCAAAAACACTCCATTTAAAATCACTCGATTCTACAAAGATATCAAGTTCATTACGCAAAGGGTTTTCTTAAAAACCTGTCATAGCCCTCCGTCATTTTAGATAAGTACTACTTAGTATTCATGCTGCGGTAGTTTGGCATGCGTCAAGGCATAGTGTACAGTAGCTAACCAGTGCTTATCTGCTAGCATACGATGCGATTGGATTAAGGTATTCGTACAGCGTTGTTTGGCATGTGTCAAGGGTCGTACGGGTGGGTTTAATTCAATCAGGAATTGCACGGGTTGAACTTGACTAGCGGACTATGGGTTGTTTGGCATGCGTCAAGGTCATAGCACGCTAGGGGCAAAATATTATCGGGAATTTCAAGTATAGAAATTTGCAATGAGATTGCATACCTCCTATGAGATAGTTGGATCCCGATACCCACTGCGAGTAAGAGTTACTCCTGGAAGAGTTTTACACATTACAATCAGCCGATCAAGTAGGTGTCTAGAAATGTGTTAACGGGGTAACGTCCCTTGGAAAACGAGGTTTATTTTAATTAGGTCCGTGTGAAAGCACGGGGAACCTCTCTCAAAGTACCGACACTGGCTTGGCTGAAAGATTGGCGAACTTGTAGAGTGTAAATAATCCAGGCTAGTCTTACCTTTTAGGGTTTGAAGGAAGATTTGACTAAAACGGTAGGAGACATCCTGATTAGGTATATTAATAACCAATCTAATTTTGCAAGAGCATACGCTAAGTGTTTTCTTCTCTCTCTCTCTCCAGGTAGCGACCATGTCATGCCTTAATCAAGATAATAATACGGATGTATTGACCGAACCCGCTTGTTGTACTGAGCTGGGGAACGTTGGTCCTGCTCCAACTTATAATTGTTATAAGACCGAGCAGGAAATTGGGGATTGCCAGGATTCCCGTGCCGCCTGATCAGTCGAAATTATTGCATTTTTAACAAATCAATTTCCCTATTTTTTACAATCATCTAAAGGTGTTCGGTATGAATATAACACATATTAGCAAATTGGCTGTAAAATACCAAATAACTTGTGTTATACTTTATAACCGGCATTTTTGAGGGAAATTGAGTGTTTATCATTGCACGCATGATCTTTGTATAGGGCAACACTTGTCTCGAGAATCTGTGCAGGAAATTCCAGGAAAAGAGCCGAAACTGTCAAAAGTGCTGATAAAAATACACCAAGTCCAAGACTTTTTGTAATGCTTTAGAAATTCATTTAGGTTAATTATATGTTAATTAGTAATAATACGTATTTTCTTTAAATCCTAGTTAATAATTATTTTCCACCTAAACATGAATATAACTATTTTAATTAAGTAAATGCTATTTTATTGGTATTTAATTAGTATTTATTTAACTACTTATTTACATAATTATTTCCTTATTTATTAATTATTAAATATTACTTTAACATGCGCGCACACACCAATCAAGTGTTAATCATAGGTTAGTATAGGTTAATACTAATTTATGCAACCATGGCAACCTAAACAATATTTTCTAACATTTTCTTTCTATTAAAATGTGGTATGGTTTTAGAATTTTCTTTAAAGGAAAATGAAAAAAATAAAATAAAATAAAATGGGAATTTGCAAGCATGGTGCATTAAATAGGAGACATGGCTTGGGTTTCTCTCTCACTCTCTAGAGCCTTCCCCATCTCTTATTCTCTCTTCTTCTTTCTTTTTTTTTTCTCTTTAGTTAAATATCTCTCTACCTCGTAACAATCCTACACCCATTTAACACAAATCACAACACAAATCCTTCACTAATCCTATTCAAACCTCATTTTTCATCCTCCTTGGGAGTTTTGTTGAAGCAAGTCCTCATTTTGGTGGCAAAACTTATCAAGTTAGAATTTCTTCTAATCTTCTTAACGTACGAAACCAATTGTTTTGCTAATCCACCCTTAATCAATCTTTATTAGGTGTAGCAATAGTATTTAGTGTATGGGTTTTTTTTAAATTCCTGCACTTTGACCGAAATCTCATTATTTCCCACTTGTGAAACCTTCCATCATAGCTTGTCCATTAGTTGCAGTGAGTATTGGAACATTATTTTTGTTGATCAATGTCTGTTCAAATAATGAATGTGGGGAAATGATTGTTGCATGCTATTGATGTTTTATTATGGCGAGACAATCTGGAATGGCCTGCTAATTTTAGTGAACCATTGCAACCATTTAATTATAAAGCAAAGAAGAGAGAGGCTGAAATTTAATCATTTCCCTAACTTGTTGGTTTATTTTAATAGACATTAGTTGTTGGATGAAGTTGTTAATGATGGTTTGCCCACAATTTTGTCAATGAATCAAAATACCCACTATACTCAAACCTTAAAAAAATAAATTAAATTAAATTCATTTACATGAGTGTTTGTTTAACCCTCGTGTTGAATTCCTTTAGTTTTGATCTCTTTCCTTATATGTGGATGTCTCAACTGAATTATTATGGACAAGGGTGCAGTTTTGATGGAATGTGGTTTCTATATTTGATTTTCTATAAGTTTGCGAAGCTATACTTTTCGATTAACTAGACGATTTTTTTTTGGCTAGACATAAGAGGGTAAGGGACATGGATTTAAAAATGTAGGCCTCGTAAGTTATACATAGATCACAGATGAGGGAAGAGACCTGGCTGTTAGGGTATGCATGGTAGTTGTCAGCTATATATTTAAGGTCCTGGTATGTGAAATTTTGTCCAATTTCACAGCTATCTAAGTCTGAAACCATTTTACCTTAAACTATGTGTTTTATTATTATACGATACGCATGTTTCGAGTCTAGATTTGGCGTGATGCTGAGTATAACAGCCCCTAGCTGTGTACTTAGACGTTATCACACACGTTTTGTGCTCCAGGTGTACACGTGTTTAGCTTGTGGGCGCTAGTTTTCTCGTATGGTCTTGATATCGCGTTTTACAAAATATCTAGCCTTATGTGTTTGCATTGTGCGATTCTAGGATCGGTCGCGGAAACATAGGACGCGGCGCGCAAAGGCAAGGCGGTAGTCGGATCGGATTAGCGAGGCATTCAGGTGAGTAGATGTATTCATCTATGGGGAAATCGTCTGGATGGCGGAGGCGCCCCCTAGTTAGGATTACCTTATTTCTTGCAAGACTTGTATTGTTAGTTAGCTTACCCATTTATTTACATTGCATACCCTTATAACTAACCGTATACTAGATTGCATGGATATTCATACACACATATGCGATATCACTTCGTAGGACACAAACACCATTACCATTGGCATCTGTTACACGCGCACTATTCATGTGACACACATGCCTTTGGTAATTGCCATGCCATGTGCCCCATAGAACCTGTTTAGCTTAGTATCGCCACTTGCATCATACATGATATATGAAATTGAATTGCATGTATATACCTCGCATCATCATCATACTTACATAGATTCCTAGCCACAATTCACATCGCATACCTTGATATCATAGACATTTATCATATACAACATGTTGGACATTATGATTTTCTTGAGGATTTCAGTATTGCTGCGATTTCTGGATTTTTGGGGAAAACCGCAAGAATTTAACGAAAGCTTTTATTTATCATTTTTAGAACAAAGTTGCGGTTTTCTCGTGATGTATGTGTCGTCCACCATGAGTTTTCATGTTTTCTGTTGGATTTCGAGACCCGATTCGAGGAGTGGATGAACCGTCTCGGGTACATGGTGGGCCCGGTATGGTACCCCGGGGCAAGAAGATCGAGTTGTAGACGATGAGCCTGGCAGGGGAAGACTACCTACCGGTGATGTCTGGCGCGGCGGATATACGGAGGATACCAACCGTTGTCGTGAGATTTGATGACATGGGCCGATCCGGACTGACGGAGCCCGATATTGTGAGACATTGAGACAGAGGTGATTTCATATTTGGTGTCGATGCTTGACACGGTTTTCAGATGATTTCTTGATGGTATTTAGCTATTATACAGATATTCCTTTTTCTAAAGTTAAGAATGCAGAACTCTTAACATTTAAAACACTTAAGATTTAGTAGTGACATTGCATACATGTGCATGCATACTAGAGGTATTATATCACATCTGAACATACATGCTGTGACGCATTGCGTGCATTCTTACGATTGCCTTATTAGATGTTATATTCTACTCACGAGCTGGCAACTCACCTCCGTTGTGCCACAGTGTCTTGCAGGTCGGACTCATCAGTCTTGTAGCGGCGGCTATCTTATCATCAGCTCCTTTTGCTCAGACTCGCGACATTGCTCGTAGGTGGGTTGCGAGCGCACTTTATTTCTTTTTGCGCTATCATTGTATCTAGTATCCTCCATCTACCACTTTTTATGTGTATATGCGACCTGGTGATGTGACTGAGAGATTTGTATATATGTAGTTTCTTTTGGGTCGAGCTCACTTGAGCCGGCGTTGTGTTTTCTGACATTTTGCGTTTCTTTTATGCTCTTTTCTTGATACTACTTATATATTGCAAGTGGTTGTGATCCGTCTTGGGCGAAGAGCTAGCTCCCGCTTGGGGATGCCATTTTATGATTACAGGTTATATATATCTTGTTGTACCCATTTTGGGGGATAGAATTTACAGAGGAGACTCTGCCGAAATTTTCGGAGATTTTTGATGTTTTTAAAAAGAGATTCTATGCAACTTAATTGATTTAAAAATCGTTTTCATGTAAGGTTTTCCGTCACTCTCTTTTGATTTTGGTTTAGATTTTTCTGGGCTTTGGCTGACTTAGGTTACGGTACGCCTTTAGATGTCTCATAATCTAAGTGCCAGTCACGTTCCGTAATTTCGGGTCGTGACAAAGTTGGTATCAGAGCGAGGTTTTACCTTTCTGAGTGTAGGACGACGTTGGTAGATGGAGTAGGTGACTTAAGCAGAGTGGCGTTGCGTGGGTATGATCCGCGGCATACTTACGATACGGTACTCCGCCTAAGTGGCCTTAGGAGATAATTGCTTGTATTTCCTTTCTTGATTCCTTGCATTCCTTGATTCAATTGCAATGTTCTTATTAGTCATGTTTCTTATTCTAGCTTCGATGCCGCCAAAGACTACGAGAGCTCAGCGGGCTGCCGCTAGGGATGAGATTCGAGCGGGCTCGTCTGAGGCGAGGATCGAGCGGGATGATACGCCTACCCCTCAGGGTCATACTGATCCGCTTTATCCTGACCGTATTGCCAGACTAGAGGCCGGCATGCAAGAGTTGCGACAGATGATGGGATCTTTAATTGAGTCCAGCCGGGCACAGAGATCCGAGAACGTTCCTTGCACCGCACAGACCACGATTGTACCTGCTGCACCGATGGTCACTCCTGCTGCTACTGCGACTATCCATGTTTCACTACAGGAGTTCATGAGATTGAGACCTCCAGCTTTTACCGGTACGGGTGCGACAGAGGACCCACAGGCATTTCTTGATAGGATGGCTCGGATTTGCCGTTCGTTGAGGTGTTCTAATGATAGATTGGTGGAGTTCGCGAGTTTTCGTCTGGGGGTCTTACCCAGACATGGTACGATTTAGTAGAGAGAGGCCGAGCTGCAGGTCTACCTTCTATGACCTGGGATGAGTTTACAGCTGCATTTCTTGCTTGTTTTCTTCCAGAGAGTGTCCGAGATGCTTGAGCCCGTAGTTTTGAGTCTCTGTGCAAGACTCCTGGGATGATGGTGTCGGAGTATGATATACAGTTTACCCAGTTGTCTCGATATGCTTCGTACCTAGTAGACACAGAAGAGAAGAGAATAAAGAGGTTTGTGTGAGGGCTTGATACACAGCTATTCCTTGGCATCGGCACCCAGCACTTTGATACATACGCAGCCACGATGGACGCAGCCTTACTTTTGGAGGAGCGTATTTCTGAGACTCCGGTCGTTTCTGGGCCGAAGAGGATCCGTACTGATACGCCAGCTCAGCGGCAGATAGGTAGACACCGCGATAGATTATTTCAGGGAGATGGCGGCGGCAGAGGATTGAGATGAGGTCAGTTATTTTGTTCATATCCACAGACCCAGCAGTCGTCGCTAGGATGTTTTCGGTGCGGGAGTCAGTATCACCGTATCAGAGACTGTACCATGGGGCGCCAGGATGCGGTGATAGTACCGCATGTGACCTTACCACCTTCACCACCTCCTCAGAGAGCTCTGCTTCCTACTCTTGATGATGCTCCACGCCAGCCAGATGCTTCTAGAGGTCGTAGGCGTGGCGGTCCGGTTCAGAGAGGACGAGGTGACAAGGGCAGAGGCAGAGGATAAGGTAAAGGTAGAGGACAGCCAGCTACTGGTGGTGGACAGGCCCGAGTGTTCGCGTTGACTCCTCAGGATGCACAGGCATCCAATGCTGTCGTGACAGGTACTCTGCCAGTATGTTCTTTTGATGCACGGGTATTATTTGATACAGGCTCCACACATTCCTATGTATCCACGTACTTTGCACCAAGGTTGGGCCGAGAGTCTTCTCCGTTAGATCAGCCACTTGTCGTTATTACACCGGTAGCCGAGTCGTTTGTTGCCCGTTTCGTGTACGGATCATGTTCCGTTCGTATCGGGGAGAGAGATTCTTCAGTTGATTTGATTCTCCTCGATATGCTAGACTTTGACGTTCTTCTTGGTATGGACTGGCTAGCCACCTGTTATGCATCCATGGACTGCCGTGAGAAAGCAGTCAGATTCAGTTTTCCTGGTGAGCCGGTTCTTGTTTTTCAGGGAGATCGTAGCGCTACCCTTCCCAGCTTGATTTCTTCCCTTCGCGCCGGTCAGCTCTTGAGGAAAGGGTGTCAGGGATTCTTAGCCTATGTTTGTGATACTAGCTCCACAGAGGTTCCGTTGGACCAGGTCCCTGTTGTGAGAGAGTTTCCTGATGTTTTCCCTGATGAGCTACCTGGTCTGCCACCAGAGCGCGAGATTGAGTTCTGCATCGACTTGATCCCCGGCACGGGGCCTATCTCTATACCACCTTATCGGATGGCCCCGGCGGAGCTGAGAGAGCTAAAGGATCAGTTACAGGACTTGCTGGACAAAGGGCTTATCCGACCGAGTGTGTCACCTTGGGGTGCTCCCGTCCTGTTTGTTAAGAAGAAGGATGTTACAGACTTTGTGTCGAGATGCCTGACTTGTCAGCAAGTCAAGGCCGAGCACCAGAGGCCAGCTGGCGAGTTACAGCCTTTGCCCATCCCCGAGTGGAAGTGGGAACAGGTCTCCATGGACTTCATTGTGGGTCTACTCAGGACCAGTCGAGGGTATGACTCTATTTGGGTGATTGTGGATCGACTGAAGAAAGCGGCTCACTTCCTGCCAGTGAAGACCACTTTTGGATTTTCTCAGTATGCCCAGGTTTATATTGATGAGATCGTGCGACTGCATGGCGTTCCAACTTGCATCGTGTCCGACCGGGGCACCCAGTTTACCAGCCAATTATGGCAGAAACTTCAGGAAGTTTTGGGCACCCGATTGAGTTTTAGCACAGCCTTTCACCCGCAGACTGACGGTCAATCGGAGCGTACTATTCGGACTCTTGAGGACATGCTCAGAGCTTGTGTTTTAGATTTCGGTGGTAGCTGGGATCTTCATTTGCCTTTGATCGAGTTCTCCTACAATAATAGCTTCCAGGAGACGATTCACCTTTCGAGGCTTTATATGAGAGGAGATGTCGATCGCCTGTATGTTGGACAAAGCTCAGGGAGAGCAGTATTTTGGGGCCGCAGATCATACAGGAGACGACCGAGAAGATACAGCTGATTCGGGACAGGATGAGAGCGGCACAGAGTAGGCAGAAATCATATGCTGACAGGCGCCGTCGCCGACTCGAGTTCGCTGTTGGCGATCATGTTTTCCTGAAGGTCTCTCCGATGAAGGGTGTGATGAGATTTGGGCGGAAAGGGAAGCTTAGTCCTAGATATGTTGGTCCCTTCGAGATCCTAGAGCGTGTTGGTCTAGTCGCTTATCGGTTAGCTCTTCCGCCCAGCTTCCCCGATGTTCACCCCGTGTTCCATGTTTCGATGCTCCGCAGGTACCTTCATGATCCTTCCCATGCGATTCAGCACCAGACGATCCAGCTAGAGCGTGATCTTTCATTCACCGAGCAGCCGGTGGTCATTTTGGATCGGCAGGTGAAGAAATTTAGGTCGAAGGTTATACCGTCTGTCAAGGTCCTTTGGCGTGGCCCGAACAGCAAGGAGGTCACCTAGGAGACCGAGGTCGAGATGAGAAAGAGATATCCCCATCTTTTTGAAGGTACGCGTAATTAGATTTTAAATTCGGAGACCGAATTTCTTTAAGGAGGAAGATTGTAACGCTTTAGAAATTCATTTAGGTTAATTATATGTTAATTAGTAATAATACGTATTTTCCTTAAATCCTAGTTAATAATTATTTTCCACCTAAACATGAATATAACTATTTTAATTAAGTAAATGCTATTTTAATGGTATTTAATTCGTATTTATTTAACTACTTATTTACATAATTATTTCCTTATTTATTAATTATTAAATATTACTTTAACATGCGCGCGCACACCAATCAAGTGTTAATCATAGGTTAGTATAGGTTAATACTAATTTATGCAACCATGGCAACCTAAACAATATTTTCTAACATTTTCTTTCTATTAAAATGTGGTATGGTTTTAGAATTTTCTTTAAAGGAAAATGAAAAAAATAAAATAAAATAAAATGGGAATTTGCAAGCATGGTGCATTAAATAGGAGACATGGCTTGGGTTTCTCTCTCACTCTCTAGAGCCTTCCCCATCTCTTATTCTCTCTTCTTCTTTCTTTTTTTTTTCTCTTTAGTTAAATATCTCTCTACCTCGTAACAATCCTACACCCATTTAACACAAATCACAACACAAATCCTTCACTAATCCTATTCAAACCTCATTTTTCATCCTCCTTGGGAGTTTTGTTGAAGCAAGTCCTCATTTTGGTGGCATAACTTATCAAGTTAGAATTTCTTCTAATCTTCTTAAGGTACGAAACCAATTGTTTTGCTAATCCACCCTTAATCAATCTTTATTAGGTGTAGCAATAGTATTTAGTGTATGGGTTTTTTTTAAATTCCTGCACTTTGACCGAAATCTCATTATTTCCCACTTGTGAAACCTTCCATCATAGCTTGTCCATTAGTTGCAGTGAGTATTGGAACATTATTTTTGTTGATCAATGTCTGTTCAAATAATGAATGTGGGGAAATGATTGTTGCATGCTATTGATGTTTTATTATGGCGAGACAATCTGGAATGGCCTGCTAATTTTAGTGAACCATTGCAACCATTTAATTATAAAGCAAAGAAGAGAGAGGCTGAAATTTAATCATTTCCCTAACTTGTTGGTTTATTTTAATAGACATTAGTTGTTGGATGAAGTTGTTAATGATGGTTTGCCCACAATTTTTTCAATGAATCAAAATACCCACTATACTCAAACCTTAAAAAAATAAATTAAATTAAATTCATTTACATGAGTGTTTGTTTAACCCTCGTGTTGAATTCCTTTAGTTTTGATCTCTTTTCTTATATGTGGATGTCTCAACTGAATTATTATGGACAAGGGTGCAGTTTTGATGGAATGTGGTTTCTATATTTGATTTTCTATAAGTTTGCGAAGCTATACTTTTCGATTAACTAGACGATTTTTTTTTGGCTAGACATAAGAGGGTAAGGGACATGGATTTAAAAATGTAGGCCTCGTAAGTTATACATAGATCACAGATGAGGGAAGAGACCTGGGTGTTAGGGTATGCATGGTAGTTGTCAGCTATATATTTAAGGTCCTGGTATGTGAAATTTTGTCCAATTTCACCGCTATCAAAGTCTGAAACCGTTTTACCTTAAACTATGTGTTTTATTATTATACGATACGCATGTTTCGAGTCTAGATTTGGCGTGATGCTGAGTATAACAGCCCCTAGCTGTGTACTTAGACGTTATCACACACGTTTTGTGCTCCAGGTGTACACGTGTTTAGCTTGTGGGCGCTAGTTTTCTCGTATGGTCTTGATATCGCGTTTTACAAAATATCTAGCCTTATGTGTTTGCATTGTGCGATTCTAGGATCGGTCGCGGAAACATCGGACGCGGCGCGCAAAGGCAAGGCGGTAGTCGGATCGGATTAGCGAGGCATTCAGGTGAGTAGATGTATTCATCTATGGGGAAATCGTCTGGATGGCAGAGGCGCCCCCTAGTTAGGATTACCTTATTTCTTGCAAGACTTGTATTGTTAGTTAGCTTACCCATTTATTTACATTGCATACCCTTATAACTAACCGTATACTAGATTGCATGGATATTCATACACACATATGCGATATCACTTCGTAGGGCACAAACACCATTACCATTGGCATCTGTTACACGCGCACTATTCATGTGACACACACGCCTTTGGTAATTGCCATGCCACGTGCCCCATAGAACCTGTTTAGCTTAGTATCGCCACTTGCATCATACATGATATATGAAATTGAATAGCATGTATATACCTCGCATCATCATCATACTTACATAGATTCCTAGCCACAATTCACATCGCATACCTTGATATCATAGACATTTATCATATACAACATGTTGGACATTATGATTTTCTTGAGGATTTCAGTATTGCTGCGATTTCTGGATTTTTGGGGAAAACCGCAAGAATTTAACGAAAGCTTTTATTTATCATTTTTAAAACAAAGTTGCGGTTTTCTCGTGATGTATGTGTCGTCCACCATGAGTTTTCATGTTTTCTGTTGGATTTCGAGACCCGATTCGAGGAGTGGATGAACCGTCTCGGGTACATGGTGGGCCCGGTATGGTACCCCGGGGCAAGAAGATTGAGTTGTAGACGATGAGCCTGGCAGGGGAAGACTACTTACCGGTGATGTCTGGCGCGGCGGATATACGGAGGATACCGACCGTTGTCATGAGATTTGATGACATGGGCCGATCCGGACTGACGGAGCCCGATATTGTGCGACATTGAGACAGAGGTGATTTCATATTTGGTGTCGATGCTTGACACGGTTTTCAGATGATTTCTTGATGGTATTTAGCTATTATACAGATATTCCTTTTTCTAAAGTTAAGAATGCAGAACTCTTAACATTAAAAACACTTAAGATTTAGTAGTGACATTGCATACATGTGCATGCATACTAGAGGTATTATATCACATCTGAACATACATGCTGTGACGCATTACGTGCATTCTTACGATTGCCTTATTAGATGTTATATTCTACTCACGAGCTGGCAACTCATCTCCGTTGTGCCACAGTGTCTTGCAGGTCGGACTCATCAGTCTTGTAGCGGCGGCTATCTTATCATCAGCTCATTTTGCTCAGACTCGCGGCATTGCTCGTAGGTGGGTTGCGAGCGCACTTTATTACTTTTTGCTCTATCATTGTATCTAGTATCCTCCATCTACCACTTTTTATGTGTATATGCGACCTGGTGATGTGACTGAGAGATTTGTATATATGTGGTTTCTTTTGGGTCGAGCTCACTTGAGCCGGCGTTGTGTTTTCTGACATTTTGCGATTCTTTTATGCTCTTTTCTTGATACTACTTATATATTGCAAGTGGTTGTAATCCGTCTTAGGCGAAGAGCTAGCTCCCGCTTGGGGATGCCATTTTATGATTACAGGTTATAAATATCTTGTTGTACCCATTTTGGGGGATAGAATTTACAGAGGAGACTCTGCCGAAATTTTCCAAGATTTTTGATGTTTTTAAAAAGGGATTCTATGCAACTTAATTGATTTAAAAATCGTTTTCATGTAAGGTTTTCCGTCACTCTCTTTTGATTTTGGTTTAGATTTTTCTGGGCTTTGGCTGACTTAGGTTACGGTACGCCTTTAGATGTCTCGTAATCTAAGTGCCAGTCACGTTCCGTACTTTCGGGTCGTGACACTTTTGATCTGGCGGTGAACAAGAAAGAGTAAAAATATTTCAGATATCAGAAAAATACTCTGAGGCCAACATCATGCAGCACAGAAAGTTTCATGCACCAAGACCTTCAAAGGGCCGTGGATCCGCGGCCACGTCAGCATGACGTCAGCATATTACAGTGTCAGGTTTTTCCTTCCAAGTTCCAAACTCATTCAAGCCACTGCAAATTCCAGAGATCTCCAGAAGCTTCTGTCCGAACAGCAAAGCTTCTTGTACAAGCTAAATACATCCAAGCTTCTCAAGCAAGCCACATAACTAACTAACTCTAGAAGTTTCTACCTAACTACCAAGCTTGCAAGTGAAGCTAAACTAAACCTAGCTTGTAAAGGAAGCTAATCCTAATCAAGCTTCTATTGGAAGCTAAGGAGAAGGTTATAAAAGAGGACCCAAGGGCTTCATTCTAAGGTTGTTGAAAATTGAGCCAAAATTCCCACAAGTTGAGTGACACAACTTGTGCAGTCAAACCCTAACCCTAATCCATTTCCAAAAGCCAAATTCAAGATCTCTGAGTACAAATCAAGGAAGAAGCCTTCAACCTTTTATAAGCGACGCCGATCTTCAACCGAGCAAGTGATCCAAGACAATCTGCGACTCACGGAGACGGTGCAGAGCTAATTCGACGATCGAGTTCTTTCCTCAAATTCTTATAGTTCTTGAGCGAATTGTAACGGAATTATTGAATAATAAAAGGTGAAATTTCTTTATCTTTCTTATCTTTACATTTGATCATTATGATGAGTTCTCGATTCTTGATTGATTTCTTTGTCATAATGTTTGAGTAAGAACTCCGCTCGTGGAGGAATCGAGAGAATAGATAGATGATGATGATTACAATCTTGAAACGATTCTTAATTCCTATGAGTTTTGTAAACTCTTGTAAATTGAATCATCGACAATCTAGTTTCGAGTGAAATGCTTTCTTGAATATTTTCGCTCTTAATTAGAGATCGACGATTGGTGATTCAATTTACTAGAGGCTAGCATTTGAATGATAATCAACGAAAGGACAAAGGATAAGATGAAGAAATCCTAGTTCCTTCAAGAGATCCTTAAATCTCGTTGATCGTCAACGATCTAGCAACAAATCATCAATGGATAAGAATACGTAATCACAAGTTTTCATCATTCACTATCGATTCGATCGATTCCTACGAGCCTCATTACAAATCTTGATTACTAATTCGATTTGGATATCATTAATTCTTGATTCTTGAATTTTTTTATTCTTGATATTAGATTTAGATTTTGATAGTTCTTGAAATTCACTTTTATAAATCTTGAATCAAATTGTCTTTTCTTTTCTCTTTAATTTTCAATTCATCTAAATCAATTACGATCGAATCACACTTTCCTTGAGGACGATCCGTATTCATTAACACGCTACATCGACACCGTTAATTGATTGCGATATAAATTTATTTGATTGTGATCTTTATACATTTTCAAAACACGACACACAAGGAATCATTCAATCAAATGGCGCCGTTGCCGGGGATAGTGTGCTAATTTGTTCGTTTTTGAAATTTGAGTTGAAAAATTTATTCCATCAGAATTTTTAGATCAAAATTCGCGCAAACACTAAACGATTCGTTGTGATTTGTTGCAAGAAAATCTGGAATCGGTGGAGCAAGTGGAAAAATTTTATGAATATTCCAGAGAGCTCAGGGAGTGAACAAGAACAGTGCCTAAAAATTTTGTGCAGGGATTCCTTTAGACCGCGGCGGATCCGCGGCAATAGTGGCTTAATGCGGCGGTTCCGTGGTGGGATAGCTGCATCAGTGTGCCGAAAAATTTTGGTGACTTTCTGACTTTCTTATCTCCTCCTTGATCTGCTCTATTAACCAATTTCTGCAGGTTTCTTTGCAAAAATTCGCAGCGCTGCAAAAATAAAAATTGTGCGTGTTTGATCTTGGTTGTTTGCATTTTTAATACGGAAATTAAGAGGCAAAGACCAAATTCAGATTAGGTGGGGAGTTCATTACCCTTCCTAAGCCCCGAAAATCACAAAATTGCATCCGCATCACCCTCATTAACTAAAAAATATCTAGACATGACTCTAAGGACCGTCGCGCTCACTTAGGACAGGAGAAGGTCATGGGTAATCTATTGCTTATCTGCGTTTCTTTTGTAGTGTCTAAGGCAAGTGTGAGTAAGGCAAGTGTGTCTAAGGCAAGTGGTTACTTAATTAGGCCCACTATTTACGTAGTGGAGAACCTCCCACTTACCTGGCACTTACCTAGCCACAGGAAGGACAAAGAGGCAGTAGAGGATTGACCTTGCAACTTGTCTTCTGGCAGTTAGGAGCGGTCTAGAGACTTAACCTAGGTGACCACTAAATTTTAGGGTTGCTTGTGCATTTTTTGTGATTTGCAATTTTTTCAAAAATCTATATCTTTTTCAAAACAAACACCAATCCACATTTTCCTTAATTATCTTAACGCTGCCACTTGTGCTAAACCCTTTAGTGCATGCTCGGCTGGATACGGGATTCTAGTGCCCGTCTAGTCCGTGTTCCCCCTATCGACACCGAAGTCGGTAATTCTACGTCTACTTCTTCTTTACCCACCACCACACCCACTTCGATGGACGGTTCTCCATCGAACTTCTTTACCACTACTCTGCTGCCGTCCGCAGGTGCGTAGAATCTACCCCGCATCTCTCTCCAAGAGAGATGCTATCCTATGCGAGGTCCTCTTTCGACCTGTCTCACCATTCCACCAGCCAACGGGGACAATTTTGAAATAAAACCCCAATACATCAACCTTCTACCCAAATATCACGGTCTCGAGTCTGAAGACGCATATGTCTTTATTACCAAATTTGAAAATGTATGCGCAATGATGGGTACTTCACAGCTTTCTGTGGATGCTATGCGTCTACGTCTTCTTCCATTTACCTTGTGCGATATAGCCGAGAAGTGGCTTTATAACACAACCGCACATTCCATTTCAAATTGGGAAGAATTCGTTGCAGCATTCCTAAAGAAATTCTACCCCAATCATAAAATAGCTCGAGTCCGTAGAGAAATAAATCAATTCACCCAGCTTTCGAATGAACCATTCTCGAAGTGTTTTGAACGCTTCAAGGATCTGTTGGTTCAATGTCCACATCACGGAATCCCTAGATGGGATCTGTGCAGAATCATATATGAGGGCATTAATCCTACCACTAAACAGAACCTTAAATCTATGTGTCAAGGCACTTTTATGACCAAAGATGATAGTGAAGCTTGGAAATTCTTAGAAGATTTCTCTGAAAAATCTTTACAGCGGGAGAGTGTAAACCAGTCATCGTCTAGGGGTGGCATTCACCAAATTAATGTTTCTATAGGTGTTAGAGCTGAGATGGCAGCAATGCAAAAGAAGCTTGAAGCTATGGAAGAAAAAATTTTAGCAGCCTCCCTAAATCAGATGTCACTCCCCAAAACTGTATGTGGATGCTGTTCTGATCCATCTCATCTGACAAAAGAATGTCCACTAAATTCTCCGTTTCAAGGTCAAGAGTATACCAATGCTGCTTTTCAAAGACCTAGAAACGATCTGTATTCTTCCACATATAATCAGGGTTGGAGGAATCACCTTAATTTTGCTTGGAACCAACAGCACAATCAAAACACGATTCCAAATCACAACAATTTTCAAAGGGCTCCTCCACCACAACAGCAACCACTTCAACTAACTCAGCACCCCTATCAATCACCAAACTTTCAAAATCCGGTCAACACATCTGCACCCTTGCAATTGACCGGTACTGAAGAATCCTCTTCACTCGCACAAACCATGAATTTAATTCTGAAAAATTTCATGCAAGTGTCGGCTGAGGTTAAGTCTTCTGTCGATGATATAAAGAAAAACTCAGCTTCCCAAGCTGAGAGTATAAAATCGATGGAAGAAGAAATTGCACTGTTAAAAGCTGAGAGGAGTGCGAGAGAGAAAGGGAAACTTCCGTCTCAACCCCTACCGAATCCTGGGCATTACACTATGAATGCCATCACAACGTTGAGATCAGGAAAAGTGCTGAACAATCATGTTGGGGAAGAGATTGATGATACTGAAAAATCTATCAATAATACCCCGGCTGAGACCTTTCCTTCCTCACACACTTCTACTTCTGATCCTTGTTCTTCTACCCCACCGCCTTCTTGCGAGCCTATTCTTCATTTCCCACAAGGCTCGACACCTCAGCAAACCTCTTCTAGTCCACCTAAGACGATCCCCACTCCTATTTTGGGATCACTTCCACACACACCACTTTCTCCAATAATGGACCCAGCTCTTATTGCTAAAGCTCCTTATCCTAATCGGTTAAGGGGTAACAAATCAAGTCCACATATGGAGAAGATTATGGAAATGTTCAAACAGGTTAACATCAACATCCCTCTCCTAGATGCTATTCAATAAGTCCCTGCTTATGCGAAAATTCTTAAAGACTTGTGCACTAGGAAGAGGAAGACTCAAGTACCCAAAAAGGTCTTCATGACTAATAATGTTAGCACTGCTTTTACCCCACAGTTAGCAAAGAAACGTAAGGACCCAGGATGTCCAACGATATCGATTTCTATTGGGGGTAAAAATATCAACCGTGCTTTACTTGACCTTGGCGCAAGTCTTAACCTGCTTCCATACTCTGTTTACGAGCAGTTAGGGATTGGAGAGTTGAAACCAGCTCATTGCACTCTCCAAATGGCAGACTGTTCAATCACCAAACCTAGGGGTGACCTGGAGGATGTGTTGATAAAAGTCGGGGAATTCGTATTCCCTGTGGACTTCATTGTTCTCAATACACAACCTATAGCAAACCTACGGAACAAAATTCCGGTGATTTTGGGTCGACCATTCCCTGCCACTTCTAATGCTGTCATTAACTGCTGAAACGGTTCAATGAACCTATCTTTTGGAAAAATGTCAATTGAACTGAACATCTACAAAATTGGAAGTCTGCTATCTGAACCCTCTGCTCATATACTTGATGTGTGTTCTGTCCACGAGATTGCTCCCGAAAGTTGCGAAGTTGATGAACTCTGCTTTGAAGATCTCGACGACAGTACCACATCAATGTTTGATCTTGCACATCCCAGTGAGGACACATTTTCCACACTTGAGTCGGACATTCTTGACTCATCACCATTCGAGTCTGTATCTTATGCAGGTTATGGGCTTCTTTGTGACTCCGAAAATCATTCGAGGATCCCACCTTCTATTATTTCTCCGCCAGCATTAGATTTCAAACTTTTACCTTCTCATCTTAAATATGCATATTTAGGTGAGAATGAGTCTTTACTGTAGGGTTCCTTGGCACTCTAAGGAGGTCTCACAAGGCATCAACCATGCCAATTTCAAAAATTCTAGGTGCCGAGAAACCCTAGAACAGACCGTTGGCTAGAAATCTAGGCGAAAAATAATCTAGTTAACAACTTAACTACAAAGAAACGGAAATACAACCTTTGTAGATCCGGTGCTCCACCTCCATAGCTCCGCAACGAAGTCCCTTTGCTGTCCAAATGAATTCCCGGGCTCTAGCGTCGGCTTCGTCGGAGAAATGGCGAGCTAGGTCGTCGATGTCCATGCCGAAGATGATCTACGTCGAGGCATCGCTAAATCAAGCTCCACCTTCACCAAGTCATGAAAACCTGTGAAAGAAACACACTCTACTACTTGGCAAGAGGTAGAGGATGAAGAAATAGGAAGTGGGTAGACTTTAGAATTGGATTTCTCACTCATTTCCATCAATCACCATTGATGGAGCTTGCTTTCTTCAAGTGAAGAAAGGAAGAAGAAGAAGAATTATGTTATGATAAGTTTTTTTAAAAATAGAATAGAAAATCAATACTTATCATAACATGACCATGGTTAAGTGTAGAGAACTAATTAGGGTTAAATGAAGTGGTTAGGTTTAAGCATGAGACAAAAGGGTTACAAAGTCAAAGTGTTCAAGAAACTTCATGAACAAAACAAAAATGCCACCATTTTATCATGCTCTTTTTCTTTTCCATAAAGAATAAACAAATGAATAAAAATGAATAATCAAATAGTAAACCCTAACCATTCCATTAACCAAGGTTTAATTCTATACACTTAACAAATAAGGCGTGTATCATCAAACATGATACAAGCAAGTGCACAAAATCATATCGCATATGCAATGCGCACAAACCGAGTGAGAAAATCCGTTTAAAGTGAACCAATACTAGTTAGTGCAAAGTAATATATCAAATATATAATTATGCATTAAATCATTAAATCAATACTTGATTCAATGATCCGGTCATGTCACACACAACCGACTAGTATTCAATGTATCGGCTTATCGAATCAATACTTGATTCGATAACTAGGTTATATCGCATACAACCATTCGATACATTCATCGCGAGAATAGAATACGGTATCACATACTCGCATTATTCTCGGTCCCGCACATATCTCATATGCGCTCCTATTTCGTTTCGCTTGAGCCAGGAAACCTCTGTATAGGACTCTAAAGACTCGTCAATACGCTGGCAGCAGATGATGATCATATCAAAACACCCACAAG
Organism: Agapanthus africanus; assembly: GCA_030015575.1. NCBI lineage: Eukaryota > Viridiplantae > Streptophyta > Magnoliopsida > Asparagales > Amaryllidaceae > Agapanthus > Agapanthus africanus. Next base: position 334,262,907 of record CM057346.1, on the reverse strand, counting down.
CCGTAAGCGGTCTGCTAAACGTAACGGCCACCCGGGTATTGAGCGATCTGAAGATCGACGAGCAAGCCCGCTCACACTCCAGTGAATCCAACCAGTAACACTACCGTACAGTCCGGTCTGATCGTCTGATATGTCGCATATCTCGCCTAGGGGTGGTAAACGTCAGACCCCAATAGCTCGATAAGTCGTGTCAATATGAGTTCTATAACTATTCGAGAAACTACTGGTAACACTTACCAGTAAATCTCAGCTACCCTGGCCAGGGATTTCCTGTTATAGCCAATCGAACACAGCGCAACATCAACTCCCTATACCGGGAGAGACGAATCCCCTCCTATCGCTCATTGCCTCCATATGACTCGGGACTGTACCCAAAAACCACCGTTTTGCACGCCTTCTTGGACGTGGTAAGATGGAAATCAAAGCACAGTGGGAACCACACAAGACTCTATGACGATCTCGAGTCAACAGACTACTCTGTACCAGTGTCACCAGAGAACTGCCATCTGACGTGAGGTATAATACCATCTGGGAGTTCTCGGCGAGTCCGTCCAGTGTACCCAGTCTCCACTGAGCACCCGTATATCATCTCTGATGTCAAACACCAATGGATATGGGATCATCCATCGCCCATCTGTATGGGTCGAGAAGGTACACGCTAGTCTACTCTGGTATATCGATGCCCCGTCTCGATACACCCTCGACTAGGGACTTTGAAGGATGTACTTATGGACTACCATGTCCCCACTAGTATGATCCGCATCATAGTCCAGGTAGTCAAGCACACATCCTAAGAGCTTTACCAACATGTAACAGAGAGACAATCAGTATACACGTTAAGGTAAAGTTCAACCAGATAGCATACTATCATGTCGAGCAAGAAAGTCCTCCCTATATATGTCCCAGCATCCACTACAATATACATCCTATGTACAGTAATGGCCTCTAGGGCATACATATAACTAACAATCTCCCACTTGCACTAGGGCCATCTGTAGCAGTGGTTGTAGTATCTCGTACTCAACCATCCCATAAAAGTCTCTCTCTGGGAACAGGCCTTTGTGAGTGGATCCGCTGTGTTGTCCTCTGAGTCTACTCTCCTAACCTCGATCTCCCTGGAGATCAACCATCTCCATGATCAAGTGATACTGCCTTAGAATATGTCTGGATCACTGATGGGACCGGCGTTCCTTGGCATAAGCCACAACTCCATTGTCACACAATGGGAGGAACATAGTTCATCTCATGAACCAATATACACCCAAACAGCCTCTTTGGTAGCATCTTAAGTAGCGATGTATCCAGCCTTTATCGTCTAGTATGTCACGGTATCTAGCCTGGAACTCTTCCAACATACCGTCCCTTTACTGAGGGTGACATTCAGTCGTCTTTATCACCCTGGAACACTTCCAGTGATTTTCCCCAGGATCAACTGATACCATCTCACTACAACTAGTGAGTATCCTAACATCTATTTAGATCTATCTCATAGATCCAAAACCCAGGATTTAGGAGGTATCACTTTGATCCTATATGGAGAATCATGGTGATAAGCGGAGATTGATCGAGCGTAGCATAGGAAACTCCTTCCCTATCAAGAGTATGTCATCCACGTACTCTACGAGGATCGTCACCATACTCCCTACTACCTTTTTGTATAAACTACGTTCATCTACCATTTTGATGATGTTAAACTCTTTGACCGCTTCATCAAAACAGATGTTCCAACTCCGCGATGCCTGCTTTATCCTATAAAACATCTTGCACACGTTTCCGCTGCTCCCACTGTCTACGAAGCCCTCTGGCTGTGTTCTTATAGACGTTCTCTTCTAAATCATTATTTAGAAAAGTAGTCATGGCACCCAACCGCCAGATATCGTAGTCATGGTATGTAGCCGTGGCAAGTAGGATCTGGATGGACTTAAGCATAGCTACTTGAAAAGGTTTCATCATTATCCACGCCTGGTCGATGACGAAAAGCTTTAACAAGTCTAGCTTTGAAAGTCTCAACTTTTCCATCTACACCAAGTAATCTTCTCAAGATATACTTGCTCCTGATGGGGATTTAACCCTTCAGATATAGCAACCAAAGTCCATACTTTGTTGGTGTATAAGGATCCCATCTCAGATCGATAAACATCCAGCCATTCTTACAGAGCCTTACTCTAGATGGCCAGCTCGAAACTAGTTGGGTCATCATCTCATGATGCAATCCTCGCTCCCACTGTCATAGAGTAACCGAAGTATCTCTCAGGTGGGTGAGAAACCCTACTAGATCGGCGGAGAGGCCGAGGTTCGTTGGAATCTACTGAATCCTTTGGTTCTTTCAAATCATATGCTGTAGTTTGTATAGCTGGAACCTTTCCAGTTCTACATAACTGACCTTGCCTCGAGCTTGTCCGGATTATGCTTTTAGACATAGCCCGGACAACCCCAAATCTTAACCAACTTAAGATATGGGCTCTTCCCTTATCATATCAAATATGAAGTGGTAGGCAACTGATTTGATTTGAACCCTATTCAATAGGTATGCAGCTTCTCAAGCGCATAACTCCCAAAAGGAAATAGTTAACTCAGTAGTACTCATCATAGAGCACACCTTATCATATAGGGTGTTATTGCTCCGCCCCGATATACCATCGTGCTATGGTGTATACTGAGGAGTAATGCTGAGAGAGAATCTCATTCTCCTTTAGAATAATCCAGGATTTTCGTGCTCAAGTATTCTCCTCCTCGATCTCATCAAAGGACATAATACTTATACCCGTATTTGTTCTCTAGTTCTAACTTATATTCTGTGAATATCTCAAAAGGTTCGGACTTGTGTTTCAACAGGAACATATGTCTGAATCTAAAGAGATTATAAGAGAATGTAATGAAGTATAAAGAACCAGTCCTGGCATGTGTAGACAGGAGACCTTACATACATCATCATGTATCAGTCCCAAGAGTTCATTAACTCTTTCTCTGTTTCCAGTAAACGGAGCTATGGTCATCTTATCTCTTTGACATGACTGGCAAGTTTCACAAGATGTAAATTCAAACTGATTTAAATATGCATCTAAATGAAACTCTAGCTAGTCAGGTCGCATTGAAATGACCTAGTCTACAACACCTCAAGAAGAATTCGTTCATTTCTGAACTCTTCCTCTTTTGTGTGTTCCGTATACTAAGAACTGTAGTTTGATTTAGAACATTAATGCTTTTAGATAACGTGCCTGAACCTATCAACTTTTGATATAGGAAATGTTCAAAACATTATCCAACAATACAAAATTTTATCATTTCTTTACTAATAAAGAGACTGATATGATTTTGTATATCAGGTTCGGTATCTAATAACATTCGTTCAGAATCAATGTATTGTAATACAGGGTGACAGTGACCGACAGACTTGGCTGCAACTCTTGCCCCGTTTTCTGCCTTATGAAACTTATCACCCGTTCTCAGTTCTCTACCTATCTGTAGCCCTATGTAACAGATTACATATCTGGGATCCTGATCTGGTATCACATACCCAGGACGTAGAGGATACAGAGAAACAGTTCTTTATAATGAACACACCCGAAGATGATGCATCAGCATGCACTCTCTTCGTTTGGGCTGCACGGGAATTCTGGTAATCCCCAATTTCCTGCTCTGTCTTATAACAATTATAAGTTGGAGCGGGACCAACGTTCCCCAGCTCAGTATAACAAACGGGTTCGGTCAATATTCCGTATTATTATCTTGATTAAGGTGTGATATGGTCGCTACCTGGAGAGAGAGAAAAGAAAACACTCAGCGTGCGCTCTTTCAAGAATAGATTGGTTATTATTTTATCTAATCAGGATGGCTCCCACTGCTTTTTATCAAATCTTCCTTCAAACCCTAAAAGGAAAGACTAGCCGGGATTAATTACACGCTACAAGTTCGCCAATCTTTTAGCCAGGCCAGTGTCGGTATTTTGAGGGAGGTCCCCCGTGCTTTCGCACGAACCTAATTAATGTAAACCTCGTTTTTCCCAGAGGCGTAACCTTGTTAACACCTTTCTAGACACCTACTTGATCGGCTAATTTGTAATGTATAAAACTCTCCCAGGAGTAACAATTACTCGCAGCGGGTATCGGGATCCAACTATCTCATAGAAGGTATGCAATCTCATTGCAAATTTCAACACTTGAAATTCCCGATAATATTTTGCCCCTAGCGTCCTATGACCTTGACGCAGGCCAACAAACCATAATGCGCTAGTCAAGTTCAACCCGTCATTTCCTGATTGAAATAAACCCACCCGCACGACCCTTGACGCAGTCCAACAAAGTCGCACGACTACCCTAATCCAATCTGCATCATATGCATAAGCAGATAAATACTAGTTAGCTACCGCACACTACACCTTGACGCAGGCCAACAAACGTAGCACGAATACTAACTAGCACTTATCTGAAATGACGGAGGGCTACGACAGGTTTTTCTGAAACCTATTGCGTAATGAACTTGATATCGTTGTAGAATCAAATGATTTTAAAATGGAGTGTTTTTGAGGCTTTTCTAGTTTTGCTAAAGGAGTCACTCCCGGTGAAGGGATCGTCGGTCCTTTCCTCGTCGAATGAGGTGCGGGATATATCATATGTATCACTGTGAAAAGCAAAAACTCTTAAAAGCAATCAAAAGACAAACCGAGTGTGTAGCATCTGCCAGTTATTGCTAAAGGAGTCACTCCCGGTGAAGGGATCTCGGTCCTTTCCTCATCGAATAAGGTGCAGGATATATCATATATACCGCTGTGCAAAGCAAGAACTGGAGCTACCTGTTTTATTTTGAAATTCGATTCTACAACATCTTAGGTTTCTTTTATTTCATTAATCACATTAATGAAGTCCCATCATTTAAGTACCTAAACATCAAAGATAAATACGACGTACACTTATGTCATCCGCATTCGCCTCGATGTCCCCTCGTGCGTTAGATTAGGTAACTAACGGCAGAGCAGGGCAGGGCTAGCGCGGGTGTAAAACATAAGTAACGTCTATATAATATATCATATATACTATATACTGTATCTATCACAGAAACATCACATGATCACATCACAGATATCGCAACAGAAGAATCATATGAAATATTGGATATACTAGGACGTCCGTGTTTTCAATACGAGCCAGTATAAAACATGGATTCCACGGTCGTGATGAATAGCCAAACCCACACCCCTAGACCCCTACGAAAGCAGCAAGCAACCCCACCAATTCTAGAGTTAGGAGACCCGGACTCGACTCCTCGAGTTGGTCTCCAACTGGACTCCAGAACCCGGTTACTTGTGCTCCCCTCCTTGGGTCTATCCTAGTGCGGAAAAGTAAATAATATACAACAGGTGACAACTCCCGCAACCTGGAAGTGCCCCAATAAAAAGAATATTACATACAAGTTTTTACATGAATGAAAATGAAAAACACTCATCTCACATAAAAACCCCCGGCTATTCAAACACGACGATCCAATATAACATATCCAGCAACACATAACATCACATGTCATCAACGTAAGTAAATATGCGCATCCCAATTGTCGTTGACATATAGCAACGAAACCGGCGATATCACATATTACACTTACGGTCACAGAAAAGAAAGTGTAAAACTACAACAGTTGGAATCCGCAATCTTCTTTAGACATCACATGCTTAATCAAATGAAATACTTAGACATCACATGCCTAACAATTATAAACCCCGCATTTCAGTCTCCAAATCGAAAACACTTTTCAATATCGAGTCGGGCAATTCAACAAGATTCCCGACATCCTGATCGAATGCTCGTCGCAAACTTCAGTAGACGGCCGCACCCCCGACGCCGTCGACGAAGTGCACCAAGGCGGAACACCGCTGCCGCGAGCACCCGAACGGATGCTTTCGGCGACGGGGTTCTCCTACAGTCACTTGGTCGGGGCTATGGGGTGAGGCTGTCTATTAAGTTTACCCGGCGAGTATCCGCGTACGCTACGTGATTGCGACGGACTTTTGATCACATCAAAATTCCGTGGCAACCGATCAAGTGAGACTAAAGTGCTATGTTTATAACATTCATTCAGTTATCACATAACTTTTGTGAATTCCAATTATTGTATCCCATTCCAGATAAACAGAAAATGTTAAACTTTTCGATCGAACAGTCAAACACCCAAGTTTTCCCGATACTTCTCAACACATGAAATAAGTCTAACAACATTCAGTTCGTGCCTCAGTACCAACGGTCCAGCCGTAGAAGGGTCAAGCCAACGCCTCACATGTGACACGCCGTACTGCCCCAAACCCTAAGGTTCAAAGGGCAGTTCAAGACGGTCACATAATCGAGTTAAGGTTTGTTGTCTTCTAGAGGGACCATCGCATTACTTGCACTACTTAGAACGTCGTTAAACCACGGAAAAATCCAACACTTGGAAATTTCCCGACAGGGGAAAAATTGGGTATTTATATCCGGACAAACTTTTTAACATATTCTAAAATTTATCCGGAAATACACAAAGACTAAATTTGATACCCCGATCGAAACACCGAATCCCCAAAACAACTCCAGAAAATTCAACTTTGTAGTCAGATTTAAAATATCCCAGGAAAACAAACACAGAAAAATACGAATTACTGTGCAAACTTCAAGTGCTGATGTGACAAGGAGACCGCGGAACCGCCGCACAAGCCAAGCTTGTGCCGCGGTTCCGCCGCGTATTGGTGGAATCACGTTCTCGAATTTCACAGTAATTCATAGAAAAGCCTGCTGATTTTTCTGCATATTTTTATTTTCGAAAAATCACAGATTTTAGAAAAAGGACAGAGAGCATTTTCCGGGTTGGGTTTTCGGTTCGTTCGGACTTCAAATTCCGTCTAGACTTCGCCTAAGGCTCTAGCTAGGCTCTGATACCACTGTAGGGTTCCTTGGCACTCCAAGGAGGTCTCACAAGGCATCAACCATGCCAATTTCAAAAATTCTAGGTGCCGAGAAACCCTAGAACGGACCGTTGGCTAGAAATCTAAGCGAAAAATAATCTAGTTAACAACTTAACTACAAAGAAACGGAAATACAACCTTTGTAGATCCGGTGCTCCACCTCCATAGCTCCACAACGAAGTCCCTTTGCTGTCCAAATGAATTCCCGGGCTCTAGCGTCGGCTTCGTCGGAGAAATGGCGAGCTAGGTCGTCGATGTCCATGCCGAAGATGATCTACGTCGAGGCATCGCTAAATTAAGCTCCACCTTCACCAAGTCATGAAAACTTGTGAAGGAAACACACTCTACTACTTGGCAAGAGGTAGAGGATGAAGAAATAGGAAGTGGGTAGACTTTAGAATTGGATTTCTCACTCATTTCCATCAATCACCATTGATGGAGCTTGCTTTCTTCAAGTGAAGAAAGGAAGAAGAAGAAGAATTATGTTATGATAAGTTTTCTTAAAAATAGAATAGAAAATCAATACTTATCATAACATGACCGTGGTTAAGTGTAGAGAACTAATTAGGGTTAAATGAAGTGGTTAGGTTTAAGCATGAGACAAAAGGGTTACAAAGTCAAAGTGTTCAAGAAACTTCATGAACAAAACAAAAATGCCACCATTTTATCATGCTCTTTTTCTTTTCCAAAAAGAATAAACAAATGAATAATCAAATAGTAAACCCTAACCATTCCATTAACCAAGGTTTAATTCTACACACTTAACAAATAAGGCATGTATCATCAAACATGATACAAGCAAGTGCACAAAATCATATCGCATATACAATGCGCACAAACCGAGTGAGAAAATCCGTTTAAAGTGAACCAATACTAGTTAGTGCAAAGTAATATATCAAATATATAATTATGCATTAAATCATTAAATCAACACTTGATTCAATGATCCGGTCATGTCACACACAACCGACTAGTATTCAATGTATCGGCTTATCGAATCAATACTTGATTCGATAACTAGGTTATATCGCATACAACCATTCGATACATTCATCGCGAGAATAGAATACGGTATCACATACTCGCATTATTCTCGGTCCTGCACATATCTCATATGCGCTCCTATTTCATTTCGCTTGAGCCAGGAAACCTCTGTGTAGGACTCTAAAGACTCGTCAATACGCCGGCAGCAGATGATGATCATATCAAAACACCCATAAACCGCAAGCGGTCTGCTAAACGTAACGGCCACCCGGGTATTGAGCAATCTGAAGATCGACGAGCAAGCCCGCTCACACTCCAGTGAATCCAACCAGTAACACTACCGTACAGTCCGGTCTGATCGTCTGATATGTCGCATATCTCCCCTAGGGGTGGTAAACGTCAGACCCAAATAGCTCGATAAGTCGTGTCGATATGAGGTCTATAACTATTCGAGAAACTACTGGTAACACTTACCAGTAAATCTCAGCTACCCTGGCCAGGGATTTCCTGTTACAGCCAATCGAACACAGCGCAACATCAACTCCCTATACCGGGAGAGACGAATCCCCTCCTATCGCTCATTGCCTCCATGTGACTCGGGACTGTACCCGAAAACCACCGTTTTGCATGCCCTCTTGGACGTGGTAAGATGGAAATCAAAGCACAGTGGGAACCACACAAGTCTCTATGACGATCTCGGGTCAACAGACTACTCTGTACCAGTGTCACCAGAGAACTGCCATCTGACGTGAGGTATAATACCATCTGGGAGTTCTCGGCGAGTCCGTCCAGTGTACCCAGTCTCCACTGAGTACCCGTATATCATCTCTGATGTCAAACACCAATGGATATGGGATCATCCATCGCCCATCTGTATGGGTCGAGAAGGTACACGCTAGTCTACTCTGGTATATCGATGCCCCGTCTCGATACACCCTCGACTAGGGACTTTGAAGGATGTACTTATGGACTACCATGTCCCCACTAGTATGATCCGCATCATAGTCCAGGTAGTCAAGCACACATCCTAAGGGCTTTACCAACATGTAACAGAGAGACAATCAGTATACACGTTAAGGTAAAGTTCAACCAGATAGCATACTATCATGTCGAGCAAGAAAGTCCTCCCTATATATGTCCAAGCATCCACTACAATATACATCCTATGTACAGTAATGGCCTCTAGGGCATACATATAACTAACATTTACCAGTGATCATATCTGCTTCTCTAGCATCAGAGCAAGAGAATGCGCTTTTGACGGTATTGAGATCTAATAGGCAGGCGTTTGGTTGGACTATGGCTAACATCAAAGGGATTAGTCCCTTGATTGTTGAACATCATATATATTTAATGGATGAAGCCAAGCCAACCCGAGAACCACAGAGACGGTTGAATCCCGTCATGAAGGATGCGATGAAGAAAGAAATCGTCAAATGCCTTGACAATGGTATCATTTACCCAATCTCCGATAGCCAATGGGTAAGTCCTATTCATGTCGTCCGTAAGAAATCTGGCATTACGGTCATCACAAATGAGGCTAATGAGTTAATTCAGACACGCGCTCAAACTAGGTGGCGTGTATGTATTGATTACAGAAAACTCAATACCGCAACGAGGAAAGACCACTTTCCTCTACCTTTCATTGACCAGATGCTGGAACGCTTAGCTGGACATGAATACTACTACTTCATGGACGGATACTCTGGCTAAAATCAGGTCCCTATTGCCAAAAAGGATCAAGATAAAACCACATTTACTTGTCCTTTTGGTACCTTTGCTTATAGATGCATGCCCTTTGGGTTATGCAATGCTCCCACTACATTTCAGCGGTGTATGATGGGGATATTCTCGGACATGGTCGAGAATTTTTTGGAGATTTTCATGGAAGATTTCTCGATTTTCGGAGATTCTTTTTCTGACTGCCTATCTAATCTTGACACATTTCTTACTCGTTGTAAAGAGAAGAACTTAACCTTGAATTGGGGAAAATGCCATTTCATGGTCCAAGAGGGAATTGTGTTTGGACATGTTATTTTACGAAAAGGCATTGAGGTTGACAAAGCTAAAATAGATATCATTCAAAACCTTCCTCATTCCAAATTCGTCAAGGATATCCGATCTTTTCTTGGCCACGCAGGCTTTTATCGGAGATTCATTAAGGATTTTAGCAAAATTGCTAGACCTTTAACTCTTCTCTTGGCCAAGGACACGACCTTTCACTTTGACTCGGATTGTGAAGCAGCATTCGACTCACTCAAACACTCTTTCACTACAGCCCCCATTCTATCGTCTCCAGATTGGAACCACCCGTTTGAGCTTATGTGTGATGCATCAGATTTTGCAGTTGGTGCAGTCTTAAGACATCACATTGAAAAGATGCCACACGTGATCTATTATGCAAGTAAGACCCTGAACGATGCTCAAGTTAACTATACAACTACCGAAAAAGAACTTTTGGCAGTTGTATTTGCCTTAGAAAAATTCAGGCCTTACTTGATTGGCTCATCTATTGTTGTGTACACTGATCACTCCGCCTTGAAACATCTTTTGGTGAAGAAGGATGCTAAAGGTAGGCTAATACATTGGATCCTTCTATTACAAGAATTTGATCTTGTTATTAAAGATAAGAAAGGATGTGAAAACGTTATAGCCGACCATCTTTCGCGCATCTCTTCTTCACCTATGACCCTGCCGATCAATGAGTCTTTTCCGGACGAACAACTCTTGAATGTATCCGATGAACCTTGGTTCAGGGATATTCTGAATTATCTTGCCACGGGACTTATTCCCCGCGAATGGTCAAAACAGGACAAACATCGATTTATATCCCAAGTAAAACACTTTTACTGGGATGAACCCTAACTGTTTAAGTATTGTCCTGACCAGATCATTCGTAGGTGTGTCCCAAATGAGGAATTCAAGAGTGTTCTATCTTTTTGTCATAATTGTTAGTGTATATGCCCTAGGGGCCATTATTGTATCATACTAGTTTGTATATTACTTAATGGAAGCTTGGGATATTCACATGTATATAACAGTCTTGCTAAACATGGTAGTATGCTACTTGGTTTTTCTATTTTAATATGCGAGTATACGTATTGATAGAGCTCTTAGGATCTTGCTTGACTACCGGCGTTGTGATGGCAGTCAAACTAGTAGGGGCTGGGTAGTCTACAAGCACATCCTTATTCAGGTCCCTAGTCGTTGGATTATCGAGACAGGGCATCGATACTCCGGAGTAGACTAGTGTGTACGCTTCTCATCCCAGTTGGGGAGATGGTCTGTCCCACAGCCGTCAGTACGTCGTACTGGAGATAGTATGCAGGTGCTCGTTGGGTTACGGGTACACCGGACAGGACTCACAGGGAACTGTTGGTTGGTTTTATACCAGTCGTCAGTGAACAGTTCCCAGGTGACATGAGTACAGCATAGTCCGCAGACTTGACACTGCTACTTCGCCTCGAGTGTGTCCCACTGTTCTTAGATTACTACCCTACCACGGCTCAAAGGAGTCGTGCAAACAGGTAGCAGTTGGGTGCAGTCCCGAGCACTTGGAGGCAGTGGCGGTTAGACAGGATTCGTCTCTCCCGGTATTGGGGGTTGATATCGAGCTGTGTCAGAGAGCCATTATGCAAAGTCCCTGGCCAGGGCAAGCGAGATTTGCTGGTAGGTTCCAGTAGTTTCTCAGGGTGTAATGGGCTTCGCTCCGACACGACTTATACCGCTTTTAAGGGACTGACGCTTGCCGCCCCCTAGGCCCGATATGCGATAGTCTTAGACGAACGGACCGGACTGTATGGAAATTGTCACATCAGACTCAGTAGGAGTTCGGATGGGTTTCCTCATCGGCCTTCTTATCGACATCTACCTAGGGACCGTTACGTACAGCTAGTGCCGCTTACGGTCTGTGGTTAAACCCACTGCCAGCGTAGTAGTCGAGTCTCTAGAGTCCCACACAGAGAGTTTCCCTACTCCAGGCGAAACGATATAGAGGTCGTATGGTTTTACGACAAGGGTTCGGACGCATACGTGTGTTTACGCACGTACGACTTTCGGACAGTTTTTACCAGTCGGCTTTGGTTTAAGCCAGTTACTGGTATCCGGTTATTGGATTTATACAGTCTAAAGTTTTTCCGTATTTTTGCGGAAAGGAGGGGCGTTCTCGTAATTGCGCGAGAAGCTTCTAGAAGGTGGTGACTAAGGAGGTTTAGGTGGCATATACAATGAATGTGATTAGTGAGTCATATGGATGATTCATCCATGTCATTAATGCTTCATAATTGCTTAATGACTCATGGAGATGAATCACCACAAGATATTTATCAAGCATGGTTGTAAATCATTTTCTTTTCTTTTCTTGATATTACAAAATGCTTGATATATATTATGATAACTCATTCTTCTCACTTCATTATTATCTTCACCTTCTCTCTCCTCAAGCTCTCCCTCTTCAAACCCTAATCCTCCCCTCTCATGTGTTGAGTACAAGGATTAGTTAGACTAATTAAACCATAACCCTCACTCTATATCACCTAGCTTCTTTGATTAGCACTTAAAGAAAGTTAGTTGCCTCAAGTTTAGAGGCTAAGCTTAGAGTAAAGCTCTCGGGTGGATCGTCTACTACTTCGAGAAGGCCGAGGAAGGAGGTGGAGTTCGTAAAGACGAAGGACACGATTCGTTAGGTATAATCCCTTTACATAGTAGTTGTTAACTTCTATGTTTCTTGTTAGTTATCGTTTAGCTTCGATTCGTGCGGTTAGTCGATGTTTAAGCAAAGAACAAGATCGTTTTTCATATTTCCGCCTCCCCGCAAGTCGTGGGGTGTTGTACATCGACTTACAATAATCAGGCATGTGGGGGTCATTTCGGTCCTAGAAAGACGGCGGAGAAGGTTTTGCAATGCGGTTTCTATTGGCCGACTTTGTTCAAAGATGCATTTGATCATTGCAAAACCTGTGCATAGTGTCAACACATGGGTAGGATTTCCCGGAGAAATGAGATGCCACAGCAACCCATCTTAGTGGTTGAAATTTTCGACGTTTGGGGCATTGACTTTATAGGTCATTTTCCCAACTCCTTTGGAAATCTGTACATACTGCTTGCGGTTGATTACGTCTCAAAGTGGGTTGAAGCTATTCCTTGTCGCACTAATGACAAAATGGTTGTCATTAAGTTCTTAAAAGAAAACATCCTTTCGCGATTTGGACACCCACGCGCTATCATTAGCGATAACGGGACGCATTTCTTCAACAGGTCTTTCAAGACTTTGATGCGGAAATATGCAATCAAGCACAGACTTTCCACACCCTATCATCCCCAAACGAGCGGGCAGGCTGAGATTTCCAATAGACAAATCAAACAAATTCTAGAGAAAACTGTTTCTAAAAATCGAAAAGATTGGTCAATCAAATTGACGGATGCTCTTTAGGCATTCCGAACTGCATATAAAACCGATCTAGGGATGTCTTCTTACAGGTTAGTGTTTGGGAAGGCTTGTCACCTACCGGTCGAGATTGAGCACAAAGCAATGTGGGCTATTAGAGAAATCAACTTTGACTTAAAACAAGCCTGCAACTTTCGGAAGCTGCAATTAAATGAGCTAAGCGAACTCCGCGATGAAGCTTATGATAATGCTGTAATTGTAAAGAACCGGACTAAGGTATTTCATGATAAAAACATTTTGATAAAAACTTTTATACCTGGTCAACAAGTCCTTCTTTATGATTCACGACTCCACCTTCACACGGGTAAGCTACGATCTCGGTGGAAAGGACCTTTTGTTGTGCGGTCTGTATACCAGCACGGGGCAGTTGAGGTTGAAAATGTTAAAAACGGTACATTTTTCAATGTAAATGGACATAGATTAAAGCCGTATTTTTCCACTGACCCCACGGAGGAGCTCCTGTTCTTACAGGAGCCAATTTATCTTCATTAAAATTCCCCCGTCTCATCTCCATGTCCTGTAAATTACTGTATCATCTTTTGAATGGAGGTGAGTGAAAAGAATAAGTTTGGGGGAGGATTTTCACGATCATATTTATTGCCCCCATTAATAAATTTCCTCCCAAACTTACAGGTTTTTGTGATATAGCGGATGGCAACAGTGAGGACACTGTTAAAAACAAGTTTGGGGAAGGTTTGTGCTTATTTACGCATCATTTGCATCATATTTTGCATAAGCACAAAACATTTAAAACCTATAAAAATTTAAAAAATTTCAAAATGATAAAAATATTTAATATTTAATTTTGTACCTAAATAAGATAATAAAAGATTAAATAATGAAAAATTACATCCAAAAGATTGGAAAAATTTAAGAAAACCTAGAAAATTAGAAGTTTTCTTAAACGAACTAGTAATAAGTAGTTATGAGCCGTTGTCTCAAGGGTTAGTAAGATGAAGGAAGCCACTTATCTGAGGATAAAAATAAGTCTGAAAAATAGTTCCTATTCTGGAAGCCAAACATTTGAATGTTGATACCCTACTATACGCACTTACACACGTCTTGAAGCTTGGGATAGTAGAGGATGCCTTGAAATGCTCTTGTCTAAAAGCCAAAGTATGAAGGAAATAATAAATGAATAAAAAATGGTGAGAAAAATGAACACTGGTTTTGTTATCGCCAAGGCAGCAATAAAATAATATAGCGAGGGTGCTTCATCACCTAGTGCCTTAGACCAACTGGTCTAGGAGTCACTGCTAAGCCTTAGGTGGTGCAAGACGAGGAAAATACTAAAACACCGAATAAGCAAGCACATGAGTAATCGGTCGGTTAGTACCTCAAGAAGTATTAACGGTCGCATGAAAAATGTGTGAGCAAATCCATCTAAGTATTCATTAATTAAAAAGTACTGAGGCAGATGGACAAGAGTATGATAGCTTGAATTGAATTCTCTAGGTGTAGGGATGTCTATTACACACACGTAGGGTTATATGATTGGTGTTTGGAAGAAAGGTAGGAATAAAGAATAAAGACGATGTTTTATTGAGGGATGATGTGATTTCTGACATCTTTTCATGACTATTAAGATAGGGCTCATGACAACCGAAAAGCTAGTATAGTTGGAAACTCTAATTTTCAAAGTCTTTCTTTTATAATTCTTATCTTTATATGTAACTTTCACGGTCTTCCTTTTATTATTGGATTTTGTAGGTGCAATCCGCTGAAAAGCCTCAGGAGACAACACTCCTCCTACTAGGGACACCTAGAGGTTTAAAGGCTTGTTGCACATGCTCAGTGCAATCGTGTTGCCTACGAAAGTGTGCTAGTTAGTTTTTATTTTTCTTATATTTTCTCGTTATCTTTTTAATAAAACAAGTTTGCTCGAGACGACCAAAAATAAGTTTGGGGGAATTTGATCAGTCGAAAATATTGCATTTTTAACACATCAATTTCCCTACTTTTTCCAATCATCTAAAGGTGTTCGGTATGAATATAACACATATTAGCAAATTGACTGTAAAATACCAAATAACTTGTGTTATACTTTATTACCGACTAGCTATGTTACATAAAGATACATATTTAAATCAGTTTGAATTTACATCTTGTGAAACTTGCCAGTCATGTCACAAAGATAAGATGACTATAGCTCTGTTTATTGGAAACGGAGAAAGAGATAGTGAACTCTTGGGATTAATACATGATGATGTATGAGGTCCCCTGTCTACACATGCCAGGACTGGTTCTTTGTACATTATTATATTCACTGAGGATCTCTCAAGATTTGCACATGTGTTCCTGTTGAAACACAAGTCTGAACCTTTTGAGAAATTCAAAGAATATAATTTAGAAGTAGAGAACCAAAAACAGGTATATGTATTATATCCTATGATGAGATCAGGGAGGAGAATACTTGAGCACGGAATTCCTGGACTATTCTAAAGAAGAATGAGATTCTCTCTCATCATTACTCCTCCGTGTACACCACAGCACGTCGGTATATCGGGACGGAGCAATCTCACCCTATGTGATAAGCTGTGCTCTATGATGAGTACTACTGAGTTCCCTATTTCCTTTAGGGGTTATGCACTTGAGAAGCTGCATACCTATTGAATTGGGTTCCAATCAAATCAGATGCCTACCACTCCATATATGATATGGTATGTGAAGAGCCCATCTCTTAAGGATGTTAAGATTTGGGGCTGTCCGGCCTATGTCTAAAAGCAAAATCTGGACAAGCTCGAGGCAAGGTCAGTTCTATGGAAGTTTGTTGGATATCCCAAGCATTCACAAGGGAATATCTTCTACCACACTGAGGAACAAAAGGTGTTTTATTTCTCGGCATGCCACCTTTTTAGAAAAGGATTTGCTTATGAAGAAATTATTGGTCATGAGGTAGATCTGGAAGCAGTTCCAGCTATACAAACTACAGCTGATGATTTGGTAGGACCGGAGGATTCAATAGTTTCCAACGAACCTCAGCCTCTCCGCCGATCTGGTAGGGTTCCTCATCCACCTGAGAGATACTTCGGTTTCTCTATGATAGTGGGGCCGAGGATTGCATCATGAGATGATGACCCAACTAGTTTCGAGCAGACCATCAGGAGTGGGGACTCTGTAAGAATGGCTGGATGCTAAGCGATCTGAGATGGAATCCATATACACCAACAAAGTATGGACTTAGGTTGCTTTATCTGAAGGGTTAAATCCACATCAGGAGCAAGTATATCTTGAGAAGATTACTTGGTGTACATGGAAAAGTTGAGACTTTCAAAGCTATGCTTAAGACCATCTAGATCCTACTTGCCACTGCTACATACCATGACTACGATATCTGGCAGTTGGGTGTCATGACTGCTTTTCTAAATAGTGATTTAGAAGAGAGCGTCTATAAGTACACAGCCAGAGGGCTTCGTAGACAGTGGGAGCAGCGGAAACGTGTGCAAGTTACTTTATAAGTTAAAGCAGGCATCGCGGAGTTGGAACATCTGTTTTGATGTGATAGTCAAATTGTTTGACTTCATCCAAATGGTAGATGAACCTTGTATATACAAAAAGGTAGTAGGGAGTATGGTGGCAATCCTCGTATTGTACATGGATGACATACTCTTGATAGGAAAAGAGTTTCTTATGCTACGCTCGGTCAATCTCCTCTTATCACAAGGATTCTCCATATAGGATCAAGGTGATACCTCCTAAATCCTGGGTTATGGATCTATGAGATAGATTTATTTAGATGATTAGGATTCTCACTAGCTATAGTCAGATGGTATCAATCGATCCTAGGGAGAATCACTAGAAAGGTTCCAGAGTGATAAGGTCGACTGAATGTTAGTCACAGGCATTGTCATTTCCCTCAGTGGAGGGACGGTATGTTGGAAGAGTTCTAAGCTAGATTCCATGACAAACTAGACGATAAAGGCTGGATATATCACTACCAAGGATGCTACCAAAGAAATAGTCTGGATGTACACTAGTTCATGAGATGAACTTCGTTGCTACCATTATGAGACAATGGAGATGTGGCTTTGGCCTAGGAACCCCCATCCCATCTGTGATCCAGACATATTCTAAGGCAGTATCACCTGATCATGGAGATGGTTGATCTCCGGGGAGATCAAGGTTCAGGAGAGTAGACATAAAGGAAAACACGGCGGATCCACTCACAAAGGCCTATTCCCAGGAGAGACTTTTATGGGATGGTTGAGTATGAGATACTTCAACCACTGCTAAATGTTGGGTATGAGATACTACAACAGATGACCCTAGTGCAAGTGGGAGATTGTTAGTAATATGTATGCCCTAGAGGCCATTACTGTACATACGATGTATATTGTAGTGGATGCTTGGACATATATAGGGAGGACTTTCTTACTCGACATGATAGTATGCTATCAGGTTGCTCTTTATCTTAACATGTACATTGATGGTCTCTATAATAAATGTTGATAAAGCCCTTATGATGAGTACTTGACTACCAGGACTATGATGCAGATCATACTAGTGGGGACAGAGTAGTCGTTAAGTACATCCTTCAAATGTTCCTAGTCGAGGGTGTATCGAGACAGGGCATCGATATACCATTGTAGACTAGCGTATACGCTTCTCGACCCATATGATGGGCGATGGATGATCCTGTATCCATTGGTGTTTGATATAAGAGAAGGTATGCGGGTGCTCACTGGAGACTGGGTACACTGGACGGACTCGCCGAGAACTCCTGGATGGTATTGTACTTATCGTCGGATAGCAGTTCTCTGGTGACACTAGTACAGGTTAGTCCGTAGACCCGAGAACGTCATAGAGTCTTGTGTGATTCCCACTGTACTTTGATTTCCACCTTACCACGTTCAAGAGAACGTGCAAAACGCTGGCTTTTGGGTACAGTCCCGAGTCACATGGAGGCAATGAACGATAGGAGGGGTTTCGTCTCTCCCGGTATAGAGAGTTGATGTTGCACTATACTCGATTGGCCATAACATGAAATCCCTGGCCAGGGTTGCTGAGATCTACTGTTAAGTGTTATCAGTAGTTTCTCGGACCGTTATGGACCTTGCATCGGCATGACTTATCAGGCTATTGGGCTCTGACGTTATACCACCCCCAGGCTGTGATATGCGACATATCAGACGAAGAGACCGGACTGTACGGTAGTGTTACTGATTGGATTCATAGGAGTACGAACAGGCTTACTTGTTGATCTTCTGATCGCTCAATACCTGGGTGGCCGTTATGTTTAGAAGATCGCTTGCGGCTTGTGGGTGTTTAATATGATCATCACCTACTGCCGGCGTATTGACGAGTCTTTAGAGTCCTACACAGAGGTTTCCTGGCTCAAGCGAAACGGAGTGGGAGCACATATGTGATATGTGAAGGACCGAGATTAATGCGTGTATGTGATACCGTATTCTATTCTCGCGATGTGTGACTTGATTGGTTATATGTGATATAGCCGAGTTATCGGATCAAGCGTTGATTCGATAAGATGTTGCATTTGATATTAGTCGGTTATATGTGATATAGCCGGATTATTAAATCAAGAGTTGATTTGATAATTTAATGTATAATTATATATTTGATATATTATATTATATAAACTAATATTTAGCTCACTACTGATTTCTTTTCTCACTTGATGTGCACATTGTATATATGTGATATGTATAATTGTGTACATGTATTGTGTCATGCTTGATGATACATACAAGATGGGTGTATCAGACTTATACCATGATAGGGTTAAATTAGGGTTTTGATTATTTCTTAAGTTAATGCAAAAGAGAAAAAGACTTGATCAAAGTTTTCAAGCTTGGAGAGCTTGCAGAACTTTCTCAAGGTCAACTCTTTTGTCATTCCTTAAGATATTTTTCCTTAACCCAACCTTTAACCATAGCCTTGGGTTTATTCTCAACATGAGTTAGGCAAGATAGTTTTAACTCAACCATAGGTGCAATAATTAATTTGGATGAATTATTCATGAGTTCTTCTTCTTCTTCTTCAAGCTCCATGAAAAGCTTTCTAGCTTCAATGGAGGTATGAGAAATATTGTGAGAAAATCAATTCTAAAGTTAGCTCACCTCCTATTTCTTCATCCTCTACCACTTGCCACGTAGTAGAGTGTGTTCTCTTCACAAAGTTCTTGACCTAGTGAAGGAATAGCTTGAGTTAGTGTCTCCTCGACGTAGATCATCTTTGGCCTCGAAGTCATCGATGCAAGCACGTTCGTTTCTTCATAGAGCCTCTCTAGAGTCCGGAGTTTGCGATCGTAGCGAATGGGGCTACTACACGGAGCTATTTGAAGTGAAGGACCGGTCTACAAAGGTTGTATTCCTTGCTCACTACTTATTGCAAAGTGTTTGCATATGTTCACCGTATATTTCTAGTTAACGATTCATGGTTAGGGTTAGATAGAACGACAAATATTTGAATTTGGCATGGACGATGCCTCCTGAAACCTTGCTGCCGTGCTAGGCAACCCTACAACTCCATCAACCAAGGTCAACCTATGCGACGAAAGTTCGGGTCTAATACCCCCTCGACTAAGTATACGTTCCGTAAGGTCAAGCCTAGATTCCGTATATATCTAAACGCCCTAGGCTCCGCATAGTCAAACATAGACTCGAACCAAGGTTAACCTAGCGCTCTGATACCAATTTTGTCACGACCTAAAATAGCACGTGACTGGAACTTGAATCATATGAAGTCTATAGAACCACATCTAATTCAAGTAAGCCAAAAGCCCTGAAGTCTAAAACCATTTTTAATAATAAATGTAGAAAACCTTGTTTTAAGCTAGTGTTTTTAATAGCATAAGCCGAATTATGCGTTTTTTAAAATCCCAAGTCTTTTCTGAAAATTTCGGCAGAGCTTCCTTTGTAAAAACTGGTCCCAAACGGGGTACAACATGAATAATATATATATGAATAAAAGGCATCCCCAAGCGGGAGCTAGCTCTTCATCAATCTACGGTCACAACTGTAAGTCGATGTACTACACCCCATGACTTGCGGGGAGGCGGAAATATGAAAAACGATCTTGTTCTTTGCAATAACATCGACTAACCGCAAGAATCATTGCTAAACGATAACTAACATATGCATAGGAGTTCTAAACTACTATGTGAAGTGATTATACCTAATGAACCGTGTCCTTCGTCTTTTCGTTCTCCACCTTCTCTCCGGCCTTCTCTATGTAGTAGATGATCCACCTAAGAGCTATACTTCAAGCTTCACCTCTAACTTGAGGTAATTAGGTTTCTTAAAGTGCTAATCTAAGTAACCTAGGTGATATAGAGTTGGATTATGGATTGATTAGTCTATTCTAATCCTTGATCTCAATACATGAGAGGGGAGGATTAGGGTTTGAAGAGAGAGAGCTTGAGGAGAGAGAAGGTGAGCGTGACAATGAGAATGAGATAATGATCTCTCATGATATATATATAAAGCATTATATTTATCAGATAAATAAAATAAAGGATTTAACAGCCATGCTTCAAAAATACAAATGAGTGATTCATCTACATGAGTCATTAAGCATTTATGATGCATTAATGACAAGGATGAATCACACAAATGAGTCACTAATCTCATTTAATGCTTATGCCACCTAAACCCCCAAGTCACCATCCTTCTAGAAGCTTCTCGTGAAATTACGAGAACGCCCCTCCTATCCGTGAAAACATGGAAAAAATTTAGACTGTATAAATCCAATATCCCGATACTAGAATCTGGCTTAAACCAAAGCCGGCTAGTAAAAACTGTCTGAAAGTCGTACGTGCGTAAACACACGTATGCGTCCGAACCCTTGTCGTAAAACCATACGACCTCTATATCGTTTCACCTGGAGCAGGGAAACTCTCTGTGTGGGACTCTAATGACTCGACTACTACGCTGGCAGTGGGTTTAACCACAGACCGCAAGCGGCACTAGCTGTACGTAACGGTCCCCAGGTAGATGTCGATAAGAAGGCCGATGAGGAAACACATCCGAACTCCTACTGAGCCTGATGTGACAATCTCCGTACAGTCCGGTCTGTTCGTCTAAGACTATCGCATATCGGGCCTAGGGGGCGGCAAGCGTCAGTCCCCTAATAGCGGTATAAGTCATGTCGGAGTGAATCCCATTACACCCTGAGAAACTACTGGAACCTACCAGCAAATCTCGCTTGCCCTGGCCCGGGACTTTGCGTAATGGCTCTCTGACACAGCGCGACATCAACTCCCAATACCGGGAGAGACGAATCCTGTCTAACCGCCACTGCCTCCAAGTGCTCGGGACTGCACCCTACTGCTACCTGTTTGCACGACTCCTTTGAGCCGTGGTAGGGTAGCAATCTAAGAACAATGGGACACACTCGAGGCGAAGTAGTAGTGTCAAGTCTGCGGACTATGCTGTACTCATGTCACCTGGGAACTGTTAACTGACGACTGGTATAAAACCAACCTACAGTTCCCTGCGAGTCCTGTCCGGTGTACCCGTAACCCAACAAGCACCTGTATACTATCTCCAGTACGACGTACTGACGGCTGTGGGACAGACCATCTCTCCAACTGGGATGAAAAGCGTACACACTAGTCAACTCTGGAGTATCGATGCCCTGTCTCGATAATCCTACGACTAGGGACCTGAAAAAGGATGTGCTTGTAGACTACCCAGCCCCCACTAGTGTAACTGCCATCACAACGCTGGTAGTCAAGCAAGATCCTAAAAGCTCTATCAATACGTATACTCACATATTAAGATAGAAAAACCAAGTAGCATACTACCATGTTTAGCAAGACTGTTATATACATGTGAATATCCCAAGCTTCCATTAAGTAATATACAAACTAGTATGATACAATAATGGCCCCTAGGGCATATACACTAACAATCTCCCACTTGCACTAGGGCCATGTACTGGTATATCGAAGACCGATGATCTTGAGTAGCCTCTCGAACTGAATCTGAGGTAGGGCATTCGTGAATGGATCAGTAGCAACTCTCCGAACCTCGATCTCCCGACGATCAATGATCTCACTGATCAGGTGATACCGCCTTAAGATGTGTCTGTACTTCTGATGGGACCTTGGTTCCTTTGCTAAAGTTATAGCTCCGTTGTTGTCGCAATACAGAGGTATTGGATCAACAATGGTAGAAACCACCTGAAGTTCTGTTAGGAACTTCTTCATCCAGATCGCTTCTTTTGTGGCATCACAAGCAGCAATATACTCCGCTTCCATCGTCGAGTCAGCAACGGTGTCCTGCTTGGAACTCTTCCAGCACACCGCCCCTCCATTGAGGGTAAAGATATAACCCGACATGGACTTGGAATCGTCCTTATCACTCTGGAAGCCGGAATCAGCAAAGGCCTCTAACTTGAGGTCTTTTCCGCCGTATACCAAGAACATCTCCTTAGTCCTTCTCAAGTACTTGAGAATGTTCTTTACTGCTATCCAGTGATTCTCCCGTGGGTATGACTGATACCGGCTTACCACGCTGAGTGCGTAAGCTACATCGGGTCTGGTGCACAACATCGCATACATTATAGAGCCTACCGCAGAAGCTTAGGATATAATAGACATGCAATCCCTTTCCAAATCAGTCTTGGGAGACGTCTTTTTAGATAGGGTGATTCCGTGACAAGCCGGTAGATTACCGCGCTTAGAATCTTTCATACTAAATCTTTTCAGTATAGTGTTGATATACTTGGACTGCGAAAGTCCCAACATCCTCTTGGATCTATCACGATAGATCCGGATCCCCAGAATGCAAGAGGCATCACCCAGGTCTTTCATGGAGAACTTGTGTGACAAGAATCCTTTGACAGATTGTAGCATAGGAATTTCATTTCCTATCAATAGAATGTCATCCACGTACAAGACGAGGAATACGGCACTTCTGGCTACAACTTTACTATATATACATGGTTCATCTGGATTTTTGATAAAGTCATATTCTTTGACTGTTTCATCAAAACAGATGTTCCAACTCCGCGATGCTTGCTTCAGTCCATAAATGGACTTAAGCAACTTGTATACTTTCCCGCTACTCCCACTCTGATTGAAACCCTCTGGCTGATCCATATAGACGCACTCTTCTAAATTACCATTCAGAAAAGCCGTCTTTACGTCCATCTGCCAGATTTCATAATCATGGAAGGAAGCAATTGCAAGAAGGATACGAATAGATTTGAGCATAGCCACTGGAGAAAAGGTTTCGTCATAGTCCAAACCAGGTCTTTGACGAAAACCCTTTGCAACAAGTCTAGCCTTATAAGTTTCTACCTGCCCATCTACACCAATCTTTTTCTTGAAGATCCATTTGCATCTTATGGGTTTTACCCCACCTGGAGCAAAGTCCAAAGTCCATACTTTGTTGGTGTACATGGACTCTATTTCGTTTCGCATTGCATCTAGCCATCGTACCGAGTTGCCGCTCTGGATGGCCTGCTGGAAGCTAGTATGTTCATCATCATCAATGATGCAATCCTCTCCATCCCCATCTATAAGAAAACCGTAGTATCTCTCAGGCGGATGAGACGGCCTACTACTTCGGCGGAGGGGTGCGGGAATGTCCTGTTCTTCTTGAACTACTGGTTCTACCAAACTTTCAGTAGTAGTTTGTGGTTATGGAATTTCTTCCAGTTCTATTTCGCTCCCACTTGTTTCCTTTTCTAAAAACTGATGTTCTAGAAAATGGGCATTATGAGAAACAAAATCCTTTTGTTCCTCTGCGTAATAGAATAGATATCCCCTGGAGTTCTTTTGATATCCCACAAACTGACATTTTACTGATCGTGCCTCGAGCTTGTCCACATGCTGCTTTTTAACAAAAGCTGGACATGTTGGAGATAGTGCCCTCAAAGTTAATTATTGGATCGCAGGTACGTGATTGCAATGATTGAGGTAGGACCTATACCGATATGACAGTCTTGCTCGAGATGATAGTATGCTATCTGGTTTGTCTTTATCATCGTATACATGCTTTAGTTCACTATTGCATGATGATAGAGCCCATAGGATTCTTGCTTGACTACCAGCAGTATGATGGCAATCATATACGTGGGAGCTGGGGTCTGTAAGCACATCCTTAAAGTGTCCCTAGTCACGGGAGTTTCGAGACAGGGCATCGATAATCCAGAGTAGACTAGTGTATACAGTCGAGACCCCGACAAGGGGCGGTGGCTGGTCTCACAAGCCATTGGTGTTAGTTGGCTCACCTAAGATGTATACAGGTGCTCATTGGGTTATGAGTACACCGGACAGGACTCGCCGGGAACATGCTAGTTGGTATTATACATATCGTCAGATAGCAGTTCCCTGGTGATATGTGTACAGGTTAGTTCATCGACCTGAGATCGTCAGTTGTCTCGTGTAAGTTCCCACTGTGCTTAGATTACTACCCTACCACGCTCAAAGGAGTAGTGCAAATAGGTTTTAGTTGGGTACAGTCCCGAGCCACATGGAAGCAAGTGAGCGGATCGGCAGGGGATTCGTCTCTCCCGGTATTGGGGGTGAGATCGCGCTGTGTCTAGGAGAGCCATTACACAAAGCCCTCGGCCGAGGCAGAAGATTTACTGGTAAGTACTCCAGTAGTATCTCAAGGTGTTCTGGGCCACTCTCTGACACGACTTATACCGCTAATGGGGGTCTGACGTTACCAGGCCCCTAAGCAGATAGGCGATACTCATAGACGAACGGACCGGACTGTATGTATATTGACACTGTTAGGCTCAGTAGGGTTTAGAGATGAGTTCGCTCATCAGCTTCCCTTCCAATCAATACATAGGCAACCGTTACGTACAGCTTGTACCTCTGACGTGCTAGTGGTTATACCCAGTGCCAGTGTATTGATGAGTCATTAGAGTCCCCCAGAGACACGTTCCCAGGTTCGGGCGAAACGTTGTAGAGGCCGTATGGTTATATGGCAGGGTTCGGAAAATGCACGTGCGTTTTCGCACGTGTCATTTTTCAGACAGATAATACTGGTCGGCTTTGGTTTAAGCCGGATCCGAGTATTATGCTGTGTAGATATAATATCTTTGTCTCAGTTCCATTTGTATTCAGTCATAATACAAATGCGGGTATGTTTATACTGATACGGGGTTATCCTGAAATTCGTTTCAGAAACACTTTTGGAAGTTACCAGTTTCCAGTTTTCTTTCGGCCATATTTAACATTCGGTCAAATACGGATTTATCTTTTCTTGAGATGATTGTGGAAGGTTCTAGAAGGTTCTAGAATGGTGACTAGGATGGTGAGGTGGATTAGTGCATTAATGGTCATTTAATGTTTTAGATGACAAGGTTAGTGATTCATCACTTGCATTAATTATGTTCATACTATATGTCTTGTGACTCATCTTCTCATTTATGCTTATGGTAACCTTCCCCCTCCTACACTCACCTCCCTCCCACTACATAATTGGCCGGCCCCTTAGTTGAGGATGATGATTAATTTGGGAAAAAGAAAGGGTTGTTAAAATGAGAAGAGAGAGATCTAGTTCATATATATTTTCATATCTCATTTCGATCCGATCCAAAAGGCAACTTCATTAACCGTTCGTCCATAGCCTTGGACGTAATGAGAAAAAGTGTTCTACTCATTCTCTACAACATCTTGGTCGTCTCTTTTGGCAAACTTGACGACCGAGTTGCCTCGGTTCAGAGGTGGGAGCCCGTTTAAAGATCCGTCGACGTGGTGCCACCTGGACGAGAAGACTGGAGATTCTGGAGATCGGAGCAGCCGCAACAAGCGTGGGATGATGGTTGAAGACCGAAGGACTCGGATCGTTCGGTATAACAAATCTACCCACTTTGTAATTTGTTAGTTTAGTTTTAATGGCAGATCCGGGTTATAGTACGCGATAGCGCCAGTTGTAAAAAGTTTTTGTTCCGCATTTGGCGTCTATTAGACGGCCGGGGCGCTACCGTTGATTTACAGTGGTATCAAAGCCTCACCATTAAGCTATACTAACTTGTGCTAACGTGTTTAAAAGATCGATCGAACGGAATTTCCGAAATCACAATTTTCAAGCACACAAGTTTCTGTCGATTTTTAAAAGGGTCCAAAAATTATTTTGCATATCACAGAAAGTTGTGCAGGGTTTTATAAGTTATCTGTAGAAATTTGGTCACGTGACCCCACCATACCACCGCGGATCCGCGGTCAAACCTAGGGTTTGACCGCGCATCCGTGGCCAATTTGTGGGACCAATGGTCCAAATTTCTGCAGTGGGTTCTTCTGTAGAAATTGTGGTTTTTGGTATATATCTATTGGGCCCAGATTTTGTTACTGTACAGCAGATGTACGTGGGGCCCACTTCGGGAAATTTTATCGATCGAAATTTTAAACTTGTTAGTATAGAGTACTTACTTTATATCTCCGACCGGGAATGTCATTTGATCGGTAAACCGCGTCTAATTGCTATAGTTCTTTTAGACGGGTTTGCGAACGTGACATTCGCGTTGATGTTCTGTGTCATGCTGTGATGTTGCGGATATGTCGTGGTGGATAGCAGTGTGCAATGGTAGTGCAGTTTGGATTTATTTGTACATTTAATATTGCGGGGCGAGCGTCCAACATGTGGACTGCCGTTACTGCCTGTTGTATAATATTCTTTTTGGGGCACGACCGGGTAGAGATCGATGTACCCGTTGTACATATTTTTATTTCTGTACTAGGTGTAGGGTTCCTAGGCACTCTAAGGAGGTTCCACAAGGCATCAACCATGCCAAATTCAAAAATTTCCGGTGCCGAGAAACCCTAATGCAATCGTTGACTAGAGTTTAAGGCGAAACATGCAACTAGTTAACAACTTAACTAAGAGTGAACGAAAATACAACCTTTGTAGATCCTGTCCTCCACCTCCATAGCTCCGCGACGATGTCCTTTCGCTGTGATCATCGGATCTCGGACTCTAGTGTTGATTCCAACGGAGAAATGATCGGGCTAGGTCGTCGACTTCGATGCCGAAGATGATCTACGTCGAGGCAACTCAAGATCAAGCTCCAATTTCACCAAGTCATGAAACTTGTGAAGAAAACACCCTATACTACATGGCAAGTGGTAGAGGATGAAGAAATAGGGAGTGGGTTCACTTTGGATTTGGATTTCTCACTTGGAATCATCACTTAGAATTTTCTAGCCATGGTTTCTTCTCTTCAAGAAGAAGAAGAAAGAAAAAGAAAATATCAATAATAGAAAAACAAGTGATGGTTATCATAATGAAACCATGGTTAAGTGTAGAGAATAAACTAGGTTTAGGTGAATGGTTAGGGTTAAGGAAAGAAACAAAATGGTCAAGCTTTCAAAGCTTCATGAAGCTTCAACAAAAAAACAAAAGTAGCAACCATTTCATTTCTTGTCCAAATATAAATGAAAAGAAATAAATAAATAAGTAAATCAAACCCTAACCATTAACTTAATCATGGTTTAATCATACACACCCAAGTTTGCATGTATCATCAAACATGATACAAACTAGTGCACAAAACTATATCATATATACAATGTGCACATTCAAGTGAGAAAATAATCTTAAGTGAACCAATACTAGTTAATGTAAAGCAATATATCAAATATATAATTATACATTAAATCATTAAATCAACACTTGATTTAACGATCCGGTCATATCGCATATGACCGACTAATATCCAATGTATCGGCTTATCGAATCAATCCTTGATTCAATAACTAGGTTATATCGCATACAACCAATCGATACATTCATCGCGAGAATAGAATACGGTATCACATACACGCATTATTCTCGGTCCCGCACATATCTCATATGCGCTCCTATTTCGTTTCGCTTGAGCCAGGAAACCTCTGTGTAGGACTCTAAAGTCTCGTCAATACGCCGGCAGCAGGTGATGATCATATCAAACACCCACAAGCCGCAAGCAGTCTGCTAAACGTAACGGCCACCCGGGTATTGAGCGATCAGAAGATCGACGAGCAAGCCTGCTCACACTCCTGTGAATCCAACCAGTAACACTTACCGTACAGTCCGGTCTGTTCGTCTGATATGTCGCATATCTCGCCTAGGGGCGGTAAACGTCAGACCCCAGTAGCTCGATAAGTCGTGTCGATATGAGGTCTATAACAGTTCGAGAAACTACTGGTAACACTTACCAGTAAATCTCCGCAACCCTGGCCAGGGATTTCCGGTTATAGCCAATCAAACACAGTGCAACATCAACTCCGTATACCGGGAGAGAAGAATCCCTTCCTATCGCTCATTGCCGCCATATGATTCGGGACTGTACCCAAAAACCACCATTTTGCACACCCTCTTGGACGTGGTAAGGTGGAAATCAAAGCACAGTAGGAATCACACAAGACTCTATGACGATCTCGGGTCTACAGACTAACCTGTACTAGTGTTACCAGAGAACTGCCATCTGACGTGAGGAATAATACCATCTGGGAGTTCTCGGCGAGTCCGTCCAGTGTACCCAGTCTCCACTGAGCACCCGTATATCATCTCTGATGTCAAACACCAATGGATATGGGATCATCCATCGCCCATCTGTATAGGTCGAGAAGGTATACGCTAGTCTACACTGGTATATCGATGCCCCGTCTCGATACACCCACGACTAGGGACCTTGAAGGATGTACTTATGGACTACCATGTCCCCACTAGTATGATCCGCATCATAGTCCAGGTAGTCAAGTACACATCCTATGGGCTTTACCAACATGTAACAAAGAGACAATCAGTATACACGTTAAGGTAAAGAGTAACCAGATAGCATACTATCATATCGAGCAAGAAAGTCCTCCCTATATATGTCCAAGCATCCACTACAATATACATCCTATGTATAGTAATGGCCTCTAGGGCATGCATATAACTAATAATCTCCCACTTGCACTAGGGCCATCTGATTGCAGTGGTTGTAGTATCTCATACTCAACCATCCTATAAAAGTCTCTCTCTGGGAAAAGGCCTTTGTGAGTGGATCCGCCGTGTTGTCCTCTGAGTCTACTCTCCTAACCTTGGTCCCTTGGAGATCAACCATCTCCATGATCAGGTGATACTGCCTTAGAATATGTCTGGATCACTGATGGGACGGGCGTTCCTTGGCATAAGCCACAACTCCATTGTCACACAATGGGAGGAACGAAGTTCATCTCATGAACTAATATACACCCAGACCGCCTCTTTGGTAGCATCTTAAGTAGCGATGTATCCAGCCTTTATCGTCTAGTATGCCATGGTATCTAGCTTGGAACTCTTCCAACATACCTTCCCTTTACTGAGGGTAAAGACAATGCCTGTGACTGACATTCAGTCGTCCTTATCACTCTGGAACCTTTCCGGTGATTCTCCCCAGGATCGATTGATACCATCTAACTACATCTAGTGAGAATCCTAATATCCAATTAGATCTATCTCATAGATCCAAAACCCAGGATTTAGTAGGTATCACTTTGATCCTATATGGAGAATCATTGTGATAAGCGGAGATTGACCGAGCGTGGCATAGGAAACTCCTTCCCTATCAAGAGTATGTCATCCACGTACTCTACGAGGATCGCCACCATACTCCCTACTACCATTTTGTATATACAAGGTTCATCTACCATTTTGATGATTTCAAACTCTTTGACTAATACATCAAAACAGATGTTCCAACTCTGCGATGCCTGCTTTATCACATAAAACATCTTGCACACGTTTCCGCTGCTCCCATTGTTTACGAAGCCCTCTGATTGTGTACTTACAGACTCTCTTTTCTGAAACATCATTTTAGAAAAGCAGTCATGACACCCAACCACCAGATATCGTAGTCATGGTATGTAGCCGTGGCAAGTAGGATCTGGATGGACTTAAGCATAGCTACTTAGAAAAGGTTTCAACATAATCCATACCTGGTCAATAATGCAAACCTTTAACAAGTCTAGCTTTGAAAGTCTCAACTTTTCCAAGTACACTAAGTAATCTTCTCAAGATATACTTGCTCCTGATGGGGATTTAACCCTTCAGATATAGCAACCAAAGTCCATACTTTGTTGGTGTATAAGGATTCCATCTCAGATTGCTAAGCATCCAGCCATTCTTACAGAGTCCCACTCCTGATGGCCAGCTCGAAACTAGTTGGGTCATCATCTCATGATGCAATTCTCGCTCCCACTGTCATAGAGAAACAGAAGTATCTCTCAGGTGGGTTAGGAACCCTACTAGATCGATGGAGAGGCTGAGGTTCGTTGGTAACTATTGAATCATTTGGTTCTTTCAAATCATCAGCCGTAGTTTGTATAGCTAGAACATTTCCAGTTCTACATAACAGATCTTGCCTCGAGCTTGTCCGGATTTTGCTTTTTAGACATAGGCTGGACAACCCCAAATCTTAACAAACTTAAGATATGGACTCTTCCCTTTCCATATCACATATGAAGTGGTAGGCAATTGATTTGATTGGAACCCTATTCAATAGGTATGCAGCTTCTCAAGCGCAAAACTCCCAAAAGGAAATAGGTAACTCAGTAGTACTCATCATAGAGCACACCATATCAGATAGGGTGTTATTGCTCCGCCCCGATACCATCGTGCAATGGTGTATACGGAGGAGTAATGTTGAGAGAGAATCTCATTCTCCTTTAGAATAGTCCAGGAATTCCGTGCTCAAGTATTCTCCTCCCTGATCGCATCAAAGGACATAATACTTATACCCGTATTGGTTCTCTACTTCTAACTTATATTCTGTGAATATCTCAAAAGGTTCGGACTTGTGTTTCAACAGGAACATATGTCTGAATCTAGAGAGATTATCAGAGAATGTAATGAAGTACAAAGAACCGGTCTTGGCATGTGTAGACAGGGGACCTTCATACATCAGCATGTATCAATCCCAAAAGTTCACTAACTCTTTCTCTGTTTCCAATAAACAGAGCTGGTGTCATTATATCTTTGTGACATGACTGGCAAGTTTCACAAGATGTAAATTCAAATAGATTTAAATATGCATCTATGTGCAACTTAGCTAGTCGGGTCGCATTGATATGACCTAGTCTACAATACCTTAAGAAGGATCCGTTCATTTCTGAACTCTTCCTCTCGTGTGTGTTCTGTATACTAAGAACTGTAGTTAGATTTAGAACATCAATGCTTTTAGATAACGTGCCTGAACCGATCAACTTTTGATACAGGAAATGTTCAAAACATTATCCAACAATACAAAATTATATCCTTTCTTTACTAATAAAGAGACTGATATGATTTTGTATATCAGGTTCGGTATCTAAAAACATTCGTTCAGAATCAATGTACTGGTAATACAGGGTGACAGTGACCAACAGACCTGGCTGCAACACTTGCACCGTTTTCTGCCTCATGAAACTTATCACCCGTCCTCAGTTCTCTACCTTTCTGTAGCCCATGTAATATATTACATATGTAGGATCCTGATCCGGTAACATATACCCAGGACGTAAAGGACATTGAGAAACAGTTCTCTATAATGAACACACCCGAAGGAAATGCATCTCATGCACTTTCTTCGTTTAGGCGGCATAGGAATTCTGGTATTCCCCTATTTCCTGCTCAGTCTTATAACAATTATAAGTTGGAGCGGGACCAACGTTCCCCAGCTCAGTATAACAAACGGGTTCGGTCAAATATCCATATTATTATCTTGATTAAGGCGTGATATGTTCGCTACCTGGAGAGAGAGAGAAGAAAACACTCAGCGTGCGCTCTTGCAAGATCAGATTGGTTATTATTTTATCTAATCAGGATGGCTCCCACTGTTTTTATCGAATCTTCCTTCAAACCCTAAAAGGAAAGACTAGCCGGGATTAATTACACGCTACAGGTTCGCCAATCATTCAGCCAGGCCAGTGTCGGTACTTTGAGGGAGGTCCCCCGTGCTTTCGCACGAACCTAATTAATGTAAACCTCGTTTTTCCAGAGGCGTAACCCCGTTGACACCTTTCTAGACACCTACTTGATCGGCTAATTGTAATATGTAAAACTCTCCCAGGAGTAACTCTTACTCACGGTGGGTATCAGGATCCAACTATCTCATAGAAGGTATGCAATCTTATTGCAAATTTCAACACTTGAAATTCCCGATAATTTTGCCCCTAACCTCCTATGACCTTGACAAAGGCCAACAAACTATAGGATGCTAGTCAAGTTCAACCCGTCATTTCCTGATTGAATTAAACCCACCCGCACGACCCTTGACAAAGGCCAACAAGGTCGCACGACTATCCTAACCCAATATGCATCATATGCATAAGCAGATAAGCACCAGTCAGCTACCGCACACTACGCCTTGACAAAGGCCAACAAACGCAGCACGAATACTAACTATTAATTATCTGAAATGACGGAGGGCTACGACAGGTTTTTCTGAAAACCTATTGCGTAATGAACTTGATATCGTTGTACAATCAAATGATTTTAAAATGGAGTATTTTTTAGGCTTTTCTAGTTTTGCTAAAGAGGTCACTCCCGGTGAAGGGATCGTCGGCCCTTTCCTCATCGAATAAGGTGCAGGATATATCATATATACCGCTGTGCAAAGCAGAAACTATAGAAGCTATCAAAAGACAAATCGAGGGTTGTAGCATCTGCCGGTTATTGCTAAAAGAGTCACTCCCGGTGAAAGGATCTCGGTCCTTTCCTTATCGAATAAGGTGCAGGATGATCTACAAGGAACACCGTGATGCAAAGCAAGAACTGTAGCTACCTGTTTTATTTAGAAATTCGATTCCACAACATCTTAGGTTTCTTTCCTTTCAATAATCACATTAATGAAGTCCCATCATTTAAGCACCTAAACATCACAGATAAATACGACGTACACTTATGCCATCCGCATTCGTCTCGATGTCCCGTCTGCACCGTTAGGTTAGGTAACTAACGGCAGAGCGAGGCAGGGCTAGCGCGGGTGTAAAACATAAGCAACGTCTATATAATATATCATATATACTATATACAATATCTATCTGAACATATCACATGATCACATCACAGATAACGCAGCAGAAAATATCATATGAAATATTGGATATACTAGGACGTCCGTGTTTTCAATACGAGCCAGTATAAAACACGGATTCCACGGTCGCGATGAATTGCCAAACCCACACCCCTAGACCCCTACGACAGCGGTAAGCAACCCTACCAATTCTAGAGTTAGGAGACCCGGACTCGACTCCTCGAGTTGGTCTCCCACTGGACTCCAGAACCCGGTTACTTGTGCCCTCCTCCTTGGGTCTATCCTAGTGCGGAAAAGAAAATAATATACAAACGGTGACATTTTCCGCAACCTGGAAGTGCCCCAAATAAAAGAATATTACATACAAGTTTTTACATGAATGAAAATGAAAAACACTCATCTCACATAAAAAAAACCCGGCTATTCAAACACGACGATCCAATATAACATATCCAACAATACATAACATCACATGTCATCAACGTAAGTAAATATGTGCATCCCAATTGTCGTTGACATATAGCAACGAAACCGGCGATATCACATATTACACTTACGGTCACAGAAAAGAAAATGTAAAACTACAACAGTTGGAATCCGCAGCCTGCATAGACATCGCATGCCTAATCAAATGAATTCCTTAGACATCACATGCCTAACAATTATAAACCCCGCATTTTAGTCTCTATATCGAAAACACTTTTCAATATCTAGTCGGGCAATTCAACAAGATTCCCGAAAAACTGATCGAATGCTCGTTGCAAACTTTAGTAGGCGGCCGCACCCCCGATACCGTCGACGAAGTGCACTAAGGCGGAACACCACTTCCGCGAGCACCCGAACGGATGCTTTCGGCCACGGGGTTCTCCTACAGTCACTTGGTCGGGGCTATGGGGCGTGGCTATCTATTATGTTTTACCGGCGAGTATCCGCGTACGCTACGAGATTGCGACGCACTTTTGATCACATCAAAATTCCGTGGCAACCGATCAAGTGAGACTAAACTGCTATGTTTATAACATCCAAATCAGTTATCTCATAACTACTTGTGGATTCCAAATATTGTATCCCATTCCAGATAAATAGAAAATGTTAAACTTTCCGATCGAACATTCAAACACCCAAGTTTTCCCAAAACAGCTCAACACATGAAACAAGTTTAAAAGCATCCAGTTCATGCCTCAGTACCAACGGTCCAACCGTAGAAGGGTCAAGCCAACGCCTCACATGTGGCACGCCGTACTACCCCAAACCCTAAGGTTCAAAGGGCAGTTCAAGACGGTCACATAATCGAGTTAAGGTTTGTTGTCTTCTAGAGGGACCATCGCGTTACTTGCACTACTGAGAACGTTTTTAAACCACGGAAAAATCCAACACTTGGAAATTTCCCGGCAGGGGAAAAATTGGGTATTTATATCCGATCGAACTTTTTAACATATTTTAAAATTATCCGGAAAAACACATAGACGAAATTAAATAAACCGATCGAATAATCGAATCCCTAAAACAAACCCAGAAAACTCAACTGTGGAGTAAACATTAAAATATCCCAGAAAATACAGCACTAAAAAATAGGAATTACTATGCAAAAATTATGACAAGATGCCCCTTTATAGCTGCGGAACCGCCGCACATGCCATGCTCGTGCCGCGGTTCCGCGGCCAATTGGTCGATTCATGCTCACGTGCTTCACAGTAATTCTTACAAAAGCCTGCTTATTTTTCTGCATATTTTTAATTCACAAAAATCCACAATTTTCAAAAATGTACAGAGAGTGGATTTTGCATTAGGGTTTCGGTTCGATCGGACTTCTAACTCCGTCTACACATCGCCTAAGGCTCTAGCTAGGCTCTGATACCACTGTAGGGTTCCTAGGCACTCTAAGGAGGTTCCACAAGGCATCAACCATGCCAAATTCAAAAATTTCCGGTGCCGAGAAACCCTGATGCGATCGTTGACTAGAGTTTAAGGCGAAACATGCAACTAGTTAACAACTTAACTAAGAGTGAACGAAAATACAACCTTTGTAGATCCGGTCCTCCACCTCCATAGCTCCGTGACGATGTCCCTTCGCTGCGATCATCGGATCTCGGACTCTAGTGTTGATTCCATAGGAGAAATGATCGAGCTAGGTCGTCGACTTTGATGCCGAAGATGATCTACGTCGAGGCAACTCAAGATCAAGCTCCAACTTCACCAAGTCATGAAACTTGTGAAGAAAACACCCTATACTACATGGCAAGTGGTAGAATATGAAGAAATAGGAAGTGCGTACACTTTGGATTCGGATTTCTCACTTGGAATCATCACTTAGAATTTTCTAGCCATGGTTTCTTCTCTTCATGAAGAAGATGAAGAAGAAGAACGAAAAAGAAAATATCAATAATAAAAAAACAAGTGATGGTTATCATAATGCAACCATGGTTAAGTGTAGAGAATAAACTAGGGTTAGGTGAATGGTTAGGGTTAAGGAAAGAAACAAAATGGTCAAGCTTTCAAAGCTTCATGAAGCTTCAACAAAAAAAAACAAAAGTAGCAACCATTTCATTTCTTGTCCAAATATAAATGAAAAGAAATAAATAAATAAGTAAATCAAACCCTAACCATTAACTTAATCATAGTTTAATCATACACACCCAAGTTTGCATGTATCATCAAACATGATACAAACTAGTGCACAAAACTATATCATATATACAATGTGCACATTCAAGTGAGAAAATAATCTTAAGTGAACAAATACTAGTTAATGTAAAGTAATATATCAAATATATAATTATACATTAAATCATTAAATCAACACTTGATTTAACGATCCGGTCATATCGCATATGACCGACTAATATCCAATGTATCGGCTTATCGAATCAATCCTTGATTCGATAACTAGGTTAAATCGCATACAACCAATCGATACATTCATCGTCTGAATAGAATACGGTATCACATACACGCTTTATTCTCGGTCCCGCACATATCTCATATGCACTCCTATTTCGTTTCGCTTGAGCCAGGAAACCTCTGTGTAGGACTCTAAAGACTCGTCAATACGCCGGCAGTAGGTGATGATCATATCAAACACCTACAAGCCGCAAGCGGTCTGCTAAACATAACGGCCACCCGGGTATTGAGCGATCAGAAGATCAACGAGCAAGCCCGCTCACACTCCTGTGAATCCAACCAGTAACACTTACCGTACAGTCCGGTCTGTTCGTCTGATATGTCGCATATCACGCCTAGGGGTGGTAAACGTCAGACCCCAGTAGGTCGATAAGTCGTGTCGATATGAGGTTTATAACAGTTCGAGAAACTACCGGTAGCACTTACCAGTAAATCTCAGCAACCCTGGCCACGGATTTCCGGTTATAGCCAATCGAACACAATGCAACATCAACTCCCTATACCGGGAGAGACGAATCCCCTCCAATCGCTCATTGCCTCCATGTGATTCGGGACTGTACCCAAAAACCACCGTTTTGCACGCCCTCTTGGACGTGGTAAGATAGAAATCAAAGCACAGTGGGAATCACAAAAGACTCTATGACGATCTTGGGTCTACAGACTAACCTGTACCAGTGTCACCAGAGAACTGCCATCTGACGTAAGGTATAATACCATCTGGGAGTTCTCGGCTAGTCCGTCCAGTGTACCCAGTCTCCACTGAGCACCCGTATATCATCTCTGATGTCAAATACCAATGGATATGGGATCATCCATCGCCCATCTGTATGGGTCGAGAAGGTATACGCTAGTCTACACTGGTATATCGATGCCCCATCTCGATACACCCACGACTAGGGACCTTGAAGGATGTACTTATGGACTACCATATCCCCACTAGTATGATCCGCATCATAGTCCAGGTAGTCAAGTACACATCCTAAGGGCTTTACCAACATGTAACAGAGAGACAATTAGTGTACACGTTAAGGTAAAGAGTAACCAGATAGCATACTATTATATCGAGCAAGAAAGTCCTCCTATATATGTCCAAGCATCCACTACAATATACATCCTATGTATAATAATAGCCTCTAGGGCATACATATAACTAACACTAGGTTTATCCCGCGAAGGAATGCATGGATAGCTGGGTTCTGGAGGGCAACGGGTCCGTATCTCATGGCTTTGAGAGGCAAAGGGACCTCACTCTAGAATTGGCAGACTATTCGCCGCACTCGTAGGGGGTACAGGTTGACCCAAGAAGGGGTGCTCAATTTACCGGATTTCGTGAAGTGCCGGGTGTTCCATTCACTATGTTGTGGGGACTACCTCGCTTCAGGTTTTGGCGGGTAACTTGCCGCACCCGTAGGGGTCTAGGTTTCATTGCACAGGCTATCCACACGACCAGGGGAACGTCGGGTTTCAGTAGCGGCTCTGTGAAACCCGGGGATCCCAGATTATCTGTATTGTTCTGTGATGCTTATTACTTTTCTGTAATGTTGCATATTATCACGCCTGGAGCGATTATTGTATATTGGTATATATACTATTAGATGTTGTATATGTTTTACACCCGCGCTAGTCCAGCCCCCGCTCTGTCGTTAGTTAAGTAACCTAACAGGTGATGACGGGACCCAGTGACGAATGCTGATGGCATATACGTACATTTTATTTTCGTTCTTTTCTGGTGTGATTGATTGATGGGACTGCATTGATTCTTATCAATGCAAGCATAAAACAAACCTATATTTGATGTTGTTGGAACAAAATTTTAAAAAGTGTTATTACAAAGATGTTTCCTTTTGTTTTGCATAGCGGTATTCAGTTGAAATATCCTGCACCTCATTCGACGAGGCAAGGGTCGAGATCCCTTCACAGGGAGTGACCCCTTGGGCAGAAGTTTACGTCAGGGTAATAACTTCAATATAATCGATTACAAGTTGCTTTGCATAGCGGTATTCAATTGGAATATCCTGCACCTCATTCCACGAGGAAAGAGCCGAGATCCTTTCACCGGGAGTGACCTCTTTACCAAAAGGTTTTCGCCACTATATTTTTATAAAAAGCTATCAGGTTCCTTCAACGAGATCAAGTTCATTATGTTAAAGGTTTTTCGCCAAAAACCAGTCGTAGCCCTCCATCATTTCTTATGGGTGGTCAGTAGTATTCAAGCTATGTTTGTTGACTAAAATCAAGGCATGGTGTTTGGTAGTTGCTAGGTATTCATATGTTGCATAGATAGATGTGTCGGTTTGGGACATTCGTATTACCTTGTTGACTAAAGTCAAAGGTATGTACGGGTGGGTTCAAATCAACCTGGACAATGACGGGTAGAACTTGACATGTGACTTATGATTTGTTGACTAAAGTCAATGTCATAAGAACATGAGGCAAAAATCACATCGGGAGTTTCAAACATACAAGAAACTTGCCAGGCATGCGCATACCTTCTGGAGTGTGATAACTTGAGTGGCTTCCATCAAGTTATCATGCGATGATAGTTGGGTCCCGATTCTCACTGATGAGTTGGCTTACTCTTCGGGTGATCCCGACTAATTCTTCTTTCAGGTTTGGAGGAGAATTTGAGATTACAGTGGGAGGTTTCCTGATTAGATAAAGTGATAACAATTCTGATATAGGTTAGAGTGCACGCAGAGTGTTTCTTTTCTCTCTCTCTCTCTTTGGCAGCGACCTTTGACCGACCCTAGACTATGACTCAGTGACCAAGTTGACCGA
Organism: Agapanthus africanus; assembly: GCA_030015575.1. Taxonomy (NCBI): domain Eukaryota; kingdom Viridiplantae; phylum Streptophyta; class Magnoliopsida; order Asparagales; family Amaryllidaceae; genus Agapanthus; species Agapanthus africanus. The sequence goes on along the minus strand of CM057346.1, from coordinate 334,223,932 downwards.
ACCTTCTTATAATATTGGCTTTTGGATTGTCTAAAGTTGCATAAGTCATTATCGCTCCTTCTTTTACCCTTTGTATTTCTCAGAACACCCCGTATTACTACGGACATCCACTTCCATTGTATAGATCCATCATATAGTTATATACGAACTCGAAGGGACTTCTTTGAGGATGGATCCAGGTTCAGGAGAAATAGAATTGGTTTATTCATTTGTCTTTTATTATCACCTTCTCTCAGGTTGCGAGGGCTCCTTGGTTTAGGAGAGTACACCTATTACGCTTATTGGATAGTCTTATTCCAAACCATAGGCTGGTGCCGAAAGGTAGGAAATAAAGAAAACCAATTAGCCTAAGTAGGGTGTACAGAAGGTAATAACTAAAGACAAAATAAAGGGATTAGAAAGAGGGAAAAGTAAATTGTGACTGTTATCATTCACGACCAAACCGCGTACTTCATCGCCACTCCTATTTCACCTTTGTTTTTTCCCCAGTTCGGGAGAAATGGAATAAGGTATTATTCAGTTGTCTTTTATCATCACCTTCTCTCAAGTTGCGAGTATTCCTAGGATTAGGAGAGTACACCTATTATACTTACTGGATAGTCTTCTTCCAATCCATAGACTGGTGCCGAACGGTAGGGAAGGAAGAAAACCATTTAGCCTAAACGAAGGTGTACAGAAGGTAACGACTAAAGACAAATAAAGGGATTTGGAGAGATAGTAAATGAAATATACGGTTTAAGTCATGAATTGAATTATGGAAGAGGCATTACTAGGAATACCAGGATACCCCTATGAGACATTTTAATGTTTCAGTTTCACTGCGCATTGTTAAAACGAAAACTGTTTTCCCGATTAGATACTTACTCCAGGATATGTATTTACCAGGTTTCATTCTCATATCTGTATGGTTTTTACAGATGATGAGTGGGAGTAAGTTATTGGGAATTTGGTGATCATCCTCATTATATCGGAATTCGTTGTAATTGGTGATATTTGAGGAAATCGCCTGGGTACAGTTTTTAACCTACGATGCACAGGTTGTTGAGTTATTTAAACTCAGCGGACTTGTACAGAGTATTGTATGTTGTCCAGTGTTCGTCAGGACAAAGGGGTAGGTCCTCGTACTATGTTTTATTTAATTATGACTTCTCTAGTTTTTTGACAAGTGTTTCGTAGAAATACAATGTCTAAGTTTTGAGAAGTTGTGGGTATAAGAATAAAGTAGAGAACCAGGTATCGCAAGTATCGGGATTCTTCAAAGAGATTGAAAATGTAGATTCTTGTGATTAGTATTCAGATAATAGTAACGGTTTTGAGAAACTTATTTCTCTTTCAGGTTACTCATAATTGGATGGATTCCTAAGTTGAGTAATGCTGATTAGCCTTTCTCCATTAAGTTGATATGCACTGGAGACAGCTGCATGATTTGAATCTGGTTCCAATTAAATTAGTGCCTCTATTTCTATATTGTATATAGAATGGTTCATATCTTAACGATGTTAAGGTAAGGGGAGTTGTCCAGCTTATGCTTAAAACCAGACACTGGATAGATCAAGGCACGTTTCTGAATGGCAGTTTGTGGGTTGACCCTGGCTTTGACGAAGGTTGACATTTCTACCATCTGATAGATCAATAGTGATATTGTTCATGACTCGCCACAGTCTTGGTAAAATGGATTTTTTCAGAAAACAGTAGTGGGAGTATGGTAGAACTGGAAGTGATTCCAGAACCGCATACGATTACGGAAAATTTAATAGGACCTATATATTCAATCAGGTTTGACATTCCATTAACCACTCCGCAGATGTGGTGGGTAACCTCAGACACCCGAGAGGTACTCCGGTAGCCTTAAGGACGGTGACAGGGAGGTTCATGTTTACCCAGACTTGACACTACTGTTGTTCCAGGCTATGAGGCCTGGCAGGAGGTTAAGTATAGCATCGTTCTAAACTAGCTTTAGAAGTGCACGTATATATTATTCTGCCAGAGGGTTGTCGTAGTCAGTGGGAGCTGCGGAAGCACAGTGGGCAAGAAGCTTGTGTCTATTTATAGGCTTGAGCAGATATAGCAGAGATAAGATCATCTATTTTTGATGTGACAGTCATGGGTTTTGACTTCATCAGAATAGGGGATGGATCTGTTAAGGAGGTAGTAGGGTGTGATGTCCTGGTATTTGGATGACATACAAGAAGTAGGAGGTAAAGTTCCTATACTACGATCGGTTGTATTTTGGTCGTCACACAGTTGTTTCTCCACAAAAGATATGGATATAATATCTGACATTCTGGTTACTAGATCTATGGTTTTAGATCTAGATTAGGGTAGTTTCCCAATATGGGTACTTAGACAGTAATTCTAAAAAGGTATTTAGAATAGATGACTCCTGGCATGGTGGTGTACCTGCAGGTGATGGAGCCACCCTCTCTAAAGTTGTTTTACAGACTAAAGAGGAGAGGGATGTGCATGATTGGCAGATCACTTGCTTAGGCAATTGAGTCAATCATGAGATCTCAAGTACCACACCAGATGTTGTTTTTCACTAGATGCGATAAGTTTATATTAATCCAATCCTGGAAAAACATAAGGAAGCAGTTTTAGAACATAAGTGCATGTTCTACGGATTTGTTGACGGCAGCCTCCTTCGGGAAACGGTTATCATTCCAGGTTTCAAAGGTGACATGGATGACAGAGAGATTGTCAGAGTTATAGTTTTTCCCTATGTTGAGGGATAGTATTATGGACAGGTGGTCCAAGAGGATACTGTGGGAGGCATGGTGCTGGATACTGATTAGGTTCAGTGATCGATACAGTCTAAGAAGTTTGGATTTGGAGTTCATTTATGAACTAGGTCCCATAAGATATCCAGACATATTCTGAGACAGGTATTGCTCGATTCGGGAGATAGCTTTCTCCGCGAACTTGAGATTTAGAGAGATATAGAAAGAAACATCAGGGCGGATTCACTCACTGAGGCTATTTCTCGAACACAAGAGTTTTACAAACTAGCTTTGTGAAACTGATTAGTAGAGGAGTTAGATGTTCGGTATCACACGGGCTGTGAGTATGCGACATCGCAATAATTAGCCTTATGTGCAAGTGGGAGATTGTTGGAAATAGTGCTCTCAAAGTCAATTATTGGATCGCAGGTACGTGATTGCAATAATTGAGGCAGGACCTATACCGATATGACAGTCTTGCTCGAGATGATAGTATGCTATCTGGTTTTTCTTTATCATCGTATACATGCTTTAGTTCACTATTGCATGATGATAGAGCCCATAGGATTCTTGCTTGACTACCAGCAGTATGATGGCGATCATATACGTGGGAGCTGGGGTCTGTAAGCACATCCTTAAAGTGTCCCTAGTCGCGGGAGTTTCAAGACAGGGCATCGATACTCCAGAGTAGACTAGTGTATACAGTCGAGACCCCGACGAGGGGCGGTGGCCGGTCTCACAAGCCATTGGTGTTAGTTGGTTCACCTAAGATGTATACAGGTGCTCATTGGGTTATGAGTACACCGGACAGGACTCCCCGGGAACATGCTAGTTGGTATTATACATATCGTCAGATAGCAGTTCCCTGGTGACATGTGTACAGGTTAGTTCATCGACCTGAGATCGTCATTTGTCTCGTGTGAGTTCCCACTGTGCTTAGATTACTACCCAACTGCGCTCAAAGGAGTTGTGCAAACAGGTTTTAGTTGGGTACATTCCCGAGCCATATGGAGGCAAGTGAGCGGATCGGCAGGGGATTCGTCACTCCTGGTATTGGGGGTGAGATCGTGCTGTGTCTAGGAGAGCCATTACATAAAGCCCTCGGCCGAGGGAGGAGATTTACTGGTAAGTACTCCAGTAGTATCTCATGGTGTTCTGGGCCACTCTCTGACACGACTTATACCGCTAATGGGGTTCTGACGTTACCAGCCCCCTAGGTAGATATGCGATACTCAAAGACGAACGGACCGGACTGTATGTATATTGTCACTGTTAGGCTCAGTAGTGTTTAGAGATGAGTTCGCTCGTCAGCTTCCCTTCCAATCAATACATAGGCAACCGTTACGTACAGCTTGTACGTCTGACGTACTAGTAGTTATACCCAGTGCCAGTGTGTTGATGAGTCATTAGAGTCCCCCACAGACACTTTTCCAAGTTCGGGCGAAACGTTGTAGAGGCCGTATGGTTATATGGCAGGGTTCGGAAAATGCAGGTGCGTTTTCGCACGTGTCATTTTTCGGACAGATAATACTGGTCGGCTTTGGTTTAAGCCGGATCCGAGTATTATGCTGTGTAGATATAATATCTTGTCTCAGTTGCATTTATATTCAGTCGTAATACAAATGCGGGTATGTTTATACTGATACGGGGTTATCCTGAAATTCGTTTCAGGATCACTTTTGGAAGTTGCCAGTTTCCAGTTTTCTATCGGCCGTATTTAACATTCGGTCAAATATGGATTTATCTTTTCTTGAGATGAGTGTGGAAGGTTCTAGAAGGTTCTAGAATGGTGACTAGGATGGTGAGGTGGATTAGTGCATTAATGGTCATTTAATGTTTTAGATGACAAGGTTAGTGATTCATCACTTGCATTAATTGTGTTCATACTATGTGTTTTGTAACTCATCTTCTCATTTATGCTTAAGGTAACCTTCCCCCTCCTACACTCACCTCCCTCCCTCAACATAAGTGGTCGGCCCCTTAGTTGAGGATGATGATTAATTTGGGAAAAAGAAAGGGTTGTTAAAATGAGAAGAGAGAGATCTAGTTCATATATATTTTTATATCTCATTTCAATCCGATCCAAAAGGCAACTTCATTAACCGTTCGTCCATAGCCTTGGACGTAACGAGACAAAGTGTTCTACTCATTCTCTACAACATCTTGGTCGTCTCTTTTGGCAAACTTGACGACCGAGTTGCCTCGGTTCAGAGGCGGGAGCCCGTTTAAAGATCCGTCGACGTGGTGCCATCTGGACGAGAAGACTGGAGATTCAGGAGATCGGAGCAGCCACAACAAGCGTGGGATGATGGTTGAAGACCGAAGGACTCGGATCGTTCGGTATAACATTTCTACCCACTTTGTAATTTGTTAGTTTAGCTTTAATGGCAAATCCGGGTTATAGTACGCGATAGCGCAAGTTGTAAAAAGTTTTTGTTCCGCATTTGGCGTCTGTTAGACGGCCGGGGCGCTACCGTGGACTTACAGGACATCCCCATATCTTTACATACTGAAGATGGGGTTTCTTCCCACTCCACATCTGATATGGCGTGGTAGGCACAGTCTTGGTAGGAACCATGTTTAAAAGATATGCCGCTGATTCTAGCGCATAACCCCAGAAAGATCGCGGTAATTCAGCATTACTCATCATCGATCGTACCATATCCAATAGGGTTCGATTCCGTCTCTCCGATACACCATTATGCTGTGGAGTGTATGGAGGAGTAAGCTGAGAGAGAATTCCTTTCTCTTTTAGGTAACCTAGGAACTCGGCACTTAAGTATTCACCACCTCGATCAGATCTTAGTGTCTTGATACTTTTGCCGGTTTGGTTTTCTACTTCATTCTTATACTCCTGGAATTTTTCAAAAGCCTCGGATTTATGTTTCATCAGATAAATGAATCCATACCTTGAATAATCATCCGTAAAAGTAATGAAATAGGAAAAACCACCTCTTGCATGTGTAGACATTGGACCGCATACATCGCTGTGTACGAGTCCTAAGAGCTCGCTCGCTCTTACTCCATGTCCAGTGAATGGAGTCTTTGTCATCTTTCCTTTGAGACATGGTTGACAAGTGGCATAAGTTTGATATTCGAACGAGTCCAAATATCCTTCTCTATGTAACTTAGTCAACCTTGTCTCATTGATGTGACCTAGTCTACAATGCCATAAGAAAGCCTTATTTAAATCTGGAGACTTTCTTTTTAGTGTGTTCTGGACATTGAAAATCTAGAGTTGGTTTAAGACATATATACCGTTATTCAGTGTACCGGACCCAATCAAACTATGATTAAGGTGGATGTTAACAATATCGCTTACAAACGTGAAATCATAACCTTTATTTGATAACAAGGAAACTGATATGATATTACACGTTAAACTGGGTACACAAAAACAGTTATGTAAAACCAAAATATATCCACTCGTCAATCTCAGGTGATAATCCCCGACGGACACAACTCCCACGCTCGCTCCGTTAGCAACCTTTAGGGTCATATCACCTTCCTTCAGTACTCTACGGTTTCTCAGTGCCTGCAATGAATTGCATATATGAGATCCTGATCCGGTATCCAATACCCAGGAAGTAGAGTTGATTGACAAACAATTCTCAATAACAAACACACCTGAAGTCGAAGCCACAGCTTGCTTCGGTCCTTGGTTCTTGGCGTTCCACGCCTTGCAATCCATCTTATAGTGCCCTTTCCTGTGACAATGGAAGCACTCATCCTGGGTCACTACTGGTACTGCAATATTTTTCTTTCCCTTCGCTCCCACCTTACTAACACCTCCTCTAAGTTTGGTGGCGGCCTTCTTCTTCCTTCTTTTGGCCCTAGCCTTAGACCCGGAAGAAGAAGCACCGCTAACAAACATAGCGGGTGTTTCCCTTGCCTTCTGCAAGGTGCCCTCTGCACTCCTCAACATGTTAAGGAGTTCTGGAAGTTCAACTTCTTTTCTTTGAATGTTGAAATTCAGAATAAACTGGGCGTAGGTGGAAGGGAGGGACTGGAGAATAAGGTCTGTATAGAGCTCATTATCCAAAGTCGTCCCAAGGTCTGCGAGCTCTTCAATATAGCCTATCATCTTTAGGACATGTTATCCTACCGATGATCCGACGGCCAACCTCGCTCGAAACAAGTTCTTTGAGGTCTCGTATCTTGCTATACGAGATTGCTCTCCATACAGATCTTTTGTATGGAGAAATATAGATTCAAGATCCATATCCTCGTACCTCCTCTGATGTTCATTATTCATCGAGGCAAGCACGATGCACTTGGCCTTCCCGCAATCTATCTCCCAGGTTTTATGGATTTCCTTATCCGCATTACTGGATTTAGGACCTAGGACTGCAGGTGCCTTAGCGGTGAGGACGTACCCTAATTTGTCATAGGTCAAAGCCATTTTGACATTCCGCAGCCAATCTTTATAGTTTGGCCCTGTCAGTATATTTTTCTCTAAAAGTAACTTAAGTCCAGTCATTTTCAGGGTCGCTGCAATTAGGAGAGAGAGAAGAAAACACTTTAGCAAGATACTCTTGCATGTTTAGAGTGGTTTTTAGTTTATCTAAACTGGATGGCTCCCACTGTTTCTCGAATCCTTCCTCAAACCATAAAAGAAGAATTAGCTAGGACTATTCTCACCGTACAATTCTTGCTTAACCGTTCAGCCAGGCCAGTGTCGATACTTCGAGGGAGGTTTTCCAATGCTTTCGCAAAGTTACTTAATTAAATAACCTCTTTTCTCTGGGGGCATAGCCCCGCTGACACCTTTCTAGACACCTACTTGATTTATAGCATTGATCGTTAAGTGACGAATATCCTGATAAGTAGCATATACTCACAGTAGGATCGGGATCCAAATATCATCGTCTGATAATGCTGAAGGAATCCTACCAACATTCATCAAACTCCAAATAGTATGCATCTCTTTGCATATTTCAGTTTCTTTAGAAATTCCCGATATAAATTTTTGCCCCATGCTCTTATGACCTTGGCGTTAGGTCAAAATGTCATAAGTCACATGTCAAGTTCTACCCATCATTATCTTGTTAATTTGAACCCATCCGTATATATCCTTGACGTTCGGCCAAAATGATAATACGACTGTCCCAAACTAACTCATCTATCAATGCAACAAATGAATACCCAGTAGCTACCAAACACTATGCCTTGGCGTTAGGTCAAAATACATAGCTTGAATACTACTGAATACTCAAATGAAATGATGGAGGGCTACGAATGGTTTTGGCGAAACCGTGAACGTAGTGAACTTGATATAACCGAAGGAACCTGATAGCTTTTAAAAGGAGTGGTTAAAGCTCCGCAATTAAAAATATCTTCTGTTTTAAAAATAACCGAGTGGTTTCTTTTAAATTGTTTCAACGATTAAACTTTTGGTTTATTTTCTTTGCATTAATAATAATGCGTCCCATCATTCAACCTATCATTGCAGAAAACAACGAAAATACAACGTCCTCTTATGCCATCCGCATTTGTCTCTGGGTCCCGTCATCACCCGTTAGGTTACTTAACTAACGGCAGAGCGGGGACTGGGCAAGCGTGGGTGTAAAACATAAGTGACGTCTAAATAGCTATTATATATAGATATTGTACATTCGTCAGACACAATAATAGGCATTCCAGATCTCAGATGAACATTATTGGATATACAAGCAATCCTTGTTTGCTTTGAGCCTGCAACAAAAGACGGATTACACAGTTGTGATGAATAGCCATTACCCCACCCTAGACCCCTACGGGTACGGCAAACTATCCGCCAAGTACCCGAAGTGAAGCGGTCTCCCTCAACAACGTGAGTAGGCCACGAAACACTTCAAAGTACCCGGTAGTTTGTGCAATCCACCTTGGGTCTGTCCTAGGAGCAAAAACAGTAAAATGAAATAATACAACGGTGGCTACAACCGCAACTTGGATGTGCCCCGCAAAATAATATTACAACATATTACAATTACATTGAATGAATTAAAATAATAACCCATCTCAAACCCCAGCTAATCATCACAACAATCCAATACAGTTTATAATCACAAACAGTAAACACCATTACAGAAATGTGCAACCCCCTGCCAACAGACATACTAGTAGTTAGGGGAGGTTTACGAACACATTATACAAACACAGATATAATCAAATTAGCAAACATCGTAAAATTTCGATCGAGCAAACACATCAGATTCTACTCCCAAAACTTCTCTGTGCACCTGAGACTTGAGCAGAAAATAAACATTCCAGAAAATACAAAAATATCATAGAAGAGTTACTGGAGCAAACTGGGTTGAATTGGCCCCAACTAGGCCGCGGATCCACGGCGGATTGGTAGGATCGGCCGCGGTTCCGCGACTGTATGGCCGATTCAGGAACCCATTTTTCTCCAGTGTTCTTATATTTCTCTGCTTGTTATTCTGCAGCTCCCTGAAAAATTTTTAGAGCCTGTTTTAAATTCGACAGAAACTTAGTGATATCGATGTATTTTTCGGTTTGTATTGCGTTCGAAATTCATACGACTTTGCTAATGAGTTAATTATTATTTAGCGACGCTCTGATACCACTGTAAGTCGATGTACTACACCCCACGACTTGCGGGGAGGCAGAAATATGAAAAACGATCTTGTTCTTTGCAATAACATCGACTAACCGCAAGAATCGTTGCTAAACGATAACTAACATATGCATAGGAGTTCTAAACTACTATGTGAAGTGATTATACCTAATGAACCGTGTCCTTCGTCTTTTCGTTCTCCACCTCCTCTCCGGCCTTCTCTATGTAGTAAATGATCCACCCGAGAGCTATACTTCAAGCTTCACCTCTAACTTGAGGTAACTAGGTTTCTTAAAGTGCTAATCTAAGTAACCTAGGTGATATAGAGTTGGATTATGGATTGATTAGTCTATTCTAATCCTTGATCTCAACACATGAGAGGGGAGGATTAGGGTTTGAAGAGAGAGAGCTTGAGGAGAGAGAAGGTAAGCATGAGAATGAGAATGAGATAATGATCTCTCATGATATATATGAAGCATTATATTTATCAAATAAATAAAATAAAGGATTTAACAATCATGCTTCATAAATACAAATGAGTGATTCATCTACATGAGTCATTAAGCATTTATGATGCATTAATGATAAGGATGAATCACACAAATGAGTCACTAATCTCATTTAATGCTTATGCCACCTAAACCCCCAAGTCACCATCCTTCTAGAAGCTTCTCGTGAAATTACGAGAACGCCCCTCCTATCCGTGAAAACACGGAAAAACTTTAGACTGTATAAATCCAATATCCCGATACTAGAATCTGGCTTAAACCAAAGCCGGCTAGTAAAAACTGTCCGAAAGTTGTACGTGCGTAAACACACGTATGCGTCCGAACCCTTGTCGTAAAACCATACGACCTCTATATCGTTTTGCCTGGAGCAAGGAATCTCTCTGTGTGGGACTCTAATGACTCGACTACTACGCAGGCAGTGGGTTTAACCACAGACCGCAAGCAGCACTAGATGTACGTAACGGTCCCCAGGTAGATGTCGATGAGAAGGCCGATGAGGAAACCCATCCGAACTCCTACTGAGCCTGATGTGACAATCTCCGTACAGTCCGGTCTGTTCGTCTAAGACTATCGCATATCGGGCCTAGGGGGCGGCAAGGGTCAGTCCCCTAATAGCGGTATAAGTCGTGTCGGAGTGAAGCCCATTACACCCTGAGAAACTACTGGAACCTACCAGTAAATCTCGCTTGCCCTGGCCAGGGACTTTGCGTAATGGCTCTCTGACACAACGCGATATCAACTCCCAATACCGGGAGAGACGAATCCTGTCTAACTGCCACTGCCTCCAAGTGCTCGGGACTGCACCCAACTGCTACCTGTTTGCTCGACTCCTTTGAGCCGTGGTAGGGTAGCAATCTAAGAACAGTGGGACACACTCGAGGCAAAGTAGTAGTGTCAAGTCTGCGGACTATGCTGTACTCTTGTCACCTGAGAACTGTTAACTGACGACTGGTATAAAACCAACCTACAGTTCCCTGCGAGTCCTGCCCGGCGTACCCGTAACCCAACGAGCACCTGTATATTATCTCCAGTACGACGTACTGACGGCTGTAGGACAGACCATCTCCCCAACTGGGATGAGAAGCGTACACGCTAGTCTACTCCGGAGTATCGATGCCCTGTCTCGATAATCCTACGACTAGGGACCTGAAAATGGATATGCTTGTAGACTACCCAGCCCCCACTAGTGTGACTGCCATCACAACGCTGGTAGTCAAGCAAGATCCTAAGAGCTCTATCAATACGTAAACTCACATATTAAGTTAGAAAAACCAAGTAGCATACTACCATGTTTAGCAAGACTGTTATATACATGTGAATATCCCAAGCTTCCATTAAGTAATATACAAACTAGTATGATACAATAATGGCCCCTAGGGCATATACACTAACAACAACCACGCAAGCAATATAATATACAATGCCGAAGGGCGAGGATCAAAACTGAAAAGGAAACTCAAATCAACATGAAAACCCATAATAATACAACGCACGACTCTAAGGTCGAATTAATAATACAACTGGTCTCTAAGTCAAATAAATATACATGTCTAGTTGATGGAGTTACTAGATACAACTGAATGTAAATAAAATACAATGGTGGTCACGATGCAAGTGAACTCACCTACTAAAGAAAATCACCCGGAATAGAAGCTGTGTGCCAGCAAAGCTGTAACGAAACCTGTATGGCAAAATCTGCAAGAAACTGTGGCACAACGGGGGTGAGTTGCCAACTCGTGAGTAGAAAACATCACCGAGCAGAAATCTATGTATGACTCAATCTTAGGTCAATACGATCAAAATAAATAAATATCCTCAATATGATAAAGTCTGAAGCATGAAAAAGTGGCAAGGGTAAACAGCTATACATAAGTGCAATCCTATGTGCTCGTGTCAGTGCCTCAGGTAGCAATATATCATGTGTATAAGGTATGAATGTGATAATATGAAAACAGAATGCATCATGTATGAGAAAACTATTTTCTTAATTTAGTAAGATTTCTGTATATTTAAAATGAGGTATCATCAATAAATCGATATAAATCAGTGTCTAACATCGACACAAAACATAAATCCCGATATCCAATATCTCGGGCTCCGGTTATCCGGACTGGCCCATATCATAATATCTCAATACCTCAATATCAATATCTGGGGCTCCGGCTATCCTGGCCCTGTAGGGTTCCTAGGCACACTCATGAGGTTCTACAACTGATCAAACATGTCCAATTCAAAATTTTCTATGTGCCGAGAAACCCTAAACAAGATCGATAATAGAGGTAAGGCGAAACATGCAAGCAAACTACTTTGCTACTAAGTGAAAGAGACTACAACCTTTGTAGATCCAGTCCTCCACTTCTCTAGCTCCGTGTTGACGACCCTCCGCTGCGATCATCGGAATCCCGGACTCTAGCGTCGGTTTCATCGGAGAAATGGGCGGGCTAGGTCGTTGACTTCGATGCCGAAGATGATCTACGTCGAGACGACTCAAACTCAAGCTCCATCTTCACTAGGTCATGAAACTTGTGAAGATAACACACTCACTACATGGCAAGTGATAGAGGGTGAAGAAATAGGAAGTGGGTTGACTTTAGATTTGGATTTCTCACTTTAAATCTCATGGCACCATTAGAGGTAGCAAGCTTTCTTGAAGCTTGATGAAGATGAAGAAGAAGAAAAGAATAAAAAGATCATGAAATAAGAATGAAACTTATCCTTTTAATTATGGTACCATGGTTAAGTTAAGCCCTCATGCTTAACATGTGTAGAGAATTAACCAAAGACTTGGGTTAAGGGTTGGGTTAAAGAATTATCAAAAGAAATGACAAACGAGTGGACTTTGTCAAGGTTTCTCCAAGCTTCTTCAAGCTTGACAACTTTGACCAAGTTCATTTCTTTTGTTAATTCTCTTGATAAAACAATACCCTAATCTTAAACTTAATCTTGATATAATTCTCATACACACAACTTGTATGTATCATCAAACATGATACAAACATATGTACACAAATATATATCATATATACACTTATGCACAAACTAGTGAGAAAACAAATCTTAAGTGAACCAATACTAGTTAATGTAAAGTAATATATCAAATATATAATTATACATTAAATCATTAAATCAACACTTGATTTAATGATCCGGTCATACTGCATATAACCGACTAATATCAAGTGTATCAATGTATCGAATCAACATTTGATTCGGTAACCCGGCTATATCTTATATAACCGTCCGATGATACAAATCGCGGGAATAGAATTCAGTATCACATACTGATATTATTCTCGGTCCCGCACATATCACATATGCGCTCCTATCTCGTTTCGCTTGAGCCAGGAAACCTTTGTGTAGGACTCTAAAGACTCGTCAATACGCCGGCAGTAGGTGATGATCATATCAAACACCCACAAGCCGCAAGCGGTCTGCTAAACGTAACGGCCACCCGGGTATTGAGAGATCAGAAGATCAACGAGCAAGCCCGCTCACACTCCGGTGAATCCAACCAGTAACACTTACCGTACAGTCCGGTCTGTTCGTCTGATATGTCGCATATCTCGCCTAGGGGTGGTAAACGTCAGACCCCAATAGCTTGATAAGTCATGCCGGTGTAAGGTCCATAACAAGCGTGAAACTACTGATAACTCTTACCAGTAAATCACTGCAACCCTGGCCAGGGATTTCCAGTTATGGCCATTCGAGCATAGCACAACATCAACCCCCAATACCGGGAGAGACGAATCCCCTCCTATCGCTCATTGCCTCTATGTGAATCGGGACTGTGCCCAAAAACCACCTGTTTGCACAACTCAGTAGAGCCGTGGTAGGGTGGAAATCAAAGCACAGTGGGAGACACACAAGACTCTATGACGATCTCGGGTCAACAGACTAAGCTGTACCAGTGTCACTAGAGAACTGCCATCTGATGTGAGGTATAATACCATCTAGGAGTTCTCGGCGAGTCCGTTCAGTGTACCCAGTCTCCACTGAGCATCCGCATACCATCTCTGATGTCAAACACCAATGGATATGGGATCATCCATCGCCCATCACATGGGTCGAGAAGATATACGCTAGTCTACTCTGGAATATCGATGCCCCGTCTCGATATTCCCACGACTAGGAACATTGAAGGATGTACTCATTGACTACCCAGGCCCCACTAGTACGATCTACATCATAGTCTTGGGAGTCGAATACACATCCTAAGGGCTTTATCAACATGTAACAGAGAGACAGAAAGTATACATGTTAAGATAAAGAGCAACCAGATAGCGTACTATCATGTCGAGCAAGAAAGTCCTACCTATATATGTCCCAGCATCCACTACAATATACATCCAATGTACAGTAATGGCCTCTAGGGCATACATATAACTAACAATCTCCCACTTGCACTAAGGCCATCTATAGCAGTGGTTGCAGTATCTAATACTCAACCATCCCTTATAAGTCTCTCTCTGGGAAAAGGCCTTTGTGAGTGGATCCGCCGTGTTGTCCTCTGAGTCTACTCTCCTGACCTCGATCACCCTGGAGATCAACTATCTCCATGATCAGGTGATACTGCCTCAGAATATGTTTGGGTCACTGATGGGACCAGGGTTCCTGGGCCAAAGCCACACTTCCATCATCACACAATGGTAGGAACCTAGGTCATCTCATGAACCAATATACACCCAAACTGTCTCTTTGGTAGTATCTTTAATAGCGATGTTACCAGCCTTTATCGTCTAGTCTGCCACGGTATCTAGCTTGGAACTCTTCCAATATACCGTCCCTTCACTGAGGGTAAAGACAATGCCTGCGACTGACATTCAGTCGTCCTTATCACCCTGGAATCTTTCCAGTGATTCTCCCCAGGATCGATTGATACCATCTCACTAAACCTAGTGAGAAGCCTACCATCCATTTAGATCTATCTCATAGATCCAAATCCCAGGATTTAGGAGGTATCACTTTGATCCTGTATGGAGAATCCTTGTGATAAGCGGAGATTGACCGAGCGTAGCATAGGAAACTCCTTTCCTATCAAGAGTATGTCATCCACGTACTCTACGAGGATCATCACCATACTCCATACTACCTTTTTGTACATACAAGGTTCATCTACCATTTTGATGAAGTCAAACTCTTTGACTACCACATCAAAACAGATGTTCCAACTCCGCGATGCCTGCTTTATCCTGTAAAGCAACTTGCACACGTTTCCGCTGCTCCCACTGTTTACGAAGCCCTCTGGCTGTGTACTTATAGACGTTCTCTTCTAAATCATTATTTAGAAAAGCAGTCATGGCACCCAACCACCAGATATCGTAGTCATGGTATGTAGCAATGGCAAGTAGGATCTGGATGGGCTTAAGCATAGTCCCTGGAAAAGGTTTTATCATTATCCACGCCTGGTCGATGACGAAAACCATTAACAAGTCTATCTTTGAAAGTCTCAACTTTTCCATCTACACCAAGTAATCTTCTCAAGATATACATGCTCCTGATGGGGATTTAACCCTTCAGATATAGCATCCAAAGTCTATACTTTGTTGGTGTACATGGATTCCATCTCAGATCGCTAAGAATCCAGCCATTCGTACAGAGTCCCCACTCTTGATGGCCTTCTCGAAACTAGTTGGGTCATCATCTCATGATGCATTCCTCACTCCCACTGTCATCGAGAAACCAAAGTATCTCTCAGGTAGGTGAGGAACCCTAGTAGATCGGCGGAGAGGCTGAGGTTTGTTGGAAACTATTGAACCCTTTGGTTCTACCCAATCATCAGCTGCAGTTTGTATAGCTGGAACATTTCCAGTTCTATAGAACTGACCTTGCCTCGATCTTCTCCGGATTTTGCTTTTGACATAGGTCGGACAACCCCAAATCTTAACTTACTTAAGAGATAGGCTCTTCCCAGACCATATCTTATATAGAATGGTAGGCACTGATTTGATTCGGACCCAATTCAATAGGTATGCAGCTTCTCAAGTGCACAACCCCAAAAGGAAATAGGTAACTCAGTAGTACTCATCATAGAGCACACCTTATCATATAGGGTGTGATTGCTCCGTCCTGATACACCAACGTGCTGTGGTGTATACGGAGGAGTAATGCTGAGAGAGAATCTCATTCTCCTTTAGAATAGTCCAGGAATTCCATGCATAAGTATTCTCCTCCCTGATCTTATCATAGGACATAATACTTATACCCGTTTTTGGTTATCTATTTCTAACTTATATTCTGTGAATATCTCAAAAGGTTCGGACATGTGTTTCAACAGGAACATATGTCTGAATCTTGAGAGGTTATCAGAGAATGTAATGAAATAAAAAGAACCGGTCTTGGCATGTGTAGATAGGGGATCTACATACATCAACATGTATCATCCCAAGAGTTCACTAACTCTTTCTCTGTTTCCAGTAAACAGAGCTATGGTCATCCTATCTCTGTGACATGACTGGCAAGTTTCACAAGATGTAAATTCAAAATAATTTAAATATGCATCTAAATGTAACTTCAGCCAGTCGGGTCGCATTGATATGACCTAGTCTACAATGCCTCAAAAGGATTCGTTCATTTCTGAACTCTTCCTCTTGTGTGTGTTCCGTATACTAAGAACTGTAGTTTGATTTAGAACATCAATGCTTTTAGATAACGTGCCTGAACCGATCAACTTTTGATATAGGAAATGTTCAAAACATTATCCAACAATACAAAATTTTATCATTTCTTTACTAATAAAGAGACTGATATGATTTTGTATATCAGGTTCGGTATATAATAACATTCGTTCAGAATCAATGTATTTAGAATACAGGGTGACAGTGACCAACAGACTTGGCTGCAACACTTGCACCGTTTTCTGTCACATGAAACTTATCACCCGTTCTCAGTTCTCTGCCTTTCTGTAGCCCTATGTAACAGATTACATATCTGGGATCCTGATCCGGTATCAGATACCCAGGATGCAGGGGATGTTAGTTGTATGTATGCCCTAGAGGCCAGTATTGTACAGATGATGTATATTATATTGGATGCTTGGACATATATAGAGATGACTTTCTTTCTCGATATGATAGTATGCTATCTGGTTGCTCTTTATCTTAACATGTACACTTGTCTCTTTAAACTGTCTTATAGTTACATGTTGATAAAGCCCTTAGGATGTGTACTTGACTACCTGGACTATGATGCAGATCATACTAGTGGGGACATGGTAGTCTATAAGTACATCCTTCAAGGTCCCTAGTCGTGGGTGTATCGAGACAGGGCATCGATATACTAGTGTAGACTAGCGTATACGCTTCTCGACCCATGAGATGGGCGATGGATGATCCCATATCCATTGGTGTTTGACATCAGAGATGGTATACGGGTGCTCAGTGGAGATTGGATACACTGGACGGACTCGCCGAGAACTCCTAGATGGTATTATACCTCATGTCAGATGGCAGTTCTCTGGTGACACTTGTACAGGTTAGTCTGTAGACCCGAGATCGTCATAGAGTCTTGTGTGATTCCCACTGTGCTTTGATCTCCACCTTACCACGTCCATGAGGGCGTTCAAAACGGTGGTCTTTGGGTACAGTCCCGAGTCACATGGAGGCAATGAGCGATAGGAGGGGTTTCGTCTCTCCCGGTATTGGGGGTTGATGTTGCGCTGTGCTCGATTGGCCGTAACAGGGAAGTCCCTGGCCAGGGCTGATCAAAGATTTGCTGGTAAGTGTTACCAGTAGTTTCTCGACCCGTTATGAGCCTCACATCGGCACGACTTATCGGTTATTGGGGTCTGACGTATACCACCCCTAGACTTGATATGCGACATATCAGACGAACAGACCGGACTGTACGGTAAGTGTTACTGGTTGGATTCACAGGAGTGTGAGCGGGCTAGCTCGTCGATCTTCTGATCGCTCAATACCTGGATGGCCGTTACGTTTAGCAGACCGCTTGCGGCTTGTGGGTGCTTGATATGATCATCATCTGCTACCGGCGTATTGACGAGTCTTTAGAGTCCTACACAGAGGTTTCCTGGCTCAAGCGAAACGAAATAGGAGTGCATATGAGATATGTGCAGGACCGAGAATGATGCGTGTATGTGATACCGTATTCCATTCTCGCGATGGATGTATCGATTGGTTATATTCGATATAACCTAGATATCGAATCAAGGATTGATTCGATAAGCCGATACATAGGATACTAGTCGGTTATATGTGATATGACCGGATCGTTAAATCAAGTGTTGATTTAATGATTTAATGTATAATTATATATATTTGATATATTACTTTGCATTAACTAGTATTGGTTCACTTTAAATGGATTTTCTCACTTGATGTGCAAGAAGTATATGTGATATACTTTTGTGCACATATTTGTATCATGTTTGATGATACTTGATCATTTGGTTAAGTGTAAAGGATTAAACCATGGTTAAGAGATGATTAGGGTTTTGCTTTTTCATTTATTTATTTGTTTATTTATTTGGAAAAGATTTAGATAAGAATGGTGGCTATGTTTGTTTCTAGTTGAAGCTTCATGAAGCTTTGACTTCTTAACCATTCTTGTCTTCATGCTTAACCCTAACCCATCCAAGTAACCATGGTCTATTCTCTACACTCTACCCTAGTTAGTTTATGATAAGTATTCATTTATTATTCATTTTAACTCAACACTTATCATAATTCTAGCTTCATCTTCTTCTTCATCTTCAAGAATGAAAACTTGATGCCATCAATGGCAACTTGAGCAAAAGTGAGAGAAATCCAATTCTAAAGTGAACCCACCTCCTATTTCTTCATCCTCTACCTCTTGCCAAGTGGTTTTGGGTGTTTTCTTCACAAGTTTCACAACTTGGTGCAGTCGGAGCTTGAACTTGTGAAACCTCGACGTAGATCATCTTCGGCACGAAGCCGACGACCTTGCCCGCTCGTTTTTCCGATGAAGCCGACGATTGAGTCCAGGATTCAAGATGAACAGCGAGAGGACGCCTACGTGGAGCTATGGAAGTGGAGAACCGGATCTACAAAGGTTGTAGCCTCTCTCCTTTAGTTAAGTTGTTAACTGGTTTAGTTTTTCGCCTAAATTTCTAGTTAACGATCCGTATTAGGGTTTCTCGGCACCCGTAAAATTTGAAATTGGCATGGTTGATGCCTTGTGAGACCTCTTGAGAGTGCCTAGGAACCCTACAGTGGTATCAGAGCCTAGCTAGAGCCTTAGGCGAAGTCTAGACGACGTTTGAAACCCGAACGAACCCGAAACCCTAAAACCCAAGTGCTCTTTGGACTTTTTCTAAAATCTGGGATTTTTCCATATTAAAAATGCTTAAAAAATTCAGCAGGGAAATCTAAGAATTACGATGCAAAATTTATCCCATGAACAGTAAAGAGTGCGGCGGAACCGCGGCAGAAGCTTGGCTTCTGCGGCGGTTCCGCGGCATTATGATGACATCATCACTCCCGTTTTGCACAGTAATTACTATTTTATTATGCTGAATTTTCTAGGAATTTTTAAATTGACTCAAGAGTTGAGCGTTCTGGGGTTGTATTGGGAATCAACGATTCGATCGGATTATCAAATCTTGTCTATGTGGCTTTCCGGATAACTTTAGAATATGTTAAAAAGTTCGACCGGATATAAATACCCAACTTTTCCCCTGCCGGAAAATTTCCAAGTGTTGGATCTTTCAATGGTTTAAGGACGTTCTGAGTAGTGCAAGTAACGCGATGGTCCCTCTAGAAGACAACAAACCTTAACTCGATTATGTGACCTTCTTGAACTGCCCTTTGAACCTTCGGGTTTGGGGCAATACGGCATGCCACATGTGAGGCGTTGGCTTGACCCTTCTATGGCTGGACCGTTGGTACTGAGGCATGAAGTGAATGTCGTTGAACCTATTTCATGTGTTGGACGGTTTCGGGAAAACTTGGGTGTTCGAATGTTCGATCGGAAAGTTTAATATTTTCTATTTATCTGGAATGGGATACAATAATTGGAATTCACAAACAGTTATGAGATAACTGAATGAATGTTATAAATCTAGCTGTTTAGTTTCATTTGATATAGAAAAGAGTTTTCGATAATGAAACTAAAATGCGGGGTTTATAACTGTTAGGCATGTGATGTCTAAGTATTTCATTTGATTAGGCATGCGATATCTAAAGAGATTGCGGATTCCAACTGTTGTAGTTTTACACTTTCTTTTCTGTGACCGTAAGTGTAATATGTGATATCGCCGGTTTCGTTGCTATATGTCAACGACAATTGGGATACGCATATTTACTTACGTTGATGACATGTGATGTTATGTGTTGCTGGATATGTTATATTGGATTGCCGTGTTTGAATAGCCGGGGGTTTTTATGTGAGATGAGTGTTTTTCATTTTCATTCATGTAAAAACTTGTATGTAATATTCTTTTATTGGGGCACTTCCAGGTTGCGGAAGTTGTCACCCTTTGTATATTATTTACTTTTCTGCACTAGGATAGACCCAAGGAGGGGAGCATAAGTAACCGGGTTCTAGGATCCAGTGGGAGACCATCTCGAGGAGTCGAGTCCGGGTCTCCTAACCCTAGAATTGGTAGGGTTGCTTGCCGCTCTCGTAGGGGTCTAGGGGTGTGGGATTGGCTATTCATCACGACCGTGGAATCCGTGTTTTATACTGGCTCGTATTGAAAACACGGACGTCCTAGTATATCCAATATTTCATAAGTTTCTTCTGCTGCGATATCTGTGATGTGATCATGTGATGTTCTGTGATAGATACTTTATATAGTATATATGATATATTATATAGACGTTACTTATGTTTTGCACCCGCACTAGCCCTGCCCTGCTCTGTCGTTAGTTACCTAACCTAACGGTGCATGAGGGGACATCGAGGCGAATGCGGATGGCATAAGTGTACGTCGTATTTATCTGTGATGTTTAGGTATTTAAATGATGGGACTTCATTAATGTGATTAATGAAAGAAAAGAAACCAAATGATGTTGTAGAATAAAATTTTAAATAAAACAGGTAGCTACAGTTCTTGCTTTGCATAGCGGTATATATGATATACCCTGCACCTTATTCGATGAGGAAAGGACCGAGATCCCTTCACCGGGAGTGACTCCTTTAGCAATAACTGGCAGATGCTACATACTCGGTTTGCTTTTGATTGTTTTTGAGTTTTGCTTTGCACAGTGATATATATGATATATCCCGCACCTCATTCGACGAGGAAAGGGCCGACGATCCCTTCACCGGGAGTGACCCCTTTAGCAAAACTAGAAAAGCCTCAAAATCACTCCATTTCAAAACTTCATTTGATTCTACAACGATATCAAGTTCATTACGCAATAGGTTTTCAGAAAAACCTGTCGTAGCCCTCCGTCATTTCAGATAAGTCCTGTTTAGTATTCGTGCTGCGTTTGTTGACCTTGTCAAGACGCAGTGTGCGGTAGCTAACCAGTATTTATCTGTTTATGCATATGATGCAGATTGAGTTAGGGTAGTCGTACGGCCTTGTTGACCTTGTCAAGGGTCGTGCGGGTGGGTTTAATTCAATCAAGAAATGACGGGTTGAACTTGACTTACGGTCTATGGTTTGTTGACCTTGTCAAGGTCATAGATCGTTTGGGGCAAAATATTATCGGGAATTTCAAGTGTTGAAATTTGCAATGAGATTGCATACCTTCTATGAGATAGTTGGATCCCGATACCCACTGCGAGTAAGAGTTACTCCTGGGAGAGTTTTACACATTACAATTAGCCGATCAAGTAGGTGTCTAGAAAGGTGTCAACGGGGTTACGCCTCTGGGAAAACGAGGTTTACATTAATTAGGTTCGTGAGAAAGCACGGGGGACCTCCCTCAAAGTACCGACACTGGCCTGGCTGAAAGATTGGTGAACTTGTAGTGTGTAATTAATCCCGGCTAGTCTTTCCTTTTAGGGTTTGAAGGAAGATTTGATAAAAACCAGTGGGAGCCATCCTGATTAGATAAGATAATAACCAATCTGATCTTGCACGAGCATACGCTAAAGTGTTTTCTTCTCTCTCTCTCCAGGTAGCGACCATGTCATGCCCTAATAAAGATAATAATATGAATGTATTGACCGAACCCGCATGTTATACTGTGCTGGGGAACGTTGGTTCCGTTCTTTCCTATAAGAGTTATAGAACTGAACAGGATATAGGGGAATACCAGGATTCCCATGCCACCCGAATGAAGAAATTACATGATGATGCATTTTCTTCGGGTGTGTTCGTTACAGAGAACTGTTTCTCCATTTGCTCTACGTCCTGGGTATTAGATACCGGGTCGGGATCCTATATAAGTAATCAGTTACATGGGCTTAGGAAAGGTAGAGAACTTGGAGAAGGTGATAAAGTCATTAGAGTTGGAAATGGTGCAATAGTTGCAGCTAAGACTGTCGGGGAATATCACCTTGCATTACCAACAGGTAATACATTGGTTCTGAACGAATGCTATTACATGCCGAACCTGATATGCAACATTATATCAGTTTCTTTATTAAGTAAAGAGGGTTATAATTTTGTATTACAGGATAATGTTATGAACATTTTCTGTAACCAAAAGTTGGTTGGATCAGGCACGTTGTGCAATGCCATTTATGTTCTAAATCAATCCACAGTTCTAAGTATAACAAACACACACAAGAGGAAGAGTTCTGAACTGAACGAATCCTTCTTGTGGCATTGTAGACTGGGTCACATCAATGCGACACGACTGGCTAAGTTGCATAAGGATGGATATTTGAAACCATTCGAATTTTCATCTTATGACACTTGCCAGTCATGTCTCAAAGGCAAGATGACCAAAACTCCGTTTACGGGATATGGAGAAAGAGTTACTGAACTCTTAGAACTGATACATAGTGATGTATGCGGTCCTATGTCTATACATGCCAGGGATGGTTCTTCATACTTCATTACATTCACTGACGATCTCTCTAGATTCGGATATGTGTTCCTGATGAAACACAAATCAGAAGCTTTTGAGAAATTTAGAGAATATAAACAAGAAGTTGAGAACCAAACCGGAAAAAGTATTAAAATCCTACGATCTGATCGAGGAGATGAATACTTGAGCAATGAATTCCTGGACTTCCTAAAAGAGAATGGGATTCTCTCTCAGCTGACTCCTCCATATACACCACAGCACAACGGTGTATCAGAACGGAGGAACCGCACCCTATTAGATATGGTGCGCTCTATGATGAGCACAGCTGAGTTACCTATTTCGTTCTGGGGATATGCACTGGAGACAGCAGCATACTTATTGAATCAAGTTCCATCTAAATTTATACCTACCACACCATATGAGATATGGAGTGGGAAGAGGCCATATCTTAAACGAGTTAAGATATGGGGTTGTCCATCCTATGTCAAAAGGCAAAATCCGGACAAGCTCGAGGCACGGTCAGTTCTTTGCAAGTTTGTGGGATATCCAAAGAACTCCTATGGGTATTTTTTCTACCACAGTGAGGAACAAAAAGTGTTTGTTGCTCAACATGCCACCTTTTTAGAAAAGGAATTCCTTGAAAAAGAAATTAGTGGCAAAGTGGTAGAGCTGGAAGAAGTTCCAGATACACAAACCGTAACTGAAGATTTGGTGGAACCAGAAGATTCAGTAGCTCCCAATGAACCTCAGCCTCTCCGCCGATCTAGTAGGGTTCCTCGCCAACCTGAGAGATACTATGGTTTTCTCATGGATGGTGGGAGCGAGGATTGCATCATGGAGTATGATGACCAACTAGCTTCGAGCAGGCCATCACGAGTAGGGACTCAGTGAAATGGCTGGATGCTATGCGGTCCGAGATGGAATCCATGTACACCAACAAAGTATGGACTTTGGATGTTGCTCCTGAAGGGGTAAAACCCATCGGGAGCAAGTGGGTCTTCAAGAAGAAACTTGGTGTAGATGGGAAAGTGGAGACTTTTAAAGCTAGACTTGTTGCAAAGGGTTTTCGTCAAAAACCAGGTGTGGACTATGACGAAACCTTTTCTCCAGTGGCTATGCTTAAATCCATCCGGATCATGCTTGCCATCGCTGCGTATCATGATTACGAAATCTGGCAAATGGATGTTAAGACCGCCTTTCTAAATGGTGATTTAGAAGAGTGCGTGTACATGACTCAGCCAGAGGGCTTCGTAGACAGTGGGAGCAGCGGGAAGGTGTGCAAGCTGCTTAAATCCATTTATGGATTAAAGCAAGCATCGCGGAGTTGGAACATCTGCTTTGACGTCGTTATCAAAGAGTTTGATTTCGTCAAAAACCCAGATGAACCTTGTATTTATAAGAAGGTGGCAGAGAGTAAGGTTGTCTTCCTCGTATTGTACGTGGACGACATACTCTTGATAGGAAATGATATTCCTATGCTGCAATCGATTAAGCTCTTCTTATCACAAAGATTCTCAATGAAAGATCTTGGTGATGCCTCCTGCATATTGGGAATTAGGATCTATAGAGATAGATCCAAACGGATATTGGGATTGTCCCAATCCAGGTACATTGACACCATACTAAAGAGGTTTAGTATGGAAGAATCCAAGCGTGGGAACTTGCCCACGATCTCTGGAGTCACTCTCTCCAAAGAGATGTCTCCCAAGACTGATTTGGAGAGAGCTCGCATGCAAGGGATACCCTATGCTACGGCTATAGGCTCTATCATGTATGCGATGCTATGTACCAGACCCGATGTAGCATACTCACTAAGTGTAGTGAGCAGGTATCAAGCTGATCCTGGAGAGAGTCACTGGACAGCTGTGAAGAGCATTCTCAAGTACTTACGAAGGACTAAAGAGATTCTCTTGGTGTATGGTAACGGAGAACTCCAAGTGGAGTCCTTTACCGATTCGAGCTTCCAGAGTGATAAGGACGACTCTAAGTCGCAGTCGGGATTTGTCTTTACCCTTTACGGAGGGGCGGTTAGCTGGAAGAGTTCCAAGCAGGAAACCGTGGCAGACTCGACGATGGAGGCTGAATACATCGCTGCCAACGATGCTGCCAAAGAGGTTGTCTGGATCAAGAAGTTCATTACTGAACTTGGAGTGGTTCCATCCATTGAGCATCCAATACCTTTGTATTGCGATAACAATGGAGCGGTGGTTTTGGCCAAGGAACCCAGGTCCCATCAGCAATCCAGGCATATTCTGAGGCGGTATCACCTGATCCGGGAGATAGTTGATCGCCGGGAGATCGAGGTCAGGAGAGTTGACACGAAGAACAACACGGCGGATCCACTCACGAAGGCCATTCCCCAGATACAGTTTGAGAGACTCTTCGGGATGCTCGGTATGCGATACTACAGCAGCTTGCCCTGCAAGTGGGAGATTGTTAGTTGTATGTATGCCCTAGAGGCCAGTATTGTACAGATGATGTATATTATATTGGATGCTTGGACATATATAGAGATGACTTTCTTGCTCGATATGATAGTATGCTATCTGGTTGCTCTTTATCTTAACATGTACACTTGTCTCTTTAAACTGTCTTATAGTTACATGTTGATAAAGCCCTTAGGATGTGTACTTGACTACCTGGACTATGATGCAGATCATACTAGTGGGGACATGGTAGTCTATAAGTACATCCTTCAAGGTCCCTATTTGTGGGTGTATTGAGACAGGGCATCGATATACCAGTGTAGACTAGCGTATACGCTTCTCGACCCACGAGATGGGCGATGGATGATCCCATATCCATTGGTGTTTGACATCAGAGATGGTATACGGGCGCTCAGTGGAGACTGGGTACACTAGACGTACTCGCCGAGAACTCCTAGATGGTATTATACCTCACGTCAGATGGCAGTTCTCAGGTGACACTTGTACAGGTTAGTCTGTAGAGCCGAGATCGTCATAGAGTCATGTGTGATTCCCACTGTGCTTTGATCTCCACCTTACCACGTCCATGAGGGCGTGCAAAACGGTGGTCTTTGGGTACAGTCCCGAGTCACATGGAGGCAATGAGCGATAGGAGGGGTTTCGTCTCTCCCGGTATTGGGGGTTGATGTTGCGCTGTGCTCGATTGGCCGTAACAGGGAAGTCCCTGGCCAGGGCTGATCAGAGATTTGCTGGTAAGTGTCACCAGTAGTTTCTCGACCCGTTATGAGCCTCACATCGGCACGACTTATCGGTTATTGGGGTCTGACGTATACCACCCCTAGACTTTATATGCGACATATCAGACGAACAGACCGGACTGTACGGTAAGTGTTACTGGTTGGATTCACAGGAGTGTGAGCGGGATAGCTCATCGATCTTCTGATCGCTCAATACCCGGATGGCCGTTACGTTTAGCAGACCGCTTACGGCTTGTGGGTGCTTGATATGATCATCATCTGCTACCGGCGTATTGA
The DNA here is from genome assembly GCA_030015575.1 of Agapanthus africanus. Classification (NCBI taxonomy): domain Eukaryota; kingdom Viridiplantae; phylum Streptophyta; class Magnoliopsida; order Asparagales; family Amaryllidaceae; genus Agapanthus; species Agapanthus africanus. Next base: position 334,197,782 of record CM057346.1, on the reverse strand, counting down.
CGAGTCTTTAGAGTCCTACACAGAGGTTTCCTGGCTCAAGCGAAACGAAATAGGAGTGCATATGAGATATGTGCAGGACCGAGAATGATGCGTGTATGTGATACCGTATTCCATTCTCGCGATGGATGTATCGATTGGTTATATTCGATATAACCTAGATATCGAATCAAGGATTGATTCGATAAGCCGATACATAGGATACTAGTCGGTTATATGCGATATGACCGGATCGTTAAATCAAGTGTTGATTTAATGATTTAATGTATAATTATATATATTTGATATATTACTTTGCATTAACTAGTATTGGTTCACTTTAAATGGATTTTCTCACTTGATGTGCAAGAAGTATATGTGATATACTTTTGTGCACATATTTGTATCATGTTTGATGATACTTGATCATTTGGTTAAGTGTAAAGGATTAAACCATGGTTAAGAGATGATTAGGGTTTTGCTTTTTCATTTATTTATTTGTTTATTTATTTGGAAAAGATTTAGATAAGAATGGTGGCTATGTTTGTCTCTAGTTGAAGCTTCATGAAGCTTTGACTTCTTAACCATTCTTGTCTTCATGCTTAACCCTAACCCATCCAAATAACCATGGTCTATTCTCTACACTCTACCCTAGTTAGTTTATGATAAGTATTCATTTATTATTCATTTTAACTCAACACTTATCATAATTCTAGCTTCATCTTCTTCTTCATCTTCAAGAATGAAAACTTGATGCCATCAATGGCAACTTGAGCAAAAGTGAGAGAAATCCAATTCTAAAGTGAAAGCACCTCCTATTTCTTCATCCTCTACCTCTTGCCAAGTGGTTTTGGGTGTTTTCTTCACAAGTTTCACAACTTGGTGCAGTCGGAGCTTGAACTTGTGAAACCTCGACGTAGATCATCTTCGGCACGAAGCCGACGACCTTGCCCGCTCGTTTTTCCGATGAAGCCGACGATTGAGTCCAGGATTCGAGATGGACAGTGAGAGGACGCCTACATGGAGCTAAGGAAGTGGAGAACCGGATCTACAAAGGTTGTAGCCTCTCTCCTTTAGTTAAGTTGTTAACTAGTTTAGTTTTTCGCCTAAATTTCTAGTAAACGATCCGTATTAGGGTTTCTCGGCACCCGTAAAATTTGAAATTGGCATGGTTGATGCCTTGTGAGACCTCTTGAGAGTGCCTAGGAACCCTACAGGGGTTACTGAGAAACAGTTCTGTATAACGAACACACCCGAAGAAGATGCATCATATGCGCTTTCTTCGTTTGGGCGGCATGGGAATCTTGGTATTCCCCTATTTCCTGCTCTGTCTTATAACAATTATAAGTTGGAGCGGGACCAACGTTCCCCAGCTCAGTATAACAAGCGGGTTCGGTCAATACATCTATATTATTATCTTGATTAAGGCGTGATATGGTCGCTACCTGGAGAAAGAGAGAAGAAAACACTCTGCGTGCGCTCTTGCAAGATTAGATTGGTTATTTATTTTATCTAATCAGGATGGCTCCCACTGTTTTTATCAAATCTTCTTTCAACCCTAAAAGGAAAGACTAGCCGAGATTAATTACACTCTACAAGTTCGCCAATCTTTCAGCCAGGCCAGTGTCGGTACTTTGAGGGAGGTTCCCCGTGCTTTCGCACGAACCTAATTAAAGTAAACCTCGTTTTCCCAGAGGCGTAACCCCGTTGACACCTTTCTAGACACCTACTTGATTAGCTAATTGCAAAGTGCAAAACTCTCCAGGAGTAACAATTACTCGCAGTGGGTATCAGGATCTAACTATAATATAGAAGGTATGCAATCTCATTGCAAATTTCAACACTTGAAACTCCCGATAAAGGTTTTTACCCCTAGCACCTATGACCTTGGCTAAGGTCAACAAATCATAAGTACTAGTCAAGTTCTACCCGTCATTTCGTGATTAATTAGACCCACCCACATGACCCTTGGCTAAGGTCAACAAAGCCACATGACTGTCCTAACTAATCGCATCATATGCGGTGTAGGAAGACATCACTTAGCTACCGTACATTGTGCCTTGACTATAGTCAACAAACACAGCACGAATACTAAGTACTCTACTTCCTAAAATGACGGAGGGTTGCAGATGGTTTTTAAGAAAACCTTTAACGCTTTGAACTTGATCTCGTTGTGGAATCAAATGGTTTTTAAATGGAGTGTTTTTTAGGCTTTTCTAGTTTTGCTAAAGGGGTCACTCCCGGTGAAGGGATCGTCGGCCCTTTCCTCATCGAATAAGGTGCAGGATATATCATATATATCACTGTGCAAAGCAGAAACTATAGAAGCAATCAAAAGACAAACCGAGAGTTGTAGCATCTGCTAGTTATTGCTAAAGGAGTCACTCCCGGTCAAGGGATCTCGGTCCTTTCATTATCGAATAAGGTGCAGGATGTTCTACAAGGTGTTAGTTATATGTATGCCCTAGAGGCCATTACTGTACATTGAATGTATATTGTAGTGGATGCTGGGACATATATAGGAAGGACTTTCTTGCTCGACATGATAGTACGCTATCTGGTTGCACTTTATCTTAACATGTATACTTTCTGTCTCTCTGATTACATGTTGATAAAGCCCTTAGGATGTGTACTCGACTTCCAGGACTATGATGTAGATCATACTAGTGGGGCCTGGGTAGTCAATGAGTACATCCTTCATTGTTCCTAGTCGTGGGAATATCGAGACGGGGCATCGATATTCCAGAGTAGACTAGCGTATATCTTCTCGACCCATGTGATGGGCGATGGATGATCCCATATCCATTGGTGTTTGACATCGAAGATGGTATGCGGGTGCTCAGTGGAGACTGGGTACACTGAACGGACTCGTCGAGAACTCCCAGATGGTATTATACCTCACGTCAGATGGCAGTTCTCTGGTGACACTGGTACAGCTTAGTCTGTTGACCCGAGATCGTCATAGAGTCTTGTGTGTCTCCCACTGTGCTTTGATTTCCACCCTACCACGGCTCTACTGAGTCGTGCAAACAGGTGGTTTTTGGGTACAGTCCCGATTCACATGGAGGCAATGAGCGATAGGAGGGGATTCGTCTCTCCCGGTATTGGGGGTTGATGTTGTGCTATGCTCGACTGGCCATAACAGGAAATCCCTGGCCAGGGTTGCAGTGACCTACTGGTAAGTGTTATCAGTAGTTTCACGAATGTTATGGACCTCACGTCGGCATGACTTATCAAGCTACTGGGGTCTGACGTTTACCACCCCTAGTCGAGATATGCGACATATCAGACGAACAGACCGGACTATACGGTAAGTGTTACTGGTTGGATTCACAAGCGTATGAGCGGGCTTGCTCGTCGATCTTCTGATCGCTCAATACCCGGGTGGCCGTTACGTTTAGCAGACCGCTTGCGGCTTGTGGGTGTTTGATATGATCATCATCCGCTGCCGGCGTATTGACGAGTCTTTAGAGTCCTACACAGAGGTTTCCTGGCTCAAGCGAAACGAAATAGGAGCGCATATGAGATATGTGCGGGACCGAGAATAATGCGTGTATATGATACCGTATTTCATTCTCGCGATGAATGTGTCGGATGGTTGTATGCGATATAACCTAGTTATCGAATCAAGGATTGATTCGATAAGCCGATACATTGGAAACTAGCCGGTTATATGCGATATAACCGGATCATTGAATCAAGTGTTGATTTAATGATTTAATATATAATTATATATTTGATATATTACTTTGCATTAACTAGTATTGGTTCACTTTAAATGGATTTACTCACTTGGTTTGTACACATTGTATATGTGATATACTTTTGTGCACAAGATTGTATCATATTTGATGATACTTGCTCTTTTGGGTTTGTGTAAAGATTAAACCATGTTTAGTGAATGGTTAGGGTTTCTTTTCTCTTCTTTATTTATCCATTTATTATTGTTTTGGAAAAGATAAAGAGAAAAAGAAATGGTGGCTTAGTTTGTCTTTTCTTTGAAGCTTCTTGAAGCTTTGAAAAAGTCTACCATTCTTGTCTCTTCTTTAACCCTAACCACTCTTCTAAACCTTGGTTAAATCTCTACACTAAACCATGGTTGAAGTTATGATAAGTATTCTTTTTATTTTCTTTTTTAATTAACTTATCATATCTTCTTCTTCTTCTTCATCTTCTTCAACAAAAGAGAAAGCTTGCTACTCCAATGGCAAGTGATGAAAACTAGTGAGAAATCCAAAACTAAAGTCTACCCACTTCCTATTTCTTCATCCTCTACCTCTTGCCAAGTTGTATAGGGTGTTTACTTCACAAGTTTTCAAAGCTTGGTTAAGTTGGAGCTTGTTCTTGTGATGCTTCGATGTAGATCATCTTCGGCATCAAACCGACGATCAAGCCCGCCTATTCTTCGATGATGCCAATGCTAGAGTCAAGGGTTTGATTTGGACAGCGGAGGGAGATCATCGCGGAGCTTAGGAAGTGGTGGACCGGATCTACAAAGGTTGTAGCCCCTTTCCTTTAGATACATTTCCATTTACTTGCTTGTTTCGCCTAGATATCTAGTAAACGATCTGTATTAGGGTTTGTAGGCACCCGTAAAATTTGATTTGTGCATGTTTGATCACTTGTGAGACTCCATTAGAGTGCCTAGGAACCCTACAGTGGTATCAGAGCCTAGCTAGAGCCTTAGGCGAAGTCCTGACGGAGTTAGAATTCCGATCGACCCAAAACCCCGACTTTGAATATGCTCTCTGTACATTTTTTAATTTCGAGGATTTTTCCACATTAAAAATATCCAGAAAAATCAGTAGGCTAATTTAAGAATTACTGTGAATTTCGATGGAGTAATTCCATCAAAGAGCCGCGGATCCGCGGCACGAGCATGGCTCGTGCGGCGGTTCCGCGGCCATTTTGTCGTTATGTGCATCCTATTTTGCACAGTAATTCTTAGTTGTCTGTGCTGGTTTTCCTGGGGTTTTTTAATAATTTTTCCCAGAGTTGCATTTTCTGAGTTATATTGGGGACTCGGTGTATTCGATCGGACTGTCTAATTTTTGTCGGTGTGCTTTTCCGGGTATTTTTAGAATATGTTAAAAAGTTCGACCGGATATAAATACCCACTTTTTCCCCTGCCGGGAAATTTCCAATTGTTGGATTTTTCCGTAGTTTAACGACGTTCAAAGTAGTGCAAGTAACGCGATGGACCCTCTAGAAGACAACAAACCTTAACTCGATTATGTGACCGTCTTGAACTGCCCTTTGAACCTTCGGGTTTGGGGCAGTACGGCGTGCCACATGTGAGGCGTTGGCTTGACCCTTCTACGGCTGGACCGTTGGTACTGAGGCACGAACTGAATGTTGTTAGACTTATTTCATGTGTTGAGCTGTATCGGGAAAACTTGGGTGTTCGATTGTTCGATCGAAAAGTTTAGCATTTTCTATTTATCCGGAATGTGATACAATAATTGGAATTCGCAAATAGTTATGAGATAACGGAATGAATGTTATAAACATAGCAGTTTAGTCTTACTTGATCGGTTGCCACGGAATTTTGATGTGATCAAAAGTCCGTCGCAATCACGTAGCGTACGCGGATACTCGCCGGGTAAACTTAATAGACAGCCTCACTCCATAGCCCCGACCAAGTGACTGTAGGAGAACCCCGTCGCCGAAAGCATCCGTTCAGGTGCTCCCGGTAGCGGTGTTCCGCCTTGGTGCACTTCGTCGACGGCGTTAGGGGTGCGGCCGCCTACTAAAGTTTGCGACGAGCATTCGATCAGAATGTCGGGAATCCTGTTGAATTGCCCGACTTGATATTGAAAAGAGTTTTCGATAATGAGACTAAAATGCGGGGTTTATAATTGTTAGGCATGCGATGTCTAAGTAATTCATTTGGTCAGGCATGCGATGTCTGAGGAGGTTGCGGATTCCAACTGTTGTAGTTTTACATTTTCTTTTCTGTGACCGTAAGTGTAATATGTGATATCGCCGGTTTCGTTGCTATATGTCAACGACAATTGGGATGCGCATATTTACTTACGTTGATGACATGTGATGTTATGTGTTGCTGGATATGTTATATTGGATCGTCGTGTTTGAATAGCCGGGGTTTTTTTTTATGTGAGATGAGTGTTTTTCATTTTCATTCATGTAAAAACTTGTATGTAATATTCTTTTATTGGGGCACTTCCAGGTTGCAGAAGTTGTCACCGTTGATGTATATTATTTACTTTTCTGCACTAGGATAGACCCAAGGAGGGGAGCACAAGTAACCGGGTTCTGGGGTCCAGTGCGAGACCAACTCGAGGAGTCGAGTCCGGGTCTCCTAACCCTAGAATTGGTAGGGTTGCTTGCCGCTCTCGTAGGGGTCTAGGGGTGTGGGATTGGCTATTCATCACGACCGTGGAATCCGTGTTTTATACTGGCTCGTATTGAAAACACGGACGTCCTAGTATATCCAATATTTCATATGTTTCTTCTGCTGTAATTTATCTGTGATCATGTGATGTTCTGTGACAGGTATTATATATAGTATATATGATATATTATATAGACGTTGCTTATGTTTTACACCCGCGCTAGCCCTGCCTCGCTCTGGCGTTAGTTACCTAACCTAACGGTGCAGATGGGACATCGAGGCGAATGCGGATGGCATAAGCGTACGTTATATTTATCTGTGATGATTAGGTGGACTTAATTGATGGGATATTCATTAATGAGATTAATGAAAGAAAATAAACCTAATTGATGTTGTGGAATCGAATTTCAAAATAAAACAGGTAGCTACAGTTCTTGCTTTGCATCGTGGTGTTCCTTGTAGAACATCCTGCACCTTATTCGATAAGGAAAGGACCGAGATCCCTTCACCGGGAGTGACTCCTTTAGCAATAACTGGCAGATGCTACAACCCTCGGTTTGTCTTTTGATCGCTTCTATAGTTTCTGCTTTGCACAGTGATATATATGATATATCCCGCACCTCATTCGACGAGGAAAGGGCCGACGATCCCTTCACCGGGAGTGACCCCTTTAGCAAAACTAGAAAAGCCTCAAAAACATTCCATTTAAAAACCATTTGATTCCGCAACGAGATCAAGTTCAAAGCATTAAAGGTTTTCACAAAAACCAGCCGCAACCCTCCGTCATTTTAGGAAGTAGAGTACTTAGTATTCGTGCTGTGTTTGTTGACCATAGTCAAGGCACAGTGTACGGTAGCTAAGTGATGTCTTCCTACACCGCATATGATGCGATTAGTTAAGACAGTCGCGTGACTTTGTTGACCTTAGTTAAGGGTCATGTGGGTGGGTCTAATTAATCACGAAATGACGGATAGAACTTGACTAGTACTTGTGATTTGTTGACCATAGTTAAGGTCATGGTGCCAGGGGAAAAAACCTTTATCGGGAGTTTCAAGTGTTGAAATTTGCAATGAGATTGCATACCTTCTATGTGATAGTTGGATCCCGATACCCACTGCGAGTAATTGTTACTCCTGGGAGAGTTTTGCACTTTACAATTAGCCGATCAAGTAGGTGTCTAGAAAGGTGTCAACGGGGTTACGCCTCTGGGAAAACGAGGTTTACTGTAATTAGGTCTGTGCGAAAGCACGGGGAACCTCCCTCAAAGTACCGACACTGGCCTGGCTGAAAGATTGGCGAACTTGTAGAGTGTAATTAATCCCGGCTAGTCTTTCCTTTTAAGGTTTGAAGGAAGATTTGATAAAAACAGTGGGAGCCATCCTGATTAGATAAAATATATAACCAATCTGATCTTGCAAGAGCGCACGCAGAGTGTTTTCTTCTCTCTCTCCTGGTAGCGACCATGTCACGCCTTAATCAAGATAATAATATGGATGTATTGACCGAACCCGCTTGTTATACTGAGCTGGGGAACGTTGGTCCCACTCCAACTTATAATTGTTATAAGACAGAGCAGGAAATAGGGGAATGCCAGGATTCCCATGCCGCCCAAACGAAGAAAGTGCATGAGATGCATCTCCTTCGGGTGTGTTCATTACAAAGAACTGTTTCTCAGTATCCTCTGCATCCTGGGTATATGATACCGGATCAGGATCCCAGATATGTAATATGTTACATAGGGCTACAAAAAGGTAGAAAAACTGAGAACGGGTGATAAGTTTCATGAGGCAGAAAACGGGGCAAGTGTTGCTGCCAAGTCTGTTGGTCACTGTCACCCTGTATTACCAATACATTGATTCTGAACAAATGCTATTAGATACCGAACCTGATATACAAAATCATATCAGTCTCTTTATTAGTAAAGAAATGATATAATTTTGTATTGATGGATAATGTTTTGAACATTTCCTATATCAAAAGTTGATCGGTTCAGGCACGTCATCTAAAAGCATTGACGTTCTAAATCAAACTACAGTTCCTTGTATACTGAACACACACAAGAGGAAGAGTTCAGAAATGAACAAATCATTCTTGAGGCATTGTAGACTAGGTCATATCAATGCGACCCGACTGGCTGAAGTTACATTTTAGATGCATATTTAAATCAGTTTAAATTTACATCTTGTGAAACTTGCCAGTCATGTCACAAAGATATAATGACACCAGCTCTACGTACTGGAAGCCGAGAAAGAGTTAATGAACTCTTGGGACTGATACATGATGATGTATGTAAAGTCTCCTGTCTACACATGCCAGGACTGGTTCTTTATACTTCATTACATTCTCTGATGATCTCTCAAGATTCAGACATACGTTCCTGTTGAAACATAAGTCCGAACCTTTTGAGATATTGACAGAATATAAGTTAGAAGTAGAGAACCAAAATACGGGTATAAGTATTATGTCCTATGATAAGATCAGGGAGGAGAATACTTGTGCATAGAATTCCTGGACTATTCTAAAGGAGAATGAGATTTTCTCTCAGTGTTACTCCTCTGAATACACCACAGCACAACGGTGTATCAGGGCAGAGCAATTGCACAATATTAGATATGGTGTGCTCTATGATGAGTATTACTGAGTTACCTATTTCCTTTTGGGGTTATGCACTTGAGAAGCTGCATACCTATTGAATTAGGTTTGAATCAAATCACTGCCTGCCACTCCATATAAGATATGGTATGGGAAGAACCCATCTCTTAAGCGAGTTAAGATTTGGGATTGTCCGGCCTATGTTTAAAGCAAAATCCGGACAAGATCGAGGCAGGATCAGTTCTGTAGAACTGGAAAGGTTCCAGCTATACAAAACTGTAGTTGATGATTTGACAGAACCATAAGATTCTATAGTTCCCGACGAACCTCAGCCTCTCCGCCGATCTAGTAGGGTTCCTCATCTGCCTGAGAGATACCTCGGTTTCTCGATGACAGTGGGAGCAAGGATTGCATCATGAGATGATGACCCAACTAGTTTCGAGCAGGCCATCGAGAGTAGGGACTCTGTAAGAATGGCTGGATGCTTAGCGATCTGAGATGGAATCCATGTACACCAGCAAAGTATGGACTTTAGCTGCTATATCTGAAGGGTTAAATCCCCATCAGGAGCAAGTATATCTTGAGAAGATTACTTGGTTTAGATGGAAAAGTTGAGACTTTCAAAGCAAGACTTGTTAAAGGTTTTCGTCATCGACCAGGCGTGGATAATGATGAAACCTTTTTCCAGTAGCTATGCTTAAGTCTGTCCAGATCCTACTTACCACGGCTACATACCATGACTACGATATCTGGCGGTTGGGTGCCATGACTGCTTTTCTAAATACTGATTTAGAAGAGAACGTCTATAAGAACATAGCCAGAGGTCTTCGTAAACAGTGGGAGCAGCGGAAACGTGTGCAAGTTGCTTTACATAATGAAGCAGGCATCGCGGAGTTGGAACGTCTGTTTTGATGTGATAGTCAAAGTGTTTGACTTCATCAAAATGGTAGACGAACCTTGTATATACAAAAGGGTAGTAGAGAGTAAGGTGGTCATCTTCGTATTGTACGTAGACAACATACTCTTGATAGGAAAAGAGTTTCCTATACTACGATCGATCAATCTCCTATTATCACAAGGATTCTCCAAATAGGATAAAGATGATACCTCCTAAATCCTGAGATTTGGACCTATGAGATAGATCTAAAGGGATATTAGGGTTCTCACTAGGTATAGTGAGATTGTATCAATCGATCCTGGGGAGAATCACTAGAAGTGTTCCAGGGTGATAAAGACGACTGAATGTCAGTCACAGGCACTGTCTTTACCCTCAGTAAAGGGACGGTATGTTGGAAGAGTTCCAAGCTAGATACCGTGGCAAACTAGACGATAAAGGCTGGTAACATCGCTATTGAAGATACTACCAAAGAGGAAGTTTGGGTGTATATTGGTTCATAAGATGAACTAGGTTCCTGCCATTGTATGACAATGGAAGTGTGGCTTTGGCCCTGGAACCCTGGTCCCATCAGTGACCCAGACAAATTCTGAGGCAGCATCACCTGATCATGGAGATAGTTGATCTCCAGGGTGATCGAGGTTAGGAGAGAAGACTCAGAGGACAACACGGCGGATCCACTCACGAAGGCCTTTTTCCCAAAGAGAGACTTTTAGGGGATGGTTGAGTATGTGATACTGCAACCACTGCTACAGATGGCCCTAGTGCAAGTGGGAGATTGTTAGTTATATGTATGCCCTAGAGGCCATTACTGTACATTGGATGTATATTGTAGTGGATGCTGGGACATATATAGGAAGGACTTTCTTGCTCGACATGATAGTACGCTATCTGGTTGCACTTTATCTTAACATGTATACTTTCTGTCTCTCTGATTACATGTTGATAAAGCCCTTAGGATGTGTACTCGACTTCCAGGACTATGATGTAGATCATACTAGTGGGGCCTGGGTAGTCAATGAGTACATCCTTCATTGTTCCTAGTCGTGGGAATATCGAGACGGGGCATCGATATTCCAGAGTAGACTAGCGTATATCTTCTCGACCCATGTGATGGGCGATGGATGATCCCATATCCATTGGTGTTTGACATCGAAGATGGTATGCGGGTGCTCAGTGGAGACTGGGTACACTGAACGGACTCGTCGAGAACTCCCAGATGGTATTATACCTCACGTCAGATGGCAGTTCTCTGGTGACACTGGTACAGCTTAGTCTGTTGACCCGAGATCGTCATAGAGTCTTGTGTGTCTCCCACTGTGCTTTGATTTCCACCCTACCACGGCTCTACTGAGTCATGCAAACAGGTGGTTTTTGGGTACAGTCCCGATTCACATGGAGGCAATGAGCGATAGGAGGGGATTCGTCTCTCCCGGTATTGGGGGTTGATGTTGTGCTATGCTCGACTGGCCATAACAGGAAATCCCTGGCCAGGGTTGCAGTGACCTACTGGTAAGTGTTATCAGTAGTTTCACGAATGTTATGGACCTCACGTCGGCATGACTTATCAAGCTACTGGGTTCTGACGTTTACCACCCCTAAGCGAGATATGCGACATATCAGACGAACAGACCGGACTATACGGTAAGTGTTACTGGTTGGATTCACAGGAGTATGAGTGGGCTTGCTCGTCGATCTTCTGATTGCTCAATACCCGGGTGGCCGTTACGTTTAGCAGACCGCTTGCGGCTTGTGGGTGTTTGATATGATCATCATCCGCTGCCGGCGTATTGACGAGTCTTTAGAGTCCTACACAGAGGTTTCCTGGCTCAAGCGAAACGAAATAGGAGCGCATATGAGATATGTGCGGGACCGAGAATAATGCGTGTATATGATACCGTATTTCATTCTCGCGATGAATGTGTCGGATGGTTGTATGCGATATAACCTAGTTATCGAATCAAGGATTGATTCGATAAGCCGATACATTGGATACTAGCCGGTTATATGCAATATAACCGGATCATTGAATCAAGTGTTGATTTAATGATTTAATATATAATTATATATTTGATATATTACTTTGCATTAACTAGTATTGGTTCACTTTAAATGGATTTACTCACTTGGTTTGTACACATTGTATATGTGATATACTTTTGTGCACAAGATTGTATCATATTTGATGATACTTGCTCTTTTGGGTTTGTGTAAAGATTAAACCATGTTTAGTGAATGGTTAGGGTTTCTTTTCTCTTCTTTATTTATCCATTTATTATTGTTTTGGAAAAGATAAAGAGAAAAAGAAATGGTGGCTTAGTTTGTCTTTTCTTTGAAGCTTCTTGAAGCTTTGAAAAAGTCTACCATTCTTGTCTCTTCTTTAACCCTGACCACTCTTCTAAACCTTGGTTAAATCTCTACACTAAACCATGGTTGAAGTTATGATAAGTATTCTTTTTATTTTCTTTTTTAATTAACTTATCATATCTTCTTCTTCTTCTTCATCTTCTTCAACAAAAGAGAAAGCTTGCTACTCCAATGGCAAGTGATGAAAACTAGTGAGAAATCCAAAACTAAAGTCTACCCACTTCCTATTTCTTCATCCTCTACCTCTTGCCAAGTTGTATAGGGTGTTTACTTCACAAGTTTTCAAAGCTTGGTGAAGTTGGAGCTTGTTCTTGTGATGCTTCGATGTAGATCATCTTCGGCATCAAACCGACGATCAAGCCCGCCTATTCTTCGATGATGCCAATGCTAGAGTCAAGGGTTTGATTTGGACAGCGGAGGGAGATCATCGCGGAGCTTAGGAAGTGGTGGACAGGATCTACAAAAGTTGTAGCCCCTTTCCTTTAGATACATTTCCATTTACTTGCTTGTTTCGCCTAGATATCTAGTAAACGATCCGTATTAGGGTTTGTAGGCACCCGTAAAATTTGATTTGTGCATGTTTGATCACTTGTGAGACTCCATTAGAATGCCTAGGAACCCTACACAAGGAACACCGCGATGCAAAGCAAGAACTGTAGCTACCTGTTTTTATTTTTGAAATTCGATTCCACGACATCTTTTAGGTTTTTTTTCTTTCATTAATCACATTAATGAATATCCCATCATTTAAGTCCACCTAAACATCACAGATAAATATAACGTATGCTTATGCCATCCGCATTCGCCTCGATGTCCCGTCTGCACCGTTAGGTTAGGTAACTAACGCCAGAGCGAGGCAGGGCTAGCGCAGGTGTAAAACTCAAGGAACATCTATATAATATATCATATATACTATATGCAATATCTATCTAAATATATCACATGATCACCTCACAGATAACGCAGCAGAAAATATCATATGAAATATTGGATATACTAGGACGTCCGTGTTTTTAATAGGAGCCAGTATAAAACACGGATTCCACGGTCGCGATGAATAGCCAATCCCACACCCCTAGACCCCTACGAGAGCGGCGAGCAACCCTACCAATTCTAGGGTTAGGAGACCCGGACTCGACTCCTCGAGATGGTCTCCCACTGGACCATAGAACCCGGTTACTTGTGCTCCCCTCCTTGGGTCTATCCTAATGCGAAAAAGTAAATAATATACAAATGGTGACATCATCCGTAACCTGGAAGTGCCCCAATAAAAGAATATTACATACAAGTTTTTACATGAATGAAAAAGAAAACACTCATCTCACATAAAAAAAAAACCGGCTATTCAAACACGACGATCCAATATAATATATCCAGCAACACATAACATCACATGTCATCAACGTAAGTAAATATGCGCATCCCAATTGTCATTGACATATAGCAACGAAACCGGCGATATCACATATTACACTTACGGTCACAGAAAAGAATGTGTAAAACTACAACAGTTGGAATCCGCAACCTGCATAGACATCGCATGCCTAACCAAATGAATTCCTTAGACATCGCATGCCTAATAATTATAAACCCCGCATTTTAGTCTCATTATCGAAAACTCTTTTCAATATCAAGTCGGGCAATTCAATATGATTCCCGACATTTTGATCGAATGCTCGTCGCAAACTTTAGTAGACGGCCGCTGTAGGGTTCCTAGGCACTCTTGTGAAGGTTCAAAAGGCATCAAACATGCCCGGATTAAATTTTAGACGTGCCGAACAACCCAAAGCCGGGATCTTTGCTAGATTATTAGGGTTTAACATGCATTAAGATAACTTTTATCTAAGTGTGAGGGATTACAACCTTTGTAGTCCGCTCCTTCACTTCACAAGCTCCGAGTAGAAGTCCCTTTGCCGTGATCCACGATCTCCCGGACTCATGAGAGGCTCCACGACTCGAACGATCCATTCTAGCTTGTCGCATTCCAAATCTCCGATGATCTACCTTGAAGTTGCTTCGACTCAAGCTTTCTCACTCAAAAGAGAAGAACACACTAATCCCATGGGCTAGATGAGATGAGGATGAAAGAGTAGTGATTTTGCTTTCTTTTTAAATCATTTTCTCAATTTTTATCATCACTTTAGGATTTTCAAGAGAGCTTATCAAGAGAGAAGAAGAAGCTAATGGAAAATATAATCCTTAGATAAATCCTTTTGTGATGAATAGAATATAAACCATATGATTGAATTATTAACCATGGTCAAGGATGAGTGGCTAAAAATGAGTAGAGAATAAACTAGGGTTAGGGTTTGGTTGAGTTAAGAATGTGTCATCAACAAATATCTTAAACATGACAAAAGAATAAAGCTTCTAGAATGTGCATGAAGCTACTAACCTAAATCAAACCCTAACCTCAATTAATCATCCTTAAACATGTTTAACAATTAATCATATCATGTCACAATAATATATATCACATATATATTATATATTTGCAACAAAAGAAAATAATACAATTAACATATATCGCATATATATCAATGTATCATCCACTGAGAAAATGAAATAATAAAGTGAGCCAATATTAGATAATGTAATAATATATCATATATATTATTGTACATTAAATCATCGAATCAACACTTGATCCGACGATCCGGCTATATCGAATATAACCGACTAATATATCATGTACCGATTCATCGAATCAACACTTGATCCGATGACCCGGTTCATATCCATATATCGCGAGAATATAATACGGTATCCCATATCGCATTATTCACGCTCCTGCGCATATCACATATGTGCCACTACTCCGTTTCGCCTGAGCCAAGAAACCTCTGTGTAGGACTCTAAAGAATCGTCAATACGCCGGTAGCAGGTGATGATCATATCAAACACCCACAAGCTGCAAGCGGTCAGCTAAACGTAACAGCCACCCAGGTATTGAGCGATCAGAAGATCAACAAGCTAGCCTGTGCGTTCTCCTGTGAATCCGATCAGTAACACTCCCGTACAGTCCGGTCTGTTCGTCTGATATGTCGCATATCAAGTCTAGGGGTGGTATACGTCAGACCCCAGTAACCGATAAGTCGTGTCGATGTATGGCTCATAACGGGTCGAGAAACTACTAGTAACACTTACCAGTAAATCTCTATTTCAGCCTTGGCCAGGGACTTCCAGTTATAGCCAATCGAACACAGCACAACATCAACTCCCTATACCGGGAGAGACGAATCCCCTCCTATCGCTCATTGCCTCCATGTGATTCGGGACTGTACCCAAAAGCCACCGTTTTGCACGCCCTCTTGGACGTGGTAAGGTGGAAATCAAAGAACAGTGGGAATCACACAAGACTCTATGACGATCTCGGGTCTACAGACTACCCTGTACCAGTGTCACCGGAGAACTGCCATCTGACGTATGGTATAGCACCATCTGGGAGTTCTCGGCGAGTCAGTCCAGTGTACCCAGTCTCTACTGAGCACCCGTATACCATCCTTGATGTCCAACACCGATGGATATGGGATCATCCATCGCCCATCATATGGGTCAAGATGCGTATACGCTAGTCTACTCTGGTGTATCGATGCCCTGTCTCGATATACCCTCGACTAGGAACAGTTATAGGATGTACTCATCGACTACCGCGGCCCCACTAGTATGATCTCATCATAGTCCCAGTAGTCGAGTACATATCCTAAGGGCTTTATCAACATGTGAGAGTAAAACAGTAAACCAATACAAGTCAACATGTTAAGATAAAGTGAAACCAAATAGCATACTATCATGACGAGCAAGAAAGTCATCTCTATATATAACCAAGCATCCATTATAATATACATCATATGTACAACAATGGCCTCTAGGGCATATACATAACTAACAATCTCCCACTTGCACTAAGGCCAGCTGCTGTAGTATCTCATACCTAGCATCCCGAATAATCTCTCAAACTGTATCTGGGGAATAGCCTTCGTGAATGGATCCGCAGTGTTGTCCTTCGTATCTACTCTCCTGACCTCGATCTCCCGGCGATCAACTATCTCCCTGATCAGGTGATACCGCCTCAGAATATGTCTGGACTTTTGATGGGACCTGGGTTCCTTGGCTAATGCCACAGCTCCATTGTTATCACAATACAGAGGTATTGGATGCTCAATGGATGGAACCATACCAAGTTCACAAATGAACTTCTTGATCCAGACAGCCTCTTTGGCAGCATCGTTGGCAGCGATGTATTCAGCCTCCATCGTTGAGTCTGCAACGGTATCCTGTTTGGAACTCTTCCAACATACCGCCCCTCCATTGAGGGTAAAGACAAAACCCGAATGCGACTTAGAGTCGTCCTTATCACTCTGGAAGCTGGAATCGGTAAAGGACTCCACCTGGAGTTCTCCGTTACCATACACCAAGAACATCTCCTTAGTCCTTCGCAAGTACTTGAGAATTGATCAGTCGAAAATATTGCATATTTTAACCGGCAATTTTCTCATCATTTGCACTCATATAGAAGTGTTCGGTATCTGTATTTCACATATTAGCAAATCTATCACAGATTATCAGATTACATGTATT
This sequence comes from Agapanthus africanus, assembly GCA_030015575.1. NCBI lineage: Eukaryota > Viridiplantae > Streptophyta > Magnoliopsida > Asparagales > Amaryllidaceae > Agapanthus > Agapanthus africanus. The sequence goes on along the minus strand of CM057346.1, from coordinate 334,181,016 downwards.
CGACCTTAAAACCGGCATTTCTAGGGAAATTGACTGCATTGCATCACATGGCATATTTTCTATATCTTGCAACCCGTGTTTCGAAGTCTGTGCAGGAAAAGAGAAGCTTGCTCGATCATTACATTGCTCGACCATTACAATTGCTCGTAAACTCACTAAATTCAAATCCGGTATCATTACAAAAGAGCAACTGGAATTCAACATATCATAAAAAGCCCTAAACAGCAGTACCAAGCAACAGAAGAAGGCACAGATCCCAAGGCCATCAAAGAGCCGCGGAAGCGCGGCCTAGAGGTACCTTTTGCGGCGGATCCGCGGTGGGCCCAGGGAATCAGTTCCCCAATTTCAGTGCAAAACTCCTGTTTCAGTGGCTACAGTTCAAAAATGCATGACATCTTCCAGAAGGCTCCAGATACTTCTACCAGATCAGCAAACACTTTGAGTTTCATTAAACTAGCCTAATCATTCTAGAACTTTCCCTAAACCCTAGCTTAAACCCTAAGCTAGCTCCTAACAAACTCCTTCTAGAAACTCTTCAACAAACTTTGGGAGGGAAAGTTCCAATTCTAACCTAAGCCTAGGGTTTGGGAGTTCTATAAATAAGACCCTAGGCTCATTTTTCCCAAATTATTCAACCTTGGGAATTATTCATCCAATTAGTGAATCAATCCCATTCTTCATCCCCTCTTCCTCAAGTTTAGTGAGAGAGCTTGTAGGAAACCCTAACCCTAATTCCAAGCCAACATCAAGAATCCCGAGTACCCATTAAGCAAGAAGCATTACAACCTTTAGGAGCGGAGCCGATTTCAACGGAGCAAGCGATCCGAAGCCGATCCACGACTCACGAAGCCGAGCGACGCCCGATCAACAATCTAGATTCTTCTTCTTGTAGTTCTTGAAGCAAATGTAATCAAAATTGTTGAGATCAATAAAGGTGATATTCTTTTATCTTGTTTTCTTTAAATTCCGCATCATGTTTTCTTTACAAATCTTTAATATTGTCTTTGTGGTGATGTGTGAATAAAACTCCGCTTGTTAAGGGGTCGAAACGATCTTTAGTATGATGATGTAACAAATTTGCAATCGATTCTTGAATCCCACGAGTTTGTAAACCCTAGCAAGTTCAAGAATCGACGACCCAATTCGTTGCGATGCTTTCTTGATCGACATCGCTCGAGATTGGGGAGTTCCGATCGTTTCTTGAAATTGCTAGAGGCTAGAATATAAATGGTATCCTCGAAAGAACAAGGGTTAAGAGATGAAACCCTAATTTCATCAAGAAAGCCCTAACTCTCGTCGATAACCATTGATCTAGTATCAATTCTTCGAAGGACAAGAACACGAAACCTTTTAGATTACATCACGTCTAAAGATCCGATCGATTCCTACAAGCCTTTCTTATATTCTTGATTGTTGATTGGAAATATTATCGAAACAACGATTCTTGATTGTTTATAGTTTCTTGATTCTTGAATAGAGAATAGTGACACTCAAATACAAATCATTCTTGAATCATGTTTTCTTTCATTGTTGCTTAACTTTTCATTTCAAACGTATCAAAATACAAGTGAATCGTGCAATCCCTGTGGACGATCCGCACTCACTACAAACTACATCCGACACCGTAGTTTGATTGCGGTCAAAATATTTTTTGGTTGTGATTTCTTTACAATTTTATACAAACACAACGGAAAACTTATCAATCGAAATGGCACCGTTGCCGGGGACATTTTGATTAGATACTCTTTTAAATAATAACCAAGAAATTGTTTCAATCAAAATGGCGCCGTTGCCGGGGATCGCGCGCTAATTCATTTACATTTTTAGTTTGAAGTGAAAGAATTATTACATTTTACTTCTTGAAATCAAAATTCGTACAAACTCTTATACGTGTGTTGTGATTGATTGCAAGGTGATCTGGAGTATTCTGTGCTGTGGAAAAATTATTTGGAGAGTACCAGAGAACAGAGAGAAGCAACAGCAAGTAGCTGTTGAAATCTTGTGAAGTGAACCCATCAAAGAAGCGCGGAAGCGCGGCACATAGGCGTATCTGCGGCGGAACCGCGGTGTACTAGGGGGTTCTCTGCAAATTCTTTGCAGCAGGTAATTTCTTGCTCTCTCCCCTCGCTCTTTTTAGCTCCAACTAACACTTTGCTGCAGGATTCTTTGCAAATAAATCGCAGCGCGCAAAAGCAAAATAAAAATTGTGTGATTTTGATTTCTTGGTTGTTTGCATTCTAATAAGGAAATTTAAGGGGCACGGCCAAATCCAAATTAGGTGGGGATTTCATTACCCTTCCTAGGCCCCGAAAATCGCAAAACTTGCATCCGCATTACCTTCATTAATTAAAAGAAATCTAGAGAAGACTCTAAGGACTGTCGCGCTCAATTAGGACAAGAGAAGGTCGTGGGTAATTCATTGCTTATCCGCGTTTTCTTGTGGTGTCTAAGGCGAGTGTGTCTAAGGCTAGTGGTTATTAATTAGGCCCACTGTAGTGGTGGTTCCTTCCCACTTACCTGGCACTTATCCGGCCACAGGGGGACAAAGAGGCAGTGGAGGATCTATCCTGCGACTTGTCTTTTGGCAGTTAGGAGCGGTCTAGAGCCGGACCTAGGTGACCACTAGATTCTAGGGTTGTGTGCTGCATTTGTTTTGTCGCATCATTTTTTCAAAATCCGTCCCTTTTTCAAAGCAAACACCGCATTCATTTTACCCCTAATTATAAGTCAACGCTGCCACTTGTACTAACCCTTTTTAGTACAAGATAGGCTGGACACGGGATTCTAGTGCCCGTTTAGTCCGCGTACCTTTTATCGACTCCGAAGTCGATAATTCTCCATTTACCTTTTCTTTACCCACTACCACACCCACACCGATGGATCCGAATCCATCAAACTTCTTTAACCCTAATCTGCCACCGTCCGTTGGTGCGCAGAATCCTCCCCACATTTCTCTCCAGGAAAGATGCTATCCACATAGAGGTCCTCTTTCGACCTGCTTATCCACACCACCAGCCAATGGGGATAACTTTGAAATTAAGCCCCAGTATATCAATCTTTTACCCAAATATCACGGACTCGAGACCGAGGACGCTTACGTTTTCATTACCAAATTTGAAAACGTATGCGCAATGATGGGTACGTCACAATTTTCAGTGGATGCGATGCGTCTACGACTTCTTCCATTTACTTTGTGCGATATAGCCGAGAAGTGGCTATATAACACTACCGCACACTCTATTACGAATTGGGAAGAATTCGTCGCTGCATTCCTTAAGAAATTTTACCCAATCCAAAAGACGGCTCGAATCCGTAGCGAACTGAACCAATTTGCCCAGCTCCCTGCCGAACCATTTTCAAAATACTTTGAACGTTTCAAGGATCTATTGGTTCAATGTCCTCATCACGGCATCCCGAGATGGGAGCTTTTCCGAATCATATATGAGGGCAGTAACCCTAGCACTAAACAGAGCCTTGAAAACATGTGTCAAGGTACTTTTATGACCAAAGATGATGGGGAAGCTTGGCGATACTTAGAAAAGTTCGCTGAAAAATCACTAATTTGGGAGAGTGGAACCCAACCATTGAATAGGGGTGGCGTACACCAAATAGATGTGTCCATAGGTGTTCGAGCTGAAATGGCAGCAATGCAAAAGAAGCTCGACGCTATGGAACACAAATTTGCAGCAGCCTCCCTAAACCCAGTGTCACTCCCCAAAACTGTTTGTGGGTGCTGTTCTGATCCGTCACATTTAACGGAAGAATGTCCATTAAACTCTGCGTTTCAAGGTCACGAGCATTCTAATGCCGCATTTCAAAGACCTCGAAACGATCCATATTCTTCCACGTACAATCAGGGTTGGAGGAACCACCCGAATTTTGCTTGGAACCAATCAAAATCTCAAAACACGGTTCCAAACAAGAATCAATTTCAAAGGGCTCTTCCTCCACCACAACAGCAACCCCTTCAACTCACTCAGCACCCCTATCAGTCACAAAATTTCCAAAATCAGGGCAACACTCATGCACAGTCTAATCCTATGCAGTCCTGTTCTGACGAGTTCTCTCAATTCACTCAAACCATGAAATCACTTTTATCAAATTTCATGGATGTTTCGACTGAGGTTAGATCTTCCGTCAGTGAAATAAAGAAAAACTCAGCGTCCCAAGCTGAGAGTATTCGCACGATGGAAGCTGAAATCGCACGCCTAAAAGCCGAAATGAGTGCGAGAGAAAAAGGGAAACTTCCCTCTCAACCCCTACAGAATCCTGGGCATTACAATGTAAATGCCATTACAATGTTGAGATCGGGAAGAGTGCTGAATAATAATGTCGGGGAAGATATTGATAATACTGAAAATCATATCAACACCCCGGCTGAGTCTTTCCCACATACACACACTTCACCTTCTGATCCTTCTTCTTCTACCAAACCACATTCGCACGAGCCTATTCTCCATTTCCCTCTAGGCTCAACACCTTCACCCAATCCTTATAGTTCTCCACAGACGGTCCCCACACCTCCTTTGGGACCTCGTCTACCCCCCTTTCCTTCTCCTATGATGGACCCCGCGCTTATTGTGAAAGCACCTTACCCGAACCGGCTAAGGGCAAATAGAACGAGTCCTCATATGGAGAAAATTATAGAGATGTTCAAACAGGTTAACATCAATATCCCTCTCCTAGATGCCATTCAGCAAGTCCCCGCTTATGCGAAAATTCTTAAGGACTTGTGCACTAGGAAGAGGAAGACCCAAGTGCCAAAGAAGGTCTTTATGTCTAATAATATCAGCACTGCTTTTATACCCCAGCTTCCAAAGAAAAGAAAGGACCCAGGATGTCCTACAATATCGATTTCGATTGGGGGTAAAAACATAAATCGTGCTCTTTTAGACCTTGGCGCGAGTGTTAACCTGCTCCCTTATTCTGTCTATGAGCAATTAGGGATTGGAGAGTTGAAACCTGCTCATTGCACTCTCCAGATGGCAGACCGATCTATCACCAAACCAAGGGGTGAATTAGAGGATGTGTTAATAAAGGTCGGGGAATTTGTTTTCCCTGTAGACTTCATTGTGCTCGACACACATCCTGTAGCAAACCCCCGGGGCCAAATTCCGGTGATTCTGGGTCGTCCTTTCCTTGCCACTTCCAACGCTGTTATAAACTGTAGAAATGGTTCAATGAACTTATCATTTGGAAATATGACCATTGAACTAAACATCTATAAAGTTGGAAGTCAGCCATCAGAACCTAGTGCTCATATTTTAGATGTGTGCTCTGTCCATGAGATCGCTCCCGATAGTTGTGGAGCTGAGGATCTTTGCTTTACCGATCTCGATGACATTAGCACATCTCTGTTTGACTTTGCACATGATCTTAGTGAGGACACTTTACCTACACATGAGTCCTGCACTTCTGACTTTTCTCCACCCGAGTCTGTATCTTTCACAGGCTCTGAGCTTCTTTGTAGATCCAAAAATCAATCTATGACCCTTTCCTTCTATCATTTCTCCGCCTGAGTTAGATCTCAAAATTTTACCTTCTCACCTGAAATATGCATATCTAGGTGAGAACGAGTCATTACCGGTTATCATATCCGCTTCTCTTGCATCAGATCAAGAGAATGCACTTTTATCGGTATTGAGATCTAACAAAGAGGCGTTTGGTTGGAGTATGGCGGACATCAAAGGGATTAGTCCCTTGATAGTTGAACATCATATACATGTGATGGATGATGCCAGACCGACCCGAGAACCACAGAGACGGTTGAATCCCGTCATGAAGGAAGCTGTCATGAAAGAGATCGTCAAATGCTTAGATAGTGGTATTATATACCCCATCTCCGATAGCCAGTGGGTGAGTCCTATACATGTCGTTCCTAAGAAATCCGGCATCACAGTTATCACAAATGAGGCGAATGAGTTGATTCAGACACGCGCCCAAACTGGGTGGCGTGTATGCATCGATTATAGAAAACTCAACGCTGCCACGAGGAAAGACCATTTTCCTCTACCATTTATTGATCAAATGCTGGAACGCTTAGCGGGACGAGAGTATTATTGTTTTATGGACGGATACTCAGGCTACAATCAGGTCCCCATCGCCAAAAAGGATCAAGATAAAACCACTTTTATTTGTCCTTTTGGTACCTTTGCTTACAGTCGCATGCCCTTCGGGTTATGCAATGCTCCCGCTACCTTTCAGCGGTGTATGATGGGGATATTCTCTGATATGGTAGAGAATTTTCTGGAGATCTTTATGGACGACTTCTCGATTTTTGGAGACTCTTTTTCTGATTGCCTAGCGAATCTGGACGCTGTTCTTACTCGTTGCAAAGAGAAGAACTTGACATTAAACTGGGAAAAATGCCACTTTATGGTCCAAGAAGGAATAGTCCTTGGACATGTCATTTCACAGAAAGGCATTGAGGTTGACAGAGCTAAAATAGATGTCATTCAAAACCTCCCTCATCCCAAAAGCGTCAAAGATATTCGCTCTTTCCTTGGCCATGCGAGCTTTTATAGGAGATTCATTAAGGATTTTAGCAAAATTGCTAGACCTTTAACACTACTCCTGGCCAAGGATACGACCTTCCATTTTGACTCGGATTGCGAGACAGCTTTCGACTCACTTAAACACTCACTCACTTCAGCCCCCGTTTTATCATCACCAAATTGGGACTACCCCTTCGAGCTGATGTGTGACGCATCTGATTTTGCAGTAGGTGCAGTCTTAGGACAGCACATTGATAAGATGCCACACGTGATTTACTATGCTAGTAAGACCCTGAATGATGCGCAAATCAATTATACAACCACCGAAAAGGAACTTTTAGCGGTTGTATTTGCATTAGAAAAATTCAGGCCTTACTTAATCGGCTCACCTATAGTTGTGTATACTGACCATTCCGCTTTAAAACATCTTCTGGCGAAGAAAGATGCAAAAGGTCGACTAATACGTTGGATCCTTCTTTTACAAGAATTCGATCTTGTTATCAAAGATAAGAAAGGATGTGAAAACGTAGTAGCTGACCACCTTTCACGCATCGTTTCTTCCCCTGTGACCCTGCCGATCAATGACTCATTCCCTGATGAACAACTCTTGAGCATATCCGCTGAACCATGGTTCAGGGATATTGTGAACTATCATGCCACGGGACTTATACCGAGCGATTGGTCAAAACAGGACAAATATCGTTTTCTTTCCCAAGTAAAACACTTTTACTGGGACGAGCCCTATTTGTTTAAATATTGTCCTGATCAGATCATTCGCCGGTGCGTCCCGAATGATGAGTTCAAGAGTGTTCTTTCATTTTGTCATGATCAGGCTTGTGGGGGTCACTTTGGTCCTAGAAAGACAGCGGAAAAGGTTTTGCAATGTGGATTTTATTAGCCGACCTTATTCAAGGACGCATTTGACTATTGCAAAACCTGTACACAATGTCAGTATACGGGTAGAATATCCCAGAGGAATGAAATGCCTCAGCAACCCATCTTGGTTGTTGAAATATTTGATATTTGGGGCATAGATTTTATGGGTCCTTTTCCCAACTCCTTTGGGAATCTGTACATTTTGCTGGCAGTTGATTATGTCTCAAAGTGGGTAGAAGCCATTCCATGTCGCACTAATGACAGGAAAGTTGTCATTAAGTTCTTAAAAGAGAATATCTTTTCGCGATTTGGACACCCACGCGCTATCATTAGAGATAATGGGACACACTTCTGCAACAGGTCTTTCGAGACTCTGATGCGAAAATACTCAATCAACCACCGACTTTCTACACCCTATCATCCCCAAACAAGCGGGCAGGCTGAGATCTCAAACAGACAAATCAAACTTATCCTGGAGAAAACTGTTGCTAAAAATAGAAAAGACTGGTCGACCAAATTGACGGATGCTCTTTGGGCATTCAGGACTGCATATAAGACCGACCTAGGAATGTCTCCATATAGGATAGTGTTTGGAAAAGCATGTCATTTACCTGTCGAGATAGAGCATAAAGCATTGTGGGCTATAAAGGAAATAAATTTTGATCTAAACCTTGCTTGCAAGCTGCAACTTAACGAGCTAAGCGAACTCCGCGATGAAGCTTATGATAATGCTGTAATCACAAAGAATAGGACTAAGGTTTCTCACGATAAAAGCATTTTAAGGAAAACATTTTTACCTGGTCAACAAGTCCTTCTTTATGATTCGCGATTACACCTTCACGCGGGTAAGCTCCGATCTCGATGGAAGGGACCTTTTGTTGTGCGGTCTGTATACCCGCACGGGACAGTAGAAGTAGAAAATGTGAAAAACGACACCTTTTTCAAAGTAAATGGACATAGACTAAAGCCGTATTTTTCCACTGACCCCACGGAGGAGCTCTTGTTCTTACAAGAGCCAGTTTATTTGGATTAAAATTCCTCCGTCTCACCTTCATATCCAGTATATCATTGCATCATTTTTTGAATGAAGGTGAGTAAATAAGATAAGTTTGGGGGAAGTTCTTCACTTATATATTTTGCCCCCACTAATAATTCCCCCCAGATTTACAGGTTTTATAGATATAGCTGTCGGCAACAGTGAGGACACTGTTGAAAACAAGTTTGGGGGAGGTTTGTGCTTATTTTTGCATCATTTGCATATCATCTGCATAAGCACAAAACATTTCTTTTAAAAATCTATAAAAATTGAAAAATGTTCAAAACCCATAAAAATTTAAAAATTTTCAAATATAAAAATAATTTTAATATTTACACCTTTTTGTATATAAATAAGATAATGAAAGTTTAGATAGTGAAAAATCACATTCATGAGATTAGAAAAATTTTAGAAAACTAAGAAAATTAGAAGTTTTCTTATACGAACTAGTAATAAGTAGTTATGAGCCGTTGTCCCAAGGGTTAGTAAGATGAAGGACGTCACTAATCTGAGGATAAAAATAAGTCTGAAAAATAGTTTCTATTCTGGAAGCCAAACATTTTGAACGTTGATACCCTGCTATTCGCACTTACAAACGTCTTGAAGCCTGGGATAGTAGAGGATACCTTGAAATGCTCTTGTCTTAAAGCCAAAAGTATGAAGGAAATAAAAAGGAAAAAAAAAATGAATAAAGAAAATTTAAAGTGGTGAGAAAAATGAACACTGGTTTTGTTATCACCGAAGGCAAGAAAAATGTATAGCGAGGGTGCTTCTTCACCTAGTGCCCTAAGGCCAACTGGTCTGGGAGTCACTGCTATGCCTAAGATGGTGCAAGACGAGGAAAATACACCAAGTATGCGAGCACAGGAGTAATCGGTCGGTTAGTACCTCAAGAAGTATTAACGGTCGCATGAAAGTGTGTGAGCAATCTCATCTAAATATTCATTAATTAAAAAGTACTGAGGCTGATGGGCAAGAGTATGATAGCTTGAATTGAATTCTCCGAGTGTAGGGATGTCTTTACACACACGAAGGGTGATATGATCGATGTTTTGGAAGAAAGATAGGAATGAAGAATAAGACGATGTTTTATTGAGGGAGGACGTGATTTCTAACATCTTTTCATGACCATTAAGATAGGGCTCATGACAACCGAAAAGCTAGCTTAGTTGGAAACCCTAATTTTCAAGGCTTTTCTTTTACGATTCTTTTCTTTAAATGTAATATTCATGATCTTGCTTTTATTATTGGATTTTGTGGGTGCAATCCGCTGAAAACCCTCATGAGACAACACTCCTCCTACTAAGGACACCTAGAGGTTTAAAGGCTTGTTGCACGTGCTCAGTGCAATCGTGTTGCCTACGAAAGTGTGCTAGTTAGTTTTTCTCTTTCTTTATTTTCTCCTTCTCTTTTTAATAAAACATTCGCTCGAGACGATCGAAATTAAGTTTGGGGGTATTTGATCAGTCGAAAATATTGCATATTTTAACCGGCAATTTCCTCATCATTTGCACTCATATAGAAGTGTTCGGTATCTGTATTTCACATATTAGCAAATCTATCACAGATTATCAGATTACATGTATTCGACCTTAAAACCGGCATTTCTAGGGAAATTGACTGCATTGCATCACATGGCATATTTTCTATATCTTGCAACCCGTGTTTCGAAGTCTGTGCAGGAAAAGAGAAGCTTGCTCGATCATTACATTGCTCGACCATTACAATTGCTCGTAAACTCACTAAATTCAAATCCGGTATCATTACAAAAGAGCAACTGGAATTCAACATATCATAAAAAGCCCTAAACAGCAGTACCAAGCAACAGAAGAAGGCACAGATCCCAAGGCCATCAAAGAGCCGCGGAAGCGCGGCCTAGAGGTACCTTTTGCGGCGGATCCGCGGTGGGCCCAGGGAATCAGTTCCCCAATTTCAGTGCAAAACTCCTGTTTCAGTGGCTACAGTTCAAAAATGCATGACATCTTCCAGAAGGCTCCAGATACTTCTACCAGATCAGCAAACACTTTGAGTTTCATTAAACTAGCCTAATCATTCTAGAACTTTCCCTAAACCCTAGCTTAAACCCTAAGCTAGCTCCTAACAAACTCCTTCTAGAAACTCTTCAACAAACTTTAGGTGGGAAAGTTCCAATTCTAACCTAAGCCTAGGGTTTGGGAGTTCTATAAATAAGACCCTAGGCTCATTTTTCCCAAATTATTCAACCTTGGGAATTATTCATCCAATTAGTGAATCAATCCCATTCTTCATCCCCACTTCCTCAAGTTTAGTGAGAGAGCTTGTAGGAAACCCTAACCCTAATTCCAAGCCAACATCAAGAATCCCGAGTACCCATTAAGCAAGAAGCATTACAACCTTTAGGAGCGGAGCCGATTTCAACGGAGCAAGCGATCCGAAGCCGATCCACGACTCACGAAGCCGAGCGACGCCCGATCAACAATCTAGATTCTTCTTCTTGTAGTTCTTGAAGCAAATGTAATCAAAATTGTTGAGATCAATAAAGGTGATATTCTTTTATCTTGTTTTCTTTAAATTCCGCATCATGTTTTCTTTACAAATCTTTAATATTGTCTTTGTGGTGATGTGTGAATAAAACTCCGCTTGTTAAGGGGTCGAAACGATCTTTAGTATGATGATGTAACAAATTTGCAATCGATTCTTGAATCCCACGAGTTTGTAAACCCTAGCAAGTTCAAGAATCGACGACCTAATTCGTTGCGATGCTTTCTTGATCGACATCGCTCGAGATTGGGGAGTTCCGATCGTTTCTTGAAATTGCTAGAGGCTAGAATATAAATGGTATCCTCGAAAGAACAAGGGTTAAGAGATGAAACCCTAATTTCATCAAGAAAGCCCTAACTCTCGTCGATAACCATTGATCTAGTATCAATTCTTCGAAGGACAAGAACACGAAACCTTTTAGATTACATCACGTCTAAAGATCCGATCGATTCCTACAAGCCTTTCTTATATTCTTGATTGTTGATTGGAAATATTATCGAAACAACGATTCTTGATTGTTTATAGTTTCTTGATTCTTGAATAGAGAATAGTGACACTCAAATACAAATCATTCTTGAATCATGTTTTCTTTCATTGTTGCTTAACTTTTCATTTCAAACGTATCAAAATACAAGTGAATCGTGCAATCCCTGTGGACGATCCGCACTCACTACAAACTACATCCGACACCGTAGTTTGATTGCGGTCAAAATATTTTTTGGTTGTGATTTCTTTACAATTTTATACAAACACAACGGAAAACTTATCAATCGAAATGGCACCGTTGCCGGGGACATTTTGATTAGATACTCTTTTAAATAATAACCAAGAAATTGTTTCAATCAAAATGGCGCCGTTGCCGGGGATCGCGCGCTAATTCATTTACATTTTTAGTTTGAAGTGAAAGAATTATTACATTTTACTTCTTGAAATCAAAATTCGTACAAACTCTTATACGTGTGTTGTGATTGATTGCAAGGTGATCTGGAGCATTTTGTGCTGTGGAAAAATTATTTGGAGAGTACCAGAGAACAGAGAGAAGCAACAGCAAGTAGCTGTTGAAATCTTGTGAAGTGAACCCATCAAAGAAGCGCGGAAGCGCGGCACATAGGCGTATCTGCGGCGGAACCGCGGTGTACTAGGGGGTTCTCTGCAAATTCTTTGCAGCAGGTAATTTCTTGCTCTCTCCCCTCGCTCTTTTTAGCTCCAACTAACACTTTGCTGCAGGATTCTTTGCAAATAAATCGCAGCGCGCAAAAGCAAAATAAAAATTGTGTGATTTTGATTTCTTGGTTGTTTGCATTCTAATAAGGAAATTTAAGGGGCACGGCCAAATCCAAATTAGGTGGGGATTTCATTACCCTTCCTAGGCCCCGAAAATCGCAAAACTTGCATCCGCATTACCCACATTAATTAAAAGAAATCTAGAGAAGACTCTAAGGACTGTCGCGCTCAATTAGGACAAGAGAAGGTCGTGGGTAATTCATTGCTTATCCGCGTTTTCTTGTGGTGCCTAAGGCGAGTGTGTCTAAGGCTAGTGGTTATTAATTAGGCCCACTGTAGTGGTGGTTCCTTCCCACTTACCTGGCACTTATCCGGCCACAGGGGGACAAAGAGGCAGTGGAGGATCTATCCTGCGACTTGTCTTTTGGCAGTTAGGAGCGGTCTAGAGCCGGACCTAGGTGACCACTAGATTCTAGGGTTGTGTGCTGCATTTGTTTTGTCGCATCATTTTTTCAAAATCCGTCCCTTTTTCAAAGCAAACACCGCATTCATTTTACCCCTAATTATAAGTCAACGCTGCCACTTGTACTAACCCTTTTTAGTACAAGATAGGCTGGACACGGGATTCTAGTGCCCGTTTAGTCCGCGTACCTTTTATCGACTCCGAAGTCGATAATTCTCCATTTACCTTTTCTTTACCCACTACCACACCCACACCGATGGATCCGAATCCATCAAACTTCTTTAACCCTAATCTGCCACCGTCCGTTGGTGCGCAGAATCCTCCCCACATTTCTCTCCAGGAAAGATGCTATCCACATAGAGGTCCTCTTTCGACCTGCTTATCCACACCACCAGCCAATGGGGATAACTTTGAAATTAAGCCCCAGTATATCAATCTTTTACCCAAATATCACGGACTCGAGACCGAAGACGCTTACGTTTTCATTACCAAATTTGAAAACGTATGCGCAATGATGGGTACGTCACAACTTTCAGTGGATGCGATGCGTCTACGACTTCTTCCATTTACTTTGTGCGATATAGCCGAGAAGTGGCTATATAACACTACCGCACACTCTATTACGAATTGGGAAGAATTCGTCGCCGCATTCCTTAAGAAATTTTACCCAATCCAAAAGACGGCTCGAATCCGTAGCGAACTGAACCAATTTGCCCAGCTCCCTGCCGAACCATTTTCAAAATACTTTGAACATTTCAAGGATCTATTGGTTCAATGTCCTCATCACGGCATCCCGAGATGGGAGCTTTGCCGAATCATATATGAGGGCAGTAACCCTAGCACTAAACAGAGCCTTGAAAACATGTGTCAAGGTACTTTTATGACCAAAGATGATGGGGAAGCTTGGCGATACTTAGAAGAGTTCGCTGAAAAATCACTAATTTGGGAGAGTGGAACCCAACCATTGAATAGGGGTGGCGTACACCAAATAGATGTGTCCATAGGTGTTCGAGCTGAAATGGCAGCAATGCAAAAGAAGCTCGACGCTATGGAACACAAATTTGCAGCAGCCTCCCTAAACCCAGTGTCACTCCCCAAAACTGTTTGTGGGTGCTGTTCTGATCCGTCACATTTAACGGAAGAATGTCCATTAAACTCTGTGTTTCAAGGTCACGAGCATTCTAATGCCGCATTTCAAAGACCTCGAAACGATCCATATTCTTCCACGTACAATCAGGGTTGGAGGAACCACCCGAATTTTGCTTGGAACCAATCACAATCTCAAAACACGGTTCCAAACAAGAATCAATTTCAAAGGGCTCTTCCTCCACCACAACAGCAACCCCTTCAACTCACTCAGCACCCCTATCAGTCACAAAATTTCCAAAATCAGGGCAACACTCCTGCACAGTCTAATCCTATGCAGTCCTGTTCTGACGAGTTCTCTCAATTCACTCAAACCATGAAATCACTTTTATCAAATTTCATGGATGTTTCGACTGAGGTTAGATCTTCCGTCAGTGAAATAAAGAAAAACTCAGCGTCCCAAGCTGAGAGTATTCGCACGATGGAAGCTGAAATCGCATGCCTAAAAGCCGAAATGAGTGCGAGAGAAAAAGGGAAACTTCCCTCTCAACCCCTACAGAATCCTGGGCATTACAATGTAAATGCCATTACAATGTTGAGATCGGGAAGAGTGCTGAATAATAATGTCGGGGAAGATATTGATAATACTGAAAATCATATCAACACCCCGGCTGAGTCTTTCCCACATACACACACTTCACCTTCTGATCCTTCTTCTTCTACCAAACCACCTTCGCACGAGCCTATTCTCCATTTCCCTCTAGGCTCAACACCTTCACCCAATCCTTATAGTTCTCCACAGACGGTCCCCACACCTCCTTTGGGACCTCGTCTACCCCCCTTTCCTTCTCCTATGATGGACCCCGCGCTTATTGTGAAAGCACCTTACTCGAACCGGCTAAGGGCAAATAGAACGAGTCCTCATATGGAGAAAATTATAGAGATGTTCAAACAGGTTAACATCAATATCCCTCTCCTAGATGCCATTCAGCAAGTCCCCGCTTATGCGAAAATTCTTAAGGACTTGTGCACTAGGAAGAGGAAGACCCAAGTGCCAAAGAAGGTCTTTATGTCTAATAATATCAGCACTGCTTTTATACCCCAGCTTCCAAAGAAAAGAAAGGACCCAGGATGTCCTACAATATCGATTTCGATTGGGGGTAAAAACATAAATCGTGCTCTTTTAGACCTTGGCGTGAGTGTTAACCTGCTCCCTTATTCTGTCTATGAGCAATTAGGGATTGGAGAGTTGAAACCTGCTCATTGCACTCTCCAGATGGCAGACCGATCTATCACCAAACCAAGGGGTGAATTAGAGGATGTGTTAATAAAGGTCGGGGAATTTGTTTTCCCTGTAGACTTCATTGTGCTCGACACACATCCTGTAGCAAACCCCCGGGGCCAAATTCCGGTGATTCTGGGTCGTCCTTTCCTTGCCACTTCCAATGCTGTTATAAACTGTAGAAATGGTTCAATGAACTTATCATTTGGAAATATGACCATTGAACTAAACATCTATAAAGTTGGAAGTCAGCCATCAGAACCTAGTGCTCATATTTTAGATGTGTGCTCTGTCCATGAGATCGCTCCCGATAGTTGTGGAGCTGAGGATCTTTGCTTTACCGATCTCGATGACATTAGCACATCTCTGTTTGACTTTGCACATGATCTTAGTGAGGACACTTTACCTACACATGAGTCCTGCACTTCTGACTTTTCTCCACCCGAGTCTGTATCTTTCACAGGCTCTGAGCTTCTTTGTAGATCCAAAAATCAATCTATGACCCTTTCCTTCTATCATTTCTCCGCCTGAGTTAGATCTCAAAATTTTACCTTCTCACCTGAAATATGCATATCTAGGTGAGAACGAGTCATTACCGGTTATCATATCCGCTTCTCTTGCATCAGATCAAGAGAATGCACTTTTATCGGTATTGAGATCTAACAAAGAGGCGTTTGGTTGGAGTATGGCGGACATCAAAGGGATTAGTCCCTTGATAGTTGAACATCATATACATGTGATGGATGATGCCAGACCGACCCGAGAACCACAGAGACGGTTGAATCCCGTCATGAAGGAAGCTGTCATGAAAGAGATCGTCAAATGCTTAGATAGTGGTATTATATACCCCATCTCCGATAGCCAGTGGGTGAGTCCTATACATGTCGTTCCTAAGAAATCCGGCATCACAGTTATCACAAATGAGGCGAATGAGTTGATTCAGACACGCGCCCAAACTGGGTGGCGTGTATGCATCGATTATAGAAAACTCAACGCTGCCACGAGGAAAGACCATTTTCCTCTACCATTTATTGATCAAATGCTGGAACGCTTAGCGGGACGAGAGTATTATTGTTTTATGGACGGATACTCAGGCTACAATCAGGTCCCCATCGCCAAAAAGGATCAAGATAAAACCACTTTTACTTGTCCTTTTGGTACCTTTGCTTACAGTCGCATGCCCTTCGGGTTATGCAATGCTCCCGCTACCTTTCAGCGGTGTATGATGGGGATATTCTCTGATATGGTAGAGAATTTTCTGGAGATCTTTATGGACGACTTCTCGATTTTTGGAGACTCTTTTTCTGATTGCCTAGCGAATCTGGACGCTGTTCTTACTCGTTGCAAAGAGAAGAACTTGACATTAAACTGGGAAAAATGCCACTTTATGGTCCAAGAAGGAATAGTCCTTGGACATGTCATTTCACAGAAAGGCATTGAGGTTGACAGAGCTAAAATAGATGTCATTCAAAACCTCCCTCATCCCAAAAGCGTCAAAGATATTCGCTCTTTCCTTGGCCATGCGAGCTTTTATAGGAGATTCATTAAGGATTTTAGCAAAATTGCTAGACCTTTAACACTACTCCTGGCCAAGGATACGACCTTCCATTTTGACTCGGATTGCGAGACAGCTTTCGACTCACTTAAACACTCACTAACTTCATCCCCCGTTTTATCATCACCAAATTGGGACTACCCCTTCGAGCTGATGTGTGACGCATCTGATTTTGCAGTAGATGCAGTCTTAGGACAGCACATTGATAAGATGCCACACGTGATTTACTATGCTAGTAAGACCCTGAATGATACGCAAATCAATTATACAACCACCGAAAAGGAACTTTTAGCGGTTGTATTTGCATTAGAAAAATTCAGGCCTTACTTAATCGGCTCACCTATAGTTGTGTATACTGACCATTCCGCTTTAAAACATCTTCTGGCGAAGAAAGATGCAAAAGGTCGACTAATACGTTGGATCCTTCTTTTACAAGAATTCGATCTTGTTATCAAAGATAAGAAAGGATGTGAAAACGTAGTAGCTGACCACCTTTCACGCATCGTTTCTTCCCCTGTGACCCTGCCGATCAATTACTCATTCCCTGATGAACAACTCTTGAGCATATCCGCTGAACCATGGTTCAGGGATATTGTGAACTATCATGCCACGGGACTTATACCGAGCGATTGGTCAAAACAGGACAAATATCGTTTTCTTTCCCAAGTAAAACACTTTTACTGGGACGAGCCCTATTTGTTTAAATATTGTCCTGATCAGATCATTCGCCGGTGCGTCCCGAATGAAGAGTTCAAGAGTGTTCTTTCATTTTGTCATGATCAGGCTTGTGGGGGTCACTTTGGTCCTAGAAAGACAGCGGAAAAGGTTTTGCAATGTGGATTTTATTGGCCGACCTTATTCAAGGACGCATTTGACTATTGCAAAACCTGTACACAATGTCAGTATACGGGTAGAATATCCCAGAGGAATGAAATGCCTCAGCAACCCATCTTGGTTGTTGAAATATTTGATGTTTGGGGCATAGATTTTATGGGTCCTTTTCCCAACTCCTTTGGGAATCTGTACATTTTGCTGGCAGTTGATTATGTCTCAAAGTGGGTAGAAGCCATTCCATGTCGCACTAATGACAGGAAAGTTGTCATTAAGTTCTTAAAAGAGAATATCTTTTCGCGATTTGGACACCCACGCGCTATCATTAGCGATAATGGGACACACTTCTGCAACAGGTCTTTCGAGACTCTGATGCGAAAATACTCAATCAACCACCGACTTTCTACACCCTATCATCCCCAAACAAGCGGGCAGACTGAGATCTCAAACAGACAAATCAAACTTATCCTGGAGAAAACAGTTGCTAAAAATAGAAAAGACTGGTCGACCAAATTTACGGATGCTCTTTGGGCATTCAGGACTGCATATAAGACCGACCTAGGAATGTCTCCATATAGGATAGTGTTTGGAAAAGCATGTCATTTACCTGTCGAGATAGAGCATAAAGCATTGTGGGCTATAAAGGAAATAAATTTTGATCTAAACCTTGCTTGCAAGCTGCAACTTAACGAGCTAAGCGAACTCCGCGATGAAGCTTATGATAATGCTGTAATCACAAAGAATAGGACTAAGGTTTCTCACGATAAAAGCATTTTAAGGAAAACATTTTTACCTGGTCAACAAGTCCTTCTTTATGATTCGCGATTACACCTTCACGCGGGTAAGCTCCGATCTCGATGGAAGGGACCTTTTGTTGTGCGGTCTGTATACCCGCACGGGGCAGTAGAAGTAGAAAATGTTAAAAACGGCACCTTTTTCAAAGTAAATGGACATAGACTAAAGCCGTATTTTTCCACTGACCCCACGGAGGAGCTCTTGTTCTTACAAGAGCCAGTTTATTTGGATTAAAATTCCTCCGTCTCACCTTCATATCCAGTATATCATTGCATCATTTTTTGAATGAAGGTGAGTAAATAAGATAAGTTTGGGGGAAGTTCTTCACTTATATATTTTGCCCCTACTAATAATTCCCCCCAGATTTACAGGTTTTATAGATATAGCTGTCGGCAACAGTGAGGACACTGTTGAAAACAAGTTTGGGGGAGGTTTGTGCTTATTTTTGCATCATTTGCATATCATCTGCATAAGCACAAAACATTTCTTTTAAAAATCTATAAAAATTGAAAAATGTTCAAAACCCATAAAAATTTAAAAATTTTCAAATATAAAAATAATTTTAATATTTACACCTTTTTGTATATAAATAAGATAATGAAAGTTTAGATAGTGAAAAATTACATCCATGAGATTAGAAAAATTTTAGAAAACTAAGAAAATTAGAAGTTTTCTTATACGAACTAGTAATAAGTAGTTATGAGCCGTTGTCCCAAGGGTTAGTAAGATGAAGGACGTCACTAATCTGAGGATAAAAATAAGTCTGAAAAATAGTTTCTATTCTGGAAGCCAAACATTTTGAACATTGATACCCTGCTATTCGCACTTACACACGTCTTGAAGCCTGGGATAGTAGAGGATACCTTGAAATGCTCTTGTCTTAAAGCCAAAAGTATGAAGGAAATAAAAAGAAAAAAAAATGAATAAAGAAAATATAAAGTGGTGAGAAAAATGAACACTGGTTTTGTTATCACCGAAGGCAAGAAAAATGTATAGCGAGGGTGCTTCTTCACCTAGTGCCCTAAGGCCAACTGGTCTGGGAGTCACTGCTATGCCTAAGGTGGTGCAAGACGAGGAAAATACACCAAGTATGCGAACACAGGAGTAATCGGTCGGTTAGTACCTCAAGAAGTATTAACGGTCGCATGAAAGTGTGTGAGCAATCTCATCTAAATATTCATTAATTAAAAAGTACTGAGGCTGATGGGCAAGAGTATGATAGCTTGAATTGAATTCTCCGGGTGTAGGGATATCTTTACACACACGCAGGGTGATATGATCGATGTTTTGGAAGAAAGATAGGAATGAAGAATAAGACGATGTTTTATTGAGGGAGGACGTGATTTCTAACATCTTTTCATGACCATTAAGATAGGGCTCATGACAACCGAAAAGCTAGCTTAGTTGGAAACCCTAATTTTCAAGGCTTTTGTTTTACGATTCTTTTCTTGAAATGTAATATTCATGATCTTGCTTTTATTATTGGATTTTGTGGGTGGAATCCGCTGAAAACCCTCAGGAGACAACACTCCTCCTACTAGGGACACCTAGAGGTTTAAAGGCTTGTTGCACGTGCTCAGTGCAATCGTGTTGCCTACGAAAGTGTGCTAGTTAGTTTTTCTCTTTCTTTATTTTCTCCTTCTCTTTTTAATAA
This sequence comes from Agapanthus africanus, assembly GCA_030015575.1. Taxonomy (NCBI): domain Eukaryota; kingdom Viridiplantae; phylum Streptophyta; class Magnoliopsida; order Asparagales; family Amaryllidaceae; genus Agapanthus; species Agapanthus africanus. Next base: position 334,161,200 of record CM057346.1, on the reverse strand, counting down.
AACATTCGCTCGAGACGATCGAAATTAAGTTTGGGGGTATTTGATCAGTCGAAAATATTGCATATTTTAACCGGCAATTTCCTCATCATTTGCACTCATATAGAAGTGTTCGGTATCTGTATTTCACATATTAGCAAATCTATCACAGATTATCAGATTACATGTATTCAACCTTAAAACCGGCATTTCTAGGGAAATTGACTGCATTGCATCACATGGCATATTTTCTATATCTTGCAACCCGTGTTTCGAAGTCTGTGCAGGAAAAGAGAAGCTTGCTCGATCATTACATTGCTCGACCATTACAATTGCTCGTAAACTCACTAAATTCAAATCCGGTATCATTACAAAAGAGCAACTGGAATTCAACATATCATAAAAAGCCCTAAACAGCAGTACCAAGCAACAGAAGAAGGAACAGATCCCAAGGCCATCAAGGAGCCGCGGAAGCGCGGCCTAGAGGTACCTTTTGCGGCGGATCCGCGGTGGGCCCAGGGAATCAGTTCCCCAATTTCAGTGCAAAACTCCTGTTTCAGTGGCTACAGTTCAAAAATGCATGACATCTTCCAGAAGGCTCCAGATACTTCTACCAGATCAGCAAACACTTTGAGTTTCATTAAACTAGCCTAATCATTCTAGAACTTTCCCTAAACCCTAGCTTAAACCCTAAGCTAGCTCCTAACAAACTCCTTCTAGAAACTCTTCAACAAACTTTGGGAGGGAAAGTTCCAATTCTAACCTAAGCCTAGGGTTTGGGAGTTCTATAAATAAGACCCTAGGCTCATTTTTCCCAAATTATTCAACCTTGGGAATTATTCATCCAATTAGTGAATCAATCCCATTCTTCATCCCCTCTTCCTCAAGTTTAGTGAGAGAGCTTGTAGGAAACCCTAACCCTAATTCCAAGCCAACATCAAGAATCCCGAGTACCCATTAAACAAGAAGCATTACAACCTTTAGGAGCGGAGCCGATTTCAACGGAGCAAGCGATCCGAAGCCGATCCACGACTCACGAAGCCGAGCGACGCCCGATCAACAATCTAGATTCTTCTTCTTGTAGTTCTTGAAGCAAATGTAATCAAAATTGTTGAGATCAATAAAGGTGATATTCTTTTATCTTGTTTTCTTTAAATTCCGCATCATGTTATCTTTACAAATCTTTAATATTGTCTTTGTGGTGATGTGTGAATAAAACTCCGCTTGTTAAGGAGTAGAAACGATCTTTAGTATGATGATGTAACAAATTTGCAATCGATTCTTGAATCCCACGAGTTTGTAAACCCTAGCAAGTTCAAGAATCGACGACCCAATTCGTTGCGATGCTTTCTTGATCGACATCGCTCGAGATTGGGGAGTTCCGATCGTTTCTTGAAATTGCTAGAGGCTAGAATATAAATGGTATCCTCGAAAGAACAAGGGTTAAGAGATGAAACCCTAATTTCATCAAGAAAGCCCTAACTCTCGTCGATAACCATTGATCTAGTATCAATTCTTCGAAGGACAAGAATACGAAACCTTTTAGATTACATCACGTCTAAAGATCCGATCGATTCCTACAAGCCTTTCTTATATTCTTGATTGTTGATTGGAAATATTATCGAAACAACGATTCTTGATTGTTTATAGTTTCTTGATTCTTGAATAGAGAATAGTGACACTCAAATACAAATCATTCTTGAATCATGTTTTCTTTCATTGTTGCTTAACTTTTCATTTCAAACGTATCAAAATACAAGTGAATCGTGCAATCCCTATGGATGATCCGCACTCACTACAAACTACATCCGACACCGTAGTTTGATTGCGGTCAAAATATTTTTTGGTTGTGATTTCTTTACAATTTTATACAAACACAACGGAAAACTTATCAATCGAAATGGCACCGTTGCCGGGGACATTTTGATTAGATACTCTTTTAAATAATAACCAAGAAATTGTTTCAATCAAGAATGTTCTTCACAGCTGTCCAGTGACTCTCTCCAGGATCTGCTTGATACCGACTCACTGCACTTAGTGAGTATGCAACATCGGGTCTGGTACATAGCATCGCATACATGATAGAGCCTACTGCCGAAGCATAGGGTATCCCTTGCATGCGAGCTCTCTCCAAATCAGTCTTGGGAGACATCTCTTTGGAGAGAGTGAGTCCAGAGATCGTGGGTTGGTTCCCACGTTTGGATTCTTCCATACTAAACCTCTTTAGTATGGTGTCAATGTACCTGGATTGGGACAATCCCAGTATCCGTTTAGATCTATCTCTATAGATCATAATTCCCAATATGCAGGAGGCATCACCTAGATCTTTCATTGAGAATCTCTGTGATAAGAAGAGCTTGACTGATTGCAGCATAGGAATATCATTTCCTATCAAGAGTATGTCATCCACGTACAATACGAGGAAGACAACCTTACCCTCTGCTACCTTCTTATAGATATAAGGTTCATCTATATTTTTGATGAAGTCAAACTCTTTGACTACAACATCAAAACAGATGTTCCAACTCCGCGATGCTTGCTTTAACCCATAAAAGGATTTAAGCAGCTTGCACACCTTTCCGCTGCTCCCACTATCTACGAAACCCTCTGGCTGAGTCATGTACACGCTCTCTTCTAAATCACCATTTAGAAAGGCGGTCTTAACATCCATTTGCCAGATTTCGTAGTCATGGTATGCAGCGATGGCAAGTAAGATCCGGATGGACTTAAGCATAGCCACTGGAGAAAAGGTTTCGTCATAATCCACACCTGGTCGTTGACGAAAACCCTTTGCTACAAGTCTAGCTTTGAAAGTCTCAACTTTTCCATCTACACCAAATTTCTTTTTAAAGATCCACTTGCTCCCAATGGGTTTTACCCCTTCAGGAGCAATTTCCAAAGTCCATGCTTTGTTGGTGTACATGGATTCCATCTCAGATCGCATTGCATCCAGCCATTTCACGGAGTCACCACTCGTGATGGCCTGCTCGAAACTAGTCGATTCATCATCATCCATTATGCAATCCTCGCTTCCACCATCAATGAGAAAACCGTAGTATCTCTCAGGTGGACGAGAAACCCTGCTAGATCGGCGGAGAGGCTGGGGTTCGTCGGGTATTACTGAATCCTCTGGTTCCACTAAATCATCTGTTGTAGTTTGTTCTGCTGGAACTTCTTCCAGTTCTACCTCAGAGCCACTAATCTCTTTTGCAAGAAATTCCTTTTCTAAAAAGGTGGCGTGCCGAGAAACAAACACCTTTTGTTCTTCGGTGTGGTAAAAGATATACCCGCGCGAATGTTTGGGATATCCAATAAACTTGCACAGAATAGACCTTGCGCCGAGTTTGTCCGGATTTTGTGTTTTCACATATGCCGGACAACCCCATATCTTAACATAATTAAGATATGGTCTCTTTCCTTTCCATATCTCATATGGAGTGGTTGGCACAGATTTGGTGGGAACCATATTCAATAGGTCTGCAGCTGTCTCCAGTGCATACCCCCAAAAGGAAATAGGTAACTCAGCTGTACTCATCATAGAGCACACCATATCTAATAGGGTGCGATTTCTCCGCTCAGATACACCGTTGTGCTGTGGTGTATAAGGAGGAGTAAGCTGAGAGAGAATCCCATTCTCTTTTAGATAATCTAAAAACTCACCGCTTAAGTATTCACCTCCTCGATCAGATCGAAGAATCTTAATACTTTTGCCCGTTTGATTCTCTACTTCGTGCTTATATTCTCTGAATTTCTCAAAAGCTTCAGACTTGTGTTTCATCAGGAACACATATCCGAATCTTGAGAGATCGTCAGTGAATGTAATGAAGTAGGAAGAACCGTTCCTGGCATGCGTAGACATGGGACCGCATACATCACTATGTACCAGTCCTAAGAGTTCGGTAACTCTTTCTCCGTGTCCACTAAACGGAGCTTTGGTCATTTTTCCTTTGAGACATGAATGGCAAGTATCATAAGATGATAATTCGAATGGATTCAAATAACCATCCTTATGTAACTTAGCCAGTCGTGTCGCATTGATATGACCAAGTCTACAATGCCACAAGTAGGATTCGTTCATGTCTGAACTTTTCCTCTTGTGTGTGTTTTGTATATTCAGAACTGTATTCTGATTTAGAATGAATATGCCATTATGTAACGAGCCTGATGCAATCAAATTTTGATCTAGGAATATGTTCATAACATTATCCTGTACTACAAAATTATATCCCTCTTTACTCAATAAAGAAATTGATATAATGTTGCACATCATGTTCGGTATATAATAGCACTCATTTAGAATCAGTGTATTACGACTTGGCAATACAAGGTGATATTCGCCAACTGCTTTGGCTACAATACTTGCACCGTTCCCTACTTGAACGGAATGATCACCTTTTCCCAGTTCTCTATCTTTACGTAGCCCATGTAACTGTTTACATATGTGGGATCCTGATCCGGTATCTAATACCCAGGACGTAGGGTGAACTGAGAAACAGTTCTCAATAACAAACACACCTGAAGAAGATGCATCAACATGCATGTTCTTTTGGGCGGCGTGAGAATCCAGATATTCTTCTATTTCCTGTTCAGTCTTATAACTCTTATAAGAAAGAACGGGTCCAACATTCCCTAGCACAGTACAATAATCGGGTTCAGTCAATACATCCATATTATTATCTTGATTATGGCATGACATGGTCGCTACCTGGAGAGAGAGAGAAGAAAACACTTTTAGCGTATGCTCTTGCAAGATTAGATTGGTTATTATCTTATCTAATCAGGATGCCTCCCACTGGTTTTATCAAATCTACCTTAAAACCCTAAAAGGTAAGATTAGCCGGGATTAATTACACCCTACAATTTCGTCAATCTTTCAGCCAGATCAGTGTCGGTACTTTGAGGGAGGTTCCCCGTGCTCTCGCACGGACCTAATTAATGTAAACCTCGTTTTCCCAGAGGCGTAACCCCGTTAACACTTTTCTAGACACCTACTTGATCGGCTAATTGTCTTGTGTAAAACTCTCCCAGGAGTAACTCTTACTCGCAGTGGGTATCAGGATCCAACTATCTTATAGGAGGTATGCAATCTCATTGCAAATTTCAACACTTGAAATTCCTGATATTGTTTTTACCCCTAGCATCCTATGACCTTGACGCAGGCCAACAAACCATAGTGCGCTAGTCAAGTTCAACCCGTCATTTCTTTATTCAATTAAACCCACCCGCACGACCCTTGACGCAGGCCAACAAAGTCGCACGACTATCCTAATCGAATCTGCATCATATGCATAAACAGATATATACTAGTTAGCTACCGCACACTACGCCTTGACGCAGGCCAACAAGCGTAGCACAAATACTAAATAATATCTATCTGAAATGACGGAGGGCTACGCAGGTTTTTCAGAAAACCCTGAGCGTAATGAACTTGATATCGTCGTAGAATCGAGTATTTTTGAAAAGGAGTGTTTTTGAGGCTTTTCTTAGTTTCGCTAAAGGAGTCACTCCCGGTGAAGGGATCGTCGGCCCTTTCCTCATCGAATAAGGTGCAGGATATATCATATATACCGCTGTGCAAAGAAAAACTCTAAAAGCAATCAAAAGACAAACCGCGTTTTGTAGCATCTGCCAGTTTTGCTAAAGGAGTCACTCCCGGTGAAGGGATCTCGGTCCTTTCCTCATCGAATAAGGTGCAGGATATATCGTATATATCACTGTGCAAAGCAAAACTGTAGCTACCCATTTTATAAAGTTTTGATTCTACAACATCTTTAGGTTTCTTTTCTTTTATTAATCACATTAATAAAAATCCTATCAGCTTATGCTTCCTAAGCATCACAGAAGAAACGAAAGCAGTAATATTTATATATCAGCATATATATATAGTATAAGCATTCGTCTCAGGCAGTAATATGATCTCATCACAGAACATTGCAGCAGAAGAACATATATGAAATATTGGATATACTAGGACGTCCGTGTTTTCAATACGAGCCTGTATAAAATACGGATTCCACGGTCGCGACGAATAGCCAAACCCACATCCCAAGACCCTTACGAGAGCGGCAAGTAACACTGCCAATTCTAGGGTTAGAAGACCCGGTCTCGACTCCTCGAGATGGCCTCCCACTGGACCCTAGAACCCGGTTACTTGTGCTCCCCACCTTGGGTCTACCTAATGCGGAAAAGTAAATAATATACACTGGTGACAGCAACCGCAACCTGGAAGTGCCCCAAATAAAAGAATATTACATTATAAATGAATTTTACATGAATGAAAATAAAAACCCTCATCTCACATAAAACCCCCGGCTATTCAGAACGCGACGATCCAATATAACATATCACAGCAACACATAATATCACATATCATCAACGTAAGTAAATATGCGCATCCCAATTGTCGTTGAATCATATAGCAACGAAACCGGCGATATCACATATTACACTTACGGTCACAGAAAAGAAAGTGTAAAACTACAATATTTGGAATCCACAATCACTTTAGACATCGTAAATCCGAAATATCACATACTCCGCATTTCATGCCTAACTCTATGAATTCCACATATTGTATCACATTCCAGATAAATAGACAGTATTAAACTTTTCGAACAGATAATCAAACACCCAAAATTTCCCAAAGTGCTCAACTCTTGAGCGGAGTTCAAATAATCCCAGAATATGTCAAAGTACCAGTGATCCAGCCGTAGAAGGGTCAAGCCAACGCCTCACATGTGGCACGCCGTACTGCCCCAAACCCGAAGGTTCAAAAGGCAGTTCAAGACGGTCACATAATCGAGTTAAGGTTTGTTATCTTCTAGAGGGTCCACCACTTAACTTGTACAATTTTTCCAAAAGATTTAAACCCGAATAAATTTCAACACTTGAAAGTTTGCCGTACCGGGAAACAGTAAGTTAACGATATCCGTTCAAATAGTTTAACAGTTTCTAAATATCCGGAAAGAAATACGAATTTAAATATTCCGATCGAGTCTACTATTACAAAACAAACCCCAGAATTTTAAACACCTGGAACAGATTAAAAATACCCAGAATAGTCAGCAAGTACCTACGGTCTATACCATGAAGCCACGTGTCCCAATCATACAATTCAGCAGCGGAACCGCCGCGAGAACCATGTTCTTGCCGCGGTTCCGCGCTCAGATTATGGAATTGTGGGCACGTGTTTCATGGTATTTCTTAGAATTCCCTGCTGATTTTTTTACATATTTTTAATTCAGAAAAATCCCAAAATTTAAAAAATTTCCAGAGAGGGGTCAAATTTCGTCGTTTCGGGTTCGATCGGAGTTTTAACTTCGTAAACACATCGCCTAATGCTCTAGCTAGGCTCTGATACCACTGTAGGGTTCCTAGGCACTCTTGTGAAGGTTCAAAAGGCATCAAACATGCCCGGATTAAATTTTAGACGTGCCGAACAACCCAAAACCGGGATCTTTGCTAGATTATTAGGGTTTAACATGCATTAAGATAACTTTTATCTAAGTGTGAGGGATTACAACCTTTGTAGTCCGCTCCTTCACTTCACAAGCTCCGAGTAGAAGTCCTTTTGCCGCGATCCACGATCTCCCGGACTCATGAGAGGCTCCACGACTCGAACGATCCATTCTAGCTTGTCGTATTCCAAATCTCCGATGATCTACCTTGAAGTTGCTTCGACTCAAGCTTTCTCACTCAAAAGAGAAGAACACACTAATCCCATCGGCTAGATGAGATGAGGATGAGAGAGTAGTGATTTTGCTTTCTTTTTAAATCATTTTCTCAATTTTTATCATCACTTTAGGATTTTCAAGAGAGCTTATCAAGAGAGAAGAAGAAGCTAATGGAAAATATAATCCTTAGATAAATCCTTTTGTGATGAATAGAATATAAACCATATGATTGAATTATTAACCATGGTCAAGGATGAGTGGCTAAAAATGAGTAGAGAATAAACTAGGGTTAGGGTTTGGTTGAGTTAAGAATGTGTCATCAACAAATATCTTAAACATGACAAAAGAATAAAGCTTCTAGAATGTGCATGAAGCTACTAACCCAAATCAAACCCTAACCTCAATTAATCATCCTTAAACATATTTAACAATTAATCATATCATGTCACAATAATATATATCACATATATATTATATATTTGCAACAAAAGAAAGTAATACAATTAACATATATCGCATATATATCAATATATCATCCACTGAGAAAATGAAATAATAAAGTGAGCCAATATTAGATAATGTAATAATATATCATATATATTATTATACATTAAATAATCGAATCAACACTTGATCCGACGATCCGGCTATATCGAATATAACCGACTAATATATCATGTACCGATTCATCGAATCAACACTTGATCCGATGACCCGGTTCATATCCCTATATCGCGAGAATATAATACGGTATCCCATATCGCATTATTCACGCTCCTGCGCATATCACATATGTGCCACTACTCCGTTTCGCCTGAGCCAAGAAACCTCTGTGTAGGACTCTAAAGAATCGTCAATACGCCGGTAGCAGGTGATGATCATATCAAACACCCACAAGCTGCAAGCGGTCAGCTAAACGTAACAGCCACCCAGGTATTGAGCGATCAGAAGATCAACAAGCTAGCCTATGCATTCTCCTGTGAATCCGATCAGTAACACTCCCGTACAGTCCGGTCTGTTCGTCTGATATGTCGCATATCAAGTCTAGGGGTGGTATACGTCAGACCCCAGTAACCGATAAGTCGTGTCGATGTATGGCTCATAACGGGTCGAGAAACTACTAGTAACACTTACCAGTAAATCTCTATATCAGCCCTGGCCAGGGACTTCCAGTTATAGCCAATCGAACACAGCACAACATCAACTCCCTATACCGGGAGAGACGAATCCCCTCCTATCGCTCATTGCCTCCATGTGATTCGGGACTGTACCCAAAAGCCACCGTTTTGCACGCCATCTTGGACGTGGTAAGGTGGAAATCAAAGCACAGTGGGAATCACACAAGACTCTATGACGATCTCGGGTCTACAGAATACCCTGTACCAGTGTCACCGGAGAACTGCCATCTAACGTGTGGTATAGCACCATCTGGGAGTTCTCGGCGAGTCCGTCCAGTATACCAAGTCTCTACTGAGCACCCGTATACCATCCTTGATGTCCAACACCGATGGATATGGGATCATCCATCGCCCATCATATGGGTCAAGATGCGTATACGCTAGTCTACTCTGGTGTATCGATGCCCTGTCTCGATATACCCTCGACTAGGAACAGTTATAGGATGTACTCATCGACTACCGCGGCCCCACTAGTATGATCTCATCATAGTCCCAGTAGTCGAGTACATATCCTAAGGGCTTTATCAACATGTGAGAGTAAAACAGTAAACCAATACAAGTCAACATGTTAAGATAAAGTGAAACCAAATAGCATACTATCATGACGAGCAAGAAAGTCATCTCTATATATAACCAAGCATCCATTATAATATACATCATATGTACAACAATGGCCTCTAGGGCATATACATAACTAACAGCCGCACCCCCATACCATCGACGAAGTGCACCAAGGCGGAACACCGCTGCCGCGAGCACCCGAACGGATGCTTTCGGCGACGGGGTTCTCCTACAGTCACTTGGTCGGGGCTATGGTGTGTGGCTGTCTATTATGTTTACTCGGCGAGTATCCGCGTACGCTACGTGATTGCGACGGACTTTTGATCACATCAAAATTCCGTGGCAACCGATCAAGTGAGACTAAAGTGCTAGATTTATAATATTCAGTTATCTCATAACTCCTTGTGGATTCCAAATATTGTATCACATTCCAGATAAATAGAAAATGTTAAACTTTCCGATCGAACAATCAAACACCCAAGTTTTCCCGAAGCAGCTCAACACATGAAATAAGTTTAAAAAACATTCACTTCATGCCACAGTACTAACGGTCCAGCCGTAGAAGGGTCAAGCCAACGCCTCACATGTGGCACGCCGTACTGCCCCAAACCCTAAGGTTCAAAGGGCAGTTTAAGACGGTCACATAATCGAGTTAAGGTTTGTTGTCTTCTAGAGGGTCCATCGCGTTACTTGCACTACTTAGAACGTTCTTAAACCACGGAAAAATCCAACACTTGGAAATTTCCCGGCAGGGGAAAAATTAGGTATTTATATCCGGTCGAACTTTTTAACATGTTCTAAAATACCCGGAAAAACACATAGACAAAATTAGACAATCCGATCGAATCTACGAACTCCCAATACAACCCAGAAAACTCAACTCTTGAGTAGAAATTAAAATTACCCAGAGAACAGAGGAATCACAAAGGGACATTACTGTGCAAACAGTGAAGCAAGAGGGCACATTTTGGCCGCGGAACCGCCGCATTACCTAGGGTATGGCCGTGGTTCCGCGGCGTCTTGGACGAGTTGGGGTCACGTGCTGCACAGTAATTCTTATAAAACCCTGCTTATTTTTCTGCATATTTTTAATTCACAAAATTCCAAAGTTTTGAAAAATGTACAGAGAAGAGTTTAATCGGGGGATATCGGGTTCGATCGGACTTCTAGCTTCGTCTACACTTCGCCTAAAGCTCTAGCTAGGCTCTGATACCACTGTAGGGTTCCTGGGCACACTCATGAGGTTCTACAACTGATCAAACATGTCAAATTCAAAATTTTCTATGTGCCGAGAAACCCTAAATAAGATCGATACTAGAGTTAAGGCGAAACATGCAAGCAAACTACTTTGCTACTAAGTGAAAGAGACTACAGCCTTTGTAGATCCGGTCCTCCACTTCTCTAGCTCCATGTTGACGTCCCTCCGCTACGATCATCGGAATCCCAGACTCTAGCGTCGGTTTCATCGGAGAAATGGGCGGGCTAGGTCATTGACTTCGATGCCGAAGATGATCTACGTCGAGGCGACTCAAACTCAAGCTCCATCTTCACTAGGTCATGAAACTTGTGAAGATAACACACTCTACTACATGGCAAGTGATAGAGGGTGAATAAATAGGAAGTGGGTTGACTTTAGATTTGGATTTCTCACTCTAAATCTCATGGCACCATTAGAGGTAGCAAGCTTTCATGAAGCTTGATGAAGATGAAGAAGAAGAAAAGAATAAAAAGATCATGAATTAAGAATGAAACTTATCCTTTTAATTATGGTACCATGGTTAAGTTAAGCCTTCATGCTTAACTTGTGTAGAGAATTAACCAAAGACTTGGGTTAAGGGTTGGGTTAAAGAATTATGAAAAGAAATGACAAAAGAGTGGACTTTGTCAAGGTTTCTCCAAGCTTCTTCAAGCTTGACAACTTTGACCAAGTTCATTTCTTTTGTTAATTCTCTTGATAAAACAATACCCTAATCTTAAACTTAATCTTGATATAATTCTCATACACACAACTTGTATGTATCATCAAACATGATACAAACATATGTACACAAATATATATCATATATACACTTATGCACAAACTAGTGAGAAAACAAATCTTAAGTGAACCAATAATAGTTAATTTAAAGTAATATATCAAATATATAATTATACATTAAATCATTAAATCAACACTTGATTTAATGATCTGGTCATACTGCATATAACCGACTAATATCAAGTGTATCAATGTATCGAATCCACATTTGATTCGGTAACCCGGCTGTATCTTATATAACCGTCCGATGATACAAATCGCGGGAATAGAATTCAGTATCACATACTGATATTATTCTCGGTCCCGCACATATCTCATATGCGTTCCTATCTCGTTTCGCTTGAGCCAGGAAACCTCTGTGTAGGAAGCTAAAAACTCGTCAATACGTCGGCAGTAGGTGATGATCATATCAAACACCCACAAGCCACAAGCGGTCTGCTAAACGTAACGGCCACCCGAGTATTGAGCGATCAGAAGATCAACGAGCAAGCCCGCTCACACTCCTGTGAATCCAACCAGTAACACTTACCGTACAGTCCGGTCTATTCGTCTGATATGTCGCATATCTCGCCTAGGGGTGGTAAACGTCAGACCCCAATAGCTTGATAAGTCATGCCGATGTAAGGTCCATAACAAGCGTGAAACTACTGATAACTCTTACCAGTAAATCACTGCAACCCTGGCCAGGGATTTCCAGTTATGGCCAGTCGAGCATAGCGCAACATTAACCCCCAATACCGGAAGAGACGAATCCCCTCCTATCGCTCATTGCCTCTATGTGAATCGGGACTGTGCCCAAAAAACACCTGTTTGCACAACTCAGTAGAGCCGTGGTAGGGTGGAAATCAAAGCACAGTGGGAGACGCACAAGACTCTATGACGATCTCGGGTCAACAGACTAAGCTGTACCAGTGTCACCAGAGAACTGCCATCTGACGTGAGGTATAATACCATCTGGGAGTTCTCGGCGAGTCCGTTCAGTGTACCCAGTCTCCACTGAGGACCCGCATACCATCTCTAATGTCAAACACCAATGGATATGGGATCATCCATCGCCCATCACATGGGTCGAGAAGATATACGCTAGTCTACTCTGGAATATCGATGCCCCGTCTCGATATTCCCACGACTAGGAACATTGAAGGATGTACTCATTGACTACCCAGGCCCCACTAGTATGATCTACATCATAGTCCTGGGAGTCGAGTACACATCCTAAGGGCTTTATCAACATGTAACAGAGAGACAGAAAGTATACATGTTAAGATAAAGAGCAACCAGATAGCGTACTATCATGTCGAGCAAGAAAGTCCTACCTGTAGGGTTCCTAGGCACCCTAATGAGGTCTCAAAAGGCATCAACCATGCCAATTTCAAAAATACGGTGCCGAGAAACCCTAGACTACGGATCGTTGGCTAGATGTCTAGGCGAAAATGAAACTAGTTAACAGCTTAACTAAAGTTTAAACGGAAATACAACCTTTGTAGATCCGGTGCTCCACCTCCATAGCTCCGCAACGAAGTCCTCTCCGCTGTCCAAAAAGAATCCGGGCTCTAGCGTCGACTTCATCAGAGAATAAGCGAGCTAGGTCGTCGATGTCCATGCCGAAGATGATCTACGTCGAGGCATCGCTAAATCAAGCTCCGACTTCACCAAGTCAAGAAACTTGTGAAGAAAACACACTCTACTACTTGGCAAGAGGTAGAGGATGAAGAAATAGGAAGTGGGTAGACTTTAGAATTGGATTTCTCACTCTTTATCATCAATCACCATTGATGACCTCAAGGTTTTCTTCTTGAGTTCAAGGAAGAAGAAGAAGAAATGATATGATAAGTTAATTAAAAAGAAAAGAATAATCCATTCTTATCATAACATAACCCAAGTTAAGTGTAGAGAATTGACCAAGGTTAAAGAATGGTTAGGGTTAAGGAGATGAGACAAAAATGGTGACTTAATGAAAGCTTCATGAAGCTTCATGTTAAAAACAAAACTAGCCACCATTTTTCACTTCTTTTCCTTTTCTCATTTATCTTTTAAATGCAAATGAAAAGATAAATGAATGAATAAAAGAAGACCCTAATCATTTACTTAACCTAGGTTTAATTCATTACACTTAACAAAAAGGATATGTATCATCAAACATGATACAATCAAGTGCACAAAAATCATATCGCATATGCAATGCGCACATCCGAGTGAGAAAATCCATTTAAAGTGAACCGATACTAGTTAATGCAAAGTAATATATCAAATATATAATTATGCATTAAATCATTAAATCAACTCTTGATTTAACGATCCGGTCATATCGCATATAACCGGCTAGTATCCAATGTATCGGCTTATCGAATCAATCCTTGATTCGATAATTAGGTTATATCGCATACAACCATTCGACACATTGATCGCGAGAATGAAATACGATATCACATACACGCATTACTCTCGGTCCCGCACATATCTCATATGCGCTCCTATTTCATTTCGCTTGAGCCAGGAAACCTCTGTGTAGGACTCTAAAGACTCGTCAATACGCCGGCAGCGGATGATGATCATATCAAACATCCACAAGCCGCAAGCGGTCTGCTAAACGTAACGGCCACCCGGGTATTGAGCGATCTGAAGATCGACGAGCAAGCCCGCTCACACTCCAGTGAATCCAACCAGTAACACTACCGTACAGTCCGGTCTGATCGTCTGATATGTCGCATATCTCGCCTAGGGGTGGTAAACGTCAGACCCCAATAGCTCAATAAGTCGTGTAGATATGAGGTTTATAACAATTCGAGAAACTACTGGTAACACTTACCAGTAAATCTCAGCAACCCTGGCCAGGGATTTCCTGTTATAGCCAATCGAACACAGCGCAACATCAACCCCCTTATACCGGGAGAGACGAATCCCCTCCTATCGCTCATTGCCTCCATGTGACTCGGGACTGTACCCAAAAACCACCGTTTTGCACGCCCTCTTGGACGTGGTAAGATGGAAATCAAAGCACAGTGGGAACCACACAAGACTCTATGACGATCTCGGGTCAACAGACTACTCTGTACCAGTGTCACCAGAGAACTGCCATCTGACGTGAGGTATAATACCATCTGGGAGTTCTCGGCGAGTCCGTCCAGTGTACCCAGTCTCCACTGAGCACCCGTATATCATCTCTGATGTCAAACACCGATGGATATGGGATCATCCATCGCCCTTCTGTATGGGTCGAGAAGGTATACGCTAGTCTACTCTGGTATATCGATGCCCCGTCTCGATACACCCACGACTAGGGACTTTGAAGGATGTACTTATGGACTACCATGTCCCCACTAGTATGATCCGCATCATAGTCCAGGTAGTCAAGTACACATCCTAAGGGCTTTACCAACATGTAACAGAGAGACAATCAGTGTACACGTTAAGGTAAAGATCAACCAGATAGCATACTATCATGTCGAGCAAGAAAGTCCTCCCTATATATATCCCAGCATCCACTACAATATACATCCTATGTATAGTAATAGCCTCTAGGGCATACATATAACTAACAATCTCCCACTTGCACTAGGGCCATCTGATAGCAGTGGTTGTAGTATCTCATACTCAACCATCCCATAAAAATCTCTCTTTGGGAACAGGCCTTTGTGAGTGGATCCGCTGTGTTGTCCTCTGACTTTACTCTCCTAACCTCGATCCCTTGGAGATCAAGCATCTCCATGATCAGGTGACACTGCCTTAGAATATGTCTGGATCACTGATGGGACCTGCGTTCCTTGGCATAAGCCACAACTCCATTGTCTCACAATGGTTGGAACGTAGTTCATCTCATGAACTAATATACACCCAAACATCCTCTTTGGTAGCATCTTAAGTAGCGATGTATCCTGCCTTTATCTTCTAGTATGCCACGGTATCTAGCTTGGAACTCTTCCAACATACCCTCCCTTTACTGAGGGTACAGACAATGCATGTGACTGACATTCAGTCGTCTTTATCACCCTGGAACCCTTCCAGCGATTCTCCCCAGGGTCGATTGATACCTTCTCACTACAACTAGTGAGAATCCTAACATCCATTTAGATCTATCTCATAGGTCCAAAACCCAGGATTTAGTAGGTATCACTTTGATCCTATATGGAGAATCATTGTGATAAACGGAGATTGGCCGAGCGTAGCATAGGAAACTCCTTCCCCATCAAGAGTATGTCATCCACGTACTCTACGAGGATCGTCACCATACTCCCTACTACCTTTTTGTTTATACAAGGTTCATCTACCATTTTGATGATGTCAAACTCTTTGACTAATTCATCAAAACAGATGTTCCAACTACGCGATGCCTGCTTTATCCTATAAAGCATCTTGCACACGTTTCCGCTGCTCCCACTGTCTACGAAGCCCTCTGGCTGTGTACTTATAGACACTCTCTTCTAAACATCATTTAGAAAAGCTGTCATGACACCCAACCGCCAGATATCGTAGTCATGGTATGAAGCCGTGGCAAGTAGGATCTGGATGGACTTAAGCTTAGATACTGGAAAAAGGTTTCATCATTATCCATGCCTGGTTGATGACGAAAACCTTTAACTAGTCTAGCTTTGAAAGTCTCAACTTTTCCATCTACACCAAGTAATCTTCTCAAGATATACTTGCTCCTGATGGGGATTTAACCCTTCAGATATAGCAACCAAAGTCCATACTTTGTTGGTGTATAAGGATTCCATCTCAGATCGCTAAGCATCCAGCCATTCTTACAGAGTCTCACTCCTGATGGCCAGCTCGAAGCTAGTTGGGTCATCATCTTATGATGCAATCCTCGCTCCCACTGTCATAGAGAAACCGAAGTATCTCTCAGGTGGGTGAGGAACCCTACTAGATCGGTGGAGAGGCTGAGGTTCGTTGGAATCTACTGAATCCTTTGGTTCTACCAAATCATCTGCTGTAGCTTGTATAGCTGGAACTATTCCAGTTCTACATAACAGACCTTGCCTCGAGATTGTCCGGATTTTTCTTTTAGACATAGGCCGGACAACCCCAAATCTTAACTATCTTAAGACATGGGCTCTTCCCATACCATATCTCATATGGAGCGGTAGGCAACTGATTTGATTTGAACCCTATTCAATAGGTATGCAGCTTCTCAAGCGCATAACTTCCAAAAGGAAAAAGGTAACTCAGTAGTACTCATCATAGAGCACACCATATCAAATAGGGTGTATCTGCTCCGCCCCGATATACCATCGTGCTATGGTGTATACAGAGGAGTAATGCTGAGAGAGAATCTCATTCTCCTTTAGAATAGTCCAGGAATTCCATGCACAAGTATTCTCCTCCCTGATCTCATCATAGGACATAATACTTATACCCGTATTTTGGTTCTCTACTTCTAACTTATATTCTGTGAATATCTCAAAAGGTTCGGACTTATGTTTCAACAGGAACGTATGTCTGAATCTTGAGAGATCATCAGAGAATGTAATGAAGTAAAAGAAACAGTCCCGGCATATGTAGACAGGGGACCTACATACATCAACATGTATCATCCCAAGAGTTTACTAACTCTTTCTCTGTTTCCAATAAACAGAGCTGTGGTCATCTTATCTCTGTGACATGACTGGCAAGTTTCACAAGATGTAAATTCAAACTCAATTAAATATACATCTAAATGTAACTTCAGCTAGTCGGGTCACATTGATCTGACCTAGTCTACAATACCTCAAGAAGAATCCGTTCATTTCTGAACTCTTCCTCTTGTGTGTGTTCCGTATACTAAGAACTGTAGTTTGATTTAGAACATCAATGCTTTTAGATAACGTGCCTGTACCGATCAACTTTTGATATAGGAAATGTTCAAAACATTATCCAACAACACAAAATTATATCCTTTCTTTACTAATAAAGAGACTGATATGATTTTGTGTATCAGGTTCGGTATCTAATAACATTCGTTCAGAATAAATGTATTGGTAATACAGGGTGACAGTGACCGACAGACTTGGCTGCAACACTTGCCCCGTTTTCTGTCTCATGAAACTTATCACCCGTTCTCAGTTCTCTACCTTTCTGTAGCCCTATGTAACAGATTACATATCTGGGATCCTGATCTGGTATCACATACCCAGGACGTAAAGAATACTGAGAAACAGTTCTGTATAATGAACACACCCGAAGATGATGCATCAGCATGCACTCTCTTCGTTTGGGCGGCACGGGAAATCTGGTATTCCCCAATTTCCTGCTCTGTCTTATAACAATTATAAGTTGGAGCGGGACCAACGTTCTCCAGCTCAGTATAACAAGCGGGTTCGGTCAATTATCCGTATTATTATCTTGATTAAGGCGTGATATGGTCGCTACCTGGAGAGAGAGAGAAGAAAACACTCAGCGTGCGCTCTTGCAAGAATAGATTGGTTATTATTTTATCTAATCAGGATGGCTCCCACTGCTTTTTATCAAATCTTCCTTCAAACCCTAAAAGGAAAGACTAGCCGGGATTAATTACACACTATAAGTTCGCCAATCTTTCAGCCAGGCCAGTGTCGGTACTTTGAGGGAGGTCCCCCGTGCTTTCGCACGAACCTAATTAATGTAAACCTCGTTTTCCTAGAGGCTTAACCTCGTTAACACCTTTCTAGACACCTACTTGATCGGCTAATTGTAATGAATAAAACTCTCCCAGGAGTAACACTTACTCGCAGCGGGTATCGGGATCCAACTATCTCATAGAAGGTATGCAATCTCATTGCAAATTTCAACACTTGAAATTCCCGATAATATTTTGCCCCTAGCAGCTATATGACCTTAACATAGTCAACAAATCATAAGTGCTAGTCAAGTTCAACCCGTCATTTCCCGATTGAATTAAACCCACCCGCACGACCCTTAACATAGTCAACAAAGTCGCACGACTACCCTAATCCAATCACATCATATGCTTATGCAGATAAGCACTAATTAGCTACCGCACACTACGCCTTAACATAGTCAACAAACGTAGCACGAATACTAACTAGTACTTATCTGAAATGACGGAGGGCTACGACAGGTTTTTCTGAAAACCTATTGCGTAATGAACTTGATATCGTTATAGAATCAAATGAATTTTGAAATGGAGTGTTTTTGAGGCTTTTCTAGTTTTGCTAAAGGAGTCACTCCCGGTGAAGGGATCGTCGGTCCTTTCCTCGTCGAATGAGGTGCGGGATATATCATATATATCACTGTGCAAAGCAAAAACACTTAAAAGCACTCAAAAATCAAACCGAGTGTGTAGCATCTGCCAGTTATTGCTAAAGGAGTCACTCCCGGTGAAGGGATCTCGGTCCTTTCCTCATCGAATAAGGTGCAGGATATATCACATATACCTCTGTGCAAAGCAAGAACTGAAGCTACCTGTTTTATTTTGAAATTCGATTCTACAACATCTTAGGTTTCTTTTACTTTCATTAATCACATTAATGAAGTCCCATCATTTAAGTACCTAAACATCACAGATAAATACGACGTACACTTATGCCATCCGCATTCGCCTCGATGTCCCCTCGTGCACCGTTAGGTTAGGTAACTAACGGCAGAGCGGGGCAGGGCTAGCGCGGGTGTAAAACATAAGTAACGTCTATATAATATATCATATATACTATATACAGTATCTATCACAGAACATCACATGATCACATCACAGATATCGCAGCAGAAGAATCATATGAAATATTGGATATACTAGGACGTCCGTGTTTTCAATACGAGCCAGTATAAAACACGGATTCCACGGTCGCGATGAATAGCCAAACCCACACCCCAAGACCCCTACGAGAGCGGCAAGCAACCCTACCAATTCTGGAATTAGGAGACCCGGACCCGACTCCTCGAGTTGGTCTCCCACTGGACTCCAGAACCCGGTTACTTGTGCCCTCCTCCTTGGGTCTATCCTAGTGCGGAAAAGTAAATAATATACAAAGGGTGACAACTTCCGCAACCTGGAAGTGCCCCAAAAAAAAGAATATTACATACAAGTTTTTACATGAATGAAAATGAAAAACACCCATCTCACATAAAAAACCCCGGCTATTCAAACACGACGATCCAATATAACATATCCAGCAACTCATAACATCACATGTCATCAACGTAAGTAAATATGTCCATCCCAATTGTCGTTGACATATAGCAACGAAACCGGCAATATCACATATTACACTTACGGTCACAGAAAAGAAAGTGTAAAACTACAACAGTTGGAATCCGCAACCACCTCAGACATCACATGCCTGACCAAATGAATTTCTTAGACATCGCATGCCTAACAATTATAAACCCCGCATTTTAGTCTCAAAATCGAAAACACTTTTCAATATTAAGTCGGGCAATTCAACAAGATTCCCGAAAAACTGATCGAATGCTCGTCGCAAACTTTAGTAGGCGGCCGCACCCCTGATATCGTCGACGAAGTGCACCAAGGCGGAACACCGCTACCGCGAGCACCCGAACGGATGCTTTCGGCGACGGGGTTCTCCTACAGTCACTTGGTCGGGGCTATGGGGCGAGGCTGTCTATCAAGTTTACCCGGCGAGTATCCGCGTATGCTACGTGATTGCGACGGACTTTTGATCACATCAAAATTCCGTGGCAACCGATCAAGTGAGACTAAACTGCTACGTTTATAATATTCATTCCGTTATCACATAACATCTTGTGAATTCCAATTATTGTATCCCATTCCAGATAAACAGAAAATGTTAAACTTTCCGATCGAACAATCGAACACCCAAGTTTTCCCGATACAGCTCAACACATGAAATAAGTCTAACAACATTCCGTTCGTGCCTCAGTACCAACGGTCCAGCCGTAGAAGGGTCAAGCCAACGCCTCACATGTGGTACGCCGTACTGCCCCAAACCCGAAGGTTCAAAGGGCAGTTCAAGACGGTCACATAATCGAGTTAAGGTTTGTTGTCTTCTAGAGGGACCATCGCGTTACTTGCACTACTTAGAACGTCGTTAAACTACGGAAAAATCCAACACTTGGAAATTTGCCGACAGGGGAAAAAGTGGGTATTTTTATCCGGTCGAACTTTTTTAACATATTCTAAAATTTATCCGGAAAGCCACACAGACAAAATTTGATAATCCGAGCGAACATTCGAATCCCCAAAACAACTCAGAAAATAAAACTCTGGAAAAAATATTAAAAATTCCCAAGAAAACCAGAACTGAAAATTAAGAATTAAGGTGCAAATTTCGAAGCACAAAACGACAAAAGCGCGGCGGATCCGCCGCCTGAGCCTTCTGTAAGGCCGCAGATCCGCGCCGCATTCATGGAATCATGCGCTCGAATTTTGCATTAAACCTTATTTCTTCCTGCTGATTTTTCTGAATATTTTTAATTTTGAAAAAACCCAGTTTTTAAAAAATGTACAGAGAGCAAGTTTGTGATCGGGTTTCGGGTTCGTTCGGACTTCAAATTCCGTCTAGACTTCGCCTAAGGCTCTAGCTAGGCTCTGATACCACTGTAGGGTTCCTAGGCACCCTAATGAGGTCTCACAAGGCATCAACCATGCCAATTTCAAAAATACGGTGCCGAGAAACCCTAGACTACGGATCGTTGGCTAGATGTCTAGGCGAAAATGAAACTAGTTAACAGCTTAACTAAAGTTTAAACGGAAATACAACCTTTGTAGATCCGGTGCTCCACCTCCATAGCTCCGCAACGAAGTCCTCTCCGCTGTCCAAAAAGAATCCGGACTCTAGCGTCGACTTCATCGGAGAATAAGCGAGCTAGGTCGTCGATGTCCATGCCGAAGATGATCTACGTCGAGGCATCGCTAAATCAAGCTCCGACTTCACCAAGTCAAGAAACTTGTGAAGAAAACACACTCTACTACTTGGCAAGAGGTAGAGGATGAAGAAATAGGAAGTAGGTAGACTTTAGAATTGGATTTCTCACTCTTTATCATCAATCACCATTGATGACCTCAAGGTTTTCTTCTTGAGTTCAAGGAAGAAGAAGAAGAAATGATATGATAAGTTAATTAAAAAGAAAAGAATAATCCATTCTTATCATAACATAACCCAAGTTAAGTGTAGAGAATTGACCAAGGTTAAAGAATGGTTAGGGTTAAGGAGATGAGACAAAAATGGTGACTTAATGAAAGCTTCATGTTAAAAACAAAACTAGCCACCATTTTTCACTTCTTTTCCTTTTCTCATTTATCTTGTAAATGCAAATGAAAAGATAAATGAATGAAGAAAAGAAGACCCTAATCATTTACTTAACCTAGGTTTAATTCATTACACTTAACAAAAAAGATATGTATCATCAAACATGATACAATCAAGTGCACAAAAATCATATCGCATATGCAATGCGCACATCCGAGTGAGAAAATCCATTTAAAGTGAACCGATACTAGTTAATGCAAAGTAATATATCAAATATATAATTATGCATTAAATCATTAAATCAACTCTTGATTTAACGATCCGGTCATATCGCATATAACCGGCTAGTATCCAATGTATCGGCTTATCGAATCAATCCTTGATTCGATAATTAGGTTATATCGCATACAACCATTCGACACATTGATCGCGAGAATGAAATACGATATCACATACACGCATTACTCTCGGTCCCGCACATATCTCATATGCGCTCCTATTTCGTTTCGCTTGAGCCAGGAAACCTCTGTGTAGGACTCTAAAGACTCGTCAATACGCCGGCAGCGGATGATGATCATATCAAACATCCACAAGCCGCAAGCGGTCTGCTAAACGTAACGGCCACCCGGGTATTGAGCGATCTGAAGATCGACGAGCAAGCCCGCTCACACTCCAGTGAATCCAACCAGTAACACTACCGTACAGTCCGGTCTGATCGTCTGATATGTCGCATATCTCGCCTAGGGGTGGTAAACGTCAGACCCCAATAGCTCAATAAGTCGTGTAGATATGAGGTTTATAACAATTCGAGAAACTACTGGTAACACTTACCAGTAAATCTCAGCAACCCTGGCCAGGGATTTCCTGTTATAGCCAATCGAACACAGCGCAACATCAACCCCCTTATACCGGGAGAGACGAATCCCCTCCTATCGCTCATTGCCTCCATATGACTCGGGACTGTACCCAAAAACCACCGTTTTGCACGCCCTCTTGGACGTGGTAAGATGGAAATCAAAGCACAGTGGGAACCACACAAGACTCTATGACGATCTCGGGTCAACAGACTACTCTGTACCAGTGTCACCAGAGAACTGCCATCTGACGTGAGGTATAATACCATCTGGGAGTTCTCGACGAGTCCGTCCAGTGTACCCTGTCTCCACTGAGCACCCGTATATCATCTCTGATGTCAAACACCGATGGATATGGGATCATCCATCGCCCATCTGTATGGGTCGAGAAGGTATACGCTAGTCTACTCTGGTATATCGATGCCCCGTCTCGATACACCCACGACTAGGGACTTTGAAGGATGTACTTATGGACTACCATGTCCCCACTAGTATGATCCGCATCATAGTCCAGGTAGTCAAGTACACATCCTAAGGGCTTTACCAACATGTAACAGAGAGACAATCAGTGTACACGTTAAGGTAAAGATCAACCAGATAGCATACTATCATGTCGAGCAAGAAAGTCCTCCCTATATATATCCCAGCATCCACTACAATATACATCCTATGTATAGTAATAGCCTCTAGGGCATACATATAACTAACAATCTCCCACTTGCACTAGGGCCATCTGATAGCAGTGGTTGTAGTATCTCATACTCAACCATCCCATAAAAATCTCTCTCTGGGAACAGGCCTTTGTGAGTGGATCCGCTGTGTTGTCCTCTGACTTTACTCTCCTAACCTCGATCCCTTGGAGATCAAGCATCTCCATGATCAGGTGACACTGCCTTAGAATATGTCTGGATCACTGATAGGACCTGCGTTCCTTGGCATAAGCCACAACTCCATTGTCTCACAATGGTTGGAACGTAGTTCATCTCATGAACTAATATACACCCAAACATCCTCTTTGGTAGCATCTTAAGTAGCGATGTATCCTGCCTTTATCTTCTAGTATGCCACGGTATCTAGCTTGGAACTCTTCCAACATACCGTCCCTTTACTGAGGGTATAGACAATGCCTGTGACTGACATTCAGTCGTCTTTATCACCCTGGAACCCTTCCAGCGATTCTCCCCAGGGTCGATTGATACCTTCTCACTACAACTAGTGAGAATCCTAACATCCATTTAGATCTATCTCATAGGTCCAAAACCCAGGATTTAGTAGGTATCACTTTGATCCTATATGGAGAATCATTGTGATAAACGGAGATTGGCCGAGCGTAGCATAGGAAACTCCTTCCCCATCAAGAGTATGTCATCCACGTACTCTACGAGGATCGTCACCATACTCCCTACTACCTTTTTGTTTATACAAGGTTCATCTACCATTTTGATGATGTCAAACTCTTTGACTAATTCATCAAAACAGATGTTCCGCGATGCCTGCTTTATCCTATAAAGCATCTTGCACACGTTTCCGCTGCTCCCACTGTCTACGAAGCCCTCTGGCTGTGTACTTATAGACACTCTCTTCTAAACATCATTTAGAAAAGCTGTCATGACACCCAACCGCCAGATATCGTAGTCATGGTATGAAGCCGTGGCAAATAGGATCTGGATGGACTTAAGCTTAGATACTGGAAAAAGGTTTCATCATTATCCATGCCTGGTTGATGACGAAAACCTTTAACTAGTCTAGCTTTGAAAGTCTCAACTTTTCCATCTACACCAAGTAATCTTCTCAAGATATACTTGCTCCTGATGGGGATATAACCCTTCAGATATAGCAACCAAAGTCCATACTTTGTTGGTGTATAAGGATTCCATCTCAGATCGCTAAGCATCCAGCCATTCTTACAGAGTCTCACTCCTGATGGCCAGCTCGAAACTAGTTGGGTCATCATCTTATGATGCAATCCTCGCTCCCACTGTCATAGAGAAACCGAAGTATCTCTCAGGTGGGTGAGGAACCCTACTAGATCGGTGGAGAGGCTGAGGTTCGTTGGAATCTACTGAATCCTTTGGTTCTACCAAATCATCTGCTGTAGCTTGTATAGCTGGAACTATTCCAGTTCTACATAACAGACCTTGCCTCGAGATTGTCCGGATTTTTCTTTTAGACATAGGCCGGACAACCCCAAATCTTAACTATCTTAAGACATGGGCTCTTCCCATACCATATCTCATATGGAGCGGTAGGCAACTGATTTGATTTGAACCCTATTCAATAGGTATGCAGCTTCTCAAGCGCATAACTCCCAAAAGGAAAAAGGTAACTCAGTAGTACTCATCATAGAGCACACCATATCAAATAGGGTGTATCTGCTCCGCCCCGATATACCATCGTGCTATGGTGTATACAGAGGAGTAATGCTGAGAGAGAATCTCATTCTCCTTTAGAATAGTCCAGGAATTCCATGCACAAGTATTCTCCTCCCTGATCTCATCATAGGACATAATACTTATACCCGTATTTTGGTTCTCTACTTCTAACTTATATTCTGTGAATATCTCAAAAGGTTCGGACTTATGTTTCAACAGGAACGTATGTCTGAATCTTGAGAGATCATCAGAGAATGTAATGAAGTAAAAGAAACAGTCCTGGCATATGTAGACAGGGGACCTACATACATCAACATGTATCATCCCAAGAGTTTACTAACTCTTTCTCTGTTTCCAATAAACAGAGCTGTGGTCATCTTATCTCTGTGACATGACTGGCAAGTTTCACAAGATGTAAATTCAAACTCAATTAAATATACATCTAAATGTAACTTCAGCTAGTCGGGTCACATTGATCTGACCTAGTCTACAATACCTCAAGAAGAATCCGTTCATTTCTGAACTCTTCCTCTTGTGTGTGTTCCGTATACTAAGAACTGTAGTTTGATTTAGAACATCAATACTTTTAGATAACGTGCCTGAACCGATCAACTTTTGATATAGGAAATGTTCAAAACATTATCCAACAACACAAAATTATATCCTTTCTTTACTAATAAAGAGACTGATATGATTTTGTGTATCAGGTTCGGTATCTAATAACATTCGTTCAGAATAAATGTATTGGTAATACAGGGTGACAGTGACCGACAGACTTGGCTGCAACACTTGCCCCGTTTTCTGTCTCATGAAACTTATCACCCGTTCTCAGTTCTCTACCTTTCTATAGCCCTATGTAACAGATTACATATCTGGGATCCTGATCTGGTATCACATACCCAGGACGTAAAGAATACTGAGAAACAGTTCTGTATAATGAACACACCCGAAGATGATGCATCAGCATGCACTCTCTTCGTTTGGGCGGCACGGGAAATCTGGTATTCCCCAATTTCCTGCTCTGTCTTATAACAATTATAAGTTGGAGCGGGACCAACGTTCTCCAGCTCAGTATAACAAGCGGGTTCGGTCAATTATCCGTATTATTATCTTGATTAAGGCGTGATATGGTCGCTACCTGGAGAGAGAGAGAAGAAAACACTCAGCGTGCGCTCTTGCAAGAATAGATTGGTTATTATTTTATCTAATCAGGATGGCTCCCACTGCTTTTTATCAAATCTTCCTTCAAACCCTAAAAGGAAAGACTAGCCGGGATTAATTACACACTATAAGTTCGCCAATCTTTCAGCCAGGCCAGTGTCGGTACTTTGAGGGAGGTCCCCCGTGCTTTCGCACGAACCTAATTAATGTAAACCTCGTTTTCCTAGAGGCTTAACCTCGTTAACACCTTTCTAGACACCTACTTGATCGGCTAATTGTAATGAATAAAACTCTCCCAGGAGTAACACTTACTCGCAGCGGGTATCGGGATCCAACTATCTCATAGAAGGTATGCAATCTCATTGCAAATTTCAACACTTGAAATTCCCGATAATATTTTGCCCCTAGCAGCTATATGACCTTAACATAGTCAACAAATCATAAGTGCTAGTCAAGTTCAACCCGTCATTTCCCGATTGAATTAAACCCACCCGCACGACCCTTAACATAGTCAACAAAGTCGCACGACTACCCTAATCCAATCACATCATATGCTTATGCAGATAAGCACTAATTAGCTACCGCACACTACGCCTTAACATAGTCAACAAACGTAGCACGAATACTAACTAGTACTTATCTGAAATGACGGAGGGCTACGACAGGTTTTTCTGAAAACCTATTGCGTAATGAACTTGATATCGTTATAGAATCAAATGAATTTTGAAATGGAGTGTTTTTGAGGCTTTTCTAGTTTTGCTAAAGGAGTCACTCCCGGTGAAGGGATCGTCGGTCCTTTCCTCGTCGAATGAGGTGCGGGATATATCATATATATCACTGTGCAAAGCAAAAACACTTAAAAGCACTCAAAAATCAAACCGAGTGTGTAGCATCTGCCAGTTATTGCTAAAGGAGTCACTCCCGGTGAAGGGATCTCGGTCCTTTCCTCATCGAATAAGGTGCAGGATATATCACATATACCTCTGTGCAAAGCAAGAACTGAAGCTACCTGTTTTATTTTGAAATTCGATTCTACAACATCTTAGGTTTCTTTTACTTTCATTAATCACATTAATGAAGTCCCATCATTTAAGTACCTAAACATCACAGATAAATACGACGTATACTTATGCCATCCGCATTCGCCTCGATGTCCCCTCGTGCACCGTTAGGTTAGGTAACTAACGGCAGAGCGGGGCAGGGCTAGCGCGGGTGTAAAACATAAGTAACGTCTATATAATATATCATATATACTATATACAGTATCTATCACAGAACATCACATGATCACATCACAGATATCGCAGCAGAAGAATCATATGAAATATTGGATATACTAGGACGTCCGTGTTTTCAATACGAGCCAGTATAAAACACGGATTCCACGGTCGCGATGAATAGCCAAACCCACACCTCAAGACCCCTACGAGAGCGGCAAGCAACCCTACCAATTCTGGAATTAGGAGATCCGGACCCGACTCCTCGAGTTGGTCTCCCACTGGACTCCAGAACCCGGTTACTTGTGCCCTCCTCCTTGGGTCTATCCTAGTGCGGAAAAGTAAATAATATACAAAGGGTGACAACTTCCGCAACCTGGAAGTGCCCCAAAAAAAAGAATATTACATACAAGTTTTTACATGAATGAAAATGAAAAACACCCATCTCACATAAAAACCCCCGGCTATTCAAACACGACGATCCAATATAACATATCCAGCAACTCATAACATCACATGTCATCAACGTAAGTAAATATGTCAATCCCAATTGTCGTTGACATATAGCAACGAAACTGGCGATATCACATATTACACTTACGGTCACAGAAAAGAAAGTGTAAAACTACAACAGTTGGAATCCGCAACCACCTCAGACATCACATGCCTGACCAAATGAATTTCTTAGACATCGCATGCCTAACAATTATAAACCCCGCATTTTAGTCTCAAAATCGAAAACACTTTTCAATATTAAGTCGGGCAATTCAACAAGATTCCCGAAAAACTGATCGAATGCTCGTCGCAAACTTTAGTAGGCGGCCGCACCCCTGATATCGTCGACGAAGTGCACCAAGGCGGAACACCGCTACCGCGAGCACCCGAACGGATGCTTTCGGCGACGGGGTTCTCCTACAGTCACTTGGTCGGGGCTATGGGGCGAGGCTGTCTATCAAGTTTTCCCGGCGAGTATCCGCGTATGCTACGTGATTGCGACGGACTTTTGATCACATCAAAATTCCGTGGCAACCGATCAAGTGAGACTAAACTGCTACGTTTATAATATTCATTCCGTTATCACATAACATCTTGTGAATTCCAATTATTGTATCCCATACCAGATAAACAGAAAATGTTAAACTTTCCGATCGAACAATCGAACACCCAAGTTTTCCCGATACAGCTCAACACATGAAATAAGTCTAACAACATTCCGTTCGTGCCTCAGTACCAACGGTCCAGCCGTAGAAGGGTCAAGCCAACGCCTCACATGTGGTACGCCGTACTGCCCCAAACCCGAAGGTTCAAAGGGCAGTTCAAGACGGTCACATAATCGAGTTAAGGTTTGTTGTCTTCTAGAGGGACCATCGCGTTACTTGCACTACTTAGAACGTCGTTAAACTACGGAAAAATCCAACACTTGGAAATTTGCCGACAGGGGAAAAGGTGGGTATTTTTATCTGGTCGAACTTTTTTAACATATTCTAAAATTTATCCGGAAAGCCACACAGACAAAATTTGATAATCCGAGCGAACATTCGAATCCCCAAAACAACTCAGAAAATAAAACTCTGGAAAAAATATTAAAAATTCCCAGGAAAACCAGAACTGAAAATTAAGAATTAAGGTGCAAATTTCGAAGCACAAAACGACAAAAGCGCGGCGGATCCGCCGCCTGAGCCTTCTGTAAGGCCGCGGATCCGCGCCCCATTCATGGAATCATGCGCTCGAATTTTGCATTAAACCTTATTTCTTCCTGCTGATTTTTCTAAATATTTTTAATTTTGAAAAAACCCAGTTTTTAAAAAATGTACAGAGAGCAAGTTTGTGATCGGGTTTCGGGTTCGTTCGGACTTCAAATTCCGTCTAGACTTCGCCTAAGGCTCTAGCTAGGCTCTGATACCACTGTAGGGTTCCTAGGCACCCTAATGAGGTCTCACAAGGCATCAACCATGCCAATTTCAAAAATACGGTGCCGAGAAACCCTAGACTACGGATCGTTGGCTAGATGTCTAGGCGAAAATGAAACTAGTTAACAGCTTAACTAAAGTTTAAACGGAAATACAACCTTTGTAGATCCGGTGCTCCACCTCCATAGCTCCGCAACGAAGTCCTCTCCGCTGTCCAAAAAGAATCCGGACTCTAGCGTCGACTTCATCGGAGAATAAGCGAGCTAGGTCGTCGATGTCCATGCCGAAGATGATCTACGTCGAGGCATCGCTAAATCAAGCTCCGACTTCACCAAGTCAAGAAACTTGTGAAGAAAACACACTCTACTACTTGGCAAGAGGTAGAGGATGAAGAAATAGGAAGTGGGTAGACTTTAGAATTGGATTTCTCACTCTTTATCATCAATCACCATTGATGACCTCAAGGTTTTCTTCTTGAGTTCAAGGAAGAAGAAGAAGAAGAAATGATATGATAAGTTAATTAAAAAGAAAAGAATAAACCTTTCTTATCATAACATAACCCAAGTTAAGTGTAGAGAATTGACCAAGGTTAAAGAATGGTTAGGGTTAAGGAGATGAGACAAAAATGGTGACTTAATGAAAGCTTCATGTTAAAAACAAAACTAGCCACCATTTTTCACTTCTTTTCCTTTTCTCATTTATCTTTTAAATGCAAATGAAAAGATAAATGAATGAATAAAAGAAGACCCTAATCATTTACTTAACCTAGGTTTAATTCATTACACTTAACAAAAAAGATATGTATCATCAAACATGATACAATCAAGTGCACAAAAATCATATCGCATATGCAATGCGCACATCCGAGTGAGAAAATCCATTTAAAGTGAACCGATACTAGTTAATGTAAAGTAATATATCAAATATATAATTATGCATTAAATCATTAAATCAACTCTTGATTTAACGATCCGGTCATATCGCATATAACCGGCTAGTATCCAATGTATCGGCTTATCGAATCAATCCTTGATTCGATAATTAGGTTATATCGCATACAACCATTCGACACATTGATCGCGAGAATGAAATACGGTATCACATACACGCATTACTCTCGGTCCCGCACATATCTCATATGCGCTCCTATTTCGTTTCGCTTGAGCCAGGAAACCTCTGTGTAGGACTCTAAAGACTCGTCAATACGCCGGCAGCGGATGATGATCATATCAAACATCCACAAGCCGCAAGCGGTCTGCTAAACGTAACGGCCACCCGGGTATTGAGCGATCTGAAGATCGACGAGCAAGCCCGCTCACACTCTAGTGAATCCAACCAGTAACACTACCGTACAGTCCGGTCTGATCGTCTGATATGTCGCATATCTCGCCTAGGGGTGGTAAATGTCAGACCCCAATAGCTCAATAAGTCGTGTCGATATGAGGTCTATAACAATTCGAGAAACTACTGGTAACACTTACCAGTAAATCTCAGCAACCCTGGCCAGGTATTTCCTGTTATAGCCAATCGAACACAGCGCAACATCAACCCCCTTATACCGGGAGAGACGAATCCCCTCCTATCGCTCATTGCCTCCATGTGACTCGGGACTGTACCCAAAAACCACCGTTTTGCACGCCCTCTTGGACGTGGTAAGATGGAAATCAAAGCACAGTGGGAACCACACAAGACTCTATGACGATCTCGAGTCAACAGACTACTCTGTACCAGTGTCACCAGAGAACTGCCATCTGACGTGAGGTATAATACCATCTGGGAGTTCTCGGCAAGTCCGTCTAGTGTACCCAGTCTTCACTGAGCACCCGTATATCATCTCTGAAAACACCGATGGATATGGGATCATCCATCGCCCATCTGTATGGGTCGAGAAGGTATACGCTAGTCTACTCTGGTATATCGATGCCCCGTCTCGATACACCCACGACTAGGGACTTTGAAGGATGTACTTATGGACTACCATGTCCCCACTAGTATGATCCACATCATAGTCCAGGTAGTCAAGTACACATCCTAAGGGCTTTACCAACATGTAACAGAGAGACAATCAGTGTACATGTTAAGGTAAAGATCAACCAGATAGCATATTATCATGTCGAGCAAGAAAGTCCTCCCTATATATGTCCCAGCATCCACTACAATATACATCCTATGTATAGTAATGGCCTCTAGGGCATACATATAACTAACACTACCTATATATGTCCCAGCATCCACTACAATATACATCCAATGTACAGTAATGGCCTCTAGGGCATACATATAACAAACAGGCCCAACTCCGATCGGTATCCTCCGGATATCCGACGAGTCTCAATACAATCACCGGTTAGCAATGCTCTCCTGTCACAGGCTCAACGCCGATCAACTGCGATCTTCTTGCCCCGGGGTACCGCACCGGGTCCACCATGCACCCACAGACGGTTCCTACTCCTCCTCGAATTGGGTGTATGATATCGCTCAAGAGCCGAGAAAACTCATGGTGGACAATCTCAAATCATATCATGAGAAAACTGCAACTTTCATTTTAAAATGATAATCAGTTTTATAAAAACTTGCGGTTCCTCCAAATCCATAAATGTCATGGAAAATCCAAATCTCGAGAATAAATAAACAATGAATTTAAAAGTATTGGGCTCCGGCAATCCGGACTGGCCCTAAATAAAAATGCATGGCAGTGAATAATAATATGCATGAAATAGCAAGTAATAAATGCAATGTCTAAACTAGCATATAAAAACAAGTACGCTAATACCATGTCGAAACTATCAGCTAACAAGCTATGTCAATGAAATAATATTCTTTAAAGTGTACGTGACATGGCAATTACCGATGATGATGTGTGTGAGCCGGCAAGTAAGTGTATGTGGAACATACGCATCATCGGTAATGGTGCTGGTGTCCTGACAGCATGATTTCGATACTAACATATGAAAACACAATATAAGCATGCAATGCGATGCGAACAGCAATAATATGCGGGAGCTGAATAGTAAACACAACAATAATGAATATGCAAAAAATAATATGAGTCATACAGTAAATTACAGATCTAAACTAACAGTCTAATCAAAAGGTAAGGAAACCACCTAAATCTGAGTCGATACATATATATACATAATAGTCAGTGATCCCGCCTATATAGAATCCTATACGATACCCTATATAATATGACATTCTCGAGTCAAGAGTGCGGATCTATCATCAATATAGCTCGTACGATAAATCCATCATACGACATCCCAAATCTGGGTAGGGTCAATATTACATTTATCTCTTTATTCACTTGGTATCCTTATCCTTATCTCATGATTTGGGGGTACTGACCTACGTCTAGTACAATACCGATACCATCTATGTATATGCATGTGTGTGAACGAAAGCACTACGCCTAAAGGACCCGCTAAAATATCATGTCGTATATCAAATATGAATCATTTCACATCACCGATCTCATGGCCTCAAGCCCAATCTCATCGACTCATCTCCAATCCCAAGTATTATCCTCATAATCCATGTATAAGTATACGTATATATATATATATATACATAGTCTCATACCCGTGTGTGTGTGTGTGTATACATATCCCCATATACGCACAAGTAAAATAAATGTATGCATGTGTGTGTGCGCGTGTAGGTGTAATCTATTCTGGGGTTTCGTAACTAACACTAAACCATAACATTAACTTCTAAAAACACTAAACTATATCATGAACCCTATAACCTATCTTGAAAATCAATGTTTCACATAACAAATATCATATATATAATATTATATATAAAGCATACTATTCTTCGAACGGCCGGGGTGCTATAAGCCATCCACCCGACTTCCCCCGTAGCTATATATCTACTCATCTTGATCTTCGTTTGCCGATGCCGACGTCGCCACTCGCTTGCTTGTCATCTCTAAGTCCACATGGGGGTACTTACATATCAGAACGTATCGTATCGCATTAAAATCCAAATCAAAATCAAAACGACACGCGGAACTCACATAGATCAAAACCTATGGTTTGCTCTCGAAATCAACCAAACATCCCTAATCGTTGATGTACAAATATCTAACAACCAATTGCAAATCCAAATATCAAAACTAATCATTTAAATACGGAAAACATGTCAAAAATCACACTAAAGTGCTTCCAGATTTTGACTCAGGCCAAAACAAGTAAAACAAACAGGTATAGATTGTTGTACAGGGTGTATAAGAGCTACTGGAACAACCTGGGCCCTAACCCCCACCACATGGCCGGCCACATACCCCTAGGATCCGGCCTCCTCGGTTTGGAAGGAAGGGATTGGCTTGGTTTTGTCTGGGTGGTCTCGTAGTGATCTAATTAGGTCTCTGAAGTTGTTTGCTTATCCAATATTGGTCTTGGGTCATCCCAGATTTCCCTGCACACCCTATACGCTTACAAAACCGACATTGGAAAGTTCTGTTTTGGGTTTTCAGGTTTAGTTCAAGTTGGTCTGGGTTTTTAACACATTGAGGGGGTTTAAGGTCACCAATAGCACTAACCTGCACCATCACAACTCAAGGAAACCCCTAACCCTCATCTAGAATTTTCAAAGTTCACTAAACTACTCTAAATCGGTTTTAAACTACACTAGAGGCTAAAGAAATGCAAACACTACACAATTTGTGAAAGTATTACCTCATTTGGCCTCTCTTGAATCCCCCTAGAGCTCAAAATCCCATTTTTCTTTGTCCAAAATGATTGTAACGAGCTTGTGCATGTTTTTCGTGAAGTGGGGATGGACTTTTGAGTTTGCTTTGGGGGTGTTTTGAGGTGTGTAGTGGAGATGGAGGAAGGGTGATGCCATGGGAGAAGGAGAGGAGATGAAATGAAGAAGATGATGAAGGGAACAAAGTGTTATGGTCCATGGTTGACCCCTCACCTCTCTCTCTCTCATGCCCATCCCTCCTTTTTCTATTCTTTTCTTTTCTTTTCTTTTCCTTTGTTTTCTTTTCTTTTCTTTTCTCTTTTAATTTAAAACCAAACCCAAATGACAAATAAAAAGAAACCATGATGGAAAAATGCAACAAATGTGAAAAATGACACGGTGCATGTCATGTGCACAAATCCGGCTTAAAGCACAATTAGCGATATTTAATCGCGATTAGCATTAAAATAGTGTATAATAAATCATAAAATTTAATAATTTGCTTAAATCCAATAAAACACTCTTTTTCAGTAATTTCTATACTTTTCCAAATTTTTTCCAATTTATCGGTATTTAATTATACCGCCTTATTAAAATATTGAATATAATATTATTTAATTAAAAAAATCCCTAAAAATATTATTTTATTTTTCTGAAATGTTACAGTCTCCCAGGCGGTGCTACTAGAAGAGGCTAAGGGCGAGGGGTTCTTCAAGCTCCCCCCGATCCCGCGAATGGCCTCAAAGCGAACCCGGGGCCCCTACTGCAGGTACCACAGGTCGCTAGGCCACTCCACGGAGAGTTGTAAGCAGGTCCGAGACTACATCGAGGAGCTCATTTGTTCGGGGCACCTAGCAGCGTACCTGAGGGATAAGTGGCAAGCTGACCGCGAGCAGGAGCAGCGTCCCCCTCCAGCCTAGCTGACCATCGGCCAGATCATGGTAGTGTCAGTGGAGGATACGTCTGGTACCCACGAAGCTCGGTACCCTATGCCGAGCATAGATGCCAACAGACATCCGGGGGGCTCAAGCTGCACGAATAAGAACATCTACTAGCATGTATTTTCTTTTCAGAGCAATGTACATCTTTCTTGAGATATTTTGTTAATATAATAAAGGGATCAATAAAGCATTGCAGAAAAGAAAAAGAATCTTATTCATTCAAGAAGTACTATAGGCTCCTCAGCCGTACATAAAAGATATATTACAACAGCGGGGGAATGGGAGTACAGAGAGCACTGTTCGTGATACTCTGAGGATACTTCCGCCAGCCGAGCCCTCGTGGCATCTAACCTCTCCCTTCGATGACCCCCGCTAGCGTCGGCATCGAGCCTCAAGTGGTAGCACTTAAGGACGAGCACCTCCGAGCGATTTAGCCGGCTCGCAGAGATCAGGCCGAAACACTTCAGAGACCTCAGCTTGCCGATGGCCTCGTCTTTCAGCTGCTTGGATAAGGGGTTGTAGAGCCCCGGCGACGCCCTCCAGATGGAGTACATCAACACCTGAAGTAGGGAGGAGCGCCGGGAGAGCAATCGACCGAAATGATCCTCGATCCAGCCTATCACCAACTGCACCGTGTCATCAGCGCAGTACTGATCGTAGAAATACTCGAAGCTTATGATATCGGGGATGGTGAAAGGGAAGTCCTCCATTCTTGCATTTTGGGTGTGAGGAAAGGAGTCATCAACAATCTATCCATTTTATAGCCCACAATGCCCTCAGAGATCAACAGTCGCCCGCAACTGTGCCGCCACACGGCAGACATCACGCCGCTCGATGTGAAATCAAAACGACGCGTCTCTGGCGCTTCGCCTCCTCCACGCGTTCGTGGCACGTGTCACTCGCGACTGTCCATCTTCCTAAAGCCCTCATGAAGAGGCATCCCTGCAGCTACCCTGCTCGGCTATCCCTGTCTGGTAACTTCCCTACACTACAACGCCAGGCATCGAAGCCCCCACCAAGAAGCAGCCCTGCAGCTACCCTGCTCGGCTATTCCTGGCCGATAGTGATCGCACGCTTTTGGCGTATCGAGTTTTAAGAGTTCTAAAGTTTAACCGCGATCAGGACGGTGTCGCTTTGCAGCTAGCCGCGATGAGCACGGGTCGTCCGCAGGGAGGCGGAGCGTTTTAAGTTCTTGTTTTGACGAGTTAATGCATGAGGCGGATTGTTCGTACTTAACCTATGTGTGTATATGCAAAGTAACCGTTTGTTAAGATTAGACAGGTTAGTATAAGTTAAGAAAATCCGTATTCAAGTCCTTTGAGCTGAACTCAACCAATGAAGCTAGAGCAATCGGCAACAACGTGGATTAGGGTGCTTAAACACAGTATTCAGGAAATCCGGCTTATTGACCCTTGTCCTTCCGTTCTTGTCTCTTGCTTTCGCCTCCGGCCAAACCGAACGCAACCGGTCGCGGTTAGGAATCACCGTTACCTTGGTAGGGTAGGGTGCCTAACGGAGCACTTGCGTAACGTTTGGACGGAGTTCAATTGGAAAATACGGGAAAAGGAAATGAGCAAAGAAATCTTAACTTACAATATCGTATTTATTCCTAACAACACCATATTAATAACCATTCACAACAACAAAAGAAAAGGCAAAGTAAAGATAAACAAAGAAAAGAAAAGAACATTGCAAGAAAGTAAATGACATGGTAATAAATTGCAAGTAAGCAAAGCATGGAAATAAATTGCAAGAAAGGTAAATGCAAGTAAGAAATATACTAAGAACCAAAGAACACATAACAAGCCATAAGTTCAATAACCAAATCTTAAACTTGCAAGCTCAATGAAGAGGTTGCAAGATCAAGAAGAGGCGAAGAACTCATGTGAAAATGAAGGCACAAAAGAGACTTTATTCATCTTTAAGAATGATACAACCCTTTGATATCAATGACCAAAGCTTAAACTTGCAAGCTCAATGAAGAGGCTGCAAGATCAAGTTAAGGTAGAGAGCTCAAGGGGGAAGCTATGTACAAGAGAACAAAAGAAAACAAAAAGAGTTACAAAGTGTATGAAAAAGAATGAGAAAACTTGGACCCCTCTCCCTTGCTCACTGGTTCTGTATTTATTGGCTCAAAAGAAAATTAAACAAACAATAAAAATGAGCTGACGTGGCAACAAGGGAGGAACTGTGAGAAACTGGGGGCATTTGGAGCTAATGGGGCTGGCCACCTCGGTTTTGGTAAGCATGTGCTCGGCTAAAATCCGAGCTCTGGTGCCCGTGCTTGTAGTGTGCTTTTGTGTTGTCCCCAGAAGTCCATTTGTGCTGCTAGATTTGTCTATAAAGTCCTGTGTTGCACTCAAGGCTTGGAGGGAAACTGTAGTTATGAATCACATCAACACTTTATTGCATTTAGTGCACCATCAATGCACATACACCATGACCACTTGTGTCATGATTCATGGCAGCCCCACTAGGTCCATGTTCCAAAGAGCATGTGTGTACACATGCTCTGTGTTGGACCAAAATGTTGTGCACACACTTTATTCGCAAAAACTCTTTGGATATCGGTCGGTTTCCAGTTCCGGTTGCAGT
Organism: Agapanthus africanus; assembly: GCA_030015575.1. Lineage (NCBI taxonomy): Eukaryota > Viridiplantae > Streptophyta > Magnoliopsida > Asparagales > Amaryllidaceae > Agapanthus > Agapanthus africanus. Next base: position 334,123,890 of record CM057346.1, on the reverse strand, counting down.
GTCGGCTCACAAATGAAATATCCGTGATTTTAAGTGTATTTCCGGTATTTTGTCATGGATACCTGTATTAATACCTAATACTACTTCTTTTCATTAATGATGGACGGTGTTGCTCACACACTTTTCATGCGACTATTAATACTTCTTGAGGCACTAACAGCCGATTACTGAATGTGTGAGCTTCCCGGTCTTGACTTTATTTCTTATTTTTTTCTTTTTCTTTTATTTTTTCTTTTTCAAAACCGGATATATTTTTCAATGATGCTCTTTTGGTGTTTAGCTTTAAATACCGTTTTTTCTTTCATACTAGGTTTTCAGGCAAGAGTATTTCTAGGTATCCTCTACTATCCTAAGTTTCAAGGTTCGTGTATGTGCAGTTGTAGGGTATATACTTTCTAAATTTGGACTCAAGAATAGAAACTATTTTTCAGACTTATCTTTCAGTAAAGCTTCAATACTTTCCCTTCATCTTGACTTAACTCAAGAACTGAATTCAAGATTACCTATTTCTCAAAAAAACTGTAAGGACGTATAATTACCAAGGTTAAACAGAATGAAGGTTATTTTTAGGGTTTTTAATTTCTAAGCCTAGAATTTAGTTATTTCTAACGTATCAACTAAACTTTCGGAATAAAAATCTAAGTTACCCTATTACGTAACTTGACGACAAAATTTTTATATTTTTGGAAATTTTTTGATTTTTATGGGTTTTTAAATGAGTATGCAAATGCAAAATATACAAATGAATGTGAAGGAAGAAAGCTTACCGAGCACACCCCCAAACTTAAACTTGACAGTGCCCTCACTGTCAGGCTACATAAAAAGGGTCAAAATTGTCGGCGCTTCCTAAAAGAAATATTTTATACAAAATAAAAAGAAAACAAAAAATATATACACGAAAGGGATCCCCCCTAAACTTAAGTGAAACAGTGTTTCCACTGTTAAGCGTTGAACTTCAGGATTAGAGGGGAGAGAACAGTATTAATTTATACAAGGCCTTACAAAGGCCAAAAGTGAGCACCAACCATTCAAAAAATTTATTATTATAAAGCGACGGTTGGTGAAAGAATGGAGTGTAGAGAAAAGAAATGAGAAACACGCGAGACCGTATGGGGATAGAAGCGGCGTCCGGTCTTGGTGGAGGAGAAGAATGGCGGAAATGAGAAAAAAGTGGAATACGAACTTGAGGGTGGAAATGGATTGAATAAATTAGTACAATCTGTAATGATCGATATGAAAAGATGGATTGTACTAATCTATCAATATGGCGAGAAATTGGGTCAAATCCCTCAAGATTTGTAAGAAACCATGGGTACGCCGAACTTGGTAAACCAGACACAGGAAGTGAAATTAATACGGTGTCTTGCAAGGTCGGAATGATGGAAAGGATGGAGGGGAGTGATGGAGGAAGGTCATCGGTTAAAGGTTCAGGAGGGTGTACACAGTCAATGAAAGGGATAGGATGAATTAGGAAATCCGACTCATCAATTAAAACTGGTCTATCCTCAAAGCTATCCTCAAAAGTCTCCTCAAAAATTATTTCATCCATGCAAATTTCATCAAAATCAAGACGCATATGAAGTTCGGGAAACACAGTTAATGACTCGGGATGATGAATTGGAGAGAAAAACTCATCCAAAGCAGCGAGTTCATCATCCAAAATATTCCCAGCGTCAATATCCACGATCAAGTGAAAATCAATTTTCTTAGACACCTCATCAAAAGCATGGATATCTATCAATTATGGTTCTAAGATGGAGGTGCAGAGGTCAAAAGGTTTGAGATTGGTTTCACTTGGCAAGGTCCCTTCACAATCGGGTAAATCAAACACTACAAAGTCGCACAACTCATTAAACATTTTATCTTCAATTGATAATTCATTTGAGACACATGATAGACAGTCAAAAACGGAGTTGTGGGATTCAATTTGGGACGGGTAGGTTTGATTTGGAAGGGTATATAGCTCACTCTCACCACTAAAATTCTCATCCTGTCCTACCGCCTCATCATACATTGGAAAATTTGGAGCTAGTTGGAAACTAGCTACCGGGTCACTAGGTTGTATGAGGGCGGTCATGGATGCATTCAAATCCATCATCTGTTGGCATGACGCTACCCTAAAGTCTTCCAACGACTATTCCAGACTAGACATAAGTTGTGATGGGGTTTCAGTAAAAGATTCGAAGTTGTTTGGATACTGGAAACCCCCAAATGGCTGTGTAGAAGCAATGTCTAGGGAAGGCGCAAAAGTTAGGTAGGACTAGTAGGAATTGAATGGTTGGACAGGGGTAGGATAAACATTTGGATAAGAAGGTGAATGGAATTGTTGATCCCAAGAACTGGAAGTGGTGAAAGGAGTGAAAGATCGGCTACGGGATTGATCAATATGTTCAGCAATGGACATGGGTTTCGGAGTTACAACCAGACTCTCAAAAGGGGTATCAACGTAAGAAGTGGTGAATGTTTGAAACGGTTGATACGAAGTGGATTGCGGAGTCCAATTTTTTTTCCTAGACGCGTCTATCCGATATCTCAATGAAATTTTGGGCAAGGATGGATCGTTCGAGGTTCGGCCAAAGCAAGAACCGTAAGAAGAAATGTCTGGTTGTGGGTACCAAAGTTCGGCAAGAGTTTTGCGAGGTGGGGTACCCATGATATGAAGAGAGGAAGAAAAATAAGAGAAAAGGAGGGGGAAAAGAAGGTGATTTTTTTTATTTTTTAGTTAGTTATTAACAAAAGAATGAAATATACACACAAAAAGAATCTGGACAAAAAGAATCACGACACAAAAATACCACGCACCTAATCGGTCTAGGGTTCACCTAGGTCAACTAGACCTGCTCCAGAACTTGATTGTCGAAGTAAAACTGTGTTGAGAAACGGGCTCAAGATATACTGATCACGAGGCCAGGTAAGTGCAGAGATAAGGGGAGGTTTTCCGACGCTTTCGCAAAGGTCCTTAATTAAATAACCCTTTCTCTTTTGGAAGTTTCACCATTAATGCTTTCCTAGACACCCCGGGAACGATATACCGTTAAGCGGTGTTCTAAACACAGTTAACTTCTCCTAGTGAACGCGAAGTCCTTAAGGCTTAAAGTCTAGTTTCTTTTAAAATTTATGCGTGTTAGTTGTATATATGCCCTAGAGGCCATTGTTGTACATGCGATGTATATTATGATGGATGCTTGGATATATATAGAGAGGACTTTCTTGCTTGATATGACAATATGCTATCTGGTTTCACTTTGTCTTAACATGTTGACTTGTATTGGTTTACTGTCTTACTCTCACATGTTGATAAAGCCCTTAGGATATGTACTTGACTACTAGGACTATGATGAGATCATACAAGTGGGGCCAGGGTAGTCAACGAGTACATCCTATAACTGTTCCTGGTCGAGGGTGTATCGAGACAGGGCATCGATACTCCAGAGTAGACTAGCGTATACGCGTCTTGACCCATATGATGTGCGATGGATGATCCCATATCCATCGGTGTTTGACATCAAAAATGGTTTATGGGTGCTCAGTGGAGACTGGGTACACTGAACGGACTCACCGAGAACTCCTAGATGGTATTATACCTATCGTCAGATAGCAGTTCTCTGGTGACACTGGTACAGGTTAGTCTGTAGACCCGAGATCGTCATAGAGTCTTGTGTGATTCCCACTGTGCTTTGATTTCCAGCTTACCACGTCCAAGAGGGCATGCAAAACGGTGGCTTTTGGGTACAGTCCCGAATCACATGGAGGCAATGAGCGATAGGAGGGGCTTCGTCTCTCCCGGTATAGGGAGTTGATGTTGTGCTGTGTTCGATTGGCTATAACTGGAAGTCCCTGGCCAGGGCTGATATGGAGTGCTACTGGTAAGAGTTATCAGTAGTTTCTCGACCTGTTATGAGCCTCACATCGACATGACTTATCGGTTACTGGGGTCTGACGTTTACCACCCCTAGACTTGATATGCGACATACTAAACGAAGAGACCGGACTGTACGGTAGTGTTACTGATTGGATTCATAGGAGAATGTACAGGCTTGCTTGTTGATCTTCTGATCGCTCAATACCTAGGTGGCTGTTACGTTTAGCTGACCGCTTGCAGCTTGTGGGTGTTTGATATGATCACCACCTACTGCCGGCGTATTGGCGATTCTTTAGAGTCCTACACAGAGGTTTCCTGGCTCAGGAAAAATGGAGTAGGAGCACATATGTGATATGTGCGGGACCGAGAATAATACGATATGAGATACCATATTCTATTCTCGCGATATGTGATATCGGCCGGGTATATGTGATATAGCCAGGTCATCGGATCAAGTGTTGATTCGATGAATTGGTACATGTTATATTAGTCGGTTATATGTAAAATAGCCGGATTATCGGATCAAGTGTTGATTCGATAATTTAATGTATAATTATATATTTGATATATTACTTTACATTAACTAATATAAGCTCGCTTTATTGATTCTTTTTCTCACCGAGTAATACATTGATGTATATGCGATATATGTTAATTGTATTATTTTCTTTTGTTATATATATATATTATATATGTGATATATAATATTGTAACATGTTAGGGTTACAAATGCAACATGGATTTTGAGTTTAAACCAAGTTAGGGTTTGGATTTGGGTTAACTATTTGGATGAGGGTTAAGGAAGCTTCATGAAGCTTTGACTTTGTCATTTTTCTTTGATATTTTATGAAGATATTTGTTAACCCAACCCAAACCCTCAACCCATGGTTTATTCTCTACAAGGGTTAAGGATCTCATTCTTAACCCATGGTTGCAATTGTAACCACAACAATAATTCATTATTCATCACAAAAGGTTTTCTTCTTCTTCTTCTTCCTCCTTGAAAAAAGCATGATAGCTTTTTGTGTTGTGGTGATTAATAGTGAGAAATTGAAAACAAAATAGAGTAATATTCCTACTTCATCATCCTCATCTATTCTAGCCACTTAGATTAGGGTGTTCACTTCTCTAATTACTTCATTAGTGAAGTGTAAGCTTGGGTTAGAGATTCTTCAAGGTAGATCATCTTAGATCATGAAGACTATAAGCAAGATGCCTCATTCACCTCATGGAGCCTCTCTAGAGTCGGAGTTCTTGATGATCGCAGTGAAGGGACCTCAACACGGAGCTTATGAAGCGAAGGAACGGACTAAAAAGGTTGTAATCCTAAACTCTATGTGATAGATAGTTCTTTGTTTGTGATACAAACTTTGTTACACTAAAAATTCTAGTAAAGATTCATGGTTTGTTTGCTTTGCACCTCTCTAATTTTTAAAATGGTATGAGTGATGCTACCAAACCCTAGACTAGGTGCAAGGGAAACCCAACAGTGGTATCAGAGCCAAGCTAGAATTTTAGACACGGTGTTAAAACAATTATGAAAACGAAATCGACTCCGAAATATGGTATTATGAAACCCATATTTTGCTCTTTGTAAATTTTCAGAAAAGTCCCTTAAAAATTTTTCAAACAGGTGCAGAATGATATATGGGCCATATAATGAACATGGGTGAAATACAGGGGGGTGCTCGGAATTTGACCGAGCACCAAGCCAAGATTTCCGACCTGGCCGGCCCCCTATGCTCCTCTGCTCCCCGTATTCCTCCTGTGCTCTGGTGTCTTCATTTTGGGTTTCCTAGTATTGTTTGTTTAGCCCAATTTTCATGTGATGATTAGTTTGACCTGGGGCTAATTCGTAGTGCTTCGTAGTCGTATAATTTAACACTGCATTGGTAACCTTGACTATATTTAGCAGTTCGATCGACCCTCAAACACCACATTTTGTACCCCGCTGAAATTTCCAAGTGTTGTAATTTTCCGAAATTGATTATATTCGTAAAATCGTACAAGTACCCCTATGGACCCCCTAGAAGACTATACTAATCTTAACTCAATTCTATGCCCACGGAACCGCGATCGAACCCTAAGGTTTGCCGTAGTTCCGTGGTGTCATAAGTGAGGCATTGGTTAACTCCTTCTACGGCTGGTCAATAGACACTGTGGCACGGTTTTTGAGTGTTTTAACTTTGCTCAAGTGTTGAGCTCATGGGGGTAATTTGTGAGTGTATGTTGATTCGATCGAAACGTTAAACATCGTCTTGATATTCTGTGATTGTGATACAATATGTGGAATTCATATAGTTAGGCATGAAATCCGTAATATGTGATATTTCGGGTTTACGATGTCTAAAGAGATTATAGATTTCAAATGTTGTAGTTTTTCACTTTCTTTTCTGCGACCGTAAGTGAAGTATGTGGGGTATTGCCGGCTTCATTGCTATACATCAATGACAATCGGGATACGCATACTTGCTTACGTTGATGATATGAGATATTATGTGTTGTTGTGATATGTTATGTTGGATCGCCGTGTTATGAATAGCCGGGGGGTTTAAGTGAGATGAGGGATTTTATTTTCATTCATGTAAAATTCATTTGTATGTAATATTCTTTTATTGGGGCACTTCCCTAGACCCCTACGAGAGCGGCAAGTAACACTGCCAATTCAAGGGTTAGGAGACCCGATCTCGACTCCTCGAGATGGCCTCCCACTGGACCCTAGAACCCGGTTACTTATGCTCCCCTCCTTAGGTCTACCTAATGCAGAAAAGTAAATAATATACACTGGTGACATCAACCTCATCCCGGAAGTGCCCCAATAAAAGAATATTACATATAAATGAATTTTACATGAATGAAAATAAAAACCCTCATCTCACATAAAACCCCCGGGCTATTCATAACACCACGATCCAACATAACATATCACACCAACACATAATATCTTATATCATCAACGTAAGTAAGTATGCATACACCGATCATCGTTGATGTATAGCAACGAAAATCGGCAATACAACTACATACTACACTTACGGTCACAGAAAAGAAAGTGTAAAACTACAACATTTGGAATCCACAATCTCTTTAGACATCGTAAATCTGAAATATCACATACTTCGCATTTCATGCCTAACTACGTGAATTCCACATATTGTATCACATTCCAGATAAATAGACAATATTAAACTTTCCGATCAAATAATCAAATACCCAAGATTTCCTAAATAGCTCAACACTTGAGCGGAGTTCAAACAATTCCAGAATATGTCACAGTACCAATGGTCCAGCCGTAGAAGGGTCAAGCCAACGCCTCACATGTGGTACACCGTATTGCCCCAAACCTTAAGGTTTAGAGGCAGTTCAGACGGTCACATAATCGAGTTAAGGTTTGTGTTCTTCTAGAGGGTCCACCGCGTTACTTGCACGTTTTTCAAAAATATTTAAACTCAAGAAAAATTCAACACTTGAAAGTTTTTCGTGCCGGGAAAAAATGAGTTAATGATATCCGTTCGAACATTTTAACAGTTTCTAAATTGTCCGGAAAACAGAACGAAATTAAACTTTCCGATCGAATCAACGAATTCAAAATAATCCCCAGAACACTCAACACTTGAGTCAGATTAAAAATACCCAGAAACAAGCAGGAACACCTACGGATATTACTGTGCCAAAAGCAAAGCCCAATTCACCTGTACGGCCACGGATTCGCGGCGCAAGCATGGTATTGTCGCGGTTCCGCGGCGGTCCATACGAATTACATGCTCGTTTTCCACAGTAATTCTTATAATTCCCTGCTGATTTTTTTGAGTATTTTTAATGCAGAAAAAATCACATTTTTACAAAATTTCCAGAGAGGGGGTCATTTTCGATGTTTCGGGGTTCGATCAGAGTTTTAACTTCGTATACACGTCGCCTAATGCTCTAGCTTGGCTCTGATACTACTGTAGGGTTCCTAGGCAGTCGTACAAGGGTCTATAAGGTATTAACCATGCCCGATTTAAAATTTAGACGTGCCGAAACAACCCAAAGCCGGGATCTTTGCTAGATTATTAGGGTTTAACATGCAAGTAAACATCTTTACAACTAAGTGTGAGGGATTACAACCTTTGTAGTCCGCTCCTTTGCTTCATAAGCTCCGAGTAGAAATCCCTTCTCCGCGATCCATGATCTCCTGGACTCAAGAAAGGCTCCACAACCCGAATGATCCATACTAGCTTGTAGTCTTCCTTTTCTCTGATGATCTACCTCGAAGTTTCTATAATTCAAGCTCTCTCTCTCTAATGAGGTGAACACCCTAATCTAATCGGCTAGATTAGATGAGGATGATGAAGTAGTATTTATGCTCTCCTTTATTATCAAATTCTCACACTAAAATATCACATAAAGAAAACCTAGAAAGCTTTCTCAAAGCTCAAAGGAAGAAGAAGAAGAATATGAATGGATAAATCCTTTTGTGATGAATAATGAAATGTTAATATGTTTACAAATGTAACCATGGTCAAGGATGACAAGGCTAACTCATGTTGAGAGTTAACTAGGGTTAAGGGTGTGGTTTAGGTAAGGAAAATATCTTACAAAATATCTATCATAATATCTTTGCAAGAAACAAAAGGAAACCTTCTAGAAGGTTCATGAAAGAACTAACCCAAATCAAACCCTAACCTTGTTTAATCTCCACTAAACATGTTGCATTAGTAATCATATCATGTTACAATATTATATATCATATATATAATATATATTTGTAACAAAAGAAAATAATACAATTAACATATATCGCATATATATCAATGTATTATCCGGTGAGAAAATGAAATAATAAAGCGAGCCAATATTAGATAATGTAATGCAATATATCACATATATTATTATACATTAAATTATCGAATCAACACTTGATCCGACAATCCGGCTATATCGAATATAACCGACTAATATATCATGTACCGATTCATCGAATCAACCCTTGATCCGATGACCCGGCTCATATCAAAATATCACGAGAATATAATACGGTATCCCATATCGTATTATGCTCGGTCCTGCACATATCACATATGTGCTCCTACTCCGTTTTGCCTGAGTCAAGAAACCTCTGTGTAGTACTCTAAAGAATCGTCAATATGCCGGTAGCAGGTGATGATCATATCAAACACCCACAAGCTGCAAGCGGTCAGCTAAACGTAACAGCCACTCAGGTATTGAGCGATCAGAAGATCAACAAGCAAGCCTGTACATTCTCCTGTGAATCCAATCAGTAACACTCCCGTACAGTCCGGTCTCTTCGTCTGATATGTCGCATATCTAGTCTAGGGGTGGTATACGTCAGACCCCAGTAACCGATAAATCGTGTCGATGTGAGGCTCATAACAGGTCGAGAAACTACTGGTAACACTTACCACTAAATCTCTATATCAGCCCTGGCCAGGGACTTCCAGTTATAGCCAATCGAACACAGCACAATATCAACTCCCTATACCGGGAGAGACGAATCCCCTCCTATCGCTCATTGCCTCCATGTGATTCGGGACTGTACCCAAAATCCACCATTTTGCATGCCCTCTTGGACGTGGTAAGGTGGAAATCAAAGCACAGTGGGAATCACACAAGACTCTATGATGATCTCAAGTCTACAGACTACCCTGTACCTATGTCACCGGAGAACTGCCATCTGACGTGAGGTATAATACCATCTGGGAGTTCTCGGCGAGTCCGTCCAGTATACACAGTCTCCACCGAGCACCCGTACACCATCCTTGATGTGAAACACCGATGGAAATGGAATCATCCATCGCCCATCATATGGGTCAAGATGCGTATACGCTCGTCTACTCTGGTGTATCGATACCCTGTCTCGACACACCCTCGACTAGGAACAGTTATAGGATGTACTCATCGACTACCATGGCCCCACTAGTATGATCTCATCATTGTCCCAGTAGTCGAGTACATATCCTAAGGGCTTTATCAACATGTGAGAGTAAGACCGTAAACAAATATAAGTTAACATGTTAAGATAAAGAGAAACCAAATAGCATACTATCATGACGAGCAAGAAAGTCCTCTCTATATATATCCAAGCATCCATTATAATATACATCATATGTACAACAATGGCCTCTAGGGCATATATATAACTAACAATCTCCCACTTGCACTAAGGCCAGCTGTTGTAGTATCTCATACCTAGCATCCTGAATAATCTCTCAAACTGTATCTGGGGAATGGCCTTCGTGAGTGGATCCGCAGTGCTGTCCTTCGTATCAACTCTCCTAACCTCGATCTCTCGGCGATCAACTATCTCCCTGATCAGGTGATACCGCCTCAGAATATGTCTGGACTTCTGATGGGACCTGGGTTCCTTGGCCAAAGCCACAGCTCTATTGTTATCGCAATACAGAGGTATTGGATGCTCAATGGATGGGACCACACCAAGTTCACTAATGAACTTCTCTATCCAGACAGCCTCTTTGGCAGCATCGTTGGCAGCGATGTATTCAGCCTCCATCATCGAGTCTGCAACGGTATCATGTTTAGAACTCTTCCAACACACCGCCCCTCTATTGAGGGTAAAGACAAATCCCGAGTGCGACTTAGAGTCGTCCTTATCACTTTGGAAGCTCGAATCGGTAAAGGACTCCACCTGGAGTTCTCCGTTACCATACACCAAGAACATCTCTTTAGTCCTTCGCAAGTACTTGAGAATGTTCTTCACAGCTATCCAGTGACTCTCTCCTGGATCTGCTTGATACCTACTCACTACACTTAGTGAATATGCTACATCGGGTCTGGTACATAGCATCGCATACATGATAGAGCCTACTGCCGAAGCATAGGGTATCCCCTGCATGCGAGCTCTCTCCAAATCAGTCTTGGGAGACATTTCTTTGGAGAGAGTGGGTCCAGAGATCATGGGTTGGTTCCCATGCTTGGATTCTTCCATACTAAACCTCTTTAGTATGGTGTCAATGTACCTGGATTGGGACAATCCCAATATCCTTTTAGATCTATCTCTATAGATCATAATTCCCATTATGCAGGAGGCATCACCTAGATCTTTCATTGAGAATCTTTGTGATAAGAAGAGCTTGACTGATTGCAGCATAGGAACATCATTTCCTATCAAGAGTATGTCATCGACGTACAATACGAGGAAGACTACCTTACTCTCTGCAACCATCTTATAAATACAAGGTTCATCTACGTTTTTGATGAAGTCAAACTCTTTGACTACAACATCAAAGCAGATGTTCCAACTCCACGATACTTGCTTTAACCCATAGATTGATTTAAGCAGCTTGCACACCTTTCCGTTGCTCCCACTATCTACGAAGCCCTCTGGCTGAGTCATGTACACGCACTCTTCTAAATCACCGTTTAGAAAGGCGGTCTTAACATCCATTTTCCAGATTTCGTAGTCATGGTATGCAGCAATAGCAAGTAAGATCCGGATGGACTTAAGCATAGCCACTGGAGAAAAGGTTTCGTCATAATCCACACCTGGTCATTGAAAAAAACCTTTTGCAACAAGTCTAGCTTTGAAAGTCTCAACTTTTCCATCTACACCAATTTTCTTTTTAAAGATCCACTTGCTCCCAATGGGTTTTACCCCTTCAGGAGCATTTTCCAAAGTCCATACTTTGTTGGTGTACATGGATTCCATCTCAGATCACATTGCATCCAGCCATTTCGGAGAGTCACCACTCGTGATGGCCTGCTCGAAACTAGTCGGGTCATCATCTTCCATGATGCAATCCTCGCTCCCACCATCAATGAGAAAACCGTAGTATCTCGAAGTGGATGAGAAACCCTGCTAGATCGGCGGAGAGGCTGGGGTTCGTCGGGAACTACTGAATCGTCTGGTTCTAATAAATCATCAGTTGTAGTTTGTGGTGCTGGAACCTCTTCCAGCTCTACCTCTTTGCCACTAATTTCTTTTGCAAGAAATTCCTTTTCCAAAAAGGTGGCATGTTGAGCAACAAACACTTTTTGTTCCTCAGCGTGGTAGAAAAAATATCCTTGAGAATTCTTTGGATATCCCACAAATTTGCAAAGAACTGATCATGCCTTGAGTTTGTCAGGATTTTGCCTTTTGACATAGGCCGAACAACCCCATATCTTAACTCGTTTAAAATATGGTCTCTTCCCACTCCATATCTCATATGGTGTGGTAGGTACAGATTTTGATGGAACTAGGTTCAATAGGTATATGGCTGTCTCAAGCGCATACCCCTAAAAGGAAATAGGTAACTCAGCATCACTCATCATAGAGCGTACCATATCTAATAGGGTGCGATTCCTCCGCTCCGATACACCGTTGTGCTGTAGTGTATAAAGAGGTGTAAGCTGAGAGAGAATCCCATTCTCTTTTAGATAATCCAGAAAATCATTGCTTAAATATTCTCCTCCTCGATCAAATCGAAGAATCTTGAAACTTTTGCCCGTTTGGTTCTTTACTTCGTGCTTATATTCTCTGAATTTCTCAAAAGCTTCAGACTTGTATTTCATCAGGAACACATGTCCGTATCTTGAGAGATCGTCAGTGAATGTAATGAAGTAAGAAGAACCGTTCCTGGCATGTGTAGACATAGGTCCACATACATCACTATGTATCAGCCCTAAGAGTTCCTCAACTCTTGCTCCGTGTCCACTAAACGAAGTTTTAGTCATTTTACCTTTGAGACATGAATGGCAAGTATCATAAGATGATAATTCGAACGTATTCAAATATCCATCCTTATGTAACTTAGCTAGCCGTGTCGCATTGATATGACCAATTCTACAATGCCATAAGAAGGATTCGTTCATTTCTGAACTTTTCCTCTTGTGTGTGTTTTGTATATTAAGGACTGTATTTTGATTGAGAACGTATATGCCATTATGTAACAAGCCTGATCCAATCAACTTTTGATTCAGGAATATGTTCATAACATTATCTTGTACTAAAAAATTATATCCTTCTTTACTTAATAAAGAAACTGATATAATGTTGCACATCATGTTCGGTATATAATAGCACTCGTTCAGAATCAGTGTATTACTACTTGGTAATACAAGGTGATATTCGCCAACTGCTTTGGCTGCAATACTTGCACCATTCCCTACTTGTACGGAATGATCACCCTTTCTCAGTTCTCTACCTTTACGTAGCCCACGTAACAATTTACATATGTAGGATCCTGATCCGGTATCTAATACCCAGGACGTAGGGTGAACTGAGATACAGTTCTCAATAACTAACACACCCGAAGAAGATGCATCAGCTTGCCTGTTCTTCGTTTGGGCGGCGTGAGAATCCAGATTTTCTCCTGTTTCCTGCTCAGTCTTATAACTCTTATAAGAAAGAACGGGACCAACGATCCCCTGCTCAGTATAATAAGTAGGTTCAGTCAATACATCCATATTATTATCTTGATTAAGTCCTGACATGGTCGCTACCTGGAGAGAGAGAGAGAAGGAAACACTTTAGCGTATGCTCTTGCAAGATTAGATTGGTTATTATCTTATCTAATCAGGATGTCTCCCACTGTTTTTATCATATCTTCCTTCAAACCCTAAAAGGTAAGATTAGCCGGAATTAATTACACCCTACAATTTTGTCAATCTTTCAGCCAGATCAGTGTTGGTACTTGAGGGAGGTTCCCCGTGCTTTCGCACGGACCTAATTAAAATAAACCTCGTCTTCCCAGAGGCATAACCCTGTTAACACCTTTCTAGACACCTACTTGATCAGCTAATTGTCCTGTGTAAAACTCTCCAAGGAGTAACTCTTACTCGCAACGGGTATCGGGATCCAACTATCTCATAGAAGGTATGCAATCTCATTGCAAATTTCAACACTAGAAATTCCCGATAATATTTTTGCCCCTAGCAATCTATGACCTTGACTAAGTCAACAAACCATAAATCGCAAGTCAAGTTCAAACCGTACATTTCCTGATTGAATTAAACCCACCCGTACAACCCTTGACTAAGTCAACAAGGCCGCACGACTACCCTAATCCAATCGCATCTCATGCTGTAGCAGATAAATACTATTTAGCTACCGTACACTACGCCTTGACTAAGTCAACAAACATAGCACGAATACTAACTAGTTTCTATCTGAAATGACGGAGGGCTACGCGGGTTTTGTTAGTGTATATGCCCTAGAGGCCATTATTGTATCATACTAGCTTGTATATTACTTAATGGAAGCTTGGGATATTCACAGTTGTATAGACAATCTTGCTCAAAATGGTAGTATGCTACTTGGTTTGTCTCTACTTCAATATGTGCATGTGTTTCTTGTAGCATATCGCTTATATACATATTAGTAGAGCCCTTAGGATTTTTGCTTGATTACCAGCGTTGTGATGGCGCTCACACTCGTGGGGGCTGGGTAATCCATAAGCACATCCTTATACAGGTCCCTAGTCGTAGGACAATCGAGACAGGGAATCGATACTCCGGAGTAGACTAGCGTATGCGCTTCTCATCCCAGCGGGGGAGACGGTCTGTCCCACAGCCGTCAGTACGTCGTACTTGAGATAGTATGCGGGTGCTCGTTAGGTTACGAGTACACTGGACAGGACTCGTCGGGAACTGTTGGTTTATACCTATCGTCAGTTATCAGTTCCCAGGTGACATGAGTACAGCTTAGTCCGCCGACTTGACACTGTCACTTCGCCTCGAGTGTGTTCCCACTCTACTTAGATTACTACCCTACTACGGCTCAAAGGAGTCGTGCAAACAGGTAGTAGTTGGGTGCAGTCCCGAAGCACTTAGAGGCAGTGACGGTTAGACAGGATTCGTCTCTCCCGGTATTGGGGGTTGACATCGCGCTGTGTCTAGGAGAGCCATTACACAAGTAGTCCCTGGCCAGGGCAAGCGAGATATACTGGTAGGTTTCCAGTGTTATCTCAGGGTGTTCTGGGCTACACTCCGACACGACTTGTACCGCTATTAGGGGACTGACGTTCACCACCACCCTAGGCCCGCCATGCGATGTATCAGACGAACAGACCGGACTGTACGGAGATTGTCACATACAGGCTCAGTAGGAGTTCGGATGGGTTTACCTCATCGGCCTTCTTATCGACATCTACCTGGGGACCGTTACGTACAGCTAGTGCCGCTTGCGGTCTGTGGTTAAACCCACTGCCAGCGTAGTGTCGAGTCTTTAGAGTCCCACACAGAGAGTTTCCCTGCATTGAGCGAAATGTGTAGAGGCCTTATGGTTTTACGGCAGGGCTGCGATCACTTGCGTACACTTGTGTGCATATGTTGTTCGGGCAGGCAATACTAGTAGGCTTTGCTTTAAGCCGGATCCTAGTATTGCACGGATGGATTTGTTTTGTCTTCAGTGCATTCTCATTCTACGGAATGCGGATGCGGGTGTGTATGCACAGTTTTGAGGAGTGATGAAGGAGGAGGTGCCTCATGAGGGTTTTGGCAGTTGGTTCGGCCAAAACCGTTATGTGGCAGGCTCATTAGGGTTTTCGCAATTCATTTGGTCAAAACCATTATGAGCCGGGGACATTGTTTACTAATCCTTTTAGTGATAATTTTATGATGGCTAATTGCATTAACCATTTGACCACCATGACCTCTCTTGACTTTGTTGACCGGTTGACCGGGGTTGACCATTGACCTTCATGAGAGATCTACACTCTTCTTTTGATTTTCTTTTTCTTTTGATTATGAAAATGGTCATTTCAATGTAGCCATCAACTTTATCTTGATGGGATTAGTAATGATAATGTTTTTGCATTATTGAACCATGGCTCATTTTCTTTAGCTCATAGTTCATTCTCACTTCTCTCTCTTGCTCTTTCTCATGAGTAGAAAAGAAAATGAGCTCTCATAGTTGCTAAATTCTCCTCCTTCTTCCTCCTCTTGATTCTATCTTTTGATCTCATGTGTTGAGAGAAAAAGATCCCACTAAGACAAACATATCCATACATCTCCTCTACACATCCTAGGGCTTCTTGACTAGCAATCTCTTTGCCCTAGTTGCCTCGGATCGAGGTGGAGCTCGGTGTACAACTCTCGGGTGGATCGTCTTCGACTCAAGAAGGCCGCGGAGGTGCCCAACGTCCGGATCGACACTTGGAGCTTGGATGGACGTGCGGGACAGCGGAATGAAGACCCGAAGGACCGGTTTCGTGAGATATACTTTCTACAGCATAGTAGTTAAAGACTCTTGTAGTTTACTAGTTACTAGTTTAGCAAAGATCCGTGCTTTAAGTCCATGTTGCCTTGCGCCAAATCATTGTTTTTCGTCGTTTCCGCCTCCCCGTGAGAACCGAGATGAGCAACGTGGACTTACAGTGGTATCAGAGCCTAGCTAAACATAAACTAGTAAGTTAGCAAAGTGGTTTAGAATATCGATCGGAAAAAAGTCGCAAAACACGTCCGCAAAACCTAAAGTTTCTGTCGATTTTCATACTTCTCAAAAAGTGATTTAAAATATATGAAAAAACGTCTCAGGATTTTGTGAAAACACTGCAGAAAAACGATCCAGTGAATCGATCAAACGACCGCGGTTCCGCGGCAATGACATGCTCATTGCCGCGGTTACGCCGCCGTTTTGACTCGACACTGGATCGGGTTTTGTGCAGTGTTTTTGTTTGGCTGTTTTGGGATTTTTAATACATGATTTTTCTACCCAGATTTTCCAGAGAGCAAATTGACTTTTGGGGTAGTCAAAAATCCGTATTTTGATCGGTATTCCGTACGCTTTGGCTAATGGATATTATCTGTGATGTGATATATGTATTGAACGTCTACTAATCGCTATAAGTCGATTAGTAGGGGTTATACATATCTGTGATCTGTAATGTTGATGGTTTGTGGATATGAACTCGGTGGATTGTCGCGGATGAATAGCCGAGGTGGATGTGAGATGAGAGTTTCTTTTTTCTTTCATTCATTGTAAAATTTGTAAATTGATGTAATATTATTTGTATGGCTGCACAACCGGGTCGGGGTTGTAGCCGTCATTGTATAATTCTTTTTACTGTTTTTGCTCCTAGGATAGACCCATGGAGGGGGTGCACAAACTACCGAGTATCCCGAAGTGCCGAGTGGCCTACTCACGGTGTTGAGGGAGGTTGCTTCGCTTCGGGTACTTGGCGGGTAGTTTGCCGCACCCGTAGGGGTCTTGGGTGGGGTATTGGCTATTCATCGCGACCGTGTAATCCGCTTTTCGTTACAGGCTCATACGGAATGCGGATTCCTAGTATATCCAAAGTGTTCATCTGTGATCTGTAATGGCTATCATTGCTATATATCTATCTATGATATCTATTTAGGCGTTGCTTATGTTTTTCAGCCGCGCTAGCCCAGCCCCCGCTCTGTCGTTAGTTAAGTAACCTAATGGGTGATGACGGGGCCCCGTGGCGAATGCGAATGGGATAAGCGTACGTCATATTTTGGTTGTTTTCTGCAATGGTAGGATTAAATGATGGGACGCATTAAAAGAACTAATGCAAGAAAAATAAACCAAGTAAAAGTCCTTGGAACACTTTTAAAACCATTCGGATCTTTTCAAAAACCAGCTTTTTAAACGCGGAGCTTGAACCACTCCTTTTAAAAGCTATCTCGTTCCATCGATTATATCAAGTTCACTACGTTCACGGTTTCGCCAAAACCATCCCTAGCCCTCCGTCGTTTCATATGAATATTCAACAGTATTCAAGCTGTGTTTGTTGGTCTTAGTCAAGGCACAGTGTTTGGTAGCTGGTGGGTATTCATATGTTGCATAGATAGAATGCGTTGGTTTGGGACAATCGTATTACTTTGTTGGCCATAGTCAAGGGTATATACGGGTGGGTTCAAATCAACCTGGACAACGACGGGTAGAACTTGACATGTGACTTATGATTTGTTGGCCTTAGTCAAGGTCATAAGAGCATGGGGCAAAAATCCACATCGGGAGTTTCAAAAGTACTAAAACTTGCTAGTGTTGCATACCATTTGGAGTGTGATAATTCTGGTAGGATTCCTTCAGTTTTGTCACGCGATGATATTTGGATCCCGATCCTACTGTGAGTATATGCTACTCCTCGGGAACTTTCTCGCTTAACGATTAATGCTATAAACCAAGTAGGTGTCTAGAAAGGTATTAGCGGGGCTACGCCCACAGGGAAAAGAGGTTACTTAATTAAGGAACTTCGCGAAAGCATTGGAAATCCTCCCTCGAAGTAATGACACTGGCCTGGCTGAACGGTTAAGCAAGTATTGTACGGTGAGATTGATCCTGACTAATTCTTCCTTTATGGTTTGAGGAGGGATTCGAGAGACAGTGGGAGCCATCCTGTTTAGATAAATTAAAAACCAATCTAAACTTGCAAGAGCATCATGCTGAGTGTTTTCTTCTCTCTCTCTTAATTGCAGCGACCCAGTGACCGCACCTAGGTTACATCTAGATAATAAAATGACTGAATCTGACTGTTATGACTGGCAAAGGTCTGTCAGATGTCCATTGCCCATGACAAGCTGGGACACCTCTTAACTAATCCAACCTCTGCCGTCTCAGGTCCAGTTTCCCCTGTCACGGATATTCATATCCGCAAGACATCGGAAAAAGACTGTGCAAAAGCTAAGTGCCTCGTGTTAGCCTCAGTTGATGGTGCATACCAGAGGCAGCACGAGAAGATAGACTTAGTTTCTATCTTCCTCCATAACAAAGATTTATATGGAGAGCAATCTCGTATCGCAAGATATGAGACCTCGAACGAATTGCTTCCAGCGAGGTTGGCTATCGGGTCATCTGTAGGGGGCAACGTCCTTACAGAGTCCAGCTCTTTTGAGCTCGCGGACCTGAAGACCACGTTGAAGAACGGGTCAGATGCTGACTTAGTTCAACAGTCCCTACCTACTACCCTGAAGGAAACCAGGGAAGTAGAAAGAAAGGGAAGGGCAGAAGTTTCAGGACTGGATGTAGTAAAAGAGGGATGTTCCTATTGTTACAGGAATGAACATTGGCAGAAGGATTGCAGGGCTTGCAAAGCCAGTAGCCATAATTCGAAGCATGTTGTGGCTTCGGCTTCGGGTGTGTTTGTAATAGAGAACTGTATGTCAGTTAACCCTACTTCCTGGGTATTGGATACCGGATCTGGATCTCATATCTGTAATTCATTACAGGCTCTGAGAAACCATAGGGTTATCAGGAAAGGTGATATGACTCTCAGGGTTGCTAACGGAATGAGCATGTATGCTGAATCCGTAGGGAAATATCATCTAGGACTGACAACTGGGCAGATATTGATTCTGCGTGACTGTTTTTATGTACCAGGTGCGACTTGTAATATCATATCTGTATCCTTACTTTCTAAGGAAGGATATGATTTTACTTTTGAAAGCGATGTAGTAAACATCCACCTAAATCAAGTTCTGATTGGGACAGGTATATTGAAAAACGGTATATACGTTTTGAATCAAGCTCAGGTATTCAGTGTCCAGAACACACTTAAAAGAAAGTCTCCGGAATTAAATCAGGCTTTCGTATGGCATTGTAGACTGGGTCACATTAATGAGACACGATTGACAAAGTTACATAAAGAAGGATACTTGGATCCGTTCGAGTATCAGCCTTATGTCACTTGGGAATCTTGTCTCATGGGAAAGATGACAAAGACTCCGTTCACTGGACACGGAGAAAGAGCAAGTGAGCTCTTGGGACTCATACACAGTGATGTGTGTGGTCCAATGTCTACACATGCGCGAAGTGGTTATTCATACTTCATTACTTTCACAGATGATTTCTCTAGGTATGGGCATGTCTTCTTGATGAAGCACAAATCCGAGGCCTTTGAGAAATTTCGGGAATACAAGAATGAAGTTGAAAAACAAACATGCAAAAGTATCAAGACACTGAGATCTGATCGAGATGGTGAATACTTGAGTGCCGAGTTACTGGACTTCTTAAAAGAGAATGGAATTCTCTCTCAGCTTACTCCTCCATACACACCACAACACAACGGTGTATCGGAAAGGCAGAATCGAACCCTATTGGATATGGTTCGATCCATGATGAGTAAGGCTGAGTTGCCACGATCCTTCTGGAGTTATGCACTAGAAACAGCTGCATAACTTTTGAACCAAGTTCCTACTAAGTCAGTGCCTACCACACCATATCAGATGTGGAGTGGGAAGAAACCCAGTCTTAAACACTTTAAGACATGGGGATGTCCAGCTTTTGTAAAAAAGCAGCATGCGGACAAGCTCGAGGCACGTTCAGTACAGTGTAAGTTTGTGGGATACCCAAAGAACTCCAAGGGGTATCTTTTCTATTACGCAGAGGAACAAAAGGTTTTTGTTTCTCGTCATGCCCGCTTCTTGGAAACTGAGTTTTTGGAAAATCAGATAAGTGGGAGCGCAATAGAACTGGAAGAAATTCCGGAACAACAAACTATTACTGAAAGCTTGAAGGAACCAGAAGTTTCAAGAGAACCGGACATCCCAGCGCCACTCCGCAAGAGTAGTAGGCAATCTCATCCGCATGAGAGATACTACGGTTTTCTCATAGACGGGGATAGAGAGGATTGCACTATGGATTATGGTGAGCCTACTAGCTTCCAGCAGGCCATTCAGAGCGGTGACTCGGTAAAATGGCTGGATGCAATGCGGACCGAGATGGAGTCCATGTACACCAACAAAGTTTGGACTTTGGACTTTGCTCCAGAAGGAGTAAAACCCGTAGGCTGCAAATGGATCTTCAGAAAGAAGATTGGTGTAGATGGGCAGGTTGAGACCTATAAAGCTAGACTTGTTGCAAAGGGTTTTCGTTAAAGACCTGGTTTGGACTATGACGATACCTTTTCTCCAGTGGCTATGCTGAAATCCATTCGGATCCTTCTTGCCATTGATGCCTTCCACGATTATGAAATCTGGCAGATGGACGTAAGGACGGCTTTCCTAAATGGAAATTTGGAAGAGTGCGTCTATATGGATCAGCCAGAAGGATTCATTCAGAGTGGGAGCAGTGGTAAAGTGTGCAAGTTGCTAAAGTCCATCTATGGACTTAAGCAGGCATCGCAGAGTTGGAACATCTGCTTTGATGATACTGTCAAAGAATTCGACTTTATCAAAAACCCAGATGAACCATGCATTTACAGTAAGATTGTAGGGAGAACTGTAGTATTCTTCGTCTTGTACGTGGATGACATTCTCCTAATAGGAAATGATATTCCTATGCTACAATCAGTCAAAGGATTCTTGTCACAGAGGTTCTCTATAAAGGACCTGGGCGATGCCAACTACATTCTGGGGATCCAGATCTATCATGATAGATCTAAGAGGATGTTGGGACTTTCACAGTCAAGGTACATCGACACCATACTGAAAAGGTTTAGTATAGAAGATTCCAAGCACGGTAATTTACTGGCTTGTCACGGGATCACCCTCTCCAAAGAGATGTCTTCCAAGATTGATTTGGAAAGGGATCGCATGTCTATTATACCCTACGCTTCTGCGGTAGGCTCTATAATGTATGCGATGTTATGTACCAGACCAGATGTAGCATACGCATTGAGCGTTGTAATCCGGTATCAGTCAAACCCAGGGGAGAAACACTGGATAGCGGTAAAGAACATTCTCAAGTACCTGAGAAGGACTAAGGAGATGTTCTTGGTGTATGGCGGAAAAGACCTCCAGCTCGAGGCCTTTGCTGACTCCAGCTTCCAGAGTGACAAGGATGACTCCAAGTCTATGTCGGGTTATGTCTTTACCCTCAATGGAGGGGAGGTTTGCTGGAAGAGTTCCAAGCAGGAGACCGTTGCAGACTCAACTATGGAAGCGGAGTACATAGCTGCTTGCGATGCCGCAAAGGAAGCTGTCTGGATGAAGAAGTTCCTCACGGAGCTTCAGGTGGTTCCTACCATTGTTGATCCAATACCACTGTATTGCGACAACAACGGCGCTATAGCTTTAGCGAAGAAACCCAGGTCCCATCAGAAGTCCAGGCACATTTTGAGGCGGTACCACCTGATCAGGGAGATCGTAGATCGCCGGGAGATCGAGGTGAAGAGAGTAAATATGGAGAACAACACTGCAGATCCACTCACGAAGGCCCTACCCCAGACTCAGTTCGAGCGGCTGATCGAGATGATAGGTCTTCGATACGCCAGTACATGGCCTTAGTGCAAGTGGGAGATTGTTAGTGTATATGCCCTAGAGGCCATTATTGTATCATACTAGCTTGTATATTACTTAATGGAAGCTTGGGATATTCACAGTTGTATAGACAATCTTGCTCAAAATGGTAGTATGCTACTTGGTTTGTCTCTACTTCAATATGTGCATGTGTTTCTTTTAGCATATCGCTTATATACATATTAGTAGAGCCCTTAGGATTTTTGCTTGATTACCTGCGTTGTGATGGCGCTCACACTCGTGGGGGCTGGGTAATCCATAAGCACATCCTTATACAGGTCCCTAGTCGTAGAACTATCGAAACAGGGCATCGATACTCCGGAGTAGACTAGCGTATGCGCTTCTCATCCCAGCGGGGGAGACGGTCTGTCCCACAGCCGTCAGTACGTCGTACTTGAGATAGTATGCGGGTGCTCGTTAGGTTACGAGTACACTGGACAGGACTCGTCGGGAACTATTGGTTGGTATTATACCTATCGTCAGTTATCAGTTCCCAGGTGACATGAGTACAGCTTAGTCCGTCGACTTGACACTGTCACTTCGCCTCGAGTGTGTTCCCACTGTACTTAGATTACTACCCTACTACGGCTCAAAGGAGTCGTGCAAACAGGTAGTAGTTGGGTGCAGTCCCGAAGCACTTAGAGGCAGTGACGGTTAGACAGGATTCGTCTCTCCCGGTATTGGGGGTTGACATCGCGCTGTGTCTAGGAGAGCCATTACACAAGTAGTCCCTGGCCAGGGCAAGCAAGATATACTGGTAGGTTTCCAGTGTTATCTCAGGGTGTTCTGGGCTACACTCCGACACGACTTGTACCGCTATTAGGGGACTGACGTTCACCACCCCCCTAGGCCCGCCATGCGATGTATCAGACGAACAGACCGGACTGTACGGAGATTGTCACATACAGGCTCAGTAGGAGTTCGGATGGGTTTACCTCATCGGCCTTCTTATCGACATCTACCTAGGGGTTGTTACATACAGCTAGTGCAGCTTGCGGTCTGTGGTTAAACCCACTGCCAGCGTAGTGTCGAGTCTTTAGAGTCCCACACAGAGAGTTTCCCTGCATTGAGCGAAACGTGTAGAGGCCGTATGGTTTTACGGCAGGGCTGCGATCACTTGCGTACACTTGTGTGCGTATGTTGTTCGGGCAGGCAATACTAGTAGGCTTTGGTTTAAGCCGGATCCTAGTATTGCACGGATGGATTTGATTTGTCTTCAGTACATTCGCATTCTACGGAATGCGGATGCGGGTGTGTATGCACAGTTTTGAGGAGTGATGAAGGAGGAGGTGCCTCATTAGGGTTTTGGCAGTTGGTTCGGCCAAAACCGTTTTGTGGCAGGTTCATTAGGGTTTTGGCAATTCGTTCGGTCAAAACCATTATGAGCCAGGGACATTGTTTACTAATCCTTTTAGTGATAATTTTATGATGGCTAATTGCATTGACCATTTGACCACCATGACCTCTCTTGACTTTGTTGACCGGTTGACCGGGGTTGACCATTGACCTTCATGAGAGATATACACTCTTCTTTTGATTTTCTTTTTCTTTTGATTATGAAAATGGTCATTTCAATGTAGCCATCAACTTTATCTTGATGGGATTTGTAATGATAATGTTTTTGCATTATTGAACCATGGCTCATTTTCTTTAGCTTATAATTCATTCTCATTTCTCTCTCTTGCTCTTTCACATGAGATGAAAAAAAAATGAGCTCTCATGGTTGCTAAGTTCTCCTCCTTCTTCCTCCTCTTGATTCTATCTTTTGATCTCATGTGTTGAGAGAAAAAGATCCCACTAAGACAAACACATCCATACATCTCCTCTACACATCCTAGGGCTTCTTGACTAGCAATCTCTTTGCCCTAGTTGCCTCGGATCGAGGTGGAGCTCGGTGTACAACTCTCGGGTGGATCGTCTTCGACTCAAGAAGGCCGCGGAGGTGCCCAAGGTCCGGATCGACACTTGGAGCTTGGATGGACGAGCGGAACAGCGGAATGAAGACCCGAAGGACCGGTTTCGTGAGGTATACTTTCTACAGCATAGTAGTTAAAGCCTCCTGTAGTTTACTAGTTACTAGTTTAGCAAAGATCCGGCTTTAAGTCCATGTTGCCTTGCGCCAAATCATTGTTTTTCGTCGTTTCCGCCTCCCCGTGAGAACCGGGATGAGCAACGTGGACTTACAGGTTTTTCAGAAAACCATGAGCGTAATGAACTTGATATCGTTGTAGAAACAAGTGATTTTGAAAATGAGTGTTTTTAAAGCTTTTCTAGTTTCGCTAAAGAGGTCACTCCCGGTGAAGGGATCTCGGCTCTTTCCCCATCGAATAAGGTGCAGGGTATATCATATATACCGCTGTGCAAAGCAAGAACTATATAAGCTGTCAAAGACTAAACCGCAAGTTTGTAGCATCTGCCAGTTTTGCTAAAGAGGTCACTCCCGGTGAAGGGTTCTCGGCTCTTTCCTCATCGAATAAGGTGCAGGGTATATCATATATACCGCGGTGCAAAGCAAGAACTGTAGCTACCTTTTAAAAAGTTTTGATTCTACAACATCTTTTAGGTTTTTTTTCTTTTATTAATCTCATTAATAAAAATCCCATCAATTAATGCTTCCTAAGCATCACAGAAGAAACGAAAGAAGTAATATTTATATATCAGCATATATATATAGTATAAGCATTCGTCTCAGGCAGTAATATGATCTCATCACAGAACATTGCAGCAGAATATGAAATATTGGATATACTAGGATGTCCGTGTTTTTAGTACGAGCCTGTATAAAACACGGATTCCACGATCGCGATGATTAGCCAAACCCACATCCCTAGACCCCTACGAGAGCGGTAAGTAACACTGCCAATTCTAGGGTTAGGAGACCCGGTCTCGACTCCTCAAGATGGCCTCCCACTGGATCCTAGAACACGGATACTTATGCTCCCCTCCTTGGGTCTACCTAATGCGGAAAAGTAAATAATATACACTGGTGACATCAACCTCATCTCGGAAGTTCCCCAATAAAAGAATATTACATACAAATGAATTTTACTTGAATGAAAATAAAAACCCTCATCTCACATAAAACCCCCCGGCTATTCATAACACGACGATCCAACATAACATATCACAGCAACACATAATATCTCATATCATCAACGTAAGTAAGTATGCATACACCGATGGTCGTTGATGTATAGCAATGAAAACCGGCAATACAACTACATACTACACTTACGGTCACAGAAAAGAAAGTGTAAAACTAAAACATTTGGAATCCACAATCTCTTTAGACATCGTAAATCCGAAATATCACATACTTCGCATTTCATGCCTAACTACGTGAATTCCACATATTGTATCACATTCCAGATAAATAGACAATATTAAACTTTCCGATCGAATAATCAAATACCCAAGATTTTCTAAATAGCTCAACACTTGAGCGGAGTTCAAACAATTCCAGAATATGTCACGGTACCAATGGTCCAGCCGTAGAAGGGTCAAGCCAACGCCTCACATGTGGCACGCCGTACTGCCCCAAACCCTAAAGTTTAGAGGAAGTTCAGACGGTCACATAATCGAGTTAAGCTTTGTGTTCTTCTAGAGGGTCCACAGCGTTACTTGCACGTTTTTCCGAAAGATTTAAACTCAAGAAAAATTCAACACTTGAAAGTTTTTCGTGCCGGAAAAAAATGAGTTAATGATATCCGTTCGAACATTTTAACAGTTTCTAAATTATCTGGAAAACAGAACGAAATTAAACTTTCCGATTGGATCAACAAATTCAAAATAATCTCCAGAACACTCAATACTTGAGTCAGATTAAAAATACCCAGAAACATGCAGGAACACCTACGGATATTACTGTGCAAAAAGCAAAGCCCAATTCACCTGTACGGCCGCGGATCTGCGGCGCAAGCATGGTATTGCCGCGGTTCCGCGGCGGTCCGTACGAATTACATGCTCGTTTTCCACAGTAATTCTTATAATTCCCTGCTGATTTTTTTGAGTATTTTAATGCAGAAAAAATCACATTTTTACAAAATTTTCAGAGAGGGGGTCATTTTCGATGTTTCGGGGTTCGATCGGAGTTTTAACTTCGTATACACGTCGCCTAATGCTCTAGCTTGGCTCTGATACCACTGTAGGGTTCCTAGGCAGTCGTACAAGGGTCTATAAGGCATCAACCATGCCCGATTGAAAATTTAGACGTGCCGAAACAACCCAAAGCCGGGATCTTTGCTAGATTATTAGGGTTTAACATGCAAGTAAACATCTTTACAACTAAGAGTAAGAGATTACAACCTTTGTAGTCCGCTCCTTCGCTTTATAAGCTCCGAGTAGAAGTCCCTTCTCCGCGATCCATGATCTCCCGGACTCAAGAGAGGCTCCACAACCCGAATGATCTATGCTAGCTTGTAGTCTTCCTTTTCTCCGATGATCTACCTCGAAGTTTCTTTAACTCAAGCTCTCTCTCTCTAATGAGGTGAACACCTTATTCTAATCGGCTAGATTAGATGAGGATGATGAAGTAGTATTTGTGCTCTCTTTTATTATCAAATTCTCACACTAAAACATCACATAAAGAAAACCTAGAAAGCTTTCTCAAAGCTCAAAGGAAGAAGAAGAAGAATATGAATGGATAAATCCTTTTGTGATGAATAATGAAATGTTAATATGATTACAAATGTAACCATGGTCAAGGATGACAAGGCTAACTCATGTAGAGAATTAACTAGGGTTAAGGGTGTGGTTTGGGTAAGGAAAATATCTTACAAAATATCTATCATAATATCTTTGCAAGAAACAAAAGGAAACCTTCTAGAAGGTTCATGAAAGAACTAACCCAAATCAAACCCTAACCTTGTTTAATCTCTACTAAACATGTTGCATTAGTAATCATATCATGTTACAATATTCTATATCACATATATAATATATATTTGTAACAAAAGAAAATAATACAATTAACATATATCGCATATATATCAATGTATTATCCGGTGAGAAAATGAAATAATAAAGCGAGCCAATATTAGATAATGTAATGCAATATATCACATATATTATTATACATTAAATTATCGAATCAACACTTGATCCGACAATCCGGCTATACGGAATATAACCGACTAATATATCATGTACCGATTCATCAAATCAATACTTGATCCGATGACCCGGCTCATATCAAAATATCACGAGAATATAATACGGTATCCCATATCGTATTATCCTCGGTCCTACACATATCACATATGTGCTCCTACTCCGTTTTGCCTGAGTCAAGAAACCTCTGTGTAGGACTCTAAAGAATCGTCAATACGCCGGTAGCAGGTGATGATCATATCAAACACCCACAAGCTGCAAGCGGTCAGCTAAACGTAACAGCCATCCAGGTATTGAGCGATCAGAAGATCAACAAGAAAGCCTATACATTCTCCTGTGAATCCAACCAGTAACACTCCCGTACAGTCCGGTCTCTTCGTCTGATATGTCGCATATCTAGTCTAGGGGTGGTATACGTCAGACCCCAGTAACTGATAAGTCGTGTCGATGTGAGGCTCATAACGGGTCGAAAAACTACTGGTAACACTTACCAGTAAATCTCTATATCAGCCCTTGCCAGGGACTTCCAGTTATAGCCAATCGAACACAGTACAACATCAACTCCCTATACCGGTAGAGAGGAATCCCCTCCTATCGCTCATTGCCTCCATGTGATTCGGGACTGTACCCAAAAGCCACCATTTTGCACGCCCTCTTGGACGTGGTAAGGTGGAAATCAAAGCACAGTTGGAATCACACAAGATTCTATGACGGTCTTGGGTCTACAGACTACCCTGTACCTGTGTCACCGGAGAACTGCCATCTGACGTGAGGTATAATACCATCTGGGAGTTCTTGCCAAGTCCGTCCAGTGTACCCAGTCTCCACTGAGCACCCGTACACCATCCTTGATGTCAAACACCGATGGATATAAGATCATCCATCGCCCATTATATGGGTCAAGATGCGTATACGCTGGTCTACTCTGGTGTATCAATGCCCTGTCTCGACACACCCTCGACTAGGAACAGTTATAGGATGTACTCATCGACTACCGTGGCCCCACTAGTATGATCTCATCATAGTCCCAGTAGTCGAGTATATATCCTAATGGCTTTATCAACATGTGAGAGTAAGACCGTAAACAAATATAAGTCAACATGTTAAGATAAAGAGAAACCAAATAGCATACTATCATGACGAGCAAGAAAGTCCTCTCTATATATATCCATGCATCCATTATAATATACATCATATGTACAACAATGGCCTCTAGGGCATATATATAACTAACAGAATTGGCAGTGTTAATCACCGCTCTTGTAGGGGTCTAGGGATGTGGGTTTGGCTATTCATCGCGACCGTGGAATCCGTGTTTTATACAGGCTCGAAATAAAACACAGGCCTCCTAGTATATCCAATATTTTATATGTTTCTTCTGCTGCTGATATACTATGATGTGATCATATTATATGCATGAGACGAATGCTTTATTATTGTATATATGATATATAATAAACGTTGCTTATGTTTTACACCCGCGCTAGTTCCGTCCCGGTATGCCGTTAGTTAAGTAACCTAACGGTGCATAACGGAACATTGTAGCGAATGCGGATGGCATAAGCGTACGTTGTATTTTCGTTTCTTCTGTGATGCTTACGAAGCAAAATGATGGGATTTATTAATGAGATTAATAAAAGAAAAGAAACCTAAAAGATGTTGTAGAATCAAATTTTCAAAAAGGGTAGCTACAGTTTTTGCTTTGCATAGTGGTATATGTGATATACCCTGCACCTTATTCGATGAGGAAAGAGTCGAGATCCCTTCACCGGGAGTGACATCTTTAGCAAAACTGGTAGATGCTATAAACTCACGGTTTAGTTTTTGATTGCTTCTATAGTTCTTGCTTTGCACAGCGGTATTTGTGAAATATCCTGCACCTTATTCAATAAGGAAAGAGCCAAGATCCCTTCACCGGCAGTGACCTCTTTAGCGAAACTAAAAAAAGCCTCAAAAACACTCCTTTTCAAAATCACTTGTTTCTACAACGATATCAAGTTCATTACGTAATAGGTTTTCTGAAAAACCTGTGTAGCGCTCCGACATTTCAGATAGATACTACTTAGTATTCGTGCTATGCTTGTTGGCCTGCGTCAAGGCATAGTGTGCGGTAGCTAACTAGTGCTTATCTGTAACATGAGATGTGATTGGATTAGGGTATTCGTACGGCTTTGTTGGCCTACGTCAAGGGTCGTGCGGGTGGGTTTAATTCAATCAAGAAATGTACGGGTTGAACTTGACTAGCGGACTATGGTTTGTTGGCCTGCGTCAAGGTCATGGGACGCTAGGGGTAAAAACATCATCGGGAATTTCAAGTGTTGAAATTTGCAATGAGATTGCATACCTCCTATGAGATAGTTGGATCCTGATACCCACTGCGAGTAAGAGAATTTTACACATGACAATTAGCCAATCAAGTAGGTGTCTAGAAAGGTGTTAACGGATTTATGCCTCTGAAAAAATGAGGTTTATTCTAATTAGGTCCGTGAGAAATCACAAGGAACCTCCCTCAAAGTACCAACACTAGCCTAGCCGAAAGATTGGCGAACTTGTAAAGTATAATTAATCCCGGCTAGTCTTACCTTTTACGGTTTTAAGGAAGATTTGATAAAAAGCAGCGGGAGCCATCCTGATTAGATAAGATAATAACCAATCTAATCTTGCAAGAGCATACGCTAAAGTATTTTCTTCTCTCTCTCTCCAGGTAGCGACCATGTCATGCCTTAATCAAGATAATAATAAGGATGTATTGACCGAACCCGCTTATTATACTGAGCAAGAGAACGTTGGTCCCGTTTTTTCTTATAATTGTTATAAGACAGAGCAGGAAATAGGAGAATATCCAGATTCTCACGCCGCCCAAACGAAGAATAAGTATGCTGATGCAACTTCTTCGGGTGTATTAGTTATCGAGAACTGTTTCTCAGTTCACTCTACATCCTGGATATTAGATACCGGATCAGAATCCCACATATGTAATATGTTACATGGGCTACGGAAAGGTAGGGAACTGGGAGAGGGTGATCATTCTGTAAGAGTAGGGAATGGTGCAAATGTTGCAGCCTAAGCTATTGGCGAATATCACCTTGTATTACCAAATGGTAATACATTGATTCTGAACGAATGCTATTACATTCCGACCCTGATATGCAATCTTATATTAGTATCTTTATTGAGTAAAGAAGGATATAATTTTGTAGTACAGGATAATGTTATGAACATCTTCCTGAATCAAAAGTTGATTGGATCAGGCTCGTTAAATAATGGCATATATGTTAGTGTATATGCCCTAGGAGCCATTATTGTATCATACTAGCTTATATATTATTTTATGGAAGCTTGGGATATTCACGGTTATATTAACAGTCTTACGCAACATAGTAGTATGCCACTTGGTTTATATCTATCTTAATATGTGTATATGTTTATTTTTGCATATCGCGAATACATATTGATAGAGCCCATAAGATCTTGCTTGACTACCAGTGTTGTGATGGCAGTCACACTAGTAGGGGCTGGGTAGTCTACAAGCACATCCTTTTTCAGGTCCCTAGTCATAGGATTTGTAAGGTTCCTAGGCACCCTAATGAGGTCTCACAAGGCATCAACCATGCCCATTTCGAATTTTAACGGTGCCGAGAAACCCTAGACTAGGATCGTTGGCTAGAAAACTAGGCGACAAAGCAAACTAGTTAACATCTTAACTAAAAGGAAACGGAAATACAACCTTTGTAGATCCGGTGCTCCACCTCCATAGCTCCGCAATGAAGTCCTTCGCTGTCCAAATGAATTCCCGGGCTCTAGCGTCGGCTTCGTCGGAGAATAGGCGAGCTAGGTCGTCGATGTCCATGCCGAAGATGATCTACGTCGAAGCATCGCTAGATCAAGCTCCACCTTCGCCAAGCCATGAAAACTTGTGAAGGAAACACCCTATACTACTTGGCAAGAGGTAGAGGATGAAGAAATAGGAAGTGGGTTCACTTTAGAATTGGATTTCTCACTCTTTATCATCACTTGCCATTAATGGAGCAAGCTTTCTTCCATGAAGAAAATGAAGAAGAAGAAGAAGAATGTTATGATAAGAATAATTAAAAAAGAAAAGAAAAAGAATTCTTATCATAAGCTAACCATAGTTAGGTGTAGAGAATTAATTAGGGTTAAGTGGAATGGTTAGGTTTAAGCATGAGACAAAATGGTCACAAAGTCAAAGTATTCATGAAGCTTCATGAAAGAACAAAAGAATGCCACCATTTTTCTCATGCCATTTTATTTTTCCAAAAAAGAAAAAGATTACTAAATGAATAAGGAAATCAAAAACCCTAATCATCCACTTAACCATAGTTTAATTCTTTACACTTAACCAAAAGGCATGTATCATCAAACATGATACAATCATGTGCACAAAAACTATATCGAATATACAATGTGCACATCCGAGCGAGAAAATCCATTTAAAGTGAACCGATACTTGTTAATGCAAAGTAATATATCAAATATATAATTATACATTAAATCATTAAATCAACACTTGATTTAACGATCCGGTCATATCACATATAACCGACTAGTATCCAATATATCGGTTTATCGAATCAATCCTTGATTCGATAACTAGGGTATATCGCATATAACCTAATCGATACATTCATCGCGAGAATGGAATACGGTATCACATACACGCATTATTCTCGGTCCCGCACATATCTCATATGCGCTCCTATTTCGTTTCGCTTGAACCAGGAAACCTCTGTGTAGGACTCTAAAGACTCGTCAATACGCCGGCAGCAGATTATGATCATATCAAGCACCCACAAGCCGCAAGCGGTCTGCTAAACGTAACGGCCACCCGGGTATTGAGCGATCTGAAGATCGACGAGCAAGCCCGCTCACACTCCAGTGAATCCAACCAGTAACACTACCGTACAGTCCGGTCTGATCGTCTGATATGTCGCATATCTCGCCTAGGGGTGGTAAACGTCAGACCCCAATAACTCGATAAGTCGTGTCGATATGAGGTCTATAACAATTCGAGAAACTACTGGTAACACTTACCAGTAAATCTCAACAACCCTGGCCAGGGATTTCCTGTTATAGCCAATCGAACACAGCGCAACATCAACTCCCTATACCGGGAGAGACGAATCCCCTCCTATCGCTCATTGCCTCCATGTGACTCGGGACTGTACCCAAAAACCACCGTTTTGCACGCCCTCTTGGACGTGGTAAAATGGAAATCAAAGCACAGTGGGAACCACAAAAGACTCTATGACGATCTCGGGTCAACAGACTACTCTGTACCAGTGTCACCAGAGAACTGCCATCTGACGTAAGGTATAATACCATCTAGAAGTTCTCGGCTAGTCCGTCCAGTGTACCCAGTCTCTACTAAGCACCCGTATATCATCTCTGATGTCAAACACCAATGGATATGGGATCATCCATCGCCCATCTGTATGGGTCGAGAAGGTATACGCTAGTCTACTCTGGTATATCGATGCCCCGTCTCGATATACCCACGACTAGGGACTTTGAAGGATGTACTTATGGACTACCATGTCCCCACTAGTATGATCCGCATCATAGTCCAGGTAGTCAAGTACACATCCTAAGGGCTTTACCAATATGTAACAGAGAGACAATCAGTGTACACGTTAAGGTAAAGTGTAACCAGATAGCATACTATCATGTCGAGCAAGAAAGTCATCCCTATATATGTCCCAGCATCCACTACAATATACATCCAATGTACAGTAATGGCCTCTAGGGCATACATATAACTAACAATCTCCCACTTGCACTAGGGCCATCTGATAGCAGTGGTTGTAGTATCTCATACTCAACCATCCCATAAAAGTCTCTCTCTGAGAACAGGCCTTTGTGAGTGGATCCGCTGTGTTGTCCTCTGAGTCTACTCTCCTAACCTCGATCCCCTTGGAGATCAACCATCTCCATGATCAAGTGATACTGCCTTAGAATATGTCTGGATCATTGATGGGACCTGCGTTCCTTGGCATAAGCCACAACTCCATTGTCTCACAATGGTAGGAACGTAGTTCATCTCATGAACGAATATACACCCAAACAGCCTCTTTGGTAGCATCTTAAGTAGCGATGTATCCGGCCTTTATCGTCTAGTATGTCACGGTATCTAGCTTGGAACTCTTCCAACATACCGTCCCTTTAACGAGGGTAAAGACAATGCCTGCGACTGACATTCAGTCGTCTTTATCACCCTGGAACCCTTCCAGTGATTCTCCCCAGGATCAACTGATGCCATCTCACTACAACTACTGAGTAGCCTAACATCCATTTAGATCTATCTCATAGATCCAAAATCCAGGATTTAGTAGGTATCATTTTGATCCTATGTGGAGAATCATTGTGATAAGCGGAGATTGATCGAGCGTAGCATAGGAAACTCCTTCCCTATCAAGAGTATGTCATCCACGTACTCTACGAGGATCGTCACTATACTCCCTACCACCTTTTTGTTTATACAAGGTTCATCTACCATTTTGATGATGTCAACTTCTTTGACTAATCCATCAAAACAGATGTTTCAACTCCGCGATGCCTGCTTTAATCCTATAAAGCATCTTGCACACGTTTCCGCTGCTCTCACTGTCTACGAAGCCCTCTGGCTGTGTACTTATAGACGCACTCTTCTAAAACATCATTTAGAAAAGCTGTCATGACACCCAACCACCAGATATCGTAGTCATGGTATGTAGCCATGGCAAGTAGGATCTGGATGGACTTAAGCATAGATCCTTAGAAAAGGTTTCAACATAATCCACACCTGGTCAATGATGCAAACTTTTAACAAGTTTAGCTTTGAAAGTCTCAACTTTTCCATCTACACCAAGTAATCTTCTCAAGATATACTTGCTCCTGATGGGGATTTAACCCTTCAGATATAGCAACCAAAGTCCATACTTTGTTGGTGTACATGGATTCCATCTCAGATCACTAAGCATCCAGCAATTCTTACAGAGTCTTACTCCTGATGGCCAGCTCGAAACTAGTTGGGTCATCATCTCATGATGCAATCCTCGCTCCCACTGTCATAGAGAAACCGAAGTATCTCTCAGGTGGGTGAGGAACCCTACTAGATCGGCGGAGAGGTTGAGGTTTGTTGGTAACTATTGAATCCTTTGGTTCTTTCAAATCATCAGCTGCAGTTTGTATAGCTGGAACCTTTCCAGTTCTACATAACTGACCTTGCCTCGAGCTTGTGTGGATTTTGCTTTTCAGACATAGGCTGGACAACCCCAAATCTCAACTAACTTGAGAGATGGGCTCTTTCCTTATCATATCAAATATGAAGTGGTAGGCAACTGATTTGATTTGAACCCTATTCAATAGGTATGCAGCTTCTCAAGTGCATAACTCCCAAAAAGGAAATAAGTAACTCAGTAGTACTCATCATAGAGCACACCTTATCATATAGGGTGAGATAGCTCCTCCCCGATATACCATCGTGCTATGGTGTATACGGAGGAGTAATGCTGAGAGGGAATCTCATTCTCCTTTAGAATAGTCCAGGAATTCCATGCTCAAGTATTCTCCTCCTTGATCACATCAAAGGACATAATACTTATACCCGTATTTTGGTTCTCTACTTCTAACTTATATTCTGTGAATATCTCAAAAGGTTCGGACTTGTGTTTCAACAGGAACATAGGTCAGAAACTCGAAAGATCATCAGAGAACGTAATGAAGTATAAAGAACCAGTCCTGGCATGTGTAGACAGGGGACCTACATACATCAACATGTATCATCCCAAGAGTTCATTAACTCTTTCTCTGTTTCCAGTAAACGGAGCTATGGTCATCTTATCTTTGTAACATGACTGGCGAGTTTCACAAGATGTAAGTTCAAACTAATTTAAATATGCATCTTTATGTAACTCAAGCCAGTCGGGTCGCATTGACCTGACCTAGTCTACAATACCTCAAGAAGGATTCGTTCATTTCTGAACTATTCCTCTTGTGTGTGTTCCGTATACTAAGAACTGTAGTTTGATTTAGAACATCAACGCTTTTAGATAACGTGCCTGATCCGATCAACTTTTGATATAGGAAATGTTCAAAACATTATCCAACAATACAAAATTTTATCATTTCTTTACTAATAAAGAGACTGATATGATTTTGTATATCAGGTTCGGTATCTAATAACATTCGTTCAGAATCAATGTATTACAATACAGGGTGACAGTGACCGACAGACTTGGCTGCAACTCTTGCCCCGTTTTCTGTCTCATGAAACTTATCACCCGTTCTCAGTTTTTCTACCCTTTTGTAGCCCTATGTAACAGATTACATATCTGGGATCCTGATCCGGTATCATATACCCAGGATGCGGAGGATACTGAGAAACAGTTCTGTATAATGAACACACCCGAAGATGATGCATCAGCATGCACTCTCTTCGTTTGGGCGGCACGGGAAATCTGGTATTCCCCAATTTCCTGCTCTGTCTTATAACAATTATAAGTTGGAGCGGGACCAACGTTCCCCAGCTCATTATAACAAGCGGGTTCGGTCAATAATCCGTATTATTATCTTGATTAAGGCGTGATGTGGTCGCTACCTGGAGAGAGAGAGAAGAAAACACTCAGCGTGCGCTCTTGCAAGAATAGATTGGTTATTATTTTATCTAATCAGGATGGCTTCCACTGCTTTTTATCAAATCTTCCTTCAAACCCTAAAAGGAAAGACTAGCCGGGATTAATTACACACTACAAGTTCGCCAATCTTTCAGCCAGGCCAGTGTCGGTACTTTGAGGGAGGTCCCCCGTGCTTTCGCACGAACCTAATTAATGTAAACCTCATTTTCCCAGAGGAGTAACCTCGTTAA
The DNA here is from genome assembly GCA_030015575.1 of Agapanthus africanus. NCBI lineage: Eukaryota > Viridiplantae > Streptophyta > Magnoliopsida > Asparagales > Amaryllidaceae > Agapanthus > Agapanthus africanus. The sequence goes on along the minus strand of CM057346.1, from coordinate 334,087,915 downwards.
CACCTTCCTAGACACCTACTTGATCGGCTAATTGTAATGTGTAAAACTCTCCCAGGAGTAACAATTACTCGCAGCGGGTATCGGGATCCAACTATCTCATAGAAGGTATGCAATCTCATTGCAAATTTCAACACTTGAAATTCCCGATAATATTTTACCCCTAGCGTCCTATGACCTTGACGGAGGCCAAACAACCCATAGTCCGCTAGTCAAGTTCAACCCGTCATTTCCTGATTGAATTAAACCCACCCGCACGACCCTTGACGGAGGCCAAACAACGCCGTACGAATACCCTAATCCAATCGCATCATATGCTAGCAGATAAGCACTAGTTAGCTACCGTACACTATGTTGGTGTATATGCCCTAGAGGCCATTACTGTATCATACTAGTATGTATATTACTTGATGGAAGCTTGGGATATTCACAGTTGTACAGACAATCTTGCTCAATATAGTAGTATGCTACTTGGTTTGTCTCTGCTTTAATGTGTACATGTGTGTTTATTTATTATATCACCTATACGCATTAGTAGAGCCCTTAGGATCTTTGCTTGATTACCGGCGTTGTGATGGCGATCACACTCGTGGGGGCTGGGTAATCTACAAGCACATCCTTATACACGTCCCTAGTCGTGGGAGTATCGAGATAGGGCATCGATACTCCAGAGTAGACTAGCGTATGCGCTTCTCATCCCAGCACGGGAGACGGTCTGTCCCACAGCCGTCAGTACGTCGTACTTGAGATAGTATGCGGGTGCTCGTTAGGTTACGAGTACACTGGACAGGACTCGTCGGGAACTGATGGTTGGTATTATACCTATCGTCAGTTATCAGTTCCCAGGTGACATGAGTACAGCTTAGTCCGCTGACTTGACACTGTCACTTCGCCTCGAGTGTGTTCCCACTGTTCTTTGATTACTACCCTACCACGGCTCTACTGAGTCGTGCAAACAGGTAGTAGTTGGGAGCAGTCCCGAAGCACTTGGAGGCAGTGACGGTTAGACAGGATTCGTCTCTCCCGGTATTGGGGGTTGACATCGCGCTGTGTCTAGGAGAGCCATTACACGAGTAGTCCCTGGCCAGGGCAAGCGAGATATACTGGTAGGTTTCCAGTGTTATCTCAGGGTGTATTGGGCTTCACTCCGACACGACTTGTACCGCTATTAGGGGACTGACGTTTACCGCCCCCTAGGCCCGCCATGCGATGTATCAGACGAACAGACCGGACTGTACGGAGATTGTCACATATAGGCTCAGTAGGAGTTCGGATGGGTGTACCTCATCGGCCTTCTTATCGACATCTACCTGGGGACCGTTACGTACAGCTAGTGCCGCTTGCGGTCTGTGGTTAAACCCACTGCCAGCGTAGTGTCGAGTCTTTAGAGTCCCACACAGAGAGTTTCCCTGCACTGAGCGAAACGTGTAGAGGCCGTATGGTTTTACGGCAGGGCTGCGATCACTTACGTACACTGGTGTGCGTATGGTGTTCGGGCAGGCAGTACTAGTAGGCTTTGGTTTAAGCCGGATCCTAGTATTGCACGGATGGATTTGTTTTGTCTTCTGTGCATCCGCATTCTACGGAATACGGATGCAGGTGTGTATGCACAGTTTTATGGAGCGATGAAGGAGGAGGTGCCTCATTAGGGTTTTGGCAGTTGGTTCGGCCAAAACCATTATGTGGCAGGCTCATTAGGGTTTTGACAGTTCGTTTGGTCAAAACCATTATGAGCAGCGGACATCATTTACTAATCCTATTAGTGATAATCTTATGATGGCTAATTGCATTGACCATTTGACCCTGTTGACCCCTCTTGACTTTGTTGACCGGTTGACCGTGTTGACCATTGACTTTCAAGAGGATTCCACACTCTTCTTTTCTTTTCCATTTTCTTTTGGATTATGATAATGGTCATTTCAATTGTAGCCATCAACTTTATCTTGATGGAATTAGTAATGATGTGGTTTTTGCATTATTGCAACCATGGTTAGCTTTTCTCTTGGTTAAGCTTATCATAACATTATTCTCTTTCTCTCTCTTAAAAAGAGAAGCTCCATGGTTGCTAAAAACCTCCTTCTTCTTCCTCCTCTTGTTTTCTCCTTTGATCTCATGTGTTGAGAGAAAAAGGTTTTCACTTGACAAACACATCCATACATCCTCTCTACACAACCTAGAGCTTCTAGATTAGCAATCTCCTTGCCCTAGTTACCTCGGCTTGAGGTGGAGCTCGGCGTACATCTCTCGGGTGGATCGTCTTCGACTCAAGGAGGCCGCGGAGGTGACCGAAGTCCGGATCAACCTTTGAGCAAGCCATGAAAAGAACAACAAGAAGAGAAGAACATCATAGAAGAACAACAACTAGAAGTGAAGGAGTTCAAGTTGAGGTATAACCCCTAACCGAGTAGATACATCTCTTGTTAGGTTGCTAGTTTATAGTTTAGTAAAGATCCGGCTTTTACGGTCCATGTTACAAAGCTTAGAAAAATTTTTGATTTACCGTTTCCGCAACCCCGAAAGTACCGGGAGAGGTAACGTGGACCTAACAGTGGTATCAGAGCCTAACTAAACATAAACTAGCTTGGTAGTAAAGTGTATCGAAGTTCGAAACGGAAAAAATCGAAAAAACCAAGTTATAAAAAATCTGAGTTTCTGTTAAAACTTTTTCTGGTCAAAACAAAATTTGTTATATCCCAAAAATCATCTCAGGCTTTTTAGAAGAAACCCACCAAAAACGACACAGTAACTCACCAGATCGGCCGCGCTTCCGCGGCAATAGCTTGCTATTGCCGCGGAAGCGCCGCTGTCTGGTAGAGTTGCTGTCTCGTTTTTGGTGCAGTGTGTTTCTGACATGGTTTTAGGATTTTTCTGATATATTATATGTTCCCAGATTTGCCAGAATAGAAATTTGTTTTTGGGGGCCTATAAATCCGTATTTTTCCGAACTTCAATATACTTTGACTATGTTGGTTATATCTGTGATGTTCTTATGTATTGAACGTCGGCTAATCGCTATATGTCGATTAGTCGGGGTTATACATATCTGTGATTGTTGTTGATGGTTTGTGTATATGAACTCGTTGGATTGTCGCGGATGAATAGCCGGGGTGGATGTGAGATGAGAGTTTCTTTTTCTTTCATTCATGTAATAAATTTGTAAATTGATGTAATATTATTTGTTTGGCCGCACAACCGGGTCGGGGTTGTAGCCGTCATTGTATAATTCTTTTTACTGTTTTTGCTCCTAGGATAGACCCATGGAGGGGTGCACAAACTACCGGGTAGCTCGAAGTGCCGAGTGGCCTACTCATGGCATTGAGGGAGGTTGCTTCGCTTCGGGTACTTGGCGGGTAGTTTGCCGCACCCGTAGGGGTCTTGGGTGGGGTATTGGCTATTCATCGCGACCGTGTAATCCGTTTTTCGTTGCAGGCTCGAACGAATTGCGGATTCCTAGTATATCCAAAGTGTTCATCTGTGATCTGGATTGGCTATCATTGCTATATTGCTATATATAATAACTATTTAGGCGTTGCTTATGTTTTTCAGCCGCGCTAGCCCAGCCCCCGCTCTGTCGTTAGTTAAGTAACCTAACGGGTGATGACGGGGCCCCGTGACGAATGCGAATGGCATAAGCGTACGTCATATTTTGGTTGTTTTCTGCAATGGTAGGATTTAAATGATGGGACGCATTAAAAGAACTAATGCAAGAAAATAAACCTAAAAGACGTTGTTGGAACAATTTTTCAAAAAGCTGTTATTGCAAGGACGTTCATTTTTGTTTTGCATCGCGGTATTCGGTTATGAATGCCCAGCACCTCAGTCGACGAGGCAAGGGCCGAGATCCCTTCACCGGGAGTGACCCCTTGGACAAAACTTTGCGTCAGGGTAATAACTTCACCATAGTCGATTATTCTTGCTTTGCATCGAGGTATTCATCTTACGAATGCCCAGCACCTCACTCGACGAGGAAAGAGCCGAGATCCCTTCACAGGGAGTGACCTCTTTAGCAAAATTTTTCGCCACTATGTTTTTCAAAAACACTACCAGGTTCCTTCAACGATATCAAGTTCATTACGTTAACGGGTTTTTCGCCAAAAACCCAGCCGTAGCCCTCTGTCATTTCTTACAAGTAACACTTAGTATTCGTGCTGCGTTTGTTGACTCCGTCAAGGCGTAGTGTACGGTAGCTAAGTGCTGCTTGTTTGTATCGGTATATGGGATTGATTAGGACAGTCGTATAACCTTGTTGACTCCGTCAAGGGTTATGCGGGTGGGCTTAATGCAATCCAGATAATGACAGGTTGAACTTGACTAGGACTCTTTGATTTGTTGACTCCGTCAAGATCACTTGGGTCCTAGGGGCAAAAACCACATCGGGAGTTTCAAAAGTACTGAAACTTGCAGATTTAGCATACCTTCTGGAGTGTGGTGACTAGAGTGGATTCCATCTAGGTCATCACACAATGATGGTTGGATCCCGATCCCACTGATGAGTTGGATTACTCTCGGGAGATTATTTCACTTAACGATCAATGCTATAAACCTAGTAGGTGCCTAGAAAGGTGTTAGCGGGGTTACGCCCCCAGGGAAAAGAGGTTCTTTAATTAAGGAACTTCGCGAAAGCGTTGGAAAACCTCCCTCGAAGTACCGACACTAGCCTGGCTGAAAGGTTAAGCAAGTATTGTGACGTGAATTAAAACCCGGCTAGTTCTTCTTTTAAAAGGTTTTAAGAAGAATTTGAGTAAACAGTGGGAGACATCCTGGTTAGATAAATTAATAAACCAATCTAATCTTGCAAGAGCATACGCTGAGTGTTTCTTTTCTCTCTCTCCAGGCAGCAATCTTTTCACGCCCTAATCAAGATAATAAAATGTATCGCTTGACCGATCCGAATTCTTATTCGGGACTGGGGAAAGATGGTTCAGCTCTAACTTGTGACAACAGTCATGAGTATGAGAATGGGAAAGAGGAAAGTATGGATTTCCAGGATACCCAGTTGAAGAAGAAGCATGGTTTTGCATCTACTTCAGGTGTTCTTGTAATTGAGAACTGTTTTACGGTCAGCCCTACCTCCTGGGTACTTGATACCGGATCAGGATCTCATATCTGTAATTTATTGCAGGGACTGAGAAAAAGTAGGAAAGTTGCACCGGGTGATATGTCGCTCAGAGTAGCGAACGGAGCACAAGTTAATGCGGCAGCCGTCGGTGAATATCACCTAGTATTGCCAAATGGCAAGACTATGATTTTGAACGATTGCTACTATGTACCCTCCATGGTTTGCAACATCATATCAGTTTCTTTACTCGATAAAGATGGATATAAATTTGTTCTTGAAAAGAATATCATGAACATTTACCTTGATAAGGTACTGGTTGCAGAGGGTACACTGTTTAATGGTATCTACGTTCTAAATCAGAATACAGTTCTCAACATACAAAACACACGCAAGAGGAAGAATTCAGATACGAATGAATCCTACTTGTGGCATTGTAGACTCGGTCATATCGGAGAGAAAAGACTGAGTAAGTTGCATAAAGATGGACTCTTGAATACGTTCGAGTTTTCATCTTATGAAACTTGTCAGTCTTGTCTCAAAGGGAAGATGACCAAATCTCCGTTCACCGGACATGGAGAAAGAGCAAGAGAGCTCTTGGGACTCATACACAGTGATGTATGTGGTCCGATGTCTATACATGCAAGGGGTGGGTTCTCGTACTTCATCACATTCACTGACGATCTCTCTAGGTTCGGATATGTGTATCTATTGAAACACAAATCTGAAGCTTTTGAGAAATTCAAGGAATTCAGAAAGGAAGTAGAGAACCAGACAGGCAAAAGTATCAAGATCCTCCGGTCTGACAGGGGAGGGGAGTACTTAAGCACGGAATTCCTAGATTACTTAAAAGAGAATGGTATTCTCTCTCAGCTTACTCCTCCTTATACACCACAGCACAACGGTGTTTCGGAGCGGAGGAATCGTACCCTATTGGATATGGTTCGCTCCATGATGAGTAGTGCTGAGTTGCCTCTTTCATTTTGGGGACATGCGCTTCAGACAGCGGCGTACCTATTGAACTATGTTCCATCCAAATCAGTGCCTAAGACTCCATATGAAATATGGAATGGAAGAAATCCGTATCTTAAGCGATTTAAGATATGGGGTTGTCCGGCCTATGTGAAAACACAGAAACCGGACAAGTTAGAGGCACGGTCAGTTCTCTGTAAATTTGTGGGATATCCTAAAGACTCACTAGGATATCTGTTCTACCACACTGAGGAACAGAAGGTGTTTGTATCTCGCCACGCTACCTTCTTGGAAAGGGAGTTTCTTGCAAAAGAAACTAGTGGGAGTTCGGTAGAACTGGAAGAAATTCAGCGACCACAAAATGTAACTGAAAATTTGGAGGAACCGCTAGATTCAATAACCCCATACGAACCTCAGCCACTCCGCAGATCTGGTAGGATTTCTCATCCGCCCGAGAGATACTACGGTTTTCTCATAGACGGGGATCGAGAGGATTGCATCTTGGAAGAAGATGACCCTACCAGTTTCAGGCAGGCCATTATCAGTAGGGACTCTGATAAGTGGCAGGAAGCAATGCAATCCGAAATGGAGTCCATGTACGCCAATAAAGTGTGGACCTTGGATATTGCTCCAGCCGGGGTAAAACCCGTTGGATGCAAATGGATCTACAAAAGGAAACTTGGTGTAGATGGGCAGGTGGAAACCTATAAAGCTAGGCTCGTTGCAAAAGGTTTCCGTCAAAGACCTGGTTTGGACTATGACGAAACTTTTTCTCCGGTGGCTATGCTCAAATCCATTCGGATCCTACTTGCCATTGCTGCCTTCCATGACTATGAGATCTGGCAGATGGATGTTAAAACGGCTTTCCTAAACGGTTGTTTGGAAGAGTGCGTTTACATGGATCAACCAGAAGGTTTCGTAGACAGTGGGAGCAGCGGAAAGGTGTGCAAGTTGCTTAAATCCATTTATGGATTAAAGCAGGCATCGCGGAGCTGGAACATCTGTTTTGATGAGGCAATCAAGGAATTTGATTTCATCAAGAACGAAGATGAACCCTGTGTATATAAGAAGATTGTAGGACGAACTGTCGTATTCCTAGTCTTGTACGTGGACGACATTCTTTTGATAGGAAATGACATTCCTATGCTACAATCGGTCAAGCTGTTTTTGTCACAAAGGTTCTCCATGAAGGACCTGGGTGATGCCTCGTACATTCTGGGGATCAAGATCTATAGAGATAGATCCAAGAAACTATTGGGACTTTCGCAGTCCAGGTACATAGAGACCGTACTAAAGAGATTTAGTATGGAGGATTCCAAGCGCGGTAACATACCCGCATTGCACGGAATTACCCTCTCCAAGAAGATGTCTCCTAAGACTGACGAGGAGAGGGTTCGCATGAGCACTATACCCTACGCTTCGGCGGTAGGATCTATAATGTATGCGATGCTATGTACAAGACCAGATGTAGCTTACGCGTTGAGCACGGTAAGCCGGTATCAGTCGGACCCAGGGGAGGACCACTGGACAGCAGTGAAGAACATTCTCAAGTACCTGAGAAGGACTAAGGAGATGTTCCTGGTTTACGGTAATGGAGACCTTAGGGTCGAGTCCTTTACCGATTCAAGCTTCCAGAGTGACAAAGATGATAGCAAGTCCGTCTCGGGTTTTGTGTTTACCCTCAACGGAGGGGCGGTATGTTGGAGGAGTTCCAAGCAGGATACCGTCGCAGACTCGACGATGGAGGCTGAATACATTGCTGCAAGCGATGCCGCAAAAGAGGCGGTCTGGATTAAGAAGTTCATTAGTGAACTTCAGGTGGTTCCGTCCATTGTTGACCCAATACCTTTGTATTGCGATAACAATGGGGCTATAGCTTTAGCGAAGGAACCAAGGTCCCATCAGAAATCCAGGCACATCTTAAGGCGGTATCACCTGATCAGGGAGATCATTGATCGACAGGAGATCGAGGTGCGGAGAGTGGACACAAAGGACAACACTGCGGACCCATTCACGAAGGCTTTACCCCAGACTCAGTTCGAGCGGCTGATCGAGATGATAGGTCTTCGATACGCCAGTACATGGCCTTAGTGCAAGTGGGAGATTGTTGGTGTATATGCCCTAGAGGCCATTACTGTATCATACTAGTATGTATATTACTTGATGGAAGCTTGGGATATTCACAGTTGTACAGACAATCTTGCTCAATATAGTAGTATGCTACTTGGTTTGTCTCTGCTTTAATGTGTACATGTGTGTTTATTTATTATATCACCTATACGCATTAGTAGAGCCCTTAGGATCTTTGCTTGATTACCGGCGTTGTGATGGCGATCACACTCGTGGGGGCTGGGTAATCTACAAGCACATCCTTATACACGTCCCTAGTCGTGGGAGTATCGAGATAGGGCATCGATACTCCAGAGTAGACTAGCGTATGCGCTTCTCATCCCAGCACGGGAGACGGTCTGTCCCACAGCCGTCAGTACGTCGTACTTGAGATAGTATGCGGGTGCTCGTTAGGTTACGAGTACACTGGACAGGACTCGTCGGGAACTGATGGTTGGTATTATACCTATCGTCAGTTATCAGTTCCCAGGTGACATGAGTACAGCTTAGTCCGCTGACTTGACACTGTCACTTCGCCTCGAGTGTGTTCCCACTGTTCTTTGATTACTACCCTACCACGGCTCTACTGAGTCGTGCAAACAGGTAGTAGTTGGGAGCAGTCCCGAAGCACTTGGAGGCAGTGACGGTTAGACAGGATTCGTCTCTCCCGGTATTGGGGGTTGACATCGCGCTGTGTCTAGGAGAGCCATTACACGAGTAGTCCCTGGCCAGGGCAAGCGAGATATACTGGTAGGTTTCCAGTGTTATCTCAGGGTGTATTGGGCTTCACTCCGACACGACTTGTACCGCTATTAGGGGACTGACGTTTACCGCCCCCCTAGGCCCGCCATGCGATGTATCAGACGAACAGACCGGACTGTACGGAGATTGTCACATATAGGCTCAGTAGGAGTTCGGATGGGTGTACCTCATCGGCCTTCTTATCGACATCTACCTGGGGACCGTTACGTACAGCTAGTGCCGCTTGCGGTCTGTGGTTAAACCCACTGCCAGCGTAGTGTCGAGTCTTTAGAGTCCCACACAGAGAGTTTCCCTGCACTGAGCGAAACGTGTAGAGGCCGTATGGTTTTACGGCAGGGCTGCGATCACTTACGTACACTGGTGTGCGTATGGTGTTCGGGCAGGCAGTACTAGTAGGCTTTGGTTTAAGCCGGATCCTAGTATTGCACGGATGGATTTGTTTTGTCTTCTGTGCATCCGCATTCTACGGAATACGGATGCAGGTGTGTATGCACAGTTTTATGGAGCGATGAAGGAGGAGGTGCCTCATTAGGGTTTTGGCAGTTGGTTCGGCCAAAACCATTATGTGGCAGGCTCATTAGGGTTTTGACAGTTCGTTTGGTCAAAACCATTATGAGCAGCGGACATCATTTACTAATCCTATTAGTGATAATCTTATGATGGCTAATTGCATTGACCATTTGACCCTGTTGACCCCTCTTGACTTTGTTGACCGGTTGACCGTGTTGACCATTGACTTTCAAGAGGATTCCACACTCTTCTTTTCTTTTCCATTTTCTTTTGGATTATGATAATGGTCATTTCAATTGTAGCCATCAACTTTATCTTGATGGAATTAGTAATGATGTGGTTTTTGCATTATTGCAACCATGGTTAGCTTTTCTCTTGGTTAAGCTTATCATAACATTATTCTCTTTCTCTCTCTTAAAAAGAGAAGCTCCATGGTTGCTAAAAACCTCCTTCTTCTTCCTCCTCTTGTTTTCTCCTTTGATCTCATGTGTTGAGAGAAAAAGGTTTTCACTTGACAAACACATCCATACATCCTCTCTACACAACCTAGAGCTTCTAGATTAGCAATCTCCTTGCCCTAGTTACCTCGGCTTGAGGTGGAGCTCGGCGTACATCTCTCGGGTGGATCGTCTTCGACTCAAGGAGGCCGCGGAGGTGACCGAAGTCCGGATCAACCTTTGAGCAAGCCATGAAAAGAACAACAAGAAGAGAAGAACATCATAGAAGAACAACAACTAGAAGTGAAGGAGTTCAAGTTGAGGTATAACCCCTAACCGAGTAGATACATCTCTTGTTAGGTTGCTAGTTTATAGTTTAGTAAAGATCCGGCTTTTACGGTCCATGTTACAAAGCTTAGAAAAATTTTTGATTTACCGTTTCCGCAACCCCGAAAGTACCGGGAGAGGTAACGTGGACCTAACACACTACGCCTTGACGGAGGCCAAACAACCGCAGCACGAATACTAACTAGTACGTATCTGAAATGACGGAGGGCTACGACAGGTTTTTCTAAAAACCTATTACGTAATGAACTTGATATCGTCGTAGGATCGAATGATTTTAAAATGGAGTGCTTTTGAGGCTTTTCCAGTTTTGCTAAAGGAGTCACTCCCGGTGAAGGGATCGTCGGTCCTTTCCTGGTCGAATGAGGTGCGGGATATATCATATATATCACTGTGCAAAGCAAAAACTCTTAAAAGCAATCAAAAGACAAACCGAGTGTGTAGCATCTGCCAGTTATTGCTAAAGGAGTCACTCCCGGTGAAGGGATCTCGGTCCTTTCCTCATCGAATAAGGTGCAGGATATATCACATATACCGCTGTGCAAAGCAAGAACTGTAGCTACCTGTTTTATTTTGAAATTCGATTCTACAACATCTTAGGTTTCTTTTATTTCATTAATCACATTAATGAAGTCCCATCATTTAAGTACCTAAACATCACAGATAAATACGACGTACACTTATGCCATCCGCATTCTCCTCGATGTCCCCTCGTGCACCGTTAGGTTAGGTAACTAACGGCAGAGCGGGGCAGGGCTAGCGCGGGTGTAAAACATAAGTAACGTCTATATAATATATCATATATACTATATACTGTATCTATCACAGAACATCACATGATCACATCACAGATATCGCAGCAGAAGAAACATATGAAACATTGGATATACTAGGGCGTCCGTGTTTTCAATACGAGCCAGTATAAAACACGGATTCCACGGTCGTGATGAATAGCCAAACCCACACCCCTAGACCCCTACGAGAGCAGCAAGCAACCCTACCAATTCTAGAGTTAGGAGACCCGGACTCGACTCCTCGAGTTGGTCTCCCACTGGACTCCAGAACCCGGTTACTTGTGCTCCCCTCCTTGGGTCTATCCTAGTGCGGAAAAGTAAATAATATACAAAGGGTGACATCTTCCACAACCTGGAAGTGCCCCAATAAAAGAATATTACATACAAGTTTTTACATGAATGAAAATGAAAAACACTCATCTCACATAAAAAACCCCGGCTATTCAAACACGACGATCCAATATAACATATCCAGCAACACATAACATCACATGTCATCAACGTAAGTAAATATGCGCTTCCCAATTGTCGTTGACATATAGCAACGAAACCGGCGATGTCACATATTACACTTACGGTCACAGAAAAGAAAGTGTAAAACTACAACAGTTGGAATCCGCAACCTGCATAGACATCGCATGCCTAATCAAATGAATTCCTTAGACATCGCATGCCTAACAATTATAAACCCCGCATTTTAGTCTCAAAATCGAAAACACTTTTCAATATGAAGTCGGGTAATTCAACAAGATTCCCGACATCCTGATCGAATGCTCGTCGCAAACTACAGTAGACGGCCGCACCCCCGATACCGTCGACGAAGTGCACCAAGGCGGAACACCGCTACCGCGAGCACCCGAACGGATGCTTTCGGCGACGGGGTTCTCCTACAGTCACTTGGTCGGGGCTAAGGGATGTAGCTGTCTATTAAGTTTACCCGGCGAGTATCCGCGTACGCTACGTGATTGCGACGGACTTTTGATCACATCAAAATTCCGTGGCAACCGATCAAGTGAGACTAAAGTGCTATGTTTATAACATTCATTCAGTTATCTCATAACTCATTGTGAATTCCAATTATTGTATCCCATTCCAGATAAATAGAAAATGTTAAACATTCCGATCGAACAATCGAACACCCAAGATTTCCCGATACAGATCAACACATGAAATAAGTCTAAAAACATTCAGTTCGTGCCTCAGTACCAACGGTCCAGCCGTAGAAGGGTCAAGCCAACGCCTCACATGTGGCACGCCGTACTGCCCCAAACCCGAAGGTTCAAAGGGCAGTTCAAGACGGTCACATAATCGAGTTAAGGTTTGTTGTCTTCTAGAGGGTCCATCGCGTTACTTGCACTACTTAGAACGTCTTTAAACCACGGAAAAATCCAACATTTGGAAATTTCCCGGCAGGGGAAAAATTGGGTATTTATATCCGGTCGAACATTTTAACGTATTCTAAAATTTATCCGGAAAGCCACATAGACAAAATCTGATATTCCGATCGAAACACCGAATCCCCAAAACAACCCCAAAACACTCATCTCTATAATAAATATTAAAATATCCCAGAAAATACAGCACAACAATGGAGGAATTACTGTGAAACTTTTACTGTGTAAATCGACCGTACGGCCGCGGATCCGCCGCATGAGCCATGTTCATGCCGCGGAACCGCGGCGGTTTAGATGAATTAGGTCCATGAAATTTACTGTAATTCCTACAAAACTCTGCTTAATTTTCTGCATATTTTTAATTTCGAAAAATCCACAATTTTCAAAAAAGGACAGAGAGCATGTTTGGAATTGGGTTTCGGGTTTGTTCGGACTTCAAATTGCGTCTAGACTTCGCCTAAGGCTCTAGCTAGGCTCTGATACCACTGTAGGGTTCCTAGGCACCCTAATGAGGTCTCACAAGGAATCAACCATGCCTATTTCGAATTTTAACGGTGCCGAGAAACCCTAGACTAGGATCGTTGGCTAGAAAACTAGGCGACAAAGCAAACTAGTTAACATCTTAACTAAAAGGAAACGGAAATACAACCTTTGTAGATCCGGTGCTCCACCTCCATAGCTCCGCAATGAAGTCCTTCGCTGTCCAAATGAATTCCCGGGCTCTAGCGTCGGCTTCGTCGGAGAATAGGCGAGCTAGGTCGTCGATGTCCATGCCGAAGATGATCTACGTCGAAGCATCGCTAGATCAAACTCCACCTTCGCCAAGCCATGAAAACTTGTGAAGGAAACACCCTATACTACTTGGCAAGAGGTAGAGGATGAAGAAATAGGAAGTGGGTTCACTTTAGAATTGGATTTCTCACTCTTTATCATCACTTGCCATTAATGGAGCAAGCTTTCTTCCATGAAGAAAATGAAGAAGAAGAAGAAGAATGTTATGATAAGAATAATTCAAAAAGAAAAGAAAATGAATTCTTATCATAAGCTAACCATAGTTAGGTGTAGAGAATTAATTAGGGTTAAGTGGAATGGTTAGGTTTAAGCATGAGACAAAATAGTCACAAAGTCAAAGTATTCATGAAGCTTCATGAAAGAACAAAAGAATGCCACCATTTTTCTCATGCCATTTTATTTTTCCAAAAAAGAAAAAGATTACTAAATGAATAAGGAAATCAAAAACCCTAATCATCCACTTAACCATAGTTTAATTCTTTACACTTAACCAAAAGGCATGTATCATCAAACATGATACAATCATGTGCACAAAAACTATATCGAATATACAATGTGCACATCCGAGCGAGAAAATCCATTTAAAGTGAACCGATACTAGTTAATGCAAAGTAATATATCAAATATATAATTATACATTAAATCATTAAATCAACACTTGATTTAACGATCCGGTCATATCACATATAACCGACTAGTATCCAATGTATCGGTTTATCGAATCAATCCTTGATTCGATAACTAGGGTATATCGCATATAACCTAATAGATACATTCATCGCGAAAATGGAATACGGTATCACATACACGCATTATTCTCGGTCCCGCACATATCTCATATGCGCTCCTATTTCGTTTCGCTTGAACCAGGAAACCTCTGTGTAGGACTCTAAAGACTCGTCAATACGCCGGCAGCAGATGATGATCATATCAAGCACCCACAAGCCGCAAGCGGTCTGCTAAACGTAACGGCCACCCGGGTATTGAGCGATCTGAAGATCGACGAGCAAGCCCGCTCACACTCCAGTGAATCCAACCAGTAACACTACCGTACAGTCCGGTCTGATCGTCTGATATGTCGCATATCTCGCCTAGGGGTGGTAAACGTCAGACCCCAATAGCTCGATAAGTCGTGTCGATATGAGGTCTATAACAATTCGAGAAATTACTGGTAACACTTACCAGTAAATCTCAACAACCCTGGCCAGGGATTTCCTGTTATAGCCAATCGAACACAGCGCAACATCAACTCCCTATGCCGGGAGAGACGAATCCCCTCCTATCGCTCATTGCCTCCATGTGACTCGGGACTGTACCCAAAAACCACCGTTTTGCACGCCCTCTTGGACGTGGTAAGATGGAAATCAAAGCACAGTGGGAACCACACAAGACTCTATGACGATCTCGGGTCAACAGACTACTCTGTACCAGTGTCACCAGAGAACTGCCATCTGACGTAAGGTATAATACCATCTGGGAGTTCTCGGCGAGTCCGTCTAGTGTACCCAGTCTCTACTGAGCACCCGTATATCATCTCTGATGTCAAACACCAATGGATATGGGATCATCCATCGCCCATCTGTATGGGTCGAGAAGGTATACGCTAGTCTACTCTGGTATATCTATGCCCCGTCTCGATATACCCACGACTAGGGACTTTGAAGGATGTACTTATGGACTACCATGTCCCCACTAGTATGATCCGCATCATAGTCCAGGTAGTCAAGTACACATCCTAAGGGCTTTACCAATATGTAACAGAGAGACAATCAGTGTACACGTTAAGGTAAAGTGTAACCAGATAGCATACTATCATGTCGAGCAAGAAAGTCCTCCCTATATATGTCCCAGCATCCACTACAATATACATCCAATGTACAGTAATGGCCTCTAGGGCATACATATAACTAACAGGATTATCGAGACAGGGCATCGATACTCCAGAGTAGACTAGTGTCTATGCTTCTCATCCGAGCAGGGGAAATGGTATGTCCCACAGCCATTAGTACATTGTACTGGAGATGGTATGTAGGTGCTCGTTGGATTACGGGTACACCGGAAAGGACTCGCAGGGAACTGTTGGTTGGTATTATACCCATCGTCAGTTAATAGTTCCCAGGTGACATGAGTACAGCATAGTCCGTTGACTTGACACTGCTGCTTCGTCTCGAGTGTGTCCCTACTATTCTTAGATTGCTACCCTACCACGGCTCAAAGGAGTCATGCAAACAGGTAGCAGTTGGGTGCAGTCCCGAAGCACTTGGAGGTAGTGGCAGTTAGAAAGGATTCGTCTCTCCTGGTATTGGGAGTTGATATCGCACTGTGTTTGGAGAGCCATTACGCAAAGTCCTTGGCCAGGGCAAACAAGATTTAATGGTAGGATTTCTAGTAGCTTCTCAAGGTGTAATGGTCTTCACTCCGACACGACTTATACCGCTTTTAGGGGAATGACGCTTGTCGCCCCCCTAGGCCCGATATGCGATAGTATTAAACGAACAGACCGGACTGTACGGAGATTGTCACATCAGACTCGGTAGGAGTTCGGATGGGTTTCCTCATCGGCCTTCTTATTGACTTCTACCTGGGGACCGTTACGTACAGCTAGTACCGCTTGCGGCCTGTGGTTAAACCCACTGCCAGCGTAGTGTCGAGTCTTTAGAGTCCCACACAGAGAGTTTTCCTGCTTCAGGAGAACGATATAGAGGTCGTATGGTTTTACGACAGGGTTCGGAGATATACGTGTACTTGCACACATATGATGTCCGAACAGATTATACTAGCAGGCTTTAGTTTAAGCCAGATTCTAGTATTGGATTATTGGATTTATACAGTCTCGGTATTTCCGTGTTTTACGGATAGGAGGGGCATTCTCATAATTAGTCGAGAAGCTTCTAGAAGATAGGTTACTCATTTAGATTTAATTCATTTATGAATTAAACTAAATGAGGTGGAGAGCTTAGGTGTAATTTGCATTAAATGAATTAGTGACTCATGAGATGATTCATCCAAGTGAGTTAATGAAGCATTTATTGCTTAATGACTCATGAGATGATTCATTGTTTGTATTAAATGAAGTATGGTTGTAATTATCATATATGATTTATTTGATGATCATTATGGTTCATATAATATAGAATTGAGTTATAATTCATTTCATTCTCACATACACACTCTCTCTCCTCAAGCTCTCCTCTTCTTCAACCTAACCCTAATCCTCTCATGTGTTGAGATCCCAAGGGTTAGAAAGACTAATTAATCCTTAATCCATCTCTATATCCTCTAGGTTACTTGGATTAGCAATCCTAGCCACCTAGTTACCTCGAGTGAGAGGTTAAAGCATGGAGAAGGAACTCTCGGGTGGATCTTCTATCACATCGAGGAGGCCGACGAGGAGGTGAACAACAAGAACAAGAAGGACTAGTATCTTGAGGTATAATCATCTATCATAGTAGTTTAGCACTTCTAGATAGTTTGTTGGTTAGGGTTTAGCAAAGATCCGTAAAGTTAGTCGATGTTACCTCAAACAAAATGATTGTTTTACCTATTCCGCCTCCCCGCATCATGTGGGGTGTCTAATGTCGACTTACAGTGGTATCAGAGCCTAACTAAACCATAACTAACATGTTAGCAAAGTCTTTAGAAATTCGATCGCAAAACGAACCCGAAAAAACGGCATTTTCACATAGTTTCTGCCGTTTTTAAAACGGGGTCTAAAAATTTTTCAGGGACCCTTAAAAATACAAGTAGGGTTTTTTAAGAATTGTGAAGAAATTTAGGATCGTGACTCGACCAAACCACCGCGGAACCGCCGCCGATCCAAGCGATCCGCCGCGGATCCGTGGCCGAGTTGACACCGAGTCAACCCAAATTTACTCAGTTATTCTTCTGTGTTGATGTTGTGTTTTCTGGGATGTTTTGTTTCTGCTCGGGTTTTTTGTGCACAGAGAATTGTTTGGAGTAGATTCATATGTGTTGCTTGATCGAAATTCTAAGATGTTTGGCTAACTGGATTATATCTGTGTTATGTTTAATGTGTTCGTAAACCTCCCCTAACTGCTAGTATGTCGGTTAGCAGGGGTTACACATTTCTGTAATTGTTTTTACTGGTTTGTGATTGTGAACTTGTTGGATTGTCGTGAATGGATAGCCGGGGATGTGAGACGAGTGTTTCTTTCATTCAAATGAAAATTGTAATTTGTTGTAATATTCTTTTGCGGGCACATCCGGGTTGAGGTTGTAGCCACCGTTGTATTATTTCATTTACTGTTTTATGCTCCTAGGATAGACCCATGGTGGGGTGCACAAACTACCGGGTACTTAGAAGTGCTTAGTAGCCTACTCACGTTGTTGAGGGAGACCGCTTCACTTCAGGTACTTGGCGGGTAGTTTGCCATACCCGTAGGGGTCTAGGGTGGGGTTTTGGCTATTCATCGCGACTATGTAATCGATCTTTCTTTGCAGGCTCAAAAGGAATGCGGATTCCTAGAAAATCCAATATGTTCATCTGTGATCTGGAATGCCTATTATTGCGTCTGATGAATGTTCAATATCTATATATGATATCTAGTAGGCGTCACTTATGTTTTACACCCGCGCTAGCCCAGCCCCCGCTCTGTCGTTAGTTAAGTAACCTAACGGGTGAATGACAGGGCCCAGTGGCGAATGCGGATGGCATAAGAAGACGTTGTATTTTCGTTGTTTTCTGCAATGATGGGTTAATTGATGGGACGCATTATATTAATGCAAAGTAAATAAATCAAAGTTGAATCGTTGGAACAGTTTAAAAGAAACCACTCGGTTATTTTAAAACAGAAGATTTTTATTAAATTGCGGAGCTTAAACCACTCCTTTTAAAAGCTATCAGGTTCCTTTGATCATATCAAGTTAACTACGTACACGGTTTCGCCAAAACCATTCGTAGCCCTCTGTCAATTCATTTGGGTATTCAGTAGTATTCAAGCTATGTATTTTGACCAACGCCAAGGCATAGTGTTAGGTAGCTGCTGGGTATTCATTTGTTGCATAGATAGATGAGTTAGTTTGGGACAGTCGTACTTCCATTTGGCCAACGTCAGGGGTATGTACGGATGGGTTCAAATTAACAAGATAATGATGGGTAGAACTTGACATGTGACTTATGACATTTTGACCAACGCCAAGGTTATAAGAGCATGGGGAAGAAATCCATATCGGGAGTTTCTAAAGAAACTGAAACTTGCTAAGAGATTGCATACCATTTGGAATGTGATAATTTTGGTAGGATTCCTTCAACTTTATCACACGATGATATTTGGATCCCGATCCTACTGTGAGTATATGATACTCATCAGGAGATTCTTTCACTTAACGATCAATGCTATAAACCAAGTAGGTGTCGAGAAAGGTGTCAGCGTGGCTACACCCCCAGAGAAAAGAGGTTATTTAATTAAGGAACTTCATGAAAGCATCGTAAAACCTCCCTCGAAGTACCGACACCGGTCTGGCTGAACGGTTAAGCAAGTATTGTACGGTGAGAATAGTCCTAACTAGTTCTTCCTTTTTGGTTTGAGGAGGGATTCGAGAAACAGTGGGAGCCATCCTATGTAGATAAACTAAAAACCACTCTAAACTTACAAGAGCATCATGCTAAAGTGTTTCCTCTCTCTCTCCTAATTGCAGCGACCCAGAACATGACAGGCTTTAAGTTATTATTAGACAAAAATATTTTGACAGGGCCAAACTATAATGACTGGTTCCGGAATGTCAAGATAGCTATAACTTATGACAAATTGGGGTATGTCCTTACTACTAAGGCACCTGCTGTCTGTTGGATGTATGTATTCCCTAGAGGCCATTATATGATAGTGGATGTATTTATACATGTGTGTATATATATATATATATATATATATATATATATATATTCAGTGTGCATTCTTGCTCGTCATGATAGTATGCTATCTGGTTCTTCTTTATCTGACATGTTGATTTGATCATGCTTTTATTCATTCATACATGTTGATAAAGCCCTGAGGATATAGGCTTGACTACTGTGATTATGATGGAGATCATACTAGTGGGACATCTGTAGTTTATAAGCATATTCTGAAATGTCCCTAGTCGTAGGTGTATCGAGACGGGGCATCGATATACCAGAGTAGACTAGCGTATATGATACTAGACCCATATGATGGACGATGGATGTTCCCACATTCATCGATGTTTGACATCGAGATCGTATACGGGTGCTCAGTGGTGACTGGGTACACTAGACGGACTCACCGAGAACTCCTATATGGAATTATATCTATCGTCGGATAGCAGTTCTCAGGTGACACTGGTACAGGTTAGTCTGTAGACCCGAGATCGTCATAGAGTCTTGTGTGTTCTCCCACTGTACTTTGATTACCACCCTACCATGGCTCTACTGAGTCGTGCAAACAGGTGGCCATTGGGTACAGTCCCGAGACACACGAAGGCAATAAGCGATAGGAGGGTTTTCGTCTCTCCCGGTATTGGGAGTTGATGCTGTACTGTGCTCGATTGGATATCAGTAAGTCCCTGGCCATGGCTGTTGAGATTTACTGATAAGTGTTATCAGTAGTTTCTCGATCTGTTATGGACCATTCATCGGCACGACTTATTGAGTTATTGGGGTCGACGTTACCATCCCTAGACTTGATATGCAGCATATCTGACGAAGAGACCGGACAGTACGCTAGTGGTGCCGGTTGGCTCGACGGGAGTTGTAGTAGGTTCGCTTGTTTTCTTCTCATCGCTCAATACCCGGGTGGCCGTTACGTTTAGCTGACCGCTTGCGGCTTGGGGGTGCTTGATATGATCATCACCCACTGCCGGCGTATTGACGAGTCTTAGAGTCCCACAAAGGAGTTACCTAGTCCAGGCGAAACATTGTGGTGCGCATATGTGATATGCGCATGGACCCGGTTAAAATGCTCGTATAAGATACCGTATATTAATCGGGCGGCTTGCTTTTGGTCGGGTCGTATGTGATATGACCGGGTTGCTAAATCAAGTGTTGATTTATCATTTAACCATTAGTTTCTCACTAGAAATCCTTTTCTTGTCTTTTTTGGGTGTATGTATGCATGTATGCATTCATTCTTGTTCATGCACATATGGATGTGCATGCACACATACATGCATACATCATTCTATCATGGTTGAATATATAGAAGATGGTGACAATATAAGACTCACACCTTATGATTATATATGGATATATATTTGTATTTGTTTTAAAACAAAAGAAAAGAAAAGGATTAATCCATGGTTATCTTCTACACTCTTCTTTGAACTAACCTTTGTTCGCCCACTTTTTAACCATGAATTAATCTTCCTTTTGTCTTTTAACTCAAGTACAATAATATCTTTATTATGTAACCATGGTTTGAGATGAAGAGTAGAAAATATATATACTTATATTTTCTATTTTTTATATGAGATTATCATTCTCTTGAGTTTTCTAGAGCCATCATCTTCTTCCTCCTCTCTTTTGCTCTCTAGTTCTCTCAAGTGAGCAAAAGACTTACCAAGTTAGGATTTTGAAGTGAGAAAACCAACCACAACACCATTCTACACTAGTCTTGCCCATTAGTGAAGAGTGTTTAGCTTCCATTTCATCTCTTGATCTTATGAAGTTTCAAGCTTGGAAAAAGAGGACTCTGGTTGAATCATCGTGGACCTAGAGGATCTCAAGCGGACTTCTTCCAACCCTCAAGTAGCCAAGGAGTCTAGCATAGGGAGCTATAAAGGTTGTACTCTCAAAACCCTAGCTTTTATTACATGTGGTGATGTCTATGTTTAGAAACCCTAATTTTCTAGTGATGATTCTTTGTATGTTCACTTAGCACCTAAAAAATTTGATTTTGAGACATGTGATGCTTCCAAACCCTTCATGAGGCGCTAGGTAAACCTAACAATGGTATCAGAACCAAGCTAGAACTTTAGGCGACACTTTAACGAAGTTAAAACTCCGATCGAACCAAAAATACGGTTTTTTGAACACTCTCTGGACATTTTTTCAAACTGTGTTTTTTTCAGAATTAAAAATATGTAAAAAATTCAGCAGGGAAATCTAAGCATCACTGTAAAAAACGAAGGCATGAACAGTAACTCCCACCGCGGAACCGCGGCCAAAGCTTGCTTGGGCCGCGGTTCCGCGGCCGTACACATGAGATGATGCTTCATTTTTGTACAATAATGTTTAGAACTACTTGTATATATTTTTGGGTATTTTTAATATGAATCTAGTGTTGAATGTTCTGGGGATTGTTTTGGATTCGGTGATTCGATCGGAATTTCAATTTCGTGTCTTTATCGATAATTTAGGAAGTATTAAAATGTTCGAACGAGTATCATTAACTTAATTTTTTCTCGGGTTTAAATCTTTCGGAAATACGTGCAAGTTAAGTGGTGGACCCTCTAGAAGACAACAAACCTTAACTCGATTATGTGCCCGTCTTGAACTGCCTTTTGAACCTTAGGATTTAGGGCAGTACGGCGTGCCACATGTGAGGCGTTGGCTTGACCCTTCTACGGCTGGACCACTGCTACTGTGTCACATTCTGGGATTTTTTAACTCCGCTCAAGTGTTGAGCTCTAGGAAATTTTGGGTATTTGATCATTCGATCGAAAACTTTAATACTGTCTATTTATCTGGAATGTGATGCAATATGTGGAATTCATATA
Organism: Agapanthus africanus; assembly: GCA_030015575.1. Lineage (NCBI taxonomy): Eukaryota > Viridiplantae > Streptophyta > Magnoliopsida > Asparagales > Amaryllidaceae > Agapanthus > Agapanthus africanus. The sequence continues at coordinate 334,066,056 of CM057346.1, read as the reverse complement.
GTTAGGCATGAAATACGAAGTATGTGATATTTCGCATTTACGATGTCTAAAGAGAATGTGGATTCCAAATATTGTAGTTTTACACTTTCTTTTCTGTGACTGTAAGTGTAGTATGTAGTTGTATTGCCGGTTTCGTTGCTATACATCAACGACAATCGGGGTACGCATACTTACTTACGTTGATGATATATGATATTATGTGTTGCTGAGATATGATGTGCAGAATTGTCGCGATTGAATAGCCGGGGGTTTTTTATGTGAGATGAGAGTTTTATTTTCATTCATGTAAAATTCAAATGTAATATTCTTTTATTTGGGGCACTTCCGGGTTGAGGTTGATGTCACCAGTATTGTATATTATTTACTTTTCCGCATTAGGATAGACCCAAGGAGGGGAGCACAAGTGACCGGGTTCTGGGGTTCCGTGGGAGGCCATCTCGAGGAGTCGAGACCGGGTCTCCTAAACTCCAGAATTGGTAGGGTCGCTTGCCGCTCTCGTAGGGGTCTAGGGGTGTGGGCTTGGCTATTCATCGCGACTGTGGAATCCGTATTTTCTATTGTTGGCTAAATACTAAATACGGACGTCCTAGTATATCCCACATTATATCTGTTAGTTATATGTATGCCCTAGAGGCCATTACTGTACATAGGATGTATATTGTAGTGGATGCTAGGACATATATAGGGAGGACTTTCTTGCTCGACATGATAGTATGCTATCTGGTTGATCTTTACCTTAACGTGTATGCTGATTGTCTCTCTGTTACATGTTGGTAAAGCCCTTAGGATGTGTACTTGACTACCTGAACTATGATGCGGATCATACTAGTGAGGACATGGTGGTCCATAAGTACATCCTTCAAGGTCCCTAGTTGTGAGTGTATCGAGACGGGGCATCGATATACCAGAGTAGACTAGCGTATACCTTCTCGACCCATACAGATGGGCGATGGATGATCCCATATCCATTGGTGTTTGACATCAGAGATGATATACGGGTGCTCAGTAGAGACTGGGTACACTGGACGGACTCGCCGAGAACTCCCAGATGGCATTATACCTCACGTCAGATGGCAGTTCTCTGGTGACACTGGTACAGAGTAGTCTGTTGACCCGAGATCGTCATAGAGTCTTGTGTGGTTCCCACTGTTCTTTGATTTCCATCTTACCACGTCCAAGAGGGCGTGCAAAACGGTGGTTTTTGGGTACAGTCCCGAGTCACATGGAGGCAATGAGCGATAGGAGGGGATTCGTCTCTCCCGGTATAGGGAGTTGATGTTGCGTTGTGTTCGATTGGCTATAACAGGAAATCCCTGGCCAGGGTTGCTGAGATTTACTGGTAAGTGTTACCAGTAGTATCTCGAAGTGTTATAGACCTCATATCGACACGACTTATTGAGCTATTGGGGTCTGACGTTTACCACCCCTAGGAGAGATATGCGACATATCAGACGATCAGACCGGACTGTACGGAAGTGTTACTGGTTGGATTCACTGGAGTGTGAGCGGGCTTGCTCGTCGATCTTCAGATCGCTCAATACTCGGGTGGCCGTTACGTTTAGCAGACCGCTTGCGGCTTGTGGGTGTTTGATATGATCATCATCTGCTGCCGGCGTATTGACGAGTCTTTAGAGTCCTACACAGAGGTTTCCTGGCTCAAGCGAAACGAAATAGGAGCGCATATGAGATATGTGCGGGACCGAGAATAATGCGTGTATGTGATACCGTATTTCATTCTCGCGATGAATGTGTCGCATGGTTATATGCGATATAACCTAGTTATCGAATCGAGGGTTGATTCGATAAGCCGATACATTGGATACTAGTTGGTTATATGCGATATGACCGGATCATTAAATCAAGTGTTGATTTAATGATTTAATGCATAATTATATATTTGATATATTACTTTGCATTAGCTAGTATAGGTTCACTTTATATGGATTTTCTCACTCGATGTGCAAGTTGTATATGTGATATACTTTTGTGCATATACATTGTATCATGTTTGATGATACATGTTGACTTGTGCTTGTGTAAAGATTAAACCATGGTTATATGAATGGTTAGGGTTTTATATACTTATTCATTTATTTATATTCATTATTCATTTAAGGAAAAGAAAAGAAAAATGGTGGCATTCTTTTGTTCATTCATGAAGCTTCATGAACACTTTGACTTAGTCACCATTTTTGTCTTCATTCCTAACCTAACCATTCACTTAACTTGGGTTTAGTCTCTACAAATAACCATGGTCATGTTATGATAAAGATTGGATTATTCTTTTCTTTTGAATTAACTTATCATAACTTTTTCATCTTCTTCTTCTTCTTCCTCACAAGAAGAAAGCTCTCTTCATCAATGGTGATTGATGTTTTTGAGTGAGAAATCCAAAACTAAAGTCTACCCACTTCCTATTTCTTCATCCTCTACCTCTTGCCAAGTAGTAGAGTGTGTTTCCTTCACAAGTTTTCATGACTTGGTGAAGGTGGAGCTTGATCTTTCGATGCCTCGACGTAGATCATCTTCGGCATGGACATCGACGACCTAGCTTGCCCATTCTCCGACGAAGCCGACGCTTGAGCCCGAATTTGATTTGGACAGCGGAGAGGACCTCATTGCGGAGCTATGGAGGTGGAGCACCGGATCTACAAAGGTTGTATTTCCGTATCTTGTAGTTAAGTGTTAACTAGTTAGCTATTTCGCCTAGTTTTCTAGCAAACGATCCGTAGTCGGGTCTCTCGGCACCTAGATTTTTGAAAATGGCATGTTCGATGCCTTGTGAGACCTCACTAGAGTGCCTAGGAACCCTACAGTGGTATCAGAGCCTAGCTAGAGCCTTAGGCGAAGTCTAGACGGAATTTGAAACCCGATCGAACCGAAACCCGACCCAAAAAAATTGCTCTCTGGACGTTTTATAAAAACGTGGTTTTTTCAACATTAAAAATGCTTAAAAAATTCAGCAGGGAAATCTAAGAATTACGGCGCAAAAAGTTTCTGATGAACATTACATATTGCGGCGGATCAGCGGCAGAAGCTTGGCTTCTGCGGCGGATCCGCGGCAACAATGTGACATCATCAATTCCTGTTTGCACAGTAACTCCTATTTTATTATGCTGGATTTTCTGGGAATTTTTAATATTTATTCAAGAGTTGAATTTTCTGGGTTTGTTTTGGGGATTCGGTGTTTCGATCGGAGTATCAAATTTTGTCTATGTGGCTTTCCGGATAAATTTTAGAATATGTTAAAAAGTTCGACCGGATATAAATACCCAATTTTTCCCTTGTCGGGAAATTTCCAAGTGTTGGATTTTTCCGTAGTTTAACGACGTTCTAAGTAGTGCAAGTAACGCGATGGACCCTCTAGAAGACAACAAACCTTAACTCGATTATATGACCGTCTTGAACTGTCCTTTGAACCTTCGGGTTTGGGGCAGTACGGCGTGCCACATGTGAGGCGTTGGCTTGACCCTTCTACGGCTGGACCGTCGGTACTGAGGCACGAACTGAATGTTGTTAGACTTATTTCATGTGTTGATCTGTATCGGGAAAACTTGGGTGTTCGAATGTTCAATCGGAAAGTTTAACATTTTCTAATTATCTGGAATGGGATACAATAATTGGAATTCACAATAAGTTATGAGATAACTGAATGAATGTTATAAACATAGCACTTTAGTCTCACTTGATCGGTTGCCACGGAATTTTGATGTGATCAAAAGTCCGTCGCAATCACGTAGCGTACGCGGATACTCGCCGGGTAAACTTAATAGACAGCCTCACTCCATAGCCCCGACCAAGTGACTGTAGGAGAACCCCGTCGCCGAAAGCATCCGTTCGGGTGCTCGCGGTGGCGGTGTTCCGCCTTGGTACACTTCGTCGACGGCGTCGGGGGTGCGGCCGCCTACTGAAGTTTGCGACGAGCATTCGATCAGGATGTCGGGAATCTTGTTGAATTGCCCGACTTGATATTGAAAAGTGTTTTCGATTTTGAGACTAAAATGCGGGGTTTATAATTGTTAGGCATGCGATGTCTAAGTAATTCATTTGGTCAGGCATGCGATGTCTGAGGTGGTTGCGGATTCCAACTGTTGTAGTTTTACACTTTCTTTTCTGTGACCGTAAGTGTAATATGTGATATCGCCGGTTTCGTTGCTATATGTCAACGACAATTGGGATGCGCATATTTACTTACGTTGATGACATGTGATCTTATGTGTTGCTGGATATGTTATATTGGATCGTCGTGTACGAATAGCCGGGGGTTTTTATGTGAGATGAGTGTTTTTCATTTTCATTCATGTAAAAACTTGTATGTAATATTCTTTTATTGTGGCGCTTCCAGGTTGCGGAAGTAGTCACCGTTTGTATATTATTTACTTTTCTGCACTAGGATAGACCCAAGGAGGGGAGCACAAGTAACCGGGTTCTGGAGTCCAGTGGGAGACCAACTCGAGGAGTCGAGTCCGGGTCTCCTAACTCTAGAATTGGTAGGGTTGCTTGCCGCTCTCGTAGGGGTCTAGGGGTGTGGGTTTGGCTATTCATCACGACCGTGGAATCCGTGTTTTATACTGGCTCGTATTGAAAACACGGACGTCTTAGTATATCCAATATTTCATATGTTTCTTCTGCTGTGTTTTATCTGAGATCATGCGATGTTCTGTGGCAGATATTATATATAGTATATATGATATATTATATAGACGTTACTTATGTTTTACACCCGCGCTAGCCCTGCCCTGCTCTGTCGTTAGTTACCTAACCTAACGGTGCACGAGGGGACATCGAGGCGAATGCGGATGGCATAAGTGTACGTCGTATTTATCTGTGAAGTTTAGGTACTTAAATGATGGGACTTCATTAATAAGATTAATGAAATAAAAGAAACCTAAGATGTTGTAGAATCGAATTTCAAAATTAAAACAGGTAGCTACAGTTCTTGCTTTGCACAGCGGTATATATGATATATCCTGCACCTTATTCGATAGGGAAAGGACCGAGATCCCTTCACCGGGAGTGACTCCTTTAGCGATAACTGGCAGATGCTACACACTCGGTTTGTCTTTTGATTGCTTTTAAGTGTTTTTATTTTGCACAGTGATATATATGATATATCCCGCACCTCATTCGACGAGGAAAGGACCGACGATCCCTTCACCGGGAGTGACTCCTTTAGCAAAACTAGAAAAGCCTCAAAAGCACTCCATTTCAAAATTCATTTGATTCTACAATGATATCAAGTTCATTATGCAATGGGTTTTCAGAAAAACCTGTCGTAGCCCTCCGTCATTTCAGATAAATCCTGTTTAGTATTCGTGCTGCGTTTGTTGACCTTGTCAAGGCGCAGTGTGCGGTAGCTAACCAGTATTTATCTGCTTATGCATATGATGCAGATTGGGTTAGGGTAGTCGTGCGACCTTGTTGACCTTGTCAAGGGTCGTGCGGGTGGGTTTGATTCAATCAAGAAATGACGGGTTGAACTTGACTTGCGGTCTATGGTTTGTTGACCTTGTCAAGGTCATAGATCGTTCGGGGCAAAATATTATCGGGAATTTCAAGTGTTGAAATTTGCAATGAGATTGCATACCTTCTATGAGATAGTTGGATCCCGATACCCGCTGCGAGTAAGAGTTACTCCTGGGAGAGTTTTATACATTACAATTAGCCGATCAAGTAGGTGTCTAGAAAGGTGTTAACGAGGTTACGCCTCTGGGAAAACGAGGTTTACATTAATTAGGTTCGTGCGAAAGCACGGGGGACCTCCCTCAAAGTACCGACATTGGCCTGGCTGAAAGATTGGCGAACTTGTAGTGTGTAATTAATCCCGGCTAGTCTTTCCTTTTAGGGTTTGAAGGAAGATTTGATAAAAAGCAGTGGGAGCCATCCTGATTAGATAAAATAATAACCAATCTATTCTTGACAGAGCGCACGCTGAGTGTTTTCTTCTCTCTCTCTCCAGGAAGCGACCATATCACGCCTTAATCAAGATAATAATATGGATTTTTGACCGAACCCGCTTGTTATACTGAGCTGGAGAACGTTGGTCCCGCTCCAACTTATAATTGTTATAAGACAGAGCAGGAAATTGGGGAATACCAGATTTCCCGTGCCGCCCAAACGAAGAGAGTGCATGCTGATGCATCATCTTCGGGTGTGTTCATTATACAGAACTGTTTCTCAGTATCCTCCGCATCCTGGGTATATGATACCGGATCAGGATCCCAGATATGTAATGTGTTACATAGGGCTACAAAAGGGTAGAAAAACTGAGAACGGGTGATAAGTTTCATGAGGCAGAAAACGGGGCAAGTGTTGCAGCCAAGTCTGTTGGTCACTGTTACCCTGTATTGTAATACATTGATTCTGAACGAATGTTATTAGATACCGAACCTGATATACAAAATCATATCTCTCTCTTTATTAGTAAAGAAGGGATATAATTTTGTATTGTTGGATAATGTTTTGAACATTTCCTATATCAAAAGTTGATCGGTTCAGGCACGTTGTCTAAAAGCATTGACGTTCTAAATCAAACTACAGTTCTTTGTATACAGAACACACACAAGAGGAAAAGTTCAGAAATGAACGGATTCTTCGTGAGGTATTGTAGACTAGGTCAGATCAATGTGACCCGACTAGCTAGAGTTACATAAAGATGCATATTTAAATTAGTTTGAATTTACATCTTGTGAAACTCGCCAGTCATGTCACAAAGATAAGATGACCATAGCTCCGTTTACTGGAAACAGAGAAAGAGTTAGTGAACTCTTGGGATGATACATGTTGATCCCCTGTCTACACATACCAGGAATGGTTCTTTATACTTTATTATATTCTCTGATAATCTCTCAAGATTCTGACCTATGTTCCTGTTGAAACACAAGTCCGAACCTTTTGAGATATTCACGGAATATAAGTTAGAAGTAGAGAACCAGAATACGGGTATAAGTATTATGTCCTATGATGAGATCAGGGAGGAGAATACTTCTGCATGGGATTCCTGGACTATTCTAAAGGAGAATGAGATTCTCTCTTAGCATTACTCCTCCATATACACCATAGCACGATGGTATATCGGGGTGGAGCAATCACACCCTATATGATATGGTGTGCTCTATGATGAGTACTACTGAGTTACTTATTTCCTTTTTGGGAGTTATGCACTTGAGAAGCTGCATACCTATTGAATAGGGTTCCAATCAAATCAGTTGCCTACCACTTCATATTTGATATGGAAAGGGAAGAGCCCATATCTTAAGTTGGTTAAGATTTGGGGTTGTCCGGCCTATGTCTAAAAGCAAAATCCGGACAAGCTCGAGGCAAGGTCTGTTATGTAGAACTGGAAATGTTCCAGCTATACAAACTACAGCAGATGATTTGGTAGAACCAAAGGATTCAGTAGATTCCAACGAACCTCAGCCTCTCCGCCGATCTAGTAGGGTTCCTCACCCACCTGAGAGATACTTCGGTTGCTCTATGACAGTGGGAGCGAGGATTGCATCATGAGATGATGACCCAACTAGCTTCGAGCTGGCCATCAGGAGTAAGACTCTGTAAGAATGGCTGGATGCTTAGTGATCTGAGATGGAATCCTTATACACCAGCAAAGTATGGACTTTAGCTGCTATATCTGAAGGGTTAAATCCCCATCAGGAGCAAGTATATCTTGAGAAGATTACTTGGTGTACATGGAAAGGTTGAGACTTTCAAAGCTAGACTTGTTAAAAGTTTGCATCATTGACCAGGTGTGGATGATGATAAAACCTTTTCAAGTAGCTATGCTTAAGTCCATCCAGATCCTACTTGTCACGGCTACATACCATGACTACGATATCTGGTGGTTGAGTGTCATGACTGCTTTTCTAAATGAAGTTTTAGAAGAGTGCGTCTATAAGTACACAGCCAGAGGGCTTCGTAGACAGTGGGAGCAGCGGAAACGTGTGCAAGATGCTTTATAGAATAAAGCAGGCATCGCGGAGTTGGAACGTCTGTTTTGATGGATTAGTCAAAGAAGTTGACATCATCAAAATGGTAGATGAACCTTGTATAAACAAAAAGGTAGTAGGGAGTATGGTGACGATCCTCGTAGAGTACGTGGATGACATACTCTTGATAGGGAAGGAGTTTCCTATGCTACGCTCGATCAATCTCCGCTTATCACAAAGATTCTCCGTGTAGGATCAGAATGATACCTCCTAAATCCTGAGTTTTGGATCTATGAGATAGATTTAATTGGATGTCAGGATTCTCACTAGTTGTAGTGAGATAGTATCAATCGATCCTGGGGAGAATCACTGGAAGGGTTCCAGGTTGATAAAGACGACTGAATGTCAGTCGCAGGCATTGTCTTTACCCTCAGTAAAGGGATGGTATGTTGGAAGAGTTCCAAGCTAGATACCGTGGCATACTAGACGATAAAGGCTTGATACATCGCTATTTAAGATGCTACCAAAGAGGCTGTTTGGGTATATATTGGTTCATAAGATGAACCATGTTCCTCCCATTGTGTGACAATGGAGTTGTGGCTTTTGCCAAGGAACGTCCGTCCCATCAGTGATCCAGACATATTCTAAGGCAGTATCACCTGATCATGGAGATGGTTGATCTCTAAGGGATCGAGGTTAGGAGAGTAGACTCAGAGGACAGCACGGCGGATCCACTCACGAAGGCCTATTCCCAGAGAGAGACTTTTATGGGATGGTTGAGTATGAGATACTGCAACCACTGCTACAGATGGCCCTAGTGCAAGTGGGAGATTGTTAGTTATATGTATGCCCTAGAGGCCATTACTGTACATAGGATGTATATTGTAGTGGATGCTAGGACATATATAGGGAGGACTTTCTTGCTCGACATGATAGTATGCTATCTGGTTGATCTTTACCTTAACGTGTATGCTGATTGTCTCTCTGTTACATGTTGGTAAAGCCCTTAGGATGTGTACTTGACTACCTGAACTATGATGCGGATCATACTAGTGGGGACATGGTGGTCCATAAGTACATCCTTCAAGGTCCCTAGTCGTGGGTGTATCGAGACGGGGCATCGATATACCAGAGTAGACTAGCGTATACCTTCTCGACCCATACAGATGGGCGATGGATGATCCCATATCCATTGGTGTTTGACATCAGAGATGATATACGGGTGCTCAGTAGAGACTGGGTACACTGGACGGACTCGCCGAGAACTCCCAGATGGCATTATACCTCATGTCAGATGGCAGTTCTCTGGTGACACTGGTACAGAGTAGTCTGTTGACCCGAGATCGTCATAGAGTCTTGTGTGGTTCCCACTGTTCTTTGATTTCCATCTTACCACGTCCAAGAGGGCGTGCAAAACGGTGGTTTTTGGGTACAGTCCCGAGTCACATAGAGGAATTGAGCGATAGGAGGGGATTCGTCTCTCCCGGTATAGGGAGTTGATGTTGCGCTGTGTTCGATTGGCTATAACAGGAAATCCCTGGCCAGGGTTGCTGAGATTTACTGGTAAGTGTTACCAGTAGTATCTCGAAGTGTTATAGACCTCATATCGACACGACTTATTGAGCTATTGGGGTCTGACGTTTACCACCCCTAGGCGAGATATGCGACATATCAGACGATCAGACCGGACTGTACGGAAGTGTTACTGGTTGGATTCACTGGAGTGTGAGCGGGCTTGCTCGTCGATCTTCAGATCGCTCAATACCCGGGTGGCCGTTACGTTTAGCAGACCGCTTGCGGCTTATGGGTGTTTGATATGATCATCATCTGCTGCCGGCGTATTGACGAGTCTTTAGAGTCCTACACAGAGGTTTCCTGGCTCAAGCGAAACGAAATAGGAGCGCATATGAGATATGTGCGGGACCGAGAATAATGCGTGTATGTGATACCGTATTTCATTCTCGCGATGAATGTGTCGCATGGTTATATGCGATATAACCTAGTTATCGAATCGAGGGTTGATTCGATAAGCCAATACATTGGATACTAATTGGTTATATGCGATATGACCGGATCATTAAATCAAGTGTTGATTTAATGATTTAATGCATAATTATATATTTGATATATTACTTTGCATTAGCTAGTATAGGTTCACTTTATATGGATTTTCTCACTCGATGTGCAAGTTGTATATGTGATATACTTTTGTGCATATACATTGTATCATGTTTGATGATACATGTTGACTTGTGCTTGTGTAAAGATTAAACCATGGTTATATGAATGGTTAGGGTTTTATATACTTATTCATTTATTTATATTCATTATTCATTTAAGGAAAAGAAAAGAAAAATGGTGGCATTCTTTTGTTCATTCATGAAGCTTCATGAATACTTTGACTTAGTCACCATTTTTGTCTTCATTCCTAACCTAACCATTCACTTAACTTGGGTTTAGTCTCTACACATAACCATGGTCATGTTATGATAAAGATTGGATTATTCTTTTCTTTTGAATTAACTTATCATAACTTTTTCATCTTCTTCTTCTTCTTCCTCACAAGAAGAAAGCTCTTTTCATCAATGGTGATTGATGTTTTTGAGTGAGAAATCCAAAACTAAAGTCTACCCACTTCCTATTTCTTCATCCTCTACCTCTTGCCAAGTAGTAGAGTGTGTTTCCTTCATAAGTTTTCATGACTTGGTGAAGGTGGAGCTTGATCTTTCGATGCCTCGACGTAGATCATCTTCGGCATGGACATCGACGACCTAGCTTGCCCATTCTCCGACGAAGCCGACGCTTGAGCCCGAATTTGATTTGGACAGCGGAGAGGACCTCGTTGCGGAGCTATGGAGGTGGAGCACCGGATCTACAAAGGTTGTATTTCCGTATCTTGTAGTTAAGTGTTAACTAGTTAGCTATTTCGCCTAGTTTTCTAGCAAACGATCCGTAGTCGGGTCTCTCGGCACCTAGATTTTTGAAAATGGCATGTTCGATGCCTTGTGAGACCTCACTAGAGTGCCTAGGAACCCTACAATATCTGTGTTTCTGCTGCCTGTGTTCTGTGATATCTGAGACGAATGATATATTATATATGAGATATATAGTAGACGTTGCTTATGTTTTACACCCGCGCTAGTCCCGTCCCGGTATGCCGTTAGTTAAGTAACCTAACGGTGCATAACGGAACATTGCGGGGAATGCGGATGGCATAAGCGTACGTTATATTTTCGTTTCTTTTCTGTGATTGGCTTAAGGACTTAAATGATGGGACTACATTAATATGATTAATGTAAAAAAAATAAACCTAAAAAGATGTTGTAGAATCGGATTTGAAAACCACTCGGCTCTTTATGAAAAAGCTACATTTCAAAACTGCGGAGCTCAAGCTACTCCTTTTGAAAACCATTTGATTCTACAACGATATCAAGTTCAAAGCGTTAAAGATTTTCTTAAAAATCATCCGCAACCCTCCGTCATTTTAAGAAGTAGAGTACTTAGTATTCGTGCTACGTTTGTTGACTATAGTTAAGGCGTAGTGTACGGTAGCTAAGTGATGTCTTCCTACACTGCATATGATGCAGATTAATTAGGACATTCATGCGACTTTGTTGACCATAGTTAAGGGTCATATGAGTGGGTCTAATTAATCAAGAAATGACGGGGAGAACTTGACCGGTACTTATGATTTGTTGACCATAGTTAAGGTCATAAGTACTAGGGGTAAAAACCGTATCGGGAATTTCAAGTGTTGAGATTTGCAATGAGATTGCATACCTTCCATATGATGGTTGGATCTCGATCACACTGTGGGCAATAGTTGCTCCCAGGAGAGTTTTTCAGTTTACAATTAGCTAACCCATTAGGTGTCTAGAAAGGTGTTAACGGGGCTACGCCTCTGGGAAAATGAGGTTTACTTTAATTAGGTCCGTACGAAAGCACGGGGAACCTCCCTCAAGTACCGACACTGGCCTGGCTGAACGGTTGGCGAAGTTGTAGACTGTAATTAATCCTGGCTAGTTTTCTTTTTAAGGTTTGAAAGAAAAACTTGATTAAAGCAGTGGGAGACATCGATTAGATAAGATAATAACCAATCTGATCTTTGCAAGAGCTTTCGCTGAGTGTATTCTTTTCTCACTCTTAATGGCAGATACCAATGACTGGACTCAAGCTTCTACTAGATAAAAATAAACTGAATAGGACCAATTATAAAGACTGGCTGAGGAATCTGAAAATTGCCTTGACTTATGATAAAGTATCATATGTCCTCACGGCTCCAGCCCCACCCGTCTCAGGTCCAAAATACTCAGTTGCGGACAAAGAAGTTCGCAAGACATGGGACGCTGACTGTGCCACGGCCAAATGCCTCGCGCTTGCATCGATGGATAACACACATCAAAAGCAGCACGAGAATATGGACAGTCATGATATATTCCTCCATACAAAGGTGTTGTATGGAGAGCAATCCCGCGTATTACGATACGAAGCATCAAAGAAATTGTTTCAGATGTGAATGGCCCCTGGCACACCAGTAGGAGACCATGTTCTGAAGATGATAGCTCTCATAGAAGAGCTTGAGGACCTTGTATGGACAATGGACAATGAACAATATACGGATATTATTCTGCAGTCCCTCCCCTCCACCTTTGCTCAATCAATAGTTAATTTCAACATGCACAACATGGAGAAGAAACTACCTGAACTCCTTAATATGTTAAGGAGTGAGAGAGCACACTAAAATCAGTGAAAACTCCCGTTTTGACTGTTGGACAGTCTTCATCTTCTCGCCCAAAGGCTAAGGCCAAGGGAAAGAAAAAGAAGAAGCCCACCAATCCTAAGGGTGGAGTTAAAAAGGTTAAGGGGAAGGAAAAGTCCAAAGCTGGAGAATCGGGAAAAAGGGAATGTTTTCATTGCCACAAAACAGGACATTGGAAGCGCAACTATACCGAGTACTTAAATCTCAAGAAGAAGCATGGGGATGCTTCCGCTTCAGGTGTGTTTGTGACAGAAAACTGTTTTTCAATAAACTCTGCTTCCTGGGTATTAGATACCGGTTCAGGTTCTCACATTTGCAATTCTATGCAGGGACTGAGAAATAGCAAGGTTTTGAAGACAGGTGACCATACTCTCCATGTTGGAAATGGTTCCAATGTACATATAGTCGCAGTGGGAGAGTATCATTTGGGGTTGCCATCTGGGTGTATATTGGTTTTGAACCCATGTTATTTTGTACCAAGTATGCTTTGTAATATAATATCTGTTTCTTTGTTAGACAATGAAGGATATAATTTTGTATTGCAGAACAATGTTATGAACATTCACCTGAATCAAATGTTGGTTGGGTATGGTACGCTTAATAACGGAATATACTTCCTAAATCAACACACAGTTTTCAGCATACAACATACTAATAAAAGAAAACTTTCAGAAATAAATGAAGCTTTTCTTTGGCACTGTAGACTTGGTCATATTAACAAAACAAGACTAAACAAGTTACACAAAGATGGATATTTAAACTCTTTTGAATATAAATCTTATGCGACTTGCCAGTCTTGTATCAAGGGTAAAATGACCAAAACTCCGTTTACAGGACACAGAGAAAGAGCTACTGAGCTCCTGGGCCTCATACATAGTGATGTATGTGGGCCAATGTCTACACAGGCTAGAGGCGGTTTTTCATACTTCATTACTTTCAGTGACGATTTCTCAAGATTCGGTCATGTATTTTTATTAAAGCACAAGTCCGAAGCTTTCGAGAAATTCATTGAATATAAACAAGAAGTAGAAAAACAAACCGGATTGAGTATCAAAATGCTTCGATCAGATCGAGGTGGGGAGTACCTCAGTACAGAATTTGCAAACTTCCTAAAAGAGAATGGGATTCTCTCTCAGCTCACTCCTCCTTACACACCACAGCACAATAGTGTGTCAGAACGACGGAATAGGACCCTATTAGATATGGTCCGCTCCATGATGAGTGATGCTGAGTTACCCGTCTCATTTTGGGGGCATGCATTGGAGACTGCAGCGTTTCTACTGAACAGGGTTCCAACCAAAACCGTGTCTACCACGCCATATGAGATATGGCATGGGAAGAGACCATCTCTTAAGAGAATTAAGATTTGGGGTTTCCCGGCCTATGTTAAAAAGCAGAATCCGGACAAACTCGAGACACGGTCAGTCATGTGTAACTTTGTGGGATATCCAAGGAACTCTTATGGATATCTATTCTACCACAAGGAGGAACAAAAGATGTTTGTTTCTCAGTATGCCACATTCTTAGAAAAAGAGTTTTTCACAGATAAAGATGATGGCAAGGTGGTAGATCTAGAAGAGGTTCTAGAGACACAAACTACAAATGACGACTTGGTTGAACGGGCTGTTGCAATAGAAACTGAGGAATCTCAGCCACTCCGTAGGTCTGGTAGGACTTCTCGCCCACGGGAGAGGTACTACGGTTTCCTCATTGATGGTGACAGAGAAGACTGCATCATGGAGGATGATGATCCTACCAGTTTTCAGCAAGCTATCACGAGTGGAGACTCTGTGAAGTGGCTGGATGCCATGAGATCCAAAATGGAGTCTATGTACACCAACAAAGTATGGACTTTGGACGTTGTACCCCCTGGGGTAAAACCTGTGGGGTGCAAATGGATCTTTAAAAGAAAGATTGGTGTAGATTGGCAGGTAGTGACCTATAAGGTAAGACTTGTGGCGAAGGGTTTTCGTCAAAGACCAGGTTTGGACTATGACGAGACTTTTTCGCCCGTGGCCATGCTTATATCCATTCGGATCCTACTTGCTATTGCTGCTCACTATGACTATGAAATCTGGCAGATGGACGTTAAAACGGCATTTCTAAATGGAGATTTAGAAGAATGCGTTTATATGGATCAGCCTGAGGGCTTCATTGATAGTGGGAGCAGCGGGAAAGCATGTAGATTGCTTAAATCCATATATGGGTTAAAGCAGGCATCACGGAGTTGGAACATCTGTTTCGATGATGCTATCAAAGAGTTTGATTTCATCAAAAATCCAGATGAACCTTGTGTTTATAAGAAGGCTGTAGGAAGAGCTGTCACATTCCTCGTATTGTACGTGGACGACATTCTTCTGATAGGAAATGATATTCCTATGCTGCAGTCGGTCAAATCTTTCTTATCACTAAGGTTCTCCATGAAGGACCTGGATGATGCGCATACATTCTGGGCATAAGGATCTATAGGGATAGATCCAAGGGGTTATTGGGATTGTCCCAAACCAGGTACATCAACACCATCCTAAAAAGGTTTAGTATGGAAGACTCCAAGTGGGGTGCCTTACCCGCTTGCCATGGGGTCACTCTCTCTAAGGACTCTTGCCCAAAGACCGATGAAGAGAGAGCTCGCATGAGCATTATACCCTATGCTTCGGCAGTAGGATCTATAATGTATGCGATATTATGTACATGCCCAGATGTAGCTTATGCACTTAGTGTTGTAAGCAGGTATCAATCCAACCCAGGGGAGAATCACTGGATAGCTGTGAAGAACATTCTTAAGTACTTGCGAAGGACTAAAGAATTGTTCTTGGTGTATGGTAATGGAGATCTCCAAATGGAGGCTTTTACCGATTCGAGCTTCCAGAGCGATAAGGACGACAGCAAATCTATCTCAGGGTTTGTATTTACCCTCAATGGAGGGGCGGTAAGTTGGAAGAGTTCCAAACAGGATACCGTTGCAGACTCTACGATAGAGGCTGAGTACATTGCTGCAAATGATGCCGCCAAGGAAGCCGTCTGGAAGAGGAAGTTCGTCTCGGAGCTAGGAGTAGTTCCAACCATTATTGATCCAATACCATTGTATTGTGATAATAATGGGGCTATGGCGTTAGCCAAGGAGCCCAGGTCCCATCAGCGATCCAGACACATCCTGAGGCGCTTTCATTTGATCCGGGAGTTTGTAGATCTCCGCGAGATCGAGATTAAGAGAGTAGACACAAAGAATAACGCCGCGGATCCACTCACCAAGGCCCTCCCTCAGCCGCAGCATGAGCGACTTTTTGAGATGTTGGGTAAGAGATACGCCAATAACTGGCCTTAGTGCAGGTGGGAGATTGTTGGATATATGTATGCCCTAGAGGCCATTATATGATAGTGGATGTATTTATACATGTATATATATATATATATTCAGTGTACATTCTTGCTCATCATGATAGTATGCTATCTGGTTCTTCTTTATCTGACATGTTGATTTGATCATGCTTTTATTCATTCATACATGTTGATAAAGCCCTGAGGATATAGGCTTGACTACTGTGATTATGATGGAGATCATACTAGTGGGACATCTGTAGTTTATAAGCATATCCTAAAATGTCCCTAGTCGTAGGTGTATTGAGACGGGGCATCGATATACCAGAGTAGACTAGCGTATATGATACTAGACCCATATGATGGGCGATGGATGTTCCCACATTCATCGATGTTTAACATCGAGATCGTATACGGGTGCTCAGTGGTGACTGGGTACACTGGTAGGACTCATCGAGAACTCCTATATAGAATTATATCTATCGTCGGATAGAAATTCTCAGGTGACACTAGTACAGGTTAGTCTGTAGACCCGAGATCGTCATAGAGTCTTGTGTGTTCTCCCACTGTACTTTGATTACCACCCTACCACGGCTCTACTGAGTCGTGCAAACAGGTGGCCATTGGGTACAGTCCCGAGACACACGAAGGCAATGAAAGATAGGAGGGGTTTCGTCTCTCCCGGTATTGGGAGTTGATGTTGTACTGTGCTCGATTGGCTATATCAGTAAGTCCCTGGCCAGGACTGTTGAGATTTACTGATAAGTGTTATCAGTAGTTTCTCGATCTGTTATGGACCATTCATCGGCACGACTTATTGAGTTATTGGGGTCGACGTTACCATCCCTAGACTTGATATGCAGCATATCTGACGAAGAGACCGGACTGTACGGTAGTGTTGCCGGTTGGCTCGACGGGAGTTGTAGCAGGTTCGCTTGTTTTCTTCTCATCGCTCAATACCCGGGTGGCCGTTACGTTTAGCTGACCGCTTGCGGCTTGGGGGTGCTTGATATGATCATCAACCACTGCCGGCGTATTGACGAGTCTTAGAGTCCCACAAAGGAGTTACCTAGTCCAGGCGAAACGTTGTGGTGCGCATATGCGATATGCGGATGGACCCGGTTAAAATGCGCATATAAGATACCGTATATTAATCGGAAGGCTTGCTTTTGGTTGGGTCGTATGTGATATGACCGGGTTGCTAAATCAAGTGTTGATTTATCATTTAACCATTAGTTTCTCACTAGAAATCTTTTTCTTGTCTTTTTTGGGTGTATGCATGCATGTATGCATTCATTCTTGTTCATGCACATATGGATGTGCATGCACACATACATGCATACAGCATTCTATCATGGTTGTATATATAGAAGATGGTGGCAATATAAGACTCACACCTTATGATTATATATGGATATATATTTGTATTTGTTTTAAAACAAAAGAAAAGAAAAAGATTAATTCATGGTTATCTTCTACACTCTTCTTTGAACTAACCTTTGTTCACCCACTTTTTAACCATGAGTTAATCTTCCTTTTGTCTTTTAACTCAAGTACAATAATATCTTTATTATGTAACCATGGTTTGAGATGAAGAGTAGAAAATATATATACTTATATTTTCTATTTTTTATATGAGATTATCATTCTCTTGAGTTTTCTAGAGCCATCATCTTCTTCCTCCTCTCTTTTGCTCTCTAGTTCTCTCAAGTGAGCAAAAGACTTACCAAGTTAGGATTTTGAAGTGAGAAAACTAACCACAACACCATTCTACACTAGTCTTGCCCATTAGTGAAGAGTGTTTAGCTTCCATTTCATCTCTTGATCTTGTGAAGTTTGAAGCTTGGACAAAGAGGACTCCGAGTGGATCATCGTGGACCTAGAGGATCTCAAGCGGATTTCTTCCAACCCTCAAGTAGCCAAGGAGTCTAGCGTAGGGAGCTACAAAGGTTGTACTCTCAAAACCCTAGCTTTTATTACTTGTGGTGATGTCTATGTTTAGAAACCCTAATTTTCTAGTGATGATTCTTTGTATGTTCACTTAGCACCTAAAAAATTTGATTTTGAGACATGTGATGCTTCCAAACCCTTCATGAGGTGCTAGGTAAACCTAACACTGTCCCTGGTCCAGAATCCAGTGTCGCGGATACCTGGGAGATTGACTGCGCGAAGGCCAAATGCATCGTGCTTGCCTCTATTAATAATGAACATCAGAGGAAGCACGAGAATATGGATCTTGAATCCATATTTCTCCATACCAAGGAACTGTATGGAGAGCAATCTCGTATAGCTAGATACGAGACCTCGAAGAACTTGTTTCAGTCGAGGCTGGCCGTCGGATCATCTGTAGGAGAATATGTCCTTAAGATGATTGGCTATATAGAAGAGCTCGCTGTCACGACCCGAAAGAGCACGTGACTGGCCCTTGAATGATATGAAGTTTATAGGACCTCATCTAATCCAAGTAAGCCAAAAACCCAGAAATCTAAAACCATTTTAAGGAGTAAATAAAGAAAACTAGTTTTTAAGAAGTAAGGAAAACATGTTTTAAAAACAAGGTTTTTAAATAAGTAAGCCGAATATGCATTTTTAAAATCTATATTCTTTTCAGAAAATTTCGGCAGAGTTTCTTTTGTAAATACTGGCCCCGAACGGGGTACAACAAGAATAATATATACACAATGATAAAAGGCATCCCCAAGCAAGAGCTAGCTCTTCAATCGATGGTCACAACCACACAAGCAATATAATATACAACGCCGAAGGGCGAGGATCAAAACTCAAAATCAACATGAAACCATAATAGTACAACGCGCGACTCTAAGGTCGAAATAATACATAACTGGTTTTCTAAGTCTGAAACAATATACAAGTTTGGTTGATAGAATTTCTAGATACAACTGAATAAAATAAATACAACGGTGGTCACGATGCGAGTGAACCCACCTACCAAAGAAACCATCCAGAAAGGAAGCAGTGTGCCAGAAAAGCCGCAATGAAACCTGTACGGCAAAACCTGCAAGAACTGTGGCATAACGGGGGTGGGTTGCCAACTCGTGAATAGAAAACATCGCAGAGTAGAAATCGTATGCATTGTAGGGTTCCTAGGCACACAATAGAGGTCTCACAATGCATCAACCATGCCAATTTCAAATTTTATGAGTGCCGAGAAACCCTAATAGGGATCGTCAACTAGAATTTTAGGCGAAAAAGGAAACTAGTTAACAACTTAACTAAAAGTAGGAAACTACAACCTTTGTAGATCCGGTTATCCACTTCCTTAGCTCCACGTAGTTGTCCCCTCGCTGTCCATCTCGAATCCCGGACTCTCGCATCGGCTTCATTGGAGAAATGAGCGGAACAGTCGTCGGCTACGATGCCGAAGATGATCTACGTCGAGGTTACACAAGATCAAGCTCCAACTTCACCAAGTTGTGAAACTTGTGAAGAAAACACCCTATACTACTTGGCAAGAGATAGAGGGTGAAGAAATAGGAGGTGGGTTCACTTTAGAATTGGATTTCTCACACTTTTACTCAAGAAGCCATTGATGATGGCAAGCTTTTTCTTGAAGAAGAAGAAGAAGCTCAAGATAGAATATGATAAGTGTTCTTTTTAAAAATGCATAAGAAATGAATACATATTATAATATGAACCATGGTTAGGTGTAGAGAATTGACTAAGGTTAGATGAATGGTTAGGGTTAAGCATGAAGACAAAATGGTCACTTTGGTCAAAGCTTCATGAAGCTTCAACAAGGTTCAAGAATGATAGCAACCATTTTGTTTTCTTTTGCAATTTCTTTTTAATCCAAATTAAAAAGATAAATGAATGAATAAATAAAAACCCTAACCATTTACTTAACCAAGGTTTAATTCTTTACACTTAACCAAATGAGCAAGTATCATCAAAAATGATACAAACATGTGCACAGAAGTATATCACATATACAACTTGCACATCAAGTGAGAAAATCCATTTAAAGTGAACCAATACTAGTTAATGCAAAGTAATATATCAAATATATAATTATACATTAAATCATTAAATCAACACTTGATTTAACGATCCGGTCATATCGCATACAACCGACTAGTATCCTATGTATCGGCTTATCGAATCAATCCTTGATTCGATATCTAGGTTATATCGCATATAACCAATCGATACATTCATCGCGAGAATGAAATACGGTATCACATACACGCATTATTCTCGGTCCTGCACATATCTCATATGCGCTCCTATTTCGTTTCACTTGAGCCAGGAAACCTCTGTGTAGGACTCTAAAGACTCGTCAATATGCCGGCAGCAGATGATGATCATATCAAGCACGCACAAGCCGCAAGCGGTCTGCTAAACGTAACGGCCATCCGGGTATTGAGCGATCAGAAGATCGACGAGCTAGCCCGCTCACACTCCTATGAATCCAACCAGTAACACTTACCGTACAGTCCGGTCTGTTCGTCTGATATGTCGCATATCAAGTCTAGGGGTGGTAAACGTCATACCCCAATAACCGATAAGTCGTGCCGATGTGAGGCTCATAACGGGTCGAGAAACTACTGGTAACACTTACCAGCAGATCTCTGATCAGCCCTGGCCAGGGACTTCCCTGTTACGGCCAATCGAGCACAGTGCAACATCAACCCCCAATACCGGGAGAGACGAAACCCCTCCTATCGCTCATTGCCTCCATATGACTCGGGACTGTACCCAAAGACCACCGTTTTGCATGCCCTCATGGACGTGGTAAGGTGGAGATCAAAGCACAGTGGGAATCACACAAGACTTTATGACGATCTCGGGTCTACAGACTAACCAGTACAAGTGTCACCTGAGAACTGCCATCTGACGTGAGGTATAATACCATCTGGGAGTTCTCGGCGAGTCCGTCCAGTGTACCCAGTCTCCACTGAGCACCCGTATACGCTAGTCTACACTGGTATATCGATGCCCCGTCTCGATACACCCACGACTAGGGACCTTGAAGGATGTACCTATGGACTACCATGTCCCAACTAGTATGATCTGCATTATAGTCCAGGTAGTCAAGTACACATCCTAAGGGCTTTACCAACATGTAACTGTAAGACGGTTTAAAGAGACAAGTGTACATGTTAAGATAAAGAGCAACCAGATAGCATACTATCATATCGAGCAAGAAAGTCATCTCTATATATGTCCAAGCATCCAATATAATATACATCATCTGTACAATACTGGCCTCTAGGGCATACATATAACTAACAATCTCCCACTTGCACTAGGGCCAGCTGCTGTAGTATCGCATACCGAGCATCCCGAAGAGTCTCTCAAACTGTATCTGGGGAATGGCCTTCGTGAGTGGATCCGCCGTGTTGTTCTTCGTGTCAACCCTCCTGACCTCGATCTCCCGGCGATCAACTATCTCCCGGATCAGGTGATACCGCCTCAGAATATGCCTGGATCGCTGATAGGACCTGGGTTCCTTGGCCAAAGCCACCGCTCCATTGTTATCGCAATACAAAGGTATTGGATGCTCAATGGATGGAACCAAACCAAGTTCAGTAATGAACTTCTTGATCCAGACAGCCTCTTTAGCAGCATCGTTGGCAGCGATGTATTCAGCCTCCATCGTCGAGTCTGCCACGGTTTCCTGCTTGGAACTCTTCCAGCTAACCGCCCCTCCGTAAAGGGTAAAGGCAAATCCCGACTGCGGCTTAGAGTCGTCCTTATCACTCTGGAAGCTCGAATCGGTAAAGGACTCCATTTGGAGTTCTCCGTTACCATACACCAAGAGCATCTCTTTAGTCCTTCGTAAGTACTTGAGAATGCTCTTCACAGCTGTCCAGTTACTCTCTCCAGGATCAGCTTGATACCTGCTCACTACACTTAGTGAGTATGCAACATCGGGTCTGGTACATAGCATCGCGTACATGATAGAGCCTACAGCCGAAGCATTGGGTATCCCTTGCATGCGAGCTCTCTCCAAATCAGTCTTGGGAGACATCTCTTTGGAGAGAGTGACCCCAGAGATCGTGGGTAAGTTCCCACGCTTGGATTCTTCCATACTAAACCTCTTTAGTATGGTGTCAATGTACCTGGATTGGGACAATCCCAATATCCGTTTGGATCTATCTCTATAGATCCTTATTCCTAATATGCAGGAGGCATCACCAAGATCTTTCATTAAGAATCTTTGTGATAAGAAGAGCTTGACCGATTGCAGCATAGGAATATCATTTCGTATCAAGAGTATGTCGTCTACGTACAATACGAGGAAGACCACCTTACTCTCTGCTACCTTCTTGTAGATACAAGGTTCATCTGGGTTTTTGACGAAATCAAACTCTTTGATAACGACGTCAAAGCAGATGTTCCAACTCCGCGATGCTTGCATTAATCCATAAATGGATTTAAGCAGCTTGCACACCTTCCCGCTGCTCCCACTGTCTACGAAGCCCTCTGGCTGAGTCATGTACACGCACTCTTCTAAATCACCATTTAGAAAGGCGGTCTTAACATCCATTTGCCAGATTTCGTAGTCATGATATGCAGCGATGGCAAGCATGATCCGGATGGATTTAAGCATAGCCACTGGAGAAAAGGTTTCGTCATAGTCCACACCTGGTCTTTGACGAAAACCCTTTGCAACAAGTCTAGCTTTGAAAGTCTCCACTTTCCCATCTACACCAAGTTTTTTCTTGAAGATCCATTTGCTCACAATGGGTTTTACCCCTTCAGGAGCAACTTCCAAAGTCCATACTTTGTTGGTGTACATGGATTCCATCTCGGACCGCATAGCATCCAGCCATTTCACTGAGTCCCTACTCGTGATGGCCTGCTCGAAGCTAGTTGGGTCATCATCCTCCATGATGCAATCCTCGCTCCCACCATCCATGAGAAAACCGTAGTATCTCTCAGGTTGGCGAGGAACCCTACTAGATCATCGGAGAGGCTGAGGTTCATTGGGAGCTTCTGAATCTTCTGGTTCCACTAAATCTTCAGTTACGGTTTGTGTATCTGGAACTTCTTCCAGCTCTACCACTTTGCCACTAATTTCTTTTTCAAGGAATTCCTTTTCTAAAAAGGTAGCATGTTGAGCAACAAACACTTTTTGTTCCTCACTGTGATAGAAAAAATACCCATATGAGTTCTTTGGATATCCCACAAACTTGCAAAGAACTGACCGTGCCTCGAGCTTGTCCGGATTTTGTCTTTTGACATAGGCTGGACAACCCCATATCTTAACTCGTTTAAGATATGGCCTCTTCCCACTCCATATCTCATATGGTATGGTAGGTACAGATTTAGATGGAACTTGATTCAATAGGTATGCTGCTGTTTCCAGCGCATATCCCCAAAAGGAAATAGGTAACTCAGCTGTGCTCATCATAGAGCGCAGCATATCTAATAGGGTGCGGTTCCTCCGTTCTGATACACCGTTGTGCTGTGGTGTATATGGAGGAGTCAGCTGAGAGAGAATCCCATTCTCTTTTAGGAAGTCCAGGAATTCATTGCTCAAGTATTCACCTCCTCGATCAGATCGAAGGATTTTAATACTTTTTCCGGTTTGGTTCTCGACTTCTTGTTTATATTCTCTAAATTTCTCAAAAGCTTCTGATTTGTGTTTCATCAGGAACACATATCCGAATCTAGAGAGATCGTCAGTGAATGTAATGAAGTACGAAGAACCATCCCTGGCATGTGTAGACATAGGACCGCATACATCACTATATATCAGTCCCAAGAGTTCGGTAACTCTTTCTCCGTGTCCCGTAAACGGAGTTTTGGTCATCTTGCCTTTGAGACATGACTGGCAAGTGTCATAAGATGAAAATTCGAATGGTTTCAAATATCCATCCTTATGTAACTTAGCCAGTCGTGTCGCATTGATGTGACCCAGTCTACAATGCCACAAGAAGGATTCATTCAGTTCAGAACTCTTCCTCTTGTGTGTGTTTGTTATGCTCAGAACTGTTGATTGATTTAGAACATAAATGCCATTGCACAACGTGCCTGATCCAACCAACTTTTGGTTACGGAAAATGTTCATAACATTATCCTGTAATACAAAATTATATCCCTCTTTACTCAACAAAGAAACCGATATAATGTTGCATATCAGGTTCGGCATGTAATAGCATTTGTTCAGAACCAATGTATTACCAGTTGGTAATACAAGGTGATATTCCCCGACAGTCTTAGCTGCAACAATTGCACCATTTCCAACTCTAATGTCTTTATCACCTTCTCCAAGTTCTCTACCTTTCCTAAGCCCATGTAACTGATTACATATATGGGATCCTGACCCGGTATCTAATACCCAGGACGTAGAGCAAATGGAGAAACAGTTCTCTGTAACGAACACACCCGAAAAAAATGCATCACCATGTACTTTCTTCAATCGGGTGGCATGGGAATCCTGGTGTTCCCCTATATCCTGTTCATTCCTATAACTCTTATAAGAAAGAACGGAACCAACATTCCCCAGCACAGTATAACATGCGGGTTCAGTCAATACATCCATATTATTATCTTTATTAGGGCATGACATGGTCTCTACCTGGAGAGAGAGAGAAGAAAACACTTTAGCGTATGCTCTTGCAAGATCAGATTGGTTATTATCTTATCTAATCAGGATGGCTCCCACTGTTTTTATCAAATCTTCCTTCAAACCCTAAAAGGAAAGACTAGCCGGGATTAATTACACCCTACAACTTCGTCGATCTTTCAGCCAGGCCAGTGTCGGTACTTTGAGGGAGGTCCCCCGTGCTTTCGCACGAACCTAATTAATGTAAACCTCGTTTTCCCAGAGGCGTAACCCCGTTGACACCTTTCTAGACACCTACTTGATCGGCTAATTGTAATGTGTAAAACTCTCCCAGGAGTAACTCTTACTTGCAGTGGGTATCGGGATCCAACTATCTCATAGAAGGTATGCAATCTCATTGCAAATTTCAACACTTGAAATTCCCGATAATACTTTTGCCCCAAACGATCTATGACCTTGACAAGGTCAACAAACCATAGACCGTAAGTCAAGTTCAACCCGTCATTTCTTGATTGAATTAAACCCACCCGCACGACCCTTGACAAGGTCAACAAGGCCGTACGACTACCCTAACTCAATCTGCATCATATGCATAAGCAGATAAATACTGGTTAGCTACCGCACACTGCGCCTTGACAAGGTCAACAAACGCAGCACGAATACTAAACAGGACTTATCTAAAATGACGGAGGGCTACGAAAGGTTTTTTCTGAAAACCTATTGCGTAATGAACTTGATATCGTTGTAGAATCAAATGAAGTTTTGAAATGGAGTGATTTTGAGGCTTTTCTAGTTTTGCTAAAGGGGTCACTCCCGGTGAAGGGATCGTCGGCCCTTTCCTCGTCGAATGAGGTGCGGGATATATCATATATATCACTGTGCAAAGCAAAACTCAAAAACAATCAAAAGCAAACCGAGTGTGTAGCATCTGCTAGTTATTGCTAAAGGAGTCACTCCCGGTGAAGGGATCTCGGTCCTTTCCTCATCGAATAAGGTGCAGGGTATATCATATATACCGCTATGCAAAGCAAGAACTGTAGCTACCTGTTTTGTTTAAAATTTGATTCTACAACATCTTAGGTTTCTTTTCTTTCATTAATCACATTAATGAAGTCCCATCAATTATGTCACCTAAACATCACAGATAAATACGACGTACACTTATGCCATCCGCATTCTCCTGGATGTCCCCTCGTGCACCGTTAGCTTAGGTAACTAACGACAGAGCAGGGCAGGGCTAGTGCGGGTGCAAAACATAAGTAACGTCTATATAATATATCATATATACTATATACTGTATCTATCACAGAACATCACATGATCACATCACAGATATCGCAGCAGAAGAAACATATGAAACATTGGAAATACTAGGACGTCCGTGTTTTCAATACGAGCCAGTATAAAACACGGATTCCACGGTCGTGATGAATAGCCAATCCCACACCCCTAGACCCCTACGAGAGCGGCAAGCAACCCTACCAATTCTAGGGTTAGGAGACCCGGACTCGACTCCTCGAGATGGTCTCCCACTGGACCATAGAACCCGGTTACTTGTGCTCCCCTCCTTGGGTCTATCCTAATGCGGAAAAGTAAATAATATACAAAAGGTGACAACTTCCGCAACCTGGAAGTGCCCCAATAAAAGAATATTACATACAAGTTTTTACATGAATGAAAATGAAAAACACTCATCTCACATAAAAACCCCTGGCTATTCAAACACGACAATCCAATATAACATATCCAGCAACACATAACATCACATATCATCAACGTAAGTAAATATGCGCATCCCAATTGTCGTTGACATATAGCAACGAAACTGGCGATATCACATATTACACTTACGGTCACAGAAAAGAAAGTGTAAAACTACAACAGTTGGAATCCACAACCTCATTAGACTTCGCATGCCTAATCAAATGAAATACTTAGACATCACATGCCTAACAATTATAAACCCCGCATTTTAGTCCCATTATCGAAAACTCTTTTCAATATCAAGTGAGACTAAACCGCTAGATTTATAACATTCATCCAGTTATCTCATAACTGTTTGTGAATTCCAATTATTGTATCTCATTCCGGATAAATAGAAAATATTAAACTTTCCGATCGAACATTCGAACACCCAAGTTTTCCCGAAACCGTTCAACACATGAAATAGGTTCAAAGACATTCACTTCATGCCTCAGTACCAACGGTCCAGCCGTAGAAGGGTCAAGCCAACGCCTTATATGTGGCACGCCGTACTGCCCCAAACCCGAAGGTTCAAAGGGCAGTTCAAGACGGTCACATAATCGAGTTAAGGTTTGTTGTCTTCTAGAGGGACCATCGCGTTACTTGCACTACTTAGAACGTCTTTAAACCTCAGAAAAATCCAACACTTGGAAATTTTCCGGCAGGGGAAAAGTTGGGTATTTATATCCGTTCGAACTTTTTTTAACATATTCTAAAGTTATCCGGAAAAACACATAGACGAAGTTTAATAATCCGATCGAATCAACGATTCCCAATGCAACCCCAGAATACTCAACTCTTGAGTCAAATTAAAAATTCCTAGAAAACTCAGCATCATAAAGTAGGAATTACTGTGCAAAAAGTGAATGATGATGTCATCATATGGCCGCGGAACCGCCGCAGAAGCCAGGCTTCTGCCGCGGTTCCGCCGCGCTTTGAACTCATCTCTTGGAAAAATTTGCACCGTAATTCTTAGAATTCCCTGCTGAATTTTTTAAGCATTTTTAATCTGGAAAAAACCCAGTTTTTAGAAAAAGTCCAGAGAGCGTGAAAAATATAGGGTTTCGGGTTCGATCGGGTTTCAAACATCGTCAAAGCATCGCCTAAGGCTCTAGCTAGGCTCTGATACCACTGTAGGGTTCCTAGGCACACAATAGAGGTCTCACAAGGCATCAACCATGCCAATTTCAAATTTTATGAGTGCCGAGAAACCCTAATAGGGATCGTCAACTAGAATTTTAGGCGAAAAAGGAAACTAGTTAACAACTTAACTAAAAGTAGGAAACTACAACCTTTGTAGATCCGGTTATCCATTTTCTTAGCTCCACGTAGTTGTCCTCTCGCTGTCCATCTCGAATCCCGGACTCTCGCATCGGTTTCATCGGAGAAATGAGCGGAACAGTCGTCGGCTACGATGCCGAAGACGATCTACGTCGAGGTTACACAAGATCAAACTCCAACTTCACCAAGTTGTGAAACTTGTGAAGAAAACACCCTATACTACTTGGAAAGAGGTAGAGGGTGAAGAAATAGGAGGTGGGTTCACTTTAGAATTGGATTTCTCACACTTTTACTCAAGAAGCCATTGATGATGGCAAGCTTTTTCTTGAAGAAGAAGAAGAAGCTCAAGATAGAATATGATAAGTGTTCTTTTTAAAAATGCAAAAGAAAAGAATACTTATCATAATATGAACCATGGTTAGGTGTATAGAATTGACTAAGGTTAGATGAATGGTTAGGGTTAAGCATGAAGACAAAATGGTCACTTTGGTCAAAGCTTCATGAAGCTTCAACAAGCTTCAAGAATGATAGCAACCATTTTGTTTTCTTTTGCAATTTCTTTTTAATCCAAATTAAAAAGATAAATGAATGAATAAATAAAAACCCTAACCATTTACTTAACCAAGGTTTAATTCTTTACACTTAACCAAATGAGCAAGTATCATCAAACATGATACAAACATGTGCACAAAAGTATATCACATATACAACTTGCACATCAAGTGAGAAAATCCATTTAAAGTGAACCAATACTAGTTAATGCAAAGTAATATATCAAATATATAATTATACATTAAATCATTAAATCAACACTTGATTTAACGATCCGGTCATATCGCATACAACCGACTAGTATCTTATGTATCGGCTTATCGAATCAATCCTTGATTCGATATCTAGGTTATATCGCATATAACCAATCGATACATTCATCGCGAGAATGAAATACGGTATCACATACACGCATTATTCTCGGTCCTGCACATATCTCATATGCCCTCCTATTTCGTTTCGCTTGAGCCAGGAAATCTCTGTGTAGGACTCTAAAGACTCGTCAATACGCCGGCAGCAGATGATGATCATATCAAGCACCCACAAGCCGCAAGCGGTCTGCTAAATGTAACGGCCATCCGGGTATTGAGCGATCAGAAGATCGACGAGCTAGCCCGCTCACACTCCTGTGAATCCAACCAGTAACACTTACCGTACAGTCCGGTCTGTTCGTCTGATATATCGCATATCAAGTCTAGGGGTGGTAAACGTCAGACCCCAATAACCGATAAGTCGTGCCGATGTGAGGCTCATAACGGGTCGAGAAACTACTGGTAACACTTACCAGCAGATCTCTGATCAGCCCTGGCCAGGGACTTCCCTGTTACGGCCAATCGAGCACAGCGCAACATCAACCCCCAATACCGGGAGAGACGAAACCCCTCCTATCGCTCATTGCCTCCATATGACTCGGGACTGTACCCAAAGACCACCGTTTTGCACGCCCTCATGGACGTGGTAAGGTGGAGATCAAAGCACAGTGGAATCACACAAGACTCTATGACGATCTCGGGTCTACAGACTAACCAGTATAAGTGTCACCTGAGAACTGCCATCTGACGTGAGGTATAATACCATCTGGGAGTTCTCGGCGAGTCCGTCCAGTGTACCCAGTCTCCACTGAGCACCCGTATACCATCTCTGATGTCAAACACCAATGTATATGGGATCATCCATCGCCCATCTCATGGGTCGAGAAGCGTATACGCTAGTCTACACTGGTATATCGATGCCCCGTCTCGATACACCCACGACTAGGGACCTTGAAGGATGTACCTATGGACTACCATGTCCCCACTAGTATGATCTGCATTATAGTCCAGGTAGTCAAGTACACATCCTAAGGGCTTTACCAACATGTAACTGTAAGACAGTTTAAAGAGACAAGTGTACATGTTAAGATAAAGAGCAACCAGATAGCATACTATCATATCGAGCAAGAAAGTCATCTCTATATATGTCCAAGCATCCAATATAATATACATCATCTGTACAATACTGGCCTCTAGGGCATACATACAACTAACATGCATGACATAATCCTAGGTCAATACGATTAGTATATATAAACCTCAATATGAATAAGGCTGAAGCATAATATAAAGGCAAAGGTAAACATCTAAACATAAGTGTAATCCCATGTGCTCGTGTCAGTGCCTCAGGTAGCAAAATATCGTAAATATGAGGTATGAATGCGGTACTGTCACGACCCGCAAGGTACGGAACGTGACTGGCACTTAAGTTTACGAAACGTCTAAAGACATCCGTAAAATAAGTAAGCCAAAGCCCAGAAAACAAAACCAATTAATCAAAAGAGTGAAGAAAACCCAATCAATTGAAAGCGAGTTTATCAAATAAGTCATGTAAAACCCTTTTTAAAAACAATACCAATTTTTCCGAAAATTTCGGCAGAGTCTCCTTTGTAAATACTGGCCCCCAAAATGGGTACAACAAAATATATATGAATCCAACAAAATAGGGCATCCCCAAGCTGGTGCTAGCTCTTCGCCACAAGGCGGTCACAAATCCCACGCAATATAAAGCAACAATAAGCAAAATAATCATAATGAAGCATAAGAAAAAACAGCATGTCGACTCAAGTGAGCTCGACCCCAAAATACAGCATAAAAGTCCACAAACCTCACAGTCTCATCTCTAGGTCAATACAATAATACTGGTAGAAACAGTAGATGGAGTACACTAGATACAAAGAATATACAAGGTGGTACAAAAATAATAACATGACCCACCTATGAGCAAAACCTCGAGTCCAGGCAAAAGAGGCAAAAGAACAAGTGCGCCCGCCGCTACTGTACTAACGGAGCGGACCTGCAAAAGGCTGTGGCACAACGGGGGTGAGTTGCCAACTCGTGAGTAATAAATAACATCTACAAAGGCTATCGTATGCATGCACACAAGCATCCTAGTATCTAAAATACAGGTATGAATGGATGCACTAGCAGGTGTGTATACAACATCAGTGTACGAATATGTATGCAACATGAATATCTGAGGTCTCAATAGGTATCTATAAGAAACATTTTATCTCTTTTTGTTTTTGAAACTCTTTTAGAATGCCAGCATAATACTCAAGGAATCGACGAGAACCGGTGTCCAGCAACGACACCTAAAAGCTGTCTCAAATCTCATAAATCCATGTCATAGTGTCTCTGGCCTCAGCCGTCCGGCTGACCCATCTCAAATATCAATATCTCATCATCTAGCGGCCACGGTCGGTATCCTCTGGATATCCGCCGTCCCAAACAGTCACCGGTAGGTAATCCGTCCCCTGCCAGGCTCAACGTCAACACCACATTCCTCTTGCCCCGGGGTACCTTATCGGGCCCACCATGTACCCGTGCCGGTTCCTCCACTCCTCGACACGGATTTCCAAAACCACAGCAAACTCATGGTGGACGACACTTACATCACTAGAAAACCGCAATTTACATATTTTAAAAATATAATAAGTTTAGAAATTTTGCGGCTTTCCCCTGAAATCCAGCAATATCATAAAATCTCAAGAAATCCTCATAAGTGCATATATCAGTGATAATGAATGCATATGTTATCAATAATCAAGTTGCGATGTGTGATTAATGGATTAAGCATGAACAATTAATATATGATGAAGTACATGCACATGAATAGCAATCCTACGGTTTCATTTTAAGGAATTAAAGGCAATAGCACAAGTTTAAGTATCAATTAGTAAAAGGTTTAAATTTAAAGGTTATCTAGTGTGGTGGCATGGCAATTACCAGGGTGTGTGTGTAAGCATGAATAGTGCTCGTGCTGCATATAAAAACCCTGGCAATGGTGCAGGTGTCCTATAAAATGGTTTCGTATAGGTATGTCAATATAATGCATGGATGCAGCAAATAATCAAATAAGTATTTCACCCCTAATTACTAACATCACTAAGAATCTTGTAAGTTACTAAAACTATCGGGCGGCTTGCGCCATCCAACGATAGTCCCCCGTAGATGTTACATCTACTCACCGGAATCCCTGGCTAGCTGTGTCCAATCACCGCTTTCCCCTTTCGCGCCGCGTCTGACGTCTCCGCGACCGAACCTGGAATTTACATCAATACCCAACATAAGGTTACGTAACAAGAACGACGCAAAAGCCAAACGAAACTACTAATGTTCACTAGCTAGGTACAACGTGCGCAGGGTGCGCGGAACATACGCGAAAATCGCAAAAACTGCCAAAAATCGCCGATTTGGTCACCCGGCAAAACTAAAACCCGACTACTCAAAAATCCGCACACACGCATCCTAAACGTCATAGGATAAGCCAACACAATCATCAAGATGTCGAAAA
This sequence comes from Agapanthus africanus, assembly GCA_030015575.1. Lineage (NCBI taxonomy): Eukaryota > Viridiplantae > Streptophyta > Magnoliopsida > Asparagales > Amaryllidaceae > Agapanthus > Agapanthus africanus. The sequence continues at coordinate 334,034,114 of CM057346.1, read as the reverse complement.
TAATCCATCACATAATTTTAATAAAAACCTAGTAAGCACAAACTAGCAATTTTGGTGCGAAAATCGAAAATTAGCGATACGGTTATCACAATCCAACACAATATCCAACCACACAACAAGCAATCTACAAACACTATAATTACAACACATTAGCAATGATTCAAAACCTATTTTCCATACATAAACCCTTTCTTGAATCTCCTAAAACAACAATTTACAACCAAAATCACACTTTTAAAATTTAGTAAATTAGCATAGTTTAAAGACCACATAACAAGGTAACCTCTTAGATTAGGTTGTGTAGGAACTAGATTAATTACAAAACAATTTAATTAGCTAACATGGCTTCAAGAACCCTAGTTTAATTTTTGTAATTAGCAATCACAAATCAAATTCCATACTACAAATTTAAATTAACACAATTAAAAGCCCACATAAGAAAATTAACCTCTTAGATTAGGTTAGCAAAATAACTAGATAGAAAAATAGATTTAATTAGCCTAGTAATGGTATGCTAAAACCCAAGTTCATATCAAACTACCCTCTTTAAACAAAACTAGATTAGGAATTAAGTAAAGATTTAACACTAAACAATTTCAAGGTTCTAATTAGCACCCTTAAGCAACAATGTAACCATTTGATTAGAAATTATACCTCCAAAGTTCAAACCCTATGATGCTAAAGCCTCCCAAGATGCCATCTTTCTCCAAGATTTGAGTCAATTTGGGTTTGAGAAGAGAGGGAATAAGGTTTTGCTTTGAAATTGTAAAAGGAATTGTTGATTTTTAAGGATTTTTGGATGAACTTTGAAGAAGAAAAGAGATGATGCAAGGAGGGGGAGGGGGCTGCTGTTTGCAGCTGAAACTTCAGCTGATGAGGAGTGGGGGAGTGGTGTGGGGGAGTGTGAGAAAAGTCAAGGTCAAAGCCATACCAATCAACAAAAAACCCATACCCAATTATATATATTAAAACCCTTTACATATCATTTTGTGCAAATGAGTTGGGGAAAATTTTTTGTGGGCTTGTTGCTGAGGTAGGGCCGGCCTAGAGGTGAGGAATGAATGAGAGAGAGTGCACAAAAAAAATTTTATGCAAAAAGACCCCCTACAAGTCCAAAATTGCAAATTTAAGCTTAAATTCAATAAATTTCTTTTCCTATAATAAAAATTAGTTAAAAATCAAAATAAAATACTAAAAATTTATGTTACAACTAGATTTTAATTAACATAATTTTAAAGATTAAAATTAGCCCGGAAAAATTTGTATTTATCGCTAATTTAATGTATTTTCTTACCGGCTTAAAATAATATTAAAAAAATGAAAAATAGGGAAAAATTTTTAAATGACCAAAATTTCCTAAGTAACTCATTAGCTTCTAAAAACAAGCAATTACCTATCCATTTTAGGTATAATTAGCCCTAAACTGCAAAATAACGAGAAAGACGGTTTTCGGAAAAATACCGAATTTTCACCGATTTTCAGGAAAACACCAAAACGACTTTTCAAGACGCTACAATCTTCCCCCCTTAAAGAAATTCGGTCCCCGAATTTAAAAAAAATATAGCTACGCGTACCTTCAAAGAGATGGGGATATTTCTTCCTCATCTCGCCCTCGGTCTCCCAGGTAACCTCCTCGCTGCTCGGGCTACGCCAAAGGACCTTGACGGTTGGTATAATCTTCGACCTCAACTTCTTCACCTGCCGATCCAAGATGGCCACCGGCTGCTCTGCAAAAGAAAGGTCGCGCTCTAGCTGGACTGTCGGGTGCTGAATCGCATGCGAAGGGTCGTGAAGGTACTTGCGGAGCATCGAAACATGGAAGACGGGGTGAACATCGGGAAAGCTGGGTGGAAGAGCCAAACGATATGCAACTGCGCCGACACGCTCAAGGATCTCGAAGGGACCTACGAATCTAGGGCTAAGCTTCCCCTTTTGCCCAAAACGCATCACGCCCTTCATCGGAGAGACTTTCAGAAAAACATGGTCGCCAACTGCGAACTCTAATCTGCGACGGCGCCTGCCTGCATACGATTTCTGCCTGCTCTGAGCCGCTCTCATCCGGTCTCGGACCAACTGTATCTTCGCTATCATCTCCTCAACAAGCTGCGGCCCCAAAATACTGCTCTCACTGAGCTCTGTCCAACAAACGGGCGATCTGCATCTCCTCCCATACAATGCCTCGAAAGGTGCCATCTGAATAGTATCCTGGAAGCTGTTGTTGTAGGAGAACTCCACTAGCGGTAAATGACGATCCCAGCTACCACCAAAGTCTAAAACGCACGCTCTGAGCATGTCCTCGAGAGTCTGAATGGTCCGCTCTGACTGTCCATCTGTCTGCGGATGAAACGCTGTGCTGAAGCTCAAACGGGTGCCCAAAGCCTCCTGAAGTCTCTGCCAAAGTCGGCTGGTGAACTGAGTGCCTCGATCTGACACGATACAAGTCGGTACGCCATGCAACCGCACGATCTCGTCGATGTAGAGCTGAGCATACTGAGCGAAGTTGAAAGTGGTCTTCACTGGTAGGAAGTGAGCCGCTTTCGTCAATCTATCCACGATCACCCAGATGGATTCGTACCCTCGACTGGTCCTGGGTAGACCCACAATGAAGTCCATCGAAAACTGTTCCCATTTCCACTCTGGAATGGGTAACGACTGTAGCTCTCCTGCGGGCCTCTGGTGCTCGGCCTTGACTTGCTGACAAGTCAGGAATCTCGAAACGAACTCCGCAATGTCCCTCTTCATCCCGTCCCACCAGTAGGTCTCTCTCATATCATGGTACATCTTGGTGGAACCGGGATGGACACTATACACTGATCGGTGTGCCTCCTCAAGAATGTCGCGCCGCAATCCATCAGCATCTGGTACGCACAGTCTAGATCCATATCGTAAAATCCCCTGATCGTCAATCACGAACTCGGAAAATCTGCCCTGTCCCATCTGTGCCACGATCTCTGAGCAACGGTCGTCACTGCGCTGTGCCTCATATATACGGTCAAGCAACTGTGGGCGTGCACGAACATGCGCGAGCTGTCCCCCTGTCTGAGTGAACTCGAACTCAACTCGGCTGTCGCATAACATCTGCCAATCTGCTGACGACTTCCTCTGCACTGCGCGCAAAAAGGATAGACTACCCCCGGGCCTCCTACTCAACGCATCTGCCACCACATTCGCCTTGCCTGGGTGATATAAGATCTCGCAGTCGTAGTCTTTCACCAACTCCATCCAACGATGCTGTCTGAGGTTCAGGTCTCGCTGCTGAAATATGTACTTTAAGCTCTTGTGATCGGTGAATATCTGACACGACTCGCCGTATAGGTAATGTCGCCAAATCTTCAGTGCAAAGACCACTGCAGCCATCTCCAAATCATGAGTGGGGTAGTTCTGTTCATGCTTCTTCAACTGCCGAGAAGCATAAGCGATCACCCGGCCATGCTGCATCAATACGCATCCTAATCCCACTCGCGAAGCATCACAGTAGACAACAAATCCGCCTGATCCCGAAGGCAAAGATAACACCGGCGCCGTAGTCAAACAAGTCCATATCTGCTGAAAACTGCGCTCGCACCCCTCTGTCCAAACGAAAGGAACTCCCTTCCGGGTCAAACCGGTCAAAGGTGCAGCTATACGGGAGAAGTCCTGAACAAAACGCCTGTAGTAGCCTGCCAGGCCTAGAAAACTACGGATCTCAGTAACCGATGTAGGTCGGGGCCACTGCTGAACAGCCTCAATCTTCTTCGGGTCCACACAAATGCCGTCTCTCGTAACCACGTGACCCAAGAATCCGACGCTGTCCAGCCAGAATGCACACTTGGAGAACTTTGCGAACAGCTGGTGCTCCCTCAGAGTCTGTAACGTAATCCGCAAGTGCTGCTCGTGCTCCTCTCTGCTCCGGGAGTACACCAAGATATCGTCGATAAACACGATGATGAACAAGTCAAGATACGGCCTGAATGTACGGTTCATCAAATCCATGAATGCTGCTGGGGCGTTGGTGAGTCCGAACGACATCACCAAAAACTCGTAGTGGCCGTAGCGCGTGCGGAAAGCTGTCCTCGGTATATCCTCCTGTCGAACTCGCAGCTGATGGTATCCTGATCGCAAGTCGATCCTCGAAAAATACCCCGCACCCTGAAGCTGGTCGAACAAATCATCAATGCGCGGCAACGGATATCTGTTCCGAACGGTAACTTTGTTCAGCTGGCGGTAGTCGATACATAAGCGCAAACTTCCATCCTTCTTCTTGACAAACAGGACCGGAGCACCCCACGGAGAAACACTCGGTCGAAAAAGCCCCTTATAACAAATCCTGCAACTGATCCTTCAGCTCTCGAAGCTCTGCCGGGGCCATCCGATAAGGCGGTATAGAAATAGGCCCCGAGCCGGGAATCAAATCAATGCAGAACTCAACATCGCGCTCAGGCGGTAGCCCAGGTAGCTCATCAGGGAAAACATCAGGGAACTCACAAACTACCGGGACCCGGTCCAACGGAACCTCTGCAGCTCGAGTATCACAAATAAACGCTAAGAATCCCTGACATCCCTTCCGCAAGAGCTGACCAGGGCGAAGAGACGAAATTAAGCTGGGAAGGGTGACACTGCGGTCTCCCCGAATAACCAGGACTGGCTCTCCCGAAAAGCTAAATATGACTGCCTTCTCACGGCAGTCCACCGAAGCATAACAAGTGGCTAGCCAATCCATGCCCAGAAGCACATCAAAGTCCAACATATCGAGGAGAATCAAATCAACCGATGAATCCCTCTCCCCGATACGAACGGAACACAAACGAAAAACAAAACGAGCGACAAACGACTCGCCAACCGGAGTAACAACAACAAGCGGATGATCTAACGACGACGACTCACGGCCCAACATCGGTGCAAAGTGTGTAGAGACGTACGAATGTGTGGAACCTGGGTCAAATAATACCCGGGCGTCGAAAGAACAAACTGGCAAGGTACCTGTCACAACGGCATTGGATGCCTGCGCATCCTGCGGTGTCAAAGCAAAAACTCGGGCCTGTCCTCCACCGATAGCGGGCTGACCTCGACCTCGGCCTCTGCTTCCTCGTCCTCTCTGAACAGGACCGCCGCGTCCACGGCCTCTGGGTGCACCTAACTGGCGTGGAGCATCGCCGGTGGTAGGAAGTAGGGCTCTCTGAGGAGGGGGTGGTGATGGTGGCAGGGTCACATGCGGAACTGTCGCTGCTCCCTGTCGTCTCGCCGGACAGTCTCTGACAAGATGGTGCAAACTCCGGCACCCAAAACACCCTGGCGACGGCTGCTGCCCCTGGGGATAAGAACCATATAACTGTCCCCGCCCAAATCCTCTGCCAGGCCTATCTCTCGGGAAGAATCTGGCGCGCTGCCTCTGAGACGGTACCTCGGTGCGAATCCTCTTCGGCCCAGAAACGGCCGAAGTCTGTGATATGCGTGCCTCCATCCGCAATGCCGTATCCCTAGCAGCTGAATAAGTATCGTAGTGCTGGGCGCCAATGGCAAGATATAGCTGGGCATCAAGTCCCTGTACGAACCTCTTCACCATCTTCTCCTCGGTATCCACCAAATACTGAGCATATCGGGATAACTGCGTAAACTGGATGTCATACTCAGACACCGTCATCCCAGGTGTCTTGACTAAGGCCTCGAAGCTACGAGCTCTGGCGTCACGAACGCTCTCTGGAAGGAAACGGGCTAGAAAGACCGCTGTAAACTCGACCCAAGTCATAGGCGGTAGACCTGCAGCTCGACCTCTCAAGACTGACTCCCACCATGTCTGCGCGAGACCCTCTAGTCGGAAACTCGTAAGCTCTACCCATCGATCATCCGAACATCTCAGCAAACGGCAGATCCTGGCTAAACTGTCAAGGAACATCTGTGGGTCCTCCGCTGCCTCGGTGCCGGTGAATACTGGAGGTCTCAGCCTCATGAAATCCTGTAGTGAAATCGGGATGGTCACGGTGGTAGTAGTAGGAGCAGGTATCATGGTCGTTTGTGATGTAGTAGGTACGTCATCCGGCCTCGGTGTACGACAGGCTGCAACTAGGGATCCTACCATCTGACGTAGCTCCTGCATGCCTCCCATCATCTGTCGCAACCCTTTACATATCATTTTGTGCAAATGAGTTGGGGAAAATTTTTTGTGGGCTTGTTGCTGAGGTAGGGCCGGCCTAGAGGTGAGGAATGAGTGAGAGAGAGTGCACAAAAAAAATTTTATGCAAAAAGACCCCCTACAAGTCCAAAATTGCAAATTTAAGCTTAAATTCAATAAATTTCGTTTCCTATAATAAAAATTAGTTAAAAATCAAAATAAAATACTAAAAATTTATGTTACAACTAGATTTTAATTAACATAATTTTAAAAATTAAAATTAGCCCGGAAAAATTTGTATTTATCGCTAATTTAATGTATTTTCTTACCGGCTTAAAATAATATTAAAAAAATGAAAAATAGGGAAAAATTTTAAATGACCAAAATTTCCTAAGTAACTCATTAGCTACTAAAAACAAGCAATTACCTATCCATTTTAGGTATAATTAGCCCTAAACTGCAAAATAACGAGAAAGACGGTTTTCGGAAAAATACCGAATTTTCACCGATTTTCAGGAAAACACCAAAACGACTTTTCAAGACGCTACAGGTACAATGAAAATAGAAGACATCATGAATAAGAAGACCGTTTTCTTAATATAGTGAGATTTTTAAATAAACATTCAAATATCATCGATGAAATCATCAGAAATCAGTGTCAAGCATCGACACAAAATATATATATCATGTCCAATAGGTATGCAACATTCATGAAGGTACTCTATCAGGTACTACTAATACATAAAGCAATAAATGGTAATGTGTATATGCAATGGTCATGTAAGGTACTCTATCAGGTACTACTAATACATGAAGCGATGAATATAAAATAAATGTGGGGTAGGGGATATAACATGCCATCCATACACCTCGACCATAAAGGCCCCTCATATCGACCATAAAAGACCCACATATCGACCATATAAGCCCCTCATATCGACCATAAAGGCCCTTCACATATATAATGAATAAGTAAATTTGCATAGATCATCATGATAATATATTAAGTAGGTGTATATATATATCAGCGTCCCATACCACTAATATATATATATACTATGGGTATACGTATATATTTCAGCGTCCCATACCATTGATATATATACGCAGGGGTAAAACAATCCAGAAAACATCATATGAAATAATATCGCAGTGCGAAATCCATGAATTATAATGCATGCAACGTGAAACAATAATATGAGAATGTAACTATGTAAAGGCATATGTGTAAGCATATAGGTATACAGGTATGCTATATGTCATATGCACAAAGGAATATGAATCAATAACATATAAGCATGCAATGCAATGCGAGCAGTAGAATAAATGAGAAATGAATAATAATGCAGCAATAAAGAAATATACATTCCTATATACGAGTCATACAGGTTTTTGGTATTTGAAAGTTGCACGAATCATGGTGTTTTAGAAAATAGGGCTATGGTATTTTTATGAAAAAGTATATCCTTGAAAATATTTGTAGTGTTGGAGATAGTGCCCTCAGAGTCAATTATTGGATCACAGGCATGTGATTGCAATGATTGAGGGAGGACCTATTTCGGTAGGACAGTCTAACTCAAGATGATAGTATGCTATCTGGTTTACCTTTATCATTGTGTACAGTTTTAGGTGACCTGACAAGTCGCTATTACACGTTGATAGAGCCCCTAGGATTCATGCTTGACTACCAGCAGTATGAGGGCGATCATATACGTGGGAGCTGGTAGTCTATAAGCACATCCTTAAAAGGTCCCTAGTCGTGGGAGTTTCGAGACAGGGCATCGATACTCCAGAGTAGACTAGTGTATACAGTCGAGACCCCGACGAGGGGCGGTGGCCGGTCTCACAGGCCACTGGTGTAAGTTGGTTCACCTAAGATGTATACAGGTGCTCATTGGGTTATGAGTACACCGGACAGGACTCGCCGGGAACATACTAGTTGGTCTTATACCTGACGTCAGATAGCAGTTCCCTGGTGACATGTGTACAGGTTAGTTCATCGACCTGAGGATCGTCATTTTTCTCGTATGAGTTCCCACTGTACTTTGATTACTACCCTACCACGCTCAAAGGAGACGTGCAAACAGGTTTTAGTTGGGTACAGTCCCGAGCCACATGGAGGCAGTGAGCGGATCTTTAGGGGTTCGTCTCTCCCGGTATTGGGGGTGAGGTCGCGCTGTGTCTAGGAGAGCCATTACACGAAGTCCTTGGCCAAGGCAGGAGATTTACTGGTAGGTATTCCAGTAGTATCTCAGGGTGTTTTGGGCTACACTCCGACACGACTTGTACCGCTTTTGGGGGTCTGACTTTTACCAACCCCCAAGGCCCGCCATGCGATGCTCATAGACGAACGGACCGGACTGTACGGATATTGTCACTGACAGGCTCAGTAGGGTGTCAGGATGAGTTCGCTCATCGACGTCCCTTTTAGTCAATAGCTGGTAGCCCGTCACGTATGGCTAATACCTCTGACGTGCTAGTGGTTAAATCCACAGCCATAGTATTGACGAGTCTTTAGAGTCCCCCACATTCAGTTGCTCAAGATTCGGGCGAAACGCTGTAGAGGCCGTATGGAGATATGGCAGGGTTCGATCAGATACGTGCGGTATTGCACGGATCAGGATCGGACGGTTAATACTAGCGGGCTTTTGTTTAAGCCGGATCCTAGTATTGGACAGTGTAGATTTGTCTCATTGCATTTGTATTCGGTCGGAATACAAATGCGGGTATGTATATACAGTAGCGGGGTTTTCCTGTAATTTATTACGGGATCAGTTTTTTGGAGTTGCCAGTTTGCTTTCCGTTTCGGCCATATTTCTTTGTATCTTTCATTGGCCGAAGATTAGTGGAGGAGGGCTTATTTGCAATTGTGCAAATAAGTATTTTGGAGGGTTGTCTTTACATATTGTTGTGTCATGATCACTTGACTTTCTTTAGTCATCATGGCTTGACTTGTGGTGTCATGTTGATGTGTTATGATGTTGGAGTGTTGGTTTTTGTGTGTGATGATTTTGTTCTCATAATGAATCATCATTCTTTCTTGCATGACACCCATCCTCCTCTATTTTGTGTTTTCCCCCTTGAGATCCCACTTCTCTCCTTGATCATTTTTGGCCGGCCATTGTTATGGGGGCTGTCCCATAATTTTTTGAGGGGAATTTTGTTCTTTTGGCTTCACAAAATCCATTTAGCTCCTCCACCAGAAGCTCATATCATTTCCTCCACCATATGGAAACTCCCTCAACCCCGAGAGACACATATAGCACTACACTATTCTACAGCAAATCTTGAGCACGTCGACTCACCAACTTCATGCCCGAGTTGCCTCGGACCAGAGGTGGGAGCCCGTAAAAGAAGCCGGCGATGTGGTGCCCTTCCGGCGAGGAGGTGAAGGCCGGAGACTCCGCGGGAGATCGGGACGACGACGAGAAGACCGAAGGACACGGATCGCTCGGTATATCTCTCTACCCCCTCTCTTGTTAGCTAGGACTAGATTAATGGCACGATCCGGGTTTATAGTACGCGGTGGTACCGGTTCAAAAAGTTAAAGAAAACCATCGCTTCCGCTTTCCGACGTCGGATTGACGGCCGGGGCGCCGCCGTGCACTTACAGTGGTATCAGAGCCTCGTCATTAACCTAGTCTAGCGTTGTCTAATGTGTTTACACTTCCGATCGAACAAAATTCCAAAAACCCGCGTTTACAATAGCATCAGTTTCTGTCGAAATTTTTTGGAGTCCAAAAATTTTTCAGGTTGTTTCAGAATGATGTGCAGGGGGTTATAAGCTTCCTGTAAAAATTTGGTCGCACGATCTCATTACCCCACCGCAGAACCGCGGCCAAACCCATGCTTGGGCCGCGGTTCCGCCACTGTTTTAACTGTTCAGCGCACCAAATTTTTCCAGAGAGCTCCTGTGTAGAAAATAGGGTTTTTGGAACATTCTTTTTGGGCCCAGAATTTCTTTATGTGCTACAGTAGTGCTTGGGGCCCACTTGGTAATTTGATTGATCGGATATTTTAAACACATTAGTTCATAGTATTTACATTATATCTGCGACCGTGAATGTCACTTGATCGGTAAATCCTGTCTAACTGCTATAGCCCTTTTAGACGGATTTGCGAACGTGACATTCACGTTGATGTTCTGTGATTGTGCTGTGATGTTACGGATTGGTCGTGGGGGATAGCCTGGATGCAATGCTAGTACAGTTTTTGTTGTATTATGTACATTTGATATTGCGGGGCGAGCGTCCGACATGTGGACTGCCGTCACTGCCCGTTTGTATATTATTCTTTTGGGGCACGATCAGGTTGCGGTCGATGTACCCGTTGTATGTATATTTTACTTTTTGTACTAGGATTGCCCCGCGGAGGGGTGCACGGATAGCCGGGTTCTAGAGGGCAACGGGCCCGCATCTCATGGCGTTGAGACGGAGGGGGCCTCACTCTAGAATTGGCGGGCTATTCGCCGCACTCGTAGGGGGTACAGGTTGACCCAGGAGGGGTGCCCAAGTTACCGGATTCCGTGAAGTGCTGGGTGGTCCATTCACGTTGCTGAAGGAGGCTGCCTCGCTTCAGGTTTTGGCGGGTAACTTGCCGCGCCCGTAGGGGTCTAGGATTTTATTGCACAGGCTATCCACACGACCAGGGGAACGTCGGGTTTCAGTAGCGGCTCTGTGAAACCCGGGGATCCCAGATATCTGTATTGTTCTGTGATGCTGTACATTTCTGTGATGTTGCATTTTATCACGCCTTGAGCGAAATATTATATATTGATATATATACTAGTAGATATTGTATATGTTTTGCATCCGCGCTAGTCCATTCCCCGCTCTGTCGTTAGTTAACTAACCTAACGGGTAATGACGGGACCCAGTGGCGAATGCGGATGGCATATACGTACATCATTATTTTCGTTCTTTGTGATGTGATCAATTGATGGGACTTGTGTTGATTCGGATCCATGCAAGTTAAAAACAAACCTAATCTGATGTTGTTGGAACACTTTTCAAAAAGCTGTTATTACAAGGGTGTTCTCTTTTGTTTTGCATCGTGGTATTCAGTTGAAATATCCTGCTCCTCAGTCGACGAGGCAAGGGCCGAGATCCCTTCACCGGGAGTGACCCCTTCGAGAAAAGTTTGCGTCAGGGCAATAACTTCACTATAGCCGATTACTTTTGCTTTGCATCGTGGTATTCAGTTGGATTATCCTGCACCTCATTCTACGGGGAAAGAGCCGAGATCCCTTCACCAAGAGTGACCTCTTTAGCAAAGGTTTTCGTCACTATATTTTCATAAAAGCTATCCGGTTCCTTCAACGATATCAAGTTCATTACGTTAAAGGTTTTCTCCAGAAACCATTCGTAGCCCTCCATCGTTTCATATGGGTAGTCAATAGTATTCAAGCTGTGTTTGTTGGCCAAAGTCAAGGCACAGTGTTTAGTAGCTGTTGGATATTCATATGCAGCATAGATAGATGCGTTGGTTTGGGGCAGTCGTATAGCCTTGTTAGCCAAAGTCAAGGGCTAGTGCGGGTGGGCTCAAATTAACCTGGAGAATGACGGGTAGAACTTGACATGTGACTTATGATTTGTTGGCCAAAGTCAAGTGTAAGCCCGCGGGGGCGCCCCGGCCGTCGATCCGACGCCGGAAACGCGGAAAACAAAAACTTTGCGAACTTTGCAAAACGGCACCGCCGCGGACTTTTCACCCGGATCGGGCCATTAACCTAGCTAGCTAGCAAAATAGAAAAGAGTAGAGATGCTATACCAAGCGATCCGTGTCCTTCGGTCTTCGTCTCCACTCCGATCTCTTGCGGAATCTCCGTCACCTCCTCGCTCGTCGGAAATGGGCACCACGTAGCCGGAATCTTTTACGGGCTCCCGCCTCTTGACCGAGGCAACTCGGGCGCGAAGTTGGCTAGCCGACGCGTCCAAGGCTTGCTATAGAAATAGTGTAGAAACTTGTCTCTTTGGGGTTTTGAGGTTGCCATGGTTGGAGGAAATTTACACAAGAATTTTCATGGATGCAAGAAGGGAAAGAGAAGCATGCAATGGAATGGGTGAGCTCGGCCAAGCACTAAGAGCTCACTGGAATTAATCTGTGTGTAGTGTGCACACAAAAAACAATGTAAAGGAAATCAACCTTCACAGCCTACACACAAAGAAATGGGGGGGGGGGGCCACTAAATATCATATGAAGAAAATATGCACACAAATTAAACCTTTCTCCATCCAATCTAAAACATTCAATTTCCTTGCTGGAAAAAATTGGCCGGCCCCACAAAGGAATTGGTGGGAAAATGGATGAATGAAATAACAAAGGAGAAAAGGAAAATCCAAAAAGAATAATGGTCACAACAATTTCCTTTTCAACTCAAATCAAACAACCATCAAATAAATGCAAAGAGATGGACAAGAAAGGAATATCATGATGAAGAGGTCACACTCATGCAAAGAAACCCCTCACAAAATGTTAATTGCAAACTTGCAATTAACACCCTCCAACGAAAAGTCCGACCGGGAAGGAAAAAGAGAAAACCGGCCGGAACGGAATGCAAACTGGCAACTTCATAAAACCGATCCCGTAATAAATTACAGGAAAACCCCGCTACTGCAAATACATGCCCGCATTTGTATTCCCACTGAACACAAATGCAAAGAGACAAAACTACACTATCAAATACTAGTATCCGGCTTAAGCCAAAGCCGGCTAGTAAAAACCGTCCGATCACGATCCGTGCAATACCGCACGTGTCTGATCGAACCCTGCCATATCTCCATACGGCCTCTACAGCGTTTCGCCCGAAACTTGAGTAACTGTCTGTGTGGTGGACTCTAAAGACTCGTCAATACTGTGGCTGTGGATTTAACCACTAGCACGTCAGAGGTATAAGCCAATACGTGACGGGCCACCAGGTATTGACCAAAAGGGACGTCGATGAGCGAACTCATCCTGACACCCTACTGAGCCTGTCAGTGACAATATCCATACAGTCCGGTCCGTTCGTCTATGAGTATCGCATGGCGGGCCTAGGGGGTTGGTAAAAGTCAGACCCCCAAAAGCGGTACAAGTCGTGTCGGAGTGTAGCCCAGAACACCCTGAGATACTACTGGAATACCTACCAGCAAATCTCCTGCCTTGGCCAAGGACTTTTCATGTTCTGGCTCTCCTAGACACAGCACGACCTCATCCCCAATACTGGGAGAGACGAACCCCTGCAGATCCGCTCACTGCCTCCATGTGGCTCGGGACTGTACCCAACTAAAACCTGTTTGCACGACTCCTTTGAGCCGTGGTAGGGTAGTAATCAAAGTACAGTGGGAACTCACACGAGACAAATGACGATCCCAGGTCGATGAACTAACCTGTACACATGTCACCAGGGAACTGCTATCTGACATCTGGTATATTCCCAACTAGCAGGTTCCCGGCGAGTCCTGTCCGGTGTACTCATAACCCAATGAGCACCTGTATACATCTTAGGTGAACCAACTGACACCAGTGGCTTGTGAGACCGGCCACCGCCCCTCGTCGGGGTCTCGACTGTATACACTAGTCTACTGTGGAGAATCGATGCCCTGTCTCGAAACTCCTACGACTAGGGACCATTTTAGGATGCGCTTATAGACCCCAGCTCCCACTTATATGATCGCCCTCATACTGCTGGAAGTCAAGCAAGAATCCTAGGGGCTTTATCAACGTGTAATAGCGACTCGAAAGGTCACCTAAAGCAGTACACGATGATAAAGATAAACCAGATAGCATACTATCATCTCGAGTAAGACTGTCCTACCGGGATAGGTCCTCCCCTCAATCATTGCAATCACGTGCCTGTGATCCAATAATTGACTCTGAGGGCACTATCTCCAACAATCTCCCACTTGCACTCAAGGCTAATTATTGCGATGTCGCATACTCACAGCCCGTGTGATACCGAACACCCAACTCCTCTACTAGTCAGTCTCACAAAGCTCGTTTGCGAAACTATTGCGTTCGAGGAATAGCCTCGGTGAGTGGATCCGCTTTGATGTTTCTTTCTATGTCTCTCTATATCTCATGTTCGCAGAGAAAACTATCTCCCGAAAACGAGCAATACCTGTCCTAGAATGTCTGGATGTCTGATGGGACCTAGTTCAGAAATGAACTCCAAATCCAAACTTCTTAGACTGTATCGACAACTGAACTTAATCAGTGTCCTGCGCCATGCCTTCCCTCAGTATCCACCTGGATCACCTGTCCAAAATACTGCCCCTCGTCAGAGGAAAAACTATAACTCTGACAGCCACTCTGCCATCCAGGTCACCTTGGAAGCCTGGAATGATAACCGTCTCGTAAAGGAGGCTGCCGTTATCAATTCCCTAGAACATCAACTTATGTTCTAAAACTTCTTCCGACTGTTTCTCCAGGATTGGATCAATATCATCTTATTGCACCTACTGCAAGAACAACATCTGGTGTGGTACTTGACATCTCATGATTGACACAATTGCCTAAGCAAGTGATCTGTCAATCATGCGTATCCCTCTCCCCTTTAGTCTGTAAGACACCTTTAGAGAAGGTGACTCCATTACCTGCAGGTACACCACCGTGCCAGGAGTCGTCCATTCTAAATACTCTTAGAATGCGGTCAAAGTACCCAGATTGGGAAACCACCCAAATCTAGATCTAAAACCATAAATCTAGTAACCAGAATGTCTGATATAATATCCAAGTCCTATGTGGAGAAACCACTGTGTGACGACCAAAGTATAACCGATCGTAGTATAGGAATATCACTTCCTACTCTGTGTATGTCATCAAATACCAGGACATCACACCCTACTACCTTCTCAACAGATCCATCCCCTATTCTGATGAAGTCAAGCCTATGACTGTCACATCAGAAATAGATGATCTATCTCCGCTATATCTGCTCTAGTCTATAAATAGACATAAGCCTGACATCCACCAATGCTTCCGCTGCTCCCACTGACTACGACAATCCTCTGGCAGAGTCATATAGACGTGCACTTCTAAAGCCGGTTTAGAACGACGCTATACTCATCCTCCTGTCGGGTCTCGCAGCCTGGAACAACAGCAATGGCAAGTCTGGGTAAACAAGAACCTCCCTACCACCGTCCTTGAGCATACCGAAGTACCTCTCGGGTGCCTGAGGTTACCCACCTTATCTGCGGAGTGGCCAATGGAATGTCAAACCAGATTGAATCTTTAGGTTCTTATGAAATCTTCAGTAATCGTTTGTGGTTCTGGAATCACTTCCAGTTCTACCATACTCCCACTACTGTTTTCTGAAAAAATCCATTTTTGATAAAACTGTGGCGAGTCAAGAACAATATCACTATTGATCTTCCAGATGGTAGAAAATCAACCCTCGTCATAGCCCGGGTCAACCCACAAACAGCCATTACTGAAACGTGCCTTGAGTTGTCCAGAGTCTGGTTTTAAGCATAAGCCGGACAACTCCCCGTATCTTAACAAAGTCAAGATATGAACTGTTCTATATCCAAGAAACAGAGGCACTGATTTAATTGAACCAGATTCAAATCATGCAGCTGTCTCCAGTGCATGTCAACTAAATGGAAAGAGGCCGATCAGCGTTACTCAACCTAGGAATGCTTCCAATTATGAGTAACCTGAAAGAGAAGCAAGTTCTCTTAAACATTACTATCAACTGAATACCATACACAAGTATCTACATCTTCGATCACCTTGAAGAATCCCGATACTTGTAATACCTGGTTCTCTACTTTATTCATATACCCATAACTTCTCAAAACTTGGACCTTGTGTTTCTACGAAACACTTGTCTAAGAACTAGAGAAGTCATAAGTAAACCGAATATAGTACGAGTACCTACCCCTCTGTCCTAATGGACACTGGACAATATACAATACTCTGTATAAGTCCCCTGAGTCTGGTGACTTATTCACTGTGTGTCGTAGGTTGAAAACTGTACTTATGGTTAAGAAGAATTACACCGTTGTTCAATGCTCCTTACCTAACCATCCACTGGTATAGGTAAATGTCATAGACATAATTTCAAAAAGGTATGTCTCACTCTATAAAAATAGACGTACAGATATATCAATTTGAAATTGGTGCACAACAACGGATATTCAAAACCAAATATTTGCCGACCGGCAAACAACCCAGGTGACTTCCTCAAATATCACCAATTACAACGAATCCCGATATAATGAGGATGATCACCTAATTCCCAATAACTTACTCCCACTCATCATCTGTAAAACCATACAGATGTGAGAACCATACCTGGTAAATACATACCCTGGAGCAAGTGTCTAATTGGGAAATCAGTTTTCTTTTAACTGTACACAGTGAAACTGAAACATTGAAATGTTTCGATGGGGTATCCTGGTATTCTTAGTAATGCCTCTTCCATTATCCAGATTCACAACTATAACTGTATAATTCTTTGCCACCTTTCCAAATCCCTTTATATGTCTTTAGTCATTACCTTCTGTACACCCCTTTAGGCCAAATGGTTTTCTTCCTTCCCTACCGTTCGGCACCAGCCTATGGTTTGGAAGAAGACTATCCAAAAAGCATAATGGGTGTACTGTCCTAATCCGAGGAGCACTCGCAATGCGAGAGAAGGTGAGGATAAAAGACAACCGAATGTACTTAATTCATAGGTGATTTAGGATTGACAAAGAAGTACATGGTTTGGTCGTGAATAGCAGTCGCAATTTACTTTGCCCTCTTACTAATCCCTTGCTTTGTCTGAACTTAATACCTTCTGTACACCGTTTAGGCTAATTGGCTTTCTTCATTCCCCACCGTTCGGCACCAGCCTAAGGTTTGGAAGAAGACTATCCAATTTGCGTAATAGGTGTACTACTCCTAAACCAAGGAGTACTCGCAACCTGAGAGAAGGTAAAAGGAAAAGACAACTGAATAGTCCTATCCGTTTTCTCCAGAACCGGAAACCATCCTCGAATTCCTTCGAGTTCGTATCTAACCATACGATGGCTTTGTCCAATGGAAGTAGACGTTCGTAGTAATACGGGGTGTCCCGGAGAAAAGGGTAAAAGTAGGAGTGGCAAAGAGGTCTGCAACTCTGACAATCCAAAAGCCAGTGTTAAGAAGGTTCGGTCAACTTGGTCACTGAGTCATAGTCTAGGGTTGGGTCAATGGTCGCTGCCAAAGAGAGAGAGAAAAGAAACACTCAGCGTGCACTCTAACCTAGATCAGAATGGTTGTCACTTTATCTAATCTGGAAACCTCCCACTGTAACGTCAAATTCTTCCCCAAACCTGAAAGAAGAATTAGCCGGGATAACCCGAGGAGTAAACCAACTCATCAGTGGGAATCGGGATCCAACTCTCATCGCATGATAACGTGACGGAATCCGCTCACGCTATCACACTCCAGGAGGTATGCGCATATCTGGCAAGTTTCAGTACTTTTGAAACTCCCGATGTGGATTTTTACCCCATGCTCTTATGACCTTGACTTTGGCCAACATATCATAAGTCACATGTCAAGTTCTACCCGTCATTTTCCTGGTTAATTTGAACCCACCCGTACATACCCTTGACTTTGGCCAAAATGGCAGTACGACTGTCCCAAACCAACGCATCTATCTATGCTGCATATGAATACCCAACAGCTACCAAACACTGTGCCTTGACTTTGGCCAACATACACAGCATGAATACTATTGATTATCCATATGAAACGACGGAGGGCTACGAATGGTTTCTGGCGAAAACCTTTAACGTAATGAACTTGATATCGCTGAAGGAACGGATAGCTTTTTAGAAAAATATAGTGACGAAAACCTTTGCTAAAGAGGTCACTCCCGGTGAAGGGATCTCGGCTCTTTCCCCGTAGAATGAGGTGCAGGATATTCCGAATGAATACCACGGTGCAAAGCAAAAGTAATCGGCTATAGTGAAGTTACTGCCCTGACGCAAACTTTTGTCCAAGGGGTCACTCCCGGTGAAGGGATCTCGGCCCTTGCCTCATCGACTGAGGAGCAGGATATTCCAAATGAATACCACTGTGCAAAACAAAAGAGAACGCCCTTGCAATAACAGCTTTTTGAAAAAGTGTTCCAACAACATCAGATTAGGTTTGTTTAACTTGCATTGATCCGAATCAATGCAGTCCCATCAATTGATCACACCATAAAGAACGAAAATATACTGACGTACGTATATGCCATCCGCATTCGCCACTGGGTCCCGTCATCACCCGTTAGGTTAGCTTACTAACGACAGAGCGGGGACTGGACTAGCGCGGATGAAAAACATATACAACATCTACTAATATATATATAATATATAATTTTCGCTCAAGGCGTGATAAAAAGCAACACAGAAATGTATAGCAACACAGATCAATACAGATATCTGGGATCCCCGGGTTTCACAGAGCCGCTGCTGAAACCCGACGTTCCCCTGGTCGTGTGGATAGCCTGTGCAATGAAATCCTAGACCCCTACGGGCGCGGCAAGTTACCCGCCAAAACCTGAAGCGAGGCAGCCCCCTTCAGCAACGTGAATGGACCACCCAGCACTTCACGGAATCCGGTAACTTGGGCACCCCTCCTGGGTCAACCCTATACCCCCTACGAGTGCGGCGAATAGCCCGCCAATCCTAGAGTGAAGCCCCCTCCGTCTCAACGCTATGAGATGCGGGCTTGTTGCCCTCCAGAACCCGGCTACACGTGCACCCCTCCGCGGGGTAAACCTAGTACAGAAAGTAAAATATACATACAACGGGTACATCGACCGCAACCAGGTCGTGCCCCAAAAGAATAATACAAACAGGCAGTGACGGCAGTCCACATGTCGGACGCTCGCCCCGCAATATCAAATGTACATAATACAACAGAACTGTACTACCACTGCGACCAGGCTATCCCCACGACCGATCCGCAACAACACAGTACAATCACAGAACATCAACGTGAAAATCACGTTCGCAAATCCGTCTAACCGGGCTATAGCAGTTAGACGGGATTTACCGATCAAGTGACATTCACGGTCGCAGATATAATGTAAAAAACTGTGAACTAGCATGTTTAAAATATCCGATCGAACAAATTTATCAAAGTGGGCCCCCAAAAAGAACTGTAGCACTTACAGAAAACCTGGGCCCAAATAAAATATCCCAAAAGCCCTATTTCTATACCACAAGCTTACTGGGAAAATTTGGTGCCACAATTCCTCTTATCCGCCGCGCAAGCGCGGCCAAACCAGGGTTTTGGCCGCGCTTCCGCGGTGGAACTGAGGAATTGGTGGATCGTATTTTCCCAGATTTCTTATAATTTGTTGTACATGTCTCTGAAACAACCTGAAAAATTTTAGGAGCTCAAAAAATTTTAACAGAGAACACATGTGCACAAAATACGGTTTTTGGGGATTTTCGTTCGATCGAGCACTAAACATACTAGAGCAAGCTAGGTAGGTTAACGGCGTGGCTCTGATACCATTGTAAGCCCGCGGGGGCGCCCCGGCCGTCGATCCGACGCCGGAAACGCGGAAAACAAAAACTTTGCGAACTTTGCAAAACGGCACCGCCGCGGACTTTTCACCCGGATCGGGCCATTAACCTAGCTAGCTAGCAAAATAGAAAAGAGTAGAGATGCTATACCAAGCGATCCGTGTCCTTCGGTCTTCGTCTCCACTCCGATCTCTTGCGGAATCTCCGTCACCTCCTCGCTCGTCGGAAATGGGCACCACGTAGCCGGAATCTTTTACGGGCTCCCGCCTCTTGACCGAGGCAACTCGGGCGCGAAGTTGGCTAGCCGACGCGTCCAAGGCTTGCTATAGAAATAGTGTAGAAACTTGTCTCTTTGGGGTTTTGAGGTTGCTATGGTTGGAGGAAATTTACACAAGAATTTTCATGGATGCAAGAAGGGAAAGAGAAGCATGCAATGGAATGGGTGAGCTCGGCCAAGCACTAAGAGCTCACTGGAATTAATCTGTGTGTAGTGTGCACACAAAAAACAATGTAAAGGAAATCAACCTTCACAGCCTACACACAAAGAAATGGGGGGGGCCCACTAAATATCATATGAAGAAAATATGCACACAAATTAAACCTTTCTCCATCCAATCTAAAACATTCAATTTCCTTGCTGGAAAAAATTGGCCGGCCCCACAAAGGAATTGGTGGGAAAATGGATGAATGAAATAACAAAGGAGAAAAGGAAAATCCAAAAGGAATAATGGTCCCAACAATTTCCTTTTCAACTCAAATCAAACAACCATCAAATAAATGCAAAGAGATGGACAAGAAAGGAATATCATGATGAAGAGGTCACACTCATGCAAAGAAACCCCTCACAAAATGTTAATTGCAAACTTGCAATTAACACCCTCCAACGAAAAGTCCGACCGGGAAGGAAAAAGAGAAAACCGGCCGGAACGGAATGCAAACTGGCAACTTCATAAAACCGATCCCGTAATAAATTACAGGAAAACCCCGCTACTGCAAATACATGCCCGCATTTGTATTCCCACTGAACACAAATGCAAAGAGACAAAACTACACTATCAAATACTAGTATCCGGCTTAAGCCAAAGCCGCTAGTAAAAACCGTCCGATCACGATCCGTGCAATACCGCACGTGTCTGATCGAACCCTGCCATATCTCCATACGGCCTCTACAGCGTTTCGCCCGAAACTTGAGTAACTGTCTGTGTGGTGGACTCTAAAGACTCGTCAATACTGTGGCTGTGGATTTAACCACTAGCACGTCAGAGGTATAAGCCAATACGTGACGGGCCACCAGGTATTGACCAAAAGGGACGTCGATGAGCGAACTCATCCTGACACCCTACTGAGCCTGTCAGTGACAATATCCGTACAGTCCGGTCCGTTCGTCTATGAGTATCGCATGGCGGGCCTAGGGGGTTGGTAAAAGTCAGACCCCCAAAAGCGGTACAAGTCGTGTCGGAGTGTAGCCCAGAACACCCTGAGATACTACTGGAATACCTACCAGCAAATCTCCTGCCTTGGCCAAGGACTTTTCATGTTCTGGCTCTCCTAGACACAGCACGACCTCACCCCCAATACCGGGAGAGACGAACCCCTGCAGATCCGCTCACTGCCTCCATGTGGCTCGGGACTGTACCCAACTAAAACCTGTTTGCACGACTCCTTTGAGCCGTGGTAGGGTAGTAATCAAAGTACAGTGGGAACTCACACGAGACAAATGACGATCCCAGGTCGATGAACTAACCTGTACACATGTCACCAGGGAACTGCTATCTGACATCTGGTATATTCCCAACTAGCAGGTTCCCGGCGAGTCCTGTCCGGTGTACTCATAACCCAATGAGCACCTGTATACATCTTAGGTGAACCAACTGACACCAGTGGCTTGTGAGACCGGCCACCGCCCCTCGTCGGGGTCTCGACTGTATACACTAGTCTACTGTGGAGAATCGATGCCCTGTCTCGAAACTCCTACGACTAGGGACCATTTTAGGATGCGCTTATAGACCCCAGCTCCCACTTATATGATCGCCCTCATACTGCTGGAAGTCAAGCAAGAATCCTAGGGGCTTTATCAACGTGTAATAGCGACTCGAAAGGTCACCTAAAGCAGTACACGATGATAAAGATAAACCAGATAGCATACTATCATCTCGAGTAAGACTGTCCTACCGGGATAGGTCCTCCCCTCAATCATTGCAATCACGTGCCTGTGATCCAATAATTGACTCTGAGGGCACTATCTCCAACATCAAGGTCATAAGAGCATGGGGCAAAAATCACATTGGGAGTTTCTAAAGAAACTGAAACTTGCCAGATATGCGCATACCTTCTGGAGTGTGATGACGTGAGCGAATTCCGTCACGTTATCATGCGATGATAGTTGGATCCCGATTCCCACTGATGAGTTGGTTTACTCTTCGGGTGATCCCGACTAATTCTTCTTTGAGGTTTGGAGGAGAATTTGACGTTACAGTGGGAGGTTTCCTTATTAAATAAATTGGTAACCATTCTGATCTAGGTTAGAGTGCACGCTGAGTGTTTCTTTTCTCTCTCTCTTTGGCAGCGACCATTAACCCGACCCTAGACTATGACTCAGTGACCAAGTTGACCGAACCTTCTTAAACACTGGCTTTTGGATTGTCAGAGTTGCTAACCTCATTGCCACTCCTACTTTTACCCTTTTCTCTAGGACACCCCATATTATTACGAACGTCCACTTCCATTGGACAAAACCATCGTATGGTTATATACGAACTCGAAGGAATTTATTCGAGGATCGTTTCTGGTTCTAGAGAAAACGAATAGGACTATTCTTTTCCTTTTACCTTCTCTCAGGTTGCGAGTACTCCTTGGTTTAGGAGATAGTACACCTATTACGCAAATTAGATAGTCTTCTTCCAAACCTTAGGATGGTGCCGAACGGTGGGGAATTAAAAAAACTAATTAGCATAACGATGGTGTACAGAAGGTATTAAGTTAAGACAAAGCAAGGGATTAGTAAGAGGGCAAAGTAAATTGCGACTGACATTCACGACCAAACCAAGTATTTGTTCGTCAATCCTAAATCGCCTTTGTATTTCTTCAGGACACTCCGTATCACTACGAAAATCCACAGTTTATTGGATACTCCATCGTATGGTTATATACGAACTCGAAAGGAACTTGTTCCAGTTCGGGGATGGATTCTGGTTCAGGAGAAATATGAATAAGTTTTATTCGGTTGTCTTTTATCTTTACCTTCTCTCGCATTGCGAGTGCTCCTAGGATTAGGACAGTACACCCATTATGTTCATTGGATAGTCTTCTTCCAAACCATAGGCTGGTGCCGAACGGTAGGGAAGGAAGAAAACCATTTGGCCTAAAGGGGTGTGCAGAAGGTAATGACTAAAGACATATAAAGGGATTTGGAGAGACGGCAAAGAAATATACGGTTACAGTCGAAGAGGCATTACTAGGAATACCGGGATACCCCATCGAAACATTTCAATGTTTCAGTTTCACTGTGTACTGTTAAAAGAAAACTGATTTCCCAATTAGTCCTTACTCCAGGGTATGTATTTACCAAGTATGATTCTCACATCTGTATGGTTTTACAGATGATGTGTGGGAGTAAGTTATTGGGAATTAAGTGATCTTCCTCATTATATCGGAATTCGTTGTAATTGGTGATATTTGAGGAAATCGCCTGGGTTGTTTGCCGGTCGGCAAATATTTGGTTTTGAATATCCGCTGTCATGCACCAATTTCAAATTGATATATCTGTACGTCTATTTTCATAGAGTGAGATATACCTTTTTGAAATTATGTCTACGGCATTTACCTATATCAGTAGATGGTTAGGTAAGGAGCATTAAACAGCGGTGTAATTCTTCTTAACCATAAGTACAGTTTTCAACCTACGACACACAGGGAGTGAGTTATTAGACTCAAGGGACTTATACAGAGTATTGTATGTTGTCCAGTGTCCATTAGGACAGAGGAGATGGTCCTCGTACTATATTCAATTTACTTATGACTTCTCTAGTTTTTAGACAAGTGTTTCGTGGAAACACAGGGTCCGAATTTTGAGAAGTTATAAGTATATGGATAAAGTAGAGAACCAGGTATTGCAAGTATCAGGATTCTTCAAGGTGATCGAAGATGTAGATACTTGTGTGTGGTATTCAGTTGATAGTAATGATTAAGAGAACTTGCTTCTCTTTCAGGTTACTCATAATTGGAAGCATTCCTAAGTTGAGTAACGCTGATCGGCCTCTTTCCATTTAGTTGACATGCACTGGAGACAGCTGCATGTTTTGAATCTGGTTCAATTAAATCAGTGCCTCTGGTTCTATATTGGATATAGAACAGTTCATACCTTAACGATGTTAAGGTACGGGGAGTTGTCCGGCCTATGCTTAAAACCAGACACTGGACAACTCAAGACACGTTTCTGTAATGGCTGTTTGTGGGTTGACCCAGGCTATGACGAGGGTTGACTTTCTACCATCTGGAAGATCAATAGTGATATTGTTCTAGACTCGCCACAGTTTTAACAAAAAAATGGATTTTTTCAGAAAACAGTAGTGGGAGTATGGTAGAACTGGAAGTGATTCCAGAACCACAAACGATTACTGAAGATTTGATTGGAACCTAAAGATTCAATCTGGTTTGACATTCCATTGGCCACTCCGTAGATATGGTGGGTAACCTCAGACACCCAAGAGGTGCTCCGGTAGCCTCAAGGACGGTGATAGGGAGGTTCTTGTTTACCCAGACTTGCTATTGCTGTTGTTCCAGACTGTGAGACCCGGCAGGAGGATGAGTATAGCGTCGTTCTGAACTAACTTTAGAAGTGTACATCTATATGACTCTGCCAGAGGGTTGTCGTAGTCA
Source organism: Agapanthus africanus (assembly GCA_030015575.1). Classification (NCBI taxonomy): domain Eukaryota; kingdom Viridiplantae; phylum Streptophyta; class Magnoliopsida; order Asparagales; family Amaryllidaceae; genus Agapanthus; species Agapanthus africanus. Next base: position 334,009,673 of record CM057346.1, on the reverse strand, counting down.
GTGGGAGCAGCGGAAGCATTGGTGGACAAGTGGCTTATGTCTATTTATAGACTAAAGCAGATATAGCGGAGAAAGATCATCAATTTCTGATGTGACAGTCATAGGTTTGACTTCATCAGAATAGGGGATGGATCTGTTAAGAAGGTAGTAGGGTGTGATATCATGGTATTTGGATGACATACACAGAGTAGGAAGTGATATTCCTATACTACGGTATGGTTTTAATTTGTAAAAATGAACCATGGCATATTAGAATTTAGTGTGTATCATGCAAAAATTATTTGCAAATTTTTCCTATTTTCTAGAGCTTTCTTGAGTTGCTATAGTAAAAAAATAAATAAATAAATAAAGCATGAAAAGACTTTTATTGATGTTTCTTCTCTTGAAACTTCTACACACTTTTCCCACTCTCTTCTTTCTCTCCCTCACCTCTCTAGGGCCGGCCACAAACCCCCCATAGTTGCCCCCCCTTTTTCCACCTCATTTTTATTCAAAATTCATTAAAAATACATTAAAAATTCCATTAAAATTCCACAAAATCCTATTTATTCCATACTCTTTATTCCTTGCTCATTTTTATATGAAATTTGGAGATGGAAAGCATACATTTTGGAGGCTCAATTCTTGTTTGGATTTCACTATTTGAAGGTATAACTTTCTTTCTTTTGATTTATTGTTATTAGATGTTCATATTAAGCTTAATTAGATTTAATGAATTAATTCTATGTTCTTTTTTTTAAAATGCAAGCTAGGGTTCTAAATTCAAGTTATGATTTTTAATAATTAATTAGGGTTATAGTAGTTAGTTTAACACTTTTAGTATTAGGAAATCTTGCATGGTTATTGTTTAACAAATTGTTATTCAAAAATTGTTTTAAATTAGGAATTTAGTTAACTAGGTTTTTGCAAAATGTGGTTGTGGTTAATATAAAATTCTAATTTGGGTTGTTATCATTGGATTATAGTTTTAGTGGAAATATTAGCATGTTAATGGAAAGAAAAACTTAGTTTGATTGCTAGTTTCTATGGTTAATTGATAAATTGTGATAAAAATTGCTAATTTTGTAAACTAGATTTTAGAAATTCCTATATAAACGAGATTAAAAATATAATTATGGTTTCATTATATCATTATCATCATGAATTGTGGTTTAAGTCATTAATTTATGCAAAATCATGTTTTGTGGTGGAATTGTGGTATTTTGCTTGAAAAATGTTGAAAATTGTTAAAGGGTGCAAACTAGAAATTTCAAATTTATACAAAATTGTGTAATAAAAATATAGTAATGGTTTGTATAGTCTAGTGATGCTATTTAATGAGTTTTATGACCATTGGTTTCATTTAAATGTCAAGTTTTGATGAAAAACGGTAAATTGGCATTTTCGGGTTTTTCGAAAAACGGACGATTTGATTGATTTTAGGGCTTTGATGGATTAAATCATGTTTTATATTATAAGTAACGAGTTTTCTAAACTACAAGCTGTTTGTTGATGTTTATCTCGATCCATCGGAGTTTGTACGCCGATATCGAGCGATATTTGGTTCTTTTGCGTGGACGGGACATAGGTTTTAACCTATGCTTGTTCCTTGCGTCGTTTTGACTTTTGTATGTGATTCAGTTTACGATACTATTATTATGTTTGCGTTTAGGTACCCCTCACATGGACTGCGGGCGATGAAGAGGAGGATGGCGACACCGTCTTCGGCAGACATGGACCAGGTGAGTAGATGCATATCTACGGGGGGAAGTCGGGTGGATGGCGTTTAGCACCCCCGCAACGTAGAATAGGAATAGTACTTATTGATATTAGGAAACCCGATGTGACCCTAGATTCTTACTGAGCAGGACCCTAGTAATGACCCTAGGCGGGACTAGACTGATTTAGGAAAACCATACCTGAGGATGAATACTTTGGGAGAGGTTCGTAGGTTTCTGATAGAAACACACACGCACACACTAAAACTTGACATGGCGTATACGTATATGTGTGTATATATATAAAACTAGGTATAGGTGTATATATATACACAACACGTAAATGGGATTCGTTGATGTGATATGATATCTGAGGTATGATGAAACAGTATGACTGGCTTGATGCCGTGATTCTTGACTATACAGTCGTACTAGTGTTAGCGGATCATTAGAGAAAGAGATAATGAACATGAATATATAAATTATGAAGGGTGGTGGTGATATTGAGGTACATGGGACGCTAAAATAGTACCTGGGCTGTAGCTTGTGACTTCATGACGATAAGATATCGGTATGACTTAATCACAATATGATACATATGACATGATATTTCTGAGGATAAACTAATGATGCTTATCATGATGGCAATGATATATGATTGATGTATGCGATCACAGTTTAGCACCTTGATCATGAGATGTGTTGATGATGACATTATACGAATGAGGAGACACCTAGGAGATACTTGACCGTACCCCGATATTGGGATGCCGTACGATGGATTTTACCGTACGAGGCTTAGATTTGATGATTGATCCGCACTCTTGATTCGAGAAAGCCGTACTACGTACGTGACGCTATTGAGGTGGGATCGCCGACTATTAGAGATATTGATTCAGACCTTAGGTAGACTCTAGTTTCTTACTGACTAGTCTATTAGGTTTAGTTCCTTAAGATGTTAGATGGACACTAGTTTAGGTTCGACTCACATAGTGGTAGTTGTACTCGTATTTCGCAGAGGAGTGGATAATGCACATCTGTCTTTACATTCATACTGTAATCATCATGGTGCATGTTCTTACATATGTTGCAATAATCAGTACAAACCATACCTGTTAGGACACCAGCACCATTACCGATGATGCGCATATTCCACGCACACATATTTGCCGGCTCACACACATCATCATCGGTAATTGCTATGTCACGTACACTTTAGATCATATTGTCTTTTATGGATAGAATCAGTTAACAACTAGACCGATATAATATTGTGATTATTCTCTGACATTAGTACAGACATGATATTTATTGCTTAGACATTCATGCATTCGTATTTTCATGTTATCCTGCAGTATTATGGGCATATGCCGACACTTATCATATACTTACTCATGATTTTAAGATTTGGATTTCTATGAGATTTCTGGATTTTTGGGGAAAACCGAAAGAAATTATAAAACCTTCTCTCTCTCTCTCCTCCCCTCTTTTTTAAAATAAGATACGGTTTTCTCGTGATGTATGTGTCGTCCACCATGAGATTTCATGTTTTCTGTTGGATTTCGAGACCCGATTCGAGGAGTGGATGAACAGTCTCGGGTACATGGTGGGCCCGGTATGGTACCCCGGGGCAAGAAGATCGAGTTGTAGACGATGAGCCTGGCAGGGGAAGACTACCTACCGGTGATGTCTGGCGCGGCGGATATCCGGAGGATACCGACCGTTGTCATGAGATTTGATGATATGGGCCGATCCGGACTGACGGAGCCCGACATATTGAGACTTGAGATTACATGTGTTGTGTCGATGCTTGACACGGATTTCCATGGATTTCATTGTTGAGATTTCAGATGCTTATACACACTTTACTATTATAACAGCTAAAGAGTTCTTATACATATATATCTGGATTTCAGGATTTGTTACTTTACATTCATGGTGCATGCATTTCATTTCATATGACATAGTATTATATGAGGCACTGACACGAACACGGAGTATCTGCACTTACACGTAGTATTACGCTGCTATAACTAGATGTTTGGGATATAGTAGTGTATTATTATGACCTAGGATAGCGTCGTGCATTCGATTTCTTTTCGTAGATGTCTTCTACTCACGAGTTGGAAACTCACCCCCGTTGTGCCAAATTTTATTACAGGTTCGGTGTACAGGTTTCCCTGGCAGCTTGCTGGCACATCTATTCTTTCAGGGTGATTTGCACGGGAGGTTGGTTCAATTGTATCCGAACCACCATTGTACTTTTATTCATTCATTGTATCTAGTAAGCTCCATCAACCATACTTGTATTACTTGATAAGTTTATTGGACCAGTCTTTTATTTTGACCTTAGAGTCGCGCATATATTATTCTGATCTGGTGGTTTTGTTTTATTTTGAGTTTTGAGCCTCGCCCTTTGGCGTTGTATATTATTGTGCTCGTTGTGGTTGTTTCCGCCAGTTGGCGTTGAGCTAGCACCCGTTTGGGGATGCTTTTTATTGTTTATGTATATTATACTTGTTGTACCCATTTGGGGGCCAGTTTTACAGAGGAGACTCTGCCGAAATTTTTGGGAAAATTTGCTGATACTTTTAAACTTGTTTTTCCTCATGTTTCTTTTACTTCTTCTTCTTTTATATGGTTTAGATTTCTGGGCTTCGGCTTACTTAGGTTACGTGGCGCCTCTAGACGCTTCATAATCTAAGTGCCGGTCACGTTCCGTACTCTCGGGTCGTGACAAAGTTGGTATCAGAGCGCTAGGTTTAACCTTGTATAAGTCTAGGTGACCCTTGGTTGATGGAGTAGGCGATTTAGGTAGAGTAACGTACCGTGGGTATGGTCCGCGGCATACTTACGATACGCTACTCTGCTTAAGGAGCCTTAGGATGTACATTTGTTTGCACCGTATTTCATTCGTTTCTTTGATCTATCTTCGTCGATGTCGGAGGGTGGTTTTTGTTACCACGGGCGCACTGGCAGAAGGAGCCGCGGCTCGAATGCGATAACCATTAGAGTATTGGTTATTCTTGAGGATTGAAGTATTGCTTAGCGTGCGGATAAAGGGTATTCACATGCCGTCCGGATGAAGTTAAAGGGTTCGAACGATTATCAGAAAACCATTTTCCCAAGTTTAAAGTATTCGGAAGAACATGCAGGTATTTCGATGGACCCTCTAGAAGAATGAAACCCTAACTCGACATAATGACCACGAGAACGCCCTTGAATCTTAGGGTTTACGGCAGTTCCGCTGTGCCATTAGTGAGGCTTGGGTTTGCCCTTCTACGGCTGGATCATCGATGCTGGGGTATGTACCGGATATTTTTAAACTGTACTTGAGTGTTGAACTCTCGGGGAATTATGGGATTTTGATGGATCGATCGAAAGATTTAATGTAGTCCGGATATCAAGTGAAGGGATCGACTACGTGGGAGACTCTAGATATGAGGATTTTCGTTGGTAGCGCAGTCAGCACAGCTATAAAGAGACGAGTTCGAATCAATCGCCATCAGAAGAAAGAGGCGCACATTGACGATAGTGTTTACGATTGGGATTTAGTGATTTGAATTTCATATTTTCGTGGATTGGATTTTTGTATTTTGAGGACTTTGTTCTACGATTGGTATTTCATGTGTGTACCTTTATTCTATCTGTGTTTCATATATCAGTTGTATTGATGTTGTTTAGTACACACCCAGTACACTTGATTTGGTTTTATATATTTTGAGATTTTTGATTTGATTTCGTGCATAGGGGTTACACATGATTTTGACATATGTTTCGACCTAGTTTTCATTCATTTTTGTACTGTGATTTTGATTTTGATATTCGATGTATGTTTTCATGCACCATGTGCACCTGATTAGGATTCTTGCGCATACTTGGCCCACTTGATGCGATTTTGTGCACACCAGATGCACTAAATCGGGGTTTTGTGCAGATTAGATGCACCTGATATTGAGTCGTGCACGCCCGTTGCACTTGACAGATGTTTTTGGTGCACACCTGTTGCACTTAGTTTTGTTGTTGTGTGTATTCGTGGTATCTGTGTTTGGTTTCGATTTCAGTGCGCACCGGACGCACATGATATTTTATTGATGTGATTGGGATTGATTTCAGTTTGAGCAGTATGTTTTCATAATCATTATTATTTGATTTAGTAACCAAGCAGGACGTATATGTTAAATAAAAGATATATATATATATATATATATGTAGTTATTTTTTTTAATAAACGTCCGCTACTTATGCCGTGACACGTGCATTGCACGGCGATTTTCAAGAGGGGTTTTTGTATGCTTCTTTATTATGATGATTCGGCGATTTTACTAGGATGCGAACTATATATAAGTTATAGATTGATGTATATTATGATGGTTTTCATATTGAGTTTTGAAATTTTATTCTCGCCATAACTCCGATGATTGCGTTATGCTTGACGGAGTTGATTTTAGTTATGTATTGATGATTTCGGAGCCCCGGCGATTTGAATGTTTTGCTAAACGTTTTAGTATTTGGAGGGGGAGTTTTAATTTAAATTCGGGGACCGAATTTCTTAAAGGGGGGAAGATTGTAACGTTTTAAAAATGATTAAATAAATAATTAAATGAATAAAAGTGTTTAAGTGAATTTTAGGATTTTCGGTAAAGTAAAATGTATTTTTCGTAAAACCAAACCGTGATTGTTTTTAATTATAATTTTAAAAATATCTATTTTAATTATGAAATTACTAGAAAATGGTGTTTATTTAGCCACTTATAAATTTTTAGTTTAATAAAATATTTTTCCTAAATTAATTATTTTAAATATTAACATAAGCTTTATTTTTACACTAAATTAGCGTAAATTACAAATTTGAATGGTTTTAATTTATAAAAATGAACCATGGCATATTAGAATTTAGTGTGTATCATGCAAAAATTATTTGCAAATTTTTCCTATTTTCTACAGCTTTCTTGAGTTGCTATAGTAAAGAAATAAATAAATAAATAAAGCATGAAAAGACTTTTATTGATGTTTCTTCTCTTGAAACTTCTACACACTTTTCCCACTCTCTTCTTTCTCTCCCTCACCTCTCTAGGGCCGGCCACAAACCCCCCATGGCTGCCCCCCCCCTTTTTCCACCTCATTTTTATTCAAAATTCATTAAAAATACATCAAAAATTCCATTAAAATTCCACAAAATCCTATTTATTCCATACTCTTTATTCCTTGCTCATTTTTATATGAAATTTGGAGATGGAAAGAATACATTTTGGAGGCTCAATTCTTGTTTGGATTTCACATTTTGAAGGTATAATTTTCTTTCTTTTGATTTATTGTTATTAGATGTTCATATTAAGCTTAATTAGATTTAATGAATTAATTCTATGTTCTTTTTTTTAAAATGCAAGCTAGGGTTCTAAATTCAAGTTATGATTTTTAATAATTAATTAGGGTTATAGTAGTTAGTTTAACACTTTTAGTATTAGGAAATCTTGCATGGTTATTGTTTAACAAATTGTTATTCAAAAATTGTTTTAAATTAGGAATTTAGTTAACTAGGTTTTTGCAAAATGTGGTTGTGGTTAATATAAAATTCTAATTTGGGTTGTTATCATTGGATTATAGTTTTAGTGGAAATATTAGCATGTTAATGGAAAGAAAAACTTAGTTTGATTGCTAGTTTCTATGGTTAATTGATAAATTGTGATAAAAATTGCTAATTTTGTAAACTAGATTTTAGAAATTCCTATATAAACGAGATTAAAAATATAATTATGGTTTCATTATATCATTATCATCATGAATTGTGGTTTAAGTCATTAATTTATGCAAAATCATGTTTTGTGGTGGAATTGTGGTATTTTGCTTGAAAAATGTTGAAAATTGTTAAAGGGGGCAAACTAGAAATTTCAAATTTATACAAAATTGTGTAATAAAAATATAGTAATTGTTTGTATAGTCTAGTGATGCTATTTAATGAGTTTTATGACCATTGGTTTCATTTAAATGTCAAGTTTTGATGAAAAACGGTAAATTGGCATTTTCGGGTTTTTCGAAAAACGGACGATTTGATTGATTTTAGGGTTTTGATGGATTAAATCATGTTTTATATTATAAGTAACGAGTTTTCTAAACTACAAGCTGTTTGTTGATGTTTATCTCGATCCATCGGAGTTTGTACGCCGATATCGAGCGATATTTGGTTCTTTTGCGTGGACGGGACATAGGTTTTAACCTATGCTTGTTCCTTGCGTCGTTTTGACTTTTGTATGTGATTCAGTTTTCGATACTATTATTATGTTTGCGTTTAGGTACCCCTCACGTGGACTGCGGGCGATGAAGAGGAGGATGGCGACACCGTCTTCGGCAGACATGGACCAGGTGAGTAGATGCATATCTACGGGGGGAAGTCGGGTGGATGGCGTTTAGCACCCTCGCAACGTAGAATAGGAATAGTACTTATTGACATTAGGAAACCCGATGTGACCCTAAATTCTTACTGAGCAGGACCCTAGTAATGACCCTAGGCGAGACTAGACTGATTTAGGAAAACCATACCTGAGGATGAATACTTTGGGAGAGGTTCGTAGGTTTCTGATAGAAACACACACGCACACACTAAAACTTGACATGGCGTATACGTATATGTGTGTATATATATAAAACTAGGTATAGGTGTATATATATACACAATACGTATATGGGATTCGTTGATGTGATATGATATCTGAGGTATGATGAAACAGTATGACTGGCTTGATGCCGTGATTTTTGACTATACAGTCGTACTAAAGTGTTAGCGGATCATTAGAGAAAGAGATAATGAACATGAATATATAAATTATGAAGGGTGGTGGTGATATTGAGGTACATGGGACGCTAAAATAGTACCTGGGCTGTAACTTGTGACTTGATGACGATAAGATATCGGTATGACTTAATCACAATATGATACATATGACATGATATTTCTGAGGATAAACTAATGATGCTTATCATGATGGCAATGATATATGATTGATGTATGCGATCACAGTTTAGCACCTTGATCATGAGATGTGTTGATGATGACATTATACGAATGAGGAGACACCTAGGAGATACTTGACTGTACCCCGATATTGGGATGCCGTACGATGGATTTTACCGTACGAGGCTTAGATTTGATGATTGATCCGCACTCTTGATTCGAGGAAGCCGTACTACGTACGTGTCGCTATTGAGGAGGGATCGCCGACTATTAAAGATATTGATTCAGACCTTAGGTAGACTCTAGTTTCTTACTGACTAGTCTATTAGGTTTAGTTCCTTAGGATGTTAGATGGACACTAGTTTAGGTTCGACTCACATAGTGGTAGTTGTACTCGTATTTCGCAGAGGAGTGGATAATGCACATCTGTCTTTACATTCATACTGTAATCATCATGGTGCGTGTTCTTACATATGTTGCAATAATCAGTACAAACCATACCTGTTAGGACACCGGCACCATTACCGATGATGCGCATATTCCACGCACACTTATTTGCCGGCTCACACACATCATCATCGGTAATTGCTATGTCACGTACACTTTAGATCATATTGTCTTTTATGGATAGAATCAGTTAACAACTAGACCGATATAATATTGTGATTATTCTCTGACATTAGTACAGACATGATATTTATTGCTTAGACATTCATGCATTCATATTTTCATGTTATCCTGCAGTATTATGGGCATATGCCGACACTTATCATATACTTACTCATGATTTTAAGACTTGGATTTCTATGAGATTTCTGGATTTTTGGGGAAAACCGCAAGAAATTATAAAACCTTCTCTCTCTCTCTCCTCCCCTCTTTTTTAAAATAAGATGCGGTTTTCTCGTGATGTATGTGTCATCCACCATGAGATTTCATGTTTTCTGTTGGATTTCGAGACCCGATTCGAGGAGTGGATGAACCGTCTTGGGTACATGGTGGGCCCGGTATGGTACCCCGGGGCAAGAAGATCGAGTTGTAGACGATGAGCCTGGCAGGGGAAGACTACCTACCGGTGATGTCTGGCGCGGCGGATATCCGGAGGATACCGACCGTTGTCATGAGATTTGATGATATGGGCCGATCCGGACTGACGGAGCCCGACATATTGAGACTTGAGATTACATGTGTTGTGTCGATGCTTGACACGGATTTCCATGGATTTCATTGTTGAGATTTCAGATGCATATACACACTTTAATATGATAACAGCTAAAGAGTTCTTATACATATATATCTGGATTTCAGGATTTGTTACTTTACATTCATGGTGCATGCATTTCATTTCATATGACATAGTATTATATGAGGCACTGACACGAACACGGAGTATCTGCACTTACACGTAGTATTACGCTGCTATAACTAGATGTTTAGGATATAGTAGTGTATTATTATGACCTAGGATAGCGTCGTGCATTCGATTTCTTTTCGTAGATGTCTTCTACTCACGAGTTGGCAACTCACCCTCGTTGTGCCAAATTTTATTACAGGTTCGGTGTACAGGTTCCCTGGCAGCTTGCTGGCACATCTATTCTTTCAGGGTGATTTGCACGGTAGGTTGGTTCAATTGTATCCGAACCACCATTGTACTTTTATTCATTCATTGTATCTAGTAAGCTCCATCAACCATACTTGTATTACTTGATAAGTTTATTGGACCAGTCTTTTATTTTGACCTTAGAGTCGCGCGTATATTATTCTAATCTGGTGGTTTTGTTTTATTTTGAGTTTTGAGCCTCGCCCTTTGGCGTTGTATATTATTGTGCTCGTTGTGGTTGTTTCCGCCAGTTGGCGTTGAGCTAGCACCCGTTTGGGGATGCTTTTTATTGTTTATGTATATTATACTTGTTGTACCCATTTGGGGGCCAGTTTTTACAGAGGAGACTCTGCCGAAATTTTTGGGAAAATTTGCTGATACTTTTAAACTTGTTTTTCTTCATGTTTCTTTTACTTCTTCTTCTTTTATATGGTTTAGATTTTTGGGCTTCGGCTTACTTAGGTTACGTGGCGCCTCTAGACGCTTCGTAATCTAAGTGCCGGTCACGTTCCGTACTCTCGGGTCGTGACAGTTATACTTTGGTCGTCACACAGTGGTTTCTCCACAAAGGAAATGGATTTCATATCAAACATTCTGGTTACTGGATCTATGGTTTTAGATCTAGATTTGGGTAGTTTTCCAATCAGGGTACTTAGACAGCATTCTAAGAGTTTTTAGAATGGACGACTCCTGGAAAGGTAGTATACCTGCAGGTGATGGAGTCACCCTCTCTAAAGGTGTCTTACAGACTAAAGTGGAGAGGGATGTGCATGATTGACAGATCACTTGCTTAGGCAATTGAGTCAATCATGAGATGTCAAGTACCACACCAGATGTTGTTTTTGCAGTAGATGCAATAAGTTGACATTGATCCAATCCTGGAGAAACAGTCGGAAGCAGTTTTAGAACATATGTGGATGTTCTAGGGATATGATAACGACAGCCTCATGAGGGAAACAGTTATCATTCCAGGCTTCCAAGGTGATCTGGACGACAAGGAGGTTGTCAGAGTTATAGTTTTTCCCTCTGACGAGGGGCAGTATTTTGGACAGGTGGTCCAAGGCAATACTGAGGGAGGCATGGCGCAGGATACTGATTAAATTCAGTTGATGATACAGTCTAAGAAGTTTGGATTTGGAGTTCATTTATGAGTTAGGTCCCATCAGACATCCAGACACATTCTAAGACAGGTATTGCTCATTTCGGGAGATGGCTTTCTCCGTGAACTTGAGATATAGAGAGACATAGAAAGAAACATGAAAGCGGATCCACTCACTGAGGCTATTCCTCGAACGCAATAGTTTCGCAAACGAGCTTTGTGAGACTGACTAGTAGAGGAGTTGGGTGTTCGGTATCACACGGGCTGTGAGTATGCGACATCGCAATAATTAGCCTTGAGTGCAAGTGGGAGATTGTTGGAGATAGTGCCCTCAGAGTCAATTATTGGATCACAGGCACGTGATTGCAATGATTGAGGGAGGACCTATTCCGGCAGGACAATCTTACTCAAGATGATAGTATGCTATCTGGTTTACCTTTATCATCGTGTACTGCTTTAGGTGACCTGACAGGTCGCTATTACACGTTGATAGAGCCCTTAGGATTCATGCTTGACTGCCAACAGTATGAGGGCGATCATATACGTGGGAGCTGGTAGTCTATAAGCACATCCTTAAAAGGTCCCTAGTCGTGGAAGTTTCGAGACAGGGCATCGATATTCCAGAGTAGACTAGTGTATACAGTCGAGACCCCGACGAGGGGCGGTGACCGGTCTCACAAGCCACTGGTGTCAGTTGGTTCACCTAAGATGTATACAGGTACTCATTGGGTTATGAGTACACCGGACATGACTCGCCGAGAACATGCTAGTTGGTCTTATACCTGACGTCAGATAGCAGTTCCCTGGTGACATGTGTACAGGTTAGTTCATCGACCTGAGGATCGTCATTTGTCTCGTGTGAGTTTCCACTTTACTTTGATTACTACCCTACCACGCTCAAAGGAGACGTGCAAACAGGTTTTAGTTGGGTACAGTCCCGAGCCACATGGAGGCAGTGAGCGGATCTTTAGGGGTTCTGTAGGGTTCTTAGGAACTCACAAGAGGTCTCACAAGGTATCAACCATGCCAATTTCAAAAAATACGGTGCCGAGAAACCCTAGACTAGATCGTTAACTAGATATTTTAGGCGAAACAAGAACTAGTAAACTACTTTACTGAAGGGTAAACGGAAATACAACCTTTACAGATCCGGTCCTCCACCTCCATAGCTCCGCAATGAAGTCTCCTCGCTGTCCAAATGGAATCCCGGGCTCTAGCGTCGGCTTCATCGGAGAAATAGGCGGGCAAGGTCGTCGGCTTCGTGCCGAAGATGATCTACGTCGAGGCATCACAAGATCAAGCTCCCACTTCACCAAGTCATGAAACTTATGAAGAAAACACACTCTACTACTTGGCAAGAGGTAGAGGATGAAGAAATAGGAAGTGGGTTCACTTTAGAATTGTATTTCTCACTCATTTCATCAAGTCACCATTGATGAAGTCTAGATTTTCTTCTTTTAAGAAGATGAAGAAGAAGAAGAAAGAATATTATGATAAGTTAATAAAAAAGAAATGAAAAAGAATACTTATCATAATAATAACCATGGTTATGTGTAGAGAATTGACTAAGGTTAAATGAATGGTTAGGGTTAATGAGATGAGGACAAAAGGGTTTCTTTGGTCAAAGCTTCATGAAGCTTCAACAAGCTTCATGAAAGAAAGAAACCTTTTTGTTTTTCTTTTCTCTTTTCTTTTAATCCAAATAAAAAGATAATTGAATGAATAAAAGAAAACCCTAACCATTTACTTAACCAAGGTTTAACTCTTCACACATACCTTAGCAATCTTGCATCATCAAACATGATACGTTCAAGTGCACAGAAAAAATATATCACATATACGATGTGCACATGCGAGTGAGAAAATCCATCTTAAGTGAACCGATACTAGTTAATACAAAGTAATATATCAAATATATATTTATGCATTAAATCATTAAATCAACACTTGATTTAACGATCCGGTCATATCGCATATGACCGACTAATATCCAATGTATCGATTTATCGAATCAATCCTTGATTCGATAACTAGGTTATATCGCATACAACCATTCGACACATTCATCGCGAGAATGAAATACGGTATCACATACACGCATTATTCTCGGTCCCGCACATATCTCATATGCGCTCCTATTTCGTTTTGCTTGAGCCAGGAAACCTCTGTGTAGGACTCTAAAGACTCGTCAATACGCCGGCAGCAGGTGATGATCATATCAAACACCCACAAGCCGCAAGCGGCCTGCTAAACGTAACGGCCACCCGGGTATTGAGCGATCAGAAGATCGACGAGCAAGCCCGCTCATACTCCTGTGAATCCAACCAGTAACACTTACCGTACAGTCTGGTCTGATCGTCTGATATGTCGCATATCTCGCCTAGGGGTGGTAAACGTCAGACCCCAATAGCTCGATAAGTCGTGTCGATATGAGTTCTATAACAATTCGAGAAACTACTGATAACACTTACCAGTAAATCTCAGCAACCCTGGCCAGGGATTTCCGGTTATAGCCAATCGGACACAGCGCAACATCAACTCCCTATACCGGGAGCGACGAATCCCCTCCTATCGCTCATTGCCTCCATGTGATTCGGGACTGTACCCAAAAACCACCGTTTTGCACGCCCTCTTGGACGTGGTAAGGTGGAAATCAAAGCACAGTGGGAACCACACAAGACTCTATGACGATCTCGGGTCAACAGACTACTCTGTACCAGTGTCACCAGAGAACTGCCATCTGACGTAAGGTATAATACCATCTGGGAGTTCTCGGCGAGTCCGTCCAGTGTATCCAGTCTCCACTGAGCACCCGTATATCATCTCTGATGTCAAACACCAATGGATATGGGATCATCCATCGCCCATTTGTATGGGTCGAGAAGGTATACGCTAGTCTACTCTGGTATATCGATGCCCTGTCTCGATACACCCACGACTAGGGACTTTGAAGGATGTACTTATGGACTACCATGTCCCCACTAGTGTGATCCGCATCATAGTCCAGGTAGTCAAGTACACATCCTAAGGGCTTTACCAACATGTAACTGATAGACAATCAGTGTACACATTAAGGTAAAGAGCAACCAGATAGCATACTATCATGTCGAGCAAGAAAGTCCTCCCTATATATGTCCAAGCATCCACTACAATATACATCCTATGTATAGTAATGGCCTCTAGGGCATACATATAACTAACAATCTCCCACTTGCACTAGGGCCATCTGATAGCAGTGGTTGTTGTATCTTATACTCAACCATCCCATAAAAATCTCTCTCTGGGAACAGGCCTTTGTGAGTGGATCCGCTGTGTTGTCCTCAGAGTCTACTCTCCAAACCTCGATCACCCTGGAGATCAACCATCTCCATGATCAGGTGACACTGCCTTAGAATATGTCTGGATCACTGATAGGACCGGCGTTCCTCGGCATAAGCCACAACTCCATTGTCACACAATGGGAGGAACGTAGTTCATCTCATGAACCAATATACACCCAAACATCCTCTTTGGTAGCATCTTAAGTAGCGATGTATCCTGCCTTTATCGTCTAGTTAGCCACGGTATCTAGCTTGGAACTCTTCCAACATATCGTCCCTTTACTGAGGGTAAAGACAATGCCTGTGACTGATTTTCAGTCGTCCTTATCACCCTGGAACCCTTCCAGTGATTCTCCCCAGGATTGGTTGATACCATCTCACTCCAACTAGTGAGAATCCTAACATCCAATTAGATCTATCTCATAGATCCAAAACCCAGGATTTAGCAGGTATCACTTTGATCCTATGTGGAGAATCATTGTGATAAGCGGAGATTGACCGAGCGTAGCATAGGAAACTCCTTCCCTATCAAGAGCATGTCATCCACGTACTCTACGAGGATCGTCACTATACTCCCTACTACCTTTATTGTTTATACAAGGTTCATCTACCATTTTGATGATGTCAAACTCTTTGACTAACTCATCAAAACAGATGTTCCAACTCCGCGATGTCTGCTTTATCCTATAAAGCATCTTGCACACGTTTCCGCTGCTCCCACTGTCTACGAGGCCCTCTGGCTGTGTACTTATGGGCACTCTCTTCTAAAACATCATTTTAGAAAAGCAGTCATGACACCCCAACCACCAGATATCGTAGTCATGGTATGTAGCCGTGACAAGTAGGATCTGGATGGACTTAAGCATAGCCACTGGAAAAGGTTTCATGATTATCCACGCCTGGTCGATGACGAAAAGCCTTTAACAAGTCTAGCTTTGAAAGTCCTAACTTGTCCATGTACACCAAGTAATCTTCTCAAGATATACTTGCTCCTGATGGGGATTTAACCCTTCAGATATAGCAACTAAAGTCCATACTTTGTTGGTGTATAAGGATTCCATCTCAGATCGCTAAGCATCCAGCCATTCTTACAGAGTCCCACTCCTGATGGCCAGCTCGAAACTAGTTGGGTCATCATCTCATGATGCAATCCTCGCTCCCACTATCATAGAGAAACCGAAGTATCTCTCAGGTGGGTGAGGAACCCTACTAGATCGGCGGAGAGGCTGAGGTTCGTTGGTAACTATTGAATCCTTTGGTTCTGTCAAATCTTCAGCTGCAGTTTTGTATAGCTGGAACATTTCTAGTTCTACATAACAGACCTTACCTCGAGCTTGTCCAGATTATGCTTTTAGACATAGCCCGGACAACCCCAAATCTTAACCAATTTAAGATATGGGCTCTTCCCTTTCCATATCACATATGAAGCGGTAGGCAACTGATTTGATTGGAACCCTATTCAATAGGTATGCAGCTTCTCAAGCGCATAACTCCCAAAAGGAAATAGGAAACTCAGTAGTACTCATCATAGAGCACACCATATCTCATAGGGTGCTATTGCTCCACCCCGATATACCATCGTGCTATGGTGTATACGGAGGAGTAATGCTGAGAGAGAATCTCATTCTCCTTTAGAATAATCCAGGAATTCCGTGCTCAAGTATTCTCCTCCCTGATCACATCAAAGGACATAATACTTATACCCTTATTGGTTCCCTACTTCTAACTTATATTCTGTGAATATCTCAAAAGGTTCGGACTTGTGTTTCAACAGGAACATATGTCGGAATCTTGAGAGATCATCAGAGAATGTAATGAAGTACAAAGAACCGGTCTTGGCAAGTGTAGACAATGGACCTACATACATCAACATGTGTCATCCCAAGAGTTCACTAACTCTTTCTCTGTTTCCAGTAAACGGAGCTATGGTCATCTTATCTCTGTGACATGATTGGCAAGTTTCACAAGATGTAAATTCAAACTAATTTAAAAATGTATCTAAATGTAACTTCAACCAGTCGGGTGGCATTGATATGACCTAGTCTACAATGCCTCAAGAAGGATCCGTTCATTTCTGAACTCTTCCTCTTTTGTGTGTTCAGTATACTAAAGAACTGTAGTTTGATTTAGAACATTAATGCTTTTAGATAACGTGCCTGAACCGATCAACTTTTGATATAGGAAATGTTCAAAACATTATCCAACAATACAAAATTTTATCGTTTCTTTACTAATAAAGAGACAGATATGATTTTGCATATCAGGTTCAGTATCTAATAACATTCGTTCAGAATCAATGTATAGGTAATACAGGGTGACAGTGACCAACAGACTTGGCTGCAACACTTGCCCCATTTTCTGCCTCATGAAACTTATCACCCGTTCTCAGGTCTCTACCTTTCTGTAGCCCTATGTAACAAATTACATATCTGGGATCCTGATCTGGTATCACATACCCAGGACGTAAAGGATACTGAGAAACAGTTCTGTATAATGAACACACCCGAAGATGATGCATCAGCATGCACTCTCTTCGTTTGGGCGGCACGGGAATTCTGGTATTCCCCAATTTCCTGCTCTGTCTTATAACAATTATAAGTTGGAGCAGGACCAACGTTCCCCAGCTCAGTATAACAAGCGGGTTCAGTCAATATTCCGTATTATTATCTTGATTAAGGCGTGATATGGTCGCTACCTGGAGAGAGAGATAAGAAAACACTCAGCGTGCGCTCTTGCAAGAATAGATTGGTTATTATTTTATCTAATCAGGATGGCTTCCACTGTTTTTATCAAATCTTCCTTCAAACCCTAAAAGGAAAGACTAGCCGGGATTAATTACACACTACAAGTTCGCCAATCTTTCAGCCAGGCCAAGGTCGGTACTTTGAGGGAGGTCCCCCGTGCTTTCGCACGAACCTAATTAATGTAAACCTCGTTTTCCCAGAGGCGTAACCTCGTTAACACCTTTCTAGACACCTACTTGATCGGCTAATTGTAATGTATAAAACACTCCCAGGAGTAACAATTACTCGCAGCGGGTATCGGGATCCAACTATCTCATAGAAGGTATGCAATCTCATTGCAAATTTCAACACTTGAAATTCCCGATATTTTTTACCCCTAGCGTCCTATGACCTTGACGCAGGCCAATAAACCATAGTGCGCTAGTCAAGTTCAACCCGTCATTTCCTGATTGAATTAAACCCACCCGCACGACCCTTGACGCAGGCCAACAAAGTCGCACGACTACCCTAATCCAATCTGCATCATATGCATAAGAAGATAAATACTAGTTAGCTACCGCACACTACGCCTTGACGTAGGCCAACAAACGTAGCACGAATACTAACTACCACTTATCTGAAATGACGGAGGGATACGACAGGTTTTTCTGAAAACCTATTGCGTAATGAACTTGATATCGTTGTAGAATCAAATGATTTTAAAATGGAGTGTTTTTGAGGCTTTTCTAGTTTTGCTAAAGGAGTCACTCCCGGTGAAGGGATCGTCGGTCCTTTCCTCGTCGAATGAGGAGCGGGATATATCATATATATCACTGTGCAAAGCAAAAACTCTTAAAAGCAATCAAAAGACAAACCGAGTGTGTAGCATCTGCCAGTTATTGCTAAAGGAGTCACTCCCGGTGAAGGGATCTCGGTCCTTTCCTCATCGAATAAGGTGCAGGATATATCACATATACCGCTGTGCAAAGCAAGAACTGTAGCTACCTGTTTTATTTTTGAAATTCGATTCTACAACATCTTAGGTTTCTTTTATTTCATTAATCTCATTAATGAAGTCCCATCATTTAAATACCTAAACATCACAGATAAATACGACGTACACTTATGCCATCCGCATTCGCCTCGATGTCCCCTCGTGCACCGTTAGGTTAGGTAACTAACGGCAGAGCGGGGCAGGGCTAGCGCGGGTGTAAAACATAAGTAACGTCTATATAATATATCATATATACTATATACAACATTTATCACAGAACATATCACATGATCACATCACAGATATCGCAGCAGAAGAATCATATGAAATATTGGATATACTAGGACGTCCGTGTTTTCAATACGAGCCAGTAAAAAACACGGATTCCACGGTCGTGATGAATAGCCAAACCCACACCCCTAGACCCCTACGAGAGCGACAAGCAACCCTACCAATTCTAGAGTTAGGAGACCCGGACTCGACTCCTCGAGTTGGTCTCCCACTGGACTCCAGAACCCGGTTACTTGTGCTCCCATCCTTGGGTCTATCCTAGTGCGGAAAAGTAAATAATATACAAAGGGTGACATCTTCTGCAATCTGGAAGTGCCCCAATAAAAGAATATTACATACAAGTTTTTACATGAATGAAAATGGAAAACAGTCATCTCACACAAAAACCCCCGGCTATTCAAACACGACGATCCAATATAACATATCCAGCAACACATAACATCACATGTCATCAACGTAAGTAAATATGCGCATCCCAATTGTCGTTGACATATAGCAACGAAACCAGCGATATCACATATTACACTTACGATCACAGAAAAGAAAGTGTAAAACTACAACAGTTGGAATCCGCAATCTGCATAGACATCGCATGCCTAATCAAATGAATTCCTTAGACATCGCATGCCTAACAATTATAAACCCCGCATTTTAGTCTCATTATCGAAAACTCTTTTCAATATCAAGTCGGGCAATTCAACAAGATTCCTGATATACTGATCGAATGCTCGTCGCAAACTTTAGTAGGCGGCCGCACCCCCGATACCGTCGACGAAGTGCACCAAGGCGGAACACCGCTGCCGCGAGCACCCGAACGGATGCTTTCAGCGACGGGGTTCTCCTACAGTCACTTGGTCGGGGCTAAGGGATGTAGCTGACTATTAAGTTTACCCGGCGAGTATCCGCGTACGCTACGTGATTGCGACGGACTTTTGATCACATCAAAATTCCGTGGCAACCGATCAAGTGAGACTAAAGTGCTATGTTTATAACATTCATTCAGTTATCCCATAACTCCTTATGAATTCCAATTGTTGTATCACATTCCGGATAAATAGAAAAATGTTAAACTTTCCGATCGAACAATCGAACACCCAAGTTTTCCCGAAACAGATCAACATATGAAACAAGTTTAAAAACATCCAGTTCATGCCTCAGTACCAACGGTCCAGCCGTAGAAGGGTCAAGCCAACGCCTCACATGTGGCACGCCGTACTGCCCCAAACCCTAAGGTTCAAAGGGTAGTTCAAGACGGTCACATAATCAAGTTAAGGTGTCATGACCCGCAGGGTACGGACGTGACTGGCACTTAAGTTTATGAAACGTCTCAAGGCGTCCGTAAAATAAGTAAGCCAAAGCCCAGAACCAAAACCAAATGAGCAAAAGAGTGAAGAAAACCCAATCAATTGAAGCGAGTTTATCAAATAAGTCATATAAAAACCCTTTATAAAAACAATATCAATTTTTCCGAAAATTTCGGCAGAGTCTCCTTTGTAAATACTGGCCCCCAAAATGGGTACAACAAGAATATATATGAATCCAACAAATAAGGCATCCCCAAGCGGGAGCTAGCTCTTCGCCACAAGGCGGTCACAAATCCCACGCAATATAAAGCAACAATATGCGAAATAATCATAATGAAGCATAAGAAAAACATCATGTCGACTCAAGTGAGCTCGACCCCAAAATACAGCATAAAAGTCCACAAACCTCACAGTCTCATCTCTAGGTCAATATACAATAATACTGGTAGATACAGTAGATGGAGTACACTAGATACAAAGAATATACAAGGTGGTACAAAAATAATAACATAACCCACCTAAGAGCAAAATCTCGAGTCCAGGCAAAAGAGGCAAAAGAAGCAAGCGCACCCATCGCTACTGTACTGACGGAGCGGACCTGCAAAAGGCTATGGCACAACGGGGGTGAGTTGCCAACTCGTGAGTAATAAATAACATCTACACAGGCTATCGAATGCATGCACACAAGCATCCTAGCATCTATAATACAGGTATGGCAGGACATAATAGCAGGTATGTATGCAATATGAATAAACTAGCAGGTATGAATGCAATGTGAATCCACTCATGATCTGAATGTGTAAGTATAAGAAATCATGTTTTTCCCTTTAAGAATGTCTTTTGAAATACTATCACAATACCAATAGAATCAACAAGAACCTGTGTCCAGCAACGACACCTCAAAACTATCTCAAATCTCATATATCCATATCATAGTATCTCTGGCCTCAGCCATCCGGCTGACCCAGCTCAATATCAAAATCTCATCATCTCGCGGCCACGGTCGGTATCCTCTGGATATCCGCCGTGCCAAACAGTCACCGGTAGGTAATCCGTCCCCTGCCAGGCTCAACGTCAACACCACATTCCTCTTGCCCCGGGGTATCTTACCGGGCCCACCATGTACCCGTGACGGTTCCTCCACTCCTCGACACGGATCTCGAAAACCACAGCAAACTCATGGTGGACGACACTTTACATCACTAGAAAACCGCAATTACATATTTTAAAAACATAATAAGTTTAGAAATTTTGCGGCTTTCCCCCGAAATCCAGAAATATCATAAAATCTCAAGAAATCCTCATAAGTGCATATATCAATGGTGATGAATGGATATGATATCAATAATTAAGCTACGATGTATGATTAATAGACTAGGCATGAACAAATAATATGATGAGGTACATGCACATGAATGGCAATCCTACGATTTCATTTTAAGGAATTAAAGGCAATAGCACAGATTTAAGCATCAATTAGTAAAAGGTTTCAAATTATAGGTTATCTAGTGTGGTGGCATGGCAATTACCAGGGTGTGTGTGTAAGCATGAATAGTGCTCGTGCTGCATATAAAAACCCTGGCAATGGTGCAGGTGTCCTATAAAACGGTTTCGTATAGGTATGTCAATATAGGGCATGAATGTAGCAAATAATCATACAAGTATTACACTCCTAATTACTAACATTACTAAGAATCTTTTAAGTTACTAAAACTATCGGGCGGCTTGCGCTATCCAACGATAGTCCCCCGTAGATGTTACATCTACTCACCGAAATCCCTAGCTAGCTGCGTCCAATCACCGCTTTCCCCTTTCGAGCCGTGTCTGACGTCTCCGCGACCGAACCTAGAATTTACATCAATACCAAACATAAGGTTACATATTAGGAACGACGCAAAACCCAAACGAAGATACTAACATTCACAAGCTAGGTACAACGTGCACAAGGTGCGCGGAACACACGCGAAAATCGCAAAAACTGCAAAAATCGCCGATTTGGTCGCCCGACAAAACTAAAACCCGACTGCTCAAAAATCCGCACTCACGCATCCTAAATGTCATAGGATAAGCCAACAAAATACTCTAGATATCTCAATTAAATCGCCACAATAATATAATAAAAACCTAGTAAGCTAGAAGTTTGCAAAATTGGTGCAAACATCGACAATTAGCGAGAAAATTAACACAATCCAACACAACAATCCAAACTAACCCACTAGCTAGCCATTACACTAATTTTAAACCATTAACTATGCTTAAAAACCTAATTTCCATAAACAAAATATTTCTTGATTTTCATAATTAGCAACCTTAATGAAAATTTCACACAACTTTAACATAGATTAGCCTAATATGAAGCCACTTAAGCAAAGTAACCATATAAATTGGTTAAGTAAACAACTAAGTTAATTAAAAGACTTAATTAACTAAATAATGGTTTCTAAAACCCTAGTTTAATTTCAACCATGAACTTTTAAAAATCTAGAATGAAACTAACACTAATTTAACACTAAAACAATCTAATTTAAGAAACTTAACAAAAGAATTTAATTAGGAAGAATTTATACCTCAACTAGAGATCTAGCAAGAACAATTTGCCTCCAAAGATGCCTCCTTTCACCAAGATTTAAACTAAAGTGGGTGTGAGAAGAGATGGATTAAGGTTTTGTGTTGAATTAGTGAAGGATTTGTTGATTTTTGATGGTTTTTGAGATGAATTTGAGAACAAAAGAGAGGGGAAAAATGAAGGGGGAGGGCTGCAGATTTTTGGCCTGAACAAGGGAGTGGGGGAGTGGTGTGGTGTGTGGAAAAAGTCTTGGTCAACCCACACCAAACAAGTAAAGACCCATACCTAATAAAAAAAATCCAAAATCCTTAAAAAAAACACCTCTTTTCTACACAAAAATGAAGTCAAAGAGAAAAGCATTTTTTTTCTTGGGTTTGCTGGAAAAGGGCCGGCCTAGGGCTGAGGGAAGAGAGAGAGGGGTTTTACAAAAGAAATTTTATGCAAAAAGACCCCCTACAAGTCCAAAATTGCAAGTTTTAGCTTAAAATTCAATAAATTTCGTTTTCCATAATAAAAATTTGTTAAAACTTAAAATAAATTACTAAAAATTTATGTTACAACTAAATTTTAATTAACATGATTTTAAAGCTTAAATTTAGCCCATTTAAATTTGTATTTATCGCTAATTTAATGTATTTTCTTACCGGCTTAAAATAATATTAAAAAATTAAAAAATAGGGAAAAATTTTTAAATGACCAAAATTTCATAAGTAACTCATTAGCTACTAAGAACAAGCAATTACCTATCTATTTTAGGTATAATTAGTCCTAAACTGCAAAATAACAAAAAAGACGGTTTTCGGAAAAATACCGAATTTTCAACGATTTTCAGGAAAAAATCCAAAACGACTTTTCAAGACGCTACAATCTTCCCCCCTTAAAGAAATTCGGTCCCCGAATTTAAAAATATAGCTACGCGTACCTTCAAAGAGATGGGGATATTTCTTCCTCATCTCGCTCTCGGTCTCCCAGGTAACCTCCTCGCTGCTCGGACTACGCCAAAGGACCTTGACGGTTGGTATAATCTTCGATCTCAACTTCTTCACCTGCCGATCCAGGATGGCCACCGGCTGCTCTGCAAAAGAAAGGTCGCGCTCCAGCTGGACTGTCGGGTGCTGAATCGCATGCGAAGGGTCGTGAAGGTACTTGCGGAGCATCGAAACATGGAAGACGGGGTGAACATCGGGAAAGCTGGGTGGAAGGGCCAAACGATATGCAACATCGCCAACACGCTCGAGGATCTCGAAGGGACCTACGAATCTAGGGCTAAGCTTCCCCTTTCGCCCAAAACGCATCACGCCCTTCATCGGAGAGACCCTCAGAAAAACATGGTCGCCAACTGCGAACTCTAACCTGCGACGGTGCCTGTCTGCATAGGATTTCTGTCTGCTCTGAGCTGCCCTCATCTGGTCTCGAATCAACTGTATCTTCGCTGTCGTCTCCTCAACAAGCTGCGGCCCCAAAATACTGCTCTCGCTGAGCTCTGTCCAACAGACGGGCGATCTGCATCTCCTCCCATACAATGCCTCGAAAGGTGCCATCTGAATAGTATCCTGGAAGCTGTTGTTGTAGGAGAACTCCACTAGAGGTAAATGACGATCCCAGCTACCGCCGAAGTCTAAAACGCACGCTCTGAGCATGTCCTCGAGAGTCTGAATGGTCCGCTCTGACTGTCCGTCGGTCTGCGGATGAAACGCTGTGCTGAAGCTCAAACGAGTGCCCAAAGCCTCCTGAAGTCTCTGCCAAAGTCGGCTGGTGAACTGGGTGTCTCGATCTGACACGATACAAGTCGGTACGCCATGCAACCGCACGATCTCGTCGATGTAAAGCTGGGCATACTGAGCGAAGCTGAAAGTGGTCTTCACTGGCAGGAAGTGAGCCGCTTTCGTCAATCGATCTACGATCACCCAGATGGAGTTGTACCCTCGACAGGTCCTGGGTAGACCCACAACGAAGTCCGTCGAAATCTGCTCCCATTTCCACTCTGGAATGGGTAACGGCTGTAGCTCTCCTGCGGGCCTCTGGTGCTCGGCCTTGACTTGCTGACAAGTGAGGCATCTCGATACAAACTCCGCAATGTCCCTCTTCATCCCGTCCTACCAGTAGGTCTCTCTCATATCATGGTACATCTTGGTGGAACCGGGGTGGACACTATACACTGATCGGTGTGCCTCCTCAAGAATGTCGTGCCGTAATCCATCAGCATCTGGTACGCACAGTCTAGATCCATAGCGTAAAATCCCCTAATCGTCAATCACGAACTCGGAAAATCTGCCCTGTCCCATCGGTGCCATGATCTCTGAGCAACGGTCGTCACTGCGCCGTGCCTCATATATACGGTCAAGCAACTGTGGGCGTGCACGAACATGCGCGAGCTGTCCCCCTGTTTGAGTGAACTCGAACTCAACTCGGCTGTCGCATAAAATCTGCCAATCTGCTGACGACTGTCTCTGCACTGCGCGCAAAAAGGATAGGCTACCCCCGGGCCTCCTGCTCAAAGCATCTGCCACCACGTTCGCCTTGCCTGGGTGATATAAGATCTCGCAGTCAAATTCTTTCACCAACTCCATCCAACGACGCTGTCTGAGGTTTAGATCTCGCTGCTGAAATATGTACTTTAAGCTCTTGTGATCTGTGAATATCTGACACGACTCGCCTTATAGGTAATGTCGCCAAATCTTCAGTGCAAAGACCACTGCAGCTATCTCCAAATCGTGAGTGGGGTAGTTCTGTTCATGCTTCTTCAGCTGCCGAGAAGCATAAGCGATCACCCGGCCATGCTGCATCAATACGCATCCTAATCCCACTCGCGAAGCATAGCAGTAGACCACAAATCCGCCTGATCCCGAAGGCAAAGATAATACCAGCGCCGTAGTCAAACATGTCCGCAGCTGCTGAAAACTGCGCTCGTACTCCTCCGTCCAGACGAAAGGAACTCCCTTCTGGGTCAAACCGGTCAAAGGTGCAGCTATACGGGAGAAGTCCTGAACAAAACGCCTGTAGTAGCCTGCCAGGCCTAGAAAACTACGGATCTCAGTAACCGATGTAGGTCGGGGCCACTGCTGAACAGCCTCAATCTTCTTCGGGTCCGCACAAATGCCGTCTCTCGTAATCACGTGACCCAAGAATCCGACGCTATCCAGCCAGAATGCACACTTGGAGAACTTTGTGAACAGCTGGTGCTCCCTCAGAGTCTGTAACGCAATCCGCAAGTGCTGCTCGTGCTCCTCTCTGCTCCGGGAGTACACCAAGATATCGTCGATAAACACGATGATGAACAAGTCAAGATACGGCCTGAATGTACGGTTCATCAAATCCAAGAATGCTGCTGGGGCGTTGGTGAGTCCGAACGACATCACCAAAAACTCGTAGTGGCCATAACGTGTACGGAAGGCTGTCTTCGGTATATCTCCTCCTATCGGACTCGCAGCTGGTGGTATCCTGATCGTAAGTCAATCCTCAAAAAATAACCCGCGCCCTGGAGCTGGTCGAACAAATCATCAATGCGTGGCAACGGATATCTGTTCCGAATGGTAACTTTGTTCAGCTGGCGGTAGTCGATACATAAGCGCAAACTTCCATCCTTCTTCTTGACAAACAGGACCGGAGCACCCCACGGAGAAACACTAGGTCGAATAAGCCCCTTATCTAACAGATCCTGCAACTGATCCTTCAGCTCTCGAAGCTCTGCCGGGGCCATTCGATAAGGCGGTATAGAGATAGGCCCCGAGCCGGGAATCAAATCGATGCAGAACTCAACGTCGCGCTCAGGTGGTAGCCCAGGTAGCTCATCAGGGAACTCACAAACAACCGGGACCCGGTCCAACGGAACCTCTGCAGCTCGAGTATCACAAATATACGCTAAGAATCCCTGACATCCCTTCCGCAAGAGCTGACCAGCGCGAAGAGACGAAATCAAGCTGGGAAGGGTGACGCTGCGGTCTCCCTGAATAACAAGGACTGGCTCTTCCGGAAAGCTAGATCTGACTGCCTTCTCACGGCAGTCCACCGAAGCATAACAAGTGGCTAGCCAATCCATGCCCAGAAGCACATCAAAGTCCAACATATCGAGGAGAATCAAATCAACCGATGACTCCCTCTCCCCGATACGAACGGAACACAATCGAAAAACAAAACGAGCGACAAACGACTCGCCTACCGGGGTAATAACAACAAGCGGATGATCTAACGACGACGACTCACGGCCCAACATCGGTGCAAAGTGTGTAGAGACGTACGAATGTGTGGAACCTGGGTTAAATAATACCCGTGCGTCGAAAGAACATACGGATAAGGTACCTGTCACAACGGTATTGGATGCCTGCGCATCCTGCGGTGTCAAAGCAAAAACTCGGGCCTGTCCTCCACCGATAGCGGGCTGACCTCGAACTCGGCCTCTGCCTCCTCGTCCTCTCTGAATAGGACCGCCGCGTCCACGGCCTCTGGGTGCACCTAACTGGCGTGGAGCATCGCCGGTGGTAGGAAGTAGGGCTCTCTGAGGAGGGGGTGGTGATGGTGGTAGGGTCACATGTGGAACTGTCACCGCTCCCTGTCGTCTCGCCGGACAGTCTCTGTTACGATGATGCAGGCTACCACACCAAAAACATCCTAACCATGGCTGCTGATCGTATGGGTGAAGGCGATATAACTGGCCCCTAAAGAATCCGCCACGGCCTCTGCGAACCCTCCTAGGTGCTAACGTATCAGTGCGAATCCGACTCGGTCTCGAAACGACCGCAGGGGGAGTAATATCCGATCTCTGTGCTCGATTGATCTCTACTAACGATTCCACCATCTGTCGTAACTCCTGCATGCCTCCCATCATCTGTCGCAACTCCTCCATACCAGTCTCGAGCCTATCCATACGGCCTGGGGAAGGTGGATCGGTCTGTCCCTGCGGCGTAGGCATACCACCCTGCTCAGTCCTAGTCTCGGACGAGCCAGCTCGAATCTCGTCTCGGGCGGCAGCCCTCTGTACCCTCGTAGCCTTCGGCGGCATAGTGGCTGGTACAGAAAAAGGATAATAAGAACAGTGCAAAAGAATCATAGGATACACGGAATTGAAGAAGGAATTTCAAGCAAGTATATCCTAAAGTCACTTAGGCGGAGTACCGTATCGCAAGTATGCCGCGGACATACGCACGCTACGTTACCCTGCTTAAGTCACTTACTCCATCTACCAAGGGTCATCCTACACTCAAAAAGGTAAAACCTATCGCTCTGATACCAACTTTATCACGACCCGCAGGGTACGGACGTGACTGGCACTTAAGTTTACGAAACGTCTCAAGGCGTCCGTAAAATAAGTAAGCCAAAGCCCAGAACCAAAACCAAATGAGCAAAAGAGTGAAGAAAACCCAATCAATTGAAGCGAGTTTATCAAATAAGTCATATAAAAACCCTTTTTAAAAACAATATCAATTTTTCCGAAAATTGCGGCAGAGTCTCCTTTGTAAATACTGGCCCCCAAAATGGGTACAACAAGAATATATATGAATCCAACAAATAAGGCATCCCCAAGCGGGAGCTAGCTCTTCGCCACAAGGCGGTCACAAATCCCACGCAATATAAACCAACAATATGCGAAATAATCATAATGAAGCATAAGAAAAACATCATGTCGACTCAAGTGAGCTCGACCCCAAAATACAGCATAAAAGTCCACAAACCTCACAGTCTCATCTCTAGGTCAATATACAATAATACTGGTAGATACAGTAGATGGAGTACACTAGATACAAAGAATATACAAGGTGGTACAAAAATAATAACATAACCCACCTAAGAGCAAAATCTCGAGTCCAGGCAAAAGAGGCAAAAGAAGCAAGCGCACCCACCGCTACTGTACTGACGGAGCGGACCTGCAAAAGGCTATGGCACAACGGGGGTGAGTTGCCAACTCGTGAGTAATAAATAACATCTACACAGGCTATCGAATGCATGCACACAAGCATCCTAGCATCTATAATACAGGTATGGCAGGACATAATAGCAGGTATGTATGCAATATGAATAAACTAGCAGGTATGAATGCAATGTGAATCCACTCATGATCTGAATGTGTAAGTATAAGAAATCATGTTTTTCCCTTTAAGAATGTCTTTTGAAATACCATCACAATACCAATAGAATCAACAAGAACCTGTGTCCAGCAACGACACCTCAAAACTATCTCAAATCTTATATATCCATGTCATAGTATCTCTGGCCTCAGCCATCCGGCTGACCCAGCTCAATATCAAAATCTCATCATCTCGCGGCCACGGTCGGTATCCTCTGGATATCCGCCGTGCCAAACAGTCACCGGCCTATGGTTTGGAAGAAGACTATCCAATAAGCATAATGGGTGTACTGTCCCAATCCTAGGAACACTCGCAACACGAGAGAAGGTGAAGATAAAAGACACCTGAATGTACTTTATTCCTATTTCTCCTGAACCAGGATCCATCCCCGAACTGGAACAAGTTCCTTTCGAGTTCGTATATAACCATACGATGGAATATCCAAATAAACTGTGGATCTTCGTAGTGATACGGAGTGTCCTGGAGAAATACAAAGGTGATGTGGGAGTGGTAACGAAATATTTGGTTTGGTCGTGAATATCTGTTGCAATTTACTTTGCCCTCTTACTAATCCCTTGCTTTGTCTGAACTTAATACCTTCTGCACACCATCGTTATGCTAATTGGTTTTCTTCATTCCGTACCGGTCGGCACCAGCCTAAGGTTTGGAAGAAGACAATCCAATTTGCGTAATAGGTGTACTACCCCTAAACCAAGGAGTACTCGTAACCTGAGAGAGGGTAAAAGGAAAAGACAACTGAACAATCCTATTCGTTTTCTCCAGAACCGGAAACCATCCTCGAATTCCTTCGAGTTCGTATCTAACCATACGATGGTTTTGTCCAATGGAAGTGGACGTTCGTAGTAATACGGGGTGTCCTGGAGAAAAGGGTAAAAGTAGGAGTGGCAATGAGGTCTGCAACTCTGACAATCCAAAAGCCAGTGTTTAAGAAGGTTCGGTCAACTTGGTCACTGAGTCATAGTCTTAGGGTCGGGTCAATGGTCGCTGCCAAAGAGAGAGAGAAAAGAAACACTCAGCGTGCACTCTAACCTAGATCAGAATGGTTACCAATTTATCTAATCTGGAATCCTCCCACTGTATCTCAAATTCTCCTCCAAACCTAAAGAAGAATTAGTCGGGGTGACCCGAGGAGTAAACTAACTCATCAGTGGGAATCGGGATCCAACTATCATCGCATGATAACGTGACGGAATCCGCTCACGTCAACACACTCCAGAAGGTATGCGCATATCTGGCAAGTTTCAGTTCTTTTGAAACTCCCGATGTGATTTCTGCCCCATGCTCTTATGACCTTGACTTTGGCCAACATATCATAAGTCACATGTCAAGTTCTGCCCGTCATTCTCCAGGTTAATTTGAATCCACCCGTACATACCCTTGACTTTGGCCAAAATGGCAGCACGACTGTCCCAAACCAACGCATCTATCTATGCTGCATATGAATACCCCAATAGCTACCAATCACTGTGCCTTGACTTTGGCCAACATACACAGCTTGAATACTATTGACCACCCATATGAAACGACGGAGGGCTACGAATGGTTTCTGGCGAAAACCTTTAACGTAATGAACTTGATATCGTTGAAGGAACGGATAGCTTTTTAGAAAATATAGTGACGAAAACCTTTACTAAAGAGGTCACTCCCGGTGAAGGGATCTCGGCTCTTTCCCCGTAGAATGGGGTGCTGGATATTCATAACCGAATATCACTGTGCAAAGCAAAAGTAATCGGCTATAGTGAAGTCATTGCCCTGACGCAAACTTTTGTCCAAGGGGTCACTCCCGGTGAAGGGATCTCGGCCCTTGCCTCGTCGACTGAGGAGCAGGATATTCTAATGAATACCACGATGCAAAACAAAAGTAAACGTCCTTGCAATAACAGCTTTTGAAAAAGTGTTCCAACAACATCAGATTAGGTTTGTTTTAAACTTTGCATTGATCCGAATCAATGCAGTCCCATCAATTGATCACACCAAAAAGAACGAAAATATACTGATATACGTATATGCCATCCGCATTCGCCACTGGGTCCCGTCATTACCCGTTAGGTTAGCTAACTAACGACAGAGCGGGGACTGGACTAGCGCGGATGTAAAACATATACAACATCTACTAATATATATACCAATATATTATATTTCGCTCAAGGCGTGAAAGAAATGCAACATCACAGAGAATGAACAGCATCACAGAAACAATACAGATATCTGGGATCCCCGGGTTTCACAGAGCCACTGCTGAAACCCGACGTTCCCCTGGTCGTGTGGATAGCCTGTGCAATGAAATCCTAGACCCCTACGGGCGCGGCAAGTTACCCGCCAAAACCTGAAGCGAGGCAGCCCCCTTCAATACCGTGAATGGACCACCCAGCACTTCACGGAATCCGGTAACTTGGGCACCCCTCCTGGGTCAACCTGTACCCCCTACGAGTGCGGCGAATAGCCCGCCAATCCTAGAGTGAAGCCCCCTCCGTCCCAATGCCATGAGATGCGGGCTTGTTGCCCTCCAGAACCCGGCTATCCGTGCACCCCTCCGCGGGGCAATCCTAGTACAGAAAGTAAAATATACATACACCGGGTACATCGACCGCAACCAGGCCGTGCCCCAAAATAATAATACAAACAGGCAGTGACGGCAGTCCACATGTCGGACGCTCGCCCCGCAATATCAAATGTACATAATACAACAGCACAGTACTAGCATTGCATCCAGGCTATCCCCAACGACCGATCCGCAACATCACAGCAAATACATAGAACATCAACGTGAAAGTCACGTTCGCAAATCCGTCTAACCGGGCTATAGCAGTTAGACCGAATTTACCGATCGAGTGACATTCACGGTCGCAGATATAATGTAAATACTGTGAAAAATGTGTTTAAAATATTTTCCGATTGATCAAACAATTAACAAGTGGGCCCCAAAGAAAACTGTAGCACTCACAGAAACAATTGGCCCAACTTTAATATTCCAAAGCCCATATTTTAAGCCCATAAGGCCTCTGTAAAAAAATGGTGAAGTGATGTGAATAGTGCGCGGCGGAAGGGCCGCACAAAGGGGGTTTTCGCGGCGGTTCCGCGCTCCAACTGTGGAGTTACTTCATCAAATTTTTACAGAACTCTTAGATTTTCCAGTACATCAATATTTTACAACCTGAAAAATTTTTCGAGACTGAAAAATTTCAACAGAAACTGTCGTGGGTAAAATGCAGTTTTGGAACTTTTTGATCGATCGGAAATGCAAACACATTACACAAAGCTAGACTAAGTTAATAGCGAGGCTCTGATACCACTGTAAGTGCACGGCGGCGCCCCGGCCGTCAAACCGACGCCGGAATGCGGAAGCGGTGAATAACTAAAATTTTGCGGACTTTGCAAACCGGCACCACCGCGCACTAAACACCCGGATCGTTACCATTAACAAGTCTAAGCTACAAACAAGATAGGGAAGAGATATACCGACGATCCAAGTCCTCCGGTCTTCATCTCCACTCCGATCTCCTCGCGGGATCTCCGTCCGTCTCCTCCTCGTCGCCGGAAGTGCACCACGTTGCCTACATCGTTTACGGGCTCCCACCTCAATGCCGAGGCAACTCGGGCACGAAGCCGGCTACTCGACGTGCCCAAGGTTCGTTGTAGAATATGTAGTGAGCTATTGTCTCATCTTGGGGTTGTAGGAGTTTGCCATTGGTGAAGGAAAAGAGGGCTTGGAGAAAGATGGGGAAAATGTAGCACACTAAAAAATATGAGAGTAACATTTTCCACCCAAAAAGAAAATGAATCCCTTGCCATGGAATGGCCGGCCCCCCCTTGTACAAATGTGATTGGAGAGAGAAAGACCAAGGGGGGGGTAATCAACATGCTAGAAAGAAAGTGTGGAGTTATCATGTGAAGAAATGATAGCAACAAATCCAACACTCCACACAACCATCAACTACAACCATGATGCTAACAAAGTCAAGCCATCATGATATGGAAAGTCAAGCAAGTCAATGGATGGTGCACCATCATGAAGACTATCATGATGCTACAAGATGCAAAGAACCCCCTCCACTAATGTCTATTTGCAACAATGCAAATAAACCCTCCTCCACCAAACTTCGGCCAATGAACGGAACAATGGAAATTGGCCGAAACGAAAAGCAAACTGGCAACTCCAGAAAACTGGTCCCGTAATAAATTACAGGAAAACCCCGATACTGTGCATACACACCCGCATCTGTATTTCGACCGAAATACAAATGCAATGAGACAAAGTCTACAGTGTACTATACTAGGATCCGGCTTATACCAAAGCCGGCTAGTAATATCTGTTCGATCCTGATCCGTGCAATACCGCACGTATCTGATCGAACCCTGCCATACACCAATACGGCCTATAGTACAAACTGTCCGATCCTGATCCGTGCAATACCGCACGTATCTGATCCGACCTTGCCATATCTCCATACGGCCTCTACAACCTTTCGCCCGAAAGCTGAGTATCTGAATGTGGGGGACTCTAAAGACTCGTCAACACCTTGGTTGTGGATTTAACCACTAGCACGTCAGAGGTATAAGCCAATACGTGACGGGCTACCAGGTACTGACCAAATGGGACGTCGATGAGGAAGCTCACCCCGACACCCAACTGAGCCTGTCAGTGACAATATCCGTGCAGTCCGGTCCGTTCGTCTATGAGTATCGCATGGCGGGCCTAGGGGGTTGGTAAAAGTCAGACCCCCAAAAGCGGTACAAGTCGTGTCGGAGTGTAGCCCAGAACACCCTGAGATACTACTGGAATACCTACCAGTAAATCTCCTTGCCTTGGCCAAGGACTTTGTGTAATGGCTCTCCTAGACACAGCACGACCTCACCCCCAATACCGGGAGAGACGAACCCCTGAAGATACGCTCACTGCCTCCATGTGGCTCGGGACTGTACCCAACTAAAACCTGTTTGCACGACTCCTTTGAGCCGTGGTAGGGTAGTAATCAAAGTACAGTGGGAACTCACACGAGACAAATGACGATCCCCAGGTCGATGAACTAACCTGCACACATGTCACCAGAGAACTGCCATCTGACGTCTGGTATATGACCAACTAGCATGTTCCCGGCGAGTCCTGTCCGGTGTACTCATAACCCAATGAGCACCTGTATACATCTTAGGTGATCCAACTGACACCAGTGGCTTGTGAGACCGGCCACCGCCCCTCGTCGGGGTCTCGACTGTATACACTAGTCTACTAATGGAGTATCGATGCCCGGTCTCGAAACTCCCACGACTAGGGACCTTTTAAGGATATGCTTGTAGACCCCCAGCTCCCACTTATATGATCGCCCTCATACTGCTGGTGGTCAAGCAAGAATCCTAGGGGCTCTATCAACGTGTAATAGCGACGTGTCATGTCACCTAAAGCAGTACACGATGATAAAGGTAAACCAGATAGCATACTATCATCTCGAGTAAGACTGTCCTACCGGGATAGGTCCTCCCTCAATCATTACAATCACGTACCTGTGACCTAATAATTGACTCTGAGGGCACTATCTCCAACAATCTCCCACTTGCACTCAAGGCTAATTATTGCGATGTCGCATACTCACAGCCCGTGTGATACCGAACATCCAACTCCTCTACTAGTCAGTCTCACAAAGCTCGTTTGCGGAACTTTTGCGTTCGAGGAATAGCCTCAGTGAGTGGATCCGCTTTGCTGTTTCTTTCTATGTCTCTCAATATCTCAAGTTCGCGGAGAAAACCATCTCCCGAAATGAGCAAAATCAGTCTTAGAATATGTCTGGATGTCTGATGGGACGTAGCTCATAAATGAACTCCAAATCAAAAATTCTTAGACTGTATCGTCAACTGAACTTAATCAGTATCCTGCGCGCCATGCCTCCCTCAGTATTGCCTTGGACCACCTGTCCAAAATACTGCCCCTTATCAGAAGGAAAACTATAACTCTGACAACCTCCTTGTCGTCCATGTCACCTTGGAAGCCTGGAATGATAACTGTCTCCTGAATGAGGCTGTCGTTATCATATCCCTAGAACATCCACTTATGTTCTAAAACTGCTTCCGACTGTTTCTCCAGGATTGGATTAATGTCAACTTATTGCATCTAGTGCAAGAACAACATCTGGTGTGGCACTTGACATCTCACGATTGACTCAATTGCCTGAGCAAGTGATCTGCCAATCACGCCCGTCCCTCTCCCCTTTAGTCTGTAAGACACCTTTGGAGAGGGTGACTCCATTACCTGCAGGTACACTACCGTGCCAGGAGTCGTCCATCCTAAATACTCTTAGAATGCTGTCAAGTACCCTGATTGGGAAACCACCCAAATCTAGATCTAAGACCATAGATCTAGTAACCAGTATGTCTGATATAAAATCCATTTCCTTTGTGGAGAAACAACTGTGTGACGACCAAAGTATAACCGATCGTAGTGTAGGAGTTTCTTTTCCTACTCTGTGTATATCATCCAAATACCAGGATATCACACCCTACTACCTTCTCATCAGATCCATCCCCTATTCTGAGGAAGTCAAACCCATGACTGTCACGTTAGAAATAGATGATCTATCTCCGCTACTTCTGCTTTAGTCTATAAATAGACATAAGCTACCTGTCCACCAATGCTTCCGCTGCTCCCACTGACTACGACAACCCTCTGGCAGAGTCATATAGACGTACACTTCTAAAACTGGTTTAGAACGACGCTATACTCATCCTCCCGCCGGGTCTCGTAACCTGGAACAACAGCAATGGCAATTGTGGGTAAACAAGAACTTCCCTGTCACCGTCCTTGAGGCTACCGGAGTACCTCTCGGGTGCCTGAAGTTACCCACCTTATCTGCGGAGTGGCCAATGGAATGTCAATCCAGATTGAATCTTTAGGTTCCTTATCAAATCTTCAGTAATCGTTTGTGGTTCTGGAATCATTTCCAGTTCTACCATACTCCCACTACTGT
The DNA here is from genome assembly GCA_030015575.1 of Agapanthus africanus. Taxonomy (NCBI): domain Eukaryota; kingdom Viridiplantae; phylum Streptophyta; class Magnoliopsida; order Asparagales; family Amaryllidaceae; genus Agapanthus; species Agapanthus africanus. The sequence goes on along the minus strand of CM057346.1, from coordinate 333,974,091 downwards.
TTTCTGAAAAAATCCATCTTTAATAAAACTGTGGCGAGTCTAGAACAATATCGCTATTGTTCATCCAGATGGTAGAAAGTCAACCCTCGTCATAGCCTGGGTCAACCCACAAACAGCCATTACAGAAACGTGCCTTGAGTCGTCCAGTGTCTGGTTTTAATCATAAACCGGACAACTCCCCGTACCTTAACATCGTTAAGATATGAACTGTTCTATATCCAATATAGAAACAGAGGCACTGATTTAATTGAACCAGATTCAAATCATGCAGCTGTCCCCAGCGCATGTCAACTAAATGGAAGAAGGCCGATCAGCGTAACTCAACTTAGGAATGCTTCCAATTATGAGTAACCTGAAAGAGAAGCAAGTTCTCTTTATCATTACTATCAACTGAATACCATATACAAGTATCTACATCTTCGATCACTTTGAAGAATCCCGATACTTGCTACACCTGGTTCTCTACTCTATTCAAATACCTATAACTTCTCAGAATTCAGACCCTGTGTTTCCACGAAACACCTGTCTAAAAAGTAGAGAAGTCATAAGTAAACCGAATATAGTACGAGGACCAACCCCTCTGTCCTGATGGACCCTGGACAACATACAATCCTTTGTATAAGTCCCTTGAGTCTGATAACTCATTCACTGTGTGTCGTAGGTTGAAAACTGTACTTATGGTTAAGAAGAATTACACCGCTGTTTAATGCTCCTTACCTAACCATCCACTGATATAGGTAAATGTCGTAGACATAATTTCAGAAAGGTATATCTCACTCTATGAAAATAGACGTACAGATATATCAATTTGAAATTGGTGCATAACAGCGGATATTCAAAACCAAATATTTGCCGACCGGCAAACAGCCCAGGTGATTTCCTCAAATATCACCGATTACAACGAATCCCGATATAATGAGGATAATCACCCAATTCCCAATAACTTACTCCCACTCATCATCTGTAAAACCATACAGATGTGAGAATCGTACCTGGTAAATACATACCCTGGAGTAAGTATCTAATCGGGAAATCAGTTTTCCTTTAACATTACACAGTGAAACTGAAACATTGAAATGTTCCGATGGGGTATTCTGGTATTCCTAGTAATGCCTCTTCCAGATTCACGACTGTAACCGTATAGTTCTTTGCCACCTCTCCAAATCCCTTCATATGTCTTTAGTCTTTACCTTCTGCACACCCCTTTAGGCCAAATGGTTTTCTTCCTTCCCTACCGTTCGGCACCAGCCTATGGTTTGGAAGAAGACTATCCAATAAGCATAATGGGTGTACTGTCCCAATCCTAGGAACACTCGCAACACGAGAGAAGGTGAAGATAAAAGACACCTGAATGTACTTTATTCCTATTTCTCCTGAACCAGGATCCATCCCCGAACTGGAACAAGTTCCTTTCGAGTTCGTATATAACCATACGATGGAATATCCAAATAAACTGTGGATCTTCGTAGTGATACGGAGTGTCCTGGAGAAATACAAAGGTGATGTGGGAGTGGTAACGAAATATTTGGTTTGGTCGTGAATATCTGTTGCAATTTACTTTGCCCTCTTACTAATCCCTTGCTTTGTCTGAACTTAATACCTTCTGCACACCATCGTTATGCTAATTGGTTTTCTTCATTCCGTACCGGTCGGCACCAGCCTAAGGTTTGGAAGAAGACAATCCAATTTGCGTAATAGGTGTACTACCCCTAAACCAAGGAGTACTCGTAACCTGAGAGAGGGTAAAAGGAAAAGACAACTGAACAATCCTATTCGTTTTCTCCAGAACCGGAAACCATCCTCGAATTCCTTCGAGTTCGTATCTAACCATACGATGGTTTTGTCCAATGGAAGTGGACGTTCGTAGTAATACGGGGTGTCCTGGAGAAAAGGGTAAAAGTAGGAGTGGCAATGAGGTCTGCAACTCTGACAATCCAAAAGCCAGTGTTTAAGAAGGTTCGGTCAACTTGGTCACTGAGTCATAGTCTTAGGGTCGGGTCAATGGTCGCTGCCAAAGAGAGAGAGAAAAGAAACACTCAGCGTGCACTCTAACCTAGATCAGAATGGTTACCAATTTATCTAATCTGGAATCCTCCCACTGTATCTCAAATTCTCCTCCAAACCTAAAGAAGAATTAGTCGGGGTGACCCGAGGAGTAAACTAACTCATCAGTGGGAATCGGGATCCAACTATCATCGCATGATAACGTGACGGAATCCGCTCACGTCAACACACTCCAGAAGGTATGCGCATATCTGGCAAGTTTCAGTTCTTTTGAAACTCCCGATGTGATTTCTGCCCCATGCTCTTATGACCTTGACTTTGGCCAACATATCATAAGTCACATGTCAAGTTCTGCCCGTCATTCTCCAGGTTAATTTGAATCCACCCGTACATACCCTTGACTTTGGCCAAAATGGCAGCACGACTGTCCCAAACCAACGCATCTATCTATGCTGCATATGAATACCCCAATAGCTACCAATCACTGTGCCTTGACTTTGGCCAACATACACAGCTTGAATACTATTGACCACCCATATGAAACGACGGAGGGCTACGAATGGTTTCTGGCGAAAACCTTTAACGTAATGAACTTGATATCGTTGAAGGAACGGATAGCTTTTTAGAAAATATAGTGACGAAAACCTTTACTAAAGAGGTCACTCCCGGTGAAGGGATCTCGGCTCTTTCCCCGTAGAATGGGGTGCTGGATATTCATAACCGAATATCACTGTGCAAAGCAAAAGTAATCGGCTATAGTGAAGTCATTGCCCTGACGCAAACTTTTGTCCAAGGGGTCACTCCCGGTGAAGGGATCTCGGCCCTTGCCTCGTCGACTGAGGAGCAGGATATTCTAATGAATACCACGATGCAAAACAAAAGTAAACGTCCTTGCAATAACAGCTTTTGAAAAAGTGTTCCAACAACATCAGATTAGGTTTGTTTTAAACTTTGCATTGATCCGAATCAATGCAGTCCCATCAATTGATCACACCAAAAAGAACGAAAATATACTGATATACGTATATGCCATCCGCATTCGCCACTGGGTCCCGTCATTACCGTTAGGTTAGCTAACTAACGACAGAGCGGGGACTGGACTAGCGCGGATGTAAAACATATACAACATCTACTAATATATATACCAATATATTATATTTCGCTCAAGGCGTGAAAGAAATGCAACATCACAGAGAATGAACAGCATCACAGAAACAATACAGATATCTGGGATCCCCGGGTTTCACAGAGCCACTGCTGAAACCCGACGTTCCCCTGGTCGTGTGGATAGCCTGTGCAATGAAATCCTAGAACCCCTACGGGCGCGGCAAGTTACCCGCCAAAACCTGAAGCGAGGCAGCCCCCTTCAATACCGTGAATGGACCACCCAGCACTTCACGGAATCCGGTAACTTGGGCACCCCTCCTGGGTCAACCTGTACCCCCTACGAGTGCGGCGAATAGCCCGCCAATCCTAGAGTGAAGCCCCCTCCGTCCCAATGCCATGAGATGCGGGCTTGTTGCCCTCCAGAACCCGGCTATCCGTGCACCCCTCCGCGGGGCAATCCTAGTACAGAAAGTAAAATATACATACACCGGGTACATCGACCGCAACCAGGCCGTGCCCCAAAATAATAATACAAACAGGCAGTGACGGCAGTCCACATGTCGGACGCTCGCCCCGCAATATCAAATGTACATAATACAACAGCACAGTACTAGCATTGCATCCAGGCTATCCCCAACGACCGATCCGCAACATCACAGCAAATACATAGAACATCAACGTGAAAGTCACGTTCGCAAATCCGTCTAACCGGGCTATAGCAGTTAGACCGAATTTACCGATCGAGTGACATTCACGGTCGCAGATATAATGTAAATACTGTGAAAAATGTGTTTAAAATATTTTCCGATTGATCAAACAATTAACAAGTGGGCCCCAAAGAAAACTGTAGCACTCACAGAAACAATTGGCCCAACTTTAATATTCCAAAGCCCATATTTTAAGCCCATAAGGCCTCTGTAAAAAAATGGTGAAGTGATGTGAATAGTGCGCGGCGGAAGGGCCGCACAAAGGGGGTTTTCGCGGCGGTTCCGCGCTCCAACTGTGGAGTTACTTCATCAAATTTTTACAGAACTCTTAGATTTTCCAGTACATCAATATTTTACAACCTGAAAAATTTTTCGAGACTGAAAAATTTCAACAGAAACTGTCGTGGGTAAAATGCAGTTTTGGAACTTTTTGATCGATCGGAAATGCAAACACATTACACAAAGCTAGACTAAGTTAATAGCGAGGCTCTGATACCACTGTAAGTGCACGGCGGCGCCCCGGCCGTCAAACCGACGCCGGAATGCGGAAGCGGTGAATAACTAAAATTTTGCGGACTTTGCAAACCGGCACCACCGCGCACTAAACACCCGGATCGTTACCATTAACAAGTCTAAGCTACAAACAAGATAGGGAAGAGATATACCGACGATCCAAGTCCTCCGGTCTTCATCTCCACTCCGATCTCCTCGCGGGATCTCCGTCCGTCTCCTCCTCGTCGCCGGAAGTGCACCACGTTGCCTACATCGTTTACGGGCTCCCACCTCAATGCCGAGGCAACTCGGGCACGAAGCCGGCTACTCGACGTGCCCAAGGTTCGTTGTAGAATATGTAGTGAGCTATTGTCTCATCTTGGGGTTGTAGGAGTTTGCCATTGGTGAAGGAAAAGAGGGCTTGGAGAAAGATGGGGAAAATGTAGCACACTAAAAAATATGAGAGTAACATTTTCCACCCAAAAAGAAAATGAATCCCTTGCCATGGAATGGCCGGCCCCCCCCTTGTACAAATGTGATTGGAGAGAGAAAGACCAAGGGGGGGTAATCAACATGCTAGAAAGAAAGTGTGGAGTTATCATGTGAAGAAATGATAGCAACAAATCCAACACTCCACACAACCATCAACTACAACCATGATGCTAACAAAGTCAAGCCATCATGATATGGAAAGTCAAGCAAGTCAATGGATGGTGCACCATCATGAAGACTATCATGATGCTACAAGATGCAAAGAACCCCCTCCACTAATGTCTATTTGCAACAATGCAAATAAACCCTCCTCCACCAAACTTCGGCCAATGAACGGAACAATGGAAATTGGCCGAAACGAAAAGCAAACTGGCAACTCCAGAAAACTGGTCCCGTAATAAATTACAGGAAAACCCCGATACTGTGCATACACACCCGCATCTGTATTTCGACCGAAATACAAATGCAATGAGACAAAGTCTACAGTGTACTATACTAGGATCCGGCTTATACCAAAGCCGGCTAGTAATATCTGTTCGATCCTGATCCGTGCAATACCGCACGTATCTGATCGAACCCTGCCATACACCAATACGGCCTATAGTACAAACTGTCCGATCCTGATCCGTGCAATACCGCACGTATCTGATCCGACCTTGCCATATCTCCATACGGCCTCTACAACCTTTCGCCCGAAAGCTGAGTATCTGAATGTGGGGGACTCTAAAGACTCGTCAACACCTTGGTTGTGGATTTAACCACTAGCACGTCAGAGGTATAAGCCAATACGTGACGGGCTACCAGGTACTGACCAAATGGGACGTCGATGAGGAAGCTCACCCCGACACCCAACTGAGCCTGTCAGTGACAATATCCGTGCAGTCCGGTCCGTTCGTCTATGAGTATCGCATGGCGGGCCTAGGGGGTTGGTAAAAGTCAGACCCCCAAAAGCGGTACAAGTCGTGTCGGAGTGTAGCCCAGAACACCCTGAGATACTACTGGAATACCTACCAGTAAATCTCCTTGCCTTGGCCAAGGACTTTGTGTAATGGCTCTCCTAGACACAGCACGACCTCACCCCCAATACCGGGAGAGACGAACCCCTGAAGATACGCTCACTGCCTCCATGTGGCTCGGGACTGTACCCAACTAAAACCTGTTTGCACGACTCCTTTGAGCCGTGGTAGGGTAGTAATCAAAGTACAGTGGGAACTCACACGAGACAAATGACGATCCCCAGGTCGATGAACTAACCTGCACACATGTCACCAGAGAACTGCCATCTGACGTCTGGTATATGACCAACTAGCATGTTCCCGGCGAGTCCTGTCCGGTGTACTCATAACCCAATGAGCACCTGTATACATCTTAGGTGATCCAACTGACACCAGTGGCTTGTGAGACCGGCCACCGCCCCTCGTCGGGGTCTCGACTGTATACACTAGTCTACTAATGGAGTATCGATGCCCGGTCTCGAAACTCCCACGACTAGGGACCTTTTAAGGATATGCTTGTAGACCCCCAGCTCCCACTTATATGATCGCCCTCATACTGCTGGTGGTCAAGCAAGAATCCTAGGGGCTCTATCAACGTGTAATAGCGACGTGTCATGTCACCTAAAGCAGTACACGATGATAAAGGTAAACCAGATAGCATACTATCATCTCGAGTAAGACTGTCCTACCGGGATAGGTCCTCCCTCAATCATTACAATCACGTACCTGTGACCTAATAATTGACTCTGAGGGCACTATCTCCAACAATCTCCCACTTGCACTCAAGGCTAATTATTGCGATGTCGCATACTCACAGCCCGTGTGATACCGAACATCCAACTCCTCTACTAGTCAGTCTCACAAAGCTCGTTTGCGGAACTTTTGCGTTCGAGGAATAGCCTCAGTGAGTGGATCCGCTTTGCTGTTTCTTTCTATGTCTCTCAATATCTCAAGTTCGCGGAGAAAACCATCTCCCGAAATGAGCAAAATCAGTCTTAGAATATGTCTGGATGTCTGATGGGACGTAGCTCATAAATGAACTCCAAATCAAAAATTCTTAGACTGTATCGTCAACTGAACTTAATCAGTATCCTGCGCGCCATGCCTCCCTCAGTATTGCCTTGGACCACCTGTCCAAAATACTGCCCCTTATCAGAAGGAAAACTATAACTCTGACAACCTCCTTGTCGTCCATGTCACCTTGGAAGCCTGGAATGATAACTGTCTCCTGAATGAGGCTGTCGTTATCATATCCCTAGAACATCCACTTATGTTCTAAAACTGCTTCCGACTGTTTCTCCAGGATTGGATTAATGTCAACTTATTGCATCTAGTGCAAGAACAACATCTGGATGTCAACCTAAACGACACGCTTAAAGCTTATAGGTTAGAACCTATGGGTACGCTTTCAAAACCATCAAACAATTCTCGATATCGTCGTATAAACGCCAAGTAATCGAGGTAAAACGCAATTATACAAATCCAGAATTTAAAATACGCAAAATGAAAACACGAATTAAAACAGCAACTCAGGAAAAAGGCTCTAGATTCTACCCTAGGTCAAATTGGACAATTTTGCATATGCCAGGGATCTAATTTATAGATATAGAAGCTACAGAACAAGAACGAGCCAAAATTCTCCAGGTCTGGCCGCAGATTGCGGCCAGAAGAAATAAACCTGCGGCCAAGGTTGGGAGTTAGGGGCTAGGGTTTTGGTGGTAGCTTCCTAGGTGCCTGCATGTATCACTGTCCATGCAAAATAATTTTCAGAGTATCGGGGTGATAGAAAATTCCATTTAACCTTCACAGAATCACAGTTTTTCCGATATCGGCTTTTCTAAATCCGTATTCTGGGTTTCAAGTCTCTGGTTTGAGTCTTAATCCTAGCACTAGGGGATTTGTATGGCATCTACTGAGCTTAATTGCTCACCACAACTCTCAATTTCCAATTACCCTAACTAGAATTTTCATACCCTCACTAAACATCACTATATCGGTTTAAAGTTAACATGGATGTTAAAGCAATAGAAAAACTAAGCTAGTGGTTCAGAAAATACCTCATTTAGCAACTCAAGAAAATTCTTGAGTTGCCCCAAGTGTCCAAAACATTTCCTTTCTTGGTCCAATGTGCTTCCCTTGAGCTTGTGCACAACTTTTGTGAAATAGGGATAGGGTTTTGAGTTGATTTCCATGGTGTTTTGGAGGATTTTATGAAGAGGGAGAGGGAGGCAGCAGCGGCAGCAGCAAAGTGAGGGAGAGGGAAAGAAATGAGTGAAGAATGAAGAGGAATGGCTAAGTCAAAGCACCCTTACCTTTCTCTCTCTCACCCATACCCATTATTATATCCTTTTCCTTTTCTTTTTCTATTCTTTTCCCCTCTCTAATAAATCAACCATGAAATAAAACATGTATGAAATCCATAAGAATATGTAACAAGTGAAAAAAAAGATATGGTGCATGTTTTGCACAAATATGCTAAAAATCCGATTAGCGATTTTTAATCGCGATTTTTAATCGCGATTAGCACTAAATTAGCATATAATTAATCATAAAAACTTAAAAATTGCATAATTCACATAAAACACCCACTTTTAGTAATTTCTATAATTTTCCAAATTTTTCCCCATTTATCGGTATTTAATTATACCGAAATATTAAAATATTCATTAAAATTAATATTAAATTATAAAAATTCCTAAAAATAATATTTTATTTTTCTGAAATGTTACACTCGCGGACCTCGGGACAACATTAGAGAACGAGCTATATACAGACTTGGTTCTTCAGTCTCTTCCTTCCACCTACGCCCAATTTATCTTGAATTTCAACATTCAAGGTAAGGAAGTTGAGCTTCTAGAATTCCTTAACATGTTGAGGAGTGCAGAGGGCACCTTGCAGAAAGCAAGGGAAACACCCACAATGTTTGTTCATGGTGCTTCCTCTTCCAGGTCTAAGGCAAGGGCCAAAGGAAGGAAGAAGAAGGCCGCTACCAAACCAAGAGGTGGTGTTGGTAAGGTGGGAGTTAAGGGAAAGGCAAAGGTTGCGGTGCCAGTAGTGGCAAAGGACGAGTGCTTCCACTTGTTAGTTATATGTATGCCCTAGAGGTCATTACTGTACATTGGATGTATATTGTAGTGGATGCTGGGACATATATAGGTAGGACTATCTTGCTCGACATGATAGTACGCTATCTGGTTGCTCTTTATCTTAACATGTATACTTTCTGTCTCTCTGATTACATATTGATAAAGCCCTTAGGATGTGTACTCGACTTCCAGGACTATGATGTAGATCATACTAGTGGGGCCTGGGTAGTCCATGAGTACATCCTTCAATGTTCCTAGTCGTGGGAATATCGAGACGGGGCATCGATATTCCAGAGTAGACTAGCGTATATCTTCTCGACCCATGTGATGGGCGATGGATGATCCCATATCCATTGGTGTTTGACATCAGAGATGGTATGCGGGTGCTCAGTGGAGACTGGGTACACTGAACGGACTCGCCGAGAACTCCCAGATGGTATTATACCTCACGTCAGATGGCAGTTCTCCGGTGACACTGGTACAGCTTAGTCTGTTGACCCGAGATCGTCATAGAGTCTTGTGTGTCTCCCACTGTGCTTTGATTTCCACCCTACCACGGCTCTACTGAGTCGTGCAAACAGGTGGTTTTTGGATACAGTCCCGATTCACATGAAGGCAATGAGCGATAGGAGGGGATTCGTCTCTCCCGGTATTGGGGGTTGATGTTGCGCTATGCTCGACTGGCCATAACAGGAAATCCCTGGCCAGGGTTGCAGTGATATACTGGTAAGAGTTATCAGTAGTTTCACGATTGTTATGGACCTCACGTCAGCATGACTTATCAAGCTATTGGAGTCTGACGTTTACCACCCCTAGGCGAGATATGCGACATATCAGACGAACAGACCGGACTGTACGGTAAGTGTTACTGGTTGGATTCACAGGAGTGTGAGCGGGCTTGCTCGTCGATCTTGTGATCGCTCAATACCCGGGTGACCGTTACGTTTAGCAGACCGCTTGCGGCTTGCGGGTGTTTGATATATCATCACCTGCTGCCGGCATATTGACGAGTCTTTAGAGTCCTACACAGAGGTTTCCTGGCTCAAGCGAAATGAAATAGGAGCGCATATGAGATATGTGCGGGACCGAGAATAATGCGTATATGTGATACCGTATTCCATTCTCGCGATGAATGTATCGATTGGTTGTATGCGATATAACCTAGTTATCGAATCGAAGATTGATTCGATAAGTCGATACATTGGATACTAGTCGGTTATATGCGACATGACCGGATCATTGAATCAAGTGTTTATTGAATTATTTAATGTATAATTATATATTTGATATATTACTTTGCATTAACTAGTATTGGTTCACTTAAATTGGATTTTCTCACTTGATGTACACAAGTTGTATATGTGATATACTTTTGTGCACTTGTTCGTATCATGTTTGATGATACATGCTAACTTGAGTTTGTGTGTATGATTAAACCATGGTTATATGAATGGTTAAGGTTTTGTTTACTTATCTATTTATTTATTTATTTATTCATTTTTTGCAAAATTTTTCATGGTGGCTTTCTTTGTTTCCTTGTTGAACCTTCATGAAGCTTTGAACAAGTCCACCATTTTTGTCTCTTGCTTAACCCTAACCATTCAACCTAACCATAGTTTATTCTCTACACCTAACCATGGTTGCTATATGATAAGTATTCATTTTATTTTCTATTATTGAAAAAAAGACTTATCATATTCTTTCTTCATCTTCTTCATCTTCAACAATGAAGAAACCTTGCAACCATCAATGGCAACTTGAGAAAAAGAGTGAGAAATCCAATTCTAAAGTGAACCCACTTCCTATTTCTTCATCATCTACCACTTGCCAAGTACTATAGGGTGTTTTCTTCACAAGTTTCATGGCTTGGTGAAGTTGGAGCTTGATCTTGTGTTGCCTCGACGTAGATCATCTTCGGCATCGAAGTCGGCGACCTAGCCCGATCTTTTCTCCGATGAAACCATCACAAGAGTCTAGGATTTCGATTTGTACAGCGGAGGGACGTCTATGCGGAGCTAAGGAAGAGGAGGACCGGATCTACAAAGGTTGTAGTTACTTTCCTTTAGCAATAAAGTTATTTACTTGCTTGCATCGCCTCATTATCTAGTTAACGATCCGTATTAGGGTTTGTAGGCATATGAAAAATTTGAATTGGGCATGTTTGATCACTTGTGAGACCTCATTAGTGTGCCTAGGAACCCTACAGTGGTATCAGAGCCTAGCTAAAGCCTTAGGCGATGCACAGACGGAGTTAGAAATCCGATCGAACCGAAACCCTAACTCAAAAAACTCTGTACATTTTTTGAAATCGGGGATTTTTACGAATTAAAAATATGCAGAAAAATTAGCAGGAGTTTGTAAGAGTTACTATGAAATTCGATCGCCCAATTCCATCAAACCGCCGCGGTTCCACGGCACGAGCATGGCTCGTGCGGCGGTTCCGCGACTGTATAGTCTCCTTGTTCAAAGAATTTTACACAGTAATTCCTATTTTGCAGTTCTGGTTTTCCTGGGAATTTTTAATCTGAACTCAAGAGTTGGGTTTTCTGGGTTGTATTGGGAGTTCGTAGATTCGATCGGATTATCAAATTTTGTCTATGTGTTTTTCCGGGTAATTTTAGAATATGTTAAAAAGTTCGACCGGATATAAATACCCACTTTTTCCCCTGCCGGGAAATTTCCAATTGTTGGATTTTCCGTAGTTTAATGACGTTCTAAGTAGTGCAAGTAACGCGATGGTCCCTCTAGAAGACAACAAACCTTAACTCGATTATGTGGCCGTCTTGAACTGCCCTTTGAACCTTAGGGTTTGGGGCAGTATGGCGTGCCACATGTGAGGCGTTGGCTTGACCCTTCTACGGCTGGACCATTGGTACTGAGGCACAAAGTGAATGTTTTCAAACTTATATCATGTGTTGAGCTGTTTCGGGAAAACTTGGGTGTTCAATTGTTCAATCGGAAAGTTTAACATTTTCTGTTTACCCGGAATGTGATACAACATTTGGAATTCTCAAGTAGTTATGAGATAACTGAATGAATGTCATAAATCTAGCGGTTTAGTCTCACTTGATCGGTTGCCACGGAATTTTGATGTGATCAAAAGTCCGTCTCAATCACGTAGTGTACGCGAATACTCGCCGGGTAAACCTAATAGACAGCCTCGCCCCATAGCCCCGACCAAGTGACTGTAGGAGCACCCCGTCGCCGAAAGCATCCGTCCGGGTGCTCGCGGTGTTAGTTATATGTATACCCTAGAGGCCATTACTATACATAGGATGTATATTGTAGTGGATGCTTGGACATATATAGGGAGGACTTTCTTGCTCGACATGATAGTATGCTATCTGGTTGATCTTTACCTTAACGTGTACACTGATTGTCTCTCTGTTACATGTTGGTAAAGCCCTTAGGATGTGTACTTGACTACCTGGACTATGATGCGGATCATACTAGTGGGGACAGGGTAGTCCATAAGTACATCCTTCAAGGTCCCTAGTCGTGGGTGTATCGAGACAGGGCATCGATATACCAGAGTAGACTAGCGTATACCTTCTCGACCCATACAGATGGGCGATGGATGATCCCATATCCATTGGTGTTTGACATCGGAGATGATATACGGGTGCTCAGTGGAGACTGGGTACACTGGACGGACTCGCCGAGAACTCCCAGATGGTATTATACCTTACGTCAGATGGCAGTTCTCTGGTGACACTGGTACAGAGTAGTCTGTTGACCCGAGATCGTCATAGAGTCTTGTGTGGTTCCCACTGTGCTTTGATTTCCACCTTACCACGTCCAAGAGGGCGTGCAAAACGGTGGTTTTTGGGTACAGTCCCGAGTCACATGGAGGCAATAAGCGATAGGAGGGGATTCTTCTCTCCCGGTATAGGGAGTTGATGTTACGCTGTGTTCGATTTGCTATGACCGGAAATCCCTGGCCAGGGTTGCTGAGATTTACTGGTAAGTGTTACCAGTAGTTTCTCGAATTGTTATAGACCTCATATCGACACGACTTATCGAGCTATTGGGGTCTGACGTTTACCACCCCTAGGCGAGATATGCGACATATCAGATGATCAAACCGGACTATACGGTAGTGTTACTGGTTGGATTCACTGGAGTGTGAGCGGGCTTGCTCGTCGAACTTCTGATCGCTCAATACCCGGGTGGCCGTTACGTTTGGCAGACCGCTTGCGGCTTATGGGTGTTTGATATGATCAACACCTGCTGCCGGCGTATTGACGAGTCTTTAGAGTCCTACACAGAGGTTTCCTGGCTCAAGCGAAACGAAATAGGAGCGCATATGAGATATGTGCGGGACCGAGAATAATGCGTGTATGTGATACCGTATTCTATTCTCGCGATGAATGTATCGAATGGTTATATGCGATATAACCTAGTTATCGAATCGAGGGTTGATTCGATAAGCCGATACATTAGATACTAGTCGGTTATATGCGATATGACTGGATCGTTAAATCAAGTGTTGATTTGATGATTTAGTGCATAATTATATATTTGATATATTACTTTGCATTAACTAGTATTGGTTCACTTTAAATGGATTTTCTCACTTGATGTGCACATTGTATATGTGATATATTTTTGTACACTAGTTTGTATCATGTTTGATGATACTTGCTCACTTGGGTTTGTGTAAAGATTAAACCATGGTTATATGAATGGTTAGGGTTTTGATTATTTACTTAGTTATTTATTTATATATTCATTTTGGAAATTTTTAAGGATGGTGGCTTATTTTGTTTTTATGTTGAAGCTTCTTGAAGCTTTGAACAAGTCCACCATTCTTATCTCATCCTTAACCCTAACCATTCCAACTAACCTTGGTTTAATCTCTACACTTGACCATGGTTTAAATTATGATAAGTATTCATTTTCTTTTCATTTTAAAAGAACTTATCATAATATTAGCTTCTTCTTCATCTTCTTCAATGAAGAAAGCTTGACTTCATCAATGGTGATTGATGAAAAAAAGTGAGAAATCCAATTCTAAAGTGAACCCACTTCCTATTTCTTCATCCTCTACCTCTTGCCAAGTAGTATAGGGTGTTTCCTTCACAAGTTATCATGGCTTGGTGAAGGTGGAGCTTGATCTAGTGATGCCTCGACGTAGATCATCTTCGGCATCGTCGTCGATGACCTAGCCCGCTCTTTCTCCGATGAAGCCGATGCTAGAGCCCAGGATCCGTTTTGGACAGCGAGGAGACATCATCACGGAGCTATGGAGGTGGAGCAACGGATCTACAAAGGTTGTATTTCCGTATACCATTTAGTTAAGTTGTTAACTAGGTTCTTTTTCGCCTAAACTTCTAGCCAACGATCCGTATTAGGGTTTCTCGGCACTCCTAAAATTTGAAATTGGCATGGTTGATGCCTTGTGAGACCTCATTAGGGTGCCTAGGAACCCTACACGTGGCAGCGATGTTCCGCCTTAGTGCACTTCATCGACGGCGTCGGTGGTGCAGCTGCCTACTAAAGTTTACGACGAGCATTCGATCAGATTGTCGGGAATCCTGTTGAATTGCCCGACTTGATATTGAAAAGAGTTTTCGATAATGAGACTAATATGCTGGGTTTATAATTGTTAGGCATGCGATGTCTAAGTATTTCATTTGATTAGGCATGCGATGTCTAAAGAGGTTGCGGATTCCAACTGTTGTAGTTTTACACTTTCTTTTCTGTGACTGTAAGTGTAATATGTGATATCGCCGGTTTCGTTGCTATATGTCAATGACAATTGGGATGCGCATATTAACTTACGTTGATGACATGTGATGTTATGTGTTGCTGGATATGTTATATTGGATCGTCGTGTTTGAATAGCCGGGGGGTTTTTATGTGAGATGAGTGTTTTTCATTTTCATTCATGTAAAAACTTGTATGTAATATTCTTTTATTGGGGCACATCCAGGTTGCGGATGATGTCACTATTTGTATATTATTTACTTTTCTGCACTAGGATAGACCCAAGGAGGAGGGCACAAGTAACCGGGTTCTAGGGTCCAGTGGGAGGCCATCTCGAGGAGTCGAGTCCGGGTCTCCTAACCCTAGAATTGGTAGGGTTGCTTGCCGCTCTCGTAGGGATCTAGGGGTGTGGGATTGGCTATTCATCACGACCGTGGAATCCGTGTTTTGTACTGGCTCGTATTAAAAACACGGACGTCCTAGTATATCCAATATTTCATATGATACTTTCTGTTGCGTTATCTGTGATGTGATCATGTGATGTGTTCAGATAGATATTATATATAGTATATATGATATATTATATAGACGTTGCTTATGTTTTACACCCGCACTAGCCCTGCCTCATTCTGGCGTTAGTTACCTAACTTAACGGTGCAGACGGGACATCGAGGCGAATGCGGATGGCATAAGCGTACGTTATATTTATCTGTGATGTTTAGGTGGACTTAAATGATGGGATATTCATTAATGAGATTAATGAAAGAAAATAAACCTAATTGATGTTGTGGAATCGAATTTCAAAATAAAAACAGGTAGCTACAGTTCTTGCTTTGCATCGCGGTGTTCCTTGTAGAACATCCTGCACCTTATTCGATAAGGAAAGGACCGAGATCCCTTCACCGGGAGTGACTCCTTTAGCAATAACTGGCAGATGCTACAACACTCGGTTTGTCTTTTGATTGCTTCTATAGTTTCTTCTTTGCACAGTGATATATATGATATATCCCGCACCTCATTCGACGAGGAAAGAGCCGACGATCCCTTCACCGGGAGTGACCCCTTTAGCAAAACTAGAAAAGCCTAAAAAACATTCCATTTAAAAACATTTGATTCCGCAACGAGATCAAGTTCAAAGCGTTAAAGGTTTTCATAAAAACCATTCGCAATCCTCCGTCATTTTAGGAAGTAGGGTACTTAGTATTCGTGCTGTGTTTGTTGACCTTAGTTAAGGCACAGTGTACGGTAGCTAAGTGATGTTTTCCTACACCGCATATGATGCGATTAGTTAGGACAGTCGCGTGACTTTGTTGACCTTAGTTAAGGGTCATGTGGGTGGGTCTAATTAATCACGAAATGACGGGTAGAACTTGACTAGTGCTTATGATTTGTTGACCATAGTTAAGGTCATAAGTGCTAAGGGTAAAAATCTTTATCGGGAGTTTCAAGTGTTGAAATTTGCAATGAGATTGCATACCTTCTATGTGATAAGAGAATCCCGATACCCACTGCGAGTAATTGTTACTCCTGGGAGAGTTTTGCACTTTACAATTAGCCGATCAAGTAGGTCTAGAAAGGTGTCAACGGGGTTACGCCTCTGGGAAAACGAGGTTTACTGTAATTAGGTCCGTGCGAAAGCACGGGGAACCTCCCTCAAAGTACCGACACTGGCCTGGCTGAAAGATTGGCGAACTTGTAGAGTGTAATTAATCCCGACTAGTCTTTCCTTTTAAGGTTTGAAGGAAGATTTGATAAAAACAGTGGGAGTCATCCTGATTAAATAAAATAAATAACCAATCTAATCTTGCAAGAGCGCACGCAGAGTGTTTTCTTCTCTCTCTCTCCAGGTAGCGACCATATCACGCCTTAATCAAGATAATAATATGGATGTATTGACCGAACCCGCTTGTTATACTTAGCTGGGGAACGTTGGTCCCGCTCCAACTTATAATTGTTATAAGTCAGAGCAGGAAATAGGGGAATACCAGAATTCATATGCCGCCCAAACGAAGGAAGTGCATATGATGCATCTTCTTCGGGTGTGTTCATTACATAGAACTGTTTCTCAGTATCCTCTGCATCCTGGGTATTTGATACCGGATCAGGATCCCAGATATGTAATCTATTACATAGGGCTACAAAAGGGTAGAAAACTGAGAACGGGTGATAAGTTTCATGAGACAGAAAACGGGGCAAGTGTTGCAGCCAAGTCTGTTGGTCACTGTCACCCTGTATTGCCAATACATTGATTCTGAACGAATGTTATTAGATACCGAACCTGATATACAAAATCATATCAGTCTCTTTATTAGTAAAGAAAAGATATAATTTTGTATTGTTGGATAATGTTTTGAACATTTCCTATATCAAAAGTTGATCGGTTCAGGCACGTTATCTAAAAGCATTGATGTTCTAAATCAAACTACAGTTCCTAGTATACAGAACACACACAAGAGGAAGAGTTCAGAAATGAACGAATCATTCTTGAGGCATTGTAGACTAGGTCATATCAATGCGACCCAACTGGCTGAAGTTACATTTTAGATGCATATTTAAATCAGTTTGAATTTACATCTTGTGAAACTTACCAGTCGTGTCACAGAGATAAGATGACCATAGCTCTGCTTATTGGAAACAGAGAAAGAGTTAGTAACTCTTGGGACTGATACATGATGATGTATGTAAGGTCTCCTGTCTACACATGCCAGGACCGGTTCTTTGTACTTCATTACGTTCTCTGATGATCTCTCAAGATTCAGACATATGTTCCTGTTGAAACATAGGCCCGAAGCTTTTGAGATATTCACAGAATATAAGTTAGAAGTAGAGAACCAAAAACCGGGTATAAGTATTATATCCGATGATGAGATCAGGGAGGAGAATACTTGTGCATGGAATTCCTGGACTATTCTAAAAGAGAATGAGATCTCTCTCAGCATTACTCCTTTGTATACACCATAGCACGATGGTATATCGGGGCGGAGCAATCACACCCTATATGATATGGCGCGCTCTATGATGAGTACTACTGAGTTTCCTATTTCCTTTTAGGGAGTTATGCACTTATGAAGTTGCATACATATTGAATAGGGTTTGATTCAAATCAGTGCCTACCACTCCATATGAGATATGGTATGGGAAGAGCCCATCTCTTAAGTAATTTAAGATTTGGGATTGTTCGGCCTATGTCAAAAGCAAATCCGGACAAGATCGAGGCAAGGTCAGTTCTGTAGAACTGGAAAGGTTCCAGCTATACAAAACTGCAGCTGATGATTTGACAGAACCAAAGGATTCAATAGTTTCCGACGAACCTCAGCCTCTCCACCGATCTAGTAGGGTTCCTCATCCGCCTGAGAGATACCTCGGTTTCTCGATGACAGTAGGAGCGAGGAATGCATCATGAAATGATGACCCAACTAGTTTCGAGCAGGCCATCGAGAGTAGGGACTCTGTAAGAATGGCTGGATGCTTAGCGATCTTAGATGGAATCCATGTACACAAGCAAAGTATGGACTTTGGCTGCTGTATCTGAAGGGTTAAATCCCCATCAGGAGCAAGTAGATCTTGAGAAGATTACTTGGTGTAGATGGAAAAGTTGAGACTTTCAAAACTAGACTTGTTAAAGGTTTTCGTCATCAACCAGGCATGGATAATGATGAAACCTCTTCCAGGGACTATGCTTAAGTCCATCCAGATCCTACTTGCCATTGCTACATACCATGACTGCGATATCTGGTGGTTGGGTGCCATGACTACTTTTCTAAATAATGATTTAGAAGAGAATGTCTACAAGTATACAGCCAGAGGGCTTCGTAAACAGTGGGAGCAGCGGAAACGTGTGCAAGTTGCTTTACAGAATAAAGCAGGCATCGCGGAGTTGGAACGTCTGTTTTTGATGTGATAGTCAAAGTGTTTGACTTCATCAAAATGGTAGATGAACGTTGTATATACAAAAAGGTAGTAGAGAGTAAGGTGGTCATCCTCGTATTGTACGTGGACAACATACTCTTGATAAGAAAAGAGTTTCCTATGCTACGCTCGGTCAATCTCCGCTTATCACAAGGATTCTCCAATAGGATCAAGGTGATACCTCCTAAATCCTGAGTTTTCATCTATGAGATAGATGTAATTGGATGCTAGGATTCTCACTAGATGTAGTGAGATGGTATCAATCGATCCTGGGGAGAATCACTGGAAGAGTTCCAGGGTGATAAAGATGACTGAATGTCAATCACAGGCATTGTCTTTACCTTCAGTAAAGGGACGGTATGTTGGAAGAGTTCCAAGCTAGATACCGTGGCAAACTAGACGATAAAGGCTGGTAACATCGCTATTAAAGATACTACCAAAGAGGCAGTTTGGGTGTATATTGATTCATAAGATGAACTAGGTTCCTACCATTGTATGACAATGGAAGTGTGGCTTTGGCCAAGGAACCCCGATCCTATCAGTGACCCAGACATATTCTGAGGAAGTATCACCTGATCATGGAGATAGTTGATCTCCAGGGTGATCAAGGTTAGGAGAGTAAACTCAGAGGACAACACGGCGGATCCACTCACGAAGGCCTTTTCTCAAAGAGAGACTTTTAGGGGATGGTTGAGTATTAGATACTACAACTACTGCTACAGATGGCCCTAGTGCAAGTGGGAGATTGTTAGTTATATGTATGCCCTAGAGGCCATTACTGTACATTGGATGTATATTGTAGTGGATGCTGGGACATATATAGGTAGGACTTTCTTGCTCGACATGATAGTACGCTATCTGGTTGCTCTTCATCTTAACATGTATACTTTCTGTCTCTCTGATTACATGTTGATAAAGCCCTTAGGATGTGTACTCGACTTCCAGGACTATGATGTAGATCATACTAGTGGGGCCTGGGTAGTCCATGAGTACATCCTTCAATGTTCCTAGTCGTGGGAATATCGAGACGGGGCATCGATATTCCAGAGTAGACTAGTGTATATCTTCTCGACCCATGTGATGGGCGATGGATGATCCCATATCCATTGGTGTTTGACATCAGAGATGGTATGCGGGTGCTCAGTGGAGACTGGGTACACTGAACGGACTCGCCGAGAACTCCCAGATGGTATTATACCTCACGTCTGATGGCAGTTCTCTGGTGACACTGGTACAGCTTAGTCTGTTGACCCGAGATCGTCATAGAGTCTTGTCTGTCTCCCACTGTGCTTTGATTTCCACCCTACCATGGCTCTACTGAGTCATGCAAACAGGTGGTTTTTTGGTACAGTCCCGATTCACATGGAGGCAATGAGCGATAGGAGGGGATTCGTCTCTCCCGGTATTGGGGGTTGATGTTGCGCTATGCTCGACTGGCCATAACAGGAAATCCCTGGCCAGGGTTGCAGTGATATACTGGTAAGAGTTATCAGTAGTTTCATGATTTTTATGGGCCTCACGTCAGCATGACTTATCAAGCTATTGGGGTCTGACGTTTACCACCCCTAGGCGATATATGCGACATATCAGACGAACAGACCGGGCTGTACGGTAAGTGTTACTGGTTGGATTCACAGGAGTGTGAGCGGGCTTGCTCATCGATCTTCTGATCGCTCAATACCCAGGTGGCCGTTACGTTTAGCAGACCGCTTGCGGCTTGCGGGTGTTTGATATGATCATCACCTGCTGCCGGCGTATTGACGAGTCTTTAGAGTCCTACACAGAGGTTTCCTGGCTCAAGCGAAACGAAATAGGAGCGCATATGAGATATGTGCGGGACCGAGAATAATGCGTGTATGTGATACCGTATTCCATTCTCGCGATGAATGTATCGATTGGTTGTATGCGATATAACCTAGTTATCGAATCGAAGATTGATTCGATAAGTCGATACATTGGATACTAGTCGGTTATATGCGACATGACCGGATCATTGAATCAAGTGTAGATTTAATGATTTAATGTATAATTATATATTTGATATATTACTTTGCATTAACTAGTATTGGTTCACTTAAATTGGATTTTCTCACTTGATGTACACAAGTTGTATATGTGATATACTTTTGTGCACTTGTTTGTATCATGTTTGATGATACATGCTAACTTGAGTTTGTGTGTATGATTAAACCATAGTTATATGAATGGTTAAGGTTTTGTTTACTTATCTATTTATTTATTTATTTATTCATTTTTTGCAAAATTTGTCATGGTGGCTTTCTTTGTTTGCTTGTTGAAGCTTCATGAAGCTTTGAGCAAGTCCACCATTTTTGTCTCTTGCTTAACCCTAACCATTCAACTTAACCATAGTTTATTCTCTACACCTAACCATGGTTGCTATATGATAAGTATTCATTTTATTTTCTATTATTGAAAAAAAGACTTATCATATTCTTTCTTCATCTTCTTCATCTTCAACAATGAAGAAACCTTGCAACCATCAATGGCAACTTGAGAAAAAGAGTGAGAAATACAATTCTAAAGTGAACTCACTGTAGGGTTCCTAGGCACCCTAGTGAGGTCTCACAAGGCATCGAACATGCCAATATAAAAATTTATGGGTGCCGAGAGACCCGACTACGGATCGTTTGCTAGAAAACTAGGCGAAAAAAGCTAACTAGTTAACACTTAACTATAAGAATCGGAAATACAACCTTTGTAGATCCGGTGCTCCACCTCCATAGCTCCGCAATGAAGTCTCCTCGCTGTCCATTACAAGTCCCGGGCTCTAGCGTCGGCTTCATCGGAGAATGTACGGGCTAGGTCATCGACGACGTGCCGAAGATGATCTACGTCGAGGCATCGCTAAATCGAGCTCCGACTTCACCAAGTCAAGAAAATTGTGAAGTAAACTCACTCTACTACTTGGCAAGAGGTAGAGGATGAAGAAATAGGAAGTGGGTTCAATTTAGAATTGGATTTCTCACTCATTTCCATCAATAACCATTGATGGACCTTGCTTTCTTCTTGAAGAAGAAGATGAAGAAGAAGATAAATATTATGATAAGAATAATTTAAAATGAAAAGAATAATCCATTCTTATCATAAGTGAACCATGGTTAGTTGTAGAGAGTGAACTAGGGTTAGTGGAGTAGTTAGGGTTAAGCAAGAGACAAAATGGTGACAAAGTCAAAGTTTTCATGAAGCTTCAACAAGCTTCCAAATAAAGCCACCATTTTGCATTTGCTTATTCTTTTTCCAAAAAGAAAAAGATTAATATATAAATAAGGAAATCAAAAACCCTAATCATCCACTTAACTATAGTTTGATACTTTACACTTAACCAAAAGGCATGTATCATCAAACATGATACAATCATGTGCACAAAACTATATCGAATATACAATGTGCACATCCGAGCGAGAAAATCCAATTAAAGTGAACCGACACTAGTTAATGCAAATTAATATATCAAATATATAATTATGCATTAAATCATTAAATCAACACTTGATTTAACGATCCGGTCATATCGTATATAACCGACCAGTATCCAATGTATCGGTTTATCGAATCAATCCTTGATTCAATAACTAGGGTATATCGCATATAACCTAATCGATACATTCATCGCGAGAATGAAATACGGTATCACATACACGCATTATTCTCGGTCCCGCACATATCTCATATGCGCTCCTATTTCGTTTCGCTTGAACCAGGAAACCTCTGTGTAGGACTCTAAAGACTCGTCAATACGCCGGCAGCAGGTGATGATCATATCAAGCACCCACAAGCCGCAAGCGGTCTGCTAAACGTAACGGCCACCCGGGTATTGAGCGATCTGAAGATCGACGAGCAAGCCCGCTCACACTCCAGTGAATCCGACCAGTAACACTACCGTACAGTCCGGTCTGATCGTCTGATATGTCGCATATCTTGCCTAGGGGTGGTAAACGTCAGACCCCAATAGCTCGATAAGTCATGTCGATATGAGGCTCATAACGGGTCGAGAAACCACTGGTAACACTTACCAGCAATTCTCTGATCAGCCCTGGCCAGGGACTTCCTGTTATAGCCAATCGAACACAGCGCAACATCAACCCCCTATACCGGGAGAGACGAATCCCCTCCTATCGCTCATTGCCTCCATGTGACTCGGGACTGTACCCAAAAACCACCATTTTGCACGCCCTCTTGGACGTGGTAAGATGGAAATCAAAGCACAGTGGGAACCACACAAGACTCTATGACGATCTCGGGTCAACAGACTACTCTGTACCAGTGTCACCAGAGAACTGCCATCTGACGTGAGGTATAATACCATCTGGGAGTTCTCGGCGAGTCCGTCCAGTGTACCCAGTCTCTACTGAGCACCCGTATATCATCTCTGATGTCAAACACCAATGGATATGGGATCATCCATCGCCCATCTGTATGGGTTGAGAAGGTATACGATAGTCTACTCTGGTATATCGATGCCCCGTCTCGATACACCTTCGACTAGGGACTTTGAAGGATGTACTTATGGACTACCATGTCCCCACTAGTATGATCCGCAGCATAGTCCAGGTAGTTAAGTACACATCCTAAAGGCTTTACCAACATGTAACAGAGAGACAATCAGTATACACATTAAGGTAAAGTTCAACCAGATAGCATACTATCATGTCGAGCAAGAAAGTCCTCCCTATATACGTCCCAGCATCCACTACAACATACATCCTATGTACAGTAATGGCCTCTAGGGCATACATATAACTAACAATCTCCCACTTGCACTAGGGCCATCTGATAGCAGTGGTTGCAGTATCTCATACTCAACCATCCCATAAAAGTCTCTCTCTGGGAACAGGCCTTTGTGAGTGGATCCGCTGTGTTGTCCTCTGAGTCTACTCTCCTAACCTCGATCACCCTGGAGATCAACCATCTCCATGATCAGGTGATGCGGCCTCAGAATACGCCTGGGTCACTGATGGGACGGGTGTTCCTTGGCATAAGCCACAACTCCATTGTCTCACAATGGTAGGAACGAAGTTCATCTCATGAACTATTATACACCCAGACTGCCTCTATGGTAGCATCTTAAGTAGCGATGTATTCAGCCTTTATCGTCTAGTATGCCACGGTATCTAGCTTGGAACTCTTCCAACATACCGTCCCTTTACTGAGGGTAAAGACAATGCCTGTGACTGACACTCAGTCGTCATTATCACCCTGGAACCATTCCAGTGATTCTCCCCAGGATCGGTTGATACCGTCTCACTACATCTAGTGAGAATTCTAACATCCATTTAGATCTATCTCATAGATCCAAAACCCAGGATTTAGTAGGTATCATTTTGATCCTATTGGAGAATCCTTGTGATAAGCGGAGATCGACCGAGCGTAGCATAGGAAACTCCTTCCCTATCAAGAGTATGTCATCCACGTACTCTACGAGGATCGTCACCATACTCCCTACTACCTTTTTGTTTATACAAGGTTCATCTACCATTTTGATGATGTCAAACTCTTTGACTAACACATCAAAACAGATGTTCCATCTCCGCGATGCCTGCTTTAATCCCATAAAGCATCTTGCACACGTTTCCGCTGCTCCCACTGTCTACGAGGCCCTCTGGCTGTGTACTTATAGACGCTCTCTTCTAAATCATCATTTAGAAAAGCAGTCAAGACACCCAACCACCAGATATCGCAGTCATGGTATGTAGCCGTGACAAGTAGGATCTGGATGGACTTAAGCGTAGCTACTGGAAAAGGTTTCATCATTATCCATGCCTGGTCGATGACGAAAACCTTTAACAATTCTAGCTTTGAAAGTCTCAACTTTTCCATGTACACCAAGTAATCTTCTCAAGATATACTTGCTCCTGATGGGGATTTAACCCTTCAGATATAGCAACTAAAGTCCATACTTTGTTGGTGTATAAGGATTCCATCTCAGATCGATAAACATCCAGCCATTCTTACAGAGTCTTACTCCTAATGGCCAGCTCGAAACTAGTTGGGTCATCATCTCATGATGCAATCCTCGCTCCCACTGTCATAGAGAAACCGAAGTATCTCTCAGGTGGGTGAGGAACCCTACTAGATCGGCGGAGAGGCTGAGGTTCGTTGGTATCTACTGAATCCTTTGGTTCTACCAAATCATCTTCTGTTGTTTGTATAGTTGGAACCTTTCCAGTTGTATATAACAGATCTTGCCTCGAGCTGGTCCGGATTTTGCTTTTAGACATAGGCCGGACAACCCCAAATCTTAACTATCTTAAGATATGGGCTCTTCCCTTTCCATATCACATATGAAATGGTAGGCAATTGATTTGATTGGAACCCTATTCAATAGGTATGCAGCTTCTCAAGTGCATAACTCCCAAAAAGGAAAAAGGTAACTCAGTAGTACTCATCATAGAGCACACCTTATCATATAGGGTGTGATTGATCCGCCCTGATATACCATCGTGCTATGGTGTATACAGAGGAGTAATGCTGAGAGAGAATCTCATTCTCCTTTAGTATAATCCAGGATTTCCGTGCACAAGTATTCTCCTCCTTGATCTCATCATAGGACATAATACTTATACCCGTATTGGTTCTCTACTTCTAACTTATATTCTGTGAATATCTCAAAAGGTTCGGACTTGTGTTTCAACAGGAACATATGTCTGAATCTCGAGAGATTATCAGAGAATGTAATGAAGTACAAAGAACCGGTATTGGCATGTGTAGACTGGGGACCTACATACATCAACATGTATCATCCCATGAGTTCACTAACTCTTTCTCTGTTTCCAATAAACGGAGCTATGGTCATCTTATCTTTGTGACATGACTGGCAAGTTTCATAAGATGTAGATTCAAACTGTTTTAAATATGCATCTATGTGGAACTTAGCTAGTCGGGTCGCATTGATATGACCTAGTCTACAATACCTCAAGAAGGATTTGTTCATTTCTGAACTCTTCCTCTTGTGTGTGTTCTGTATACTAAGAACTGTAGTTTGATTTAGAACATCAATGCTTTTAGATAACGTGCCTGAACCGATCAACTTTTGATATAGGAAATGTTCAAAACATTATCCAACAATACAAAATTTTATCATTTCTTTATTAATAAAGAGACTGATATGATTTTGTATATCAGGTTCGGTATCTAATAACATTCGTTCAGAATCAATGTATTGTAATACAGGGTGACAGTGACCAACAGACTTGGCTGCAACTCTTGCCCCGTTTTCTGCCTCATGAAACTTATCACCCGTTCTCAGTTCTCTACCTTTCTGTAGCCCTATGTAACAGATTACATATCTGGGATCCTGATCTGGTATCACATACCCAGGACGTAAAGGATACTGAGAAACAGTTCTGTATAATGAACACACTCGAAGATGATGCATCATCATGCACTCTCTTCGTTTGGGCGGCACGGGAAATCTGGTATTCCCCAAATTCCTGCTCTGTCTTATAACAATTATAAGTTGGAGCGGGACCAACGTTCCCCAGCTCAGTATAACAAGCGGGTTCGGTCAATAATCCGTATTATTATCTTGATTAAGGCGTGATATGGTCGCTACCTGGAGAGAGAGAGAAGAAAAACACTCAGCGTGCGCTCTGTCAAGAATAGATTGGTTATTATTTTATCTAATCAGGATGGCTCCCACTGCTTTTTATCAAATCTTCCTTCAAACCCTAAAAGGAAAGACTAGCCGGGATTAATTACACACTACAAGTTCGCCAATCTTTCAGCCAAGCCAGTGTCGGTACTTTGAGGGAGGTCCCCCGTGCTTTCGCACGAACCTAATTAATGTAAACCTCATTTTCCCAGAGGCGTAACCTCGTTAACACCTTTCTAGACACCTACTTGATCGGCTAATTATAATATGTAAAACTCTCCCAGGAGTAACTCTTACTCGCAGCGGGTATCGGGATCCAACTATCTCATAGAAGGTATGCAATCTCATTGCAAATTTCAACACTTGAAATTCCCGATAATATTTTGCCCCTAGCGTCCTATGACCTTGACGCAGGCCAACAAACCATAGTCCGCTAGTCAAGTTCAACCCGTCATTTCCTGATTGAATTAAACCCACCCGCACGACCCTTGACGCAGGCCAACAAAGTCGCACGACTACCCTAATCCAATCACATCATATGCTTATGCAGATAAGCACCAGTTAGCTACCGCACACTACGCCTTGACGCAGGCCAACAAACGTAGCACGAATACTAACTACTACTTATCTGAAATGACGGAGGGCTACGACAGGTTTTTCTGAAACCTATTGCGTAATGAACTTGATATCGTCGTAGAATCAAATGAATTTTAAAAATGGAGTGCTTTTGAGGCTTTTCTAGTTTTGCTAAAGGAGTCACTCCCGGTGAAGGGATCGTCGGTCCTTTCCTCGTCGAATGAGGTGTGGGATATATCATATATATCACTGTGCAAAGCAAAAACTCTTAAAAGCAATCAAAAGACAAACCGAGGGCGTAGCATCGACCAGTTATTGCTAAAGGAGTCACTCCCGGTGAAGGGATCTCGGTCCTTTCCTCATCGAATAAGGTGCAGGATATATCACATATACCGCTATGCAAAGCAAGAACTGTAGCTACCTGTTTTATTTTGAAATTCGATTCTACAACATCTTAGGTTTCTTTTTATTTCATTAATCACATTAATGAAGTCCCATCATTTATATACCTAAACATCACAGATAGATATGACGTACACTTATGCCATCCGCATTCGCCTCGATGTCCCCTCATGCACCGTTAGGTTAGGTAACTAACGACAGAGCAGGGCAGGGCTAGCGCGGGTGTAAAACATAAGTAACGTCTATATAATATATCATATATACTATATACTATATCTATCACAGAACATCACATGATCACATCACAGATATCGCAGCAGAAGAAACATATGAAATATTGGATATACTAGGACGTCCGTGTTTTCAATACGAGCCAGTATAAAACACGGATTCCACGGTCGTGATGAATAGCCAAACCCAAACCCCTAGACCCCTACGAGAGCGGCAAGCAACCCTACCAATTCTAGAGTTAGGAGACCCGGACTCGACTCCTCGAGTTGGTCTCCCACTGGACTCCAGAACCCGGTTACTTGTGCCCTCCTCCTTGGGTCTATCCTAGTGCGGAAAAGTAAATAATATACAACAGGTGACAACTTCCGCTACCTGGAAGTGCCCCAATAAAAGAATATTACATACAAGTTTTTACATGAATGAAAATGAAAAACACTCATCTCACATAAAAATCCCCCGGCTATTCAAACACGACGATCCAATATAACATATCCAGCAACACATAACATCACATGTCATCAACGTAAGTAAATATGCGCATCCCAATTGTCGTTGACATATAGCAACGAAACCGGCGATATCACATATTACACTTACGGTCACAGAAAAGAAAATGTAAAACTACAACAGTTGGAATCCGCAATCTCCTTAGACATCGCATGCCTAATCAAATGAATTCCTTAGACATCACATGCCTAACAATTATAAACCCCGCATTTTAGTCTCATTATCGAAAACACTTTTCAATATCGAGTCGGGCAATTCAACAAGATTCCCGACATCCTGATCGAATGCTCGTCGCAAACTTTAGTAGGCAGCCGCACCCCCTATACCGTCGACGAAGTGCACCAGGGCGGAAACACCGCTACCGCGAGCACCCGAACGGATGCTTTCGGCGACGGGGTTCTCCTACAGTCACTTGGTCGGGGCTATGGAGTGAGGCTGTCTATTAAGTTTACCCGCGAGTATCCGCGTACGCTACGTGATTGCGACGGACTTTTGATCACATCAAAATTCCGTGGCAACCGATCAAGTGAGACTAAAGTGCTATGTTTATAATATTCATTCAGTTATCTCATAACTTCTTGTGAATTCCAATTATTGTATCCCATTCCGGATAAATAGAAAATGTCAAACTTTCCGATCGAACAATCGAACACCCAAGTTTTCCCGATACAGATCAACACATGAAATAAGTCTAACAACATTCAGTTCGTGCCTCAGTACCGACGGTCCAGCCGTAGAAGGGTCAAGCCAACGCCTCACATGTGGCACGCCGTACTGCCCCAAACCCTAAGGTTCAAAGGGCAGTTCAAGACGGTCACATAATCGAGTTAAGGTTTGTTGTCTTCTAGAGGGACCATCGCGTTACTTGCACTACTTAGAACGTCGTTAAACTACGGAAAAATCCAACACTTGGAAATTTCCCGACAGGGGAAAAATTGGGTATTTATATCCGGTCGAACTTTTTTAACATATTCTAAAATTTATCCGGAAAGCCAAATAGACAAAATCTGATACTCCGATCGAAACACCGAATCCCCAAAACAACCCCAGAAAATTCAACTCTTGAATAAATATTAAAAATTCCCAGAATACTCAGCTCTTTGAACTAGGAATTACTGTGCAAAGGAACAAGGCTGACGTGATCAAGGGGCCGCTGATCCGCCGCAGAAGGCATGCTTCTGCCGCGGATCCGCCGCGAAAATTACTGTTCATGAAATAATTTTTGCATCGTAATTCTTAGATTTCCCTGCTGAATTTTTTAGTAATTTTTAATGTTGAAAAACTCACTGTTTTCAAAAAAGGACAGAGAGCAAGATTGGTTTGGGGTTTCGGGTTCGTTCGGACTTCAAATTCCGTCTAGACTTCGCCTAAGGCTCTAGCTAGGCTCTGATACCACTGTAGGGTTCCTAGGCACCCTAGTGAGGTCTCACAAGGCATCGAACATGCCAATATAAAAATTTATGGGTGCCGAGAGACCCGACTACGGATCGTTTGCTAGAAAACTAGGCGAAAAAAGCTAACTAGTTAACACTTAACTATAAGAATCGGAAATACGACCTTTGTAGATCCGGTGCTCCACCTCCATAGCTCCGCAATGAAGTCTCCTCGCTGTCCATTACAAGTCCCGGGCTCTAGCGTCGGCTTCATCGGAGAATGTACGGGCTAGGTCATCGACGACGTGCCGAAGATGATCTACGTCGAGGCATCGCTAAATCAAGCTCCGACTTCACCAAGTCAAGAAACTTGTGAAGTAAACACACTCTACTACTTGGCAAGAGGTAGAGGATGAAGAAATAGGAAGTGGGTTCAATTTAGAATTGGATTTCTCACTCATTTCCATCAATCACCATTGATGGACCTTGCTTTCTTCTTGAAGAAGAAGATGAAGAAGAAGATAAATATTATGATAAGAATAATTTAAAATGAAAAGAATAATCCATTCTTATCATAAGTGAACCATGGTTAGTTGTAGAGAGTGAACTAGGGTTAGTGGAGTAGTTAGGGTTAAGCATGAGACAAAATGGTGACAAAGTCAAAGTTTTCATGAAGCTTCAACAAGCTTCCAAATAAAGCCACCATTTTGCATTTGCTTATTCTTTTTCCAAAAAGAAAAAGATTAATATATAAATAAGGAAATCAAAAACCCTAATCATCCACTTAACTATAGTTTGATACTTTACACTTAACCAAAAGGCATGTATCATCAAACATGATACAATCATGTGCACAAAACTATATCGAATATACAATGTGCACATCCGAGCGAGAAAATCCAATTAAAGTGAACCGACACTAGTTAATGCAAAGTAATATATCAAATATATAATTATGCATTAAATCATTAAATCAACACTTGATTTAACGATCCGGTCATATCGTATATAACCGACTAGTATCCAATGTATCGGTTTATCGAATCAATCCTTGATTCGATAACTAGGGTATATCGCATATAACCTAATCGATACATTCATCGCAAGAATGAAATACGGTATCACATACACGCATTATTCTCGGTCCCGCACATATCTCATATGCGCTCCTATTTCGTTTCGCTTGAACCAGGAAACCTCTGTGTAGGACTCTAAAGACTCGTCAATACGCCGGCAGCAGGTGATGATCATATCAAGCACCCACAAGCCGCAAGCGGTCTGCTAAACGTAACGGCCACTCGGGTATTGAGCGATCTGAAGATCGACGAGCAAGCCCGCTCACACTCCAGTGAATCCGACCAGTAACACTACCGTACAGTCCGGTCTGATCGTCTGATATGTCGCATATCTTGCCTAGGGGTGGTAAACGTCAGACCCCAATAGCTCGATAAGTCGTGTCGATATGAGGCTCATAACGGGTCGAGAAACCACTGGTAACACTTACCAGCAATTCTCTGATCAGCCCTGGCCAGGGACTTCCTGTTATAGCCAATCGAACACAGCGCAACATCAACCCCCTATACCGGGAGAGACGAATCCCCTCCTATCGCTCATTGCCTCCATGTGACTCGGGACTGTACCCAAAAACCACCGTTTTGCACGCCCTCTTGGACGTGGTAAGATGGAAATCAAAGCACAGTGGGAACCACACAAGACTCTATGACGATCTCGGGTCAACAGACTACTCTGTACCAGTGTCACCAGAGAACTGCCATCTGACGTGAGGTATAATACCATCTGGGAGTTCTCGGCGAGTCCGTCCAGTGTACCCAGTCTCTACTGAGCACCCGTATATCATCTCTGATGTCAAACACCAATGGATATGGGATCATCCATCGCCCATCTGTATGGGTTGAGAAGGTATACGCTAGTCTACTCTGGTATATCGATGCCCCGTCTCGATACACCCTCGACTAGGGACTTTGAATGATGTACTTATGGACTACCATGTCCCCACTAGTATGATCCGCATCATAGTCCAGGTAGTTAAGTACACATCCTAAGGGCTTTACCAACATGTAACAGAGAGACAATCAGTATACACGTTAAGGTAAAGTTCAACCAGATAGCATACTATCATGTCGAGCAAGAAAGTCCTCCCTATATACGTCCCAGCATCCACTACAACATACATCCTATGTACAGTAATGGCCTCTTGGGCATACATATAACTAACACTCACTTCCTATTTCTTCATCCTCTACCATTTGCCAAGTAGTATAGGGTGTTTTCTTCACAAGTTTCATGGCTTGCTGAAGTTGGAGCTTGATCTTGTGTTGCCTCGACGTAGATCATCTTCGGCATCGAAGTCGGCGACTTAGCCCGATCTTTTCTCCGATGAAACCATCGCAAGAGTCTAGGATTTCGATTTGTACAGCGGAGGGACATCTATGCGGAGCTAAGGAAGTGGAGGACCGGATCTACAAAGGTTGTAGTTACTTTCCTTTAGCAATAAAGTTATTTACTTGCTTGCATCGCCTCATTATCTAGTTAACGATCCGTATTAGGGTTTGTAGGCACATGAAAAATTTGAATTGGGCATGTTTGATCACTTGTGAGACCTCATTAGTGTGCCTAGGAACCCTACACCACTGTCATAGGAAAGGCCATTGGAAGAAAGATTGCAAAGCTTGGATTGCCAAGAACCAGGACCCGAAGCAAGCTGTGGCTTTGACTTCAGCTGTGTTTGTAATTGAAAATTGTCTGTCA
Source organism: Agapanthus africanus (assembly GCA_030015575.1). NCBI lineage: Eukaryota > Viridiplantae > Streptophyta > Magnoliopsida > Asparagales > Amaryllidaceae > Agapanthus > Agapanthus africanus. The sequence goes on along the minus strand of CM057346.1, from coordinate 333,942,120 downwards.
ATCAACTCTACTTCCTGGGTATTGGATACCGGATCAGGATCTCATAAATGCAATTCATTGCAGGCACTGAGAAACCATAGAGTGTTGAAGGTTGGTGATATGACCCACCAGGTTGCTAACGGAGCTAGCGTGAATGCTGTTTCCGTATGGGATTATCACCTTGGATTGACGAGTGGACATATTTTGGTTTTGCGCAACTGTTTTTATGTACCTAGTTTAACGTGTAATATCGTATCAATATCGTTGTTATCAAAAGAAGGTTATGATTTCACGTTTGTAAGCGATGTTGTTAACATCCACCTTAATCATGGTTTGATTGGGTCCGGTACACTAGATAACGGTATATACGTGTTAAACCAATTACAAATTTTCAATATCCAGAACACACTAAAAACAAAGTCTCTAGATATAAATCAGGCTTTCTTATGGTATTGTAGACTAGGTCACATCAATGAGACAAGGTTAACTAAGTTACATAGAGAAGGATATTTGGATCCGTTCGAATATCAATCTTATGCCACTTGTCAATCATGTCTCAAAGGAAAGATGACAAAGACTCCACTCACTGGACATGGAGTAAGAGCGAGAGAGCTCTTAGGACTCATACACAGCGATGTATGTGGTCCAATGTCTACACATGCAAGAGGCAATTTTTCATATTTCATTACTTTTACGGATGATTACTCTAAGTATGGATTCATTTTCTTGATGAAACATAAATCCGAGGCCTTTGAGAAATTCCGAGAATATAAGAATGAAATAGAAAACCAAACCGGCAAAAGTATCAAGACACTGAGATCTGATAGAGGTGGTGAATACTTAAGTGCCGAGTTCCTGGGTTACCTAAAAAAGAAAGGAATTCTCTCTCAACTTACTCCTCCATACACTCCACAGCATAACGGTGTATCGGAAAGATGGAACCGAACCCTATTAGATATGGTACGTTCCATGATGAGTAACGCTGAGTTACCGCGATCTTTCTGGGGTTATGCACTAGAATCAGCTGCATATCTTTTGAACAGGGTTCCTACCAAGACTGTGCCTACCACACCATATCAGATGTGGAGTGGGAAGAAACCCTATCTTCAGTATCTGAAGATATGGGGATGTCCAGCTTTTGTTAAAAAGTAGCATGCGGACAAACTCGAGGCACGATCAGTACAGTGTAAGTTTGTGGGATATCCAAAGAACTCCAAGGGGTATTTTTTCTATTACGCAGAGGAACAAAAGGTTTTTGTTTCTCGTAATGCCCATTTTCTAGAACAGCAGTTTTTAGAAAAGGAAACAAGTGGGAGCGCAATAGAACTGGAAGAAATTCCAGAACCGTAAACTACTGCTGAAAGTTTGGTAGAACCAGAAGTTCAAGAAGAACAGGACATTCCCGCACCCCTCCGCAGGAGTAGTAGGCCGTCTCATCCGCCTGAGAGATACTACGGTTTTCTCATAGACGGGGATAGAGAAGATTGCGTCATTCATAATGATGAACCTACTAGCTTCCAACAGGCCATCCAGAGCGGCGACTCAGTAAGATGGCTGGATGCAATGCGGAACGAGATGGAGTCCATGTACACCAACAAAGTATGAATTTTGGACTTTGCTCCAGATGGGGTAAAACCCATAGGATGCAAGTGGATCTTCAAGAAAAAGATTGGTGTAGATGGACAAGTGGAAACCTATAAGGCTAGACTTGTTGCAAAGGGTTTTCGTCAAAGACCTGGTTTGGACTATGACGAAACTTTTTCTCCAGTGGCTATGCTCAAATCCATTCAGATCCTTCTTGCCATTGCCGCCTTCCATGATTATGAGATCTGGCAGATGGACGTAAAGACGGCTTTTCTAAATGGTAATTTAGAAGAATGCGTCTATATGGATCATCCAGAAGGTTTCAATCAGAGTGGGAGCAGCGGGAAAGTGTGCAAGTTGCTTAAGTCCATTTATGGACTAAAGCAGGCATCACGGAGTTGGAACATCTGTTTTGATGAAACGGTCAAAGAATATGACTTTATCAAAAATCCAGATGAACCATGTATATATAGTAAAATTGTAGCACGAACTGTCGTATTCCTCGTCTTGTACGTGGATGACATTCTCTTGATAGGAAATGACATTCTTATACTACAATCTGTCAAGGGATTCTTGTCACACGGGTTCTCCATGAAAGACCTGGGTGATGCCTCTTACATTCTGGGGATCCGGATCCGTCGTGATAGATCTAAGAGGATGTTGGGACTTTCGCAGTCCAGGTTATCAACACTATACTGAAAAAATTCGGTATGGAAGATTCTAAGTGCGGTAATTTACCGGCTTGTCACGGAATCACCCTCTCCAAAGAGATGTCTCCCAAGACTGATTTGGAAAGGGATCGCATGTCGATTATACCCTACACTTCTGCAGTAAGCTCTATAATGTATGCGATGTTGTGCACCAGACCAGATGTAGCTTATGCGCTGAGCGTGGTAAGTCGGTATCAGTCAGACCTAGGGGAAAAGCACTGGATAGCAGTAAAGAACATTCTCAAGTACCTGAGAAGGACTAAGGATATGTTCTTGGTTTATGGCAGAAAAGACCTCAAGATCGAGGCTTTTGCTGACTCCAGCTTCCAGGGTGACAAGGATGACTCCAAGTCCATGTCAGGTTATGTCTTTGCCCTCAATGGAGGGGCGATGTATTGGAAGAGTTCCAAGCAGGACACCGTTGCTGACTCGACGATGGAAGCGGAGTATATAGCTGCTTGTGATGCCGCAAAAGAAGCAGTCTGGATGAAGAAGTTCCTCACAGAACTTCAGGTGGTTCCATCCATTGTTGATCCAATACCTCTGTATTGTGACAAAAACGGGGCTATAGCTTTAGCAAAGGAACCCAGGTCCCATCAGAAGTCTAGACACATCTTAAGGCAGTATCACCTGATCAGGGAGATCATAGATCGCCGGGAGATCGAGGTCCGGAGAGTTGCTACAGAGGAGAACACTGCAGATCTATTCACAAAGGCCTTACCTCAGACACAGTTCGAGAGGCTATTGGAGATGATAGGTCTTCGATACGCCAGTACATGGCCCTAGTGCAAATTGGAGATTGTTAGTGTATATGACCTAGGGGCCATTATTGTATCATACTAGCTTGTATATTACTTAATGGAAGCTTGGGATATTCACGGTTATATTAACAGCCTTGCTCAACATAGTAATATGCTACTTGGTTTATATCTATATTAATATGTGTATTTTTTTATTTTTGCATATCGCGAATACATATTGATAGAGCCCATAGGATCTTGCTTGACTACCAACGTTGTGATGGCAGTCACACTAGTGGGGGCTGGGTAGTATACAAGCACATCCTTTTCAGGTCCCTAGTCGTAGGATTATCGAGACAGGGCATCGATACTCCAGAGTAGACTAGTGTATACGCTTCTCATCCCAGCAAGGGAAATGGTATGTCCCACAGCCATTAGTACGTTGTACTGGAGATAGTATGCAGGTGCTCGTTGGGTTACGGGTACACCGGACAGGACTCGCAGGGAACTGTTGGTTGGTATTATACCCGTCGTCAGTTAATGGTTCCCAGGTGACATGAGTACAGCATAGTCCGTTGACTTGACACTACTGCTTCGTCTCGAGTGTGTTCCTATTGTTCTTAGATTGCTACCCTACCACGGCTCAAAGGAGTCGTGCAAACAGGTAGCAGTTGGGTGCAGTCCCGAAGCACTTGGAGGCAGTGGCAGTTAGAAAGGTTCGTCTCTCCCGGTATTAGGAGTTGATATCGCACTGTGTTTGGAGAGCCATTACGCAAAGTCCCTGGCCAGGGCAAACGAGATTTACTGGTAGGATTTCCAGTAGCTTCTCAAGATGTAATGGGATTCACTCCGACACGCTTATACCGCTTTTAGGGGACTGACGCTTGCCGCCCCCTAGGCCCGATATGCGATAGTATTAGACGAACAGACCGGACTGTACGGAGATTGTCACATCAGGCTCAGTAGGAGTTCGGATGGGTTTCCTCATCGGCCTTCTTATCGATATCTACCTGGGGACCGTTACGTACAGCTAGTACCGCTTGCGGCCTGTGGTTAAACCCACTGCCAGCGTAGTGTCGAGTCTTTAGAGTCCCACACAGAGAGTTTCCCTGCTTCAGGTGAAACGATATAAAGGTCGTATGGTTTTACGACAGGGTTCAGAATATACGTGTACTTGCACACATATGATGTTCGGACAGATTATACTAGCGGGCTTTAGTTTAAGCCAGATTCTAGTATTGGATTATTGGATTTATACAGTCTCGGTATTTCCGTGTTTTATAGATAGGTGGGGCATTCTTGTAATTAGTCGAGAAGCTTCTAGAAGATAGGTGACTCATTTAGATTTAATTCATTTATGAATTAAACTAAATGAGGTGGAGAGCTTAGGTGTAATTTGCATTAAATGAATTAGTGACTCATGAGATGATTCATCCAAGTGAGTTAATGAAGCATTTATTGCTTAATGACTCATGATATGATTCATTGTTTGTATTAAATGAAGCATGGTTGTAATTATCATATATGATTTATTTGATAATCATTATGCTTCATATAATATAGAATTGAGTTATAATTCATTTCATTCTCATATACACACTCTCTCTCCTCAAGCTCTCCTCTTCTTCAACCTAACCCTAATCCTCTCATGTGTTGAGATCCCAAGGGTTAGAAAGACTAATTAATCCTTAATCCATCTCTATATCCTCTAGGTTACTTGGATTAGCAATCCTAGCCACTTAGTTACCTCAAGTGAGAGGTTAAAGCTTGGAAAAGGAACTCTCGGGTGGATCTTCTATCACATCGAGGAGGCCGACAAGGAGGTGAACAACAAGAACAAGAAGGACTAGTATCTTGAGGTATAATCATCTATCATAGTAGTTTAGCACTTCTTGATAGTTTGTTAGTTAGGGTTTAGCAAAGATCCGTAAAGTTAGTCGATGTTACCTCAAACAAAATGATTGTTTTACCTATTCCGCCTCCCCGCATCATATGGGGTGCCTAACGTCGACTTACAATATACGTTCTGAATCAAACTATAATACTTAATGTGCAAAACTCACACAAGAGGAAGAGTTCAAAAATGAACGAATCCTTCTTGTGGCATTGTAGACTAGGTCATATCAATGCGACACGACTAGCTAAGTTACATAAGGATGGATATTTGAATCCGTTCGAATTTTCATCTTATGAGACTTTCCAGTCATGTCTCAAAGGCAAGATGACCAAAACTCCGTTTAGTGGACACGGAGAAAGAGCTAAAGAACACTTGGGACTGATACATAGTGATGTATGTGGTCCCATATCTACACATGCCAGGAATGGTTCTTCCTACTTCATTACATTCACTGACGATCTCTCAAGATACGGACATGTGTTCTGATGAAACACAGGTCTGAAGCTTTTGAGAAATTCAAAGAATATAAGAACGAAGTAGAGAACCAAACGGGCAAAAGTATTAAGATCCTTCGATCAAATCGAGGAGGAGAATACTTGAGCAATGAGTTCCTGGACTGTCTAAAAGAGAATGGGATTCTCTCTCGGCTTACTCCTCCCTATACACCACAGCACAACGGTGTATCGGAGCGGAGGAATCGCACCCTATTAGATATGGTGCGCTCTATGATGAGCACTGCTGAGTTGCCTATTTCCTTCTGGGGTATGCACTGGAAACAGCTGCGAATCTATTGAATATGGTTCGTACCAAATCTGTGCCATCTACTCCATATGAGATATGGAAGGGAAAGAGACCATATCTTAATTATGTTAAGATATGGGGTTGTCCGGCATATATGAAAACACAGAATCCGGACAAGCTCGGGGCAAGGTCTTTTCTATGTAAGTTTATTGGATATCCTAAACATTCGCGCGGGTATATCTTTTACCACACCGAGGAACAAAAGGTGTTTGTATCTCAGCATGCCACCTTTTTAGAAAAGGAATTTCTTGAAAAAGAAATTAGTGGCAATGAGGTAGAACTGGAAGAAGTTACAGCAACACAAACTGCAACAGAAGATTTGGTAGAACCAGAGGATTCAATAGTTCCTGACGAACTCAGCCTCTCCGCCGATCTAGTAGGGTTCCTCATCCACCTGAGAGATACTACGGTTTTCTCATTGACAGTGGAAGCGAGGATTGCATCATGAAAGATGTGTAAGTCCATGCTACCTCTCCCGGTACTTTCGGGAATGCGGAATTTGGTAAAAAACGATTTTACGGAGGTGGTAACATGGACCTAAAACCCGGATCTTGGTTAAACATCTATCTAACATCCTAACTATGAGTTTCTAGCTACTCGGTTAGGGGGTTATACCTTGCTTGTCTTGAACTCCTTCGTCTTCAAGCTCCGATGGTGGTCCGATTGGCTTCTTCTCGTCGTCTCCGTACGCCGAAGATAGATCCACCTGAAAGCTCCAACCTTTAGCTCCTTCTTCGTTCTTTGAAGAAACTAGTTCACTTGGTTTGCCAAACCTAGTGAACTAGAATGAGTAGAGTAGAATTAGAATGGGATTTTATCTATGGTTCTTGATTCTCAACTCATGAGACAATAGAACCATAGGATCAAGAGAGGGAGCAAGAGGTTGAGGGTGAGAGCAAAAGGAGAGCTCAAGAACAAGAGAGAGAATGAGCAAGTATTTTGTCTCTCACCCTCTCATAATCCAAAGTGATCATAACTCATCATATCAAAAAAAAAGTCTTATGTGATGGTTGAAGCAACCATAACCATATCATTTCATGCACTCATTTTACACAAATGAGCAAGTAAACAAAAGTCTTTGCCATGAAATGATGGCTATGGTTATCATGATGGTCAACTAGTCAAGCCTAGTCAACCGGTCAACAAAGTCAACAAGTCAACAAAAGTCAACAAGTCAACAAAGTCAACAAAAGTCAACAACCATGTCACCATAATACTTAATTAATATAATAGTTAATCACATATCAAATTCTCATTAGGGTTGAGCAAAAAGTCAAATAGTCAACGGTCAACTGTCAACAACCCTAATGAGAATCCGCTGCCTCTGCCTCCCTGTCAACTGTGCATACACACCCGCATCCGCGTTCCGAGGAACACGAATGCAAACTGGATAAATCCAATCCCATAAGGTACACTAGGATCTGGCTTAAACCAAAGCCCGCTAGTGTGAACTGTCCGGACACTGTACGCGCACAAGTGCACGGATGTGACCGAACCCTGTCGCAAAACCATGCGACCTGTCGCAATACCATGCGGCCCCTACTCTTTTGCCTAAAGGCGAAAAGCTTTCTGTGTGGGACTCTAAAGACTCGACACTACGCTGGCAGTGGGTTTAACCACAGACCGCAAGCGGCACTAGCTGTGCGTAACGGTCCCCAGGTAATGCCGACAAGAAGACCGACGAGGCGAAACCCATCTGAACTCCTACTGAGCCTGAGTGTGACATTCTCCGTACAGTCCGGTCTGTTCGTCTGATACATCGCATGGCGGGCCTAGGGGGTGGTAAACGTCAGTCCCCCAATAGCGGTACAAGTCGTGCCGGAGCGAAGCCCAAAACACCCTGAGATAACACTGGAAACCTACCAGTATATCTCGTTTGCCCTGGCCAGGGACTACTCGTGTAATGGCTCTCCTAGACACAGCGCGATGTCAACCCCCAATACCGGGAGAGACGAATCATGTCTAACCGTCACTGCCTCCAAGTGCTTCGGGACTGCACCCAACCACTACCTGTTTGCACGACACCTTTGAGCCGTGGTAGGGTAGTGATCAAAGTACAGTGGGAACACACTCGAGGCGGAATGACAGTGTCAAGTCAGCGGACTAAGCTGTACTCATGTCACCTGGGAACTGATAACTGACGATAGGTATAATACCAACTAGTCAGTTCCCGACGAGTCCTGTCCAGTGTACCCGTAACCTAACGAGCACCCGCATATTATCTCAAGTACGACGTACTGACGGCTGTGGGACAGACCGTCTCCCACACTGGGATGAGAAGCGCATGCGCTGGTCTACTCTGGAGTATCGATGCCCTGTCTCGATAGTCCTGCGACCAGGGACCTGCATAAGGATGTGCTTATAGATTACCCAGCCCCACTAGTGTGACGGCCATCACATCGCTGGTAATCAAGCAAAGATCCTAAGGGCTCTACTAATGTGTATAGGCGATATACAAAAATAGACACATGTACACATTGAAGTAGAAACAAACCAAGTAGCATACTACTATTTTGAGCAAGATTGTATATACAAGGTGAATATCCCAAGCATCCATTAAGTAATATACAAACTAGTATGATACAGTAATGGCCTCTAGGGCATATACACTAACAATCTCCCACTTGCACTAAGGCCATGTACTGGCGTATCGAAGACCTATCATCTCGATCAGCCGCTCGAACTGAGTCTGGGGCAGGGCCTTGGTGAATGGATCTGCAGTGTTATCTTCTGAAGCGACTCTCCGAACCTCGATCTCCTGGCGATCTACGATCTCCCTGATCAGGTGATACCGCCTTAAGATGTGCCTAGATCTCTGATGGGACCTGGGTTCCTTCGCTAAAGCTATAGCCCCGTTGTTGTCGCAATACAGAGGTATTGGATCAACAATGGACGGAACCACCTGAAGTTCTTTCAAGAACTTCCTCATCCAGACAGCTTCTTTTGCGGCATCAGATGCAGCGATGTATTCCGCTTCCATCGTCGAGTCTGCAACGGTTTCTTGTTTGGAACTCTTCCAACACACCGCCCCTCCATTGAGGGTAAAGACAAAACCCGACATGGACTTGGAATCATCCTTGTCACTCTGGAAGCTGGAGTCAGCAAAGGCCTCGATCTGGAGGTCTTTTCCGCTATACACCAAGAACATCTCTTTAGTCCTTCTCAGGTACTTGAGAATGTTCTTTACCGCTATCCAGTGTTTCTCCCCAGGGTTTGACTGATACCGGCTTACCACACTCAGTGCATAAGCTACATCCGGTCTGGTACACAACATCGCATACATTATAGAGCCTACCGCAGAAGCGTAGGGTATAATAGACATGCGATCCCTCTCCAAATCAGTCTTGGGAGACATCTCTTTAGAGAGGGTGATCCCGTGACAAGCCGGTAGGTTACCGCGCTTGGAATCTTCCAGACTGAATCTCTTCAGTATAGTGTCGATGTACCTGGACTGTGAAAGTCCTAATATCCTCTTGGATCTGTCACGGTAGATCCGGATACCCAGAATGTACGAGGCATCACCCAGGTCTTTCATGGAGAACTTGTGTGACAAGAACCCCTTGACAGATTGTAGCATAGGAATGTCATTTCCTATTAAGAGAATGTCATCCACGTATAAAACGAGGAATACTACAGTTCTCGCTACAAATCTACTATAGATGCATGGTTCATCTGGATTTTTGATAAAGCCAAATTCTTTGACCGTCTCATCAAAGCTGATGTTCCAACTCCGCGACGCCTGCTTTAGTCCATAGATGGACTTAAGCAACTTGCATACCTTTCCGCTGCTCCCACTCTGAATGAAACCCTCTGGCTGGTCCATATAGACACACTCCTCTAAATTTCCATTTAGAAAAGCTGTCTTTACGTCCATTTGCCAGATCTCATAATCGTGGAAGGCAGCAATGGCAAGAAGGATCCGAATGGATTTCAGCATGGCTACTGGAGAAAAGGTTTCGTCGTAGTCCAAGCCAGGTCTTTGACGGAAACCTTTTGCTACCAGCCTAGCTTTATAGGTCTCAACCTGTCCATCTACACCAATCTTCCTTTTGAAGATCCACTTGCATCCTACGGGTTTTACCCCGTCTGGAGCAATGTCCAACGTCCATACCTTGTTGGTGTACATGGACTCCATTTCGGTCCGCATTGCATCCAGCCATTTCACTGAGTCAACGCTCTGAACGGCCTGCTGGAAGCTAGTAGGCTCATCATAATCTATGATGCAATCCTTGTAAGTCCATATTGCGACCCCCGGTTCTTACGGGGAGGCGGAAACGGTATAAAATCAAAATTTTTATCGCAAGAGGCAACATGGACTAAACTATGGTCGGGATCGTTACCTAAACTAAAACTAGCAAACTAAGCTAAAGATGTTTAGCTACTCGGATGAAGATGGTTATACCTAAACTTGAACTCCTTCTCTTCAAGCTCCGGTGGTGGTCCGATGGCTCCTTCTCGTCGTCTCCGTACGCCGAAGATAGATCCACTTGAAAGCTCCAACCTTTAGCTCCTTCTTCGGTCTTTGAAGAAACTAGTTCACTTGGTTTGCTAAACCTAGTGAACTAGAATGAGTAGAGAGGAAAATAGAATGGGATTTTATCTATGGTTCTTGATTCTCAACTCATGAGACAAGAGAACCATAGATCAAGAGAGGGAGCAAGAGGTTGAGGGTGAGAGCAAGGGGAGAGCTCAAGAAAAAGAGAGAGAATGAGCAAGAAAGAATGAGGCTCCCTTTTCTCTCTCACCCTCTCATAATCCAAAGTGATCATAACTCATCATATCAAAAAAGTCTTTTGGTGATGGTTAGAAGCAACCATAAGGTTATCATATCATGCACTCATATTACTCAAAAAGCAAGCAAGAAAAAAGTCTTTGGCATGAAATGATAACCATGGTTATCATGATGGTCAACTAGTCAAGCCTAGTCAACCGGTCAACAAGTCAACAAAAGTCAACAAGTCACCAAAGTCAACAAGTCAACAAAAGTCAACAAGTCAACAACCATATCACCATAATACTTAATTAATATAATAGTTAATCACATATCATGTTCTCATTAGGGTTGAGCAAAAAGTCAAAAGTCAACGGTCAACTGTCAACAACCCTAATGAGAATCCACTGCCTCTGCCTCCCTGTCAACTGTGCATACACACCCGCATCCGCGTTCCGAGGAACACGAATGCAAACTGGATAAATCCAATCCCATAAGGTACACTAGGATCTGGCTTAAACCAAAGCCCGCTAGTGTAAACTGTCCGGACACTGTACGCGCACAAGTGCACGGATGTGACCGAACCCTGTCGCAAAACCATGCGACCTGTCGCAATACCATGCGACCTCTACTCGTTTGCCTAAAGGCGAAAAGCTTTCTGTGTGGGACTCTAAAGACTCGACACTACGCTGGCAGTGGGTTTAACCACAGACCGCAAGCGGCACTAGCTGTGCGTAACGGTCCCCAGGTAATGCCGACAAGAAGACCGACGAGGCGAAACCCATCTGAACTCCTACTGAGCCTGAGTGTGACATTCTCCATACAGTCCGGTCTGTTCGTCTGATACATCGCATGGCGGGCCTAGGGGGCGGTAAACGTCAGTCCCCCAATAGCGGTACAAGTCGTGCCGGAGTGAAGCCCAATACACCCTGAGATAACACTGGAAACCTACCAGTATATCTCGTTTGCCCTGGCCAGGGACTACTCGTGTAATGGCTCTCCTAGACACAGCGCGATGTCAACCCCCAATACCGGGAGAGACGAATCCTGTCTAACCGTCACTGCCTCCAAGTGCTTCGGGACTGCACCCAACCACCACCTGTTTGCACGACTCCTTTGAGCCGTGGTAGGGTAGTGATCAAAGTACAGTGGGAACACACTCGAGGCGGAGTGACAGTGTCAAGTCAGCGGACTAAGCTGTACTCATGTCACCTGGGAACTGATAACTGACGATAGGTATAATACCAACTAGTCAGTTCCCGACGAGTCCTGTCCAGTGTACCCGTAACCTAACGAGCACCCGCATACTATCTCAAGTACGACGTACTGACGGCTGTGGGACAGACCGTCTCCCACACTGGGATGAGAAGCGCATGCGCTGGTCTACTCCGGAGTATCGATGCCCTGTCTCGATAGTCCTGCGACCAGGGACCTGAATAAGGATGTGCTTATAGATTACCCAGCCCCCACTAGTGTGACTGCCATCACAACGCTGGTAATCAAGCAAAGATCCTAAGGGCTCCACTAATGCGTATAAGTGATATACTGAAATAAACACAAGTACACATTGAAGTAGAAACAAACCAAGTAGCATACTACTATTTTGAGCAAGATTGTATATACAAGGTGAATATCCCAAGCATCCATTAAGTAATATACAAACTAGTATGATACAGTAATGGCCTCTAGGGCATATACACTAACAATCTCCCACTTGCACTAAGGCCATGTACTGGCGTATCGAAGACCTATCATCTCGATCAGCCGCTCGAACTGAGTCTGGGGCAGGGCCTTGGTGAATGGATCAGCAGTGTTATCTTCTGAAGCGACTCTCCGAACCTCGATCTCCTGGCGATCTACGATCTCCCTGATCAGGTGATACCGCCTTAAGATGTGCCTGGATTTCTGATGGGACCTGGGTTCCTTCGCTAAAGCTATAGCCCCGTTGTTGTCGCAATACAGAGGTATTGGATCAACAATGGACGGAACCACCTGAAGTTCTTTCAAGAACTTCCTCATCCAGACAGCTTCTTTTGCGGCATCAGATGCAGCGATGTATTCCGCTTCCATCGTCGAGTCTGCAACGGTTTCTTGTTTGGAACTCTTCCAACACACCGCCCCTCCATTGAGGGTAAAGACAAAACCCGACATGGACTTGGAATCATCCTTGTCACTCTGGAAGCTGGAGTCAGCAAAGGCCTCGATCTGGAGGTCTTTTCCGCCATACACCAAGAACATCTCCTTAGTCCTTCTCAGGTACTTGAGAATGTTCTTTACCGCTATCCAGTGTTTCTCCCCAGGGTTTGACTGATACCGGCTTACCACACTCAGTGCATAAGCTACATCCGGTCTGGTACACAACATCGCATACATTATAGAGCCTACCGCAGAAGCGTAGGGTATAATAGACATGCGATCCCTCTCCAAATCAGTCTTGGGAGACATCTCTTTAGAGAGGGTGATCCCGTGACAAGCTGGTAGGTTACCACGCTTGGAATCTTCCATACTGAATCTTTTCAGTACGGTGTCGATGTACCTGGACTGAGAAAGTCCCAATATCCTCTTGGATCTATCACGATGGATCCGGATCCCCAGGATGTATGAGGCATCACCCAGGTCTTTCATGGAGAACCTTTGTGACAAGAACCCCTTGACAGATTGTAGCATAGGAATATCATTTCCTATTAAGAGAATGTCATCCACGTATAAAACGAGGAATACTACAGTTCTCGCTACAAATCTACTATAGATGCATGGTTCATCTGGATTTTTGATAAAGCCAAATTCTTTGACCGTCTCATCAAAGCAGATGTTCCAACTCCGCGATGCCTGCTTTAGTCCATAGATGGACTTAAGCAACTTGCACACTTTTCCGCTGCTCCCACTCTGAATGAAACCCTCTGGCTGGTCCATATAGACACACTCCTCTAAATTTCCATTTAGAAAAGCTGTCTTTACGTCCATTTGCCAGATCTCATAATCGTGGAAGGCAGCAATGGCAAGAAGGATCCGAATGGATTTCAGCATGGCTACTGGAGAAAAGGTTTCGTCGTAGTCCAAGCCAGGTCTTTGACGAAAACCCTTTGCTACCAGCCTAGCTTTATAGGTCTCAACCTGTCCATCTACACCAATCTTCCTTTGAAGATCCACTTGCATCCTACGGGTTTTACCCCGTCTGGAGCAATGTCCAACGTCCATACCTTGTTGGTGTACATGGACTCCATTTCGGTCCGCATTGCATCCAGCCATTTCACTGAGTCAACGCTCTGAACGGCCTGCTGGAAGCTAGTAGGCTCATCATAATCTATGATGCAATCCTCTCTATCCCCGTCTATGAGAAAACCGCAGTATCTCTCGGGCGGATGAGACTGCCTACTACTCCTGCGGAGCGGCGTAGGAATGTCCTGTTCTGTTGAACCCTCTGGTTCCATCAAGCTTTCAGTAACAGTCTGTGGTTCTGGAATTTCTTCCAGTTCTACTGCGCTCCCACTTATTTCTTTTTCTATGAACTGGTGTTCTAGAAAGTGGGCATGTCGAGAAACAAGAACTTTTGTTCCTCTTCACAGTAGAAGAAATATCCCTTGGAATTCTTTGGATATCCCACAAACTTGCACAGTACTGAGCGTGCCTCGAGCTTGTCCGTATGCTGCTTTTTGACAAAAGCTGGACTTCCCCATATCTTAATGTGATTAAGATGGGGTCTCTTCCCACACCACATCTCAAATGGCGTGGTAGGCACAGTCTTAGTGGGAACTCGGTTCAAAAGGTATGCGGCTGATTCTAGCGCATACCCCCAGAATGATCGCGGTAACTCAGCGTTACTCATCATGGACCGCACCATATCCAATAGGGTGCGGTTCCGTCTCTCCGATACACCGTTATGTTGCGGGGTGTATGGAGGAGTAAGCTGAGAGAGAATTCCGTTCTCTTTTAAATAGTCCAGGAACTCGGCACTTAAGTATTCTCCACCTCGATCCGATCTTAGAATCTTAATACTTTTGCCGGTCTGTTTCTCTACTTCATTCTTATACTCCTGGAATTTTCCAAAGGCCTCGGACTTATGTTTCATTAAGAAGACATAACCGTACCTTGAGAAGTCATCCGTAAAAGTAATGAAGTAAGAATGTCCGCTTCGGGCATGTGTAGACATTGGACCGCACACGTCACTGTGTACGAGTCCCAAGAGCTCGCTCGCTCTTACTCCATGTCCAGTAAACGGAGTCTTTGTCATCTTTCCTTTGAGACAAGATTGACAAGTGGCATACGATTGATATTCGAACGCATTCAAATATCCTTCTGTATGTAACTTAGTCAACCTTCTCTCATTGATGTGACCCAATCTATAATGCCATAAGAAAGTCTGATTTATTTCCGGAGACTTTCTTTTGTGTGTATTCTGGACATTAAAAATCTGTGGTTGGTTTAACACGTATATACCATTACTCAGAGTACCTGACCCAATCAATACTTGATTAAGGTGAATGTTTACAACATTACTTACAAACGCAAATTCATAACCTTCTTTAGAAACTAAAGATACAGAAATGATATTACAAGTTGCGTTGGGTACAAAAAAGCAACTACGCAAAACCAAAACATGTCCATCTGACATTCCCAGGTGATAGTCCCCCACGGCTTTAGCATCCATGCTAGCTCCGTTCGCAACTTTGAGGGTCATGTCACCTGCCTTCAAAACCCTACGGTTTCTCAACGCCTGCAAAGAATTACAGATATAAGATCCTGATCCGGTATCCAATACCCAGAAGTAGAGTTTATTGAAAGACAGTTTTCAATAACATACACACCTGAAGCTGAAGCTGCAACCTGCTTCAATTCCTGTGTTCTGGCCTTCCAGGCCCTGCAATCATTCTTCCAGTGTCCTTTCTTATGACAATAGAAGCATTCTTCCTTATCCACAAGCTTCCCCGCTATCTTTGTTGCTTTGCCTTTTCCCTTCGTATCCACTTTACCAACACCGCCCCTTGGTTTGGCGGGGGCCTTCTTCTTCTTTCCCTTGGCTTTCGCCTTGGACCTAGAAGAAGATGATCCTCCTACAAACAAAGTGGATGTTTCCCTACCTTTCTGTAGGGTGCCCTCTGCGCTCCTCAGCATGTTGAGGAGCTCTGATAGTTCAACCTCTTTTTCTTGTAGGTTGAAGTTCAGTATAAACTGGGCGTAAGTGGAAGGAAGGGACTGGAGAACTATATCCGTATATAGCTCACTCTCCAATGTGATCCCTAGGTCAGCGAGCTCCTCAATGAAGCCGATCATTTTTAGCACATGCTCGGCTACTGATGATCCGACGGCCATTCTTGTCGAAAACAACTTTTTCGACGCTTCGTATCTTGCGATACGTGATTGCTCTCCATACAGTTCTTTTGTATGGAGCAATATGGACTCCATGTCCATATTCTCATGCCTCCTCTGATGTTCGTTGTCCATCGAGGCAAGCAGGAGGCACTTGGCCTTCGCGCTATCAATCTCCCAAGTCTTGCGGATTTCCTTATCCGCGACACTGGAAGTTGGACCAGGGACAGGGGGAGCTTTGGTGGTAAGAAGATACCCCAGCTTGTCATAAGTGATTGCTATCGTGACATTCCTGAGCCAATCTTTGTAGTTTGGCCCTGTCAGTTTGTTTTTATCTAGGAGTAACTTAAGTCCAGTCATGTTGATTGGTCGCTGCAATTAGGAGAGAGAAGAAGAAACACTCAGCATGATGCTCTTGCAAGTTTAGAGTGGTTTTTAGTTTGTCTAAACAGGATGGCTCCCACTGTTTCTCGAATCCCTCCTCAAACCATAAAGGAAGAATTAGTCAGGATCAATCCCACCGTACAATACTTGCTTAACCGTTCAGCCAGGCCGGTGTCGGTACTTCGAGGGAGGTTTTCCAACGCTTTCGCGAAGTTCCTTAATTAGAGAACCTCTTTTCCCTGGGGGCGTAGCCCCGCTAACACCTTTCTAGGCACCTACTAGGTTTATAGCATTGATCGTTAAGTGAGAAATTTCCCGAGGAGTAGCACATACTCACAGTAGGATCGGGATCCAAATATCATCGCGTGACGAAACTGAAGGAATCCTACCAGAATCATCACACTCCAAATGGTATGCAAATCTAGCAAGTTTCAGTACTTATGAAACTCCCGATGTGGATTTTTGCCCCATGCTCTTATGACCTTGACTTTGGCCAAAATATCATAAGTCACATGTCAAGTTCTGCCCGTCACTATCCAGGTTAATTTGGATCCATCCGTACCTACCCTTGACTTTGGCCAAAATGGCAGCACGACTGTCCCAAACCAACGCATCTATCTATGCTACACATGAACACCCAATAGCTACCAATCACTATGCCTTGACTTTGGCCAAAATACATAGCTTGAATACTATTGCCTATTCATGCGAAGCGACGGAGGGCTACGAATGGTTTTGGCGAAACCGTGAACGTAGTGAACTTGATTTAATCGATGGAACGAGATAGCTTTTAGAAGGAGTGGCTCAAGCTCCGCATTTAAAAGTTATTTTTGAAAAGAACCGAGTGGTTTTTCGAAAGTGTTCCAACGACTTTAACTTGGTTTATTATCTTGCATTAGTTCTTTTAATGCGTGATATTCTTGCATTAGTACTTTTAATGCGTCCCATCATTTAATCCTACCATTGCAGAAAACAACCAAAATATGACGTACGCTTATGCCATTCGCATTCGCCACTGGGCCCCGTCATTACCCGTTAGGTTACTTAACTAACGACAGAGCGGGGGCTGGGCTAGCGCGTCTGTAAAACATAAGCAACGCCTAAATAATAAGCAATGATAAACATTTCAGATCACAGATAAATACATTGGATATACTAGTAATCTGTAATTTGTACGAGCCTGTAACAAAAACAGACAACACGGTCGCGGTGAATAAGCCAAAACCCCACCCAAGACCCCTACGGGTACGGCAAACTACCCGCCAAGTACCCGAAGCGTAGCAACCTCCCTCATCTCCATGAGTAGGCCACTCGACACTTCGGCATACCCGGTAGTTTGTGCACCCCTCCACGGGTCTATCCTAGGAGCAAAAACAGTAAAAAGAAATTATACAATGACGGCTACAACCCCGACCCGGTTGTGCGGCCAAACAAATAATTATTACATCAATTTACAAATTTACATGAATTGCAAGAAAAGTAAACTCTCGTCTCACAACCCCCGGCTATTCACCCGCGACAATCCAACATATTTATATACACATTCCAGCACATTACAGATCATGTATAACCCCGACTAATCGACTTATAGCGATTAGCCGACGTTCAATACATGCAAACATCACAGATATAACCATCATAGTCAAAGTGCAATGAAGTTCGGAAAAAATACGGAATTATAGGACCCCAAAAGGAAATTTCTTTTCTGTAAAATCTGGGCACATATAATATATCTCAAAAATCCCAAAACCAACACAGACACACACTGCACGAAAAACGACGCACTAAAGACAACAAACCGCGGCGCTTCCGCGGCGTCCAAGAAGGGTCACGCGGCGGAAGCGCGGCGGTTTAGACGAATTGGTGAATCGTTTTTCATGGGTGTTCTAACAAAACCCTGAGACGAATTTAGGAGTATGAAGTTTTTCATTTTGACCAGAAAAAATTTCAACAGAAACTCAGTTTTTGTAGTTTTCCGGTTTTGTGATTTTTTTTCGGTTCCGAACTTCGTTACACTTTACTACCTAGCTAGTTTAAGTTTAGTTAGGCTCTGATACCACTGTAAGTCCATATTGCGACCCCCGGTTCTTACGGGGAGGCGGAAACGGTATAAAATCAAAATTTTTATCGCAAGAGGCAACATGGACTAAACTATGGTCGGGATCGTTACCTAAACTAAAACTAGCAAACTAAGCTAAAGATGTTTAGCTACTCGGATGAAGATGGTTATACCTAAACTTGAACTCCTTCTCTTCAAGCTCCGGTGGTGGTCCGATGGCTCCTTCTCGTCGTCTCCGTACGCCGAAGATAGATCCACTTGAAAGCTCCAACCTTTAGCTCCTTCTTCGGTCTTTGAAGAAACTAGTTCACTTGGTTTGCTAAACCTAGTGAACTAGAATGAGTAGAGAGGAAAATAGAATGGGATTTTATCTATGGTTCTTGATTCTCAACTCATGAGACAAGAGAACCATAGATCAAGAGAGGGAGCAAGAGGTTGAGGGTGAGAGCAAGGGGAGAGCTCAAGAAAAAGAGAGAGAATGAGCAAGAAAGAATGAGGCTCCCTTTTCTCTCTCACCCTCTCATAATCCAAAGTGATCATAACTCATCATATCAAAAAAGTCTTTTGGTGATGGTTAGAAGCAACCATAAGGTTATCATATCATGCACTCATATTACTCAAAAAGCAAGCAAGAAAAAAGTCTTTGGCATGAAATGATAACCATGGTTATCATGATGGTCAACTAGTCAAGCCTAGTCAACCGGTCAACAAGTCAACAAAAGTCAACAAGTCACCAAAGTCAACAAGTCAACAAAAGTCAACAAGTCAACAACCATATCACCATAATACTTAATTAATATAATAGTTAATCACATATCATGTTCTCATTAGGGTTGAGCAAAAAGTCAAAAGTCAACGGTCAACTGTCAACAACCCTAATGAGAATCCACTGCCTCTGCCTCCCTGTCAACTGTGCATACACACCCGCATCCGCGTTCCGAGGAACACGAATGCAAACTGGATAAATCCAATCCCATAAGGTACACTAGGATCTGGCTTAAACCAAAGCCCGCTAGTGTAAACTGTCCGGACACTGTACGCGCACAAGTGCACGGATGTGACCGAACCCTGTCGCAAAACCATGCGACCTGTCGCAATACCATGCGACCTCTACTCGTTTGCCTAAAGGCGAAAAGCTTTCTGTGTGGGACTCTAAAGACTCGACACTACGCTGGCAGTGGGTTTAACCACAGACCGCAAGCGGCACTAGCTGTGCGTAACGGTCCCCAGGTAATGCCGACAAGAAGACCGACGAGGCGAAACCCATCTAAACTCCTACTGAGCCTGAGTGTGACATTCTCCATACAGTCCGGTCTGTTCGTCTGATACATCGCATGGCGGGCCTAGGGGGCGGTAAACGTCAGTCCCCCAATAGCGGTACAAGTCGTGCCGGAGTGAAGCCCAATACACCCTGAGATAACACTGGAAACCTACCAGTATATCTCGTTTGCCCTGGCCAGGGACTACTCGTGTAATGGCTCTCCTAGACACAGCGCGATGTCAACCCCCAATACCGGGAGAGACGAATCCTGTCTAACCGTCACTGCCTCCAAGTGCTTCGGGACTGCACCCAACCACCACCTGTTTGCACGACTCCTTTGAGCCGTGGTAGGGTAGTGATCAAAGTACAGTGGGAACACACTCGAGGCGGAGTGACAGTGTCAAGTCAGCGGACTAAGCTGTACTCATGTCACCTGGGAACTGATAACTGACGATAGGTATAATACCAACTAGTCAGTTCCCGACGAGTCCTGTCCAGTGTACCCGTAACCTAACGAGCACCCGCATACTATCTCAAGTACGACGTACTGACGGCTGTGGGACAGACCGTCTCCCACACTGGGATGAGAAGCGCATGCGCTGGTCTACTCCGGAGTATCGATGCCCTGTCTCGATAGTCCTGCGACCAGGGACCTGAATAAGGATGTGCTTATAGATTACCCAGCCCCCACTAGTGTGACTGCCATCACAACGCTGGTAATCAAGCAAAGATCCTAAGGGCTCCACTAATGCGTATAAGTGATATACTGAAATAAACACAAGTACACATTGAAGTAGAAACAAACCAAGTAGCATACTACTATTTTGAGCAAGATTGTATATACAAGGTGAATATCCCAAGCATCCATTAAGTAATATACAAACTAGTATGATACAGTAATGGCCTCTAGGGCATATACACTAACAATCCTCTCTATCCCCGTCTATGAGAAAACCGCAGTATCTCTCGGGCGGATGAGACTGCCTACTACTCCTGCGGAGCGGCGTAGGAATGTCCTGTTCTGTTGAACCCTCTGGTTCCACTAACCTTTCAGTAATAGTCTGTGGTTCTGGAATTTCTTCCAGTTCCACTGCGCTCCCACTATTTTCCTTTTCCAAGAACTGGTGTTCTAGAAAGTGGGCATTACGAGAAACAAGGACTTTTTGTTCCTCTGCGTAGTAGAAAAGATACCCCCTGGTGTTCTTTGGGTATCCCACAAACTTGCACAGTACTGAGCGTGCCTCGAGTTTGTCCGCATGCTGCTTTTTGACAAAAGCTGGACATCCCCAGATCTTCAGATATTGAAGATAGGGTTTCTTCCCACTCCACATTTCATATGGGGTGGTAGGCACAGTCTTAGTCGGAACTCGGTTCAAAAGGTATGCAGCTGATTCTAGCGTATAACCCCAGAATGATCGCGGTAACTCAGCGTTACTCATCATGGACCGCACCATATCCAATAGGGTGCGGTTCCGTCTCTCCGATACACCGTTATGTTGCGGGGTGTATGGAGGAGTAAGCTGAGAGAGAATTCCGTTCTCTTTTAAATAGTCCAGGAACTCGGCACTTAAGTATTCTCCACCTCGATCCGATCTTAGAATCTTAATACTTTTGCCGGTCTGTTTCTCTACTTCATTCTTATACTCCTGGAATTTTCCAAAGGCCTCGGACTCATGTTTCATTAAGAAGACATAGCCATACCTTGAGAAGTCATCCGTAAAAGTAATGAAGTAAGAATGTCCGCTTCGGGCATGTGTAGACATTGGACCGCACACGTCACTGTGTACGAGTCCCAAGAGCTCGCTCGCTCTTACTCCACGTCCAGTAAACGGAGTCTTTGTCATCTTTCCTTTGAGACAGGATTGACAAGTGGCATACGACTGATATTCGAACGCATTCAAATACCCTTCTGTATGTAACTTCGTCAACCTTCTCTCATTGATGTGACCCAATCTACAATGCCATAAGAATGTCTGATTTATTTCTGGAGACTTTCTTTTGTGTGTATTCTGGACATTAAAAATCTGTGGTTGGTTTAACACGTATATACCATTACTCAATGTACCTGACCCAATCAAAACTTGATTAAGGTGAATGTTTACAACATTACTTACAAACGCAAATTCATAACCTTCTTTAGAAACTAAAGATACAGAAATGATATTACAAGTTGCGTTGGGTACAAAAAAGCAATTACGCAAAACCAAAACATGTCCATCTGACATTCCCAGGTGATAGTCCCCCACGGCTTTAGCATCCATGCTAGCTCCGTTCGCAACTCTGAGGGTCATGTCACCTGCCTTCAAAACCCTACGGTTTCTCAACGCCTGCAAAGAATTACAGATATGAGATCCTGATCCGGTATCCAATACCCAGGAAGTAGAGTTTATTGAAAGACAGTTTTCAATAACATACACACCTGAAGCTGAAGCTGCAACCTGCTTCAATTCCTGTGTTCTGGCCTTCCAGGCCCTGCAATCATTCTTCCAGTGTCCTTTCTTATGACAATAGAAGCATTCTTCCTTATCCACAAGCTTTCCCGCTATCTTTGTTGCTTTTGCTTTTCCCTTCGTATCCACTTTACTAACACCGCCCCTTGGTTTGGCGGGGGCCTTCTTCTTCTTTCCCTTGGCTTTCGCCTTGGACCTAGAAGAAGATGATCCTCCTACAAACAAAGTGGATGTTTCCCTACCTTTCTGTAGGGTGCCCTCTGCGCTCCTCAGCATGTTGAGGAGCTCTGAAAGTTCAACCTCTTTTTCTTGTAAGTTGAAGTTCAGTATAAACTGGGCGTAAGTGGAAGGAAGGGACTGGAGAACTATATCCGTATATAGCTCACTCTCCAATGTGATCCCTAGGTCAGCGAGCTCCTCAATGTAGCCGATCATCTTTAGCACGTGCTCGGCTACTGATGATCCGACGGCCATTCTTGTCGAAAATAACTTTTTCGACGCTTCGTATCTTGCGATACGAGATTGCTCTCCATACTGTTCTTTTGTATGAAGCAATATGGATTCCATGTCCATATTCTCGTGCCTCCTCTGATGTTCGTTGTCCATCGAGGCAAGCAGGAGGCATTTGGCCTTCGCGCTATCAATCTCCCAAGTCTTGCGGATTTCCTTATCCGCGACGCTGGAAGTTGGACCAGGGACAGGGGGAGCTTTGGTGGTAAGAAGATACCCCAGCTTGTCGTAAGTGATTGCTATCTTGACATTCCTGAGCCAATCTTTGTAGTTTGGCCCTGTCAGTTTGTTTTTATCTAGGAGTAACTTAAGTCCAGTCATGTCGATTGGTCGCTGCAATTAGGAGAGAGAAGAAGAAACACTCAGCATGATGCTCTTGCAAGTTTAGAGTGGTTTTTAGTTTGTCTAAACAGGATGGCTCCCACTGTTTCTCGAATCCCTCCTCAAACCATAAAGGAAGAATTAGTCAGGATCAATCCCACCGTACAATACTTGCTTAACCGTTCAGCCAGGCCGGTGTCGGTACTTCGAGGGAGGTTTTCCAACGCTTTCGCGAAGTTCCTTAATTAAAGAACCTCTTTTCCCTGGGGGCGTAGCCCCGCTAACACCTTTCTAGGCACCTACTAGGTTTATAGCATTGATCGTTAAGTGAGAAATTTCCCGAGGAGTAGCATATACTCACAGTAGGATCGGGATCCAAATATCATTGCGTGACGAAACTGAAGGAATCCTACCAGAATCATCACACTCCAAATGGTATGCAAATCTAGCAAGTTTCAGTACTTATGAAACTCCCGATGTGGATTTTTGCCCCATGCTCTTATGACCTTGGCGTGAGGTCAAAATGTCATAAGTCACATGTCAAGTTCGTCCCATCATTATCCAGGTTAATTTGAACCCACCCGTACATACCCTTGACGTAGGCCAAAATGGCAGTACGACTGTCTCAAACCAACGCATTCTATCTATGCAACAGATAAATATCCGGCAGCTACCAATCACTATGCCTTGGCGTGAGGTCAAAATACATAGCTTGAATACTACCGAATATTTAACTGAAATGATGGAGGGCTACGGATGGTTTTGGCAAAACCGTGAACGTAGTGAACTTGATTTGGTCGATGGAACGAGATAGCTTTTAAAAGGAGTGGCTCAAGCTCCGCATTTAAAAGTTGGTTTTGAAAAGAACCGAGTGGTTTTTCGAAAGTGTTCCAACGACTTTAACTTGGTTTATTATCTTGCATTAGTTCTTTTAATGCGTGATATTCTTGCATTAGTTCTTTTAATGCGTCCCATCATTTAATCCTACCATTGCAGAAAACAACCAAAATATGACGTACGCTTATGCCATTCGCATTCGCCATGGGGCCCCGTCATTACCCGTTAGGTTACTTAACTAACGACAGAGTGGGGGCTGGGCTAGCGCGTCTGTAAAACATAAGCAACGCCTAAATAATATCATATATAGATATACTGCAATGATAAACATTTCAGATCACAGATGAATACATTGGATATACTAGGAATCTGTAATTCGTACGAGCCTGTAACGAAAGACAAATTACACGGTCGTGGTGAATAGCCAAAACCCTACCCAAGACCCCTACGGGTGCGGCAAACTACCCGCCAAGTACCCGAAGCGTAGTAACCTCCCTCATCTCCATGAGTAGGCCACTCGACACTTCGGCATACCCGGTAGTTTGTGCACCCCCTCCATGGGACTATCCTAGGAGCAAAAACAGTAAAAAGAAATTATACAATGACGGCTACAACCCCGACCCGGTTGTGCGGCCATACAAATAATTATTACATCAATTTACAAATTTACAAGAATTGAAAGAAAAGAAAACTCTCGTCTCACAACCCCCCGGCTATTCACCCGCGACAATCCAACATATTCATATACACATTCCAGCAACATTACAGATCACAGATTTGTATAACCCCCACTAATCGACATATAGCGATTAGTAGACGTTCAATACAAATATCACATTACAGAAAAACCCGTTAGCTAAAGTCTTTTAGAAGTTCGATCAAAAATACGGATTTTCGGGACCCCAAAATAAAATTTTCGTTCTGGAAAATCTGGGTTGAAAATATATATACTAAAAATCCCAAAATACCCCCACTAGTAAACTGCAAAAAAGAAAACCCCTGACCGAGTCAACTCGGCAGCGTTTCCGCGGCGGGAGCGTGCTCCCGCCGCGGAACCGCGGTGCTTTGATCGAGTCAGGGGCCCAAATTTTTGCAGTTTCTTTAAAAAAAGCCTGAGTCGATTTTAGGTGTATTTCAAAAAAGTTTTCCAGCACTTTTAAAATCGACAGAAACTTGAAAATCTTGGGGTTCGTTTTCGGGACTTTTCTTTGATCGATCTTCTAGTTACTTGCTAACATGTTAGATAGAGTTTAACTAGGCTCTGATACCACTGTAAGTCCATGCTACCTCTCCCGGTACTTTCGGGAATGCGGAATTTGGTAAAAAACGATTTTACGGAGGTGGTAACATGGACCTAAAACCCGGATCTTGGTTAAACATCTATCTAACATCCTAACTATGAGTTTCTAGCTACTCGGTTAGGGGGTTATACCTTGCTTGTCTTGAACTCCTTCGTCTTCAAGCTCCGATGGTGGTCCGATTGGCTTCTTCTCGTCGTCTCCGTACGCCGAAGATAGATCCACCTGAAAGCTCCAACCTTTAGCTCCTTCTTCGTTCTTTGAAGAAACTAGTTCACTTGGTTTGCCAAACCTAGTGAACTAGAATGAGTAGAGTAGAATTAGAATGGGATTTTATCTATGGTTCTTGATTCTTAACTCATGAGACAATAGAACCATAGGATCAAGAGAGGGAGCAAGAGGTTGAGGGTGAGAGCAAAAGGAGAGCTCAAGAACAAGAGAGAGAATGAGCAAGTATTTTGTCTCTCACCCTCTCATAATCCAAAGTGATCATAACTCATCATATCAAAAAAAAAGTCTTATGTGATGGTTGAAGCAACCATAACCATATCATTTCATGCACTCATTTTACACAAATGAGCAAGTAAACAAAAGTCTTTGCCATGAAATGATGGTTATGGTTATCATGATGGTCAACTAGTCAAGCCTAGTCAACCGGTCAACAAAGTCAACAAGTCAACAAAAGTCAACAAGTCAACAAAGTCAACAAAAGTCAACAACCATGTCACCATAATACTTAATTAATATAATAGTTAATCACATATCAAATTCTCATTAGGGTTGAGCAAAAAGTCAAATAGTCAACGGTCAACTGTCAACAACCCTAATGAGAATCCGCTGCCTCTGCCTCCCTGTCAACTGTGCATACACACCCGCATCCGCGTTCCGAGGAACACGAATGCAAACTGGATAAATCCAATCCCATAAGGTACACTAGGATCTGGCTTAAACCAAAGCCCGCTAGTGTGAACTGTCCGGACACTGTACGCGCACAAGTGCACGGATGTGGCCGAACCCTGTCGCAAAACCATGCGACCTGTCGCAATACCATGCGACCTCTACTCTTTTGCCTAAAGGCGAAAAGCTTTCTGTGTGGGACTCTAAAGACTCGACACTACGCTGGCAGTGGGTTTAACCACAGACCGCAAGCGGCACTAGCTGTGCGTAACGGTCCCCAGGTAATGCCGACAAGAAGACCAACGAGGCGAAACCCATCTGAACTCCTACTGAGCCTGAGTGTGACATTCTCCGTACAGTCCGGTCTGTTCGTCTGATACATCGCATGGCGGGCCTAGGGGGTGGTAAACGTCAGTCCCCCAATAGCGGTACAAGTCGTGCCGGAGCGAAGCCCAAAACACCCTGAGATAACACTGGAAACCTACCAGTATATCTCGTTTGCCCTGGCCAGGGACTACTCGTGTAATGGCTCTCCTAGACACAGCGCGATGTCAACCCCCAATACCGGGAGAGACGAATCCTGTCTAACCGTCACTGCCTCCAAGTGCTTCGGGACTGCACCCAACCACTACCTGTTTGCACGACTCCTTTGAGCCGTGGTAGGGTAGTGATCAAAGTACAGTGGGAACACACTCGAGGTGGAATGACAGTGTCAAGTCAGCGGACTAAGCTGTACTCATGTCACCTGGGAACTGATAACTGACGATAGGTATAATACCAACTAGTCAGTTCCCGACGAGTCCTGTCCAGTGTACCCGTAACCTAACGAGCACCCGCATACTATCTCAAGTACGACGTACTGACGGCTATGGGACAGACCGTCTCCCACACTGGGATGAGAAGCGCATGCGCTGGTCTACTCCGGAGTATCGATGCCCTGTCTCGATAGTCCTGCGACCAGGGACCTGCATAAGGATGTGCTTATAGATTACCCAGTCCCACTAGTGTGACGGCCATCACATCGCTGGTAATCAAGCAAAGATCCTAAGGGCTCTACTAATGTGTATAGGCGATATACAAAAATAGACACATGTACACATTGAAGTAGAAACAAACCAAGTAGCATACTACTATTTTGAGCAAGATTGTATATACAAGGTGAATATCCCAAGCATCCATTAAGTAATATACAAACTAGTATGATACAGTAATGGCCTCTAGGGCATATACACTAACAAGATGATGACCCGACTACCTTCGACCAGGCCATCACAAGTAGGGACTCTATGAAATGGCTGGATGCAATGCGATCTGAGATGGAATCCATGTACACCAACAAAGTATGGACTTTGGAAGTTGCTCCTGAAGGGGTAAAACCCATTGGGAGCAAATGGATCTTTAAGAAGAAACTTGGTGTAAATGGAAAAGTTGAGACTTTCAAAGGTAGACTTGTTGCAAAGGGTTTTCGTTAACGACCAAATGTGGATTATGACGAAACCTTTTCTCCAGTGGCTATACTTAAGTCCATCCGGATCCTACTTGCCATTGTTGCATACCATGACTACGAAATCTGGCAAATAGATGTTAAGACTGGCTTTCTAAATGGTGATTTAGAGGAGTGCGTGTACATGACTCAGCCAGAGGGCTTCGTAGATAGTAGGAGCAGCGGAAAGGTGTGCAAGTTGCTTAAATCCATCTACGGGTTAAAGCAGGCATCGCAGAGTTGGAACATCTGTTTTGATATTGTAGTCAAAGAGTTTGACTTCATCAAGAACGTAGATGAACCTTATATATACAAGAAGGTTGCAAAGAGTAAGGTCATCTTCCTCGTATTGTACGTGGATGACATACTCTTGATAGGAAATGATGTTCCTATGTTGCACTCGGTCAAGCTCTTCTTATCACATAGATTCTCAATGAAAGATCTAGGTGATGCCTCCTGCATTTTAGGAATCAAGATCTATAGAGATAGATCTAAACGGATACTGGGATTGTCCCAATCCAGGTACATTGACACCATACTAAAGAGGTTTAGTATGGAAGAATCCAAGCGTGGGAACCAACCCACGATCTCTGGACTCACTCTCTCCAAAGAGATGTCTCCTAAGACTGATTTAGAAAGAGCTCGCATTCAAGGGATACCCTATGCTTCGGCAGTAGGCTCTATCATGTACGTGATGCTATGTACCAGACCCGATGTAGCATACTCACTAAGTGTAGTGAGTAGGTATCAAGCAAATCCAGGAGAGAATCACTGAACAGCTGTGAAGAACATTCTCAAGTACTTGAGAAGAACTACGGAGATGTTCTTGGTGTATGATAACGGAGAAATTCAGGTGGAGTCCTTTACCGATTCGAGCTTCCAAAGAGATAAGGACGACTCTAAGTCACACTCGGGATTTTTCTTTACCCTGAATGGAGGGGCGGTTTGTTGGAATAGTTCCAAGCAAGAAAACGTGGCGGACTCAACGATGGAGGCTGAATACATCGCTGCCAACGATGCTGCCAAAGAGGCTGTCTGGATGAAGAAGTTCATCACTGAACTTGGTGTGGTTCCATCCATTGAGCATCCAATACCTTTGTATTATGATAACAATGGAGCTGCGGCTTTGGCCAAGGAACCCAGGTCCCATCAGAAGTCCAGACATATTCTGAGGCGGTATCACCTGATCCGGGAGATAGCTGATCGCCGCGAGATTAAGGTCAGGAGAGTTGACACGAAGGACAACACTGCGGATCCACCCACGAAGGCCATTCCCCAGATACAATTTAGAGACTCTTCAGGATGTTGGGTATGAAATACTACAACAGCTGGCTTAGTGCAAGTGGGAGATTGTTAGTTGTATATATGCCCTAGAGGCCATTGTTGTACATACGATGTATATTATGATGGATGCTTGGATATATATAGAGAGGACTTTCTTGCTTGATATGATAGTATGCTATCTGGTTTCACTTTGTCTTAACATGTTGACTTGTATTGGTTTACTGTCTTACTCTCACATGTTGATAAAGCCCTAGGGATATGTACTTGACTACAAGGACTATGATGAGATCATACAAGTGGGGCCAGGGTAGTCAGCGAGTACATCCTATAACTGTTCCTGGTCGAGGGTGTATCGAGACAGGGCATCGATACTCCAGAGTAGACTAGCATATACGCGTCTTGACCCATATGATGGGCGATGGATGATCCCATATCCATCGGTGTTTGACATCAAAGATGGTGTACGGGTTCTCAGTGGAGACTGGGTACACTGAACGGACTCGCCGAGAACTCCTAGATGGTATTGTACCTATCGTCAGATAGCAGTTCTCCGGTGACACAGGTACAGGTTAGTCTGTAGACCCGAGATCGTCATAGAGTCTTGTGTGATTCCCACTGTGCTTTGATTTCCACCTTACCACGTCCAAGAGGGCGTGCAATACGGTGGCTTTTGTGTATAGTCCCGAATCACATGGAGGCAATGGGCGATAGGAGGGGTTTCGTCTCTCCCGGTATAGGGAGTTGATGTTGTGCTGTGTTCGATTGGCTATAACTGGAAGTCCCTGGCCAGGGCTGATATGGAGTGCTACTGGTAAGAGTTATCAGTAGTTTCTCGACCAGTTATGAGCCTCACATCGACACGACTTATCGGTTACTGGGGTCTGACGTTTACCACCCCTAGACTTGATATGCGACATAATAGACAAAGAGACCGGACTGTACGGTAGTGTTACTGATTGGATTCACAGATGAATGTACAGGCTTGCTTGTTGATCTTCTGATTGATCAATACCTGGCTGGCTGTTACGTTTAGCAGACCGCTTGCAGCTTGTGGGTGTTTGATATGATCATCACCTACTACCGGCGTATTGACGATTCTTTAGAGTCCTACACAGGGGTTTCCTGGCTGAGGCAAAACGGAGTAGGAGCACATATGTGATATGTGTAAGTCTACTGTAGCGCCCCGGCCGTCTGTCCGAGGCCAAAATGCGGAAACGAAAACTTTTCTTAAACTAGAAACCGGCACTATCGTATGCTTAAAACCTGGATCGAACCATTAACCTACAACTAGCTAACTAAAGAAGGGTTGGAAAGGCTATACCGATCGATCCGTGTCCTTCAGTCTTTGGCCACCATCCCAAGCTCCTCACGGCATCTCCGGTCTCGATCTCCTCGTCAGAAAGGGCACCACATCATCGAGTCTTTTTACGGGCTCCCACTTCATCCGAAGCAACTCGGGCACGAAGTTCGCTAGCCGACGTGTCCAAGGTGAAGTAGAGAATGTGTGTGACAACTTTGTCTCTTGCATCCATTGTATGGATGGAGGTAAGAGATGATGCCATTAATGAAGGTTGTGAGCTAGAGCAAGAAGAAGAAGAAGCCTTTTCTTTTCTTGTGTTCTATTGTGATAAAATGAGAGAGTGAGAGTGTTAGAATGAAAAATACAAGATCTAACCCCTTACCATGGCTGCCCTCCCTCTCTCCTCTTATCATATCAACACACCAATCAAACAATAATGTGACATATGCACATAAAAAGAGACCATGATTCACTACCCTTGCACATGCCACATTAAATGCACAAAATGATGATTTCTAGCTCACAATTTCCATTTGTAAACATTAACCCAAATGTTTACAACAATAAAAAGATACGGCAACATCTAAAGTAAACTCGTGACGGATCCAAGGATACCCCTCACCTGTATATACATACCTTCATCCGCATTCCGACCGAATACGAATGCGATGAGACTAAAGTAATCCAACAAATATAATACTAGGATCCGGCTTAAACCAAAGCCCACTAGTATGATCCTCCCGATCATGATCTATGCACTACTGCATGTATATGATCGGACCCTGCCATATATCATACGGCCTCTACAACGTTTCGCACGAAACTTGAAAACAGTCTGTGGGGGACTCTAAAGACTCGTCAATAGTTTGGCTGTGGATTTAACCACTAGCTCGTCAGTGGTACTAGCTGTACGTAACGGGCTACCAGGTATTGACCAAAAGCGAGGTCGATGAGCGAACTCATCCTGACACTCTACGAGCCTGTCAGTGACAATATCCGTACAGTCCGGTCCGTTCATCTATGAGCATCGCATGGCGGGCCTAGGGGGTTGGTAAAAGTCAGACCCCCAAAAGCGGTACAAGTCGTGTCGGAGTGTAGCCCAGAACACCCTAAGATACTACTGGAATACCGACCAGAAAATCTCCTACCTTAGCTAAGGACTTCGTTTAATGGCTCTCCTAGACACAGCGCGATCTCACCCCCAATACCGGGAGAGACGAAACCCCTACCGATCTGCTCACTGCCTCCATGTGGCTCGGGACTGTAGCCAACTAAAACCTGTTTGCACGACTCCTTTGAGCCGTGGTAGGGTAGTAATCAAAGCACAGTGGGAACTCACACGAGACAAATGACGATCTCAGGTCGATGAACTAACCTGTACACATGTCACCAGGGAACTGCTATCTGACGTCAGGTATAATACCAACTAGCATGTTCCCGGCGAGTCCTGTCCGGTGTACTCATAACCCAATGAGCACCTGTATACATCTTAGGTAAACCAACTGACACCAATGGCTTGTGAGACAGGCCACCGCCCCTCGTCGGGGTCTCGACTGTATACACTAGTCTACTGATGGAATATCGATGCCCAGTCTCGAAACTCCCACGACTAGGGACCACTTTAAGAATGTGCTTAGAGACCCCAGCTCCCACGTATATGATCGCCATTATACTGCTGGCCGTCAAGAAAGAATCCTAAGGGCTCTACCAACACGCAATAGTGACCTGTAATGTCACCTAAAGCAGTACACGATGATATAGATAAACCAGATAGCATACTATCATCTTGAGTAAGACTGTCCTACCGGCATAGGTCCTCCCTCAATCATTGCAATCATGTGCCTGCGATCCAATAATTGACTTTGAGGGCACTATATCCAACAATCTCCCACTTGCACTCAAGACTAATTATTGCGATGTCGCATACTCACAGCCCGTGTGATACCGAACACCCAACTCCTCTACTAATCAGTCTCACAAATCGCGTTTGCGAAACTATTGCGTTCGAGGAATAGCCTCAGTGAGTGGATCTGCCCTGATGTTTCTTTCTATGTCTCTATTTATCTCAAGTTTGCGGAGAAAGCCATCTCCCGAAATAAGCAATACCTGTCTTAGAATATGTCTGGATATCTGATGGGATCGAGTTCATAAATGAACTCCAAATCCAAACTTCTTAGACTGTATCGTCAACTGAACTTAATCAGTATCCTGCGCCATGCCTCCCTCAGTATCCCCATGGACCACCTGTCCAAACTACTGCCCCTCGTCAGAGGGAAAACTATAACTCTGACAATCACTCTGTCATCCATGTCACCTTAGAAGCCTGGAATGATAACCGTCTCTCGAAAGAGGCTGCCGTTATCAAATCCTTAGAACATCCACTTATGTTCTAAAACTGCTTCCGAATGTTTCTCTAGGATAGGATCAATATCAACTTATTTCATCTACTGCAAAAACAACATCTGGTGTGGTACTTGACATCTCATGATTGACTCAATTGCCTAAGCAAGTGATCTGCCAATCATGCACATCCCTCTCCCCTTTAGTCTGTAAGACACCTTTAAAGAGGGTGACTCCATCACCTGCAGGTACACTACCGTGCCAGGAGTCGTCCATTCTAAAACACCTTTAGAATGCTGTCTAAGTACCCAAATTGGGAAACTACCCAAATCTAGATCTAAAACCATAGATCTAGTAACCAGAATGTCTGATATAATATCCAAGTCCTATGTGGAGAAACCACAGTGTGACAACCAAAGTATAACCGATCATAGTATAGGAATTTCACTTCCTACTCTGTGTATGTCATCCAAATACCAGGACATCACACCCTACTTCCTTCTTAACAGATCCATCCCCTATTTTGATGAAGTCAAACCCATGACTGTCACATCAAAAATAGATGATCTTTCTCCGCTATTATCACTTTAGTCTATAAATAGGCATACGCCACTTGTCCACTATGCTTCCGCTGCTCCCACTGACTACGGCAACCCTCTGGCAGAATAATATACACGTGCACTTCTAAAGCCAGTTCAGAACGACGCTATACTCATCCTCCTGCCGGGTCTCATAGTCTGGAACAACAGTAGTGTCAAGTCTGGGTAAACAAGAACCTCCCTGTCACCGTCTTTGAGCATACCGAAGTACCTCTCGAGTGCCTGAGGTTACCCACCATATCTGCGGAGTGACCAATGGAATGTCAATCCAGATTGAATCTTTAGGTCCTATTAAATTTTCAGTAATCGTTTGCGGTTCTGGAATCACTTCCAGTTCTACTATACTCCCACTACTGTTTTCTGAAAAAAAATCCATTTTACTAAAACTGTAGAGAGTCAAGAACAATATCACTATTGATCTTCCATATGGTAGAAAGTCAACCCTCGTCATAGCCCGGGTCAACCCACAAACAGCCATTACAGAAACGTGCCTTAAGTTATCCAGAGTCTGGTTTTAAGCATAAGCCGGACAACTCCCCGTACCTTAACATTGTTAAGATATGAACTATTCTATATCCAATATAGAAACAGAGGCACTGATTTAATTGGAACGAGATTCAAATCATGCAGCTGTCTCCAGTGCATGTAAACTAAATGGAAAGAGGCCGATCAGCATTACTCAACTTAGGAATACGTCCAGATATAAGTAACCTGAAAGAGAAGCAAGTTCTCATAATCATTACTATCAACTGAATACCATACACAAGTATCTACATCTTCGATCACCTTGAAGAATCCTGATACTTGCAACACATGGTTCTATACTTTATTCTTATAGCTATAACTTCTCAAAACTTGGATCTTGTATTTCTATGAAACACATGTCTAAGAACTAGAGAAGTCATAAGTAAACAGAATATAGTACGAGTACCAACCCCTCTATCCAAATGGACACAGGACAACATACAATATACTTTGTATAAGTCCGCTGAGTCTAATAACTCATTCCCTGTGTGTCGTAGGTTGAAAAACTGTACTTATGGTTAAGAAGAATTACGCCGCTGTTTAATGCTCCTTACCTAACCATCCACTGATATAGGTAAATGGCATAGACATAATTTCAAAAAGTTATATCTCACTTTATAAAAATAAACATACAGATATATCAATTTGAAATTGGTGTATAACAACGGATATTCAAAACCAAATATCTGCCATCCGGCAAATAGCCCAGGCGATTTCCTCAAATATCACCAATTACAACGAATTTCGATATAATGAGGATGATTACCCAATTCCCAATAACTTACTCCCACTCATCATCTATAAAACCATAAAGATGTGAGAATCAAACCTGGTAAATACATACCCTAGAGTAAGTACTAATTGGGAAATCAGTTTTCTTTTAAAAATACACGGTGAAACCGAAACATGTAAATGTTTCGAAAGGGTATCCTGGTATTCCTAATAATGTCTCTTCCGTTATCAGATTCACAACTGTAACTGTATATTTCTTTGCCATCTCTCCAAATCCCTTTATATGTCTTTAGTCGTTACCTTCTGCACACCATCGTTAGGTTAAATGGTTTTCTTCCTTCCCTACCGTTCGGCACCAGCCTATGGTCTGGAAGAAGACTATCCAATAAGCGTAATAGGTGTATTGTCCTAATCCTAGGAGCACTCGCAATCCGAGAGAAGGTAAAGATAAAAGACAACTGAATAAAATCTAATTCCTATTTCTCCTGAACCAGAATCCATCCCCGAACTGGAACAAGTTCCTTCGAGTTCGTATATAACCATACGATGGAGTATCCAAATAATTGTGGATCTTTGTAGTGATACGGGGTGTTCCGGAGAAATACAAAGGTGAAGTAGGAGTGGCGATGAAATACTTGGTTTGGTCGTGAATAGCAGTCGCAGTTTACTTTGCTCTCTTTCTAATCCCTTTATTTGTGTTAACTTATTACCTTCTGTACACCACCATTAGGCTAATTGGTTTTCTTCATTCCCCACCGTTCGGCACCTGCATATGGTTTGGAGGAAGACTATCCAATTAGCATAATAGGTGTACTGTCCTAATCCAAGGAGCACTCACAACCTGAGAGAAGGCAAAAGGAAAAGACAGCTGAATAGTCCTATTCATTTTCTCCAGAATCGGAAACCATCCTCGAATAAGTTCCTTCGAGTTCGTATATAACCATACGATGGTTTTATCCAATGGAAGTGGATGTTCATAGTAATACAGGGTGTTCTGGAGAAAAGGGTAAAAGAAGGAGTGGCAATGAGGTATGCAACTCAGACAATCCAAAAGCCGGTGTTTTAAGAAGGTTCGGTTAACTTGGTCACTGAGTCATAGTCTAGGGTCGGGTCATGGTTGCTGCCAAAGAGAGAGAAAAGAAACACTCAGCGTGCACTCTAACCTAGATCAGAACGGTTATCACTTTATCTAATCAGGAAACCTCCCACTGTATCGTCAAATTCTCCTCCAAACCTGAAAGAAGAATTAGTCGGGATCACCCGAAGAGTAAACCAACTCATCAGTGGGAATCGGGATCCAACTGTCATCGCATGATAACGTGATGGAATCCACTCACGTTATCACACTCCAGAAGGTATGCGCATATCTGGCAAGTTTCAGTTTCTTTAGAAACTCCCGATGTGATTTTTACCCCATGCTCTTATGACCTTGACGAAGGCCAACATATCATAAGTCACATGTCAAGTTCTACCCGTCATTATCCAGGTTAATTTGAACCCACCCGTACGTACTCTTGATGAAGGCCAAAATAGTAGTACGACTGTCCCAAACCAATGCATCTATCTTTGCTGCAGAAAAGTAACAAATAGCTACCATACACTATGCCTTGACGAAGGCCAACATACATAGCATGAATACTAAGTGCTGCCTTTCTGAAATGACGGAGGGCTACGAATGGTTTTTGGAGAAAAACCTTTAACGTAATGAACTTGATATCGTTGAAGGAACCGGATAGCTTTTTATGAAAATATAGTGGCGAAAACCTTTGCTAAAGAGGTCACTCCCGGTGAAGGGATCTCGGCTCTTTCCCCGTAGAATGAGGTGCAGGATATTCCAACTGAATACCACGATGCAAAGCAAAACGTAATCGGCTATAGTAAAGTTATTACCCCGACGTAAACTTCTGTCCAAGGGGTCACTCCCGTTGAAGGTGTAGGGTTCCTAGGCACAAAAATGAGGTCTCACAAGGCATCAACCATGCCAATTTCAAAAATTACGGTGCCGAGAAACCCTAATACGGATCGTGTTGGAGATAGTGCCCTCAGAGTCGATTATTGGATCACAGGCACGTGATTGCAATGATTGAGGGAGGACCTATCCCGGTAGGACAGTCTTACTCGAGATGATAGTATGCTATCTGGTTTATCTTTATCATCGTGTACTGCTTTAGGTGACCTGACAGGTCACTATTGCACGTTGATAGAGCCCCTAGGATTCTTGCTTGACGGCCAGCAGTATGAGGGCGATCATATAAGTGAGAGCTGGAGTCTATAAGCACATCCTTAAAAGGTCCCTAGTCATGGGAGTTTCGAGACAGGGCATCGATTCTCCAGAGTAGACTAGTGTATACAGTCGAGACCCCGACGAGGGGCGGTGGCCGGTCTCACAGGCCACTGGTGTCAGTTGGTTCACCTAAGATGTATACAGGTGCTCATTGGGTTATGAGTACACCGGACAGGACTCGCCGGGAACATGCTAGTTGGTCTTATACCTGACGTCAGATAGCAGTTCCCAGGTGACATATGTACAGGTTAGTTCATCGACCTGGGGATCGTCATTTGTCTCGTGTGAGTTCCCACTGTACTTTGATTACTACCCTACCACGGCTCAAAGGAGTCGTGCAAACATGTTTTAGTTGGGTACAGTCCCGAGCCACATGGAGGCAGTGAGCGGATCTTCGGGGTTTCGTCTCTCCCGGTATTGGGGGTGAGGTCGCGCTGTGTCTAGGAGAGCCATTACACAAAGTCCTTGGCCAAGGCAGGAGATTTACTGGTAGGTATTCCAGTAGTATCTCAGGGTGTTCTGGGCTACACTCCGACACGACTTGTACCGCTTTTGGGGGTCTGACTTTTACCAAGCCCCTAGGCCCGCCATGCGATGCTCATAGACGAACGGACCGGACTGTACGGATATTGTCACTGACAGGCTCAGTAGGGTGTCAGGATAAGTTCTCTCATCGACGTCCCTTTTGGTCAATAGCTGGTGGCCCGTTACGTATTGGCTTATACCTCTGACGTGCTAGTGGTTAAATCCACAGCCATAGTATTGACGAGTCTTTAGAGTCCACCACACTTTCAGTTACTCAAGCTTTCGGGCGAAACGCTGTAGAGGCCGTATGGAGATATGGCAGGGTCCGATCAGATACGTGCGGTATTGCACGGATCAGGATCGGACGGTTTGTACTAGAGGCCGTATGGAGATATGGCAGGGTCCGATCAGATACGTGCGGTATTGCACGGATCAGGATCGGACGGTTTGTACTAGAGGCCGTATAGTTATATGGCAGGGTTCGATCAGATTCGTGCGTTATTGCACGGATCAGGATCGGACGAACATTACTAGCCGGCTTTGGTTTAAGCCGGATCCTAGTTTAGTACAGTGCAGATTTTGTCTCATTGCATTTGTATCCGGACGGAATACAGATGCGGGTGTGTATGCACAGTATCGGGGTTTTCCTGTAATTTATTACGGGACCAGTTTTCTGGAGTTGCCAGTTTGCATTCCGTTCCGGCCGGTTTTCCTTTGTTCTTTCCCGGCCGGACTTTTCAGATGGAGGGGGTTATTTGCAATTGTGCAAATAACATTTGTGGAGGGGGTTTCTTGCAATTGTATTGATTATGATATCTTTCTTCCATCACTTGCATTAAATGAGATTTGAAAGGATTTGATTTGGATATGGGTTTTGTTATCATGATGTCTTTGTATGTGGTCACCCCTTCACTTTACACTACCATCACCTCCCTCTTGTTCTTTTGTTCACCTCCACCATTTTGGAACATAAAAGGGGCCGGCCAATTTTTAGGTGAGGGAGAGGTTCATTTGTGTGGAGATATATTTGATCATCTCATTTTCTTTGAAAAAGATTGATAGCTTCATTTCCCTCCAAAGCTCATTCTTCCTTCACCTCCATCAAAGGCAACATAACCCCAAAGTGAGACATAGCCTCTACACTACACTTTCTACAGCACTTCTTGGGCATGTCGACTTGCCAGCTTCATGCCCGAGTTGCCTCGGTATAGAGGCGGGAGCCCGTAAAAGATGCAGGCGATGTGGTGCCCTTCCGGCGAGGAGGCGACGACCGGAGTTTCCGCGGAAGATCGGGACGATGACGAGAAGACCGGAGGACTCGGATCACTCGGTATATCTCTTCCCATCTTGTAGTTAGCTAGAACTAGTTTAATGGCCCGATCCGGGTGTTTAGTGCGCGGTGGTGCCGGTTTGCAAAGTTCGCAAAATTAAAGTTTATCACCGTTTCCGCATTTGGCCGTCGGATTGACGGCCGGGGCACCGCCGTGCACTTACAGTGGTATCAGAGCCTCGCCATTAACTTCGTCTAGCTTCGTTTGATGTGTTTTTCAGTTCCGATTGACCAAAATTCCAAAAACCCAATTTTAGTTCACATCAGTTTTCTGTTGAATTTTTTTGATGTCTAAAAATTTTTCAGGTTGTATAAAATTGATGTACATGAAAACCTAAGACTACTGCAGAAATCCGAGTCATTGATCTTTTATCAAGAGCGCGGAACCGCGGCCAATACCCACTTTGGGCCGCGGTTCCGCCGCAACATGAAAGGATCAATGGGCCAGGTTTTTCCAGTGGGCTTGTGGGCTTATTTTGGGGGTTTTGGGATATTGAATTTGGGCCCAGATTTTCTGTGACTGCTACAGTATTGCTTGGGGGCCCACTTGTTAATTTTTGATCAATCGGATATTTTAAACACATGTTTCACAGTATTTACATTATATCTGCGACCGTGAATGTCATTTGATCGGTAAATCCAGTCTAACTGCTATAGCCCGGTTAGACGGATTTGCGAACGTGACTTTCACGTTGATGTTCTATGTATTTGCTGTGATGTTGCGGATCGGTCGTGGGGATAGCCTGGATGCAATGCTAGTACAGTGTTGTTGTATTATGTACATTTGATATTGCGGGGCGAGCGTCCGACATGTGGACTGCCGTCACTGCCTGTTTGTATTATTATTTTGGGGCACGACCTGGTTGCGGTCGATGTACCCGTTGTATGTATATTTTACTTTCTGTACTAGGGTTACCCCGCGGAGGGGTGGACGGATAGCCGGGTTCTAGAAGGCAACAAGCCCGCATCTCATGGCATTGGGATGGAGGGGGCTTCACTCCAGGATTGGCTGGCTATTCGCCGCACTCGTAGGGGGTATAGGATTTCATTGCACAGGCTATCCACACGACCGGGGGAACGTCGGGTTTCAGTAGTGGCTCTGTGAAACCCGGGGATCCCAGATATCTGTATTGTTCTGTGATGCTGTACATTTCTGTGATGTTGCATTTTATTCACGCCTTGAGCGAAATACTATATATTGGTATATATATTAGTAGATGTTGTATATGTTTTTCATCCGCGCTAGTCCAGTCCCCGCTCTGCCGTTAGTTAGCTAACCTAACGGGTGATGACGGGACCCAGTGACGAATGCGGATGGCATATACGTACGTCAGTATATTTTCGTTCTTTGTGGTGTGATCAATTGATGGGACTGCGTTGATTCGGATCAATGCAAGTTAAACAAACCTAATCTGATATTGTTGGAACACTTTTCAAAAAAGCTGTTATTGCAAGGACGTTCACTTTTGTTTTGCATCGTGGTATTCATTTGGAATATCCTGCTCCTCAGTCGACGAGGCAAGGGCCGAGATCCCTTCACCGGGAGTGACCCCTTGGACAGATGTTTGCGTCAGGGCACTAACTTCACTATAGCCGATTACTTTTGCTTTGCACAGTGATATTCGGTTATGAATATCCTGCACCCCATTCTACGGGGAAAGAGCCGAGATCCCTTCACCGGGAGTGACCTCTTTAGTAAAGGTTTTCGTCACTATATTTTCTAAAAAGCTATCCGTTCCTTCAACGATATCAAGTTCATTACGTTAAAGGTTTTCGCCAGAAACCATTCGTAGCCCTCCGTCGTTTCAGACAGGTAGCACGTAGTATTCATGCTATGTTTGTTGACCTTCGTCAAGGCATAGTGCATGGTAGCTGCTTGTTGCTTTTCTGCTGCATAGATAGATGTGTTGGTTTGGGACAGTCGTATAGCCTTGTTGACCTTCGTCAAGGGCTTGTACGGGTGGGTTCAAATTAACCTGGACAATGATGGGTGGAACTTGACATGTGACTTATGATTTGTTGACCTTCGTCAAGGTCATAAGAGCATGGGGCAGAAATCACATCGGGAGTTTCAAAAGAACTGAAACTTGCCAGATATGCGCATACCTTCTGGAGTGTGATAGCGTGAGAGAATTCCGTCATGTTATCATGCGATGAGAGTTGGATCCCGATTCCCACTGATGAGTTGGTTTACTCCTCGGGTGACCCCGACTAATTCTTCTTTCAGGTTTGGAGGAGAATTTGAGGTACAGTGGGAGGTTTCCAGATTAGATAAATTGGTAACCATTCTGATCTAGGATAGAGTGCACGCTGAGTGTTTCTTTTCTCTCTCTCTCTGGCAGCGACCATTGACCCGACCCTAAGACTATGACTCAGAGACCAAGTTGACCGAACCTTCTTTACACTGGCTTTTGGATTGTCAAAGTTGCAGACCTCATTGCCACTCCTACTTTTACCCTTTTCTCCAGGACACCCCGTATTACTACGAACGTCCACTTCCATTGGACAAAACCATCGTATGGTTAGATACGAACTCGAAGGAATTCGAGGATGGTTTCCGGTTCTGAAGAAAACGAATAGGATTATTCAGTTGTCTTTTCCCTTTTACCTTCTCTCAAGTTGTGAGTACTCCTTGGTTGAGGAGATAGTACACCTATTGCGCAAATTGGATAGTCTTCTTCCAAACCTTAGGCTGGTGCCGACCGGTAGGGAATGAA
This sequence comes from Agapanthus africanus, assembly GCA_030015575.1. Lineage (NCBI taxonomy): Eukaryota > Viridiplantae > Streptophyta > Magnoliopsida > Asparagales > Amaryllidaceae > Agapanthus > Agapanthus africanus. Next base: position 333,901,255 of record CM057346.1, on the reverse strand, counting down.
GAAAACCAATTAGCCTAAACGGTGTGCAGAAGGTATTAAGATTAAGACAAAGCAAGGGATTAGTAAGAGGGCAAAGTAAATTGCGACTGATATTCACGACCAAACCAAGTATTTCTTCGCCAATCCTAAATCACCTTTGTATTTCTTCAGGACACTCCGTATCACTACGAAGATCCACAGTTTATTGGATAATCCATCGTATGGTTATATACGAACTCGAAAGGAACTTGTTCCAGTTTGGGGATGGATTCTGGTCCAGGAGAAATATGAATAAGGTTTATTCAGTTGTCTTTTATCTTCACCTTCTCTCGCATTGCGAGTGCTCCTAGGACTAGGACAGTACACCCATTATGCTTATTGGATAGTCTTCTTCCAAACCATAGGCTGGTGCCGAACGGTAGGGAATGAAAAAAACCATTTGGCCTAAGGGGTGTGCAGAAGGTAACGACTAAAGACACATAAAGGGATTTGGAGAGGTGGCAAAGAATTATACGGTTATAGTTGTGAATCTGGATAATGGTAGAGGCATTACTAGGAATACCAGGATACCCCATCGAAACATTTCAATGTTTCAGTTCAACTGTGTACTGTTAAAAGAAAACTGATTTCCCGATTAGTCACTTGCTCCAGGGTATGTATTTACCAGGTTTGATTCTCACATCTGTATGGTTTTACAGATGATGAGTGGGAGCAAGTTATTGGGAATTGGGTGATCATCCTCATTATATCGGGATTCGTTGTAATCGGTGATATTTGAGGAGATCACCTGGGATGTTTGCCGGTCGGCAAATATTTGGTTTTGAATATCCGCTGTTGTGCACCAATTTCAAATTGATATATCTGTACGTCTATTTTCATAGAGTGAGATATACCTTTTGATATTATGTCGATGACATTTACCTATATCAGTGGATGGTTAGGTAAGGAGCATTAAACAGCGGTGTAATTCTTCTTAACCATAAGTACAGTTTTTAACCTACGACACACAGTGAAAGAGTTGTTAGACTCAGCGGACTTATACAGAGTATTGTATGTTGTCCAGTGTCCATTAGGACAGAGGGGTTTGTCCTCATACTGTATTCTGTTTACTTTTAACTTCTCTAGTTCTTAGACATGTGTTTCGTAGAAACACAGGGTCTAAGTTTGGAGGAGTTATAGGTATTTGAATAGAGTAGAGAACCAGGTATAGCAAGTGTCGGGATTCTTCAAAGTAATCGAAGATGTAGATACTTATGTATGGTATTCAGTTGATAGTAATGATAAAGAGAAATTGCTTCTCTTTCAGGTTACTCATAATTGGAAGCATTCCTAAGTTGAGTAACGCTGATCGGCCTCCTTCCATTTAGTTGACATGCACTGGAGATAGCTGCATGATTTGAATCTGGTTCAATCAAATCAGTGCCTCTGGTTCTATATTGGATATAGAACAGTTCATATCTTAACGATGTTAAGGTACGGGGAGTTGTCCGGCTTATGATTAAAACCAGACACTGGACAACTCAAGACACGTTTCTGTAATGGCTGTTTGTGGGTTGACCCAGGCTATGACGAGAGTTGATTTTCTACCATCTGGCAGATCAATAGAAATATTGTTCTAGACTCGCCACAGTTTTATTAAAAATGGATTTTTTCCAAAAACAGTAGTGGGAGTATGGTAGAACTGGAAGTGATTCCAGAACCGCAAACGATTACTGAAGATTGTTAGTTATATATATGCCCTAGAGGCCATTACTGTACATTGGATGTATATTGTAGTGGATGCTGGGACATATATAGGGAGGACTTTCTTGCTCGACATGATAGTACGCTATCTGGTTGACCTTTACCTTAACGTGTATGCTGATTGTCTCTCTGTTACATGTTGGTAAAGCCCTTAGGATCTGTACTTGACTACCTGGACTATGATGCGGATCATACTAGTGGGGACATGGTAGTCCATAAGTACATCCTTCAAAGTCCCTAGTCGTGGGTGTATCGAGACGGGGCATCGATATACCAGAGTAGACTAGCGTATACCTTCTCGACCCATACAGATGGGCGATAGATGATCCCATATCCATTGGTGTTTGACATCAGAGATGATATACGGGTGCTCAGTAGAAACTGGGTACACTGGACGGACTCGCCGAGAACTCCCAGATGGTATTATACCTCACGTCAGATGGCAGTTCTCTGGTGACACTGGTACAGAGTAGTCTGTTGACCCGAGATCGTCATAGAGTCTTGTGTGGTTCCCACTGTGCTTTGATTTCCATCTTACCACGTCCAAGAGGGCGTGCAAAACGGTGGTTTTTGGGTACAGTCCCGAGTCACATGGAGGCAATGAGCGATAGGAGGGGATTCGTCACTCCCGGTATAGGGAGTTGATGTTGCGCTGTGTTCGATTGGCTATAACAGGAAATCCCTGGCCAGGGTTGCTGAGATTTACTGGTAAGTGTTACCAGTAGTTTCTCGAACAGTTATAGACCTCATATCGACACGACTTATCGAGCTATTGGGGTCTGACGTTTACCACCCCTAGGCGAGATATGCGACAGATCAGACGATCAGACCGGACTGTACGGTAGTGTTACTGGTCGGATTCACTGGAGTGTGAGCGGGCTTGCTCGTCGATCTTCAGATCGCTCAATACCCGGGTGGCCGTTACGTTTAGCAGACCGCTTGCGGCTTGTGGGTGTTTGATATGATCATCATCTGCTGCCGGCGTATTGACGAGTCTTTAGAGTCCTACACAGAGGTTTCCTGGCTCAAGCGAAACGAAATAGGAGTGCATATGAGATATGTGCGGGACCGAGAATAATGCGTGTATGTGATACCGTATTCCATTCTCGCGTTGAATGTGTCGAATGGTTGTATGCGATATAACCTAGTTATCGAATCAAGGATTGATTCGATAAGCCGATACATTCTATACTAGTCGGTTGTGTGCGACATGACCGGATCATTGAATCAAGTGTTGATTTAATGATTTAATGTATAATTATATATTTGATATATTACTTTGCATTAACTAGTATTGGTTCACTTTAAATGGATTTTCTCGCTCGGATGTGCGCATTACATATGCGATATGATTTTGTGCACTTGCTTGTATCATGTTTGATGATGCATGCTTTTTGGTTAAGTGTAAAGTATTAAACCTTGGTTAATGAAATGGTTAGGGTTTATAATTTAGTTATTCATTTATCTTATTTAGTTATCCATTTATTTTTGATAAATGAATAAAAGAAAGAGAAAAGGATGGTGGCTTCTTTTGTTGTTTTGTTAAAGCTTCATGAAGCTTTGACTTAGTCCACTATTCTTATCTCATCCTTAACCCTAACCATACCACTCAACCATGATTAATTCTCTACACTAAACCATGGTTCTAAGATGATAAGAATGTATTATTCTTTTCTTTTTCACAATTAACTTATCATAAGCTTCTTCTTCTTCTTCCTTGACTTTAAGAAGAAAAGCTTCACCTCCATCAATGGTGATTGATGCATATGAGTGAGAAATCCAAAACTAAAGTCTACCCACTTTCTATTTCTTCATCCTCTACCTCTTGCCAAGTAGTAGAGTGTGTTTACTTCACAAGTTTCTTGACTTGGTGAAGTGAGAGCTTGATCTTGCGATGCTTCGACGTAGATCATCTTCGGCATGGACATCGACGACCTAGCTCACTTTTTCTCCGACGAAGCCGACTCTAGAGCCCGGATTTGTTTTGGACAGCGGAGACGACTTCGTTGCGGAGCTATGGAGGTGGAGCACCGGATCTACAAAGGTTGTATTTCCGTATTCTCATTAGTTAATTTGTTAACTAGTTCTTTTTCGCCTAGACCTCTAGCAAACGATCCGTAGTTTAGGGTTTGTAGGCACCGTAAAATTTGAAATTGGCATGGTTGATGCCTTGTGAGACCTCTTGGGAGTGCCTAGGAACCCTACAGTGGTATCAGAGCCTAGCTAGAGCCTTAGGCGAAGTCTAGACGCGATTTGAAACCCGAACGAACCCGAAAACCCAAACCCAAAATGCTCTCTGTCCTTTTTCTAAAAACAGTGATTTTTCATGATTAAAAATATCCAGAGAAATAAGCAGGAAAATATAAGAATTACGGCGCAAAATTGGGGCCATGAACAGTTCACTGTAGCGCGGATCCGCGGCATATTCCTTCATTAGGCGGCGGATTAGCGGCACAATGATGACGTCATCCTCCAAGATCTGCACAGTAACTCGTATTATTTTATTATGGATTTTCTGGGAATTTTTAATACTGTTTAAAGAGTTGAATTTTCTGCAGTTGTTTTGGGGATTCGGTATTTCGATCGGATTATCAAATTTCGTCTTTTGTGGCTTTCCGGATAAATTTTAGAATATGTTAAAAAGTTCGACCGGATATAAATACCCAATTTTTCCCCTGTCGGGAAATTTCCAAGTGTTGGATTTTTCCGAAGTTTAACGACGTTCTAAGTAGTGCAAGTAACGCGATGGTCCCTCTAGAAGACACAAACCTTAACTCGATTATGTGACCGTCTTGAACTGCCCTTTGAACCTTCGGATTTGGGGCAGTACGGCGTGCCACATGTGAGGCGTTGGCTTGACCCTTCTACGGCTGGACCGTCGGTACTGAGGCACGAACTGAATGTTGTTAGACTTATTTCATGTGTTGATTTGTATCGGGAAAACTTGGGTGTTCGATTGTTCGATCGAAAAGTTTAGCATTTTCTATTTATCTGGAATGGGATACAATAATTGGAATTCACAAGTAGTTATGTGATAACTAAATGAATGTTATAAACGTAGCACTTTAGTCTCACTTGATCGGTTGCCACGGAATTTTGATGTGATCAAAAGTCCGTCGCAATCACGTAGCGTACGCGGATACTCGCCGGGTAAACTTAATAGACAGCTACACCCCATAGCCCCGACCAAGTGACTGTAGGAGAACCCCGTCGCCGAAAGCATCCGTTCGGGTGCTCGCGGTAGCGGTGTTCCGCCTCGGTGCACTTCGTCGCCGGTATCGGGGGTGCGGCCGCCTACTGAAGTTTGCGACGAGCATTCGATCAGGATGTCGGGAATCTTGTTGAATTACCCGACTTGGTATTGAAAAGTGTTTTCGATTATGAGACTAAAATGCGGGGTTTATAATTGTTAGGCATGTGATGTCTAAGGTATTCATTTGATTAGGCATGCGATGTCTATGCAGATTGCGGATTCCAACTGTTGTAGTTTTACACTTTCTTTTCTGTGACCGTAAGTGTAATATGTGATATCGCCGGTTTGGTTGCTATATGTCAACGACAATTGGGATGGACATATTTACTTACGTTGATGACATGTGATGTTATGTGTTGCTGGATATGTTATATTGGATCGTCGTGTTTGAATAGCCGGGGGTTTTTATGTGAGATGAGTGTTTTTCATTTTCATTCATGTAAAAACTTGTATGTAATATTCTTTTATTGGGGCGCTTCCAGGTTGCGGGAGTTGTCACCTGTTGTATATTATTTACTTTTCCGCACTAGGATAGACCCAAAGAGGAGGGCACAAGTAACCGGGTTCTGGAGTCCAGTGGGAGACCAACTCGAGGAGTCGGGTCCGGATCTCCTAACTCCAGAATTGGTAGGGTTGCTTGCCGCTCTCGTAGGGGTCTAGGGGTGTGGGTTTGGCTATTCATCACGACCATGGAATCCGTGTTTTATACTGGCTCGTATTGAAAACACGGACGTCCTAGTATATCCAATATTTCATATGATTCTTCTGCTGCGATATCTGTGATGTGATCATGTGATGTTCTGTGATAGATACAGTATATAGTATATATGATATATTATATAGATGTTACTTATGTTTTACACCCGCGCTAGCCCTGCCCTGCTCTGCCGTTAGTTACCTAACCTAACGGTGCACGAGGGGACATCGAGGCGAATGCGGATGGCATGAGTGTACGTCGTATTTATCTGTGATGTTTAGGTACTTAAATGATGGGACTTCATTAATGTGATTAATGAATTAAAAGAAACCTAAGATGTTGTAGAATCGAATTTCAAAATAAAACAGGTAGCTACAGTTTTGCTTTGCACAGCGGTATATGTGATATATCCTGCACCTTATTCGATGAGGAAAGGACCGAGATCCCTTCACCGGGAGTGACTCCTTTAGCAATAACTGGCAGATGCTACACACTCGGTTTGTCTTTTGATAGCTTTTAAGTGTTTTTGCTTTGCACAGTGATATATATGATATATCCCGCACCTCATTCGACGAGGAAAGGACCGACGATCCCTTCACCGGGAGTGACTCCTTTAGCAAAACTGGAAAAGCCTCAAAAACACTCCATTTCAAAAATCATTCGATTCTACAACGATATAAAGTTCATTACGCAAAAGGTTTTCTTAAAAACCTGTCGTAGCCCTCCTTCATTTCAGATAGGTAATAGTTAGTATTCGTGTTGCGTTTGTTGACTCAGTCAAGGCGTAGTGTGCGGTAGCTGATTATTGCTTATCTGCAAAGCATATGATGCGATTGGATTAGGGTAGTCGTGCGGCCTTGTTGACTCAGTCAAGGGTCGTGCGGGTGGGTTTAATTCAATCGAGAAATGACGGGTTGAACTTTACTTGTGGTCTATGGTTTGTTGACTCAGTCAAGGTCATAGATCGCATGGGGCAAAATATTATCGGGAATTTCAAGTGTTGAAATTTGCAATGAGATTGCATACCTTCTATGAGATAGTTGGATCCCGATACCCGCTGCGAGTAAGAGTTACTCCTGGGAGAGTTTTATACATTACAATTAGCCGATCAAGTAGGTGTCTAGAAAGGTGTCAATGGGGTTACGCCTCTGGGAAAACGAGGTTTACATTAATTAGGTTCGTGCGAAAGCACGGGGGACCTCCCTCAAAGTACCGACACTGGCCTGGCTGAAAGATTGGCGAACTTGTAGTGTGTAATTAATCCCGGCTAGTCTTTCCTTTTAGGGTTTGAAGGAAGATTTGATAAAAAGCAGTGGGAGCCATCCTGATTAGATAAAATAATAACCAATCTATTCTTGACAGAGCGCACGCTGAGTGTTTTCTTCTCTCTCTCTCCAGGTAGCGACCATATCACGCCTTAATCAAGATAAAAATACGGAATATTGACCGAACCCGCTTGTTATACTGAGCTGGGGAACGTTGGTCCCGCTCAAACTTATAATTGTTATAAGACAGAGCAGGAAATTGGGGAATACCAGATTTCCCGTGCCGCCCAAACGAAGAGAGAGCATGCTGATGCATCATCTTCGGGTGTGTTCGTTACAAAGAACTGTTTCTCTGTATCCTCTACGTCCTGGGTATGTGATACCAGATCAGGATCCCAGATATGTAATCTGTTACATAGGGCTACAGAAAGGTAGAGAACTGAGAACGGGTGATAAGTTTCATGAGACAGAAAACGGGGCAAGTGTTGCAGCCAAGTCTGTTGGTCACTGTCACCCTGTATTACCAATACATTGATTCTGAACGAATGTTATTAGATACCGAACCTGATATACAAAATCATATCAGTCTCTTTATCAGTAAAGAAATGATAAAATTTTGTATTGTTGGATAATGTTTTGAACATTTCCTATATCAAAAGTTGATCGGTTCAGGCACGTTATCTAAAAGCATTGATGTTCTAAATCAAACTACAGTTCTTAATATATGGAACACACACAAGAGGAAGAGTTCAGAAATGAACAAATCCTTCTTGAGGTATTGTAGACTAGGTCAGATCAATGCGACCCGACTGGCTAGAGTTACATAAAGATGTATATTTAAATCAGTTTGAATTTACATCTTGTGAAACTCGCCAGTCATGTCACAAAGATAAGATGACCATAGCTCTGTTTATTGGAAACAGAGAAAGAGTTAGTAAACTCTTGGGATGATACATGTTGATGTATGTAGGTCCCCAGTCTACAAATGCCAGGACTGGTTCTTTATACTTCTTTATATTCTCTGATAATCTCTCAAGATTCAGTCATATGTTCCCGTTGAAACATGAGTCCGAACCTTTTGAGATATTCACAGAATATAAGTTAGAAGTAGAGAACCAAAATACGGATAAAAGTATTATGTCCTTTGATGTGATCAGGGAGGAGAATACTTGAGCACGAAAATCCTGGACTATTCTAAAGGAGAATGAGATTCTCTCTCGGCATTACTCCTCCGAATACACCATAGCACGATGGTATATCGGGGCGGAGCATTCACACCCTATATGATAAGGTGTGCTCTATGATGAGTACTACTGAGTTACCTTTTTCTTTTTGGGAGTTATGCACTTGAGAAGCTGCATACCTATTGAATAGGGTTCGAATCAAATCAGTTGCCTACCATTTCATATGTGATATGGAGAGGGAAGAGCCCATATCTTAAGTTAGTTAAGATTTGGGGTTGTCCGGGCTATGTCTAAAAGCAAAATCCGGACAAGCTCGAGGCAAGGACTGTTATGTAGAACTGGAAATGTTCCAGCTATACAAAATGCAGCTGATGATTTGAAAGAACCAAAGGATTCGATAGTTATCAACGAACCTCAGCCTCTCCGCCGATCTAGTAGGGTTCCTCACCCACCTGAGAGATATTTCGATTTCTCTATGACAGTGGGAGCGAGGATTACATCATGAGATGATGACCCAACTAGTTTCGAGCTGGCCATCAAGAGTAAGACTCTGTAAGAATGGCTGGATGCTTAGTGATCTGAGATGGAATCCTTATACACCAACAAAGTATGGACTTTAGTTGCTATATCTGAAGGGTTAAATCCCCATCAGGAGCAAGTATATCTTGAGAAGATTACTTGGTGTAGATGGAAAGGTTGAGACTTTCAAAGCTAGACTTGTTAAAGGTTTTCTTCATTGACCAGGCGTGGATAATGATGAAACCTTTTCCAATGGCTATGCTTAAGTCCATCCAGATCCTACTTACCACGGCTGCATACCATGACTACGATCTCTGGTGGTTGGGTGTCTTGACTGCTTTTCTAAATGATGATTTAGAAGAGTGCGTCTATAAGTACACAGCCAGAGGGCCTCATAAACAATGGGAGCAGCGGAAACGTGTGCAAGATGCTTTATAGGTTAAAGCAGGCATCGCGGAGTTGGAACATCTGTTTTGATGAAATAGTCAAACAGTTTGACATCATCAAAATGGTAGATGAACCTTGTATAAACAAAAAGGTAGTAAGGAGTATGGTGGTGATCCTCGTAGAGTACGTGGATGACATACTCTTGATAGGGAAGGAGTTTCCTATGCTACGCTCGATCAATCTCCGCTTATCACAATGATTCTCCATAAAGGATCATAATGATACCTACTAACCCCTGGATTTTGGATCTATGAGATAGATCTAAATGGATGTTAGGATACTCACTGGCTGTAGTGAGATGGTATCAATCGACCCTGGGGAGAATCACTGGAATGGTTCCAGGGTGATAAAGACGACTGAATGTCAGTCGCAGGCATTGTCTTTACCCTCAGTAAAGGGACGGTATGTTGGAAGAGTTCCAAGTTAGATACTGTGACATACTAGACGATAAAGGCAGGATACATCGCTACTTAAGATGCTACCAAAGAGGCTGTTTGGGTGTATATTGGTTCATGAGATGAACTATGTTCCTACCATTGTGTGACAATGGAGTTGTGGCTTATGCCAAGGAACGTTGGTCCCATCAGTGATCCAGACATATTCTAAGGCAGTATCACTTGATCATGGAGATGGTTGATCTCCAGGGAGATCGAGGTTAAGAGAGTAGACTCAGAGGACAACACAGCGGATCCACTCACAAAGGCCTGTTCCCAGAGAGAGACTTTTATGGGATGGTTGAGTATGAGATACTGCAACCACTGCTATCAGATGGCCCTAGTGCAAGTGGGAGATTGTTAGTTATATGTATGCCCTAGAGGCCATTACTGTACATTGGATGTATATTGTAGTGGATGCTGGGACATATATAGGGAGGACTTTCTTGCTCGACATGATAGTACGCTATCTGGTTGACCTTTACCTTAACGTGTATGCTGATTGTCTCTCTGTTACATGTTGGTAAAGCCCTTAGGATCTGTACTTGACTACCTGGACTATGATGCGGATCATACTAGTGGGGACATGGTAGTCCATAAGTACATCCTTCAAAGTCCCTAGTCGTGGGTGTATCGAGACGGGGCATCGATATACCAGAGTAGACTAGCGTATACCTTCTCGACCCATACAGATGGGCGATGGATGATCCCATATCCATTGGTGTTTGACATCAGAGATGATATACGGGTGCTCAGTAGAAACTGGGTACACTGGACGGACTCGCCGAGAACTCCCAGATGGTATTATACCTCACGTCAGATGGCAGTTCTCTGGTGACACTGGTACAGAGTAGTCTGTTGACCCGAGATCGTCATAGAGTCTTGTGTGGTTCCCACTGTGCTTTGATTTCCATCTTACCACGTCCAAGAGGGCGTGCAAAACGGTGGTTTTTGGGTACAGTCCCGAGTCACATGGAGGCAATGAGCAATAGGAGGGGATTCGTCTCTCCCGGTATAGGGAGTTGATGTTGCGCTGTGTTCGATTGGCTATAACAGGAAATCCCTGGCCAGGGTTGCTGAGATTTACTGGTAAGTGTTACCAGTAGTTTCTCGAACAGTTATAGACCTCATATCGACACGACTTATCGAGCTATTGGGGTCTGACGTTTACCACCCCTAGGCGAGATATGCGACAGATCAGACGATCAGACCGGACTGTACGGTAGTGTTACTGGTCGGATTCACTGGAGTGTGAGCGGGCTTGCTCGTCGATCTTCAGATCGCTCAATACCCGGGTGGCCGTTACGTTTAACAGACCGCTTGCGGCTTGTGGGTGTTTGATATGATCATCATCTGCTGCCGGCGTATTGACGAGTCTTTAGAGTCCTACACAGAGGTTTCCTGGCTCAAGCGAAACGAAATAGGAGCGCATATGAGATATGTGCGGGACCGAGAATAATGCGTGTATGTGATACCGTATTCCATTCTCGCGATGAATGTGTCGAATGGTTGTATGCGATATAACCTAGTTATCGAATCAAGGATTGATTCGATAAGCCGATACATTCTATACTAGTCGGTTGTGTGCGACATGACCGGATCATTGAATCAAGTGTTGATTTAATGATTTAATGTATAATTATATATTTGATATATTACTTTGCATTAACTAGTATTGGTTCACTTTAAATGGATTTTCTCGCTCGGATGTGCGCATTACATATGCGATATGATTTTGTGCACTTGCTTGTATCATGTTTGATGATGCATGCTTTTTGGTTAAGTGTAAAGTATTAAACCTTGGTTAATGAAATGGTTAGGGTTTATAATTTAGTTATTCATTTATCTTATTTAGTTATCCATTTATTTTTGATAAATGAATAAAAGAAAGAGAAAAGGATGGTGGCTTCTTTTGTTGTTTTGTTAAAGCTTCATGAAGCTTTGACTTAGTCCACTATTCTTATCTCATCCTTAACCCTAACCATACCACTCAACCATGATTAATTCTCTACACTAAACCATGGTTCTAAGATGATAAGAATGTATTATTCTTTTCTTTTTCACAATTAACTTATCATAAGCTTCTTCTTCTTCTTCCTTGACTTTAAGAAGAAAAGCTTCACCTCCATCAATGGTGATTGATGCATATGAGTGAGAAATCCAAAACTAAAGTCTACCCACTTCCTATTTCTTCATCCTCTACCTCTTGCCAAGTAGTAGAGTGTGTTTACTTCACAAGTTTCTTGACTTGGTGAAGTGAGAGCTTGATCTTGCGATGCTTCGACGTAGATCATCTTCGGCATGGACATCGACGACCTAGCTCACTTTTTCTCCGACGAAGCCGACTCTAGAGCCCGGATTTGTTTTGGACAGCGGAGACGACTTCGTTGCGGAGCTATGGAGGTGGAGCACCGGATCTACAAAGGTTGTATTTCCGTATTCTCATTAGTTAATTTGTTAACTAGTTCTTTTTCGCCTAGACCTCTAGCAAACGATCCGTAGTTTAGACTTTGTAGGCACCGTAAAATTTGAAATTGGCATGGTTGATGCCTTGTGAGACCTCTTGGGAGTGCCTAGGAACCCTACAAAGATTTGATAAGGAACCTAAAGATTCAATCTGTTTTGACATTCCATTGGCCACTCCGCAGATAAGGTGGGTAACTTCAGGCACCCGAGAGGTACCCCGGTAGCCTCAAGGACGGTGACAGGGAAGTTCTTGTTTACCCACACTTGCCATTGTTGTTGTTCCAGGCTGCGAGACCCGGCAGGAGGATGAGTATAGCGTCGTTCTAAACTAGCTTTAGAAGTGTACATCTATATGACTCTGCCAGAGGGCTGTCGTAGTCAGTGGGAGCAGCGGAAGCATTGGTGGACATCAGGCTTATGTCTATTTATAGACTAAAGCAGATGTAGCGAAGATAGATCATCTATTTCTGATGTGACAGTCATAGGTTTGACGTCATCAGGATAGGGGATGGATCTGTTGAGAAGGTAGTAGGGTGTGATATCCTGGTATTTGGATGACATACACAAAATAGGAAGTGACATTCCTATACTACGATCGGTTATACTTTGGTCGTCACACAGTGGTTTCTCCACAAGGGACTTGGACACAATATCAGACATACTGGTTACTAGATCTATGGTTTTAGATCTAGATTTGGGTGGTTTCCCAATCAGGGTACTTAGACAGCATTCTATGAGTATTTAGAATGGTTGACTCCTGGCACGGTAGTATACCTGCAGGTGATGGAGTCACCCTCTCTAATGGTATCTTATAGACTAAAGTAGAGAGGGATGTGCATGATTGACAGATCACTTGCTTAGGCAATTGAGTCAATCATGAGATGTCAAGTACCACACCAGATGTTGTTCTTGCAGTAGGTGCAATAAGTTGATATTGATCCAATCCTGGAGAAACAGTCGGAAGCTGCTTTAGAACATAAGTGGATGTTCTAGGGATATGATAACGACAGCCTCATTCGGGAGACAGTTATCATTCCAGGCTTCTAAGGTGACATGGACGACAAGAAGGTTATCAGAGTTTTAGTTTTCCCTCTGACGAGGGACAGCATTCTGGACAGGTAATCCAGGCAATACTGAGGGTGGCATGGCGCAGGATACTGATTAAGTTCAGTTGACGATACAGTCTAAGAAGTTTGGATTTGGAGTTCATTTATGAGCTCGGTCCCATCAGACATCCAGACATTCTAAGACAGGTATTGCTCATTTCGGGAGATGGCTTTCTCCGCGAACTCGAAAGATAGAGAGACATAGAAAGAAATATCTGAGCGGATCCACTCACTGAGGCTATTCCTCGAACGCAATAGTCTTCCAAACAGGCTTTGTGAGACTGACTAGTAGAGGAGTTGGGTGTTCGGTATCACACGGGCTGTGAGTATGCGACATCGCAATAATTAGCCTTGAGTGCAAGTGGGAGATTGTTGGAGATAGTGCCCTCAGAGTCGATTATTGGATCACAGGCACGTGATTGCAATGATTGAGGGAGGACCTATCCCGGTAGGACAGTCTTACTCGAGATGATGGTATGCTATCTGGTTTATCTTTATCATCGTGTACTGCTTTAGGTGACCTGACAGGTCACTATTGCACGTTGATAGAGCCCCTAGGATTCTTGCTTGACGGCCAGCAGTATGAGGGCGATCATATAAGTGAGAGCTGGAGTCTATAAGCACATCCTTAAAAGGTCCCTAGTCGTGGGAGTTTCGAGACAGGGCATCGATTCTCTAGAGTAGACTAGTGTATTCAGTCGAGACCCCGACGAGGGGCGGTGGCCGGTCTCACAGGCCACTGGTGTCAGTTGGTTCACCTAAGATGTATACAGGTGCTCATTGGGTTATGAGTACACCGGACAGGACTCGCCGGGAACATGCTAGTTGGTCTTATACCTGACGTCAGATAGCAGTTCCCAGGTGACATGTGTACAGGTTAGTTCATCGACCTGGGGATCGTCATTTGTCTCGTGTGAGTTCCCACTGTACTTTGATTACTACCCTACCACGGCTCAAAGGAGTCGTGCAAACAGGTTTTAGTTGGGTACAGTCCCGAGCCACATGGAGGCAGTGAGCGGATCTTCGGGGGTTCGTCTCTCCCGGTATTGGGGGTGAGGTCGCGCTGTGTCTAGGAGAGCCATTACACAAAGTCCTTGGCCAAGGCAGGAGATTTACTGGTAGGTATTCCAGTAGTATCTCAGGGTGTTCTGGGCTACACTCCGACACGACTTGTACCGCTTTTGGGGGTCTGACTTTTACCAACCCCCTAGGCCCGCCATGCGATGCTCATAGACGAACGGACCGGACTGTACGGATATTGTCACTGACAGGCTCAGTAGGGTGTCAGGATGAGTTCGCTCATCGACGTCCCTTTTGGTCAATAGCTGGTGGCCCGTTACGTATTGGCTTATACCTCTGACGTGCTAGTGGTTAAATCCACAGCCATAGTATTGACGAGTCTTTAGAGTCCACCACACTTTCAGTTACTCAAGCTTTCGGGCGAAATGCTGTAGAGGCTGTATGGAGATATGGCAGGGTCCGATCAGATACGTGCGGTATTGCACGGATCAGGATCGGACGGTTTGTACTAGAGGCCGTATGGAGATATGGCAGGGTCCGATCAGATACGTGCGGTATTGCACGGATCAGGATCGGACGGTTTGTACTAGAGGCCGTATAGTTATATGGCAGGGTTCGATCAGATTCGTGCGGTATTGCACGGATCAGGATCGGACGAACATTACTAGCCGGCTTTGGTTTAAGCCGGATCCTAGTTTAGTACAGTGTAGATTTTGTCTCATTGCATTTGTATCCGGACGGAATACAGATGCGGGTGTGTATGCACAGTATCGGGGTTTTTCCTGTAATTTATTACGGGACCAGTTTTCTGGAGTTGCCAGTTTGCATTCCGTTCCGGCCGGTTTTCCTTGGTTCTTTCCCGGCCGGACTTTTCAGATGGAGGGGGTTATTTGCAATTGTGCAAATAACATTTGTGAAGGGGGTTTCTTGCAATTGTATTGATTATGATATCTTTCTTCCATCACTTGCATTAAATGAGATTTGAAAGGATTTGATTTGGATATGGGTTTTGTTATCATGATGTCTTTGTATGTGGTCACCCCTTCACTTTACACTACCATCACCTCCCTCTTGTTCTTTTGTTCACCTCCACCATTTTGGAACATAAAAGGGGCCGGCCAATTTTTAGGTGAGGGAGAGGTTCATTTGTGTGGAGATATATTTGATCATCTCATTTTCTTTGAAAAAGATTGATAGCTTCATTTCCCTCCAAAGCTCATTCTTCCTTCACCTCCATCAAAGGCAACATAACCCCAAAGTGAGACATAGCCTCTACACTACACTTTCTACAGCACTTCTTTGGCATGTCGACTTGCCAGCTTCATGCCCGAGTTGCCTCGGTATAGAGGCGGGAGCCCGTAAAAGATGCAGGCGATGTGGTGCCCTTCCGGCGAGGAGGCGACGACCGGAGTTTCCGCGGAAGATCGGGACGATGACGAGAAGACCGGAGGACTCGGATCACTCGGTATATCTCTTCCCATCTTGTAGTTAGCTAGAACTAGTTTAATGGCCCGATCCGGGTGTTTAGTGCGCGGTGGTGCCGGTTTGCAAAGTTCGCAAAATTAAAGTTTATCACCGTTTCCGCATTTGGCCGTCGGATTGACGGCCGGGGCGCCGCCGTGCACTTACAGATCGTTGGCTAGAAGTTTAGGCGAAAAAGAAACTAGTTAACAACTTAACTAAATGGTAAATGGAAATACAACCTTTGTAGATCCGGTTCTCCACCTCCATAGCTCCGCGATGAAGTCTCCTCACTGTACAAATCGGATCTTGGGCTCTAGTGTCGGCTTCATCGGAGAAAAAGCGGGCTAGGTCATCGACGACGATGCCGAAAATGATCTACCTCGAGGCATCACTAGATCAAGCTCCAACTTCACCAAGTCAAGAAAACTTATGAAGGAAACACCCTATACTACTTGGCAAGAGGTAAGGATGAAGAAATAGGAAGTGGGTAGACTTTAGAATTGGATTTCTCACTCTATTTCATCAATCACCATTGATGAAGTCTAGGTTTTCTTCTTGAAGAAGAAGAAGAAGATTATAATATTATGATAAGTTATCCTAAAATAGAAAAGAAAAGCAATACTTATCATAATACAACCATGGTTAGGTGTAGAGAATTAACTAGGATTAGTGAATGGTTGGGTTAAGACATGAAGACAAAATGGTCACTTTAGTCAAACCTTCATGAAGCTTCAACAAGCTTCATCGTTTAAAGCAACCATTTTCTCTTTTTCTTTTGTCAAAACAAAATAAATAAATGCATAAATAAATCAAATGAAACCCTAACCATTAACTAACCATGATTTAATCACACACTTAACCAGGTTAACATGTATCATCAAACATGATACAATCAAGTGCACAAAAGTTTATCACATATACAACTTGTGAACTTCAAGTGAGAAAATCCATTTAAAGTGAACCGATACTAGTTAATGCAAAGTAATATATCAAATATATAATTATGCATTAAATCATTAAATCAACACTTGATTTAATGATCCGGTCATATCGCATATAACCGACTAATATCAACAGTAACAACTTATCGAATCAACACTTGATCCGATAACCCGGCTGTATCGCATATAACCGATCAATGTCACAGATCGCGAGAATCGAATACAGTATCATATACTCGCATTATTCTCGGTCCCGTACATATCTCATATGCGCTCCTATTTCGTTTCGCTTGAGCCAGGAAACCTCTGTGTAGGACTCTAAAGACTCGTCAATACGCCGGCAGCAGGTGATGATCATATCAAACACCCACAAGCCGCAAGCGTTCTGCTAAACGTAACGGCCACCCGGGTATTGAGCGATCAGAAGATCGACGAGCAAGCCCGCTCACACTCCAGTGAATCCAACCAGTAACACTACCGTACAGTCCGGTCTGATCGTCTGATATGTCGCATATCTTGCCTAGGGGTGGTAAACGTCAGACCCCAATAGCTCGATAAGTCGTGTCGATATGAGGTCTATAACAGTTCGAGAAACTACTGGTAACACTTGCCAGTAAATCTCAGCAACCCTGGCCAGGGATTTCCGGTTACAGCCAATCGAACACAGCGCAACATCAACTCCCTATACCGGGAGAGACGAATCCCCTCCTATCGCTCATTGCCTCCATGTGATTCGGGACTGTACCCAAAAACCACCGTTTTGCACGCCCTCTTGGACGTGGTAAGGTGGAAATCAAAGCACAGTGGGAACCACACAAGACTCTATGACGATCTCGGGTCAACAGACTACTCTGTACCAGTGTCACCAGAGAACTGCCATCTGACGTAAAGTATAATACCATCTGGGAGTTCTCGGCGAGTCCGTCCAGTGTACCCAGTCTCCACTGAGCACCCGTATATCATCTCTGATGTCAAACACCAATGGATATGGGATCATCCATCGCCCATCTGTATGGGTCGAGAAGGTATACGCTAGTCTACTCTGGTATATCGATGCCCTGTCTCGATACACCCACGACTAGGGACCTTGAAGGATGTACTTATGGACTACCCTGTCCCCACTAGTATGATCCGCATCATAGTCCAGGTAGTCAAGTACACATCCTAAGGGCTTTACCAACATGTAACAGAGAGACAATCAGTATACACGTTAAGGTAAAGAGTAACCAGATAGCATACTATCATGTCGAGCAAGAAAATCCTCCCTATATATGTCCAAGCATCCACTACAATATACATCCTTTGTATAGTAATGGCCTCTAGGGCATACATATAACTAACAATCTCCCACTTGCACTAGGGCCATCTGATAGCAGTGGTTGTAGTATCTCATACTCAACCATCCCATAAAAGTCTCTCTCTAGGAAAAGGCCTTTGTGAGTGGATCTGCCGTGTTGTCCTCTGAGTCTACTATCCTAACCTCGATCACCCTGGAGATCAACTATCTTCATGATCAGGTGATGCTGCCTCAGAATATGTCTGGATCACTGATGGGACGGACGTTCCTTGGCATAAGCCACAACTCCATTGTCACACAATGGGAGGAACGAAGTTCATCTCATGAACTAATATACACCCAGACTGCCTCTTTGGTAGCATCTCAAATAGCGATGTATCCAGCCTTTATCGTCTAGTATGCCACGGTATCTAGCTTGGAACTCTTCCAACATACCGTCCCTTACCGAGGGTAAAGACAATGCCTGTGACTGACTTTCAGTCGTCCTTATCACCCTGGAACCCTTCCAGTGATTCTCCCCAGGATCGATTGATACCATTTCACTACAACTAGTGAGAATCCTAATATCCAATTAGATCTATCTCATAGATCCAAAACCCAGGATTTAGGAGGTATCACTTTGATCCTATGTGGAGAATCATTGTGATAAGCGGAGATTGACCGAGCGTAGCATAGGAAACTCCTTCCCTATCAAGAGTATGTCATCCACGTACTCTACGAGGATCATCACCATACTCCCTACTACCTTTTTGTATATACAAGGTTCATCTACCATTTTGATGATGTCAAAACTCTTTGACTAACACATCAAAACAGATGTTCCAACTCCGCGATACCTTCTTTATCTTATAAAGCATCTTGTGCACGTTTCCGCTGCTCCCACTGTCTACGAAGCCCTCTGGCTGTGTACTTATAGACCTTCTCTTCTAAATCATTATTTAGAAAAGTAGTCATGGCACCCAACCGCCAGATATCCTAGTCATGGTATGTAGCCGTGGCAAGTAGGATCTGGATGGACTTAAGCATAGCTACTTGAAAAGGTTTCATCATTATCCACGCCTGGTCGATGACGAACACCTTTAACAAGTCTAGCTTTGAAAGTCTCAACTTTTCCATGTACACCAAGTAATCTTCTCAAGATTTACTTGCTCCTGATGAGGATTTAACCCTTCAGATATAGCAGCCAAAGTCCATACTTTGTTGGTGTATAAGGATTCCATCTCAGATCGATAAACATCCAGCCATTCTTACAGAGTCTTACTCTCGATGGCCAGCTCGAAGCTAGTTGGGTCATCATCTCATGATGCAATCCTCGCTCCCACTGTCATAGAGAAACCGAAATATCTCTCAGGTGGGTGAGGAACCCTACTAGATCGGCGGAGAGGCTGAGGTTCGTTGGTAACTATTGAATCCTTTGGTTCTGTCAAATCATCAGCTGCAGTTTTGTATAGCTAAAACCTTTCCAGTTGTACATAACAGACCTTGCCTCGAGCTTGTCCGGATTTTGCTTTTAGACATAGGCCGGACAACCCCAAATCTTAACTAACTTAAGATATGGGCTCTTCCCTTTCCATATCACATATGAAGTGGTAGGCAACTGATTTGATTGGAACCCTATTCAATAGGTATGCAACTTCATAAGTGCATAACTCCCAAAAGCAAAAAGGTAACTCAGCAGTACTCATCATAGAGCACACCATATCAAATAGGGTGTATCTGCTCCTCCCCGATATACCATCGTGCTATGGTGTATATGGAGGAGTAATGCTGAGAGAGAATCTCATTCTCCTTTAGAATAGTCCAGGAATTCCGTGCTCAAGTATTCTCCTCCCTGATCACATCAAAGGACATAATACTTATACCCGTATTAGTTCTCTACTTCTAACTTATATTCTGTGAATATCTCAAAAGGTTCGGACTCATGTTTCAACAGGAACATAGGTCTGAATCTCGAAAGATCATTAGAGAATGTAATGAAGTACAAAGAACCAGTCTTGGCATGTGTAGACAGGGGACCTACATACATCAACATGTATCATCCCAAGAGTTCACTAACTCTTTCTCTGTTTCCAATAAACAGAGCTGTGGTCATCTTATCTCTGTGACATGACTGGCAAGTTTCACAAGATGTAAATTCAAACTCATTTAAATATGCATCTTTATGTAATTTCAGCTAGTCGGGTCACATTGATATGACCTAGTCTACAATGCCTCAAGAAGGATTCGTTCATTTCTGAACTCTTCCTCTTGTGTGTGTTCCGTAAACTAAAGAACTGTAGTTTGATTTAGAACATCAACGCTTTTAGATAACGTTCCTGAACCGACCAACTTTTGATATAGGAAATGTTCAAAACAATATCCGACAATACAAAATTTTATCGTTTCTTTACTAATAAAGAGAGAGATATGATTTTGCATATCAGGTTCGGTATTTAATAACATTTGTTCAAAATCAATGTATTGGTAATACAGGGTGACAGTGACCAACAGACTTGGCTGCAACACTTGCCCCGTTTTCTGACTCATGAAACTTATCACCCGTTCTCAGTTCTTCTACCTTTCTGTAGCCCTATGTAACATATTACATATCTGGGATCCTGATCTGGTATCACATACCCAGGACGTAAAGGATACTAAGAAACAGTTCTCTGTAATGAACACACCCGAAGATGATGCATCATCATGCACTCTCTTCGTTTGGGCGGTACGGGAATTCTGGTAATCCCCAATTTCCTGCTCTGTCTTATAACAATTATAAGTTGGAGCGGGACCAACGTTCCCCAGCTCAGTATAACAAGCGGGTTCAGTCAATTATCCGTATTATTATCTTGATTAAGGCGTGATATGGTCGCTACCTAGAGAGAGAGAGAAGAAAACACTCAGCGTGCGCTCTTGCAAGAATAGATTGGTTTTTATTTTATCTAATCAGGATGGCTCCCACTGCTTTTTATCAAATCTTCCTTCAAATCCTAAAAGGAAAGACTAGCCGGGATTAATTACACACTACAAGTTCGCCAATCTTTCAGCCAGGCCAGTGTCGGTACTTTGAGGGAGGTCACCCGTGCTTTCGCACGAACCTAATTAATGTAAATCTCGTTTTCCCAGAGGCGTAACCTCGTTGACACCTTTCTAGACACCTACTTGATCGGCTAATTGTAATGTGTAAAACTCTCCCAGGAGTAACAATTACTCGTAGTGGGTATCGGGATCCAACTATCTCATAGAAGGTATGCAATCTCATTGCAAATTTCAACACTTGAAATTCCCGATAATATTTTGCCGCTAGCGTCCTATGACCTTGACAGAGGTCAACAAAGCATAGGCTGCTAGTCAAGTTCAACCCGTCATTTCCTGATTGAAGTAAACCCACCCGCACGACCCTTGACAGAGGTCAACAAGGTCGCACGACTACCCTAAATCAATCACATCATATGCTTATACAGATAAGCACTAATCAGCTACCGCACACTACGCCTTGACAGAGGTCAACAAACGCAGCACGAATACTAACCAGTACATATCTGAAATGACGGAGGGCTACGACAGGTTTTTCTGAAAACCTATTGCGTAATGAACTTGATATCGTTGTAGGATCGAATGAATTTTGAAATGGAGTGTTTTTGAGGCTTTTCTAGTTTTGCTAAAGGAGTCACTCCCGGTGAAGGGATCGTCGGTCCTTTCCTCGTCGAATGAGGTGCGGGATATATCATATATATCACTGTGCAAAGCAAAAACTCTTAAAAGCAATCAAAAGACAAACCGAGTGTATGGCATCTGCCAGTTATTGCTAAAGGAGTCACTCCCGGTGAAGGGATCTCGGTCCTTTCCTCATCGAATAAGGTGCAGGATATATCACATATACCTCTGTGCAAAGCAAGAACTATAGCTACCTGTTTTATTTTGAAATTCGATTCTACAACATCTTAGGTTTCTTTTATTTCATTAATCACATTAATGAAGTCCCATCATTTAAGTACCTAAACATCACAGATAAATACGACGTACACTTATGCCATCCGCATTCGCCTTGATGTCCCCTCGTGCACCGTTAGGTTAGGTAACTAACGGCAGAGCGGGGCAGGGCTAGCACGGGTGTAAAACATAAGTAACGCCTATATAATATATCATATATACTATATAAAGTATCCATCACAGAACATCACATGATCACATCACAGATATCGCAGCAGAAGAATCATATGAAATATTGGATATACCAGGACGTCCGTGTTTTCAATACGAGCCAGTATAAAATACGGATTCCACGGTCGCGATGAATAGCCAAACCCACACCCCTAGACCCCTACGAGAGCGGCAAGCAACCCCACCAATTCTAGAGTTAGGAGACCCGGACTCGACACCTCGAGTTGGTCTCCTACTGGACTCCAGAACCCGGTTACTTGTGCTCCCCTCCTTGGGTCTATCCTAGTGCAGAAAAGTAAATAATATACAAAGGGTGACATCTTCCGCAAGGTGGAAATGCCCCAATAAAAGAATATTACATACAAGTTTTTACATGAATGAAAATGAAAAACACTCATCTCACATAAAAAAAACCCGGCTATTCAAACACGACGATCCAATATAACATATCCAGCAACACATAACATCACATGTCATCAACGTAAGTAAACATGCGTATCCCAATTGTCGTTGGCATATAGCAACGAAACCGGCGATATCACATATTACACTTACGGTCACAGAAAAGAAAGTGTAAAACTACAACAGTTGGAATCCGCAACCTTTTTAGACATCGCATGCCTAAACCAATGAATTCCTTAGACATCGCATGCCTAACAATTATAAACCCCGCATTTTAGTCTCATTATCGAAAACTCTTTTCAATATCAAGTCGGGCAATTCAACAAGATTCCCGACATCCTGATCGAATGCTCGTCGCAAACTTCAGTAGACGGCCGCACCCCCGATGCCGTCGACGAAGTGCACCAAGGCGGAACACCGCTGCCGCGAGCACCCAGATGGATGCTTTCGGCGACGGGGTTCTCCTACAGTCACTTGGTCGGGGATATGGAGTGAGGCTGTCTATTAAGTTTACCCGGCGAGTATCCGCGTACGCTACGTGATTGCGACGGACTTTTGATCTCATCAAAATTCCGTGGCAACCGATCAAGTGAGACTAAACCGCTAGATTTATAACATTCATTAAGTTATCTCATAACTTATTGTGAATTCCAATTATTGTATCACATTCCGGATAAATAGAAAATGTTAAACTTTTCGATCAAACAGTCGAACACCCAAGTTTTCCCGATATAGATCAACACATGAAATAAGTCTAACAACATTCAGTTCGTGCCTCAGTACCAACGGTCCAGCCGTAGAAGGGTCAAGCCAACGCCTCACATGTGGCACGCCGTACTGCCCCAAACCCGAAGGTTCAAAGGGCAGTTCAAGACGGTCACATAATCGAGTTAAGGTTTGTTGTCTTCTAGAGGGACCATCGCATTACTTGCACTACTTAGAACGTCGTTAAACCACGGAAAAATCCAACACTTGGAAATTTCCCGACAGGGGAAAAGGTGGGTATTTATATCCGGTCGAACTTTTTAACATATTCTAAAATTTATCCGGAAAGCCACATAGACAAAATCTGATACTCCGATCGAAACACCGAATCCCCAAAACAACCCCAGAAAATTCAACTCTTGAATAAATATTAAAAATTCCCAGAAAATCCAGCATAATAAAATAGGAGTTACTGTGCAAACAGGGGATGATGATGTCATACTTTAGCCGCGGAACCGCCGCAGAAGGCATGCTTCTGTCGCGGTTCCGCCGCTCTTTGTACTGTTCATGAGTCAAATTTTGCACCGTAATTCTTATAATTCCCTGCTGAATTTTTTAAGCATTTTTAATGTGGAAAAATCCCAGTTTTTGGAAAAAGTCCAGAGAGCTATTTTGGGTTAGGGTTTTGGTTCGATCGGGTTTCAAACGTCGTCTACACATCGCCTAAGGCTCTATCTAGTCTCTGATACCACTGTAGGGTTCCTAGGCACACAAATGAGGTCTCACAAGGCATCAACCATGCCAATTTCAAAAATTACGGTGCCGAGAAACCCTAATACGGATCGTTGGCTAGAAGTTTAGGCGAAAAAGAAACTAGTTAACAACTTAACTAAATGGTAAACGGAAATACAACCTTTTGTAACATTGTGAAAATCGTTTTGGTGAAATTTCGGAAAATCGGCAAAATAAGGGGGTTTTCTGTAAAAAGTCAAAATACAAATATCTTTATTTTAAAATTAAATATAAATATTCTAATTATGTAATTGTTAGTATTTGGTGTTTATTGAGCCACTGGTGAGATTTCAAAATTTCTGAAAAATTTTCCGAAATTAATTATTTTAATATTATTTTAAGCCATCACTAATACATTTAATTCAGGAAAATTACAAACTGGAATGAGTTCAAACAAATTTTGTGCATCATTATACATTAAGCAAAATTTTATCATGTGGTTTTTGAATTGAAATAGGGTTGTTATCCGGTGATAGAAAATATCGAAGAAAAAGGCTTTTTTTTCGGTGAAATTAGTGCAAACGGAGTGCGGTATAACTTTTATCTTTTCCCAAACAAAACCACACTATATTTTACTCCCTCACACTATTTTTGGCTGATCTTGGCAGCCCCTCTCACTTCATTCTTCAAGTGCCTTCTAGAAATTTGTTTTTTGAAAAGAAAAGAAAAGGAAAATGCATAAAGGTTGAAAAGACATAAAGATGATGATATTTGGAGGAAGTTTCTACATGATTCATGACTCATTTCTTTCTCTCCTCTTCCTCTTGTGGCCGGCCATGATGCCCATGGCAGCCCCCCCCCCAATTTCCCACCTCATTTTATTACACAAAATCATTAAAAATCCACAAAAATTCAATAAAAGTGCACAAAATCCTATTTATTCTCTACCCTTTATTCCTTTCTCATTTTTACATGGATTTTGGAGATGGGAAGCATGCATTTTGGAGGCTCATTTTCATGTTGGATTTCATAATTTTGGAGGTATAAATTTTCTTCTTTTGTTTTATTTTTATTAGATGTTTCATTAAGCTTAATTAGATTTAATATGTTAATTCTATTTACTACTTTTAAAAATTCAAGTGAGGGGTTGTAAAATTAAGTTGGGGTTTTATTATATCATTAGGTTTATAATAACTAGATTAGCACTTTTACAAATGGAAAATAATGCATAGTTGATATATTGCAAATTGTGATCCAAATTTCTTAAATTAAACCATTTTTTAGCAAACTAGATTTCTATATATTTTATATAGTGGTGAGATAAATTCCAATGAATGTTTGTAACAATAGATTGTTGTTTAAATGAGGATATTGACATGTTAAAGGAATGGAAAAACTTAGTTTAGTTACTAGTATTATTGATAATTGATAAATTTTGATAAAAATTGCTATTTTTGCTAACTAGTTTTTGGAAATTATTAAATAAATGAGATTTAAAATATAAATTAAGGTTTCATTATATCATTATCATTGTAAATTGTAGTTTGATATATTAATTCATACAAAATCAAGTGTTGTTGTGGAATTGTGGAATTTTGCTTGTAAGTTGTGGAAAATTGATAAAATTGCAAACTAGAAATTTATTCGTAATATAAATTAGTGTAATAAAAATATGATAATGGTTTCTGTAACTTAGTTATGTTATTTAATGAATATTATGACCATTAATTTCATTAAACGTCAAGTTTTGAAGTAAAATGGTGAATTGATATTTTCAAGGTTTTCGGAATTGGATGATTTGATCGATTATAGGATTCCGATGATTTGAACCAAGTTTAATATTATAAGTAATGGGTTTTGAAACTACGGGTTGTTTATTGGTTTCTACCTCGATCAGTCGGCGTTTGTACACCGATATCGAGCGGTATTTGGTGCTTTTGCGTGGACGAGACATAGGTTTTAACCTATGCTTGTTCCTTGTATCGTTTGACTTTTGTATGTGATTCGGTTTACGATGTTATTTATATGTTTGCGTTTAGGTACCCTTCAAGTGGACTACGGGCGATGAAGAGGAGGATCGCGACACCATCGTCGGCAGACATGGACCAGGTGAGTAGATGCATATCTACGGGGGAAAGTCGGGTGGATGGCGTTTAGCACCCCCGCAACGTAGAATAGGTGTAGTACTTATTGACATTAGGAGACCAGACGCGACCCTAGTAGGACCCTAGTATTGACCCTAGGCTGGACTAGACAGATTTAGGAAGACCATATCGGAGAATGAATACCTTGGAAGAGGTTCGTAGGTTTCAGATAGAACACACCGACGCACACACTGAAACTCGACATGGGGTGCGTGTATGTGGATATATGTAGAACTAGGTATAGGTATATACATACATGTACAACACGTATAGGTACTTCATTGATGTGATATGATATCCGAGATATGATGAAACAGTATAACTGGCTTGATGCCGTGATTCTTGACTATACAGTCGTATTGAGTGTTAGCGGATCATTAGAGAATGAGATAATGAACAGGATTATATAAGTTATAAGGAGTGGTGGTGATATTGATGTACATGGGACGCTAGAATAGTATCCGGACTGTAACTTGTGACTGATCGCTATATGATATATGTATAACTTGATTACGACATTATATTGGTGTGACCTGATGTCGATATCATATACGTATAACTTAATCACAATAAGATACATTTGACATTATACGAATGAGGGGACACCCAGGAGATACTTGACCGTACCCCGATATTGGGATGCCGTACGAGGGATCTTACCGTACGAGGCTTAGATTTGGTGATTGATCCGCACTCTTGATTCGAGGAAGCCGTACTACGTACGTGATGTTATTGAGGCGGAATCGCCGACTATTGGAGATAATGATTCAGACCTTAGGTAGATTCTAGTTTCCTACTGACTAGTCTCTTAGGTTTAGTTCCTTAGGATGTTAGATGGATACTGGTTTAGGTTCGACTCACACAGTGGTAGTTGTACTCGTATCTCGCAGAGGAGTGGATAATGCACACCTGCATTTACATTCATACTATAACCATCATGGTGCATGCTCTTTTATATGTTGCTATAATCAATATAAACTTTACCGGTTAGGACACCAGCACCATTACCGATGATGCGCATATTCCACACACACTTATTTACCGGCTCACACACATCATCATCGGTAATTGCTATGTCACGTACACTTTAGATCATATTATATTTTGTTGATAGAATCAGTTAACAACTAAACCGATATAATATTGTGATTACTCTCTGATGTTAGTATAGACATGATATTCATAACTTAGACATTCCTGCATTCATATTTTCATGTTATCGCACAGTATTATGAGCATATGCCGACATTTATCATATACTACTCATGATTTTGAGATTTGGATTTCTGTGAGATTTCTGGATTTTTGGGGAAAACCGCAAGAATATATATAAAAACTTCTCTCTCTCTCCTCTTCTCTTTTTAAAATAAGATGCGGTTTTCTCGTGATGTATGTGTCGTCCACCATGAGTATTTCATGTTTTCTGATGGATTTCGAGACCCGATTCGAGGAGTGGATGAACCGTCTCGGGTACATGGTGGGCCCGGTATGGTACCCCGGGGCAAGAAGATCGAGTTGTAGACGATGAGCCTGGCAGGGGAAGGCTACCTACCGGTGATGTCTGGCGCGGCGGATATCCGGAGGATACCGACCGTTGTCGTGGGATTTGATGATATGGGCCGATCCGGACTGACGGAGCCCGACATATTGAGACTTGAGATTACATGTGTTGTGTCGATGCTTGACACGGATTTCTATGGATTTCATTGTTGAGATTTCAGATGCTTATACACACTTTACTATGATAATAGCTAAAGAGTTCTTATTCATGTATATCTGGATTTCAGGATTTGTTACTTTACATTCATGGTGCATGCATTTCATTTCATATGACATAGTATTATATTAAGCACTGACACGAACACGGATTATCTGCACCTACACGTAGTATTACCCTGCTATTACTAGTTGTTTGGGATATAGTAGTGTATTATTATGACCTAGGATAGCGTCGTGCATTCGATTTCTTTTCGTAGATGTCTTCTACTCACGAGTTGGCAACTCACCCCCGTTGTGCCAAATTCTTTTCAGGTGCGATGTACAGGTTTCCCTTGGCAGTTGCTGGCACATCATTTTCATTTCGGGTGATTTGCACGGTAGGTTGGTTCATTTGTATCTGAACAGCCGTTGTATTTTCATTTGTATCTAGAAAGCTCCATCAACCATATTTGTATTACTTGATAAGTTTATTGGACCAGTTGCTTATTTCGACCTTAGAGTCGCGCATGTGTTATTCTGATCTGGTGGTTTTTGTTTTCTTTTGAGATTTGAGCCTCGCCCTTTGGCGTTGTATATTTTTGTGATTGTGGTGGTTGTCTCCGCCTGTTGGCGTTGAGCTAGCACCCGTTTGGGGATGCTTTTTATTGTTTATTCATATTTTACTTGTTGTACCCGTTTAGGGGCCAGTTTTGCAGAGGAGACTCTGCCGAAATTTTTGGTAAATTTGCTGATGTTTTTATACTTGTTTTATTTTCTTTTCTTCTTTTTCTTCTTTTATGGTTTAGATTTCTGGGCTTCGGCTTACTTAGGTCACGTGGCGCCTCTAGACGCTTCGTAATCTAAGTGCCGGTCACGTTCTGTACTTTCGGGTCGTGACAAAATTGGTATCAGAGCGCTAGGTTTAACCCTGTATAAGTCTAGGTGACCCTTGGTTGATAGAGTAGGCGATTTAGGTAGAGTAACGTACCGTGGGTATGGTCCGCGGCATACTTACGATACGCTACTCTGCTTAAGGAGCCTTAGGATGTACATTTGCTTGCACCGTATTTCATTCGTTCCTTGATCTATCTTCGTCGATGTCGGAGGGTGGTTCTGTTACCACGAGCGCACGGGCAGAGGAAGCTGCGGCTCGAATGCGATAACCATTAGAGTATTGGTTATCCTTGAGGATTGAAGCATTGCTTAGCGTGTGGACGAAGGGTATTCACGTGCCGTCCGGATGAAGTTAAAGGGGTTCGAACGATGATCAGAAAACCATTTTCCTAAGTTTAAAGTATTCGGAAGAACATGCAGGTATTTCGATGGACCCTCTAGAAGAATGAAACCCTAACTCGACATAATGACCACGAGAACGCCCTTGAACCTTAGGGTTTACGGCAGTTCCGCTGTGCCATTAGTGAGGCTTGGGTTTGCCCTTCTACAGCTGGATCATCGATGCTGGGGTATGTACCGGATATTTTTAAACTGTACTTGAGTTTTGAGCTCTCGGGGAATTATGGAATTTTGATGGATCGATCGAAAAGTTTAATGTAGTCCGGATATCAAGTGAAGGGATCGACTATGTGGAGGCTCTAGACACGAGTATTGCCGTTGGTAGCGCAGTTAGCACACCTATGAAAGAACGAGTTTGAAGCAGTCGACATCAGAGGAAAGAGGCGCACATTGACGATAGTGGTTACGATTGTGATTTAGTGATTTGAATTTTCTATTTTCGTTGATTGGATTTTTGTATTTTGAGGACTTTGTTCTACGATTGGTATTTCCTGTGTGTACCTTCATTCTATTTGTGTTTCATATATCAGTTGTATTGATGTTGTTGAGTACACACCCAGTACACTTGATTTGGTTTTACATATTTTGAGATTTTGAGTTGATTTCGTGTATAGGGGTAACACATGATTTTGACATATGTTTGACCTAGTTTTCGTGCATTTTTGTACTGTGATTTCGATTTTGATGTTCGATGTATGTTTTCGTACACCATGTGCACCTGATTAGGATTCTTGCGCAGACTTGGCGCACTTAATGCGATTTTGTGCACACCAGATGCACTAAATCGGGGTTTTGTGCAGATTAGATGCACCTGATGTTGAGTCGTGCACACCCGTTGCACTTGACAGATGTTTTTGGTGCACACCTGTTGCACTTAGTTCTGTTTTGTGGGTATTCATGGTTTCTGCATTTGGTTTCGATTTCAGTACGCACCGGACGCACATGACATTTTATTGATGTGATTGGAATTGATTTCAGTTTGAGCAGTATATCTTCATAATGATTATTATTTGATTTAGTAACCAGGCGGGACGTGTATGTTAAATAAAAGATATATATAGCTATTTTTTTTAAAAATAAACGTCCGCTACTTATGCCGTGACACGTGCATAACATGGCAATTTTCAAAAAGGGGGTTTGCATATTTCCTTATCCGGATATTTGTACGGTTTCACTATGATGCACACTATATATAAGTTATAGATTGATGTATATTATAATGGTTTTCATATTGGGTTATGATATTTTATTCTCGCCATAACTCCGATGATTGCATTATGCTTGACGGAGTTGATTTTTGTTATGTATTGATGATTTCGGAGCCCCGACGATTTGAGTATTTTGATAAATGTTTTAGTATTTGGAGGGGGAGTTTTAATTTAAATTCGGGGACCGAATTTCTTTAAGGGGGGAAGATTGTAACATTGTGAAAATCGTTTTGGTGAAATTTCGGAAAATCGGCAAAATAAGGGGGTTTTCTGTAAAAAGTCAAAATACAAATATCTTTATTTTAAAATTAAATATAAATATTCTAATTATGTAATTGTTAGTATTTGGTGTTTATTGAGCCACTGGTGAGATTTCAAAATTTCTGAAAAATTTTCCGAAATTAATTATTTTAATATTATTTTAAGCCGTCACTAATACATTTAATTCAGGAAAATTACAAACTGGAATGAGTTCAAACAAATTTTGTGCATCATTATACATTAAGCAAAATTTTATCATGTGGTTTTTGAATTGAAATAGGGTTGTTATCCGGTGATAGAAAATATCGAAGAAAAAGGCTTTTTTTTCGGTGAAATTAGTGCAAACGGAGTGCGGTATAACTTTTATCTTTTCCCAAACAAAACCACACTATATTTTACTCCCTCACACTATTTTTGGCTGATCTTGGCAGCCCCTCTCACTTCATTCTTCAAGTGCCTTCTAGAAATTTGTTTTTTGAAAAGAAAAGAAAAGGAAAATGCATAAAGGTTGAAAAGACATAAAGATGATGATATTTGGAGGAAGTTTCTACATGATTCATGACTCATTTCTTTCTCTCCTCTTCCTCTTGTGGCCGGCCATGATGCCCATGGCAGCCCCCCCCAATTTCCCACCTCATTTTATTACACAAAATCATTAAAAATCCACAAAAATTCAATAAAAGTGCACAAAATCCTATTTATTCTCTACCCTTTATTCCTTTCTCATTTTTACATGGATTTTGGAGATGGGAAGCATGCATTTTGGAGGCTCATTTTTATGTTGGATTTCATAATTTTGGAGGTATAAATTTTCTTCTTTTGTTTTATTTTTATTAGATGTTTCATTAAGCTTAATTAGATTTAATATGTTAATTCTATTTACTACTTTTAAAAATTCAAGTGAGGGGTTGTAAAATTAAGTTGGGGTTTTATTATATCATTAGGTTTATAATAACTAGATTAGCACTTTTACAAATGGAAAATAATGCATAGTTGATATATTGCAAATTGTGATCCAAATTTCTTAAATTAAACCATTTTTTAGCAAACTAGATTTCTATATATTTTATATAGTGGTGAGATAAATTCCAATGAATGTTTGTAACAATAGATTGTTGTTTAAATGAGGATATTGACATGTTAAAGGAATGGAAAAACTTAGTTTAGTTACTAGTATTATTGATAATTGATAAATTTTGATAAAAATTGCTATTTTTGCTAACTAGTTTTTGGAAATTATTAAATAAATGAGATTTAAAATATAAATTAAGGTTTCATTATATCATTATCATTGTAAATTGTAGTTTGATATATTAATTCATACAAAATCAAGTGTTGTTGTGGAATTGTGGAATTTTGCTTGTAAGTTGTGGAAAATTGATAAAATTGCAAACTAGAAATTTATTCGTAATATAAATTAGTGTAATAAAAATATGATAATGGTTTCTGTAACTTAGTTATGTTATTTAATGAATATTATGACCATTAATTTCATTAAACGTCAAGTTTTGAAGTAAAATGGTGAATTGATATTTTCAAGGTTTTCGGAATTGGATGATTTGATCGATTATAGGATTCCGATGATTTGAACCAAGTTTAATATTATAAGTAATGGGTTTTGAAACTACGGGTTGTTTATTGGTTTCTACCTCGATCAGTCGGCGTTTGTACACCGATATCGAGCGGTATTTGGTGCTTTTGCGTGGACGAGACATAGGTTTTAACCTATGCTTGTTCCTTGTATCGTTTGACTTTTGTATGTGATTCGGTTTACGATGTTATTTATATGTTTGCGTTTAGGTACCCTTCAAGTGGACTACGGGCGATGAAGAGGAGGATCGCGACACCGTCGTCGGCAGACATGGACCAGGTGAGTAGATGCATATCTACGGGGGAAAGTCGGGTGGATGGCGTTTAGCACCCCCGCAACGTAGAATAGGTGTAGTACTTATTGACATTAGGAGACCAGACGCGACCCTAGTAGGACCCTAGTATTGACCCTAGGCTGGACTAGACAGATTTAGGAAGACCATATCGGAGAATGAATACCTTGGAAGAGGTTCGTAGGTTTCAGATAGAACACACCGACGCACACACTGAAACTCGACATGGGGTGCGTGTATGTGGATATATGTAGAACTAGGTATAGGTATATACATACATGTACAACACGTATAGGTACTTCATTGATGTGATATGATATCCGAGATATGATGAAACAGTATAACTGGCTTGATGCCGTGATTCTTGACTATACAGTCGTATTGAGTGTTAGCGGATCATTAGAGAATGAGATAATGAACAGGATTATATAAGTTATAAGGAGTGGTGGTGATATTGATGTACATGGGACGCTAGAATAGTATCCGGACTGTAACTTGTGACTGATCGCTATATGATATATGTATAACTTGATTACGACATTATATTGGTGTGACCTGATGTCGATATCATATACGTATAACTTAATCACAATAAGATACATTTGACATTATACGAATGAGGGGACACCCAGGAGATACTTGACCGTACCCCGATATTGGGATGCCGTACGAGGGATCTTACCGTACGAGGCTTAGATTTGGTGATTGATCCGCACTCTTGATTCGAGGAAGCCGTACTACGTACGTGATGTTATTGAGGCGGAATCGCCGACTATTGGAGATAATGATTCAGACCTTAGGTAGATTCTAGTTTCCTACTGACTAGTCTCTTAGGTTTAGTTCCTTAGGATGTTAGATGGATACTGGTTTAGGTTCGACTCACACAGTGGTAGTTGTACTCGTATCTCGCAGAGGAGTGGATAATGCACACCTGCATTTACATTCATACTATAACCATCATGGTGCATGCTCTTTTATATGTTGCTATAATCAATATAAACTTTACCGGTTAGGACACCAGCACCATTACCGATGATGCGCATATTCCACACACACTTATTTACCGGCTCACACACATCATCATCGGTAATTGCTATGTCACGTACACTTTAGATCATATTATATTTTGTTGATAGAATCAGTTAACAACTAAACCGATATAATATTGTGATTACTCTCTGATGTTAGTATAGACATGATATTCATAACTTAGACATTCCTGCATTCATATTTTCATGTTATCGCACAGTATTATGAGCATATGCCGACATTTATCATATACTACTCATGATTTTGAGATTTGGATTTCTGTGAGATTTCTGGATTTTTGGGGAAAACCGCAAGAATATATATAAAAACTTCTCTCTCTCTCCTCTTCTCTTTTTAAAATAAGATGCGGTTTTCTCGTGATGTATGTGTCGTCCACCATGAGTATTTCATGTTTTCTGATGGATTTCGAGACCCGATTCGAGGAGTGGATGAACCGTCTCGGGTACATGGTGGGCCCGGTATGGTACCCCGGGGCAAGAAGATCGAGTTGTAGACGATGAGCCTGGCAGGGGAAGGCTACCTACCGGTGATGTCTGGCGCGGCGGATATCCGGAGGATACCGACCGTTGTCGTGGGATTTGATGATATGGGCCGATCCGGACTGACGGAGCCTGACATATTGAGACTTGAGATTACATGTGTTGTGTCGATGCTTGACACGGATTTCTATGGATTTCATTGTTGAGATTTCAGATGCTTATACACACTTTACTATGATAATAGCTAAAGAGTTCTTATTCATGTATATCTGGATTTCAGGATTTGTTACTTTACATTCATGGTGCATGCATTTCATTTCATATGACATAGTATTATATTAAGCACTGACACGAACACGGATTATCTGCACCTACACGTAGTATTACCCTGCTATTACTAGTTGTTTGGGATATAGTAGTGTATTATTATGACCTAGGATAGCGTCGTGCATTCGATTTCTTTTCGTAGATGTCTTCTACTCACGAGTTGGCAACTCACCCCCGTTGTGCCAAATTCTTTTCAGGTGCGATGTACAGGTTTCCCTTGGCAGTTGCTGGCACATCATTTTCATTTCGGGTGATTTGCACGGTAGGTTGGTTCATTTGTATCTGAACAGCCGTTGTATTTTCATTTGTATCTAGAAAGCTCCATCAACCATATTTGTATTACTTGATAAGTTTATTGGACCAGTTGCTTATTTCGACCTTAGAGTCGCGCATGTGTTATTCTGATCTGGTGGTTTTTGTTTTCTTTTGAGATTTGAGCCTCGCCCTTTGGCGTTGTATATTTTTGTGATTGTGGTGGTTGTCTCCGCCTGTTGGCGTTGAGCTAGCACCCGTTTGGGGATGCTTTTTATTGTTTATTCATATTTTACTTGTTGTACCCGTTTAGGGGCCAGTTTTGCAGAGGAGACTCTGCCGAAATTTTTGGTAAATTTGCTGATGTTTTTATACTTGTTTTATTTTCTTTTCTTCTTTTTCTTCTTTTATGGTTTAGATTTCTGGGCTTCGGCTTACTTAGGTCACGTGGCGCCTCTAGACGCTTCGTAATCTAAGTGCCGGTCACGTTCCGTACTTTCGGGTCGTGACACCTTTGTAGATCCGGTTCTCCACCTCCATGGCTCCGCGATGAAGTCTACTCGCTGTACAAATTGGATCTTGGGCTCTAGTGTCGGCTTCATCGGAGAAAAAGCGGGCTAGGTCATCGACGACGATGCCGAAGATGATCTACGTCGAGGCATCGCTAGATCAAGCTCCAACTTCACCAAGTCAAGAAAACTTGTGAAGGAAACACCCTATACTACTTGGCAAGAGGTAGAGGATGAAGAAATAGGAAGTGGGTAGACTTTAGAATTGGATTTCTCACTCTATTTCATCAATCACCATTGATGAAGTCTAGGTTTTCTTCTTGAAGAAGAAGAAGAAGATTATAATATTATGATAAGTTATCCTAAAATAGAAAAGAAAAGCAATACTTATCATAATACAACCATGGTTAGGTATAGAGAATTAACTAGGATTAGTGAATGGTTGGGTTAAGACATGAAGACAAAATGGTCACTTTAGTCAAACCTTCATGAAGCTTCAACAAGCTTCATCTTTTAAAGCAACCATTTTCTCTTTTTCTTTTGTCAAAACAAAATAAATAAATGCATAAATAAATCAAATGAAACCCTAACCATTAACTAACCATGATTTAATCACACACTTAACCAGGTTAACATGTATCATCAAACATGATACAATCAAGTGCACAAAAGTATATCACATATACAACTTGTGAACTTCAAGTGAGAAAATCCATTTAAAGTGAACCGATACTAGTTAATGCAAAGTAATATATCAAATATATAATTATGCATTAAATCATTAAATCAACACTTGATTTAATGATCCGGTCATATCGCATATAACCGACTAATATCAACAGTAACAACTTATCGAATCAACACTTGATCCGATAACCTGGCTGTATCGCATATAACCGATCAATGTCACAGATCGCGAGAATCGAATACAGTATCACATACTCGCATTATTCTCGGTCCCGCACATATCTCATATGCGCTCCTATTTCGTTTCGCTTGAGCCAGGAAACCTCTGTGTAGGACTCTAAAGACTCGTCAATACGCCGGCAGCAGGTGATGATCATATCAAACACCCACAAGCCGCAAGCGGTCTGCTAAACGTAACGGCCACCCAGGTATTGAGCGATCAGAAGATCGATGAGCAAGCCCGCTCACACTCCAGTGAATCCAACCAGTAACACTACCGTACAGTCCGGTCTGATCGTCTGATATGTCGCATATCTTGCCTAGGGGTGGTAAACGTCAGACCCCAATAGCTCGATAAGTCGTGTCGATATGAGGTCTATAACAGTTCGAGAAACTACTGGTAACACTTGCCAGTAAATCTCAGCAACCCTGGCCAGGGATTTCCGGTTACAGCCAATCGAACACAGCGCAACATCAACTCCCTATACCGGGAGAGACGAATCCCCTCCTATCGCTCATTGCCTCCATGTGATTCGGGACTGTACCCAAAAACCACCGTTTTGCACGCCCTCTTGGACGTGGTAAGGTGGAAATCAAAGCACAGTGGGAACCACACAAGACTCTATGACGATCTCGGATCAACAGACTACTCTGTACCAGTGTAAGCAGAGAACTGCCATCTGACGTAAGGTATAATACCATCTGGGAGTTCTCGGCGAGTCCGTCCAGTGTACCCAGTCTCCACTGAGCACCCGTATATCATCTCTGATGTCAAACACCAATGGATATGGGATCATCCATCGCCCATCTGTATGGGTCGAGAAGGTATACGCTAGTCTACTCTGGTATATCGATGCCCTGTCTCGATACACCCACGACTAGGGACCTTGAAGGATGTACTTATGGACTACCCTGTCCCCACTAGTATGATCTGCATCATAGTCCAGGTAGTCAAGTACACATCCTAAGGGCTTTACCAACATGTAACAGAGAGACAATCAGTATACACGTTAAGGTAAAGAGTAACCAGATAGCATACTATCATGTCGAGCAAGAAAATCCTCCCTATATATGTCCAAGCATCCACTACAATATACATCCTTTGTATAGTAATGGCCTCTAGGGCATACATATAACTAACAGAAGGGATCTCGGCCCTTGCCTCGTCGACTGAGATGCAGGATATTCCAACTGAATACCACTGAGCAAAACAAAAGAGAACGTCCTTGCAATAACAGCTTTTTGAAAAATGTTCCAACAACATCAGAATAGGTTTGTTTAGCTTGAATTGATCTGAATCAATGCAGTCCCATCAATTAATCACACCACAAAAGAACGAAACTATGATGTACGTATATGCCATCCGCATTCGCCACTGGGTCCCGTCATCACCCGTTAGGTTACTTAACTAACGACAGAGCGGGGACTGGACTAGCGCGGAGGCAAAACATATACAACATCTATTAGTATATATACCAATATATAATAATCGCTCCAGGCATGATAAAATGCAACATCACATAAATGTAATAAGCATCACAGAACAATACAGATAATCTGGGATCCCCGGGTTTCATAGAGCCGATACTAAAACCCGACGTTCCCCTGGTCGTGTAGATAGCCTGTGCAATGAAATCCTAGACCCCTACGGGCGTGGCAAGTTACCCGCCAAAACCTAAAGCGAGGCAGCCCCCTTCATCAAAGTGAATGGACCACCCAGCACTTCACGGAATCCGGTAACTTGAGCACCCCTCCTTGGGTCAACCTGTACCCCCTACGAGTGCGGCGTATAGCCCGCCAATTCTAGAGTGAAGCCCCCTCCGTCTCAAAGCCATGAGATGCGGGCCCGTTGCCCTCTAAAACCCGGCTACCCGTGCACCCCACCGCGGGGTAATCCTAGTACAGAAAGTAAAATATATACAACGGGTACATCGACCTCAGCCCAGTCGTGCCCCAAAAGAATAATATACTAACAGGCAGTGACGGCGGTCCACATGTCGGACGCTTGCCCCGCAATATCAAATGTACAAATACAACCAAACTGTACTACCATTGCACCAGGCTATCCACCACGACAAATCCGCAACATCACAGCACAACACAGAACATCAACGTGAATGTCACGTTCGCAAATCCGTCTAAAAGAGCTATAGCAATTAGACAAGATTTACCGCTCGAATGACATTCACGGTCGCAGATACAATGTAAATACTGTGAACTAACATGTTTAAAATTTTCGATCGACAAAATTTCCCGAAGTGGGCCCCAAGCACAATTCCCAGTACTCAAAATAATTTGGGCCCAAACAAAAATTACCAGAAACCCCATTTCCAAGTCAGAAACCAGTGTAGGAAAATTGGTAGGCTGATGCTACAGTACGGCGGCGGAACCGCGTCCAAAACGTGGGTACGGCCGCGGTTCCGCGCTGCTACAGTGGAATCAGTGAGCCAATTTTTCTCAGATTTCTTTAAAAAGTCTGCCTGATTTTCTGCATTACTCAAAATAATTTTTTAACGATAAAAAAATTTCGACAGAAACTCAGAATTGGAAATGCAGTTTTTGAAAATTTCGTTCGATCGATGTTCTAAACACGTTAGAACAAGCTAGTAAAGGTTAATGGCGTGGCTCTGATACCATGTAAGTCTACGATAGCGCCCCGGCCGTCTGTCCGAGGCCAAAATGCGGAAACGAAAACTTTTCTTAAACTAGAAACCGGCGCTATCGTATGCTTAAAACCCGGATCGAACCATTAACCTACAACTAGCTAACTAGAGAAGGGTTGGAAAGGCTATGCCGATCGATCCGTGTCCTTCGGTCTTTGGCCACCATCCCAAACTCCTCGCGGCATCTCCGGTCTCGATCTCCTTGTCGGAAAGGGCACCACATCATCGAGTCTTTTTACGGGCTCCCACTTCATCCGAAGCAACTCGGGCATGAATTTCGCTAGCCGACGTGTCCAAGGTGAAGTAGAGAATGTGTGTGACAATTTTGTCTCTTGCATCCATTGTATGGATGGAGGTTAGAGATGATGCCATTAATGGAGGTTGTGAGCTAGAGCGAGAAGAAGAAGAAGCCTTTTCTTTTCTTGTGTTCTATTGTGATAAAATGAGAGAGTGAGAGTGTTAGAATGAAAAATACAAGAGCTAACCCCTTACCATGGCTGCCCTCCCTCTCTCCTCTTA
The DNA here is from genome assembly GCA_030015575.1 of Agapanthus africanus. Taxonomy (NCBI): domain Eukaryota; kingdom Viridiplantae; phylum Streptophyta; class Magnoliopsida; order Asparagales; family Amaryllidaceae; genus Agapanthus; species Agapanthus africanus. The sequence goes on along the minus strand of CM057346.1, from coordinate 333,862,266 downwards.
TCATATCAACACACCAATCAAACAATAATGTGACATATGCATATAAAAAGAGACCATGAGTCACTACCCTTGCACATGCCACATTAAATGCACAAAATGATGTTTTCTAGCTCACAATTTCCATTTGTAAACATTAACCCAAATGTTTACAACAATAAAAAGATACGGCAACAACTAAAGTAAACTCGTGACGGATCACAAGGATACCCCTCACCTGTATATACATACCCGCATCCGCATTCCAACCGAATGCGAATACGATGAGACTAAAATAATCCAACAAATCTAATACTAGGATCCGGCTTAAACCAAAGCCCACTAGTATGATCCGCCCGATCATGATCCGTGCACTACTGCACGTATATGATCGGACCCTGCCATATATCATACGGCCTCTACAACGTTTCGCCCGAAACTTGAGAAACAGTCTGTAGGGGACTCTAAAGACTCGTCAATACTTTAGCTGTGGATTTAACCACTAGCTCGTCAGTGGTACAAGATGTACGTAACGGGCTACTAAGTATTGACCAGAAGGGAGGTCGATGAGCGAACTCATCCTGACACCCTACAGAGCCTGTCAGTGACAATATCCGTACAGTCCGGTCCATTCGTCTATGAGCATCGCATGGCGGGCCTAGGGGGTTGGTAAAAGTCAGACCCCCAAAAGCGGTACAATTCGTGTCGGAGTGTAGCCTAGAACATCCTGAGATACTAATGGAATACCTATCAGTAAATCTCCTGCCTTAGCCAAGGACTTCGTTTAATGGCTCTCCTAGACACAGCGCGATCTCACCCCCAATACTGGGAGAGACGAAACCCCTGCCGATCTGCTCACTGCCTCCATGTGGCTCGGGACTGTACACAACTAAAACCTGTTTGCATGATTCCTTTGAGCAGTGGTAGGGTAGTCGATGAACTAACCTGTACACATGTCACCAGGGAACTGCTATCTGACGTCAGGTATAATACCAACTAGCATGTTCCCGGCGAGTCCTGTCCGGTGTACTCATAACCCAATGAGCACCTGTATACATCTTAGGTGAACCAACTGACACCAATGGCTTGTGAGACAGGCCACCACCCCTCGTCGGGGTCTCGACTGTATACACTAGTCTACTAATGGAGTATCGATGCCCAGTCTCGAAACTCCCACGACTAGGGACCACTTTAAGGATGTGCTTATAGACCCCAGCTCCCACGTATATGATCACCATCTTACTGCTGGCCGTCAAGCAAGAATCCTAAGGGCTCTACCAACGCGCAATAGTGACCTGTAATGTCACCTAAAGCAGTACACGATGATAAAGATAAACCAGATAGCATACTATCATCTTGAGTAAGACTGTCCTACCGGCATAGGTCCTCCCTCAATCATTGCAATCACGTGCCTGCGATCCAATAATTGACTTTGAGGGCACTATATCCAACAATATGTGCGGGACCGAGAATAATACGATATGTGATACCGTATTCTATTCTCGCGATATGTGATATCGGCCGGGTATATGTGATATAGCCGGGTCATCGGATCAAGTATTGATTTGATGAATTGGTACATGTTATATTAGTCGGTTATATGTAATATAGCCGGATTATCGGATCAAGTGTTGATTCGATAATTTAATGTATAATTATATATGTGATATATTACGTAACATTAACTAATATAAGCTCGCTTTATTGATTCTTTTTCTCACCGGGTAATACATTGATGTATATACGATATATGTTAATTGTATTATTTTCTTTTGTTGCATATATATTATATATGTGATATATAATATTGCAACTGTTAGGGTTACAAATGCAACATGGATTTTGAGTTTAAACCAAGTTAGGGTTTGGATTAGGGTTAACTATTTGGATGAGGGTTAAGAAAACATCATGAAGCTTTGACTTTTTCATTTTTCTTTGATATTTTGTGAAGATATTTGTTAACCCAACCCAAACCCTCAACCCATAGTTTATTCTCTACAAGGGTTAAGGATCTCATTCTTAACCCATGGTTGCAATTGTAACCACAACAATAATTCATTATTCATCACAAAAGGTTTTCTTCTTCTTCTTTCTCCTTGAAAAAAGCTTGCTAGTTTTTTGTGTTGTGGTGATTAATAGTGAGAAATTGAAAACAAAAGAGAGTAATATTCCTACTTCATCATCCTCATCTATTCTAGCCACTTAGATTAGGGTGTTCACTTCTCTAATTACTTTATTAGTGATGTGTAAGCTTGGGTTAGAGATTCTTCAAGGTAGATCATCTTAGATCATGAAGATTACAAGCAAGATTCCTCATTCACCTCATGGAACCTCTCTAGAGTTGGAGTTCTTGATGATCGCAGCGAAGGGACCTCAACACGGAGCTTCTGAAGCGAAGGAACGGACTACAAAGGTTGTAACCCTAAACTCTATGTGATAGATAGTTCTTTGTTTTTGATACAAACTTTGTTACCCTAGAAATTCTAGTAAAAATTCATGGTTTGTTTGCTTTGCACCTCTCTAATTTTTAAAATAGCATTAGTGATGCTACCAAACACTAGACTAGGAGTAAGGGAAACCCAACAGTGCGGGTAATCGTTATGCTCAAGTTCGTGATTTGTGGGCCACGGAAAAGGTGATGAAATCATTTACCGTATGTTGTGGGTTCGCTTGCCCTTAAGTCCATATTAATGTATGCAATGCGCAATTCAATGAAAAAAATTGTTTAACATTTCAAACAATCATTTTTTATGTTTAAGCTCGGCACTGCAACAAATACGGGTTAGTTAATTTTGGCGTTTGGTAGCGAACTTGCAAAGAATCCTGCAAAGATATTATAGTGGATGCGTCGGATTTGAGAAGAAGGTGTTAGTAAAGTACGTAACGTTAAGTTTTTAGGTTAGGAAACCCCCGTTGAATCAAATCCGGTAAGCTTGAAAAGTTCGCTTGCGCAGGTCAAACTATCCGGATCTTTGGCACTGTAACGTTCAATGTGCACTTTGCTCCCCACGATCGCTGTTCGCAGTTCCGCAAAATCTACAAATGTCGGAAAAAATGGATATTAGTGCAGAAAAGCGATACGAATGCCCAAATACCTTCACACTAAAAATTATAAAAAACAAACAATAAAAATGGGACAAAAACAGAACACTGGAGCACAGAGGAGAATTTGGAGGCAAAAGGAAGCAAACAGGCCGGCGAGCTCGGATTTGAAAGGAAAGTCACCGGCCCTTTTGTGGCAGATGGGCTCCAAACTTGTTCTGTGTTCCCACTGTTCTATAAGTATCACACTGGTATTGTTTGTTTCTTCAGTTGAGTTACAGAGTGCAAGCAGGTAAGAATTCCAGAGAACAAAATGAGTTAGCGAAGTTAATTTTTATTTGGTTTTGAAATTTTGAATTTTTTTGTTTGTTTTAGAAAATAGGGTTAGTTGTATAGATGAAATGTACAGAAATTAACCCGAAACAACAAGAATTAAAACGTTACCATCTCCCCAGCAACGGCGCCATTTGATCGCACGCTTTTGGCGTATCGAGTTTTAAGAGTTCTAAAGTTTAACCGCGATCAGGACGGTGTCGCTTTGCAACTAGCCGGGATGAGCACGGGTCGTCCGCAGGGAGACGGAGCGTTTTATGTTCTTGTTTTGATGAGTTAATGCGTGAGGCGGATTGTTCGTACCTAACCTATGTGTATATATGCAAAGTAACCATTTGTTAGGATTAGATAGGATAGTGTAAGTTAAGGAAATCCGTATTCAAGTCCTTTGAGCCGAACTCAACCAATGAAGCTAGAGCAATCGGCAACAACGTGGATTAGGGTGCTTAAGCACGGTATTCGGGGAATCCGGCTTATTGACCCTTGTCCTTCCGTTCATGTCTCTTGCTTTTGCCTACGGCCAAACCGAACGCAACCGGTCGCGGTTAGGAATCACCGTTACCTTAGTAGGGTAGGGTGCCTAACAGAGCGCTTGCGTAACGTTTGGACGGAGTTCAATTAGAAAATACGGGAAAAGGAAATGAGCAAAGAAAGCTTAACTTACAATATCGTATTTATTCCTAACAACACCATATTAACAACCATTCACAACAACAAAAGAAAAGGCAAAGAAAAGATAAACAAAGAAAAGAAAAGAACATTGCAAGAAAGTAAATGACATAGTAATAAATTGCAAGTAAGTAAAGCATGGAAATAAATTGCAAGAAAGGTAAATGCAAGTAAGAAATATACTAAGAACCAAAGAACACATAACAAACCATGGGTTCAATAACCAAATCTTAAACTTGCAAGCTCAATGAAGAGGTTGCAAGATCAAGAAGAGGCAAAGAACTCATGTGAAAATGAAGGCACAAAAGAGACTTTATTCATCTTTAAGAATGATACAACCCCTTGAGACCAATGACTAAAGCTTAAACTTGCAAGCTCAATGAAGAGGCTGCAAGATCAAGTTAAGGTAGAAAGCTCAAGGGGGAAGCTATGTACAAGAGAACAAAAGAAAACAAAAAGAGTTACAAAGTGTATGGAAAAGAATGAGAAAACTTGGATCCCTCTCCCTTGCTCACTGGTTCTATATTTATAGGCTCAAAAGAAAATTAAACAAACAATAAAAATGAGCTGACGTGGCAACAAGGGAGGAACTGTGAGAAACTGGGGGCATTTGGAGCTAATGGGGCCAGCGACCTCGGTTTTGGTGAGCATGTGCTCAGACAAAATCTGAGCTCTGGTGCTCGTGCTTGTAGTGTGGTCTTTTTTGTCCCCAGAAGTCCATTTATGTTGCTAGATTTGTCTATAAAGTCCTGTGTTGCACTCAGAGATTGGAGCGAAACTTGTAGCTATGAATCACATCAACACTTTATTGCATTTATTGCACCATCAATGCACATACACCATGCCCACTTGTGTCATGATTCATGGCAGCCCCACTAGGTCCATGTGCCAAAGAGCATGTGTGCACACATGCTATGTGTTGGACCAAAATGTTGTGCACACACTTTATTCGCAAAAACTCTTTGGATATCGGTCGGTTTCCAGTTCCGGTTGCAGTGTCGGTTCACAAATGATATATCCGTGATTTTAAGTGTATTTCCAGTATTTTGTCACGGATACATGTAATCTGTAATACTAAGCAGACACCGGTTAATAGTACCGATAAATACAAAAAATAGATAATGAATGAGCGGTATTAAAATGCAATATTCTGGTATGAACAGGTAGCTCGCCTACCCCACAACGCCAGGGATCTAAGCCCTTACTAAGAGGCAACCGAGCAGGTTCACTGCTTGGTTCATCCTTAGTAGGCCTCCTACGGCCCCTCCAGAGCCAAGGATCGAAGATCTTGATGGGTCCCGGCAGCGCCCCGGCCATCGAAACGTGGCCAAAATGCGGAACAAAAATTTATCAAACCGGTGCTACCGCTACCCGATCCCCGGATCGACCTTAAACCCTAAGTATCATGACCCAAAGTTTGGCCCGAGACCAGCACTTAACCACGTAACGTCTACAGGCGTAACGCGACTAAGTAAGCCGAAACCCATAAATCAAAACCAGTAAAAGTATAAAGTGTTTAAACATTTAATAGGAACATTTGTTAAACTGTTAAGAAAACCTCAAGAAGACAATCACCAAGATAACGATATACGATGTCGTAGCGAAGAAAAGAGCAGTAAGTGGAACACATCACACAAGATAAGAACTGCATAGGTAAAGTCGGCTCACAGCGAGCTCGACACCAGAATACAAAATAATATACATCATCGTCCTCACACTGGTCTCTAAGTCAAATACATAAAAGTAGATGGAGAGTACTAAATACAAAATATGTACAATGGAAATAACCGGATACCACAAACCCACCTAGCAACAAACAGCTCACGCACCAACTGCAGTGGTATCCGTAGCCAAAAAATATAGGAAAGCAGCCTGCCGCGACTACTCCGAAGGGCAACCTGCAAACACTGTGGCACAACGGGGGTGAGTTGCCAACTCGTGAATAGTAGATAACATATAAAGGTAATCGTGAGTATGCACGTGCTGCGATACTCTAACCTATGCCAACAGATAACATCTATATGATGAACTATATGTGCAGTAATCATGTATCATGTACGATCTAACAACATCTCTAAATGATAAGCAGGGTATGCAATAATCGGGCATAGAAAATGTAATCTAATAATATCTATATAGGATGAGCAGGGTATGCAATAATCGTGCATAGCAAATGCAATCTAATAACATCTATATAGGATGAGCAGGGTAAGCAATAATCGTGCATAGCAAATGCAATCTAATGACATCTATATAGGATGAGCAGGGTATGCAATAATCGTGCATAGCAAATGTACTCTATCAGGTACAACAGATACATGGTGAGATGTAAAAATACTGAGTTCTGAGCATGGGAATAAGTAATATCTACACGGAATATCAACGTGGGAAATAATCGGTGTCCATCCATATACCCAAATCATGTAAATCTCATAGAATCATGAGTGACTAGCATCGGCACACTAAAATATCACGAATCGTCGTGTCTAGCATCGGCACGCAAATCCTCAAGTATCGGGCTCCGTCTGCGAAATCGGATCGGCCCGTATCCATCTCTCATCTCTGGTCAGTATCCTCCGGATAACCGCCAGGTCTAACCAATCATCGGTAGGTAGTAGTCCCTCTGCCAGGCTCACCGTCTACTGCACAGCGATCCGTTCTCGCCCCGGGGTACCATACCGAGTCCACCATGTACCCGCAATCGGCCTCATCCAACTCCTTGATTCGGGTTCACATATCACACGTCTCAGAACCGAGAAAACGCATGGTAGACGCACTGAAATATCATACCAAGGGAAACCGGGTTTTTAAATAATGCGTATTCTCTTTTGAAATATCCACGGTTCCCAAATCCAGAAATATCATGGAAACAACATATCTCAATGCGTAAATCCATGCAAGTATAAAGATATCACTATATGTGTGCACTGGTATGAATATATTGTGCATGTGCGCAAGTATGAAGATAACAATATATATGTGCACGGATATGAATATATAGTGTGCATGTACGCAGGTATGAAAATATCAATATATGTGTGCAGTGTGCATGTGCGCAGGTATGAAAATATCAATATATGTGTGCACTGGTATGAATATACAGCGTGCATGTGCGCAGGTATGAAATATCAATATATGTGTGCACTGGTATGAATATACGGCGTGCATGTGCGCAGGTATGAAAATATCAATATATGTGTGCACTGGTATGAATATACAGCGTGCATGTGCGCAGGTATGAAATATCAATATATGTGTGCACCGGTATGAATATACGGCGTGCATGTGCGCAGGTATGAAAATATCAATATATGTGTGCACCGGTATGAATATACGGCGTGCATGTGCGCAGGTATGAAAATATCAATATATGTGTGCACCGGTATGAATATACGGCGTGCATGTGCGCAGGTATAAAAATATCAATATATGTGTGCACCGGTATGAATATACGGCGTGCATGTGCGCAGGTATGAAAATATCAATATATGTGTGCGCCGGTATGAATATACTGCGTGCATGTGCGCAGGTATGAAAATATCAATATATGTGTGCGCTGGTATGAATATACTGCGTGCATGTGCGCAGGTATGAAAATATCAATATATGTGTGCGCTGGTATGAATATACAGCGTGCATGTGCGCAGGTATGAAAATATCAATATATGTGTGCGCTGGTATGAATATACAGCGTGCATGTGCGCAGGTATGAAAATATCAATATATGTGTGCACTGGTATGAATATACAGCGTGCATGTGCGCAGGTATGAAAATATCAATATATGTGTGCACTGGTATGAATATACAGCGTGCATGTGCGCAGGTATGAAAATATCAATATATGTCAATATGGGACGAGTCATGACAATCATTAATGATGCGACAATCAAACGATATGTATAATGCGTAGCAATCCTATAGTGCGAGTGTCATGGCAATCACTAACGGTGTGGATGTAACATATAAATAGTGCTCGTGCAGCTTGAACCGTTAGTGACAGTGCAGTGTTCTATGCTATCATTTCTCTATGCAACAATAAGGTGTGCTACTATAGTCCATATGAACATCTACGACTAAATATCCTAACACGCCCTGACGCTTAACTCCATACGGGCGATTTCCCCGTAGATGTTAAATCTACTCACCTGGTCGCGCGCTACTCGTAGCCGACCACCTGCTTCCCTTCCTTTACTTCGTCCGACGTACCCGCCTGCGAACCTAGAATTCACATAAGGAAAATCCACATAAGCAAATATCTCGCAAAACGCGACATCGAACCCAAACGAGAAACTCGCGTCGCGAACCAAACGGGCGTGTGTACGATACGCCTAAAACGTGTGTATACGCGTCTAAAACTATCCCGACACGCCACGACACGCTGGATCATAGAACCCACTCACGTATCGCGCGTATCGCGCGAATTAAACGTACTAGAAAAACGATATATCATCTCAGATTTTCCTACAGAGAGAAACTTACAAAATTGCACATACCACATGCCTCAAATTCATAGCAGACTCCTACAGCCAAAACCCTAACACCTATCTCCCTCATCTGGCCGCAAATTGAGGCCAGAAGGAATAAATCGGCGGCCTCAAGGTGGAATGGGGGTCTTGTACTCTGGTGGTGTGATCAGGGTCTCCCAAATAGGCTACAGTTAACTCAGATTTTATCTGAAACAAATGGGTCTATAGCAGATAGCAGAAAGGTGAAATTTCACTTAAAAACGCTAAATTTTGCACAAAAAGAAACCCTATGGTATTTTGGTGAAATGTGGGGTTTACCTAGGTTTACTTGGCCCTAATAGCACTTAATTAGGCTAGGTTAACCAACACTAACATCACTTGGACAAAAGTCCACACAATTCATCAAATCAAGCACTAAATCTCACTTTTAACACTAATCGAAGCTATTTAACACACAAGCTTATCAAACTAGGAAATAGGATCAGAGATTATACCTTACTAGACCCTAGGCGCAAGGAGAAAGGAGGAGGAGAAGATGGGAAGCTGCTGTGGCTGCTGGAGCTACTGCTGCTGCTGCTGCTCCATGCATGCTGCTGCTGCTTGGGCTGCTGCAAATGTTGCTGCTTGCTGCTGCCTCCTCTGCTGCTGTTGCCTCTTCTGCTGCTGCTTGTGCTGTGTGTGTGTGTGTGGGTGGGTGAGAGTTGTGAGAAGTGAGAGTGAGAAATGAGAGTTATGTTAGTCAACCCCCCCCCCTTCACTCTCCCTCTCTCTTCATTAAATGAGCATGGCTCAACCATGAAGCCCATACTCCCTCTTTTTCACCAAGTCAACAAAGAAAATCATTTCCATAAAAAAAAAACACATAATTAAAACTCAAAATACTTAATAAAAATCAATAAACTTAAAGAAAATGGGTTAATCCACCATGCTTGCTAATCATGGTTTAACCCCAAATAAAACCCTAGTTTACATGCACAAGTGTGTGTATGCCTAGAAAAATTCCAATAAAATACTCATTAAATAGGATAAAATATTTGGAACTCAATTTGGTAAACTTTTTATTAAAAACTATATATTAAAATATAATTAACCCCTAAACACAACCTAAGGTGTTACACTAAGCTAGCAATATAAACTAAGAGTTAGAATCGTTATACCGAGTTGATCCGAGTCCTTCGGTCTTCATTCCAAGCTCCTTGCGGTTCTTTGACGAAGTTTGGTTGCCGGTATTCCTTCATCTCCGATGATCCACCCGAGGGAAATGGTGCAAGCTCCAACCTCTTCGAACGAGGTAACCGACGCCCCAAAGTCGCTAGCGATGGAGAGTCGAGGTGTAGTAGTGCGTTACTATATTTTTTCTCTCATCCATGTGCTCCATGGAGCAACTCAAGAAGAAGATGAAAGAAGTGATGAAACTTTGGCATGAGCAAAGAATTGGCTAAGTGTTTTGTAGTGAAATTTTTCTTTTTGAGTGTATGAGAGAGTGGGAGTAATGCAAGTGAAAAATAATCAACAAAATTAAATCCAAATCTCCAATGAAGTGGCCGCCCCCCCTCTCTCATCCCCACAAAAAATATCATTTTCCAATTAATCAAATAAACAAATCCAACCATACTTTGCACCATGCTTTGACTCATGCCTATTCCTTGTCACCTTTTCCACCCCATTTCCTAATTGATTTTCTAAAAGAAAATCAATAATGAGGTGGCATCTTCTAGAAGCTATTCCGCATAAAATACGGAATACTTCCCGGTACATGTATCGAAATACATATACGAGTATTCGTACAAAAATACGAATAGCCAAGAAAGAAAAATAAATAGCGAACAATTATACTAGAATACATATATATATAAATACATATGTAAATTATTAAATCAAAACCTGATTTAATAATCTGGCTTAATCCTAAGCCGCTAGTATTATCAACCGTCCGATTAAAGTCTGCGCAGCATGCACATATTTAATCGGACACCTGTATGTACCAACATATGTCATGTACACCATATCGCCTGAACCGTGAAAACCTTCTGTGTGGGACTCTAAAGACTCGTCAATACGCTGGCAGTGGGTTTAACCACAAGCACGTCAGCTGCACTAGCTGTACGTAATGGCTACCCAGGTATTGAGCGAAAGGGAGGCCGACGAGCAAACTCATCCTGAACCCCTACTGAGCCTGATAGTGACAATATCCGTACAGTCCGATCTGTTCGTCTAAGAGCATCGCATATCGAGTCTAGGAGGGTGGATAAAGTCAGACCCCCAACAACGCGATATTTAGTGTCGGTATGAAACCCATCACCACCTGAGAAACTATCGATCCTGGATCGGTAATTCTCGTCCACCGTGGCCACGGATTTATGGTGATGGTCATCCGTACACAACGCGACATCAACCCCCAATAATGGGAGAGACGAATCCCCGACAATCCGATCACTGCCTCCATGTGGCTCGGGACTGTACCCAACTAAAACCTGTTTGCACGACTCCTTTGAGCCGTGGTAGGGTAGTAATCAAAGCACAGTGGGAACTCACATGAGACAAATGACGATCTCACGTCGATAGACTAACCTGTACACATATCACTTAGAAACTGCAATCTGACATTAGGTATAATACCAACTAGCAGGTTCCCGGGGAGTCCGTCCGGTATACTCATAACCCAATGAGCACCTGTATACTATCTTAGGTGAACAAACTAACACCAATGGCTTGTGAGACCTGGCCACCGCCCCTCGTCGGGGTCTCGATCAGTATACACTAGTCTACACTGGAGTATCGATGCCCGGTCTCGATACTCCTACGACTAGGGACATTTAAGGATGTGCTTATAGACCCCAGCTCCTATATATATGATCGCCATCATAATGCTGGCAGTCAAGCAAGAACCCTATGGGCTCTATCAACATGTACATGATGATAAAGACAAACCAGATAGCATACTATCATCTTGAGTAAGACTGTTTTATCGGTATAGGTCATCACTCAATCATCATAATCACAAGTCCGCGACTATGATAATTGCCTTGAGGGCACTATAGCCAACAATCTCCCACTTGCACTTAAGGCCAATTATTGCGATGTCGCATACTCACAGCCCGTGTGATACCGAACACTCAACTTCTCTACTAATCAGTTTCGCAAAGCCCGTTTACGAAAATGATTGCTGTAGCATTTTAAAAATAATTAAATAAATAAAATTTGTTTAAGTGAATTTTAGGATTTTCGGTAAAGTAAAATGTATTTTTCGTAAAACAAAACCGTAATTATTTTTCACTATAAATTTAAAAATACCTATTTTAATTATGTTATTACTAGTAAATGGTGTTTATTTAGTCACTTATAAATTTTTAGTTTAATTAAATATTTTTCCTAAATTAATTGTTTTAAATATTAACATAAGCTTTATTTTTACACTAAATTAGTGTAAATTACAAATTTGAATGGTTTTAATTTGTAAAAATGAACCATGGCATATTAGAATTTAGTGTGTTTCATGCAAAATTTATTTGCAAATTTTTCCAAAATTCTAGAGTTTTCTTGAGTTGTTTTAGTAAAGAAATAAAAGAAATTAAATAAGGTTGTGAAAAGACATAATGAAGTGATATTTTGGGGGAAATTTCTACACAATTCCTCACTCATTTTTTTCTCTCCCTCACCTCCTAAACTTGGCCGGCCTCACTCCTATGGCAGCCCCCCCCCCATTTTCCAATTTTATTTTAACTCCAAAAATCATCAAAAATCCTCCAAAATTCAATAAAAAATACACAAAATCCTAATAAATTCCTACCCTTTATTCTTTGCTCTTCTTTACATGGATTTTGGAGTGGGAAAGCATGCATTTTGGAGTCTCATTTTCATGTTTGGACTTTATGATGTGGAGGTATAAATCTTTCTCTTTTGATTTATTTCTATTAGATGTTTCTTTTAAAGCATAATTAGATTTATTAAATTAATTCTATTTGCAAATTTTAAAATTCAAGTTATGGTTTGTAAATTCAAGTTGTGATTTTTATTAATTAAATAAGGTTATAATAGCTAGTTTAACATTTTTTTAGAGTGGAAAAACCTTGCATGGTTGTTGTATAATAATTTGTTTATTCAAATTGATTTAATTATGCTATTTAGCTAACTAGTTTTTATAAAATGTATATGTGGGTAATATAAAATTCTAATTAAGGTTGCTATCATTAGATTGTAGTTTTAGTGAGAATATTAGCATGTTAATGGAAAGAAAAACTTAGTTTGATCACTAGTTTCTTTTGATAATTGGAAAATACTAATAAAATGCTATTTTTGTAAACTAGATTTTGGAAATTCCTAAATAAATGAGATTAAAAATATAAATTATGGTTTCATTATATCATTATCATCATGAATTGTAGTTTAATACATTAACTCATGCAAAATCAAGTTTGTTGTGAAATTGTGGAATTTGGCTTGTAAGATTTGAAAATTGATAAAGGTTGCAAACTAGAAATTCCAAATCCATACATATTTGTGTAATAAAAATATAGTAATGGTTTCTATAATCTAGTTAGGCTATTTAATGAGTTTTATGACTATTGGTTTCATTTAAATGTCAAGTTTTGAAGAAAAACGGTAAATTGGCATTTTCGGGTTTTACGAAATCGGGCGATTTGATGGATTTTAGTGTTTCGATGAATTAAATCATGTTTTATAATATAAGTAATGAGTTTTAAAACTATGAGTTATTTGTTCATGTTATCTCGATCCATCGGAGTTTGTACGCCGATATCGAGCGATATTTGGTTCTTTTGCGTGGACGGGACATAAGTTTTAACCTATGCTTGTTCCTTGCGTCGTTTTGACTTTTGTATGTGATTCAGTTTACGATACTATTTATATGTTTGCATTTAGGTACCCCTCACGTGGACTGCGGGCGATGAAGAGGAGGATGGCGACACCGTCTTCGGCAGACATGGACCAGGTGAGTAGATGTATATCTACGGGGGGAAGTCGGGTGGATGGCGTTTAGCACCCCCGCAACGTAGAATAGGAATAGTACTTATTGTCATTAGGAAACCAGATGTGACCCTAGATTCTTAATGAGTAGGACCCTAGTAATGACCCTAGGCTGGACTAGACTGATTTAGGAAGACCATACCAGAGGATGAATACCTTGGAAGAGATTCGTAGGTTTCAGGTAGAAACACACACACGCACACACTGAAACTCGACATGGTGTATACGTGTATGTGTATATATATATAGGACTAGGTATAGGTATATATATATATATACATAACACGTATATGGGATACATTGATGTGATATGATACACGGGAATGAAACAGTATAACTAGGCTTGATGCCGTGATTCTTGGCTATACAGTCGTATTAAATGTTAGCGGATCATTAGAAAATGATAATGAACAGGTATACATAAATTATAATGGGTAGTGATGATATTGAGGTACATGGGACTCTAAAATAGAACCCGAATTGTAACTTGTGACTGATCACGATATGATATATGTATGACTTGATTACGACATCATATAGGTGTGACCTGATGTCGATATCATATAGGTGTGACTTGATGACGATATGATATCAGTATGACTTAATCACAATATGATACATATGACATGATATTTCTGAGGATAAATTAATGAGGTATATTTATGATGGCAATGTTATATAATTGATGTATGCGATTACATCATAGCACCTTGATCATGACATGTGTTGATGATGATATTATACGAATAATGAGACACGTAGGTGATATTTGACCCGTACCCCGATATTGGGATGCCGTACGATGGATTTTACCGTAGAGGCATAGATGTGATGATTGATCCGCACTCTTGATTTGATGAAGTCGTACTACGTACGTGACGCTATTGAGGCTGGATCGCCGACTATTAGAGATATGGACTCAAACTTTAGGTGTACTCCTACTTCTTATCGACTAGTTCTTAGGTAGGTTTTGTTTTGGGGGTTAGATGGACACTAGTTTAGGTTCGAGTCTTATAGTGGTAGTTATATTTGTATATCAAATGGGTGGATAACACACATCTGTCTTTACTTTCATACCGTAATCATAATGTGCATGTTCATATATATGTTTCTATAATCAGCATAAAACTTTGCCTGTTAGGACACCAGCACCATTACCGATGATGCGCATATTCCACGCACACTTATTGGCCGGCTCACACACATCATCATCGGTAATTGCTATGTCACGTACACTTTAGATCATATTATCTTTTATTGATAGAATCAGTTAACAACTAGACCGATATAATATTGTGATTACTTTCTGATGTTAGTATAGACATGGTATTTATTACTTAGACATTCATGCATTCATATTTTCATGTTATCATGCAGTATTATGGGCATATGCCGACACTTATCATATACTTACTCATGATTTTGAGATTTGGGTTTCTATGAGATTTCTGAATTTTTGGGGAAAACAGCAAGAATATATATAAAAACTTCTCTCTCTCCTCCTCTCTTTTTAAAACATAAGGTGCGGTTTTCTCGTGATGTATGTGTCGTCCACCATGAGATTTCATGTTTTCTGTTGGATTTCGAGACCCGATTCGAGGAGTGGATGAACCGTCTCGGGTACATGGTGGGCCCGGTATGGTACCCCGGGGTAAGAAGATCGAGTTGTAGACGATGAGCCTGGCAGGGGAAGGCTACCTACCGGTGATGTCTAGCACGGCGGATATCCGGAGGATACCGACCGTTGTCATGGGATTTGATGATATGGGCCGATCCGGACTGACGGAGCCCGAGATATTGAGACTTGAGATTTACATGTTTTGTGTTGATGCTTGACACGGATTTCGTGGATTTCATTGTTGATATTTCAGATTCCTATACACATTTTACTATGATAACAGTTAAAGATTTCTTATACAGATATATCTGGATTTCAGGATTGATTATTTTACATTCATGGTGCATGCATATCCATTCATATGACATAGTATTATTTGAGGCACTGACACGAGCACGGAGAATCTGCATTTACACGTAGTATTACCCTGCAATTACTAGATGATTGGGATATAGTAGTGTATTATTATGACCTAGGATAGCGTCGTGCATTCGATTTCTTTTCGTAGATGTCTTCTACTCATGAGTTGGCAACTCACCCCCGTTGTGCCAAATTTTATTACAGGTTCGATGTACAGGTTTCCCTGGCAGTTGCTGGCACATCATTTCATTCAGGGTGATTTGCCCGGTAGGTTAGTTCACTTGTATCTGGACCACCATTGTACTTTTATTCTTTCATTTGTATCTAGTAAGCTCCATCAACCATACTTGTATTTCTTGATAAGTTTATTGGACCAGTTATTTATTTCGACCTTAGAGTCGCGCTTGTATTTTTCTGATCTGGTGGTTTTGTTTTCTTTTGAGTTTTGAGCCTCGCCCTTTGGCGTTGTATATTATTGTGGTTATTGTGGTTGTTTCCGCCTGTTGGCGTTGTGCTAGCACCCGTGTAGGGATGCTTTTTATTGTTTATGTATATTATACTTGTTGTACCCGTTTGGGGCCAGTTTTTACAGAGGAGACTCTGCCGAAATTTTTGGGAAAATTTGCTGATGCTTTTAAACTTGTTTTCTTTTTCTTCTTCTTCTTCTTTTTTTATGGTTTAGATTTCTGGGCTTCGGCTTACTTAGGTTACGTGGCGCCTCTAGAACTTCGTAATCTAAGTGCCAGTCACGTTCCGTACTTTCGGGTCGTGACAAAGTTGGTATCAGAGCGCTAGGTTTAACCTTGTATAAGTCTAGGTGACCCTTGGTTGATGGAGTAGGTGACTTAGGTAGAGTGACGTACCGTTGGTATGATCCGCGGCATACTTACGATACGCTACTCTGCTTAAGGAGCCTTAGGATGTACATTGTTTGCACCGTATTCCATTCGTTCCTTTGATCTATCTTCGTCGATGTCGGAGGGTGGTTTCTGTTACCACGGGCGCACGGGCAGAGGGGGCTGCGGCTCGAATGCGATAACCATTAGAGTATTAGTTATTCTTGAGGATTGAAGCATTGTTTAGCGTGCGGATGAAAGGTATTCACATGCCGTCCAGACGAAGTTAAAGGGTTCGAACGATTATCAGAAAACCATTTTCCCAAGTTTAAGGTATTCGGAAGAACATGCGGGTATTTCGATGGACCCTCTAGAAGAATGAAACCCTAACTCGACATAATGACCACGAGAATGCCCTTGAACCTTAGGGTTTACGGCAGTTCCGCGGTGCCATTAGTGAAGCTTGGGTTTACCCTTCTACGGCTGGACCATCGATGCTGGGGTATGTACCGGATATTTTTAAACTGTACTTGAGTGTTGAACTCTCGGGAAATTATGGGATTTTGATGGATCGATCGAAAAGTTTAATGTAGTCCGGATATCAAGTGAAGGGATCGACTACGTGGGAGACTCTAGATATGAGTTTTGCCGTTGGTAGCGCAGTCAGCACACTTATGAAGAGACAAGTTTGAAGCAGCCGACATCAGAGGAAAGAGGCGCACATTGACGATAGTGTTTACGATTGTGATTTAATGATTTGAATTTCATATTTTCGTTGATTGGATTTTGGTATTTTGAGGACTTTGTTCTACGATTGGTATTGCATGTGTGTACCTTCATTACATTCTATTTGTGTTTCATATATCAGTGTATTGATGTTGTTTAGTACACACCCAGTACACTTGATTTGGTTTTAAATATTTTGAGATTTTTGATTTGATTTCGTGCATAGGGGTTACACATGATTTTGACATATGTTTCGACCTAGTTTTCATGCATTTTTGTACTGTGATTTCGATTTTGATATTCGATGTATGTTTTCGTGCACCATGTGCACCTGATTAGGATTCTTGCGCATACTTGGCGCACTTGATGCGATTTTGTGCACACCAGATGCACTAAATCGGGGTTTTGTGCAGATTAGATGCACCTGATATTGAGTCGTGCACGCCCGTTGCACTTGACAGATGTTTTTGGTGCACACCTGTTGCACTTAGTTTTGTTTTTGTGTGTATTCGTGGTATCTGTATTTGGTTTCGATTTCAGTGCGCACCGGACGCACATGATATTTTTATGATGTGATTGGGATTGATTTCAGTTTGAGCAGTATGTTTTCATAATCATTATTTTTTAATTTAGTAACCAGGCGAGACGTGTATGTTAAATAAAAGATATATATATATATATAGCTATTTTTTTTTAATAAACGTCCGCTACTTATGCCGAGACACGTGCATCACACGGCGATTTTCAAAAGGGGCTTTTGCATATTTCTTTATTCAGATATTTGGACGGTTTTACTATGATGCGCACTATATATAAGTTATAGATTGATGTATATTATGTTGGTTTTCATATTGGATTTTGATATTTTATTCTCTTCATAACTCCGATGATTGCGTTATGTTTGACGGAGTTGATTTTAGTTATGTATTGATGATTTCGGAGCCCCGACGATTTGAGTGCTTTGCTAAATATTTTAGTATTTGGAGGGGGAGTTTTAATTTAAATTCGAGGACCGAATTTCTAAAAGGGGGGAAGATTGTAACATTTTAAAAATAATTAAATAAATAAAATTTGTTTAAGTGAATTTTAGGATTTTCGGTAAAGTAAAATGTATTTTTCGTAAAACAAAACCGTAATTATTTTTCACTATAAATTTAAAAATACCTATTTTAATTATGTTATTACTAGTAAATGGTGTTTATTTAGTCGCTTATAAATTTTTAGTTTAATTAAATATTTTTCCTAAATTAATTGTTTTAAATATTAACATAAGCTTTATTTTTACACTAAATTAGTGTAAATTACAAATTTGAATGGTTTTAATTTGTAAAAATGAACCATGGCATATTAGAATTTAGTGTGTTTCATGCAAAATTTATTTGCAAATTTTTCCAAAATTCTAGAGTTTTCTTGAATTGTTTTAGTAAAGAAATAAAAGAAATTAAATAAGGTTGTGAAAAGACATAATGAAGTGATATTTTGGGGGAAACTTCTACACAATTCCTCACTCATTTCTTTCTCTCCCTCACCTCCCAAACTTGGCCGGCCTCACTCCCATGGCAGCCCCCCCCCCCCATTTTCCAATTTTATTTTAATTCCAAAAATCATCAAAAATCCTCCAAAATTCAATAAAAAATGCACAAAATCCTAATAAATTCCTACCCTTTATTCTTTGCTCTTCCTTCCATGGATTTTGGAGTGGGAAAGCATGCATTTTGGAGTCTCATTTTCATGTTTGTACTTTATGATGTGGAGGTATAAATCTTTCTCTTTTGATTTATTTCTATTAGATGTTTCTTTTAAAGCATAATTAGATTTATTAAATTAATTCTATTTGAAAATTTTAAAATTCAAGTTAGGGTTTGTAAATTCAAGTTGTGGTTTTTATTAATTAAATAAGGTTATAATAGCTAGTTTAACATTTTTTTAGAGTGGAAAAATCTTGCATGGTTGTTGTATAATAATTTGTTTATTCAAATTGATTTAATTATGCTATTTAGCTAACTAGTTTTTATAAAATGTATATGTGGGTAATATAAAATTCTAATTAAGATTGCTATCATTAGATTTTAGTTTTAGTGAGAATATTAGCATGTTAATGGAAAGAAAAACTTAGTTTGATCACTAGTTTCTTTTGATAATTGGAAAATACTAATAAAATGCTATTTTTGTAAACTAGATTTTGGAAATTCCTAAATAAATGAGATTAAAAATATAAATTATGGTTTCATTATATCATTATCATCATGAATTTTAGTTTAATACATTAACTCATGCAAAATCAAGTTTGTTGTGAAATTGTGGAATTTGGCTTGTAAGATGTTGAAAATTGATAAAGGTTGCAAACTAGAAATTCCAAATCCATACATATTTGTGTAATAAAAATATAGTAATGGTTTCTATAATCTAGTTAGGCTATTTAATGAGTTTTATGACCATTGGTTTCATTTAAATGTCAAGTTTTGAAGAAAAACGGTAAATTGGCATTTTCGGGTTTTACGAAATCGGGCGATTTGATGGATTTTGGTGTTTCGATGAATTAAATCATGTTTTATAATATAAGTAATGAGTTTTAAAACTATGAGTTATTTGTTCATGTTATCTTGATCCATCGGAGTTTGTACGCCGATATCGAGCGATATTTGGTTCTTTTGCATGGACGGGACATAAGTTTTAACCTATGCTTGTTCCTTGCGTCGTTTTGACTTTTGCATGTGATTCAGTTTACGATACTATTTATATGTTTGCGTTTAGGTACCCCTCACGTGGACTGCGGGCGATGAAGAGGAGGATGGCGACACCGTCTTCGGCAGACATGGACCAGGTGAGTAGATGTATATCTACGGGGGGAAGTCGGGTGGATGGCGTTTAGCACCCCCGCAACGTAGAATAGGAATAGTACTTATTATCATTAGGAAACCAGATGTGACCCTAGATTCTTAATGAGTAGGACCCTAGTAATGACCCTAGGCTGGACTAGACTGATTTAGGAAGACCATACCAGAGGATGAATACCTTGGAAGAGATTCGTAGGTTTCAAGTAGAAACACACACACGCACACACTGAAACTCGACATGGTGTATATATATAGGACTAGGTATATGTATATATATATATATACATAACACGTATATGGGATACATTGATGTGATATGATACACGGGAATGAAACAGTATAACTGGGCTTGATGCCGTGATTCTTGGCTATGCAGTCGTATTAAAATGTTAGCGGATCATTAGAAAATGATAATGAACAGGTATACATAAATTATAATGGGTAGTGATGATATTGAGGTACATGGGACTCTAAAATAGAACCCGAATTGTAACTTGTGACTGATCACGATATGATATATGTATGACTTGATTACGACATTATATAGGTGTGACCTGATGTCGATATCATATAGGTGTGACTTGATGACGATATGATATCAGTATGACTTAATCACAATATGATACATATGACATGATATTTCTGAGGATAAATTAATGAGGTATATTTATGATGGCAATGTTATATAATTGATGTATGCGATTACATCATAGCACCTTGATCATGACATGGGTTGATGATGATATTATACGAATAATGAGACACGTAGGTGATATTTGACCCGTACCCCAATATTGGGATGCCGTACGATGGATTTTACCATACGAGGCATAGATGTGATGATTGATCCGCACTCTTGATTTGATGAAGTCGTACTACGTACGTGACGCTATTGAGGCTGGATCGCCGACTATTAGAGATATGGACTCAGACTTTAGGTGTACTCCTACTTCTTATCGACTAGTTCTTAGGTAGGTTTTGTTTTGGGGGTTAGATGGACACTAGTTTAGGTTCGAGTCTTATAGTGGTAGTTATATTTGTATATCAA
Source organism: Agapanthus africanus (assembly GCA_030015575.1). Classification (NCBI taxonomy): domain Eukaryota; kingdom Viridiplantae; phylum Streptophyta; class Magnoliopsida; order Asparagales; family Amaryllidaceae; genus Agapanthus; species Agapanthus africanus. Next base: position 333,841,368 of record CM057346.1, on the reverse strand, counting down.
ATGGGTGGATAACACACATCTGTCTTTACTTTCATACCGTAATCATAATGTGCATGTTCATATATATGTTTCTATAATCATCATAAAACTTTGCCTGTTAGGACACCAGCACCATTACCGATGATGCGCATATTCCACGCACACTTATTGACCGGCTCACACACATCATCATCGGTAATTGCTATGTCACGTACACTTTAGATCATATTATCTTTTATTGATAGAATCAGTTAATAACTAGATCGATATAATATTGTGATTACTTTCTGATGTTAGTATAGACATGGTATTTATTACTTAGACATTCATGCATTCATATTTTCATGTTATCATACAGTATTATGGGCATATGCCGACACTTATCATATACTTACTCATGATTTTGAGATTTGGGTTTCTATGAGATTTCTGGATTTTTGGGGAAAACAGCAAGAATATATATAAAAACTTCTCTCTCTCCTCCTCTCTTTTTAAAACATAAGGTGCGGTTTTCTCGTGATGTATGTGTCGTCCACCATGAGATTTCATGTTTTCTGTTGGATTTCGAGACCCGATTCGAGGAGTGGATGAACCGTCTCGGGTACATGGTGGGCCCGGTATGGTACCCTGGGGCAAGAAGATCGAGTTGTAGACGATGAGCCTGGCAGGGGAAGGCTACCTACCGGTGATGTCTGGCGCGGCGGATATCCGGAGAATACCGACCGTTGTCGTGGGATTTGATGATATAGGCCGATCCGGACTGACGGAGCCCGAGATATTGAGACTTGAGATTTACATGTTTTGTGTCGATACTTGACACGGATTTCATGGATTTCATTGTTGATATTTCAGATTCCTATACACATTTTACTATGATAACAGTTAAAGATTTCTTATACAGATATATCTGGATTTAAGGATTGATTATTTTACATTCATGGTGCATGCATATCCATTCATATGACATAGTATTATTTGAGGCACTGACACGAGCACGGAGAATCTGCATTTACACGTAGTATTACCCTGCAATTACTAGATGATTGGGATATAGTAGTGTATTATTATGACCTAGGATTGCGTCGTGCATTCGATTTCTTTTCGTAGATGTCTTCTACTCACGAGTTGGCAACTCACCCCCGTTGTGCCAAATTTTATTACAGGTTCGATGTACATGTTTCCCTGGCAGTTGCTGGCACATCATTTCATTCAGGGTGATTTGCACGGTAGGTTGGTTCACTTGTATCTGGACCACCATTGTACTTTTATTCTTTCTTTTGTATCTAGTAAGCTCCATCAACCATACTTGTATTTCTTGATAAGTTTATTGGACCAGTTATTTATTTCGACCTTAGAGTCGTGCTTGTATTTTTCTGATCTGGTAGTTTTGTTTTCTTTTGAGTTTTGAGCCTCGCCCTTTGGCGTTGTATATTATTGTGCTTATTGTGGTTGTTTCCGCCTGTTGGCGTTGAGCTAGCGCCCGTGTGGGGATGCTTTTTATTGTTTATATATATTATACTTGTTGTATCCGTTTGGGGCCAGTTTTTACAGAGGAGACTCTGCCGAAATTTTTAGGAAAATTTGCTGATGCTTTTAAACTTGTTTTCTTTTTCTTCTTCTTTTTTTTATGGTTTAGATTTCTGGGCTTCGGCTTACTTAGGTTACGTGGCGCCTCTGGACGCTTCGTAATCTAAGTGTCGGTCACGTTCCGTACTTTCGGGTCGTGACAATTGCGTTCGAGAAATAGCCTCAGTGAGTGGATCCGCTCCAATGTTTCTTTCTGTATCTCAACTTCGGGGAGAAAACCATCTCCCGAAATGAGCAATACCTGTCTTAGAATTTGTTTGGATATTTGATGGGACCCGGTTCACAAATGAACTCCAAATCCAGCAAACTACTTAGACTGCATCGTCCACTGAATTTAATCAGTATCCTGCGCCATGCCTTTCCTCAGTATCCGCTTGGACCAACTGTCCAACATACTGTCCCTCAGAAAAGGGAAAAACTATAAATCCGACAGTCACTCTATCATCCAGGTCACCTTGGAAGCCTGAAATGGTAACCGTCTCCTGAAAGAGGCTGCCGTTACTATATCCCTAGAACATCCATTTATGTTCAAAACTGCTTCCCAATGTTTCTCCGGGATTGGATTAATATATGTTTATTGCAGCTAGTGCAAAAACAACATCTGGTGTGATACTTGACATTCATGATTAACTCAATTGCCTGAGCAAGTGATATGCTAATCATGCAGATCCCTCCCTACTTTAGTCTGTAAGACACCTTTAGAGAGGGTGACTCCATCATCTGGAGGTACACCACCATGCCAGGAGTCAACCATTCAAAATATATCTAGAATAATGTCAAAGTACCCAGATTGGGATACTTCTTAAATCTAGATCTAAAACCATAGATATAGTAACCAGAAAACCTGATATTATATCCATATCTTATGTGGAGAAACAACTTTGTGACAACCACAGTATAACCGATCGTAGTATAGGAATAAATCTTCCTATCAAGTGCATGTCATCCCAATATCTGGACATCACTCTCTACTACCTTCTTACCAGATCCATCTCCTATTCTGATGAAGTCAAAGCCTATGACTGTCACCTCAAAAATAGATGATCTAATTCCGCTGTACCTGCTTTAGCCTATAAATAGACATAAGCTACTTGCCCACTATGCTTCCGCTACTCCCACTGACTACAACAACCCTCTGGCAGAGTCATATACACGTGCACTTCTAAAGCAAGTTTAGAATGAAGCTATACTCATCCTCCTGCCAGGTCTTATAGTCTAGAACAACAGCAATGGCAAGTCTGGATAAACAAGAACCTCCCTGTCACCATTTCTGAGAAGACCGAAGTACCTCTCGGGTGCCTGAGGTTACCCACCAAAATTTGCGGAGTGGCTAATGGAACGTCAAAATCAATTGAATCCTTAGGTTCTATTAAATCTTCAGTGATCGTTTGCGGTTCTGGAATCACTTCCAGTTCTACCATACTCCCACTTTTGTTTTTCTGAAAAAGTCCATTTTACTAAAACTGTGGCGAGTCAAGAACAATACAAATATTGATCTTCCTGATGGTAAAAAGTTAACCCTCGTCAAAGCCCGGGATAACCCACAAACAGCCATTACTGAAACGTGCCTAAAGTTTATCCGGATTCTGGTTTTAAGCATCAGCCGAACAACTCCCTATACCTTAACATCGTTAAGATATAAATTGATTCTATATATATCTAATATAGAAACAAAAGCACTAATTTATTGGAACCAGATTCAAAATCATGCAGCTGTCTCCAGTGCATATCAACCAAATGGAAGGAGGCCATTCAGCATTACTCATCTAGGAGTGCATCCATATGTGAGTAACCTGAAAGAGAAGCAAGTTCTCAAAACCATTACTATCAACGGAATACCAAACACAAGTATCTACATCTTCGACTTCCTTGAAGAATCCTGATACTTACAACATATGGTTCTCTACTTTATTCTTATACTTATAACTTCTCGATATCTGGACTTTGCATTTCAATGAAATACATGTCTAGAATTGGAGAAGTCATAAGTAAACAGAATATAGTACGAGTACCAACCCTTTTGTCCTAATGGACACTGGACAACATACAATACTTTGTATAAGTCCCCTGAGTTCAATAAATCAAACCATGTTCGTCGTAGGTTAAAAAACTGTACTATAGTTAAGAAGAGTTACACCGCTGTTGAATGCACCTTACCTAATCACCAGCTGATATAGGTAAATGTCAGAGACATAATATCAAAAAGTTATCTCACTTTATAAAATAAACGTACAGATATATCAGTTTGAAATTGGTACATAACAACGGATATTCAAAACCAAATATTTGTCGTCCGGCAAAATCCAGATGATTTCCTCAAATATCACCAATTACAACTAATTCCGATATAATGAGGATCTAATCACCCAATTCCCAATATCTTACTCCCACTCACCATCCGCAATAACATGCAGATGTGAGAACTGATCTAGTAAGTACATACACTGGAGTTAGATTTCAATTAGGAAAACAGTTTTCAATTAATATCGCACAGTGAAACTGACACATGAAAATGTTTCAAAAAAAAGTGGTTAACTGGTATTCCTAGTAACGCCTCTTCCACTATCCTGAATCATGACAGTAACCATATACTTACATGCCCTCACTGCAATCCCTTTATTATGTCTTTACTTATTACCTTTTTTACACCAACTTTAGGCTAATTGGTTTTCTTCCTTCCCTACCCTTCGGCACCAGCCTAAGGTTTGGAAGAAGACTATCCAATTAGCATAATAGGTGTACTCTCATAATCCTAGGAGCCCTCGCAACCTGAGAAAAGGTAAAGGGAAAAGACATCTGAATAATCCTATTCAATCTCTCCAGAACCAGAATCCATCCTCGAAAAAGTTCCTTCGAGTTCGTATGTAACTATACGATAGATTTATCCAATGGAAGTGGATATCCGTAGTGATACGGGGTGTTCTAGAGAAAAGCATGTTGGGTTGTAGGAGTGCCCCGGCCATCGAACCGTGGCCAAATGCGGAACAAAAAATTTCTAAAACCCGACGCTACCATTACCCGATAAAACAAGATCAAAACCATTAACCCTAAAGCTAGCAATTTAACAAAAGGAGATAGAATGGTTATACCTAATGATCCAAGTCCTTCGGGTTTTCAACCATTTCCAAGCTCCTAATGATGCGGATCGACTTTGGTCGCCGGTCTTCCTTCGTCTCCGATGATCCACCCGAGGAAAACGGCGCAAGCTTCAGGTTCGCCGAACGAACCAACCGACTGTTCAAAATGGCTAGTAGTGGAGAGTGGGGAGTGTAGAATAGCCTCACCATATTTTTCCCTCAAAAATTATGCTCATAGAACAACCATGGAAGATATGGAGGTGATGAACAAAGGCATGAGAAAATGGCTATGTGTTTTGTGTGAGCATGAGAGTGAGAGAGCACAAAAAAATGATATCACAAAAATGAGCAAGCCCCCTCCACAATGTGGCCGCCCCCCCTCTCATGCCCCCACAAAAAAAATGTCATTTCCAATTTCATTAAACAAATACACAACCATACGAATCACTAAATGTCCAACCATGCTTTGACTAAAAAGCCATGCCTTTCCATGTCACCATTTCCACCTCATTTATTAACATGTGATTTTATAAATAAAATCAATAATGAAGTGGCATCTTCAAGAAGCCATTCCATACAAATACGGAATACTTCCCGGTACATGTATCGAAATACACATACGCGTATTCGTACGAAAATACGAATAGCCAAAGAGAGAAAAAGAATAGTGAGCAATAATACTAGAATACATATATATAAATACATATGTAAATTATTAAATCAAAACTTGATTTAACAATCTGGTTTAATCCTAAACCACTAGTATTATCAACCGCCCGATTAAATTCTGTGCAGTCCATGCACATATTTAATCGGACACCTGTATGTATCAACATACATCACCTACACCATATCGCCTGAACTGAGAAAACCCTCTGTGTGGGATTCTAAAGACTCGTCAATACGCTGGCAGTGGGTTTAACCACAAGCACGTCAGCGGCACTAGCTGTACGTAACGGCTACCCAGGTATTGAGCGAAAGGAAGGCCGACGAGCAAACTCATCCGAACCCCTACTGAGCCTGTCAGTGACAATATCCGTACAGTCCGGTCTGTTCGTCTAAGAGTATCGCATATCGAGTCTAGGGGGGTGGATAAAGTCAGACCCCTAACAACGCGATAATTCGTGTCGGTATGAAACCCATCACTACCTGAGAAACTATCGATCCTGGATCGGTAATTCTCACATACCCCGGCCGAGGATTTCTAGTGATGGCCACCCATGCACTGCGCGACATCAACTCCCAATACCGGGATAGACGAATCCCCGAAAATCCGCTCACTGCCTCCATGTGGCTCGGGACTGTACCCAACTAAAACCTGTTTGCACGACTCCTTTGAGCCGTGGTAGGGTAGTAATCAAAGCACAGTGGGAACTCACACGAGACAAATGACGATCTCAGGTCAATATACTAACCTGTACACATGTCACCAGGGAACTGCCATCTGACTATAGGTATAATACCAACTAGCATGTTCCCGGCGAGTCCGTACAGTGTACTCATAACCCAATAAGCACCTCCATACTATCTTAGGTGAACAACTAACACCAAGGGCATGTGAGACCGGCCACCGCCCCTCGTCAGGGTCTAGATAAGTATACACCAGTCTACACTGGAGTATCGATGCCCAGTCTCGATACTCCCACGACTAGGTGTTAGTGTATATGCCCTAGAGGCCATTACTGTATCATACTGGTTTGTATATTACTTAATGGATGCTTGGGATATTCACCTTGTATATACAATCTTGCTCAAAATAGTAGTATGCTACTTGGTTTGTTTCTACTTCAATGTGTACATGTGTTTATTTTTGTATATCGCCTATACACATTAGTAGAGCCCTTAGGATCTTTGCTTGATTACCAGCGATGTGATGGCCGTCACATTAGTGGGGCTGGGTAATCTATAAGCACATCCTTATGCAGGTCCCTGGTCGCAGGACTATCGAGACAGGGCATCGATACTCCGGAGTAGACCAGCGCATGCGCTTCTCATCCCAGTGTGGGAGACGGTCTGTCCCACAGCCGTCAGTACGTCGTACTTGAGATAGTATGCGGGTGCTCGTTAGGTTACGGGTACACTGGACAGGACTCGTCGGGAACTGACTAGTTGGTATTATACCTATCGTCAGTTATCAGTTCCCAGGTGACATGAGTACAGCTTAGTCCGCTGACTTGACACTGTCACTTCGCCTCGAGTGTGTTCCCACTGTACTTTGATCACTACCCTACCACGGCTCAAAGGAGTCATGCAAACAGGTAGTGGTTGGGTGCAGTCCCGAAGCACTTGGAGGCAGTGACGGTTAGACAGGATTCGTCTCTCCCGGTATTGGGGGTTGACATCGCGCTGTGTCTAGGAGAGCCATTACACGAGTAGTCCCTGGCCAGGGCAAACGAGATATACTGGTAGGTTTCCAGTGTTATCTCAGGGTGTTTTGGGCTTCGCTCCGGCACGACTTGTACCGCTATTGGGGGACTGACGTTTACCGCCCCTTAGGCCCGCCATGCGATGTATCAGACGAACAGACCGGACTGTACGGAGAATGTCACACTCAGGATCAGTAGGAGTTCAGATGGGTTTCGCCTCGTCGGTCTTCTTGTCGGCATTACCTGGGGACCGTTACGCACAGCTAGTGCCGCTTGCGGTCTGTGGTTAAACCCACTGCCAGCGTAGTGTCGAGTCTTTAGAGTCCCACACAGAAAGCTTTTCGCCTTTAGGCAAAAGAGTAGAGGTCGCATGGTATTGCGACAGGTCGCATGGTTTTGCGACAGGGTTCGGTCACATCCGTGCACTTGTGCACGTACAGTGTCCGGACAGTATACACTAGCGGGCTTTGGTTTAAGCCAGATCCTAGTATACCTTATGGGATTGGATTTATCCGGTTTGCATTCGTGTTCCTCGGAACGCGGATGCGGGTGTGTATGCACAGTTGACAGGGAGGCAGAGGCAGCGGATTCTCATTAGGGTTGTTGACAGTTGACCGTTGACTATTTGACTTTTTGCTCAACCCTAATGAGAATTTGATATGTGATTAACTGTTATATTAATTAAGTATTATGGTGACATGGTTGTTGACTTTTGTTGACTTTGTTGACTTGTTGACTTTTGTTGACTTGTTGACTTTGTTGACCGGTTGACTAGGCTTGACTAGTTGACCATCATGATAACCATAGCCATCATTTCATGGCAAAGACTTTTGTTTACTTGCTCATTTGTGTAAAATGAGTGCATGAAATGATATGGTTATGGTTGCTTCAACCATCACATAAGACTTTTGTTAGTATGATGAGTTATGATTGCTTTGGATTATGAGAGGGTGAAAGGAAAAAGAGAGCCTCATTCTTTCTTGCTCATTCTCTCTCTTGTTCTTGAGCTCTCCTTTTGCTCTCACCCTTTTGCTCTTGCTCCCTCTCTTTAATCTATGGTTCTCTTGTCTCATGAGTTGAGAATCAAGAACCATAGATAAAATCCCACACAAACTATTCTCTACTCATTCTAGTTCACTAGGTTTAGCAAACCAAGTGAACTAGTTTCTTCAAAGAACGAAGAAGGAGCTAAAGGTTGGAGCTTTCAGGTGGATCTATCTTCGGCGTACGGAGACGACGAGAAGAAGCCAATCGGACCACCATCGGAGTTTGAAGACGAAGGAGTTCAAGACAAGCAAGGTATAACCCCCTAACCGAGTAGCTAGAAACTCATAGTTAGGTTGTTAGATAGATGTTTAACCAAGATCCGGGTTATAGGTCCATGTTACCACCTCCGTAAAAATTGTTTTTTACCAAATTCCGCATTCCCGAAAGTACCGGGAGAGGTAGCATGGACTTACAGTGGTATCAGAGCCTAGTTAAACTCTATCTAACATGTTAGCAAGTAACTAGAAGATCGATCAAAGAAAAGTCCCGAAAACGAACCCCAAGATTTTCAAGTTTCTGTCGATTTTAAAAGTGCTGGAAAACTTTTTTGAAATACACCTAAAATCGACTCAGGCTTTTTTAAAGAAACTTCAAAAAAATTGGTCCCCTGACTCGATCAAAGCGCCGCGTTTCCGCGGCGGGAGCACGCTCCCGCCGCGGAACCGCGGCCGAGTTGAGTCGGTCAAGGGTTTTCTTTTTTGCAGTTTACTCACTGGGGTATTTTGGGATTTTTAGTACATATATTTTCAACCCAGATTTTCCAGAACGAAAATTTTATTTTGGGGTCCCGAAAATCCGTATTTTTGATCGAACTTCTAAAAGACTTTAGCTAACGGGTTTTTTTTCTGTAATGTGATATTTGTATTGAACGTCTACTAATCGCTATATGTCGATTAGTGGGGGTTATACAAATCTGTGATCTGTAATGTTGCTGGAATGTGGATATGAATATGTTGGATTGTCGCGGGAGAATAGCCGGGGGTTGTGAGACGAGAGTTTTCTTTTCTTTCAATTCATGTAAATTTGTAAATTGATGTAATAATTATTTGTATGGCCGCACAACCGGGTCGGGGTTGTAGCCGTCATTGTATAATTTCTTTTTACTGTTTTTGCTCCTAGGATAGACCCATGGAGGGGGTGCACAAACTACCGGGTATGCCGAAGTGTCGAGTGGCCTACTCATGGAGATGGGGGAGGTTGCTACGCTTCGGGTACTTGGCGGGTAGTTTGCCGCACCCGTAGGGGTCTTGGGTGGGGTTTTGGCTATTCACCGCGACCGTGTAATTTGTCTTTCGTTACAGGCTCGTACGAATTACAGATTCCTAGTATATCCAATGTATTCATCTGTGATCTGAAATGTTTATCATTGCAGTATATCTATATATGATATTATTTAGGCGTTGCTTATGTTTTACAGACGCGCTAGCCCAGCCCCCACTCTGTCGTTAGTTAAGTAACCTAACGGGTAATGACGGGGCCCCGTGGCGAATGCGAATGGCATAAGCGTACGTCATATTTTGGTTGTTTTCTGCAATGGTAGGATTAAATGATGGGACGCATTAAAAGAACTATTGCAAGAATATCACGCATTAAAAGAACTAATGCAAGATAATAAACCAAGTTAAAGTCGTTGGAACACTTTCGAAAAACCACTCGGTTCTTTTCAAAACCAACTTTTAAATGCGGAGCTTGAGCCACTCCTTTTAAAAGCTATCTCGTTCCATCGACCAAATCAAGTTCACTACGTTCACGGTTTTGCCAAAACCATTCGTAGCCCTCCATCGTTTCGTATGAATATTCAATAGTATTCAAGCTGTGTTTGTTGACCTTCGTCAAGGCATAGTGATTGGTAGCTGTTGGGTATTCATATGTAGCATAGATAGATGCGTTGGTTTGGGACATTCGCATTACCTTGTTGACCTTCGTCAAGGGTATATACGGGTGGATTCAAATTAACCTGGATAATGACGGGCAGAACTTGACATGTGACTTATGATTTGTTGACCTTCGTCAAGGTCATAAGAGCATGGGGCAAAAATCCACATCGGGAGTTTCATAAGTACTGAAACTTGCTAGATTTGCATACCATTTGGAGTGTGATGATTCTGGTAGGATTCCTTCAGTTTCGTCACGCAATGATATTTGGATCCCGATCCTACTGTGAGTATATGCTACTCCTCGGGAAATTTCTCACTTAACGATCAATGCTATAAACCTAGTAGGTGCCTAGAAAGGTGTTAGCGGGGCTACGCCCCCAGGGAAAAGAGGTTCTTTAATTAAGGAACTTCGCGAAAGCGTTGGAAAACCTCCCTCGAAGTACCGACACCGGCCTGGCTGAACGGTTAAGCAAGTATTGTGCGGTGGGATTGATCCCGACTAATTCTTCCTTTATGGTTTGAGGAGGGATTCGAGAAACAGTGGGAGCCATCCTGTTTAGACAAACTAAAAACCACTCTAAACTTGCAAGAGCATCATGCTGAGTGTTTCTTCTTCTCTCTCCTAATTGCAGCGACCAAATCGACATGACTGGACTTAAGTTACTCCTAAATAAAAACAAACTGACAGGGCCAAACTACAAAGATTGGCTCAGGAATGTCAAGATAGCAATCACTTACGACAAGCTGGGGTATCTTCTTACCACCAAAGCTCCCCCTGTCCCTGGTCCAACTTCCAGCGTCGCGGATAAGGAAATCCGCAAGACTTGGGAGATTGATAGCGCGAAGGCCAAATGCCTCCTGCTTGCCTCGATGGACAACGAACATCAGAGGAGGCACGAGAATATGGACATGGAGTCCATATTGCTTCATACAAAAGAACTGTATGGGGAGCAATCTCGTATCGCAAGATACGAAGCGTCGAAAAAGTTATTTTCGACAAGAATGGCCGTCGGATCATCAGTAGCCGAGCACGTGCTAAAGATGATCGGCTACATTGAGGAGCTCGCTGACCTAGGGATCACATTGGAGAGTGAGCTATATACGGATATAGTTCTCCAGTCCCTTCCTTCCACTTACGCCCAGTTTATACTGAACTTCAACTTACAAGAAAAAGAGGTTGAACTTTCAGAGCTCCTCAACATGCTGAGGAGCGCAGAGGGCACCCTACAGAAAGGTAGGGAAACATCCACTTTGTTTGTAGGAGGATCATCTTCTTCTAGGTCCAAGGCGAAAGCCAAGGGAAAGAAGAAGAAAGCCCCCGCCAAACCAAGGGGCGGTGTTAGTAAAGTGGATACGAAGGGAAAAGCAAAAGCAACAAAGATAGCGGGGAAGCTTGTGGATAAGGAAGAATGCTTCTATTGTCATAAGAAAGGACACTGGAAGAATGATTGCAGGGCCTGGAAGGCCAGAACACAGGAATTGAAGCAGGTTGCAGCTTCAGCTTCAGGTGTGTATGTTATTGAAAACTGTCTTTCAATAAACTCTACTTCCTGGGTATTGGATACCGGATCAGGATCTCATATCTGTAATTCTTTGCAGGCGTTGAGAAACCGTAGGGTTTTGAAGGCAGGTGGCATGACCCTCAGAGTTGCGAACGGAGCTAGCATGGATGCTAAAGCCGTGGGGGACTATCACCTGGGAATGTCAGATGGACATGTTTTGGTTTTGCGTAATTGCTTTTTGTACCCAACGCAACTTGTAATATCATTTCTGTATCTTTAGTTTCTAAAGAAGGTTATGAATTTGCGTTTGTATGTAATGTTGTAAACATTCACCTTAATCAAGTTTTGATTGGGTCAGGTACATTGAGTAATGGTATATACGTCTTAAACCAACCACAGATTTTTAATGTCCAGAATACACACAAAAGAAAGTCTCCAGAAATAAATCAGACTTTCTTGTGGCATTGTAGACTGGGTCATATCAATAAGAGAAGGTTGACTAAGTTACATACAGAAGGGTATTTGAATGCGTTCAAATATCAATCGTATGCCACTTGTCAATCCTGTCTCAAAGGAAAGATGACAAAGACTCCGTTTACTGGACGTGGAGTAAGAGCGAGCGAGCTCTTGGGACTCGTACACAGTGACGTGTGCGGTCCAATGTCTACACATGCCCGAAGCGGACATTCTTACTTCATTACTTTTACGGATGACTTCTCAAGGTACGGTTATGTCTTCTTAATGAAACATAAGTCCGAGGCCTTTGGAAAATTCCAGGAGTATAAGAATGAAGTAGAAAAACAGACCGGCAAAAGTATTAAGATTCTAAGATCGGATCGAGGTGGAGAATACTTAAGTGCCGAATTCCTGAATTACTTAAAAGAGAATGGTATTCTCTCTCAGCTTACTCCTCCATACACTCCGCAACATAACGGTGTATCGGAGAGACGGAACCGAACCCTATTGGATATGGTTCGGTCCATGATGAGTAACGCTGAGTTGCCGCAATCATTCTGGGGATATGCACTAGAAGCAGCTGCGTATCTCTTGAACAAGGCTCCCACCAAGACTGTGCCTACCACCCCATATGAGATGTGGACTGGGAAGAAACCCTGTCTTAAGTATCTTAAGGTATGGGGATGTCCAGCTTTTGTAAAGAAGCAGCATGCGGACAAGCTTGAGGCACGTTCAGTACAGTGTAAGTTTGTGGGATACCCAAGGAACTCCAGGGGGTATCTTTTCTATTCCGTTGAGGAACAAAAGGTTTTTGTTTCTCAGCATGCCCGCTTCTTGGAAACTGAGTTTTTGGAAACCCAGATAAGTGGGAGCACAATAGAACTGGAAGAAGTTCCAGAACCACAGACTGTTACTGAAAGCTTAGTGGAACCAGAGGGTTCAACAGAACAGGACATTCCTACGCCGCTCCGCAGAAGTAGTAGGCAGACTCATCCGCCCGAGAGATACTACGGTTTCTCATAGACGGGGATAGAGAGGATTGCATCATAGAATATGATGAGCCTACTAGCTTCCAGCAGGCCGTTCAGAGCGTTGACTCAGTGAAATGGCTTGATGCAATGCGGACCGAAATGGAGTCCATGTACACCAACAAGGTATGGACGTTGGACATTGCTCCAGACGGGGTAAAACCCATAGGATGCAAGTGGATCTTCAAAACGAAGATTGGTGTAGATGGACAGGTTGAGACCTATAAAGCTAGGCTGGTAGCAAAGGGTTTTCGTCAAAGACCTGGATTGGACTATGACGAAACTTTTTCTCCAGTAGCCATGCTGAAATCCATTCGGATCCTTCTTGCCATTGCTGCCTTCCACGATTATGAGATCTGGCAAATGGACGTAAAGACCGCTTTTCTAAATGGAAATTTAGAGGAGTGTGTCTATATGGACCAGCCAGAGGGTTTCATTCAGAGTGGGAGCAGCGGAAAGGTGTGCAAGTTGCTTAAGTCCATCTATGGACTAAAGCAGGCATCGCGGAGTTGGAACATCTTCTTTGATGAGACGGTCAAAGAATTTGGCTTTATCAAAAATCCAGATGAACCATGCATCTATAGTAGATTTGTAGCGAGAACTGTAGTATTCCTCGTTTTATACGTGGATGACATTCTCTTAATAGGAAATGACATTCCTATGCTACAATCTGTCAAGGGGTTCTTGTCACACGGGTTCTCCATGAAAGACCTGGGTGATGCCTCATACATTCTGGGTATCCAGATCTACCGTGACAGATCCAAGAGGATATTAGGACTTTCACAGTCCAGGTACATCGACACCATACTGAAGAGATTCAGTATGGAAGATTCCAAGCGCGGTAACCTACCGGCTTGTCACGGGATCACCCTCTCTAAAGAGATGTCTCCCAAGACTGATTTGGAGAGGGATCGCATGTCTATTATACCCTACGCTTCTGCGGTAGGCTCTATAATGTATGCGATGTTGTGTACCAGACCGGATGTAGCTTATGCACTTAGTGTGGTAAGCCGGTATCAGTCAAACCCTGGGGAGAAACACTGGATAGCGGTAAAGAACATTCTCAAGTACCTGAGAAGGACTAAGGAGATGTTCTTGGTGTATGGCGGAAAAGACCTCCAGATCGAGGCCTTTGCTGACTCCAGCTTCCAGAGTGACAAGGATGATTCCAAGTCCATGTCGGGTTTTGTCTTTACCCTCAATGGAGGGGCGGTGTGTTGGAAGAGTTCCAAACAGGAAACCGTTGCAGACTCGACGATGGAAGCGGAATACATCGCTGCATCTGATGCCGCAAAAGAAGCTGTCTGGATGAGGAAGTTCTTGAAAGAACTTCAGGTGGTTCCGTCCATTGTTGATCCAATACCTCTGTATTGCGACAACAACGGGGCTATAGCTTTAGCGAAGGAACCCAGGTCCCATCAGAGATCCAGGCACATCTTGAGGCGGTATCACCTGATCAGGGAGATCGTGGATCGTCAGGAGATCGAGGTTCAGAGAGTCGCTTCAGAAGATAACACTGCAGATCCATTCACCAAGGCCCTGCCCCAGACTCAGTTCGAGCGGCTGATCGAGATGATAGGTCTTCGATACGCCAGTACATGGCCTTAGTGCAAGTGGGAGATTGTTAGTGTATATGCCCTAGAGGCCATTACTGTATCATACTGGTTTGTATATTACTTAATGGATGCTTGGGATATTCACCTTGTATTTACAATCTTGCTCAAAATAGTAGTATGCTACTTGGTTTGTTTCTACTTCAATGTGTACATGTGTTTATTTTTGTATATCTGTTGGAGATAGTGCCCTCAGAGTCAATTATTAGGTCACAGGTACGTGATTGTAATGATTGAGGGAGGACCTATCCCGGTAGGACAGTCTTACTCGAGATGATAGTATGCTATCTGGTTTACCTTTATCATCGTGTACTGCTTTAGGTGACCTGACACGTCGCTATTACACGTTGATAGAGCCCCTAGGATTCTTGCTTGACCACCAGCAGTATGAGGGCGATCATATAAGTGGGAGCTGGGGTCTATAAGCTTATCCTTAAAAGGTCCCTAGTCGTGGGAGTTTCGAGACTGGGCATCGATACTCCATTAGTAGACTAGTGTATACAGTCGAGACCCCGACGAGGGGCGGTGGCCGGTCTCATAAGCCACTGGTGTCAGTTGGATCACCTAAGATGTATACAGGTGCTCATTGGGTTATGAGTACACCGGACAGGACTCGCCGGGAACATGCTAGTTGGTCATATACCAGACGTCAGATGGCAGTTCCCTTGTGACATGTGTGCAGGTTAGTTCATCGACCTGGGGATCGTCATTTGTCTCGTGTGAGTTCCCACTGTACTTTGATTACTACCCTACCACGGCTTAAAGGAGTCGTGCAAACAGGTTTTAGTTGGGTACAGTCCCGAGCCACATGGAGGCAGTGAGCGTATCTTCAGGGGTTCGTCTCTCCCGGTATTGGGGGTGAGGTCGTGCTGTGTCTAGGAGAGCCATTACACAAAGTCCTTGGCCAAGGCAAGGAGATTTACTGGTAAGTATTCCAGTAGTATCTCAGGGTGTTTTGGGCTACACTCCGACACGACTTGTACCGCTTTTGGGGGTCTGACTTTTACCAACCCCCTAGGCCCGCCATGCGATACTCATAGACGAACGGACCGGACTGTACGGATATTGTCACTGACAGGCTCAGTAGGGTTGTCAGGCTGAGTTCGCTCACAGACATCCCTTTTAGTCAGTACCTGGTAGCCTGTTACGTATTGGCTTATACCTCTGACGTGCTAGTGGTTAAATCCACAACCAAGGTGTTGATGAGTCTTTAGAGTCCCCCACATTCTGTTACTCAGCTTTCGGGCGAAAGGTTGTAGAGGCCGTATGGAGATATGGCAAGGTCCGATCAGATACGTGCGGTATTGCACGGATCAGGATCGGACAGTTTGTACTATAGGCCGTATGGTTATATGGCGGGGTTCGATCAGATACGTGCGGTATTGCACGGATCAGGATCGAACAGATATTACTAGCCGGCTTTGGTTTAAGCCGGATCCTAGTATAGTACAGTGTAGATTTTGTCTCATTGCATTTGTATTTCGGTCGAAATACAGATGCGGGTGTGTATGCACAGTATCGGGGTTTTTCCTGTAATTTATTGCGGGACCAGTTTTCTGGAGTTGCCACTTTGCTTTCCGTTTCGGCCAATTTCCATTGTTCCGTTCATTGGCCGAAGATTGGTGGAGGAGGGTTTATTTGCATTGTTGCAAATAGGCTTTTTGTGGAGGGGGTCTTTGCTTTTTGTAGCATCATGATGGTTTTCATGATGTGCACCATCATTGACTTCTCCTCCTCATCATGGCTTGACTTTTGTATGATGATGGAGGGACATGATGGTTGTTGATGATGGTAGTGTTGGAGTGAGGGTTTTCTTGTGATCATTTGTTTTTCTTTCATCATCCCTTGCTTGCATCATTGCAATCCAACCACCCTCTTGACCTTGTTTTTTCTCTCTCCAATCAATCTTGAGAAAGGGGGGGCCGGCCATTCCAAGATGGAGAATGGGATTCATTTCTTTGGTGTGGGGAAAAATTGTTATTCTCATTCTTTTTGTATGCCACAATTTCCCACCTCTCTCCAAGTTCTTCTTCCTCCACAAAAAGGCAACTCCATAATCCCAAAATGAGACATGCAATCCGCATTATATTCTACAGCAAATCTTGAGCACGTCGAGTAGCCGGCTTCGTGCCCGAGTTGCCTCGGCATTGAGGTGGGAGCCCGTAAACAAAGTAGGCGATGTGGTGCACTTCCGGCGACGAGGAGGAGACGGGACTTTTCCGCAGGAGATCGGGACCACGACGAGAAGACCGGAGGACTAGGATCATCGGTATATCTCTAACCCATCTTCTAGTTAGCTTAGACTAGTTAATGGTTCGATCCGGGTGTTTAGTGCGCGGTGGTGCCGGTTTGCTAAGTCCGCAAAATTAAAGTTTTTCACCGCTTCCGCATTCCGGCGTCGGATTGACGGCCGGGGCGCCGCCGTGCACTTACAGTGGTATCAGAGCCTCCCCATTAACTTAGTCTAGCTTTGTGTAATGTGTTTGCATTTCCGATCGATCAAAAAGTTCCAAAACCCGTATTGCCTTCGCATCAGTTTCTGTCGAAATTTTTTGGAGTCTAAAAATTTTTCAGGTGGTCTCAGAATGATGTGCAGGGAGTTATAAGAACACTGGAAAAATTTCGTAGCACGATCCCTCCGTACGACCGCGGAAGGGCGGCCAAAACCCTCTTCTGGCCGCGCTTCCGCCGCAAGTTTGTGGGCTCGTGTGATTATTTTTTTGCAGTGGGCTTATGGGCTTATTTCAGGGGTTTTGGGATATTAAATTTGGGCCAATTGTTTCTGTGAGTGCTACAGTTTTCTTTGGGGCCCACTTGTTAATTGTTTGATCAATCGGAAATTTTTAAACACATTTTTCACAGTATTTACATTATATCTGCGACCGTGAATGTCTCTTGATCGGTAAATCCGGTCTAACTGCTATAGCCCGGTTAGACGGATTTGCGAACGTGACTTTCACGTTGATGTTCTATGTTTATGCTGTGATGTTGCGGATCGGTCGTGGGGATAGCCTGGATGCAATGCTAGTACAGTTTTGTTGTATTATGTACATTTGATATTGCGGGGCGAGCGTCCGACGTGTGGACTGCCGTCACTGCCTGTTTGTATTATTATTTTGGGGCACGACCTGGTTGCGGTCGATGTACCCATTGTATGTATATTTTACTTTCTGTACTAGGATTGCCCCGCGGAGGGGTGCACGGATAGCCGGATTCTGGAGGGCAACAAGCCCGCATCTCATGGCATTGAGACGGAGGGGGCTTCACTCTAGGATTGGCGGGCTGTTCGCCGCACTCGTAGGGGGTACAGGTTGACCCAGGAGGGGTGCCCAAGTTGCCGGATTCCGTGAAGTGCTGGGTGGTCCATTCACGGCGCTGAAGGGGGCTGCCTCGCTTCAGGTTTTGGCGGGTGACTTGCCGCGCCCGTAGGGGTCTAGGATTTCATTGCACAGGCTATCCACACGACCAGGGGAACGTCGGGTTTCAGCGGCTCTGTGAAACCCGGGGATCCCAGATATCTGTATTGTTTCTGTGATGCTGTTCATTCTCTGTGATGTTGCATTTTATTCACGCCTTGAGCGAAATACTATATATTGGTATATATATTAGTAGATGTTGTATATGTTTTGCATCCGCGCTAGTCCAGTCCCCGCTCTGTCGTTAGTTAGCTAACCTAACGGGTAATGACGGGACCCAGTGGCGAATGCGGATGGCATATACGTACATCAGTATATTTTCGTTCTTTTTGGTGTGATCAATTGATGGGACTGCATTGATTCGGATCAATGCAAGTTAAAAACAAACCTAATCTGATGTTGTTGGAACACTTTTCAAAAAGCTGTTATTGCAAGGACGTTTACTTTTGTTTTGCATCGTGGTATTCATTGGAATATCCTGCTCCTCAGTCGACGAGGCAAGGGCCGAGATCCCTTCACCGGGAGTGACCCCTTAGACAGAAGTTTGCGTCAGGGCATTAACTTCACTATAGCCGATTACTTTTGCTTTGCATCGCGGTATTCATTTGGAATATCCTGCACCCCATTCTACGGGGAAAGAGCCGAGATCCCTTCACCGGGAGTGACCTCTTTAGCAACGGTTTTCGTCACTATATTTTTAAAGGCTATCCGTTCCTTCGACGATATCAAGTTCATTACGTTAAAGGTTTTCGCCAGAAACCATTCGTAGCCCTCCGTCGTTTCATATGGATAGTCAGTAGTATTCAAGCTGTGTATGTTGGCCAAAGTCAAGGCACAGTGTTTGGTAGCTATTGGTTATTCATATGCAGCATAGATAGATACGTTGGTTTGGGACAGTCGTGCTGCCATTTTGGCCAAAGTCAAGGGTATGTACGGGTGGATTCAAATTAACCTGGAGAATGACGGGTAGAACTTGACATGTGACTTATGATATGTTGGCCAAAGTCAAGGTCATAAGAGCATGGGGCAAAAATCACATCGGGAGTTTCAAAAGAACTGAAACTTGCCAGATATGCGCATACCTTCTGGAGTGTGATACCGTGAGCGGATTCCGTCACGTTGTCATGCGATGAGAGTTGGATCCCGATTCCCACTGATGAGTTAGTATACTCCTCGGGTGACCCCGACTAATTCTTCTTTCAGGTTTGGAGGAGAATTTGAGGTACAGTGGGAGGATTCCAGATTAGATAAATTGGTGACCATTCTGATCTAGGTTAGAGTGCACGCTGAGTGTTTCTTTTCTCTCTCTCTTTGGCAGCGACCATTGACCCGACCCTAAGACTTTGACTCAGTGACCAAATTGACCGAACCTTCTTAACACTGGCTTTTGGATTGTCAGAGTTGCAAACCTCATTGCCACTCCTACTTTTACCCTTTTCTCCAGGACACCCCGTTTTACTATGAACGTCCACTTCCATTGGACAAAACCATCGTATGGTTAGATACGAACTCGAAAGAATTTATTCGAGGATGGTTTCCGGTTCTGGAGAAAACGGATAGGATTATTCAGTTGTCTTTTCCTTTTACCCTCTCTCAGGTTACGAGTACTCCTTGGTTTAGGGGTAGTACACCTATTACGCAAATTGGATTGTCTTCTTCCAAACCTTAGGCTGGTGCCGACCGGTAGGGAATGAAGAAAACCAATTAGCCTAACGATGGTGTGCAGAAGGTATTAAGTTAAGACAAAGCAAGGGATTAGTAAGAGGGCAAAGTAAATTGCAACAAATATTCACGACCAAACCAGGTATTTCTTCGCCAATCCTAAAATCACCTTTGTATTTCTCCAGGACACTCCGTATCACTACGAAGATCCACAGTTTATTGGATATTCCATCGTATGGTTATATACGAACTCGAAAGGAACTTGTTCCAGTTCGGGGATGGATCCTGGTTCAGGAGAAATAGGAATAAAGTACATTCAGGTGTCTTTTATCTTCACCTTCTCTCGCGTTGCGAGTGCTCCTAGGATTAGAACAGTACACCCTTTATGCTTATTGGATAGTCTTCTTCCAAACCATAGGCTGGTGCCGAACGGTAGGGAAGGAAGAAAACCATTTAGCTTAAAGGGGTGTACAGAAGGTAATGACTAAAGACATATAAAGGGATTTGGAGAAGTGGCAAAGAATTATACGGTTATAGATGTGAATCTGGATAATGGAAGAGGCATTACTAGGAATACCAGGATACCCTATCGAAACGTTTCGATGTTTCAGTCTCACTGTGTACTGTTAAAGGAAAACTGATTTCCCGATTAGATACTTACTCCAGGGTATGTATTTACCAGGTATGATTCTCACATCTGTATGGTTTTACAGATGATGAGTGGGAGTAAGTTATTGGGAATTGGGTGATCATCCTCATTATATCGGGATTCGTTGTAATCGGTGATATTTGAGGAAATCACCTGGGCTGTTTGCCGGTCGGCAAATATTTGGTTTTGAATATCCGCTGTTATGCACCAATTTCAAATTGATATATCTGTACGTCTATTTTCATAGAGTGAGATATACCTTTCTGAAATTATGTCTACGACATTTACCTATATCAGTGGATGGTTAGGTAAGGAGCATTAAACAGCGGTGTAATTCTTCTTAACCATAAGTACAGTTTTCAACCTACGACACACAGTGAATGAGTTATCAGACTCAAGGGACTTATACAGAGTATTGTATGTTGTCCAGGGTCCATCAGGACAGAGGGGTTGGTCCTCGTACTACATTCAGTTTACTTATGACTTCTCTAGTTTTTAGACAGGTGTTTCGTGGAAACACAGGGTCCGAATTTGGAGAAGTTATTGGTATTTGAATAGAGTGGAGAACCAGGTGTCACAAGTATCGGGATTCTTCAAAGTGATCGAAGATGTAGATACTTGTGTATGGTGTTCAGTTGATAGTAATGATAAAGAGAACTTGCTTCTCTTTCAGGTTACTCATAATTGGAAGCACTCCTAAGTTGAGTAACGCTGATCGGCCTCCTTCCATTTAGTTGACATGCGCTGGGGACAGCTGCATGATTTGAATCTGGTTCAATTAAATCAGTGCCTCTGTTTCTATATTGGATATAGAACAGTTCATATCTTAACGATGTTAAGGTACGGGGAGTTGTCCGGATTATGCTTAAAACCAGACTCTAGATAACTCAAGGCACGTTTCTGTAATGGCTGTTTGTGGGTTGACCCAGGCTATGACGCGGGTTGACTTTCTACCATCTGGATGAACAATAGCAATATTGTTCTAAACTCGCCACAGTTTTATTAAAAATGGATTTTTTCAGAAAACAGTAGTGGGAGTATGGTAGAACTGGAAGTGATTCCAGAACCACAAACGATTACTGAAGATTTATTAAGGAACCTAAAGATTCAATCCGGTTTGACATTCCATTGGCCACTCCGCAGATAAGGTGGGTAACTTCAGGCACCCGAGAGGCACTACGGTAGCCTCAAGGACGGTGACAGGGAAGTTCTTGTTTACCCACAATTGCCATTGCTGTTGTTCCAGGTTACGAGACCCGGCGGGAGGATGAGTATAGCGTCGTTCTAAACCAGTTTTAGAAGTGTACGTCTATATGACTCTGCCAGAGGGTTGTCGTAGTCAGTGGGAGCAGCGGAAGCATTGGTGGATAGGTTGCTTATGTCTATTTATAGACTAGAGCAGATGTAGCGGAGATAGATCATCTATTTCTGACGTGACAGTCATGGGTTTAATCAGAATAGGGGATGGATCAGTTGAGAAGGTAGTAGGGTGTGATATCCTGGTATTTGGATGATATACACAGAGTAGGAAAAGAAACTCCTACACTACGATCGGTTATACTTTGGTCGTCACACAGTTGTTTCTCCACAAAGGAAATGGATTTTATATCAGGCATACTGGTTACTAGATCTATGGTTTTAGATCTAGATTTGGGTGGTTTCCCAATCAGGGTACTTGACAGCATTCTAAGAGTATTTAGGATGGACGACTCCTGGCACGGTAGTGTACCTGCAGGTAATGGAGTCACCCTCTCCAAAGGTGTCTTACAGACTAAAGGGGAGAGGGACGGGCATGATTGGCAGATCACTTGCTCAGGCAATTGAGTCAATCGTGAGATGTCAAGTACCACACCAGATGTTGTTCTTGCACTAGATGCAATAAATTGACATTAATCCAATCCTGGAGAAGCAGTCGGAAGCAGTTTTAGAACATAAGTGGATGTTCTAGGGATATGATAACGACAGCCTCATTCAGGAGACAGTTATCATTCCAGGCTTCCAAGGTGACATGGACGACAAGGAGGTTGTCAGAGTTATAGTTTTCCTTCTGTCGAGGGGCAGTATTTTGGACAGGTGGTCCAAGGCAATACTGAGGGAGGCATGGCGCGCAGAATACTGATTAAGTTCAGTTGACGATACAGTCTAAGAAGTTTGGATTTGGAGTTCATTTATGAGCTAGGTCCCATCAGACATCCAGACATATTCTGAGACAGGTATTGCTCATTTCGGGAGATGGCTTTCTCCGCGAACTTGAGATATAGAGAGACATAGAAAGAAACAACTAAGCGGATCCACTCACTGAGGCTATTCCTCGAACGCAATAGTTCCGCAAACGAGCTTTGTGAGACTGACTAGTAGAGGAGTTGGATGTTCGGTATCACACGGGCTGTGAGTATGCGACATCGCAATAATTAGCCTTGAGTGCAAGTGGGAGATTGTTGGAGATAGTGCCCTCAGAGTCAATTATTAGGTCACAGGTACGTGATTGTAATGATTGAGGGAGGACCTATCCCGGTAGGACAGTCTTACTCGAGATGATAGTATGCTATCTGGTTTACCTTTATCATCGTGTACTGCTTTAGGTGACCTGACACGTCGCTATTACACGTTGATAGAGCCCCTAGGATTCTTGCTTGACCACCAGCAGTATGAGGGCGATCATATAAGTGGGAGCTGGGGTCTATAAGCTTATCCTTAAAAGGTCCCTAGTCGTGGGAGTTTCGAGACTGGGCATCGATACTCCATTAGTAGACTAGTGTATACAGTCGAGACCCCGACGAGGGGCGGTGGCCGGTCTCATAAGCCACTGGTGTCAGTTGGATCACCTAAGATGTATACAGGTGCTCATTGGGTTATGAGTACACCGGACAGGACTCGCCGGGAACATGCTAGTTGGTCATATACCAGACGTCAGATGGCAGTTCCCTTGTGACATGTGTGCAGGTTAGTTCATCGACCTGGGGATCGTCATTTGTCTCGTGTGAGTTCCCACTGTACTTTGATTACTACCCTACCACGGCTCAAAGGAGTCGTGCAAACAGGTTTTAGTTGGGTACAGTCCCGAGCCACATGGAGGCAGTGAGCGTATCTTCAGGGGTTCGTCTCTCCCGGTATTGGGGGTGAGGTCGTGCTGTGTCTAGGAGAGCCATTACACAAAGTCCTTGGCCAAGGCAAGGAGATTTACTGGTAAGTATTCCAGTAGTATCTCAGGGTGTTCTGGGCTACACTCCGACACGACTTGTACCGCTTTTGGGGGTCTGACTTTTACCAACCCCCTAGGCCCGCCATGCGATACTCATAGACGAACGGACCGGACTGTACGGATATTGTCACTGACAGGCTCAGTAGGGTTGTCAGGCTGAGTTCGCTCACAGACATCCCTTTTAGTCAGTACCTGGTAGCCCGTTACGTATTGGCTTATACCTCTGACGTGCTAGTGGTTAAATCCACAACCAAGGTGTTGATGAGTCTTTAGAGTCCCCCACATTCTGTTACTCAGCTTTCGGGCGAAAGGTTGTAGAGGCCGTATGGAGATATGGCAAGGTCCGATCAGATACGTGCGGTATTGCACGGATCAGGATCGGACAGTTTGTACTATAGGCCGTATGGTTATATGGCGGGGTTCGATCAGATACGTGCGGTATTGCACGGATCAGGATCGAACAGATATTACTAGCCGGCTTTGGTTTAAGCCGGATCCTAGAATAGTACAGTGTAGATTTTGTCTCATTGCATTTGTATTTCGGTCGAAATACAGATGCGGGTGTGTATGCACAGTATCGGGGTTTTTCCTGTAATTTATTGCGGGACCAGTTTTCTGGAGTTGCCACTTTGCTTTCCGTTTCGGCCAATTTCCATTGTTCCGTTCATTGGCCGAAGATTGGTGGAGGAGGGTTTATTTGCATTGTTGCAAATAGGCTTTTTGTGGAGGGGGTCTTTGCTTTTTGTAGCATCATGATGGTTTTCATGATGTGCACCATCATTGACTTCTCCTCCTCATCATGGCTTGACTTTTGTATGATGATGGAGGGACATGATGGTTGTTGATGATGGTGGTGTTGGAGTGAGGGTTTTCTTATGATCATTTGTTTTTCTTTCATCATCGCTTGCTTGCATCATTGCAATCCAACCACCCTCTTGACCTTGTTTTTTCTCTCTCCAATCAATCTTGAGAAAGGGGGGGCCGGCCATTCCAAGATGGAGAATGGGATTCATTTCTTTGGTGTGGGGAAAAATTGTTATTCTCATTCTTTTTGTATGCCACAATTTCCCACCTCTCTCCAAGTTCTTCTTCCTCCACAAAAAGGCAACTCCATAATCCCAAAATGAGACATGCAATCCACATTATATTCTACAGCAAATCTTGGGCACGTCGAGTAGCCGGCTTCGTGCCCGAGTTGCCTCGGCATTGAGGTGGGAGCCCGTAAACAAAGTAGGCGATGTGGTGCACTTCCGGCGACGAGGAGGAGACGGGACTTTTCCGCAGGAGATCGGGACCACGACGAGAAGACCGGAGGACTAGGATCGTCGGTATATCTCTAACCCATCTTCTAGTTAGCTTAGACTAGTTAATGGTTCGTTCCGGGTGTTTAGTGCGCGGTGGTGCCGGTTTGCTAAGTCCGCAAAATTAAAGTTTTTCACCGCTTCCGCATTCCGGCGTCGGATTGACGGCCGGGGCGCCGCCGTGCACTTACAATATCGCCTATACACATTAGTAGAGCCCATAGGATCTTTGCTTGATTACCAGCGATGTGATGGCCGTCACACTAGTGGGGCTGGGTAATCTATAAGCACATCCTTATGCAGGTCCCTGGTCGCAGGACTATCGAGATAGGGCATCGATACTCCGGAGTAGACCAGCGCATGCGCTTCTCATCCCAGTGTGGGAGACGGTCTGTCCCACAGCCGTCAGTACGTCGTACTTGAGATAGTATGCGGGTGCTCGTTAGGTTACGGGTACACTGGACAGGACTCGTCGGGAACTGACTAGTTGGTATTATACCTATCGTCAGTTATCAGTTCCCAGGTGACATGAGTACAGCTTAGTCCGCTGACTTGACACTGTCACTTCGCCTCGAGTGTGTTCCCACTGTACTTTGATCACTACCCTACCACGGCTCAAAGGAGTCGTACAAACAGGTAGTGGTTGGGTGCAGTCCCGAAGCACTTGGAGGCAGTGACGGTTAGACAGGATTCGTCTCTCCCGGTATTGGGGGTTGACATCGCGCTGTGTCTAGGAGAGCCATTACACGAGTAGTCCCTGGCCAGGGCAAACGAGATATACTGGTAGGTTTCCAGTTTTATCTCAGGGTGTTTTGGGCTTCGCTCCGGCACAACTTGTACCGCTATTGGGGGACTGACGTTTACCGCCCCCTAGGCCCGCCATGCGATGTATCAGACGAACAGACCGGACTGTACGGAGAATGTCACACTCAGGCTCAGTAGGAGTTCAGATGGGTTTCGCCTCGTCGGTCTTCTTGTCGGCATTACCTGGGGACCGTTACGCACAGCTAGTACCGCTTGCGGTCTGTGGTTAAACCCACTGCCAGCGTAGTGTCGAGTCTTTAGAGTCCCACACAGAAAGCTTTTCGCCTTTAGGCAAAAGAGTAGAGGTCGCATGGTATTGCGACAGGTCGCATGGTTTTGCGACAGGGTTCAGTCACATCCGTGCACTTGTGCACGTACAGTGTCCGGACAGTATACACTAGCGGGCTTTGGTTTAAGCCAGATCCTAGTGTACCTTATGGGATTGGATTTATCCAGTTTGCATTCGTGTTCCTCGGAACGCGGATGCGGGTGTGTATGCACAGTTGACAGGGAGGCAGAGGCAGCGGATTCTCATTAGGGTTGTTGACAGTTGACCGTTGACTATTTGACTTTTTGCTCAACCCTAATGAGAATTTGATATGTGATTAACTATTATATTAATTAAGTATTATGGTGACATGGTTGTTGACTTTTGTTGACTTTGTTGACTTGTTGACTTTTGTTGACTTGTTGACTTTGTTGACCGGTTGACTAGGCTTGACTAGTTGACCATCATGATAACCATAGCCATCATTTCATGGCAAAGACTTTTGTTTACTTGCTCATTTGTGTAAAATGAGTGCATGAAATGATATGGTTATGGTTGCTTCAACCATCACATAAGACTTTTGTTAGTATGATGAGTTATGATTGCTTTGGATTATGAGAGGGTGAAAGGAAAAAGAGAGCCTCATTCTTTCTTGCTCATTCTCTCTCTTGTTCTTGAGCTCTCCTTTTGCTCTCACCCTTTTGCTCTTGCTCCCTCTCTTTAATCTATGGTTCTCTTGTCTCATGAGTTGAGAATCAAGAACCATAGATAAAACCCCACACAAACTATTCTCTACTCATTCTAGTTCACTAGGTTTAGCAAACCAAGTGAACTAGTTTCTTCAAAGAACGAAGAAGGAGCTAAAGGTTGGAGCTTTCAGGTGGATCTATCTTCGGCGTACGGAGACGACGAGAAGAAGCCAATCGGACCACCATCGGAGTTTGAAGACGAAGGAGTTCAAGACAAGCAAGGTATAACCCCCTAACCGAGTAGCTAGAAACTCATAGTTAGGTTGTTAGATAGATGTTTAACCAAGATCCGGGTTATAGGTCCATGTTACCACCTCCGTAAAAATTGTTTTTTACCAAATTCCGCATTCCCGAAAGTACCGGGAGAGGTAGCATGGACTTACACTAGGGACATCTAAGGATGTGCTTATAAACCCCCAGCTCCCACATATGTGATCGCCATCACAATGCTGGTAGTCAAGCAAGATCCTAAGGGCTTTATCAACATATACATGATGATAAAGACAAACTAGATAGCATACTATCATCTCGAGTAAGACTGTTTTATTGGTATAGGTCCTCCCTCAATCATCATGATCACATGCCTGCGACTATGATAATTGCCTTGAGTGAACTATAACCAAAAATCTCCCACTTGCACTTAAGGCTAATTATTACGATGTCACATACTCACAGCCCGTGTGATACCGAACACCCAACTCCTCTACTAATCAGTTTCACAAACCTCGTTTGTAAAACTATTGCGTTTGAGAAATAGCCTCAGTGAGTGGATCCGCTCCAGTGTTACTTTCTATGTCTCTCTTTATCTCAACTTCGCGAAGAAAATTATCTCCTGAAATGAGCAATACCCATCTTAGAATATTTCTGGATATCTGATGGGACCCAGTTCATAAATGAACTCCAAATCCAGCAAACTTCTTAGACTGTATCGACTACTGAACTTAATCAGTATGCTGTGCCATGCCTTCCTCAATATCCGCTTGGACACCTGTCCAAACTACTGCCCCTCGTCAGAGGGAAAACTAAAACTCTGACGGTCACTCTGTCATCCATGTCACCTTGGAAGCCTGGAATGATAACCGTCTCCCAAAGGAGGCCGTCATTATCAAATCCCTAGAACATCCACTTATGTTCTTAAACTGCATCCATTCGTTTTTCTCCAGGATTGGATCAATATATCAACTTATTGCATCTAGTGCAAAAACAGCATCTGGTGTGGTACTTGACATGTCATGATTGACTCAATTGCCTAAGCAAGTGATATGTCAATCATGCACATCCCTCTCCCTTTAGTCTGTAAGACACCTTTAGAGAGGGTGACTCCGTTACCTGCAGGTTCACCACCATGCCAGGAGCCGTCCATTCTAAAATACTTTTAGAATACTGTCTAAGTACTCAGATTGGGACACTTCCCAAATTTAGATCTAAAACCTTAGATCTAGTAACCAGAATGCTTGATATAATATCCATATCCTATGTGGAGAAAACACTGTGTGACAACCACAGTACAACCGATCGTAGTATAGCAATTTCACTTCCTATAAAGTGTATGTCATCCTGAATACCAGGACAGACACCCTACTACCTTCTTAACAGTTCCATCTCCTATTCTGATGAGGTCAAAAACTTATGACTGTCACATCAAAATAGATGATCTATCTTCGCTATATCCGCTTTAGTCTATAAATAGACACAAGCTACTTGTCCACTATGCTTCCGCTGCTCCCACTGACTACGACAACCCTCTGCCAGAGTCATATACACGTGCACTTCTAAAGCTAGTTTAGAATGACGCTATACTTTTCCTCTTGCCGGGTCTCATAGTCTGGAACAACAGTAGTGTCAAGTCTGGGTAAACAAGAACCTCCCTGTCACCGTCCTTGAGGATACCAAAATACCTCTCGGGCGCCTGAGGTTACCCACCATATATGCGGAGTGGCTAATGGAATGTCAAACCTGATCGAATCTTTAGGTTCTCATTAAATTTTCAGTAATCGCTTATGATTCTTGAATCACTTCCAGTTCTACCATACTCCCACTACTGTTTTTCTGAAAAAGTCCATTTTTCTAAAACTGTGGCTAGTCAAGAACAATATCACTATTGATCTTCCAGATGGTAGAAAGTTAACCCTCGTCAAAGCCCGGGATAACCCACAAACAGCCATTACTGAAACGTGCCTTGAGTTTATCCGGATTCTGGTTTTAAGCATCAGTCGGACGACTCCCTATACCTTAACATCGTTAAGATATAAATTGATTCTATATATATATATATATATATATATATAATATAGAAACAAAGGCACTAATTTAATTGGAACCAGATTCAAATCATGCAGCTGTTTCCAGTGCATGTCAACTAAATGGAGAAAGGCCGATCAGCATTACTCAACTTAGGAGTGCATCCAATTATGAGTAACCTGAAAGAGAAACAAGTTTCTCAAAATCATCACTATTAACTGAATACCATAACACAAGTATCTACATCTTCGATCACTTTGAAGAATCCCGATACTTGCGACACCAGGTTCTCTACTTTATTCTTGCACCTATAACTTCTCAAAACTTAGACTTTGTATTTCTACGAAACACATGTCTAAAACTGGAGAAGTCACAAGTAAATAGAATATAGTACGAGTACCAGCCCCTTTGTCCTAATGGACACTGGACAACATACAATACTTTGTATAAAGCCCTTTGAGTTGAATAACTCAAACCCGGTGCGTTGTAGGTTGAAAACAGTACCCAGGCGATTTCCTCAAATATCACCAATTACAACGAATTCTGATATAATGAGGATGATCGCCTAATTCCCAAATAACTTACTCCCACTCATCATCTGTAAAACCATACAGATGTGAGAATCAAACCTGGTAAATACATACCCTGGAGTAAGTATTTAATTAGGAAATCAGTTTTCTATTAACAACGCATAGTGAAACTGAAACATGAAAATGTTTCGAAGGGGTATCTTTGTATTCCTAGTAATGCCTCTTCCATTATCCAGATTCATGACTGCAACCGTATATTTCGTTGCCATCTCTCCAAATCCCTTTATTTGTCTTTAGTCGTTACCTTCTGTACACCATCGTTAAGCTAAGTGGTTTTCTTCCTTCCCTACCGTTCGGCACTAGCCTGTGGTTTGTAAGAAGACTATCCAATAAGCGTAATAGGTGTACTCTCCTAATCCTAGGAGTACTCGCAACCTGAGAGAAGGTAAAGATAAAAGACAACTGAATAAACCTTATTCCTATTTCTCCTGAACTAGAATCCAACCTCGAAAAAGGTTCCTTCGAGTTCGTATATAACCATACGATGGATTTATCCAATGGAAGTGGATGTTCGTAGTGATACGGGGTGTTCCGGAGAAATACAAAGGTGAAGTAGGAGTGGCGATGAAAATCTAGGTTTGGTCGTAAACAGCAGACGCATTTTTCTTTGCCCTCTTTCTAATCCCTTTATTTGTCTTTACGTATTACCTTCTGTACACAACACTTAGGCTAATTGGTTTTCTTCATTCCCTACCTTTCGGCACCTGCCTATGGTTTGGAAGAAGACTATCCAATAAGCGTAATAGGTGTACCGTCTCCCAATCCTAGGAGCCCTCACAACCTGAGAGAAGGTAAAAGGAAAAGACAACTGAATAGTCTTATTCTTTTTCTCTAGAACCAGAATCCAACCTCGAAAAAGTTCCTTCGAGTTCGTATATAACCATATGATGGATTTATCCAATGGAAGTGGATACACGTAGTGATACGAGGTGTTCTAGAGAAAAGCAAAGGGTAAAAGAAGGAGTGGCAATGATGTATGCAAATTGGACAATCCAAAAGCCAGTGTTTTTAAGAAAATTCGGTTAACTTGGTCACTGAGTCATATTCTAGGGTCGGGGCATGGTCGATGCCAAAGAGAGAGAGAAAATAAACACTCAACGTGCACTCTAACCTAGATCAGAATGGATAATCATTTTATCTAATCTGGATGGCTCCCACTGTTTTCTCGAATTCTCCTCCAAACCTACAAGGAGAATTAGTCGGAATCACCCGAGGAGTAATCCTACTCATCAGTGAGAATCGGGATCCAACTATCATGATATGATAACTTGATGAAAGCCACTCAAGTCACCACACTCCAGAAGGTATGCGCATGCCTGGCAAGTTTCCTGTATGTTTGAAAACTCCCGATATGATTTTTACCCCTAGGATCCAAGTGACCTTGACAAGGTCAACAAGTCAAAGGGTCCTAGTCAAGTTCAACCCGCCATTATCTTGATTGCATTAGACCCACCCGCCCAGACCCTTGACAAGGTCAACAAGGTCGAACGACTGTCCTAACCAATCCACATTTGCTTGCGATAGAAAAGTATTACAGAGCTACCGATCACTACGCCTTGACAAGGTCAACAAACGCAACACGAATACTAAGCAATACTAATCTGAAAAGACGGAGGGCTACGGCTGGTTTTTGGCGAAAAACCTTTAACGTATTGGACTTGATATCGTTGAAGGAATCCAAGTTGTTTTACAAAAGTATAGTAGCGAAAACTTTTGCTAAAGAGGTCACTCCCGGTGAAGGGATCTCGGCTCTTTCCCCGTCGAATGAGGTGCAGGATATTCCAAACTTAATACCACGATGCAAAGCAAAATGTAAACGACTATAGTGAGGTTATTACATTGACGCAAACTTTTACTCAAGGGGTCACTCCCGATGAAGGGATCTCGGCCCTTGCCTCGTCGAATGAGGTGCAGGATATTCCAAACTGAATACCACTGTGCAAAGCAAAAGCATACGTCTGTAATGTCAGTTTTTTAAAAAATCTTGGTTCCAACAACATCATATAAATAGGTTTGTTTTCCTTGCATTGATAAGAATCAACACAGTCCCATCAATTAATCACACCAGAAAAGAACGAAAATAAAATGTACGTATATGCCATCCGCATTCGCCACTGGGTCCCGTCATCACCCGTTAGGTTACTTAACTAACGACAGAGCGGGGACTGGGCTAGCGTGGGTGCAAAACATATACAACATCTACTAATATATATAAATATATATAACAATCGTCCCAGGCATGATAAATGCAACATCACAGAAAAGTAATAAGTATCACAGAACAATACAGATAATCTAGGATCCCCGGTTTTCCTTTGAGCCACAACTGAAAACCCGACGTTCCCCTGATCATATGGATAGCCTGTGCAATGAACTCCTAGACCCCTACGAGCGCGGTAATCTACCCGCCAAAACCTGAAGCAAGGTAGCCCCTTTCAGCAAAGTTAATGGACCACCCAGCACTTCACGGAATCCGGTAACTTGGGCACCCCTCCTTGGGTCAACCTATACCCCCTACGAGTGCGGCGAATAGCCTGCCAATTCTAGAGTAAAGTCCCCTCCGTCTCAACGCCATGAGATGCAGATATGTTGCCCTCTAGAACCAAGCTATCCGTGCACCCCACCGTGGGGTAATCCTAGTACAAAAAGAAAATGATATACAAGGGTGGCATCGACCTCAGCCCGGTCGTGCCCTAAAAGAATAATATACAAACAGGCAGTGACAGCAGTCCACATGTCGGACGCTAGCCCCGCAATATCAAATGTACAAATAAAACAAAACTGTACTACCACTGCACCCAGGCTATTCACCACGACAATCCGCAACATCACAGCACAATACAGAACATCAACATGAATGT
This sequence comes from Agapanthus africanus, assembly GCA_030015575.1. Taxonomy (NCBI): domain Eukaryota; kingdom Viridiplantae; phylum Streptophyta; class Magnoliopsida; order Asparagales; family Amaryllidaceae; genus Agapanthus; species Agapanthus africanus. The sequence continues at coordinate 333,809,093 of CM057346.1, read as the reverse complement.
CACGTTTGCAAATCCGTCTAAAAGGACTATAGCGATTAGACAAGGTTTACCGATCAAATGACATTCACGATCACAGATAGAAATGTAAAGTACTGAAAAATTACACAGTTAAAATTTTGATCGACTAAATTTATCCGCAAAGGCCCCAAAAGCAAATCCAGTACTCAAAAGAATCTGGGCCAAAACCATGTATCACAAAAAATCACAATTCCAAGTTCTGAGCTACAGGAAAAAATTTATGGCCCGTCGCCACTAAATGTCCGCGGAACCGCCGCCAATAAGGGGTAAGTGCAGCGGTTCCACGGCGCTTTGGAGGCTTCAGGAGTCCAAATTTTTTCCGCACACATAAAATCTCCTGCACGGATTTTTAAGCCTCTGGAAATAATTTTTGGAGCACTTTCAGAAATCAACAGAAACATGGCAAAACGGAAATTTTTTTTCGAAATTTTGATCGATCGAGATTGTAAGCTTGTGCAAACTAGCTAGTAGGGGTTAATGGGTGGCTCTGATACCATTGTTGGGTTGTGGGAGCGCCCCGGCCATCGAACCGTGGCCAAATACGGAATAAAATTTTTCTAAAACCCGGCGCTACCATTACCCGATAAAACAAGATCAAAACCATTAACCCTAAAGCTAGCAATTTAACAAAAGGAGATAGAATGGTTATAACTAATTATCCAAGTCCTTCGGGTCTTCAACCATTTCCAAGCTCCTAGTGATGCGGATCGACTTTGGTCGCCGGTCTTCCTTCGTCTCCGATGATCCACCCGAGGGAAACGGCGCAAGCTTCAAGTTCCCCGAGCGAACCAACCGACTCTTCAAAATGGCTAGTAGTGGAGAGTGGGGAGTGTAGGACAGTTTTACCATATTTTTCTCTCAAAAATTATGCTCATAGAACAACCATGGAAGATGTGGAGGTGATGAACAAAGGCAAGAGAAAATGGATGTGTTTTGTGTGAGCATGAGAGTGAGAGAGCACAAAAAAATGATATCACAAAAATGAGCAAGCCCCCTCTATAATGTGCCCCCCCTCTCATGCCCCCACAAAAAAAATGTCATTTCCAATTTCATTAAACAAATACACAACCATACCAATCACTACATGTCCAACCATGCTTTCACTAAAAAGCCATGCCTTTCCATGTCACCATTTCCACCTCATTTATTAACATGTGATTTTATAAATAAAATCAATAATGAGGTGGCATCTTCAAGAATCCATTCCGTACAAATACGGAATACTTCCCGGTACATGTATCGAAATACACATACGCGTATTCGTACGAAAATACGAATAGCCAAAGAGAGAAAAAGAATAGTGAGCAATAATACTAGAATACATATATATAAATACATATGTAAATTATTAAATCAAAACTTGATTTAACAATCTGGCTTAATCCTAAACCTCTAGTATTATCAACCGCCCGATTAAATTCTGTGCAGTCCATGCACATATTTAATCGGACACCTGTATGTATCAACATACGTCACCTACACCATATCGCCTGAACCGAGAAAACCCTCTGTGTGGGACTCTAAAGACTCGTCAATACGCTGGCAGTGGGTTTAACCACAAGCACGTCAGCGGCACTAGCTGTACGTAACGGCTACCCATGTATTGAGCGAAAGGAAGGGCGACGAGCAAACTCATCCGAACCCCTACTGAGCCTGTCAGTGACAATATCCGTACAGTCCGGTCTGTTCGTCTAAGAGTATCGCATATCGAGTCTAGGGGGTGGATAAAGTCAGACCCCTAACAACACGATAATTCGTGTCGGTATGAAACCCATCACTACCTGAGAAACTATCGATCCTGGATCGGTAATTCTCACATACCCCAACCGAGGATTTCTAGTGATGGCCACCCGTGCACTGCGTGACATCAACCCCCAATACCGGGATAGACGAATCCCCGACGATCCGCTCACTGCCTCCATGTGGCTCGGGACTGTACCCAACTAAAACCTGTTTGCACGACTCCTTTGAGCCGTGGTAGGGTAGCAATCAAAACACAGTGGGAACTCACACGAGACAAATGACGATCTCAGGTCAACAGACTAACCTGTACACATGTCACCAGGGAACTGCCATCTGACTATAGGTATAATACTAACTAGCATGTTCCCAGCGAGTCCGTCCAGTGTATTCATAACCCAATGAGCACCTGCATACTATCTTAGGTGAACAACTAACACCAATGGCTTGTGAGACCGGCCACCGCCCCTCGTCAGGGTCTAGATAAGTATACACCAGTCTACACTGGAGTATTGATGCCCAGTCTCGATACTCCCACAACTAGGGACATTTAAGGATGTGCTTATAGACCCCCAGCTCCCACGTATGTGATCGCCATCACAATGCTGGATGTCAAGCAAGATCCTAAGGGCTTTATCAACATATACATGATGATAAAGACAAACCATATAGCATACTATCATCTCGAGTAAGACTGTTTTATCGGTATAAGTCATCCCTCAATCATCATGATCACATGCCTACGACTATGATAATTGCCTTGAGGGCACTATAGCCAACAAAGCAAAGTGGATGTAGGAGTAGCAGGGGTATACTCGGTCTTTGTCATGAAAGATGGTGGTCGCAATTTCCTTTTCCATTATTATAATCCCTTTTATATATCTTTACTTATTACCTTCTGTACACCACACTTAAGCTTAATTGGTTTTCTTCCTTCCCTACCGTTCGGCACCTGCCTATGGTTTGGAAGAAGACTATCCAATAAGCTCAATAGGTGCACCCTCTCCTAATCCTAGGAGCCCTCACAACCTGAGAGAAGGTAAAGAGAATAAACAACCAAATAATCCTATTCAATCTCTCCAGAACCAGAATCCATCCTCGAAAAAGTTCCTTCTAGTTCGTATGTAACTATATGATTGATTTATCCAATGGAAGTGGATGTTCGTTGTAATACGGGGTGTTCTGGAGAAATGTAAAGGTGATGTAGAAGTGACAATGATATATGCGACACCGTGACATTCCAAAAACCAAAGTGTTATAAGAAGGTTCGGTAAACTTGATTTCATGAGTTTTAGTCAAAGGTCGGGTCATAGTCGCAGCCAGAGAAGAGAGAAAGAAAAGAAACACGCAGCGTGCACTCTAACCTAGATCAAAATGGTTAATCATTTTATCTAATCTGGATAGCTCCCACTGTTTCCTCGAATTCTCCTCCAAACCCAATAGAAGAATTAGTCGGAATCACCCGAGGAGTAATTCTACTCATCAGTGGGAATCGGGATCCAACTATCATCGCATGATAACCTGATGGAAGCCACTCAAGTCACCACACTCTAGAAGGTATGCGCAAGCCTGGAAAGTTTCCTGTATGTTTGAAACTCCCGATGAGATTTTTACCCCTAGGACCCAAGTGACCATGACTGAGCCAACATATCAAAGGATCCTAGTCAAGTTCAACCCGTCACTTTCTTGATTGCATTAGACCCACCCGCACGAGTCTTTGACTGAGCTAAAATAACCGTACGACTGTCCTAACCAATCGAATATCCATGCAACAGAAAAACACTACATAGCTACCGAACACTACGCCTCGGCTAAGCATGACATACGTAGCATGAATACTAAGCAATGCTAATCTGAAATGACGGAGGGCTACTGCTCGTTTTTTGGCGAAAAACCTTTAATGTAATGAACTTGATATCGTTGAAGGAATCCAAGTGGTTTTACAAATATATAGTGGCGAAAACTTTTGCTAAAGAAGTCACTCCCGGTGAAGGGATCTCGGCTCTTTCCCCGTCGAATGGGGTGCAAGATATCCCAAACGGAATACCACGATGCAAAGCAAAAGAGAACGTCTGTAATGTCAGTTTTAAAAACTTGGTTCCAACAACATCATATATATAGGTTTGTTTTATCCTTGCATTGATAAGAATCAACGCAGTCCCATCAATTAATCACACCAGAAAAGAACGAAAATAAAATGTACGTATATGCCATCCGCATTCGCCACTGGGTCCCGTCATCACCCGTTAGATTACTTAACTAACGACAGAGCGGGGTCTGGATTAGCGCGGGTGCAAAACTGTTAGTTGTATGTATGCCCTAGAGGCCAGTATTGTACAGATGATGTATATTATATTGGATGCTTGGACATATATAGAGATGACTTTCTTGCTCGATATGATAGTATGCTATCTGGTTGCTCTTTATCTTAACATGTACACTTGTCTCTTTAAACTGTTTTATAGTTACATGTTGATAAAGCCCTTAGGATGTGTACTTGACTACCTGGACTATGATGCAGATCATACTAGTGGGGACATGGTAGTCCATAGGTACATCCTTCAAGGTCCCTAGTCGTGGGTGTATCGAGACGGGGCATCGATATACCAGTGTAGACTAGCGTATACGCTTCTCGACCCATGAGATGGGCGATGGATGATCCCATATCCATTGGTGTTTGACATCAGAGATGTTGTACGGGTGCTCAGTGGAGACTGGGTACACTGGACGGACTCGCCGAGAACTCCCAGATGGTATTATACCTCACGTCAGATGGCAGTTCTCAGGTGACACTTGTACAGGTTAGTCTGTAGACCCGAGATCGTCATAGAGTCTTGTGTGATTCCCACTGTGCTTTGATCTCCACCTTACCACGTCCATGAGGGCGTGCAAAATGGTGGTCTTTGGGTACAGTCCCGAGTTACATGGAGGCAATGAGCGATAGGAGGGGTTTCGTCTCTCCCGGTATTGGGGGTTGATGTTGTGCTGTGCTCGATTGGCCGTAACAGGGAAGTCCCTGGCCAGGGATGATCAGAGATTTGCTGGTAAGTGTTACCAGTAGTTTCTCGACCCGTTATGAGCCTCACATCGGCACGACTTATCGGTTATTAGGGTCTGACGTATACCACCCATAGACTTGATATGCGACATATCAGACGAACAGACCGGACTGTACGGTAAGTGTTACTGGTTGGATTCACAGGAGTGTGAGCGGGCTAGCTCGTCGATCTTCTGATCGCTCAATACCCGGGTGGCCGTTACGTTTAGCAGACCGCTTGCGGCTTGTGGGTGCTTGATATGATCATCATCTGCTACCGGAGTATTGACGAGTCTTTAGAGTCCTACACAGAGGTTTCCTGGCTCAAGCGAAACGAAATAGGAGCGCATATGAGATGTGTGCGGGACCGAGAATAATGCGTGTATGTGATACCGTATTTCATTCTCACGATTAATGTTTCGATTGATTGTATGCGATATAACCTAGTTATCGAATCGAAGATCGATTCGATAAGTCGATACATTGGATACTAGTCGGTTATGTGCGACATGACCGGATCATTGAATCAAGTGTTGAGTTAATGATTTAATGTATAATTATATATTTGATATATTACTTTGCATTAACTAGTATTGGTTCACTTTAAAGGGATTTTCTCACTTGATTAGTACATTGTATATGTGATATATTTTGTGTGCACTTGATTGTATCATGTTTGATGTTGCATGCTAACTTGTGTTTTGTGTAAAGATTAAACCATGGTTGTGTAATGGTTAGGGTTTCCTTTTTTATTACTCATTTATTTATTTATTGATTTTGGAAAGGATCATGAAGAAAAATGGTGGCTTTCTTTGTATTTAGTTAAAGCTTCATGAAGGTTTGACCTTGTTACCATTTTGTCTTCTTCCTTAACCCTAACCATTCTAACTAACCATGATCTATTCTCTACACTTTACCATGGTTAGCATATGATAAGTATTGATTTTATTTTCATTTTAAAAGCAACACTTATCATATTCTTTCTTCTTCTTCATCATCTTCATCAAGAAAGAAAGCTTGATTCCATCAATGGCATCTTGAGCAAAAGAGTGAGAAATCCAATTCTAAAGTGAACCCACCTCCTATTTCTTCACCCTCTACCTCTTGCCAAGTAGTATAGGGTGTTTTCTTCACAAGTTTCACAACTTGGTGAAGTTGGAGCTTGATCTTGTGCAACCTCGACGTAGATCATCTTCGGCATCATAGCCGACGACTTGTCCGCTCATTTCTCTGATGAAGCCGATGCTAGAGTCCGAGATCCGACTAGGACAGCGAGAGGACGTCTACGTGGAGCTAAGGAAGTGGAGAACCGGATCTACAAAGGTTGTAGCTTCTCACTTTTAGTTAAGATGTTAACTAGCTTTATGTTTTGCCTAAAATTCGAGTTAACGATCCGTATTAGGGTTTCTCGGCACCGGTAAAATTTGAAATTGGCATGGTTAATGCCTTGTGAGACTTCATTAGCATGCCTAGGAACCCTACAGTGGTATCAGAGCCTAGCTAGAGCCTTAGGCGAAGTGTAGACGACGTTTGAAACCCGATCGAACCGAAACCCTAAAAACCAAAATGCTCTCTGGACTTTTTCTAAAAACTGGGTTTTTTCCAGATTAAAAATGCTTAAAAAATTCAGCAGGGAATTATAAGAATTACGGTGCAAAATTTGACCATTGATACCACAAAGCTGCGGCGGAACCGCGGCAGAAGCCTAGCTTCTGCGGCGGTTCCGCGGCCCTTTGATGACATCATCATTCCCAGTTTGCACAGTAACTCCTATTGTATTATGCTGAGTTTTCTGGGAATTTTTAAATTGACTCAAGAGTTGAGTATTCTGGGGTTGTATCAGGAATCAAAGATTCGATCGGATTATAAAATTTTGTCTATGTGGCTTTCCGGATAATTTAAGAATATGTTAAAAGGTTCGACCGGATATAAATACCCAACTTTTCCCCTGCCGGAAAATTTCCAAGTGTTCGATTTTTCTGTGGTTTAAAGACGTTCTGAGTAGTGCAAGTAACGCGATGGTCCCTCTAGAAGACAACAAACCTTAACTCGATTATGTGACCGTCTAGAACTGCGCTTTGAACCTTCGGGTTTGGGGCAGTACGGCGTGCCACATGTGAGGCGTTGGCTTGACCCTTCTACGGCTGGACCGTTGGTACTGAGGCATGAAGTGAATGTCTTTGAACCTATTTCATGTGTTGAACGGTTTTGAGAAAACTTGGGTGTTCGATTGTTCGATCGGAAAGTTTAATATTTTCTATTTATCCGGAATGGGATACAATAATTGGAATTCACAAACAGTTATGAGATAACTGGATGAATGTTATAAATCTAGCGGTTTAGTCTCACTTGATATTGAAAAGAGTTTTCGATAATGGGACTAAAATGCGGGGTTTATAATTGTTAGGCATGTGATGTCTAAGTATTTCATTTGATTAGGCATGCGATGTCTAATAAGGTTGTGGATTCCAACTGTTGTAGTTTTACACTTTCTTTTCTGTGACCGTAAGTGTAATATGTGATATCGCCGGTTTCGTTGCTATATGTCAACGACAATTGGGATGCGCATATTTACTTACGTTGATGACATGTGATGTTATGTGTTGCTGGATATGTTATATTGGATTGTCGTGTTTGAATAGCCGGGGGTTTTTATGTGAGATGAGTGTTTTTCATTTTCATTCATGTAAAAACTTGTATGTAATATTCTTTTATTGGGGCACTTCCAGGTTGCGGAAGATGTCACCCCTTTGTATATTATTTACTTTTCCGCATTAGGATAGACCCAAGGAGGGGAGCACAAGTAACCGGGTTCTAGGGTCCAGTGGGAGACCATCTCGAGGAGTCGAGTCCGGGTCTCCTAACCCTAGAATTGGTAGGGTTGCTTGCCGCTCTCGTAGGGGTCTAGGGGTGTGGGATTGGCTATTCGTCACGACTGTGGAATCCGTGTTTTATACTGGCTCGTATTGAAAACACGGACGTCCTAGTATATCCAATGTTTCATATGTTTCTTCTGCTGCGATATCTGTGATGTGATCATGTGATGTTCTGTGATAGATACAGTATATAGTATATATGATATATTATATAGACGTTACTTATGTTTTGCACCCGCACTAGCCCTGCCCTGCTCTGCCGTTAGTTACCTAACCTAACGGTGCACGAGGGGACATTCAGGCGAATGCGGATGGCATAAGTGTACGTCGTATTTTTCTGTGATGTTTAGGTGACTTAAATGATGGGACTTCATTAATGTGATTAATGAAATAAAAGAAACCAAATGATGTTGTAGAATCAAATTTTAAATAAAACAGGTAGCTACAGTTCTTGCTCTGCATAGCGGTATATATGATATACCCTGCACCTTATTCGATGAGGAAAGGACCGAGATCCCTTCACCGGGAGTGACTCCTTTAGCAAATAACTGGCAGATGCTGCACACTCGGTTTGACTTTTGATTGCTTCTATAGTTTCTGCTTTGCACAGTGATATATATGATATATCCCGCACCTCATTCGACGAGGAAAGAGCCGACGATCCCTTCACCGGGAGTGACCCCTTTAGCAAAACTAGAAAAGCCTCAAAATCACTCCATTTCAAAACTTCATTTGATTCTACAACGATATCAAATTCATTACGCTCATGGTTTTCAGAAAAACCTGCGTAGCCCTCCGTCATTTCAGATAAGTTGCATATAGTATTCGTGCTACATTTGTTGGCTTTCGTCAAGGTGTAGTGTGCGGTAGCTATATGCTGCTTATCTGCTGCATATGATGCGACTGGATTAGGGTAGTCGTACGGCTTTGTTGGCTTTCGTCAAGGGTCGTGCGGGTGGGTTTAATTCAGTCAAGAAATGTACGGGTTGAACTTGACTAGCGGGCTGTGGTTTGTTGGCTTTCGTCAAGGTCATAGCACGCTAGGGGCAAAAGCATTATCGGGAATTTCAAGTGTTGAAATTTGCAATGAGATTGCATACCTTCTATGAGATAGTTGGATCCCGATACCCACTGCAAGTAAGAGTTACTCCTGGGAGAGTTTTACACATTACAATTAGCCGATCAAGTAGGTGTCTAGAAAGGTATCAACGGGGTTACGCCTCTGGGAAAACGAGGTTTACTTTAATTAGGTCCGTGCGAAAGCACGGGGAACCTCCCTCAAAGTACCGACACTGGCCTGGCTGAAAGATTGGCAAACTTGTAGTGTGTAATTAATCCCGGCTAGTCTTTCCTTTTAGGGTTTGAAGGAAGATTTGATAAAAACCAGTGGGAGCCATCCTGATTAGATAAGATAATAACCAATCTGATCTTGCAAGAGCATACGCTAAAGTGTTTTCTTCTCTCTCTCTCCAGGTAGCGACCATGTCATGCCCTAATAAAGATAATAATATGGATGTATTGACCGAACCCGCATGTTATACTGTGCTGGGGAACGTTGGTTCCGTTCTTTCTTATAAGAGTTATAGGAATGAACAGGATATAGGGAAATACCAGGATTCCCATGCCACCCGATTGAAGAAAGTACATGGTGATGCATTTTCTTCGGGTGTGTTCGTTACAGAGAACTGTTTCTCCATTTGCCCTACGTCCTGGGTATTAGATACCGGGTCAGGATCCCATATATGTAATCAGTTACATGGGCTTAGAAAAGGTAGAGAACTTGGAGAAGGTGATAAAGACATTAGAGTTGGAAATGGTGCAATTCTTGCAGCTAAGACTGTCGGGGAATATCACCTTGTATTACCAACTGGTAATACATTTGTTCTGAACGAATGCTATTACATGCCGAACCTGATATGCAACATTATATCGGTTTCTTTATTGAGTAAAGAGGGATATAATTTTGTATTACAGGATAATGTTATGAACATTTTCCGTAATCAAAAGTTGGTTGGATCAGGCACGTTGTGCAATGGTATTTATGTTCTAAATCAATCAACAGTTCTGAGCATAACAAACACACACAAGAGGAAGAGTTCAGAACTGAACGAATCCTTCTTATGGCATTGTAGACTGGGTCACATCAATGTGACACGACTGGCAAAGTTGCATAAAGATGGATATTTGAAACCATTCGAATTTTCATCTTATGACACTTGCCAGTCATGTCTCAAAGGCAAGATGACCAAAACTCCGTTTAAGGGACACGGAGAAAGAGTTACCGAACTCTTGGGACTAATACATAGTGATATATGCGGTCCCATGTCTACACATGCCAGGGATGGTTCTTCGTACTTCATTACATTCACTGACGATCTCTCAAGATACGGACATGTGTACTTAATAAGACACAAGTCTGAAGCTTTTGAGAAATTTAGAGAATATAAACAAGAAGTCGAGAACCAAACCGGAAAAAGTATTAAAATCCTTCGATCTGATCGAGGAGGAGAATACTTAAGCAATGAATTCCTGGACTTCCTAAATGAGAATGGGATTCTCTCTCAGCTGACTCCTCCATATACACCACAGCACAACGGTGTATCAGAACGGAGGAACCGCACCCTATTAGATATGGTGCGCTCTATGATGAGCACAGCTGAGTTACCTATTTCCTTCTAGGGGTATGCGCTTGAGACAGCCATACATCTATTGAATATGGTCCCCACCAAATCAGTGCCTACCACTCCATATGAGATATGGAAAGGGAAGAGACCATGTCTTAACTATGTTAAGATATGGGGTTGTCCAGCCTATGTCAAACAATAAAATCCGGACAAACTCGAGGCACGGTCTGTTCTATGCAAATTTATAGGATATCCCAAAAATTCACAAGGGTATATCTTCTACCACCCTGAGGAACAAAGAGTGTTTGTTTCTCGGCATGCCACTTTTTTAGAAAAGGAATTTCTTGAAAAAGAGATTAGTGGTCATGAGGTAGAACTGGAAGAGGTTCCAGCTACAGAAGCTACAACAGAAGATCTGGTGGAACCAGAGGATTCAGTAGTACCCGACGAACCCCAGCCTCTCCGCCGATCTAGTAGGGTTCCTCGCCAACCTGAGAGATACTACGGTTTTCTCATGGATGGTGGGAGCGAGGATTGCATCATGGAGGATGATGACCCAACTAGCTTCGAGCAGGCCATCACGAGTAGAGACTCAGTGAAATGGCTGGATGCAATGCGGTCCGAGATGGAATCAATGTACACCAACAAAGTATGGACTTTGGATGTTGCTCTTGAAGGGGTAAAACCCATTGGGAGCAAGTGGATCTTCAAGAAAAAATTTGGTGTAGATGGGAAAGTGGAGACTTTCAAAGCTAGACTTGTAGCAAAGGGTTTTCGTCAAAGACCAGGTGTGGACTATGACGAAACCTTTTCTCCAGTGGCTATGCTTAAATCCATCCGGATCATGCTTGCCATCGCTGCATATCATGACTACGAAATCTGGCAAATGGATGTTAAGACCGCTTTTCTAAACGGTGATTTAGAAGAGTGCGTGTACATGACTCAGCCAGAGGGCTTCATAGATAGTGGGAGCAGCGAGAAAGTGTGCAAGCTGCTTAAATCCATTTATGGATTAAAGCAAGGATCGCGGAGTTGGAACATCTGCTTTGACGTCGTTATCAAAGAGTTTGATTTCGTCAAAAACCCAGATGAACCTTGTATCTACAAGAAGGTAGCAGAGAGTAAGGTTGTCTTCCTCGTATTGTACGTGGACGACATACTCTTGATAGGAAATGATATTCCTATGCTGCAATCGGTCAAGCTCTTCTTATCACAAAGATTCTCAATGAAAGATCTTGGTGATGCCTCCTGCATATTGGGAATAAGGATCTATAGAGATAGATCCAAACGGATATTGGGATTGTCCCAATCCAGGTACATTGACACCATACTAAAGAGGTTTAGTATGGAAGAATCCAAGCGTGGGAACTTGCCCACGATCTCTGGAGTCAATCTCTCCAAAGAGATGTCTCCCAAGACTGATTTGGAGAGAGCTCGCATGCAAGGGATACCCTATGCTTCGGCTGTAGGCTCTATCATGTACGCGATGCTATGTACCAGACCTGATGTAGCATACTCACTAAGTGTAGTGAGCAGGTATCAAGCTGATCCTGGAGAGAGTCACTGGACAACTGTGAAGAGCATTCTCAAGTACTTGCGAAGGACTAAAGAGATGCTCTTGGTGTATGGTAACGGAGAACTCCAAGTGGAGTCCTTTACCGATTCAAGCTTCCAGAGTGATAAGGACGACTCTAAGTCGCAGTCGGGATTTGTCTTTACCCTTTACGGAGAGGCGGTTAGCTGGAAGAGTTCTAAGCAGGAAACCGTGGCAGACTCGACGATGGAGGCTGAATACATCGCTGCCAACGATTGTTCATATCAGATTTTTGCATTTTCATACCGCCCAATTTTTATCACATTGCATATCGGTAGATACTCTTGAGCCGTGTTTGCTAGTCAATTGCAGGATACAGGTTCTCGGCTCTAAATGGTGAAAGTCATGGAAAAACACGACAAAACCCGGGTTCCTGCCAACCACAGATAAAACACGGATCTCCGCTCTTTATCCGTCTGTTGCCACACACCAGTTTAAGAGAAAAAATGTCAAATCAATGTCGTTTTCATGCACAAGGCTCAATGGCAGCACAAGATCCAAGAAATCTACACGGAGCTCGAGGAAATCATGACAAAAAGATACACATCAAATCACCTTTTGCTCAACAGAAATTCTGGAAAAATCGTGAAGAAAATCTGAGAAAAATCATATGCCAGAATAAAGTACAAGAAAAACCAGGGAAGCCCAAAAAAGCAGACAGCCCAACTCCTTCATACGGCCGCGGAACCGCGGCCAAAGGGGGGTCTAGGCCGCGGTTCCGCGGCCATATAGGCGCCGCATGTGCAGAGTTTTGGGGGGGCAGAATGGCCATTCCATGCTAGTTCTGATTGTTGCCCTAGGTTTTCATTCTCCAGCCTATAAATAGCCCAGAACCTTGTGAAGCCAAGGGTGCATAATCTTGTATTTTTCTAGGTTTAGAATACTTGTTTCTTCTTCCTCTTCTCATCTCTTCTCCATTAAAACTTGTAGTGAGCTTTGTGAGTGAAGAATGATGAATAAAGAAGATTCTTTTACTTATCATGCTTGTCTTGTTCTTTTATAATTGCTTGTAATTTTAATTTGTTAACTTAGTTGTTGTTATTTCTTGTTGTTTCTTTCTTTTCTCTTTTCCTTTATCATTAAAACAACCATGATGCTTACGCTTGATCCTTGCCAAGGTGAGGTCGCAAATAACTAGTTGTTATCTTCTAATCTCCTTCTTTCTATCTTCCTCTTTTGTTTTGTTTTCTTTCCATTATGATGTGTGAGTAGTTTCATACTTGTTAGGGTAGGATAAGGGAAGTTTGAGAGAAGGAAATCTCTCTCACTCTTTCCTTGCCCAACATCTTAAATCGACTCCCGTTAATTGAACCACAATCCGCTCCTTACGGCACCCTATCCTACATGATAGCGGTGATTCCGTAGTGAGACCGGTTGTGGTTGAATTAACCGGAGGTTATGGCTAAGAGCCAAGAACGGACGGACAAGCACCAAAAGGAAGAACTTATGCGTTGGAAAGCCTAGCTTATACTCGCAAGTTCCTTCCTAGTCGTGCTAATCCCCGTTGTTGCCGATTACCGTAACACCGATATTAAGAGTGGCAATGAAAGAAGTGAGGGACTCCTAACTCAAACTAACCTAATCCTAACCCTAACAAGCTCTCTTTACATATCATTTTAACACTTAGATTATCACAAACAAATCTGGAAAACTGGACTTGACTCGTTAAAGCACATAGAAAAAGATTCCCATCTCACTAAGAAAAACCCGTACTCAACCGGCTAGCTACAAGCGAAACCGTCTTGATTGCGGTAATTAATTAAACTTGAACACGCAGAATCTCTACCAATCAAATGGCGCCGTTGCCGGGGAGACGGTAGTTTATTTCTTTGTGTAATTTCGGGTTAACTTATGAATATAAATATAACCAAAACAAAAAAAAATATACATTGTAAAAAAAAAACCATCTTGTTATTCTTGATTAGTTTTTGTGCAAGTGTGAAGGAAAATACAAAGTTCAAGTTCAGTGGCCAAGACGTGGAATATATGAAGTTCAAGTTCAGTGCCAAAGACGTGGGAAGATAGACCCATATTTCGCGGCTACACCGCGAACGATCAAAACGAAGCAAATGGTCTACTGTGGAAATTTGGAGCAGATACAGTGAGCAACTAAAGATTCAGTAAATCCAGACAAGAAGAGGACAGCCACAGAAGGTCACCAAAATTTTCCAGAGCCCCAACTCCCCAGTATTGCCGCGGTACCGCGGCATAAGCAAGCTTAGGCCGCGGAACCGTGGCCATTTGGTGGCCTTGGGGTGCCATTCTCTCTGTAAGTGTTCCTCTCCTCTCTTCCACTCCTCTGAACTTCACTGAACTGTGTTTTCTGCAGCCTTCTTTGCGCAAATTCTCTCCCCCCTTCCAATAAACTGTTCTTGTGCAGAATTCTTTGCGCCGCGCTAAAAATAAAAATTGCTTGCAGTTGATTTGTTACCGCTTTGCATTCTTTAATACGGACTTAAGGGGCTTGAAACCAATTCAGATTGGGTGGGGATTTCATCACCCTTCCCAGGACCCCAAAAATCACAAAAGCATATGCATTGTCCATTGTAATTAAAAAATACTAGACTGCAGCCCTAAGGACTTCACGCTCATTAGGAGAAGTTAAACCGTGTTTAGAACCTCGCTTAACGGTATATTGTTTACGGGGTGTCTAGGAAAGTGTTAACGGCGCAACCGCCAAAAGAGAAAGGGTTACTTAATTAAGGAACTTCGTGAAAGCGTTGGAAAACCTCCCCTTATCTCTGCACTTACCTGGCCTCGTGATCAGTGTATTTTAAGCCCGTTTCTCGACACAGTTTTACTTCGACAATCAAGTTCTGGAGCAGGTCTAGCAGACCTAGGTGACCCTAGATCTAGGTGTGATTGTGCATATCTTGTTTGTGATTAATTAAGCCGTAAATCCGTACATATCTTTGTAAAGCTCTTTCTAAAAAAAAAGAGAAAAAATCAAAAACTTTTATAAAAATTAGCCCTTTGTCGCCAAATCCATTTTCTTACCCACCACCCATCGCACTTCTCCATTGACGTTTTCTTACCCTCACCTTCTCCGCTTTGACTATACTAAACTCGTTTACTGTATGTCCGCTTGGACTCGGGACACTAGCGCCCGCCTAGTCCACGTTACGTTAGTCGCTACCGACTACGCGATCGACTCAGACGTCGAAACTCCGTCCACTCCTCTTTTACCCCTTCCTTTGCCGGCCAACTCCGACGTTGACCGGAATTCTGTTCATACATCTTCACCTTCACCATCACCAACCTCTTCTTCCGCGATGTCAGGATTTAATCCGAACATCTCTTTGACTACCCCTGGATTGTCTCCACCTCCTATGGAGACCAATAACCCACCACCACCGCCTGTTGTAGCGCCGCAGCGAATCGCGCTTCAGGATCGTTTCTATCCCACCCGTTCTGCACTTCCCACCTGCCTTTCTCTTCCACCGGCCAATGGGGATAATTTTGAAATTAAGCCCCACTTCATCAACATGCTTCCACGATTTCATGGGCTTGAATCTGAAGATGCCTATATCTTCATCAACAAATTTCAAGACGTCTGTGCCATGATGAAAACTACCCAACTGTCGGACGATGCTATACGTCTACGGGTCATTCCGTTCACTTTATGCGATCTTACTGAAAAATGGCTGTATAGCACCGCTTCCCATTCCATAACCAGTTGGGATGAGTTTGTAAAAGCGTTTCTCAAAAAGTTCTATCCGAATCATAAAACCGCAAGGATTCGCAATGAAATCAACCAATTCTCTCAGCTTCCTTCTGAACCCTTCTGGAAGTGCTTTGACCGGTACAAAGACCTTCTTGTTCAGTGTCCTCACCACGGTATAGAGAAATGGCAACTTTGCCAAACCTTATACGAGGGCCTGAACCCAGCAACGAAGCAGTTGTTGGAAACCATCTGTCAGGGCCACTTCTTATCGAAATCGGACGAGGAAGCGTGGCAGTTCTTTGACGACCTTGCGGAGCAAACGCTACAATGGGAGAGCACCAGACCGACTTCTTCTTCTTCTACCTCCACTTCTACCGGTCAGTCTAGGGTAGGAATTCACCAACTTGACGTCTCTATTGCGATGAAAGCTGAAATGGCTGCAATAACAAGAAAGCTTGAAGCGATAGAGAGCAAATTCTCTTCTCCTGCTCCTACCCCTGTTCTTCCCCTTCGTACCATCTGCGCTTGTTGTTCCGATCCTTCTCACTTGACCGAAGAGTGTCCTTACAATCCACCATCGCAAGGACAGGATCAGGTTAATGCTGCATTCCAGCAAAGACCAAGGAATGATCCATACTCTTCCACCTACAATCCCGGTTGGAGGAACCACCCCAATTTCGCCTGGAATCAGAATCATAATCAATTCCAAGGCAACAATTTCCAAAGGGCCCCTCCGCCGCAACAACAAGCGCAACAACAAACTCAACAGCAGTTTCAGCAACCCTTCCAACCCCAACCTTTCCAAAATCAGACGAACAACTTTGCACCCAACAATTCTTTTCCACCAAACAACTTTGTTCCGTCAAACAACGATAAGGTTTCCTCGCTCGAACGAAGTCTGGAGGAGTTCGTCAAACAATTGACTCAATCCACCGCAAACATCCAGTCTTCCATTCAGTCCTTAGTGCAACACACTGCCGCTCACGGGCAAAGCATCAAAACCATCGAGGCCCAGATTGCACAACTGAATGCGGCCTTAAGCGAGCGAGAGAAGGGGAAGCTCCCGTCCCAACCACTCCCAAATCCCGGTCACCCACAGAATGTACATGTTGCTCTTGAACAACAGAATCATAATGTGAGTGCCGTGACCACATTGAGATCAGGAAGGATGCTGCAAAACAACATCGGCACACGGATCAATGATGACACTCCGGCCGCTTCTTCTTCTTCTTCTTCTTCTTCTTCTTCTTCTTCTTCTTCGTCTCCTGCTTCTTCGTCTTCTGAGCCTATTCTCCGTTCTTCACAAGGCTCTCCTTCCTCTTCTTCTGCTTTGAATGGACCCACTTCTCACTCTACGAAAACACCTGTTCTGGGATCCGTTCCTACTCCACAATCTCCTCCACAAGCATTAGACTCAACCAATTTTAAAAACGTCCCATTTCCAAACCGGTTGAGGTCTAATAAACAAAATCCTCAAATGGAGAAGATTCTGGAGTTATTTAAGCAGGTTAACATTAACATTCCTCTTTTAGATGCTGTCCAACAAGTCCCGTCCTACGCGAAAATCTTAAAGGACTTGTGCACGAAAAAGAGGAAGTCTCAGGTACCCAAGAAAGTTTTCTTGGCTAGTGCTGTGAGTGATGCCCTTACCCAATCTTTACCACAAAAACGGAAGGACCCTGGCTGTCCTACGATTTCTATTACCATTGGGGATAAGAACATCAACCGCGCACTATTAGATCTTGGTGCCAGTGTTAACCTGCTTCCGTACTCAGTATACGAGCAATTAGGCGTCGGAGAGCTGAAACCCACACACTGCACTCTCCAAATGGCCGACCGATCAATCACCCATCCTAGGGGTGAGCTAGAGGATGTGTTAATAAAAGTCCGGGACTTCATATTCCCCGTTGACTTCATTGTATTAGACACACAGCCTGTAGCTAACCCCCGGAATCAAATTCCGGTGATACTCGGTCGCCCATTCCTTGCAACCTCAAATGCTGTGATCAATTGTCGCAATGGTTCGATGAACCTATCTTTTGGAAATATGACGATTGAACTCAACATTTTTAGGTTGGGGAATCAGCCCTCCGAACCTAATGCTCATATACTGGACGTCTGCTCGATCCAGGAGATCACCCCAGAAGAATGTGAATTCGAGGAGTTTCTGTTTGATCACGATAATCTTGACGCCACTAGTGCGTTCCTCCTCGAACCTGCTGCTGTTTCTGCGCCCGACAACGACTATGAGTGTTTTACGTTCTCGAACGATCTTAACCGCGCACAACCCGAGTTTGAATCTTTCGAATTTCCGGATGAGTTACCTGAACCATCCAACTCGGTCGCTTACACTCGTTTTGAACCTTTGCTGGAGTCCTTTGAGTTCGAGACCTCTGCACCAATCTTACCTTCAATCGTTTCACCTCCATCGCTCGAACTCAAGCCTTTGCCGTCTCACCTTAAGTACGCTTACTTAGGTGACAACGAGACCCTCCCTGTCATCATTTTGGCTTCTCTAGCTCCAGAGCAAGAGAAAGCCCTTCTCGCGGTCTTGCACAGCAACAGGAAAGCTTTTGGCTGGTCCATGGCGGACATCAAGGGGATTAGTCCCCTGATCGTGGAGCATCACATTCATCTGATGGATGATGCCAAACCAGCCCGGGATCTACAAAGACGTCTCAATCCAGTCATGAAAGAGGCTGTGAAGAAGGAGATCGTAAAATGTCTAGATAGTGGTATCATTTACCCTATCTCTGATAGCCAGTGGGTTAGCCCCATTCACGTTGTCCCCAAGAAGTCGGGCATCACGGTCATAACCAACGAGGCGAACGAGTTAATCTCTACTCGCACCCAAACTGGGTGGCGAGTATGCATTGATTACAGAAAACTCAACGCCGCAACGCGGAAAGACCACTTTCCGCTACCTTTCATTGACCAGATGCTTGAACAATTGGCCGGACACGAGTACTACTGCTTTCTTGATGGCTACTCCGGCTATAATCAAATTCCCATCGCCGAAAAAGACCAGGACAAGACCACTTTCACTTGTCCTTTCGGCACGTTTGCATATCGACGCATGCCCTTTGGGTTATGCAATGCGCCCGCTACCTTCCAGCGGTGTATGATGGGAATCTTCTCAGACATGGTGAAAAATTTTCTGGAGATCTTCATGGATGATTTCTCCATCTTCGGCGATTCCTTCAACGAGTGTTTGCTGCATCTTGACGCTGTCCTTACCCGATGTAAGGACAAGAATCTCACTTTGAATTGGGAGAAGTGCCACTTCATGGTGCGCGAAGGTATTGTCTTAGGACATATCATCTCGCAAAATGGCATAGAAGTTGACAAAGCAAAGATTGAGGTCATTTCCAATCTACCTCCTCCCCGATGCGTCAGAGATATCCGAGCCTTCCTTGGCCATACCGGTTTCTATAAATGGTTCATCAAGGACTTTAGCAAGATTGCTAGGCCCTTGACTCTTTTGCTGGCCAAGGATACGCCATTCGACTTCAACTCGAGCTGTGCGACTGCATTCGAGTCATTGAAACGCTCACTCACTTCTGCTCCCGTTCTTTCTTCGCCTGACTGGACGCACCCATTTGAGATTATGTGCGATGCATCCGACTTTGCCATTGGTGCTGTCCTTGGACAACACATAAACAAGATGCCGCACGTAATCTATTATGCGAGCCGAACCCTGAACGACGCCCAACTCAATTATACAACAACTGAGAAGGAATTCTTAGCTGTTGTATTTACTTTAGAGAAGTTCAGGCCCTACCTCATCGACTCTCCAGTCATTGTCTACACAGACCATTCTGCTCTGCGCCATCTTTTTGCGAAGAAAGATGCAAAATCTCTGTTAATACGTTGGATCCTCTTGCTTCAAGAGTTTGACCTTGTCATTAAGGACAAACGAGGATGTGAAAACGTAGTTGCCGATCATCTCTCACGACTTCCTTCTTCGCCTTCGCTTCCAATTCCGATCAACGACGTTTTCCCGGATGAACAGCTCTTGACAGTATCTTGCGAACCCTGGTTCGCAGATATTGTGAACTATTTGGCCACGGGATTACTACCGACTGAATGGTCAAGTCAGGACAGACTTCGCTTCTTATCCCAAGTAAAACACTTTTACTGGGACGAACCCTATCTGTTCAAGTACTGTCCTGACCAGATTATTCGTCGGTGTGTCCCTGACAGGAATTCAAGAGTGTGCTGTCATTTTGCCACGATCAAGCGTGTGGCGGGCATTTTGGCCCCAGAAAGACAGCTGAGAAGATCTTGCAATGTGGTTTCTACTGGTCACAACTCTTCAAAGACGCTCATGACTATTGCAAGACTTGCTCCCGGTGCCAACACTTGGGCCGGATATCCCGGAGGAACGAGATGCCTCTCCAACCGATCTTGGTTGTGGAGATTTTCGATGTTTGGGGAATAGATTTCATGGGGCCGTTTCCCAGCTCTTTTGGGAACTTGTACATCCTTCTCGCTGTTGATTACGTCTCTAAATGGGTCGAGGCTGTGCCCAGCCGGACTAATGACAACAAGGTTGTCGTTAGGTTCCTTAAAGAAAACATTTTCTCCCGGTTTGGGCACCCCCGAGTGATCATTAGCGACAAAGGAAGCCATTTCTGCAATAAGACTTTCGAGGCCTTGATGCGGAAATACTCCATTAATCATAAGCTATCCACGCCCTACCACCCCCAAACCTGCGGGCAGGCCGAAGTTTCAAATCGGCAAATCAAGCAGATACTGGAGAAGACGGTTTCCAAAAACCATAAGGATTGGTCGCTGAAACTCACTGTTGCCCTTTGGGCATTTCAAACCGCTTATAAGACCGACCTTGGCATGTCTCCCTATCGGCTTGTGTATGGAAAAGCCTGCCACCTACCTGTCGAAATAGAGCATCGTACATTTTGGGCAATAAAGGAGTTGAATCTGTCTCTCGAAGATGCGGGCAGCCATCAGAAGCTGCAGTTGAACGAACTAAGCGAGCTTAGGGATGAGGCTTATGATAACGCGGTTGTCGTTAAGAACCGAACGAAGGTGTTTCACGATAAACACCTTTTGCGCAAAACCTTCGTACCTGGTCAACAGGTACTGCTTTACGACACCCGACTTCACTTCCATCCAGGAAAGCTCAGATCTCGCTGGAAAGGGCCGTATTTTGTGCGGAATGTGTATCCGCATGGCGCTGTGGATTTGGAAAATCCAAAGGACGGTTCATTTTTCAAAGTGAACGGACACCGACTTAAACCGTACCTTAGCGCCGAACCAACAGAGGAGCTCCTGTTCTTACAGGAGCCGGTTTACCCTGCATGATCTTCCTCTGCCTACCTCCAAACTTCGGTTATCCAGCCAAGAACAAGTGGACACTGTTCCAAATAAGTTTGGGGGTATGTATATACCATTTTTTACATTTTTGTGGATATTCTTTTTCTTTTTCTTTTCTTTAAAAACAAAAACATAAAAAATTGTGTCTCGCTAACCGACAATTTTGACCCTTCAAATGATCTCTTCATGCAATGACAGTGAGGACACTGTCCAGTTTAAGTTTGGGGATACGCTCGGTACGCATTTCTAACCTTCGCATTCATATGTATATTTTACATCTGCATATTAAAATCCATAAAATCCATAAAATCTGAAAATTTTCTAAAAACATAAAAACTTTTTTTGTCAAGTTAGCTAGTGGGAGGACTCTGATTCAACATCTCGACGGTTTGGTTTGATAAGATAAGAATAACTAAATCTTATGTTTAGATTTTGAAAACCTGAAAGATAACTCTCCTTTGAAGTTAACTATAGCTGATATATGTCTCTACATCACACTACACGTGTCGTGAGTTTTGGAAATTAGATGACAAGTCTTTTTATGTCTAAAAACTTTTAAATGGATAAATGATTTTCTGAGGATCAAATAGGTTTGTTCTGAAATAAGTAATGTCAAGAATAGTTTATGAAGTGAAGTGAATATGAAGGAATGTTATTGATGCCTTAATTGGAACTAAGTCTGAAAAATAACCCATCCGAAACTTGATTGGAATGATTACATACCAAAACCCACTAAACACGTCTTTTATCCAAAAAATAATTGAACTGCCGGTTATGTCTCCGTCGTATTGAATCATCATGATTTTCACGCCAAACTGTCTTTTGTTTTTGGACCTAGGTAACTTGAGTAATTAAGTCCGCTGGGGTGTTTCTACACCTAATGCCCTAAAGCCAACTGGTTTGGGTGCATTGGCCCAAAGCTCGCTAAGAAGCCTAGAAAGTCCAGATAAAAACAAAGTCAAGCAAGTGTTCTCTCCGAGTTAAAATTCCTAACGGTTCTTTGTGTGAGAATAATCTTGATAAAAGACAGGCTTTTATAAAAAAATTTACCGGAGATATGAAGGTTTTATTCTATGATAAAGACTATTGCACGTTCACAGAGGTGTGTATGAAATGAAAACAAGAAAAAGGTGGAGTGAAGAATAAGACCTAGTTTCCTATTAGGGAAGATAGAAATTCTAAATTTGAAACTTTACTGGAAAACGAAACTTGAAAAATGCTTAACTCTTTATAAAACTTATGTGATCCTTTCAAAATTCTTATCCGGGCTTTATTATGAGGACTTTATTCGACCTTTCTGGAACTTAACGACACTATTTGCACTGCACGTGAAGACATATAAAAGCTGTAGTTAAATAAGAAGCGAGGTGTGAAAAATAAAGGTTCGATAGTCTAGACTTAGGATAATAGAATTGTTATTTTCTGAAACAAAACTTTAGGGTTTGAATCTTAGTTATTTTACAAAACTAGCTTGACCGGATTTTGTGGGTAGTATCCGCTGAAAACCCTCAGGAGACAACACTCCTCCTACTAGGGACACCTAGAGGTTTAACGGCTTGTTGCACATGCTCAGTGCAATCGCGTTCCCTGCGAAAGTGAGGTTAGGAAATTTTTGTGAATAAATTGGCTTTGCTCGGGACGAGCAAATGATAAGTTTGGGGGTATTTGTTCATATCAGATTTTTGCATTTTCATACCGCCCAATTTTTATCACATTGCATATCGGTAGATACTCTTGAGCCGTGTTTGCTAGTCAATTGCAGGATACAGGTTCTCGGCTCTAAACGGTGAAAGTCATGGAAAAACACGACAAAACCCGGGTTCCTGCCAACCACAGATAAAATACGGATCTCCGCTCTTTATCCGTCTGTTGCCACACACCAGTTTAAGAGACAAAATGTCAAATCAATGTCGTTTTCATGCACAAGGCTCAATAGCAGCACAAGATCCAAGAAATCTACACGGAGCTCGAGGAAATCATGACAAAAAGATACACATCAAATCACCTTTTGCTCAACAGAAATTCTGGAAAAATCGTGAAGAAAATATGAGAAAAATCATATGCCAGAATAAAGTACAAGAAAAACCAGGGAAGCCCAAAAAAGCAGACAGCCCAACTCCTTCATACGGCCGCGGAACCGCGGCCAAAGGGGGGTCTAGGCCGCGGTTCCGCGGCCATATAGGCGCCGCATGTGCAGAGTTTTGAGGGGCAGAATGGTCATTCCATACTAGTTCTGATTGTTGCCCTAGGTTTTCATTCTCCAGCCTATAAATAGCCCAGAACCTTGTGAAGCCAAGGGTGCATAATCTTGTATTTTTCTAGGTTTAGAATACTTGTTTCTTCTTCCTCTTCTCATCTCTTCTCCATTAAAACTTGTTGTGAGCTTTGTGAGTGAAGAATGATGAATAAAGAAGATTCTTTTACTTATCATGCTTGTCTTGTTCTTTTATAATTGCTTGTAATTTTAATTTGTTAACTTAGTTGTTGTTATTTCTTGTTGTTTCTTTCTTTTCTCTTTTCCTTTATCATTAAAACAACCATGATGCTTACGCTTGATCCTTGCCAAGGTGAGGTCACAAATAGCTAGTTGTTATCTTCTAATCTCCTTCTTTCTAGTGCATATCCCCAGAATGATCGCGGTAACTCAGCGTTACTCATCATGGAACGTACCATATTCAATAGGGTCCGGTTCTGTCTCTCCGATACACCGTTATATTGCGGAGTGTATGGAGGAGTAAGCTGAGAGAGAATACCATTCTCTTTTAGGTAATCCAGGAACTCGGCACTCAAGTATTCACCACCTCGATCAGATCTCAGTGTCTTGATACTTTTGCCGGTTTGGTTTTCTACTTCATTCTTATATTCCTGGAATTTTCCAAAGGCTTCGGATTTATATTTCATTAAGAAGACATATTCGTACCTTGAAAAGTCATCCGTAAAACTAATGAAGTAAGAATAACCGCTTCGCGCATGTGTAGACATTGGACCGCACACGTTGCTGTATACGAGTCCCAAGAGCTCGCTCGCTCTTACTCCGTGTCCAGTGAACGGAGTCTTTGTCATCTTTCCTTTGAGACAGGATTGACAAGTTGCATATGATTGATATTGGAACGGATCCAAATATCCTTCTGTATGTAACTTCGTCAACCTTCTCTCATTGTTGTGACCCAGTATACAATGCCATAAGAAAGCCTGATTAGTTTCCGGAGACTTTCTTTTGTGTGTATTCTGGACATTGAAAATCTATGATTGGTTTAATACGTATATACCATTGCTTAATGTACCTGACCCAATCAAAACTTGATTAAGGTGAATGTTCACAACATTACTTACAAATGCAAATTCATAACCTTCTTTAGATAATAAAGATACAGAAATGATATTACAAGTTGCATTGGGTACAAAATAATAATTACGCAAAACCAAAACGTGTCCATCTGACAATCCCAGGTGATAGTCCCCCACGGACTCAGCATCCATGCCAGCTCCGTTTGCAACTCTGAGGGTCATATCACCTGCCTTCAAAACCCTACGCTTTCTCAGTGCCTGCAAAGAATTACAGATATGAGATCCTGATCCGGTATCCAATACCCAGGAAGTAGAGTTTATTGAAAGACAGTTTTCAATAACCTACACACCTGAAGCCGAAGCCACAACTTGCTTCGGATCCTGGTTTCTGGCTTTCCAAGCCCTGCAATCTTTCTTCCAGTGTCCACTCTTATGATAATAAAAGCATTCCTCTTTCCCCACAAGCTTCCCCGCTACCTTTGTTGCTTTTGCCTTTCCCTTTGCTTCCACTTTACTAACACCGCCCCTTGGTTTGGCGGGGGCTTTCTTCTTCTTTCCCTTGTCTTTCGCCTTGGACTTAGAAGAGGAAGATCCTCCTACAAACAAAGTGGATGTTTCCCTACCTTTCTGTAGGGTGCCCTCTGCACTCCTCAGCATGTTGAGGAGCTCCGGAAGTTCAACTTCTTTTCCTTGCAAGTTGAAGTTCAGGATAAACTGGGCGTAAGTGGAAGGAAGTGTAAGTCCATGTCACGCACCCCACGAACTTGCGGGGAGGCGGAATATATGAAAAACGATTATCAAAGCTTCGTAACATGGACTTGAGCGCATGAATCGTTTCTAAACCATTGCTAATTATCAACTTGAGGTTTAACTACTAGGATACGAAGTTATACCTCACGATACTAGTCCTTCGGGTCTTCATCGCGGTCCTCCACTCCTCGTAGGCTCCTTGGAACATCGGCACCTCAACGGCCTCTTCGAATCAAAGACGATCCACCCAAAAGCTCTTACGCCAAGCTTAATCTCAAACTTGAGATACCTAGGTTGCTTAAAGTGCTAATCTAAGCTACCTAGGGGATATAGAGTGAGGTTATGGATGTATTAGTCTAGCTAACCCTTGATCTCAACACATGAGAGGCTAGGGTTAGGGTTTGAAGAGAGAGTGAGCTTGAGGAGAGAGAAGGTGAGAATGATAATGAAAAGAATAATGAACTCATATGAATATATCAACCATAACAATTAATCAAATAAATAATATAAATGATTTATCATCATGGTTAGATTCATCCATCTAGTGTGATTCATCATATGACTCATTAATCCATTAATGAATCATTTAATGTAAAGGATGAATCACACAAATGAGTCATTAAGCAATTAATGCTCATGCCACCTTAACCCCTTAGTCACCACTCTTCTAAAACCTTCCCGACAAATTACGAGAACGCCCCTCCAATCCGTGAAAACACGGAAAAACTTTAGACTGTATAAATCCAATAACCCGATACTAGAATCTGGCTTAAACCAAAGCCGGCTAGTAAAAACTGTCCGAAAAGTCGTACGTGCGTAAACACACGTATGTGTCCGAACCCTTGTCGTAAAACCATACGACCTCTATATCGTTTCGCCTGGAGCAGGGAAACTCTCTGTGTGGGACTCTAAAGACTCGACACTACGCTGGCAGTGGGTTTATCCACAGACCGCAAGCGGCACTAGCTGTACGTAACGGTCCCCAGGTAGATGTCGATAAGAAGACCGATGAGGAAAACCATCCGAACCCCTACTAACCCTGATGTGACAATCTCCGTACAGTCCGGTCTGTTCGTCTAAGACTATCGCATATCAAGCCTAGGGGGCGGCAAGCGTCAGTCCCCTAATAGCTGTATAAGTCGTGTCAGAGCGTAATCCATTACACCCTGAGAAGCTACTGGAACCTCTTAGTGTATATGCCCTAGAGGCCATTACTGTATCATACTAGTTTGTATATTACTTAATGGAAGCTTGGGATATTCACCTTGTATATACAATCTTGCTCAAAATAGTAGTATGCTACTTGGTTTGTTTCTACTTCAATGTGTACATGTGTTTATTTTAGTATATCGCCTATACACATTAGTGGAGCCCTTAGGATCTTTGCTTGATTACCAGCATTGTGATGGCAGTCACACTAGTGGGGCTGGGTAATCTATAAGCATATCCTTATGCAGGTCCCTGGTCGCAGGACTATCGAGACAGGGCATCGATACTCCGGAGTAGACTAGCGCATGCGCTTCTCATCCTAGTGTGGGAGACGGTCTGTCCCACAGCCGTCGGTACGTCGTACTTGAGATAGTATGCGGGTGCTCGTTGGGTTACGAGTACACTGGACAGGACTCGTCGGGAACTGACTAGTTGGTATTATGCCTATCGTCAGTTATCAGTTCCCAGGTGACATGAGTACAGCTTAGTCCGCTGACTTGACACTGTCACTTCGCCTCGAGTGTGTTCCCACTGTACTTTGATTACTACCCTACCACGGCTCAAAGGAGTCGTGCAAATAGGTGGTAGTTGGGTGCAGTCCCGAAGCACTTCGAGGCAGTGACGGTTAGACAGGATTCGTCTCTCCCGGTATTGGGGGTTGACATCGCGCTGTGTCTAGGAGAGCCATTACACGAGTAGTCCCTGGCCAGGGCAAACGAGATATACTGGTAGGCTTCCAGTGTTATCTCAGGGTGTTTTGGGCTTCACTCCGACACGACTTGTACCGCTATTGGGGGACTGACATTTACCGCCCCCTAGGCCCGCCATGCGATGTATCAGACGAACAGACCGGACTGTACGGAGAATGTCATATTCAGGCTCAGTAGGAGTTCAGATGGGTTTCGCTTCGTCAGTCTTCTTGTCGGCATCTACCTGGGGACCGTTACGCACAGCTAGTGCCGCTTGCGGTCTGTGGTTAAACCCACTGCCAGCGTAGTGTCGAGTCTTTAGAGTCCCACACAGAAAGCTATTCGCCTTTGGGCAAAAGTGTAGAGGTCGTATGGTTTTGCGACAAGTCGCATGGTTTTGCGACAGGGTTCGGTCACATCCGTGCACTTGTGCACGTACAGTGTCCGGACAGTTTACACTAGCGGGCTTTGGTTTAAGCCAGATCCTAGTGTACCTTTTGGGATTGGATTTATCCAGTATGCATTCGTGTTCCTCGGAACGCAGATGCGGGTGTGTATGCACAGTTGACGGAGAGACAGAGGCAGAGGATTCTCATTAGGGTTGTTAACCGTTGACAGTTGACTATTGACTTTTTGCTCAACCCTAATGAGAATATGATATGTGATTAACAATTATATTAATTAAGTATTATGGTGACATGGTTGTTGAGGGATTGACTTTGTTGACTTGTTGACTTTTGTTGACTTGTTGACTTTGTTGACCGGTTGACTAGGTTTGACTAGTTGACCATCATGATAACTATAGCTATCATTTCATGGCAAAGACTTTTGCTTGCTTGCTCTTTTGTGCAGAATGAGTGCATGAAATGATATGGCTATGGTTGCTTAAACCATCACATAATACTTGATTGATATGAGGTGTTATGATTGTTTTGGATTATGAGAGCCAAATGAGAAAAGTCTTCTCTCATTCTTTCATGCTCATTCTCTCTCTTGTTCTTGAGCTCTCATCTTCCTCCTCTTGCTCTCCCTCTCTTGACTCTATGGTTCACTTGTCTCATGAGTTGAGAACCAAGAACCATAGATAAAATCCCATACAAACTCTTCTCTACTCACTCTAGTTCACAAGGTTTAGCAAACCGAGTGAACTAGTTTCTTCAAAGTTCGAAGAAGGAGCCAAAGGTTGAAGCTTTCAGGTGGATCTATCTTCGGCGCAAGGAGACGACGGGGAGAAGCCGATTCGGACGACCATCGAAGCTTGAAGATGAAGGAGTTCAAGAAAAAGAAAGGTATAACCCCCTAACCGAGTAGTTAGCAACTCGTAGTTAGGTTGTTAGTTAGATGTTTAACAAAGTTCCGGGTTTTAAGTCCATGTTACCACCTCTAAGAAAATCGTTTTTTATCAAATTCCGCATGCCCGAAAGTACCGGGAGAGGTAGCATGGACTTACAGTGGTATCAGAGCCTAGTTAAACTCTATCTAACATGTTAGCAAAGTAGCTAGAAGATCGATCAAAGAAAAGTCGCAAAACGAACCCAAAACTGTCAAGTTTCTGCCAAAATTTTTTCTGTTCAAAAGTTGATAATTTTCATCTTAAAAATCGGCTCAGGCTTTTGTGTGAACACCCACCAAATTTGGTCCAACGATCGAGTCAAAGCGCCACGGAAACGCGGCGGGAGCACGCTCCCGCCGCGGTTCCGCGGCCGAGTTGACTCGGCCGAGGTCCAAATTTGGTGCAGAGTATTTCTGGGGTTGTTTTGGGATTTTTGGAATATGTATTTTCTGCCCAGATTTTCCAGAACGAAAATTTTGTATTTGGGGCCTGTAAATCCGTATTTTTGATCGAACTTCTAAAAGACTTTAGCTGACGGGTTTTTCTGTGATGTGATATTTGTATTGAACGTCTGCTAATCGCTATATGTCGATTAGTGGGGGTTATACAAATCTGTGATCTGTAATATTATTGGAATGTGTATATGAATTCATTGGATTGTCGCGGGTGAATAGCCGGGGGTTGTGAGACGAGAGTTTTCTTTTCTTTCAATTCATGTAAATTTGTAAATTGATGTAATAATTATTTGTATGGCCGCACAACCGGGTCGGGGTTGTAGCCGTCATTGTATAATTTATTTTTACTGTTTTTGCTCCTAGGATAGACCCATGGAGGGGGTGCACAAACTACCGGGTATGCCGAAGTGCCGAGTGGCCTACTCACGGAGTTGAGGGAGGTTGCTTCGCTTCGGGTACTTGGCGGGTAGTTTGCCGCACCCGTAGGGGTCTTAGGTGGGGTTTTGGCTATTCACCGCGACCGTGTAATCTGCTTTTCGTTACAGGCTCGTACGAATTGTGGATTCCTAGTATATCCAATGTGTTCATCTGTGATCTGAAATGGCTATCATTGCAATATATCTATATATGATATTATTTAGGCGTTGCTTATGTTTTACAGCCGCGTTAGCCCAGCCCCCGCTCTGTCATTAGTTAAGTAACCTAACGGGTAATGACGGGGCCCCGTGGCGAATGCGAATGGCATAAGCGTACGTCATATTTTGGTTGTTTTCTGCAATGGTAGGATTAAATGATGGGACGCATTAAAAGAACTAATGCAAGAATATCACGCATTAAAAGAACTAATGCAAGATAATAAACCAAGTTAAAATCATTGGAACACTTTCGGAAAACCACTCGGTTCTTTTCAAAACTAACTTTTAAATGCGGAGCTTGAGCCACTCCTTTTAAAAGCTATCTCGTTCCATCGATTATATCAAGTTCACTACGTTCACGGTTTTGCCAAAACTATTCGTAGCCCTCCATCATTTCAGTTAAATATTCGGTAGTATTCAAGCTATGTATTTTGACCTCACGCCAAGGCATAGTGATTGGTAGCTGCCGGATATTTATCTGTTGCATAGATAGAATGCGTTGGTTTGGGACAGCCGTACTACCATTTTGGCCTACGTCAAGGGTAGGTACGGGTGGAATCAAATTAACCTGGATAATGATGGGAAGAACTTGACATGTGACTTATGACATTTTGACCTCACGCCAAGGTCATAAGAGCATGGGGCAAAAATCCACATCGGGAGTTTCAAAAGAACTGAAACTTGCTAGTGTTGCATACCATTTGGAGTGTGATGATTCTGGTAGGATTCCTTCAATTTCGTCACGCGATGATATTTGGATCCCGATCCTACTGTGAGTATATGCTACTCCTCGGGAAATTTCTCACTAAACGATCAATGCTATAAACCTAGTAGGTGTCTAGAAAGGTGTTAGCGGGGCTACGCCCCCAGGGAAAAGAGGTTATTTAATTAAGGAACTTCGCGAAAGCGTTGGAAAACCTCCCTCGAAGTACCGACACTGGCCTGGCTGAACGGCTAAGCAAGTATTGTGCGGTGGGATTGATCCCGACTAATTCTTCCTTTATGGTTTGAGGATGGATTTGAGAAACAGTGGGAGCCATCCTGTTTAGACAAACTAAAAACCACTCTAAACTTGCAAGAGCATCATGCTGAGTGTTTCTTCTCTCTCTCCTAATTGCAGCGACCATTCGACATGACTGGACTTAAGTTACTTCTAGATAAAAACATACTGACAGGGCCAAACTACAAAGATTGGCTCAGGAATGTCAAGATGGCAATCACTTACGACAAGCTGGGGTATCTTCTTGCCACCAAACCTCCCCCTGTCCCTGGTCCCACTTCCAACGTCGCGGATAAGGAAATCCGTAAGACTTGGGAGATTGATAGCGCGAAGGCCAAGTGCCTCGTACTTGCCTCTATGGACAATGAACATCAGAGGAGGCACGAGAATATGGACTTGGAATCCATATTTCTTCATACAAAAGAACTGTATGGAGAGCAATCTCGTATCGTAAGATACGAAGCGTCGAAAAAATTATTTTCGGCAAAGATGGCCGTCGGATCATCAGTAGCAGAACATGTGCTTAAGATGATCAGCTACATTGAGGAGCTCGCGGACCTAGGGACCACATTGGAGAGTGAGCTCTATACGGACTTAGTTCTCCAGTCCCTTCCTTCCACTTACGTCCAGTTTATACTGAACTTCAACTTACAAGAAAAGGAGGTTGAACTTTCAGAGCTCCTCAACATGCTGAGGAGTGCAGAGGGCACCCTACAGAAAGGTAGGGAAACATCCACTTTGTTTGTAGGAGGATCATCTTCTTCTAGGTCCAAGGCGAAAGCCAAGGGAAAGAAGAAGAAAGCCCCCGCCAAACCAAGAGGCGGTGTTAGTAAAGTGGATACGAAGGGAAAAGCTAAAGCAACAAAGAAAGCGGGGAAGCTTGTGGATAAGGAAGAATGCTTCTATTGTCATAAGAAAGGACACTGGAAGAATGATTGCAGGGCCTGGAAGGCCAGAACACAGGAATTGAAGCAGGTTGCAGCTTCAGCTTCAGGTGTGTATGTTATTGAAAACTGTCTTTCAATAAACTCTACTTCCTGGGTATTGGATACCGGATCAGGATCTCATATCTGTAATTCATTGCAGGCGTTGAGAAACCGTAGGGTTTTGAAGGCAGGTGACATGACCCTCAGAGTTGCGAACGGAGCTAGCATGGATGCTAAAGCCGTGGGGGACTATCACCTGGGAATGTCAGATGGACATGTTTTGGTTTTGCGTAATTGCTTTTTTGTACCCAACGCAACTTGTAATATCATTTCTGTATCTTTAGTTTCTAAAGAAGGTTATGAATTTGCGTTTGTAAGCAATGTTGTAAACATTCACCTTAATCAAGTTCTGATTGGGTCAGGTACATTGAGCAATGGTATATACGTATTAAACCAACCACAGATTTTCAATGTCCAGAATACACACAAAAGGAAGTCTCCGGAAATAAATCAGACTTTCTTGTGGCATTGTAGACTGGGTCACATCAATGAGAGAAGGTTGACGAAGTTACATACAGAAGGATATTTGAATGCGTTCGAATATCAATCGTATGCCACTTGTCAATCCTGTCTCAAAGGAAAGATGACAAAGACTCCGTTCACTGGACACGGAGTAAGAGCGAGCGAGCTCTTGGGACTCGTACACAGCGACGTGTGCGGTCCAATGTCTACACATGCGCGAAGCGGTTTTTCTTACTTCATTACTTTTACGGATGACTTTTCAAGGTACGGTTATGTCTTCTTAATGAAACATAAGTCCGAAGCCTTTGGAAAGTTCCATGAATATAAGAATGAAGTAGAAAAACAGACCGGCAAAAGTATCAAGATTCTAAGATCGGATCGAGGTGGTGAATACTTGAGTGCCGAGTTCCTGGACTATTTAAAAGAGAACGGAATTCTCTCTCAGCTTACTCCTCCATACACTCCACAACATAATGGTGTATCGGAGAGACGGAACCGAACCCTATTGGATATGGTACGGTCTATGATGGGTAACGCTGAGTTACCGCAATCATTCTGGGGGTATGCGCTAGAATCAGCTGCATACCTTTTGAACCGAGTCCCCACTAAGACTGTGCCTACCAACCCCTTATGAGTTATGGAGTGGGAAGAAACCGTATCTTCAATATCTGAAAATCTGGGGATGTCCAGCTTTTGTCAAAAAGCAGCATGCGGACAAACTCGAGGCACGCTCAGTACTGTGCAAGTTTGTGGGATACCCAAAGAACACCAGGGGGTATCTTTTCTACCACGCAGAGGAACAAAAATTCCTTGTTTCTCGTAATGCCCACTTTCTAGAACACCAGTTCTTAGAAAAGGAAATTAGTGGGAGCGCAGTAGAACTGGAAGAAATTCCAGAACCACAGACTATTACTGAAAGTTTAGTGGAACCAGAGGGTTCAAAAGAACAGGACATTCCTACGCCGCTCCGCAGGAGTAGTAGGCAGTCTCATCCGCCCGAGAGATACTACGGTTTTCTCATAGACGGGGATAGAGAGGATTGCATCATAGATTATGATGAGCCTACTAGCTTCCAGCAGGCCGTTCAGAGCGTTGACTCAGTAAAATGGCTGGATGCAATGCGGACTGAAATGGAGTCCATGTACACCAACAAAGTATGGACGTTGGACATTGCTCCAGACGGGGTAAAACCCGTAGGATGCAAGTGGATCTTCAAAAGGAAGATTGGTGTAGATGGACAGGTTGAGACCTATAAACCTAGACTTGTTGCAAAGGGTTTCCGTCAAAGACCTGGCTTGGACTATGACGAAACCTTTTCTCCAGTGGCTATGCTGAAATCCATTCGGATCCTTCTTGCTATTGCTACCTTCCACGATTATGATATCTGGCAAATGGACGTAAAGACCGCTTTTCTAAATGGAAATTTAGAGGAGTGTGTCTATATGGACCAACCAGAGGGTTTCATTCAGAGTGGGAGCAGCGGAAAGGTGTGCAAGTTGCTTAAGTCCATCTATGGACTAAAGCAGGCATCGCGGAGTTGGAACATCTGTTTTGATGAGACGGTCAAGGAATTTGGCTTTATCAAAAATCCAGATGAACCATGCATCTATAGTAGATTTGTAGCGAGAACTGTAGTATTCCTCGTTTTGTACGTGGATGACATTCTCTTAATAGGAAATGACATTCCTATGCTACAATCTGTCAAGGGGTTCTTGTCACACAGGTTCTCCATGAAAGACTTGGGTGATGCCTCATACATCCTGGGGATCCGGATCCATCGTGATAGATCCAAGAGGATATTAGGACTTTCACAGTCCAGGTACATCGACACCATACTGAAGAGATTCAGTATGGAAGATTCCAAGCGCGGTAACCTACCATCTTGTCACGGGATCACCCTCTCTAAAGAGATGTCTACCAAGACTGATTTAGAGAGGGATCGCATGTCTATTATACCCAACGCTTCTGCGGTAGGCTCTATAATGTATGCGATGTTGTGTACCAGACCGGATGTAGCTTATGCACTGAGTGTGGTAAGCCGGTATCAGTCAAACCCTGGGGAGAAACACTGGATAGCAGTAAAGAACATTCTAAAGTACCTGAGAAGGACTAAGGAGATGTTCTTGGTGTATGGCGGAAAAGACCTCCAGATCGAGGCCTTTGCTGACTCCAGCTTCCAGAGTGACAAGGATGATTCCAAGTCCATGTCGGGTTTTGTCTTTACCCTCAATGGAGGGGCGGTGTGTTGGAAGAGTTCCAAACAGGAAACCGTTGCAGACTCGATGATGGAAGCGGAATATATCGCTGCATCTGATGCCGCAAAAGAAGCTGTCTGGATGAGGAAGTTCTTGAAAGAGCTTCAGGTGGTTCCGTCCATTGTTGATCCAATACCTCTGTATTGCGACAACAACGGGGCTATAGCTTTAGCGAAGGAACCCAGGTCCCATCAGAGATCCAGACACATCTTAAGGCGGTATCACCTGATCAGGGAGATCGTGGATCGCCAGGAGATCGAGGTTCGGAGAGTCGCTTCAGAAGATAACACTGCAGATCCATTCACCAACGCCTTGACCCAGACTCAATTCGAGCGGCTAATCGAGATGATAGTTCTTCGATACGCCAGTACATGGCCTTAGTGCAAGTGGGAGATTGTTAGTGTATATGCCCTAGAGGCCATTACTGTATCATACTAGTTTGTATATTACTTAATGGAAGCTTGGGATATTCACCTTGTATATACAATCTTGCTCAAAATAGTAGTATGCTACTTGGTTTGTTTCTACTTCAATGTGTACATGTGTTTATTTTAGTATATCGCCTATACACATTAGTGGAGCCCTTAGGATCTTTGCTTGATTACCAGCATTGTGATGGCAGTCACACTAGTGGGGCTGGGTAATCTATAAGCACATCCTTATGCAGGTCCCTGGTCGCAGGACTATCGAGATAGGGCATCGATACTCCGAAGTAGACTAGCGCATGCGCTTCTCATCCCAGTGTGGGAGACGGTCTGTCCCACAGCCGTCGGTACGTCGTACTTGAGATAGTATGCGGGTGCTCGTTGGGTTACGAGTACACTGGACAGGACTCGTCGGGAACTGACTAGTTGGTATTATGCCTATCGTCAGTTATCAGTTCCCAGGTGACATGAGTACAGCTTAGTCCGCTGACTTGACACTGTCACTTCGCCTCGAGTGTGTTCCCACTGTACTTTGATTACTACCCTACCACGGCTCAAAGGAGTCGTGCAAACAGGTGGTAGTTGGTTGCAGTCCTGAAGCACTTGGAGGCAGTGACGGTTGTTAGTTATATGTATGCCCTAGAGGCCATTACTGTACATAGGATGTATATTGTAGTGGATGCTGGGACATATATAGGGAGGACTTTCTTGCTCGACATGATAGTATGCTATCTGGTTGAACTTTACCTTAACGTGTATACTGATTGTCTCTCTGTTACATGTTGGTAAAGCCCTATAGGATGTGTGCTTGACTACCTGGACTATGATGCGGATCATACTAGTGGGGACATGGTAGTCCATAAGTACATCCTTGAAAGTCCCTAGTCGTGGGTGTATCGAGACGGGGCATCGATATACCAGAGTAGACTAGCGTATACCTTCTCGACTCATACAGATGGGCGATGGATGATCCCATATCCATCGGTGTTTGACATCAGAGGAGATATACGGGTGCTCAGTAGAGACTGGGTACACTGGACGGACTCGCCGAGAACTCCCAGATGGTATTATACCTCACGTCAGATGGCAGTTCTCTGGTGACACTGGTACAAAGTAGTCTGTTGACCCGAGATCGTCATAGAGTCTTATGTGGTTCCCACTGTGCTTTGATTTCCATCTTACCACGTCCAAGAGGGCGTACAAAACGGTGGTTTTTGGGTACAGTCCCGAGTCACATGGAGGCAATGAGCGATAGGAGGGGATTCGTCTCTCCCGGTATAGGGGGTTGATGTTGCGCCGTGTTCGATTGGCTATAACAGGAAGTCCCTGGCCAGGGCTGCTCAGAGAATTGCTGGTAAGTGTTACCAGTAGTTTCTCGACCCGTTATGAGCCTCATATCGACACGACTTATCGAGCTATTGGGGTCTGACGTTTACCACCCCTAGGCGAGATATGCGACATATCAAACGATCAGACCGGACTGTACGGTAGAGTTACTGGTCGGATTCACTGGAGTGTGAGCGGGCTTGCTCGTCGATCTTCAGATCGCTCAATACCCGGGTGGCCGTTACGTTTAGCAGACCGCTTGCGGCTTGTGGGTGTTTGATATGATCATCACCTGCTGCCGGCGTATTGACGAGTCTTTAGAGTCCTACACAGAGGTTTCCTGACTCAAGCGAAACGAAATAGGAGCGCATATGAGATATGTGCGGGACCGAGAATAATACGTGTATGTGATACCGTATTACATTCTCGCGATGAATGTATCGGAAAGGTTGTATGCGATATAACCTAGTTATCGATTCAAGCGTTGATTCGATAAGCCGATACATTGAATACTAGTCGGTTGTGTGCGACATGACCGGATCATTGAATCAAGTGTTGATTTAATGATTTAATGCATAATTATATATTTGATATGTTACTTTGCACTAACTAGTATTGGTTCACTTTAAACGGATTTTCTCACTTGGATTGTGCACATTGTATATGTGATATATTTTTGTGCACTTGTATGTATCATGTTTGATGATGCATGCTAACTTGTGTTTTGTGTAAAGTTTAAACCATGGTTATGTAATGGTTAGGGTTTACATTTTCATATCTATTTATTTATTCATTTATTCATTTTGGAAAATGTAAAGCAAATGAGAAAATGGTGGCTTCTTTTGTTTTGTTCATGAAGCTTCATGAAGACTTTGACCAAGTTACCATTTTGTCTCATGCTTAACCCTAACCATCCCACTAACCATGATTTATTCTCTACACTTGACCATGGTTCAAGTTATGATAAGGATTATATTTCTTTTCTTTTTTAGATTATTCATATCATAACATTTCTTCTTCTTCTTCCTTGAACTCAAGAAGAAAAAGCTTTCTTCATCAATGGTGAATTGAGCAAACAAGTGTGAAATCCAATTCTAAAGTCTACCCACTTCCTATTTCTTCATCCTCTACCTCTTGCCAAGTAGTAGAGTGTGTTTCCTTCACAAGTTTTAGGGCTTGGTGAAGGTGGAGCTTGATTTAGCGATGCCTCGACGTAGATCATCTTCGGCATGGACATCGACGACCTAGCTCGCTTTTTCTCCGACGAAGCCGACTCTAGAGCCCGGATTTGATTTGGACAGCGGAGAGGACCTCGTTGCGGAGCTATGGAGGTGGAGCACCGGATCTACAAAGGTTGTATTTCCGTTAAACTTTTAGTTAAGTGTTAACTAGTTAGTTTTTCGCCTAGACATCTAGCCGACGATCCGTAGTTTAGGGTTTGTAGGCACCGTAGAATTTGAAATTGGCATGTTCGATGCCTTGTGAGACCTCTTGGGAGTACCTAGGAACCCTACAGTGGTATCAGAGCCTAGCTAGAGCCTTAGGCGATGCGTAGACGGAGTTAGAAGTCCGATCGACCCGAAACCCCGACTTTAAAATGCTCTCTGGACATTTTTGTAAAATGTGGATTTTTGCAAATTAAAAATATGCAGAAAAACAAGCAGGTAAATCTAAGAATTACGATGCAAAAATTACCTAATGATCTTTCTAAAGTGCGGCGGAACCGCGGCATTAGCGTGCTAATCCGGCCCTTCCGCCGCACTTTTGTCTTATCTGCCATTGAATTTTGCACAGTAACTCCTATTTTTCAGTGCTGGTTTTCCTGGGAATTTTTAATCTGAAATCAAGAGTTGAGTATTTTGGGTTGTATTGGGAGTTCATACATTCGATCGGATTGTCAAACTTTGTCTATGTGTCATTACGGATAATTTTTGAATATGTTAAAAAGTTCGACCGGATATAAATACCCAATTTTTCCCCTGTCGGGAAATTTCTAAGTGTTGGATATTTCCGTAGTTTAACGACGTTCTAAGTAGTGCAAGTAACGCGATGGTCCCTCTAGAAGACAACAAACCTTAACTCGATTATGTGACCGTCTTGAACTGCCCTTTGAACCTTCGGGTTTGGGGCAGTACGGCGTGCCACATGTGAGGCGTTGGCTTGACCCTTCTACGGCTGGACCGTTGGTACTGAGGTACGAACTGAATGTTGTTAGACTAGTTTCATGTGTTGATCTGTATCGGGAAAACTTGGGTGTTAGAATGTTCGATCGGAAAGTTTAACATTTTCTATTTATCTAGAATGGGATACAATAATTGGAATTCACAAATAGTTATGAGATAACTAAATGAATGTTATAAACATAGCAGTTTAGTCTCACTTGATCGGTTGCCACGGAATTTTGATGTGATCAAAAGTCCGTCGCAATCACGTAGCGTACGCGGATACTCGCCGGGTAAACTTAATAGACAGCCTCACTCCATAGCCCCGACCAAGTGACTGTAGGAGAACCCCGTCGCCGAAAGCATCCCTCCGGGTGCTCGCGGTAGCGGTGTTCCGCCTTGGTGCACTTCGTCGACGGTATCGGGGGTGCAGCCGTCTACTGAAGTTTGCGACGAGCATTCGATCAAAATGTCGGGAATCCTGTTGAATTGCCCGACTTGGTATTGAAAAGTGTTTTCGATAAAGAGACTAAAATGCGGGGTTTATAATTGTTAGGCATGCGATGTCTAAGAAATTCATTTGGTCAGGCATGCGATGTCTGAGGTGGTTGCGGATTCCAACTGTTGTAGTTTTACACTTTCTTTTCTGTGACCGTAAGTGTAATATGTGATATCGCCGGTTTCGTTGCTATATGTCAACGACAATTGGGATGGACATATTTACTTACGTTGATGACATGTGATGTTATGTGTTGCTGGATATGTTATATTGGATCGTCGTGTTTGAATAGCAGGGGGGTTTTATGTGAGATGAGTGTTTTTCATTTTCATTCATGTAAAAACTTGTATGTAATATTCTTTTATTGGGGCACTTCCAGGTAGCGGAAGTAGTCACCGTTTGTATATTATTTACTTTTCCGCACTAGGATAGACCCAAGGAGGAGGGCACAAGTAACCGGGTTCTGGAGTCCAGTGGGAGACCAACTCGAGGAGTCGGGTCCGGGTCTCCTAACTCCAGAATTGATAGGGTTGCTTGCCGCTCTCGTAGGGGTCTAGGGGTGTGGGTTTGGCTATTCATCACAACCGTGGAATCCGTGTTTTATACTGGCTCGTATTGAAAACACGGACGTCCTAGTATATCCAATATTTCATATGATTCTTCTGCTGCGATATCTGTGATGTGATCATGTGATGTTCTGTGATAAATACAGTATATAGTATATATGATATATTATATAGACGTTACTTATGTTTTACACCCGCGCTAGCCCTGCCTCGCTCTGCCGTTAGTTACCTAACCTAACGGTGCACGAGGGGACATCGAGGCGAATGCGGATGGCATAAGTGTACGTCGTATTTATCTGTGATGTTTAGGTACATAATTGATGGGACTTCATTAATGTGATTAATGAAATAAAAGAAACCTAAGATGTTGTAGAATCGAATACCAAAATAAAACAGGTAGCTAC
The DNA here is from genome assembly GCA_030015575.1 of Agapanthus africanus. Taxonomy (NCBI): domain Eukaryota; kingdom Viridiplantae; phylum Streptophyta; class Magnoliopsida; order Asparagales; family Amaryllidaceae; genus Agapanthus; species Agapanthus africanus. The sequence goes on along the minus strand of CM057346.1, from coordinate 333,769,759 downwards.
AGTTTTTGCTTTGCACAGTGATATATATGATATATCCCGCACCTCATTCAACGAGGAAAGGACCGACGATCCCTTCACCGGGAGTGACTCCTTTAGCAAAACTAGAAAAGCCTCAAAAACACTCCATTTTTAAAATTATTTGATTCTACAACGATATCAAGTTCATTACGCAATAGGTTTTCAGAAAAACCTGTCGTAGCCCTCCGTCATTTCAGATAAGTGCTGTTTAGTATTCGTGCTGCGTTTGTTGACCTCCGTCAAGGCGCAGTGTGCGGTAGCTAACCAGTATTTATCTGCTTATGCATATGATGCAGATTGAGTTAGGGTAGTCGTGCGGCCTTGTTGACCTCCGTCAAGGGTCGTACGGGTGGGTTTAATTCGATCAAGAAATGACGGGTTGAACTTGACTAGTAGCCTATGGTTTGTTGACCTCCGTCAAGGTCATAGGGTGCTAGGGGCAAAATATTATCGGGAATTTCAAGTGTTGAGATTTGCAATGAGATTGCATACCTTCTATGAGATAGTTGGATCCCGATACCCGCTGCGAGTAAGTGTTACTCCTGGGAGAGTTTTATACATTACAATTAGCCGATCAAGTAGGTGTCTAGAAAGGTGTTAACGGGGTTACGCCTCTGGGAAAACGAGGTTTACATTAATTAGGTTCGTGCGAAAGCACGGGGGACCTCCCTCAAAGTACCGACACTGGCCTGGCTGAAAGATTGGCGAACTTATAGTGTGTAATTAATCCCGGCTAGTCTTTCCTTTTAGGGTTTGAAGGAAGATTTGATAAAAAGCAGTGGGAGCCATCCTGATTAGATAAAATAATAACCAATCTATTCTTGCAAGAGCGCACGCTGAGTGTTTTCTTCTCTCTCTCTCCTGGTAGCGACCATATCACGCCTTAATCAAGATAATAATACGGAATATTGACCGAACCCGCTTGTAATACTGAGCTGGGGAACGTTGGTCCCGCTCCTACTTATAATTGTTATAAGACAGAGCAGGAAATTGGGGATTACCAGAATTCCCGTGCCGCCCAAACGAAGAGAGAGCATGCTGATGCATCATCTTCGGGTGTGTTCATTACAAAGAACTGTTTCTCTGTATCCTCTACGTCCTGGGTATGTGATACCAGATCAGGATCCCAGATATGTAATCTGTTATATAGGGCTACAGAAAGGTAGAGAACTGAGAACGGGTGATAAGTTTTATGAGACAGAAAACGGGGCAAGTGTTGCAGCCAAGTCTGTTGGTCACTGTCACCCTGTATTACAAATACATTGATTCTGAACGAATGTTATTAGATACCGAACCTGATATACAAAATCATATCTGTCTCTTTATTAGTAAAGAAACGATAAAATTTTGTATTGTTGGATAATGTTTTGAACATTTCCTATATCAAAAGTTGATCGGTTCAGGCACGTTATCTAAAAGCATTGATGTTCTAAATCAAACTACAGTTCTTAGTATACGGAACACACACAAGAGGAAGAGTTCAGAAATGAACGAATCCTTCTTGAGGCATTGTAGACTAGGTCATATCAATGTTACCCGACTGGCTGGAGTTACATTTAGATGCATATTTAAATCAGTTTGAATTTACATCTTGTGAAACTCGCCAGTCATGTCACAAAGATAAGATGACCATAGCTCCGTTTACTGGAAACAGAGAAAGAGTTAGCGAACTCTTGGGATATGATACATGTTGATGTATGTAAGGTCCCCTGTCTACATATGCCAGGACTGGTTCTTTGTACTTCGTTACATTCTCTGATAATCTCTCAAGATTCAGACATATGTTCCTGTTGAAACACAAGTCCGAACCTTTTGAGATATTCACAGAATATAAGTTAGAAGTAGAGAACCAATACGGGTATAAGTATTATGTCCTATGATGAGATCAAGGAGAAGAATACTTGTGCACGGAAATCCTGGATTATACTAAAGGAGAATGAGATTCTCTCTCAGCATTACTCATCTGTATACACCATAGCACGATGGTATATCAGGGCGGATCAATCACACCCTATATGATAAGGTGTGCTCTATGATGAGTACTACTGAGTTACCTTTTTCCTTTTTGGAAGTTATGCACTTGAGAAGCTGCATACCTATTGAATAGGGTTCCAATCAAATCAATTGCCTACCATTTCATATGTGATATGGAAAGGGAAGAGCCCATATCTTAAGATAGTTAAGATTTGGGGTTGTCCGGCCTATGTCTAAAAGCAAAATCCGGACAAGCTCGAGGCAAGATCTGTTATGTACAACTGGAAAAGTTCCAACTATACAAACAACAGAAGATGATTTGGTAGAACCAAAGGATTCAGTAGATGCCAACGAACCTCAGCCTCTCCGCCGATCTAGTAGGGTTCCTCACCCACCTGAGAGATACTTCGGTTTCTCTATGACAGTGGGAGCGAGGATTGCATCATGAGATGATGACCCAACTAGTTTCGAGCTGGCCATCAGGAGTAAGACTCTATAAGAATGGCTGGATGCTTAGTGATCTGAGATGGAATCCTTATACACCAACAAAGTATGGACTTTGGTTGCTGTATCTGAAGGGTTAAATCCCCATCAGGAGCAAGTATATCTTGAGAAGATTACTTGGTGTACATGGAAAGGTTGAGACTTTCAAAGCTAGACTTGTTAAAGGTTTGCTTCATTGACCAAGCGTGGATTATGATGAAACATTTTCAAGTGGCTATGCTTAAGTCCATCCAGATCTTACTTGCCACGGCTACATACCATAACTACGATATCTGGCGGTTGGGTGCCATGACTGCTTTTCTAAATGATGATTTAGAAGAGGACGTCTATAAGTACACAGCCAGAGGGCTTCGTAGACAGTGGGAGCAGCGGAAACGTGTGCAAGATGTTTTATATGATAAAGCAGGCATCGCGGAGTTGGAACATTTGTTTTGATGAATTAGTCAAAGAAGTTGACATCATCAAAATGGTAGATGAACGTTGTATAAACAAGAAGGTAGTAGGGAGTATGGTGACGATCCTCGTAGAGTACGTGGATGACATACTCTTGATAGGGAAGGAGTTTCTTATGCTACGCTCGATCAATCTCCGCTTATCACAAAGATTCTCCATATAGGATTAAAGTGATACCTACTAACTCCTGGATTTTGGATCTATGAGATAGATCTAAATGGATGTTAGGATTCTTACTTGTCGAAGTGAGATGGTATCACATGATCCTGGGGAGAATCGCTGGAAGGGTTCCAGGGTGATAAAGACGACTGAGTGTCAGTCACAGGCATTGTCTTAACCCTCAGTAAAGGGACGGTATATTGGAAGAGTTCTAAGATAGATACCGTGACATACTAGACGATAAAGGCAGGATACATCGCTACTTAAGATGCTACCAAAGAGGCTGTTTGGGTGTATATTGGTTCATGAGATGAACTATGTTCCTCCCATTGTGTGACAATGGAGTTGTGGCTCATGCCAAGGAACGCCGGTCCCATCAGTGATCCAGACATATTCTAAGGCAGTATCACTTGATCATGGAGATGGTTGATCTCCAGGGAGATCGAGGTTAGGAGAGTAGACTCAGAGGACAACACAGCGGATCCACTCACAAAGGCCTGTTCCCAGAGAGAGACTTTTATGGGATGGTTGAGTATGAGATACTGCAACCACTGCTATCAGATGGCCCTAGTGCAAGTGGGAGATTGTTAGTTATATGTATGCCCTAGAGGCCATTACTGTACATAGGATGTATATTGTAGTGGATGCTGGGACATATATAGGGAGGACTTTCTTGCTCGACATGATAGTATGCTATCTGGTTGAACTTTACCTTAACGTGTATACTGATTGTCTCTCTGTTACATGTTGGTAAAGCCCTATAGGATGTGTGCTTGACTACCTGGACTATGATGCGGATCATACTAGTGGGGACATGGTAGTCCATAAGTACATCCATGAAAGTCCCTAGTCGTGGGTGTATCGAGACGGGGCATCGATATACCAGAGTAGACTAGCGTATACCTTCTCGACTCATACAGATGGGCGATGGATGATCCCATATCCATCGGTGTTTGACATCAGAGGAGATATACGGGTGCTCAGTAGAGACTGGGTACACTGGACGGACTCACCGAGAACTCCCAGATGGTATTATACCTCACGTCAGATGGCAGTTCTCTGGTGACACTGGTACAAAGTAGTCTGTTGACCCGAGATCGTCATAGAGTCTTGTGTGGTTCCCACTGTGCTTTGATTTCCATCTTACCACGTCCAAGAGGGCATGCAAAACGGTGGTTTTTTGGTACAGTCCCGAGTCACATGGAGGCAATGAGCGATAGGAGGGGATTCGTCTCTCCCGGTATAGGGGGTTGATGTTGCGCCGTGTTCGATTGGCTATAACAGGAAGTCCCTGGCCAGGGCTGCTCAGAGAATTGCTGGTAAGTGTTACCAGTAGTTTCTCGACCCGTTATGAGCCTCATACCGACACGACTTATCGAGCTATTGGGGTCTGACGTTTACCACCCCTAGGCGAGATATGCGACATATCAGACGATCAGACCGGACTGTACGGTAGTGTTACTGGTCGGATTCACTGGAGTGTGAGCGGGCTTGCTCGTCGATCTTCAGATCGCTCAATACCCGGATGGCCGTTATGTTTAGCAGACCGCTTGCGGCTTGTGGGTGTTTGATATGATCATCACCTGCTGCCGGCGTATTGACGAGTCTTTAGAGTCCTACACAGAGGTTTCCTGGCTCAAGCGAAACGAAATAGGAGCGCATATGAGATATGTGCGGGACCGAGAATAATACGTGTATGTGATACCGTATTACATTCTCGCGATGAATGTATCGGAAAGGTTGTATGCGATATAACCTAGTTATCGATTCAAGCGTTGATTCGATAAGCCGATACATTGAATACTAGTCGGTTGTGTGCGACATGACCGGATCATTGAATCAAGTGTTGATTTAATGATTTAATGCATAATTATATATTTGATATGTTACTTTGCACTAACTAGTATTGGTTCACTTTAAACGGATTTTCTCACTTGGATTGTGCACATTGTATATGTGATATATTTTTGTGCACTTGTATGTATCATGTTTGATGATGCATGCTAACTTGTGTTTTGTGTAAAGTTTAAACCATGGTTATGTAATGGTTAGGGTTTACATTTTCATATCTATTTATTTATTCATTTATTCATTTTGGAAAATGTAAAGCAAATGAGAAAATGGTGGCTTCTTTTGTTTTGTTCATGAAGCTTCATGAAGACTTTGACCAAGTTACCATTTTGTCTCATGCTTAACCCTAACCATCCCACTAACCATGATTTATTCTCTACACTTGACCATGGTTCAAGTTATGATAAGGATTATATTTCTTTTCTTTTTTAGATTATTCATATCATAACATTTCTTCTTCTTCTTCCTTAAACTCAAGAAGAAAAAGCTTTCTTCATCAATGGTGAATTGAGCAAACAAGTGAGAAATCCAATTCTAAAGTCTACCCACTTCCTATTTCTTCATCCTCTACCTCTTGCCAAGTAGTAGAGTGTGTTTCCTTCACAGGTTTTAGGGCTTGGTGAAGGTGGAGCTTGATTTAGCGATGCCTCGACGTAGATCATCTTCGGCATGGACATCGACGACCTAGCTCGCTTTTTCTCCGACGAAGCCGACTCTAGAGCCCGGATTTGATTTGGACAGCGGAGAGGACCTCGTTGCGGAGCTATGGAGGTGGAGCACCGGATCTACAAAGGTTGTATTTCCGTTAAACTTTTAGTTAAGTGTTAACTAGTTAGTTTTTCGCCTAGACATCTAGCCGACGATCCGTAGTTTAGGGTTTGTAGGCACCGTAGAATTTAAAATTGGCATGTTCGATGCCTTGTGAGACCTCTTGGGAGTGCCTAGGAACCCTACAATGGTTAGACAGGATTCGTCTCTCCCGGTATTGGGGGTTGACATCGCGCTGTGTCTAGGAGAGCCATTACACGAGTAGTCCCTGGCCAGGGAAAACGAGATATACTGGTAGGCTTCCAGTGTTATCTCAGGGTGTTTTGGGCTTCACTCCGACACGACTTGTACTTCTATTGGGGGACTGACGTTTACCACCCCCTAGGCCCGCCATGCGATGTATCAGACGAACAGACCGGACTGTACGGAGAATGTCACATTCAGGCTTAGTAGGAGTTCAGATGGGTTTCGCCTCGTCAGTCTTCTTGTCGGCATCTACCTGGGGACCGTTACGCACAGCTAGTGCCGCTTGCGGTCTGTGGTTAAACCCACTGCCAGCGTAGTGTCGAGTCTTTAGAGTCCCACACAGAAAGCTATTCGCCTTTGGGCAAAAGAGTAGAGGTCGCATGGTTTTGCGACAGGTCGCATGGTTTTGCGACAGGGTTCGGTCACATCCGTGCACTTGTGCACGTACAGTGTCCGGACAGTTTACACTAGCGGGCTTTGGTTTAAGCCAGATCCTAGTGTACCTTTTGGGATTGGATTTATCCAGTATGCATTCGTGTTCCTCAGAACGCGGATGCGGGTGTGTATGCACAGTTGACGGAGAGACAGAGGCAGAGGATTCTCATTAGGGTTGTTGACCGTTGACAGTTGACTATTGACTTTTTGCTCAACCCTAATGAGAATATGATATGTAATTAACAATTATATTAATTAAGTATTATGGTGATATGGTTGTTGAGGGATTGACTTTGTTGACTTGTTGACTTTTGTTGACTTGTTGACTTTGTTGACCGGTTGACTAGGTTTGACTAGTTGACCATCATGATAACTATAGCTATCATTTCATGGCAAAGACTTTTGCTTGCTTGCTCTTTTGTGCAAAATGAGTGCATGAAATGATATGGCTATGGTTGCTTAAACCATCACATAATACTTGATTGATATGAGGTGTTATGATTGTTTTGGATTATGAGAGCCAAATGAGAAAAGTCTTCTCTCATTCTTTCATGCTCATTCTCTCTCTTGTTCTTGAGCTCTCATCTTCCTCCTCTTACTCTCCCTCTCTTGACTCTATGGTTCACTTGTCTCATGAGTTGAGAACCAAGAACCATAGATAAAATCCCATACAAACTCTTCTCTACTCACTCTAGCTCACAAGGTTTAGCAAACCGAGTGAACTTGTTTCTTCAAAGTTCGAAGAAGGAGCCAAAGGTTGAAGCTTTCAGGTGGATCTATCTTCGGCGCAAGGAGACGACGGGGAGAAGCCGATTCGGACGACCATCGAAGCTTGAAGACGAAGGAGTTCGAGAAAAAGAAAGGTATAACCCCCTAACCGAGTAGTTAGCAACTCGTAGTTAGGTTGTTAGTTAGATGTTTAACAAAGATCCGGGTTTTAAGTCCATGTTACCACCTCTAAGAAAATCGTTTTTTATCAAATTCCGCATGCCCGAAAGTATCGGGAGAGGTAGCATGGACTTACAGAACCTACCAGTATATCTCGCTTGCCCTGTCCAGGGACTTTGCGTAATGGCTCTCTGACACAGCACGATATCTTCTCCCAATACCGGGAGAGACGAATCCTATCTAACCACTACTGCCTCCAAGTGCTCGGGACTGCACCCAACTGCTACCTGTTTGCACTACTCTTTTGAGCCGTGGTAGGGTAGCAATCTAAGAACAGTAGGACACACTCGAGGCGAAGTAGCAGTGTCAAGTCTGCATACTATGTTGTACTCATGTCATCTGGGAACAGTTAACTGACGACGGGTATAATACCATCTAACAGTTCCCCTACGAGTCCTGTCCGGTGTACCCGTAACCTAACGAGCACCTGTAAACTATCTCTAGTACGACGTACTGATGGCTGTGGGACAGACCATCTCCCCAACTGGGATGAGAAACGTATACACTTAGTCTACTCCGGAATATCGATGCCCTATCTCGATAATCTAACGACCAGGGACCTGTATAGGATGTTGCTTACAGACTGCCCAGCCCCCACTAGTATGACTGCCATCACGACGCTGGTAATCAAGCAAAGATCCTATGGGCTCTACTAATATGTATAAGTGATACGTTACAAGAAACATATGCACATATTAAAGTAGACTCAAACCAAGTAGCATACTACTATGTTTAGCAAGACTGTATATACAACTGTGAATATCCCAAGCATCCATTAAGTAATATACATGCTAGTATGATACAATAATGGCCCCTAGGGCATATACACTAACAATCTCCCACTTGCACTAGGGCTATGAGCTAGCATATCGTGGACCTATCATCTCGAATAGCCTCTCGAATTGCGTCTGAGGAATGGCCTTTATGAATGGATCAGCAATGTTATCCTCCGTCTTTACTCTCTTTACCTCGATCTCCCGGCGATCTATGATCTCCCTGATCAGGTGATACCGCCTTAAGATGTGTCTGGATTTCTGATGGGACCTGGGTTCCTTCGCTAAAGCTATAGCGCTGTTGTTGTCACAATAAAGAGGTATTGGACCAACACTGGAAGGAACCACCTGAAGTTCTGTGAGGAACTTCTTCATCCAGACAGCTTCTTTTGCGGCATCGCAAGCAGCTAAGTACTCCGCTTCCATCGTTGAGTCTGCAACGGTCTCCTGCTTGGAACTCTTCCAACAGACCGCCCCTCCATTGAGGGTAAAGAGATAACCCGACATGGATTTGGAGTCATCTTTGTCACTCTGGAAGCCGGAGTCGGCAAAGGCCTCCATCTGGAGGGCTTTTCCGCCATACACTAAGAACATCTCCCTAGTCCTCCTCAGGTACTTGAGAATGTTCTTTACTGCTATCCAGTGATTCTCCGTTGGGTTTGCTTAATACCGGCTTACTACGCTCAATGCGTATGCTACATCTGGTCTGGTACATAACATCGCATACATTATAGAGCCTACCACAGAAGCGTAGGGTATAATTGATATGCGATCCCTTTCCAAATCAGTCTTGGGAGACATATCTTTGGAGAGGGTGATTCCGTGACAAGCCGATAGGTTACCGCGCTTAGAATCTTCCATACTGAATCTCTTCACTATGGTGTCTATGTACCTGGACTGCGAAAGTCCCAACATCCTCTTTGATCTATCACGATAGATCCGGATCCCCAGAATGTAGGTGGCATCACCCAGGTCTTTCATGGAGAATTTATGTGACAAGAATCTTTTGACTGACTGTAACATAGGAATATCATTTCCTATTAGGAGAATGTCATCCACGTACAAGACGAGAAATACTACAGCTCTCCCTACAATCTTACTGTATATGCATGGTTCATCTGGATTTTTGATAAAGTCAAATTCTTTGACAGCATCATCAAAACAGATGTTCCAACTACGCGATGCCTGCTTTAGTCTATAAATGGACTTAAGCAGCTTGCATACTTTACCGCTGCTCCTACTCTGAATGAATCCCTCTGGCTGATCTATATAGACGCTTTCTTCCAAATTTCCATTTAGAAAAGATGTCTTTACGTCCATCTGCCAGATCTCATAATCGTGGAAGGCAGCAATAGCAAGCAGGACCCTAATGGATTTTAGCATAGCTACTGGAGAAAAGGTCTCGTCATAGTCCAAACCAGGTCTTTGACGGAAACCCTTTGCAACAAGTCTAGCTTTATAGGTTTCAACCTGTCTATCTACACCAATCTTCTTTCTGAAGATCCATTTGCATCCTACGGGTTTTACCCCATCTGGAGCAAAGTCCAAAGTCCATACTTTGTTAATGTACATGGTGTAAGTCCACGTTGCCCACCCCGGTACTTGCGGGGAGGCGGAAAACGGAATAAAAATCAAATTTTTATCAACTTAGGCAACATGGACTAGACAAAGAAGGATCTTTGCTAAACAAAAACAAGCTAAAGCTAACTAGAAACTAGCTAAGTGCTAGAAAGGTTATACCTTGGGCTTTATGTCCTTCTCTCCTTGCTCCTTGGAGTGGTGGAAGGAGGTCACCTTAGTCGTCTTCTCACGTCGAAGAAAGATCCACCCGAAAGCCTCGACCTTTGGCTTCAACTCCAAGCTAGAAGTAACTAGGGTGCAAGAAGTGCCAATCCTTGAACCCTAGATGAGAGTAGAGATTATCAAGAAAGGGTTTTTCTCAAGCTCAAGTGTTTCTCAACACATGAGAGAGGAGAGCTTGAGGGAGAGGAAGAACAAGAGAGAGAAAGTGAATAATAGAATGAGAGAAAATATGAAGCATTCTCACATATATGTGTGAATTATTGTAATTAGATAATTAGCTAGATAATTGTCATGGTTAATCAAGACATGACCATTATCATTTCATTTTTAATGCAATTTGCAAGGATCAAAGAGCATCTTCCAAATGAAATGATGATGGTCAAAGTGTCAACCTAGGTCAACAAGTCAAGGAGGTCAAAAGGTCAACAACCATAACCATGCACAATTATTTAAACTAATATCAATTAACCATAATACACACATAAGCATTAGGGTTAATAAAATGACAATCATTAACCCTAATCAAAGTCCTCTTCCTCTGTCTCAAGCAACTCTGCATACGCACCCGTATTCGTGATCCGAGGAACACGAATACAAAGAGATAAAACCAATCCCAAATCATATACTAGGATCCGGCTTAAACCAAAGCCCGCTAGTATAAGCTGTCCGGACAGCAAACGTGCACAAGTGCACGGATGTGAACGAACCCTGTCGCAAAACTATGCGACCTCTACTCATTTTGCCTAAAGGCGAATAGCTCTCTGTGTGGGACTCTAAAGACTTGACACTACGCTGGCAGTGGGTTTAACCACAGACCACAAGCGGCACTAGCTGTACGTAACGGTCCCCAGGTAGATGTCGATAAGAAGACTGACGAGGTGAACCCCATCTGAACTCCTACTGAGCCTGTATGTGACAGTCTCCGTACAGTCCGGTCTGTTCGTCTGATACATCGCATGGCGGGCCTAGGGGGGCGGTGAACGTCAGTCCCCTAATAGCGGTACAAGTCGTGTCGGAGTGTAGCCCAGAACACCCTGAGATAACACTGGAAACCTACCAGTATATCTCGCTTGCCCTGGCCAGGGACTACTCGTGTAATGGCTCTCCTGGACACAGCGCGATGTCAACCCCCAATACCGGGAGAGACGAATCCTGTCTAACCGTCACTGCCTCCAAGTGCTTTAGGACTGCACCCAAAAACTACCTGTTTGCACGACTCCTTTGAGCCGTGGTAGGGTAGCAATCAAAGTGCAGTGGGAACACACTCGAGGCGAAGTGACAGTGTCAAGTCAGCGGACTAAGCTGTACTCATGTCACCTGGGAACTAATAACTGACGATAGGTATAATACCAACCAACAGTTCCCGACGAGTCCTGTCCAGTGTACTCGTAACCTAACGAGCACCCGCATACTATCTCAAGTACGACGTACTGACGGCTGTGGGACAGACCGTCTCCCACGCTGGGATGAGAAGCGCATACGCTAGTCTACTTCGGAGTATCGATGCCCTGTCTCGATAGTCCAACGAATAGGGACCTGTATAAGGATGTACTTATAGATCACCCAGCTCCCACGAGTGTGAGCGCCATCACAACGCTGGTAATCAAGCAAAGATCCTAAGGGCTCTACTAATATGTATATCAGCGATGTGCTAAAAGAAACACATGCACATATTAAAGCAGAGACAAACCAAGTAGCATACTACCATTTCGAGCAAGATTGTATATACAACTGTGAATATCCCAAGCTTCCATCAAGTAATATACAAACTAGTATGATACAGTAATGGCCTCTAGGGCATATACACTAACAATCTCCCACTTGCACTAAGGCCATGTACTGGCGTATCGAAGACCTATCATCTCAATCAGCCGCTCGAACTGAGTCTGGGGCAAGGCCTTGGTGAATGGATCTGCTGTGTTATCTTCTGAAGCAACCCTCCGAACCTCGATCTCCTGGCGATCCACGATCTCCCTGATCAGGTGATACCGCCTCAAGATGTGTCTGGATTTCTGATGGGACCTGGGTTCCTTCGCTAAAGCTATAACCCCGTTGTTGTCGCAATACAGAGGTATTGGGTCAACAATGGATGGAACCACCTGAAGTTCTTTCAAGAACTTCCTCATCCAGACAGCTTCTTTTGCGGCATCAGATGCAGCGATATATTCCGCTTCCATAGTCGAGTCAGCAACGGTTTCTTGTTTGGAGCTCTTCCAACACACCGCCCCTCCATTGAGGGTAAAGACAAAACCCGACATGGACTTGGAATCATCCTTGTCACTCTGGAAGCTGGAGTCAGCAAAGGCCTCGATCTGGAGGTCTTTTCCGCCATACACCAAGAACATCTCCTTAGTCCTTCTCAGGTACTTGAGAATGTTCTTTACCGCTATCCAATGTTTCTCCCCAGGGTTTGACTGATACCTGCTTACCACACTCAGTGCATAAGCCACATCTAGTCTGGTACACAACATCGCATACATTATAGAGCCTACCGCAGAAGCGTAGGGTATAACAGACATGCGATCCCTCTCCAAATCAGTCTTGGGAGACATCTCTTTGGAGAGGGTGATCCCGTGACAAGCCGGTAGATTACCGCGCTTGGAATCTTCCATACTGAATCTCTTCAGTATGGTGTCGATGTACCTGGACTGTGAAAGTCCTAATATCCTCTTGGATCTGTCACGGTAGATCCGGATACCCAGAATGTATAAGGCATCACCCAGGTCTTTCATGGAGAACCTGTGTGACAAGAACCCCTTGACAGATTGTAGCATAGGAATGTCATTTCCTATTAAGAGAATGTCATCCATGTATAAAACGAGGAATACCACAGTTCTCGCTACAAATCTACAATAGATGCATGGTTCATCTGGATTTTTGATAAAGCCAAATTCCTTGACCGTCTCATCAAAACAGATGTTCCAACTCCGCGATGCCTGCTTTAGTCCATAAATGGACTTAAGCAACTTGCACACCTTTCCGCTGCTCCCACTCTGAATGAAACCCTCTAGCTGTTCCATATAGACACACTCCTCTAAATGTCCATTTAGAAAAGCTGTCTTTACATCCATCTGCCAAATCTCATAATCGTGGAAGGCAGCAATGGCAAGAAGGATCCGAATGGATTTCAGCATAGCTACTGGAGAAAAGGTTTCGTCATAGTCCAAACCAGGTCGCTGACGAAAACCCTTTGCTACCAGTCTAGCTTTATAGGTCTCAACCTGTCCATCTACACCAATCTTCCTTTTGAAGATCCACTTGCATCCTATGGGTTTTACCCCATCTGGAGCAATATCCAACGTCCATACTTTGTTGGTGTACATTGACTCCATTTCGGTCCGCATTGCATCCAGCCATTTTACCGAGTCGACGCTCTGAATGGCTTGCTGGAAGCTAGTAGGCTCATCACAATCTATGATGCAATCCTCTCTATCCCCGTCAATGAGAAAACCGTAGTATCTCTCGGGCGGATGAGACGCCTACTACTCCTGCGGAGTGGCGTGGGAATGTCCTGATTTTTCGAACCCTCTGGTTCTACTAAGCTTTCAGTAATAGCTCGTGGTTCTGGAATTTCTTCCAGTTCTATTGCGCTCCCACTTATTTCTTTTTCTATGAACTAGTGTTCTAGAAAGTGGGCATGGCGAGAAACAAAAACCTTTTGTTCTTCTTCGCAATAGAAGAAATATCCCTTGGAGTTCTTTGGATATCCCACAAACTTGCACTGTACTGAGCGTGCCTCGAGCTTGTCCGCATGCTGCTTTTTTAACAAAAGCTGGACTCCCCATGTCTTAATGTGATTAAGATAGGGTCTCTTCCCACACCACATCTGATATGGTGTAGTAGGCACAGTCTTAGTTGGAACTCGGTTCAAAAGGTATGCAGCTGATTCTAGCGCATATCCCCAGAACGATCGCGGTAACTCAGCGTTACTCATCATGGACCGTACCATATCCAATAGGGTTCGGTTCCGTCTCTCCGATACACCTTTATGTTGCGGAGTGTATGGAGGAGTAAGCTGAGAGAGAATTCCATTCTCTTTTAAGTAACCCAGGAACTCGGCACTCAAGTATTCACCACCTCGATCAGATCTCAGTGCCTTGATACTTTTGCCTGTTTGTCTTTCTACTTCATTCTTATATTCCTGGAATTTTTCAAAAGCCTCGGATTTATGTTTCATTAAGAAGACATAACCGTACCTTGAAAAGTCATCCGTAAAAGTAATGAAGTAAGAATAACCGCTTCGCGCATGTGTAGACATTGGACCGCACACGTCGCTGTGTACAAGTCCCAAGAGCTCACTCGCTCTTACTCCGTGTCCAGTAAACGGAGTCTTTGTCATCTTTCCTTTGAGACAGGATTGACAAGGTGCATACGATTGATATTCGAACGGATCCAAATATCCTTCTGCATGTAACTTAGTCAACCTTCTCTCATTGATGTGACCCAGTCTACAATGCCATAAAAAAGTTTTATTGATATCTGGAGACTTTCTTTTGTGTGTATTCTGGACATTGAAAATCTGTGGTTGGTTTAATACATATATACCGTTGTTCAATGTACCTGACCCAATCAAAACTTGATTAAGGTGAATGTTCACTACATTACTTACAAATGCAAATTCATAACCTTCTTTAGATAATAAAGATACAGAAATGATATTACAGGTTGCATTTGGTACATAATAACAACTACGCAAAACCAAAAAGTGTCCATCCGACAATCCCAGGTGATTGTCCCCTACGGCCTCAGCATCCATGCTAGCACCGTTTGCAACTCTGAGGGTCATGTCACCTGCCTTCAAAACTCTACGCTTTCTCAACGCCTGCAAAGAATTACAGATATGAGATCCTGACCCGGTATCCAATACCCAGGATGTAGAGTTTATTGATAGACAGTTTTCAATAACATACACACCTGAAGCTGAAGCTGCAACTCGCTTCAAATCCCGTGTTCTGGCCTTCCAAGCCTTGCAATCCAGTTTCCAGTGACCACTTTTGTGACAATAGAAGCATTCTTCCTTCCCCACCAGCTTTCCCGCTACCTTTGTTGCTTTTCCTTTACCCTTCGTATCCACTTTACTGACACCGCCTCTTGGTTTGGCGGGGGATTTCTTCTTCTTCCCCTTGGCTTTCGCCCTGGACCTAGAAGAGGAAGATCCTCCTACAAACAAAGTGGATGTCTCCCTACCCTTCTGTAGGGTGCCCTCAGCACTCCTCAACATGTTCAGAAGTTCGGAAAGTTCAACCTCCTTTCCTTGCATGTTGAAGTTAAGAATAAACTGGGCGTAAGTGGAAGGAAGGGACTGGAGAATCAAATCAGTATAGAGTTCATTCTCCAACGTGGTCCCAAGGTCCGCGAGCTCCTCTATGTAGCCAATCATCTTAAGCACGTGTTCCGCTACCGATGATCCGACGGCCAACCTTGCCGAAAACAACTTCTTCGACACTTCGTATCTTGCGATACGAGACTGCTCTCCATACAGTTCTTTTGTATGAAGAAATATGGACTCTAGGTCCATATTCTCGTGCCTCCTCTGATGTTCATTGTCCATCGAGGCAAGTACGAGGCATTTGGCCTTCGCGCAATCTATTTCCCATGTCTTACGGATTTCCCTATCCGCGACACTGGTTTTGGGACCTGGGACAGGGGGAGCTTTGGTGGTAAGGACATACCCCAACTTTGTTAGTTATATGTATGCCCTAGAGGCCATTACTGTACATTGGATGTATATTGTAGTGGATGCTGGGACATATATAGGTAGGACTTTCTTGCTCGACATGATAGTACGCTATCTGGTTGCTCTTTATCTCAACATGTATACACTCTGTCTCTCTGATTACATGTTGATAAAGCCCTTAGGATGTGTACACGACTTCCAGGACTATGATGCAGATCATACTAGTGGGGCCGGGATAGTCCATGAGTACATCCTTCAATGTTCCTAGTCGTGGGAATATCGAGACGGGGCATCGATATTCCAGAGTAGACTAGCGTATATCTTCTCGACCCATGTGATGGGCGATGGATGATCCCATATCCATTGGTGTTTGACATCAGAGATGGTATGCGGGTGCTCAGTGTAGACTGGGTACACTGAACGTACTCGCCGAGAACTCCCAGATGGTATTATACCTCATGTTAGATGGCAGTTCTCTGGTGACACTGGTACAGCTTAGTCTGTTGACCCGAGATCGTCATAGAGTCTTGTGTGTCTCCCACTGTGCTTTGATTTCCACCCTACCACGGCTCTACTGAGTCGTGCAAATAGGTGGGTTTTGGGTACAATCCCGATTCACATGGAGGCAATGAGCGATAGGAGGGGATTCGTCTCTCCCGGTATTGGGGGTTGATGTTGCGCTATGCTCGACTGGCCATAACAGGAAATCCCTGGCCAGGGTTGCCGTGATATACTGGTAAGAGTTATCAGTAGTTTCACGAATGTTATGGACCTCAAGTCGGCATGACTTATCGAGCTACTGGGGTCTGACGTTTACCACCCCTAGGCGACATATGCGACATATCAGACGAACAGACCGGACTGTACGGTAAGTATTACTGTTTGGATTCACAGGAGTGTGAGCGGGCTTGTTCGTCGATCTTCT
Organism: Agapanthus africanus; assembly: GCA_030015575.1. Classification (NCBI taxonomy): domain Eukaryota; kingdom Viridiplantae; phylum Streptophyta; class Magnoliopsida; order Asparagales; family Amaryllidaceae; genus Agapanthus; species Agapanthus africanus. The sequence continues at coordinate 333,753,225 of CM057346.1, read as the reverse complement.
GATCGCTCAATACCCGGGTGGCCGTTATGTTTAGCAGACCGCTTGCGGCTTGTGGGTGTTTGATATGATCATCATCTGCTGCCGGCGTATTGACGAGTCTTTAGAGTCCTACACAGAGGTTTCCTAGCTCAAGCGAAACGAAATAGGAGCGCATATGAGATATGTGCAGGACCGAGAATAATGCGTGTATGTGATACCGTATTACATTCTCGCGATGAATGTATCGATTGGTTGTATGCGATATAACCTAGTTATCGAATCGAAGATTGATTCGATAAGCCGATACATTGGATACTAGTCGGTTATATGCGATATGACCGGATCGTTAAATCAAGTATTGATTTAATGATTTAATGTATAATTATATATTTGATATATTACTTTGCATTAACTAGTATTGGTTCACTTTAAAAGGATTTTCTCACTTGAAATACACAAGTTGTATATGTGATATACTTTTGTGCACAAGATTGTATCATGTTTGATGATACATGCTAGTTTGGGTGTATGTTTAGTTTAAATCATGTTTAAGTGAATGGTTAGGGTTTTATAATCTTCTCTTGATTATTTAGTTTATTTATTTATTCATTTATTTGTTTATTTCCTTTTAAGGCAAGAAAAGAAATGGTTGCTTTTTGGATTTACTTGAAGCTTTATGAAGCTTTGAAAAAGTTCAACCATTTTTGTTTCTTTGCCTAACCTAACCATTCACCTAACCTTGGTTTATTCTCTACACATAACCATGGTTGCAATATGATACTTATCATATTATTTTCTATTAGAAAATAACTTATCATATATTCTTTCTTCTTCTTCTTCATCTTCAACAATGAAGAAAGCTTGCCTCCATCAATGGAAACTTGTGAAAATGAGTGAGAAATCCAATTCTAAAGTGAACCCACTTCCTATTTCTTCATCCTCTACCTCTTGCCAAGTAGTATAGGGTGTTTTCTTCACCAGTTTCATGACTTGGTGAAGTGGGAGCTTGATCTTGTGATGCCTCGACGTAGATCATCTTCGGCATCGAAGTCGACGACCTAGCCCGCCCATTTCTCTGATGAAGCCGATGCTAGAGTCATGGATTCGATTTGGACAGCGAGGGGACTTCATCACGGATCCATGGAGATGGAGGACCGGATTTACAAAGGTTGTAGCCCCTTTACTTTAGCGTTAAATTCGTTTACTCGCATTGCATCGCCTCATTATCTAGTTAACGATCCGTATTAGGGTTTGTAGGCACATGAAATTTTATAATTGGGCATGTTTGATCACTTGTGAGACTTCATTAGTGTGCCCAGGAACCCTACAGTGGTATCAGAGCCTAGCTAGAGCCTTAGGCGATGCGTAGACGGAGTTAGAAGTCCGATCGAACCGAAACCCTAACACAAATTTGCTCTCTGGACTTTTTCCAAAAACTGGGTTTTTTCCAGATTAAAAATATGCAGAAAAATCAGCAGGAGAATATAAGAGTTACTGTTAAATTCGACAGCCTAATTCCATCAAACCGCCGCGGTTCCGCGGCACGAGCATGCCTCGTGCGGCGGTTCCGCGGCCGTTTAGTCTCTTTTCGCATTGAATTTTGCACAGTAATTCTTGTTTTGCAGTGCTGGTTTTCCTGGGAATTTTTAGTATTTATTCAAGAGTTGAATTTTCTGGGTTGTATTGGGGACTCGGTGTTTCGATCGGATTGTCTAATTTTGTCTGTATGTTTTTCCGGATAATTTTAGAATATGTTAAAAAGTTCGGCCGGATATAAATACCCATTTTTTCCCCTGCCGGGAAATTTCCAATTGTTGGACTTTTCCGTAGTTTAATGACGTTCTAAGTAGTGCAAGTAATGCGATGGTCCCTCTAGAAGACAACAAACCTTAACTCGATTATGTGACCATCTTGAACTGCCCTTTGAACCTTCGAGTTTGGGGCAGTACGGCGTGCCACATGTGAGGCGTTGGCTTGACCCTTCTACGGCTGGACCGTTGGTACTGAGGCATGAACTGAATGTTTTTAGACTTATTTCATGTGTTGAGCTGTATTGGGAAAACCTGGGTGTTCGATTGTTCGATCGGAAAGTTTAACATTTTCTATTTATCCGGAATGTGATACAATAATTGGAATTCACAAGTAATTATGAGATAACTGAATGAATGTTATAAACATAGCAGTTTAGTCTCATTTGATCGGTTGCCACGGAATTTTGATGTGATCAAAAGTCCGTCGCAATCACGTAGGGTACGCGGATACTCGCCGGGTAAACTTAATAGACAGCCTCACTCCATAGCCCCGACCAAGTGACTGTAGGAGAACCCCGTCGCCACAAGCATCCGTACAGCTGCTCGCGGCAGTGGTGTTCCGCCTTGGTGCACTTTGTCGGCGGCGTCGGGGGTGCGGCCGCCTACTGGAGTTTGCGACGAGTATTCGATCAGGATGTCGAGAATCTTGTTGAATTGCCCGACTTGATATTGAAAAGTGTTTTCGATAATGAGACTGAAATGCGGGGTTTATAATTGTTAGGCATGTGATGTCTAAGGAATTCATTGGTTTAGGCATGCGATGTCTAAAGAGGTTGCGGATTCCAACTGTTGTAGTTTTACACTTTCTTTTCTGTGACCGTAAGTGTAATATGTGATATCGCCGGTTTCGTTGCTATAAGTCAACGACAATTGGGATGCGCATATTTACTTACGTTGATGACATGTGATATTATGTGTTGCTGGATATGTTATATTGGATCGTCGTGTTCGAATAGCCGGGGGTTTTCATGTGAGATGAGTGTTTTTCATTTTCATTCATGTAAAAACTTGTATGTAATATTCTTTTATTAGGGCACTTCCAGGTTGCGGATGATGTCACCTTTTGTATATTATTTACTTTTCCGCATTAGGATAGACCCAAGGAGGGGAGCACAAGTAACCGGGTTCTAGGATCCAGTGGGAGACCATCTCGAGGAGTCGAGTCCGGGTCTCCTAACCCTAGAATTGGTAGGGTTGCTTGCCGCTCTCGTAGGGGTCTAGGGGTGTGGGATTGGCTATTCATCACGACCGTGGAATCCGTGTTTTATACTGGCTCGTATTAAAAACACGGACGTCCTAGTATATCCAATATTTCATATGATATTTTTCTGCTACGTTATCTGTGATGTGATCATGAGATTTGTTCAGATAGATATTATATATAGTATATATGATATATTATATAGACGTGCTTATGTTTTACACCCCCGCTAGCCCTGCCTCGCTCTGGCGTTAGTTACCTAATCTAACGGTGCAGACGGGACATCGAGGCGAATGCGGATGACATAAGCGTACGTTATATTTATCTGTGATGTTTAGGTGGACTTATATGATGGGACATTCATTAATGAGATTAATGAAAGAAAATAAACCTAATTGATGTTGTGGAATCGAATTTCAAAAATAAAACAGGTAGCTACAGTTCTTGCTTTGCATCGCGGTGTTCCTTATAGAACATCCTGCACCTTATTCGATGAAGAAAGGACCGAGATCCCTTCACCGGGAGTGACTCCTTTAGCAATAACTGGCAGATGCTACAACCCTCGGTTTGTCTTTTGATCGCTTCTATAGTTTCTGCTTTGCACAGTGATATATATGATATATCCCACACCTCATTCGACGAGGAAAGGGCCGACGATCCCTTCACCGGGAGTGACCCCTTTAGCAAAACTAGAAAAGCCTCAAAAACATTCCATTTAAAAACCATTTGATTCCGCAACGAGATCAAGTTCAAAGCGTTAAAGGTTTTCTTAAAAACCATTCGCAACCCTCCGTCATTTTCAGAAGTAGAGTACTTAGTATTCGTGCTACGTTTGTCGACCATAGCCGAGGCGTAGTGTGCGGTAGCTAAGTGATGTCTTCCTACACAGCATATGATGCGATTAGTTAGGACAGTCATGTGGCTTTGTTGACCTTAGCCAAGGGTCATGTGGGTGGGTCTAATTAATCACGAAATGACGGGTAGAACTTGACTAGTACCTATGATTTGTTGACCTTAGCCAAGGTCATAGGTGCTAGGGGTAAAAACCATTATCGGGAGTTTCAAGTGTTGAAACTTGCAATGAGATTGCATACCTTCTATGTGATAGTTGGATCCCGATACCCACTGCGAGTAATTGTTACTCCTGGAAGAGTTTTGCACTTTGCAATTAGCCGATCAAGTAGGTGTCTAGAAAGGTGTCAACGGGGTTACGCCTCTGGGAAAATGAGGTTTACTGTAATTAGGTCCGTGCGAAAGCACGGGGAACCTCACTCAAAGTACCGACACTGGCCTGGCTGAAAGATTGGCGAACTTGTAGAGTGTAATTAATCCCGGCTAGTCTTTCCTTTTAAGGTTTGAAGGAAGATTTGATAAAAACAGTGGGAGCCATCCTGATTAGATAAAATATATAACCAATCTAATCTTGCAAGAGCGCACGCAGAGTGTTTTCTTCTCTCTCTCTCCAGGTAGCGACCATATCACGCCTTAATCAAGATAATAATATGGATGTATTGACCGAACCCGCTTGTTATATTGAGCTGGGGAATGTTGGTCCCGCTCCAACTTATAATTGTTATAAGACAGAGCAGGAAATTGGGGATTACCAGAATTCCCGTACCGCCCAAACGAAGAGAGTGCATGCTGATGCATCTCCTTTGGGTGTGTTCATTATACATAACTGTTTCTCAGGATCCTCTGCATCCTGGGTATCTGATACCGGATCAGGATCCCAGATATGTAATCTGTTACATAGGGCTGCAAAAAGGTAGAAAACTGAGAACGGGTGATAAGTTTCATGAGACAGAGAACGGGGCAAGTGTTGCAGCCAAGTCTGTTGGTCACTGTCACCCTGTATGACCAGTACATTGATTCTGAACGAATGTTATTAGATACCGAACCTGATATACAAAATCATATCAGTCTCTTTACTAGTAAAGAAAGGATATAATTTTGTATTGATGGATAATGTTTTGAACATTTCCTATATCAAAAGTTGATCGGTTCAGGCACGTTATCTAAAAGCATTGACGTTCTAAATCAAAATACAGTTCCTAGTATACAAAACACACACAAGAGGAAGAGTTCAGAAATGAACGAATCCTTCTTGAGGTATTGTAGACTAGGTCATATCAATGCGACCCGACTGGCTGAAGTTACATTTTAGATGCATATTTAAATCAGTTTGAATTTACATCTTATGAAACTTGCCAGCCATTTCACAAAGATTAGATGACCATAGCTCTGTTTATTGGAAACAGAGAAAGAGTTAGTAAACTCTTGGGACTGATACATGATGATGTATGTAAGGTCTCCTGTCTACACATGCCAGGACCGGTTCTTTTTACTTCATTACGTTCTCTGATGATCTCTCAAGATTCAGACATATGTTCCTGTTGAAACACAAGTCCGAACCTTTTGAGATATTCACAGAATATAAGTTAGAAGTAGAGAACCAAAATACAGGTATAAGTATTATGTCCTATGATAAGATCAGGGAGGAGAATACTTGTGCATGGAATTCTTGGATATTCTAAAAGAAGATGAGATTCTCTCTCAATATTACTCCTCTGAATGCACCACAGCACAACGGTGTATCGGGGTGGAGCAATCGCACCATATTGGATATAGTGTGCTCTATGATGAGTACTACTGAGTTACCTATTTCCTTTTGTGGTTGTGCACTTGAGAAGCTGCATACCTATTGAATTAGGTTCGAATCAAATCAGTGCCTAACACTCTATATGAGATATGGTATGGGAAGAGCCCATCTCTTAAGTAAGTTAAGATTTGGGATTGTCCGGTCTATGTCAAAAGCAAAATCCGGACAAGATCGAAGCAAGGACAGTTCTGTAGAACTGGAAAGGTTCCAGCTATACAAAACTGCAGCTGATGATTTGACAGAACCAAAGGATTCAATAGTTCCCTACGAACCTCAGCCTCTCCGCCGATCTGGTAGGGTTCCTCATCCGCCTGAGAGATACCTTGGTTTCTCGATGACAGTGGGAGCGAGGAATGCATCATGAGATGATGACCCAACTAGTTTTGAGCAGGCCATCGAGAGTAGGGACTCTGTAAGAATGGCTGGATGCTTAGCGATCTGAGATGGAATCCTTATACACCAACAAAGTATGGACTTTGGTTGCTATATCTGAAGGGTTAAATCACCATCAGGAGCAAGTATATCTTGAGAAGATTACTTGGTGTAGATGGAAAAGTTGAGACTTTCAAAGCTAGACTTGTTAAAGCTTTTCGTCATCGACCAGGCGTGGATAATGATGAAACCTTTTCAAGTGGCTATGCTTAAGTCCATCCAAATCCTACTTGCCACGGCTACATACCATGACTACGATATCTGGCGGTTGGGTGCCATGGCTGCTTTTCTAAATGATGTTTTAGAAGAGAACGTCTATAAGTACACAGCCAGAGGGCTTCGTAGAAAGTGGGAGCAGCGGAAACGTGTACAAGATGCTTTATAGGATAAAGCAGGTATCACGGAGTTGGAACATCTGTTTTGATGTGTTAGTCAAAGAGTTTGACATCATCAAAATGGTAGATGAACCTTGTATAAACAAAAAGATAGTAGGGAGTATTGTGAAGATCCTCGTAGAGTACGTGGATAACATACTCTTGATAGGGAAGGAGATTCCTATGCTACGCTCGATCAATCTCCGCTTATCACAATGATTCTCCATATAGGATCAAAGTGATACCTACTAAATCCTGGGTTTTGGATCTATGAGATAGATCTAAATGGATGTTAGGATACTCACTAGATGTAGTGAGATGGTATCAATCGATCCTGGGAAGAATCACTGGAAGTGTTCCAGGGTGATAAGGACGACTGAATGCCAGTCACAGGCATTGTCTCTACCCTCAGTAAAGGGACGGTATGTGTTGCGCCACGGCAGCGCCCCGGCCGTCTACTCGATGCCAAAATGCGGAATCAAAAATTTTCTTAACTTTAAACCGGCGCTACCGCGGACAATAAACCCGGATCGTAACCATTAACCTGTACTAGCAAACTAGAGATGGGGTGAGAGATATACCGAGTGATCCGAGTCCTCCGGTCTTCTCTCCGTCGTCCCGATCTCCCACGGAATGTCCGGTCTCCACCTCGTCGCTGGAAGGGCACCACATCGCCGGCTTCTTTTACGGGCTCCCACCTCTATACCGAGGAAACTCGGGCGCGAAGTTGGCTAGCCGACGCATCCAAGATTTGCTGTAGGCTAGTGTAGAGTCTATGTCTCATTGGGGTTTTGTTGCCATGGAGGATGAAGGAATCAATATGAACTTTGGAGAGGTGAGAAGGATTTTGTGAGCAAGCCAAAAATGTGATCATGAAATTTCCCTCATACAAAATGAAAACTCTCCCTCTTTCTTGCAATGTGTGGCCGGCCCCTTCATATGAAAAATGATGGAGGGAATAAAAATCTCAACCATGAAGGGAGGTGATGGTAGTAAAAGGTAGAAGGTGACCATATCCAAAAGCAATGATAACAAGGTCAAATCCAATTCAAATCAACTCTAATCCTTTCTAATCTCAAAAAGCAAGCCATCATGAAAAAGCAAAGATGCTTAACTTATCATAATGCCACAAAAGCAAGAAAACCCCTCCACAAATGTTATTTGCAAACTTGCAAATAACCCCCTCCATCGAAAAGTCCGGCCGTGAAGGAACAAATGAAAACCGGCCGGAACGGAATGCAAATTGGCAACTTCAGAAAACCGATCCCGTAATAAATTACAGGAAAACCCCACTACTGCATATACATGCCCGCATTTGTATTCCCACTGAATACAAATGCAACGAGACAAAATCTACACTGTCTAATACTAGGATCCGGCTTAAGCCAAAGCCGGCTAGTAAAAAACGTCCGATCACGATCCGTGCAATACCGCACGTATCTGATCGAACCCTGCCATATCTCCATACGGCCTCTACAGCGTTTCGCCCGAAACTTGAGTAACTGAGTGTGTGGTGGACTCTAAAGACTCGTCAATACTATGGCTGTGGATTTAACCACTAGCACGTCAGAGGTATTAGCCATACGTGACGGGCCACCAGCTATTGACCAAAAGGGACGTCGATGAGCGAACTCATCCTGACACCCTACTGAGCCTGTCAGTGACAATATCCGTACAGTCCGGTCCGTTCGTCTATGAGCATCGCATGGCGGGCCTAGGGGTTGGTAAAAGTCAGACCCCCAAAAGCGGTACAAGTCGTGTCGGAGTGTAGCCCAGAACACCCTGAGATACTACTGGAATACCTACCAGTAAATCTCCTGCCTCGGCCGAGGGGTTTGTGTAATGGCTCTCCTAGACACAGCGCGACCTCACCCCCAATACCGGGAGAGACGAACCCCTGCAGGTCCGCTCACTGCCTCCATGTGGCTCGGGACTGTACCCAACTAAAACCTGTTTGCACGACTCCTTTGAGCCGTGGTAGGGTAGTAATCAAAGCACAGTGGGAACTCACACGAGACAAATGACGATCTCAGGTCGATGAACTAACCTGTACATATGTCACCAGGGAACTGCTATCTGACGTCTGGTATAATCCCAACTAGTAGGTTCCCGGCGAGTCCTGTCCGGTGTACTCATAACCCAATGAGCACCTGTATACATCTTAGGTGAACCAACTGACACCAGTGGCTTATGAGACCGGCCACCGCCCCTCGTCGGGGTCTTGACTGTATACACTAGTCTACTCTGGAGAATCGATGCCCTGTCTCGAAACTCCCACGACTAGGGACCTTTTAAGGATTTGCTTATAGACCCCAGCTCCCACGTATATGATCGCCCTCATACTGCTGGTAGTCAAGCAAGAATCCTAGGGGCTCTATCAACGTGTAATAGCGACTTGTAAGGTCACCTAAAGCAGTACATGATAATAAAGATAAACCAGATACCATACTATCATCTTGAGTAAGACTGTCCTACTGGGACAGGTCCTGCCTCAATCATTGCAATCACGTGCCTGTGATCCAATAATTGACTCTGAGGGCACTATCTCCAACAATCTCCCACTTGCACTCAAGGCTAATTATTGGATTGTCGCATACTCACAGCCCGTGTGATACCGAACACCCAACTCCTCTACTAGTCAGTCTCACAAAGCTTGTTTGCGAAACTATTGCGTTCGAGGAATAGCCTCAGTGAGTGGATCCGCATTGATGTTTCTTTCTATGTCTCTCTTTATCTCATATTCGCGGAGAAAGCCATCTCCCGAAATGAGCAATACCTGTCTTAGAATGTGTCTGGATATCTGATGGGACCTAGCTCATAAATGAACTCTAAATCCAAACTTCTTAGACTGTATCGACAACTGAACTTAATCAGTATCCTGCGCCATGCCTTTCCCTCAGTATCCACCTGGACCTCCTGTCCAAAATACCGCCCCTCGTCAGAGGGAAAACTATAACTCTGACAGCCACTCTGCCATCCAGGTCACCTTGGAAGCCTGGAATGATAACCGTCTCCTAAAGGAAGCTGCCGTTATCAAATCCCTAGAACATTCACTTATGTTCTAAAGCTGCTTCCGATCGTTTCTCCAGGATTGGATTAATATCAACTTATTGCATCTCTTGCAAGAACAACATCTGGTGTGGTACTTGACATCTCATGATTGACTCAATTGCCTAAGCAAGTGATCTGCCAATCATGCGCATCCCTCTCCCCTTTAGTCCGTAAGACACTTTTAGAGAGGGTGACTCCATCACCTGCAGGTACACTACCGTGCCAGGAGTCGTCCATTCTAAATACTCATAGAATGCTGTCAAAGTACCCAAATTGGGAAACCACCCAAATCTAGATCTAAAACCATAGATCTAGTAACCAGAATGTCTGATATAATATCCAAGTCCTATGTGGAGAAATCACTGTGTGACGACCAAAGAATAACCGATCGTAGTATAGGAATATCACTTCCTACTCTGTGTATGTCATCCTAATACCAGGACATCACACCCTACTACATTCTTAACAGATCCATCCCCTATTCTGATGAAGTCAAACCTATGACTGTCATATCAGAAATAGATGATCTATCTCCGCTAAATCTGCTTAAGTCTATAAATAGACATAAGTCTCTTGCCCACTGCGCTTCCGCTGTTTCCACTGACTACGACAACCCTCTGGCAGAGTCATATAGACGTACACTTCTAAAGCTAGTTTAGAACGACGCTATACTCTTCCTCCTGCCGGGTCTCATACTCTGGAACAACAGCAATGGCAAGTCTGGGTAAACAAGAACCTCCCTGCCACCGTCCCTGAGCATACCGAAGTACCTCTCGGGTGCCTGAGGTTACCCACTTTATCTGCGGAGTGGCCAATGGAATGTCAAAACAGATTGAATCTTTAGGTTCTTATCAAATCTTCAGTAATCGTTTGCGGTTCTGGAATCACTTCCAGTTCTACCATACTCCCACTACTGTTTTTCTGAAAAATCCATTTCTTTCAAAATGTGGCGAGTCAAGAACAATATCACTATTGATCTTTCAGATGGTAGAAAGTCAACCCTCGTCATAGCCCGGGTCAACCCACAAACAGCCATTACAAAAACGTGCCTTGAGTTATCCAGAGTCTGGTTTTAAGCATAAGCCGGACAACTCCCCATACCTTAACATCGTTAAGATATGAACTATTATATCTCCAACAGAGGCACTGATTTAATTGAACCAGATTCAAATCATGCAGCTGTCACCAATGCATGTCAACTAAATGGAAAGAGGCCGATCAGCGTTACTCAACTTAGGAATGCTTCCAATTATGAGTAACCTGAAAGAGAAGCAAGTTCTCATTACTATCAACTGAATACCATACACAAGTATCTAAATCTTCGATCACCTTGAAGAATTCCGATACTTGCAAAACCTGGTTCTCTACTCTATTCTTATACCAATAACTCCTCAAAACTCAGACCCTGTGTTTCTACGAAACACATGTCTAAGAACTAGAGAAGTTAAAAGTAAACAGAATATAGTACGAGGACCAACCCCTCTGTCCTAATGGACACTGGACAATATACAATACTCTGTATAAGTCCCCGAGTCTAACAACTCATTCACTGTGTGTCGTAGGTTGAAAACTGTACTTATGGTTAAGAAGAATTACACCGCCGTTCAATGCTCCTTACCTAACCATCCACTGGTATAGGCAAATGTCATAGACATAATTTCATAAAAGGTATATCTCACTCTATAAAAATAGACGTACAGATATATCAATTTGAAATTGGTGCATAACAACGGATATTCAAAACCAAATATTTGCCGTCCGGCAAACAACCCAGGTGACTTCCTCAAATATCACCAATTACAACGAATCCCGATATAATGAGGATGATCACCTAATTCCCAATAACTTACTCCCACTCATCATCTGTAAAACCATACAGATGTGAGAATCAAACCTGGTAAATACATACCCTGGAGCAAGTGTCTAATTGGGAAGTCAGTTTTCTTTTAACAGTACACAGTGAAACTGAAACATTGAAATGTTTCGATGGGGTTATCCCGGTATTCCTAGTAATGCCTCTTCCATTATCCAGATTCACAACTGTAACCGTATAATTCTTTGCCATCTCTCTAAATCCCTTTATATGTCTTTAGTTATTACCTTCTGCACACCCCTTTAGGCCAAAAGGTTTTCTTCCTTCCCTACCGTTCGGCACCAGCCTATGGTTTGGAAGAAGACTATCCAATAAGCATAATGGGTGTACTTTCCTAATCCTAGGAACACTCGCAATGCGAGAGAAGGTGAAGATAAAAGACAACCGAATAAACCATATTCCTATTTCTCCTGAACCAGGATCCATCCCCGAACTGGAACAAGTTCCTTTCGAGTTCGTATATAACCATACGATGGATTATCCAATAAACTTGGGATCTTCGTAGTGATACGGAGTGTCCTGGAGAAATACAAAGGTGATTTTAGGATTGGCGAAGAAAAACTTGGTTTGGTCATGAATAGCAGTCGCAATTTACTTTGCCCTCTTACTAATCCCTTTCTTTGTCTTAACTTAATACCTTCTGTACACCGTTTAGGCTAACTGGTTTTCTTCATTCCCTACCGTTCGGCACCAGCCTAGGGTTTGGAAGAAGACTATCCAATTTGCGTAATAGGTGTACTATCTCCTACACCAAGGAGTACTCGCAACCTGAGAGAAGGTAAAAGGAAAAGACAACTGAATAGTCCTATTCGTTTTCTCCAGAACCGGAAACCATCCTCGAATAAAGTCCTTCGAGTTCGTATATAACCATACGATGGTTTTGTCCAATGGAAGTGGACGTTCGTAGTAATATGTGGTGTCCTGGAGAAAAGGGTAAAAGTAGGAGTGGCAACGAGGTCTGCAACTCTGACAATCCAAAAGCCAGTCTTATAAGAAGGTTCGGTTAACTTGGTCACTGAGTCATAGTGTAGGGTCGGGTCAATGGTCGCTGCCAAAGAGAGAGAGAAAAGAAACACTCAGCGTGCACTCTAACCTAGATCAGAATGGTTATCACTTTATCTAATCAGGAAACCTCCCACTGTACCGTCAAATTCTCCTCCAAACCTGAAAGAAGAATTAGTCGGGATCACCCGAGGAGTAAACCAACTCATCAGTGGGAATCGGGATCCAACTATCATCGCATGATAACTTGACGGAATCCACTCAAATCACCACACTCCAGAAGGTATGCGCATGCCTGGCAAGTTTCAGTTTCTTTAGAAACTCCCGATGTGTGTTTTTACCCCTAGGACCCAAGTGACCTTGACGGAGTCAACAAATCAAAGAGTCCTAGTCAAGTTCAACCCGTCATTATCTGGATTGCATTAAACCCACCCGTACGTGCCCTTGACGGAGTCAACAAGGCCGCACGACTGTCCTAACCAATCCCATTTATGCAACAAACAAGCACCACTTAGCTACCGTACACTACGCCTTGACGGAGTCAACAAACGCAGCACGAATACTAAATAATACCCGTAAGAAATGACGGAGGGCTACGGCTGGTTTTTGGCGAAAAACCTTTAACGTAATGAACTTGATATCGTTGAAGGAACTGCATAGCTTTTTATAAAAATATAGTGGCGAAAACCCTTTGCTAAAGAGGTCACTCCCGGTGAAGGGATCTCGGCTCTTTCCCCGTAGAATGAGGTGCAGGATATTCCAACTGAATACCACGATGCAAAGCAAAAGGCAATCGGCTATAGTGAAGTTATTACCCTGACGCAAAGTTTTGTCCAAGGGGTCGCTCCCGGTGAAGGGATCTCGGCCCTTGCCTCGTCGACTGAGGAGCAGGATATTCCAACCGAATACCACGATGCAAAACAAAAGTGAACATCCTGGCAATAACAGCTTTTTGAAAAATGTTCCAACAACAACAGAATAGGTTTGTTTAGCTTGCATTGATCCGAATCAACGCAGTCCCATCAATTGATCACACCACAAAGAACGAAAATAATGATGTATGTATATGCCATCCGCGTTCGCCACTGGGTCCCGTCATCACCCGTTAGGTTACTTAACTAACGACAGAGCGGGGACTGGACTAGCGCGGATGCAAAACATATACAACATCTACTATAGTATATATCAATATATAATATTTCGCTCATGGCGTGATAAAATGCAACATCACAGAAATGTACAGCATCACAAAACAATACAGATATCTGGGACCCCCGGGTTTCATAGAGACGATACTGAAACCCGACGTTCCCCTGGTCGTGTGGATAGCATGTGCAATGAAAATCCTAGACCCCTACGGGCACGGCAAGTCACCCGCCAAAACCTGAAGCGAGGCAGCCCCCTTCAGCAACGTGAATGGACAACCCAGCACTTCACGGAATCCGGCAACTTAGGCACCCCTCCTGGGTCAACCAGTACCCCCTACGAGTGCGGCGAATAGCTCTTCCAATTCTAGAGTAAAGCCCCCTCCGTCTCAATGCTATGAGATGCGGGCTCGTTGCCCTCTAGAACCCGGCTATCCGTGCACCCCTCCGCGGGGCAATCCTAGTACAGAAAGTAAAATATACATACGACGGGTACATCGACCGCAACCTGGTCGTGCCCCAAATGAATAATACAAACAGGCAGTGACGGCAGTCCACATGTCGGACGCTCGCCCCGCAATATCAAATGTACATAATACAACAAAACACTGTACTAGCATTGCATCCAGGATATCCCCCACGACCGATCCGCAACATCACAGCAAAATCACAAAACATCAACGTGAATGTCACGTTCGCAAATCCGTCTAAAAGGGCTATAGCAGTTAGACAGGATTTACCGATCAAGTGACATTCACGGTCGCAGATATAATGTAAATACTGTGAACTAATGTGTTTAAAACATCCGATCGATCAAATTTTACCAAGTGGGCCCCAAGCATTACTGTAGCACATAAAGAAATTCTGGGCCCAAAAGGAATATACCAAAACCCCTATTTCCAGCCCACAAGCCCACTGCAAAAAAAATGATGACGTGAATCCACATTCCTGCGGCGGAACCGCGGCAAAAGAGGGGTTATGGCCGCGGTTCCGCGGTCGTACGGAAGGATCAGGGTACCAAATTTTTCCAGTGTTCTTAGGACTTTCAGTACATCAGTTTTCTACAACCTGAAAAAATTTTGGACTCCAAAAAATTTCGACAGAAACTGATGTGAACAAAAATATGGTTTTCGAAAAATTGTTCGATCGGAAATGTAAAACACATTAGACAAAGCTAGACTAGGTTAATGGCGTGGCTCTGATATCATGTTGCGCCACGGCAGCGCCCCGGCCGTCTACTCGAGGCCAAAATGCGGAATCAAAAATTTTCTTAACTTTAAACCGGCGCTACCGCGGACAATAAACCCGGATCGTAACCATTAACCTGTACTAGCAAACTAGAGATGGGGTGAGAGATATACCGAGTGATCCGAGTCCTCCGGTCTTCTTGCCGTCGTCCCGATCTCCCGCGGAATGTCCGGTCTCCACCTCGTCGCTGGAAGGGCACCACATCGCCGGCTTCTTTTACGGGCTCCCACCTCTATACCGAGGCAACTCGGGCGCGAAGTAGGCTAGCCGACGCGTCCAAGATTTGCTGTAGGCTAGTGTAGAGTCTATGTCTCATTGGGGTTTTGTTGCCATGGAGGATGAAGGAATCAATATGAACTTTGGAGAGGTGAGAAGGATTTTATGAGCAAGCCAAAAATGTGATCATGAAATTTCCCTCATACAAAATGAAAACTCTCCCTCTTTCTTGCAATGTGTGGCCGGCCCCTTCATATGAAAAATGGTGGAGGGAATAAAAATCTCAACCATGAAGGGAGGTGATGGTAGTAAAAGGTAGAGGGTGACCATATCCAAAAGCAATGATAACAAGGTCAAATCCAATTCAAATCAACTCTAAAACTTTCTAATCTCAAAAAGCAAGCCATCATGAAAAAGAAAAGATGCTTAACTTATCATAATACCACAAAAGCAAGAAAACCCCTCCACAAATGTTATTTGCAAACTTGCAAATAACCCCCTCCATCGAAAAGTCCGGCCGTGAAGGAACAAATGAAAACCGGCCGGAACGGAATGCAAATTGGCAACTTCAGAAAACCGATCCCGTAATAAATTACAGGAAAACCCCACTACTGCATATACATGCCCGCATTTGTATTCCCACTGAATACAAATGCAACGAGACAAAATCTACACTGTCTAATACTAGGATCCGGCTTAAGCCAAAGCCGGCTAGTAAAAAACGTTCGATCACGAT
The DNA here is from genome assembly GCA_030015575.1 of Agapanthus africanus. Classification (NCBI taxonomy): domain Eukaryota; kingdom Viridiplantae; phylum Streptophyta; class Magnoliopsida; order Asparagales; family Amaryllidaceae; genus Agapanthus; species Agapanthus africanus. Next base: position 333,737,498 of record CM057346.1, on the reverse strand, counting down.
CCGTGCAATACCGCACATATCTGATCGAACCCTGCCATATCTCCATACGGCCTCTACAGCGTTTCGCCCGAAACTTGAGTAACTGAGTGTGTGGTGGACTCTAAAGACTCGTCAATACTATGGCTGTGGATTTAACCACTAGCACGTCAGAGGTATTAGCCATACGTGACGGGCCACCAGCTATTGACCAAAAGGGACGTCGATGAGCGAACTCATCCTGACACCCTACTGAGCCTGTCAGTGACAATATCCGTACAGTCCGGTCCGTTCGTCTATGAGCATCGCATGGCGGGCCTAGGGGGTTGGTAAAAGTCAGACCCCTAAAAGCGGTACAAGTCGTGTCGGAGTGTAGCCCAGAACACCCTGAGATACTACTGGAATACCTGCCAGTAAATCTCCTGCCTCGGCCGAGGGCTTTGTGTAATGGCTCTCCTAGACACAGCGCGACCTCACCCCCAATACCGGGAGAGACGAACCCCTGCAGATCCGCTCACTGCCTCCATGTGGCTCGGGACTGTACCCAACTAAAACCTGTTTGCACGACTCCTTTGAGCCGTGGTAGAGTAGTAATCAAAGCACAGTGGGAACTCACACAAGACAAATGACGATCTCAGGTCAACGAACTAACCTGTACATATGTCACCAGGGAACTGCTATCTGACGTCTGGTATAATCCCAACTAGCAGGTTCCCGGCGAGTCCTGTCCGGTGTACTCATAACCCAATGAGCACCTGTATACATCTTAGGTGAACCAACTGACACCAGTGGCTTGTGAGACCGGCCACCGCCCCTCGTCGGGGTCTCGACTGTATACACTAGTCTACTCTGGAGAATCGATGCCCTGTCTCGAAACTCCCACGATTAGGGACCTTTTAAGGATTTGCTTATAGACCCCAGCTCCCACGTATATGATCGCCCTCATACTGCTGGTAGTCAAGCAAGAATCCTAGGGGCTCTATCAACGTGTAATAGCGACTTGTAAGGTCACCTAAAACAGTACACGATGATAAAGATAAACCAGATAGCATACTATCATCTTGAGTAAGACTGTCCTACTGGGACAGGTCCTCCCTCAATCATTGCAATCACGTGCCTGTGATCTAATAATTGACTCTGAGGGCACTATCTTCAACAGTATGTTGGATGAGTTCCAAGGTAGATACCGTGGCAAACTAGACGATAAAGGCTGGTAACATCGCTATTAAAGATACTACCAAAGAGGCAGTTTGGGTGTATATTGGTTCATAAGATGAACTAGGTTCCTACCATTGTGTGACAATGGAAGTGTGGCTTTGGCCCGTGAACCCTGGTCCCATCAGTGACCCAGACATATTCTGAGGAAGTATCACCTGATCATGGAGATGGTTGATCTCCACGGTGATCGAGGTTAGGAGAGTAGACTCAGAGGACAACACGGCGAATCCACTCACGAAGGCCTTTTCCCAAAGAGAGACTTTTAGGGGATGGTTGAGTATTAGATACTACAACTACTGCTACAGATGGCCCTAATGCAAGTGGGAGATTGTTAGTTATATGTATGCCCTAGAGGCCATTACTGTACATTGGATGTATATTGTAGTGGATGCTGGGACATATATAGGTAGGATTTTCTTGCTCGACATGATAGTACGCTATCTGGTTGCTCTTTATCTCAACATGTATACACTCTGTCTCTCTGATTACATGTTGATAAAGCCCTTAGGATGTATACTCGACTTCCAGGACTATGATGCAGATCATACTAGTGGGGCCTGGATAGTCCATGAGTACATCCTTCAATGTTCCTAGTCGTGGGAATATCGAGACGGGGCATCGATATTCCAGAGTAGACTAGCGTATATCTTCTCGACCCATGTGATGGGCGATGGATGATCCCATATCCATTGGTGTTTGACATCAGAGATAGTAAGCGGGTGCTCAGTGTAGACTGGGTACACTGAACGGACTCGCCGAGAACTCCCAGATGGTATTATACCTCACGTCAGATGGCAGTTCTCTGGTGACACTGGTACAGCTTAGTCTGTTGACCCGAGATCGTCATAGAGTCTTGTGTGTCTCCCACTGTGCTTTGATTTCCACCCTACCATGGCTCTACTGAGTCGTGCAAACAGGTGGTTTTTGGGTACAGTCCCGATTCACATGGAGGCAATGAGCGATAGGAGGGGATTCGTCTCTCCCGGTATTGGGGGTTGATGTTGCGCTATGCTCGACTGGCCATAACAGGAAATCCCTGGCCAGGGTTGCCGTGATATACTGGTAAGAGTTATCAGTAGTTTCACGAATGTTATGGACCTCAAGTCGGCATTACTTATCGAGCTACTGGGGTCTGACGTTTACCACCCCTAGGCGAGATATGCGACATATCAGACGAACAGACCGGACTGTACGGTAAATGTTACTGGTTGGATTCACAGGAGTGTGAGCGGGCTTGCTCGTCGATCTTCTGATCGCTCAATACCCGGGTGGCCGTTACGTTTAGCAGACCGCTTGGCTTGTGGGTGTTTGATATGATCATCATCTGCTGCCGGCGTATTGACGAGTCTTTAGAGTCCTACACAAAGGTTTCCTGGCTCAAGCGAAACGAAATAGGAGCGCATATGAGATATGTGCAGAACCGAGAATAATGCGTGTATGTGATACCGTATTACATTCTCGCGATGAATGTATCGATTGGTTGTATGCGATATAACCTAATTATCGAATCGAAGATTGATTCGATAAGCCGATACATTGGATACTAGTCGGTTATATGCGATATGACCGGATCGTTAAATCAAGTATTGATTTAATAATTTAATGTATAATTATATATTTGATATATTACTTTGCATTAACTAGTATTGGTTCACTTTAAAAGGATTTTCTCACTTGAAATACACAAGTTGTATATGTGATATACTTTTGTGCACAAGATTGTATCATGTTTGATGATACATGCTAGTTTGGGTGTATGTTTAGTTTAAATCATGTTTAAGTGAATGGTTAGGGTTTTATAATCTTCTCTTGATTATTTAGTTTATTTATTTATTCATTTATTTATTTATTTCCTTTTAAGGCAAGAAAAGAAATGGTTGCTTTTTGGATTTACTTGAAGCTTCATGAAGCTTTGAAAAAGTTCAACCATTTTTGTTTCTTTGCCTAACCTAACCATTCACCTAACCTTGGTTTATTCTCTACACATAACCATGGTTGCAATATGATACTTATCATATTATTTTCTATTAGAAAATAACTTATCATATATTCTTTCTTCTTCTTCTTCATCTTCAACAATGAAGAAAGCTTGCCTCCATCAATGGCAACTTGTGAAAATGAGTGAGAAATCCAATTCTAAAGTGAACCCACTTCCTATTTCTTCATCCTCTACCTCTTGCCAAGTAGTATAGGGTGTTTTCTTCACCAGTTTCATGACTTGGTGAAGTGGGAGCTTGATCTTGTGATGCCTCGACGTAGATCATCTTCGGCATCGAAGTCGACGACCTAGCCCGCCCATTTCTCCGATGAAGCCGATGCTAAAGTCATGGATTCGATTTGGACAGCGAGGGGACTTCATCACGGAGCCATGGAGATGGAGGACCGGATCTACAAAGGTTGTAGCCCCTTTACTTTAGCGTTAAATTCGTTTACTCGCATTGCATCGCCTCATTATCTAGTTAACGATCCGTATAAGGGTTTGTAGGCACATGAAATTTTATAATTGGGCATGTTTGATCACTTGTGAGACTTCATTAGTGTGCCTAGGAACCCTACAAACTTGTCGTAAGTGATTGCCATCTTGACATTCCTGAGCCAATCTTTGTAGTTTGGCCCTGTCAATATGTTTTTATCTAGTAATAACTTGAGTCCGGTCATGTTGAATGGTCGCTGCAATTAGGAGAGAGAAAAGAAACACTTTAGCATGATGCTCTTGCAAGTTTAGAGTGGTTTTTAGTTTGTCTAAACTGGATGGCTCCCACTGTCTCTCGAATCCCTTCTCAAACCGTAAAGAAAGGATTAGTCAGGATCAATCTCACCGTACAATACTTGCTTAACCGTTCAGCCAGGCCAGTGTCGGTACTTCGAGGGAGGTTTTCCAACGCTTTCGCGAAGTTCCTTAATTAAGTAACCTCTTTTCCCTGTGGGCGTAGCCCCGCTAACACCTTTCTAGACACCTACTAAGTTTATTGCATTGATCGTTAAGTGAGATTTTTCCCGAGGAGTAGCATATACTCACAGTAGGATCGGGATCCAAATATCATTGCGTGATAAAACTGAAGGAATCCTACCAGAATCATCACACTCCAAATGGTATGCAGCGCTAGCAAGTTTCAGTACTTATGAAACTCCCGATGTGGATTTTTGCCCCATGCTCTTATGACCTTGACTTTGGCCAAAATAGCATAAGTCACATGTCAAGTTCTACCCGTCATTCTCCTGGTTAATTTGGACCCACCCGTACCTACCCTTGACTTTGGCCAAAATGGCAGCACGACTGTCCTAAACCAACGCATCTATCTATGCTGCACATGAATACCCAATAGCTACCAATCACTATGCCTTGACTTTGGCCAAATACATAGCTTGAATACTTTTTGACCATTCATGTGGAATGACGGAGGGCTACGAATGGTTTTGGCGAAACCGTGAACGTAGTGAACTTGATATAATCGATGGAACGAGATAGCTTTTAAAAGGAGTGGTTCAAGCTCCGCGTTTAAAAGTTTAGTTTTGAAAAGAACCGAGTGGTTTTCAAAGTGTTCCAATCGAGTTTTACTTGGTTTATTTTCTTGCATTAGTTCTTTTAATGCGTCCCATCATTTAATCCTACCATTGCAGAAAACAACCAAAATATGACGTACGCTTATGCCATTCGCATTCGCCACGGGGCCCCGTCATCACCCGTTAGGTTACTTAACTAACGACAGAGCGGGGGCTGGGCTAGCGCGGCTGTAAAACATAAGCAACGCCTAAATAGTTATCATATATAAATATATAGCAATGATAGATATTACAGATCACAGATGAATACATTGGATATACTAGGAATCCGCAATCCGTTCGAGCCTGCAACGAAAAGCGGATTACACGGTCGCGGTGAATAGCCAATACCCCACCTAAGACCCCTACGGGTGCGGCAAACTACCCACCAAGTACCCGAAGCGAAGCAACCTCCCTCACCACCGTGAGTAGGCCACTCGGCACTTCGAGATACCCGGTAGTTTGTGCACCCCCTCCATGGGTCTATCCTAGGAGCAAAAACAGTAAAAAGAATTATACAATGACGGCTACAACCCCGACCCGGTTGTGTGGCCATACAAATAATATTACAACAATTTACATATTACAATGAATGAAAGAAAAAGAAGCACTCATCTCACATCCACCCCGGCTATTCACCCGCGACAATCCAACACATTCATATACATATACCATCATCAAACACAGATCACAGATATGTATAACCCCGACTAATCGACATATAGCGATTAGCCGACGTTCAATACATATTAACATCACAGATATAACCCTTATAGTCAAAGTGTAGTGAAGTTCGATAAAAATACGGATTTATAGGCCCCCAAAAACAAATTTCTATTCTGGAAAATCTGGGCACATATAAACCATCTTAAAAATCCCAAAACCATGCCAGAAAGACACTGCACCAAAATCGACCCAGAGCCGAGCCAAGACGGCCGCGGTTGCGCGGCAATAGCTTGCTATTGCCGCGGAACCGCGGCTCTTTGGTCGAATCACTGGATCGTTTTTGGTGGCTTTCTTCACAAAACCCTGAGATGATTTTTGGAGTATAATTTATTTTGTTTTGAACAGAAAAAAAAAAATAACAGAAACTTAGGGTTTTGAAAACTCGGTTTTTCGATTTTTCCGATTCGAACTTCGATACACTCTACTACCTAGCTAGTTTATGTTTAGTTAGGCTCTGATACCACTGTAAGTCCACGTTGCCCACCCCGGTACTTACGGGGAGGCGGAAAACGGAATAAAAATCAATTTTTTATCAACTTAGGCAACATGGACTAGACAAAGAAGGATCTTTGCTAAACAAAAACAAGCTAAAGCTAACTAGAAACTAGCTAAGTGCTAGAAAGGTTATACCTTGGGCTTTATGTCCTTCTCTCCTTGCTCCTTGGAGTGGTGGAAGGAGGTCACCTTAGTCGTCTTCTCACGTCGAAGAAAGATCCACCCGAAAGCCTCGACCTTTGGCTTCAACTCCAAGCTAGAAGTAACTAGGGTGCAAGAAGTGCCAATCCTTGAACCCTAGATGAGAGTAGAGATTATCAAGAAAGGGTTTTTCTCAAGCTCAAGTATTTCTCAACACATGAGAGGGGAGAGCTTGAGGGAGAGGAAGAACAAGAGAGAGAAAGTGAATAATAGAATGAGAGAAAATATGAAGCATTCTCACATATATGTGTGAATTATTGTAATTAGATAATTAGCTAGATAATTGTCATGGTTAATCAAGACATGACCATTATCATTTCATTTTTAATGCAATTTGCAAGGATCAAAGAGCATCTTCCAAATGAAATGATGATGGTCAAAGTGTCAACCTAGGTCAACAAGTCAAGGAGGTCAAAAGGTCAACAACCATAACCATGCACAATTATTTAAACTAATATCAATTAACCATAATACACACATAAGCATTAGGGTTAATAAAATGACAATAGTCATTAACCATAATCAAAGTCCTCTCCCTCTGTCTCAAGCAACTCTGCATACGCACCCGTATTCGTGATCCGAGGAACACGAATACAAAGAGATAAAACCAATCCCAAATCATATACTAGGATCCGGCTTAAACCAAAGCCCGCTAGTATAAGCTGTCCGGACAGCAAACGTGCACAAGTGCACGGATGTGAACGAACCCTGTCGCAAAACTATGCGACCTCTACTCATTTTGCCTAAAGGCGAATAGCTCTCTGTGTGGGACTCTAAAGACTCGACACTACGCTGGGTTTAACCACAGACCGCAAGCGGCACTAGCTGTACGTAACGGTCCCTAGGTAGATGTCGATAAGAAGACTGACGAGGTGAACCCCATCTGAACTCCTCCTGAGCCAGTATGTGACAGTCTCCGTACAGTCCGGTCTGTTCGTCTGATACATCGCATGGCGGGCCTAGGGGGCGGTGAACGTCAGTCCCCTAATAGCGGTACAAGTCGTGTCGGAGTGTAGCCCAGAACACCCTGAGATAACACTGGAAACCTACCAGTATATCTCGCTTGCCCTGGCCAGGGACTACTCGTGTAATGGCTCTCCTGGATACAGCGCGATGTCAACCCCCAATACCGGGAGAGACGAATCCTGTCTAGCCGTCACTGCCTCTAAGTGCTTCGGGACTGCACCCAAAAACTACCTGTTTGCACGACTCCTTTGAGCCGTGGTAGGGTAGCAATCAAAGTGCAGTGGGAACACACTCGAGGCGAAGTGACAGTGTCAAGTCAGCGGACTAAGCTGTACTCATGTCACCTGGGAACTGATAACTAACGATAGGTATAATACCAACCAACAGTTCCCGACGAGTCCTGTCCAGTGTACTCGTAACCTAACGAGCACCCGCATACTATCTCAAGTACGACGTACTGACGGCTGTGGGACAGACCGTCTCCCACGCTGGGATGAGAAGCGCATACGCTAGTCTACTCCGGAGTATCGATGCCCTGTCTCGATAGTCCAACGACTAGGGACCTGTATAAGGATGTGCTTATAGATCACCCAGCTCCCACGAGTGTGAGCGCCATCACAACGCTGGTAATCAAGCAAAGATCCTAAGGGCTCTACTAATATGTATATCAGCGATGTGCTAAAAGAAACACATGCACATATTAAAGCAGAGACAAACCAAGTAGCATACTACCATTTCGAGCAAGATTGTATATACAACTGTGAATATCCCAAGCTTCCATCAAGTAATATACAAACTAGTATGATACAGTAATGGCCTCTAGGGCATATACACTAACACATGGACTCCATTTCGGTCCGCATTGAATCTAGCCATTTTACTGAGTCACCGCTCTCAATGGCTTGCTGGAAGCTAGTAGGCTCATCATAATCAATAGTGCAATCCTCTCTATCCCCATCTATGAGAAAACCGTAGTATCTCTCGGGCGGATGAGACTGCCTACTACTCCTGCGGAGTGGCGTCGGGATGTCCCTTTCTTCTGAAACCTCTGGTTCTACCATACTTTCAGTAACAGCTTGTGGTTCTGGAATTTCTTCCAGTTCTATTTCGCTCCCATTTATCTCCTTTTCTAAAAACTGAAGTTCTAAGAAATGGGCATTATGAGAAACAAAAACATTTTGTTCCTCTGCGTAATAGAATAGATACCCCCTGGAGTTCTTTGGATATCCCATAAACATACACTGTATTGATCATGCCTCGAGCTTTTCCGCATGCTGCTTTTTAACAAAAGCTGGACATCCCCAAATTTTCAGATACTGAAGATAGGGTTTCTTCCCACTCCACATCTGATATGGTGTGGTAGGCACAGTTTTGGTAGGAACTATGTTCAAAAGATATGCAGCTGATTCTAGTGCATATCCCCAGAATGATCGCGGTAACTCAGCCTTACTCATCATGGAACGAACCATATCCAATAGGATTCGATTCCTCCTTTCTGATACACCGTTGTGTTGTGGTGTGTATGGAGGAGTAAGCTGAGAGAGAATTCCATTCTCTTTTAAGTAACCCAGGAACTCGGCACTTAAGTATTCACCACCTCGATCAGATCTCAGTGTCTTGATACTTTTGCCGGTTTGTTTTTCCACTTCATTCTTGTATTCTTGGAATTTCTCAAAGGCCTCGGATTTATGCTTCATTAAGAAGATATATCCATACCTAGAGAAATCATCCGTAAAAGTAATGAAGTGGGAATAACCACCTCGCGCATGTATAGACATTGGACCGCACACGTCACTGTGTACGAGTCCCAAGAGCTCGCTTGCTCTTACTCCGTATCCAGTAAACGGAGTCTTTGTCATCTTTCCCATGAGACAAGATTCACAAGCAGCATAAGATTGATATTCGAACGGATTCAAATATCCTTCTCCATGTAACTTAGTCAATCTTCTCTCATTGATGTGACCTAGTCTACAATGCCATAAGAAAGCCTGATTTATTTCCGAAGACTTTCTTTTAAGTGTATTCTGGATATTAAAAACCTGAGCTTGACTTAATACGTATATTCCGTTATCTAATGTACCTGACCCAATCAGAACTTGATTTAGGTGGATGTTAACTACATCGCTTACGAATGTAAAATCATATCCCTCTCTTGAAAGTGAGGAGACTGATATGATATTACAAGTCATACTAGGTATATATAAACAGTTACGTAAAATCAATATATGCCCACTTGTCAAACCTAGGCGATATTCTCCCACGGATTCAGCGTTCACTGTCATTCCGTTTGCAATTTTGAGAGACCAATCACCTATCTTTATAACTTTACGGTTTCTCAAAGCATGTAATGAATTACAGATATGAGATCCTGCTCCGGTATCTAATACCCAGGAAGTAGAGTTAATTGACAAACAGTTCTCAATAACAAACACACTTGAGGCTGAAGCCACAACATGCTTTGTATTTTGGCTACTGGCTTCCAAAGCCCTGCAATCATTCTGCCTATGCCCAATCCCATAACAATAGGAACGTCCCTCTTTTACTATTTTAAGTCCCGAAACTTTTGCCTTTCTCTTTCCTTCTCCTTCCCTGGTTTCCTTCAGGGCAGAAGGCAGAGACTGTAGAATTAAGTCAGTATTTGACTCGTTTCCCAACGCGGTCTCCAGGTCCTGGAGCTTATCAATGCAGCTAGTCATTGTAAGGACGTTGTCCCCTACAGATGACCCGTCAGCTAACCTCGCTTGAATTAATTCGTTCGAGGTTTCATATCTAGTGATATGAGATTGCTCTCCATATAAATCTTTATTATGGAGAAAGATGGAAACTAAGTCCATCTTCTCGTGCTGCTTCTGGTATACACCATCAACTGAAGCTAACACGAGGCACTTAGCTTTCGCTTTATCTTTTTCCCTTGTCTGACGGATATCCATATCCGCGACAGTGGAAACTGGACCTGAGATGGCGGGATCTTGAGTAGTAATAGGGTGGTCCAGCTTGTCATAGCCAATAGACATTTGGACAGACCTTTGCCAGTCATATAAGTCAGATTCGGTCAATTTGTTATCTAGATGTAACCTATGTGTGGTCACAAGGTCGCTGCAATTAAGAGAGAGAGAAGAGAACACTTTAGCATGATGCTGTTGTAAGTTTAGATTGGTTTTAAGTTTATCTAAACATGATGGCTCCCACTGTTTCTCGAATCCTTCCTCAAACCATAAAAGAATAATTAGCCAGGACAATTCTCACCGTACAATACTTGCTTAACCGTTCAGCCAGGCCAGTGTCGATACTTCGAGGGAGGTTTTCCAACGCTTTCGCGAAGTTCCTTAATTAAATAACCTCTTTTCTCTGGGGGCGTAACCCCGCTGACACCTTTCTTTGCACCTACTTGGTTTATAGTATTGATCGTTAAGTGACAAATCTCCTGATAAGTAGCATATACTCACAGTAGGATCGGGATCCAAAATATCATCGTATGATAATGTTGAAGGAATCCTACCAACATTCATCAAACTCCAAAATGGTATGTATCTCTCTGCAAATTTCAGTTTCTTTAGAAATTCCCGATGTGGATTTTTGCCCCATGCTCTTATGACCTTGGCGTTAGGTCAAAATGTCATAACTAACATGTCAAGTTCTACCCATCATTATCCTTGTTAATTTGAACCCATCCGTACATATCCTTGACGTTAGGCCAAAATGATAATACGACTGTCCCAAACTAACACATCTATCTATGTAACAAATGAATACCCAGCAGCTACCAAACACTATGCCTTGGCGTTAGGTCAAAATACATAGCTTGAATACTACTGACCATCCATAAGAAATGACGGAAGGCTACGACTGGTTTTGGCAAAACCGTGAACGTAGTGAACTTGATATAATCGAAGGAACCTGATAGCTTTTTAAAAGGAGTGGTTAAAGCTCCGCAATTAAAAATTCTGCCTTTTTAAAATAACCGAGTGGTTTCTTTTAAATTTGTTCCAACGATTTAACTTTGGTTTATTTTCTTTGCATTATAATAATGTGTCCCATCATTTATCCTATCATTGCAGATAACAACGAAAATACCACGTCCTCTTATGCCATCCGCATTCGCCACTGGGTCCCGTCATCACCCGTTAGGTTACTTAACTAACGACAGAGCGGGGGCTGGGCTAGCACGGGTGTAAAACATAAGCGACGTCTAATAGCTATCATATATAGATATTGTACATTCGTCAGACGCAATAATAAGCATTCCAGATCACAGATGAACTTTATTGGATTTATTAGCAATCCGCATTTGCTTTGAGCCTGCAATAAAAGACGGATTACACAGTTGTGATGAATAGCCATTTCCCCACCCTAGACCCCTACGGGTACGGCAAACTACCCGCCAAGTACCCGAAGTGAAGCGGTCTCCCTCAACAAAGTGAGTAGGCCACTAAACACTACAAAGTACCCGGTAGTTTGTGTACCCCGCCTTGGGTCTATCCTAGGAGCAAAAACAGTAAAAAGAAATAATACAACGGTGGCTACAACCGCAACCTGGATGTGCCCCGCAAAAGAATATTACATAAAATTACAATTATATCGAATGAATTAATACAATAATCCATCACAAAACCCCGGCTAATCATCACAACAGTCCAACACAGTTCATATCCACAAACAGTTAAAAAACATCACAGATATGTGCAACCCCCTGCCAACCGACATACTAGCAGTTAGGGGAGGTTTACGAACACATAAAACATTACAGATAAAGATCCAATTAGCAAATAGTTTAGAACATCGATCGATTACCTATATTCGTGTCTACCCCAAAAGCAAATCAGCACAAAGGCAACCTGGGCAAAAACAGAACATACAAGAAAACAGAAAACAACAAAATAGGAATTACTGAGCAAATCCGAGTCAACTCGGCGTTGACTCGGCGGTGGATCCGCGGCACAAGCTCTCTATTGCCGTGGATCCGCAGCCGTTTTGCCGACTCACTGGCTCATTTTTTCTCAGTATTCTTAAAATACCCTGCTGTGAATTTTAAAGTATGTCAAATAATTTTTCAGACAGGTTTAAAATTAACAGAAACTCAAAAATTTCAGGGTTTTGTTTTCGCGTTTTCCGTCGATCGAACTTCTAATCAGTTGCTAACAAGCTAGTAATGGTTTAGTTAGCTCTGATACCACTGTAAGTCCATGTCACGCACCCCACGAACTTGCGGGGAGGCGGAATATATGAAAAACGATTATCAAAGCTTCGTAACATGGACTTAAGCGCATGAATCGTTTCTAAACCATTGCTAACTATCAACTTGAGGTTTAACTATTATGATACAAAGTTATACCTCACGATACTAGTCCTTCGGGTCTTCATCGCGGTCCTCCACTCCTCGTAGGCTCCTTGGAACATCGGCACCTCAACGGCCTCTTCGAATCAAAGACGATCCACCCGAAAGCTCCTACGCCAAGCTTAATCTCAAACTTGAGATAACTAGGTTGCTTAAAGTGCTAATCTAAGCTACCTAGGGGATATAGAGTGAGGTTATAGATGTATTAGTCTAGCTAACCCTTGATCTCAACACATGAGAGGCTAGGGTTAGGGTTTGAAGAGAGAGTGAGCTTGAGGAGAGAGAAGGTGAGAATGATAATGAAAAGAATAATGAACTCATATGAATATATCAACCATAACAATTAATCAAATAAATAATATAAATGATTTATCATCATGGTTAGATTCATTCATCTAGTGTGATTCATCATATGACTCATTAATCCATTAATGAATTATTTAATGTAAAGGATGAATCACACAAATGAGTCATTAAGCAATTAATGCTCATACCACCTTAACCCCTTAGTCACCACTCTTCTAGAACCTTCCCGACAAATTATGAGAATACCCCTCCAATCCGTGAAAACACGGAAAAACTTTAGACTGTATAAATCCAATAACCCGATACTAGAATCTGGCTTAAACCAAAGCCGGCTAGTAAAAACTGTCCGAAAAGTCGTACGTGCGTAAACACACGTATGTGTCCGAGCCCTTGTCGTAAAACCATACGACCTCTATATCGTTTCGCCTGGAGCAGGGAAACTCTCTGTGTGGGACTCTAAAGACTCGACACTACGCTGGCAGTGGGTTTATCCACAGACCGCAAGCGGCACTAGCTGTACGTAACGGTCCCCAGGTCGATGTCGATAAGAAGACCGATGAGGAAAACCATCCGAACCCCTACTGAGCCTGATGTGACAATCTCCGTACAGTCCGGTCTGTTCGTCTAAGACTATCGCATATCAAGCCTAGGGGCGGCAAGCGTCAGTCCCCTAATAGCTGTATAAGTCGTGTCAGAGCGTAATCCATTACACCCTGAGAAGCTACTGGAACCTACCAGTATATCTCGCTTGCCCTGGACAGGGACTTTGCGTAATGGCTCTCTGACACAGCGCGATATCATCTCCCAATACCGGGAGAGACGAATCCTGTCTAACCACTACTGCCTCCAAGTGCTCGGGACTGCACCCAACTGCTACCTGTTTGCACTACTCCTTTGAGCCGTGGTAGGGTAGCAATCTAAGAACAGTGGGATACACTCGAGGCGAAGAAGCAGTGTCAAGTCTGCGTACTATGCTGTACTCATGTCATCTGGGAACAGTTAACTGACGACGGGTATAATACCATCTAACAGTTCCCCTGCGAGTCCTGTCCGGTGTACCCGTAACCTAACGAGCACCTGTAAACTATCTCTAGTACGACGTACTGATGGCTGTGGGACAGACCATCTCCCCAACTGGGATGAGAAACGTATACACTTAGTCTACTCCGGAATATCGATGCCCTATCTCGATAATCCAACGACCAGGGACCTGTATAGGATGTTGCTTACAGACTGCCCAGCCCCCACTAGTGTGACTGCCATCACGACGCTGGTAATCAAGCAAAGATCCTATGGGCTCTACTAATATGTATAAGTGATACGTTACAAGAAACATATGCACATATTAAAGTAGACTCAAACCAAGTAGCATACTAGTATGTCTAGCAAGACTGTATATACAACTGTGAATATCCCAAGCTTCCATTAAGTAATATACATGCTAGTATGATACAATAATGGCCCCTAGGGCATATACACTAACAGGAAGGGACTGGAGAATCAAGTCCGTATAGAGCTCGTTCTCCAACATGGTCCCAGGTCCGCGAGCTCTTCAATGAAGCCAATCATCTTAAGCACGTGTTCCGCTACCGATGATCTGATGGCCAATCTTGCCGAAAACAGCTTTTTCGATACTTCGTATCTGGCGATACGAGATTGCTCTCCATACAGTTCTTTTGTATGGAGAAATATGGATTCGAGGTCCATATTCTCGTGCCTCCTCTGATGTTCATTGTCCATAGAGGCAAGCACGAGGCACTTGGCCTTCGCGCAATCGATCTCCCAAGTCTTACGGATTTCCTTATCCGCGACACTGGAGGTGGGACCTGGGACAGGGGGAGCTTTGGTGGTAAGAAGATACCCCAGCTTGTCATAAGTGATTGCCATTTTGACATTCCTGAGCCAATCTTTGTAGTTTGGCCCTGTCAGTATGTTTTTATCTAGAAGTAACTTTAGTCCGGTCATGACGATTGGTCGCTGCAATTAGGAGAGAGAGAAGAAACACTCAGCATGATGCTCTTGCAAGTTTAGAGTGGTTTTTAGTTTGTCTAAACAGGATGGCTCCCACTGTCTCTCGAATCCCTCCTCAAACCATAAAGGAAGAATTAGTCGGGATCAATCTCACCGTACAATACTTGCTTAACCGTTCAGCCAGGCCAGTGTCGGTACTTCGAGGGAGGTTTTCCAACGCTTTCGCGAAGTTTCTTAATTAAATAACCTCTTTTCCCTATGAGCGTAGCCCCGCTAACACCTTTCTAGACACCTACTTGGTTTATAGCATTGATCGTTAAGTGAGAAAGTTCCGGAGGAGTAGCATATACACACAGTAGGATCGGTATCCAAATATCATCGCGTGACAAAACTGAAGGAATCCTACCAGAATCATCACACTCTAAATGCTATGCAGCGCTAGCAAGTTTCAGGTTCTTTTGAAACTCCCGATGTGGATTTTTGCCCCATGCTCTTATGACCTTGACTTTGGCCAACAAATCATAAGTCACATGTCAAGTTCTACCCGTCATTCTCCAGGTTAATTTGAACCCACCCGTACTTACCCTTGACTTTGGCTAACAAGGCAGTACAACTATCCCAAACCAACGCATCTATCTATGCTGCACATGAATACCCAATAGCTACCAATCACTATGCCTTGACTTTGGCCAACAAACATAGCTTGAATACTATTGACTATCCATGTGAAATGACGGAGGGCTACGAATGGTTTTGGCAAAACCGTGAATGTAGTGAACTTGATATAATCGATGGAACGAGATAGCTTTTAAAAGGAGTGGCTTAAGCTCCGCGTTTAAAAGTTGGTTTTTGAAAAGAAACCGAGTGGTTTTTGAAATTGTTCCAACGACTTTACTTTGGTTTATTTTCTTGCATTAATTTTTAATGTGTCCCGTCATTTAATCCTACCATTGAAGAAAACAACAAAAATATGACGTACGCTTATGCCATCCGCATTCGCCACGGGGCCCCGTCATTACCCGTTAGGTTACTTAACTAACGACAGAGCGGGGGCTGGACTAGCGCGGATGCAAAACATAAGCAACGCCTAAATAGATATCATATATAGATATATAGCAATGATAGCCATTCCAGATCACAGATGAACACATTGGATATACTAGGAATCCGCATTCCATACGAGCCTATAACGGAAAGCGGATTACACGGTCGCGGTGAATAGCCAATACCCCACCCTAGACCCCTACGAGTGCGGCAAACTACCCGCCAAATACCCGAAGTGAAGCAACCTCTCTCAACAACGTGAGTAGGCCACTCGGCACTTCGAGGTACCCGGTAGTTTGTGCACCCCCTCCATGGGTCTATCCTAGGAGCAAAAACAGTAAAAGAAATTATACAATGACGGCCACAACCTCATCCCGGTTGTGCGGCCATATAAATAATATTATATCGATTACAAATTACATGAATTGAAAGAAAAAGAAAACTCTCATCTCACAACCCCCCGGCTATTCATCCGCGACAATCCAATGAATTCATATACACATACCATCAACATTACAGATCACAGATATGTATAACCCCCACTAATCGACGTATAGCGATTAGCAGACGTTCAATACATATATCACATCACAGATATATACCCGTTAGCTTAAGTCTTTAGAATTTCGATCAAAATACGGATTTTTAAACCCCAAAAACAACTTTTGCTTCCTGGAAAATCTGGGCAGAAAAATCATATTGTAAAAATCCAAAAACACCCCCAGAAAAACACTGCAGGAAAATTATGCCACGGCCGAGTCAACTCGGCCGCGGATCCGCGGCGGGAGCATGCTCCGGCCGTGTTTCCGCGGTGCTTTGACCGAGTCGGTGGACCAGTTTTCTTGTGTGGGTTTTAAAAAGCCTGAGCCGATTTTTAGTGTAAGATTAATTAATTTTTGAAAAGAAAACAGAATCGGCAGAAACTTGATATTCCGGGCATGTTTCGCGACTTTTTAACCGATCGAACTTCTAGTTACTTTGCTAACATGTTAGATAGTATTTAACTAGGCTCTGATACCATTATAAGTCCACGTTACCCGTCCCCGGTTATTTGGGGTTGCGGAAATGGTGAAAAATGATTTTTCTTTGGGGGTAACATGGACTCAAAATACGGATCTTTGTTAAACAACTATCTAACAACCTAACTAGGAGTGTTACCTACTCGGTTAGGGGGTTATACCTTAACTTGAACTCCTTCTCTTCAACTCCTTGCAGTATTCGGATCGGCCTCACCTCGTCGTCTCCTTGCGCCGAAGATGGATCCACCCGAAAGATTCTACCTTTGGCTTCAACCTCAAACTAAAGGAAATTAAAACACTTAGCTTGCTAGACTTTGTGCACTAGGATGAGTAGAGAAGTGTTTTGGGTTTTTATCTCCAAGGCAAATGATTCTCAACACATGAGAGATGTTTGCTTTGAACTAGAGAGAGGAAGTGGAAGAGGGAGAGCTTGAGGATGAGAGAGCTTTCATGAGAGAGAAAGCAAATGAAAGAATGAGCAAGACTTTTCTCACCCTTGCTCTCATAATCCAAAATCATCATAACACATAATAATAATTGAGTATTATGTGATGGTTGTTATCATATCAAATGGCAATATCATTTCATGCATTAAATGCAATGTATGAACAAATAAGCAAGCAAAGGTCAATGCCATGGAATGATAGCCATTGTCATGATGGTGGTCAACAAGTCCAACCTAGTCAACCGGTCAACAAAGTCAACAAGTCAACAAAGTCAACCTTTCAACCCAACCATGTCACAATAATACTTAATTAATATTATTGTTAATCATATTTCTAATTCTTATTAGGGTTTAGCAAAAGTCAACAGTCAACAACCCTAATGAGAATCCTCTGCCTCTGTCTCTGTCAACCATGCATACACACCCGCATCCGCGTTACGGGGAACACGAATACAACCGAGATAAAACCAATCCCAAAACGTATACTAGGATCTGGCTTAAACTAAAGCCCGCTAGTAATAACTGCCCGGACACCAAACGTGCACAAGTGCGCGGATGTGACCGAACCCTATCGCAAAACCATGTGACCTCTACTCTTTTGCCTAAAGGCGAATAGCTCCCTGTGTAGGACTCTAAAGACTCGACACTACGCTGGTAGTGGGTTTAACTGTAGGGTTCCTTGGCACACTAATGAAGTCTTACAAGTGATCAAACATGCCCAATTGAAATTTTACATGTGCCGAGAAAACCTAATATGGATCATTAACTAGATATATAGGCGAAACAAGCATGTAATCGAATTAAATGCTAAGGGAAAATGACTACAACCTTTGTAGATCCGGTCCACCACTTCCTAAGCTCCGCGATGATCTCCCTCCGCTGTCCAAATCGAACCCTTGACTCTAGCATTGGCATCATCGAAGAATGGGCGGGCTTGATCGTCGGTTCGATGCCGAAGATGATCTACGTCGAGGCATCACAAGAACAAGCTCCAACTTCACCTGGCCTTGAAAACTTGTGAAGGAAACACCCTATACAACTTGGCAAGAGGTAGAGGATGAAGAAATAGGAAGTGGGTAGACTTTAGATTTGGATTTCTCACTCATTTTGGCTAGTTGCCATTGATGGTGCAAGCTTTCTTCAAGTTGAAGATGAAGAAGAAGATGATAAAGAAAAATGATAAGTGTTATGTAAATGATAAATAAATCAATACTTATCATTTACTAACCCTTGGTTAGTTGTAGAGAATGGACCATGGTTAACTTGAATGGTTAGGGTTAAGGATGAGACAAGAATGGTTTTGGTCAAAGTTTCAAGAAACTTCAACTAAAAACAAAACTAGCAACCATTCTTTTTCATTATCATTTTCTTTTTCCAAAATAAACAAAAAGAATAAATAAATGAATAAGTAAATAAAAAGAAAACCCTAATCATAAACTTAACCATGGTCTAATTCTTTACACTAACCCTAGCTTGCATGTATCATCAAACATAATACAATCATGTGCACAAAAATATATCACATATACAATGTGCACAAACCAAGTGAGTAAATCCATTTAAAGTGAACCAATACTAGTTAATGCAAAGTAATATATCAAATATATAATTATACATTAAATCATTAAATCAACACTTGATTCAATGATCCGGTTATATCGTATATAACCGGCTAGTATCCAATGTATCGGCTTATCGAATCAATCCTTGATTCGATAACTAGGTTATATCCCATACAACCATTCGACACATTCATCGCGAGAATGAAATATGGTATCACATACACGCATTATTCTCGGTCCCGCACATATCTCATATGCGCTCCTATTTCGTTTCGCTTGAGCCAGGAAACCTCTGTGTAGGACTCTAAAGACTCGTCAATACGCCGGCAGCAGATGTTGATCATATCAAACACCCACAAGCCGCAAGCGGTCTGCTAACGTAACGGCCACCCGGGTATTGAGCGATCAGAAGATCGACGAGCAAGCCCGCTCACACTCCTGTGAATCCAACCAGTAACACTTACCGTACAGTCCGGTCTGTTCGTCTGATATGTCGCATATCTCGCCTAGGGGTGGTAAACGTCAGACCCCAATAGCTCGATAAGTCATGCCGACTTGAGGTCCATAACATTCGTGAAACTACTGATAACTCTTACCAGTATATCACTGCAACCCTGGCCAGGGATTTCCTGTTATGGCCAGTCGAGCATAGCGCAACATCAACCCCCAATACCGGGAGAGACGAATCCCCTCCTATCGCTCATTGCCTCCATGTGAATCGGGACTGTACCCAAAAACCACCTGTTTGCACGACTCAGTAGAGCCGTGGTAGGGTGGAAATCAAAGCACAGTGGGAGACACACAAGACTCTATGACGATCTCGGGTCAACAGACTAAGCTGTACCAGTGTCACCAGAGAACTGCCATCTGACGTGAGGTATAATACCATCTGGGAGTTCTCGGCGAGTCCGTTCAGTGTACCCAGTCTCCACTGAGCACCCGCATACCATCTTCGTTGTCAAACACCAATGGATATAGGATCATCCATCGCCCATCACATGGGTCGAGAAGGTATACGCTAGTCTACTCTGGAATATCGATGCCCCGTCTCGATATTCCCACGACTAGGAACAATGAAGGATGTACTCATTGACTACCCAGGCCCCACTAGTATGATCTGCATCATAGTCCTGGAAGTCGAGTACTCATCCTAAGGGCTTTATCAACATGTAATCAGAGAGACAGAAAATATTCATGTTAAGACAAAGAACAACCAGATAGCGTACTATCATGTCGAGCAAGAAAGTCCTACCTATATATGTCCCAGCATCCACTACAATATACATCCAATGTACAGTAATGGCCTCTAGGGCATACATACAACTAACAATCTCCCACTTGCACTAGGGCCATCTGTAGCAGTGGTTGTAGTATCTGATACTCAACCATCCCATAAAGTCTCTCTTTGGGAAAAGGCCTTCGTGAGTGGATCCGCCGTGTTGTCCTCTGAGTCTACTCTCCTAACCTCGATCATCCTGGAGATCAACTATCTCCATGATCAGGTGATGCTGCCTCAGAATATGTCTGGGTCACTGATGGGACCAGGGTTCCAGGGTCGAAGCCACACTTCCATTGTCACACAATGGTAGGAACCTAGTTCATCCTATGAACCTATATACACCCAAACTGCCTCTTTGGTGGTATCTTTAATAGCGATGTTACCAGCCTTTATCATCTAGTTTGTCACGGTATCTAGCTTGGAACTCTTCCAACATACCGTCCCTTTACTGAGGGTAAAGACAATGCCTGTGACTGACATTCAGTCGTCTTTATCACTCTGAAACCTTTCCAGTGATTCTCCCCAGGATCGATTGATACCATCTCACTACAGCTAGTGAGTATCCTAACATCCAATTAAATCTATCTTATAGATCCAAAGCTTAGGATTTAGTAGGTATCACATTGATCCTATATGGAAAATCATTGTGATAAGCGGAGATTGATCGAGCGTAGCATAGGAAACTCCTTCCCTAACAAGAGTATGTCATCCACGTATTCTACCAGGATCGTCACCATACTCCCTATTACCTTCTTGTTTATACAAGGTTCATCTACCATTTTGATGATGTCAACCTCCTTGACTAATCCATCAAAACAGATGTTCCAACTCCGCGATGCCTGCTTTATCTTATAAAGCATCTTGCACACGTTTCCGCTGCTCCCACTGTCTACGAAGCCCTCTGGCTGTGTTCTTATAGACGTTCTCTTCTAAATCAATATTTAGAAAAGTAGTCATGGCACCCAACCACCAGATATCGTATTCATGGTATGTAGCCGTGGCAAGTAGGATCTGGATGGACTCAAGCATAGTCCCTAGAAAAGGTTTCATCATTATCCACACCTGGTTGATGAGTAAAACCTTTAACAAGTCTAGCTTTTAAAGTCTCAACTTTTCCATGTACACCAAGTAATCTTCTCAAGATATACTTGCTCCTAATGGGGATTTAACCCTTCAGATATAGCAACCAAAGTCCATACTTTGTTGGTGTATAAGGATTCCATCTCAGATTACTAAGCATCCAGCCATTCTTACAGAGTCCCTACTCTCGATGGCCTGCTCGAAACTGGTTGGGTCATCATCTCATGATGCAATCCTCGCTCCCACTGTCATCGAGAAACCGAGGTATCTCTCAGGTGGATGAGGAACCCTACTAGATCGGCGGAGAGGCTGAGGTTCGTCGGGGACTATAGAATCCTTTGGTTCTGTCAAATCTTCAGCTGTAGTTTCGTATAGCTGGAACCTTTCCAGTTCTACAGAACTGACCTTGCCTTGATCTTGTCCGGATTTTGCTTTTGATATAGGCCGGACAATCCCAAATCTTAACTTACTTAAGAGATAGGATCTTCCCACACCATATCTCATATGGAGTGGTAGGTACTGATTTGATTCGAACCTAATTCAATAGGTATGCAGCTTCTCAAGCGCACAACTCCCAAAAAGGAAATAGGTAACTCAGTAGTACTCATCATAGAGCACACCTTATCATATAGGGTGTGATTGCTCCGCCCCGATATACCATCATGCTATGGTTTATACGGAGGAGTAATGCTGAGAGAGAATCTCATTTTCTTTTAGAATAGTCCAGGAACGCTATGCTCAAGTATTCTCCTCCCTGATCTCATCATAGGACATAATACTTATACCCGGTTGTTGGTTCTCTACTTCTAACTTATATTCTGTGAATATCTCAAAAGGTTCGGACTTGTGTTTCAACAGGAACATATGTCAGAATCTTGAGAGATCATCAGAGAACGTAATGAAGTATAAAGAACCAGTCCTGGCATGTGTAGACAGGAGACCTTACATACATCATAATGTATCGGTCCCAAGAGTTTACTAACTCTTTCTCTGTTTCTAACAAACAGAGCTATGGTCATTTTATCTTTGTGACATGACTGGCAAGTTTCACAAGATGTAAATTCAAACTGATTTAAATATGCATCTAAAATGTAACTTCAGCCAGTCGAGCCGCATTGATATGACCTAGTCTACAATGCCTCAAGAATGATTCGTTCATTTCTGAACTCTTCCTCTTGTGTGTGTTCTGTATACGAGGAACTGTAGTTTGATTTAGAACGTCAATGCTTTTAGATAACGTGCCTGAACCGATCAACTTTTGATATAGGAAATGTTCAAAACATTATCCATCAATACAAAATTATATCCTTTCTTTACCAATAAAGAGACTGATATGATTTTGTATATCAGGTTCGGTATCTAATAGCATTTGTTCAGAATCAATGTATTCGTAATACAGGGTGACAGTGACCAACAGACTTGGCTGCAACACTTGCCCCGTTTTCTGTCTCATGAAACTTATCACCCGTTCTCAGTTTTTCTACCTTTTTGTAGCCCTATGTAACAGCTTACATATCTGGGATCCTGATCCGGTATCATATACCCAAGATACAGAGGATACTGAGAAACAGTTCTGTTTAGCGAACACACCCGAAGAAGATGCATCATATGCACTTTCTTCGTTTGGGCGGCATAGGAATTCTGGTATTCCCCTATTTTCTGCTCGGTCTTATAACAATTATAAGTCGGAGCGGGACCAACATTCCCCAGCTCAGTATAACAAGCGGGTTCGATCAATACATCCATGTTATTATCTTGATTAAGGCGTGATATGGTCGCTACCTGGAGAGAGAGAGAAGAAAACACTCTGCGTGCGCTCTTGCAAGATCAGATTGGTTATATATTTTATCTAATCAGGATGGCTCCCACTGTTTTTATCAAATCTTCCTTCAAACCCTAAAAGGAAAGACTAGCCGGGATTAATTACACTCTACAAGTTCGCCAATCTTTCAGCCAGGCCAGTGTCGGTACTTTGAGGGAGGTTCCCCGTGCTTTCGCACGAACCTAATTACTGTAAACCTCGTTTTCCCAGAGGCGTAACCCCGTTGACACCTTTCTAGACACCTACTTGATCGGCTAATTGCAAAGTGCAAAACTCTCCCAGGAGTAACAATTACTCGCAGTGGGTATCGGGATCCAACTATCATATAGAAGGTATGCAATCTCATTGCAAATTTCAACACTTGAAACTCCCGATAAAGGTTTTTACCCCTAGCACCTATGACCTTAACTATGGTCAACAAATCATAAGTACTAGTCAAGTTCTACCCGTCATTTCGTGATTAATTAGACCCACCCACTTGACCCTTAACTAAGGTCAACAAAGTCACGCGACTGTCCTAACTAATCGCATCATATGCGATGTAGGAAGACATCACTTAGCTACCGTACACTGTGCCTTGACTATGGTCAATAAACACAGCACGAATACTAAGTACTCTACTTCCTAAAATGACGGAGGGTTGCGGCTGGTTTTTGTGAAAACCTTTAACGCTTTGAACTTGATCTCGTTGCGGAATCAAATGGTTTTTAAATGGAATGTTTTCGAGGCTTTTCTAGTTTTGCTAAAGGGGTCACTCCCGGTGAAGGGATCGTCGGCCCTTTCCTCGTCGAATGAGGTGCGGGATATATCATATATATCACTGTGCAAAGCGAAAACTATAGAAGCAATCAAAGACAAACCGAGGGTTGTAGCATCTGCCAGTTATTGCTAAAGGAGTCACTCCCGGTGAAGGGATCGCGGTCCTTTCCTCATCGAATAAGGTGCAGGATGTTCTATAATGAACATCGCGATGCAAAGCAAGAACTGTAGCTACCTGTTTTTATTTTGAAATTCGATTCCACAACATCAATTAGGTTTATTTTCTTTCATTAATCTCATTAATGAATATCCCATCATTAAAGTCCACCTAAACATCACAGATAAATATAACGTACGCTTATACCATCCGCATTCGCCTCGATGTCCTGTCTGCACCGTTAGGTTAGGTAACTAACGGCAGAGCGAGGCAGGGCTAGCGCGGGTGTAAAACATAAGCAACGTCTATATAATATATCATATATACTATATACTACATCTATCTGAACAGAGCACAGAACATCGCATGATCACATCACAGATAACTCACAGCAGAAGATACATATGAAATATTGGATATACTAGGACGTCCGTGTTTTCAATACGAGCCAGTATAAAACACGGATTCCACGGTTGTGATGAATAGCCAATCCCACACCCCTAGACCCCTACGAGAGAGGCAAGTAACCCTATCAATTCTAGGGTTAGGAGACCCGGACTCGACTCCTCGAGTTGGTCTCCCACTGGACCCCAGAACCCGTTTACTTGTGCTCCCCTCCTTGGGTCTATCCTAGTGCAGAAAAGTAAATAATATACAAATGGTGACAACATCCGCAACCTGGAAGTGCCCCAATAAAAGAATATTACATACAAGTTTTTACATGAATGAAAATGAAAAAACACTCATCTCACATAAAAAACCCCGGCTATTCAAACACGACGATCCAATATAACATATCCAGCAACACATAACATCACATGTCATCAACGTAAGTAAATATGCGCATCCCAATGGTCGTTGACATATAGTAACGAAACCGGCGATATCACATATTACACTTATGGTCACAAAAAAGAAAGTGTAAAACTACAACAGTTGGAATCCGCAACCTCCTCAGACATCGCATGCCTGACCAAATGAAATACTTAGACATCGCATGCCTAACAATTATAAACCCCGCATTTTGGTCTCATTATCGAAAACACTTTTCAATATCAAGTCGGGCAATTCAACAAGATTCCCGAAAAACTGATCGAATGCTCGTCGCAAACTTTAGTAGACGGCCGCACCCCCGATGCCGTCGACGAAGTGCACCAAGGCGGAACACCGCTGCCGCGAGCACTCAGACGGATGCTTTCGGCGACGGGGTTCTCCTACAGTCACTTGGTCGGGGCTATGGGGTGAGGCTGTTTATCAAGTTTACCCGGCGAGTATCCGCGTATGCAACATGATTGCGACGGACTTTTGATCACATCAAAATTCCGTGGCAACCGATCAAGTGAGACTAAACTGCTACGTTTATAATATTCATTCCGTTATCTCATAACAATTTGTGAATTCCAATTATTGTATCACATTCCGGATAAATAGAAAATGCTAAACTTTTCGATCGAACAATCGAACACCCAAGTTTTCCCGATACAGCTCAACATATGAAATAAGTCTAACAACATTCAGTTCGTGCCTCAGTACCAACGGTCCAGCCGTAGAAGGGTCAAGCCAACGCCTCACATGTGGCACGCCGTACTGCCCCAAACCCGAAGGTTCAAAGGGCAGTTCAAGACGGTCACATAATCGAGTTAAGGTTTGTTGTCTTCTAGAGGGTCCATCGCATTACTTGCACTACTTAGAACGTCGTTAAACTACGGAAAAATCCAACACTTGGAAATTTCCCGACAGGGGGAAAAATTGGGTATTTATATCCGGTCGAACTTTTTAACATATTAAAAAATTACCCGAAAAAGCACACCGACAAAATTAGACGGTCCGATCGAATACACCGAGTCCCCAATACAACTCAGAAAATAAAACTCTGGAATAAATATTAAAATATTCTCAGGAAAACCAGCACTAAAAACTAGGAGTTACTGTGAAAAGTTAAACAGATGATGGGACAACTTGGCCGCGGAACCGCCGCACAAGCCATGCTTGTGCCGCGGTTCCGCCGCACTCTTGAGGAATCATGCTCTCGAATTTCACAGTAAGTCTTAGGATTACCTGCTGATTTTTCTGCATATTTTTAATTTCGAAAAAACCACGATTTCAGAAAAAGTCCAGAGAGCAATATTAGGGTTTGGGTTTTGATTCGATCGGAGTTCTAATTCCGTCTGGACTTCGCCTAAGGCTCTAGCTAGTCTCTGATACCACTGTAGGGTTCCTTGGCACACAAATGAAGTCTCACAAGTGATCAAACATGCCCAATTGAAATTTTACATGTGCCGAGAAAACCTAATACGGATCGTTAACTAGATATATAGGCAAAACAAGCATGTAATCGAATTAAATGCTAAGGGAAAGTGACTACAACCTTTGTAGATCCGGTCCACCACTTCCTAAGATCCGCGATGATCTCCCTCCGCTGTCCAAATCGAACCCTTGACTCTAGCATTGGCATCATCGAATAATGGGCGGGCTTGATCGTCGGTTCGATGCCGAAGATGATCTACGTCGAGGCATCACAAGAACAAGCTCCAACTTCACCTGGCCTTGAAAACTTGTGAAGGAAACACCCTATACAACTTGGCAAGAGGTAGAGGATGAAGAAATAGGAAGTGGGTAGACTTTAGATTTGGATTTCTCACTCATTTTGGCTAGTTGCCATTGATGGTGCAAGCTTTCTTCAAGTTGAAGATGAAGAAGAAGATGATAAAGAAAAATGATAAGTGTTATGTAAATGATAAATAAATCAATACTTATCATTTACTAACCCTTGGTTAGTTGTAGAGAATGGACTATGGTTAACTTGAATGGTTAGGGTTAAGGATGAGACAAGAATGGTTTTGGTCAAAGTTTCAAGAAACTTCAACTAAAAACAAAACTAGCAACCATTCTTTTTCATTATCATTTTCTTTTTCCAAAATAAACAAAAAGAATAAATAAATGAATAAGTAAATAAAAAGAAAACCCTAATCATAAACTTAACCATGGTCTAATTCTTTACACTAACCCTAGCTTGCATGTATCATCAAACATGATACAATCATGTGCACAAAAATATATCACATATACAATGTGCACAAACCAAGTGAGTAAATCCATTTAAAGTGAACCAATACTAGTTAATGCAAAGTAATATATCAAATATATAATTATACATTAAATCATTAAATCAACACTTGATTCAATGATCCGGTTATATCGCATATAACCGGCTAGTATCCAATGTATCGGTTTATCGAATCAATCCTTGATTCGATAACTAGGTTATATCGCATACAACCATTCGACACATTCATCGTGAGAATGAAATATGGTATCACATACACGCTTTATTCTCGGTCCCGCACATATCTCATATGCGCTCCTATTTCGTTTCGCTTGAGCCAGGAAACCTCTGTGTAGGACTCTAAAGACTCGTCAATACGCCGGCAGCAGATGTTGATCATATCAAACACCCACAAGCCGCAAGCGGTCTGCTAACGTAACGGCCACCCGGGTATTGAGCGATCAGAAGATCGACGAGCAAGCCCGCTCACACTCCTGTGAATCCAACCAGTAACACTTACCGTACAGTCCGGTCTGTTCGTCTGATATGTCGCATATCTCGCCTAGGGGTGGTAAACGTCAGACCCCAATAGCTCGATAAGTCATGCCGACTTGAGGTCCATAACATTCGTGAAACTACTGATAACTCTTACCAGTATATCACTGCAACCCTGGCCAGGGATTTCCTGTTATGGCCAGTCGAGCATAGCGCAACATCAACCCCCAATACCGGGAGAGACGAATCCCCTCCTATCGCTCATTGCCTCCATGTGAATCGGGACTGTACCCAAAAACCACCTGTTTGCACGACTCAGTAGAGCCGTGGTAGGGTGGAAATCAAAGCACAGTGGGAGACACACAAGACTCTATGACAATCTCGGGTCAACAGACTAAGCTGTACCAGTGTCACCAGAGAACTGCCATCTGACGTGAGGTATAATACCATCTGGGAGTTCTCGGCGAGTCCGTTCAGTGTACCCAGTCTCCACTGAGCACCCGCATACCATCTTCGTTGTCAAACACCAATGGATATGGGATCATCCATCGCCCATCACATGGGTCGAGAAGGTATACGCTAGTCTACTCTGGAATATCGATGCCCCGTCTCGATATTCCCACGACTAGGAACAATGAAGGATGTACTCATTGACTACCCAGGCCCCACTAGTATGATCTGCATCATAGTCCTGGAAGTCGAGTACTCATCCTAAGGGCTTTATCAACATGTAATCAGAGAGACAGAAAGTATTCATGTTAAGACAAAGAGCAACCAGATAGCGTACTATCATGTCGAGCAAGAAAGTCCTACCTATATATGTCCCAGCATCCACTACAATATACATCCAATGTACAGTAATGGCCTTTAGGGCATACATACAACTAACATTAACCACAGACCGCAAGCGGTACTAGCTGTGCGTAACGGCCCCCGGGTAGATGCCGATAAGAAGATTGACGAGTTGAAACCCATCTGAACTCCTACTGAGCCTGAATGTGACAATCTCCGTACAGTGCTGTCTGTTCGTCAGAGAATATCGCATGGCGGGCCTAGGGGGCGGTAAACGTCAGTCCCCTAATAGTGGTACAAGTCTTGTCGGAGTGTAGCCCAGAACACCCTGAGATAACACTGGAAACCTACCAGTATATCTCGCTTGCCCTAGCCAGGGACGACTATGTGTAATGGCTCTTCATGACACAGCGTGATATCAACTCCTAATAACGGGAAAGACGAATCCTATCTAACCGTCACTGCTTCCAAGTGCTTCGGGACTGCACCCAACTACTACCTATTTGCACGACTCCTTTGAGCTGTGGTAGGGTAGTAATCAAAGTACAGTGGGAACACACTCGAGGCGAAGTGACAGTGTCAAGTTAGTGGACTAAGCTGTACTCATGTCACCTGGGAACTGATAACTGACGATAGGTATAGTACCAACCAATCAGTTCCAGACGAGTCCTGTCCAGTGTACTCGTAACCTAACGAGCACCCGCATACTATCTCAAGTACGACGTACTGACGGCTGTGGGACAGACCGTCTTCCCAGCTAGGATGAGAAGCGCATACGCTAGTCTACTCTGGAGTATCGATGCCCTGTCTCGATAGTCCTACGACTAGGGACCTGTATAAGGATGTGCTTGTAGATTACCCAGCCCCCACGAGTGTGACTGCCATCACAACGCTGGTAATCAAGAAAAGATCCTAAGGGCTCCACTAATGTGTATAGGTGATATACTAAAAGAAATACATGTACACATTAAAGTAGAAACAAACCAAGTAGCATAATACCATTTTGAGCAAGATTGTCTATACAACTGTGAATATCCCAAGCTTCCATTAAGTAATATACAAACTAGTATGATACAGTAATGGCCTCTAGGGCATATACACTAACATCTTCTAGAAGCTATTCCGTATAAAATACGGAATACTTCCCGGTACATGTATCGAAATACATATACGGGTATTCGTACAAAAATACGAATAGCCAAGAGAGAAAAATAAATAGCGAACAATTATACTAGAATACATATATATATAAATACATATGTAAATTATTAAATCAAAACCTGATTTAATAATCTGGCTTAATCCTAAGCCGCTAGTATTATCAACCGTTCGATTATAGTCTGCGCAGCATGCACATAATTAATCGGACACCTGTATGTACCATCATACGTCATGTACACCATATCACCTGAACCGTGAAAACCCTCTGTGTGGGACTCTAAAGACTCGTCAATACGCTGGCAGTGGGTTTAACCACAAGCACGTCAGCGGCACTAGTTGTACGTAACGGCTACCCAGGTATTGAGCAAAAGGGAGGCCAATGAGCAAACTCATCCTGAACTCCTACTGAGCCTGACAGTGACAATATCTGTACAGTCCGGTCTGTTCGTCTAAGAGTATCGCATATCGAGTCTTGGAGGGTGGATAAAGTCAGACCCCCAACAACGCGATATTTAGTGTCGGCATGAAACCCATCACCACCTGAGAAACTATCAATCCTGGATCGGTAATTCCCGTCCACCGTGGCCACGGATTTATGGTGATGGTCATCCATACACAACGCGACATCAACCCCCAATACCGGGAGAGACGAATCCCCGACGATCCGATCACTGCCTCCATGTGGCTCGGGACTGTACCCAACTAAAACCTGTTTGCACGACTCCTTTGAGCCGTGGTAGGGTAGTAATCAAAGCACAGTGGGAACTCACATGAGACAAATGACGATCTCAGGTTGACAGACTAACCTGTACACATGTCACCTGGGAACTGCAATCTGACATTAGGTATAATACCAACTAGCAGGTTCTCGGCGAGTCCGTCCAGTGTACTCATAACCCAATGAGCACCTGTATACTATCTTAGGTGAACAAACTAACACCAATAGCTTGTGAGACCTAGCCAACGCCCCTCGTCGGGGTCTCGATCAGTATACACTAGTCTACACTGGAGTATCGATGCCCGGTCTCGATACTCCTACGACTAGGGACATTTAAGGATGTGCTTATAGACCCCAGCTCCCACATATATGATCTCCGTCATAATGCTGGCAGTCAAGCAAGAATCCTATGGGCTCTATCAACATGTACATGATGATAAAGACAAACAGATAGCATGTTATCATCTTGAGTAAGATTGTTTTATCGGTATAGGTCCTCACTCAATCATCATATCACAAGTCAGTGACTATGATAATTGCCTTGAGGGCACTATAGCCAACAGACCTCACCAAGAGGCAGCCCTGCAGCTACCCTGCTCGGCTATCCCTGGCTGGTAGCTTCCCTACCCCCACAACTCCAGGGATCGAAGCCCTCACCAAGAGGCAGCCTTGCATCTATCCTGCTCGGCTATCCCTGACTAGTATCTTCCCTACCCCCATAACGCCAGGGATCAAAGCCCTCGCCAAGAGGCACCGGGCAGCAACCCTGCTCGGCTATCCTTAAGAACAAAAAGCCCTCGCCAAGAGGCACCGGGCATTAACCCTGCTCGGCCATCCTTAATAGGCCACTTACGGCCCCTCCCGCGCTAAGGATGAAAAGCCCTCGAAAGAGGCAACCGGGCCCACCCTTGCTCGGTTATCCCTGGCTGGTAGCTCCCTAACCCAAACAAACCAGGGATCAAAGCCCTCGCCAAGAGGCAACCGGGCCCGCCCTTGCTCGGTTATCCCTGGCTGGTAGCTCCTTACCCCAACAAACCAGGGATTAAAGCCCTCGCCAAGAGGCACCGGGCAGTAACCCTGCTCGGCCCGTCCTTAAGGATCAAAGCCCTTGCAAGAGACAACCGGGCCCGCCGTTGCTCGGTTATCCCTGGATGGTATCTCCTTACCCCAACAAACCAAGGATCAAAGCCCTCGCCAAGAGGCACCGAGCAGCTACCCTGCTCGGCCCCGTCCTTAGTAGGCCACTCATGGCCCCTCCCGCGCTAAGGATCAAAAGCCTTCGCAAGAGTCAACCGGGCCCACCCTTGCTCGGCTATCCCTGGCTGGTAGCTCCCTACCCCATCACACCAAGGATTAAAGCCCTCGCCAAGAGGCACCGAGCAGCTACCCTGCTCGGCCCCGTCCTTAGTAGGCCACTCACGGCCCCTCCCGTGCTAAGGATCAAAGCCTTCGCAAGAGCCAACCGGGCCCACCCTTGCTCGGCTATCCCTGGCTGGTAGCTCCCTACCCCAACAACCTAAGGATCAAAGCCCTTGCCAAGAGGTACCGAGCAGCTACCCTGCTCGGCTACGTCCTTAGTAGGCCTCTCACGGCCCCTCCCATGCTAAGGAACAAAAGCCCTCGCATGAGGGATCTGAGCAACTACCTTGCTCGGCTATCCCCGGCTGCCAGTTCACTACCTCACAACTCCAGGGATCGAAGCCCTCGCTTAGAAGCCCCGGGCAGCTACCCTGCTCGGTCTATCATTAACATACCTCTCCGAGCCTTCCACGCTAAGGAACATGACCTCACCAAGAGGCATCAGGTTCTACGTCTAAGCGATCTCCACATCAACTTCGGGGCCATGGAGATACCGTCCCCGCGCCTGTCTTTGCACACTCGGCAAACGAACAGATTCAACTCGATGTGTGATCGCTAGACAAAGAACCGACATAAAACGAAGGCAGTACTGCGTAAATACAAGTGTTTACCGACAAAGGAAAATACAAGCACAAACACTACTGCAAAAACAAAAATCTTTATTCACAAAGCAAAAAGTCTTTACAAGGGTATTGTGGGCTCCCCAGCCTTACAAAATGCCCTGAGGCCTACAAAATTCCCGAGGCAACAAAAAGAAGAAAAAAAAAGAAGACAAGGGGCTTCAGGCCACAGGGCCAAGCGCAACATCGGGAAGCTCAGCGCCCGCCATAAGAGCCTCGGCGCCACCCTCACCAGGTATCTCTTCCCCGACCTCGTCCCCGGGGCCGTCTCCCTGCTCGTCATTTCCGTGAGGATATTCAGCCCGGAGCTCCTCGTCAGCGAACTCCGGCATCCGAGCCTTGACGGCGTCGAGGGCCTCATGCCAGATGGCGGTGGTGGCCGAGGCTAGGATGGTGTAGAACTGTTTCGACTTCTGGAAGTTCTCCACCGCCTTCGCCGCTCTGAGGTCGGCTAGCTTCGCCGTCTCTACCGCAGCCTCCAACTCCTTCCAGAGGGTGCTCGCGGACTTCTTCATGGTGCCGACGAGCACCCTGGAGTCCTGAAGCTTGGCCTCGGCAGCCTGGGTGGCCTCGCGGGACCTGGCAACCTCCTGCTTCGAGGCCGCCACCTCCTGCTTCGCGGCCGCCGCCTCCTCTTTCGCGGCCGCCGCCTCCTGCTTCCCTACCACCACCTCGCCCTCAAGGGCAGCGACCCTCGCCATCGCCGCCTCCAGCTCCAGCTTCGAGCTCTCCTCCAGTGAGGAGAGCTCGCCCACGGCCCGCATCGCCAGGGCTATTTCATCCTCCTCCATCAGAACGACGAGAGCGACGTGCTGGAGGACCTGAAGAAATCAGAAGGGGGGTTAGAAAGAAAAAGGAGCACCAAATCTCGTGAATGACAAAATGCTAAAGTGAAAAATCGAGTGAAGTACGAGCACTAACCTGCACGACCTCTTGGGCGATGGATGCCATTTGCGCCTTCAAAGTCCCCCTAGGGACCTTGCCCCCAGCCGACCTCTCCATGTCGGACAGCAAGCTGTCAGTGACGGAAATCCCCGAGGGAACCTCAAAGCGGAGCTCCCCCTCGTCCACCAAGATCGGGGAGGCCGGGGTCCGCGGGACTGCATGGGGGAACCTCTTGAGGGCCGACGGCGGAGGGTTGGTCTCTACTTCCAAAGCCGGGGCCTCCTTCCCCCGAACCCTCTTTCGGCTCGGCGCCTCGCTGGACTCCGGGGCGTGATCCGCACTCGAGCGTGGAGGCGAGGCGGCTGCTAGGGGACGGGATCGTCATCCGACGAGAAGAGCTGGCCCCTCCAGCCTTCGACCCCTTCTTCGGCTTGTGCATGGCCGCTCGAAGGTAGCTCAGGTCTATGGGTTCTGCATAAGGCAAGGTACAATGAAGTTAGCAACACAAACAAAAACAAAAATAAACGCAAGCCTAACAGAACGCCTACGAGCTCCTAACTTACTGACGAACTGTGCGGGGCTGAGCCCGGCCCAACTAAAGGCCCGCTCGGAAAGCAGCACGTCAGCCCGGGCAATGGGCTCCCACTCCGCCACTCTCACCGCGTCGGGGTCGTTGAACGGGCTTCCCCACCGACACCTATCCCTAGACCACTGGGTGGGCACGGGCCAGTCCTCACCTTCCAGCGGCCCAACGAAGAAAAACTTCTTCTTCCAATCGTGGATGGAAGAAGGCAGGACGACGACACCCGACCCGGTGCACTCCCCCGTCGTTTTCTAAAGGAGAGATAAACCCACCTTGGGTCACCCACACAGGTGCCGGGGTGGCCTTTGTAAACAAGAGAGGAGACAAGGATCGACAGACCAAAAGGAATCATCTGCAACTTCAAGCGGACCAGGAACCCAAGGAGAATCCTCCATGAGTTCGGCACCAGCTGGCCCGGGGCTAGCCCAAAGTAATTTAGCGCCCTAACAATCTCGGGAGAGAAGGGCAGGCATATTCCGACCCAAAAGGATTCCAGGTACAAGGCAATCTTCTTACCCCGTACCTGATCCGCCCTCTCTCCTTCCATAGCCAAACGTAGAGTGTAGCCGGACGGGATATAGAAACGAACCCGAGCGGTGGCAAGCTCGTTCTCATACCTCACCAAGGATAGCACGCCAGGGGCATCCGCCACCTCCGCTCGGGGATCCGCCCCTGACGTGCGGCCCCGGGAAGATCTGACCCTAATTCCCCGGGAAGGCTCCGACTCGGCGGAGGGATCCCTAGAATCTACCCTGACGACATCTATAGACTCGTCGAAGGAAGACATCTAACATGATGGAGAAGTCCTCGGCAACGCAGAAATCCGACCTAAGAGGAGAGCGCCGAGCTTACAAGATCAAGAGTGAGGGAAATATGAAGAGAGATGGGCCATGAAGCAAACCCCGCCTCTATTTATAGCCACCGGTGTCCTCATCCCATGGCGACAGTCGACTCCCGCCAAAACAACTCTTCGCATTCGATGACCACGATCGCTCCACCTGTCGCACATACATTGGCCGGATCCCATCAGACGCCAGAGGTCTGCAGCCTGTCGCATCAGCCAACCAGCGCCCGGCACAAGGTCTGTCACTTCAGCAAAAGTACGCGCGATCCGGCGCACCCTCTTTAATGCAAAGATCTGTCCCTGATTCGCTGACATCATCCAGAAAATACAACAGATTACCCGGGGACACGCCTGACGATATCTTTGAAAGGAAGCTCACCTCGGGTGACTCGGCAGACCACTCTCGACCCGACCCATCAGCTGGTCGGGACGAGAGTAGGGGGCTAATGATGGTGCTCGATATCGGTGATCTCCTAGATCATGACACGTGGTAGATGACGTGTCCCAAGGCTCACAAGAAAGTACCTACAGTGGCCGACCAGACCACTTCTGTGCCCGTCCAACAAGCAAACACTAGCCCACCTCCGAGCCCCTGCACAATTGGTCTCCTTGGCCTACCAGCTCGTCTCCGGGCTACCACAGAACCAAGATACCTCTGCTCTCCCGCTCGTCCGCAAGCTCTCCCGCCGAGGTCATCTTCCACGGTATCATCGACCGACCAATGGCACCGCTCACAGGCGCAACCGACATCCCGCGAATCTCGCCATGCGCGAGATATCCGCCGGTCACATCCCACGTTCCACACCATCACGATCCCCCATTAACGAGCCTGACTCGCCATTAATGGGAGATCCCGCTTATCACTCAGGCATGACGTCGGGAGCGTAACTGCCAGCGTGATTCTCGCGCCTGCCCTGCCTGCTGCCACCGCTATATAAACCCCTTCTTCAGACGGTTCAAGTAAGCCATTTTTACTCCACTAAGCCGTTACTTTGCTCGGATCTCTAGTCTAACTTGACCGTCGGAGGGTCCTCGGTGGTACAACCACCGCGGGACTTCCTTGCAGGTAGCTCGGCAACCACAACTTCAACCCATTGAGATCCACATGCTTCAGGAGCGACAGCCTCCAGATCCAATCTGAGCCACCCATCGCCGCCATCAGCAGATCAACGGAAGGTAACATCTTGGCGCGATCCAGGTCGCGTCAACAAGAAAATTAGTGAACAATATTTTCTACATCACTTACTAATCTTTCTTAGCAAGTTTGATTAGTGAGTTGCTTCAATTTGATATGATCATGTGAGACTATAGCTTATGTTAGAGGAATCTCAAGGTGGATCATATTCGGCAAGGAGATCACCAAGCAAGTTTGTTCCGGACTTCGTGGAGGTTAGCCGGAGTCCAAGGAGAGGTGGCTAACACGCTACAAAGGTTGTAGTCCCTAACTTGCTCTCTTTATTTTTGATAACTACTAGAATTTGAATTATTTTGGGCTTAAGAATGGTGCTATGTTCTTGATTATTTTTGTTGATCATTTCGCCGCGGTCCACTATCACAGTGACCATAGCATCCACCCTAACAATAGTGCAAGGTGGTTTTGAAGAAATTTCGCACTCCAGAACTACATAATTTCTTCAAAATTATTCCAGAGGCATCTCAAATATACCCCCACGGCTACAACATACACTCACATCTCACCCTGTGACCCAGATCGGGGTGAAAATTTGTGTGTCATCCTCATCATCTGACTCATTGTGGATAACACAATCATATATTTGACCCAACCACTAAACTCCATAACCATCTACTAAAAATCGCCACGTATACACTCAGAGTTTATCCAGAGCCATCTTCTCAACAAAATAACAGGAAAAAGGTTGGACTTGGGATTTTCCGCTCTCTTTCTAAATCTCTTTATCTCTCAAAATAATCTTTTTCGATCCTTAAATCTCATCGGAATTAACAAAGTTACCCTCTATTTATTCGCTCTCAACTCGAATGAAAAAAATCATCACCATCATTCGAGATCATCGACAGAAAAAACACAGGTCATTCTCTCCTCATTCTCTCTCGATCGTTGCGTTCTTAGTGATTCACTCCTATTTGTTATTGTTTTTTAGATTCATTAGATTCATTTAAGAGCTGCGTTTGATTTTTTGATCCGTGTTCTTTTTCTTTTTATCGATCTTTATTGCTCTTTAATTATCTAATTGAAGAAAGTTGACGAAACGGTAAGTTTGATCGTTAATTTTTTTTATTTTTGTCATTATATGGAATTCTACAAGCCGCTCAATGTTTTTGGAGAATAAAATTGCAAAAAAAATGTCTCTGTATTTTATTTCTGATTACGAAATAGTGTGAAAGTTGAGATTTTAACAATGTATTAAGTCTGGACTCGTGATGTTCAAGAGTTACTCTTTGGACAATTTTTTAAAATAGGCTTATTTTATAAAATGTTAACAAAATTAGGCCACTTTAAAAAATATTACAAATTTAGGCCGCTTTCACATCAACGGCAGCTCAGCGATGATGCTGGGCTTTTTTTATAAAAAAAAATTTCACTTGGGAAGTTCGCCCCATTCAATTCAAAGCGTCCTTTGAATTGTATGGAGACGCACTTCACAATTGTGCCCCATACTTCTTCTTCTTCCCTCTAGAGACTTATCTCCTTGTCCCTCTCATCTTCTTCTTCCACTCTCTCCCCTTTCCCTTTCTCTCATCTCCAACATCAATTCCCTCCTCCAATGACGACGCCACTCCTCCTCCACCGCCGTCCCAATTACAATCACCTCACCACCTCGCCTCCCCTCTCACCATCGGCCTCTCCTTCCTCCTCATTCCCACAGACCCCGAAACCAAACCCTAGCTATCAAATTACAACCAAAACAAGAAAAATCAAGCAAAAAATTACCTCGACCTGCTGCAAATTTAGAGAGCCTCCCTCGATTCGAGAAAATGATGAGTGAGACATCGCAATCACAAAGAACCGAAAGCTCGTAAGATTTCTTGAACAGCCCATTTTTTCTCTTGGCAAGGGGGTCCATGTGGTGAAGGAGAGGGTCGCGTTGAGGAGGGCGGCGGTGATGGTGAAGGAAGAGAGGCGTCGGTGGAGGAGGGAATTGATGCTGAAGATGAGAGAGAAAGGGGAAGGAGAGAGAGGAAGAAGAAGATGAGAGGGAGGAAGGAGATGAGCTCCAAAGGAAGGAAGAAGAACATTTTCAAAAGGGCACACTTCCAACGTGCGCCCCTTTGAATTGTATGGAGAAGTGCGTCCCTTGGAAATTATTTTAAAAAAAACAGCCCAGCATCAGCGCTGATCTGGCTCTGGTGTAGCGCTTATGTGGTCAAAAATGGCCTAGATTTGTAATAATTTTTTTAAAGTGATCTAATTTTATTAATATTTTATAAAATAAGCCTATTTTAAAAAATTGTCCTTACTCTTTTGATTAGATTGAAATTCTTTATGGATTTCTACAACTCCTTCAATGATTTGGAAGATAAAAATGTAGGAAAAATTGTGTTTTTCTTAATTTAGATTATCGAGCGAAAGTCGATCTCAATAATATATTAATCGTGCAAATTTTTTTGTTGACTTGGACAATTTTTAGGATTTTACAATGTATAAGTTTGAATTGAGATCATCAAAATTGCTCTTATTTTACATTATTATATATACTTTTAAAGATTATTTGTAGTTTATTTTGTTGGTTTTATTGGAAATTCAGGAATTTGAGAGAGAGTAAAGATGGAAGGTGCTACAATCGCTGCTGTTAAAGGAAGGTTTGCTGCCCCTGATCTCAAGAGCAGGAGGTTGTCAACGAGTTTTGGTGACCTAAACAAAGGTGGTTTTGAAAGGAGGAACCTTTGGATGCCAGGCTTGGGATCTTGCTGTGTAAGATCCCCTCTGAGATTGGTTGATATGGGAGTTAGGATTGCAAGAGTGGGGAATGGTGTCGAGACCATCTTCAGGACGAAGGTGGGTGCTCGATCGATCAGGGCTGCTGCTGGTATGTTCTTTCTATTCTCAACACTTAAGGATGTTTGATTTTATTTGCGGGTTATCTTGTCATGCATTAGTAGGTGGATTGTTGGATACTTTTTGACTCTGTACTGAGTCATGAAGTCATGAAATGTTGATGTTTTGTGATTGCATTATAATGTTGTGTTCTTGTGGTACCTTTAATCTTATGTACCAAAATTTTAAGTCTCTGATCATTGGGCCAAATGCAGTTATCATTAGAAATCCCATTACAAAACCTTTTTTCTTTTTTGGTACACATTTAACATTTACATTACAATCTCTTTGTACATTTACACATTATTATTCCTATTGTTTTGCAATATTATCAGGATCCTTCATTATTAGTATTGTGGCATGTCCGAACTGCAATTGCATGGACAATTTGATTGTATCTTTTGTGCACCGCTTCCAAGTCATAGAATTATGATTATATGGTCATTACCTTACTGTGCTGGTTCTTAAGGATATCAGGTCTATAATTTATTTGTTGACTAGGGACCAATTTGGTTAAGTTAATTTTTTTTCTTCTGAAAAAAATATTCACCTATATAATATAATATGTATTTTTTATGTTAATCATTTGAAACATTTAGTGGTTATTGAATTGAAGCATCTCATCTACAGAGCCTGAAACAGTCTAATACAGTTTTATACATTTATCTATTTTTTAATCTTTGTACTTCAAATTTGTCTATTATTTTATTATCATTCTTTGTTTTTACTTCATTTCAGGTGACATCGAAGATGTTCCCTCTAATAAATTTGAAGATGTTTCATCTGATAAAATTAAAACAAAATCTTCTGGGACAGTTTTGCCTTTTGTCGGAGTTGCTTGTTTGGCGGCCATTCTTTTCGGATATCATCTTGGGTATGGTCTTCCTTTACTGTTGACAACCTAACTGAACATTTTTATTACAGTTACATTCACTCTAAGGAAAATAATTAGGAAGTATTCTAGAATCACATTTGTTAAGAATAATCCATATTATATACGGGGTTATATGTAATTAAGATAATAATATGAATGTAATTGCATAATGTGTTTGCCTATATAAAGAGAGAAATTAGCCTTGAGCTAATTAACCCATTACATTTCCATAATCATTTTCTTGCTCTTTTCTCTCAATCTAACATGGTATCAGATCCTCTGATCCAATCTCAATCCTCCATCACCAAACATCTCTACTCTCAACCCTTCATTACCAACAAACCCCAAACCCTAACCCAGCCGCAACAGCCGTCGTCACCACCTTCCACCACTGTAGACCCTCGTAGGAGCCACGCCGACCTTAGGCGACCATCGACGACCGTCGCCTGATCTCCGACGAAGCCTCTTGACGCCGATTGGTGACGATTCGAGCTGAGTCGACGCACTTGTCATCGATCTCTTGCTGATCTGCCATCAATGATGAAGATGATCTCGACTTGAGCTCGATTTGGGTGTATTCAGATTTACTTCTTGTTCGAATTCGATTTGGATTCTTATTCGATTCTTGATCGATTTAAGAAGATTGCTTGCTCGATCTAAAGATCTATTGCCGCTGCTGCTGCTTTTTCAACCTTATGCTGCTTCTTCGACCTCAATTTGGGTATTTGCTGCTGCATCATCTTAGTTCTTTTATATGACCTTGATTTCGATTTCGATACCAGCCTTTGACCTCGAGCTACTTGGATCTGCCTCGAGTTGCTTCGTTTTTTAGAGATTAAGTGCTCTGTTGATGTTCGATGGAGATTCCGATGTTTGATTTGGAGATTTAGTGCTCAGTTTATGTTCGATCTGGGATTTTTGTGTTTGCTTTGGGAGTTAAGTGCTCAGTTTGGGGATTTTAAGCTCTTTATTGGTGATTGCTACAGTAATACGAGGATTTTTGAGGTAATTTCTCAATCGATTGATGTTGATTTGTCTTATTTTCATTATGAGTTCTGCGAATGAGTGTATTGTTAGCGTTTTGGAGTCGTCGGAGTCCGTGATCTGACCCAATTGAGTTGGTTGTTTGTTTGAGTTGTAGTAGTTTGATCGTGGATCAGATTTTAGGAGATTGATCGCGGTATTTGGGTGGAATCTATGTAGATTCCTTTCTTTGGTTGGTTAGCATTCTTGATTGTATTTCGATGAGATCATTGGAGATCTCTTTTTTTGGTGTGTAGATTCAAGCTCGTTTGCAGATACGAGCATTATTTTGAGGGTTGCCTCGATTTCGTGAGCATTATTTCTGGTTATTTGGTGGTTGATACTGGTGAGCTTAAGCCACCCCATCAGGTGTTTGATAGATTGCTTGAGAATCTTTGCTGTTTACGAATAGCTATGATGATGATATCGGTTGCATCGTTAACTAATTTGGAAGGGTACTGTTTAAATGATGAAATGCAAATACTTCGTCTCCTTGTGTCTTCACTCACTTCAGATTTGATCAAGACAAGAGGCAATCATATATCTTGTCTCTCGTCAACAAATGCTCCTCGTCCTTGGATTATTGATTCTGGCGCTACAGATCACATGACAGGAGAGCAAAATATATTGTCTTCCTATAAGGAGAGACATGGAACCATCCCGGTCACTTTAGAAGATGGCAATATAGCAGAAATTGTGGGAGTGGGTTCAATTCAGGCTACATCACACCTCTATCTTCTGTTCTATACCTGTCTCAATTTCCTTTCAACTTATTATCCGTTAACCAACCGACTCGGCAATTGAATTATAGCTCCATCTTTTTCTCTAGAGGATGTATTTTTCAGGAGCGTGAAACAAAGCGAACGATTGGCACGGGGACAGAGATTGATGGACTTTACCACATTGATGAGCACATGTTAGTGTTATATACCCTAGAGGCCATTATTGTATCATACTGATTTGTATATTACTTAATGGAAGCTTGAGATATACACGGATATCAAACAGTCTTTCTCAAAATGGTAGTATGCTACCTGGTTTTTTTCTACCTCAATATGTGCATGTGTTTCTTTTAGCATATCGCTTACATATATTGGTAGAGCTCTTAGGATCTTTGCTTGATTACCGGCATTGTGATGGCAGTCACACCAGTGGGGGCTGGGTAGTCTATAAGCACATCCTATACAAGTCTCCAATCATAGAATTATCGAGACGGGGCATCGATACTCCAGAGTAGACTAGTGTATATGCTTCTCATCCCAGCAGGGGAGATGGTCTATCCCACCGCCATTAGTACGTCGTACTGGAGATAGTATGCAGGTGCTCATTGGGCTATGAGTACACTGGACATGACTCGTAGGGAACCGCTGGTGGGTATTATACCTATCGTCGGGTGGCAGTTCCCAGGTGACATGAGTACAGCTTAGTCCGTCGACTTGACACTGCTACTTCGCCTCGAGTGTGTTCCTACTGTTCTTAGATTTCTACCTACCACGGGTCAAAGGAGTTGTGCAAACAGATAGTAGTTGGGTGCAGTCTCGAAGCACTTGGAGGTAGTGGCGGTTAGATAGGATTCGTCTCTCCCGGTATTGGGGGTTGATATCGCGCTGTGTTCGGAAAGCCATTACACAAAGTCCTTGGCCAAGGCAAGCGAGATTTACTGGTAGGTACTCCGGTAGTTTCTCAATGTGTTTTGGGCTACACTCCGACACGACTTATTGCGCTATTAGGGGTCTGAAGATTACTGTCCCTTAGGCCTGATATGCGATACTTTTAGATTAACAGACCAGACTATACGGAGATTGTCACAGATGGGCTGAGTAGAAGTTCGGATAAACTTGCTCATCGGCTTTCTTATCGACAGATACCTGGGTAGCCGTTACGTACAGCTAGTACCGTTGACGTGCTTATGGTTAAACCCACTGCCAGTGTAGTGTCGAGTCTTTAGAGTTCCACACAGAGGGTGTCCCTGCATCGGGCAAAAGATGTAGATGCCGTATGGTTTTTCAGCAGGGCTTTGAACACATACGTGTACTTGTGCACGTATGATGTTCGGACGGATAATACTAGTGGGGTTTGGTTTAAGCCGGATCCTAGTATTATATTGATGGATTATTTTTGTCTCATTGTATTCGTATTCTTCGGAATGCGGATACGGGTATGTATATACGGATGAGGGGCATTCTCGTAATTTACTCGGGATTGCTTCTAGAAGAAGACACCTCATTAGGGTTTTTAATCTTTTGATTAAAAGATTTATGAGGTGGAGGAAATGAGGTGGAAGTTTGCATTAAGTGAGACATGGCTCTTGGTAACTCATGGCATGACTCACTCCTAGATATTTTGTGAAGCATGCTTGATATTTGTTAAGATATTTATCTTATCAATTATTATATGCTTCATTATCTATTCATCACAAATGAGCCATTCTCACTCACTTGCTCATTTTCTCCACTAGCTTTTCCTCAGGCTCCCCTTCTTCTTCATCTAGCCTTTCATGTCTCATGAGTTGAGAAACCTAAGGCTATTAGAGATATATTAATCCATCTACACTCTCTACATCATCTAGGACATCTAGTTTAGCGAACTAGATGCCGTAGTTATCTCGGATTTAAGGTTGGAGCTCGGATTATATACTCTTGGGTGGATCGTTTTTGACTCGAGGATGCCGACGAGGTTGCCCGATCCGTTACGATCCTTGGAGCCTATGACGAGAAGGAGGATAGGGACAAGAAGACCCGAAGGATATGAATCTGTGAGGTATAAACTTCTTTCCGAGTAGTAAACATCTTAGTAGTTTTGTTAGCTAGGGTTTAGCATCGATCCGGGAGTTCAAGTCGATGTTGTGACGCCCGTAAAAATCGTTTTTATACCTTCCGCCTCCCCGCGAACCCGCGGGATGCGCGACATCGACTTACAGTGGTACAGTGGTATCAAAGCCTACTAAATCTTAGCTAACAGTTTAGACAACGTGTAAAACAATGAAACCGAAATAACTTCGAAACATCGAAATCTGAATCCAAGTTTCTGTCAAAATTTTTGGAGGCTTTAAAATTTTTTTAAACAATTGCAAAGTGCTCCTTTACTTGTGATATGAACACGCACCAAAAACGAGGCAATTCCACCGGTTTTTGGCCGGCCACAGTTGATAAAAAATTGGCCCCACCGGTTTTGTAAAGAAAGAATTCGTCGAATTTTGTTATGTGTTCTTGTCTCTTGGATTTAGGGTTTTAGTTGTTGTTTGTTTTTGCCAATTTGATTATACTGTTTATTATCTGTTGTGGCAATACGAGGTATTTCGAAGTCGTGGTTTTAACGCAGTTTAATATGTTTCTGTTGTTATATGTGTTTCGAAACGTCCGCTAATCGCTATACGTCGATTAGTGGGGGTTGCATATATCTGTGTTGCTGTGATGTTGGTTTGTGTATATGAACTTCATTGGATCGTCGTGGATGAATAGCCGGATGTGAGAATAGGGTTTTCTTTCATTCGATGTAAATTGTAAATTAATGTAATATTCTTTTGCGGGGCACATCCGGGTTGAGATTGTAACCACCGTTGTATTATTTCTTTTACTGTTTTCTGCTCTTAGGATAGACCCAAGGTGGGGTGCACAAACTACCGGGTTCTTTGAAGTGCCGAGTGGCCTACTCATTTTACTGAGAAAGGTTGCTTCACTTCGGGAATTTGGCGGGTAGTTTGCCGCACCCGTAGGGGTCTAGAGTGGGGTTTGGCTATTCATCACGACCGTTGAATCCGTCTTTCGTTACAAGCTTAAACGAAACACGGAATTTCTAGTATATCCAATATGTTCATCTGTGACCTGGAATGCCTATTATTGCGTGAGATGAATGGTTATTATATATATACTATATAGTAGATGTTGCTTATGTTTTGCATCCACGCTAATCCAGCCCCCGTCCTGGCATTAGTTAAGTAACCTAACGGTGTTAGACGGGGGCCAGTGGCGAATGCGGATGACATAAGTT
The DNA here is from genome assembly GCA_030015575.1 of Agapanthus africanus. NCBI lineage: Eukaryota > Viridiplantae > Streptophyta > Magnoliopsida > Asparagales > Amaryllidaceae > Agapanthus > Agapanthus africanus. Next base: position 333,693,189 of record CM057346.1, on the reverse strand, counting down.
CAAAACCACTCGGTTTTTTCAAAACATAAACTTTTAAATGCAGAGCTTAAACCACTCCTTTAAAAGCTATCATGGTTCCTTTGATTATATCAAGTTCATTACGTTCAGGGTTTCGCCAAAACCAGCAGTAGCCCTCCGTCATTTCAATTGAATATTTAGTAATATTCAAGCTATGTATTTTGACCATCGTAAAGGCATAGTGATTGGTAGCTGCTGGATATTCATCTGTAGCATAGATAGATGAGTTGGTTTGGGACAGTCGTACTACTATTTTGGCCTTCGTCACGGGTATGTACGGGTGGGTTCAAATTAACCTGGACAATGACGGGCAGAACTTGACATGTGACTTATGATATGTTGGCCTTCGTCAAGGTCATAAGAGCATGGGACAAAAATCCACATCGGGAGTTTCTAAAGAAACTGAAACTTTCTAGTCTTGCATACCATTTGGCATGATAATTTCGGTAGGATTCCTTCAAGATTATCACACAATGATATTTGGATCCCGATCCTACTGTGAGTATCCGCTACTCCTCGGGAGATTTTTCACTAACACAATCAATGCTATAAACCAAGTAGGTGTGTAGAACGGTGTTAGCGGGGCTACGTCTCCAGAGAAAAGAGGTTATGTAATTAAGGAACTTCGTGAAAGTATTAGAAAACCTCCCTCGAAGTACTAACACCAGCCTGGCTGAAAGGTTAAGCAAGTAATGTAGGGTGAGATTAATCTTGACTAATTCTTCTTTTATGATTTGAGGAAGGATTCAAGATACAGTGGGAGCCATCCTGTTTAGATAAACTAAAAACCAATCTAAACTTGCAAAAGCATTATGCTGAGTGTTTTCTTCTCTCTCTCCTAATTGCAGCGACCAGGTGACCAAGATTAGGTTACAGCTAGATAATAAAATGACTGAGTAATACTATATTGACTGGCAAAGGTTTGTCCAGATGTCTATTACCTATAACAAGCTGGACCACCTTATTACTACTCAAGCCCTCGCCGTCCCAGGTCCAGATTCCACCGTCACGGATAATGATACCCATAAGATATCGGAAAAAGACAGTGTGAATGCCAAGTGCCTCGTGTTGGCCTCAGTTGATGGTGTAAACCAGAGGCAGCACGAGAAGATGGACTTAGTTTCCATCTTCCTCCAAACAAAGATTTATATGGAAAGCAATCTCATATCGCAAGGTATGAGACCTCGAAGGAATTGCTTCAAGCGAGGTTGGTTGTCGGGTCATATGTAAGGGACCACGTCCCTACAATGATCAGCTGTATTAAACAGCTCACGGACCTGGGGACCACGTAGGAGAACGATTCATATGCTGACTTGATTCTACAGTCCCTACCTTCTACTTACGCCCAGGGGAAGAAAGTTATACTTTTAGTTGAGGGCACCCTGAAGGAAACCTGGAAGACACCCGCTCTTCTTATTGGGGAATCTTCCTCTTCTGGATCCAAGGTGAAAACCAAGGGTGAGAAGAAGAAGATCTCCACAAGGCTGATAGACGGTGTTAGTAAGATAGAAGGAAAGGGCAAGGCAAAAGTTTCAGGGTTAACAGTAGGGAAGGATGGATGTTCCTATTGTCACGGGAAAGGGCATTAGCAGAAGGAATGCATGGCTTGGAAAGCCAGAATCCAGGATCCGAAGCACGTTGTGGCTTCGGGTTCGGTATGTTTGTGATTGAAAACTGTACGTCAATTAACTCTACTTCTTGGGTATTAGATACCGGATCGGGATCTCATATATGTAATTAATTACAGACTTTGAGAAACCATAGAGTTATCAATCAGGGTAGGTGATATGACTTTCATGGTTGCCAGAATGAGCGTGGACGCTGTATCCGTAAGGGAATATCACCTAGGATGGACAAGTGGGCAGATATTGATTTTACGTAACTGTTTGTGTGTACCTAGTCTAGCTTGTAATATCATATCTGTATCTTTACTTTCTAAAGAAGGATATGATTTTACATTTGTAAGCGATGTGGTCCTCATCCACCTAAATCAAGCTTTGATTGGGTCAGGTACACCAGAGGACGGTATATACGTATTAAATCAAGCTCAGGTTTTCAACGTCCAAAACACACTTAAAATATATTCTTCAGAATTAAATAAGGCTTTCTTATGGCATTGTAGACTGGGTCACATCAATAAAACACGGTTGATGAAGTTACATAGAGAGGGATATTTCGATCCGTTCAAATATCAGTCTTATGCAACTTGTCAATCTTGTCTCATGGGAAAGTTGACAAAAACTCTGTTCACTGTACACGTAGTAAGAGTGAGCGAGCTCTTGGGACTCATACACAGCGATGTGTGTGGTCCAATGTCTATACATGCACGAAGTGGTTATTCCTATTTCATTACTTTTATGGATGACTTCTCTAAGTATGGACATGTCTTCTTGATGAAACATAAATCCGAGGCCTTTGAGAAATTCCGAGAATATAAGAATGAAGTGGAAAAACAAACCGGCAAAAGTATCAAGACACTAAAATCTGATCGAGGTGGTGAATACTTAAGTGCCGAGTTCCCGGGTTACTTAAAAGAGAATGGAATTCTCTCTCAACTTACTCCTCCATACACACCTCAACACAACGGTGTATCGGAAAGGCGGAACAGAACCCTATTGGATATTGTACGTTCCATGATGAGTAACGCTGAGTTGCCGCAATCCTTTTGGAGTTATGCACTAGAATCAGCTGCATATCTTTTGAACAAGATTCCTACCAAGACTGTGCCTACCACACCATATCAGATGTGGAGTGAGAAGAAATCCTATCTTCAGTATCTGAAGATATGGGGATGTCCAGCTTTTGTAAAAAAGCAGCATGCGGACAAGCTCGATGCATGCTCAGTACTGTGTAAGTTTGTGTGATACCCAAAGAACTCCAGAGGGTATCTTTTCTATTACGCAGAGGAACAAAAGGTTTTTATTTCTCGTCTTGACCATTTTTTGGAAAATCAATTTTTGGAAAAAAGAAACTAATGGGAATATAATAGAACTGGAAGAAATTCTAGAACCATAAGCTATTACTGAAAGTATGGTAGAATCAGAGGTTTCGAAAGAATAGGACATCCCTGCGTCACTCCGCAGGGCTAGTAGGCAGTCTCATCCGCCCGAGAGATACTACGGCTTTCTCATAGACGGGGATAGAGAGGGTTGCATCATTGACAATGATGAGAAAACTAGCTTCCAGCAAGTCATTCAGAGCAGCGACTCGGTAAAATGGCTGGATGCAATACGGACCGAGATGGAGTCTATGCACACCAACAAAGTATGGACTTAGACATTACTCCATAAGGGATAAAACCCGTAGGCTGCAAATGGATCTTCAGAAAGAAGATTGGTGTAGATGGACAGGTTGAAACCTATAAGGCTAGACTTGTTGCAAAAAGTTTTCGTCAAAGACCTGGTTTGGACTATGATGAAACCTTTTCTCCAGTGTCTATGCTCAAATCCATTCGGATCCTTCTTGTTATTGTTGCCTTCCATGATTATGAAATTTTCCAGATGGACGTAAAGACCGCTTTTCTGAATGGACATATGGAGGAGTGTGTCAATATGGATCAGCCAGAGGGTTATCATTCAGAGTGGGAGCAACGGGAAAGTGTGCAAGTTGCTTAAATCCATTTATGGATTAAAGCTGGCATCGTGGAATTGGAACATTTGTTTTGATGAGACGGTCAAAGAATTTGACTTTATCAAAAATCTAGATGAACCATGCATCTATAGTAAGATTGTAGCGAGAACTGTGGTATTCCTCGTCTTGTACGTGATGACATTCTCTTGATAGGAAATGACATTCCTATGCTAAAATCAGTCAAAGGATTCTTATCACAGAGGTTCTCCATGAAAGACCCGGGTGATGCCAACTACATTCTGGGGATCCAGATCTATCGTGATAGATCTAAGAGGATTTTGAGACTTTCACAGTCAAGATACATCAACACCATACTGAAAAGATTTAGTATGGAAGATTCAAAGCGCGGTAGTCTACCGGCTTGTCATGGAATCACCCTCTCCAAAGAGATGTCTCCTAAGACTGATTTGGAAAGGACTCGCATCACATCTATACCCTACACTTCTGCGGTAGGCTCTATAATGTATGAGATGTTATGTACTAGACCAGATGTTGCTTACGCACTAAGCCTGGTAAGCCAGTATCAGTCAAACACAGGGGAGAAGCACTGGAAAGCAGTAAAGAACGTTCTCAAATACCTGAGAAGGAGTAAGGAGATGTTCCTGGTGTATGGCGGAAAAAACCTCCAGATCGAGGCCTTTGGTGACTCCAGCTTCCAGAGTGATAAGGATGACTCCAAGTCCATGTCGGATTATGTCTTTACCCTCAATGGAGGGGCCGTCTGTTAGAAGAGCTCCAAGCAGGACACCGTTGCCGACTCGACGATAGAAGCAGAGTATATCGCTGCTTGTGACGCCGCAAAAAAGATAGTCTGGATAAGGAAGTTCTTAGAACTTTAAGTGGTTCCAACCATTGTTGATCCAATACCGCTGTATTGTGATAACAACGATGCTATAGTTTTAGCGAAGGAACCCAGGTCCCATCAGAAGTCCAGACATATCTTGAGGCGGTACCACCTGATCAGGAAGATCGTTGATTGCTAGGAGATCGAGGTGAGGAGAGTAGATACGGAGAACAACACTGCAGGTCTATTCACCAAGGCCATCCTTCAGACACAGTTCGAGAGGCTATTCGAGATGATTGGTCTGCGATATGCCAATATATGACCTTAGTGCAAGTGGGAGATTGTTAGTGTTATATGCCCTAGAGGCCATTTTTGTATCATACTGGTTTGTATATTACTTAATGGAAACTTAGGATATACACGGATATAGTAACAGTCTTGCTCAAAATGGTAGTATGCTACCTGGTTTGTTTCTACCTCAATATGTGCATGTGTTTCTTTTAGCATATCGTTTATACATATTGGTAGAGCCCTTAAGATCTTTGCTTGATTACCAGCATTGTGATGACAGTCACACCAGTGGGGACTGGGTAGTCTATAAGCACATCTTATACAGTTCCCTAGTCGTAGGATTATCGAGACGGGGCATCGATACTCCAGAGTAGACTAGTGTATATACTTCTCATCCTAGCAGGGGAGATGGTATGTCCCACAGCCATTAATACGTCGTACTGGAGATAGTATGCAGGCTAATTGGGTTATGAGTTCACTGGACAGAACTCGTAGGGAACCGCTGGTGGGTATTATACCTATCGTCGGGTGGCAGTTTCCAGGTGACATGAGTACAGCTTAGTCCGTCGACTTGACACTGCTACTTCGCCTCGAGTGTGTTCCTATTATTCTTAGATTACTACCCTACCGCGGCTCAAAGGAGTCGTGCAGACAGGTAGTAGTTGGGTGCAGTCCCGAAGTACTTGGAGGCAGTGGCGGTTAGATAGGATTCGTCTCTCCCGGTATTGGGGGTTGATATCGCGCTGTGTTCAGAAAGCCATTACACAGTCCTTGGCCAAGGCAAGCGAGATTTACCGGTAGGTACTCCGGTAGTTTCTCAGGGTGTTTTGGGCTACACTCCGACACGACTTATTGCATTATCAGGGGTGACGATTACTGCCCCTAGGCCCGATATGCGATACTCTTAGACGAACAGACCGGACTATACGGAGATTGTAACAGATATGCTCAGTAGGAGTTCGGGTGAGTTTGCTCATCGGCCTTCTTATCGACAGATACCTGGGTAGTCGTTACGTGCAGCTAGTATCGCTGACGTGCTTGTGGTTAAACCCACTACCAGCGTAGTGTTGAGTCTTTAGAGTCGTGGTGTCGAGTCTTTAGAGTCTCAGACAGAGGGTTTCCCTGTATCGGGCAAAAGATGTAGAGGCCGTATAGTTTTACGGCAGGGCTTCGAACATATACGTGTACCTGTGCACGTTTGATGTTTGGGCGGATAATACTAGTGGGCTTTGGTTTAAGCCGGATCCTAGTATTATATTGATGGATTATTTTCGTCTCATTGTATTCGTATTCTTTGGAATGCGGATACAAGTATCTATATACGGATGATGGGCATTCTCGTAATTTACTCGAGGTTACTTCTAGAAGAAGACACCTCATTAGGGTTTTTAATCTTTTGATTAAAAGATTTATGAGGTGGAGGAAATGAGGTGGAGGTTTGCATTAAGTGAGACATGGCTCTTGACGACTCATGGCATGACTCACTCCTAGATATTTTGTGAAACATGCTTGATAATTGTTAAGATATTTATCTTATCAATTATTGTATGCTTCAGTATCTATTCATCACAAATGAGCCATTCTCACTCACTTGCTCATTTTATCCACTAGCTTTTCCTTAAGCTCCCCTTCTTCTTCCTCTAGCCTTTCATGTTTCATGAGTTGAGAAACCTAAGGCTATTAGAGACATTAATCCATCTACACTCTCTACATCATCTAGGACATCTAGTTTAGCGAACTAGATGTCGTAGTTACTTCGGATTTGAGATTGGAGCTTGGACTATAAACTCTCGGGTTGATCGTCTTTGACTCGAGGAGGCCGACGAGGTTGCCCGATCCGTTACAATCCTTGTAGCCTATGACGAGGATGAGGACAGCGACAAGAAGACCCGAAGGATATGAATCTGTGAGGTATAAACTTCTTTCTAAGTAGTAAACCTCTTGGTAGTTTGGTTAGCTAGGGTTTAGCATCGATCCTGGAGTTCAAGTCGGTGTTGCGATGCCCGTAAAAATCGTTTTTTACGCCTTCCGCCTCCCCGTGAACCCGCAGGAAGTGCGGCATCGACTTACATCACCCAAGTCCTATAGCATGTCCAACATCGAGCCCTACATCAGCCTTTGATGCTCATTGTCGTTTTGGGCACATGTCCTTACAAACGTTGAAGAGGATGATTCCATCTCTTGGTACCTTGTCTACTCTAGAATGTGAATCATGTGAGTTGGGTAAGTATCATCGCTCCAGCTATCCATCTCGTATTAATAAGAGAGTGGACAAACTTTTTGATTTAGTTCGTTCTGTCTTTTGGGGCCATGCCCTGTTGTTGCCCAGGGAAGATTTCGATACTTTGTGACCTTCATCGATAATTTTTCTCGAGTCTCATGGTTATTTTTTATGAAATCTAGGAGTGAAGTATTTTCTCATTTCCAGATCTTTTGTTCTAAAGTGAAAACTCAATTTAGAGTCGGTGTACGTACCTTAAGGAGTGATGATGCCAAGGAGTACTTTAGTACATCTTTTCCGGCATATACAGAGTAACTTGGAATTATTCATGAATTCTCCTATCCTTATACCCCTCAACAGAATGGGGTAGCAGAAAGGAAGAATTGGCATTTGTTAGAGATTACTCGAACTCTCCTGTTTCATATGCGAATGTCTAAATCTTTTTGGGGAGATGCAGTCCTTACTGCTAATCACTTGATTAATCGTATGCTCACGTCGGTCCTCGATGGACAGGTTTCTCGTTCCATATTGTTTCTGTTGATGGTCTTTTTTTATTCTGTCCCTTCGCGGGTATTTGGATGTGTTTGTTTTTCCCATGATCTACTACCGGGGGTTCTAAAGTAGATCCTAAGGCTATTAAGTGCATTTTTCTTGGGTATTCTCGGGCTCAAAAAGGATATCGTTGTTATAGTCCCGAATTACGTCGTCGATTTATATAAGCCGACGTGACTTTTCATGAGTCCACTCCATACTTCTCTATATTGCACACTCCTGTAGACATGGACAACAACTTTCCTTTAAATCTCTCCTATTTTTGGTCACATAACATCTCGTCTAAGTCGGTTGCTTCTCCACCTCCTGTATTGGAAATCATCTGTACCGTTCCTATTGATCCACCTAGTACTCCTAATTCTCCACCATTGGATCCTACACAACCGATTACAAGAGTATATGCTCGTCGAGCCCGTATGGCTCCAAAACCTCAGCCCGCTCTTGGGCCCCAACCTCTTACTGCTAATCTCCTAGAGTCTCAAGCTCCGCCAGAGAGATATTGATCTTCCTATTGCTTTACGGAAAGGCACCCAGAGTTGCACTTCTTATCTTATAGCTCACCATGTGGCCACATCTCACTTATCTTCGACGTATCGCGCATTTATCTCCTCACTCGACTCCCATGCTCTATCCAAGTTTCTTTCGGATGCTTTGTCTCATAAAGGGTGGACCGATGCTATGATTGATGAGATGCTTGCTCTTGAACTGAATCAGATATAGGATTTGGTTCCTCATCCGGCCGGAAAGAAGGCTGTAGGTTGTCAAAGGGTATATGCTGTGAAGCTTAACCCTGATGGGACACTTTCCCACTTGAAAGCACGATTGGTTGCAAAAGGGTATTCGTAAACTTATGGAGTTGATTATTAGGAGTCTTTTTCTTCTGTGGCGAAGATGACTTCTGTTCGACTACTTATGTCTTTTGCTGCTATCCATCATTGGTCATTGTATCAGCTTGATGTGAAAAATGCCTTCCATCACGGTTCTTTGGTCGATGAGGTATATATAGAGAAACCAGTTTGTTGCTCAGGGAGAGTCTGGTCTCGTTTGTCAATTGAAGAAGTCATTGTATGGCTTGAAATAGTCCCCTCGAGCCTGGTTTGTGAAATTTACTGAGGTGGTTACATGTTTGGTCTCAAACGATGTGCACATGACCATTCAGTACTCTATCATAATAACACCAATGGTCTTCGTATTCTTTTGGTGGTGTATGTCGATGGCATAGTTATTACCGGTGATAATGAAGCTGGTATTGCACAGTTTAAGCATCATCTGCAAACGAAGTTTCAGACCAAGGAATTTGGGAGCCTAAGTACTTTTTGGGTATCGAAGTTGCTCGGTTGAAAGAGGGGCATTTACATCTCATAGCGGAAGTATGTGTTAGATATGTTGACTGAAATTGGGATGTTAAGATGCAAACCCATAGAGGCTCCAATGGATCCGAATACCAAACTACTTCTGGGACAAGGTGACTTGGTTGAAGATCCTGGAAGATACCGACGATTGGTCGGTAAATTGAATTATCTCACGGTCAGTTGACCGGACATCTCATATCCTGTTATCATTGTGTGCCAATTTATGGCTGATCATATTTTGTAATTTGAAGAATGCTCCAGGAAAGGGACTATTGTACTCATATCATGACCATTCGAGAGTGGCGGGCTTTACAGATGCAGATTGGGCCGGATCTCCATCTTATCGCAGATCTACTACGGGATACTACGTGTTTGTAGGAGGTATATTGGTTTTCTGGAAAAATAAGAAGTAAAGCGTTGTGTCCCGTTCCAGCGCCGAGTCAGAATATTGAGCCATGGCGAATACCACTTGTGAGCTTGTGTGGATTCGATTTATATTGGAAGAGCTTGGTTTTGAGCCCACCTTACCTATGCGGCTATATTGTGATAATAAGGCTGCGATTTATATTGCTTCCAATCCTATGTTCCATGAACGAATGAAACACATTGATGTGGATTGCCATTTGTAAGGGAGAAAGTTGAAGATGGGATTGTTGATGCATACTTTGTTCAATCGACACATTAACTTGCAGACTTATTCACAAAACCCCTAGGAAAGAATATAGTGCAATTCTTTGTAACAACCTGGGCATGTTTGTTATGTATGTTCCAGCTTGAGGGGGAGTCTTAAGAATAACCCGTATTATATACGGGGTTGTATGTAATTAGGATAATAATAGGGATGTAATTGCATAATGTTTTTGCCTATATAAAGAGGAAAATTAGCCTTGAGCTAATTAACCCATTACATTTCCCTAATCGTTTTCTCTCCCATTTCTCTCTCTCTCTCTAACAACATTAATTATTTCTTATATAAAATCTATAAGCCAAAGCTACTGTTTCTAAATTTCCTTTAAACTTACAGTTCTTACACATATGACGTGGTTTATAATGCAAAGGTTGTTTGTTAATCTCCCTTAGCATTACTTGTAGGATGTTTACAAATGAAACGGTATTACAAATCTTACATCCAACAGTTTGATAATTATAGTATTCAATTTTTTCATTCTATATTGCAGTGCGGTGAACGGAGCACTAGAGTATCTTTCTAAAGATCTTGGAATCACTGAAAACACAGTACTACAAGGTACGCAGGATGATTCTTATTGAATGCTAAACTTCTACTAAATTGTGTAAATCTTGTAGATTTCTTTATACACCATATGAAGTAGGTAATTCTTCCTCCCTTATATTGGTGAAAAAGACATTTTATTGATCTATCAACATCTTCCTATTAAAGACCCCAGCATCTTCTTCAAACCTCCCCTCCCCACCAAAAAAAAGAAAAGAAAACAAAATCATTAACACCCATTTAAAGAAGTGATGGATCTTGCTAGCTTGAGCAGGACTTAGTTTTATTCAATATATCATAACTGGTCTGCCCCCATATAAGATAACCTGGCATATATATAGGCTATTACACCTGAAAATGATAGCTTTTGGTATTATCACAGCCACATAATAGGGACCTTTGAAATCACAACTGAACAATAAACATTTTAAACATAATTAATAATATATAATGGTCCCTCATCAAACTTCCCGCCTTAGAAAACTTCACCACCTGGTGAAGGTAAATGATCACCAAATCCATTGTGTCCAGATGGAATGGTCTTCCGTCACTCACCATTTTGATTAAGGAGCACATTCATTCCTCTCGTGAATAGATAGTTAGTCATGTCCTTAAAGTTATATATTGCTTTTTTCTATATAATTTTAAACAAAACCTCTAGCGAAGAATGGCAATTCATGCCCTTAAAGTTTTATATTGCTTTCTACTACATAGATTCATACATAGATTCTAAAATTTGTACGACCTAATTCAATATGCAATCATTAAAAGTCATCAACTCAACTGTATATCCAAAATGCCTTATTGTAACGGGTCAACTGGGTATTATGTGATTTGGTTTTAAAGGAGAAAAGAAAAGAAAAAGACAAAAGGGTAAAAGGGTAATAATTGAGTGAGAGGGGTGAGAATAAGAGAGGAGAGAGAGAGGGGCTGCCTCATTTTACCTCCCCCATCATTTTCTTCTTCTTCTTCCTCTCTTCCCTCCACCTTCACCCTATGATATCATCTCAAAATATTGATCCAAACCCTAAACCATTTTACTAAAATTGATCCCCTCTACACCCTCTACACATTGGACCAAGAAAAGTGGGATTTGAACAACTTTGGCAAACTAGGGTTTTTCTTGAGTTGCCCAAATGAGGTAATTTCTCCACAATTAGTCTTGTATTTCATTTACTTTAGTATCCTTGCATGTTCAGAAGCGATATTGAGATATTTAGTGAGGTTAGAAAATTCCTAGTGAGGGTTTGAGTGAAATTGTGGATTGGTGATGATTGAGAGGCTGTTGAGTGACCGTTTAAGACCTGGGTTTGAGTATAGAAACCAGAATACGGAATTAGGAATTGATTATGTCGGTTTTGTGTCGAATTGTGAGAGTATATGGGAATCTGGAGTAATCCAGAGACACTAAAAATTATTTAGCGAATACTGGGAGTCGTGCAGGAAACCTGGAGTGTACCCTGAAGACCCGAGCCCCTAACCCAAAGTCCAGGCCGCAGATTTATTCCATCTGGCCGCAAATTGCGGCCAGGGTGGGTTGGAATTGATTCGTATTCGTTCTGTGGTCCCTTTAGCTGTAAACTAGACCCCCTATATGTGCAGAATTTGCCAATTTTACCTGAGAGAGAATTTGGGAGCAGTTTGGTGTGGTTTTGGCTATGTTTTCCGTATTTTGAAATGAAAATTCTTGATATTTGGATTCGTATTTGGTTGTTGGATGTCTTTACATCAACAACAAGGGTTGTTTGGTTGATTTTCGTATGCGTAAACAATAGGTTTTAACCTATGTGTGATACTCGTGCCGATTTGGTTTTCGTGTGTGATCTCGGTTACGATATCTTGTGTGTATATATGTAGGTACCCCCACGTGGATTTCAAGACAACAAGCAAGCGCATGGCGACGTCGACATCGGCAAGCGAAGATCAGGTGAGTAGATATATATCTACGGGTAGAAGTCGGGTGGATGGCGTATAGCACCCCCGCAAAGTCGTAAGAAATGATGTGATATGATATAGATATACATTTATATGTTGTTGAGAGATACGGACATTTAGCAAGAGGAGCTTTAGGAGATCGTGGTTTTAGTGTTAGCGAGATTTGAAAAAAGGACTTTAGTGGATTTCTTAGTCATGAAACCCTAGAGTAAAGATTTGCATACACGCACATACACATACTCGCATAGATTTACTTCCTTGTGTGTATTGGGGACACATATATATATTGGTATTCTTATGCTTGGATGATGAGGATGTTATATGATACTAGGGAATAAGTCGATATGATCAGGCATGATGTCGTGAGATATTTAATGTGTGACCGAGATATGTCATGATGTTATAGCGGTTCGTTGGACGACGTGTTAGTTGTATGTATGCCCTAGAGGCCAGTATTGTACAGATGATGTATATTATATTGGATGCTTGGACATATATAGAGATGACTTTCTTGCTCGATATGATAGTATGCTATCTGGTTACTCTTTATCTTAACATGTACACTAGTCTCTTTATACTGTCTTATAGTTACATGTTGGTAAAGCCCTTAGGATATGTACTTGACTACCTGGACTGTGATGCAGATCATACTAGTGGGGACATGGTAGTCCATAAGTACATCCTTCAAGGTCCCTAGTCGTGGGTGTATCGAGACGGGGCATCGATATACCAGAGTAGACTAGCGTATACGCTTCTCGACCCATGAGATGGGCGATGGATGATCCCACATCCATTGGTGTTTGACATCAGAGATGGTATACGGGTGCTCAGTGGAGATTGGGTACACTGGACCGACTCGCCGAGAACTCCCAGATGGTATTATACCTCACGTCAGATGGCAGTTCTCAGGTGACACTTGTACAGGTTAGTCTGTAGACCCGAGATCGTCATAGAGTCTTGTGTGATTCCCACTGTGCTTTGATCTCCACCTTACCACGTCCATGAGGGCGTGCAAAACGGTGGTCTTTGGGTACAGTCCCGAGTCACATGGAGGCAATGAGCGATAGGAGGGGTTTCGTCTCTCCCGGTATTGGGGGTTGATGTTGCGCTGTGCTCGATTGGCCGTAACAGGGAAGTCCCTGGCCAGGGCTGATCAGAGATTTGCTGGTAAGTGTTACCAGTAGTTTCTCGACCCGTTATGAGCCTCACATCGGCACGACTTATCGGTTATTGGGGTCTGACGTATACCACCCCTAGACTTGATATGCGACATATCAGACGAACAGACCGGACTGTACGGTAAGTGTTACTGGTTGGATTCACAGGAGTGTGAGCGGGCTAGCTCCTCGATCTTCTGATCGCTCAATACCCGGATGGCCGTTACGTTTAGCAGACCGCTTGCGGCTTGTAGGTGCTTGATATGATCATCATCTGCTACCGGCGTATTGACGAGTCTTTAGAGTCCTACACAGAGGTTTCCTGGCTCAAGCGAAACGAAATAGGAGCGCATATGAGATATGTGCAGGACCGAGAATAATGCGTGTATGTGATACCGCATTTCATTCTCGCGATATATGTTTCGATTGGTTATATTCGATATGACCTAGTTATCGAATCATTGATTCGATAAATCGATACATTGGATTCTAGTCGGTTATGTGAGACATGACCGGATCATTGAATCAAATGTTGATTTAATGATTTAATGTATAATTATATATTTGATATATTACATTGCATTAACTAGTATTGGTTCACTTTAAACGGATTTTTCTCACTTGATGCACATTGTATATGTGATATGCTTTTGTGCACATTTTTGTATCATGTTTGATGATACTTGATCTTGTGGTTAAGTGTAAAGGATTAAACCATGGTTAAGAGATGATTAGGGTTTTGCTTTTTCATTTATTTATTTGTTTATTTATTTGGAAATGATTTAGATAAGTATGGTGGCTTCTTTTGTTTCTAGTTGAAGCTTCATGAAGCTTTGACTTATGCAACCATTCTTGTCATCATGCTTAACCCTAACCCTCTCAAGTGACCATGGTTTATTCTCTACACTTAACCCTAGTTAGATTATGATAAGTATGTTTTTTTTCTTTTCATTTTAAAAACAACTTATCATAAACTAGCTTCATCTTCTCCTTCTTCTTCAAGAGAGAAAACTAGATGCCATCAATGGCAACTTGAGAAAAAGTGAGTGAAATCCAATTCTAAAGTGAACCCACCTCCTATTTCTTCACCCTCTACCTCTTGCCAAGTTGTTTTGGGTGTTTTCTTCACAAGTTTCACAACTTTGTGAAGTCGGAGCTTGAGCTTGTGCAACCTCGACGTAGATCGTCTTTGACACGAAGCCGACGACCTATTCCGCTCGTTTTCCCGATGAAGCCGACGAATGAGTCTAGGATTCGAAAAGGACAGCGAGAGGATGACTACTTGGAGCTAAGGAAGTGGATATCCGGATCTACAAAGGTTGTAACATCTAACTTTTAGTTAAGTAGTTAACTAGTTTTGTGTTTCGCCTAGAATTCTAGTCTAAGATCCGCGTTAGGGTTTCGCGGCACCCATAATTTTTGAAATTGGCATGTTCGATGCCTTGTGAGACCTCTATAGGGTGCCTAGGAACCTTTCACTGGTATCAGAGCCTAGCTAGAGCCTTAGACGAAGTCTAGACGGAGTTTGAAAGCCGGACGAACCGAAAACCTAACCCCAAAATAGCTCTCTGGACTTTTTCTAAAAAATAGGATTTTTGTCAATTAAAAATATGCAGAAAATCAAGCAGGGTGTTATTTGAATTACTGTGAAATACGAGGGCCTAAGTCGACTTTTCCACCGCGGAACCGCGGCACGTGCTATGCATGATGCGGCGGTTCCACGGCCTTACTGTTCCCTTGTATGATGATTTCTGCACAGTAACTCATATAATTTAATGCTATATTTCCTGGGATATTTTTGTTGTGACTCTACAGAAGAGTATTCTGGGGTACTATTGGGAATCAAAGTTTCGATCGGATTATCAAATTTCGTCTTTGTGTTTTTCCGGATAATCTTTTGAATATGTTAAAAAGTTCGACCGAATATAAATACCCAATTTTTCCCCTATCGGGAAATTTCCAAGTGTTGGATTTTTCCGTAGTTTAACGACGTTCTAAGTAGTGCAAGTAACGCGATGGACCCTCTAGAAGACAACAAACCTTAACTCGATTATGTGACCGTCTTGAACTGCCCTTTGAACCTTCGGGTTTGGGGCAGTACGGCGTGCCACATGTGAGGCGTTGGCTTGACCCTTCTACGGCTGGACCGTCGGTACTGAGGCACGAACTGAATGTTGTTAGACTTATTTCATGTGTTGAGCTGTATCGGGAAAACTTGGGTATTCGACTGTTCGATCGGAAAGTTTAACATTTTCTGTTTATCTGGAATGTGATACAATAATTGGAATTCACAAGTAGTTATGAGATAACTGAATGAATGTTATAAATCTAGCAATTTAGTCCCATATGATATTGAAAAGAGTTTTCGATAATGAGACTAAAATGCGGGATTTATATCTGTTAGGCATGCGATGTCTAAAGAGGTTGCGGATTCCAACTGTTGTAGTTTTACACTTTCTTTTCTGTGACCGTAAGTGTAGTATGTAGTGGTATTGCCGATTGTCGTTGCTATACGTCGACGACAATCGGTGTATGCATACTTACTTACGTTGATGACATGTGATGTTATGTGTTGCTGGATATGTTATATTGGATCGTCGTGTTTGAATAGCCGGGGGGTTTTTATGTGAGATGAGTGTTTTTCATTTACATTCATGTAAAAACTAGTATGTAATATTCTTTTATTTGGGGCACTTCCAGGTAGCGGAAGTTGTCACCTTTTGTATATTATTTACTTTTCCGCATTAGGATAGACCCAAGGAGGGGAGCACAAGTAACCGGGTTCTGGGGTCCAGTGGGAGACCAACTCGAGGAGTCGAGTCCGGGTCTCCTAACCCTAGAATTGGCAGGGTTGCTTGCCGCTCTCGTAGGGGTCTAGGGGTGTGGGATTGGCTATTCATCACGACCGTGGAATCCGTGTTTTATACTGGCTCGTATTGAAAACACGGACGTCCTAGTATATCCAATGTTTCATATGTTTCTTCTGCTGCGATATCTGTGATGTGATCATGTGATGTTCTGTGATGGATATAGTATATAGTATATATGATATATTATATAGACGTTACTTATGTTTTACACCCGTGCTAGCCCTGCCCTGCTCTGTCGTTAGTTACCTAACCTAACGGTGCACGAGGGGACATCGAGGCGAATGCGGATGGCATAAGTGTACGTCATATCTATCTGTGATGTTTAGGTATTTAAATGATGGGACTTCATTAATGTGATTAATGAAAGAAAATAAACCTAAGATGTTGTAGAATCAAATTTTAAACAAAACAGGTAGCTACAGTTCTTGCTTTGCATAGCGGTATATATGATATACCCTGCACCTTATTCGATGAGGAAAGGACCGAGATCCCTTCACCGGGAGTGACTCCTTTAGCAATAACTGGAAGATGCTACACACTCGGTTTGGCTTTGATTGCTTTTAAGAGTTTTTGCTTTGCACAGTGATATATATGATATATCCCGCACCTCATTCGATGAGGAAAGGGCCGACGATCCCTTCACCGGGAGTGACCCCTTTAGCAAAACTAGAAAAGCCTCAAAATCACTCCATTTCAAAACTTCATTTGATTCTACAACGATATCAAGTTCATTACGCAATAGGTTTTCAGAAAAACCTGTCGTAGCCCTCCGTCATTTCAGATAAGTACTAGTTAGTATTCGTGCTACGTTTGTTGACTATGTTAAGGCGTGGTGTGCGGTAGCTAATTAGTGCTTATCTGTATAAGCATATGATGCGATTGGATTAGGGTAGTCGTGCGACTTTGTTGACTATGTTAAGGGTCGTGCGGGTGGGTTTAATTCAATCGGGAAATGACGGGTTGAACTTGACTAGCACTTATGATTTGTTGACTATGTTAAGATCATATAGCTGCTAGGGGCAAAATATTATCGGGAATTTCAAGTGTTGAAATTTTCAATGAGATTGCATACCTTCTATGAGATAGTTGGATCCCGATACCCACTGCGAGTAAGAGTTACTCCTGGGAGAGTTTTACACATTACAATTAGCCGATCAAGTAGGTGTCTAGAAAGGTGTTAACGAGGTTACGCCTCTGGGAAAATGAGGTTTACAGTAATTAGGTTCGTGCGAAAGCATGGGGGACCTCCCTCAAAGTACCGACACTGGCCTGGCTGAAAGATTGGCGAACTTGTAGTGTGTAATTAATACCGGCTATTCTTTCCTTTTAGGGTTTGAAGGAAGATTTGATAAAAAGCAGTGGGAG
Source organism: Agapanthus africanus (assembly GCA_030015575.1). Lineage (NCBI taxonomy): Eukaryota > Viridiplantae > Streptophyta > Magnoliopsida > Asparagales > Amaryllidaceae > Agapanthus > Agapanthus africanus. Next base: position 333,675,783 of record CM057346.1, on the reverse strand, counting down.
CCATCCTGATTAGATAAGATAATAACCAATCTGATCTTGCACGAGCATACGCTAAAGTGTTTTCTTCTCTCTCTCTCCAGGTAGCGACCATTTCATGCCCTAATGAAGATAATAATATGGATGTATTGACCGAACCCGCATGTTTTACTGTGCTGGGGAACGTTGGTTCCGTTCTTTCCTATAAGTGTTATAGGACTGAACAGGATATAGGGGAATACCAGGATTCCCATGCCACCCGAATGAAGAAAGTACATGATGATGCATTTTCTTCGGGTGTGTTCGTTACAGAGAACTGTTTCTCCATTTGCTCTACGTCCTGGGTATTAGATACCGGGTCAGGATCCCATATATGTAATCAGTTACATGGGCTAAGGAAAGGTAAAGAACTTGGAGAAGGTGATAAAGACATTAGAGTTGGAAATGGTGCAATTGTTGCAGCTAAGACTGTCGGAGAATATCACCTTGTATTACCAACTGGAAATACATTGGTTCTGAACGAATGCTATTACATGCCGAACCTGATATGCAACATTATATCGGTTTCTTTATTAAGTAAAGAGGGATATAATTTTGTATTACAGGATAATGTTATGAACATTTTCCGTAACCAAAAGTTGGTTGGATCAGGCACGTTGTGCAATGGCATTTATGTTCTAAATCAATCAACAGTTCTGAGCATAACAAACACACACAAGAAGAAGAGTTCAGAACTGAACGAATCCTTCTTGTGGCATTGTAGACTGGGTCACATCAATGTGACACGACTGGCTAAGTTGCATAAGGATGGATATTTGAAACCTTTCGAATTTTCATCTTATGACACTTGCCAGTCATGTCTCAAAGGCAAGATGACCAAAACTCCGTTTACGGGACACGGAGAAAGAGTTACCGAACTCTTGGGACTTATACATAGTGATGTATGCGGTCCCATGTCTACACATGCCAGGGATGGTTCTTCATACTTCATTACATTCACTGACGATCTCTCTAGGTTCGGGTATGTGTTCCTGATGAAACACAAATCAGAAGCTTTTGAGAAATTTAGGGAATATAAACAAGAAGTTGAGAACCAAACCGGAAAACGTATTAAAATCCTACGATCTGATCGAGGAGGGGAATACTTGAGCAATGAATTCCTGGACTTCCTAAAAGAGAATGGGATTCTCTCTCAGCTGACTCCTCCATATACACCACAGCACAACGGTGTATCTGAACGGAGGAACCGCACCCTATTAGATATGGTGCGCTCTATGATGAGCACGGCTGAGTTACCTATTTCTTTCTGGGGTTATGCGCTGGAGACAGCAGCATACCTATTGAATCAAGTTCCATCTAAATCTGTACCTACCACACCATATGAGATATGGAGTGGGAAGAGACCATATTTTAAACGAGTTAAGATATGGGGTTGTCCGGCCTATGTCAAAAGGCAAAATCCAGACAAACTCGAGGCACGGTCTGTTCTTTGCAAGTTTATGGGATATCCTAAGAATTCCCAAGGATATTTTTTCTACCATGCTGAAGAACAAAAAGTGTTTGTTTCTCAATATGCCACCTTTTTAGAAAAGGAATTCCTTGAAAAAGAAATTAGTGGCAAAGTGGTAGAGCTGGAAGAAATTCCAGATACACAAACTATAACTGAAGATTTAGTGGAACCAGAAGATTCGATAGTACCCGACGAACCCCAGCCTCTCCGCCGATCTAGTAGGGTTTCACGTCCACCTGAGAGATACTACGGTTTTCTCATTGATGGTGGAAGCGAGGATTGCATCATGGAGGATGATGACCCAACTAGCTTCGAGCAGGCCATCACGAGTGGGGACTCAGTGAAATGGCTGGATGCTATGCGGTCTGAGATGGAATCCATGTACACCAACAAAGTATGGACTTTGGACGTTGCTCCTGAAGGGGTAATACCCATTGGGAGCAAGTGGATCTTCAAGAAGAAACTTGGTGTAGATGGGAAAGTGGAGACTTTCAAAGCTAGACTTGTAGCAAAGGGTTTTCGTCAAGGACCAGGTGTGGACTATGACGAGACCTTTTCTCCAGTGGCTATGCTTAAATCCATCCGGATCATGCTTGCCATCGCTGCTTATCATGATTACGAAATCTGGCAAATGGATGTTAAGACCGCCTTTCTAAATGGTGATTTAGAAGAGTGCGTGTACATGACTCAGCCAGAGGGCTTCGTAGACAGTGGGAGCAGCGGCAAGGTGTGCAAGCTGCTTAAATCCATTTATGGATTAAAGCAAGCATCGCGGAGTTGGAACATCTGCTTTGACGTCGTTATCAAAGAGTTTGATTTCGTTAAAAATCCAGATAAACCTTGTATCTACAAGAAGGTGGCAGAGAGTAAGGTTGTCTTACTCGTATTGTACGTAGACGACATACTCTTGATAGGAAATGATATTCCTATGCTGCAATCGGTCAAGCTCTTCTTATCACAAAGATTCTCAATGAAAGATCTTGGTGATGCCTCCTGCATATTGGGAATTAGGATCTATAGAGATAGATCCAAACGAATTTTGGGATTGTCCCAATCCAGGTACATTGACACCATACTAAAGAGGTTTAGTATGGAAGAGTCCAAGCGTGGGAACTTACCCACGATCTCTGGAGTCACTCTCTCCAAAGAGATGTCTCCCAAGACTGATTTGGAGAGAGCTCGCATGCAAGGGATACCCTATGCTTCGGCAGTAGGCTCTATCATGTATGTGATGCTATGTACCAGACCCGATGTAGCATACTCACTAAGTATAGTGAGCAGGTATCAAGCTGATCCTGGAGAGAGTCACTGGACAGCTGTGAAGAGCATTCTCAAGTACTTACGAAGGACTAGAGATATGTTCTTGGTGTATGGTAACGGAGAACTCCAAGTGGAGTCCTTTACCGATTCGAGCTTCCAGAGTGATAAGGACGACTCTAAGTCGCGGTCGGGCTTTGTCTTTACCCTTTACGGAGGGGCGGTTAGCTGGAAGAGTTCCAAGCAGGAAACCGTGGCAGACTCGACGATGGAGGCTGAATACATCGCTGCCAACGATGCTGCCAAAGAGGCTGTCTGGATCAAGAAGTTCATTACTGAACTTGGAGTGGTTCCATCCATTGAGCATCCAATACCTTTGTATTGCGATAACAATGGAGCAGTGGCTTTGGCCAAGGAACCCAGGTCCCATCAGCGATCCAGGCATATTCTGAGGCGGTATCACCTGATACGGGAGATAGTTGATCGCCGGGAGATCGAGGTCAGGAGGGTTGACACGAAGAACAACACCGCGGATCCACTCACGAAGGCCATTCCCCAGATACAGTTTGAGAGACTCTTCGGGATGCTCGGTATGCGATACTACAGCAGCTGGCCCTAGTGCAAGTGGGAGATTGTTGGTTGTATGTATGCCCTAGAGGCCAGTATTGTACAGATGATGTATATTATATTGGATGCTTGGACATATATAGAGATGACTTTCTTGCTCGATATGATAGTATGCTATCTGGTTACTCTTTATCTTAACATGTACACTAGTCTCTTTATACTGTCTTATAGTTACATGTTGGTAAAGCCCTTAGGATATGTACTTGACTACCTGGACTGTGATGCAGATCATACTAGTGGGGACATGGTAGTCCATAAGTACATCCTTCAAGGTCCCTAGTCGTGGGTGTATCGAGACGGGGCATCGATATACCAGAGTAGACTAGCGTATACGCTTCTCGACCCATGAGATGGGCGATGGATGATCCCACATCCATTGGTGTTTGACATCAGAGATGGTATACGGGTGCTCAGTGGAGACTGGGTACACTGGACCGACTCGCCGAGAACTCCCAGATGGTATTATACCTCACGTCAGATGGCAGTTCTCAGGTGACATTTGTACAGGTTAGTCTGTAGACCCGAGATCGTCATAGAGTCTTGTGTGATTCCCACTGTGCTTTGATCTCCACCTTACCACGTCCATGAGGGCGTGCAAAACGGTGGTCTTTGGGTACAGTCCCGAGTCACATGGAGGCAATGAGCGATAGGAGGGGTTTCGTCTCTCCCGGTATTGGGGGTTGATGTTGCGCTGTGCTCGATTGGCCGTAACAGGGAAGTCCCTGGCCAGGGCTGATCAGAGATTTGCTGGTAAGTGTTACCAGTAGTTTCTCGACCCGTTATGAGCCTCACATCGGCACGACTTATCGGTTATTGGGGTCTGACGTATACCACCCCTAGACTTGATATGCGACATATCAGACGAACAGACCGGACTGTACGGTAAGTGTTACTGGTTGGATTCACAGGAGTGTGAGCGGGCTAGCTCGTCGATCTTCTGATCGCTCAATACCCGGATGGCCGTTACGTTTAGCAGACCGCTTGCGGCTTGTGGGTGCTTGATATGATCATCATCTGCTACCGGTGTATTGACGAGTCTTTAGAGTCCTACACAGAGGTTTCCTGGCTCAAGCGAAACGAAATAGGAGCGCATATGAGATATGTGCAGGACCGAGAATAATGCGTGTATGTGATACCGCATTTCATTCTCGCGATATATGTTTCGATTGGTTATATTCGATATGACCTAGTTATCGAATCATTGATTCGATAAATCGATACATTGGATTCTAGTCGGTTATGTGAGACATGACCGGATCATTGAATCAAATGTTGATTTAATGATTTAATGTATAATTATATATTTGATATATTACATTGCATTAACTAGTATTGGTTCACTTTAAACGGATTTTTCTCACTTGATGCACATTGTATATGTGATATGCTTTTGTGCACATTTTTGTATCATGTTTGATGATACTTGATCTTGTGGTTAAGTGTAAAGGATTAAACCATGGTTAAGAGATGATTAGGGTTTTGCTTTTTCATTTATTTATTTGTTTATTTATTTGGAAATGATTTAGATAAGTATGGTGGCTTCTTTTGTTTCTAGTTGAAGCTTCATGAAGCTTTGACTTATGCAACCATTCTTGTCATCATGCTTAACCCTAACCCTCTCAAGTGACCATGGTTTATTCTCTACACTTAACCCTAGTTAGATTATGATAAGTATGTTTTTTTCTTTTCATTTTAAAAACAACTTATCATAAACTAGCTTCATCTTCTCCTTCTTCTTCAAGAGAGAAAACTAGATGCCATCAATGGCAACTTGAGAAAAAGTGAGTGAAATCCAATTCTAAAGTGAACCCACCTCCTATTTCTTCACCCTCTATCTCTTGCCAAGTTGTTTTGGGTGTTTTCTTCACAAGTTTCACAACTTTGTGAAGTCGGAGCTTGAGCTTGTGCAACCTCGATGTAGATCGTCTTTGACACGAAGCCGACGACCTATTCCGCTCGTTTTCCCGATGAAGCCGACGAATGAGTCTAGGATTCGAAAAGGACAGTTAGAGGATGACTACGTGGAGCTAAGGAAGTGGATATCCGGATCTACAAAGGTTGTAGCATCTAACTTTTAGTTAAGTAGTTAACTAGTTTTGTGTTTCGCCTAGAATTCTAGTCTAAGATCCGCGTTAGGGTTTCGCGGCACCCATAATTTTTGAAATTGGCATGTTCGATGCCTTGTGAGACCTCTATAGGGTGCCTAGGAACCTTTCACGACGATGCCATGTGGATGATGATATATATATGATAGTTGACATGTGATCGAGATATGAGATAAGATATGTTAAGATATTTATGTAAGTCCACGTTACCCGTCCCCGGTTCTTTGGGGTTGCGGAAATGGTGAAAAACGATTTTCTACGGTGGGGTAACATGGACTCAAAAACGGATCTTTGTTAAACTAACTATCTAACAACCTAACTAAGAGTGTTATCTACTCGGTTAGGGGGTTATACCTTAACTTGAACTCCTTCTCTTCGACTCCTTGTAGTGGTCGGATGGTTCTCTCCTCGTCGTCTCCTTGTACCGAAGATGGATCCACCCGAAAGCTTCTACCTTTGGCTCCAACCTCAATCTAGAGGAAACTGGAACACTTGGTTTGCTAGACCTTGTATACTAGGATGAGTAGAGAAGTGTTTTGGGTTTTATCTCTAAGGAAATGGTTCTCAACTCATGAGAGGGAGTTTCCTTGAGCTAGAGAGAGAGCAAGAGGAAGAGGGAGAGCTTGAGGATGAGAGAGAATGAGAATGATAGAATGAGCAAGACTTTTTCCACCCATGCTCTCATAACACAAAATAATCATAACAATAACAATAATTAAGTATCTTGTGATGGTTCATGTCAATGGCTTTATCATTTCATGCATTTAATGCATTTTGTGAACAAACAAGCAAGCAAAGGTCAAAGCCATGAAATGATAGCCATTGTCATGATGATGGTCAACAAGTCCAACCTAGTCAACCGGTCAACAAAGTCAACAAGTCAACAAAGTCAACCTTTCAACCCAACCATGGCATAATAATACTTAATTAATATTATTATTAATCATATTTCTAATTCTCATTAGGGTTTAGAAAAAGTCAACAGTCAACAACCCTAATGAGAGTCCTCTGCCTCTGTCTCTGTCAACTGTGCATACACACCCGCATCCGTGTTCCGTGGAACACGAATACAAACGAGATAAAACCAATCCCAAAACATATACTAGGATCTGGCTTAAACCAAAGCCCGCTAGTAATAACTGCCCGGACACTAAACGTGCACAAGTGCGCGGATGTGACTGAACCCTGTCGCAAAACCATGCGACCTCTACTCTCTTGCCTAAAGGCGAATAGCTCTCTGTATGGGACTCTAAAAACTCGACACTACACTGGTAGTGGGTTTAACCACAGACCACAAGCGGCACTAGCTATGCGTAATGGCCCCTAGGTAGATGCCGATAAGAAGACTGACGAGGTGAACTCATCCGAACACCTACTGAGCCTGAATGTGACAATCTGCGTACAGTCCGGTCTGTTCGTCTGAGAATATCGCATTGTAGGGTTCCTAGGCACACTCAAGAGATTCCACAAGGAATCTACCATGCCAAATTCAAATTTTATGTGCCGAGAAACCCTAATATAGATCGTTAACTAGAAGATAGGCGAAAACAAATGCAAGCAAACCACTTTGCTAGTAAGTGAATGGAAATACAACCTTTGTAGATCCGTTCCTCCACCTCCAAAGCTCCATGATGATGTCCTCCGCTGCAACCATCGGGATCCTGGACTCTAGCGTTGGTTTCATCGGAGAAATGATCGGGCTAGGTCGTTGACTTCGATGCCGAAGATGATCTACGTCGAGGCGACTCAAACCCAAGCTCCATCTTCACTAGGTCATGAAACTTGTGAAGATAACACACTCTACTACATGGAAAGTGGTAGAGGATGAAGAAATAGGAAGTGGGTTCACTTTGGATTTGGATTTCTCACTTGGATTCATCACTTGGAATTTTCTAGTAATGGTTTTCTTCATCATGAAGAAGAAGAAGAAGAAAGAAAAGAAGGAATGAATTATCTAATTAGAAAATTCAAGTGAAGCCTTATCATCTTGCAACCATGGGTGAGTGTAACTAATGTAGAGAATAAACTAGGGTTTAAGCAAATGGTTAGGTTAAGGATAAAACAAAATGGTAGACTTTTTCAAAAATGCTAGAAAACAACATGAAGCTTCTAGCAAAGAAAAGAAAGAAAGCCACCATTTTGTTTTAACTAAATAAATGAATAAAATAAATAAATAAGTAAATCAAACCCTAACCATTAACCTAATCATGGTTTAAAGCATACACACACCCAAGTTTGCATGTATCAACAAACATGATACAAACAAGTGCACAAAAATATATCATATATACAATGTGCACAATCTAGAGAGAAAAATAATCTTAAGTGAACCAATACTAGTTAATGTAAAGTAATATATCAAATATATAATTATACATTAAATCATTAAATTAACACTTGATTTAACGATCCGGTCATAACCGACTAATATCATGTGTATCAATGTATCGAATCAACACTTGATTCGGTAACCCGGCTATATCACATATAACCGTCCGATGATACAAATCGCGAGAATAGAATTCGGTATCACATACTGGTATTATTCTCGGTCCCGCACATATCTCATATGCGCTCCTATTTTGTTTCGCTTGAGCCAAGAAACCTCTATGTAGGACTCTAAAGACTCGTCAATACGCCGGCAGTAGGTGATGATCATATCAAACACCCACAAGCCGCAAGCGGTCTGCTAAACGTAACGGCCACCCGGGTATTGAGCGATCAGAAGATCAACGAGCAAGCCCGCTCACACTCCTGTGAATCCAACCAGTAACACTTACCGTACAGTCCGGTCTCGTCGTCTGATATGTCGCATATCTCGCCTAGGGGTGGTAAACGTCAGACCCCAGTAGCTCGATAAGTCGTGTCGATATGAGGTCTATAACAGTTCGAGAAACTACCGGTAACACTTACCAGTAAATCTCAGCAACCCTGGCCAGGGATTTCCGGTTATAGCCAATCGAACACAGCGCAACATCAACTCCTTATACCGGGAGAGACGAATCCCCTCCTATCGCTCATTGCCTCCATGTGATTCGAGACTGTACCCAAAAACCACCGTTTTACACGCCCTCTTGGACGTGGTAAGGTGGAAATCAAAGCACAGTGGGAATCACACAAGACTCTATGACGATCTCGGGTCAACAGACTACTCTGTACCAGTGTCACCAGAGAACTGCCATCTGACGTGAGGTATAATACCATCTGGGAGTTCTTGGCGAGTCCGTCCAGTGTACCCAGTCTCCACTGAGCACCCGTATATCATCTCTGATGTCAAACACCAATGGATATGGGATCATCCATCGCCCATCTGTATGGGTCGAGAAGGTATACGCTAGTCTACTCTGGTATATCGATGCCCCGTCTCGATACACCCACGACTAGAGACCTTGAAGGATGTACTTATGGACTACCATGTCCCTACTAGTATGATCTGCATCATAGTCCAGGTAGTCAAGTACACATCCTAAGGGCTTTACCAACATGTAACAGAGAGACAATCAGTGTACACGTTAAGGTAAAGAGCAACCAGATAGCATACTATCATGTCGAGCAAGAAAGTCATCCCTTTATATGTCCAAGCATCCACTACAATATACATCCTATGTATAGTAATGGCCTCTAGGGCATACATATAACTAACAATCTCCCACTTACACTAGGGCCATCTGATAGCAGTGGTTGTAGTATCTCATACTCAACCATCCCATAAAAGTCTCTCTCTGGGAAAAGGCCTTTGTGAGTGGATCCGCCGTGTTGTCCTCTGAGTCTGCTCTCCTAACCTCGATCCCCTGGAGATCAACCATCTCCACGATCAGGTGACACTGCCTTAGAATATGTCTGGATCACTGATGGGACTGGTGTTCCTTGGCATAAGCTACAACTCCATTGTCTCACAATGGTAGGAACGAAGTTCATCTCATGAAGCAATATACACCCAGACTTCCTCTTTGGTAGCATCTTTGGTAGCGATGTATCCAGCCTTTATCGTCTAGTATGCCACGGTATCTAGCTTGGAACTCTTCCAACATACCGTCCCTTTACTGAGGGTAAAGACAATACCTGTGACTGACTTTCAGTCGTCCTTATTGTAGGGTTCCTAGGCACTCTCAAGAGGTCTCACAAGGCATCAACCATGCCAATTTTAAATTTTACAAGTACCGAGAAACTCTAATACGGATCGTTAACTAGAATTTTAGGCGAAAAGAGAAACTAGTTAACAACTTAACTAAAGGTAAGAAGCTACAACCTTTGTAGATCCGGTTATCCACTTCCTTAGCTCCACGTAGTTGTCCCCTCGCTGTCCATCTCGAATCCCGGACTCTCGCATCGGCTTCATCGGAGAAATGAGCAGAACAGTCGTCGGCTACGATGCCGAAGATGATCTACGTCGAGGTTACACAAGATCAAGCTCCAACTTCACCAAGTTGTGAAACTTGTGAAGAAAACACCCTATACTACAAGGCAAGAGGTAGATGGTGAAGAAATAGGAGGTGGGTTCACTTTAGAATTGGATTTCTCACACTTTTGCTCAAGATGCCATTAATGGTGGCAAGCTTTTTCTTGAAGAAGAAGATGAAGAAGAAGATAGAATATGATAAGTCACTCATTTAAAAATGCAAAAGAAATGAATACTTATCATAATATGAACCATGGTTAGGTGTAGAGAATTGACTAAGGTTAGATGAATGGTTAGGGTTAAGCATGAAGACAAAATGGTCACTTTGGTCAAAGCTTCATGAAGCTTCAACAAGCTTCAAGAATGATAGCAACCATTTTGTTTTCTTTTGCAATTTCTTTTTAATCCAAATTAAAAAGATAAATGAATGAATAAATAAAAACCCTAACCATTTACTTAACCAAGATTCAATTCTTTACACTTAACCAAATGAGCAAGTATCATCAAACATGAAACAAACATGTGCACAAAAGTATATCACATATACAACTTGCACATCAAGTGAGAAAATCCATTTGAAGTGAACCAATACTAGTTAATGCAAAGTAATATATCAAATATATAATTATACATTAAATCATTAAATCAACACTTGATTTAACGATCCGGTCATATCGCATACAACCGACTAGTATCCTATGTATCGGCTTATCGAATCAATCCTTGATTCGATATCTAAGTTATGTCGCATATAACCAATCGATACATTCATCGCGAGAATGAAATACGGTATCACATACACGCATTATTCTCGGTCCTGCACATATCTCATATGCTCTCCTATTTCGTTTCGCTTGAGCCAGGAAAGCTCTGTGTAGGACTCTAAAGACTCGTCAATATGCCGGCAGCAGATGATGATCATATCAAGCACCCACAAGCCGCAAGCGGTCTGCTAAACGTAACGGCCATCCGGGTATTGAGCGATCAGAAGATCGACGAGCTAGCCCGCTCACACTCCTGTGAATCTAACCAGTAACACTTACCATACAGTCCGGTCTGTTCGTTCGTCTGATATGTCGCATATCAAGTCTAGGGGTGGTAAACGTCAGACCCCAATAACCGATAAGTCGTGCCGATATGAGGTTCATAACGGGTTGAGAAGCTACTGGTAACACTTACCAGCAAATCTCTGATCAGCCCTGGCCAGGGACTTCCCTGTTACGGCCAATCGAGCACAGCGCAACATCAACCCCCAATACCGGGAGAGACGAAACCCCTCCTATCGCTCATTGCCTCCATGTGACTCGGGACTGTACCCAAAGACCACCGTTTTGCACGCCCTCATGGACGTGGTAAGGTGGAGATCAAAGCACAGTGGGAATCACACAAGACTCTATGACAATCTCGGGTCTACAGACTAACCTGTACAAGTGTCACCTGAGAACTGCCATCTGACGTGAGGTATAATACCATCTGGGAGTTCTCGGCGAGTCCGTCCAGTGTACCCAGTCTCCACTGAGCACCCGTATACCATCTCTGATGTCAAACACCAATGGATATGGGATCATCCATCGCCCATCTCATGGGTCGAGAAACGTATACGCTAGTCTACACTGGTATATCGATGCCCCGTCTCGATACACCCATGACTGGGGACCTTGAAGGATGTACCTATGGACTACCATGTCCCCACTAGTATGATCTGCATCATAGTCCAGGTAGTCAAGTAGACATCCTAAGGGCTTTACCAACATGTAACTTTAAGACAGTTTAAAGAGACAAGTGTACATGTTAAGATAAAGAGCAACCAGATAGCATACTATCATATCGAGCAAGAAAGTCATCTCTATATATGTCCAAGCATCCAATATAATATACATCATCTGTACAATACTGGCCTCTAGGGCATACATACAACTAACAATCTCCCACTTGCACTAGGGCCAGCTGCTGTAGTATCGCATACCGAGCATCCCGAAGAGTCTCTCAAACTGTATCTGGGAAATGGCCTTCGTGAGTGGATCCGCCGTGTTGTTCTTCGTGTCAACCCTCCTGACCTCGATCTCCCGGCGATCAACTATCTCCCGGATCAGGTGATACCGCCTCAGAATATGCCTGGATCGCTGATGGGACCTAGGTTCCTTGGCCAAAGCCACCGCTCCATTGTTATCACAATACAAAGGTATTGGATGCTCAATGGATGGAACCACTCCAAGTTCAAAAATGAACTTCTTGATCCAGACGGCCTCTTTAGCAGCATCGTTGGCAGCGATGTATTCAGCCTCCATCGTCGAGTCTGCCACGGTTTCCTGCTTGGAACTGTTCCAGCTAACCGCCCCTCCGTAAAGGGTAAAGACAAATCCCGACTGCGACTTAGAGTCGTCCTTATCACTCTCGAAGCTCGAATCGGTAAAGGACTCCACTTGGAGTTCTCCGTTACCAAACACCAAGAGCATCTCTTTAGTCCTTCGCAAGTACTTGAGAATGCTCTTCACAGCTGTCCAGTGACTCTCTCCAGGATCAGCTTGATACCTGCTCACTACACCTAGTGAGTATGCAACATCGGGTCTGGTACATAGCATCGCGTACATGATAGAGCCTACAGCCGAAGCATAGGGTATCCCTTGCATGCGAGCTCTCTCCAAATCAGTCTTGGAAGACATCTCTTTGGAGAGAGTGACTCCAGAGATCGTGGGCAAGTTCCCACGCTTGGATTCTTCCATACTAAACCTTTTTAGTATGGTGTCAATGTACCTGGATTGGGACAATCCCAATATCCGTTTGGATCTATCTCTATAGATCCTTATTCCCAATATGCAGGAGGCATCACCAAGATCTTTCATTGAGAATCTTTGTGATAAGAAGAGCTTGACCGATTGCAGCATAGGAATATCATTTCCTATCAAGAGTATGTCGTCCACGTACAATACGAGGAAGACAACCTTACTCTCTGCTACCTTCTTGTAGATACAAGGTTCATCTGGGTTTTTGACGAAATCAAACTCTTTGATAACGACGTCAAAGCAGATGTTCCAACTCCGCGATGCTTACTTTAATCCATAAATGGATTTAAGCAGCTTGCACACCTTCCCGCTGCTCCCACTGTCTACGAAGCCCTCTGGCTGAGTCATGTACACGCACTCTTCTAAATCACCATTTAGAAAGGCGGTCTTAACATCCATTTGCCAGATTTCGTAATCATGATATGCAGCGATGGCAAGTATGATCCGGATGGATTTAAGCATAGCCACTGGAGAAAAGGTTTCGTCATAGTCCACACCTGGTCTTTGACGAAAACCCTTTGCTACAAGTCTAGCTTTGAAAGTCTCCACTTTCCCATCTACACCAAGTTTTTTCTTGAAGATCCACTTGCTCCCGATGGGTTTTACCCCTTCAGGAGCAACTACCAAAGTCCATACTTTGTTGGTGTACATGGATTCCATCTCGGACCGCATAGCATCCAGCCATTTCACTGAGTCCCTACTCGTGATGGCCTGCTCAAAGCTAGTTGGGTCATCATCCTCCATGATGCAATCCTCACTTCCACCGTCAATGAGAAAACCGTAGTATATCTCAGGTGGACGAGATACCCTACTAGATCGGCGGAGAGGCTGGGGTTCATCGAGTTCTACTGAATCCTCTGGTTCTACCAAGTCTTCTGTTACAGTTTGTGTTGCTGGAACCTCTTCCAGTTCTACCTCAATGCTACTTGTCTGTTTCATAAGAAAACTCTTTTCTAAGAAAGTGGCATGTCGAGAAACAAACACTTTTTGTTCCTCGGAGTGGTAGAAGATATACCCTCGCGAATGTTTGGGATATCCAACAAACTTACATAGTACAGACCTTGCCTCGAGCTTGTCCGGATTTTGTGTTTTAACATAGGCCGGACAACCCCATATCTGAATAAAATTAAGACATGGTCTCTTGCCATTCCATATCTCATATGGAGTGGTAGGCACTGATTTGGTTGGAACTCTATTCAATAGGTATGCAGCAGTCTCCAGTGCATATCCCCAGAAGGAAATAGGTAACTCAGCTGCACTCATCATAGAGCGCACCATATCTAATAGGGTGCGATTTCTCCGCTCCGATACACCGTTGTGCTGTGGTGTATAAGGAGGAGTAAGCTGAGAGAGAATCCTATTCTCTTTTAGATAATCTCTGAATTCGTTACTTAAGTATTCTCCTCCTCGATCAGATCGAAGGATCTTAATACTTTTGCCCGTTTGGTTCTCTACTTCTTATTTATATTCTCTAAATTTCTCAAAAGCTTCTGATTTGTGTTTCATCAGGAACACATATCCGAATCTAGAGAGATCGTCAGTGAATGTAATGAAGTACGAAGAACCATCCCTGGCATGTGTAGACATGGGACCGCATACATCACTATGTATTAGTCCCAAGAGTTCGGTAACTCTTTCTCCGTGTCCGGTAAACGGAGTTTTGGTCATCTTGCCTTTGAGACATGACTGGCAAGTGTCATAAGATGAAAATTCAAACGAATTTAAATATCCATCCTTATGTAACTTAGCTAGTCGTGTCGCATTGATGTGACCCAGTCTACAATGCCACAAGAAAGATTCGTTCAGTTCAGAACTCTTCCTCTTGTGTGTGTTTTGTAAATTGAGGACTGTATTTTGATTGAGAATGAATATGCCATTATACATCGAGCCTGATGCAATCAACTTTTGATCTAGGAATATGTTCATAACATTATCCTTTACTACAAAATTATATCCTTCTTTACTTAATAAAGAAACTGATATAATGTTGCACATCATGTTCGGTATATAATAGCATTCATTTAGAATCAGTGTATCACCACTTGGTAATACTAGGTGATATTCGCCAACTGCTTTGGCTGCAACATTTGCCCCATTCCCAACTTGAACGGAATGATCACATTTTCCCAGTTCTCTACCTTTCCGCAGCCCATGTAACATCTTACATATGTGGGATCCTGATCCGGTATCTAATACCCAGGACGTAGGGTGAACTGAGAAACAATTCTCAATGACAAACACACCCGAAGATGATGCATCAACATGCATGTTCTCCGTTTGGGCGGTGTGAGAATCCATATATTCTCCTGTTTCCTGTTCATTCTTATAACACTTACAAGATAGAACGGGTTCAACGTTCCCCTGCACAGTATAACATGCGGGTTCGGTCAATACATCCATATTATTATATTTATTAGGGCATGAAATGGTCGCTACCTGGAGAGAGAGAGAAGAAAACACTTTAGCGTATGCTCTTGCAAGATCAGATTGGTTATTATCTTATCTAATCAGGATGGCTCCCACTGTTTTTATCAAATCTTCCTTCAAACCCTAAAAGGAAAGACTAGCCGGGATTAATTACACACTACAAGTTCGCCAATCTTTCAGCCAGGCCAGTGTCGGTACTTTGAGGGAGGTCCCCCGTGCTTTCGCACGAACCTAATTAATGTAAACCTCGTTTTCCCAGAGGCGTAACCCCGTTGACACCTTTCTAGACACCTACTCAATCAGCTAATTGCAATGTGTAAAACTCTCTCAGGAGTAACTCTTACTCGCAGTGGGTATCGGGATCCAACTATCTCATAGAAGGTATGCAATCTCATTGCAAATTTCAACACTTGAAATTCCTGATAATACTTTTGCCCCTAGCGTCCTGTGACCTTGACGGAGGCCAAACTACCCACAGGGCGCTAGTCAAGTTCAACCCGTCATTTCTTGATCGAATTAAACCCACCCGTACGACCCTTGACGGAGGCCAAACTACGCCGTACGAATACCCTAATCCAATCGCATCATATGCTGGCAGATAAGCACTAGTTAGCTACCATACACTACGCCTTGACGGAGGTCAAACTACCGTAGCATGAATACTAAGTAGTACTTATCTGAAATGACGGAGGGCTACGCAGGTTTTTCTGAAAAACCATGAGCGTAATGAACTTGATATCGTTGTAGAATCAAGTGAAGTTTTGAAATGGAGTGATTTTGAGGCTTTTCTAGTTTTGCTAAAGGGGTCACTCCCGGTGAAGGGATCGTCGGCCCTTTCCTCATCGAATGAGGTGCGGGATATATCATATATATCACTGTGCAAAGCATAAACTATAGAAGCAATCAAAAGTCAAACCGAGTGTGTAGCATCTGCCAGTTATTGCTAAAGGAGTCACTCCCGGTGAAGGGATCTCGGTCCTTTCCTCATCGAATAAGGTGCAGGGTATATCATATATACCGCTATGCAAAGCAAGAACTGTAGCTACCTGTTTTGTTTAAAATTTAATTCTACAACATCTTAGGTTTCTTTTCTTTCATTAATCACATTAATGAAGTCCCATCATTTAAGAACCTAAACATCACAGATAAATACGACGTACCCTTATGCCATCCGCATTCGCCTCGATGTCCCCTCGTGCACCGTTAGGTTAGGTAACTAACGGCAGAGCAGGGCAGGGCTAGCGCGGGTGTAAAACATAAGTAACGGCTATATAATATATCATATATACTATATACAGTATCTATCACAGAACATCACATGATCACATCACAGATATCGCAGCAGAAGAAACATATGAAACATTGGATATTCTAGGACGTCCGTGTTTTCAGTACGAGCCAGTATAAAACACGGATTCCACGGTCGTGATGAATAGCCAATCCCACACCCCTAAACCCCTACGAGAGCGGCAAGCAACCCTACCAATTCTAGGGTTAGGAGACCCGGACTCGACTCCTCGAGATGGTCTCCCACTGGACCCTAGAACCCGGTTACGTGTGCTCCCCTCCTTGGGTCTATCCTAGTGCGGAAAAGTAAATAATATACAAAAGGTGACAACTTCCGCAACCTGGAAGAGCCCCAATAAAAGAATATTACATACACGTTTTTACATGAATGAAAAATGAAAAACACTCATCTCACATAAAAAAAAACCCCGGCTATTCAAACACGACAATCCAATATAACATATTCAGCAACACATAACATCACATGTCATCAACGTAAGTAAATATGTGCATCCCAATTGTCGTTGACATATAGCAACGAAACCGGCGATATCACATATTACACTTACGGTCACAGAAAAGAAAGTGTAAAACTACAACAGTTGGAATCCACAACCTCATTAGACATCGCATGCCTAATCAAATGAAATACTTAGACATCACATGCCTAACAATTATAAACCCCGCATTTTAGCCCCATTATCGAAAACTCTTTTCAATATCAAGTGAGACTAAACCGCTAGATTTATAACATTCATTCAGTTATCTCATAACTGTTTGTGAATTCCAATTTTAGTATCCCATTCTGGATAAATAGAAAATATTAAACTTTTCGATCGAACATTCGAACACCCAAGTTTTTCCAAGACCGTTCAACACATGAAATAATGTTCAAAGACATTCACTTCATGCCTCAGTACCAACGGTCCAGCCGTAGAAGGGTCAAGCCAACGCCTCACATGTGGCACGCCGTACTGCCCCAAACCCGAAGGTTCAAAGGGCAGTTCAAGACGGTCACATAATCGAGTTAAGGTTTGTTGTCTTCTAGAGGGACCATCACGTTACTTGCACTACTCAGAACGTCCTTAAACCACAGAAAAATCCAACACTTGGATATTTTCCGGCAGGGGAAAAGTTGGGTATTTATATCCGGTCGAACTTTTTAACATATTCGAAAATTATCCGGAAAAACACATAGACAAAGTTTGATAATCCGATCGAATCATCGATTTCCAATGCAACCCCAGAACACTCAACTCTTGAGTCAATTTAAAAATTCCCAGAAAACTCAGCATATTAAAATAGGAATTACTGTGCAAACAGGGAAGGATGACGTCATGATCAGGCCGCGGAACAGCGGCAGAAGCCAGGCTTCTGCCGCGGTTCCGCCGCACTTTGGACTCTTCATTTTGAAAATTTTGCACCGTAATTCTTAAAATTCCCTTCTGAATTTTTTAAGCATTTTTAATATGGAAAAAACCCAATTTTTAGAAAAAGTCCAGAGAGCTCTTAGGTTTTTAGGGTTTCGGTTCGATCGGGTTTCAAACGTCGTCTACACTTCGCCTAAGGCTCTAGCTAGTCTCTGATACCACTGTAGGGTTCCTAGACACTCTCAAGAGGTCTCACAAGGCATCAACCATGCTAATTTTAAATTTTACAAGTGCCGAGAAACTCTAATACGGATCGTTAACTAGAATTTTAGGCGAAAAGAGAAACTAGTTAACAACTTAACTAAAGGTAAGAAGCTACAACCTTTGTAGATCCGGTTATCCACTTCCTTAGCTCCACGTAGTTGTCCCCTCGCTGTCCATCTCGAATCCTGGACTCTCGCATCGGCTTCATCGGAGAAATGAGCGGAACAGTCGTCGGCTACGATGCCGAAGATGATCTACGTCGAGGTTACACAAGATCAAGCTCCAACTTCACCAAGTTGTGAAACTTGTGAAGAAAACACCCTATACTACTAGGCAAGAGGTAGAGGGTGAAGAAATAGGAGGTGGGTTCACTTTAGAATTGGATTTCTCACACTTTTGCTCAAGATGCCATTAATGGTGGCAAGCTTTTTCTTGAAGAAGAAGATGAAGAAGAAGATAGAATATGATAAGTCTCTCATTTAAAATGCAAAAGAAATGAATACTTATCATAATATGAACCATGGTTAGGTGTAGAGAATTGACTAAGGTTAGATGAATGGTTAGGGTTAAGCATGAAGACAAAATGGTCACTTTGGTCAAAGCTTCATGAAGCTTCAACAAGCTTCAAGAATGATAGCAACCATTTTGTTTTCTTTTGCAATTTCTTTTTAATCCAAATTAAAAAGATAAATGAATGAATAAATAAAAACCCTAACCATTTACTTAATCAAGGTTTAATTCTTTACACTTAACCAAATGAGCAAGTATCATCAAACATGATACAAACATGTGCACAAAAGTATATCACATATACAACTTGCACATCAAGTGAGAAAATCCATTTGAAGTGAACCAATACTAGTTAATGCAAAGTAATATATCAAATATATAATTATACATTAAATCATTAAATCAACACTTGATTTAACGATCCGGTCATATCGCATACAACCGACTAGTATCCTATGTATCGGCTTATCGAATCAATCCTTGATTCGATATCTAGGTTATATCGCATATAACCAATCGATACATTCATCGCGAGAATGAAATACGGTATCACATACACGCATTATTCTCGGTCCTGCACATATCTCATATGCGCTCCTATTTCGCTTCGCTTGAGCCAGGAAACCTCTGTGTAGGACTCTAAAGACTCGTCAATACGCCGGCAGCAGATGATGATCATATCAAGCACCCACAAGCCGCAAGCGGTCTGCTAAACGTAACGGCCATCCGGGTATTAAGCGATCAGAAGATCGACGAGTTAGCCCGCTCACACTCCTGTGAATCCAACCAGTAACACTTACCATACAGTCCAGTATGTTCGTCTGATATGTCGCATATCAAGTCTAAGGGTGGTAAACGTCAGACCCCAATAACCGATAAGTCATGCCGATATGAGGCTCATAACGGGTCGAGAAGCTACTGGTAACACTTACCAGCAAATCTCTGATCAGCCCTGGCCATGGACTTCCCTGTTACGGCCAATCGAGCACATCGCAATATCAACCCCCAATACCGGGAGAGACGAAACCCCTCCTATCGCTCATTGCCTCCATGTGACTCGAGACTGTACCCAAAGACCACCGTTTTGCACGCCCTCATGGACGTGGTAAGGTGGAGATCAAAGCACAGTGGGAATCACACAAGTCTCTATGACGATCTCGGGTCTACAGACTAACCTGTACAAGTGTCACCTGAGAACTGCCATCTGACGTGAGGTATAATACCATCTGGGAGTTCTCGGCGAGTCCGTCCAGTGTACCCAGTCTCCACTGAGCACCCGTATACCATCTCTGATGTCAAACACCAATGGATATGGGATCATCCATCGCCCATCTCATGGGTCGAGAAACGTATACGCTAGTCTACACTGGTATATCGATGCCCCGTCTCGATACACCCACGACTAGGGACCTTGAAGGATGTACCTATGGACTACCATGTCCCCACTAGTATGATCTGCATCATAGTCCAGGTAGTCAAGTAGACATCCTAAGGGCTTTACCAACATGTAACTTTAAGACAGTTTAAAGAGACAAGTGTACATGTTAAGATAAAGAGCAACCAGATAGCATACTATCATATCGAGCAAGAAAGTCATCTCTATATATGTCCAAGCATCCAATATAATATACATCATCTGTACAATACTGGCCTCTAGGGCATACATACAACTAACACTTATCACCCTGGAACCTTTCCAGTGATTCTCCCCAGGATCAATTGATACCATCTCACTGCAACTAGTGAGTATCCTAACATCCAATTAGATCTATCTCATAGATCCAAAAACCTAGGATTTAGTAGGTATCACTTTGATCCTATATGGAGAATCATTGTGATAAGCGGAGATTGACCGAGCGTAGCATAGGAAACTCCTTCCCCATCTAGAGTATGTCATCCACATACTCTACGAGGATCACTACCATACTCTCTACTTCCTTTTTGTAAATACAAGGTTCATCTACCATTTTGATGAAGTCAAACTCTTTGACTACTACATCAAAACAGACGTTCCAACTCCGCGATGCCTGCTTTATCACATAAAACATCTTGCACACGTTTCCGCTGCTCCCACTGTCTACGAAGCCCTCTGACTGTGTACTTATAGACTCTCTCTTTTAAAATATCATTTAGAAAAGCAGTCATGACACCCAACCGCCAGATATCGTAGTCATGGTTTGTAGCCGTGGCAAGTAGGATCTGGATGGACTTAAGCATAGCTACTTAGAAAAGGTTTCAACAAAATCCATACCTGGTCAATGATGCAAACCTTTAACAAGTCTAGCTTTGAAAGTCTCAACTTTTCTAAGTACACCAAGTAATCTTCTCAAGATATACTTGCTCCTGATGGGGATTTAATCCTTCAGATAAAGCAACAAAAGTCCATACTTTGTTGGTGTATAAGTATTCCATCTCAGATCGCTTAGCATCCAGCCATTCTTACAGAGTCACACTCCTGATGGCCTGCTCGAAACTAGTTAGGTCATCATCTCATGATGCAATCCTCGCTCCCACTGTCATAGAGAAACCGAAGTATCTCTCAGGTGAGTGAGGAACCCTACTAGATCGGCGGATAGGCTGAGGTTCGTTGGAATCTACTGAATCCTTTGGTTCTACCAAATTATCTGCTGTAGTTTGTATAGCTGGAACCTTTCCAGTTCTACATAACAGACCTTGCCTCGAGCTTGTCCGGATTTTGCTTTTAGACATAGGCCGGACAACCCCAAATCTTAACTGACTTAAGAAATGGGCTCTTCCCTTACCATATCTCATATGGAGTGGTAGGCAACTGATTTGATTTGAACCCTTTTCAATAGGTATGCAACTTCATAAGTGCATTACTCCCCAAAAGGAAATAGGTAACTCAGTAGTACTCATCATAGAGCACACCTTATCATATAGGGTGTGATTGCTCCGCCCCGATACACCGACGTGCTGTGATGTATACGGAGGAGTAATGCTGAGAAAGAATCTCATTCTCCTTTAGAATAATTCAGGAATTCCGTGCTCAAGTATTCTCCTCCTTGATCGCATCAAAGGACATAATACTTTTACCCGTTTTGGTTCTCTACTTCTAACTTATATTCTGTGAATATCTCAAAAGCTTCGGACTTGTGTTTCAACAGGAACATATGTCTGAATCTTGAGAGATCATCAGAGAATGTAATGAAGTACAAAGAACCGGTCCTGGCATGTGTAGACAGGGGACCTTACATACATCATCATGTATTAGTCCCAAGAGTTTACTAACTCTTTCTCCGTTTCCAATGAACAGAGCTATGGTCATCTAATCTTTATGACATGACTGGCAAGTTTCACAAGATGTAAATTCAAACTGATTTAAATGTGCATCTAAAATGTAACTTAAGCTAGTCGGGTCACATTGATATGACCTAGTCTACAATACCTCAAGAAGGATTCGTTTATTTCTGAACTCTTCCTCTTGTGTGTGTTCTGTATACTAAGAACTGTAGTTTGATTTAGAACGTCAATGCGTTTAGATAACGTGCCTGAACCGATCAACTTTTGATATAGGAAATGTTCAAAACATTATCCATCAATACAAAATTTTATCATTTCTTTAATAATAAAGAGACTGATATGATTTTGTATATCAGGTTCGGTATCTAATAACATTCGTTCAGAATCAATGTATTTGGAATACAGGGTGACAGTGACCAACAGACTTGGCTGCAACATTTGCACCATTTTCTGTCTCATGAAACTTATCACCCGTTCTCAGTTCTCTACCTTTCTGTAGCCCTATGTAACAGATTACATATCCGGGATCCTGATCCGGTATCAAATACCCTGGACGTAGAGGATACAGAGAAACAGTTCTTTGTAATGAACACACCCGAAGGAGATGCATCATATGCACTTTCTTCGTTTGGGCGGCATAGGAATTCTGGTATTCCCCTAATTCCTGCTCGGTCTTATAACAATTATAAGTTAGAGCGGGACCAACGTTCCCCAGCTCAGTATAACAAGCGAGTTCGGTCAATACATCCGTATTATTATCTTGATTAAGGCGTGACATGGTCGCTACCAAGAGAGAGAAGAAAACACTCTGCGTGCGCTCTTGCAAGATCAGATTGGTTATTATTTTATCTAATCAGGATGGCTCCCACTGTTTTAATCAAATCTTCCTTCAAACCCTAAAAGGAAAGACTAGCCGGGATTAATTACACGCTACAAGTTCGCCAATCTTTCAGCCAGGCCAGTGTCGGTACTTTGAGGGAGGTTCCCCGTGCTTTCGCACGGATCTAATTAAAGTAAATCTCATTTTCCCAGAGGCGTAACCCCGTTAACACCTTTCTAGACACCTACTTGATCGGCTAATTGTAATGTGTAAAACACTCCCAGGAGTAACTCTTACTCGTAGCGGGTATCGGGATCCAACTATCTCATAGAAGGTATGCAATCTCATTGCAAAATTCAACACTTGAAATTCCCGATAATATTTTGCCCCTAACGTGCTATGACCTTGATGAAAGCCAACAAACCATAGCGCGCTAGTCAAGTTCAACCCGTCATTTCTTGAGAACCCACCCGCACGACCCTTGACGAAAGCCAACAAAGCCGCACGACTACCCTAATCCAATCGCATCATATGCAGCAGATAAGCAGCATATAGCTACTGCACACTACATCTTGACGAAAGCCAACAAATGAAGCACGAATACTATATACAACTTATCTGAAATGACGGAAGGCTACGACAGGTTTTTCTAAAAACCCATTGCGTAATGAACTTGATATCGTTGTAGAATCAAATGATTTTAAAATGGAGTGTTTTTGAGGCTTTTGCCAGTTTCGCTAAAAAGGTCACTCCCGGTAAAGGGATCGTCGGCTCTTTCCTCGTCGAATGAGGTGCAGGATATATCATATACATCACTGTGCAAAGCAAGAACTAGAGAAGATATCAAAAGACAAACCGAGGGTTGTAGCATCTGCCAGTTATTGCTAAAGGACTCACTCCCAGTGAAGGGATCTCGGTCCTTTCCTTATCGAATAAGGTGCAGGATGTTCACCGCGATGCAAAGCAAGAACTGTAGCTACCTGTTTTTGAAAATTCGATTCCACAACATCTTTTAGGTTTCTTTTCTTTCATTAATCACATTAATGAAGTCCCATCATTTAAATCACCTAAACATCACAGATAAATACGACGTACACTTATACCACCCGCATTCGCCTCGATGTCCTCTCATGCACCGTTAGGTTAGGTAACTAACGGCAGAGCGGGGCAGGGCTAGCGTGGGTGTAAAACATAAGTAACGTCTATATAATATATCATATATACTATATACAGTATCTATCACAACATATCAAATGATCACATCACAGATATCGCAGCAGAAGAAACATATATGAAATATTGGATATACTAGGACGTCCGTGTTTTCAATACGAGCTTGTATAAAACACGGATTCCACGGTCGCGATGAATAGCCAAACCCACATCCCTAGACCCCTACGAGAGCGGCAAGCAACCCTACCAATTCTAGAGTTAAGAGACCCGGACTCGACTCCTCGAGATGGTCTCCCACTGGACCCTAGAACCCGGTTACTTGTGCTCCCCTCCTTGGGTCTATCCTAATGCGGAAAAGTAAATAATATACAAATGGTGACATCAACCTCAACCCGAAAGTGCCCCAATAAAAGAATATTACATACAAGTTTTTACATGAATGAAAATGAAAAACACTCATCTCACATAAAAAAACCCCGGCTATTCAAACACGACGATCCAATATAACATATCCAGCAACACATAACATCACATGTCATCAACGTAAGTAAACATGCGTATCCCAATTTTCGTTGACATATAGTAACGAAACTGGCGATATCACATATTACACTTACGGTCACATAAAAGAAAGTGTAAAACTACAACAGTTGGAATCCGCAACCTGCATAGACATCGCATGCCTAACTATTATAAACCCCGCATTTTAGTCTCACTATCGAAAACACTTTTCAATATAAAGTCGGGCAATTCAACAAGATTCCCGACATCCTGAACGAATGCTCGCCGCAAACTTTAGTAGACGGCCGCACCTCTGGATGCCGTCGACGAAGTGCACTAAGGCGGAACACCGCTGCCGCGAGCACCCGAACGGATGCTTTCGGCGACGGGGTTCTCCTACAGTCACTTGGTCGGGGCTATGGGGCGTAGCTGTCTATTAAGTTTACCGGCGAGTATCCGCGTACGCTACGCGATTGCGATGGACTTTTGATCACATCAAAATCCCGTGGCAACCGATCAAGTGAGACTAAACCGCTATGTTTATAACATCCATATTAATTATTTCATAACTACTTGTGAATTCCAAATATTGTATCACATTTCGGATAAATAGAAAATGTTAAACTTTCCGATCGAACAATCAAACACCCAAGTTTTCCCGAAACAGCTCAATACATGAAATAAGTTTAAAAACATCCATTTCATACCACAGTACCAACGGTCCAGCCGTAGAAGGGTTAAGCCAACGCCTCGCATATGGCACGCCGTACTGCCCCAAACCCTAAGGTTCAAAGGGCGGTTCAAGACGGTCACATAATCGAGTTAAGGTTTGTTGTCTTCTAGAGGGTCCATCGCATTACTTGCACTACTTAGAACATTCTTAAACCACGGAAAAATCCAACACTTAGAAATTTTCCGGCAGGGGAAAAACTGGGTATTTATATCCAGTCGAACTTTTTAACATATTCTAAATTATCCGGAAAAACACATAGACAAAATTAGACAATCCGATCGAATCTACGAACTCCCAATACAACCCAGAAAACTCAACTCTTGAGTGCAAATTAAAAATTCCCAGAAAACACAGGAATAAAATTAAGACATTACTGTGCAAACAATGATGAAAGAAGTGACCGTACGGCCGCGGAACCGCCGCACGAGCCATGCTCGTGCCGCGGTTCCGCGGCGCCTTGATCAATTTAGGCGCACGTTTTGCACAGTATTTCTTAGAAAACCCTGATGATTTTTCTGCATATTTTTAATTCACAAAATTCCACAGTTTTGAAAAATGTACAGAGAAGGGTTTAATCGGGGGATATCGGGTTCGATCGGACTTCTAGCTCCGTCTACACTTCGCCTAAAGCTCTAGCTAGGCTCTGATACCACTGTAGGGTTCCTAGGCACACTCAAGAGGTTCCACAAGGCATCTACCATGCGAAATTCAAATTTTATGTGCCGAGAAACCCTAATATAGATCGTTAACTAGAGGATAGGCGAAAACAAATGCAAGCAAACTACTTTGCTAGTAAGTGAATGAAATATAACCTTTGTAGATCCGTTCCTCCACCTCCAAAGCTCCATGATGACGTCCCTCTGCTGCGACCATCGGGATCCTGGACTCTAGCGTTGGTTTCATCGGAGAAATGATCGGGCTAGGTCGTTGACTTCGATGCCGAAGATGATCTACGTCGAGGCGACTCAAACCCAAGCTCCATCTTCACTAGGTCATTAAACGTGTGAAGATAACACACTCTACTAGATGGCAAGTGGTAAAGGATGAAAAATAGGAAGTGGGTTCACTTTGGATTTGGATTTCTCACTTGAAATTTTCTAGTAATGGTTTTCTTCTTCATGAAGAAGAAGAAGAAGAAGAAGAAAGAAAAGAAGGAATGAATTATCTAATTAGAAAATTCAAGTGAAGCCTTATCATCTTGCAACCATGGGTGAGTGTAACTAATGTAGAGAATAAACTAGGGTTTAGGCAAATGGTTAGGTTAAGGATAAAACAAAATGGTAGACTTTTTCAAAGATGCTAGAAAACAACATGAAGCTTCTAGCAAAGAAAAGAAAGAAAGCCACCATTTTGTTTTAAATAAATAAATGAATAAAATAAATAAATAAGTAAATCAAACCCTAACCATTAACCTAATCATGGTTTAAAGCATACACACACCCAAGTTTGCATGTATCAACAAACATGATACAAACAAGTGCACAAAAATATATCATATATACAATGTGCACAATCTAGTGAGAAAAATAATCTTAAGTGAACCAATACTAGTTAATGTAAAGTAATATATCAAATATATAATTATACATTAAATCATTAAATCAACACTTGATTTAACGATCCGGTCATAACCGACTAATATCATGTGTATCAATGTATCGAATCAACACTTGATTCGGTAACCCAGCTATATCACATATAACCGTCCGATGATATAAATCGCGAGAATAGAATTCAGTATCATATACTGGTATTATTCTCGGTCCCACACATATCTCATATGCGCTCCTATTTCGTTTCGCTTGAGCCAGGAAACCTCTGTGTAGGACTATAAAGACTCGTCAATACGCCGGCAGTAGGTGATGATCATATCAAACACCCACAAGCCGCAAGCGGTCTGCTAAACGTAACTGTTAGTGTATATGCCCTAGAGGCCATTACTGTATCATACTGGTTTGTATATTACTTAATGGATGCTTGGGATATTCGCCTTGTATATACAATCTTGCTCAAAATAGTAGTATGCTACTTGGTTTGTTTCTACTTCAATGTGTACATGTGTTTATTTTTGTATATCGCCTATACACATTAGTAGAGCCCTTAGGATCTTTGCTTGATTACCAGCGATGTGATAGCCGTCACACTAGTGGGGCTGGGTAATCTATAAGCACATCCTTATGCAGGTCCCTGGTCGCAGGACTATCGAGATAGGGCATCGATACTCCGGAGTAGACCAGCGCATACGCTTCTCATCCCAGTGTGGGAGACGGTCTGTCCCACAGCCGTCAGTACGTCGTACTTGAGATAGTATGCGGGTGCTCGTTAGGTTACGGGTACACTGGACAGGACTCGTCGGGAACTGACTAGTTGGTATTATACCTATCGTCAGTTATCAGTTCCCAGGTGACATGAGTACAGCTTAGTCTGCTGACTTGACACTGTCACTCCGCCTCGAGTGTGTTCCCACTGTACTTTGATCACTACCCTACCACGGCTCAAAGGAGTCGTGCAAACAGGTAGTGGTTGGGTGCAGTCCCGAAGCACTTGGAGGCAGTGACGGTTAGACAGGATTCGTCTCTCCCGGTATTGGGGGTTGACATCGCGCTGTGTCTAGGAGAGCCATTACACGAGTAGTCCCTGGCCAGGGCAATCGAGATATACTGGTAGGTTTCCAGTGTTATCTCAGGGTGTTTTGGGCTTCGCTCCGGCACGACTTGTACCGCTATTGGGGGACTGACGTTTACCGCCCCCTAGGCCCGCCATGCGATGTATCAGACGAACAGACCGGACTGTACGGAGAATGTCACACTCAGGCTCAGTAGGAGTTCAGACGGGTTTCTCCTCGTCGGTCTTCTTGTCGGCACTACCTGGGGACCGTTACGCACAGCTAGTGCCGCTTGCGGTCTGTGGTTAAACCCACTGCCAGCGTAGTGTCGAGTCTTTAGAGTCCCACACAGAAAGCTTTTCGCCTTTAGGCAAAAGAGTAGAGGTCGCATGGTATTGCGACAGGTCGCATGGTTTTGCGACAGGGTTCGGTCACATCCGTGCACTTGTGCACGTACAGTGTCCGGACAGTTTACACTAGCGGGCTTTGGTTTAAGCCAGATCCTAGTGTACCTTTTGGGATTGGATTTATCCAGTGTGCATTCGTGTTCCTCGGAACGCGGATGCGGGTGCGTATGCACAGTTGACAGGGAGGCAGAGGAAGCGGATTCTCATTAGGGTTGTTGACAGTTGACCGTTGACTATTTGACTTTTTGCTCAACCCTAATGAGAATATGATATGTGATTAACTATTATATTAATTAAGTATTATGGTGATATGGTTGTTGACTTTGTTGACTTGTTGACTTTTGTTGACTTGTTGACTTTGTTGACGTGTTGACTTTTGTTGACTTGTTGACCGGTTGACTAGGCTTGACTAGTTGACCATCATGATAACCATAGCCATCATTTCATGGCAAAGACTTTTGTTTACTTGCTCATTTGTGTAAAATGAGTGCATGAAATGATATGGTTATGGTTGCTTCAACCATCACATAAGACTTTTTTTGATATGATGAGTTATGATCACTTTGGATTATGAGAGGGTGAAAGTCAAAAGAGAGCCTCATTCTTTCTTGCTCATTCTCTCTCTTGTTCTTGAGCTCTCCTTTTGCTCTCACCCTCAACCTCTTGCTCCCTCTCTTGATCCTATGGTTCTATTGTCTCATGAGTTGAGAATCAAGAACCATAGATAAAATCCCATTCTATTTCTTCTCTACTCATTCTAGTTCACCAGGTTTAGCAAACCAAGTAAACTAGTTTCTTCAAAGAACGAAGAAGGAGCTAAAGGTTGGAGCTTTCAGGTGGATCTATCTTCGGCGTACGGAGACGACGAGAAGAAGCCATCGGACCACCATCGGAGCTTTGAAGACGAAGGAGTTCAAGACAAGCAAGGTATAACCCCCTAACCGAGTAGCTAGAAACTCATAGTTAGGATGTTAGATAGATGTTTAACCAAGATCCGGGTTTTAGGTCCATATTACCACCTCCGTAAAAATCGTTTTTTACCAAATTCCGCTTTCCCGAAAGTACCGGGAGAGGTAGCATGGACTTACAGTGGTATCAGAGCCTAGTTAAACTCTATCTAACATGTTAGCAAGTAACTAGAAGATCGATCAAAGAAAAAGTCCCGAAAACAAAACCCCAAAAATTCGAGTTTCTGTCGATTTTTCTACTGTTCAAAAGTTGATTATTTTCACACCTAAAATCGGCTCAGGCTTTTCTGTGAACACCCACCAAAATTGGTCCCACGATCGAGTCAAAGCGCCGCGGATCCGCGGCGGGAGCACGCTCCCGCCGCGGATCCGCGGCCGAGTTGACTCGGCCGTGGTCCCTTTTTGGTGCAGTGTTCTTCTGGGGGTATTTTAGGATTTTTGGAATATATATTTTCTGCCCAGATTTTCCAGAACGAAAATTTTATTTTGGGGTCCCGAAAATCCGTATTTTTGATCGAACTTCTAAAAGACTTAAGCTAACGGGTTTTCTGTAATGTGTTATTTGTATTGAACGTCTACTAATCGCTATATGTCGATTAGTGGGGGTTATACAAATCTGTGATCTGTAATGTTGCTGGAATGTGGATATGAATATGTTGGATTGTCGCGGGTGAATAGCCGGGGGTTGTGAGACGAGAGTTTTCTTTTCTTTCAATTCATGTAAATTTGTAAATTGATGTAATAATTATTTGTATGGCCGCACAACCGGGTCGGGGTTGTAGCCGTCATTGTATAATTTCTTTTTACTGTTTTTGCTCCTAGGATAGACCCATGGAGGGGGTGCACAAACTACCGGGTATGCCGAAGTGTCGAGTGGCCTACTCATGGAGATGAGGGAGGTTGCTACGCTTCGGGTACTTGGCGGGTAGTTTGCCGCACCCGTAGGGGTCTTGGGTAGGGTTTTGGCTA
Organism: Agapanthus africanus; assembly: GCA_030015575.1. Classification (NCBI taxonomy): domain Eukaryota; kingdom Viridiplantae; phylum Streptophyta; class Magnoliopsida; order Asparagales; family Amaryllidaceae; genus Agapanthus; species Agapanthus africanus. The sequence goes on along the minus strand of CM057346.1, from coordinate 333,645,831 downwards.
TTCACCGCGACCGTGTAATCTGTTTTTGTTACAGGCTCGTGCAAATTACAGATTCCTAGTATATCCAATGTATTCATCTGTGATCTGAAATGTTTATCATTGCAGTATATCTATATATGATATTATTTAGGCGTTGCTTATGTTTTACAGACGCGCTAGCCCAGCCCCCGCTCTGTCGTTAGTTAAGTAACCTAACGGGTAATGACGGGGCCCCGTGGCGAATGCGAATGGCATAAGCGTACGTCATATTTTGGTTGTTTTCTGCAATGGTAGGATTAAATGATGGGACGCATTAAAAGAACTAATGCAAGAATATCACGCATTAAAAGAACTAATGCAAGATAATAAACCAAGTTAAAGTCGTTGGAACACTTTCGAAAAACCACTCGGTTCTTTTCAAAACAAACTTTTAAAATACGGAGTTTGAGCCACTCCATTTAAAAGCTATCTCGTTCCATCGACCAAATCAAGTTCACTACGTTCACGGTTTTGCCAAAACCATCCGTAGCCCTCCATCATTTCAGTTAAATATTCGGTAGTATTCAAGCTATGTATTTTGACCTCACGCCAAGGCATAGTGATTGGTAGCTGCCGGATATTTATCTGTTGCATAGATAGAATGCGTTGGTTTGAGACAGTCGTACTGCCATTTTGGCCTACGTCAAGGGTATGTACGGGTGGGTTCAAATTAACCTGGATAATGATGGGACGAACTTGACATGTGACTTATGACATTTTGACCTCACGCCAAGGTCATAAGAGCATGGGGCAAAAATCCACATCGGGAGTTTCATAAGTACTGAAACTTGCTAGATTTGCATACCATTTGGAGTGTGATGATTCTGGTAGGATTCCTTCAGTTTCGTCACGCGATGATATTTGGATCCCGATCCTACTGTGAGTATATGCTACTCCTCGGGAAATTTCTCACTTAACGATCAATGCTATAAACCTAGTAGGTGCCTAGAAAGGTGTTAGCGGGGCTACGCCCCCAGGGAAAAGAGGTTCTTTAATTAAGGAACTTCGCGAAAGCGTTGGAAAACCTCCCTCGAAGTACCGACACCGGCCTGGCTGAACGGTTAAGCAAGTATTGTACGGTGGGATTGATCCTGACTAATTCTTCCTTTATGGTTTGAGGAGGGATTCGAGAAACAGTGGGAGCCATCCTGTTTAGACAAACTAAAAACCACTCTAAACTTGCAAGAGCATCATGCTGAGTGTTTCTTCTTCTCTCTCCTAATTGCAGCGACCAATCAACATGACTGGACTTAAGTTACTCCTAGATAAAAACAAACTGACAGGGCTAAACTACAAAGATTGGCTCAGGAATGTCAAGATAGCAATCACTTACGACAAGCTGGGGTATCTTCTTACCACCAAAGCTCCCCCTGTCCCTGGTCCAACTTCCAGCGTCGCGGATAAGGAAATCCGCAAGACTTGGGAGATTGATAGCGCGAAGGCCAAATGCCTCCTGCTTGCCTCGATGGACAACGAACATCAGAGGAGGCACGAGAATATGGACATGGAATCCATATTGCTTCATACAAAAGAACTGTATGGAGAGCAATCTCGTATCGCAAGATACGAAGCGTCGAAAAAGTTATTTTCGACAAGAATGGCCGTCGGATCATCAGTAGCCGAGCACGTGCTAAAGATGATCGGCTACATTGAGGAGCTCGCTGACCTAGGGATCACATTGGAGAGTGAGCTATATACGGATATAGTTCTCCAGTCCCTTCCTTCCACTTACGCCCAGTTTATACTGAACTTCAACTTACAAGAAAAAGAGGTTGAACTTTCAGAGCTCCTCAACATGCTGAGGAGCGCAGAGGGCACCCTACAGAAAGGTAGGGATACATCCACTTTGTTTGTAGGAGGATCATCTTCTTCTAGGTCCAAGGCGAAAGCCAAGGGAAAGAAGAAGAAGGCCCCCGCCAAACCAAGGGGCGGTGTTAGTAAAGTGGATACGAAGGGAAAAGGTAAAGCAACAAAGATAGCGGGGAAGCTTGTGGATAAGGAAGAATGCTTCTATTGTCATAAGAAAGGACACTGGAAGAATGATTGCAGGGCCTGGAAGGCCAGAACACAGGAATTGAAGCAGGTTGCAGCTTCAGCTTCAGGTGTGTATGTTATTGAAAACTATCTTTCAATAAACTCTACTTCCTGGGTATTGGATACCGGATCAGGATCTCATATCTGTAATTCTTTGCAGGCGTTGAGAAACCGTAGGGTTTTGAAGGCAGGTGACATGACCCTCAGAGTTGCGAACGGAGCTAGCATGGATGCTAAAGCCGTGGGGGACTATCACCTGGGAATGTCAGATGGACATGTTTTGGTTTTGCGTAATTGCTTTTTTGTACCCAACGCAACTTGCAATATCATTTCTGTATCTTTAGTTTCTAAAGAAGGTTATGAATTTGCGTTTGTAAGTAATGTTGTAAACATTCACCTTAATCAAGTTTTGATTGGGTCATGTACATTGAGTAATGGTATATACGTGTTAAACCAACCACAGATTTTTAATGTCCAGAATACACACAAAAGAAAGTCTCCAGAAATAAATCAGACTTTCTTATGGCATTGTAGATTGGGTCACATCAATGAGAGAAGGTTGACTAAGTTACATACAGAAGGATATTTGAATGCGTTCGAATATCAATCGTATGCCACTTGTCAATCTTGTCTCAAAGGAAAGATGACAAAGACTCCGTTTACTGGACATGGAGTAAGAGCGAGCGAGCTCTTGGGACTCGTACACAGTGACGTGTGCGGTCCAATGTCTACACATGCCCGAAGCAGACATTCTTACTTCATTACTTTTACGGATGACTTCTCAAAGTACGGTTATGTCTTCTTAATGAAACATAAGTCCGAAGCCTTTGGAAAATTCCAGGAGTATAAGAATGAAGTAGAGAAACAGACCGGCAAAAGTATTAAGATTCTAAGATCGGATCGAGGTGGAGAATACTTAAGTGCCGAGTTCCTGGACTACTTAAAAGAGAACGGAATTCTCTCTCAGCTTACTCCTCCATACACCCCGCAACATAACGGTGTATCGGAGAGACGGAACCGCACCCTATTGGATATGGTGCGGTCCATGATGAGTAACGCTGAGTTGCCGCGATCATTCTGGGGATATGCGCTAGAATCAGCAGCATACCTTTTGAACCGAGTTTCGACTAAGACTGTGCCTACCACCCCATATGAAATGTGGAGTGGGAAGAAACCCTATCTTCAATATCTGAAGATCTGGGGATGTCCAGCTTTTGTCAAAAAGCAGCATGCGGACAAACTCGAGGCACGCTCAGTACTGTGTAAGTTTGTGGGATACCCAAAGAACACCAGGGGGTATCTTTTCTACTATGCAGAGGAACAAAAAGTACTTGTTTCTCGTAATGCCCACTTTCTAGAACACCAGTTCTTGGAAAAGGAAATAAGTGGGAGCGCAGTAGAACTGGAAGAAATTCCAGAACCACGGACTATTACTGAAAGTTTAGTGGAACCAGAGGGTTCGGAAGAACAGGACATTCCTACGCCGCTCCGCAGGAGTAGTAGGCAGTCTCATCCGCCCGAGAGATACTGCGGTTTTCTCATAGACGGGGATAGAGAGGATTGCATCATAGATTATGATGAGCCTACTAGCTTCCAGCAGGCCGTTCAGAGCGTTGACTCAGTGAAATGGCTGGATGCAATGCGGACCGAAATGGAGTCCATGTACACCAACAAGGTATGGACGTTGGACATTGCTCCAGACGGGGTAAAACCCGTAGGATGCAAGTGGATCTTCAAAAGGAAGATTGGTGTAGATGGACAGGTTGAGACCTATAAAGCTAGGCTGGTAGCAAAGGGTTTTCGTCAAAGACCTGGCTTGGACTATGACGAAACCTTTTCTCCAGTAGCCATGCTGAAATCCATTCGGATCCTTCTTGCCATTGCTGCCTTCCACGATTATGAGATCTGGCAAATGGACGTAAAGACAGCTTTTCTAAATGGAAATTTAGAGGAGTGTGTCTATATGGACCAGCCGGAGGGTTTCATTCAGAGTGGGAGCAGCGGAAAGGTGTGCAAGTTGCTTAAGTCCATCTATGGACTAAAGCAGGCGTCGCGGAGTTGGAACATCTGCTTTGATGAGACGGTCAAAGAATTTGGCTTTATCAAAAATCCAGATGAACCATGCATCTATAGTAGATTTGTAGCGAGAACTGTAGTATTCCTCGTTTTATACGTGGATGACATTCTCTTAATAGGAAATGACATTCCTATGCTACAATCTGTCAAGGGGTTCTTGTCACACAGGTTCTCCATGAAAGACCTGGGTGATGCCTCATACATTCTGGGTATCCGGATCTACCGTGACAGATCCAAGAGGATATTAGGACTTTCTCAGTCCAGGTACATCGACACCATATTGAAGAGATTCAGTATGGAAGATTCCAAGCGCGGTAACCTACCGGCTTGTCACGGGATCACCCTCTCTAAAGAGATGTCTCCCAAGACTGATTTGGAGAGGGATCGCATGTCTATCATACCCTACGCTTCTGCGGTAGGCTCTATAATGTATGCGATGTTGTGTACCAGACCGGATGTAGCTTATGCACTGAGTGTGGTAAGCCGGTATCAGTCAAACCCTGGGGAGAAACACTGGATAGCGGTAAAGAACATTCTCAAGTACCTAAGAAGGACTAAGGAGATGTTCTTGGTGTATGGCGGAAAAGACCTCCAGATCGAGGCCTTTGCTGACTCCAGCTTCCAGAGTGACAAGGATGATTCTAAGTCCATGTCGGGTTTTGTCTTTACCCTCAATGGAGGGGCGGTGTGTTGGAAGAGTTCCAAACAGGAAACTGTTGCAGACTCGACGATGGAAGCGGAATACATCGCTGCATCTGATGCCGCAAAAGAAGCTGTCTGGATGAGGAAGTTCTTGAAAGAACTTCAGGTAGTTCCGTCCATTGTTGATCCAATACCTCTGTATTGCGACAACAACGGGGCTATAGCTTTAGCGAAGGAACCCAGGTCCCATCAGAGATCCAGGCACATCTTGAGGCGGTATCACCTGATCAGGGAGATCGTGGATCGCCAGGAGATCGAAGTTCGGAGAGTCGCTTCAGAAGATAACACTGCAGATCCATTCACCAAGGCCCTGCCCCAGACTCAGTTCGAGCGGCTGATCGAGATGATAGGTCTTCGATACGCCAGTACATGGCCTTAGTGCAAGTGGGAGATTGTTAGTGTATATGCCCTAGAGGCCATTACTGTATCATACTGGTTTGTATATTACTTAATGGATGCTTGGGATATTCACCTTGTATATACAATCTGTAAGTCCACGTTGCGACCCCGGTTCTTACGGGGAGACGGAAACGGTATAAAATCAAAATTTTAACGCAAGAGGCAACATGGACTAAACTATGGTCGGGATCGTTACCTAAACTAAAACTAGCAAACTTAGCTAAAGAGAGTTAGCTACTCGGATGGAGATGGTTATACCTAGACTTGAACTCCTTCGTCTTCAAACTTTGTAGAGGTTGATGGTTCTCCTTTGTCGCCTTCTTCCGTCGAAGATGGATCCACCTCGAAGGCTCGACCTTTGGGCTCTTTCTCGTACTTGGAGTGAACTAGAATCGCCGGCTTGCTAGACCCTTGATCCTAGAGTGAGTAGAGAGTGTCTAGGGTTTGCTTTTGTTTTTCAAGAGAAGGATTCTCAACTCATGAGAAGGTTTCTCTTGACTAGAGGAAGAAGAAGATGAAGTGAAGAGAGAGAGTGAGAGTGATAGAATGAGCTTCTTCTTTTTCTTTTTGCAACCATAACAAAAGAAAAAGAATAATCAAATAATAACAATAATCAAAATGAAAAAGGTTTGATGGAAAGTTTAGGAATGACTAATATCATTACAAACATTAAATGAAAAAGCAAGAATGAAAAAGCATCTTGCATTTGTAATGATGGTAGTCAAATGTTCAACCATGGTCAACAAGTCAACCATGGTCAACAAGTCAACAAAAACTAACCATGACACAATTTCATTTTATTATATATTATTAAATGATATAACACAGATCCATTAGGGTTTGGAAAAATACAACTGTCAACTGTGCGTACGCACCCGTTCCGAAACCCTAATGAAAAATCATCTTCCTCCTCCTCAAAAAGAACTGTGCATACACACCTGTATTCTTGTTCCGACGAACACGAATACAAAGAGATAAAAGCAACCCCAAATACTATACCAGTATCCGGCTCAAACCAGAGCCCACTGGTAATACCCGTCCGGACTCCAAACGTGCACAAGTGCGCGGATGAGAACGAACCCTGTCGCAAAACCATGCGATCTCTACTCTGTTTTGCCCAGAGGCGAATACCCTCTGTGTGGGACTCTAAAGACTCGACACTACGCTGGCAGTGGGTTTAACCACAGACCGCAAGCGGCACTAGCTGTGCGTAACGGTCCCCAGGTAGATGTCGACAAGAAGGCTGACGAGGTGAAACCCCATCGGTACTCCTACTGAGTCTGAATGTGACAGTCTCCGTACAGTCCGGTCTGTTCGTCTGATACATCGCATGGCGGGCCTAGGGGGCGGTAAACGTCAGTCCCCCAATAGCGGTACAAGTCGTGCCGGAGCGAAGCCCAAAACACCCTGAGATAACACTGGAAACCTACCAGTATATCTCGTTTGCCCTGGCCAGGGACTACTCGTGTAATGGCTCTCCTAGACACAGCGCGATGTCAACCCCCAATACCGGGAGAGACGAATCCTGTCTAACCGTCACTGCCTCCAAGTGCTTCGGGACTGCACCCAACCACCACCTGTTTGCACGACTCCTTTGAGCCGTGGTAGGGTAGTGATCAAAGTGCAGTGGGAACACACTTGAGGCGAAGTGCCAGTGTCAAGTCAGCGGACTAAGCTGTACTCATGTCACCTGGGAACTGATGACTGACGATAGGTATAATACCAACCTATCAGTTCCCGACGAGTCCTGTCCAGTGTACTCGTAACCCAACGAGCACCCGTATACTATCTCCAGTACGACGTACTGATGGCTGTGGGACAGACCATCTCCCACACTGGGATGAGAAGCGCATACGCTAGTCTACTCCGGAGTATCGATGCCCTGTCTCGATAGTCCTGCGACTAGGGACCTGTATAAGGATGTGCTTATAGATTACCCAGCCCCCACTAGTGTGACTGCCATCACAACGCTGGTAATCAAGCAAAGATCCTAAGGGCTCCACTAATGCGTATAAGTGATATAGTAAATAAACACAAGTACACATTGAAGTAGAGACAAACCAAGTAGCATACTACTATTTTGAGCAAGATTGTATATACAAGGTGAATATCCCAAGCATCCATTAAGTAATATACAAACTAGTATGATACAGTAATGGCCTCTAGGGCATATACACTAACAATCTCCCACTTGCACTAAGGCCATGTACTGGCGTATCGAAGACCTATCATCTCGATCAGCCGCTCGAACTGAGTCTGGGGCAAGGCCTTGGTGAATGGATCTGCAGTGTTGTCTTCTGAAGCGACTCTCCGAACCTCGATCTCCTTGCGATCCACGATCTCCCTGATCAGGTGATACCGCCTCAAGATGTGCCTGGATCTCTGATGGGACTGGGTTCCTTCGCTAAAGCTATAGCCCCGTTGTTGTCGCAATACAGAGGTATTGGGTCAACAATGGACGGAACCACCTGAAGTTCTTTCAAGAACTTCCTCATCCAGACAGCTTCTTTTGCGGCATCAGATGCAGCGATGTATTCCGCTTCCATCGTCGAGTCTGCAACGGTTTCCTGTTTGGAACTCTTCCAACACACCGCCCCTCCATTGAGGGTAAAGACAAAACCCGACATGGACTTGGAATCATCCTTGTCACTCTGGAAGCTGGAGTCAGCAAAGGCCTCGATCTGGAGGTCTTTTCCGCCGTACACCAAGAAAATCTCCTTAGTCCTTCTCAGGTACTTGAGAATGTTCTTTACTGCTATCCAGTGTTTCTCCCCAGGGTTAGACTGATACCGGCTTACCACGCTCAGTGCATAAGCTACATCCGGTCTGGTACACAACATCGCATACATTATAGAGCCTACCGCAGAAGCGTAGGGTATAACAGACATGCGATCCCTCTCCAAATCAGTCTTGGGAGACATCTCTTTAGAGAGGGTGATCCCGTGACAAGCCGGTAGGTTACCGCGCTTGGAATCTTCCATAGCGAATCTTTTCACTATGGTGTCGATGTACCTGGACTGAGAAAGTCCCAATATCCTCTTGGATCTATCACGATGGATCCGGATCCCCAGGATGTATGAGGCATCACCCAGGTCTTTCATGGAGAACCTTTGTGACAAGAACCCCTTGACAGATTGTAGCATAGGAATGTCATTTCCTATTAAGAGAATGTCATCCACGTATAAAACGAGGAATACTACAGTTCTCGCTACAAATCTACTATAGATGCATGGTTCATCTGGATTTTTGATAAAGCCAAATTCCTTGACCGTCTCATCAAAACAGATGTTCCAACTCCGCGATGCCTGCTTTAGTCCATAGATGGACTTAAGCAACTTGCACACCTTTCCGCTGCTCCCACTCTGAATGAAACCCTCTGGCTGGTCCATATAGACACACTCCTCTAAATTTCCATTTAGAAAAGCTGTCTTTACGTCCATTTGCCAGATCTCATAATCGTGGAAGGCAGCAATGGCAAGAAGGATCCGAATGGATTTCAGCATGGCTACTGGAGAAAAGGTTTCGTCGTAGTCCAAGCCAGGTCTTTGACGAAAACCCTTTGCTACTAGCCTAGCTTTATAGGTCTCAACCTGTCCATCTACACCAATCTTCCTTTTGAAGATCCACTTGCATCCTACGGGTTTTACCCCGTCTGGAGCAATGTCCAACGTCCATACCTTGTTGGTGTACATGGACTCCATTTCGGTCCGCATTGCATCCAGCCATTTCACTGAGTCAACGCTCTGAACGGCCTGCTGGAAGCTAGTAGGCTCATCATAATCTATGATGCAATCCTCTCTATCCCCGTCTACGAGAAAACCGTAGTATCTCTCGGGCGGATGAGACTGCCTACTACTCCTGCGGAGCGGCGTAGGAATGTCCTGTTCTTCCGAACCCTCTGGTTCCACTAAACTTTCAGTAATAGTCCGTGGTTCTGGAATTTCTTCCAGTTCTACTGCGCTCCCACTTATTTCCTTTTCTATGAACTGGTGTTCTAGAAAGTGGGCATGACGAGAGACAAGAACTTTTTGTTCCTCTTCACAGTAGAAGAAATATCCCTTGGAATTCTTTGGATATCCCACAAACTTGCACAGTACTGAGCGTGCCTCGAGCTTGTCCGCATGCTGCTTTTTGACAAAAGCTGGACTTCCCCATATCTTAATGTGATTAAGATGGGGTCTCTTCCCACACCACATCTCAAATGGCGTAGTAGGCACAGTCTTAGTGGGAACTCGGTTCAAAAGGTATGCGGCTGATTCTAGCGCATATCCCCAGAATGATCGCAGGCAACTCAGCGTTACTCATCATGGACCGCACCATATCCAATAGGGTGCGGTTTCCGTCTCTCCGATACACCGTTGTGTTGCGGGGTGTAAGGAGGAGTAAGCTGAGAGAGAATTCCGTTCTCTTTTAAATAGTCCAGGAACTCGGCACTTAAGTATTCTCCACCTCGATCCGATCTTAGAATCTTAATACTTTTGCCGGTCTGTTTCTCTACTTCATTCTTATACTCCTGGAATTTTCCAAAGGCCTCGGACTTATGTTTCATTAAGAAGACATAACCGTACCTTGAGAAGTCATCCGTAAAAGTAATGAAGTAAGAATGTCCGCTTCGGGCATGTGTAGACATTGGACCGCACACGTCACTGTGTACGAGTCCCAAGAGCTCGCTCGCTCTTACTCCATGTCCAGTAAACGGAGTCTTTGTCATCTTTCCCTTGAGACAGGATTGACAAGTGGCATACGACTGATATTCGAACGCATTCAAATACCCTTCTGTATGTAACTTCGTCAACTTTCTCTCATTGATGTGACCCAATCTACAATGCCATAAGAAAGTCTGATTTATTTCTGGAGACTTTCTTTTGTGTGTATTCTGGACATTAAAAATCTGTGGTTGGTTTAACACGTATATACCATTACTCAGAGTACCTGACCCAATCAATACTTGATTAAGGTGAATGTTTACAACATTACTTACAAACGCAAATTCATAACCTTCTTTAGAACTAAAGATACAGAAATGATATTACAAGTTGCGTTGGGTACAAAAAAGCAATTACGCAAAACCAAAACATGTCCATCTGACATTCCCAGGTGATAGTCCCCCACGGCTTTAGCATCCATGCTAGCTCCGTTCGCAACTCTGAGGGTCATGTCACCTGCCTTCAAATCCCTACGGTTTCTCAACGCCTGCAAAGAATTACAGATATGAGATCCTGATCCGGTATCCAATACCCAGGAAGTAGAGTTTATTGAAAGACAGTTTTCAATAACATACACACCTGAAGCTGAAGCTGCAACCTGCTTCAATTCCTGTGTTCTGTCCTTCCAGGCCCTGCAATCATTCTTCCAGTGTCCTTTCTTATGACAAAAGAAGCATTCTTCCTTATCCACAAGCTTCCCCATTATCTTTGTTTGCTTTACCTTTTCCCTTCGTATCCACTTTACCAACACCGCCCCTTGGTTTGGCGGGGGCCTTCTTCTTCTTTCCCTTGGCTTTCGCCTTGGACCTAGAAGAAGATGATCCTCCTACAAACAAAGTGGATGTTTCCCTACCTTTCTGTAGGGTGCCCTCTGCGCTCCTCAGCAGGTTGAGGAGCTCTGAAAGTTCAACCTCCTTTTCTTGTAGGTTGAAGTTCATTATAAACTGGGCGTAAGTGGAAGGAAGGGACTGGAGAACTATATCCGTATATAGCTCACTCTCCAATGTGATCCCTAGGTCAGCGAGCTCCTCAATGTAGCCGATCATCTTAGCACATGCTCGGCTACTGATGATCCGACGGCCATTCTTGTCGAGAATAACTTTTTCGACGCTTCGTATCTTGCGATACGTGATTGCTCTCCATACAGTTCTTTTGTATGGAGCAATATGGACTCCATGTCCATATTCTCATCTCCATGTCCATATTCTCATGCCTCCTCTGATGTTCGTTGTCCATCGAGGCAAGCAGGAGGCATTTGGCCTTCGCGCTATCAATCTCCCAAGTCTTGCGGATTTCCTTATCCGCGACACTAGAAGTTGGACCAGGGACAGGGGGAGCTTTGGTGGTAAGAAGATACCCCAGCTTGTCATAAGTGATTGCTATCTTGACATTCCTGAGCCAATCTTTGTAGTTTGGCCCTGTCAGCTTGTTTTTATCTAGGAGTAACTTAAGTCCAGTCATGTTGATTGGTCGCTGCAATTAGGAGAGAGAAGAAGAAACACTCAGCATGATGCTCTTGCAAGTTTAGAGTGGTTTTTAGTTTGTCTAAACAGGATGGCTCCCACTGTTTCTCGAATCCCTCCTCAAACCATAAAGGAAGAATTAGTCGGGATCAATCCCACCGTACAATACTTGCTTAACCGTTCAGCCAGGCCAGTGTCGGTACTTCGAGGGAGGTTTTCCAACGCTTTCGCGAAGTTCCTTAATTAAATAACCTCTTTTCCCTGGGGGCGTAACCCCGCTAACACCTTTCTAGGCACCTACTAGGTTTATAGCATTGATCGTTTAGTGAGAAATTTCCCGAGGAGTAGCATATACTCACAGTAGGATCGGGATCCAAATATCATCGCGTGACGAAACTGAAGGAATCCTACCAGAATCACCACACTCCAAATGGTATGCAAATCTAGCAAGTTTCAGTACTTATGAAACTCCCGATGTGGATTTTTGCCCCATGCTCTTATGACCTTGACTTTGGCCAAAATATCATAAGTCACATGTCAAGTTCTGCCCGTCACTATCCAGGTTAATTTGGATCCATCCGTACCTACCCTTGACTTTGGCCAAAATGGCAGCACGACTGTCCCAAACCAACGCATCTATCTATGCTACACATGAACACCCAATAGCTACCAATCACTATGCCTTGACTTTGGCCAAAATACATAGCTTGAATACTATTGCCTATTCATGCGAAGCGACGGAGGGCTACGAATGGTTTTGGCGAAACCGTGAACGTAGTGAACTTGATTTAATCGATGGAACGAGATAGCTTTTAGAAGGAGTGGCTCAAGCTCCGCATTTAAAAGTTATTTTTGAAAAGAACCGAGTGGTTTTTCGAAAGTGTTCCAACGACTTTAACTTGGTTTATTATCTTGCATTAGTTCTTTTAATGCGTGATATTCTTGCATTAGTACTTTTAATGCGTCCCATCATTTAATCCTACCATTGCAGAAAACAACCAAAATATGACGTACGCTTATGCCATTCGCATTCGCCACTGGGCCCCGTCATTACCCGTTAGGTTACTTAACTAACGACAGAGCGGGGGCTGGGCTAGCGCGTCTGTAAAACATAAGCAACGCCTAAATAATATCTTATATAGATATACTGCAATGATAAACATTTCAGATCACAGATAAATACATTGGATATACTAGTAATCTGTAATTTGTACGAGCCTGTAACAAAAACAGATAACACGGTCGCGGTGAATAGCCAATACCCCACCCAAGACCCCTACGGGTACGGCAAACTACCCGCCAAGTACCCGAAGCGTAGCAACCTCCCTCATCTCCATGAGTAGGCCACTCGACACTTCGGCATACCCGGTAGTTTGTGCACCCCTCCACGGGTCTATCCTAGGAGCAAAAACAGTAAAAAGAAATTATACAATGACGGCTACAACCCCGACCCGGTTGTGCGGCCAAACAAATAATTATTACATCAATTTACAAATTTACATGAATTGCAAGAAAAGTAAACTCTCGTCTCACAACCCCCGGCTATTCACCCGCGACAATCCAACATATTTATATACACATTCCAGCACATTACAGATCATGTATAACCCCGACTAATCGACTTATAGCGATTAGCCGACGTTCAATACATGCAAACATCACAGATATAACCATCATAGTCAAAGTGCAATGAAGTTCGGAAAAAATACGGAATTATAGGACCCCAAAAGGAAATTTCTTTTCTGTAAAATCTGGGCACATATAATATATCTCAAAAATCCCAAAACCAACACAAACACACACTGCACGAAAAACGACGCACTAAAGACAACAAACCGCGGCGCTTCCGCGGCGGCCAAGAAGGGTCACGCGGCGGAAGCGCGGCGGTTTAGACGAATTGGTGAATCGTTTTTCATGGGTGTTCTAACAAAACCCTGATACGAATTTAGGAGTATAAAGTTTTTCATTTTGATCAGAAAAAATTTCAACAGAAACTCAGTTTTTTGTAGTTTTCCGGTTTTGTGATTTTTTTCGGTTCCGAACTTCGTTACACTTTACTACCTAGCTAGTTTAAGTTTAGTTAGGCTCTGATACCACTGTAAGTCCACGTTGCGACCCCGGTTCTTACGGGGAGACGGAAACGGTATAAAATCAAAATTTTAACGCAAGAGGCAACATGGACTAAACTATGGTCGGGATCGTTACCTAAACTAAAACTAGCAAACTTAGCTAAAGAGAGTTAGCTACTCGGATGGAGATGGTTATACCTAGACTTGAACTCCTTCGTCTTCAAACTTTGTAGAGGTTGATGGTTCTCCTTTGTCGCCTTCTTCCGTCGAAGATGGATCCACCTCGAAGGCTCGACCTTTGGGCTCTTTCTCGTACTTGGAGTGAACTAGAATCGCCGGCTTGCTAGACCCTTGATCCTAGAGTGAGTAGAGAGTGTCTAGGGTTTGCTTTTGTTTTTCAAGAGAAGGATTCTCAACTCATGAGAAGGTTTCTCTTGACTAGAGGAAGAAGAAGATGAAGTGAAGAGAGAGAGTGAGAGTGATAGAATGAGCTTCTTCTTTTTCTTTTTGCAACCATAACAAAAGAAAAAGAATAATCAAATAATAACAATAATCAAAATGAAAAAGGTTTGATGGAAAGTTTAGGAATGACTAATATCATTACAAACATTAAATGAAAAAGCAAGAATGAAAAAGCATCTTGCATTTGTAATGATGGTAGTCAAATGTTCAACCATGGTCAACAAGTCAACCATGGTCAACAAGTCAACAAAAACTAACCATGACACAATTTCATTTTATTATATATTATTAAATGATATAACACAGATCCATTAGGGTTTGGAAAAATACAACTGTCAACTGTGCGTACGCACCCGTTCCGAAACCCTAATGAAAAATCATCTTCCTCCTCCTCAAAAAGAACTGTGCATACACACCTGTATTCTTGTTCCGACGAACACGAATACAAAGAGATAAAAGCAACCCCAAATACTATACCAGTATCCGGCTCAAACCAGAGCCCACTGGTAATACCCGTCCGGACTCCAAACGTGCACAAGTGCGCGGATGAGAACGAACCCTGTCGCAAAACCATGCGATCTCTACTCTGTTTTGCCCAGAGGCGAATACCCTCTGTGTGGGACTCTAAAGACTCGACACTACGCTGGCAGTGGGTTTAACCACAGACCGCAAGCGGCACTAGCTGTGCGTAACGGTCCCCAGGTAGATGTCGACAAGAAGGCTGACGAGGTGAAACCCCATCGGTACTCCTACTGAGTCTGAATGTGACAGTCTCCGTACAGTCCGGTCTGTTCGTCTGATACATCGCATGGCGGGCCTAGGGGGCGGTAAACGTCAGTCCCCCAATAGCGGTACAAGTCGTGCCGGAGCGAAGCCCAAAACACCCTGAGATAACACTGGAAACCTACCAGTATATCTCGTTTGCCCTGGCCAGGGACTACTCGTGTAATGGCTCTCCTAGACACAGCGCGATGTCAACCCCCAATACCGGGAGAGACGAATCCTGTCTAACCGTCACTGCCTCCAAGTGCTTCGGGACTGCACCCAACCACCACCTGTTTGCACGACTCCTTTGAGCCGTGGTAGGGTAGTGATCAAAGTGCAGTGGGAACACACTTGAGGCGAAGTGCCAGTGTCAAGTCAGCGGACTAAGCTGTACTCATGTCACCTGGGAACTGATGACTGACGATAGGTATAATACCAACCTATCAGTTCCCGACGAGTCCTGTCCAGTGTACTCGTAACCCAACGAGCACCCGTATACTATCTCCAGTACGACGTACTGATGGCTGTGGGACAGACCATCTCCCACACTGGGATGAGAAGCGCATACGCTAGTCTACTCCGGAGTATCGATGCCCTGTCTCGATAGTCCTGCGACTAGGGACCTGTATAAGGATGTGCTTATAGATTACCCAGCCCCCACTAGTGTGACTGCCATCACAACGCTGGTAATCAAGCAAAGATCCTAAGGGCTCCACTAATGCGTATAAGTGATATAGTAAAATAAACACAAGTACACATTGAAGTAGAGACAAACCAAGTAGCATACTACTATTTTGAGCAAGATTGTATATACAAGGTGAATATCCCAAGCATCCATTAAGTAATATACAAACTAGTATGATACAGTAATGGCCTCTAGGGCATATACACTAACACAATCTTGCTCAAAATAGTAGTATGCTACTTGGTTTGTTTCTACTTCAATGTGTACATGTGTTTATTTTTGTATATCGCCTATACACATTAGTAGAGCCCTTAGGATCTTTGCTTGATTACCAGCGATGTGATGGCCGTCACACTAGTGGGGCTGGGTAATCTATAAGCACATCCTTATGCAGGTCCCTGGTCGCAGGACTATCGAGACAGGGCATCGATACTCCGGAGTAGACCAGTGCATGCGCTTCTCATCCCAGTGTGGGAGACGGTCTGTCCCACAGCCGTCAGTATGTCGTACTTGAGATATTATGCGGGTGCTCGTTAGGTTACGGGTACACTGGACAGGACTCGTCGGGAACTGACTAGTTGGTATTATACCTATCGTCAGTTATCAGTTCCCAGGTGACATGAGTACAGCTTAGTCTGCTGACTTGACACTGTCACTCCGCCTCGAGTGTGTTCCCACTGTACTTTGATCACTACCCTACCACGGCTCAAAGGAGTCGTGCAAACAGGTAGTGGTTGGGTGCAGTCCCGAAGCACTTGGAGGCAGTGACGGTTAGACAGGATTCGTCTCTCCCGGTATTGGGGGTTGACATCGCGCTGTGTCTAGGAGAGCCATTACACGAGTAGTCCCTGGCCAGGGCAATCGAGATATACTGGTAGGTTTCCAGTGTTATCTCAGGGTGTTTTGGGCTTCGCTCCGGCACGACTTGTACCGCTATTGGGGGACTGACGTTTACCGCCCCCTAGGCCCGCCATGCGATGTATCAGACGAACAGACCGGACTGTACGGAGAATGTCACACTCAGGCTCAGTAGGAGTTCAGATGGGTTTCTCCTCGTCGGTCTTCTTGTCGGCACTACCTGGGGACCGTTACGCACAGCTAGTGCCGCTTGCGGTCTGTGGTTAAACCCACTGCCAGCGTAGTGTCGAGTCTTTAGAGTCCCACACAGAAAGCTTTTCGCCTTTAGGCAAAAGAGTAGAGGTCGCATGGTATTGCGACAGGTCGCATGGTTTTGCGACAGGGTTCGGTCACATCCGTGCACTTGTGCACGTACAGTGTCCGGACAGTTTACACTAGCGGGCTTTGGTTTAAGCCAGATCCTAGTGTACCTTTTGGGATTGGATTTATCCAGTGTGCATTCGTGTTCCTCGGAACGCGGATGCGGGTGCGTATGCACAGTTGACAGGGAGACAGAGGCTGCGGATTCTCATTAGGGTTGTTGACAGTTGACCGTTGACTATTTGACTTTTTGCTCAACCCTAATGAGAATATGATATGTGATTAACTATTATATTAATTAAGTATTATGGTGATATGGTTGTTGACTTTGTTGACTTGTTGACTTTTGTTGACTTGTTGACTTTGTTGACGTGTTGACTTTTGTTGACTTGTTGACCGGTTGACTAGGCTTGACTAGTTGACCATCATGATAACCATAGCCATCATTTCATGGCAAAGACTTTTGTTTACTTGCTCATTTGTGTAAAATGAGTGCATGAAATGATATGGTTATGGTTGCTTCAACCATCACATAAGACTTTTTTTGATATGATGAGTTATGATCTCTTTGGATTATGAGAGGGTGAAACTCAAAAGAGAGCCTCATTCTTTCTTGCTCATTCTCTCTCTTGTTCTTGAGCTCTCCTTTTGCTCTCACCCTCAACCTCTTGCTCCCTCTCTTGATCCTATGGTTCTATTGTCTCATGAGTTGAGAATCAAGAACCATAGATAAAATCCCATTCTATTTCTTCTTTACTCATTCTAGTTCACTAGGTTTAGCAAACCAAGTGAACTAGTTTCTTCAAAGAACGAAGAAGGAGCTAAAGGTTGGAGCTTTCAGGTGGATCTATCTTCGGCGTACGGAGACGACGAGAAGAAGCCATCGGACCACCATCGGAGCTTTGAAGACGAAGGAGTTCAAGACAAGCAAGGTATAACCCCCTAACCGAGTAGCTAGAAACTCATAGTTAGGATGTTAGATAGATGTTTAACCAAGATCCGGGTTTTAGGTCCATATTACCACCTCCGTAAAAATCGTTTTTTACCAAATTCCGCTTTCCCGAAAGTACCGGGAGAGGTAGCATGGACTTACAGTAACGGCCACCCGGGTATTGAGCGATCAGAAGATCAACGAGTAAGCTCGCTCACACTCCTGTGAATCCAACCAGTAACACTTACCATACAGTCCGGTCTCATCGTCTGATATGTCGCATATCTCGCCTAGGGGTGGTAAACGTCAGACCCCAGTAGCTCGATAAGTCGTGTCGATATGAGGTCTACAACAGTTCGAGAAACTACTGGTAACACTTACCAGTAAATCTCAGCAACCCTGGCCAGGGATTTCCGGTTATAACCAATCGAACACAGCGCAACATCAACTCCCCATACCGGGAGAGACAAATCCCCTCCTATCGCTCATTGCCTCCATGTGATTCGGGACTGTACCCAAAAACCACCGTTTTGCACGCCCTCTTGGACGTGGTAAGGTGGAAATCAAAGCACAGTGGGAATCACACAAGACTCTATGACGATCTCGGGTCAACAGACTACTCTGTACCAGTGTCACCAGAGAACTGCCATCTGACGTGAGGTATAATACCATCTGGGAGTTCTCGGCGAGTCCGTCCAGTGTACCCAGTCTCCACTGAGCACCCGTATATCATCTCTGATGTCAAACACCAATGGATATGGAATCATCCATCGCCCATCTGTATGGGTCGAGAAGGTATACGCTAGTCTACTCTGGTATATCGATGCCCCGTCTCGATACACCCACGACTAGGGACCTTGAAGGATGTACTTATGGACTACCATGTCCCTACTAGTATGATCTGCATCATAGTCCGGGTAGTCAAGTACACATCCTAAGGGCTTTACCAACATATAACAGAGAGATAATCAATGTACACGTTAAGGTAAAGAGCAACCAGATAGCATATTATCATGTCGAGCAAGAAAGTCCTCTCTATATATGTCCAAGCATCCACTACAATATACATCCTATGTATAGTAATGGCCTCTAGGGCATATATATAACTAACACGCATGGCGGGCCTAGGGGATGGTAAACGTCAGTCCCCTAATAGCGGTACAAGTCGTGTCGGAGTGTAGCCCAGAACACCCTGAGATAACATTGGAAACCTACCAGTATATCTCACTTGCCCTGGTCAGGGACGACTATGTGTAATGGCTCTCCATGACACAGCGCGATATCAACTCCCAATACCGGGAGAGACGAATCCTGTCTAACCATCACTGCCTCCAATTGCTTCGGGACTGCACCCAACTACTGCCTGTTTGCACGACTCCTTTGAGCCGTGGTAGGGTAGTAACCAAAGTACAGTGGGAACACACTCGAGGCGAAGTGACAGTGTCAAGTCAGCGGACTAAGCTGTACTCATGTAACCTGGGAACTGATAACTGACGATAGGTATAGTACCAACCAACAGTTCCCGATGAGTCCATTCCGGTGTACTCGTAACCTAACGAGCACCCATATACTATCTCAAGTACGACGTACTGACGGCTATGGGACAAACCGTCTTCCCTGCTGGGATGAGAAGCGCATACGCTAGTCTACTCCGGAGTATCGATGCCCAGTCTCGATAGTCCTACGACTAGGGACCTGCATAAGGATGTGCTTATGGATTACCCAGCCCCCACGAGTGTGACTGCCATCATAACGCTGGTAATTAAGCAAAGATCCTAAGGGCTCCACTAATGTGTATAGGCGATATGTTAAAAGAAACACATGTACACACATTGAAGTAGAAACAAACCAAGTAGCATACTACTATTTTGAGAAAGATTGTCTATACAATGGTGAATATCCCAAGCTTCCATTAAGTAATATACAAACTAGTATGATACAGTAATAGCCTCTAGGGCATATACACTAACAATCTCCCACTTGCACTAAGGCCATGTACTGGTTTATCGAAGACCTATCATCTCGATCAGCCGCTCGAACTGAGTCTGGGGCAAGGCCTTCGTGAATGGATCTGCAGTGTTATCTTCTGAAGCAACCCTCCGAACCTCGATCTCCTGGCGATCCACGATCTCCCTGATCAGGTGATACCGCCTCAAGATGTGTCTGGATTTCTGATGGGACCTGGGTTCCTTCGCTAAAGCTATAGCCCCGTTGTTGTCGCAATACAAAGGTATTGGATCAACAATGGACGGAACCACCTGAAGTTCTTTCAAGAACTTCCTCATCCAGACGGCTTCTTTTGCGGCATCAGATGCAGCGATATATTCCGCTTCCATTGTCGAGTCAGCAACGGTTTCCTATTTGGAACTCTTCCAACACACCGCCCCTCCATTGAGGGTAAAGACAAAACCCAACATGGACTTGGAATCATCCTTGTCACTCTGGAAGCTGGAGTCAGCAAAGGCCTCAATCTTGAGGTCTTTTCCACCATACACCAAGAACATCTCCTTAGTCCTTCTCAGGTACTTGAGAATGTTCTTTACCGCTATCCAGTGCTTCTCCCCAGGGCTTGACTGATGCCGGCTTACCACACTCAATGCATAAGCAACATCTGGCCTGGTACACAACATCGCATACATTATAGAGCCTACCGCAGAAGCGTAGGGTATAATAGACATGCGATCCCTTTCCAAATCAGTCTTGGGAGACATCTCTTTGGAGAGGGTGATCCCGTGACAAGCCGGTAGATTACCACGCTTGAAATCTTCCATACTGAATCTTTTCAGTATGGTGTCGATGTACCTGGACTGCGAAAGTCCTAATATCCTCTTGGAACTATCACGATGGATCCGGATCCCCAGAATGTAAGTGGCATCACCTCAATCTTGAGCATACCGAAGTACCTCTCGGGTGCCTGAAGCTACCCACCATATCTGCGGAGTGGCTAATGGAATGTCAAACCAGATTGAATCTTTAGGTTCTTATCAAATCTTCAGTAATCGTCTGCGGTTCTGGAATCACTTCCAGTTCTACCATACTCCCACTACTGTTTTCTGAAAAAATCCATTTTTGTTAAAACTGTGGCGAATCTAGAACAATATCACTATTGATCTTCCAGATGGTAGAAAGTCAACCCTCGTCATAGCCCGGGTCAACCCACAAACAGCCATTACAGAAACGTGCCTTGAGTTATCCGAAGTCTGGTTTTAAGCATAAGCCGGAAAACTCCCCGTACCTTAATAATGTCAAGATATGAACTATTCTATATCCAATATAGAAACAGAGGCACTGATTTAATTGAACCAGATTCAAATCATGCAGCTGTCTCCAATGCATGTCAACTAAATGGAAGGAGGCCGATCAGCGTTACTCAACTTAGGAATGCTTCCAATTATGAGTAACCTGAAAGAGAAGCAAGTTCTCTAATTAACTGAATACCATACACAAGTATCTACATCCTCGATCATCTTGAAGAATCCCGATACTTGCAATACCTGGTTCTCTACTTTATTCATATACCTATAGCTTCTCAAACTTAGACCTTGCATTTCTACGAAACACATGTCTAAGAAATAAAGAAGTCACAAGTAAACAGAATATAGTACGAGTACCAACCCCTCTGTCCAGATGGACACTGGACAATGTACAATACTCTATATAAGTCCCTTGAGTCTAGTGACCCATTCATTGTGTGTCGTAGGTTGAAAACTGTACTTATGGTTAAGAAGAATTACACCGCTGTTTAATGCTCCTTACCTAACCATCCACTGATATAGGTAAACGCCATAGACATAATTTCAAAAAGTTATATCTCACTCTACTAAAATAGACGTACAGATATATCAATTTGAAATTGGTGCACAACAACGGATATTCAAAACCAAATATTTGCCGACCGGCAAACAGCCCAGGCAATTTCCTCAAATATCACCAATTACAACGAATTCCGATATAATGAGGATAATCACGTAATTCCCAATAACTTACTCCCACTCATCATCTGTAAAACCATACAGATGTGAGAATCATACCTGATAAATACATACCTTGGAGTAAGTGTCTAATTGGGAAATCTGTTTTCTTTTAACAGTACACGGTGAAACTGAAACATTGAAATGTTTCGGTGGGGTATACTGGTATTCCTAGTAATGCATCTTCCATTATCAAGATTCACAACTATAACCATATAATTCTTTGCCATCTCTCCAAATCCCTTTATATGTCTTTAGTCGTTACCTTCTGCACACCCCTTTAGGCCAAATGGTTTTCTTCCTTCTCTACCGTTCGGCACCAGCCTATGGTTTGGAAGAAGACTATCCAATAAGCATAATGGGTGTACTGTCCTAATCCTAGGAGCACTCGCAATGCGAGAGAAGATGAAGATAAAAGACACCTGAATAAACTTTATTCCTATTTCTCCTGAACCAGAATCCATCCCCGAACTGGAACAAGTTCCTTTCGAGTTCGTATATAACCATGCGATGGAATATCCAATAAACTGTGGATCTTCGTAGTGATACGAAGTGTCCTGGAGAAATACAAAGGTGATTTAGGATTGGCGAAGAAATATTTAGTTTGGTCGTGAATAGCAGTCGCAATTTACTTTGCCCTCTTACTAATCCCTTTCTTTGTCTTAACTTAATACCTTCTGTACACCATCGTTATGCTAATTGGTTTTCTTCATTCCCTACCGTTCGGCACCAGCCTAAGGTTTGGAAGAAGACTATCCAATTTGCGTAATAGGTGTATTATCTCCTAAACCAAGGAGCACTCGAAACCTGAGAGAAGGTAAAAGGAAAAGACAACTGAATAGTCCTATTCGTTTTCTCCAGAACCGGAAACCATCCTCGAATAAATTCCTTCGAGTTCGTATATAACCATACGATGGTTTTGTCCAATGGAAGTGGATGTTCGTAGTAATACGGGGTGTCCTGGAGAAAAGGGTAAAAGTAGGAGTGGCAATGAGGTTTGCAACTCTGACAATCCAAAAGCCAGTGTTTAAGAAGGTTCGGTTAATTTTGGTCACTGAGTCATAGTCTAGGGTCGAGTCAATGGTCGCTGCCAAAGAGAGAGAGAAAAGAAACACTCAGCGTGCACTCTAACCTAGATCAGAATGGTTATCACTTTATTTAATCAGGAAACCTCCCACTGTAACCTCAAATTCTTCTCCAAACCTGAAAGAAGAATTAGTCGGGATCACCCGAGGAGTAAACCAACTCATCAGTGGGAATCGAGATCCAACTATCATCGCATGATAACGTGACGGAATCTGCTCACGTTATCACACTCGAGAAGGTATGCTCATATCTGGCAAGTTTCAGTTTCTTTAGAAACTCCCGATATGATTTTTGCCCCATGCTCTTATGACCTTGACGAAGGTCAACAAATCATAAGTCACATCTCAAGTTCTACCCGTCATTGTCCAGGTTAATATGAACCCACCCGTACAAGTCCTTGACGAAGGTCAACAAGGCTATACGACTGTCCCAAACCAACACATCTATCTATGTAGCAGAAAGATAACAAGCAGCTACCATACACTATGCCTTGACGAAGGTCAACAAACATAGCATGAATACTACGTGCTACCCGTCTGAAATGACAGAGGGCTACGAATGGTTTCTGGCGAAAAACCTTTAACGTAATTAACTTGATATCGTTGAAGGAACCGGATAGCTTTTATAAAAATATAGTGGCGAAAACCTTTGCTAAAGAGGTCACTCCCGGTGAAGGGATCTCGGCTCTTTCCCCGTAGAATGAGGTGCAGGATATTCCAAGCAAAAGTAATCGACTATAGTGAAGTTATTGCCCTGACGCAAACTTCTGTCCAAGGGGTCACTCCCGGTGAAGGGATCTCGGCCCTTGCCTCGTCGACTGAGGTGCTGGATATTCATAACCGAATACCACTGTGCAAAACAAAAGAGAACGCCCTTGCAATAACAGCTTTTTAAAAAATGTTCCAACAACATCAGAATAGGTTTGTTTAGGTTGCATTGATCCGAATCAACGCAGTCCCATCAATTGATCACACCACAAAAGAACGAAAATAATAATGCACGTATATGCCATCCGCATTCACCACTGGGTCCCTTCATCACCCGTTAGGTTACTTTACTAACGACAGAGCGGGGATTGGACTAGCGCGGATGCAAAACATATACAACATCTACTAGTATATATATCAATATATAATATTCGCTCAAGGCGTGATAAAATGCAACATCACAGAAATGTAACCAGCATCACAGAACAATACAGATATCTGGGATCCCCGAGTTTCACAGAGCCGCTACTGAAACCTGACGTTCCCCTGGTCCTGTGGATAGCCTGTGCAATGAAATCCTAGACCCCTACAGGCGCGGCAAGTTACCCGCCAAAACCTAAAGCGAGGCATCCCCCTTCAGCAACGTGAATGGACCACCCAGCACTTCACGGAATCCGGTAACTTGGGCACCCCTCCTGGGTCAACCTGTACCCCCTACGAGTGCGGCGAATAGCCCGCCAATTCTAGAGTGAAGCCCCCTCCGTCTCAATGCCATGAGATGCGGGCCCGTTGCCTTCTAGAACCCGGCTATCCGTGCACCCCTCCGTGGGGCAATCCTAGTACAGAAAGTAAAATATACATACAACGGGTACATCGACCTCAACCTGGCCGTGCCCCAAAACAATAATATACAAACAGGCAGTGACGGCAGTCCACATGTCGGACGCTCGCCCCGCAATATCAAATGTACATATAAAACAAAACTGTGCTAACATTGCATCCAGGCTATCCCCCACGACCAATCCACAACATCACAGCACAACACAGAACATCAACGTGAATGTCACGTTCGCAAATCCGTCTAAAAGGGCTATAACAGTTAGACAGGATTTACCGATCAAATGACATTCACGGTCGCAGATATAATGTAAATACTGTGAACTAACATGTTTAAAATTTTCGATCGATCAAATATACCCAAGTGGGCCCCAAGCACTACTGTAGCACTCACAGAAAATCTGGGCCCAAAAAGAATGTTCCAAAAACCCCATTTCACAGTCTAAGACCCACTGAAAAAAATTGGTGCAACAAGGACTTATTATGGCCGCGGAACCGCGGCCAATGCATGGGTTTGGCCGCGGTTCCGCAGTGGAACAGTGGATTCATGTCACCAAATTTTTGCAGAAGTCCTAGAATTCCCTGCATGTTATTCTGCAACAACCTGAAAAATTTTTAGAGCCTAAAAAAATTTCGACAGAAACTTGTGCACTTGAAATCGGGTTTTCGGAAATTTGTTCGATCGAACTTGTAAACACATTAGAGCAAGCTAGACTAGGTTAATGGCGTGGCTCTGATACCAATGTAAGTGCACGGCGGTGCCCTCCGACGCCGGAAATGCGGAAACGAAAAACTTTGCGAAACTTGCAAACCGGCACCACCGCGCACTATCAACCCGGATCGGGCCATTAACCTAGCTACTAGCAAACTAAAAGATGGGTAGAGAGATATACCAAGCGATCCGTGTCCTTCGGTCTTCGTCTCCACTCCGAGCTCCTCGCGGAATCTCCGGTCGTCGCCTCCTCGTCGAAACGGGCACCACAACGCCGGGTTCTTTTACGGGCTCCCACCTCTGGACCGAGGCAACTCGGGCGTGAAGTTGGCTAGCCGACGCGTCCAAGGTTTGCTGTAGACAAGTGTAGAATCCATTGTCTCTAGGGGGTTGAAGTTGCCATTGATGGAGGTGAAGAAAGAATGAACTTTGGAGGGAAATGGTGCTATCATTTTTCTAGCAAGGAATAATGAAATGAGATCAAGAAATCACCACTCAAAAATGAAACCCTCCCCCTCTCTAAATGTGGCCGGCCCCTCTCTCAAAATGGGAGTGTCATGGAATCAACAAGAAGGGAGGTGAGTGTAGGAAAAGTAGAATGGTGACCACACCCCCAAAAGCAAGCCTCACATCCATAAACAAATCAATCTCTTCTCATTAATTCATGTAATGATGCATGAAAAGAAAAGATGCCATCATGAAGCCACAAATGCAAACAACACCCTCCACAAAGATAATTTGCACAACTGCAAATAACCCCCTCCATCGGAAAAGTCCGGCCGGGAAGGAACAAAGGAAAAATGGCCGGAACGGAATGCAAACTGGCAACTTCAGAAAACTGATGCCGTAATAAATTACAGGAAACCCCCGCGACTGTATATACATACCCGCATTTGTATTCCCACTGAATACAAATGCAAAGAGACAAAATCTACACTGTACAATACTAGGATCCGGTTTAAACCAAAGCTCGCTAGTAAAATCCGTCCGATCACGATCCGTGCAATACCGCACGTATCAGATTGAACCCTGCCATATCTCCATACGGCCTCTACAGCGTTTCGCCCGAAACTTGAGAAACTGGTCTGTGGGGGACTCTAAAAACTCGTCAATACTTTGGTTGTGGATTTAACCACTAGCACATCATAGGTATTAGCCTATACGTAACGGGCTACCAGGTATTGACCAAAAGGGACGTCGATGAGCGAACTCATCCTGACACCCTACTGAGCCTGTCAGTGACAATATCCGTACAGTCTGGTCCGTTCGTCTATGAGCATCGCATGGCGGACCTAGGGGGTTGGTAAAAGTCAGACCCCCAAAAGCGGTACAAGTCGTGTCGGAGTGCAGCCCAGAACACCCTGAGATACAACTGGAATACCTACCAGTAAATCTCCTGCCTTAGCCAAGGACTTTTCATGTACTGGCTCTCCTAGACACAGTGCGACCTCACCCCCAATACCGGGAGAGACGAACCCCTGCAGATCAGCTCACTGCCTCCATGTGGCTCGGGACTGTACCCAACTAAAACCTGTTTGCACGTCTCCTTTGAGCGTGGTAGAGTAGTAATCAAAGTACAGTGGAAACTCACACGAGACAAATGACGATCTCAGGTCGATGAACTAATCTGTACACATGTCACCAGGGAACTGCTATCTGACGTCAGGTATAATACCAACTAGAAGGTTCCCGGCGAGTCATGTCCAGTGTACTCATAACCCAATGAGCACCTGCATACATCTTAGGTGAACCAACTGACACCAGTGGCTTGTGAGACCGGCCACCGCCCCTCGTCGAGGTCTCGATTGTATACACTAGTCTACTCTGGAGTATCGATGCCCTGTCTCGAAACTCCCACCACTAGGGACCTTTTAAGGATGTGCTTATAGACCCCAGCTCCCACGTATATGATCGCCCTCATACTGCTGGTAGTCAAACAAGAATCCTAGGGGCTCTATCAACATGCAATAGTGACCTGTAAGGTCACCTAAAGCAGTACAAGATGATAAAGATAAACCAGATAGCATACTATCATCTTTAGTAAGACTGTCCTACCGGCATAGGTCCTCCCTCAATCATTGCAATCACGTGCCTGTGATCCAATAATTGACTCTGAGGGCACTATCTCCAACAATCTCCCACTTGTACTCAAGGCTAATTATTGCGATGTCGCATACTCACAGCCCGTGTGATACCGAACACCCAACTCATCTACTAGTCAGTCTCACAAAGCTCGTTTGCGAAAGTATTGCGTTCGAGGAATAGCCTCAGTGAGTGGATCCGCTGTGATGTTTCTTTCTATGTCTCTCTTTATCTCAAGTTCGCGGAGAAAGCCATCTCCCGAAATGAGCAATACCTGTCTTAGAATATGATTGAATGTCTGATAGGACCTAGCTCATAAATGAACTCCAAATCCAAACTTCTTAGACTGTATCGTCAACTGAACTTAATCAGTATCCTGCGCCATCCTTCCCTCAGTATCCACCTGGACCACCTGTCCAAAATACTGCCCTTTGTCAGAGGGAAAACTATAACTCTGACAACCTCTCTGTCATCCAGGTCACCTTGGAAGCCTGGAATGATAACTGTCTCCCGAAGGAGGATGCCGTTATCATTTCCCTAGAACATCCACTTATGTTCTTAAACTGCTTCCGAATGTTTCTCCAGGATTGGATCAATATCAACTTACTGTATCTACTGCAAAAACAACATCTGGTGTAGTACTTGACATCTCATGATTGACTCAATTGCATAAGCAAGTGATCTGCCAATCATGCACATCCCTCTCCCCTTTAGTCTGTAAGACAACTTTAGAGAGGGTGACTCCATCACCTGCTGGTATAGTACCATGCCAGGTGTCGTCCATTCTAAATACTCATAGAATGATGTCTAAGTACCCAGATTGGGATACTACCCAAATCTAGATCTAAAACCATAGATCTAGTAACCAGAATGTCTGATATAATATCCAAGTCCCATGTGGAGAAACCACTGTGTGACAACCAAAGTATAACCGATCGTAGTATAGGAATCTGACTTCCTATTCTGTGTATGTCATCCAAATACCAGGACATCACACCCTACTACCTTCTTAACATATCCATCCCCTATTCTGATGAAGTCAAACCTATGACTGTCACATCAGAAATAGATGATCTATCTCCGCTATATCTGCTTTAGTCTATAAATAGACATAAGCCACCTCACTACTGTTTTCTAAAAAAATCCATTTTTGTTAAAACTGTGGCGAGTCTAGAACAATATCACTATTGATCTTCCAAATGGTAGAAAGTCAACCCTCGTCATAGCCCGGGTCAACCCACAAACAGCCATTACAGAAACGTGTTTTGAGTTATCCGAAGTCTGGTTTTAAGCATAAGCCGGAAAACTCCCCGTACCTTAACAATGTCAAGATATGAACTGTTCTATATCCAATATAGAAACAGAGGCACTGATTTAATTGAACCAGATTCAAATCATGCAGCTGTCTCCAGTGCATGTCAACTAAATGGAAGGAGGCCGATTAGCGTTACTCAACTTAGGAATGCTTCCAATTATGAGTAACCTGAAAGAGAAGCAAGTTCTCTTATTAACTGAATACCATACACAAGTATCTACATCCTCGATCATCTTGAAGAATCCCGATACTTGCAATACCTGGTTCTCTACTTTATTCATATACCTATAGCTTCTCAAACTTAGACCTTGCATTTCTACGAAACACATGTCTAAGAAATAAAGAAGTCACAAATAAACAGAATATAGTACGAGTACCAACCCCCCTGTCCAGATGGACACTGGACAATGTACAATACTCTGTATAAGTCCCTTGAGTCTAGTGACCCATTCACTGTGTGTCGTAGGTTGAAAACTGTACTTATGGTTAAGAAGAATTACACCGCTGTTTAATACTCCTTACCTAACCATCCACTGATATAGGTAAACGCCATAGACATAATTTCAAAAGGGTATATCTCACTCTATTAAAATAGACGTACAGATATATCAATTTGAAATTGGTGCACAACAACGGATATTCAAAACCAAATATTTGCCGACCGGCAAACAGCCCAGGCAATTTCCTTAAATATCACCAATTACAATGAATTCCGATATAATGAGGATAATCACGTAATTCCCAATAACTTACTCCCACTCATCATCTGTAAAACCATACAGATGTGAGAATCATACCTGGTAAATACATACCTTGGAGCAAGTGTCTAATTGGGAAATCTGTTTTCTTTTAACAGTACACGGTGAAACTGAAACATTGAAATGTTTCGGTGGGGTATACTGGTATTCCTAGTAATGCCTCTTCCATTATCAAGATTCACAACTATAACCGTATAATTCTTTTCCATCTCTCCAAATCCCTTTATATGTCTTTAGTCGTTACCTTCTGCACACCCCTTTAGGCCAAATAGTTTTCTTCCTTCCCTACCATTCGGCACCAGCCTATGGTTTGGAAGAAGACTATCCAATAAGCATAATGGGTGTACTGTCCTAATCCTAGGAGCACTCGCAATGTGAGAGAAGGTGAAGATAAAAGACACCTGAATAAACTTTATTCCTATTTCTCCTGAACCAGAATCCATCCCCGAACTGGAACAAGTTCCTTTCGAGTTCGTATATAACCATACGATGGAATATCCAATAAACTGTGGATCTTCGTAGTGATACGGAGTGTCCTGGAGAAATACAAAGGTGATTTAGGATTGGCGAAGAAATATTTGGTTTGGTCGTGAATAGCAGTCGCAATTTACTTTGCCCTCTTACTAATCCCTTTCTTTGTCTTAACTTAATACCTTCTGTACACCATCGTTATGCTAATTGGTTTTCTTCATTCCCTACCGTTCGGCACCAGCCTAAGGTTTGGAAGAAGACTATTCAATTTGCGTAATAGGTGTACTATCTCCTAAACCAAGGAGCACTCGAAACCTGAGAGAAGGTAAAAGGAAAAGACAACTGAATAGTCCTATTCGTTTTCTCCAGAACCGGAAACCATCCTTGAATAAATTCCTTCGAGTTCATATATAACCATACGATGGTTTTGTCCAATGGAAGTGGATGTTCATAGTAATACGGGGTGTCCTGGAGAAAAGGGTAAAAGTAAGTGTGGCAATGAGGTTTACAACTCTGACAATCCAAAAGCCAGTGTTTAAGAAGGTTCGATTAATTTTGGTCACTGAGTCATAGTCTAGGGTCGGGTCAATGGTCGCTGCCAAAGAGAGAGAGAAAAGAAACACTCAGCGTGCACTCTAACCTAGATCAGAATGGTTATCACTTTATCTAATCAGGAAACCTCCCACTGTAACCTCAAATTCTTCTCCAAACCTGAAAGCAGAATTAGTCGGGGTCACCCGAGGAGTAAACCAACTCATCAGTGGGAATCGGGACCAACTATCATCGCATGATAACGTGACAGAATCCGCTCACGTTATCATACTCCAGAAGGTCTGCGCATATCTGGCAAGTTTCAGTTTCTTTAGAAACTCCCGATGTGATTTTTGCCCCATACTCTTATGACCTTGACGAAGGTCAACAAATCATAAGTCACATGTCAAGTTCTACCCGTCATTGTCCAGATTAATTTGAACCCACCCGTACAAGCCCTTGACGAAGGTCAACAAGGCTATACGACTGTCCCAAACCAACGCATCTATCTATGCAGCAGAAAGATAACAAGCAGCTACCATACACTATGCCTTGACGAAGGTCAACAAACATAGCATGAATACTACGTGCTACCTGTCTGAAACGACAAAGGGCTACGAATGGTTTCTGGCGAAAAACCTTTAACGTAATGAACTTGATATCGTTGAAGGAACCGGATAGCTTCTATAAAAATATAGTGGCGAAAATCTTTGCTAAAGAGGTCACTCCCGGTGAAGGGATCTCGGCTCTTTCCCCGTAGAATGAGGTGTAGGATATTCC
The DNA here is from genome assembly GCA_030015575.1 of Agapanthus africanus. Lineage (NCBI taxonomy): Eukaryota > Viridiplantae > Streptophyta > Magnoliopsida > Asparagales > Amaryllidaceae > Agapanthus > Agapanthus africanus. Next base: position 333,615,053 of record CM057346.1, on the reverse strand, counting down.
AACTGAATACCACGATGCAAAGCAAAAGTAATCGACTATAGTGAAGTTATTGCCCTGACGCAAACTTCTGTCCAAGGGGTCACTCCCGGTGAAGGGATCTCGGCTCTTGCCTCGTCGACTGAGGTGCTGGATATTCATAACCGAATACCACTGTGCAAAACAAAAGAGAACGCCCTTGCAATAACAGCTTTTTAAAAAATGTTCCAACAACATCAGAATAGGTTTGTTTAGGTTGCATTGATCCGAATCAACGCAGTCCCATCAATTGATCACACCACAAAAGAACGAAAATAATGATGTACGTATATGCCATCCGCATTCGCCACTGGGTCCCGTCATCACCCGTTAGGTTACTTTACTAACGACAGAGCGGGGATTGGACTAGCGCGGATGCAAAACATATACAACATCTACTAGTATATATATCAATATATAATATTCGCTCAAGGCGTGATACAATGCAACATCACAGAAATATAACCAGCATCACAGAACATTACAAATATCTGGGATCCCCGGGTTTCACAGAGCCGCTACTGAAATGTAACGTTTTGAAAATCGTTTCGGTAAAATTTCGAAAAAACGGTAAAATAAGGGGGTTTTCTGTAAAAAGTCAAAATGCAAATATCTTTATTATAAAATTAAATATACATATTCTAGCTATGTAATTGCTAGTATTTGGTGTTTATTGAGCCACTGCTAAAATTTCAAATTTTCCGAAAATTTTTCCGAAATTAATTATTTTAATATTATTTTAAGCCGGTAAGAAAATACATTAAATTAGCGATAAATACAAATTTAAATGGGCTAATTTTAATCTTTAAAATCATGTTAATTTAAATCTAGTTGTAATATAATTTTTTAGTATTTTATTTCAAGTTTTAATTGATTTATTTTATGGAAAACAAAAATATAGTTATTTTGAACTAAAACTTGCAAATATGGTATTGTGGGGGGTCTTTTTGCATAGAATTCTTTTGTAAAGTCTCTCACACTCACCCTCACTCCCCTTGGCCGGCCCCACACTATTGTTGCAGCCCAAGAATTTTATTTCCCTCTTTTTGACCTTAAATCATGTGAGAAATGGGTTAAAATAAGGTTTTTATATATAGTAAAGTAGGTGGGGGTATTATGGTAATTGGGAGGGGCTTTGACTTGGATCTTTTGGCATCATCCCCTCACCTTTTTCCCCCTCTTCTTCTGCTGAAACCAGCAGCAGCCGCCCCCCCCCCCCCCTCCATTTCTTCTTCTCTTTTCTCTTCAAAATTCCATCAAAAAATCATCCAAAATGCTTCAAAAATTCCACAAAATCAAAATCTAATCCCTACCCATTTTTACTTGACCATTCTAGTATGGATCTTGGTGAAGGGAAGCATGTTTGGGAGGCTAGATTTGTGCTAGATTTCAAGATGATTGTGGGGGTAAATTCCTAACCTTATGTCTAATTGTTGTTTGAATACTTTAAATCTAGCATAATTAGTTAATAGTTTGGGATTAATTGAAGGTTTTGAAAAATATAGTAACGGTTTGTGATTTCAATTAGAGTTTTTATCATATCATTAGGGATGCAAGGTTTAGTTTAACATCTTAATGTATGTAAAACCTAGTTTGGTTGATTAAATTGCACTTGTTATATGTAATTTGTCCAACTTGCTTAAATTGCAAACTAGGTTTTTGTAAACCTTGAATTTGATTAAGAGAAAAATGTAATTAGGTTCTTGACTTCATTAACATTATTAAGTGTGGTTTAATGTCTTTAGTTCATGAAAATCCTAGCTAAATTGTTGTTTGTGTATTTTTGCTATAAAATTGTTAAAATTTGGGTATATTGTAAACTAGAATTTTGGGGCTAAAGAAATTTAATGAGATTAAATAATGGAAATGGTTTTTATGACTTATTTAAGTTGTTTAATAAGTATTATGGCCATTAAATTTGTTCAAACGTCGAGTTTTGTACTAAAACGGGTAATTTGTGCTTGCTAGATTTTCGGAAAAATGGCTTTTAAAGTGAATTTTGGGTTTTTGTGAAAGCAACCATAAGTTTTGACCTATGTGGGTTTCGTGTGTCGTTTTGATCATGAGTCGGATTTTAATGCGATACGGTGCGTTATGATATGTAGGTACCCATGTGGACTTCGAGACGACAAGCAAGCGCGTGGCGACGTCGGCACCGGCGAGCGAGGACCAGGTGAGTAGATTTATATCTACGGGGAGAAGTCGGGTGGATGGCGTATAGCACCCCCGCAGTTCGTGGTGATGTATACGAATACGTATACACACATATATATATTGATTATATTTTGTTTGAGTCTATTGATGATAATATGGATATTTGGTGTTCTTGGATGATTTAGTGTCGCGAAACCCTAGAGTAGTGGTCGCACCACACATGCACACAACCACCCATACTTGCATACTTTCTCCTTTCATTTGTGCTTATTCGGAAATATATAGTTATGTGTTCACATGGGTATGGGACTATGTGTTCGCATACGGATTTGAGGATGATATTTGGGTTTGAGATGAGTCGATGAGATTTGTGTTGAGGTTGTTGTTCATCACAGAATTTTGTATATTTGTACCGCCCATTCTTGATCACATTGCATACAGGTAGGTGCTTTTTATCCGTATTTGCTGTATGTTTACAGATTACAGGTTTCCAGTCCAAGAGAGCACAAATCCGACAAAATCTCCACAGTTACGGCAAAATCCAGAACATCTGTCACAAACAGATAAAAGCCGGGTTCCAGTATCCGTCCCGTACCAGTTCAGAAGAGGGGACGAAAATAGTCGTCATTTGTGACTAAAATTCAAGATTTGAAGTCAAAGGAGGTAAAAGTCAAAAGAAAAGAAATGAAGAAATCTTGGATCAGAAATCTGAAGATCCTCTGGAGAAATTGTTGCAGTGCAAAGTTTTCAAACATCAGGAAAAAAGTGACCAAGACCACAGAAATCAACCCGACAGGGTTTGGCCACCAAACAGCCGCGCATCCGCGGCCAAACCCCCACTATGGCCGCGGATCCGCGGCTGACACGTGTCATCGCCTGGTGCAATTTTGGGGTGTTTTCTGTAATTATGTGTAGGGTTGTGTTTTACTGCTAAACTCTCAGAATCAGGCCTATAAATAGCCCAGAGCAGAACCAAGAGTGGGTGCTTAATTTCATGTGTAATTTTTGTATTAGATTTATTTAGTTCATAATAAAAGTCCATTTTCCTCCATCTTCCTCCATTAAAGCTTGTGAGAGGTTTTATTGAGTGTGAAGCATGCAAGAAGTGTTCTTTTTCTATATGTGTAATTTGTAATTCGGTTTCTTATGTTGCTTGTAATTTTGATTGTTAAACGTAGTTGTTGTTATTTATTAAAATTGTCGTTTTAATTTTCTTCCATTTTCGGTTATCCTTACAACCATGATGCTTAGTGTGATCCTTGCCTAAGTGAGGTCCCGAATAGCTAGTTGTGATTTTCTACCTCAATTCTTATTACCCTCTTTCTTTGTTTTATTTAATCTAACCTTTCTAATGGGTGAGTAATTTCTCACTTGTTAGGGTAGGAAACGGAAAGTTTGAAAGACGGAAACCTCCCTCACTTTTCTCTTTTACATATATCTTGATTTGAACTCTTGTTAATTAATCCAAAATCCGCTCCCTACGGCACCCTATTCTTCATAATAGCGGTGATACCCTAGTGAGACCGGTTGTGGTTGAATCAACTTGAGGTTGCGGCTAAGAGCCAAGAACGGACGGACAAGGACCAAAAAAAGGAAACGAAGTGTTGGAAAGCTTAGCTTATACTCGCAAGTTTTCTCTTAGTCGTGCTAATCCCCGTTGTTGCCGATTACCGTAACATCGATATTAAGAAGTGGCAAAAGAATCAAGTGAGCGATCCTCCTAACTCAAACCAACCAAATCCTACCCTTAACAAGTTCTCTTATCATTCATTTTCAATTAGCTAGTCTCAAACAAACCCAAACATATTTGGACTTAACTCGTCAAAACATTAAGAAAAAGACTCCCATCTCTCTGTGGATCGACCCGTACTCATCCGGCTAGCTGCAAAGCGAAACCGTCCTGATTGCGGTAATTAAACTAGAACACGCAGAAACTCTGTCAATCAAATGGCGCCGTTGCCGGGGAGACGGTAGTTTATTTCTTTTTGTAATTTCGGGTTAATTTGTGAATATAAATATAACCAAAAACAAAACAAAAAAATATACTGTACAAAATCATCTTGTTATTCTTTGTGCAAGAGTGCAGGAAAAGGAGAACATCAAGATCAGTGCCAAAGTCGTGGGGAGTTAGACCCATATCTCGCGGCTACACCGCGGCGGATCAAGGCGAAAACCAAAAATCCTCTGTGAGTATCCCAACCCTCTTCTCAACTCCTCTGAACTCCACTGAACTGTGTTTTCTGCAGCATTCTTTGCACGAATTCTTTCCCCCTTCCAATAAACTGTTCTTGTGCAGGATTCTTTGCGCCACGCTTAAAAAAAATTAAAAAAAAATTGTTTGCAGTTGATTTGTTACCACTTTGCATTCATTAATACGGACTTTAAGGGGCTTGAAACCAATTCAGATTGGGTGGGGATTTCATCACCCTTCCCAGGACCCTAAAAATCACAAAAAGCATATGCACTGACCATTGTTAATTAAAAAATAATAGACTCAGCCCTAAGGAATTCGCGCTCATTAGGAGAAGTTAAACCGTGTTTAGAACCTCGCTTAACGGTATATTGTTTAAGGGGTGTCTAGGAAAGTGTTAACGGCGCAACCGCCAAAAGAGAAAGGGTTACATAATTAAGGAACTTCGCGAAAGCGTTGGAAAACCTCCCCTTATCTCTGCACTTACCTGGCCTCTTGATCAGTGTATCTTGAGCCTGTTTCTCTACACAGTTTTGCTTCGACAATCAAGTTTTGGAGCAGGTCTAGCAGACCTAGGTGACCCTAGATCTAGAAGTGATTGTGCATATCTTGTTTGTGATTGCTTAAAGCCGTAAATCTGTACATATCTCTGTAAGCTCTTTCTAAAAAAAAAAAAAGGAAAAAAATCAAAAACTTTTATAAAAACTTGCCCTTTGTCGCCACATTCCATTTTTTTTTTTTTACTCCACCACCCATTGCCTTTCTCATTGACGTTTTCTTACCCTCACCTTCTTCGCTTTGACTATACTAAACTCGTTTAGTATATGTCCGCTTGGACTCGGGACACTAGCGCCCGCCTAGTCCGCGTTTCGTTAGTCGCCACCGACTGCGCGATCGACTCAGAAGTCGATACTCCATCACCAACCTCTTCTTCCGCGATGTCAGGATTTAATCCGAACATCCCTTTGACTACCCCTGGATTGGCTCCACCTCCTATGGAGACCAATAACACACCACCTCCGCCTGTTGTAGCGCCGCAGCGAATTGCGCTCCAGGATCGTTTCTATCCAACCCGTTCTGCACTCCCCACCTGCCTTTCTCTTCCACCGGCCAATGGGGATAATTTTGAAATTAAGCCCCACTTCATCAACATGCTTCCACGATTCCACGGGCTTGAATCTGAAGATGCCTATATCTTCATTAATAAATTTCAAAACGTGTGTGCCATGATGAAAACCACCCAACTGTCGGACGATGCTATACGTCTACGAGTCATTCCATTCACTCTATGCGATCTTGCGGAAAAATGGCTGTATAGCACCGCTTCCCACTCCATAACCAGTTGGGACGAGTTTGTTAAAGCGTTTCTCAAAAAGTTCTATCCAAATCATAAAACCGCAAGGATTCGCAATGAAATCAATCAATTCTCCCAGCTTCCTTCTGAACCCTTCTGGAAGTGCTTTGACCGGTACAAAGACCTTCTTGTTCAGTGTCCTCACCATGGTATAGAAAGATGGCAACTTTGCCAAACCTTATACGAGGGCCTGAACCCAGCAACCAAACAGTTGTTGGAAACCATTTGTCAGGGCCACTTCCTATCGAAATCTGGCGAGGAAGCTGGGCAGTTTTTCGACGACCTTGCGGAGCAAACGCTACAGTGGGAGAGCACCAGACCGACTTCTTCATCTTCCTCTACATCCACTTCTACCGGTCAGTCTAGGGTAGGGATTCACCAACTTGACGTCTCTATTGCGATGAAAGCTGGAATGGCTGCAATAACGAGAAAGCTTGAAGCGATAGAGAGCAAATTTTCTTCTCCTGCTCCTAACCCTATTCTTCCCCTTCGTACCATCTGCGCTTGTTGTTCCGATCCCTCTCATTTAACCGAAGAGTGTCCTTACAATCCACCATCTCAGGGACAGGATCAGGTTAATGCTGCATTTCAGCAAAGACCGAGGAATGATCCATACTCTTCCACGTACAATCCCGGCTGGAGGAACCATCCCAATTTCGCCTGGAATCAGAATCAGAATCAATTCCAGGGCAACATTTTCCAGAGGCCCCCTCCGCCGCAGCAACAAGCGCAACAACAAACTCAACATCAATTTCAGCAGCCCTTCCAACCCCAACCTTTCCAAAATCAAACGAACAACTTTGCACCCAACAATTCTTTTCCACCAAACAATTTTGTTCCGTCAAACAACGATAAGGTTTCCTCGCTCGAACGAAGTCTGGAGGCGTTTGTTAAACAATCGACATAATCCACCGCAAACATCCAGTCTTCCATTCAGTCCTTAGTGCAACACACTGCCGCTCACGGGCAAAGCATCAAGACCATCGAGGCCCAGATTGCACAGCTGAATGCTGCCTTAAGCGAGCGAGAGAAGGGGAAGCTCCCGTCCCAGCCACTTCCAAATCCCGGCCACCCACATAATGCACATGTTGCTCTTGAACAACAGAACCATAATGTGAGTGTCGTGACCACATTGAGATCAGGAAGGATTCTGCAAAACAACATTGGCACACAGAGCAACGATGACACCCCGGCCGCTTCTTCTTCTTCTTCTCCTACTTCATCATCTTCTGAGCCAATTCTCCGTTCTTCACAAGGCTCTTCTTCCTCTTCTTCTGCTTTGAATGGACCCACTTCTCACTCCACGAAAACACCTGTTCTGGGATCCGTTCTAACTCCACAATCTCCTCCTCCAGCTTTAGACTCAACCAATTTTCAAAACGTCCCATTTCCAAACCGGTTGAGGTCTAATAAACAAAATCCTCAAATGGAGAAGATTCTGGAGTTATTTAAGCAGGTTAACATTAACATTCCTCTTTTAGATGCCGTCCAACAAGTTCCATCCTACGCAAAAATCTTAAAGGACTTGTGCACGAAAAAGAGGAAGTCTCAGGTACCAAAGAAAGTTTTCTTGGCTAGTGCTGTGAGTGATGCCCTTACCCAATCTTTACCACAAAAACGGAAGGACCCTGGCTGTCCTACTATTTCTATTACCATTGGGGATAAGAACATCAACCGCGCACTATTAGATCTTGGTGCCAGTGTTAACCTGCTTCCGTACTCAGTATACGTGCAATTAGGCATAGGAGAGCTGAAACCTACGCACTGCACTCTCCAAATGGCCGACCGATCGATCACCCATCCAAGGGGTGAGCTAGAGGATGTGTTAATCAAAGTCGGGGACTTCATCTTCCCCGTTGACTTCATTGTATTAGACACACAACCTGTAGCTAACCCCAGGAATCAAATTCCTGTGATACTCGGTCCCCCATTCCTCGCAACCTCAAATGCTGTGATCAATTGTCGCAATGGTTCTATGAACTTATCTTTTGGAAATATGACAATTGAACTCAACATTTTTAGGTTGGGGAATCAGCCCTCTGAACCTAATGCTCATATACTGGACGTCTGCTCGATCCAGGAGATCACCTCAGAAGAGTGTGAATTCGAGGAGTTTCTGTTTGATAACGATAACCTTGACGCCACTAGTGCGTTCCTCTTCGAACCTGCTGCTGTTTCTGCGCTCAACAACGACTACGAGTGTTTCACGTTCTCGAACGATCTTAGCCGCGCAGAACCCGAGTTTGAATCTTTCGAATTTCTGGATGAGTTACAGGAACCATCCAACTCGGTCGCTTACACTCATTTTGAACCTTTTCTGGAGTCCTCTGAGTTCGAGACCTTTTCACCGACGTTGCCTTCAATCGTTTCACCTCCAGCACTCTAACTCAAGCCTTTGCCTTCTCACCTCAAGTACACTTACTTGGGTGATAACGAGACCCTCCCTGTCATCATCTCGGCTTCTCTAGCTCCCGAGCAAGAGAAAGCCCTTCTTGCGGTCTTGCACAGCAATAGGCAAGCTTTTGGCTGGTCCATGGCGGACATCAAGGGGATTAGTCCCCTGATCATTGAGCATCATATTCATCTGATCGATGATGCCAAACCAGCCCGGGACCCACAAAGACGTCTTAACCCAGTCATGAAGGAGGCTGTGAAGAAGGAGATCGTCAAATGTCTGGATAGTGGTACCATTTACCCTATCTCCGATAGCCAGTGGGTTAGCCCCATTCACGTTGTCCCCAAGAAATCAGGTATCACGGTCATAACCAACGAGGCAAACGAGTTAATCCCTACTCGCACCCAAACTGGGTGGCGAGTATGCATCGATTACAGAAAACTCAACGCCGCAACACGGAAAGACCACTTTCCGCTACCTTTCATTGACCAGATGCTTGAACGATTGGCCGGACATGAGTACTACTGCTTTCTTGATGGCTACTCTGGCTATAATCAAATTCCCATCGCCGAAAAAGACCAGGACAAGACCACTTTCACTTGTCCTTTCGGCACGTTTGCATATCGTCGCATGCCCTTTGGGTTATGCAATGCGCCCGCTACCTTCCAGCGGTGTATGATGGGAATCTTTTCAGACATGGTGGAAAAATTTCTGGAGATCTTCATGGACGATTTCTCCATCTTCGGCGACTCCTTTGACGAGTGTTTGCTGCATCTTGACGCTGTTCTTACCCGATGTAAGGACAAGAACCTCACTTTGAATTGGGAGAAATGCCACTTCATGGTGCGAGAAGGTATTGTCTTAGGACATATCATTTCGCAAAATGGCATAGAGGTTGACAAAGCAAAGATTGAGGTCATTTCCAATCTTCCTCCTCCCAGTTGCGTCAGAGACATCCGAGCCTTCCTTGGCCACGCCGGTTTCTATAGACGGTTTATCAAGGACTTTAGCAAGATTGCTAGGCCCTTGACTCTTCTACTGGCCAAGGACACGCCATTCGACTTCAACTCGAGCTGTATGACTGCGTTCGAGTCATTGAAAAGCTCACTCACTTCTGCTCCCGCTCTTTCTTCTCCTGACAGGACGCACCCATTTGAGATTATGTGCGATGCATCCGACTTTGCCATTGGTGCTGTCCTTGGACAACACATCGACAAGATGCCGCACGTTATCTATTATGCGAGCCGAACCCTGAACGACGCCCAACTCAATTATACAACAACTGAGAAGGAATTCTTGGCTGTTGTATTTGCTTTAGAAAAGTTCAGGCCCTACCTCATCGGCTCTCCAGTCATTGTCTACACTGACCATTCTGCTCTGCGCCATCTTTTTGCGAAGAAAGATGCCAAATCTCGGCTTATACGTTGGATCCTTTTGCTTCAAGAGTTTGACCTTGTCATTAAGGACAAACGAGGATGTGAAAACGTAGTTGCCGACCATCTCTCACGACTTCCTTCTTCGCCGTCGCTTCAAATCCCGATCAATGACGTTTTCCCGGATGAACAGCACTTGACGGTATCTTGCGAACCCTGGTTCGCAGATATTGTGAACTATTTGGCCACAGGATTACTACCTACTGAATGGTCAAGTCAGGATAGACTTCGCTTCTTATCCCAAGTAAAACACTTTTACTGGGACGAACCCTATCTGTTCAAATACTGTCCTGACCAGATTATTCATCGGTGTGTTCCTGACAATGAATTCAAGAGTGTGCTGTCGTTTTGCCACGACCAAGCATGTGGCGGGCATTTTGGCCCCAGAAAGACAGCTGAGAAGATCTTGCAATATGGTTTCTACTGGCCACAACTCTTCAAAGACGCTCATGACTATTGCAAGACTTGCTCCCGGTGCCAACACATGGGCCGGATATCCCGGAGGAACGAGATGCCGCTCCAACCAATCTTGGTTGTGGAGATTTTCGATGTTTGGGGGATAGATTTCATGGGGCCGTTTCCCAGCTTTTTCGGGAACTTGTACATCCTTCTAGCTGTTGATTACGTCTCTAAATGGGTCGAGGCTGTGCCCAGCCAGACTAACGACAACAAAGTTGTCGTTAGGTTCCTTAAAGAAAACATTTTCTCCCGTTTTGGGCACCCCCGAGCAATCATTAGCGACAATGGAACTCATTTCTGCAATAAGACTTTCGAAGCCTTGATGCGGAAGTATTCCATTAATCATAAGCTATCCACGCCCTACCACCCCCAAACCAGTGGTCAAGCCGAAGTTTCAAATCGGCAGATCAAGCAGATATTGGAGAAGACGGTTTCCAAGAACCGTAAGGATTGGTCATTAAAACTCACTGATGCCCTTTGGGCCTTCCGAACCGCTTATAAGACCAACCTTGGCATGTCTCCCTATCGGCTTGTATACGGAAAAGCTTGCCACCTTCCTGTCGAAATAGAGCATCGCGCATTTTGGGCGATAAAAGAGCTAAATCTGTCTTTAGAAGATGCGGGCAGCAATCGGAAGCTGCAACTGAACGAACTGAGCGAGCTTAGGGATGAGGCTTACGATAACGCGGTTGTCGTTAAGAATCGAACGAAGGTGTTTCATGATAAACACCTTGTGCGCAAAACCTTCGTACCTGGTCAGCAGGTACTGCTCTACGACACCCGGCTACACTTCCATCCAGGAAAGCTCAGATCTCGCTGGAAAGGGCCGTATTTTGTGCGGAATGTGTATCCGCATGGCGCTGTGGATTTGGAGAATCCAAAGAACGGTTCATTTTTCAAAGTGAACGGACATCGACTAAAACCGTACCTTAGCGCCGACCCAACAGAGGAGCTCCTGTTCTTACAGGAGCCGGTTTACCCTGAATGATCTTCCTCTGCCTACCTCCAAACTTCGGTTATCCAGCCAAGAACAGTGGACACTGTTCCAAATAAGTTTGGGGGTATGTACAAACCATTTTGTATATATTTGTGTATATTCTTTTTCTTTTCTTTAAAAACAAAAAAAAATCCACATAAAAATTTGTGTATCGGTAACCGACAATTTTGACCCTTCAAATGATCTCTTCATGCACCGACAGTGAGGACACTGTCCAGTTTAAGTTTGGGGGTACGCTCGGTACGCATTTCTTACCTTCGCATTCATATGTATATTTTGCATCTGCATATTTAAATCCATAAAATCCATAAAAAACTGAAAATTTTCTAAAAATTATAAAAACTTTTTTTGTCAAGTTAGCTTGTGGAAGAACTCTGATTCAACATTTCGACGGTTTTTGTTTGAAAAAAATAGGAATGACTAAATCTTATGTTTGGATTTTGAAAACCTGAAAGATAACTCTCCTTTGAAGTTAACTATAGCTAATATACGTCTTTACATCACACTACACGTGTCTTGAGTTTTTGGGAATTAGATGACAAGTCTTTTATGTTGAAAAACTTTTAAACAGATAAATGATTTTCTGAGGATCAAATAGGTTTGTTCTGAAATAAGTAATGTCAAGAATAGTTTATGAGGTAAAGCGAATATGAAGGAATGTTATTGATGCCGTAATTGGAGCTAAGTCTGAAAAATAACCCATCTGAAACTTGATTGGAATGATTACACACCGAACCCACTAAACACGTCTTTTATCCAAAAAAAAATAATAATTGAACAGCCGGTTGTATCTCCGTTTGTATTAAATCATCTGATTTTCACGCCAAACTGTCTTTTGTTTTTGGACCTAGGTAACTTGAGTAATTAAGTCCGCTGGGGTGTTTCTACACCTAATGCCCTAAAACCAACTGGTTTGGGTGCATTGGCCCAAAGCTCGCTAAAAAGCCTAGAAAGTCCAGTTTTAAAACAAAGTCAAGCAAGTGTTCTCTCCGAGTTAAAATTCCTAACGGTTCTTTGTGTGAGAATAATCTTGATAAAAGACAGGCTTTTAGAAAAAAAAATTTAACGGAGATATGAAGGTTTTATTCTGTGTAAAGACTATTGCACGTTCACAGAGGTGTGTATGAAATGAAAACAAGAAAAAGGTGGAGTGAAGAATACGACTTAGTTTCCTGTTAAGGAAGATAGAAATTCTGAAGTTGAAACCTTACTGGAAAACGAAACTTGAAAAATACTTAACTCTTTATAAAACTTATGTGATCCTTTTAAAATTGTTATCTGGGCTTTATTGTGCGACATGATGACTTTATTCGATCTTTCGGGAATTTAACGACACTATTTGCACTGCACGTAAAGACATATAAAATCTGTAGTTAAATAAGAAGCGAGGTGTGAAAAATAAAGGTTCGATGGTCTAGACTTAGGATTATAGAATTATTATTTTCTAAAACAAAACTTTAGGGTTTGAATCTTAGTTATTTTACGAAACCAACTTGACCGGATTTTGTGGGTAGTATCCGCTGAAAACCCTCAGGAGACAACACTCCTCCTACTAGGGACACCTAGAGGTTTAACGGCTTGTTGCACATGCTCGGTGCAATCGCGTTCCCTGCGAAAATGAGGTTAGGAATTTTTGTGAATAAAATGGTTTTTGCTCGGGATGAGCAAAAGATAAGTTTGGGGGTATTTGTTCATCACAGAATTTTGTATATTTGTACCGCCCATTCTTGATCACATTGCATACAGGTAGGTGCTTTTTATCCGTATTTGCTGTATGTTTACAGATTACAGGTTTCCAGTCCAAGAGAGCACAAATCCGACAAAATCTCCACAGTTACGGCAAAATCCAGAACATCTGTCACAAACAGATAAAAGCCGGGTTCCAGTATCCGTCCCGTACCAGTTCAGAAGAGGGGACGAAAATAGTCGTCATTTGTGACTAAAATTCAAGATTTGAAGTCAAAGGAGGTAAAAGTCAAAAGAAAAGAAATGAAGAAATCTTGGATCAGAAATCTGAAGATCCTCTGGAGAAATTGTTGCAGTGCAAAGTTTTCAAACATCAGGAAAAAAGTGACCAAGACCACAGAAATCAACCCGACAGGGTTTGGCCACCAAACAGCCGCGCATCCGCGGCCAAACCCCCACTATGGCCGCGGATCCGCGGCTGACACGTGTCATCGCCTGGTGCAATTTTGGGGTGTTTTCTGTAATTATGTGTAGGGTTGTGTTTTACTGCTAAACTCTCAGAATCAGGCCTATAAATAGCCCAGAGCAGAACCAAGAGTGGGTGCTTAATTTCATGTGTAATTTTTGTATTAGATTTATTTAGTTCATAATAAAAGTCCATTTTCCTCCATCTTCCTCCATTAAAGCTTGTGAGAGGTTTTATTGAGTGTGAAGCATGCAAGAAGTGTTCTTTTTCTATATGTGTAATTTGTAATTCGGTTTCTTATGTTGCTTGTAATTTTGATTGTTAAACGTAGTTGTTGTTATTTATTAAAATTGTCGTTTTAATTTTCTTCCATTTTCGGTTATCCTTACAACCATGATGCTTAGTGTGATCCTTGCCTAAGTGAGGTCCCGAATAGCTAGTTGTGATTTTCTACCTCAATTCTTATTACCCTCTTTCTTTGTTTTATTTAATCTAACATTTCTAATGGGTGAGTAATTTCTCACTTGTTAGGGTAGGAAACGGAAAGTTTGAAAGACGGAAACCTCCCTCACTTTTCTCTTTTACATATATCTTGATTTGAACTCTTGTTAATTAATCCACAATCCGCTCCCTACGGCACCCTATTCTTCATAATAGCGGTGATACCCTAGTGAGACCGGTTGTGGTTGAATCAACTTGAGGTTGCGGCTAAGAGCCAAGAACGGACGGACAAGGACCAAAAAGAGGAAACGAAGTGTTGGAAAGCTTAGCTTATACTCGCAAGTTTTCTCTTAGTCGTGCTAATCCCCGTTGTTGCCGATTACCGTAACATCGATATTAAGAAGTGGCAAAGGAATCAAGTGAGCGATCCTCCTAACTCAAACCAACCAAATCCTACCCTTAACAAGTTCTCTTATCATTCATTTTCAATTAGCTAGTCTCAAACAAACCCAAACATATTTGGACTTAACTCGTCAAAACATTAAGAAAAAGACTCACATCTCTCTGTGGATCGACCCGTACTCATCCGGCTAGCTGCAAAGCGAAACCGTCCTGATTGCGGTAATTAAACTAGAACACGCAGAAACTCTGTCAATCAGTTGTGATATCAGTGATATGGCAGGATTCGTATTTGAGATACGTCCTGATGTTATAGCGGGTCTTTGAACGACGATACGGGTGAATAGTGCTATAAATAAAATGGTCGACATGTGATCGTGATATGAGATATGATATGCTAGGATATTGATACTAGGCCGTATTGGGCAATGTATACCCCTTGATGATGATATGTGCTGATGATATCGGTTTGTACGAGACTGTCGATCAGTAGTCAGATCATGACTATATTGATGATATTAGTATTGTACTAGACATAGGTCAGTACCCTGGACTATGATCTTGGATAAAAAGGATACCAGATGAATAGTGTGATGAATATGATATTAACCCGTACCCAGATTTGGGGATGCCTTACGACGGATTTACGTACGAGCTATAGTTTGATGATTGATCCGCACTCTTGACTTGGGATGTCTGATTATAGATATGGTATCGGATATGATATTATTGAGGCGGGATCACCGACTAATATATATACAGGTATGTATATGTATCGACTCAGATATTAGGCGGTTTCCTTACCTGTAGTCCAGCTTGTTAGCTTAGCCCTTTAGTTTAGTTTAGTTGTTAGATTAGATTCGATTATTACCTATTTCAAAAAACTAACGAATCGTGGGTATTTTAAAAGACAGCCCAAGGGATCCTACGGATATTTCAAAAGACATATCTTTTCATAAAAACACCGTAGCCCTATTTTCAAAACCCCACGATTCGTGTTATTTCAAATGGCTCCATTGTTTAATATTTAGCTCCCGCTCATTTTGGTTGCTCGCTCCGCATCGCATACTTACATTGTTATTTCATATTGCATTGTTGACATTATGCTGTTAGGACACCAGCACCATTACCGATGATGCGTATGTACCACGTACACTTACTTGCCGGCTCACACACATCTTCATCGGTAATTGCCATGTCACGTACACCTTAGAAAATATTATTGCTTAACTTAGCTTGATAGCTAGTAGTTTGACATAATATTAGTGTACTTACCTTATATGTTAGCTTAGATATTGTAGTTATTACTTGTCACTTCATGCATACTGTTATTCATTGTTATGCCGTATTCATGGATTCTTATGCCTATATTCATGGGTTTATATGCTATTGATGATTTGGATTCGGATTTCTATGAGATTTTCTGGATTTGGGGGAAACCGCAAAACTTGTATAAGCTTCTTCCCTCTCTTTTAAATAAAAAGTGCGGTTTTCCCATGATGTATGAGTCGTCCACCATGAGTTTGCTGATGGATCTCGAGACCCGATTCGAGGAGTGGAGGAACCGTTTCGGGTACATGGTGGGCCCGGTGCGGTACCCCTGGGCAAGAGAATCGTGTTGTTGACGTTGAGCCTGGTAGGGGAGCACTACCGACCGGTGATATTACCCGACGCGTCGGATATCCGGAGGATACCGTCGTGGTCTTGAGATGGATGGTAGGGGCCGGTCTGGACTGACGGCGCCCTAGATATTGTGATTGAGACATTGAGATTTCGAGATATTGAGATACAGAGACTGTGATACAGAGATATCGAGATATTAGGATTACGTTTTGTGCCGATGCTAGGCACTGTTTTATGCTGATTTCATTATGATACCTCATTTTAAAAATACAAAGGAAATCTCACTAAATTAGGAAAACAGTTTCTTCATTTACATGTATTCTGTTTTCATGCATTCATACCTCATTCATATGATATATTGCTACCTGAGGCACTGACACGGGCACATGAGATTACACTCGGGTTAGATATTTACCCTAGCCTTTGTTATAGGCTGCATGTTATATATATAATTGAGGATATATTATGATCATTGACCTAGATTGCGTTATTTATGCGATTTCTTTCCATAGAGGTTTTTCTATTCACGAGTTGGCAACTCACCCCCGTTATGCCCCAGTTTCTTGCAGGTTTTGCCGTACAGGTTTCATTACGGCTTTGCTGGCACTGCTTCCCATTTCCGGGTGACTTGCTAGTAGGTGGGTTTACTTGTATCGTACCCCCATTATATATCTTGTATATCATTATTCTGTTGTATCTAGAAGTTCCCTCAACCAAACATGTATTTATTTCAGAGATAGAGACCAGTGATGTTTATTCTTTCGACCTTAGAGTCGCGCGTTATATTTCTGTGGATTTCTGGTGGTTTTGAGTTTCCTTTTGAGTTTTGATCCTCGCCCTTGGCGTTGTATATTACATTGCTTGTGTGGTTGTGACCGTCGATTGACGAAGAGCTAGCTCCCGCTTGGGGATGCCTTTTTGATTTCGTATACTATACATGTTGTATCCCGTTTGGGGGCCAGTATTTACAAAAGAGACTCTGCCGAAATTTTCGGGAAATGTTTGATGTTTTTTTTTAAACCGCATAATTCGGCTTATGCTATTGAAACCACTTGTTTTAATTGGTTTTCCTTCACTCTACTACTTTTCTTGG
Organism: Agapanthus africanus; assembly: GCA_030015575.1. Taxonomy (NCBI): domain Eukaryota; kingdom Viridiplantae; phylum Streptophyta; class Magnoliopsida; order Asparagales; family Amaryllidaceae; genus Agapanthus; species Agapanthus africanus. The sequence goes on along the minus strand of CM057346.1, from coordinate 333,598,347 downwards.
TTTGGATTTCTGGGTTTTCGGCTTACTTAGATTACGTACGCCTCGAGACGTTCGTAGTTTAAGTGCCGGTCATATTCCGTACTTTCGGGACGTGACAAAATTGGTATCAGAGCGTTAGGTTTTACCTTCGGAGCGTAGGATGACCCTTGGTTGATGGAATAGGTGACTAAAGTAGAGTGACGTACCGTGGGTATGTTCCGCGGCATACTTATGATATGCTACTCCACTTAAGGAGCCTTAGGATATACATTTCTTTGTTCAGTATCATATTCATTCCTGATCTAGCCTCATCGGTACCAGTTGCGGTTTGCTGCCACGATTACGGGCAGGGAGAGCTACAGCTAGAGTTGCGGTCAGCACGAGCTCGTCACGAACGAGGACTGACCAGGGCGAAATTCCGGCGACACACGATTGCGGAGATGTGTCTTTTTACTGTGTTTCCGCGCCACGAGCGTTTGGCGGATCTCCTTTATGAGGTTACTTGGATGTGCTGATCGACACTAGAGGATTGAGCCAATGATAGAGGTCAGCCGGATTTTGATGACCGTTGGTGTATTGCTTACTCATGATGATTGAGGCACTGTTCAGCGTGCAGACGAGTGAGCCAGTTGTTGCTGCGAGCGACGAGATATCGCCCCATATGTTGGAGCTATTGCAGTACAGGTTGTACTAAGAGATGATAGAAGGTCGCTAGTCACCCGAGGATGAATGACTAGGACATGTGGTTCGTTCGCCTACCCGATGAGAGGTCATCAGATAGATTGATTCCAGCAAGAGACGACTTCACGCAGAGACGTTGAGAGTCGACAGAGACGATCGAATGTCAGAAACCTATTATTCCAAGTTTAAAGTATTCGGAAAGACATGCAGGCAATTCTATGGACCTTCTAGAAGAATGAAACCCTAACTCGACATAATGACCGTGTGAAAGCCTTTGAACCTTCGGGTTTGCGGAAGTTCCACGGTGCCATTAGTGAGGCTTGGGTTTGCCCTTCTACGGCTGGACCATCAATGCTGTGGTACGTACTCGATACTGTTAAACTGTACCCAAGATGTTGAGCTTTTGGGGGATTATGAGGTTCTGACGAATCAATCGGATGGTTCGACTTCAATTGGATGCTAGGTGGTGAGATGCATTCTTGGGAGACTCCAGATACGAGGATAGCCGTTGGAGCTCAGTCCATGCAGCCACGACGAGACGAGTCCAAAGCAATCGACGTTAGAGAAAAGTGGAGTAAGAGGTTCGTACGAGATCTTGATGAGACTACGTTCCACTCCGCCGACATCAGAGATGCGATGCGCATGCCGAGGCATGGTACTTGGATTTACCTTCCAGAAGGAGTCGCGATGAGTATGCAGTCGTTCCAGAGCAAGATGCAGATATAGGAAAGGACGATGACTTCCGGACAGTTGGCAGAGACGAGACATGGAAGAGACCGTGAGCAGGATTCCTTCCAGGACACTGCTGCAATGATACTTGCACCCAGGATCAGATGTGTCACGTACATTCAGAGAGCCAGAGGCCGACGCCAGTGATATGCTGTCTTACGAGTGGTCGCGATGATTGACCGAGAGATGACCAGAGAAGTGCCAGAACGGAATCATCCCCGTTAGCACACCTGACAGGGCCGATGAGCCGATGGACCGAGAGATTGGTAATTTACAGTGAAGACCTTGACCCAGGAGTGGTCATTGTTACGCACACCAGCAGGCCAGAGTTCATGATCATCGACGAGATGTCCCACTAGTGACCGCAACAGTTGGCCCGAGATTCTTAGAGGATGCACTTAAGCGGTACTATTCCGCCATTATTGATTTCGATGTTTTGGGTGATTTATTCTTATGATTTGATTTTGATGATTGAGGATTTACGATCTTTGCACAGTGTTGCACTTGATATCGTTTTCGTGCTTTGGTTTCACAAGTTTGTGATTTTACGGTTTTAGACATTTGAGTTGATTTTGTGTGTATGCACGCACACGATTTGGTTCCTGCACTCTGTATAGTTTATATATGCTTGCAGTGCAGTGATACGCCTTTTGTGCACTTAGATGCACTGGACTTCGGTTTCGATTGTGATACTCGATATTTGTTTTGTGCACCTTGTGCACCTGATTTGATTTTGCGCATGTTCGGCGCTTGATATTGGATTTCATGATTTTGTGCATGATGGATGCCCCTGGTTTTGGGTTTTCACGCATGTTGAGCGCATGTCTTGAGATGCGATTTTGGTGCACACCAGATGCACTAAATCGAGATTTTTTTCGTGCATGTCAGATGCACCTGATTTTGCTGTCAGGCACACACGTTGCCTACGACAGATGCTTTGTGCACACCCGATGCACTTAGATCTTGTTTTTGTGCACTTATATAGCACGTATATGGATTTTGATTGTTGTGCGCACCAGACGCACGTAGTATTCATACGCGTATTTTGGGATTGATTTCTTATAGAGCAGTACGTTTTTTTTTTATAATTGCGATGTGTTTTCGTACTAAGCAGGACTAGTCAGAGGACAGTACCTGAATATATTTTGCATGCATTGATAGTTATTGAAGGGATTTCCAAAAAGCGAGCTATAGCCTCAGTATTTACCTACGTGTCTGATATGACACGAAATGTTTAAAACAAGGAGACCCTTCTAAATTGTTTCCAAAACGGCGGAACGTACATTTCAAACAAAGGTATATATGTATATAGTTATTTTCTTATGATAGACGTCCGCCACTGTGCAGTGTTATACGCGTTGCACAGCGACTTAAAGAGATTTGGCATGCATTTCCTTCAGATACTTACATATATAGATTCGATATTTACATGTATAGTTTCGAATTATATCATATTGGTTTTGCTTTGGATTTGGCATTGATGTCTTCCCCATGACTCCGATGATTGCGGGATGCTTGACGGAGTTTTGATTTGAGTTATATGCTCATTTTTCATGCGCATGCGCTGCGCTACGATTTGTTTTATATATTTACAATTTCGGAGCCCCGACGACTTGATGGTTTTGCTTAGATGTTTTAGTATTTGGGGGGAGTTTTAATTTAAATTCGGGGACCGAATTTCTTTAAGGGGGGAAGATTGTAACGTTTTGAAAATCGTTTCGGTGATATTTCGAAAAAACGGTAAAATAAGGGGGTTTTCTGTAAAAAGTCAAAATGCAAATATCTTTATTATAAAATTAAATATACATATTCTAGCTATGTAATTGCTAGTATTTGGTGTTTATTGAGCCACTGCTTAAATTTCAAATTTTCTGAAAATTTTTCCGAAATTAATTATTTTAATATTATTTTAAGCCGGTAAGAAAATACATTAAATTAGCGATAAATACAAATTTAAATGGGCTAATTTTATCTTTAAAATCATGTTAATTGAAATCTAGTTGTAATATAATTTTTTAGTATTTTATTTCAAGTTTTAATTGATTTATTTTATGGAAAACAAAAATATAGTTATTTTGAACTAAAACTTGCAAATATGGTATTGTGGGGGGTCTTTTTGCATAGAATTTTTTTGTAAAGTCTCTCACACTCACCCTCACTCCCCTTGGCCGGCCCCACACTATTGTAGCAGCCCAAGAATTTTATTTCCCTCTTTTTGACCTTAAATCATGTGAGAAATGGGTTAAAATAAGGTTTTTATATATAGTAAAGTAGGTGGGGGTATTATGGTAATTGGGAAGGGCTTTGACTTGGATCTTTTGGCATCATCCCCTCATCTTTTTCCCCCTCTTCCTCTGCTGAAACCAGCAGCAGCAGCCCCCCTCCATTTCTTCTTCTCTTTTCTCTTCAAAATTCCATCAAAAAATCATCCAAAATGCTTCAAAATTTCCACAAAATCAAAATCTAATCCCTACCCATTTTTACTTGACCATTCTAGTATGGATCTTGGTGAAGGGAAGCATGTTTGGGAGGCTAGATTTGTGCTAGATTTCAAGATGATTGTGGGGGTAAATTCTTAACCTTATGTCTAATTATTGTTTGAATACTTTAAATCTAGCATAATTAGTTAATAGTTTGGGATTAATTGAATGTTTTGAAAAATATAGTAAGGGTTTGTGATTTCAATTAGAGTTTTTATCATATCATTAGGGATGCAAGGTTTAGTTTAACATCTTAATGTATGTAAAACCTAGTTTGGTTGATTAAATTGCACTTGTTATATGTAATTTGTCCAACTTGCTTAAATTGCAAACTAGGTTTTTGTAAACCTTGAATTTGATTAAGAGAAAAATGTAATTAGGTTTTTCTTGACTTCATTAACATTATTAAGTGTGGTTTAATGTCTTTAGTTCATGAAAATCCTAGCTAAATTGTTGTTTGTGCATTTTTGCTATAAAATTGTTAAAATTTGGGTATATTGTAAACTAGAATTTGACTATGTGTTCGCATACGGATTTGAGGATGATACTTGGGTTTGAGATGAGTCGATGAGATTTGTGTTGAGGTTGTGATATCAGTGATATGGCAAGATTCGTATTTGAGATACGTCCTGATGTTATAGCGGGTCTTTGAACGACGATACGTGTGAATAGTGCTATAAATAAAATGGTCGACATGTGATCGTGATATGAGATATGATATGCTAGGATATTGATACTAGGCCGTATTGGGCGATGTATACCCCTTGATGATGATATGTGCTGATGATATCGGTTTGTACGAGACTGTCGATCAGTAGTCAGATCATGACTATATTGATGATATTAGTATTGTACTAGACATAGGTCAGTACCCTGGACTATGATCTTGGATAAAGAGGATACCAGATGAATAGTGTGATGAATATGATATTAACCCGTACCCAGATTTGGGGATGCCTTACGACGGATTTACGTACGAGCTATAGTTTGATGATTGATCCGCACTCTTGACTTGGGATATCTGATTATAGATATGGTATCGGATATGATATTATTGAGGCGAGATCACTGACTAATATATATACAGGTATGTATATGTATCGACTCAGATATTAGGCGGTTTCCTTACCTGTAGTCCAGCTTGTTAGCTTAGCCCTTTAGTTTAGTTTAGTTGTTAGATTAGATTCGATTCTTACCTATTTCAAAAAACTAACGAATCGTGGGTATTTTAAAAGACAGCCCAAGGGATCCTATGGATATTTCAAAAGACGTATCTTTTCATAAAAACACCGTAGCCCTATTTTCAAAACCCCACGATTCGTGTTATTTCAAATGGCACCATTGTTTAATATTTAGCTCCCGCTCATTTTGGTTGCTCGCTCCGCATCGCATACTTACATTGTTATTTCATATTGCATTGTTGACATTATGCTGTTAGGACACCAGCACCATTACCGATGATGCGTATGTACCACGTACACTTACTTGCCGGCTCACACACATCTTCATCGGTAATTGCCATGTCACGTACACCTTAGAAAATATTATTGCTTAACTTAGCTTGATAGCTAGTAGTTTGACATAATATTAGTGTACTTACCTTATATGCCAGCTTAGATATTGTAGTTATTACTTGTCACTTCATGCATACTGTTATTCATTGTTATGCCGTATTCATGGATTCTTATGCCTATATTCATGGGTTTATATGCTATTGATGATTTGGATTCGGATTTCTATGAGATTTTCTGGATTTGGGGGAAAACCGCAAAACTTGTATAAGCTTCTTCCCTCTCTTTTAAATAAAAAGTGCGGTTTTCCCATGATGTATGAGTCGTCCACCATGAGTTTGCTGATGGATTTCGAGACCCGATTCGAGGAGTGGAGGAATCGTTTCGGGTACATGGTGGGCCCGGTGCGTACCCCGGGGCAAGAGGATCGTGTTGTTGACGTTGAGCCTGGCAGGGGAGCACTACCGACCGGTGATATTACCCGACGCGTCGGATATCCGGAGGATACCGTCGTGGTCTTGAGATGGATGGTAGGGGCCGGTCTGGACTGACGGCGCCCTAGATATTGTGATTGAGAAATTGAGATTTCGAGATATTGAGGTACAGAGACTGTGATACAGAGATATCGAGATATTGGGATTACGTTTTGTGCCGATGCTAGGCACTGTTTTATGCTGATTTCATTATGATACCTCATTTCAAAAATACAAAGGAAATCTCACTAAATTATGAAAACAGTTTCTTCATTTACATGTATTCTGTTTTCATGCATTCATACCTCATTCATATGATATATTGCTACCTGAGGCACTGACACGGGCACATGAGATTACACTCGGGTTAGATATTTACCCTAGCCTTTGTTATAGGCTGCATGTTATATATATAATTGAGGATATATTATGATCATTGACCTAGGTTGCGTTATTTATGCGATTTCTTTCCATAGATGTTTTTCTATTCACGAGTTGGCAACTCACCCCCGTTGTGCCCCAGTTTCTTGCAGGTTTTGCCGTACAGGTTTCATTACGGCTTTGCTAGCACTGCTTCCCATTTCCGGGTGACTTGCTAGTAGGTGGGTTTACTTGTATCGTACCCCCATTATATATCTTGTATATCATTATTCTGTTGTATCTAGAAGTTCCATCAACCAAACATGTATTTATTTCAGAGATAGAGACCGGTGATGTTTATTCTTTCGACCTTAGAGTCGCGCGTTATATTTCTGTGGATTTCTGGTGGTTTTGAGTTTCCTTTTGAGTTTTGATCCTCGCCCTTGGCGTTGTATATTATATTGCTTGTGTGGTTGTGACTGTTGATTGACGAAGAGCTAGCTCCCGCTTAGGGATGCCTTTTTGATTTTATATACTATTCATGTTGTATCCCGTTTGGGGGCCAGTATTTACAAAGGAGACTCTGCCGAAATTTTCGGGAAATGTTAGATGTTTTTTTTTAAACCGCATAATTCGGCTTATGCTATTGAAACCACTTGTTTTAATTGGTTTTCCTTCACTCTACTACTTTTCTGGGTTTGGATTTCTGGGTTTTCGGCTTACTTAGATTACGTACGCCTCGAGACGTTCGTAATTTAAATGCCAGTCATATTCCGTACTTTCGGGACGTGACATGAAACCTGACGTTCCCCTGATCGTGTGGATAGCCTGTGCAATGAAATCCTAGACCCCTACGGGCGCGGCAAGTTACCCGCCAAAACCTAAAGCGAGGCAGCCCCCTTCAGCAACGTGAATGGACCACCCAGCACTTCACGGAATCCGATAACTTGGGCACCCCTCCTGGGTCAACCTGTACCCCCTACGAGTGCGGCGAATAGCCCGTCAATTCTAGAGTGAAGCCCCCTCCATCTCAATGCCATGATATGCGGGCCCGTTGCCCTCTAGAACCCGGCTATCCGTGCACCCCTCCGTGGGGCAATCCTAGTACAGAAAGTAAAATATACATACAACGGGTACATCGACCTCAACCTGGCCGTGCCCTAAAACAATAATATACAAACAGGCAGTAACGGCAGTCCACATGTCGGACGCTCGCCCCGCAATATCAAATGTACATATAAAACAAAACTGTGCTAACATTGCATCCAGGCTATTCCCCACGACCAATCCGCAACATCACAGCACAACACAGAACATCAACGTGAATGTCACGTTCGCAAATCCGTCTAAAAGGGCTATAACAGTTAGACAGGATTTACCGATCAAATGACATTCACGGTCGCAGATATAATGTAAATACTGTGAACTAACATGTTTAAAATTTTCGATCGATCAAATATACCCAAGTGGGCCCCAAGCACTACTGTAGCACTCACAGAAAATCTGGGCCCAAAAAGAATGTTCCAAAAACCCCATTTCACAGTCTAAGACCCACTGAAAAAAATTGGTGCAACAAGGACTTATTATGGCCGCGGAACCGCGGCCAATGCATGGGTTTGGCCGCGGTTCCGCAGTGGAACAGTGGATTCATGTCACCAAATTTTTGCAGAAGTCTTAGAATTCCCTGCATGTTATTCTGCAACAACCTGAAAAATTTTTAGAGCCCAAAAAAATTTCGACAGAAACTTGTGCACTTGAAATCGGGTTTTTGGAAATTTGTTCGATCGAACTTGTAAACACATTAGAGTAAGCTAGACTAGGTTAATGGCGTGGCTCTGATACTAATGTAAGTGCACGGCGGCGCCCCGGCCGTCGATCCGACGCCGGAAATGCGGAAACGAAAAACTTTGCGAAACTTGCAAACCAGCACCACCACGCACTATCAACCCGGATCGGACCATTAACCTAGCTACTAGCAAACTAAAAGATGGGTAGAGAGATATACCAAGCGATCCATGTCCTTCGGTCTTCGTCTCCACTCCGATCTCCTCGCGGAATCTCCGGTCGTCGCCTCCTCGTCGAAACGGGCACCACAACGCCGGGTTCTTTTACGGGCTCCCACCTCTGGACCGAGGCAACTCGGGCGCGAAGTTGGCTAGCCGACGCGTCCAAGGTTTGCTGTAGACAAGTGTAGAATCCATTGTCTCTAGGGGGTTGAAGTTGCCATTGATGGAGGTGAAGAAAGAATGAACTTTGGAGGGAAATGGTGCTATCATTTTTCTAGCAAGGAATAATGAAATGAGATCAAGAAATCACCACTCAAAAATGAAACCCTCCCCCTCTCTAAATGTGGCCGGCCCCTCTCTCAAAATGGGAGTGTCATGGAATTAACAAGAAGGGAGGTGAGTGTAGGAAAAGTATAATGGTGACCACACCCCCAAAAGCAAGCCTCACATCCATAAACAAATCAATCTCTTCTCATTAATTCATGTAATGATGCATGAAAAGAAAAGATGCCATCATGAAGCCACAAATGCAAACAACACCCTCCACAAAGATAATTTGCACAACTGCAAATAACCCCCTCTATCGGAAAAGTTCGGCCGGGAAGGAACAAAGGAAAACTGGCCGGAACGGAATGCAAACTGGAAACTTCAGAAAACTGATCCCGTAATAAATTACAGGAAAACTCCGCGACTGTATATATATACCCGCATTTGTATTCCCACTGAATACAAATGCAAAGAAACAAAATCTACACTGTATAATACTAGGATCCGGTTTAAACCAAAGCTCGCTAGTAAAATCTGTCCGATCACGATCCGTGCAATACCGCACGTATCTGATCGAACCCTGCCATATCTCCATACGGCCTCTACAGCGTTTCGCCCGAAACTTGAGAAACTGGTCTGTGGGGGACTCTAAAGACTCGTCAATACTTTGGTTGTGGATTTAACCACTAGCACGTCAGAGGTATTAGCCTATACGTAACGGGCTACCAGGTATTGACCAAAAGGGACGTCGATGAGCGAACTCATCCTGACACCCTACTGAGCCTGTCAGTGACAATATCCGTACAGTCCGGTCCGTTCGTCTATGAGCATCGCATGGCGGACCTAGGGGGTTGGTAAAAGTCAGACCCCCAAAAGCGGTACAAGTCGTGTCGGAATGCAGCCCAGAACACCCTGAGATACTACTGGAATACCTACCAGTAAATCTCCTGCCTTGGCCAAGGAATTTTCATGTACTGGCTCTCCTAGACACAGCGCGACCTTACCCCTAATACCGGGAGAGACGAACCCCTGCAGATCCGCTCACTGCCTCCATATGGCTCGGGACTGTACCCAACTAAAACCTGTTTGCACGTCTCCTTTGAGCGTGGTAGGGTAGTAATCAAAGTACAGTGGGAACTCACACGAGACAAATGACGATCTCAGGTCGATGAACTAACCTGTACACATGTCACCAGGGAACTGCTATCTGACGTCAGGTATAATACCAACTAGCAGGTTCCCGGCAAGTCCTGTCCAGTGTACTCATAACCCAATGAGCACCTGTATACATCTTAGGTTAACCAACTGACACCAGTGACTTGTGAGACCGGCCACCGCCCCTCGTCGGGATCTCGACTGTATACACTAGTCTACTCTGGAGTATCGATGCCCTATCTTGAAACTCCCACGACTAGGGACCTTTTAAGGATGTGCTTATAGACCCCAGCTCCCACGTATATGATCGCCCTCATACTGCTGGTAGTCAAGCAAGAATCTTAGGGGCTCTATCAACGTGCAATAGTGACCTGTAAGGTCACCTAAAGCAGTACACGATGATAAAGATAAACCAGATAGCATACTATCATCTCGAGTAAGACTGTCCTACCGGCATAGGTCCTCCCTCAATCATTGCAATCACGTGCCTGTGATCCAATAATTGACTCTGAGGGCACTATCGCCAACATTACAACCTTTGTAGATCCGGTCCTTCACTTCTTAAGCTCCGTGTTGAGGTCCCTTCGCTGCGATCATCGTGTTCCGGACTTTCGAGAGGCTTCACAAAGAGAAAGATACAAGCTTGCTTCCGATCTTCGATAACAAAAATGATCTACCTTGAAGTTTCATTAACACAAGCTAACACTCACTAAATGAAGTGAACACTCTCATCTAAAGGGCAAGGGTAGATGAGGATGATGAAGTAGGATTTTTGCTCTCATTTGTTTTCATATTCTCACTCATTTTCATCACAAAGCAAAAAGCTAGAAAGCTTTTGCTCAAAAGAAGAAGAAGGAAGAAGATGATGAATAATATCATTAGTAACCTTTTGTGATGAATAATGAAAGATAAATATGATGAATAATGCAACCATGGTTGAATAAACCTTTGTAGAGAATTAACCAAGGCTAGGGTTTGGGTTAGGTTAAGAATGAGTCACTTGAAAATATCAAGCATAATATCTTTTTCAAGACAAAAGAAAAGCTTTTAGAATCTACTAGAAGTCTTAACCCTAATCCAAACCCTAATCATGTTTAAACTCCACCAAACATGTAGCATTAGTAATCATATCATGTTACAATATTATATATCGCATATATAATATTTATTATAACAAAATAAAATAATACATTTAACATATATCGCATATATATCAATGTATTACCCGTGTGAGAAAAAGAATCTTTTAGTGAGCTAATATTAGTTAATGTAATTTAATATATCATATATATTATTATACATTAAATTATCGAATCAACACTTGATCCGACAATCCAGCTATATCGCATATAACCGACTAATACGATGACCCGGCTATATCACATATACCCGACCGATATCTCATATCGCGAGAATCCAATACGGTATCACATACCGCATTATCCTCGGTCCCACACATATCACATACGTGCCCCTACTCCATTTTGCCTGAGTCAAGAAACCTCTGTGTAGGACTCTAAAGAATCGCCAATACGCCGGCAGTAGGTGATGATCATATTAAACACCCACAAGCTGCAAGCGGTCAGCTAAACGTAACAGCTACCCAGGTATTGAACGCTCAGAAGATCAACAAGCAAGCCTGTACATTCTCCTGTGAATCCAAACAGTAACACTTCCGTACAGTCCGGTCTCATCGTCTGATATGTCGCATATCTCGCCTAGGAGTGGTAAACGTCAGACCCTAGTAGCTCGATAAGTCGTATCGATATGAGGTCTATAACAGTTCGAGAAACTACTGATAACACTTACCAGTAAATCTCAGCAACCCTGGCCAGGGATTTCCGGTTATAGCCAATCGAACACAGCGCAACATCAACTCCCTATACCGGGAGAGACGAATCCCTTCCTATCGCTCATTGCCTCCATGTGATTCGGGACTGTACCCAAAAGCCACCATTTTGCACGCCCTCTTGGACGTGGTATGATGGAAATCAAAGCACAGTGGGAATCACACAAGACTCTATGACGATCTCGGGTCAACAGACTACTCTGTACCAGTGTCACCGGAAAACTGCCATCTGACATGAGGTATAATACCATCTGGGAGTTCTCGGCGAGTCCGTCCAGTGTACCCAGTCTCCACTGAGCACCCGTACACCATCCTTGATGTCAAACACCGATGGATATGGGATCATCCATCGCCCATCATATGGGTCAAGATGCATATACGCTAGTCTACTCTGGTGTATCGATGCCCTGTCTCGATACACTCTCGACTAGGAACAGTTATAGGATGTACTCGTCGACTACCGTGGCCCCACTAGTATGATCTCATCATAGTCCCAGTAGTCGAGTACATATCCTAAGGGCTTTATCAACATGTAACATAGAGACAATCAGAGTACATGTTAAGATAAAGTTAAACCAGATAGCGTACTATCATGTCGAGCAAGAAAGTCCTCCCTATATATGTCCAAGCATCCACTACAATATACATCATATGTACAGTAATGGCCTCTAAGGCATACATATAACTAACAACTGGTGGGCTTTGGTTTAAGCCGGATCCGAGTATTATACTGTGTAGATATAATATCTTTGTCTCAGTTGGATTTGTATTCGGTCGTAATACAAATGCGGGTATGTTTATACTGTTACGGGGTTATCCTGAAATTCGTTTCAGGATCGCTTTTGGAAGTTGCCAGTTTCCTATCGCCCGTATTTAACATTCGGTTAAATACGGATTTATCTTTTCTTCCATGGGTGAGTCATGAGGGTGAGTCATGAGTGAGGAAGCTTCTTGATTGATGACTAGGTTTGTGACTCACTTGATTGCATTAAATGTTTTAGTGAGGTGTTTATTGTGAGTCACCATTTGCATTAATGTGTTTTGGTAATGCTTAGGATATTATTCTTTAAGGTTACCCCCTTTGCTCCTACACTCACCCTCCTCCTTCACTATATGTGGCCGGCCCCCTCCCCTCCTCTACTCACTCTCTCACTTGTTGATTAAAAAGATTATGATAGTTTGGATTCATGGAAATTAGATAGCCTCATTTCTCATTTCACCCGATCCAAAAGGCAACTTCATTAACCGTTCGTCCATGGTTTTGGACGAAGCGAGACAAAGTGTTCTACTCATTCTCTACTTCATCTTGGTCGTCTCTTTTAGCAAACTTGACGACCGAGTTGCCTCGGTTCAGAGGCGGGAGCCCGTTTAAAGATCCGTTGACGTGGTGCCACCTGGAGAGAAGACTGGAGATTCAGGAGATCGGAGCAGCCGCAACAAAGCGTGGGATGATGGTTGAAGACCGAAGGACCCGGATCGTTCGGTATAACATTTCTACCCACTTTGTAGTTTGTTAGTTTAGCTTTAATGGCAGATCCGGGTTACGGTACACGATAGCGCCAGTTTGTAAAAAGTTTTTTTTCCGCATTTAGCGTCTGTTAGACGGCCGGGGCGCTACCGTGGACTTACAGTGGTATCAGAGCCTCGCCATTAAGCTTTACTAACTTGTGCTAACGCGTTTAAAACATCAATCGAACGGATTTTCGAAAATCACATATTTCAGTTCAATGTTTCTGTCGATTTTTTAAAGTGTCTAAAAATAATTTTACATATCACAGAAAACAAAGCAGGCTTTTCTAAGCATTCTGGGAAAATTTGGGCACGTGATCCCTCATAACCACCGCGGAACCGCGGCCGTTTTGTGGGAACAGTGCTCCAAGTTTTTCCTGAGAGCTTCACATTGGAAATTGTGGTTTTTGGTACTATTCTTTTGGGCCCAGATTTTATTACTGTACTGCAGATGTTCGTGGGGCCCACTTCGGGAAATTTTGTCGATCAAAATTTTAAACTTGTTAGTATACAGTACTTATTTTATATCTCCGACCGGGAATGTCATTTGAGCGGTAAACCGCGTCTAATTGCTATAGTTCTTTTAGACGGGTTTGCGAACGTGACATTCGCGTTGATGTTCTATGTTGTGCTGTGATGTTGCGGATATGTCGTGGTGGATAGCAGTGTGCAATGGTAGTGCTGTTTGGATTTATTTGTACATTTGATATTGCGGGGCGAGCGTCCAACATGTGGACTGTCTTCACTGCCTGTTTGTATAATATTCTTGTGGGGCACGACCGAGCTGAGGTCGATGTACCCGTTGTATATATTTTCTTTTATGTACTAGGATTACCCCGTGACGGAGTGCACGAATAGCCGGGTTCTGGAAGGCAACAGGTCCGTATCTCATGGCTTTGAGAGGCAAAGGGGCCTTACTCTAGAATTGGCAGACTATTCGCCGCACTCGTAGGGGGTACAGGTTGACCCAAGAAGGAGTGCTCAAGTTACCGGATTCCGTGAATTGCCGGGTGGTCCATTCACTTTGCTGTAGGGGGCTGCCTCGCTTCAGGTTTTGGCGGGTAACTTGCCGCACCCGTAGGGGTCTAGGTTTCATTGCACAGGCTATCCACATGACCAGGGGAACGTCGGGTTTCAGTAGCGGCTCTGTGAAACCCGGGGATCCCAGATTATCTGTATTGTTCTGTGATGCTTATTACTTTTCTGTAATGTTGAATATTATCACGCCTGGAGCGATTACTGTATATTGGTATATATACTATTAGATGTTGTATATGTTTTACACCCGCGCTAGTCCAGTCCCCACTCTGTCGTTAGTTAAGTAACCTAATGGGTGATGACAGGACCCAGTGACGAATGCGGATGGCATATACGTACATTTTATTTTTCATTCTTTTCTGGTGTGATTGATTGATGGGAATGCATTGATTCTTATCAATGCAAGGATAAAATAAACCTATATTTGATGTTGTTGGAACAAAATTTTAAAAGGTGTTATTACAAAGATGTTTTCCTTTTGTTTTGCATAATGATATTCAGTTGGAATATCCTGCACCTCATTCGACGAAGCAAGGGCCGAGATCCCTTCACCGGGAGTGGCCCCTTGGGTAGAAGTTTACGTCAGGGTAATAACTTCACTATAGTCGATTAGTTGCTTTGCATCACGGTATTCAGTTGGAATATCCTGCACCTCATTCCAGGAGGAAAGAGCCGAGATCCCTTCACCGGGAGTGACCTCTTTAGCAAAGGTTTTCGCCACTATATTTTTATAAAAAGCTATCAGTTTCCTTCAACGAGATCAAGTTCATTACGTTAAAGGTTTTTCGCCAAAAACCAGCCGTAGCCCTCCGTCATTTCTTTTGGGTATTCAGTAGTATTCAAGCTATGTATTTTGGCCAAAGTCAAGGCATGGTGTTTGGTAGCTGCTGGGTATTCATTTGTTACATAGATAGATGAGTTGGTTTGGGACAATCGTTCTGCCATTTTGGCCAAAGTCAAGGGCATGTGCGGGTGGGTTCAAATTGACCTGGATAGTGACGGGTAGAACTTGGCATGTGACTTATGACATTTTGACCAAAACCAAGGTCATAAGAGTATGGGGCAAAAATAAAATCGGGAGTTTCAAACATACAGGAAACTTGCCAGGCATGCGCATACCTTCTGGAGTGTAATAACTTGAGTGGCTTCCATCAAATTATCCTGCGATGATAGTTGGATCCCGATTCTTATTGATGAGTTGGTTTTCTCTTCGGGTGATCCCGACTAATTCTTCTTTTAGGTTTGGAGGAGAATTTGAGATAACAGTGGGAGGTTTCCTGATTAGATAAAGTGATAACCATTCTGATCTAGGTTAGAGTGCACGCAGAGTGTTTCTTTTCTCTCTCTCTTTGGCAGCGACCTTTGACCGACCCTAGACTATGACTCAGTGACTAAGTTGACCGAACCATCTTAAAATGCTGGCTTTTGGATTGTCCGAGTTGCATAAGTCATTGCCGCTCCTTCTTTTACCCTTTGTATTTCTCAGAACACCCCGTATTACTACGGACATCCACTTCCATTGGATAGATATATCGTATGGTTATATACGAACTCGAAGGGACTTCTTCGAGGATAGATCCAGGTTCAGGAGAAATAGAATTAGTTTATTTAGTTGTCTTTTATTATCACCTTCTCTCAGGTTGCGAGGGCTCCTTAGTTTAGGAGAGTACACCTATTACGTTTATTGGATAGTCTTCTTCCAAACCATAGGCAGATGCCGAAAGGTAGGGAATGAAGAAAACCAATTAGCCTAAGTAGGGTGTACAGAAGGTAATCACTAAAGACAAAATAAAGGGATTAGAAAGAGGGCAAAGTAAATTGCGACTGTTATCATTCACGACCAAACCGCATACTTCATCGCCGCTCCTATTTCACCTTTGCTTTTTTCCCCAGTTCGGGAGAAATAGAATAAGGTATTATTCAGTTGTCTTTTATCATCACCTTCTCTCAAGTTGCGAGTACTCCTTGGTTTAGGAGGGTACACCTATTATGCTTACTGGATAGTCTTCTTCCAAAACATAGGCTGGTGCCGAACGGTAGGGAAGGAAGAAAACCATTTAGCCTAACAATGGTGTACAGAAGGTAACGACTAAAGACAAATAAAGGGATTTGGAGAGATGGCAAAGAAATATATGGTTATAGTCATGAATTGGATTATGGAAGAGGCATTACTAAGAATACCAGAATACCCCTATGAAACATTTTGATGTTTCAGTGCATTGTTAAAAGAAAACTGATTTCCCGATTAGATACTTACTCCAGGGTATGTATTTACCAGGTTTCATTCTCATATCTGTATGGTTTTACAGATGATGAGTGGGAGTAAGTTATTGGGAATTAGGTGATCATCCTCATTATATCGGAATTCGTTGTAATTGGTGATATTTGAGGAAATCGCCTGGGTACAGTTTTCAACCTACGATACACAGGTTTTGAGTTATTCAACTCAGCGGACTTATACAGAGTATTGTATGTTGTCCAGTGTCCATCAGGACAAAGGAGTAGGTCCTCGTACTATGTTCTGTTTACTTGTGACTTCTCTAGTTTTTAGACAAGTGTTTCGTAGAAATACAATGTCTAAGTTTTGAGAAGTTGTGGGTATAAGAATAAAGTAGAGAACCAGGTATCGCAAGTATCGGGATTCTTCAAAGAAATCGAAGATGTAGATTCTTGTGATTGGTATTCAGTTGGAAGTAATGGTTTTCAGAAACTTCTTTCTCTTTCAGGTTACTCATAATTGGATGTATTCCTAAGTTGAGTAATGCTGATTAGCCTCTTTCCATTAAGTTGATATGCACTGGAGACAGTTGCATGGTTTGAATCTGGTTCCAGTTAAATTAGTGCCTCTATTTCTATATTGTATATAGAATGGTTCATATCTTAACGATGTTAAGATACGGGGAGTTGTCCGGCTTATGCTTAAAACCAGACACTGGATAACTCAAGGCACGTTTCTGTAATGGCAGTTTGTGGGTTGACCCTGGCTTTGACGAGGGTTGACATTTCTACCATCTGGAAGATCAATAGTGATATTGTTCTTGACTCGCCACAGTTTTATTAAAATGGACTTTTTCAGAAAACACTAGTGGGAGTATGGTAGAACTGGAAGTGATTCCATAACCGCAAACGATTATGGAAAATTTAATAGAACCTATATATTCTATGAGGTTTGACATTCCAATAGCCACTCCGCAGACATGGTAGGTAACCTCAGACACCCGAGAGGTACTCCGGTAGCCTCAAGGACGGTGACAGGGAGGTTCTTGTTTACCCAGACTTGACACTACTGTTGTTCCAGACTATGAAACCCGGCGGGAGGATATGTATAGCATCGTTCTAAACAAGTTTTAGACGTACACGTATATATTATTCTGTCAGAGGGTTGTCGTAGTCAGTGGGAGCAGCGGAAGTATAGTGGGCAAGTTGTTTATGTCTATTTATAGGCTTGAGCAGATATAGCGGAGATAAGATCATCTAATTTTGATGTAACAGTCATGGCTTTGACTTCATCAGAATAAAGGATGGATCTGTTAAGAAGGTAGTAGGGTGTGATGTCCTGGTATTTGGATGACATACACAGAGTAGGAAGTAAAATTCCTATACTACGATCGGTTGTACTTTGGTCGCCACACAGTTGTTTCTCCAAAAAGGATATGGATATAATATCAGACATTCTGGTTACTAGATCTATGGTTTTAGATCTAGATTTGAATAGTTTCCCAATATGGGTATTTTGACATTATTCTAAATGGTATTTTAGAATAGATGACTCCTGGCATGGTGGTGTACCTACAGGTGATGGAGTCACCCTCTATAAAGGTGTCTTACAGACTAAAGGGGAGAGGGATATGCATGATTGGCAGATCACTTGCTTAGGCAATTGAGTCAATCGTGAGATGTCAAGTACCACACCAGATGTTGTTTTTGCACTAGGTGCGATAAGTTTATATTAATCCAATCCTGGAGAAACATTAGGAAGCAGTTTTAGAACATGAATGGATGTTCTATGGATTTGATAAAGGCAGCCTCCTTGAGGAGACGGTTATCATTCCAGGCTTCCAAGGTGACATTGATGACAGAGTGATTGTCAGAGTTATAGTTTTCCCTCCGACGAGGGACAATATTATGGACAGGTGGTCCAAGAGGATAGTGTGGGAGGCATGGTGCTGGATACTGATTAGGTTCAGTTATCACTACAGTCTAAGAAGTTTGGATTTGGAGTTCATTTATGAACTAGGTCCCATCAGATATTCAGACATATTCTAAGACAGGTATTACTCGATTCGGGAGATGGTTTTCTCCGCGAACTTGAGATTAAGAGAGACATAGAAAGAAACATCAGGGCGGATCCACTCACTGAGGCTATTTCTCAAACACAAGAGTTTTACAAACTAGATTTGTGAAACTGATTAGTAGAGGAGTTGGATGTTCGGTATCACACGGGCTGTGAGTATGCGACATCGCAATAATTAGCCTTAAGTGCAAGTGGGAGATTGTTGGATATAGTGCCCTCAAAGTCAATTATTGGATCGCAGGTACGTGATTGCAATGATTGAGGCAGGACCTATACCGATATAACAGTCTTGCTCGAGATGATAGTATGCTATCTGGTTTGTCTTTATCATCGTATGCATGCTTTAGTTCGCTATTGCATGTTGATAGAGCCCATAGGATTCTTACTTGACTGCCAGCAGTATGATGGCGATCATATATGTGGGAGCTGGGGTCTGTAAGCACATCCTTAAAGTGTCCCTAGTCGTGGGAGTTTCGAGACAGAACATCGATACTCCAGAGTAGACTAGTGTATATAGTCGAGACCCCGACGAGGGGCGGTGGCCGGTCTCACAAGCCACTGGTGTCAGTTGGATCACCTAAGATGTATACAGGTGCTCATTAGGTTATGAGTACACCGGACAGGACTCGCCGGGAACATGCTAGTTGGTATTATACATATCCTCAGATAGCAGTTCCCAGGTGACATGTGTACAGGTTAGTTTGTCGACCTGAGATCGTCATTTGTCTCGTGTGAGTTCCCACTGTGCTTTGATTCCTACCCTACCATGCTCAAAGGAGACGTGCAAACAGGTATTTTTTGGGTACAGTCCTAAGCCACATGGAGGCAGTGAGCGGATCGTCGGGGATTCATCTCTCCCGGTATTGGGGGGTTGATGTCGCACAGTGCACGGGTGGCCATCACTAGAAATCCTCGGCCGAGGTAATGGAGAATTACTGATTCGGATCAGTAGTTTCTCAGGTAGTGATGGGCTTCATGCCGACACGATTTATCGCGTTATTAGGGGTCTGACTATATCCACCCCCTAGACTCAATATGCGATACTCTTTAGACGAACAGACCAGACTGTACGGATATTGTCGCTGTCAGGCTCAGTAGGGTTTATGGATGAGTTCGCTCGTCAGCTTCCCTTCCAATCAATACATAGGCAAACGTTACGTACAGCTTGTACCTCTGACGTGCTAGTGGTTATACCCAGTGCCAGTGTATTGATGAGTCATTAGAGTCCCCACAGACAGTTTCCCAAGTTCGGGCGAAACGTTGTAGAGGCCGTATGGTTTTATGGCAGGCTTCGGAAAATGCACGTGCGTTTACGCACGTGTCATATTTCAGGCAGATAATACTGGTGGGCTTTGGTTTAAGCCGGATCCGAGTATTATACTGTGAAGATATAATATTTTTGTCTCAGTTGCATTTGTATTCGGTCGTAATACAAATGCGGGTATGTTTATACTGTTACGGGGTTATCCTGAAATTCGTTTCAGGATCGCTTTTGGAAGTTGCCAGTTTCCAGTTTTCTATCGCCCATATTTAACATTCGGTTAAATGCGGATTTATCTTTTCTTCCATGGGTGAGTCATGAGGGTGAGTCATGAGTGAGGAAGCTTCTTGATTGATGACTAGGTTTGTGACTCACTTGATTGCATTAAATGTTTTAGTGAGGTGTTTATTGTGAGTGACCATTTGCATTAATGTGTTTTGGTAATGCTTAGGATATTATTCCTTAAGGTTACCCCCTTTGCTCCTACACTCACCCTCCTCCTTCACTATATGTGGCCGGCCCCCTCCCCTCCTCTACTCACTCTCTCACTTGTTGATTAACAAGATTATAATAGTTTGGATTCATGGAAATTAGATAGCCTCATTTCTCATTTCACCCGATCCAAAAGGCAACTTCATTAACCGTTCGTTCATGGCTTTAGACAAAGCGAGACAAAGTGTTCTACTCATTCTCTACTTCATCTTGGTCGTCTCTTTTAGCAAACTTGACGACCGAGTTGCCTCGGTTCAGAGGCGGGAGCCCGTTTAAAGATCCGTCGACGTGGTGCCACCTGGACGAGAAGACTGGAGATTCAGGAGATCGGAGCAGCCGCAACAAAGCGTGGGATGATGGTTGAAGACCGAAGGACTCGGATCATTCAGTATAACATTTCTACCCACTTTGTAGTTTGTTAATTTAGCTTTAATGGCAGATCCGGATTACGGTACACGATAGCGCCAGTTTGTAAAAAGTTTTTGTTCCGCATTTGGCATCTGTTAGACGGCCGGGGCGCTACCGTAAACTTACAGTATCGATGCCCAGTCTCGATAGTCCTATGACTAGGGACCTGCATAAGGATGTGCTTGTGGATTACCCAGCCCCCACGAGTGTGACTGCCATCACAACGCTGGTAAGCAAAGATCCTAAGGGCTCCACTAATGTGTATAGGCGATATGTTAAAAGAAACACATGTACACACATTGAAGTAGAAACAAACCAAGTAGCATACTACTATTTTGAGCAAGATTGTCTATACAATGGTGAATATCCCAAGCTTCCATTAAGTAATATACAAACTAGTATGATACAGTAATGGCCTCTAGGGCATATACACTAACAATTTATAATGGATCGCTTGGGCGATGTATACTTCTATACGATGATATGTGTTGATGACATCGGATTGTATGAGGCTGTAGATCAGTAGCCAGATCATGATTATTGTTGATGATATTAGTAGTGTACTAGACTTAGATCAGTACCTCCTGTTCACGATATATGATGATAAGGATACTAGATGAATAATGAGATAAATGTGATATTTGACCCATACCCAGATTTGGGACGCCGTACGATAGATTTACCGTACGGGATATAATTATGATGTTAGATCCGCACTCTTGACTCGAGGATGCCATATGTGTATATTGTATTGTACGTGATACTATTGAGGCGAGATCACCGACTACTAGATATATATAGATCGACTCAGACTGGGTGGATTTCCTTACCCTTTTGACTGGGCTCGAGTCATACCTGTTTTCAAATGCAGTGAATCGTGGGTACTTTAAAGTATCAAACTGTATGACTCATATATCGGGTAGGTTTATTCTTCAGTGTTGCTGTTACAATATCACTTTTTATATATTCATGATGTTTCATCGCATTGCATACTTGTGCATATGTCATCTGTAATTATCATGAAACCCTGCTGTCAGGACACCAGCACCATTACCGATGATGCATATGCTCCACATACACTTGCTTGCCAGCTCACACACATCTTCATCGGTAATTGCTATGTCACGTACACTTTAGAAAATACTATTCTTTGACATAGCTTGCTAAGTTGATAGTCGCAATATGTTATGGCTTTCATATGCTAGTTTAACTATTGCATTAATTGCATGATATCAGATGCATTCATGTATTCATTGATTATGCAGTATTATGGAGATTTATGTCGGTTTTCACTATTTATTGACATGGTGATTTGATGATTCCGGAACCTTCTTGAGATTTTCTGGATTTGGAAACCGCATGTGAAAGTTTTATAAACTGATGAGTTATTTTAAAGAGAAAAATGTGGTTTTCCTTGATATGATGAGTATTGTCCACCATGATGTTTTCTCGGTTCTGAGATGTTTTTGAGACCCGATTCGAGGAGTTGGATGAACCGTCTCGGGTACATGGTGGGCCCAGTAAGGTACCCCGGGGCAAGAAGCTCGAATTTTAGACGATGAGCCCGGCAGGGGCAGACTGCCTACCGGTGATTTTATCTGGCGCGGCGGATATCCGGAGGATACCGTTCGTGGTCGTGTGATTGATGATATGGGCCGATCCGGACTGACGGAGCCCGATTTATTGAGATATTGAGACTTGAGACAATACAGAAATCTCATTAAATAAAGAAAACAGTTGTCTCATTCATGATGTATTCTGTTTCATTTGTAATGCATTCATGCATCATATATCTGATATGTTGCTATCTGAGGTACTGACACGAGCATGCAGTATTACACTTATACATAGATGGACCAGGATATTTATTTGAGGATATTACTTGATATGACCTAGGATAGCGTCATGCATGCCATTTCTACTCGTAGATGTTTTCTACTCACGAGTTGGCAACTCACCCCGTTGTGCCACAGTTTCTTGCAGGTTTTGCCGTACATGTTTCGTTGCAGTTTTGCTGGCACACTGTTCCTTCCGAGTGATTGCTTTGGTAGGTGGGTTCTTTTGCATCAGGACCACCATTGTATATTTGTTATTTCAGTTGTATCTAGTAAAACTCCATCAACCAGACTTGTATTATTTGATAGACATAGAAGACCGGTGTATATTCTTTCGACCTTAGAGACGCGCGCTGTATTATATGGTTTTCCTCTGGTTTTCTTGATGATGTTGGATTTTTATCCTGAGTTTGATCCTTGCCCTTCGGCGTTGTATATTATATTGCTTGCGTGGTTGTGACCGTTAATTGACGAAGAGCTAGCTCCCGCTTGGGGATGCCCTTATTCATTATATATGCTTTATAGGTTTGTACCCGTCTGGGGTCAGTTTTTACAGAGGAAACTTTGCCGAAATTTTCAGAAAAGACTTGAGATTTTAAAAATGCATATTTCGGCTTATGTTGTTAAACTTCTTGCTTTAAAATTGGTTTTTCCTTCACTCTACTGTTTTTCTTGGTTTGGATTTTTGGGTTTTGACTTAGATTACGTACGTCTCGAGACGTTTCGTAGTTTAAGTGCGGGCCATGTTCCGTACTTTTCGGGCCGTGACAGATGAGCGGCTATTCGGTCAGACAAATAGTAGCTAGAGTGCTGAATTCATGTTTTATGACTAGTCAGTTGCTATCAATTACTGGGTTAAGTCTGTCATTTGTCTTGTTATTTGTTGGAGAAGAACATCTAAATGCATAAAAAGAAAAAGGTACATGTAAGAAACATAATTCTGGAAGAAACTCCATAATAATCTTACGAGGGAAAGGATATTATACTCCCTAGGTGGAAAGTAGTTAGTTACACCCTACATTAAAACATGCAATACACGGCCTTTTTCTACGATTGACTCCGTCCATCTTGATTTCAATCATCTAAACCTAAAGTATAGATGCACCAAGTTTCATGTGATTTGGATACCATTTACACATCGATCTTGGGTTTATATATTGTTAGAAAACTGTTCATTTTGCAACCACCTGATGGAGGGTGATGATACTCGATATCGGTGACTCCCCAGATAATGACACGTGGCAAATGACGTGTCCCAGAGCTTACAAGAAAGGATCAAGAACGTTGCGTTGGGATCATACCCCAGGCCTCCGGGCCGAGGATGTTCCCGACCTTCGGTGGCCTTCTAGACCACCCCCGGCTCGCCTCCGAGCTATCACAGATTCAAGATGCCTCGGCCTCCCGCTCGTTTCCGAGCCTCCTGCCGAGCTCATCTTCCTCGGTCTCACCGACCGACCCACAGCACCGATCACAGGCGCCACGGCTCTGTGAATCTTGCCAGACGCGAGATATCCGCCGCCCATGATCCCGCATTCCACGCCATCACGATCCCCCATTAACTAGCATGTCTCGTCATTAATGGGGAATCCCGCATATCACGTAGGCATGACGCCAGAGGCATAATGGCCGACGTGAATCTCGCGTCCGCCTGCCCATTGCTGCCACTATATAAACCCCTCTCTCAGACTACTCAGGTAAACCAATTTTACTCCAATAGGCCATTACTCTGCCAAATATCCCGTCTAACTTGATCGGCGGAGGGTTCTCGGTGGCATAACCATCCTGGGACTTCCTTACAGGTAGCTCGATCTTATCCACCTCAAACCTATTGAGATCCAAACGCTCCAGGAGGCAACCCTCCAAATCCAATCTCAGCCGTCCATCAGCGCACACAGCAGATCAATGGAAGAGAACATTTGAAGGAGATCCTGAGATCCATCATTTAGCGCCGACTGTGGGAAAATAGTTCCACTCAACAAAAGTTCATCTTCCGATCTCGACTTCATGGCAAGCGGTCACTGCGACGATCCAAGCACCGACCGTCGACCTCCCCGCAGTGGAGACGAGGGAGAATCCCCTCCTTTCCCGAACGCCATTCACGCCCTATCCACTCGGATAGATCGACTCGCGTCCATCGTGGACGCATTCGTCCATGTCCAAACGGTCGGACAAGCTCCCCAGGTCGCCGCTCTCTTACCTCGGGACCGGGACTCCTACAGAATGAGAGAAGACTCTGCCCATGTTGGCAAGACCGATCACCGCCTCGCTATCTCCGGCAGTCGCAGGTCCCCCGGGCCAACATATTCAATGACCCGGTGGGCGCCGCACAGCTTAACTCCGAGGTCTTACACCAGAGCGCCTCGCCCCGAGCCCCATCGTACCCCTGTCCCTTCCGAGGAGGTGTTGGTCAGCTCGCCTACACCCAGGCATGACCGACACCCCTCCCTCGACGGAGTCGCGCGTAAGGGACTCGCCACGGCAGCTCGAAGACGACCTCCTCAGGGGACCTGAGGAACCTCATCGAACATAACTGGGGCCGGGGCCAAGCAGAAGTCTCCGACAGCAGAGGCCAAAAATCAGAATGTGCCAAATCATCGGGATACCACGGCCGACTTGACGCCCTCGAAAAGAAGATCGAAAGCATGCATCAGGAAGGTCGTCATTCAAGCGACGGGGCCAAATATGCCGCCGACTTGCTCACGAAGCCCTTCACCAAAGAGCTACTCGCAGTCCATGTCTCCTTCCGGAACAAGCCCCCGAAGGTCTCCCTTTTCGACGGGAAGTCCGACCCGAAGGATCATTTGGACGCGTTCACAGCCGGGATGAGTTTCTAGGACTGTTCCGATGCCGCGCTTTCCCCGCCACTCTCATCCGCTCTGTGTAGGGTTGTTAGGCACACGCACAAGGGTCTACGAGGCATCAACCATACCCGATTAAAATTTTAGCCGTGCCGAACAACCCAAAGCCGGATCTTTAAACTAGAGTTTGTTAGTGTATATGCCCTAGAGGCCATTACTGTATCATACTAGTATGTATATTACTTGATGGAAGCTTGGGATATTCACAGTTGTACAGACAATCTTGCTCAATATAGTAGTATGCTACTTGGTTTGCCTCTGCTTTAATGTGTACATGTGTGTTTATTTATTATATCACCTATACGCATTAGTAGAGCCCTTAGGATCTTTTCTTGATTACCGGCGTTGTGATGGCGATCACACTCGTGGGGGCTGGGTAATCTACAAGCACATCCTTATACACGTCCCTAGTCGTGGGAGTACCGAGATAGGGCATCGATACTCCGGAGTAGACTAGCGTATGCGCTTCTCATCCCAGCACGGGAGACGGTCTGTCCCACAGCCGTCGGTACGTCGTACTTGAGATAGTATGCGGGTGCTCGTTAGGTTACGAGTACACTGGACAGGACTCGTCGGGAACTGATGGTTGGTATTATACCTATCGTCAGTTATCAGTTCCCAGGTGACATGAGTACAGCTTAGTCCGCTGACTTGACACTGTCACTTCGCCTCGAGTGTGTTCCCACTGTTCTTTGATTACTACCCTACCACGGCTCTACTGAGTCGTGCAAACAGGTAGTAGTTGGGAGCAGTCCCGAAGCACTTGGAGGCAGTGACGGTTAGACAGGATTCGTCTCTCCCGGTATTGGGGGTTGACATCGCGCTGTGTCTAGGAGAGCCATTACACGAGTAGTCCCTGGCCAGGGCAAGCGAGATATACTGGTAGGTTCCAGTGTTATCTCAGGGTGTTCTGGGCTTCACTCCGACACGACTTGTACCGCTATTAGGGGTCTGACGCTTGCCGCCCCCCTAGGCCCGACATGCGATGTATCAGACGAACAGACCGGACTGTACGGAGATTGTCACATACTGACTCAGTAGGAGTTCGGATGGGTTTACCTCATCGGCCTTCTTATCGACATCTACCTGGGGACCGTTACGTACAGCTAGTGCCGCTTGCGGTCTGTGGTTAAACCCACTGCCAGCGTAGTGTCGAGTCTTTAGAGTCCCACACAGAGAGTTTTCCTGCACTGAGCGAAACGTGTAGAGGCCGTATGGTTTTACGGCAGGGCTGCGATCACTTACGTACACTTGTGTGTGTGTGGTGTTCGGGCAGGCAATACTAGTGGGCTTTGGTTTAAGCCGGATCCTAGTATTGCATGGATGGATTTGTTTTGTCTTCTGCGCATCCGCATTCTACGGAATACGGATGCAAGTGTGTATGCACAGTTTTCTGGAGCGATGAAGGAGGAGGTGCCTCATTAGGGTTTTGGCAGTTGGTTCGGCCAAAACCACTATGTGGCAGGCTCATTAGGGTTTTGACAGTTGATTCGGTCAAAACCATTTTGAGGCCGACTCATTAGGGTTTCGACAGTTCGTTTGGTCAAAACCATTATGAGCCGGGGACATTATTTACTAATCCTTTCATTGATAATTTTGTTATGGCTAATTACATTGACCATTTGACCATCTTGACCTTGTTGACCATTTGACCAAAGTTGACTTGGATCTTCTTAGAAGTTCTAAAGTATTCTTTGGTTTTCTTTTGTTATGATAATGGTCATGTCATTTGTAGCCATCACCTTTATCTTGATGGGATTAGTAATCATGATGTTTATGCATTATTGCAACCATGGTTAGCTTTTCTCTTGGTTAAGCTTTTCATTTGCTTGTTCTCATTCTCTCTCTTGAAATGAGAAGCTCCATGGTTGCAAGAAAATCTCCTTCTTCTTCCTCCTCTTGATTTCTCCTTTGATCTCATGTGTTGAGAGAAAAAGGATTCCACTTGACAAACACATCCATACATCTCCTCTACACATCCTAGGGCTTTTAGATTAGCTATCTTCTTGCCCTAGTTACCTCGGCTTGAGGTGGAGCTCGGTGTACATCTCTCGGGTGGATCGTCTTCGACTCAAGGAGGCCGCGGAGGTGACCGAAGTCCGGATCAACCATTGAGCAAGCAATGAGAAGAACAACAAGAAGAGAAGAACATCAAAGAAGAACAACAACAAGAAGAGAAGGAGTTCAAGTTGAGGTATAACCACTTTGCCGAGTAGTTAACTCTTCTTTGCATGTATGCTAGTTTAGTTTAGCAAAGATCCGGCTTTTACGGTCCATGTTACAAAGTTTAGAAAAATTTTGATTTACCGTTTCCGCAACCCCGAAAGTACCGGGAGAGGTAACGTGGACCTAACAGTGGTATCAGAGCCTAACTAAACTTAAACTAGCTAGGTAGTGAAGTGTAACGAAGTTTCGAAACCGGAAAATCCAAAAACCAAACTTTGCAAAACCCAAGTTTCTGTTAATTTGCTTTCTGGTCAAAATGAGATTTTTTATACACCAAAAATTATCTCAGGCTTTTGTATAGAAAACCACCAAATACGAACCAGAGAGGAGATTAGAGGAGCGCGGATCCGCGGCAAGATGGAGCTCTTGCCGCGGAAGCGCGGCCGTCTGGTCCCCTCTCTGCTTCGAATTTGGTGCAGAGTGTTTCTGTGTTGGTTTTGGGATTTTTAGGATATGTTAAATGTGCCCAGATTTTCCAGAACTAAAATTTACTTTTGGGGGCCTATAAATCCGTATTTTTTCGGAACTTCACTACACTTTAACTACGTCGGTTATATCTGTGATGTTTGTATGTATTGAACGTCGGCTAATCGCTATAAGTCGATTAGTCGGGGTTATACATCTCTGTGATCTGTGTTTGATATTGGAATGTGTATATGAATGTGTTGGACTGTCGCGGGTGAATAGCCGGGGTGGATGTGAGATGAGCTTTTGTTTTTCTTTCATTCATTGTAAATGTAAATTGATGTAATATTATTATTTGTTTGGCCGCACAACCGGGTCGGGGTTGTTGCCGTCATTGTATAATTCTTTTTACTGTTTTTGCTCCTAGGATAGACCCATGGAGGGGTGCACAAACTGCCGGGTATTTGGCGGGCAGTTTTCCGCACCCGTAGGGGTCTTGGGTGGGGTATATGGCTATTCACCGCGACCGTGTAATCCGCTTTTCGTTGCAGGCTCGAAAGGATTGCGGATTGCTAGTATATCCAATGTATTCATCTGTGATCTGTAATGTCTATCATTGCTTTCTATTTAGGCGTTGCTTATGTTTTACAGCCGCGCTAGCCCAGCCCCCGCTCTGTCGTTAGTTAAGTAACCTAACGGGTGATGACGGGGCCCCGTGGCGAATGCATATGGCATAAGCGTACGTCATATTTTGGTTGTTTTCTGCAATGGTAGGATTTATATGATGGGACGCATTAAAAGAACTAATGCAAGAAAATAAACCTAAAAGACGTTGTTGGAACAAGTTTTTCAAAAAAGCTGTTATTGCAAGGACGTTCATTTTTGTTTTGCATCGCGGTATTCGATTGTGAATGCCCAGCACCTCAGTCGACGAGGCAAGGGCCGAGATCCCTTCACCGGGAGTGACCCCTTGGACAAAAGTTTGCGTCAGGGTAATAACTTCACTATAGTCGATTATTCTTGCTTTGCATCGAGGTATTCAGTTTAGAATATCCTGCACCTCATTCGACGAGGAAAGAGCCGAGATCCCTTCACAGGGAGTGACCTCTTTAGCAAAAGTTTTCGCCACTATATTTTCAAAAAGGTTACCAGGTTCCTCCAACGATATCAAGTTCATTACGTTAACGGGTTTTTTCGCCAAAAACCCAGCCGTAGCCCTCCGTCATTTCTTACAAGTAACACTTAGTATTCGTGCTGCGTTTGTTGACTCCGTCAAGGCGTAGTGTACGGTAGCTAAGTGCTGCTTGTTTGTATTGGTATATGGGATTAATTAGGACAGTCGTATAACCTTGTTGACTCCGTCAAGGGTTATGCGGGTGGGTTTAATGCAATCCAGATAATGACAGGCTGAACTTGACTAGGACTCTTTGATTTGTTGACTCCGTCAAGATCACTTGGGTCCTAGGGGCAAAAACCACATCGGGAGTTTCAAAAGAACTGAAACTTGCAGATTTAGCATACCTTCTGGAGTGTGGTGACTAGAGTGGATTCCATCTAGGTTATCACACAATGACAGTTGGATCCCGATCCCACTGATGAGTTGGTTTACTCTCGGGAGATTATTTCACTTAACGATCAATGCTATAAACCTAGTAGGTGTCTAGAAAGGTGTTAGCGGGGCTACGCCCCCAGGGAAAAGAGGTTCTTTAATTAAGGAACTTCGCGAAAGCGTTGGAAAACCTCCCTCGAAGTACCGACACTAGCCTGGCTGAAAGGTTAAGCAAGTATTGTGACGTGAATTAAAACCCGGCTAGTTCTTCTTTTAAAAAGGTTTTAAGAAGAATTTGAGGAAACAGTGGGAGACATCCTGGTTAGATAAATTAATAAACCAATCTAATCTTGCACGAGCATACGCTGAGTGTTTCTTTTCTCTCTCTCCAGGCAGCAACCTTTTCACGCCCTAATCAAGATAATAAAATGTATCGCTTGACCGATCCGAATTCTTATTCGGGAATGGGGAAAGTTGGTTCAGCTCTAACTTATGACAACTGTCATGAGTATGAGAATGAGAAAGGGGATTGTATGGATTTCCAGGATACCCAGTCGAAGAAGAAGCATGGTTTTGCATCTACTTCAGGTGTTCTTGTAATTGAGAACTGTTTTACGGTCAGCCCTACCTCCTGGGTACTTGATACCGGATCAGGATCTCATATCTGTAATTTATTACAGGGACTGAGAAAAAGTAGGAAAGTTGCACCGGGTGATATGTCGCTCAGAGTAGCGAACGGAGCACAAGTTAATGCGGCAGCCGTCGGTGAATATCACCTAGTATTGCCAAATGGCAAGACTATGATTTTGAACGATTGCTACTATGTACCCTCCATGGTTTGCAACATCATATCAGTTTCTTTACTCGATAAAGATAGATATAAGTTTGTTCTTGAAAAGAATATCATGAACATTTACCTTAATAAGGTACTGGTTGCAGAGGGTACACTGTTTAATGATATCTACGTTCTAAATCAGAATACAGTTCTCAATATACAAAACACACGCAAGAGGAAGAATTCAGATACGAATGAATCCTACTTGTGGCATTGTAGACTTGGTCATATCGGAGAGAAAAGACTGAGTAAGTTGCATAAAGATAGACTCTTGAATGCGTTCGAGTTTTCATCTTATGAACTTGTCAGTCTTGTCTCCAAAGGCAAGATGACCAAATCTCCGTTCACCGGACATGGAGAAAGAGCAAGAGAGCTCTTGGGACTCATACACAGTGATGTGTGTGGTCCGATATCTATACATGCAAGGAGGTGGTTTCTCATACTTCATCACATTCACTGACGATCTCTCTAGGTTCGGATATGTGTATCTGATGAAACACAAATCTGAAGCTTTTGAGAAATTCAAGGAATTCAGAAAGGAAGTAGAGAACCAGATTGGCAAAAGTATCAAGATCCTCCGGTCTGACAGGGGAGGGGAGTACTTAAGCACGGAATTCCTAGATTACTTAAAAGAGAATGGTATTCTCTCTCAGCTTACTCCTCCTTATACACCACAGCACAACGGTGTTTCGGAGCGGAGGAATCGTACCCTATTGGATATGGTTCGCTCCATGATGAGTAGTGCTGAGTTGCCTCTTTCATTTTAGGGACATGCACTTCAGACAGCAGCGTACCTATTGAACTATGTTCCATCCAAATCAGTGCCTAAGACTCCATATGAAATATGGAGTGGAAGAAATCCGTATCTTAAGCGATTTAAGATATGGGGTTGTCCGGCCTATGTGAAAACACAGAAACCGGACAAGTTAGAGGCTACGGTCAGTTCTCTGTAAATTTGTGGGATATCCTAAAGATTCACTAGGATATCTGTTCTACCACACTGAGGAACAGAAGGTGTTTGTATCTCGCCACGCTACCTTCTTAGAAAGGGAGTTTTCTTGCAAAAGAAGCTAGTGGGAGTTCGGTAGAACTGGAAGAAATTCAGCGACCACAAAATGTAACTGAAAATTTGGAGGAACCGCTAGATTCAATGACCCCAAACGAACCTCAGCCACTCCGCAGATCTGGTAGGATTTCTCATCCGCCCGAGAGATACTACGGTTTTCTCATAGACGGGGATCGAGAGGATTGCATCTTGGAAGAAGATGACCCTACCAGTTTCAGGCAGGCCATTATCAGTAGGGACTCTGATAAGTGGCAGGAAGCAATGCAATCCGAAATGGAGTCCATGTACGCCAATAAAGTGTGGACCTTGGATATTGCTCCACCTGGGGTAAAACCCGTTGGATGCAAATGGATCTACAAAAGGAAACTTGGTGTAGATGGGCAGGTGGAAACCTATAAAGCTAGACTCGTTGCAAAAAGGTTTTCGTCAAAGACCTGGTTTGGACTATGACGAGACTTTTTCTCCTGGTGGCTATGCTCAAATCTATTCGGATCCTACTTGCCATTGCTGCCTTCCATGACTATGAAATCTGGCAGATTGGATGTTAAGACGGCTTTCCTAAACGGTTGTTTGGAAGAGTGCGTTTACATGGATCAACCAGAAGGTTTCGTAGACAGTGGGAGCAGCGGAAAGGTGTGCAAGTTGCTTAAATCCATTTATGGATTAAAGCAGGCATCGCGGAGCTGGAACATCTGTTTTGATGAGGCAATCAAGGAATTTGATTTCATCAAGAACGAAGATGAACCCTGTGTTTATAAGAAGATTGTAGGACGAACTGTCGTGTTCCTAGTCTTGTACGTGGACGACATTCTTTTGATAGGAAATGATATTCCTATGCTACAATCGGTCAAGCTGTTTTTGTCACAAAGGTTCTCCATGAAGGACCTGGGTGATGCCTCGTACATTCTGGGGATCAAGATCTATAGAGATAGATCCAAGAAACTGTTGGGACTTTCGCAGTCCAGGTACATAGAGACCGTACTAAAGAGATTTAGTATGGAGAGGGTTCCAAGCGCGCGTAACATACCCGCATTGCACGGAATTACCCTCTCCAAGAAGATGTCTCCTAAGACTGATGAGGAGAGGGTTCGCATGAGGCACTATACCCTACGCTTCGGCGGTAGGATCTATAATGTATGCGATGCTATGTATAAGACCAGATGTAGCTTACGCGTTGAGCGCGGTAAGCCGGTATCAGTCAGACCCAGGGGAGGACCACTGGACAGCAGTGAAGAACATTCTCAAGTACCTGAGAAGGACTAAGGAGATGTTCCTGGTTTACGGTAATGGAGACCTCAGGGTCGAGTCCTTTACCGATTCAAGCTTCCAGAGTGATAAAGATGACAGTAAGTCTGTCTCGGGTTTTGTGTTTACCCTCAACGGAGGGGCGGTATGTTGGAGGAGTTCCAAGCAGGATACCGTCGCAGACTCGACGATGGAGGCTGAATACATTGCCTGCTAGCGATGCCGCAAAAGAGGCGGTCTGGATAAAGAAGTTCATTAGTGAACTTCAGGTGGTTCCGTCCATTGTTGACCCAATACCTTTGTATTGCGATAACAATGGGGCTATAGCTTTAGCGAAGGAACCAAGGTCCCATCAGAAATCCAGGCACATCTTAAGGCGGTATCACCTGATCAGGGAGATCATTGATCGACAGGAGATCGAGGTCCGGAGAGTGGACACAAAGGACAACACTGCGGACCCATTCACGAAGGCTTTACCCCTGACTCAGTTCGAGCGGCTGATCGAGATGATAGGTCTTCGATACGTCAGTACATGGCCTTAGTGCAAGTGGGAGATTGTTAGTGTATATGCCCTAGAGGCCATTACTGTATCATACTAGTATGTATATTACTTGATGGAAGCTTGGGATATTCACAGTTGTACAGACAATCTTGCTCAATATAGTAGTATGCTACTTGGTTTGCCTCTGCTTTTAATGTGTACATGTGTGTTTATTTATTATATCACCTATACGCATTAGTAGAGCCCTTAGGATCTTTGCTTGATTACCGGCGTTGTGATGGCGATCACACTCGTGGGGGCTGGGTAATCTACAAGCACATCCTTATACACGTCCCTAGTCGTGGGAGTACCGAGATAGGGGCATCGATACTCCGGAGTAGACTAGCGTATGCGCTTCTCATCCCAGCACGGGAGACGGTCTGTCCCACAGCCGTCGGTACGTCGTACTTGAGATAGTATGCGGGTGCTCGTTAGGTTACGAGTACACTGGACAGGACTCGTCGGGAACTGATGGTTGGTATTATACCTATCGTCAGTTATCAGTTCCCAGGTGACATGAGTACAGCTTAGTCCGCTGACTTGACACTGTCACTTCGCCTCG
The DNA here is from genome assembly GCA_030015575.1 of Agapanthus africanus. Classification (NCBI taxonomy): domain Eukaryota; kingdom Viridiplantae; phylum Streptophyta; class Magnoliopsida; order Asparagales; family Amaryllidaceae; genus Agapanthus; species Agapanthus africanus. The sequence goes on along the minus strand of CM057346.1, from coordinate 333,564,733 downwards.
AGTGTGTTCCCACTGTTCTTTGATTACTACCCTACCACGGCTCTACTGAGTCGTGCAAACAGGTAGTAGTTGGGAGCAGTCCCGAAGCACTTGGAGGCAGTGACGGTTAGACAGGATTCGTCTCTCCCGGTATTGGGGGTTGACATCGCGCTGTGTCTAGGAGAGCCATTACACGAGTAGTCCCTGGCCAGGGCAAGCGAGATATACTGGTAGGTTCCAGTGTTATCTCAGGGTGTTCTGGGCTTCACTCCGACACGACTTGTACCGCTATTAGGGGTCTGACGCTTGCCGCCCCCCCTAGGCCCGACATGCGATGTATCAGACGAACAGACCGGACTGTACGGAGATTGTCACATACTGACTCAGTAGGAGTTCGGATGGGTTTACCTCATCGGCCTTCTTATCGACATCTACCTGGGGACCGTTACGTACAGCTAGTGCTGCTTGCGGTCTGTGGTTAAACCCACTGCCAGCGTGTAGGTCGAGTCTTTAGAGTCCCACACAGAGAGTTTCCCTGCACTGAGCGAAACGTGTAGAGGCCGTATGGTTTTACGGCAGGGCTGTGATCACTTACGTACACTTGTGTGTGTGTGGTGTTCGGGCAGGCAATACTAGTGGGCTTTGGTTTAAGCCGGATCCTAGTATTGCATGGATGGATTTGTTTTGTCTTCTGCGCATCCGCATTCTACGGAATACGGATGCAAGTGTGTGTATGCACAGTTTTCTGGAGCGATGAAGGAGGAGGTGCCTCATTAGGGTTTTGGCAGTTGGTTCGGCCAAAACCACTATGTGGCAGGCTCATTAGGGTTTTGACAGTTGATTCGGTCAAAACCATTTTGAGGCCGACTCATTAGGGTTTCGACAGTTCGTTTGGTCAAAACCATTATGAGCCGGGGACATTATTTACTAATCCTTTCATTGATAATTTTGTTATGGCTAATTACATTGACCATTTGACCATCTTGACCTTGTTGACCATTTGACCAAAGTTGACTTGGATCTTCTTAGAAGTTCTAAAGTATTCTTTGGTTTTCTTTTGTTATGATAATGGTCATGTCATTTGTAGCCATCACCTTTATCTTGATGGGATTAGTAATCATGATGTTTATGCATTATTGCAACCATGGTTAGCTTTTCTCTTGGTTAAGCTTTTCATTTGCTTGTTCTCATTCTCTCTCTTGAAATGAGAAGCTCCATGGTTGCAAGAAAATCTCCTTCTTCTTCCTCCTCTTGATTTCTCCTTTGATCTCATGTGTTGAGAGAAAAAGGATTCCACTTGACAAACACATCCATACATCTCCTCTACACATCCTAGGGCTTTTAGATTAGCTATCTTCTTGCCCTAGTTACCTCGGCTTGAGGTGGAGCTCGGTGTACATCTCTCGGGTGGATCGTCTTCGACTCAAGGAGGCCGCGGAGGTGACCGAAGTCCGGATCAACCATTGAGCAAGCAATGAGAAGAACAACAAGAAGAGAAGAACATCAAAGAAGAACAACAACAAGAAGAGAAGGAGTTCAAGTTGAGGTATAACCACTTTGCCGAGTAGTTAACTCTTCTTTGCATGTATGCTAGTTTAGTTTAGCAAAGATCCGGCTTTTACGGTCCATGTTACAAAGTTTAGAAAAATTTTGATTTACCGTTTCCGCAACCCCGAAAGTACCGGGAGAGGTAACGTGGACCTAACAGAGTTTATGCGAAAAAAAGTATGTTAAACACTTTAACACTAAGTGAGAGGGATTACAATCTTTATAGATCCGGTCCATCACTTCTTAAGCTCCGTATTGAGGTCCCTTCGCTGCGATCATCGTGTTCCGGACTCTCAAGAGGTTCCACGAAGAGAAAGATACAAGCTAGGTTCCGATCTTCAATAACATAGATGATCTACCTTGTAGTTTCATTAACACAAGCTAACACTCACTAAATGAAGTGAACACTCTCATCTAAAGGGCAAGGGTAGATGAGGATGATGAAGTAAAATTTTTGCTCTCATTTATAATCTTATTCTCACTCAATTTCATCACTTGGAAAAAAGCTAGAAAGCTTTTTCCATGAAAGAAAGAAGGAAGAAGAAGATGAATCAATAATAGAATCCTTTTGTGATGAATAATGTAAAGAAGATAATGATGAATAATGCAACCATGGTTGCTAAACCTTTGTAGAGAATTAACCAAGGGTTAGGGTTTGGGTTGGGTTAAAGCATGAGTCATTTGAAAATATCTTGCACAAAACAAAAAGAAACCTTCTAGAATCATCAAGAAGGAACTAACCCAAAACAAACCCTAACCTTGTTTAATCTCCACTAAATATGTTGCATTAGTTATCATATCATGTTACAATATTATATATCACATATATAATATTTATCGTAACGATATAAAATAATACAATTAACATATATCGCATATATATCAATGTATTACCCGAGTGAGAAAAAGAATCTTTTAGTGAGCTAATATTAGTTAATGTAATTTAATATATCATATATATTATTATACATTAAATTATCGAATCAACACTTGATCCTACAATCCGGCTATATCGCATATAACCGACTAATACGATGACCCGGCTATATCACATATACCCGGCCGATATCTCATATTGCGAGAATCCAATACGGTATCACATATCGCATTATCCTCGGTCTCGCACATATCACATACGTGCCCCTACTCCGTTAGAAACCTCTGTGTAGGACTCTAAAGAATCGTCAATATGCCGGCAGTAGGTGATGATCATATCAAACCCCACAAGCTGCAAGCGGTCAGCTAAACGTAACAGCCACGCAGGTATTGAGCGCTCAGAAGATCAACAAGCAAGCCTGTACATTCTCCTGTGAATCCAATCAGTAACACTCCCGTACAGTCCGGTCTCGTCGTCTGATATGTCGCATATCTTGCCTAGGGGTGGTAAACGTCAGACCCTAGTAGCTCGATAAGTCGTGTCGATATGAGGTCTATAACTGTTCGAGAAACTACTGATAACACTTACCAGTAAATCTCAGAAACCCTGGCCAGGGATTTCCAGTTATAACCAATCGAACACAGCGCAACATCAACTCCCTATACCGGAAGAGACGAATCCCCTCCTATCGCTCATTGCCTCCATGTGATTTGGGACTGTACCCAAAAGACACCTTTTTGCACGCCCTCTTGGACGTGGTATGAAGGAAATCAAAGCACAATGGGAATCACACAAGACTCTATGACGATCTCGGGTCAACAGACTACTCTGTACCAGTGTCACCGGAGAACTGCCATCTGACGTGAGGTATAATACCATCTGGGAGTTCTCGGCGAGTCCGTCCAGTGTACCCAGTCTCTACTGAGCAACCGTACACCATCCTTGATGTCTAACACCGATGGATATGGGATCATCCATCGCCCATCATATGGGTCAAGATGCGTATACGCTAGTTTACTCTGGTGCATCGATGCCCTGTCTCGATACACCCTCGACTAGGAATAGTTATAGGATGTACTCGTCGACTACCGTGGCCCCACTAGTATGATCTCATCATAGTCCCAGTAGTCGAGTACATATCCTAAGGGCTTTATCAACATGTAACATAGAGATAATCAGAGTACATGTTAAGATAAAATACAACCAAATAGCGTACTATCATGTCGAGCAAGAAAGTCCTCCCTATATATGTCTAAGCATCCATTACAATATACATCATATGTACAGTAATGGCCTCTAGGGCATACATATAACTAACAATCTCCCACTTGCACTAGGGCCATCTGTTGTGGTATCACATACCTAACAATTAGCTGTGGTTGAAGTATCTCATATTCAACCATCCCATAAAAGTCTCTACTGGGAAAAAGGCCTTTGTAAGTGGATCCGCGCTGTTGTCCTCTGTGTCTACTCTCCTAACCTCGATCTCCCTGGAGATCAACCATCTCCATGATCAGGTGATACTGCCTAAGAATTATATCTGGATTTCTGATGGGACAGGGGGTTCCTTGGCAAAAGCCACAACTCCATTGTCACACAATGGTATTCTCATGAACTTATAAATATCCAGACTGCCTCTTTGGTAGCATCCTTGGTAACGAAGTATCTTGCCTTTAATCGTCTAGTAAGTCACGGTATCTAGCTTGGAACTCTTCCAACATACCGTCCCTCCACTGAGGGTAAAGACAATGCCTACGACTGACATTCAGTCGTCCTTATCACCCTGCAACCTTTCCAGTGATTCTCCCCAGGATCGATTGATACCATCTCACTACAACTAGTGAGTATCCTAACATCCAATTAGAACTATCTCATAGATCCAAAACCCAGGATTTAGGAGGTATCATTTTGATCCTATATGGAGAATCATTGTGATAAGCGGAGATTGACCAAGCGTAGCATAGGAAACTCCTTTCCTATCAAGAGTATGCCATCCACGTACTCTACGAGGATCACCACCATACTCTCTACTACCTTTTTGTATATACAAGGTTCATCTACCATTTTAATGAAGTCAAACTCTTTGACTACCACATCAAAACAGACGTTCCAACTCCGCGATGCCTGCTTTATCGCATAAAACAACTTGCACACATTTCCGCTGCTCCTACTGTCTATGAAGCCCTCTGGCTGTATACTTATAGACGCTCTCTTCCAAATCATCATTTAGAAAAGCAGTCATGACACCCAACCACCAGATATCGTAGTCATGGTATGTAGCAGTGGCAAGTAGGATCTGGATGGACTTAAGCATAGCTTTGAAAGTCTCAACTTTTCCATGTACACCAAGTAATCTTCTCAAGATATACTTGCTCCTGATGGGGATTTAACCCTTCAGATAAAACAGCCAAAGTCCATACTTTGTTGGTGTATAAGGATTCCATCTCAGATCGCTAAGCATCCAGCCATTCTTACAGAGTCCCACTCCTGATGGCCAGCTCAAAACTAGTTGGGTCATCATCTCATGATGCAATCCTCGCTCCCACTGTCATAGAGAAACCGAAGTATCTCTCAGGTAGGTGAGGAACCCTACTAGATCGGCGGAGAGGCTGAGACTCGTTGGTTACTATTGAATCCTTTGGTTCTACCAAATCATCTGTTGTAGTTTGTATAGCTGGAACTCCTTCCAGTTCTACCTCATGACCACTGATTTCTTGACAAGAAATTCCCTCTCACAAAGGTGGAATGTTGAGAAACAAAATATCTTTTGTTCTTCGGCTAGGTAGAAGATATTCCCTTGCGAATGCTTGGGATATCCAACAAACTTCTACAGAACTAACTTTGCCTCGAACTTGTCCGGATTATGCTTTTAGACATAGGCTGGACAACCCCAAATCTTAACATTCTTAAGATATGGGCTCTTCCCATTCCATATCACATATGAAGTGGTAGGCAACTGATTTGATTTGAACCCTATTCAATAGGTATGCAACTTCTCAAGTGCATAACTCCCAAAAGGAAATAGAAAACTCAGTAGTACTCATCATAGAGCACACCATATCACATAGGGTGCTATTTGCTCCGCCCCGATATACCATCGTGCTATGGTGTATACGGAGGAGTAATGCTGAGAGAGAATCTTATTCTCCTTTAGAATAGTCCAGAAATTCCATGCTCAAGTATTCTCCTCCCTGATCTCATCAAAGGACATAATACTTATACCCGTATTTTGGTTCTCTACTTCTAACTTATATTCTGTGAATATCTCAAAAGCTTCGGACTTGTGTTTCAACAGGAACATATGTCTGAATCTTGAGAGATCATCAGAGAATGTAATGAAGTATAAAGAACCGGTCTTGGCATGTGTAGACAGGGGACCTTACATACATCATCATGTATCAATCCCAAAGGTTCACTAACTCTTTCTCTGTTTTCAATAAACAGAGCTGTGGTCATCTTATCTTTGTGACATGACCTGCAAGTTTCACAAGATGTAATTTCAAACAAATTTAAATATGCATTTCTATGTAACTTAGCTATTCGGGTCGCATTGATATGACCTAGTCTACAATACCTCAAGAAGGATTCGTTCATTTCTGAACTCTTCCTCTTGTGTGCGTTCCGTGTACTAAGAACTGTAGTTTGATTTAGAACGTCAATGCTTTTAGATAACGTGCCTGAAACGATCAACTCTTGATATAGGAAATGTTCAAAACATTATCCAACTATACACAATTATATCCTTTCTTTACTAATAAAGAGACTGATATGATGTTGTATATCAGGTTCGGTATCTAATAATATTCGTTCAGAATCAATGTATTCTGGTAATACAGGGTGATAGTGACCAACAGACTTGGTTACAACACTTGCACCGTTTCTATCTCATGAAACTTATCACCCGTTCTCAGTTCTCTACCTATCTGTAGCCCATGTAACAAATTACATATGTGGGATCCTGATCCGGTATCAAATACTCAGGACGTAAAGGATACTGAGAAACAATTCTCTGTAATGAACATACCCGAAGAAGATGCATCAGCATGCACTTTTCTTCGTTTGGGCGGCACGGGAATTCTGGTAATCCCCTATTTCCTGCTCTGTCTTATAACAATTATAAGTTGGAGCAGGACCAACGTTCCCTAGCTCAGTATAACAAGCGGGTTCGGTCAATATATCCATATTATTATCTTGATTAAGGTGTGATATGATCGCTACCTGGAGAGAGAGAGAGAAGAAAACACTCAGCGTATGCTCTTGCAAAATTAGATTGGTTATCTAATATATCTAATCAGGATGTCTCCCACTATTTTAGTCTAATCTTCCTTCAAACCCTAAAAGGAAAGACTAGCCGGGATTAATTACACGCTACAAGTTCGCCAATTTTTCAGCCAGGCCAGTGCCGGTACTTTGAGGGAGGTCCCCCGTGCTTTCGTACGAACCTAATTAAAGTAAACCTCATTTTCCCAAGGGCGTAACCCCGTTGACACCTTTCTAGACATCTACTTGATCGGCTAATTGTAATGTATAAAACTCTCCCAGGAGTAACTCTTACTCGCAGCGGGTATCGGGATCCAACTATCTTATAGAAGGTATGCAATCTCATTGCAAATTTCAACACTTGAAATTCCCAATAATAATTAACCCTAGCAGCTATATGACCTTAACATAGTCAACAAATCATAAGTGCTAGTCAAGTTCAACCCGTCATTTCCCGATTGAATTAAACCCACCCGCACGACCCTTAACATAGTCAACAAAGTCGCACGACTACCTTAATCCAATCGCATCATATGCTTATACAGATAAGCACTAATCAGCTACCGCACACTACGCCTTAACATAGTCAACAAACGTAGCACGAATACTAACTAGTACTTATCTGAAATGACGGAGGGCTACGACAGGTTTTAAAGAAAACCTTTTGCGTAATGAACTTGATATCGTTGTAGAATCGAATGATTTTAAATGGAATGTTTTTGAGGCTTTTCTAGTTTCGCTAAAGAGGTCACTCCCGGTGAAGGGATCGTCGGCTCTTTCCTCATCGAATAAGGTGCAGGGTATATCACATATACCGCTGTGCAAAGAAAGAACTATAGAAGCAATCAAAAGACAAACCGAGTTTGTAGCATCTGCTAGTTTCACTAAAGAGGCCACTCCCGGTGAAGGGATCTCGGCTCTTTCCTTATCGAATAAGGTGCTGGATGTTCTACAAGGAACACCGCTATGCAAAGCAAGAACTAGAGCTACCAGTTTTTAAACAAGTTTCTACAACATTTTTAGATTTCTTTTATTTCATTAATCTCATTAATGAAGTCCCATTTTATTCTGCTTCACAAGTATCACATTTGAAACGAAATCTGCAATATAACATATATCTCATATATATAATATAAACATTCATCTCAGGCAGTAATATGATCTCATCACAGAACATTGCAGCAGAAGAACATATATGAAATATTGGATATACTAGGACGTCCGTGTTTTAAATACGAGCCTGTATAAAACACGGATTCCACGGTCGCGATGAATAGCCAAACCCACATCCCTAGACCCCTACGAGAGCGACAAGTAACACTGCCAATTCTAGGGTTAGGAGACCCTGTCTCGACTCCTCGAGATGGTCTCCCACTAGACCCTAGAACCCGGTTACTTGTGCTCCCCGCCTTGGGTCTACCTAATGCGGAAAAGTAAATAATATACAATGGTGACATCATCCTCAGCCCGGAAGTGCCCCAATAAAAGAATATTACATACAAATGAATTTTACATGAATGAAAATAAAAAAAACTCTCATCTCACATAAAACCCCGGCTATTCAGAACACGACGATCCAATATAACATATCACAGCAACACATAATATCTCATATCATCAACGTAAGTAAGTATGCATACACCGATTGTCGTCGATGTATAGCAACGAAAACCGGCAATACAACTACATACTACACTTACGGTCACAGAAAAGAAAGTGTAAAACTACAACAGTTGGAATCCGCAACCTCCTTAGACATCGCATGCCTAACCAAATGAATTCCTTAGACATCTCATGCCTAACAATTATAAACCCCGCATTTTAGTCTCATTTATCGAAAACTCTTTTCAATATCAAGTCGGACAATTCAACAAGATTCCCGATGTTCTGACTGAATGCTCGTCGCAAACTTTAGTAGACGGCCGCACCCCCAGATGCCGTCGACGAAGTGCACTAAGGCGGAACACCGCTGCCGCAAGCACCCGAACGGATGCTTTTGGCGACGGGGTTCTCCTACAGTCACTTGGTCGGGGCTATGGGGCGTGGCTATCTATTAAGTTTACCCGGCGAATATCCGCGTACGCTACGTGATTGCGACGGACTTTTGATCACATCAAAATTCCGTGGCAACCAATCATCTGAGAATAAACTGCTATGTTTATAACATTCAAATTAGTTATCTCATAACTATTTGTGGATTCCAAATATTGTATCACATTCCAGATAAATAGACAATGTTAAACTTTCCGATCGAATGATCAAACACCCAAGATTTCCCAAATAGTTCAACACTTGAAATTAGTTTAAAACATCCATCACATGCCACAGTACCAATGGTCCAGCCGTAGAAGGGTCAAGCCAACGCCTCACATGTGGCACGCCGTACTGCCCCAAACCCTAAGGTTTAGAGGCAGTTCAAGACGGTCACATAATCGAGTTAAGGTTTGTTGTCTTCTAGAGGGTCCACCGTGTTACCTGCACGACTTAGAACGTTCTTAAACTACGGAAAAATCCAACGCTTGGAAATTTTCCGGCAGGGGAAAAAGTGAGTTATTGATATCCGTTCGAACTTTTTAACACGTTCTATAAAATTACCCGGACAGACTAAACGAAGTTAAATTATCCGATCGAATCAACGAGTCCCTAATACAACCCTAGAAAACTAAACACTTGAGTGGAATTAAAAAATTCCCAGAAAAAAATGACAAGAAAGGACCTAAGAATAAATATTTGAAGTTTCGGGGACTAATTCAAAATTTTGGCCGTAGAACCTCGGCCAAACCAAGGGTTTGGCGGCGGTTCCGCGGCTAAATGAGCGAATTAGTGGTCCGTACTTCACAGTAATTCTTAGGTTTTCCTACGTGTTTTTCTGAGTATTTTTAATGCACAAAAAATCACATTTTTTAAAAATATCCAGAGAAAGGTATTCGTCGGGGTTTCCGGATTCGATCGGACTTCAAACTTCGCCTAGACTTCGCCTAAAGCTCTAGCTTGTCTCTGATACCACTGTAGGGTTGCTAGGCACACGCACAAGGGACTACAAGGCATCAACCATACCCGATTAAAATTTTAGCCGTGCCGAACAACCCAAAACCGGATCTTTAAACTAGAGTTTATGCGAAAACAAGTATGTTAAACACTTTAACACTAAGTGAGAGGGATTACAACCTTTTTAGATCCGGTCCTTCACTTCTTAAGCTCCGTGTTGAGGTCCCTTCGCTGCGATCATCGTGTTCCGGAATCTCGAGAGGTTCTACGAAGAGAAAGATACAAGCTAGCTTCCGATCTTCGATAACATAGATGATCTACCTTGAAGTTTCATTAACACAAGCTAACACTCACTAAATGAAGTGAACACTCTCATCTAAAGGGCAAGGGTAGATGAGGATGATGAAGTAGGATTTTTGCTCTCATTTATAATCTTATTCTCACTCAATTTCATCACTTGGAAAAAAGCTAGAAAGCTTTTTCCATGAAAGAAAGAAGGAAGAAGAAGATGAATCAATAATAGAATCCTTTTGTGATGAATAATGTAAAGAAGATAATGATGAATAATGCAACCATGGTTGCTAAACCTTTGTAGAGAATTAACCAAGGGCTAGGGTTTGGGTTGGGTTAAAGCATGAGTCATTTGAAAATATCTTGCACAAAACAAAAGGAAACCTTCTAGAATCATCAAGAAGGAACTAACCCAAAACAAACCCTAATCTTGTTTAATCTCCACTAAATATGTTGCATTAGTTATCATATCATGTTACAATATTATATATCACATATATAATATTTATCGTAACGATATAAAATAATACAATTAACATATATCGCATACATATCAATGTATTACCCGAGTGAGAAAAAGAATATTTTAGTGAGCTAATATTAGTTAATGTAATTTAATATATCATATATATTATTATACATTAAATTATCGAATCAACACTTGATCCGACAATCCGACTATATCGTATATAACCGACTAATACGATGACCCGGCTATATCACATATACCCGGCCGATATCTCATATCGCGAGAATCCAATACGGTATCACATATCGCATTATCCACGGTCCCGCACATATCACATATGTGCTCCTACTCCGTTTTGCCTGAGCCAAGAAACCTCTGTGTAGGACTCTAAAGAATCGTCAATACGCCGGCAGTAGGTGATGATCATATCAAACATCCACAAGCTGCAAGCGGTCAGCTAAACGTAACAGCCACCCCGGTATTGAGCGCTCAGAAGATCAACAAGCAAGCCTGTACATTCTCCTGTGAATCCAATCAGTAACACTCCCGTACAGTCCGGTCTCGTCGTCTGATATGTCGCACATCTTGCCTAGGGGTGGTAAACGTCAGACCCTAGTAGCTCGATAAGTCATGTCGATATGAGGTCTATAACAGTTCGAGAAACTAATAATAACACTTACCAGTAAATCTCAGCAACCCTGGCCAAGGATTTCCAGTTATAGCCAATCGAACACAGCACAACATCAACTCCCTATACCGGGAGAGACGAATCCCCTCCTATCGCTCATTGCCTCCATGTGATTCGGGACTGTACCCAAAAGACACCTTTTTGCACGCCCTATTGGACGTGGTATGATGGAAATCAAAGCACGGTGGGAATCACACAAGACTCTATGACGATCTCGGGTCAACAGACTACTCTGTACCAGTGTCACCGGAGAACTGCCATCTGACGTGAGGTATAATACCATCTGGGATCTCGGCGAGTCCGTCCAGTGTACCCAGTCTCTACTGAGCACCCGTACACCATCCTTGATGTCTAATACCGATGGATATGGGATCATCCATCGCCCATCATATGGGTCAAGATGCGTATACGCTAGTCTACTCTGGTGCATCGATGCCCTGTTTCGATACACCCTCGACTAGGAACAGTTATAGGATGTACTCGTCGACTACCGTGGCCCCACTAGTATGATCTCATCATAGTCCCAGTAGTCGAGTACATATCCTAAGGGCTTTATCAACATGTAACATAGAGACAATCAGAGTACATGTTAAGATAAAGTACAACCAGATAGCGTAGTATCATGTCAAGCAAGAAAGTCCTCCCTATATATGTCCAAGCATCCATTACAATATACATCATATGTACAGTAATGGCCTCTAGGGCATATATATAACTAACACTCCAGACGAGACTGGTTCCAAGGACTCGCGCCACGCTCAATCTCTACCTTCGATGAGCTGGCCACCCAATTTCTCGGCCACTTCGTCGGGAACAGATGGCAGAAGCGGACCGTCGACCATCTCTTCACTATAAAGAGCGGGGACAAAGAATCCTTCGAATGATACGTCACCTGCTTCTACAACGCCCTCCTTGTGGTTCCGGAACACTTGGACGAAACGGTCATTACGGCACTCAGGTCGGGTCTTAGGCACAAGGAGTAGCTACGCTCCTTTGCATTAGCGCAATCGAAGACCATGGCAGAGGTAAAGGCCTGGACCGAACGTGAAATCCAGCTTGAGTACGAGGTGAACGCCAAGCTGACCATAAGAAAAGGGCCCGGGAAGAGAAAGAAGATTGAGCGGCCAAAGCCATACTCCCCGAAGTTTCAGGAGTACACCCCGCTCAACGTCTTCCAGACGGTACTGCTGGAGGAGGCTAAAGGCGAGAGGTTCTTCAAACCCCCCCGGTCTCTAACAAGGCAGCAAAGCGCACGCGGGGCCTTTACTGCGGCTTCCATAGGTCGCAGGGCCACTCCGTTGAGAACTGCAAATAGCTCCGAGACTACATTGAGGAGCTAATCCGCTCGGGGCACCTGGCAACGTACTTGCGAGACAAGCGACAAGCTGACCGTGAGCAAGAGCGTCCCTTTTTCGGCGAATTGACAATCGGCTAAATCATGGTCATGTCAGCGGGGGGTACGACGAGGACCGACGAGACACGGCATCCCTCCCCGATCGAAGGACCTGTCGGCCACCCGAGGAAGAAGGCCAAAGTAGCCGAACCGATCGTTTTTACCAACGAGGACCTCCATGGTATATTCCTACCTCACAACGACCCGCTGGTGATCATAGCTCGGGTCCACCGCTACGAGGTACAGAGGATACTGATCGACTCTGGAAGCTCGGCAGACACTCTTCTATAACTGCTTCCTGCGTATGGGACTCATCCCGTCGGACCTAAAGCCGACCACCCATGTCCTGTCAGGGTTCACTAACCACTCCATCCCGGCGGAAGGGGTAATCACTCTCCAATTTAACATCGGGGAAGCCGGCCGCATGCGCACCGTGCCTGTAGAATTCATCGTCGCAAGAATCCCATCGGCCTACAACGTTCTCCTCGGTCGTCTGACACTCAACTCTCTCCGAGCCCAGATATCGACCTACCACCTAGCGATAAAATTCCCACTCGACCAAGGCGGGATAGGTCGGGCCTACGGAGACCAACGAACCACAAAGGTTTGCTTCACCGTAACATCTACGTCTGAGCGGCCGAACAATGATGTTGAGGGAGAGGGTGACATCAAGGGTTCTCTGGACACTCGAGACGAAAAGAAAGAGGTCTGAGGGACCCCGGTAGAGCCACTGACAGAAGTCCCCTCGTAGAAGTGGACAACGAACGAACCGTTCAGATCGGGTCGCTTCTGATAGGGACTCAGCGAGACGACCTGGTTCACTTCCTCAGAAACAACTCTGACATGTTCGCCTGGGCACCTGCCGACATGCCTAAGATCGACCCCAAAATCATATCTCACAAGCTCGGGGTGGACCCTACGGTCCGACCCGTCCGGCAGAAAAACGAAGTTTCGTCTCGATCAAACAAAAGGCGATCGAGGACGAGGTATACAGGGTCCTCACCGCCAACTTCATTCGGAACGTGCCATACTCGGAATGGTTGGCGAACATAGTCATGGTCAAAAAGTTAAGCGGGAAGTGGCGCATGTGCGTCGACTTCACCGACCTCAACAAGGCATGCCCAAAAGACAACTATCCCCTCCCTCGGATAGATCAGCTCGTCGACAGCTCGGCAGGCCACGAACTACTTAGCTTCATGGATGTCTTCTCCGGCTACAACCAGATCCGTATGAATCCGGGAGATGAGGATCTCACCGCATTCACAACAGACCGGGGGTATACTGCTACAAGGTAATGCCTTTCGGCCTCAAAAATGCCAGAGCTACGTACCAATGCTTGGTCAATCGCATGTTCAAGTCGCAGATCGACAGGAACATGGAAGTTTACGTCGACGACATGCTCATCAAATCGATCTCATTAGATGAACACGCCAAGGTGTTGGATATATGTATGCCTCAGAGGCCATTATATGATAGTGGATATATTTGTACATGTATATATATTATATATATTCAGTGTACATTCTTGCTCGACATGATAGTATGCTATCTGGTTCTTCTTTATCTGACATGTTGATTTGATCATGCTTTTATTCATTCACACATGTTGATAAAGCCCTGAGGATATTGGCTTGACTACTGTGATTATGATAGAGATCATACTAGTGGGACATCTGTAGTTTATAAGCATATCCTGGAATGTCCATAGTCGTAGGTGTATCGAGACGGGGCATCGATACACCAGAGTAGACTAGCGTATATGATACTAGACCCATACGATGGGCGATGAATGTTCCCACATTCATCGATGTTTGACATCGAGATCGTATACGGGTGCTCAGTGGTGACTGGGTACACTGGACGGACTCGCCGAGAACTCCTATATGGAATTATATCTATCGTCGGATAGCAGTTCTCAGGTGACACTGGTGCAGGTTATTCTGTAGACCCGAGATCGTCATAGAGTCTTGTGTGTTCTCCCACTGTACTTTGATTGCCACCCTACCACGGCTCTACTGAGTCGTGCAAACAGGTGGCCGTTGGGTATAGTCCCGAGACACACGAAGGCGATGAGCGATAGGAGGGGTTTCGTCTCTCCCGGTATTGGGAGTTGATGCTGTGCTGTGCTCGACTGGTTGTATCAGTAAGTCCCTGGCCAGGGCTGCTGAGATTTACTGATAGGTGTTATCAGTAGTTTCTCGATCTATTATAGACCATTCATCGGCATGACTTATTGAGTTATTGGGATCAACGTTACCATCCCTAGACTCGATATGCAGCATATCTGACGAAGAGACCGGACTGTACGGTAGTGTTGCCGGTTGGCTCGACGGGAGTTGTAACAGGTTCGCTTGTTTTCTTCTGATCGCTCAATACCCGGGTGGCCGTTACGTTTAGCTGACCGCTTGCGGCTTGGGGGTGCTTGATATGATCATCACCCACTGCCGGCGTATTGACGAGTTTTAGAGTCCCACAAAGGAGTTACCTAGTCCAGGCGAAACGTTGTGGTGCGCATATGCGATATGCGCATGGACCCGGTTAAAATGCGCGTATGAGATACCGTATATTAATCGGGCGGCTTGCTTTTGGTCGGGTCGTATGATATGACCGGATTGCTAAATCAAGTGTTGATTTATCATTTAACCAATAGTTTCTCACTAGAAATCCTTTTCTTGTCTTTTTTGGGTGTATACATGCATGTATGCATTCATTCTTGTTCATGCACATATGGATGTGCATGCACACATACATGCATACATCATTCTATCATGGTTGTATATATAGAAGATGGTGGCAATATAAGACTCACATCTTATGATTATATATGGATATATATTTGTATTTGTTTTAAAACAAAAGAAAAGAAAAAGATTAATCCATGGTTATCTTCTACACTCTTCTTTGAACTAACCTATGTTCACCCACTTTTTAACCATGAGTTAATCTTCCTTTTTCTTTTAACTCAAGTACAATAATATCTTTATTATGTAACCATGGTTTAAGATGAAGAGTAGAAAATATATATACTTATATTTTCTATTTTTCATATGAGATTATCATTCTCTTGAGTTTTCTAGAGCCATCATCTTCTTCCTCCTCTCTTTTGCTCTCTAGTTCTCTCAAGTGAGCAAAAGACTTACCAAGTTAGGATTTTGAAGTGAGAAAACCAACCACAACATCATTCTACACTAGTCTTGCCCACTTGTGAAGAGTGTTAGCTTCCATTTCTCCTTTTGATCTTGTGAAGTTTCAAGCTTGGACAAAGAGGACTCTGGGTGGATCATCGTGGACCTAGAGGTTCTCAAGCGGACTTTTTCCAACCCTCAAGTAGCCAAGGAGTCAAGCGTAGGGAGTTACAAAGGTTTTACTCTTAAAACCCTAGCTTTATCTACTTGTGATGTTGCTAATGTTAAGAAACCCTAATTTTCTAGTGATGATTCTTTGTATGTTCACTTAGCACCTTAAAAATTTGATTTTGAGATATGTGATGCTTCCAAACCCTTCATGAGGTGCTAAGTAAACCTAACACAAAGATCCGGGCGAGGCCTTCGACGTCGTCCGCAAATACAAGATGGAATTGAACCCCGCCAAGTGCGCATTCGGGATCACCGGTGGAAAGTTCCTCGGCTCTCCCGTTCGTCCACAAGCTCTCCCGCCGTAGTCATCTTCCTCGGTCTCATCGACCGACCAACGGCACCGCTCACAGGCGCAACCGCCACCCCGCGAGTCTCGCCATGCGCGAGATATCCCCCGGCCACATCCCACGTTCCACCCCATCACGATCCCCCATTAACGAGCCTGTCTCGCCATTAATGGGAGATCCCGCTTATCACGTGGGGGTGACGTCGGGAGCGTAACTGCCGGCGTGATTCTCGCACCTGCCCTGCCTGCTGCCACCGCTATATAAACCCTTTCTTCAGACGGTTCAAGTAAGCCATTTTTACTCCACTGAGCCGTTACTCTGCTCGGATCTCTAGTCTAACTTGACCGTCGGAGGTTCCTCGGTAGTACAACCACCCCGGTACTTCCTTGCAGGTAGCTCGGCAACCACAACTTCAAACCTATTGAGATCTACATGCTTCAGGAGCGACAGTCTCCAGATCCAATCTCAGCCGCCCATCGCCGCCTTCAGCAGATCAACGGAAGTTAACATCTTGGTGCGATCCAGGTCGCGTTAAGAAGAAAATTAGTGAAAAATATTTTCTACATCACTTACTAATCTTTCTTAGCAAGTTTGATTAGTGAGTTGCTTCAATTTGATATGATCATGTGAAACTATAGCTTATGTTAGAGGGATCTCATGGTGGATCATATTCGGCAAGGAGATCACCAAGCGAGTTTGTTCCGGACTTCGTGGAGGTTAGCCGGAATCCAAGGAGAGGTGCCTAACACGCTACAAAGGTTGTAGTCCCTAACTTGCTCTTTTTATTTTTGATAACTATTAGAATTTGAATAATTTTGAGCTTAGGAATGGTGCTATGTTCTTGATTATTTTTGTTGATCATTTCGCCACGGTCCGCTATCACAGCGACCATAGCATCCACCCTAACAATAGTGCAAGGTGGTTTTGAAGAAATTTTGCACTCCAGAGCTACATAATTTCTTCAAAATTATTCCAAAGGCATCTCAAATATACCCCTACAGCTACAACATACACTCACATCTCACCCTGTGACCCAGATCGGGGTGAAAATTTGGGTGTCATCCTCATCATTTGACTCATTGTGGATAACACAATCATATATTTGACCCAACCACCAAACTCCATAACCATCTACTAAAAATCGCCATGTGTACACTCAGAGTTTATCCAGAGCCATCTTCTCAACAAAATGACAGGAAAAAGGTTGGACTTGGGATTTTCCGCTCTCTTTCTAAATCTCTATCTCTCTCAAAATAATCTTTTTCGATCCCTAAATCTCATCGGAATTAACAAAGCTACCCTATATTTATTCGCTCTCGACTCGAATAAAAAAAATCATCACCATCATTCGAGATCATCGACAGAAAAAACACGGGTCATTCTCTCCTCATTCTCTCTCGATCGTTGCGTTATTAGTGATTCACTCCTATTTGTTTTGTTTCTTTAGATTCATTAGATTCATTTAAGAGCTGCGTTTGATTTTTTGATCCGTGTTCTTTTTCTTTTTACCGATCTTTATTGCTCTTTAATTATCTAATTGAAGAAAGTTGACGAAACGGTAAGTTTGATCGTTAAATTTTTTATTTTTGTCATTATATGGATTTCTACAAGCCGCTCGATGTTTTTGGAGAATAAAATTGCAAAAAAAATGTCTCCGTATTTTATTTCTGATTACGAAATAGTGTGAAAGTTGAGATTTTAACAATATATTAAGCCTGGACTCGTGATGTTCAAGAGTTAAAATAGGCTTATTTTATTAAATATTAATAAAAATAGGCCACTTTAAAAAAATATTACAAATTTAGGCCGCTTTCACATCAACGGCAGCTCAGCTATGATGCTGGGCTTTTTTTATAAAAAAAAATTCACTTAGGAAGTTCGCCCCATTCAATTCAAAGCGTCCTTTGAATTGTATGGAGACGCACTTCACAATTGTTCCCCATACTTCTTCCTCCCTCTGGAGACTTATCTCCTTGTCCCACCCATCTTCTTCTTCCACTCTCTCTCCTTTCCCTTTCTCTCATCCAACATCAATTCCCTCCTCCAATGACGACACCGCTCCTCCGCCGCCACCGTCCCAATCACAATCACCTCACCACCTCGCCTCCCCTCTCACCATCGGCCTCTCCTTCCTCCTCATTCCCACAGACCCCAAAACCAAACCCTAGCTATCAAATTACAACCAAAACAAGAAAAATCAAGCAAAAAATTATCTCGACCTGCTGCAAATTTAGAGAGCCTCCCTCGATTCAAGAAAATGATGAGTGCGACATCGCAATCACAAAGCACCGAAAGCTCGTAAGCTTTCTTGAACAACCTATTTTTTCTCTTGGTAAGGGGATCCATGTGGTGAAGGAGAGGGTCGCGTTGAGGAGGGCGGCGGTGGCGGTGAAGGAAGAGAGGTGTCGGTGGAGGTGGGAATTGATGCAGGAGATGAGAGAGAAAGGGGAAGGAGAGAGAGGAAGAAGAAGATGAGAGGGAGGAAGGAGATGAGCTCCAGAGGAAGGAAGAAGAACATTTTCAAAAGAGCGCACTTCCAACGTGCGCCCCTTTGAATTGTATGGAGAAGTGCGCCCCTTGGAAATTATTTTTAAAAAAACAGCCCAGCGTCAGCGCTGATCTGGCTCTGATGTAGCGCCTATGTTGTCAAAAATGGCCTAGATTTGTAATAATTTTTGAAAGTAACCTAATTTTATTAATATTTTATAAAACAAGCCTATTTTAAAATTGTCCATACACTTTTGATTAGATTGAAATTCTTTATGGATTTCTACAACTCCTTCAATGATTTGGAGGATAAAAATGTAGGAAAAATTGTGTTTTTCTTAATTTAGATTATCGAGCGAAAGTCGATCTCAACAATATATTAATCGTTCAAATTTTTTTGTTGACTTGGAGAATTTTTAGGATTTTACAATGTATAAGTTTAAATTGAGATCTTCAAAATTGCTCTTATTTTAAATTATTATATATACTTTTAAAGATTATGTGTAGTTTAATTTGTTGGTTTTATTGGAAATTCAGGAATTTGAGAGAGAGTAAAGATGCAAGGTGCTACAATCACTGCTGTTAAAGGAAGGTTTGCTGTCCCTGATCTCAGGGCCAGGAGGTTATCAGCGAGTTTTGGTGACCTAAACAAAGGTGGTTTTGAAAGGAGGAACCTTTTGATGCCAGGCTTGGGATCTTGCTGTGTAAGATCCCCTTTGAGATTGGTTGATATGGGAGTTGGGATTGAAAGAGAGAGGAATGGTGTCGAGACCATCTTCAGGACGAAGGTGGGTGCCCGATCGGTCAGGGCTGCTGCTGGTATGTTCTTTCTATTCTCATCACTTAAGGATGTTTGATTTTATTTGCTGGTTATCTTGTCATGCATTAGTAGGTGGATTGTTGGATACTTTTTGACTTTGTATTGTAGTCATGAAGTCATGAAATGTTGATGTTTTGTGATTGCATTGTAAGGCTGTGTTCTTGTGCCACCTTTGATCTTATATACCAAAATTTTAAGTCTCTGATCACTGGGCCAAATGCAGTTATCATTAGAAATCCCATTACAAAACCTTTTTTCTTTTTTGGTACACATTTAACATTTACATTACAATCTCTTTGTATATTTACACATTGTTATTCCTATTGTTTTGCAATATTATCAGGATCCTTCATTATTAGTATTGTGGCATGTCCGAACTGCAACTGCATGGACAATTTGATTGTATCTTTTGTGCACCACTTCCAAGTCATAGAATTATGATTATATGGTCATTACCTTACTGTGCTGGTTCTTATGGATATCAGGTCTATAATTTATTTGTTGACTAGGGACCAATTTGGTTAAGTTGATTTTTTTCTTCTGAAAAACATATTCACATATATAATATAATATGTATTTGTTATGTTAATCATTTGAAACATTTAGTGGTTATTGAATTGAAGCATCTCATCTACAGAGCCTGAAACAGTCTAATACAGTTTTATACATTTATCTACTTTTTTACATTTATCTATTTTTTAATCTTTGTACTTCAAATTTGTCTATTAATTTATTATCATTCTTTGTTTTTACTTCATTTCAGGTGACATCGAGGATGTTCCCTCTAATAAATTTGAGGATGTTTCATCTAATAAAATTAAAACAAAATCTTCTGGGACAGTTTTGCCTTTTGTCGGAGTTGCTTGTTTGGCGGCCATTCTTTTCGGATATCATCTTGGGTATGGTCTTCCTTTACTGTTGACAACCTGACTGAACATTTTTATTACAGTCTACATTCACTCTAAGGGAAATAATTAGGAAGTATTCTAGAATCACATTTGTTAAGAATAATCCATATTATATACGGGGTTATATGTAATTATGATAATAATAAGAATGTAATTGCATAATGTGTTTGGCTATATAAAGAGAGAAATTATCCTTGAGCTAATTAACCCATTACACTTCCCTAATCATTTTCTTGCTCATTTCTCTCAATCCAACATGGTATCAGATCCTCTGATCCAATCTCAGTCCTCCATCACTAAACATCTCTACTCTCAACCCTTCATTACCAACAAACCCCAAACCCTAACCCGGCCGCAACAGCCATCGTCACCACCTTCCACCACCGTAGACCCTCGTAGGAGCCTCGCCGAACTTTGGCAACCATCGACGACCGTCGCCTGATCTCCGACGAAGCCTCTTGACGCCGATTGGTAACGATTCGAGCTGAGTCGACGCCCTTGTCATCGAGCTCTTGCTGATCTGCCATCAATGATGAGGATGATCTCGACTTGAGCTCGATTTGGGTGTATTCAGATCTACTTCTTGTTCGAATTCGATTTAGACTCTTATTCGATTCTTGATCGATTTAAGAAGATTGCTTGCTCGATCTAAAGATCTATTGCCGCAGCTGCTGCTTTTTCAACCTTATGCTGCTTCTTCGACCTCGATTTGGGTATTTGCTGCTGCATCATCTCAGTTTTTTTATATGACCTTGATTTCGATTTCGATACCAGCCTTTGACCTCGAGCTACTTGGATCTGCCTCGAGTTGCTTCGTTTTTTAAAGTTTAAGTGCTCTGTTGATGTTCGATGGAGATTCCGATGTTCGATTTGGAGATTTAGTGCTCAGTTAATGTTCGATCTGGGATTTTTGTGTTTGCTTTGGGAGTTAAGTGCTCGGTTTGGGGATTTTGAGCTCTTTATTGGTGATTGCTACAGTAATACGAGGATTTTTAGGTAATTTCTCAATCGATTGATGTTGATTAGTCTTATTTTCATTATGAGTTCTGTGAATGAGTGTATTGTTAGCGTTTTGGAGTCGTCGGAGTCCGTGATCTGACCCAATTGAGTTGGTTGTTTGTTTGAGTTGTAGTAGTTTGATCGTGGATCGGATTTTACAAGATTGATCGCGGTATTTGGGTGGAATCTATGTAGATTCCTTTCTTTGGTTGGTTAGCATTCTTGATTGTATTTCGATGAGATCTTTGGAGATCTCTCTTTTTGGTGTGTAGATTCAAGCTCGTTTGCAAATACGAACATTATTTTGAGGGTTGCCTCGATTTCGTGAGCACTATTTCTTGTTATTTGGTGGTTGAAACTGGTGAGCTTAAGCCACCCCATCAGGTGTTTGATAGATTGCTTGAGAATCTTTACTGTTTACGAATAGCTATGATAATGACATCGGTTGCATCGTAAACTAATTTGGAAAGGTACTGTTTAAATGATGAAATGCAAATACTTCGTCTCCTTGTGTCTTCACTCACTTCAGATTTAATCAAGACAAGAGGCAATCATATATCTTGTCTCTCGTCAACAAATCCTCCCTGTCCTTGGATTATTGATTCTGGCGCTACAGATCACATGACAGGAGAGCAAAATATATTGTCTTCCTATAAGAAGAGACATGGAACCATCCCGGTCACTTTAGCAGATGGCAATATTGCTGAAATTGTGGGAGCGGGTTCAATTCAGGCTACATCACACCTCTGTCTTCTGTTTTATACTTGTCTCGATTTCCTTTCAACTTATTATCCGTTAGCCAACTGACTCGGCAATTGAATTGTAGCGCAATCTTTTTCTCTGGAGGATGTGTTTTTCAGGAGTGTGAGACAGCGAACGATTGGCATGGGGACAGAGATAGATGGACTTTACCACCTTGATGAGCACCTGTTAGTGTTATATGCCTTAGAGGCCATTATTGTATCATACTGATTTGTATATTACTTAATGGAAGCTGGAGATATACACGGATATCGAACAGTCTTTCTCAAAATGGTAGTATGCTACATGGTTTGTTTCTACCTCAATATGTGCATGTGTTTCTTTTAGCATATCGCTTATATATATTGGTAGAGCCCTTAGGATCTTTGCTTGATTACCGGTGTTGTGATGGCAGTCACACCAGTGGGGGCTGGGTAGTCTATAAGCACATCCTATACAGGTCTCCAATCATAGGATTATCGAGACGGGGCATCGATACTCCAGAGTAGACTAGTGTATACGCTTCTCATCCCAGCAGGGGAGATGGTCTGTCCCACCGCCATTAGTACGTCGTACCGGAGATAGTATGCAGGTGCTCATTGGGTTATAAGTACACTGGACATGACTCGTAGGGAACCGCTGGTGGGTATTATACCTATCGTCGGGTGGCAGTTCCCAGGTGACATGAGTACAGGTTAATCCGTCGACTTGACACTGCTATTTCGTCTCGAGTGTGTTCCCACTGTTCTTAGATTACTACCTACCACGGGTCAAAGGAGTCGTGCAAACAGATAGTAGTTGGGTGCAGTCTCGAAGCACTTGGAGGTAGTGGCGGTTAGATAGGATTCGTCTCTCCCGGTATTGGGGGTTGATATCGCGTTGTGTTCGGAAAGCCATTACACAAAGTCCTTGGCCAAGGCAAGCGAGATTTACTGGTAGGTTCTCCAGTAGTCTTTTAAGGTGTTTTGGGCTACACTCCGACACGACTTATTACGCTATTAGGGGTCTGAAGATTATCGTCCTCTAGGCCCGATATATGATACTCTTAGATGAACAGACCAGACTATACGGAGATTGTCACAGATAGGCTGAGTAGGAGTTCGGATGAGTTTGCTCATCGGCCTTCTTATCGACAGATACCTGGGTAGCCGTTACGTACAGCTAGTACCGTTGACGTGCTTGTGGTTAAACCCACTGCCAGTGTAGTGTCGAGTCTTTAGAGTTCCACACAGAGGGTTTCCCTGCATCGGGCAAAAGATGTAGATGCCGTATGGTTTTACATCAGGGCTTTGAACACATACGTGTACTTGTGCACGTATGATGTTCGGACGGATAATACTAGTGGGGTTTGGTTTAAGCCGGATCTTAGTATTATATTGATGGATTATTTTTGTCTCATTGTATTCGTATTCTTCGGAATGCAGATACGGGTTTGTATATACGGATGAGAGGCATTCTCGTAATTTACTCGGGATTGCTTCTAGAAGAAGACACCTCATTAGGGTTTTTAATCTTTTAATTCAAAGATTTATGAGGTGGAGGAAATGAGGTGGAAGTTTGCATTAAGTGAGATATGGCACTTGGTGATTCATGGCATGACTCACTCCTAGATATTTTGTGAAGCATGCTTGATATTTGTTAAGATATTTATCTTATCAAATATTATATGCTTCATTATCTATTCATCACAAATGAGCCATTCTCACTCGTTCATTTTCTCAACTAGCTTTTCCTCAAGCTCCCCTTCTTCTTCCTCTAGCCTTTCATGTCTCATGAGTTGAGAAACCTAAGGGTATTAGAGACATATTAATCCATCTACACTCTCTACATCATCTAGGACATCTAGTTTAGCGAACTAGATACCGTAGTTATCTCGGATTTAAGGTTGGAGCTCGAACTATATACTCTTGGGTGGATCGTCTTTGACTCGAGGATGCCGACGAGGTTGCGCGATCCGTTACGATCCTTGGAGCCTATGACGAGAAGGAGGACAGCAACAAGAAGACCCGAAGGACATAAATCTGTGAGGTATAAACTTCTTTGTGTAAGTGCACGGCAGCGCCCCGGCCGTCTTTCCGAGGCCAAAATGCGGAAACAAAAACTTTTCTTTAATCAGAAACCGGCGCTACCGCGGACTTTAAAACCCGGATCGGGACATTAACCTAATGCTAGCTAACTAGAGAAAGGGTAGAATGCTATACCGAGCGATCCGTGTCCTTCGGTCTTCGGCCTCCATCCCGATCTCCTCGCGGAATCTCCGGTCTTCATCTCCTCGTCGGAAAGGGCACCACATCACCGGGTTCTTTTACGGGCTCCCACCTCTGGACCGAGGCAACTCGGGCACGAAGTTGGCGAGCTGACGTGTCCAAGAATGCTGTAGGCTAAGTGTGGATTACTTTGTCTCAAAGGGTTGTGAAGTTGCCATTAGGAGTGGAGATTAAATGAGCAATGAAATGGAGCTAGTCATTTTGCATGAAATAAAAAATGAGATGCATCATCTCCTCACCAAAAAGAATGGGCTGTCTTTATCTAGTGGCCGGCCAAAGCATATGGAGAGAGGGGGAAAAAACAATGAAGGACGTAAGTGTAGGAAAAAGGAAAGGGGTGATCATAAACCAAAAGCAATTCTCACTCCATCATCATAACCCTTCATCATCATAACCCAAAAGTCAAGCAATCATTAACAATCATGAACCAAGAAGTCAAATGATGGTTGAACCATCATGAAGCTATCATCACAAAAAGTCTTCTCCATAATAAAATGCACAATTGCAAATAACCCTCTCCACACCAATTTTTGGCCAAAGAAAGAAACAAAGGAAAATGGCCGAAACGGAAAGCAAACTGGCAACTTCAAAAAACCGATCCTGTAATAAATTACAGGAAAACCCCGCGACTGTATATACATACCCGCATTTGTATTCCGACCGAATACAAATGTAATGAAACAAAATCTACACTGTACAATACTAGGATCCAGCTTAAACCAAAGCCCGCTAGTATTATCCGTCCGATCATGATCCGTGCAATACCGCACGTATATGACCGAACCCTGCCATATCTCCATACGGCCTCTACAGCGTTTCGCCCGAAACTTGAGAAACGGTCTGTGGGGGACTCTAAAGACTCGTCAATCCCTTGGCTGTGGATTTAACCACTAGCACGTCAGAGGTATTAGCCATACGTAACGGGCTACCAGGTATTGACCAAAAGGGACGTCGATGAGCGAACTCATCCTGACACCCTACTGAGCCTGTCAGTGACAATATCCGTACAGTCCGGTCCGTTCGTCTTTGAGCATCGCATGGCGGACCTAGGGGGTTGGTAAAAGTCAGACCCCCAAAAGCGGTAAAAGTCGTGTCGGAGTGTAGCTCAGAACACCCTGAGATATTACTGGAATACCTACCAGTAAATCTCCTGCCTTAGCCAAGGTCTTCGTGTAATGGCTCTCCTAGACACAGCGCGACCTCACCCCCAATACCGGGAGAGATGAACCCCTGAAGATACGCTCACTGCCTTCATGTGGCTCGGGACTGTACCCAACTAAAACCTATTTGCATGACTCCTTCGAGCGTGGTAGGGTAGTAATCAAAGTACAGTGGGAACTCACACGAGACAAATGACGATCTCAGGTCGATGAACTAACCTGTACACATGTCACCAGGGAACTGCTATCTGACGTCTGGTATAAGACCAACTAGCATGTTCCCGGCGAGGCCTGTCCGGTGTACTCATATCCCAATGAGCACCCGTATACATCTTAGGTGAACCAACTGACACCAGTGGCTTGTGAGACCGGCCACCGCCCCTCGTCGGGGTCTCGACTGTATACACTAGTCTACTCTGGAGTATCGATGCCCTGTCTCAAAAACTCCCACGACTAGGGACCTTTTAAGGATATGCTTATAGACCCCAGCTCCCACGTATATGATCGTCATCATACTGCTGGTCGTCAAGCAAAAATCCTAAGAGCTCTATCAACGTGCAATAGTGACCTGTAAGGTCATCTAAAGCAGTACACGATGATAAAGATAAACCAGATAGCATACTATCATCTTGAGTAAGACTGTCCTACCGGAATAGGTCCTCTCTCAATCATTGCAATCATATGCCTGTGATCCAATAATTGACTCTGAGGGCACTATCTCCAACAATCTCCCACTTGCACTCAAGGCTAATTATTGCGATGTCGCATACTCACTGCCCGTGTGATACCGAACACCCAACTCCTCTACTAATTAGTCTCACAAAACCCGCTTGCGAGACTAATGCGTTCGAGGAATAGCATCAATGAGTGGATCCGCTCTAATGTTTCTTTCTATGTCTCTCTTTATCTCAAGTTCGCGGAGAAAGCCATCTCCCGAAATGAGCAATACCTGTCTTAGAATATGTCTGGATATCTGATGGGACCTAGTTCATAAATGAACTGCAAATCCAAACTTCTTAGACTGTATCGTCAACTGAACTTAATCAGTATCCTGCGTCATGCCTCCCTCAGTGTCCACCTGGACCACCTGTCCAAACTACTGCCCCTCTTCAGAGGGAAAACTATAACTCTGACAGTCATTCTGTCATCTAGGTCACCTTGGAAGCCTGGAATGATAACTGTCTCCCGAAGGAGGATGCCGTTATCATTTCCCTAGAACATCCACTTATGTTCTTAAACTGCTTCCGAATGTTTCTCCAGGATTGGATCAATATCAACTTACTGCATCTACTGCAAAAACAACATCTGGTGTGGTACTTGACATCTCATGATTGACTCAATTGCATAAGCAAGTGATCTGCCAATCATGCACATCCCTCTCCCCTTTAGTCTGTAAGACACCTTTAGAGAGGGTGACTCCATCACCTGCAGGTACACTACCGTGCCAGGAGTTGTCCATTCTAAAACACCTTTAGAATGCTGTCTAAATACCCAGATTGGGATACTACCCAAATCTAGATCTAAAACCATAGATCCAGTAACCAG
The DNA here is from genome assembly GCA_030015575.1 of Agapanthus africanus. Lineage (NCBI taxonomy): Eukaryota > Viridiplantae > Streptophyta > Magnoliopsida > Asparagales > Amaryllidaceae > Agapanthus > Agapanthus africanus. Next base: position 333,537,670 of record CM057346.1, on the reverse strand, counting down.
GATGTCTGATATAAAATCCAAGTCCCATGTGGAGAAACCACTGTGTGACAACCAAAGTATAACCAATCGTAGTATAGGAATTTCACTTCCTACTCTTTGTGTGTCATCTAAAACCACGACATCACACCCTACTACCTTCTTAACAGATCCATCCCCTATTCTGATGAAGTCGAACCTATGACTGTCACATCAGAAATAGATAATCTATCTCCGCTATATCTGCTTTAGTCTATAAATAGACATAAGCTACTTGTCCACCAATGCTTCCGCTACTCCCACCGACTACGACAACCCTCTGGCAGAGTCATATACATGTACGCTTCTAAAGCCAATTCAGAACGACGCTATACTCATCCTTCTGCCGGGTCTCATAGTCTGGAACAACAGTAATGGTAAGTCTGGGTAAACAAGAACCTCCCTGCCACCGTCCTTGAGGCTGCCGGAGTACCTCTCGGGTGCCTGAGGGTTACCCACCATATCTGCGGAGTGGCCAATGGAATGTCAAATCAGATTGAATCTTTAGGTTCTTATCAAATTTTCAGTAATCGTTTGTGGTTCTGGAATCACTTCCAGTTTTACCATACTCCCACTACTGTTTTCTGAAAAAAAATCCATTTTTGTTAAAACTGTGGCGAGTCTAGAACAATATCACTATTGATCTTCCAGATGGTAGAAAGTCAACCCTCGTCATAGCCTGGGTTAACCCACAAACAGCCATTACAGAAACGTGCCTTGAGTTATCCAGAGTCTGGTTTTAAGCATAAGCCGGACAACTCCCCGTACCTTAACATCATTAAGATATGAACTGTTCTATATCCAATACAGAAACAGAGGCATTGATTTAATTGAACCAGATTCAAATCATGCAGCTGTCTCCAGTGCATGTCAACTAAATGGAGAGAGGCCGATCAGCACTACTCAACTTAGGAATACATCCAGATATGAGTAACCTGAAAGAGAAGCAAGTTCTCTTAATCATTACTATCAACTGAATACCATATACAAGTATCTATATCTTCGATCACCTTGAAGAATCCTCATACTTGCAATACCTGGTTCTCTACTTTATTCATATACCTATAACTTCTCAAAACTTAGACCTTGTATTTCTACGAAACACATGTCTAAGAACTAGAGAAGTCATAAGTAAATAGAATATAGTACGAGTACCAACCCCTCTGTCCTCACGGACATTGGACAACATACAATACTCTGTATAAGTCTCTTGAGTCTAATAACTCATTCCCTGTGTGTCGTAGGTTGAAAACTGTACTTATGGGTTAAGAAGAATTACACCGCTGTAAAATGCTCCTTACCTAACCATCCACTGATATAGGTAAATGTCATAGACATAATTTCAAAAAGTTATATCTCACTCTATAAAAATAGACGTACAGATATATCAATTTGAAATTGGTTCATAACAACGAATATTCAAAACCAAAAATCTGCCGTCCGGCAAACAACCCAGGTGATTTCCTCAAATATCACCAATTACAACGAATCCCGATATAATGAGGATGATCACCCAATTCCCAATAACTTACTCCCACTCATCATCTGTAAAGCCATACAGATGTGAGAATCATACCTGGTAAATACATACCCTGGAGCAAGGACCAATTGGGAAATTAGTTTTTCTTTTAACAGTACACAGTGAAACTGAAACATTGAAATGTTTCGATGGGGTATCCGGGTTTCCTAGTAATGCCTCTTCCATTATCCAGATGCACAACTGTAACCGTATATTTCTTTGCCATCTCTCCATATCCCTTCATATGTCTTTAGTCATTACCTTCTGTACACCCTCTTAAGCTAAATGGTTTTCTTCATTCCCTACCTTTCAGCACCAGCCTATGGTTTGGAAGAAGACTATCCAATAAGCATAATGGGTGTACTGTCCTAATCCTAAGAGCACTCGCAACCTGAGAGAAGGTAAAGATAAAAGACACATGAATAAACCTTATTCCTATTCCTCCTGAACCAGAATCCATCCCCGAACTGGAACAAGTTCCTTTCGAGTTCATATATAACCATACGATGGAATATCCAATAAACTGTGGATCTTCGTAGTGATACGAAGTGTTCTGGAGAAATACAAAGGTGATTTATGATTGACGAAGAAATACTTGGTTTGGTCGTGAATAGCAGTCGCAATTTACTTTGCCCTCTTACTAATCCCTTTATTTGTCTTTACTTAATACCTTCTGTACACCGTTTAGGTTAATTGGTTTTCTTCATTCCCTACCGTTCGGCACCTGCCTATGGTTTGGAAGAAGACTATCCAATTTGCGTAATAGGTGTACCGTCCTAATCCAAGGAGCACTCACAACCTGAGAGAAGGTAAAAGGAAAAGACAACTGAATAGTCCTATTCGTTTCCTCCAGAACCGGAAACCATTCTCGAATAAATTCTTTCGAGTTCGTATATAACCATACGATGGTTTTGTCCAATGGAAATGGACGTTCGTAGTAATACGGGGTGTTCTGGAGAAAAGGGTAAAAGTAAGAGTGGCAATGAGGTATGCAACTCTGACAATCCAAAAGCCAGTGTTTAAAAAGGTTCGGTTAATTTTGGTCACTGAGTCATAGTCAAGGGTCGGGCCATGGTCGCTGCCAAAGAGAGAGAAAAGAAACACTCAGCGTGCACTCTAACCTAGATCAGAATGGTTGTCACTTTATCTAATCAGGAAACCTCCCACTGTAACGTCAAATTCCTCTCCAAACCTGAAAGAAGAATTAGTCGGGATTACCCGAGGAGTAAACCAACTCATCAGTGGGAATCGGGATCCAACTATCATCGCATGATAACGTGACGGAATCCGCTCACGTTATCACTCTAGAAGGTATGCGCATACCTGGCAAGTTTCAGTTTTTTTAGAAACTCCCGATGTGATTTTTACCCCATGCTCTTATAACCTTGAGTAAGGCCAACAAATCATAAGTCACATGTCAAGTTCTACCCGTCATTGTCCAGGTTAATTTGAACCCACCCGTACAAGCCCTTGACTAGGGCCTACAAGGCTGTACGACTGTCCCAAACCAACGCATCTATCTATGCTGCAGAAAAGTAACAAATAGCTACCATACACTATGCCTTGACTAAGGCCAACAAACATAGCATGAATACTAAGTGCTACCCATCTGAAATGACGGAGAGCTACGAATGGTTTTTGGCGAAAAATCTTTAACGTAATGAACTTGATATCGTTGAAGGAACCGGATAGCTTTTTATAAAAATATAATGACGAAAACCTTTACTAAAGAAGTCACTCCCGGTGAAGAGATCTCGGCTCTTTCCCCGTAGAATGAGGTGCAGGATATTCCAACTGAATACCACCATGCAAAGAAAAAAGTAATCGGCTATAGTGAAGTTATTACCCTGACGCAAATTTCCGTCCAAGGGGTCACTCCCGGTGAAGGGATCTCGGCCCTTGCCTCGTCGACTGAGGTGATGGATATTCATAACCGAATACCACTATGCAAAACAAAAGAGAACACCCCTGCAATAACAGTTTTTTGAAAAATGTTCCAACAACATCAGAATAGGTTTGTTTTATCTTGCATTGATCCGAATCAATGCAGTCCCATCAATTGATCACACAAATAAAGAACGAAAATAATGATGTACGTATATGCCATCCGCATTCACCACTGGGTCCCGTCATTACCCGTTAGGTTACTTAACTAACGACGGAGCGGGGACTGGACTAGCGCGGATGCAAAACATATACAACATCTACTAGTACATATATCAATATATAATATTCGCTCAAGGCATGATAAAATGCAACATCACAGAAATGTAATAAGTATCACAGAACAATACAGATATCTGGGATCCCCGGGTTTTATAGAGCCGCTACTGAAACCCGACATTCCCCTGGTCGTGTGGATAGCCTGTGCAATGAAATCCTAGACCCCTACGGGCGCGGCAAGTTACCCGCCAAAACCTGAAGCGAGGCAGCCCCCTTCAGCAACGTGAATGGACCACCCAGCACTTCACGGAATTCGGTAACTTGAGCACCCCTCCTTGGGTCAATCTGTACCCCCTACGAGTGCGGCGAATAGCCCGCCAATTCTAAAGTGAGGCCCCCTCCGTCTCAACGCCATGAGATGCGGGCCCGTTGCCCTCTAGAACCCAGCTATCCGTGCACCCCTCCGCGGGGTAATCCTAGTACAGAAAGTAAAATATACATACAACGGGTACATCGACCTCAGCCCGGTCGTGCCCCAAAAGAATAATATACAAACAGGCAGTGACGGCAGTCCACATGTCGGACGCTCACCCCGCAATATCAAATGTACATAATAACCAAACTGTAGTACCATTGCATCCAGGCTATCCACCACGACAAATCCGCAACATCACAGCACAACACAGAACATCAACGCGAATGTCACGTTCGCAAATCCGTTAAAAGGGCTATAGCAGTTAGACAGAATTTACCGATCAAGTGACATTCACGGTCGCAGATATAATGTAAATACCGTGAACTAACATGTTTAAAATTTTCGATCGACCAAAAATTCCCGAAGTGGGCCCCAAGCACAACTGTAGCACTCAAAATAAATCTGGGCCCAAAAAATAATATACCAAAAACCCCATTTTCAAGACAGAGACAAAACTGGAAATTTTGGTGCATTGTTAACTCCATACTGCGGCGGAACCGCGGCCGGAACAGGGGTATGGCCGCGGTTCCGCGGTGCTACAGGAACATCAGTGAGCCAAAATTTCACAGAATTCTTACAAAACCCTGCACGATTTTTTGACATGCCCAAAAAAATTTTAGAGCACTAAATAAAATCGACAGAAACTGTCAAATTTGAAAACGCGGTTTTGGGATTTTTGTTCGATCGAGTTCTAAACACGTTAGAGCAAGCTAGACTAGGTTAATGGCGTGGCTCTGATACCAGTGTAAGTGTACGACAGCGCCCCGGCCGTCTTTCCGAGGCCAAAATGCGGAAACAAAAACTTTTCTTTAAACAGAAACCGGCGCTACCGCGGACTTTAAAACCCGGATCGGGGCATTAACATAATGCTAGCTAACTAGAGAAAGGGTAGAATGCTATACCGAGCGATCCGTGCCCTTCGGTCTTCAGCCTCCATCCCGATCTCCTCGCGGAATCTCCGGTCTTCATCTCCTCGTCGGAAAGAGCACCACATCGCCGGATTCTTTTACGGGCTCCCACCTCTGGACCGAGGCAACTCGGGCACAAACTTGGCGAGCCGACGTGTCCAAGAATGCTGTAGGCTAAGTGTGGATTACTTTGTCTCAAAGGGTTGTGAAGTTGCCATTAGGAGTGGAGATTAAATGAGCAATGAAATGGAGCTAGTCTTTTTGCATGAAATGAAAAATGAGATGCATCATCTCCTCACCAAAAAGAATGGGCTGCCTTTATCTAGTGGCCGGCCAAAGCATATGGAGAGAGGGGGAAAAACAATGAAGGAAGGTAAGTGTAGGAAAAAGGAAAGGGGTGATCATAAAGCAAAAGCAATCCTCACTCCATCATCATAACCCTTCATCATCATAACCCAAAAGTCAAGCAATCATGAGCAATCATGAACCAAGAAGTCAAATGATGGTTGAACCATCATGAAGCTATCATCACAAAAAGTCTTCTCCATAATAAAATGCACAATTGCAAATAACCCCCTCCACATCAATTTTCAGCCAAAGAAAGAAACAAAGGAAAATGGCCGAAACGGAAAGCAAACTGGCAACCTCAAAAAAACCGATCCCGTAATAAATTACAGGAAAACCCCGCGACTGTATATACATACCCGCATTTGTATTCCGACCGAATACAAATGTAATGAGACAAAATCTACACTGTACAATACTAGGATCCGGCTTAAACCAAAGCCCGCTAGTATTATCCGTCCGATCATGATCCGTGCAATACCGCACGTATATGACCGAACCCTGCCATATCTCCATACGGCCTCTACAGCGTTTCGCCCGAAACTTGAGAAACGGTCTGTGGGGGACTCTAAAGACTCGTCAATCCCTTGGCTGTGGATTTAACCACTAGCACGTCAGAGGTATTAGCCATACGTAACGGGCTACCAGGTATTGACCAAAAGGGACTGTCGATGAGCGAACTCATCCTGACACCCTACTGAGCCTGTCAGTGACAATATCCGTACAGTCCGGTCCGTTCGTCTTTGAGCATCGCATGGCGGACCTAGGGGGTTGGTAAAAGTCAGACCCCCAAAAGCGGTAAAAGTCGTGTCGGAGTGTAGCTCAGAACACCCTGAGATATTACTGGAATACCTACCAGTAATCTCCTGCCTTGGCCAAGGTCTTCGTGTAATGGCTCTCCTAGACACAGCGCGACCTCACCCCCAATACCGGGAGAGACGAACCCCTGAAGATCCGCTCACTGCCTCCATGTGGCTCGAGACTGTATCCAACTAAAGCCTGTTTGCACGACTCCTTTGAGCATGGTAGGGTAGTAATCAAAGTACTGTGGGAACTCACAATGAGACAAATGACGATCTCAGGTCGATGAACTAACCTGTACACCATGTCACCAGGGAACTGCTATCTGACGTCTGGTATAAGACCAACTAGCATGTTCCCGGCGAGTCCTGTCCGGTGTACTCATAACCCAATGAGCACCCGTATATATCTTAGGTGAACCAACTGACACCAGTGGCTTGTGAGACCGGCCACCGCCCCTCGTCGGGGTCTCGACTGTATACACTAGTCTACTCTGGAGTATCGATGCCCTGTCTCGAAAACTCCCACGACTAGGGACCTTTTAAGGATATGCTTATAGACCCCAACTCCACGTATATATTCGCCATCATACTGCTTGTCGTCAAACAAGAATCCTAAGGGTTCTATCAACGTGCAATAGTGACCTGTAAGGTCTCCTAAAGCAGTACACGATGATAAAGATAAACCAGATAGCATACTATCATCTTGAATAAGACTGTCCTACTGGAATAGTTCTCTCTCAATCATTGCAATCACGTGCCTGTGATCCAATAATTGACTCTGAGGGCACTATCTCCAACACTTTCCGAGTAGTAAACCTCTTAGTAGTTTGGTTAGCTATGGTTTAGCATCGATCCGGGAGTTCAAGTCGGTGTTTCGACGCTCGTAAAAATCGTTTTTTATGCCTTCCGCCTCCCCATGAACCCGCGGGGTGCGCGACATCGAATTACAGTGGTACGGTGGTATCAAAGCTAACTAATCTTAGCTAACAGTTTAGACAACGTGTAAAACTACGAAACCGAAATAACTCCGAAACATCAAAATCTGAATCCAAGTTTCTGTCAAAATTTTCGGAGGCTTTAATTTTTTTAAAACAATTGCAGAGTGCTCCTTTACTTGTGATACGAACACACACCAAAAACGAGGCAATTCCACCAGTTTTTGGCCGGCCACAGTTGATAAAAGGCCGGCCCCACCGGTTTTGTAAAGAAGGAATTCGTCGAATTTTGTTATGTGTTCTTGTCTCTTGGATTTAGGGTTTTAGGTGTTGTTTGTTTTTGCCAATTTTGATTATACTGTTTATTCTCTGTTGTGGCAATACGTGGTTTTTCGAAGTCGCAGTTTTAACGCAGTTTAACATGTTTCTGTTGTTATATGTGTTTTGAAACGTCCGCTAATCGCTATACGTCGATTAGTGGGGGTTGCACATATCTGTGTTGCTGTGATGTTGGTTTGTGTATATGAACTTCATTGGATTATCGTGGATGAATAGCCAGATGTGAGAAGAGGGTTTTCTTTCATTCGATATAAATTGTAAAGTGATGTAATATTCTTTTGCGGGGCATATCCGGGTTGAGGTTGTAACCACCGTTGTATTATTTCTTTTACTGTTTTCTGCTCCTAGGATAGACCCAAGGTGGGGTGCAAAAACTACCGGGTTCTTTGAAGTGCCGAGTGTCCTACTCATTTTACTGAGGGAGGTTGCTTCACTTCGGGAATTTGGCGGGTAGTTTGCCGCACCCGTAGGGGTCTAGAGTGGGGTTTGGCTATTCATCACGACCGTTGAATCCATTTTTCATTACAGGCTTAAACGAAACGCGGAATTTTTAGTATATCCAATATGTTCATATGTGTTCTAGAATGTCTATTATTGCGTGAGACGAATGGTTATTATATATATACTATATAGTAGACGTTTATGTTTTGCATCCGTGCTAGTCCAGCCCCCGTTCTGGCGTTGGTTAAGTAACCTAACGGTGTTAGACGGGGGCTAGTAGCGAATGCGGATGACATATGTTCAAAACCACTCGGTTTTTTCAAAACAGGAACTTTTAAATGCGGAGTTTAAACCACTCCTTTAAAAGCTATCATGGCTCCTTTGATTATATCAAGTTCATTACGTTCACGGTTTCGCCAAAACCAGCCGTAGCCCTTCGTCATTTCAGTTGATTATTCAGTAATATTCAAGTTATGTATTTTGACCTTCGTCAAGGCATAGTGATTGGTAGCTGCTGGATATTCATCTGTAGCATAGATAGATGCGTTGGTTTGGGACAGTCGTACAACTATTTTGGCCTTCGTCAAGGGTATGTACGGGTGGGTTCAAATTAACCTGGACAATGATGGGCATAACTTGACATGTGACTTATGATATGTTGGCCTTCGTCAAGGTCATAAGAGCATGGGGCAAAAATCCACATCGGGAGTTTCTAAAGAAACTGAAACTTGCTAGTCTTGCATACCATTTGGAGTGATAATTTTGGTAGGATTCCTTCAAGATTATCACACAATGATATTTGGATCCCGATCCTACTGTGAGTATCCGCTACTCGGGAGATTTTTCACTAACACAATCAATGCTATAAACCAAGTAGGTGTGTAGAACGGTGTTAGTGGGGCTACGCCTCCAGGGAAAAGAGGTTATGTAATTAAGGAACTTCGTGAAAGTATTGGAAAACCTCCCTCGAAGTACCAACACCAGCCTAGCTGAAAGGTTAAGCAAGTATTGTAGGGTGAGATTAATCTTGACTAATTCTTCTTTTATGGTTTGAGGAAGGATTCGAGATACAGTGGGAGCCATCCTGTTTAGATAAACTAAAAACCAATCTAAAGCATTATGCTGAGTGTTTTCTTTTCTCTCTCCTAATTGCAGCGACCAGGTGACCAAGATTAGGTTACAGCTAGATAATAAAATGACTGAGTTATATTATATTGACTGGAAAAAGTTTGTCCAGATGTCTATTACCTATGACAAGCTGGACCACCTCATTACTACTCAAGCCTCCGCCGTCCTAGGTCCAGATTCCACCGTCGCGGATAATGATATCCGTAAGATATCGGAAAAAGACAGTGCGAATGCCAAGTGCCTCGTGTTGGGCTCAGTTGATGGTGTAAAGCAGAGGCAGCACGAGAAGATGGACTTAGTTTCCATCTTCCTCCATAACAAAGATTTATATGGAGAGCAATCTCGTATCGCAAGGTATGAGACCATGAAGGAATTGCTTCAAGCGAGGTCGGCTGTCGGGTCATCTGTAAGGGACCACGTCCCTACAATGATCAGCTGTATTAAACAGCTCACGGACCTGCGGACCACGTTGGAGAACGAGTCATATGCTGACTTGATTCTACAGTTCCTACCTTCTACTTACGCCCAGGGGAAGAAAATTATACTTTCAGTTGAGGGCACCCTGAAGGAAACCAGGAAGACACCCGCTCTGCTTATTGGAGAATCTTCCTCTTCTGGATCCAAGGAGAAAACCAAGGGTGAGAAGAAGAAGACCTCCACAGGGCCGATAGACGGTGTCAGTAAGATAGAAGGAAAGGGCAGGGCAAAAGTTTCAGGGTTAACAGTAGGGAAGGATGGATGTTCCTATTGTCACAGGAAAGTGCATTGGCAGAAGAAATGCAGGGCTTGGAAAGCCAGAATCCAGGATCCGTAGTACGTTGTGGCTTCGAGTTCGGGTATGTTTGTGATTGAAAACTATACGTCAATTAACTCTACTTCTTGAGTATTAGATACCGGATCTGGATCTCATATATGTAATTCATTACAGGTTTTGAGAAAGCATAGAGTTATCAGGGCAGGTGATATGACTTTCACGGTTGCTAACGGAATGAGCGTGGATACTGTATCCGTAAGGGGATATCACCTAAGATTGACATGTGGGCAGATATTGATTTTACGTAACTGTTTGTGTACCTAGTCTAGCTTGTAATATCATATCTGTATCTTTACTTTCTAAAGAAGGATATGATTTTATATTTGTAAGCGATGTGGTCCACATCCACCTAAATCAAGCTTTGATTGGGTCAGGTACACTAGAGAACGGTATATACGTATTAAATAAAGTTCAGGTTTTCAACGTCCAGAACACACTTAAAAGAAATTCTTCGGAATTAAATAAGGCTTTCTTATGGCATTGTAGACTGGGTCACATCAATAAAACACGGTCGACGAAGTTACATAGAGAGGGATCTTGTCTCATGGGAAAGATGACAAAAACTCCGTTCACTGTACACGAAGTAAGAGCGAGCGAGCTCTTGGGACTCATACACAGTGACGTGTGTGGTCCAATGTCTACACATGCACGAAGTGGTTATTCCTATTTCATTACTTTTATGGATGACTTCTCTAAGTATGGACATGTTTTCTTGATGAAACATAAATCCGAGGCCTTTGAGAAATTCCGAGAATATAAGAATGAAGTGGAAAAACAAACCGGCAAAAATATCAAGATACTAAAATCTGATCGAGGTGGCGAATACTTAAGTGCCGAGTTCCCGAGTTACTTAAAAGAGAATGGAATTCTCTCTCAGCTTACTCCTCCATACGCACCTCAACACAACGGTGTATCGGAAAGGCGGAACAGAACCCTATTGGATATGGTACGTTCCATGATAATTAACGCTGAGTTGCCGCAATCCTTCTAGGGTTATGCACTAGAATCAGCTGCATATCTTTTGAACAAGTTTCCTACCAAGACTGTGTCTATCACACCATATCAGATGTGGAGTGGGAAGAAATCCTATCTTCAGTATCTGAAGATATAGGGATGTCCAGCTTTTGTAAAAAAGCAGCATGCGGACAAGCTCGAGGCATGCTCGTACTGTGTAAGTTTGTGTGATACCCAAAGAACTCCATAGGGTATCTTTTCTATTATGCAGAGGAACAAAAGGTTTTTATTTCTCGTCATGACCATTTTTTGGAAAATCAATTTTTGGAAGAAGCCAGTGGGAGTATAATAGAACTGGAAGAAATTCCAGAACCACAAGCTATTACTGAAAGTATGGTAGAACCAGAGGTTTCGAAAGAATAGGACATCCCTGCGTCACTCCGCAGGGCTAGTAGGCAGTCTCATCCACCCGAGAGATACTACGGTTTTCTCATAGACGGGGATAGAGAGGATTGCATCATTGACAATGATGAGCCAACTAGTTTCCAGCAAGCCATTCAGAGCAGCGACTCGGTAAAATGGCTGGATGCAATACGGACCGAGATGGAGTCTATGCACACCAACAAAGTATGGACTTAGACATTACTCCATAAGGGATAAAACCCGTAGGCTGCAAATGGATCTTCAAAAAGAAGATTGGTGTAGATGGACAGGTTGAAACATATAAGGCTAGACTTGTTGCAAAAGGTTTTCGTCAAAGACGTGGTTTGGACTATGATGAAACCTTTTTTCCAGTGGCTATGCTCAAATCCATTCGGATCCTTCTTGTCATTGTTGCCTTCCACGATTATGAAATTTTCCAGATGGACATAAAGACCGCTTTTCTGAATGGACATTTAGAAGAGTGCGTCTATATGGATCAGCCAGAGGGTTATCATTCAGAGTGGGAGCAGCGGGAAAGTGTGCAAGTTGCTTAAATCCATTTATGGATTAAAGCAGGCATCGTGGAATTGGAACATTTGTTTTGATGAGACGGTCAAAGAATTCGACGTTATCAAAAATCTAGATGTGAAATCATCGCTTACAAATGTAAAATCATATTTCTCATGGGTTATGTCTTTACCCTCAATGGAGGGGCCGTCTCTTGGAAGAGCTCCAAGCAGGACACCGTTGCCGACTCGACGATAGAAACAGAGTATATCGCTGCTTGTGACGCCGCAAAAGAGACAGTCTGGATAAGGAAGTTCTTAACTGAACTTCAAGTGGTTCCAACCATTGTTGATCAAATACCGCTGTATTGTGATAACAACGACGCTATAGTTTTAGCGAAGGAACCCAGGTCCCATCAGAAGTCCAGACATATCTTGAGGCGGTACCACCTGATCAGGAAGATCGTTGATTGCCGGGAGATCGAGGTGAGGAGAGTAGATACGGAGAACAACACTACAGATCTATTCACCAAGGCCATCTTTTAGACACAGTTCGAGAGGCTATTCGAGATGATAGGTCTGCGATATGCTAATATATGACCTTAGTGCAAGTGGGAGATTGTTAGTGTTATATGCCCTAGAGGCCATTTTTGTATCATACTGGTTTGTATATTACTTAATGGAAGCTTGGGATATACACGGATATAGTAACAGTCTTGCTCAAAATGGTAGTATGCTACCTGGTTTGTTTCTAGCACAATATGTGCATGTGTTTTTTTAGCATATCGTTTATACATATTGGTTGAGCCCTTAAGATCTTTGCTTGATTACCAGCGTTGTGATGACAATCACACCAGTGGGGGCTGGGTAGTCTATAAGCACATCTTATACAGGTCCCTAGTCATAGGATTATCGAGACGGGGTATCGATACTCCAGAGTATACTAGTGTATATGCTTCTCATCCCAGCAGGGGAGATGGTATGTCCCACAGCCATTAATACGTCGTACTGGAGATAGTATGCAGGTGCTAATTGGGTTATGAGTACACTGGACAGAACTCGTAGGGAACCGCTGGTGGGTATTATACCTATCGTCGGGTGGCAGTTTCCAGGTGACATGAGTACAGCTTAGTCCGTCGACTTGACACTGCTACTTCGCCTCGAGTGTGTTCCTACTATTCTTAGATTACTACCCTACCACGGCTCAAAGGAGTCGTGCAAACAGGTAGTAGTTGGGTGCAGTCCCGAAGTACTTGGAGGTTTTGGCGGTTAGATAGGATTCGTCTCTCCCGGTATTGGGGGTTGATATCGCGCTGTGTTCGGAAAGCCATTACACAGTCCTTGGCCAAGGCAAGCGAGATTTACCGGTAGGTACTCCAGTAGTTTCTCAGGGTGTTTTGGGCTACATTCTGACACGACTTATTGCATTATCAGGGGTGACGATTACTGCCCTTAGGCCCGATATGCGATACTCTTAGACGAACAGACCGGACTGTACGGAGATTGTAACAGATATGCTCAGTAGAAGTTCGGGTGAGTTTGCTCATCGGCCTTCTTTTCGACAGATACCTGGGTAGTCGTTACGTGCAGCTAGTATCGCTGACGTGCTTGTGGTTAAACCCACCGCCAGCGTAGTGTCGAGTCTTTAGAGTCGTAGTGTCGAGTCTTTAAAGTCCCACACAGAGGGTTTCCCTGTATCGGGCAAAAGATGTAAAGGCCGTATAGTTTTACGGCAGGGCTTCAAACACATACGTGTACTTATGCACGTATGATGTTTGGGCGGATAATACTAGTGGGCTTTAGTTTAAGCCGGATCCTAGTATTATATTGATGGATTATTTTCGTCTCATTGTATTCGTATTCTTTGGAATGCGGATACAGGTATCTATATACGGATGATAGGCATTCTCGTAATTTACTCGGGGTTACTTCTAGAAGAAGACACCTCATTAGGGTTTTTAATCTTTTGATTAAAAGATTTATGAGGTGGAGGAAATGAGGTGGAGGTTTGCATTAAGTGAGACATGGCTCTTGATGACTCATTGCATGACTCACTCCTAGATATTTTATGAAGCATGCTTGATATTTGTTAAGATATTTATCTTATCAATTATTGTATGCTTCAGTATCTATTCATCACAAATGAGCCATTCTCACTCACTTGCTCATTTTATCCACTAGCTTTTCCTCAAGCTCCCCTTCTTCTTCCTCTAGCCTTTCATGTTTCATGAGTTGAGAAACCTAAGGCTATTATTAGAGACATTAATCCATCTACACTCTTACATCATTTAGGACATCTAGTTTAGCGAACTAGATGTCGTAGTTACTTCGGGTTTGAGCTTGAACTATAAACTCTTGGGTTGATCGTCTTTGACTCGAGAAGGCCGACGAGGTTGCCCGATCCATTACGATCCTTGGAGCCTATGACGAGGATGAGGACAGCGACAAGAAGACCTGAAGGATATGAATCTGTGAGGTATAAACTTCTTTCTGAGTAGTAAACCTCTTAGTAGTTTGGTTAGCTAGGGTTTAGCATCGATCCTGGAGTTCAAGTCGGTGTTGCGATACCCGTAAAAATCATTTTTTACGCTTTCCGCCTCCCCGCGAACCCGCAGGATGCGCGGCATCGACTTACATCACCCAAGTCCTATAGCATGTCCAACATCGAGCCCTACATCAGCCTTTGATGCTCATTGCCGTTTTGGGCACATGTCCTTACAAACGTTGAAAAGGATGATTCCATCTCTTGGTTCCTTGTCTACTCTAGAATGTGAATCATGTGAGTTGGGTAGGTATCATCGCTCCAGCTATCCATCTCGTATTAATAAGAGAGTGGACAAACTTTTTGATTTAGTTCGTTCTGTCGTTTGGGGCCCTGCCATGTTGTTGCCCAAGGAGGATTTCGATACTTTGTGACCTTCATCGATAATTTTTCTCGAGTCTCATGGTTATTTTTTATGAAATCTAGGAGTGAAGTATTTTCTCATTTCCAGATCTTTTGTTCTGAAGTGAAAACTCAATTTGGAGTCGGTGTACATACCTTGAAGAGTGATGATGCCAAGGAGTACTTTAGTACATCTTTTCCGGCATATACAGAGTAACTCGGAATTATTCATGAATTTTCCCGTCCTTATACCCCTCAACAGAATGGGGTAGCAGAAAGGAAGAATTGGCATTTGTTAGAGATCACTCGAACTCTCCTGTTTCATATGCGAATGTCTAAATCTTTTTGGGGAGATGCAGTCCTTACTGCTAATCACTTGATTAAACGTATGCTCACGTCGGTCCTCGATAAACAGGTTTCTCGTTCCATATTGTTTTCGTTGATAGTCTTTTTTTATTCTGTCCCTCCGCGGGTATTTGGATGTGTTTGTTTTTCCCATGATCTACTACCGGGGGTTCTAAGTAGATCCTAAGGCTATAAAGTGCATTTTTCTTGGGTATTCTCGGGCTCAAAAAGGATATCGTTGTTATAGTCCTGAATTACATCATCGATTTATATCAGCCGACGTGACTTTTTATGAGTCCACGCCATACTTCTCTACATTGCACACTCCTGTAGACATGAACAGCAACTTTCCTTTAAATCTCTCATATTTTTGGTCACACAACATCTCGTTTAAGTCGGTTGCTTCTCCACCTCCTGTATTGGAAATCATCCGTACCGTTCCTATTGATCCACCTAGTACTCCTAATTCTCCACCATTGGATCCTACACCACCGATTACAAGAGTATATGCTCGTTGAGCCCGTACGGCTCCAGAACCTCAGCCCGCTCTTGGGCCCCAGCCTCTTACTGCTAATCTCCTAGAGTCTCAAGCTCCACCAGAGAGATATTGATCTTCCTATTGCTTTATGGAAAGGCACCCAGAGTTGCACTTCTTATCTTATATCTCACCATATGGCCACATCTCACCTATCTTCGACGTATCGCGCATTTATCTCCTCACTCGACTCTCATGCTCTATCCAAGTTTCTTTCGGATGCTTTGTCTCATAAAGGGTGGATCGATGCTATGATTGATGAGATGCTTGCTCTTGAACTGAATCAGACATAGGATTTGGTTCCTCATCCGGCCGGAAAGAAGGATGTACGTTGTCGATGGGTATATGCTGTGAAGCTTAACCCTGATGGGACACTTTCCTGCTTGAAAGAACGATTGGTTGCAAAAGGGTATTCGTAAACTTATGGAGTTGATTATTAGGAGTCTTTTTCTTCTGTGACGAAGATGACTTCTGTTCGACTACTTATGTCTCTTGCCGCTATCCATCATTGGTCATTGTATCAGCTTGATGTGAAAAATGCCTTCCATCACGGTTCTTTGGTTGATGAGGTATATATGGAGAAACCAGTTTGTTGCTCAGGGAGAGTCTGGTCTCGTTTGTCAATTGAAGAAGTCATTGCATGGCTTGAAATAGTCCCCTCGAGCCTGGTTTGTGAAATTTACTGAGGTGGTTACATGTTTGGTCTCAAACGATGTGCACATGACCATTCAGTAATCTATCATAATAACACCAATGGTCTTCGTATTCTTTTGGTGGTGTATGTCGATAGCATAGTTATTACCGGTGATGATGAAGCTGGTATTGCACAGTTTAAGCATCATCTGCAAACGAAGTTTCAGACCAAGGACTTTGGGAGCCTAAGTACTTTTTGGGTATCGAAGTTGCTCGGTTGAAAGAGGGGCATTTACATCTCATAGCAGAAGTATGTGTTGGATATGTTGACTGAAATTGGGATGTTAGGATGCAAACCCATAGAGGCTCCAATGGATCCGAATACCAAACTACTTCCGGGACAAGGTGACTTGGTTGAAGATCCTGGAAGATACCGACGATTGGTCGGTAAATTGAATTATCTCACCGTCACTTGACCGGACATCTCATATCCTGTTATCGTTGTGTGCCAATTTATGGCTGATCATATTTTGTTATTTGAAGAATGCTCCAGGAAAGGGCCTATTGTACTCAGATCATGACCATTCGAGAGTGGCGGGCTTTACAGATGCAGATTGGGCCGGATCTCCATCTTATCGCAGATCTACTACGGGATACTGCGTGTTTGTAGGAGGTAAATTGGTTTTCTGGAAAAATAAGAAGTAAAGTGTTGTGTCCCGTTCTAGCGCCGAGTCAGAATATCGAGCCATGGCGAATACCACTTATGCGCTTATGTGGATTCGATTTATATTGGAAGAGCTTGGTTTTGAGCCCACCTTACCTATGCGTTATATTGTGATAATAAGGCAGCGATTTATATTGCTTCCAATCCTATGTTCCATGAACGAATGAAACACATTGATGTGGATTGCCACTTTGTAAGGGAGAAAGTTGAAGATGGGATTGTTGATGCATACTTTGTTCAATCGACACATTAACTTGCAGACTTATTCACAAAACCCCTAGGAAAGAATAGAGTGCAATTTCTTTGTAACAACCTGGGCATGTTTGTTATGTATGTTCCAGCTTGAGGGGGAGTCTTAAGAATAACCCGTATTATATACGGGGTTGTATGTAATTAGGATAATAATAGGGATGTAATTACGTAATGTTTTTGCCTATATAAAGAGAAAAATTAGCCTTGAGCTAATTAACCCATTACATTTCCCTAATCGTTTTCTCTCCTATTTCTCTCTCTCTCTCTAACAACATTAATTATGTCTTATATAAAATCTATAAGCCAAAGCTACTGTTTCTAAATTTCCTTTAAACTTACAGTTCTTAAACATATGACGTGGTTTATAATGCAAAGGTTGTTTGTTAATCTCCCTTAGCATTACTTGTAGTATGTTTACAAATGAAACGGTATTACAAATCTTACATCCAACAGTTTGATAATTATAGTATTCAATTTTTTCATTCTATATTGCAGTGCGGTGAACGGAGCACTAGAGTATCTTTCTAAAGATCTTGGAATCACTGAAAACACAGTACTACAAGGTACGCGGGATGATTCTTATTAAATGCTAAACTTCTACTAAATTGTGTAAATCTTGTAGATTTCTTTATACACCATATGAAGTAGGTAATTCTTCCTCCCTTATATTGGTGAAAAAGACATTTTATTGATCTATCAACATCTTCCTATTAAAGACCCCATCATCTTCTTCAAACCTCCCCTCCCCACCAAAAAAAAGAAAAGAAAACAAAATCATTAACACCCATTTTAAAGAAGTGATGGATCTTGCTAGCTTGAGCAGGACTTAGTTTTATTCAATATATCATAACTGGTCTTCCCCCATACAAGATAACCTGGCCTATATATAGGCTATTACACCTGAAAATGATGGCTTTTGGTATTATCACAGCCACATAATAGGGACCTTTGAAATCACAACTGAACAATAAACATTTTAAACATAATTAATAATATATGATGGTCCCTCATCAAACTTCCCGCCTTAGAAAACTTCACCACCTGGTGAAGGTAAATGATCACCAATTCCATTGTGTCCAGATGGAATGGTCTTCCGTCACTCACCATTTTGATTAAGGTGCACATTCATTCCTCTCGTGATAGATAGATAGTCATGTCCTTAAAGTTATATATTGCTTTTTGCTATATAATTTTAAACAAAACCTCTAGCGAAGAATGGCAATTCATGCCCTTAAAGTTTTATATTGCTTTCTACTACATAGATTCATACATAGATTCTAAAATTTGTACGACTTAATTCAATATGCAATCATTAAAAGTCATCAACTCAACTGTATATCCAAAATGCCTTATTGTAACGGGTCAATTGGTCAGTGTATTGTACATCTCCACTATTTATTCCTTTAATATCTAGTCCACAATTTATAAATAGTAACTTTTGGATCTTCGAAGCTATAGGATGCTCAATTATGTCACCTCTCATAAATCCCTGCTTACGAGTTATCCTTTTTCCTCTTCTTTGACCAGGGTGGGTTGTTAGCACGCTTCTTGCAGGTGCTACAATTGGTTCTTTTACTGGTGGATCATTGGCTGATAAATTTGGTAGAACCAGAACTTTCCAGCTTGATGCAATTCCACTGGCAGTTGGTGAATTTCTAAGGTTTGCTTTACTGCTATTTATTCTTTGCATGGTTGTTAAATACTTAAAGCATTTGTATCTAAACTGGCTACATGTTTGTTTCAGTGCTACTGCCCAAAATGTGCAGATAATGCTGATTGGCCGATTGCTTGCTGGAATAGGAATTGGAATTTCCTCTGCCATTGTGCCCCTTTACATCTCTGAGGTGCTTAATTTGGAAGTTAAATTTTGTCATTTCAATTTTATGTCTTCTGAAGAATTCTCCAGCCTTATCATTTATTGATTTTCAGATATCACCAACTGAAATTCGTGG
The DNA here is from genome assembly GCA_030015575.1 of Agapanthus africanus. Taxonomy (NCBI): domain Eukaryota; kingdom Viridiplantae; phylum Streptophyta; class Magnoliopsida; order Asparagales; family Amaryllidaceae; genus Agapanthus; species Agapanthus africanus. The sequence continues at coordinate 333,518,577 of CM057346.1, read as the reverse complement.
TGCCCTGGGATCTGTTAACCGACTTTTTATTTGCATTGGAATTCTAGGGGCTCTGGTCGCTGGATTGCCTTTGGCTGGAAATCCTTTATGGTAAGTTCTTCTAAACCGCTTTGATGGTATACTTTTAACTAATCTGGCACTTTTTTCTTGAGTTTTATATTGTAGTCTAAGGAAATGCGATTGAAGCTAAAGACACCTTTTTAATTTACTATAGTACATAAAATTTAGTCTGTCTGCTTTCTACGTTTTGATATGCATTCCACTAGGTGCAGTAGCAAAGAAGATTAGCTGATACCTTCACATTATATCTTTTGGCATGACATGATCTGAAAAGACAGTGAAGAAAGACGACTCTTTACAATCTGCGCACCTTTGGATATGACACGCACACAAAAAGGAAAGAAAAAGAAAAAGAAACTCAAAATTGAACAATTATTGATGGTGGAATATGTCTTGTTCTTTTTGCTTTGTTATATTCTTTCTTGATTAATCAGATTCAAAGGTTTTTGGGTGTATCCCAGGGCTAGGTTCCTATACTTAAGAGCAGATTAATTTCTTCCTACCCCTGGGTAAAGAGTTTTTCTTTGGAGGCTACATTTAGTCATTCTCTCTTTCCACTAGGTTTAGATGGAAGAATTGTCTTCTTTGCCCACTAGGTTAGGATTCTTGCATTAAACCGAAACAGTCCCCACTCCTTTCCGAGAATATCTCAGCAAATTCCCTACATTTGGACTACCCCAATTTGTCAGATTGGGAAAAATGACTTCTAGGCCCATATTTCCTTCATTTTGTGGGTGTTTTCCCTAAACTTGTTTTTGTACGATGCAAAAAAGAAAAGCTTTTATATTTAATTTTATATTTGAATTCATGAATTTATTTGAGCTATTTATATAAATTGGCAGATTTTTCAATTTGTTGCTGAAAATTGGGTCTGTAAGACTTCTTTGGATGATGCCATTATTTCGGTTCGATCATGAGATGATTGAAATTATTTCCATGTTCACTATTTGATGAGCGGCTATTCGGTCAGATAAATAGTTGCTAGAGTGCTGAATTCATGTTTTACGACTAGTCAGTTGCTATCAATTACTGGGTTAAGTCTGTCATTTGTCTTGTTATTTGTTGGGGAAGAACATCTAAATGCATAAAAAGAAAAAGGTACATGTAAGAAACATAATTCTGGAAGAAACTCCATAATAATCTTACGAGGAAAGGCTATTATACTCCCTGGGTGGAAAGTAGTTAGTTACACCCTACATTAAAATATGCAATACACGACCTTTTTCTACGATTGACTCCGTCCATCTTGATTTCAATCATCTAAACCTAAAGTATAGATGCACCAAGTTTCATGTGATTTGGATACCATTTACACATCGATCTTGGGTTTATATATTGTAAGAAAACTGTTAATTTTGCAACCACCTGATGGAGGGTGATGATACTCGATATCGGTGACTCCCCAGATAATGACACGTGGCAGATGACGTGTCCCAGAGCTTACAAGAAAGGATCAAGAACGTTGTGTTGGGATCACACCCCTGGCCTCCGGCCCGAGGATGTTCCCGACCTTCGGTGGCCTTCTAGACCACCCCCGGCTCGCCTCCGAGCTATCACAGATTCAAGATGCCTCGACCTCCCGCTCGTTTCCGAGCCTCCTGCCGAGCTCATCTTCCTCGACCGACCCACAGCACCGATCACAGGCGCCACGGCTCCGTGAATCTCGCCAGACGGGAGATATCCGCCGTCCATGATCCCGCGTTCTACGCCATCACGATCCCCCATTAACGAGCATGTCTCGTCATTAATGTGGAATCCTGCATATCACACGGGCATGACGCCAGGGGCATAATGGCCGACGTGATTCTCGCGCCCGCCTGCCCATTGCTGCCACTATATAAACCCCTCTCTCAGACTACTAAGGTAAACCAATTTTACTCCAATAAGCCGTTACTCTGTCAAAATATCCCGTCTAACTTGATGGTCGGAGGTTTCTCGGTGGCACAACCATCCCGGGACTTCCTTGCAGGTAGCTCGGCCTCATCCACCTTCAACCTATTGAGATCCACACGCTCTAGGAGGCAACCATCCAAATCCAATCTCAGCCGTCCATCAGCGCTCGCAGCAAATCTACGGAAGATAGCATTTGAAGGAGATCCTGAGATCCATCAGTTGGCGCCATCTGTGGGAAAATAGTTCCACTCAATGAAAGTTCATCTTCCGATCTTGACTTCATGGCAAGCGGTCACTGCGACGATCCAAGCACCAGCAGTCGACCTCCCCGCAGTGGAGACGAGGGAGAATCCCCTCCTTTCCCGAACGCCATTCATGTCCTATCCGCTCGGATAGATCGACTCACGTCCGTCGTGGACGCACCCGTCCGTGTCCAAACGGTTGGACAAGCTCCCCAGGTCGCCGCTCTCCCACCTCAGGACTGTGACTCCAACAGAAGGAGAGAAGACTCTGCCTGCGTTGGCACGACCGATCACCGCCTTGCTGTCTCCGGCAGTCGCAGGTCCCCCGGACCGACATATTCAATGACCCGGTGGGCGCCGCATAACTTAACTCCGAGGTCTTACGCCAGAGCGCCTCGCCCCGAGACCCATCGTGACCCTGTCCCTCCCGAGGAGGTGTCGGTCAGCTCACCTGTGCCCGGGCATGACCGACACCCCTCCCTCGACGGGGTCGCGTGCACGGGACTCGCCACGGCAGCTCGAAGACGACCTCGTCGGGGGACTGAAGGAACCTCATCGAACGGAACCGGGGCCGTGACCAGGCAGAGGTCTCCGGCAGCAGAGGCCAAAAATCAGAATGTGCCGAATCATCAGGATACCACGGCCGACTCGACGCCCTCGAAAAGAAGATCAAAAGCATGCATCGGGAAGGTCGTCATTCAAGCGACGGGGCTAAATATGCTGCCGACTCGCTCACGAAGCCCTTCACCAAAGGGCTACTTGTCGTCCATGTCTCCTCCCGGAACAAGCCCCCGAAGGTCTCCCTTTTCGACAGGAAGTCCGACCCGAAGGATCATTTGGACGCGTTCACAGCCGGGATGAGTTTCCAGGACTGTTCCGACGCCGCGCTTTCCCCGCCACTCTCATCCGCTCCGGACGATACTAGTTCCGAGGACTCGTGCCACGCTCAATCTCTACTTTCGATGAGCCGGCCACCCAATTCCTCGGCCACTTCGTCGGGAACAGACGGCAGAAGCGGACCGTCGACCATCTCTTCACCATAAAGAGCGGGGATAAAGAATCCTTCAAATGATACGTCACCCGCTTCTACAACGCCTTCCTTGTGGTTCCGGAACACCGGGACGAAACGGTCATTACGGCACTCAGGTCGGGTCTTAGGAACAAGGAGTAGCTACGCTCATTTGCATTAGCGCAACCTAAGACCATGGCCGAAGTAAAGGCCTGGACCGAACATGAAATCCAGCTTGAGTCCGAGGTGAACGCCAAGCTGACCAAAAGAAAAGGGCCCAGGAAGAGAAAGAAGATTGAGCGGCCAAAGCCCTACTCCTCGAAGTTTCAGGAGTACACCCCGCTCAACGTCTCCCAGACGGTACTGCTGGAGGAGGCTAAAGGCGAGAGGTTCTTCAAACTCCCCCCGGTCTCTAACAAGGAGAGAAGACCCTTCCCGCGTTGGCACGACCGATCACCGCCTCGCTGTCTTTGGCAGTCGCAGGTCCCCCGGGCCGACATATTCAATGACCCGGTGGGCACCGCACAGCTTAACTCCGAGGTCTTACGCCAGAGCGCCTCGCCCCGAGCCCCATCATGCCCATGTCCCTCCCGAGGAGGTGTTAGTCAGCTCGCTTGCGCCCAGGCATAACCGACACCCCTCCCTCAACGGGGTCGCTCGCACGGGACTCGCCACGACAGCTCGAAGACAACCTCGTCAGGGGACCTGAGGAACCTCATCGAACGGAACGGGGCCGTGACCAAGCAGAGGTCTCCGGTAGCAGAGGCCAAAAATCAGAATGTGCTGAATCATCGGGATACCACGGCCGACTCGACGCCCTCGAAAAGAAGATCGAAAGCATGCATCAGGAAGGTCGTCATTTAAGCGACGGGGCTAAATATGCTGCCGACTCGCTCACGAAACCCTTCACCAAAGAGCTACTCGCCGTCCATGTCTCCTCCCGGAACAAGCCCCCGAAGGTCTCCCTTTTCGACAGGAAGTCCGACCCGAAGGATCATTTGGACGCGTTCACAGCCGGGATGAGTTTCCAGGACTGTTCCGACGCCGCGCTTTCCCCGCCACTCTCATCCGCTCCGGACGAGACTGGTTCCGAGGACTCACGCCATGCTCAATCTCTACCTTCGATGAGCTGGCCACCTAATTCCTCGGCCACTTCGTCGGGAACAGACGGCAGAAGCGGACCGTCGACCATCTCTTCACCATAAAGAGCGGGGACAAAGAATCCTTCAAATGATACGTCACCCGCTTCTACAACGCCCTTCTTGTGGTTCCGGAACACCGGGACGAAATGGTCATTACGGCACTCAGGTCGGGTCTTAGGCACAAAAAGTAGCTACGCTCCTTTGCATAAGCGCAACCTAAGACCATGGCCGAGGTAAAGGCCTGGACCGAACGTGAAATCCAGCTTGAATCCGAGGTGAATGCCAAGCTGACCAGAAGAAAAGGGCCCGGGAAGAGAAAGAAGATTGAGCGGCCAAAGCCCTACTCCCCAAAGTTTCAGGAGTACACCCCGCTCAACGTCTCCCAGACGGTACTGCTGGAGGAGGCTAAAGGCGAGAGGTTCTTCAAACTCCCCCCGACCTCAAACAAGGCAGCAAAGCGCACCGGGGGCCCCTACCGCGGCTTCCACAAGTCGCAGGGCCATTCCGTTGAGAACTGCAAATAGCTCTGAGACTATATCGAGGAGGTAATCTGCTCGGGGCACCTGGCAGCGTACTTGCGAGACAAGCGATAAGCCTACCGTGAGCAAGAGCGTCCCTTTCCTGGCGAATTGACAATCGGCCAAATCATGGTTATGTCAGCGGGGGTACGACGAGGACCAACGAGACACGGCATCCCTCCCCGATCGAAGGACCTGTCGGCCACCGAGGAAGAAGGACAAAGTAGCCGAGCCAATCGTTTTTACCGACGAGGACCTCCACGGTATATCCCTGCATCACAACGACCCGCTGGTGATCATAGCTCGGGTCCACCGCTACGAGGTACAGAGGATACTGATCGACTTTGGAAGCTCGGCAGACATTCTCTTCTATGACTGCTTCCTGCGTATGGGACTTATCCCGTCGGACCTAAAGCCGACCACCTATGTCTTGTCAGGGTTCACTAACCACTCCATCCCAGCGGAAGGGGTAATCACTCTCCAATTTAACATCGGGGAGGCCGGTCGCATGCGCACTGCCTGTAGAATTCATCTTTGCAAGAATCCCATCGGCCTACAACGTTCTACTCGGTCGTCCGACACTCAACTCCCTCCGGGTCCAGATATCGACCTACCACCTAGCGATAAAATTCCCGCTTGACCAAGGCGGAATAGGTCGGGCCTACGGAGACCAACGGAACGCAAAGGATTGGTTCACCGCAACATCTACGTCTGAGCGGCCGAACAATGATGTTGAGGGCGAGGGTGACATCAAGGGTTCTCTGGACACTCGAAACGAACAGAAAGAGGTCCGAAGGACCCCGGTGGAGCCACTGACAGAGGTCCCCTCGTAGAAGGGGACGACGAGCGAACCGTTCAGATCGGGTCGCTTCTGATGGGGACTCAGCGAGACGACCTGGTTCACTTCCTCAGAAAAAACTCTGACGTGTTCCCCTGGGCACCTGCCGACATGCCTGAGATCGATCCCAAAATCATATCTCACAAGCTCGGGGTGGACCTTACGGTCCAACCCGTCCGACAGAAAAAACGAAGCTTCATCCCGATCAAACAAAAGACGATCGAGGACGAGGTAGACAGGCTCCTCATCGCCAACTTCATTCGGAACGTGCCATACTCGGAATGGTTGGCGAACGTAGTCATGGTCAAAAAGTCAAGCGGGAAGTGGCGCATGTGCGTCGACTTCACCGACCTCAACAAGGCCTGCCCGAAAGACAACTATCCCCTCTCTCAGATAGATCAGCTCGTTGACAGCTTGGCAGGCTACGAACTACTTAGCTTCATGGATGTCTTCTCCAGCTATAACCAAATCCGTATGAATCCGGCAGACGAGGATCTCACCGCATTCACAACGGACCGGGGGGTATACTGCTACAAGGTGATGCCTTTCGGCCTCAAAAATGCCGGAGCTACGTACCAACGCTTGGTCAATCGCATGTTCAAGCCGCAGATCGGCAGGAACATGGAAGTTTACGTCGACGACATACTCGTCAAATCGATCTCATCGGACGAACACGCTAAGGATCTGGGCGAGGCCTTCGACGTCCTCCGTAAATACGAGATGGAATTGAACCCCGCCAAGTGCGCATTCGGGATCACCTGTGGAAAGTTCCTCGGTTTCATGGTCACACACCGTGGGATCGAAGCTAACCCGGAGAAAATCAACGCCATCCTCAACATGGCTGCGTCCAAGACTAACGTCGAAATCATACGGCTGACAGGGCGGGTAGTCGCTCTGAGTCGCTTCATGTCGAGGTCTGGGAAGAAATGCCTCTCGTTCTTCAAAGCTCTAAGGAAGATACCAAGATTCGTGTGGTCGGATGAGTGCCAGACCGCCTTTGAGCAATTAAAGAGGCACCTCGCGACTCCTTCGCTACTCACTGGACCAGTTGAAGGGGACGAGCTATAACTATATCTGACGGTATCCGACCAAGCTGCGGGTTCGGTGCTCGTCCGAGAGATCGAGGGAGTCCAGAAGCCGGTATACTATGTGAGCCATGTCTTCAAGGACGCAGAAACGAGGTACCCAGCCATAGAGAAGATCGTCTTGGCACTCATCGTGGCCTCAAGGAAACTACAGAACTATTTCCAGGCGGACACCATCCTCGTTCTTACCGAGTGACATTTGGGGGTTATCCTCGCCTCCCCCGAGTCTTCTGGCCGCCTAGAGAAGTGGAGGTGGGAGTTGTCCCAGTTCGACATTACCGTCCGAGGCAGGCGATCAAAGCACAAGCCCTGGTCGATTTTATCGTCGAATGCACCATCCCAGCAAAGAGCTGGAGTCCATGCCGGCCCCCGCAGCTCAACCCTCAGTCGATGAGAAGCCCGACTTCGTCCCTGATTGGATCCTCTACGTCGACGGGTTCTCAACCAAGGAAGGCTATGGTGCTGGCCTCATCATTCGGGGCCCGAACGAGGCAGAAATGGAGTATTCTCTGAAGCTCGGTTTCAAAGCCTCGAATAACGCGGCGAAATACGAGGCCTTGCTGGCCGGACTGCGCATAGCCTTCGGACTGAGGCTGAAAACGATTCGGATCTGCAGCGACTCCATCCTAGTCGTTGGCCAAGTGACCAGCCGATTCGAGGCACGGAAGCCTCTGATGGTGAAGTTTCTGGCCGAGGTAAGAAGACTGCGGAAGGATTTTCACGAAGTCCAGGTGGAGCAGATCCCCAGTGTAGGGTTCCTAGGCACTCTAAAGAGGTCTCACAAGGCATCAACCATGCCAAATTCAAAAAAAATTTGTGCCTACAAACCCTAATACGGATCGTTAACTAGAATTTAGGCGAAAGATAGCAACTAGTTAACAACATAACTAAGTGAACGGAAATACAACCTTTGTAGATCCGGTCCTCCACCTCCATAGCTCCGTGATGAAGTCCCCTCGCTGCGATCATCGGATCCCGGGCTCTAGCGTCGGCTTCATCGGAGAAATAGGCGGGCTAGGTCGTCGACTTCGATACCGAAGATGATCTACGTCGAGGCAACACAAGATCAAGCTTCAACTTCACCAAGTCATGAAACTTGTGAAGAAAACACCCTATACTACTTGGCAAGTGGTAGAGAATGAAGAAATAGGAAGTGGGTTCACTTTAGAATTGAATTTCTCACTCTTTTTCTCAAGTTTCCATTGATGGAGGCAAGCTTTTCTTCTTGTTGATGAAGAAGAAGAAGAAGCAAGAATATCATGAGTATTATTCAAAATAGAAAATAAAATGAATACTTATCATATACCAACCATGGTTAGGTGTAGAGAATGAACTATGGTTAGGTTGAATGGTTAGGGTTAAGTATGAGACAAAAATGGTGGACTTGTTCAAAACTTCATGAAGCTTCAACAAGCAAACAAAGAAAGCCACCATTTTTCCTTTTGCCAAAATGAATGAATGAATAAATAAATACGCAAATAAATCAAGTGAAACCCTAACCATTGACCAACCATGGTTTAAACCAAACATACACCCAAACTAGCATGTATTATCAAACATGATACAATCTTGTGCACAAAAATATATCATATACACAATGTGCACATCAAGTGAGAAAATCCATCTTAAGTGAAAAAATACTAGTTAATGCAAAGTAATATATCAAATATATAATTATGCATTAAATCATCAAATCAACACTTGATTTAACGATCCGGTCATATCGCATATGACCGACTAATATCCAATGTATCGATTTATCGAATCAATCCTTGATTCGATAACTAGGTTATATCGCATACAACCAATCGATACATTCATCACGAGAATAAAATACGGTATCACATACACGCATTATTCTCAGTCCCGCACATATCTCATATGCGCTCCTATTTCGTTTCGCTTGAGCCAGGAAACCTCTGTGTAGGACTCTAAAGACTCGTCAATACGCCGGCAGCAAATGATGATCATATCAAACACCCACAAGCCGCAAGCGGTCAGCTAAACGTAACGGCCACCCGGGTATTGAGCGATCAGAAGATCGACGAGCAAGCCCACTCATCCTCCTGTGAATCCAACTAGTAACACTTACCGTACAGTCCGGTCTCGTCGTCTGATATGTCGCATATCTCGCCTAGGGATGGTAAACGTCAGACCCCAATAGCTCGATAAGTCGTGTCGATATGAGGTTTATAACAGTTCGAGAGACTACAGGTAACACTTACCAGTAAATCTCAGCAACCCTGGCCAGGGATTTCTGGTTATAGCCAATCGAACACAGCGCAACATCAACTCCCTATACCGGGAGAGACGAATCCCCTCCTATCGCTCATTGCCTCCATGTGATTCGGGACTGTACCCAAAAACCACCGTTTTGCACGCCCTCTTGGACGTGGTAAGGTGGAAATCAAAGCACAGTGGGAACCACACAAGACTCTATGACGATCTCGGGTCAACAAACTACTCTGTACCTGTGTCACCAGAGAACTGCCATCTGACGTAAGGTATAATACCATCTGGGAGTTCTCGGCGGGTCCGTCCAGTGTACCCAGTCTCCACTTAGCACCCGTATATCATCTCTGATGTCACACCAATGGATATGGGATCATCCATCGCCCATCTGTATGGGTCGAGAAGGTATACGCTAGTCTACACTGGTATATCGATGCCCTGTCTCGATATACCCATGACTAGGGACCTTGAAGGATGTACTTATGGACTACCATGTCCCTACTAGTATGATCCGCATCATAGTCCAGGTAGTCAAGTACACATCCTAAGGGCTTTACCAACATGTAACAGAGAGACAATCAGTGTACACGTTAAGGTAAAAATCAACCAGATAGCATACTATCATGTCGAGCAAGAAAATCCTCCCTATATATGTCCAAGCATCCACTACAATATACATCCTATGTATAGCAATGGCCTCTAGGGCATACATATAACTAACACCCAGACAGCTGAACGTCCAGGCCGACGCCTTGAGTAAGCTGGCTTCATCTTATACGGCCAACAACAAGAGGAACATCCTCTTCGAGGTCTTGCCACGGCCCAGCGTGGAGGACGGGGCAACGCCACTTCAAGTGCACAGCCCGGGAAGATCGGGACTGGAGAAAGCCCCTCGTGGAATTCCTGAGGGAAGGTATGCTCCCAGAAGATCGAGGAGAAGCCCGCCGTCTCCGAGCCAAAGCTTGCCATTTCATCTGGAGCAATGGGAACCTCTACAAGAAGTCCTTCACTCAGCCCCTGCTCCGGTGCGTCGACCCCCACGAAGCCGAATATGTTCTCCGTGAGATTCACGAAAGGGTCAGCGGTGCGCACCAAGAGGCCCGCACCTTAATCTAGAAGTCATTGCTCCAGGGGTACTACAGGACGACATTCATCAGGACGTCCAGAAGCTCGTCAGGAGATGCAAGAGCTGCCAACTCCATGGAAACATAGCTCGCCTTCCTGCTACCGAGCTAACCGCATGATAGGCCAGTTTCCTACCGGTGCGGGCGGGCACAAGTACATCCTCGTCGCAGTGGACTACTTCACGAAGTGGATCGAGGCCATTCCCATCAGGAAACTGGACGCCACTACGACTATTAAGTTCCTGCAGAACAACGTGATACTCCGGTTCGGGATCCCGAGGTGTATCATCCCCGACCATGGGACAAATTTCGAAAACGAAAGAGTTAATAAATTCTGCAGCGAATATCGTATCCTCATGAAGTTTGCCGCGGTCGCGCATCCCCAATGCAATGGGCAGGCCGAGGTCGCTAACCGGGACGTCCTCCGAGGTCTTCGGACACGCCTAGAAGGATGTTAAGGCAGTTGGGTCGAGGAATTACCCCGGGTCTTATAGGCCCTGTGCACGTCGAAGAAAACCCCCACCGGGGAGACCTCTTTCAGCCTTTGCTACGGTACCGAGGCAATGGCCCCAGCGGAGATCGGGCTCCCCAATCACCGGGTCGAGCATTTCGACGACGAAGCGAACACCTCAGCCCTCCGAACTAACCTGGACATTTTGTTGGAGAAACGGGACCGGGCTCAGATCAGAGATGCCGCCTATCAACATCAAACCGCCCGTTACTACAATGCGCGAGTCAAGCGTCGCTTCTTCAAGACCGGAGATTTAGTCCTAAGGCAAAACTAGTTCGTCGATCAAGGAAAGCTGCATAAGTTTTCCCCAAAATGTGACGGTCCCTTCCTCGTCTCCGAGGTCCTGCCCGGCGGAGCCTATCGTTTAAAGACGCGGATGGCCGCAAATTTCCACGACCTTACAACGCTGAGAAGCTCAAGTTGTACCTCTGAAAAGAATATCTACGCATGTGTATTTTTTCTTTCACAAAGGCGATGTAAACCTTTCTAAAGTTCTTTCTATTTAAATAATAAAAATGAAACAATAGAGCATTGCAAAAAGGAAGAATTTTATTCATTCAAAGGTATTACGGGCTCCTCAGCCTTACAGAAAAAGGAAAAGGAAAATTTACAATAGAGGTGGAACGGGATCGAAGAAGTACTCCTGGTGATACTCAGAGTAGATTTCCGCTAGCCGGGCCCTAACCTCTGTAGCCTGCTCCCGACGATGCTGCACACGAACCCAGGACGCCACGGAAGCACCCGACGCTCCGCCCTCCGCGTCTTGGTTCATGATGTACCTCTTTTGAAGCACTCCAAAATGAGCGCCAAGGATCGGTCGTGCCTGGCCTTCGAGATAAGGCCGAGCAGGAAGATCGAGCGCACCTTGTCGAGCGTCTCATCCAGCAACTCCTCGGAGAAAGGGTTATACAACCCCGGGGACCTCCTCCAAATTGCGTACATCAGCAATTGAAGGAGGGACGACCGCCGAGGGAGAAGCCGGCCGATGTGACCCTCGAGGTGCTGAACCACTCCCCGATATCCGTCCTCAGCCAGGGATTGGTCATACACGGAGACGTCATCAAAGGTGATGATCTTTTCGATCGAATACATGCGCCCAGTCATCTCAGAAAGTGATGCCGAAGAAGTTGCCGTCTCCTTCTCTATTTATAACCCCAAACAGAATCCTAAAGGACCCAGATTCACGCGCGCATGGGCGCGAATCCTGGGATCCACCAAGATTACTCCAATACCGTGCAGTCACGTGGCAGAACTGACGCGGCTTCCCGAAACGTTACGCCTCCCCCAAGCGTCCCTGACACATGCCGCCTGCTATGGTCACTCCTCCCAATGTTCACGAACCAAAGAAGGTCAAACTGAACCTACGGATCCACCGAGCAGACCCTGCTCGGTCCATCCTTAGCAGACCACTACTAGGGTTCTTCAACCAAGCGATGTAAATTCTTCTAAGTTTTTTTTATTTAAACAACAAAAAGGACACGATAGAGCATTGCGAAAAGAAGAATTTTATTGATTCAAAAAGGTATTATAGGCTCCTCAGCCTTACATAAAAAAAAAGAAAAAAAATTACAGCAGCGGGGGAAGGGGATGCAAGAAGCATTCCTCGTGATACTATGAAGAAATCGCCGCCAGCCGAGCCCTTGCCGCCTCGGGCCTCTGCCTCTATGTTGTCTGCGAACCCTCGTGGCCACGGATGAGCCAGGAAGCTCCTCAGGCGGGCACCCATCGGCGAGATGCCTCAATTGGTAACACTCTAGGACGAGTGCTACCGAGTGATCCCGCCGACTCTTCGAGATCAGGCCTAGACGACATAGCGACCTTAGCTTGCCAACCGCCTCATCCTTCAGTTGTTCGGACAAGGGGTTGTGCAGCTCCGGCAATACCTTCCAGATCGAGTACATGAGCAAATGGAGAAGGAGCGATCGCCGGGGAAGCAAGCGGCCGATGCGATCCTCAACCCGCCGTATCACCGCCTGCACCGTCTCCTCGGAGCACAGCTGGTCGTACAGGTATACATCCTCGAAATTTATGATCTCGGGATGGTGAAGGGGAATTCGTCCATTCTTACGTTTTACGGATGAAGAAAGGAGTGATCAACGCTCCCTCCGTTTTATAGCCCCACGTCCAACAGACGCTCGTTTCTTCCACTAATGTGCCGCCATGCTGCGGCTATCCCGTCTTTCTCGACGAACCGGAAACAGAACGACGCGGCTCTTACGCTTCACCTCCCCCTACGCGTTCATAATACGTGTCGCCCGCGACGGTCACTCTTCCCAATGTTCATACCGGGAAAGGTCGGACAGAACCTCACGAATCCACCAAGCATCTACCCTGCTCGGTCCATCCTTAGCAAGCCTCTCCATGCCCTCCCGCGCAAAGGATCAAAGGTCTCACCAAGAGGCAACCGGGCAGCAACCCTGCTCGGTCCACCCTTAGCAGGCCTCTCCATGCCCTCCCGCGCTAAGGATCAAAGCCCTCACCAAGAGGCAACCGGGCAGCAACCCTGCTCGGTCCATTCTTGGCCGGTAATTTCTTACCCCACGACGCCCAGGATAAAAGCCCCCATCAAGAAGCCACCGAGCAGCTACCCTGCTCGGTCCATCCTTGGCTGGTAATTTCTTACCCACTGATGCCAGGGATCGAAGGCCCTCGTCAGGAGGCCACCGAGCAGCTACCCTGTTCGGTCCATCCATGTCTAAGCGATCTCCACCTCGACTTCGGGGCCATGGAGATACCGACCTTTCACGGGTCTTTGCACACTTAGCAAATGGTCGACTTCAACTCTCAACTCGACGTACGATCGCTGGACGAAAACTGACCTAAACATGAAAGTAGTACTGCGCAAATAAAAATGTTTACCACAAACAAAGGGAAAACGCGCACGCAAAGACTACTGCAAAAAGATTTTTTATTCATAAAAAAACCGAAAGTCTTTACAGAGGTATTATGGGCTCCCCAACCTTGCAAACACGCCCGGAGGCTTACAAAATTTTAGCGCAAAGAAATAAGAAGACGAGGAAGCTCAGGCCTCGGGGCTGGGGAGAACATCGATGAGCTGCGCTTCCACTGCAACAACCGGGACGGCATCTTGAAGGTTGGCACCCACAGCAAGAGCCTCGGCGCTAGTGGCCAGGGCTGCCGACTTATCCCCCATGCTCCCATCGGGGGCCTCTTCCCCTGCAGTGTTTCCAGGGGCATTCCCCTGCGCGTCATCCCCGAGAGGGTACTCACCCCGGAGCTCGCCGTCAGGAAACTCCGGCATTAGGGCCTTGACGGCGTCAAGGGTGTTGTGCCAAACGACGGCGGCGGCCCCAGGTCTAACTTCTTATAGCTCTCCACCACTTTCGACACTCGAAGCTCGGCACGCCTTGTCCCATCCTTCGCCGCCTCATTCTCCTTCCGGAGGGTGTTCGCCGTCTTCTTCAGGATGGCGACGAGCATCTTGGAATCTTCCAACTGGGCCTCGGCGGCTTGGGCGGCCTCTCGGCACCTGGTGATCTCCCGATCCCAAGCCGCCGCCCGGTCTTCAAGGGAAGCGACCCTCTCCATCGCCGCCTCTAGCTCCAGCCTCGAGCTCTCCTCCCGCGAGGAGAATTCACCCGCGGCCCGCATCGCCCGGGTAATTTTCTCGTCCTCCATGTTGACAATGAGGACGACGTGCTGGAGGACCTGAACAAAAGAAAGAGGGTTAAAAAGGAAAGGGAGGCACCCAATCACGCGAACAAAAATACTGAATGAAGAACCAAGTGGGATGTGAACACTAATATGCACGGCCTCTTGAGCTATGGCCGTCATTTGGGCCCGGAGGGTCCCCCGAGGGATTCTGCCCCCGGCCGACCTTTCCATCTCCAGAAGAAGACTGTCAGCGATGGAAAGCCCCGAGGGCATCTCGAAGTGAAGCTCCCCATCATCTATGAGGATCGGAGAAGCCGGGGAGCTGGACGCCGTCCTATGAAACCTCTTGAGGAGCGACACAGGAGAACCAGTCTCACCTCCCACCTCCGAAGCCCGGGGCTCTTGCTCCCGAGCACTTTTTCAGCTCGGCGCACGACTGGACTCTGGGGCCCGGGGCGCCTGGATGGAGTGGCCGCCGGTGGAGCCGGAGCCGACGGCGGTCGAGAAAGGCCGGTGCCTCCGGCCTTCTTCCCCTTCTTCGTTTCAACCAGGGCTGCCCGAAATTTGCCTAGGTCCATGGGTTCTGCATAAGACAAAAATGCAGAGGAGTCAACAATACCTGAAAGAATACACAAATCTAAACAGGTCGCCTGAAAGCTTCCAACTTACCCGTGAACTGGGCGGGGTTGAGCCGAGCCCAACTGAAGGCCCGCTCAGACAGCAACACATCAGTCTGGGGGAAAGGCTCCCACTCCGACACCGCCACCGCGTCGGGATGATTCGACCGACTCACCTGCGGGCAGCTGGCCCCGTGCCACTGGATGGGCACAGGCCAATCCTCACCCTCGGGCGGTCCAACAAACAAAAACTTTTTCTTTCATTCGTGAATGGAAGAAGGTACTACGACGACTTCCGACCCGGCAGCGTCCCCCCGTTGTTTTCTAAAAGAGATGTATACCCAGCTCGGCTCGCCCCTGCAAGCTCCAGGGTGGTTTTTATGGCAAAGAGAAGAAATGAGAAGGCTCCGACTGAAAGGGATCAGAATTTCAACCGGACCAGGAACCCAAGGAGAATCCTCCAAGAGTTTGGCACTAACTGGCTCGGGGCTAACCCAAAACAATTCAACGCCGCAATCACCTCGGGGGAGAAGGGCAGACGCATCCCAGCCTAAAAGGCTTCCAGGTACAAAGCAATCTCCTTGCCCCGTACCTGGTCTGCCTTCTCCCCCTCCTCGGCCAGACAAAGCGAATAGCCGGGAGGAATGTAGAAACGAGTCCGGATGGTAGCGAGCTCATCCGCATGCCTCAGGGAGGATGACGCGCCAAGAACACCCGTGACCTGCGCTTTGGGACCGCCCATGTCGCACGACCCCGGGGAGCATGACTAACCCTAATTTCCCGGGGAGACTCCGACTCAGAAGAGGAAGAGAAAGAAGTAGAAGAGGAAGCTTCAGAAGACTCCCTAAACTCTATCCAAACTATTTCTACAAACTTCTCGGAAGAAAACATCTAACCTGATCAAAGGGATGTGTCCTCGAGAGAGAAAACGCAAGAAATCCGACCTGGGGAGAAGAGCGCCGGGCAAACACGACTAAGGACGAGAAAATTATGGAGAGGTATGGGCCCTGATGAAGATCCCACCTCTATTTATAGCTGCCGGCGTGCACATCCTACGACTCCGATCGCCTCCCGCCAAAACAACGTTTCACAACCAACGGACGACAACATTCCACATGTCGCACTCACATTGGGCACGTCCCATCGGGCGCGGGAACGTCTGCGGCCCTTCTCGTCAGCCAACCAGTACCAGACACGTGGGCTGTCGCTTCGACGAACGTATGCACAAACCGGCGCTTCCTCTTTAATGCGGGATCTCTCCACTAATCCGCTGACGTCATCAAGAAAACACTACTCTTTGCCCAGGAATGCGCACCGACGATATCTTTGAATGAGAGCTCACCCCGGGTGACCAGTCAGACCACTCTCGACCCGACCTAGGAACGGGTTGAGTCGAGAGTGGGGGGCTAATGATAATGCTCGATATCGGTGACTCCCCAGATAATGACACGTTGCAGATAACGTGTCCCAGAGCTTAAAAGAAAGGATCAAGAACGTTGCGTTGAGATCTCACCCTAGGCCTCCGGCCCGAGGGTGTTCCTGACCTTCGGTGGCCTTCTAGACCACCCCGGCTTGTCTCCGAGCTATCACAGATTCAAGATGCCTCGGCCTCCCGCTCGTTCCCGAGCCTCCCACCGAGCTCATCTTCCTCGGTCTCACCGACCGACCCACATCACCGATCACAGGCGCCTCCGCCACGGCTCCGCGAATCTCGCCAGGCGCGAGATATCCGCCGCCCATGGTCCCGCGTTCCATGCCATCACGATCCCCTATTAATGAGCATGTCTCGTCATTAATGGGGAATCTCGCCTATCATGCAGGCATGACGCCGGGGGCATGACGGCTGCGTGAATCTCGTTCCCGCCTGCTCATTGCCGCCACTATATAAATCCCTCTCAGACGACTCAGGTAAGCCAATTTTACTCCAATAGGCCGTTACTCTGCCAAAATACCTCGTCTAACTTGATCGTCGGAGGGTCCTCGGTGGCACAACCATCCCGGGACTTCCTTACAGGTAGCTCGGCCTCATCCACCTCAAACCCATTGAGATCCACACGCTCCAGGAGGCAACCCTCCAAATCCAATCTCAGCCGTCCATCAGCGCTCGCAGCAGATCAACGGAAGATAACATCTGAAGAAGAAGATCCTGAGATCCATCAGGGGGACTAAAAGTTTTTAAATCACATGAAACATGGTGTATCCATACTTTAGATATTGAAGATGAAGATGGACGGAGCCGAACGTGAAAAATAATTAGTTTATTTGATTATTTTATGTAGGCGTAACTATGTTAACAACTAGGGAGTCTTTCCCATCTTATATACCAATATCTTTAACACTGTTTTATGGTCTTCATCCTACATACTATAAGTTGCAACTCTTTTCCCTTGAAAACCTAGATTTAAGTCTTGACCTTTTCAATTACACCCCAATTGTCGTAAAGTTTAAATTCAGTTAACACTTATATGACTACATAAAAACTGAAATGTACATACTCATTCTAGTATTGTCCTAGAATTTAAGCATACCCGAGTTTACACTTACGACTGCAAACTGAATAACACATACTTTTCCCTTCTAGTATTTTGATAAAGCAGGATAATTTGTTGAAAACAAACAGTCTTGGTATACTATACCCCATCTTGAGGGTGTATCTTAGTTTTTTTTGCTCCTATGTTACCCTACATCAGAAAAAAGAAGTTAAATAAAAATTTTACATCAGTTCTTGCTCTTCGCAACCTAAAAATAGTTGGAAGGCATTTACGATTTATATGACTGCACATCGAGGACTACCTTACCTGCGTCACTCTAGCCATTTTGGACCCGAAATAGTTTTGCAGACAGCAGTGTAAACTGTGAAGATTAGGTATATATAGTAGGCATTTTATCAGCCTGCATCACTAGCTATTTCCAATGATAATAATAAACATTAATGAATGATGTTCATGGTTGTAGAAGCCTCCGCTTCCACGGGCCCACTGTGCCACTTCATATTTATGTCTTCCAGAGTCCAGAATATGGTTATAATTTTTATTTTGTTAAGAATCATATTATTGGAGATATTAAATTCGAAAATCTAGATGCACATACCTTGGGTTGACACTTCCTGCTTTGCTTATTATAACTGATCAATTCATGTATCAGTTCAGTTGTGCAATGATTACCATATTGCTTCCAATACGACTTGTAAAATGCCCTACACCTCTGAATTCATTTTTTATCCGACTGATTAGGTGATATGTATGTTTTTCCTTTTTGGTAATGATCCTTATGTCCATTTATCAGGTGGAGGTCAATGTTTGGTATTGCGGTTATTCCGTCTGTCTTGTTGGCGTTTGGGATGGCATTTTCTCCAGAAAGTCCTCGTTGGCTTGTTCAGGTTTTTCCCTCTGCTTACGATTGTTGATATTTTGCATACTCAGTTCTTATGTTACTCAATTTAGTGTGGTTCAAAGTGCAAGGACGAGAATTTACTATGTAGCCTGATGATAACTCTTTGTTTACAAATTTCTTTTTATTTGCCCTTTGCTCCATCTCTGCTTTGAAACAAACTTGGAGGATCTTAACCAGTTGTGATGACTAACAGAAGCCACATCTTTAGTGTTTAATGTTGGTAGATTTAGTTTTTATTCTCCTTGTATTTTGTTATTTGACATTATGGATTTGTGGCTTCCTTTTTCTCCAATCACAACAGTACCAAAAACATAAATTCTTTTTTCGGACAACCCACCTTGATATGCCTCTTCATTTGTTTTATTATTTGCATTAGGTTCATATTCGATCATGTGTAAAAATTAAATTGTTGCTCATCTTCGAGTATAACATAATTTCACTGCACTACCATGAACTTCACATTTTCACAAAACTTGCATAAACTTCTTAAACTACTCGTTGCTGGCATGTAGTTGTCTGGTACCAGTTGCTCCCTGACAATGACGACAATCTTTTGTAAAATGATCTAATTTCCCTTTAATTTAAAATAATAAATTTAACCATATTTTAATAGAACTGCCATCTTTATAAAAATTGTTATATACGACAGCAATCATGATTATCGCTTATAGGCCTTGTGTTGGTTATAGCGGCAGTTGGTCATTAATCATTATAATCCTTTTACTGGACTGTGTGATGCAAAATAATTGAATCATCGTTCAAGTTACCATATGCTTCTGCTTGAGCATGCCCTTAATAATAGCATTGATTGGAATCATCATAACTCTCCTCTTCTAAATTCATCAATCCAAGCTATTTACTTCGACACATCAAGTCAACGTATTCACCATGTTAAACATCGGAACCCATCAGCCACAATACTCATCTATCCACTAGTATTCTCCCCTTTTGAAAATTCTCGTTCATTTAAAGAAGGTTGCAAATAAGCACAAAAAGAAGCAAGAAAAGAAAAAGTGAACAGGGGGAAGGAGTTGATGAATTGAGTCAATAAAGATGATTTTGGTAAATTAAAAACAATGAGAAGGAGAAATAAAAATGATGGTAGTTACTTAATTAAACTAAAAGACGTTTGTGGATATATGGTCACAATTTATACCTGTGACAAAAATTGTTGGCTGGCAGATGGTGGTTTCATGTAACGAGTTTATGGAAGTATTGTGTAATTTTGGAGATTATGGTAGGTTAGTGAAACTACAGTACAGTTCATAGTAGTGTAGACAAAATTTGCCTTTAATTTCTGCTCTCACACATATTAGAAATTTGACCTCACAAAGTATAAATACTCTTTTCTTTCCTAAGCTTAAACTTATTTTCTTGAGGTTTGCTCTTCTCTTTTATGCTCTTGCTTTCTGAAACACCGGTTAGGAATTTTTGTCACTTTCCATTTTTTTTGTTTCAGTTTTTAAATTCTTCTCATTCCTTCAGAACTGAAAGCATGTAGCCAAGATTCTACAGAGCACGATGCTGGTTGGCTTGATCTTTTCAGTAAACGCTACAGAAAAGGTACTTCAGATATTCTAATTTTGGTTGCTTGTAACTATGTATGGCTGATTTTCTGGTCATTAATATTTAGTCAACACCGTATACCCAGGATGACATTAATCTGATTGATCCTACATTGACACAGATATGACAAATCTTAAGGGAAAAAATATAAGAGAAAGGGGGCAAACCGATTTGACTGAAAAATCATATACTTGATGATTTGTGATTATAGTGATTTTTATCTTGTACTTAATTATAACCTTAATTGCATTTCTAGTTATACACCATGTAAAATTTGAGCTACAAGTAATTAATATCCCCTTTGATCCCATAGCTGCTTTACAATATTCTGTTCAGAATTTCATTTTGGATTTAGATTTTCATTCATATAGTTATGATTGAACACTATTTCCAAATTGCAGTTGTTACCGTAGGGGCAGCATTGTTCCTATTCCAGCAAATGGCTGGAATAAATGCTGTGGTATACTACTCCACATCTGTTTTCCGTAGTGTTGGAATTACTTCTGATGTTGCAGCAAGTGCCCTTGTAGGAGCTTCAAATGTCTTTGGTGAGTTTGTCTTGTAATGAAATCTACATCATTATAGTAAAAGTAGTGTCCAACCTTTTATTTTGACACAATATGTTCTTGCATGTGACGGGACTTAATTTCGATACAGGCACTACTATAGCTTCTTCGCTAATGGACAAGCAAGGAAGGAAAAGCCTTCTAATCACCAGCTTCTGTGGAATGGTAAAACTTTTTTCTAATCATATATGTTATTCTAATAATAGTTCATTTTCCAGTAGTAAGCTTCTGTTTTCTTTGTAACTTTTGCCATGCTTATAATTCTCTCCGAGTTTGAACTGATGACCAGAAACAATGGTTCTGTACGTAAAATCTACGAGCAACAATTTTAAGCATGTTTTTGGATCTTGTCCGAGGAAAGTCATATGGTTCATTGCGGTTGTTCCACATAGTTTCCAATCACGTGTCCAATACAAGTAAATATATGCCTAAGGTATTTCCCTACTGGGTATAATAACAGCGCAAAATTTGGAGTTTACTGTTTTGTTTGTGCAACCTTCAAAAAAGAAAAATTAGTTTTCACATATATTCTGGAACAGGTTATGAGCTTCAAATTTTGAGTCTACTGTTCTCTTGTTCTTGAACCCTATATCATATCGTGGAAGAAGGATTGCATCTATTTCTTCCTCGTTTTTTGTTTTGTTTTGACCCCCTTAAAAAATATGATTAATTTCAACTGAAGCAGGTAATACAATTTAGTTGTATATTTATTTTTGTCAATATAACATTTACATCCTTCTCCTTTATTTATTTTTCTTGCATCTTTTCTTAATGTTGGAATGATGAGTTTTCTTCTTTTTAAATCTGTAGGCTGCTTCAATGTTACTCCTTTCCTTATCCTTCACATGGAAGGCCCTTGCTCCTTACTCTGGAACCCTTGCAGTGCTCGGCACCGTCTTGTAAGTGAAACATTGAACGTCTCATATTGGAATGGGCCAACTTTATTATTATTATTATTATTATTATTATTCTGCTGCTTCATTGGAAATATATAACTCAGTTTCGTTTGCATCTAAACAGTTATGTGTTGTCTTTTTCATTGGGTGCTGGGCCGGTACCAGCTCTTCTGCTTCCTGAAATTTTTGCTTCCAGAATCAGAGCCAAGGCGGTCGCATTATGCATGGGGATGCACTGGGTAAGCCATGCTAGAATTATAATTACACGTCTATTTTTCGCAGAAAAACTCTCTTCTTTTTGTGGAAAAGTGGAGAGGGGAGGGGCCTTGGAATCTAAAAGATTTAGAATTAGCATAACGAAAACAAAATATACGGAATGTAATTTAAGCAAAATTATGCGAAGAAATGAACGTACGGTGCAAATTGATGGCTTTGAAATATCTAAGAAGAACCATATTCGTTACTTAGGATCTATAATTAATCATGTTTGGATGAGGAAGATATAGTTCATAGGGTCAAAGAGAGATGGAGAAGTGCTTAACGAGAGCTAGAACTATGCGATGGTAAGATACCTTTGAAATTGATCTTCTTTAATAAAAAAAAGCGACGATAAGGTAGACACTTCTTCATTGATCAGAATGTAGGACAATTAAGAAACAAATTGTTCAAAAAATTAGTGTGGCTAAAGTGAAAAAGATGGATGGATGGTAATACACTGAAAGATACGATAAAATACGAGTGCATTCGTAACAAGTTAGAGATAGCTCCCATAGAGTTTAATATTAGGTGAAACCGATGGTTTCATAGTTTACAATGGAGACCAATCAATGTCCCGGTTAGAAGACATGAAAAAATTAGAGTGGTGCAATTAGGGGTAGGGGCAGACAACGAACATGGATAGAGGCAATGAAGAACGATAATTTAACCGAGGAGATGGTTCTTGACAAGGCAGAATAGAAGGAAGGAATCATATAGCCGGTCCAAAAAATTTGGGATAAAGGCTTCTTGTCTTTGTTGTCTATTTAAATACCAAAGGTAGAACTATAATTTTTTTCGGTAAGAATTGATAAATTAGAGAGATCATGGGTTCGTTGGCCTGTCCCTAATATGCTAGATCACCATAGTGTTAGTTATATGTATGCCCTAGAGGCCATTACTATACATAGGATGTATATTGTAGTGGATGCTGGGACATATATAGGGAGGACTTTCTTGCTCGACATGATAGTATGCTATCTGGTTACACTTTACCTTAACGTGTACACTGATTGTCTCTCTGTTACGTATTGGTAAAGCCCTTAGGATGTGTACTTGACTACCTGGACTATGATGCGGATCATACTAGTGGGGACATGGTAGTCCAAAAGTACATCCTTCAAAGTCCCTAGTCGTGGGTATATCGAGACGGGGCATCGATATACCAGAGTAGACTAGCGTATACCTTCTCGACCCATACAGATGGGCGATGGATGATCCCATATCCATTGGTGTTTGACATCGGAGATGATATATGGGTGCTCAGTAGAGACTGGGTACACTGGACGGACTCGCCGAGAACTCCCAGATGGTATTATACCTTACGTCAGATGGCAGTTCTCTGGTGACATAGGTACAGAGTAGTCTGTTGACCCGAGATCGTCATAGAGTCTTGTGTGGTTCCCACTGTGCTTTGATTTCCACCTTACCACGTCCAAGAGGGCGTGCAAAACGGTGGCTTTTGGGTACAGTCCCGAATCACATGAGGCAATGAGCGATAGGAGGGGATTCGTCTCTCCCGGTATAGGGAGTTGATGTTGCGCTGTGTTCGATTGGCTATAACAGGAAATCCCTGGCCAGGGTTGCTGAGATTTACTGGTAAGTGTTATCAGTAGTATCTCGAATTGTTATAGACCTCATATCGACACGACTTATCGAGCTATTGGGGTCTGACGTTTACCACCCCTAGGCGAGATATGCGACATATCAGACGATCAGACCGGACTGTACGGTAAGTGTTACTGGTTGGATTCACAGGAGTGTGAGCGGGCTTGCTCGTCGATCTTCTGATCGCTCAATACCCGGATGGCCGTTACATTTAGCAGACCGCTTGCGGCTTGTGGGTGTTTGATATGATCATCATCTGCTGCCGGCGTATTGACGAGTCTTTAGAGTCCTACACAGAGGTTTCCTGGCTCAAGCGAAACGAAATAGGGGCGCATATGAGATATGTGCGGGACCGAGAATAATGCGTGTATGTGATACCGTATTCTATTCTTGCGATGAATGTATCGATATAGTTATATGCGATATAACCTAGTTATCGAATCGAGAGTTGATTCGATAAGCCGATACATTGGATACTAGTCGGTTATATGCGATATGACCGAATCGTTAAATCAAGTGTTGATTTAATAATTTAATGCATAATTATATATTTGTTATATTACTTTGCATTAACTAGTATTGGTTCACTTTAAATGGATTTTCTCACTTGAATTGTGCAAGTTGTATATGTGATATACTTTTGTGCACTTGATTGTATCATGTTTGATGATACATGTTTACTTGGTTAAGTGTAAAGAATTAAGCCATGATTAAACTAATGATTAGGGTTTTCTTTTCTTATTTATTTATTTATTTATTTTGAATAGATGAGAAAAGAATGGTTGCTAGTTTTGTAGTTTAGTTGAAACTTCATGAACCTTTGACCTAGTCCACCATTCTTGTCTCTTGCTTAACCCTAACCATCATATCTAACCATGGTCTATTCTCTACACTAAACTAAGGTTAGTATTATGATAAGTATTGATTTTCCTTTTCATTTTAAAATAACTTATCATAATATTTCTATCTTCTTCTTCTTCTTCAAGAAGAGAAACTAGATTCCATCAATGGTGATTGATGAATTAGAGTGAGAAATCCAATTCTAAAGTCTACCCACTTCCTATTTCTTCATCCTCTACCTCTTGCCAAGTAGTAGAGTGTGTTTCCTTCACAAGTTTTCATGGCTTGGTGAAGGTGGAGCTTGATCTAGTGATGCTTCGACGTAGATCATCTTCGGCACGTTGTCGACGACCTAGCCCGGTCTTTTCTCCGATGAAACCACGGTGAGAGTCATGGTTCGATTTGGACAGCGGAGAGGACTTCATTGCGGAGCCGTGGAGGTGGAGCACCGGATCTACAAATGTTGTATTTCCGTATTCTTATAGTTAAGTGTTAATAAGTTTCTAGTTTCGCCTAAACTTTAGCCAACGATCCGTATTAGGGTTTCTCGGCACCTAGATTTTTTGAAATTGGCATGGTTGATGCCTTGTGAGACCTCACTAGGGTGCCTAGGAACTCTACAGTGGTATCAGAGCCTAGCTAGAGCCTTAGGCGAAGTCTAGACGGAATTTGAAAGACGGACGAACCGAAAACCTAACCCCAAAATAGCTCTCTGGACATTTTCTAAAATCGTGGTTTTTTTCAGATTAAAAATATTCAGAAAAATAAGCAGGAAGATATAAGGGTTACTGCAAAATTCGAGGTCGTAATTCCATAATATAGCCGCGGATCCGCGGCATGAGCAAGCTCATGCGGCGGTTCCGCGACCAATTTGTCCTCTTGTGCATCGAATTTTGCACCTTAATTCTTAGTTATCAGTTCTGGTTTTCCTTGGTATTTTTAATAATTTTTCCAGAGTTTTAATTTTCAGGGTTGTTTTGGGGATTTGTATGTTCGATCGGATTATCAAACTTTGTCTGTGTGGCTTTCCGGATAAATTTCAGAATATGTTAAAAAAGTTCGACCGGATATAAATACCCAATTTTTCCCTGTCGGGAAATTTCCAAGTGTTGGATTTTTCCGTGGTTTAAAGACGTTCTAAGTAGTGCAAGTAACTCGATGGACCCTCTAGAAGACAACAAACCTTAACTCGATTATGTGACCGTCTTGAACTGCCCTTTGAACCTTCGGGTTTGGGGCAGTACGGCGTGCCACATGTGAGGCGTTGGCTTGACCCTTCTACGGCTGGACCGTTGGTACTGAGGCACGAACTGAATGTTGTTAGACTTATTCATGTGTTGATCTATATCGGGAAAACTTGGGGTGTTCGATTGTTCGATCGGAAAGTTTAACATTTTCTAATTATCTGGAATGTGATACAATAATTGGAATTCACAAAGAGTTATGAGATAACTAAATGAATGTTATAAATATAGCAATTTAGTCTCACTTGATCGGTTGCCACGGAATTTTGATGTGATCAAAAGTCCGTCGCAATCACGTAGTGTACGCGGATACTCGCCGGGTAAACTTAATAGACAGCCTCACTCCATAACCCCGACCAAGTGACTGTAGGAGAACCCCGTCGCCGAAAGCATCCGTTCGGGTGCTCGCGGTAGCGGTGTTCCGCCTTGGTGCACTTCGTCGACGGTATCAGGGGTGCGGCCGCCCTACTAAAGTTTGCGACGAGCATTCGATCAGTTTTTCGGGAATCTGTTGAATTGCCCGACTTGATATTGAAAAGTGTTTTCGATAATGAGACTAAAATGCGGGGTTTATAATTGTTAGGCATGCGATGTCTAAGTAATTCATTTGGTCAGGCATGAGATGTCTGAGGTGGTTGCGGATTCCAACTGTTGTAGTTTTACACTTTCTTTTCTGTGACCGTAAGTGTAATATGTGATATCGCCGGTTTCGTTGCTATATGTCAACGACAATTGGGATGCGCATATTTACTTACGTTGATGACATGTGATGTTATGTGTTGCTGGATATGTTATATTGGATCGTCGTGTTTGAATAGCCGGGGGTTTTTATGTGAGATGAGTGTTTTTCATTTTCATTCATGTAAAAACTTGTATGTAATATTCTTTTATTGGGGCACTTCCAGGTTGCAGAAGATGTCACCCTTTGTATATTATTTACTTTTCCGCACTAGGATAGACCCAAGGAGGGGAGCACAAGTAACCGGGTTCTGGAGTCCACTGGGAGACCAACTCGAGGAGTCGAGTCCGGGTCTCCTAACTCTAGAATTGGTAGGGTTGCTTGCCGCTCTCGTAGGGGTCTAGGGGTGTGGGTTTGGCTATTTCTATCGCGACCGTGGAATCCGTGTTTTATACTGGCTCGTATTGAAAACACGGACGTCCTAGTATATCCAATATTTCATATGTTTCTTCTGCTGCGATATCTGTGATGTGATCATGTGATGTTCTGTGATAGATACAGTATATAGTATATATGATATATTATATAGGCGTTACTTATGTTTTACACCCGCGCTAGCCCTGCCCTGCTCTGCCGTTAGTTACCTAACCTAACAGTGCATGAGGGGACATCGAGGCGAATGCGGATGGCATAAGTGTACGCCGTATTTATCTGTGATGTTTAGGTACTTAAATGATGGGACTTCATTAATGTGATTAATGAAATAAAAGAAACCTAAGATGTTGTAGAATCGAATTCAAAATAAAACAGGTAGCTACAGTTCTTGCTTTGCACAGCGGTATATATGATATATCCTGCACCTTATTCGATGAGGAAAGGACCGAGATCCCTTCACCGGGAGTGACTCCTTTAGCAATAACTGGCAGATGCTACACACTCGGTTTGTCTTTTGATTGCTTTTAAGAGTTTTTGCTTTGCACAGCGGTATATATAATATATCCTGCACCTTATTCGACGAGGAAAGGGACCGACGATCCCTTCACCGGGAGTGACTCCTTTAGCAAAACTAGAAAAGCCTCAAAAACACTCCATTTCAAAATTCATTCGATCCTACAACGATATAAAGTTCATTACGCAAAAGGTTTTCTTAAAAACCTGTCGTAGCCCTCCGTCATTTCAGATAGGTAATAATTAGTATTCGTGCTGCGTTTGTTGACTCAGTCAAGGCGTAAGTGTGCGATAGCTGATTAATGTTTATCTGCAAAGCATATGATGCGATTGGATTAGGGTAGTCGTGCGGCCTTGTTGACTCAGTCAAGGGTCGTGCGGGTGGGGGTTTAATTCAATCGAGAAATGACGGGTTGAACTTTACTTGTGGTCTATGATTTGTTGACTCAGTCAAGGTCATAGATCGCTTGGGGCAAAATATTATCGGGAATTTCAAGTGTTGAAATTTGCAATGAGATTGCATACCTTCTATGAGATAGTTGGATCCCGATACCCGCTGCGAGTAATTGTTACTCCTGGGAGAGTTTTACATATTACAATTAGCCGATCAAGTAGGTGTCTAGAAAGGTGTTAACGAGGTTACGCCTCTGGGGAAAACGAGGTTTACATTAATTAGGTTCGTGCGAAAGCACAGGGGACCTCCCTCAAAGTACCGACACTGGCCTGGCTGAAAAATTGGCGAACTTGTAGTGTGTAATTAATCCCGGCTAGTCTTTCCTTTTTGGGTTTGAAGGAAGATTTGATAAAAAGCAGTGGGAGCCATCCTGATTAGATAAAATAATAACCAATCTATTCTTGCAAGAGCGCACGCTGAGTGTTTTCTTCTCTCTCTCTCCAGGTAGCGACCCTTTCACGCCTTAATCAAGATAATAATACGGATTATTGACCGAACCCGCTTGTTGTACTGAGCTGGGGAACGTTGGTCCCGCTCTAACTTATAATTGTTATAAGACAGAGCAGGAAATTGGGGATTACCAGAATTCCCGTGCCGCCCAAACGAAGAGAGTGCATGCTGATGCATCATCTTCGGGTGTGTTCATTACAAAGAACTGTTTCTCTAAATCCTCTACGTCCTGGGTATGTGATACCAGATCAGGATCCCAGATATGTAATATGTTACATAGGGCTACAGAAAGGTAGAGAACTGAGAACGGGTGATAAGTTTCATGAGGCAGAAAACGGGGCAAGTGTTGCAGCCAAGTCTGTTGGTCACTGTCACCCTGTATACCAATACATTGATTCTGAACGAATGTTGTTAGATACCGAACCTGATATACAAAATCATATCACTCTCTTTATCAGTAAAGAAATGATAAAATTTTGTACTGTTGGATAATGTTTTGAACATTTCCTATATCAAAAGTTGATCGTATCAGGCACGTTATCTAAAAGCATTGATGTTCTAAATCAAACTATAGTTCTTCAGTATACAGAACACACACAAGAGGAATAGTTCAGAAATGAACGAATCCTTCTTGAGGCATTGTAGACTAGGTCATATCAATGCGACCCGACTAGCTGAAGTTACATGTAGATGCACATTTAAATCAGTTTGAATTTACATCTTGTGAAACTCGCCAGTCATGTCACAGAGATAAGATGACCATAGCCCTGTTTATTGGAAACAGAGAAAGAGTTAGTAAACTCTTGGGATGATACATGTTGATGTATGTAGGTCCCCTGTCTACACATGCCAAGACTGGTTCTTTATACTTCATTACATTCTCTGATGATCTCTTAAGATTCAGACATATGTTTCCTGTTGAGACACAAGTCCGAACCTTTTGAGACATTCACAGAATATAAGTTAGAAGTAGAGAACCAAAATACGGGTATAAGTATTATGTTCTTTGATGAGATCAAGGAGGAGAATACTTGAGCACGGAATTCTGGACTATTCTAAAGGAGAATGAGATTCTCTCTCAGCATTACTCCTCCGAATACACCAAAGCACGATGGTATATCGGGGCGGAGCAATCACACCCTATATGATAAGGTGTGCTCTATGATGAGTACTACTGAGTTACCTATTTCCTTTTGGGAGTTATGCACTTGAGAAGCTGCATACCTATTGAATAGGGTTCCAATCAAATCAATTGCCTACCACTTCATATGTGATATGGAAAGGGAAAAGCCCATGTCTTAAGTTAGTTAAGATTTGGGGTTGTCCGGCCTATGTCTAAAAGCAAAATCCGGACAAGCTCGAGGCAAGGTTAGTTATGTAGAACTGGAAAGGTTCCAGCTATACAATCTACAGCCGATGATTTGATGGAACCAAAGGATTCAATAGTTACCAACGAACCTCAGCCTCTCCGCCGATCTAGTAGGGTTTCTCACCACCTGAGAGATACTTCAGTTGCTCTGTGACAGTGGGGAAGCGAGGATTGCATCATGAGATGATGACCCAACTAGCTTCGAGCTGGCCATCAGGAGTAAGACTCTGTAAGGATGGCTGGATGCTTAGCGATCTGAGATGGAATCCTTATACACCAACAAAGTATGGACTTTGGTTGCTATATCTGAAGGGTTAAACCCCCATCAGGAGCAAGTATATCTTGAGAAGATTACTTGGTGTAGATGGAAAAGTTGAGACTTTCAAAGCTAGACTTGTTAAAAGTTTGCATCATTGACCAGGTGTGGATAATGATGAAACCTTTTCAAGTAGCTATGCTTAAGTCCATCCAGATCCTACTTGTCACGGCTACATACCATGACTACGATATCTGGTGGTTGGGTGTCATGACTGCTTTTCTAAATGATGTTTTAGAAGAGTGCGTCTATAAGTACACAGCCAGAGAGCTTCGTAGACAGTGGGAGCAGCGGAAACGTGTGCAAGATGCTTTATAGGATAAAGCAGGCATCGCGGAGTTGGAACATCTGTTTTGATGAATTAGTCAAAGAAGTTAACATTCATCAAAATGGTAGATGAACCTTGTATAAACAAAAAGGTAGTAGGGAGTATGGTGACAATCCTCGTAGAGTACGTGGATGACATACTCTTGATAGGGAAGGAGTTTCCTATGCTACGCTCGATCAATCTCCGCTTATCACAATGATTCTCCACATAGGATCAAAGTGATACCTACTAAATCCTGGATTTTGGATCTATGAGATAGATCTAATTGGATGTTAGGATTCTTACTAGTTGTAGTGAGATGGTATCAGTTGATCTTGGGGAAAATCACTGGAAGTGTTCCAGGGTGATAAAGACGACTGAATGTCAGTCACAGGCATTGTCTATACCCTCAGTAAAGGGACGGTAATGTTGGAAGAGTTCCAAGCTAGATACCGTGGCATACTAGACGATAAAGGCAGGATACATCGCTACTTAAGATGCTACCGAAGAGGCTGTTTGGGTGTATATTGGTTCATGAGATGAACTACGTTCCCACCATAGTGAGACAATGGAGTTGTGGCTTATGCCGAGAAACGCCGGTCCCATCAGTGATCCAGACATATTCTAAGGCAGTATCACCTGATCATGGAGATGGTTGATCTCCAGGGGATCGAGGTCAGGAGAGTAGACTCAGAGGACAACACAGCGGATCCACTCACAAAGGCCTGTTCCCAGAGAGAGACTTTTATGGGATGGTTGAGTATGAGATACCGCAACCACTGCTATCAGATGGTCCTAGTGCAAGCGGGAGATTGTTAGTTATATGTATGCCCTAGAGGCCATTACTATACATAGGATGTATATTGTAGTGGATGCTGGGACATATATAGGGAGGACTTTCTTGCTCGACATGATAGTATGCTATCTGGTTACACTTTACCTTAACGTGTACACTGATTGTCTCTCTGTTACGTGTTGGTAAAGCCCTTAGGATGTGTACTTGACTACCTGGACTATGATGCGGATCATACTAGTGGGGACATGGTAGTCCAAAAGTACATCCTTCAAAGTCCCTAGTCGTGGGTATATCGAGACGGGGCATCGATATACCAGAGTAGACTAGCGTATACCTTCTCGACCCATACAGATGGGCGATGGATGATCCCATATCCATTGGTGTTTGACATCGGAGATGATATACGGGTGCTCAGTAGAGACTGGGTACACTGGACGGACTCGCCGAAAACTCCCAGATGGTATTATACCTTACGTCAGATGGCAGTTCTCTGGTGACACAGGTACAGAGTAGTCTGTTGACCCGAGATCGTCATAGAGTCTTGTGTGGTTCCCACTGTGCTTTGATTTCCACCTTACCACGTCCAAGAGGGCGTGCAAAACGGTGGCTTTTGGGTACAGTCCCGAATCACATGGAGGCAATGAGCGATAGAAGGGGATTCGTCTCTCCCGGTATAGGGAGTTGATGTTGCGCTGTGCTCGATTGGCTATAACAGGAAATCCCTGACCAGGGTTGCTGAGATTTACTGGTAAGTGTTACCAGTAGTATCTCGAATTGTTATAGACCTCATATCGACACGACTTATCGAGCTATTGGGGTCTGACGTTTACCACCCCTAGGCGAGATATGAGACATATCAGACGATCAGACCGGACTGTACGGTAAGTGTTACTGGTTGGATTCACAGGAGTGTGAGCGGGCTTGCTCGTCGATCTTCTGATCGCTCAATACCCGGGTGGCCGTTACGTTTAGCAGACCGCTTGCGGCTTGTGGGTGTTTGATATGATCATCATCTGCTGCCGGCGTATTGACGAGTCTTTAGAGTCCTACACAGAGGTTTCCTGGCTCAAGCGAAACGAAATAGGGGCGCATATGAGATATGTGCGGGACCGAGAATAATGCGTGTATGTGATACCGTATTCTATTCTTGCGATGAATGTATCGATATAGTTATATGCGATATAACCTAGTTATCGAATCGAGGGTTGATTCGATAAGCCGATACATTGGATACTAGTCGGTTATATGCGATATGACCGGATCGTTAAATCATGTGTTGATTTAATGATTTAATGCATAATTATATATTTGTTATAT